>JAILYB010000027.1:5181321-7771982 GCA_021437785.1 Rhodomyrtus psidioides | reverse complement strand
AAGTCATAATCAATTACACGCCGGTACAGTTGCTACCATTGATTGAGTCTATCGCTAGTTGACTAAAATGGAAAAGTAGATCATTCTTGGACATCCTTATCAGTTATCTCTTTGATCACCTGAACCTTTACAAAATGAAATAAAATAATATAATATAGTCTGCAGTGGACGTCGGACCCATTAAAGAATCTCAACGTCTTAGGCAGCTCTATGAGTACTGGTTATATGGTAACATTTTTATTCTTAGGTGGTTCCGGCGGTCGCGGGGGGGGGGGGGGGGGGGGGGGGGGGGGCTGTCGGTGGTTCCGGCGGTCGGGGGTTATCAGCAGGCGGACGTTGGTGGGTGAAGACCAGTGTAGTTGAAGAAGTGATTTCTTTTTTAGAAGTTACAATTTTTAGCTTCTCAAAATTGTCCAAAAATCCAATCAGAAGTAGAAATCACTTCTAGAAGTTATTTCTCAATATTTTTACCAAACGACCGTTACCTTCAGAAGCACTTCTGAAGAGTCTTTACTAAACGAATTTCAATTTAAGAAGTACTTCAGAAGTAGAAATTCTACTTCTGAAGTGTTACCGTGCGCGCCCTTAGCCTGCTTTTGTCACTCACGACCCAAAAAATGAAGAGACGCGATCAAAAGGAATATTTCGTCTGCACATGAAAGAATGTAGGGACACTGTCGCTGACAAAGACCATTAACATAACCCAGGCCAATCAAATCGGGAGACGCAATCACTCAAAGGACAAGCTAGGTCGTTGGTTGTATTTTGAGCTTTGTATCATAACTCGTAAGATGGCTACCTAAGGATGCATTGCTTTCATGGTGAAATATGATTTCTGCGGCAAATTCTATAGCATTTCCTTTAAATTCCATTTTTCCCTGTTTTTTTAAAATCTAAATAACGCCTGTCAATTTGAATAATTACTTAATAATTCCTAAAAATACTATCTAGTTAAATCAACGCCGATGAAAGCGAGGTGTGTAAAAGGATAGAGAGACCGGTATTTACTAAAGATAAATCCAATATTAATAACCAACATCACCTTCGGAAATTATTTGATTTCAGGGGGAAGAGAAAAAAATTTATCTGGACAGGATATAGCTACAAAACTTCACAAGAAACGTCAAATATTTTTGCTTTTGACTAAATTGCTACTTACATATCCATAAATTCCCACTTATATAGAATAACTTAAACAAAAAGAAAGGAATGAAAAACAAATATACTAGTAATTGTATTCATATTCTACATCTACAAAAAATAAATTCTTCCAGCACGACCCCAAAACCCTTTCTTGTGCGACGTGCGCTTAGCCTCTTTACATTCTGCCTTGGCCAGATGATCGATCACTCTCTCGAACAACCATTGATATGATAAAACTAGAAAAGGCGTATTGCAATTCATCTAGTGTGGGTGTTTATATAGTCCTCACTATTAGGCGCGATCAATTGTAACTTGTAAGTACAATTAGGATTTGGTTTCCTATTACAACTATGCATCTTGGGATAGGCAGTTTTTTAAGGTTTAAAAGATGAGATCATAATATACTCTTACTAGGAATTTGGAGATGCGTCATTATGTACCGTGTGCTCAAGCTCTTTCCTCCATTAATAATCAATCATTAATAGGAAATTCGACAAATTATTCTTAGGGTGCAATCCTCATGCAGCGCAAAATAATGCATTACATTACGCTAAGATCACAATATCTTTTTCTTTCCCAAAATTTTCTTGATTAGTTATTTTATCAATATTCTACCGATGGACAAAGCGTAGATTAATATTCTTCTATTCAATGTCTCGCATACAGAATTTATATAATTCGAATCTTTTCTGAAAAAAATTTCAAATCTTGGAATATTTTATGTTTTCGTATACAAGTGTCAGTAATTACTCTATACAATTACAATCAGCAATTTGAAAGTCTTATAATAAAGCGATATATCTTTTACATGTTAATTTGCATGGACCCGACATCTGCACCTTTGGTCGTATATATAGCAAACTCAGAAGTTCCTCTTCAAACTCGAAATTTTTTAATTGTTTAAGAAATTTCATGATTGCCCTTGCTTCCTTTAAAATTAATCAACAATAGCTAATAGCCAATTCATGATAAATTACTTGGTGAACATAATTTACACACTAAGTTGAATCTCGATCCATAATTTGATTGATCTCACGAAGATCCCATCGGATTTCACCGTTCTGCACTGTTGAGTTTCCTTAACATATGCCTAAATGGCAAAGATAAGACTTTTACAGTTGTACCTTTTATCCCTGTTGAGCCTTGAAATCGCTCTCTCGTGCCAAACTCTACTCTATCGTAAGGCCAATTGGAAGCAAAACTTGTGCACGCAACTTTTCTCTCCTTCTGTTGAACATGACTGAAAATCAGACCTTCATGATTTATTTATCAAGCCAACCTAAGACGAACAAGGCTAATCTAAGAATGCCTCACGGAGTAGCAGCTCGCTAGAGTTTGGCTTAGGTGTAATACGAGAATATTCATAAAGTTCTATTAGATAAAAAGTAAAAAAGAAGAAGAAGAAGAAGAAGAAATTTACTTTCACGGGCAACGATTAAACGCAATTTAAGTTTACAACCTAAAATAATGAAATGGTCCAAACCTTTCCTTAATGGATCTTTTTTTTTGCCCTGTTTAGTCCCATCCATAGAACAAATCTTTCTCTCCCATATCTGTGCTGGTAAAAGGAAATGTATGATTTCCTAATTTTCTTACGATCGAAAAGCATGAACCTATCCCCCCCCCCCCAAAAAAAATGGAGAAAACGCCAATCTGGCATACATCATCTTTATCCAAATCTCTTTCAAGGACAAGTATAAATTGGGCCTCCTCCTTTCCGAATGTCAAACGCAGCGATTCCTTATCTTGAGTATTTTCTCTGAAATATCAGCACGACAATGGCAGATCAGATCAGTGGGAGCAATGTAAACCATGAAGTTGTCTTGGAAATGGGAGACGCTTCCAACACCAAGGAAGAGATCAAGAGTACTTTCTTCTCTTTTCCCTTCATTCAAAAGGTTACTTGCGTTCTCTTCTCATCTCCATCTACTCTACATTCTCTTTCTGTCCTTTTCTTTTCCTTTTTGTATTCGCTTGGATGTTCATCTTCATCAATCTTCTGAGGTGCAAGCGAATTCTCGACATGTCGCAGTTGATCGCAGAGGTCTTTGGGACCTACTTTTTGATATTCGCGGGCTGCGGATCGGTGGCGGTGAACTTGGACTTCGACAAGGTGGTGACACTCCCGGGGATATCGATAGTGTGGGGTTTGGCGGTGATGGTGTTGGTGTACTCGGTCGGACACATCTCCGGCGCCCATTTCAACCCGGCCGTCACCATTGCTTTCGCGACCTGCAAGAGATTTCCATGGAAACAGGTGCAACCATAACTCCTAAGCTACTTTCGTCCATCTTCCCATTTAAAATGTGTCCCAATCCGTGTCAAATGATGAGCGCCAATTTTGCTTGTTTGACCAGGCAGTCCGAGGCCTATCTAGAAAAGCTTTTTCTTTGATCACATGATTCTAAGCAGCCACTAGCTTTGGAGGCCATTAGTTTTACTGGTTAGGTGGATCTCGTAGCAAGCTATTGAATGGTTTGCAAAATGATTCAAATGAATGAGCCTGACGAATCCAAATCTTTCCCAATCGAAGAATCATCTAAATCTCTTACGAGTTAATCCGTTCGCAATCTTATGAATTCTATCCAAATCTCGACTCGCGAGAGCAACAGTTTAAGCAATCAACGGAGGATTCCTTTATTAATCCAATCTTTCCCAATCGAAGAATCCTCTAAATCTCTTACGAGTTAATTCATTCACAATCTCATGAGTTCTATCTAAATCTCGACTCGCGAAAGCATCAGTTTAGGCAATCAACGGAGGATTCCCTTATTTTGTTCTTTGCTAAGCTAAAAACTTTCCTCTCGGTTGAATTTTGTTCTTTGGTGTGCAGGTACCTCCATATATACTGGCACAAGTTGCGGGGTCGACGTTGGCAAGTGGGACACTGCGGTTGCTGTTCACCGGCGAGCTGAGCCATTTCGTAGGGACTCAACCGGCCGGTTCGGACGTGCAATGTTTCGTCTTCGAGTTCATCATCACTTTTTACCTCATGTTCATCATCTCCGGCGTTGCCACGGACAATAGAGCAGTGAGTTCTTAACTTCTTTCTTTGAATTGCTTGCTGATAATTGGTGAAATTTCAATGGAAATTGCTGTGCAAATGGAGCAGTCGTCACCAGAGGGATATGGAGAATCTTCCATATTGAACGGGAGAAAGAGAATCATTACTCGTTATTAGATCATCACATGCCGGTTGATGGAACTTCTCGCCACACAATCGGCACACGATTCTGCTAAAGTTGATTTATAACGATCTTCCGCGTCTTGGTTTTTAAATTACAAAAGGACATTAAAACTACGAAATTCAATTATTAATTTTTTTAAGTCCCTTTCATTAATTACTTAAATTCGATTTATGTTTGCGATTGGTGCAGATAGGAGAGCTCGCTGGCCTTGCCGTTGGTGCAACAGTCTTGCTGAACGTGATGTTTGCAGGGTATTGACTATTTCTATTCCTTGTATGTTCATCTCCCTCTCATCTCAGGCTGAAAAAGGAATTTTGATTGTCGAAATCATTTTCCTCGGATGTCGGACCAAACTTCTATCTCGTGAAAGCTTTCGCTCTGGCTTAGAAACATAATATTAGTCAGGGAAGAAACTAAGGATTTCGTAATGATAATTTGTTGTTTTTTTTTTTTTTGGGGGGGTGGTGGTTAGGCCGGTAACGGGAGCGTCAATGAATCCAGCAAGGAGCTTGGGTCCGGCGATAGTGTTTTACCATTACGACAAGTTGTGGATCTACATCGTGGCACCGACAGTCGGGGCAATTTCCGGTGCGTGGATCTACAACGTGATCCGGTACACTGACAAGTCCATCCGAGAGATCACCAAGTCTGGCTCTTTCCTCCGGATCTCCTCCCGAAACAGCTCTTCTTGAGTCAAACTCGTTCATCTCTCTCTCCCTGTCTGTGGGATCAAACGTCCTCTTTTTTTTGGGGGGGTCATGATGTGTGGCATCATAGCGAAAAGGATTAGTTTCCTTACTTCGATTGATGGGTTATTATTCCCTTCCATCTGATGTTGAAATGTTAATACGTTGTGTTTGCATTTAGGAAGTTATTTTCCTAATGACCCGTACATTAAAAGCGTGAATAATAACATTATTTCTCTATTTATGTTTGAAACTTGTTTATGGAACAAAAATCCGTTTGATAGAGTAATTTCATTTTTCTATTTTCGGAACAAATTTTTGTTCTAGAGGTTTGGAATAAAAATGAGAAGTTAAATTCGTCAGCTTCTCTATTTCTAGAACCAAAATGAGAAATAATAATTCTTCCCATCGCACGCTCCCTCTCTATTACATCCTAGTGGCCGGTCTACCATCCGCCGATTCGCCAGCTTGCCATCCACTGGTCGCCGATCCGCCGGCCCACCGATCTCCGGCAATCCAAGAAATTTTATGTTGTTATCAAACGAATTTCAGTTTCGGAAACATAAATATTGTGTGTTATCAAACGCGTTAATTTATTTGCTTAGAAACACGTCCAAAACAAGAAATAAAAAAAATATATTTCTATTCAGAAATTGATTCCATAAACGGAATGATTATCATTCGCGCACTAATTCCAACCTCATCCGGTTCGCCCACAGGCCCCCTCCGACAAATCACATTGCCCGATTCTTTTCTCTGAAGTTCCGCCGGAAGTCCCTATCCTTGTAAGAGGGGTTTCCTCCTTTTATTTGTGCAATTGAAATGTCACGAGACTCATGCATGTTATTGAATTGTCCGTTTCTGTAAGAAATGGTTTCCTTTCATGCTGCTGTAATAGTGAATTTCCCCGTATGTCATAGGTGACTCGCAGAAAAACTTAAACTAGCTTAAGCAAAGGATGAAAGATAACATGTAAAAATTAAACCCGTTCTCTGTTGTGAAAAACCTACAAAAACCATAATCGACTTAGCAATTCCACATTTCAAATTGTATCATACATCAGTGTCGCGACCCTCTCGAGGTTCGCCGTGGGCTCTCGAGGGCTAATGGGCCGTCCAGTCTGGTCAGACGCGGGCCTCTCCCAATGCCCGTTACCCAAATCGCAACGGAGGTATACGTAGTCGACCTTCAGTGTGGTCTAGTGACATGTGTTAAGTGTGCATGCCATGGAGTCGCCACCAATCATTTTTTGGAGGGTATGATTGGACCACCCTATTGAATAGTCGGGAGTTTCTATTAAATTCTGCGATAACCAGAGAAATGGGTTCGGGGACTTAGTTACGCCAACTGTCAGAGTTGACGCCCTTTCGGTACCTAAATTGACTGAATTTTCTGACCTAAGATTTCATGCAGATGAGTGGAATATGAATCATAAATCTAGGAATTCATGCAAATAGGAATGACTATCCTGGCAATCACAATCAATAATAAAATGCGCAAATCAATGAATCCAAGTATGCAAAGTAAACACATCAAATCAACATGACACTCATAAGAAGGCTCTATTAACCTAAATAAGTATCAATCAAGCTTAGGAATGATTTAGACATGATTTTACCCATAAGGGGTAAAGTCGTAATTTTGAGACAAAAGGGACGATTTGCCCAAAAAAGGCAAAATCATCATTTCGGAATGAATTCGGAGTAAAACGATGTCAAAAATAGGTTTGGTCACTCAATTGACCCATTTCCTATTTTTTTTGCAATTTTCATGATTTTTTGGAATTTTAGAAACCGATTTACCATTCGAAGGGTAAAATCGTCATTTTCTAAAAATGAGAATGAAATGTGGAAATGCTAGACATAAGGTTTAGCCACCTATCTGGCTCATCGCCAAATTCTAAGCAATTTCCACAATTCATCGGAATATCAAAGACGATTTACCCTTTGAGGGGTAAAATCGTCGTTTTGGATTAAATGGGAGAAAATCCTAAAAAAACGACAACCAATCAATTTCTTTTGATCATTTTCAGCCTTGGGAATTTTCTAAAAATTTTTTTAGTAATTTTCTGCAATTCTTCTCAATTTTTTTGTTTTTCTTTAATTTTTCCATTTTTTTTGGCATTTTCTGATTTATTAATATTTTTTTATATTTTCAGAAAATATTTTAACAAAAAGCATATCATTGGCAATAGACAACACTCAACCAGATAAATAAGCTAACTACTGAACTGAGATAAATACATGCAAACCAAATCTATAATGGCGACATTTTAGAAAAATAACCCTAATACACGGATCGGGTACGTAAAACATACCGGATTGGACACCGGCCTTCAATCGCCCAGCCCCAGCCTGCGACCATCTCCATGCACATCACCGGATTGGACACCGGCCTTCAATCGCCCAGCCCCAGCCTGCGACCATCTCCATGCACATCACCTGTCGATCACCACATCAAAATGTCAACAATCAATTTTACAAGTTTTAAGACCGGTAATAAATAATAATAATTTAAAAAATAAATAAATCCAGGCTCGGAAACGGGCCAATTCACTCAGCCATGGACCGGCTATGGGCTCACGGCCTCGGCCCAAGATCACGGCCTCGGCCCACGGGCTCGGCCACTCGGCCGACGTCCTCGGCCCACGGCCTCGGCCATGGCCGAGGCGCACGGCCACCGGCCCACGGCCATGGCCGAGGTGCACGGCCACCGGCCCACGGCCATGACCGAGGCTCACGGCCACCGGCCCACGGCCTCGGCCATGGCCGAGGCTCACGGCCACCGGCCCACGGCCATGGCCGAGGCGCACGGCCACCGGCCCACGGCCATGGCCGAGGCTCACGGCCACCGGCCCACGGCCTCGGCCATGGCCGAGGCTCACGGCCACCGGCCCACGGCCATGGCCGAGGCTCACGGCCACCGTCCCACGGCCATGGCCGAGGCGCACGGCCACCGGCCCACGGCCATGGCCGAGGCGCACGGCCACCGGCCCACGGCCATGGCCGAGGCGCACGGCCACCGGCCCACGGCCATGGCCGAGGAGCACGGCCACCGGCCCACCGGCCCACGGCATTGGCTCGCTGACTCGGCTATGGGCTCGGCCATGGCCCAGGATCACGGTGGTAGCTGGCTCGACGAAGGTGGCCGGACGTGTGGTGGCGGGGAGTGATGTACGACGAGATGGGGAGATTCACCAAGAAAAAGAAGAAGAAGAAGAAGAAGAAGAAGAAGGAGAAAGGGGAAGAAGAAGAAGGAGGAGCAGAGCTGCCGATGATGAAGGAGAGGGGAGGAGAGTAAAGTAATAAAAAAAATATAATAATATAATAATATAATAATAATATAATAAAATACTAAAAAGTAAAAAAAATAATAATAAAATAATCAAAAGCGAAGATAAAATGATTAGTTTCCTTTTCCTTTTAAATGATGATGTTTTCACTCCTTTTCCTTTTAATCATTACTAATATTTTTGTCAAATTCAATTTTACCGTGATCAGTGAACACCTAAAATGGAACCTGAATTTTACTGTTTTATGAGGTCCTAAAGTAAAGAAAATTAAAAATAAAAATACCTACTATTTGTATATATTTTTGTGACCTCGAATACTACTTTTTTTTATTTTATTTTTATTTTTATATTTTCGAAAATAATAATAATAATAAAATAGGAAAAATATGAAAAAAAATATTTTTATCCAAAATGGTCCCTTTAGCTTGGCCAAGGCTACCAAAGTTGGTTTTTGTAATTTTTTAGCTTTTTATGAATTTTCTATGAATTTTTGAAAAATAGAGGAAGAAAAAGGTTGATCAAAATTTAGGTGTCAACAGCTGCCCCTCTTTGAGAGGAATCTCATCAGAGGAATCCCCTCAGAGGTTTCTCTCAAAGACAAGGTAACACCTGAGTCCTGATCGACTCGACTCGTGAAACTAAAGGAAAAGGAGTCATGACATCCGTTTTTTTTATGCTTGTCGATGTATGCTCTTTCTTGAAAGGGGAAACATTTATTTGACATGAGAGAGTGAGATAGTAGAGAGATATACCTGCCACTTACCTATTCGATGTTTGTGCGATTTTCGCAGTGTCTGATGGATTCCAGAGAATTTCTAGGGACTCGTTTCTAGAGTGTCCTAGAGAGGTTAAGCTCTGACCCGTATGGTAGGTTAAACCATAATGAGATTCCTAACTGATAGGAATCTAAGGAAGACGCGCCCCATTTGGGATTTGCCAAGGATTTTGATCCGTATGGTGGATCGGACCATTGAGTTGACCATTTAAGTGATTTTCGCTATTGGATTGACCCTTCAGGCGGTTTCTACCTTTGATTGACCCTTCAGGCGGTTTCTACCATTGTGTTGACCCTTCAAGCGGTTTCTACCCTGGTTTGACCCTTCAGGCGGTTTCTACCTTGAGTTGACCCTTCAGGCGGTTTCTACCTTGAGTTGACCCTTCAGGCGGTTTCTACCTTGGTTTGACCCTTCAGGCGGTTTCTACCTTTGTTTTGACCCTTCGGGCGGTTTCTACCTTGGTTTGACCCTTCAGGCGGTTTCTACCTTTGTTTTGACCCTTCGGGCGGTTTCTACCTTAAGATGACCCTTCAGGCGGTATCTACCTTGGTTTGACCCTTCAGGCGGTTTCTACCTTTGTTTTGACCATTCGGGCGGTTTCTACCTTAAGATGACCCTTCAGGCGGTATCTACCTTGAGTTTGACCCTTCAGGCGGTTTCTACCTTTGTTTGCTTTGAAAATGGGTCTCATGACGAGGGTTCTCCACGTCCGATGAGATTGCCTAATTTTTTAAAAAGGGGTCTCATGACGAGGGTTCTCCACGTCCGATGAGACTGTTTGAATTTTGAAAAGGGATCTCATGACGAGGGTTCTCCACGTCCGATGAGACTGCCTAGATTTTTTTTTTTTTAAAAGGGGTCTCATGACGAGGGTTCTCCACGTCTGATAGGACTTTTTCTTTTAAAAGAGTTTTTCTTCCCCTCTTTTTTTAGAGATCCCGAAGTTTGTCGGGAATTTAGTTTTTTGAAGCAGTGAAAGATTTTATTTTGACAAAGCTTCACTTGAGTCTGCTGAGGCGACATTCTGGGAGCTGGGTTCTCCAGGTATCCTGCAGAAGTTTGAGCTTGAAAGATTTTTCTTCACCAAGAAAACGTTAGTAATTTTTGGGAAGACCACGGCTGTCCACTTGACAAAAACCGTATGACTTAAGTTTTAATTGTGAAATGTGCATTTTGATGCTGGAGGTTGTCCAAAGCATTCTTGCAACATGCAAATGTGATCACAAATCCCTTGCACGGAAAATCTGGATCAAACAATTTGAAATTTCCAAAAAGAGTTTGTTCAAAACATCTATTGGAGAATTTCTCATCCAAGAGGGCTCCTCACCGCTCTGTGATAATGGTCTTAAGGAATGCGCCAACTTCCTATTAACCTGTGCCTAGGTTTTAGGATCATTCGCAGCGCATACATTTTGATCGGTCGGGAGGTCTTCCATGGGACCGTAATGTTGGGTTTGGTTATTGATCTTCAAGAGGGACTCACTTTTGAGTCAAGGTCATTTGAATGAAATTCTTCACCATCTGCTCCGGGTTTACAAGTCGAGAACCCTGCAAAATGAGAAAGAAATAGTATTGCTCGTACTTCTTCGAGCTAAGCTATATGTTAACCCAAATGTCTTAGTCAGAGAAGACTGTTTCAGGGTTATGACATTGGTAGGATTGGGGACCGAAAAAGGCTTGTTTTTGGCCCAGAATTTATGAGGGGATTGACATTGGTGATCATTGCAAATTCGTCACCTGTCTTTTCCATTCTGCATATTCAGTTTTTGAGGTGTGCAACCGCTTTTGAGGTGTGCACAAGTCCTTTAGAGAGCGTCTCTTGTTGCATTCAGAGACCGATAATTCTCTCTATATCTTTGCTCCGCGCTTGACGCCATTTGGGGAGTAGCCCTTTTGATACTACTCTTTTAGGAATTTCCTCTTTTCCCGACCAGACTTTACTGGGGATCAATCAAACAGCTTATGCGAGCATCGGCCTTGCTTTTACCAGGCACTTTGCTTTTTCTTATCTGATGCTGGGGATTTCTTTAATCCCTTGTCGCAAGCGGGATGCTTGGCAATTGTGCTAGATATATGACTTGGCTCTTAGCACGCTTGAGTATCGACTTAGTAGCTTTTTCGTAAACCCTAGGTCTTGAACTCCCTCGTTTCTGAAGTGATGTCGCATCCGTCTTGGAAAGTGCAATGATCACCAACGGGTTTATGAAATGATTTTGCAGGCTCAACTTGGCTATGCAAAGGATTCGGTGTGTGGGATAGAGAAATGAATGCTCCTCATCATCCTATGGCACTTGGATTACCATATAAACAACACACAAAGATTAATGTTAGTCCGAGCAAGAAAATTTCTAACCATTTCCTCCTGATGCTGCTGGACTCACCTCCATTTTGCCCCGATGTGGGGTGGTTCTTGACAGGGTTAAGAATGAAAATCGCCGTTCAAGGGGTTATCAACGGTTACCTGTAGTGTTTAGGGGATATGAAACGAACGCCTCCGTCGTCCCAATCCATGTAATCGCTGCGAATGGTCCCTACCTCCGTAGGTACAGATTTTTCCATCCGATTCACTTCCCTCATCTCTCAAGTGTATGTAGGATGTGTTTGGACTGGGTTCGCCTCTCTTTTGAGTAAACTTCCTTTTGAATGATTTGACAAATAATCATATTTGGAAAAATTCATTTCTTTCTTTCCCAGAATTTATCCATCGAGGGGATTTTGTGATGTATCGTGCATGTTTTATTCATGCTTTGGGCAACCTCCCGATTTAAATCATGAACATCGATGCATTGGATAATTTCCATGACGGCTAAAGGGATTTTAACATTCTTTATCTCCAGCTAACTGGGAAAGGGATACTTACCTACCTGTCGCGGCTGCAGACCCCTGCAAATGTAAAGAAAGCATATCATTGTAGGTTCACAAATTTTTCAAAAATCGAAACGATACATCCTACCCTTGGTCATGTACTCTGACGAGTAGTACATGGGATGTAAGAACTTGTTCCTCTGCAAGGCGACTCCCCTGCCAAGGATAGACAACAAGTATCAATTCATATCCTCGAATTCAAGACAAATTGGGACGATACAACTTTACTCTTGATTTTCATCCCATTCTGATGTGGTGTGTTGATATGAACAACATCTATCAAATCCGCCTATCCATGCTTGGAGTGTTTGTAACATCACTGGTTCATCTGCCCCCAGCTGGGCAGCGTCTGTTCTGCTATTTGAACGCATGACTCCTTAAGTGATTTATCCATGTTTATCATCTGAGAAGGAAAAGAAAGAAGACATTATTTCGGTATCCGATTGGAGATCGTTTAGGAACGATACATCGTTTTACCAAATGGGTGGCTTCGCGGCCAGATGCATTTTGCATTGAAGGGGTGGATTCCATTATGCTCTGCGAACGATGATCATTGCTTGGGGAGCTCGCCCCTGAGCTTAAAGATGCTCAAAAGGTAAGGCGGATCTTCGTACGACTAGTTTTAAGCGTAAATGAGAAATGCCCCCATGGGAGCCTTACAATGGGATTGCCAATACATTCATTCAGGCTATTCATCCTCTTTTCTCCGAACATTTTTTTACAAATCGCGCCTTGAATCAAACACCTGATCGTCGGCTCTGTATCACTATTGCAAGAGTCCGCCAGCTTCAGGCTGATCGAGCCAGAAATTGAGTTCCTCTCCAAGGAAATCGCTCGAATCTCCGAGCCATTGATGCTCAAGTCGAGTGTCACCGACCGCTGGCGATAGATCACTCTCGCCTTGGATGATTTGATTCCTCGAGCTGGAACCTCCCTTGTTGACCGGCAAATATGTAGACATGTCCCATGTAAATGTTGGATTTGCCATGGGAAGAGCACTAGCAACAGGTTGGTACTCAAATTGGGGAGTTCCTATTTGCGGGAACTGCGGTATATACACTTGAGGGGTATTGAGACTGCTTGGTGGAGCGTTCTGATTTGGGTTAGAGGAGTCGGTGACTTGGTTGCTGGTCTCGTCAACACCGAAACATGGTTGGGTGTTCCCGGCTCTACAATCATCGTGGTTGCAGTTATGACCAACATTTAAGTTCGAACCAGCTCCATCCGAGCTTAGTGTCACCCGTCCCTCTTTTAGCAACCTCTTGAAATATCCAAGGTGGCTCGCGACGTTAACTTTAGAGAGTCCCGGCACGTTCAGGATTTCGTGTATGCGCGTTGATCGTGCCGTGTCGATCCCCAACTGTCGAACTGTATCAACAAATTTCTGATGGAGTTCAGCAGTCCAAGAAAATCGCGCTTTCTTGTCAACAAGAACAGCTCGCCGACTAATCTCTATGAGATCTGATTGTGTTGGAAACTGCTCTTGTAAGCCTTCGACGGTATCTGACTGCACCGGAAGACATTGCGAAAGGCATTGTAACATATGAGCACTACCAATCTCTAGAAGTGGCTCTTCGGAGAATATTTCACTGATGAGAATATGGTTATTGCAATCAAGGCAAGTGGCGCTGCTCAGTGCTTCCTCATATCTAGCGCTTTCTGTTCGAAGCTTTTCATTTTCTTCTTTCAGAATCGCTAGCTCTTGCTGTCTATGTAGATTCCCCAGCCGGGCTCGTTTGTTACGAAACCACTTATTGACCTTCCCAGGCTCCCACCCTAACTCTCGACCTAGCTCAGCCCTCTGCTTCTCATCTGGATGGGGGCATTCCTCGAAGAAAAAATCAAGCTCCCGGTCTTGACTTGAAGTATGGTGAAGGGGATGTTTTCCTTTCTGACGCTGATCACTGCTATGGGTATTGTTTTCATTACCACAACCTTGAGTTTCATCGTTGGAAGTGTCAATCTCCATGACCATCGTGCCGGATTCGGTCCCGTGATCTTCAAATTCTTCCAGCAGTTTAAGCTCGGAGACTTCCAAGTCGGGCGTTTCCAACAAATGACGGTATCCTTGGAACATTTTGGATCGAAGTATCACTGACTGATCGTCGCAGAAGTCATCTGATCCTTCGAAATATTGATGCATGGGTTGGGTAGTATCGCCCGACTGGTTCTTCGAGCTGGAACCTCCATTTCTTCTCGAGAACATGAGAGGGGAGTTGATCGATTGACCCCCATAAGCATCTCCTACTTGGGAATTAGGGAAACAAAAATGCTCAACGCATTCCCTTGTTAGATCCTTTGAAACCACATGCCCTAGTTCGGCAAGTCCTTGGGCACTAAGCGCAGAAAGCTCATTAGTAAGCGGAAAAACAGCGACGGATGGGTGCTGCACCTGCTGCATCTGTGGCACACACTCTTGAAGAAAATTGGGATGACTCAGATGAATATTCTGATCAATTTCCCAATAAGTGTTGAATTTGTAACCGAGGTTAGCATGACGCTGTCTTAGCGCTCTTCTGTAACAACCGAGGTGATTTGAGACCATAGCCTTGGTAAGTTCTGGTGCATTCAGGGCCTCCATTACTTTCTTCGGGCGTGCATAGTCGAGCCCTATTCGCCGAACCACGTCTAAGAACTTGCGGTGAAGCTCAAGGGGCCACGCGAAAATCTTCTTCTCTTGGTTCAGAATAGCGTTGACAGCTTGACGGCTGATCTTTAACCCTTCTCGAGCAGGATCTGATCCTGCCCGAAGCCGTTGTGGAGAAGACTCTTGGGCTATGACGTGGTGACTCTCATCATAGTGGCATATATTCCCTCCTTCAGAAGGCACTGGCACTATCTTTGTGGGATTGATTTGTTCATGCACATCACCAGTATTTTCGATCATAGCAGAAGGCTTAACGGGAAACAATCTACTGAGAGTGGTAGGGCCACCGCAGTTAGGGCAGACAATAGTGCTAAGAACTTCTTCATACCTCACGTTCTTTGTTCGAAGCTTCTCGTTCTGTTCCTTTAGAAATGCGGTCTCCCGTCGTTTGTACTGCTTACTCAGCTTGGTTCGTTTATTTTGAAACCAATTCAAGATCCTCAAAGGGCTCGTCCCTAGTTTTTGACCCAACTTCTTCCTCTGTTCTGTGTCCGGGAAAGGGCATCCCTTGAAGATAGCTTCAAGTATCTGGACCTCATCCGGAGTGTAGAGCTGGCGACGCTTTCTTTTCTGGCGCGGATCATCGTCGCTGGCGTCTTGGTCGCTGAGGGCTTGAGTCTCCTGGATGGTCGAGTCGATTTCCATATCCTTCGTGACGAATTCATTTCCGAGGTCTTCAAATTCCTCTAGCCGTTCAAGTTCGGAAACATTCAGGTCAGGCGTTTCCAACAGATGATGGTACCCCTTGAACATTTTGGGTCGAAATGTCTTTTCCTGATCTTCGTTCGCTTGATCTTCTCCACCCTTTCTCAGATGTTCGCCCTCTCTGTAATTATCAGAGATTATGCGTGTTCCAAGAAGCGTCGCTTTGAAATCGAGTAACGAGCGTCTGACGGGCGTTCCTTTCGAGACTTCGTGATTCCCCCCGTCCGTTCTTACTCTCTCTTGCCTGAGTGGAGCGTGCAGATTTCCCGTGTCGACTTTTGCTTTATCGAGCATTACGCCTGTCCCCCTAGCTCGGTCTCCAAAGTAATAGGTCCGCCGGCCTTTAGATGTTGTTACCTTTTCTAAGCCCGAAATCACGGGACAGAGGTGGATCTGTGACTCACCAGGGATGTATTAATGAGGCTTGATTAGCCCTGCTGCGTATAGAAAAATTATTGCAGCTTTCCCTTTCTCGTTCGAGCGTTAAAGGGCGAGAGGTTGACATCGAGGAGATTAACATTTCGATCTAACCTCTCAAACACTCCTCCATCATTCCTTCTTTTCTCTGTCGTTGAATCGCAGATGGCTTCCTCTCCTGTACCCGCTGCCTCAGCCGAAGCTTCAACCCAATGGGAGAGGTTTTATCACCTCTTGGGTAGAGGTTATGGCTACATAAACAGTCATCCTGAAGCTGAGGTTGAAGTTCGTACTTTGATTCCGGCCCTGGATACTGTGTGTATTGAAGGTACGAAACTTCAAAGGGAGTTTGTGATCTTCCCAACTCTCTTCAACAATTTCCTGCAGGCTTATGAAGTTGCTAGCCGGGAGGTCACTTTGGCTGGTATCGTGCGAGCCCGCTATCAGGACCGAACTGAGTCCCTGATGTTGGCCATGCTGACGGCCGATAACCATAAAAGGGCTGTTGAATACGCCCACGCCCAGGTTTCGATGTTGGTCCGTGAGAGGGACAACTTGGTGGAGCGTCTGGCTCTTTTTGACACCGCCTTTGAGCAAGATCAGCACAACCTCGTGCTGAGGTTCCAGTGTGCCTGGTTGGAGGAAAGGCTTGAAGACCTGAGCATGGATATAGCTCGCGGGAGGGTGCTGGCTCAGGACTTAGAGCTTGAGTTCGAGTACTATGAGACCAAGGTGAACGACCTTAAGGAGAAATGTCGCCTCCTTTTCTTCAAGCTTGTAGACCTCGATTCCCAGAGTGTGGGTTGTAAGCAAGGCATGGATAGCATGGAGAATCAATTGAGCTCATTTGTGATGCTCATTAGAACTCACTTTGGATTTACGGTTCCTCCTCAGTAGTCTGTTTGTAAAGTCTCCTGTTAAGTGCTATAAATGAGAGTGTATGTACATTTCCGCTTATCCTTCGCAAGATTCAATATTGCCCTTGGTTTCGCAATCATAGTGTTTGAGGCAACTGACGATCTTTCCGCTTTTGAGCCCGCTCACGTTATGTTTGTAACCTATGCTGTCACGTTTGCCTTCGTGCGCTTGGTCGATTTACCTCGAACCCATCGTGACAAAAGATTGTTGTAGCTAAACATGATGATGTTAGCAAGCATCATTGTGTGAAATCAACCCTAGGCCTTAAAGAAGAAAGGAACTGCTCCGATTGAAACTTTACAATGCGCAAATAAGAAATAAGTTCTACTTGTGTACAAGTCCCCCCTTTTCTCTGGGTATGTTCGATCACCACCCCATCATGTCTGGGTTCAGGTGCGCGGTCATCGACTCCAGATCATGGCCGTGAAGGTTTGCTAGCCTCCTCCTGATGGATTCTTCGAACTGTGACCACCATCTTTGTTTGAGAAGAAAAGAGGAGGGTCGACCTCTTTCCTATCAAAAGCGTGTCTCACTCAGAGATCAGGGAAGCAAAATTGTTCGAAGTGTTCCCCCACTAGATCATCTGAGATCATATGCCCTAGTTGGGCGAACTCCTGAACATTAGACGTCGTGGGTGGATCAGTAGCAGGAAGAGCGCCGGTGGACGGCCGCTGCTCGAGCGGGGAAGTGTATATTTGTTGCACCGGTGGCACGTATTCTTGAGGAACATTAAGATGACTGATAGGGCTATATTGACCAATTCTCCAACAGTTGGTGGTAGAGCTACCGGCTTGGTTGGTATCGAGACTCGGCAGGGCTCTTCTTGAGGCATGGCTGTTGCATTCGTAGCTGTACCTAATGTTCAAGTTCGAGTCGGGCTCTTCTAGGCGCCGTGCGGCATGACGCCGTCGTAGCTTCCTGCGGTAACCATTAAGGTGGTTTGCGACTAACCTTCTAGCGAGCCCCGGTTCATTCATGACCTCATGTACGCGTGTTGGACATAATGAGTCATTCCCTATTTGGTGAACCGCATCAAGGAATTTTCTGTGAAGCTCTGGAGACCATATGAACTTCTTTTGGCGACTCAGGATAGCATCCGTGACTCGGCAATCATTCCTCGATTCACTCTCGGCGGGGTCTGGTTGTGCCAGAGGTTGTTGCAGGGGAAGCTGGTTGACTTCGAACTGGTCTGTGGTGATAGTAAGCCCATTGTCAGGGAAATTGTAGTAACGCGCCTCCCTTCTTTCCAAAGATGGTTTGAGGGAGTGGGGTGGCGGACGACCACCTGCGATTCTCATAGAAAACTTATCACGGAACATTTCGCGAGTGTCGATAGAACCACCGCATTTAAGGCAAGCGGCGTTGATGAGGACTTCCTTACACCACATGTTTTCTGCTCGAAGCTTGGCGTATTCTTCTTTTAGAGTTTCGAGCTCTTGACACTTTCCCCGAACCACTGATCTGGCCCGTCTGTTTTGAAACCAGTGCTTGACCCTTAAGGGTTCCATCTCTAATTTCCGGGCTAATTTTCTTCTTCGTCTCGTATCCGGGTAACGGCACTTATTGAAGGCGGCTTCGAGTATCTGGATTTCCTTCTCAGTATAGAGCCGGCGACGTCTTCTTCCACGAGATGGGACATCGCCGCTGCCGTCGTCGTTGCTGCTACTGTCGTCGTCGCCACCACTGTCATCGTCGCTGCCCTGATCCTGAACCTTGTTGCCAGTAGGGTTGGGTAGTATGGTTTCGACATCTGGCTCGATCCCAAAGACTTCGAGGTCTCCCAACTGCACATTACCTAGGACATTTGGGTCAGTCATCTCCAACAAATGACTATGACTGTTAAACATACTGGATCAAGAAAAGGTTTGTTCGTCCTTTTTTAATCACTCAAGGTCTTGTAATCCTCTTCCTATGTTTACTCTCTCTAAACTTTCTTTTGAGTGACTTTGCGTACTCAGGAGTCGCTCTTCGAGCATGGAAGACGATCACCAGGCGAGCGCTCTTCTAGAGATTTTGAGTTTCTCGTCTTGTCGTCTTCCTTCCTTTTCATGGTGGAGAGATCACGGATCGCTTTTCTTTCCTCGATAGCCGAACCTGTCCCCCACTATCTCTCAAAAGACTAAATTACGTCCACCACCCGCTCAGCTTTTCATCATGACAAAACTATCAACCCTACCGCGGCTCCTTCGATATTTGCGCTCGACTCCCGCTCCATCTCAATAATGGTGAAATAGACAACTCTTTTACAACTTTTCAAACTCGTCAGGCCTGAAATCGCGGATCGAGACATGTCTGATGCTTCACGGGAGGAGCAGCCCCTGCTTTACATTAACTACCCCGGCTCCACAAGCATTATTGCCGTAACTTTTCTCCATTTTTGAGCTACTATGAAACGAGGAGAAGGTTAGTGCTCTCATTTGCCCAACTTTCACTTTCATTCATTCCATCGCACTCGTCTTCCTTTCCATCCTTCCAACAAGAAATGGCTTCATCTTCTGCTTCTTCCTCTGACTCTTCCCATGCTTGCGTCTTTTCAATCGCAGTCCCGGCCCGATGGGAAAAACTCTATAATCTCTTGGGTCGGGGCTATGCTTACATAGCCGATCATCCGGAGATCGAGGCTGAGATCCGCGTTCTATTTGCGGCCACTGACACTACTTCCATCGAGGGTACTGAGTTGGAGAAGGAGTATAAAACATTCCCAGCCCTCTTTGCAAACTTTCTAGAGGCTTACCGCGTTGCTCACCGGGAAGTTCTCGTGGCTCGTGTCTTGCGAGCCCGCTACGAAGACCGCTGTGACTGCCTGACGTTGACTAACTTCGTGGCTGACAGCCACAACAAGGTTATGGAAACTGCCAACGAGCGGGTCTCGACGATGCTTCGTGAACGTGGAAATTTGGTGGAGCGTTTGGCCCTGTGCCTGATCACCTATGAGCACGATCGTCGTAACATCATGTTGAAGTTTCAGAGCGATTGGCTGGAAGAGCGACTCGATACTGTTACGGCGGATGTATCCCGTGGGAGGGAATTGGTCCGGGACTTGGAACTTGCTGCTGAAGATCACAGGGCCAAGGTTGCTGACCTTAAGAATGAGTGCAAGCGCCTTCTTCTCCAGCTCGCGGATCATGATATACGGAGCGGTGAGCGTAGGCAGGGAATCAACCATATGGAGGGCCAATTGAGCTCCTTCGTGCTGCTGATTAGGGCTCAGTTCGGCTTTATTTTTCCGCCTCGCTAATCTGTATTAATCTGCTTTGAAAGTCTTTCGATTGAGCGAAAGTGAATGAAAGCTCCTGTGTGTGTGTTTTAGCTTTTATATGGTCCATTTCTTCGAGCATCCGGACATCTTAGACTTAGATGAGCCGATCCATAATAAGTCGAGTATATGTGCTCTGATTTTCTAACTCGCTCATGGTCAGATGAAAGAATAGCCTCAGACTTATCCGGGAAAAGATTTCTCTCTATTACCTATTTTTTACCTGCAAATGAAACGACAGAATCAGAATGAATAATTTGAAAAAGAAAGCATAAACCCCTTTCAATCTTATGCTTGCTCGTGATTAATAAGGACAAACTTTTTACAAGGGTTTTAATCTTGTGCGAAAAGTTTTTATCAATATTCCTCGAAAGAAAGCATACTATTGAAAGGAATGT
Organism: Rhodomyrtus psidioides; assembly: GCA_021437785.1. Lineage (NCBI taxonomy): Eukaryota > Viridiplantae > Streptophyta > Magnoliopsida > Myrtales > Myrtaceae > Rhodomyrtus > Rhodomyrtus psidioides. The sequence continues at coordinate 7,751,691 of JAILYB010000027.1, read as the reverse complement.
AATTCACGATAATAGCTTTTGACCAATTTTCAGAAGAGCGAATTAGTCAAAAGTGCAAGGCATAACGACGTGTTTTAAATTTAATTGAAGATACGGCATCCAAATCAAGGCCGTTTTGTTAAGAACGAGAGCAATTTGGACATCTATCTTGTCATTAAATTCGAAATAACGCCAATAATCTTGATCAATTATCGTGGATTACTAGTGACGTATGACATGCATGGACCAATTCAAGTGTATAATTCATTCTAGCGAAATAGTTTCCTCTAAAGGAATTATAAACTTGACTTGGGAGTATTCAGATGATTAGAGAAAATGCCACTATCACATTCCCATGACCCGTCAAAAAGAAATACAACCAAGTTCCATCTGAATGTATACACCAATAGATCCCTAATACAATCATTCTAAGGGGTGAGATAGAGAAAGCCTCGATAAAAATAAACCCTATACAAGAGGACTAGTAATGGAAAATGAAACCAAAGAAAGTGATCCTAACGTTTAAGGATGCCCCAAGTTCGATCTGTGACTTCCGGATCACTTGCCCCAACTCTTCATCTTAATTGGACGATATCTCAATAATGTCCATAGTAGGCTCCTTTGTTGCACACTCGGTGTTCGTGACGGGATATCGCCCTCCTCGTCTTCTATCAAGGACGTTTGGAAAAAAAACACACGCATCTATCCTTGAAATGGCATTTAATCTAATCACCAGAATGCAATGAATGAAATGCCTATATTTATCTGAACTGAAATAAATTTGAGGGATAGAGAGTCTTACCAACCAAACTCATCGACTTATGTGCGGTTTTAGGTGTACCAACCGTCCAAAGACATGCGCATGAGACAAGTGATGGTGAACTTCTAAAAATCGAATGGTTTGGCACCTAAGGTCAAGGTTCCCACCTCGAGTTCTAGAAAGAGCCGATTCCATTGCACAACTATCGTTGCATTGGGACTCGATCCATAGTTCGAAGCGAGCGGAATTGAAAAGTGGATTACCCCGTGTTTTTCCTCACGGAGATTCCATTTTCAATTCCTTCTATTGTGTTCCTAAAGGCGGCGCCCGGGGTTTTAGGCGCGGTTGTGTGTGTCCATGTGTCGTGATCATCACGATGCCAATCATGCACAACAGTTTATCAATCAGCACTTCAAATCATCCATACAACATACATTCCTACGCCAACCTGCATAAGACAATGTTAATCACGGACTACACCCCTTATCTCTCCAATCTGCAAAAACATATAACACCTACCATGAGCGGACTTACCTCACCTTCAAGAGCGCCTGCAGGGTTAGAAAAATCAATCAACTTTTTAATCGGCTCAAGTTCTCTAAGTCCCCAGTGGAGTCGCCAGTCTGTCGCGACCCTCTCGAGGTTCGCCGTGGGCTCTCGAGGGCTAATGGGCCGTCCAGTCTGGTCAGACGCGGGCCTCTCCCAATGCCCGTTACCCAAATCGCAACGGAGGTATACGTAGTCGACCTTCAGTGTGGTCTAGTGACATGTGTTAAGTGTGCATGCCATGGAGTCGCCACCAATCATTTTTTGGAGGGTATGATTGGACCACCCTATTGAATAGTCGGGAGTTTCTATTAAATTCTGCGATAACCAGAGAAATGGGTTCGGGGACTTAGTTACGCCAACTGTCAGAGTTGACGCCCTTTCGGTACCTAAATTGACTGAATTTTCTGACCTAAGATTTCATGCAGATGAGTGGAATATGAATCATAAATCTAGGAATTCATGCAAATAGGAATGACTATCCTGGCAATCACAATCAATAATAAAATGCGCAAATCAATGAATCCAAGTATGCAAAGTAAACACATCAAATCAACATGACACTCATAAGAAGGCTCTATTAACCTAAATAAGTATCAATCAAGCTTAGGAATGATTTAGACATGATTTTACCCATAAGGGGTAAAGTCGTAATTTTGAGACAAAAGGGACGATTTGCCCAAAAAAGGCAAAATCATCATTTCGGAATGAATTCGGAGTAAAACGATGTCAAAAATAGGTTTGGTCACTCAATTGACCCATTTCCTATTTTTTTTGCAATTTTCATGATTTTTTGGAATTTTAGAAACCGATTTACCATTCGAAGGGTAAAATCGTCATTTTCTAAAAATGAGAATGAAATGTGGAAATGCTAGACATAAGGTTTAGCCACCTATCTGGCTCATCGCCAAATTCTAAGCAATTTCCACAATTCATCGGAATATCAAAGACGATTTACCCTTTGAGGGGTAAAATCGTCGTTTTGGATTAAATGGGAGAAAATCCTAAAAAAACGACAACCAATCAATTTCTTTTGATCATTTTCAGCCTTGGGAATTTTCTAAAAATTTTTTTAGTAATTTTCTGCAATTCTTCTCAATTTTTTTGTTTTTCTTTAATTTTTCCATTTTTTTTGGCATTTTCTGATTTATTAATATTTTTTTATATTTTCAGAAAATATTTTAACAAAAAGCATATCATTGGCAATAGACAACACTCAACCAGATAAATAAGCTAACTACTGAACTGAGATAAATACATGCAAACCAAATCTATAATGGCGACATTTTAGAAAAATAACCCTAATACACGGATCGGGTACGTAAAACATACCGGATTGGACACCGGCCTTCAATCGCCCAGCCCCAGCCTGCGACCATCTCCATGCACATCACCGGATTGGACACCGGCCTTCAATCGCCCAGCCCCAGCCTGCGACCATCTCCATGCACATCACCTGTCGATCACCACATCAAAATGTCAACAATCAATTTTACAAGTTTTAAGACCGGTAATAAATAATAATAATTTAAAAAATAAATAAATCCAGGCTCGGAAACGGGCCAATTCACTCAGCCATGGACCGGCTATGGGCTCACGGCCTCGGCCCAAGATCACGGCCTCGGCCCACGGGCTCGGCCACTCGGCCGACGTCCTCGGCCCACGGCCTCGGCCATGGCCGAGGCGCACGGCCACCGGCCCACGGCCATGGCCGAGGTGCACGGCCACCGGCCCACGGCCATGACCGAGGCTCACGGCCACCGGCCCACGGCCTCGGCCATGGCCGAGGCTCACGGCCACCGGCCCACGGCCATGGCCGAGGCGCACGGCCACCGGCCCACGGCCATGGCCGAGGCTCACGGCCACCGGCCCACGGCCTCGGCCATGGCCGAGGCTCACGGCCACCGGCCCACGGCCATGGCCGAGGCTCACGGCCACCGGCCCACGGCCATGGCCGAGGCGCACGGCCACCGGCCCACGGCCATGGCCGAGGCGCACAGCCACCGGCCCACGGCCATGGCCGAGGAGCACGGCCACCGGCCCACCGGCCCACGGCATTGGCTCGCTGACTCGGCTATGGGCTCGGCCATGGCCCAGGATCACGGTGGTAGCTGGCTCGACGAAGGTGGCCGGACGTGTGGTGGCGGGGAGTGATGTACGACGAGATGGGGAGATTCACCAAGAAAAAGAAGAAGAAGAAGAAGAAGAAGAAGAAGGAGAAAGGGGAAGAAGAAGAAGGAGGAGCAGAGCTGCCGATGATGAAGGAGAGGGGAGGAGAGTAAAGTAATAAAAAAAATATAATAATATAATAATATAATAATAATATAATAAAATACTAAAAAGTAAAAAAAATAATAATAAAATAATCAAAAGCGAAGATAAAATGATTAGTTTCCTTTTCCTTTTAAATGATGATGTTTTCACTCCTTTTCCTTTTAATCATTACTAATATTTTTGTCAAATTCAATTTTACCGTGATCAGTGAACACCTAAAATGGAACCTGAATTTTACTGTTTTATGAGGTCCTAAAGTAAAGAAAATTAAAAATAAAAATACCTACTATTTGTATATATTTTTGTGACCTCGAATACTACTTTTTTTATTTTATTTTTATTTTTATATTTTCGAAAATAATAATAATAATAAAATAGGAAAAATATGAAAAAAAATATTTTTATCCAAAATGGTCCCTTTAGCTTGGCCAAGGCTACCAAAGTTGGTTTTTGTAATTTTTTAGCTTTTTATGAATTTTCTATGAATTTTTGAAAAATAGAGGAAGAAAAAGGTTGATCAAAATTTAGGTGTCAACAATCAGCTAGGATTCTAACCGATTTTTTTTTTTTAAATCCCTCCAAATGTTTTAAAATTGTACACCATCAAACGCTAGCACCAATCCGCCATGTATAGTACCTAATAAGTTATTGGGTGTTCTTTTAATGGTTTTAAGAAAAAATGGAATTGTTTGACCAATAGATATCTTTCACATTCAACAAGAGAAACGAATAGCTTTTTCAAATTTTTCACGGCAGTTCCAAATAAAGGTACTTCTATATAATTAAAAAAAAAACAAAATTCGTGTCCTTCCACTCGGCTTTCTCGGATTACTAAGGCCAACTTTCGTTCCTGCTCGACAACTGCATTTTACGGTCAAGTTCCCTTTTGTCACCGCTGGTTATGCCATGTATGACGGCTGACATCTATAATAGCGATTTCTGTCTAAAATTGACTGGAATGCCTATATTGGCAAAACGTGAATGTTTGGGACTAAGACGAGCCAAGATAACGCGAGTTTGTAGCAAAACATTTAAACCGGTGAAATGTGGGTAGTGAAAAAAATTGTTGGTTCGAAAAAAAAAATGGAATGATTAATTTGAGGAGGGGAAATTTTAATGAAGGAAGATTCAATAAAAACATAATCCTACATAAATTTCCTTGTATAGTTAATGTTGAATTGGTTTCCCAAAATCACTGCATGATTTGTTTCCTAATACACGTAGGCTTTTTTACTAGCATAACAAATTTTTAAAGGAGTGAATATCCACAATAATTTTTAATTATTTGTTATTTATTTTTTGTAGCTCAAAACAAGCCATTCATCTCACAGTGGATTAAATATAGTCACATAATCATTTTTCATACGCATACACAAGACGTGAGTATGAAAGCATGGTGAAATAGAGCTTCGTTCCGACTTTCTGACTCCACACATTTTTAGTTCACGTGACAAAACAACATTCTGATGAGGTTATCATGATAAAACTCGATTTTGCAAGGGGCTGCTCAAATAATAAGGTTGTCCTTTTCTATCGCTCGAGGACCAAATGGAAATTAATCCGGTGCTCAAAAGTTCCGGACACTGCATTATTATTAAAAGAAGGGTTAATATCACCAAAAATCCTAAATTGATACGCGTGTAACAAATTTACCCCGGTTTTATTTTTTGACCACAAAAAACCCCAAACTGGTACACTTGTGACAAATCTAGCCTCTGTTAACTTCCGTCACATCTCACCGTTAAATTTACTGATGTGGATGACACGTCTGTCTTTGTATGCTGACGCGGACTAAGTCTACGTGGAAATCTCGTAGGATTGATGGCACAAAAAATCCTAAACTGGTACATTTGTGACAAATTTACCCAAAATTGGTAAATATGTGACAAATTTACCCTAAATTGGTACGCATACGACAAATTTACCCTAACACTTTTCTATTCTTCGCGACTTTTTTTTTTAAATTTCTTTGGCATATACATCCTGAATTTTTTTGGGCATATTTGATTGTTTTCAAGTGTGCCTAAGTGTTTGACAAATAAAAAAACGCACCACAACGTGATTTGTCATCCGTAAAATTCACCTTTGTTTAACGTTTAAAGCCACTTTTTTCACGTTTAAAGCGACAAAACTTGCACGAGAAATTGCTACAACATGAACTTACTCTCAAAATGAAAACAATCTCACATTCCAGACAACTAAATAAAAGGCATCAATTTCCATTGGAGGTCCAAAAGCATGTTTTATATACTTGAATAAGTTTTACAAAATAGCCTTTACACACTCAAGGTCCAAAAGCATATTCTATGTACTTGAACAAGCTTTACAAAGTAGTCTTTACATTTGACTTGAACAAGCTTTACAAAAGAGCCTCTCCACCAAACATCCAACTAGCTAACAACCCAAAAAACACAGTCTACACTAGACAACAGAGGTCCAAAAGCATGTTCCATATCACAACTATCCAAAAAAATTTCAATATATACTAGACTTGAAAAGCTTTACACCAGACATCCAACTTTCCCACCAGATTCATTGCCCTGCTTCACTTTGGGATTGTTGAGTTTGAGAGGGTCCAAAAACTTGGCTTGAAACATCCACTATATGATTTGCCCAACCTCGACGAATTTCTTGCACTAAGTTACTGCCAGCCATATGAAATAAAGGGAAAAACTTATGTTACTATGCTAGTCATAGTAGACTAAAATCTCCTTAAGAAAAACCAATGTTTACCCTCAGATATGAATTTCCTATTGCTTTAGATACATATAATCCATATCCTTGTAGGACCTATAAGAAGACAAACCATATTAACATCTACTTTGGCAGTATGGAAAATCAGCATATATATCATTAGCAAGTAACAAAACCCACAACAAACTTTTCACTTCATAAAGAACTTTAGACAACATTCCGCGCAAGTTATTGTATACTCAACTACTAAAATTAATTCTAAAAATAAAGAAGGAAGCAACTACTCACTCTCCTCTTCTCAGATATAATAATATTTGATTGTGCACTAATGGATGCAGCTGTGGTACTCTCACTTTGTTTTTTAGATGCCCCTCCTTCAATGGTTGGCTGCTTTGGATCTTTCCTTGACCTACCTCTTTTGCCTTGCATTATAGACACATAGAAGAAGTGTATTTTAAGGGAAAATATATCACAATTTTGTTTGAATTTCCTTATAGCTTTTTTTATCTCCATAGTTGTCGAAGGAAATTTTATTTCCGTATGATCCTGTTTGGGGTCATATCTAATGATATTCATTCTTTTTTGCCCACATATTTCTTCATCTCCATCAGAGTTAGGAGGGCTTAAATTTTCATCTCCTTCTAGATAATCATCTCCATCATTTTGACCCTCATTCTCATTTTCAGGAATGTTAACTTCAGCTATATTAGTAATATCAACAGCAGCAACCGCGGCATCGGCCTCTCTTCTTATTTTCCTTGCGAGAAAGAAATCCTCGTTACCACCGCCAATAATGTAGTCATCATCACTTAAAGATAGTGTACTCGGATCTTGCTCCGGTTCACTATCCCTATCACCATCATCACTCTCACTATGATCATCACTAGTAGAAGAATCACTACCATCACCTAGAGCAGCTCCTTCAATATATACTTGAATGGCACAAAAACTCGATCCTAGATTAACCAATTCTAGCACTTCATCATCACCTAAAATTTGCACAAGACCACCTCTCAAGGAATCCCTAGGAATTTGCTACCACAACTTTTCAACTGTGTATCCTAGACCAATAACAGCCTTAATAATTGCATTATAGTTCATGGACGTTGACTTACAACGATGATGTTGAGATTAAAAACGCGGAAACACCAACGGATCTTGCAAATATGTCAAGACGAAATTACCAGAGAAATTACGAGGAACAATAAAGGACACCAGATATTTACGTGGTTCGGTCCGAGATCGGTACCTACGTCCATTGGGAGAGCTAGCAATATAATCCACTATAATCGGAGAGTCAGATTTACAATCACTCATGCACTCGAGTGTTTCCCGCACCTAGATTAAACCCAAAGCAAACCCACAAGTAATAACTCACAATCTCTCACAGAGAATTCACTCAGAAACACTCATAGAGAAATACCGATACTTGTCTTGTTTGCTCTACGAGCGGCTGAACAAAGAACCTCTCACGCGTCCCTTTTTAGTCGCGCAACTTCTGTTCTTCGTACGGCTTCAATTGGCGCTCCGTATGGCTACTGTTCTTCGTGCGGCACACTTTTTCGCTGGAGGAGTTCTTCGTGCGGCCACACCTTTTTTTTTTTTTTTTCAGTCTGCAGAGTCTCCCTTTCTATGATAACCTGTTCGTGGCCATTTAAAGGCTAGTCAACAACAAATATGTTGACTGGACCACGTAATATTCTTCTTGGCTTTTGGAGTTGGACGTCCATTGTACGTCATTGAAGAATTCATATGTTTATCAATCTTTTCCTTTTCAATACAGAACAAGATCCCACATATATATCAATATGTCTTCAAGAAAGGAATTCTAATCCAATTAGAATTCAACGGATATCTTTCCTATCGGTTAACAAAACCAATATAATTCGTAAATGGTTCAAACTCGAGACACAATCCAATAGATGAAGATATTCCACACGGAAGCATGTGTACTTCGTGATGGCTCCAAACTCCATAATTCCACCCACGTCAAGTGCAATTGAAAATTCATTAGACATATGCAAGAGAACAACAAAAAAATTAATTATTTTGTGAAAACCTCTCACACATAAATAGCAAATATAGGATGATTAGGTTTGACAAAGGAGATGAGAAGATCGAGTTCAGCAAACAAAATACTTAGTATTTTTCGAGTTCTATATACAAGCAAAGAAGTGAACTCTCATATAAGTCACGTGGAATCACAGTCAAAATATACCTAAAATCAGTGACAAACTGAAGTGAATCTGGTTCGGGCATTTCATCGAGCATGTGGTGCACGATCATAACATTCACATGCAAGTTTCATGTTATAATTTCGACACACAACGAGGACAAAAACTGACATGAACGCCCAACATAGACCTAAAGCACACCAAGATTTGAAGATAAACAGTAAATAATGTAGGGTCAAGTTTGGCACAAATCATTAACATGCGAAGCAACTAGATATGCATTTAGAAGGGTCCTCGAAAGCATAGAATCTCGAACGCGGCGTTGGATGGAGGAATCTCGTTTTCCTACCTTGACCAAATGAAACCTTTGACATACACCCAAGGTTGCAACCAAGCAAGGCAAAGGTGGCGACAGGAAGAGATTAACCGAGCCTGTGGCGAGGTGAAGAGATGATCTGAGCCTGTGGCGATGTGGAATGGAGGACTTTTGATTGTCGAAAGCTCTCGTTTGTCGAAGGGAATGTCGGAGAAGATGATTCGAGGGGCTAGGGTTTTTTTTGCATGGAAATAAGTAAACTGCAGAACGTCAATTAAGTTAGTATTTCTCATAAAAAAAAACCTAATTTATTATTATTTACTAAAAAATCAAGGTATTTCCACGTGGACATAATCCACGTCGGAGTACAAAGGCAGACGTGTCATCCACATCAGCAAATTTAACGGTGAGATTTGACGGAAGTTAACGGAGGGTGGATTTGTTACAATTGTACCAGTTTGAGGTTTTTCATGGTCAAAAAATAAAACTGGGGTAAATTTGTCACACACGTACCAGTTTGAGATTTTTCGTGAAGAATAATATTATTATCCGCCTTCACTTTTCGCATTTCCCAAAGAAACTACCAAAACAAGGCCGAGAAATAAGTGCACAATCTTGTAATTCCATCATTGAGTTACACATTTTTTTTTCAATTTATAGATGTATGCAAGATTAACTTCGAATATTGTATTTTGGGTGGCTACTAAACCCACGTTCTGCTCTTGGGCATGGAAGAAAATATTGGACCTCCGCGAGGATTTCTCTTTGCAATTCAAGTGGAGGATTGGTAATGGCCGAACGACATCTTTTTGGTATGATTGGTGGCATGACAGAGGCCCCATCTACAAACTCTTCAGACATGGGGATATCCACCGTTCCAGGATCTGCTAGGATGCTTCAGTGAGGTCCTTCTTTGATTTGGTATCGGCTAGACAACGGTCGGACGTTATGGACACCATCATGGGTTGGCCGGAGCCAGCTCCTACTTTTGTGGATGATAGGGCGGACAAACTCTTGTGGCATGCTTACTCATCAAGCTCCTTCTCGGTCACCTCAGCTTAGGAGCTAATTAGATTTAAAGGGCGGCTCGTTCCTTGGGGCTCCTTCATTTGGGATCGAGCCATTACTCCTCGTCACGCATTCCTCATGTGGTTAGTTACTCTCAAACGCATACCTACTCAGATTTTATTGCTTCAATACCGTAGGATCTCCGATGATACTTGTGCATTCTATCAAAGGACACCGGACTCTGTGGATCACGTATTTTTGGATGCTCGGTCACGAGTAGCCTGGCTCTTTTCTAGGCATCCAAATGCCACTTGACTTGGAAGAACTGGCCTTGGCAAGACCACATCAAATGGGCCATGAAACACATTAGTGGCCGGTCTTTCTCTCACTGCATTTTCAAGTTCTCTTGGGGCCCTTTGTTATATTATTTGGACTGAGAGAAATGACATCTTATTTCGTCACAAGCCTCTTTTAGTACCGAGTATGATAAAACATCTCACCAAGGTGGTAATTGACAAGGCTCTATCCTTTGGACGAGTCGAAGACCTCCCCCACAATCGATGGTTGCAATGAAGTTGGGGCCTTTCCTCCTCTCTCTTTGAGGATCGCCCTTAGGCTGTCTTTGAGTTTTCTACTCGTTTGGCTGCTATTTTGGCCAAGTAGTATGTAGGTTTTTGGGCCGTTGTTTTGGCCATGTAGGCGTTAGTTGGGTTGGCCGCTTGTTTGTTCTTTTGGGTTCACATCCATTGATATCATATATGTTCTGTGTTGTATCACCTTTGACCCCTCTAGGACAACTTGTGTCCTAATTGGGTCGAGGTTTTTGTGGTCGGCCTCATCTTGTTACATGGTGCTTTGAAAAGTTATATACATACTTACTTTACCAAAAAAAAAAATTCAAATATTGTATCAGTCCTTACGCATACATTAGCAATTGACATAAACAAAAATAGAGAAAATATAAATTATGAATATTGGAGGTAAATAACACATCCAGAGACGTAAGAGGGAAAATTACCAAAAAATGTCCTAAATCCATTGTACTTATACCAATTTAGTCCTAAAACTCTTGACAACTTGCCAATTTAGTCCTAAACATTTTAATTATGTCCATTTATAGTCCTAAGTCTTTCAAAGGCTTCCTATCATTTGAGTAATTTGTCGAAATGACTAAATTGGCAATTCATGAAAAAGTCTAGGACTAGTTTGGCAAATCAATAAAGTCTTAAGATCAAATTAGCATAATTGAAAATTTTAGGATTAAATAGACAAGTTGTCAAAATGTTTAGGACTGAATTAACACAAGTACAATAAGTTTAGGATTTTTTGGATAATTTTTCCGGCGTAAGATGATATGATCTTTTAATCTACTATTATGGAGAATCTTGTAAAATCATTGATTCACTGCCGATTAATTTAAAAGTAAATAATATTCGTGGTTTGTTGACCGTAAAATGTCTTAATAGAAACACCTGGAGGTCTGCTAGGTGGTTTTAAATCGTCATTCAGGTGCTGTAATTTGGTGGGTCACACGTGTCAATATGATCCACATTGATTTTTAATTAAGCTTGCATATGAACGTTGATAATATTTACAGCCTGGAAGAAATTTTCTCGAATCAAGGATGGATGAGTCAAGTAACTAGTCAAGCTAAAAGTCAAGATTTTTAATCGAGGATAGATGAAAACCAGGCATCACATTAGAAACGTCCCTAATTTATCGTAAGACTATCCTATGCAGTGCATTGAACGTATTACTTTCGAAGTCTTGAAAGTTGAACTTATTTTTGAAGTATTCATGATCAATTTTATCTTCTTGGTGACGTGATGAGAATCCAAGTACAATGCTAATCGATTCACAAGTACCTCCACCTAGATTGTGCATGTGGTGAGCCAATTAGTTCGGATATAATAAGTTAATAATCGTTATCTGAAAAACCACACGAAAATATTGCATTTAGGAGGTGATATTAGTTCCAATAGAATTTCCCCTATCCAAGAAAGGGAGGGGAAAAGAAAAAGAATGCGACTGACAAAGTGTTGTCCCTATTCATAAGTAAAGCGGGGTAAAAAACAACGAATTTATTGTGGTAAATACATCTATTTTGTAAGTTTGTTATTACAGGTAAATTTCTACAAAAGAATTAAACTAACGGCCTAAACAATACTATCATCATTGATGATATAGATGCGACAGAGTTGATTCTCATCTTTTAGGGATTACAAGTGTAATAGGAGCATCCATCCGCAAAACGATCAAATTTCTTCTTTTTATCGTGAATGATTTGCTTGTCTCGAAATGATCTGGACTAAGAAGGAAATTCCAATTTATTGGGGCTTTGGGCTAAAACAGTAACAATTACTTTCGAAGCAGACCTGTCAAAATGGGTCTTCAACTCATATACGACCCATTTAAAAAATGGGTCATGTATGCATGACCCAAAGACATGAGTCATATATGGGTTTTGAAACTTAAAAGTAAAAAAAAAATGGGTCAAAAGGGGTTCTAAAATAAAACTCATTTCTAACCCGATACGGCTCAGCCTCTCTCCTTTCTCTCCCTCTCTACCCTCTCCTCGCTCGTGAGGCGCTGTGTTCTCTTCCTCCAAGTTGTAACCTAGATTCAAATGCCTCCAGCTCGCGCCTCAGCATCTCGTTCGACGCGTCAAGCTCTTTGATACGCTTCATCGAGTTGTGTTGGAAATAAAACGCCCATTAAGGGCTAATTTGGCTAATTACCTTAATTACGATATTGATTAGAATCAATTATGCTTATTTCCTATTCTAAGAAAAAGAGAGAGAAGTGTTGCTCTCTTCAACCATCAGAACGTACGTCGTTCTTTTCTATGGCAAAAAACAGACAGAAAAACTCTCCCAACAACTCCATGGAAGAATTGTCTCTCGTCGACGATCGATCACCGGATCTGGAATCGTTACTCACTTGCGATGGGGGCTCTTAATCTGTGGCTTTCGAGGTATGTTCGTTTTATGTGATATACCTCATCGATCAGTTATTCGAGTTTGATCTCAGGGCTTGAAGATCCAATACAATCTGACGTCTACGACGGTTTGATCAACGTATGGCTGCAATCCGCGCTTCGTGTTTATGGGTATGTGGATCTATATTATTCCGCTTCGTTTATAGATCTTGTTTATTGATTTTGTATGAAATACCCTTCATTGGTATCAGAGCATGTGTTCTTGTTTCCTGATTGTTTGCGTTTTGTAAGAATTTCGAACAAAAAAAAAATCAAATTTTCGGGGTTACTGTTCATCGAGTTTCTGATCTGTTTTGTGCGACAAAACTGTATTTCGTATACATGGTTGGAACGGGTTCGGCGATACGAGAATTTTGAGTGGTCGCCCGTCGTGAGGCGACACCGGGAGCGGCCGCACGCACGACACGCGCCGCAATGGGACCCATCCCGACACAGCAGCGCATCGGCCCATTTTCGTGTAATTTTGCTCGGTAGAAATGGCAATTGAGTATACCATTAGACTTGTATCGACGAGACAAGCATTTTGAGCGGTTGAACGAAGCCAACGGAGGCCGGTAGCCGTCGCACGCGCGCCACGCGCCACCACGGATCGGGATCCTGACGCAGCGGCGTTTCGAGGCATTTTCGTGAAATTTCGTTCAACAAAAATGGGATGTGTAATCGTATCGACGAGACGAGCATTTTGAGGGGTCGATCGTCGAAAACGGCCGCCGGACGAGGCGGCACGCGCCGGTGAGGCGCGGTGCGCGTGGGCCTCACGCGCCCATGTGCTGCGCGCGTGCCTAGGGTGCGTTCGAGTGGATGATGACGTCATCGTTCCGTATGATGACGTCATCCAGCGGGTTGACCCGGTTCTGACCCATTTTGACCCGACCCGATTTCCAACTCGGTCTAAGTCCGACCCGTTGACCCGGTCATGCTTTGACCGTTGACCTCTTTCGTTGACCGTTGACCAATTTTTCAAAAATTATAATTTAGTCCCCGAACTTTTGGAAAATTGCAATTTAGTCCCCGAACTTTTAAAAAATTGCAATTTAGTCCCTGAACTTTTGAAAAATTGCAATTTGGTCCCCAAACTTTTGAAAATTGAAATTCGGTCCTCAAAATTTGAGAAATTGCTTTTTGATCCCGTTGACCGAGCGTTGACTAGTCAAAGCTGAAACTTTGACCGGCTCGTGTGGATGCATATGAGCTCCGATTGGGGCGTACGAGGTACCGTTGCGTTCGTATCAAAATTTTCTTCGATTTGATATATTATTTGGATATATTGATATTTTAAAAAAAATTGAAAATACGTTTGAAGCCCATGATATACGTATTTTTGGGTATTTTTTCAAGAATTGATCGATGGCATATATACTGCAATCTCATGATTTGATGTGTAAAGTATTCATGTATAGTCCAAATCATGTTATGCCATGTTATACAAGATATATGGATTAATGTATGAATTGTGATCCTTATTCGAGTGGGGAGTTTTAGAAAGTTTTAGTAACTTCGGTGAACTCGATTTTACATAAATGATTATGTTAATGGTAATTTCAAGCGAGGATTCTTGGACGATGATTGGGAACATTGTGAACTTTTGAATCCGAGGCCTTATGTGAAATTATCTATTAATATAATTAGTTAGTGTAAAATAGGTGCGTAAATATTAGGCATCAACGGTTCGTGAATGCATGTCTATAGAACTTCGTGTTCATAAACAACGGTTACGCGCTTAGCGAAACAAAGGAGAAATTGGATGGCAAAAATTGATGAAAAATGGAATATGAAATCCAATTTGTACTAGGAAAAGCAAAAAGCATTTGAAGCTCTTGACCTAGTTATGGAAACACCTGAGGATGAGAATACTGCATAGCCGACATTTGCTGTAAAAAAAAAAAGATGAACTCAATTGCTCGCATATATTGCTGAGTAGCATGAAAAATGGTTTTATGCATGAGTTCAGGCATTTATGAAAATGCCAGAGTCAAGTGGGAGGTATTAAACACTAAGTTTGGTTAAACATCGGTCACCAAGTTGAGACAAATCACTATAAGTTTTGACACTTATATGATGCCTCATGGGCATAATATGAAATGACTTTTGTGACGTGTCAAACATGATAAGTGAACTGTATGAAATAGGCCACTTTTTGACTGATGAGTAACAAGTGCAAGCAGTAATTTGTTCCATACTTCATAGCTGTGTGCATATGAAAATTCACTTGATCCACAATAAAAAGTAAAGACTTTTGAGAACGCTATGCGCTGTCTTGAACTAGAATACTGGTTCTAGCTCAAATGAAGCTTCGTGCTCTAGGCACAAGCATCAAGGTGGGTTCAAGAAGTGAAAAGGATAAAATAACATATCCTTCAGGATGGAAATCGAAGTTTAACCGATATGAGAAAGGAAAATATCCTTTCAAGAAAAACATCTTAAAAGTGAATTTTTTTTTAATGTGGCAATGAAGGTCACTTTGCTCATGACTGTGGTGAACCGAAGAAGTTAAAAAAAAAAGGGCTTTGTGCACTTGAGAGTATTACTTAAGTCTCTAGTTCAGTTTTTTGTGACTGAATCTTATCCTTTGTGGATTATAGACTTACAGACCACAGATCATGTAACGAAAGATAGAAATGCCTTGGTGGAATTTCAACGAGTTTGACCTGGAGCAAAGTGGATAAATGTGGAAAATAATTCATGCGTGGAAGTTAAGGGGATTGGCACTTGCCAATTGAAAATACGCAGTGATCGCACCCTATTTCTACATAGTGTTATATGCTACAAAAACTAGATGGAATTTAGTTTCCGTGTTTGTTTTGGTTAAACTTGATTTCAATTTGAAATTTTTCATAACGGTGGTGATGACTTGTCGTTGGAAACAAGTTGATATGGTTCCGGATGGTTTCATTGTACCGATTGTTGGGTACAATAATGCGAATATTAGTTATTCACTATTTACATCTTTTGTGATGATATGAATATTTGGCATGCTAGGCTGGGTCACATTGGCCAAATGACAAATATCTAGATAAGCCAAAGAAGGATTACAAGGCAATATTGAAAAAGTCAATTTGCCTATTTGTGAGTATTGTCTGATGGAAAAGACAAAGAGGAAACCATTTGGAAAATGAACAAGAGCTGAGATTCCTTAGCAGTTGATCCATTCAGATATATGTGGTTCAATGAATGTGAGAAAAAGGCATGGACTGTTTAATTCATCACATTATAGATGATTATACTCTATTCGGATATTTTTTTTATTTCTCATAAATTTGAGGCATAAGTTGCTTCGAGAAATTCTATTTTCTGAACTTTAAAAAAAATTATTATTTAAAAAAATGATCCGATCGAGGTCAAGAATATCTATCTGATCAGTTTAGATATTTATATGATGAGAAAGGAATAGAAAAATAGTTAACTATTCCAGCGATTTTTTCAACATAATGGAGTCGCAGAGAGAAGAAACAGGTCCCAATGAGAATGGTTGGGTCTATGATGGCATAGGCTAATATGCCTATCACCTTTTGGGGTGAAATTTTTGTTGATTGCTGTCTAGATATTTAACCATGTGCCTTCTAAATCAGTTACTACCACTCCATATAAGTTGTGGACAGGTTGAAAATGAGATTTGAGTTTTCTCAGACCTTGATGTGCTTCCTATATACACGGTTTCTCCCACTGGTATGGGAATCGGGCTCTAGAGGCAAAAAGAGTATCTTCATGAGATACTAAGAGCACTCGAAAGGGAATCCGTTATAGGTGAGTAAGAAAGTGGGAAGTGTAGCTGAATATAAATCACGAGATGTCACATTCTTAGTGAATGAAATTTTTCTGAAAGAAAGGGTGAGATAAGTGAAGACTATTCTCCATTTAAAATCTTGGATAGTGATGATGACTCTACTAGGGCATCTAATCCAAGTGGGAGCAATGTGAGAAGTGAGAATTTGTTTCAAACAAGTCTCAATTGCAATCACTTGATGTGAAGAAGATGACGTCGTTATCTAATCCGAGTGGGAGCATAATAGAGAATGATGTACTAAGTGTACGATCTTCTCAATTGCAACCGCTTGACATGAACGAGATGTAGTTGTTGTTCAATCCGAGTGGGAGTGTAATGGAGAAAGATGTACTAAGTGTACAATCTTCAATATGACGAATACGTTGCCAAGTGGGAGCGTAATGGAGCCTGATGTACTAAGTGTACAATCATCAATTTAGAGAATAAGTTAAAAAAAACGTTCTTCGTCGTTTTAGACATTAAAGATAAAGCTTTCATGGTTGCTCCATAAGAAGATGATGAGCCAAGTAATGTAAATGACGCTCTAACTTGCCCTAATAAGGAAAAATGGATATAAGCAATGGAAAAAGAGATGGAGTCAATGAGATCAAACCAAGTTTGGGAACTGGTTGATCTTCTGAATGGACATAAAGCCATTGGAGCAAATGTGTTCTCAAAATTAAAGCGTAAAGCTAATGACTTGATTGAGAGATATAAGGCTCGCCTTGTGGTGAAATGGTATAATCAATTAGAAGTAATTGATTGGGAAAAGGTTTGCTCTCCTATGGTGAGATTTACCTCAATTCACCTTATTCCAACAATAGTGATTAGTATGGATCATGAATTATATCATATGGATGTAAAGATGGTTTTTCTCAATAGAGAATAAAAAAAAATTGTATGAAACAACCCGTTGGGTTTGTTTCAATTGGCCAAGAACAAAAAGTATGTCGACTTTTGAGATCGATATATGGTCTTAAGCAGTCTTTGAGATAATGGTATATAATTTCTTGTAATACCTTAGTGGTATATGATTTTGTAATGATTGATGAAAATCATTGCGTATATATCAAAAGATCGAAAGATCAATATGTGATATTATTATTATATGTTGATGATATACTGATTGCTTGAAGCAATATGGAGTTTATTAATACATTCAAGATTGGTTATGCTCCAGTTCTGAAATAAGAAGATATGGGTGAATCTGCATACATTCTTGAAATTAAGATTTCAAGATATTGTTCAAAGAGATTGTGATCTCTTTCACAAAAGACTTATATGGATAAAGTCATCGAATGATTTTGTATGCAAGACTATAAACCCGAACATACTCATATTGCATGTGTGACTTATTCGCCGGGTGGTGTTATACCTATGCCAACCCAGTTTTGGCCCAAAGAGATTCTTGGTATCTCTCTATCCAATGGGAATGGTTAGGCAAATGTCAAAGGATTCGTTTCTGATCCACGAAATATGTCTTGAGACTCTACAAGCAAATGCAGAAATGGAAAATGTTCCATATGTTAGTGCTTGAATGCTTGAAGTACATTGTGATGTGTACAAGTCCTAATATTTGTTATGCAGTTGGAATGGTATGTGTACCACTTTAATCTAGGTCAAATATATTGGATTGCCATCAAGAGAATCCCGATGTATCCGAAAAGTACTGTTGACACCTGATTTTTGATCAGTCTTTCATAGTTTATTTTTAAAAAATTCATAAAAAATCTATAAAAAGTTAAAAAAATTAAAAAATCATCTTTGGTAGCCTTGACCAAGCTAAAGGAACCATTTTTGATAAAAAATAATTTGTCATATTTTTTAATATTTTTTAATATTTTCCAAAAATAGAAAAATACATGAAAAATGAAGAAAAATAGCGTTCGATGTCGTAAAAATATAGAAAAATAGTCAATATTTTTATTTTAATTTCCTTTTCATTTTGAACTCATAAATAGTCAAAATTCAAGTTCAATTGCATGTGTTTCTTCACGACGCATAGAGTTGAATTTGGCAAAAAAATGTCATTCGAGTATTTTAATTTGTAAATTTCTACATATTTTTTAGTCTTGACGTCCAATTAGATCGACCACCATCTACAATAAATTCCCCTTGCTGAATATTTTCGTTTTTGTTTCACATGATTTTTTGGTGTAAAACGCCGAGTGGATCCCCAAATATAATCGGGTCGGCATGAGCTCGATAGCTCGTCCAAGACCAAACCAGGGCACGGCGAACCCCATGTGAGTACTCTCGAACTCCTTCGATGCTTCCTAATGCTTTTCTTAGGTTAGATCATGTGTAGAATGGCTAGGACAGCTAAATCATTCTTGAGCTGTGATTGATAAATAGGGCCTTATTAGGAATGCCATGTGATTTATTTGCATATCTAGATTCCTTGAGTTGCGCATTTTATTACTGATTGTGATTGCTAGGATAATCACTCCTATCTGCATGAATTTCTAGATTTAAGGTTCATACCTTACTCATCCGCATGAATCTCAGGCTAGAAAATTCAGTCAACTTAGGTACCGAAAGGGCGTCAACTCTGACTGTTGGTGTAACTAAGTCCCCGAAACCATTTCTCTGGTTCTCGCAGAATTGAATAGAAACTCCCAACTATTCGATTGGGTGGTCCAATCACACCCTAAAAAAATGATTGGTGGCGACTCCATGGCATGCACACTTAGCACATGTCACTAGACCACACTGAAAGTCGATCACGCATACCTCCGTTGCGATTTGGGTAATGGGCCTTGGGAGAGGCCCGCGTCCGACCAGACAGGACGGCCCATTAGCCCTCGAGAGCCCGACAACCTCAAGAGGGTCGCGACAGACTGGCGACTCCGCTGGGGACTGGTTCTTAACCATTTAGTGGACTTGAGCCGATTAAAAAGTTGATTGATTCTTCTAACCTAATTTTATGCAGATGCTCTCGAAAGTGAGGTATATATGCTAACGAATGTGTTAGATGTTTTTGTAGACGGGAGAAATAAGGGGTGAAGTGCTTGTTAACTTTGTTTTATGCAGGCAGGAGTTTTGGATGTATGATTGTGTGGATGTTTATATTGAAGCGGTGATTGTTAAATAAAATGCATGTCTATTGCTTTAGCACGACACAATGAATACACACAATTGCGCCTAAAACCCCAGGCGCCCTCTTTAGGAACACAATAGAAGGAATTGAAAATGGAATCTCTGTGAGGAAAAACATGGGGTAATCCACTTTTCAATTCCGCTCACTTCGAACTATGGATTGAGTCCCAATGCAACGATAGTTGTGCAATGGAATCGGCTCTTCCCAGAATTCGAGGTGAGAACCTTGGCTTTAGGTACCAAGCCCTATCTTTTGATTTTTAGGAGTTTTCTCTCACTTGTCTCATGCGTTTGTCTATGGAAGGTTAGTATACCTAACACTGCAAAAAATACAGAGAAGCTTGATTTTCTCTTAAGTTTGGTTGGTAAGACTTTTCTATCCCTCGAACTTGTTACAGCTCTTAATCATTATATTCATTGCATAATTCCGGTGATTGGATTAAATGCCATTTTGAGGATAGATATGTGTGTTTTCCTCCCAATGTTCTTGATGGAAGATGAAGATGGTGTCATCCCATTACGAGCGCCAAGTGGACAAGAAGAGCCTACTATGGACATCATTGAGGTATCATCTAATGAAGATGACAATTTGGAATAGGTGATCCTGAAGTCACGTCTCAAAGATCGAAACTGGGGCATCTCTAAGTATTAAGATCACATTCCTTTGTTTTATTTTTCATTTCTAGCCTTTTTGTATATGATTTATTTTGCTGAGATCCTCTCTATCTGATTCCTTAGATTGATTGTATTAGGGATCTATTTGTGTTTATATACATTCAGATTGAAATTTGTTGTATTTCTATTGACTTGTCATTGGAATGTGATAGTGGCATTTCTTCTAATCACTCGAATACTCCAAAATCAATTTTATAATTCCTTTGGATGAAATTGAAATTGGAAGTCTTATACAACCTTTTGGCCGTATAGGGCAATACAATCCCAATTTCGCCAGAAGGAACTATAAACTTGAATTGGTTCATGCATGTTTTGCATCATTGGTAATCCACAATAATTGATCAAGAGTACTCGTGTTTTTCAAATTTAATGAAAAGATAGATATCCAAATTACTCTCGTTCTTAGCAAACAGCTTTAATTTGGATACCGTATCTTCAATTGAATTTAAAACACATCGTAATTGTGTACTTTTGAACATTCCATTGATTTTCTTGGAATTGATCAAAGGCGATTATCGTGAATTACATTCCTTTCAATGATATGCTTTCCTTTGAGGAATATTGATAAAAGCTTTTGCACAAGGCCAAAACCCTTGTAAAAGCTCTTATCCATATTAATCACAAGTAAGCATATAATTGAAAGGATTTATGCTTTATTTTTCAAATTCTTTCTTCTGATTCTGCCTTTTCATTTGAAACAGGTTAAAAACAAGTAGAGAAGAGAAGTCTTTTTGTGGATAATCGCGGTGGGAGGTTCCTTTATCCGATCATAAGCAAGATTAAAAAATCAAGATGTACACGCTCGAATCATCAATGTCAAAGCGCAGCTTGCCTAGGTTGAGAGTGGTCAGGTGTTCGAGAAAGTCATCCATACAGAAGTTGAGACACACACATTAGAGCTTTCATTCATTTCGCTCAATCGAGGGACCTTAAAAGCAGATCATACAAATCATCGGGGTGGAAACATAAAACCGCAATGAGCCCTAATTAGCATCACAAAGGAACCTAGTTGGCCCTCCATATTATTGATGCTTTGCTTATACTCACCACCTCGAGACTCGAGATCTGCAAGCTTAAGAAGAAGGCGTTTACATTCCCCTTTAAGATCGGCAACCTTGGTCCCGTGATCTTCGGCGGCTATTTCTAGGTCCCGAACTAGTCCTCTCCCATGGGCTATATCCGCGGTAATGCTGTCAAGCCTTTCTTCCTGCCACTCACATTGAAACTTCAACACGACATTACGACGGTCGTGCTCATAGGTGGTCAGGAATAAGGCCAAGCGCTCCACCAAATTTCCCCTCTCGCGAAGCAACATCGAGACTCGCTTGTTGGCGAACTCAACAGCCTTTCTGTGACTATCGGCCACAAGGTTGGCCAACACCAAGCAGTTGGACCGATCCTCATAGCGAGCTCGCAAAACGTGAGCCACGGTAGCTTTTCGATGAGCGACACGGTAAGTCTCTAAAAAGTTTATAAAGAGGGTTGGGAAGATTCTATATTCCCTCTCTAAATTAGTGCCCTCGATGGAGGTGGTGTCTATTTCCACGAGCAAAATACGGATTTCATCTTCAGTTTCTGGGTGATCGGCTATATGAGCATAGCCTCGACCGAGGAGGTTATAGAGTTTTTCCCACTGGGCCAAAATTTCGGACGAGAAAGCGCGAATAGGAGAGGAGGTCATTTTCGTTGGAGTGAGGGAGAAGAAGATGAGTGTGGTAGAGTGATTAAAATACGAAAAGGCAATTATGTAAGAGTGTTAATCTTCTCTGCATTAACTCCTCCTTTTATAGCAACTCGAGAATGAAGAAAGGCACAACAATAATGCTCGTGGAGCCAAGTTAATTGGGTAAAGCAATGGTGGCTCTTTCGGTGAACCATCAGATTTGTCCCAGTCCGCGATTTCAGGCTTGATAAACCTAAAAAAGTTGTAAAAAGATATGTCGGTGTCACCATATTAAAATTGAACGGGAGTTAAGCGCAACTATCGAAAAAGTGGGAGACAGACATGGATATCGAGAAAAGGAAATCGATTTGGTGTCCCTCCACGTTGAAAAGAAGAAAGAAGACGACAAAGCGGGAAATACGAAATCTTGGGAGCAACGCTTGCCTGATGATCTTCATCCATGTTTAAAGAACGTTTCATGGGCATACAGAACCACTCAAAAGAAAATTTAGAGAGAGTGAGCATACATGAGAGAGTAGAGAACCCTGAGTGAGAAAAAATTGATCGAACATTTTTCGATCCAACATGTTTGAGAGTTACCATCAGTTGCTAGAGGTGACTGATCCAAAAATCTCAGAAAATGAACTACTGAGAGATCTCGAAGATTCTAGGATGGCGTCTGGTACCAGAACCACAGAACCCAACCCTTTCGGCAACGAAGTTCAGGATCTCAGCAGCGACGACAACAGCAGCAGCGATGGTCAATCCCGGAAAAGGAAACGTCGCCAGTGCCACACTCAGAATGAAATCCAAGAGCTTGAAGCTTTCTTTAGTGAATGCCCTCTCCCGAACATGAAACAAAGAAATGAATTGGGCCAGAAGCTAGGGATGAAACCTTTGAGGGTCAAGTTTTGGTTTCAAAATAAGCGAGCCAAATTGAGGGCTCAACACAGACGTCAAGAACTTGCGATTCTAAAGGAGGAAAACGAAAAGCTTCGAGCGGAGAACATGAGGTATAAGAAAGCTCCCAGCACTATCGCTTGCCTTAATTGCGGTGGCCCTATCACTCTCGGCGAAATGTTCCTTGATAAGCCTTATATGAGGATTGAAAATGCTCATTCACCACCCCACTCCCTCGAACCATCTTCGATACAATCGGATTTTGTTGGAGATATGCATGAACAAATCAATTCTACGAAGTCAATACCGATGCCTTCTAAAGGATGTGATATGCGTCACCATGATTGGAGTTTCCTTAACGATGAGCTTACTATCACGACCGACCAATCCAAAGCTGATGAATTCCCTCCACAACAATTTCCGGCTCGATCAAATCCTACTGGAAATAGGCCAGAGAGCAATAGCCAAGTTGTCAACACTGTTCCGGTTCGCAAGAAGACGAGGGTCAATTGGTCCCCCGAGCTTCATCTCAAGTTCCTTAGTGCGGTTCAGCAACTAGGGATCAACTCAGCATATCCAACGCGCATACTTGAGATCATGAACATACCAGGACTCACTAAAGATGGAGTCGCGAGTCACCTCAAGAGCTACAGAAGGGCGCTAAGACAGCGCCACACAGCACTGAACCTGAAAGAACTCAACTTGTGCCTAAACACTAGGCATGGCTATAACTACAATGCCCCTGAAGTAAGAAATACCCTGCCTAATCTAGGCACCGACCAAGCTGGTAGCAGCACCATCGACTACTTGGGCGCTAATCAGAATATTCCCCCGAATCATCTCAGCACCCCTCAAGAGTATATGCCACAAGTGCAGCAGGTACGAACTCCTTGGTTTGAGCAGCAACTTTTCGCTAGTGCTCTTCCTATCCCCGATCAACATATTGCGCCTAGTGTTCAAAGATCTGCCCGGCTTGGGCATATGATTTCGGAAGATCAAGCGGGCGGATGCTCTGAGGATTTTTGTTTCTTCCATTCCCAAATGGAAGGTGCTTTTGATAGTGAACCGATCAATCATCCTCTTATAATCTCGAGCAACGACGAAGGTTCTAGCTCGAAGAATCAGATCGCTCACAACAGAAACAGGAATCCTTCAACGCCAAGCGATGATGGTCAACCCGAATATCAGTTGCTCGAAGAATCAAAAGATTTCCTTGATGAGGAGCTCCATATCTGGATCGATCAGTTTAAAACTGATGGACTTATGAAGTTATGATCCAAAATGACGATTATATGTCTGATTCATGGTGTAACTGGCTGATCACCGAGAATCCTCAAGGGAACTAGGCACATGTGGCTGGATGTATCATTAATCTTTTTGTCATAAAGTCTTCCATGCAAGATAATCTTCCTTAATGCCTAGAGTTAATCTGGGGCAGCGATCAGTACTACCTGCGAGCATCATCATGCTTGAGTGCGACAATCCCTTATTAGATTAGAGTCGAGGCGAATCAATTGAACGCCACGAAGAAAAACATTTAAAGGCTTCACATAGGAAAATGCGAGCAAAAGCCCGAGCGAGCTCAAAGACGGTTAGCTCTGTATCGTTCTAAGGGACCTTTAGTCGTTATGAACTCTAAATTGAGCTTGTTTCATTCTCGATGGGGGTCGCTAACTGCTTCAAGAATTTTATAACAAAAAACGAACCAGTTAGGGACGCCAATAGTGCTGTGTCCTGGTAGTCAGTGAAATGGAAGTGGTACGAAACGTCAGGAGTTCGATCTCGGGATTGAAAAATCATTTTATCAGTTGGTCTATCACCCGATGAAGTTCAAAGAGATTCGACGCAGATGACTATAGAACTTGGGGCAATTCGAAAATCATCGATTCATTTTCATCAAGCGGCGAAGTTGGTATTGTAAAATGTGAAGCATGCAAATGACAAATCCGAAGCAGAAGGAGATGAATCATGATTCGCTTATCCAAGGTCGGGATTTCAACCTTCGACTAAAGCCAAATCTAGGATGAGTTTTTGATCTTGCCCACTCGACAAAACCCATCTCCACTGAAAATGGGGGCAAACCATTCCTACATCCGGAAAGCATGTCGAAGCCGAAGACATCAAATTCATCGTTTAATCCGTGGGGCAAGTCCCTGAAGCGATAGTTATAATCTGCAGAGCGTAATGGAATCCATCCTTTCAATGTAAAACACATTTGGCCGCGGAGCCACCCATTTGGTAAAAAGAACGTATCGTTCCTAAATGATTTTCAATCAGATGCGGGGATAATGTTCTCTCATTTTCCTCTCAGGTGATGAACAGAGACGAGGCACCCAAGAAGCCATGCATTCAAATAACAAAACAGTGCATGAAACACGCCCAAAAAGATGAATGAATCTCCTCCGACGTAAATCCTCGAGGTGGATTCGTTGCCCAACCAGACGAAGAAATCATGGCCACAAGCTTGAGGGCCGGCTTCTACAATCTGCACATTGGCATGCAGAATGGAATTCAAATCAAGAGTAAAGTAGTATCGTCCCAATTTGTTTTGAATTTGGAAACCCAAAATAATGCTTAATATTTATCCTTGGCAGGAGCTCGCCATCAGGGCAGACATGTAAGTTTCATTTTTCTCCAAAAACCAAGAAGTCGAAAGAACTTTAGAACACCTAACAATCTTGTGTTACTATGTGAAGTGCAGATTTTCACAACCCTTGTACACTCGTTGGAGCATATGACCAAGGGTAAGATGTATCGTTCCAATTTTTGTAAAGTTTTAGAATATACGATGACATATCCCTTTTATATCTCCAGGATCTCCAGCCTCGATGGGCAGGTAAGTATCCCTTTTCCCAATTCATTGGAGATTAAAAACTTTCAGAATTAATTCGATTCTCACATCTAAAAAGACATAGAATTCTTACTTCATTGACATTCATGTTTTAAAACATGAGATTGTCTGAACATGAATTACACATGTATGGTGCATCACAAAATCCCTTTGAAGGATAAATCTTGATGAAATGAAATGAATTTTTCCAACAAGAGTCGTTTGAACTGTTCAAAAGGGTATTTTCTCATAAGAGAAGCGAGCCTAATCCAAACACGTCCCATACACACTTGAGAGATGAGGAGATTGGAAATGATAGCGAAACCTTAACCTATGGATATAAGGGTCATTCGCAACGATTACATGGATCGAGATGATAGAGGCATTTATTTCTTCATTCCAAACACTACAGATGCCCATTGAGAACCCCATTGAACGGCGATTTTCATTCTCAACCCTGTCAAGAACCACCCCACATTGGGGCAAATGAAGGTTAGTCCAACAGTATCAGAAAGTAAACGGTTTGAAATTTTCTTGCTCGGACTAACATAAATCTTTGTGTGTTGTTTATATGATAATCCAAGTGTCATAGGATGACGAGAATAATTCATTTCTCTATCCTACACACTGTTATCCTTTGCACGACCAAGTTGAGCCAGCAAATTCATTTCATCAACCTATTGGTGATCATTGCATATTCCAAAGCAAAGGCAACATCACTCTAGGAATGGAAGCGTGCCAAAGTTTAAGTTGCATATCTAGCATGATTGCCGAAAATCCTAGCTCCAAAAGAAAAGAAAAACACGGGATTAAAAAAAGGGGGAAAAGAAAAATCCCTAGACATCAAGAAAAAGCAAAGTGCCTGGTAAAAAGCAAGGCTGATGTCTATTCAAAATATCCCCAGTAAAGTCTAGATATACGATGAAAAGACCCTGCAAAGGAGTCAGATCAAGATGACTACTCTCCAAATGATGTCGTGCTCAAATTGCAAACACACAAACAGACGGTCTCTTAATGTAACAAGAGACGCTTTTAAACATCCTTGTGCGCTCTAAAAGAGGAGTGTACACTTCAAGAAATGGAGATGTTCTTCGAAGGACATGTGGCAAATTTGCAATGATCACCAATGCCAAACCCTTCACAATTTCTGGGCAAAAAATAAGCCTTTTTCGGTCCCCAATCCTTCCAATGTTACAACCCTGAAGCAGTCTCATCTGACTAAGACACTTGGGTTAATGTATAACTTAGCTCAAAGAAGTACGAGCAAGACTATTTCTTTCTCATTTTACAGGGTTCTTGACTTGTAAACCCAGAGCAGATAGTGAAAATTTTTGTTCAACGGCCTTGACTCAAAAGTGAGTCCCCCTTGGAAACCGATATCCAAGCCTAACACTACGGTCCCGTGAAAGACCTCCTGATCGGTCGAAATGTAGGCGTTGCGAATGATCTTGAAACCCAGGCACAGGTCGGTAGGAAATTGAGCACTTTCCCTATTAAAGATCATTATCATAGAGTAGTGAGGATCCTTCTTGGATGAGAAATACTCCAATGGATGTTTTGAGCAAACTCTTTTTGAAATTTTCAAATTGTTTGATCTAGAGTTTCCGTGCAAGGAATTTATGATCACATCTGTATATGGCAGGAATGTTTTGGATAACCTCCAGCAATCAAAATGCACATTTCATGACTAAAACTTAAGTCGTAGAATTTTGTCAGTTAGACAATTATTGTCTTCCCAAAGATTACTAATATCTTCTTGGCGAGGAAAATTTTTTCAGGTCTAAGCTTTCTGCAGGACTTTTGGCCGCCCCAAAGACTGGGTGCGTCATCCTTAGGTGAAGCCTTTTAGTAGGCAAATCTTTTCTAAGACCGATCCATAGAATGATCGAGTCTTCGACTAGCCCCGAAGAGCGGGTACGTCATCCTTTGATTCATATCAGTTTGGAATCTCATAAATGGTAGAAACCGCCTGAAGGGTCAACTCAATGGTAGAAACCGCCTGAAGGGTCAATCAATGGTAGAAACCGCCTGAAGGGTCAACACAATGGTAGAAACCGCCTGAAGGGTCAATGTATGGTAGAAACCGCCTGAAGGGTCAACCAATGGAAGAAACCGCCTGAAGGGTCAAAACAATGGTAGAAACCGCCTGAAGGGTCAATGTATGGTAGAAACCGCCTGAAGGGTCAACCAATGGTAGAAACCGCCTGAAGGGTCAACTCAATTGTAGAAACCGCATGAAAGGTCAATGAATGGTAGAAACCGCCTGAAGGGTCAAAGGACTGGTAGAGACCGCCTGAAGGATCAACCCAATGGTCCGATCCACCATACGGATCAAAACCTTGATGAATCCCGAACGCGGGAGGATTCGTTTTCCCTAATAAGCCTTACATTAGGCAAGCCATTTCTAGTTTAGTCCACCACACGGATCAAAACCCTTGGCAAATTCCCAAATGTGGGATGCGTCTTCCTTAGGTTCCTATCAGTTAGGAATTCCATTATGGTTTGACCTACCATACAGGTCAGAGCTTAACATCCCCAGGACACTCCGATGACAAGTCCTTAGGAATCTACTTGAACCCATCAGACAAAGCAAATGCCGCAAGCATTCGACAGGTAAGGGGCAGGGAAGTCTATCTACTCCTTAACTTTCTTACATCATATCAGGGAATTGAATGAGCACATCTCTTTTTAAGGAAAAGCACACATTGATGGGCATGAAAATTGGATGTCATGATTTCTTTTATTTTCCCAGTCGAGTCGATCGGAACACAGGTGTCACCTTGTCTTTGAGAGAAACCTCTGACGAAATTCCTCTCAAAGAGGGGCAGCTGTTGACACCTGATTTTTGATCAGTCTTTCATAGTTTATTTTTAAAAAATTCATAAAAAATCTATAAAAAGTTAAAAAAATTAAAAAATCATCTTTGGTAGCCTTGACCAAGCTAAAGGAACCATTTTTGATAAAAAATAATTTGTCATATTTTTTAATATTTTTTAATATTTTCCAAAAATAGAAAAATACATGAAAAATGAAGAAAAATAGCGTTCGATGTCGTAAAAATATAGAAAAATAGTCAATATTTTTATTTTAATTTCCTTTTCATTTTGAACTCATAAATAGTCAAAATTCAAGTTCAATTGCATGTGTTTCTTCACGACGCATAGAGTTGAATTTGGCAAAAAAATGTCATTCGAGTATTTTAATTTGTAAATTTCTACATATTTTTTAGTCTTGACGTCCAATTAGATCGACCACCATCTACAATAAATTCCCCTTGCTGAATATTTTCGTTTTTGTTTCACATGATTTTATGGTGTAAAACGCCGAGTGGATCCCCAAATATAATCGGGTCGGCATGAGCTCGATAGCTCGTCCAAGACCAAACCAGGGCACGGCGAACCCCATGTGAGTACTCTCGAACTCCTTCGATGCTTCCTAATGCTTTTCTTAGGTTAGATCATGTGTAGAATGGCTAGGACAGCTAAATCATTCTTGAGCTGTGATTGATAAATAGGGCCTTATTAGGAATGCCATGTGATTTATTTGCATATCTAGATTCCTTGAGTTGCGCATTTTATTACTGATTGTGATTGCTAGGATAATCACTCCTATCTGCATGAATTTCTAGATTTAGGGTTCATACCTTACTCATCCGCATGAATCTCAGGCTAGAAAATTCAGTCAACTTAGGTACCGAAAGGGCGTCAACTCTGACTGTTGGTGTAACTAAGTCCCCGAAACCATTTCTCTGGTTCTCGCAGAATTGAATAGAAACTCCCAACTATTCGATTGGGTGGTCCAATCACACCCTAAAAAAATGATTGGTGGCGACTCCATGGCATGCACACTTAGCACATGTCACTAGACCACACTGAAAGTCGATCACGCATACCTCCGTTGCGATTTGGGTAATGGGCCTTGGGAGAGGCCCGCGTCCGACCAGACAGGACGGCCCATTAGCCCTCGAGAGCCCGACAACCTCAAGAGGGTCGCGACAAGTACTGCCAAGTTTTTCTGATAAGTTCAAGGTAGAGATCTGCACCTAGAAGGCTATACTAATATTGACTGAGGAAGAGGTTTAGATGAGAGAAAATCTGCCTCTAGACTTGTATTCTTACTGTGCAGTGGCACAATATCTTGGAGTAGTAAGAAGCAAATGTGTATAGCCTTATCCACAATGAAAATTGACCTCGTGGTGTTAAGCAAACGTGCATAGCTTTATCCACGATGAAAGGTGATCTCGTAGTGTTATAAACAGCAGTACAAGAAAATGTTTGGTCTAAGAGATGTTTGGATCAGTGAGATGTTGCTAAGGATGCTGCAGGTACAATTATTAGTTGATTTTGACAGCTAAGCAACAAGAGCTTACACTAAAGATCCATTGCCAGACCAAGCAAATAAACATGTAATATGTCTTTTGTGAAGACAGTTGTAAGAAAATATATGAACATATAGTACACATACATGCACATAATTATAGCAGCTCTTCTATGAAGAGAGTACCTAGAAATGTTGCTCCTCAGTCATGTGTTGGCAAAAGGATTAGTTTCCATATATTGAAATCTCTAGAAGTGCATAAAAGTGGGAGTACTGGATACTAATATTTCCCAATGTTCACAGTTAATGGTATTTGTTATCATTATTGATGTCTATGAGTTTGTATGACATTTATGCATATTAATGCTTAGTGCATTATATTGAGAAAGTATGTCGAACAGATTAGAGATTAGCCCACTCACACGGGTAATCGCCTCTATTTACTGCGTGATAAATAGAGATGAGACAATTTAAGCTCATTATCTAGGTGATAATTTAGAGCTTGTGATTCAAATATAGTTGTCGCCTTAACTAAAGTGTTAAGATGATGCCATAATATTTATTATGTCCGAAAGTGAAATATCGAAAGTGATATATCCCACATATTTCACTTTATCTGTCTTTAATGCCAGATGTGAGTTCTGATGGATTATTTTGAAGAGAGTAGATTTGTGAACTCAAGCTAGACATTGAGTATGTCTAAGCTATCATCTGTACGATATTAAAAGTTGGAAGACATATGCTCCATGGGAAATGAGAGAATACCGTAATACGTACTTCATATTACGTATGCATGAAATGACCAAGAAGAGTTGTCAAGAGTTTAGATCTCAACTCTGTGGCCGTGTGAGACTCTTGAGGATAAGAGTTCCTCAATTTTAGTCCCCTCACAACTCTTACTTATTCTCAAAATTTCTTTTCGGTGTTCGCTATCTTAGAGTGTTGCCTATGGTCATGAGATTGATTCGATCTAATGGGACATTTCTAGAAAAGCGAACTGAACTAAGATTGAGAGGCCTAAGGGAAGAGGAAGATCAATTTATCTTGATGTCACATTCAATCTTTGTGTTCACAAGTCGACCAATTATGATTATATGAGTTTAATCATGATTGTGAATACAATGTATTGTATTTGAGTACTCAAAGAGATCAAGAGAGATGTGATGTAAATGTGACTGATTGGTCTAGGGTACTGCATACTGAATCTACTCTGAGGTTATGTGCCCATTTTGAGCTGCTATATACTCCTAACAGATGTATAGCAACGAGCTCTCATAGTATGCTGGTCGCACGGATTATTTGCCCATATGAACTAAGCAGTGAGAAGAAAAAGAGAGACATTTAGCCCTTTGTGGGCGAGTGGGAGATGTTAAAAATAAAACGCCCATGAAGGGCTAATTTGGCTAACTGCCTTAATTACGATATTGATTAGAATCAATTATGCTTATTTCTTATTCTAAGAAAAAGAGAGAGAAGTGTTGCTCTCTTCAGCCATCAGAACGTACGTCGTTCTTTTCTATGGCAAAAAACAGACAGAAAAACTCTCCCAACAACTCCATTGAAGAATTGTCTCTCGTCGACGATCGATCGCCGGATCTGGAATCGTTACTCACTTGCGATGAGGGCTCTTAATCTGTGGTTTCGAGGTATGTTCGTTTTACGTGATATACCTCATCGATCAATGATTCGAGTTTGATCTCAGGGCTTGAAGATCCAATACAATCGGACGTCTACGACGGTTTGATCAACGTATGGCTGCAATCCGCACTTCGTGTTTATGGGTATGTGGATCTATATTATTCCGCTTCGTTTATAGATCTTGTTTATTGATTTTGTATGAAATACCCTTCAAGTTGGCAATCCCAGGATTCTTGGAGCTAATCACATCCTCGAGCAGGGGGATGAGGGATGCCGTCTCTCGTACAAGCTCGTGCTTGAGGGACGACTCGCACTCGCTGAGTTTTTCGACGAAGCGGATGAGCTCAGAGATGTCCGGCGGGCGGGGCTGGGCCTGTGCGAAGGAGCGAGGGAACTGAGCGGAGGAGTAGTCAAATGCTGCCTTTGGGTGAGGAA
Organism: Rhodomyrtus psidioides; assembly: GCA_021437785.1. Lineage (NCBI taxonomy): Eukaryota > Viridiplantae > Streptophyta > Magnoliopsida > Myrtales > Myrtaceae > Rhodomyrtus > Rhodomyrtus psidioides. The sequence goes on along the minus strand of JAILYB010000027.1, from coordinate 7,719,622 downwards.
CCATTGGCGGAGCTCCAACCAAAGTTGTCAAAGCAGTGGTGTGCCGACCTCGCCACGTCCACTAACCACTAACGAATAATATCAATTAATTAAAGGCAATTATCAAAACATGGCACTTTATTTATTAAAGGCCGACAAAGGTTGGATCAGTTTTAAGTGCAACCAAGGAGAACATCGGGGAAGGCCTCAAAAAGTCGCCTAAAGCATCCATAGCATCTACAACTACAACAAAAAACTCCCGTGACTCTACATCAGTCGACCACTATCCCAAAAAGTCACTGCCGGTCAGTACGGTACATTTGCCACCTATCTACAGCTATTACCGGGGTGTCCAAAACTGAACCCTATGTAGCACGGACACAGCGGTTTAGGGAATTTTTGCGTGTCGGACACGGGAGACCGCGTGTCGGGATGGTAAGAAAAAAAGGACAGTAGTGTTCGGGCTCGCGGTTGAGTAGTGAGCAAGCTGAGGGTGGTGCGCCGGCTCGGGGGTCTCGGATCTGGACCTTCGAGTTGGCCTTAAGCTCGGGTGAGGCGGCTGGAAGTAATCGGTGGACGTCGAGGATGGTCGGCTGGGGCTCGAGCGAAGCTCGACTGGGCCGTCGGGGCCTCGGGTTCCATAGGAAGGCTTGTCTCGAGTCTTGGCGGAGCGACGAGCTGTCGACGATACAAAACAGAGGTGTCGGGACTGGACACGGCGCGACTAGAAGTGATTGGGACGGAGCTCGGTGAAGCGCCACAAACGGCCACAAGGAGGAGCAGGTGTCAGGATGGGGGTTGAGTAGAACAGGGTCGAGTGTGCGGCTGTCCTCCGTGGGGGTCGACGGCGAGCTGAGGCCGACGACAACGACAGTGAGATGGCGTTAGGCGGAGCTACCAAGCGATGGGGTGGTGGCCGAGCGAAAATCAACAAGGAGGAGAAAGACGGTGGTTCGGCTTGGGGTGTTTCCACAAGCGAATAGTGAGGGAGAGAGGTCTGCTGAGAGAGAGAAGAGAGGGAGAGAGAAGAGAAGAGAGAGAGTGTGTGATGGGATACTTGACTTGGTGGGTGAGATTTGATTGGTTGTTGGTGGAAGAGGTGGTGCCCACCAATTATTCAAAAACCTTGTCCTTTTGTGCAAGAAAGGGGGTATTTTGGTATTTTTATAAATCGATACTGAACGAAAATTGATATACTGGATGAAGGGTATTGATATCTTGACGCAAAACAATTATGTATAAATGTCAAATATGAAATAGTTATGACATTTAGACATATTGTGATATTTAGAGTTTATAAAAATGATTATTACACATTTAATATATGCCGTGTCCCGTCGTGTAGGAATTATCTATTTTTGAATAACTGCCGTGTCGACGTGTCGTGTCGTATTGTGTCCCCGTATTCGTGTCGTATCGGTGCTACATAGACTGAACCAACCCTAGCCAAGCAATCAAACGACATGGGGTTGCGACAGCTTCTGGGATTACTAGAGATAATTCTAATGGTCATTTTGTAGCCATCTTCTCCCTCTATCCATTTTTTTAATTGATTTCCATTCCGATGACACAGAGGAGTAGGTCTTTGCTTTTGATGTAAAAGATTAAGGACTAAATTGATACAAAATTGAAAAGTTTAATACTGAATTGGCAAAACTAAAAGATTTACGATTAAATTGTCAAAAGTACAATAAATAAAATTATGACCTTTTTTCACAATTTTCCAATAAAAAGGGCGGAGAGGGCCCAACTCTCCAAAGCCTCCCAAGATTAGACTCTTTCTTTTTAACCACTGAGGGATCAGCAGCCCAGGCAACGAGGGGCAAGTTCGGCGTAGCGGACCCTCAATCACCGTTAGCTCAGCACTATTCATCATCTTCTTCCTCACTCCTTTTTCAGTCCATCAGCCTCTGTGGGACCAACACAAACCACATCATCCCACCACCTGTCCTTATTCACCTCTTCTTCACACGAGTCAACCAACAACAAAAAGACTTGGCCGCCACTACTGCGACGTTGTTCCCACCCCAACCTCTGCGGGACACAGCTCTATGCACGAACAGGATCACATAAAGAATAGCAGTCCTCTCCTGATGGTCGCAATGCCATCGACCCGCCAAACCGGCTTGAGTTCTATCCTAACAAAACACAGACAGACAACACCGCAATCGATGGCCAGTTGGCTCGCGTATATGAATACAAGACAGGGCATATCAGGTGGGGATAAGCGCACCTGGTTGGAGGCGGGGGCTGCCATTCGTAAACTACACAATGAGCGATGATAAGTGAAGCGAAGTGTGTGAAAGTCTGCTGAGGGAGACCGTGCAGCTGGTGGAAGAAATAAGGGAAATGGGGATGGGCTTGCTTCAATGAAGTAGCCTAGCTGGGCCTCGCGGGCTTGTCTGGGAGAAGTGGAAAGAACTGGGCCGGGTCACTCCCATGGGTTCGCGTCGACCCAATTTTTTTAATTGTTAATTTTATATTTTTATAAAAGGAGTAGAAGCTAATTAACTTCAATTTATAATTTTCTAAATGGGCAAATAAAACGAGAATTAGGCAAATCCAATTTAACCATTCCCTATTTTAAGCCTTAAGGAAAAATAAATTAAATTTAGCGGGTCTGACAAAGTTAGATGTCAACAGTTACTTTCAATCATACTATTTTGCAATTCAATCAAACATATTAATATAGGTACTTAGAAACTGACATCACATAAAGATTAAGTCATTTACATGGACAGAAACTATTTGGATTGTTCTTATGCTATAAAACAATTCATCATTCCCATGGCTTTTTCCTCCGCGACATATGATTGGCCTGTTCATGATCCACCTTTCCCTGATCGAGAATCTCGGCAAAATCCTCGTGCCAGCAGAGTAGCATGGCATGATCACACTCCGAAACAATCTCGTCCTCTTCGCTCATATACATGGCAAAGCATCTTATTGGAGCCAATCTTAGCTATTCGTGCTTCAACCTTCCCATGATCAAGTGAGCTTTCTTGAAACTCCGGCATTGAACACTTCTTCTAATTTTCCTTTTTTTCTTTGGAATTTCTGGGAACCTTAGAACAAATTTAAATGAGAGAGAGAGAGAGAGAGAGAGGAGAGAGGAGAGAGAGAGAGAGAGGAGAGAGAGAGAGAGAGAGAGAGAGAGAGTGTGTGTGTGTGTGTGTAAAGTGTACTAGGGTTAGTTTTATTCACAACATATGTAAAATGATGACAACTACTTCAACACTCTCTCTCATGTGCAAGCCGAATTCGAGTGGAACGTGAAAATTGACTAATGAGGGGTGAACTCACATATACGGATAACATTGGCTCTGATACCATGTTATTCCTTTCAAGTCAAACCTTAAAACTTAAGCTTATAGGTAGATGGAGACCATATGAATATAAAGAGCATACATGACTCTTTCACAATCGATGTGGCACAATAACAACAACTTCGACACACCCTCTCATTTGCAAGAGTGAATGCAACTTCAACAAGTTTATTATGGTAACTAGTTCAGAATCAAGCGTGAGTGATCTTTGTTGCTTATGGTAATAGCTCTCCTTTCGGCTCGAAATTGGGCTAGATTAGTTGATTTAACGTCATTTCATGTCTAAACCGTCATTATGAACCTTGACATTTATCACATTCACTCATCATTCTGCATATGTTTAGGTGTTGCGTTGCATCTATTGCTTTGACTTATCTGTCCATGTATCCGTGTCTTGACACTTATCGTGGTAATTTAATGAAGGTCACAATGATGGCACTCCTTTGCATCATGCAGCTAAGAGAGGATGAAGAGTATGAAACTATGATTATGCTACTCCTCATTACACTTGAAACCCTTACATGGAATTTACGAGAATACCACCTCACATTTGTTTGAAAAGTAAAAACAAATTTGAAGCAATTTTCTAGGGGTGTCAATAGTTCAGTTTGGTTCAGTTTTTTAAAAACTGAACCAAACTAAATCATTAAGAGGAAACCTTGAACCGAACCAAATCTCGCCTCAAATTGAATCTGAACTGGACCAAAAATCCAGTTCGGTTCCACTTAATCCGATTTAATTTTCTGTTTTTAGACTTTTTGTTTCTTTTTTACCCTTTTCTTTTTCGTTTTTTGATGATTGAAAGATGGTGAGGGTCGCCGCAAGCGTCGAGGGCAAATGGGTTGTCACGCGCCCATCGCCTACCCTCGTGGTAGCCAGTGAGGGCCACGAGCCCTAGCCTAAATTAGATCTGGCGAGGCAAGGGCGTCGTCGTCTGCAAGAGGGCCGTGACCTCTCCGCTGGGTAGGCCAAAAGCTCGTTGTCGCCAGAGAAGAGGAAAAAGAGGTTGACGACACAAGGCCAGATACGATGAGGCAAGGGCTCGCTGCCCTCGCCTGCCACCACGAGGGCTTACGACGCCCTCAAATTCATCTACAAGGGGGCCGCGACCCCTCTGCTAGGTAGGCCAAGCTCCTCGTCAGGAGAATAGGAAGAAGGGGACGACAATGCGAGCCCCCGGTTTGCAGAAGACGTTGGGCTTGGACTTGGAGGCAAACTCGTCTTGGAGAGCGAAGATGAGGGAAGACAGGGATGAGGTGCTTCATCTGGTCTTCCGCTTGTCCATCGACGTGGGTCTTGCGACAACGTCTCTTCTGTTTCTAGGTTAGAGAGAGAGAGTGAAGGATGACTGCACGAAGGTAAACCGGAAGGGAGTGGAACCCCTGACTTTATGTGACAGGAGGAGGGTAACATGTGAGAGGAGGAATTCAAATTTTGAATTGGGTAGGGAACCCCCCCTCTCACATGTCACCCTTGACTTTATGTCAGGGGATCCTAATCCGAACCAAATCCCTTGCCATGGAGACTTAGGCTGCGCATGGTAACCATTCTGGTTCTGATTTCTGATTCTGATTAAAATGGCTTTTCTGATTCTGTTCCTGAATGAGTTTTAGAGAATGAAAATGCATTTGATAACTGTTTAATATTTCTGTTCCTGGATGAGAAACGCGTTTGATAACTGCATAAAGTTTCTGTTTCTAAAAACTGTTTCTCTTCCGTCGACAACACGTCTGACCACCACAGCGGCCTCCTCGTGCTGTTGCGAAGCCCGCAGGTGACGAAGCTCGTGGTGGGCGCTTGGTGGAGACGCGGCAGGAGCGAAGGAGTTGCGACGAAGCGAGAAGGAGCGAGGAGTTTGTTGTGTTTTTCTTTATGCGAAGAGAATGACTTTGTTAAAAGTGGGATGAGTTTCAAGAAGCTACTTTTTTCTGCTTTTTTTTGTTAGCTTTAAAAGTGATTCTCGTCCAGAATGAGAATCACTTTTATTTGCGTTACCAAACGCCATTCTCATTCTTTTTGGTTCCAGAACCAGAATTACAGAATGAGAATAGTTACCATGCAGGCCCTTAATGTCAGGAATGACATAGAATGAAATCTGGCCGTCCATTCTCATCCGACACCCACCAATGCGCTACGTCATTTGCAAAGAAAGGGAGGAAAAAATTGGGCGACCGCGGTATTTCCTATTTTGAAACCTGGATTTCCACTATGTCCTCGTATCCGTTTATCTCTCCTCGATTCATCACCAAAATTCTTTCTGCTCTTGTCTTTGCGCTCTAGGAGCCTAAAATCGAGACTATCGGCCTTTCTCTCCGCGATTCTTCGTCGGAGCTACGACGACATCCTTCAATTTGCTCTGCTCCCTCCTCAATTCTTCGCCGGTCTCAGCTTGCCCTCTCGCTCGCCATCCTTTGCCCGGATTTCCTCTGCTCTCTCCTCAAATCCGTCTTCGTACCTTCGCGCTTTGTGCTGCCTCGCGTCTGTCGGCCTCCCCCGCATCGTCTGTCGCCACCCTTTGATGCGTCGCGGCTCTCCACTTCGAGGCCACCAACTTCGACGAGATGGGCTCTCCACTTCGAGGTCGCTGCCTCCAATGTGATATTGGACGGGATCAGCTTTGCCATTGCATTTGCTTGTGCTCCCTCCCGTTGGCGAACATCCCTCGTCGGCATCGATCGCCCCTATGACACCTTTGAAATTCACTTATTGTAAAGTGCTTGAATTCGATAAAATGAATTAAATTGAATTTCAATCAGTAAAATATCTTGGATCATAAGGACTGAAGAGACGATAATTGGACGATTCCCGAAATGTTGGTGGGTTTAGATTAGGTTTCGAAATTCTTAGTCGCCGCGTGTTAGGATCGAAATCCTCGCGCCGAGCCTAATCCTGATCAAGTCTAACCTGTGAAATTACCAAAATTACCCTTCGTCCAGTGCGCCAAATTTCATTCAGTCTTAAAATGCCAATTTACCCTTTTACCCTCCAATAATGTGCTACAATCTAAAATGTTCAAATGTGAGTAAACATGTGGTGGGCCCTCTTGGTCAAATCTCACTCACCAATCACTCACAAGTCCACTCACTCACTCACACACACACACACACACAGACACACACACACAGACACACACACACACACACACACACACACTCTCCTCTCTCTCTCTCTCTCTCTCTCTCTCTCTCTCTCTCTCTTCTCACATTTTGGTATACCCCTCCAACCGAGACCTCCCCCTCTTACATCCGCAGGTTTTGTGCGCCACCACCACCGACCGCCACCTCCAGCCACTGCTTGCACTACCTCCGACCCCTTCGATGCTGTTGCCAGCTGCCGTGAGTCGTTGGAGCTGCCTGGGAAACCGTATGCCCTGTTTTTCGACCCCAAACCCGAGAGCTATCTCTTTTTCTCTGGCCTCATTGCAAAGCCATCGGAGCCTTCCACCACCTCATCGACATTCTCTGGTCCCCTCACCACCGCCTCGAAGTCACCTCACTGCCCGTTGAGCTCCGGAGCTGCCGCAAACAGCGTCGAGAACCAGGGTGCCCTATTTTTTCATGGTTGCTGTTCGAGCCTTTGCTCCGTCGCCTCCGACTATTCGCCGCCCCTTGCTGACCTCCATAATCATCACCCTTTCTGTCCTTTCGTCGTCCTTCGAAGGTTGGGAGAGTCGCTCGTCATTAGTAGAAGCCTCGAAAACCGTCGACTGGCCCCCTGTTTTCGTTGTCGATCCTCTATTTTTCTCGAGCTTCTGTTCGCAGCTGTCAAGCCGCCGTCGACCGCCCTCCGCCGCCCGTCATCTTTCCCGATCATCGCCGTCAGCCTTCTGGTGAGTCCCCTAATCTTTCCCGACCTTGCCTCAGCTAGTGAGGCTGAGTTTCCCCACGAGACAATCGGTTCCCCTTGTCGCGACCCTCTTGAGGTTGTCGGGCTCTCGAGGGCTAATGGGCCGTCCTGTCTGGTCGGACGCGGGCCTCTCCCAAGGCCCATTACCCAAATCGCAACGGAGGTATGCGTAATCGACTTTCAGTGTGGTCTAGTGACATGTGCTAAGTGTGCATGCCATGGAGTCGCCACCAATCATTTTTTTAGGGTGTGATTGGACCACCCAATCGAATAGTTGGGAGTTTCTATTCAATTCTGCGAGAACCAGAGAAATGGTTTCGGGGACTTAGTTACACCAACTGTCAGAGTTGACGCCCTTTCGGTACCTAAGTTGACTGAATTTTCTAGCCTGAGATTCATGCGGATGAGTAAGGTATGAACCTTAAATCTAGAAATTCATGCAGATAGGAGTGATTATCCTAGCAATCACAATCAGTAATAAAATGCGCAACTCAAGGAATCTATATATGCAAATAAATCACATGGCATTCCTAGTAAGGCCCTATTTATCAATCACAGCTCAAGAATGATTTAGCTGTCCTAGCCATTCTACACACGATCTAACCTAAGAAAAGCATTAGGAAGCATCGAAGGAGTTCGAGAGTACTCACATGGGGTTCGCCGTGCCCTGGTTTGGTCTTGGACGAGCTATCGAGCTCATGCCGACCCGATTATATTTGGGGATCCACTCGGCGTTTTACACCATGAAATCATGTGAAACAAAAACGAAAATATTCAGCAAGGGTCATTTATTGTAGATGGTGGTCGATCTAATTGGACATCAAGACTAAAAAAGATGTAGAAATTTACAAATTAAAAGACTCGAATGATATTTTTTTTTGCCAAATTCAACTCTATGCGTCGTGAAGAAACACATGCAATTGAACTTGAATTTTGACTATTTATGAGTTCAAAATGAAAAGAAAATTAAAATAAAAATATTGACTATTTTTCTATATTTTTACGACATCGAATGCTATTTTTCTTCATTTTTCATGTATTTTTCTATTTTTGGAAAATATTAAAAAATTGAAAAATTATTTTTTTGTCAAAAATGGTTCCTTTAGCTTGGTCAAGGCTACCAAAGATGATTTTTTAATTTTTTAACTTTTTATATATTTTTTTATGAATTTTTAAAAAATAAACTATGAAAGACTGATAAAAAATCAGGTGTCAACAGCTGCCCCTCTTTGAGAGGAATTTCGTCAGAGGTTTCTCTCAAAGACAAGGTGACACCTGTGTTCCGATCGACTCGACTGGGAAAAGAAAAGAAAAGAAAAGAAATCATGACATCCAATTTTCATGCCCATCAATGTGTGCTTTTCCTTAAAAAGAGATGTGCTCATTCAATTCCCTGATATGATGTAAGAAAGTTAAGGAGTAGATAGACTTCCCTGCCCCTTACCTGCCGAACGCTTGCGGCATTTGCTGTGTTTGATGGGTTCAAGTAGATTCCTAAGGACTCGTCATCGGAGTGTCATAGGGATGTTAAGCTCTGACCTGTAAGGTAGGTCAAACCATAATGGGATTCCTAACTGATAGGAACCTAAGGAAGACGCATCCCACATTTGGGAATTTGCCAAGGGTTTTGATCCGTGTGGTGGACTAAACTAGAAATGGCTTGCCTAATGTAAGGCTTATTAGGGAAAACGACTCCTCCCGCGTTCGGGATTCATCAAGGTTTTGATCCGTATGGTGGATCGGACCATTGGGTTGATCCTTCAGGCGGTCTCTACCAGTCCTTTGACCCTTCAGGCGGTTTCTACCATTCATTGACCCTTCATGCGGTTTCTACCATTGAGTTGACCCTTCAGGCGGTTTCTACCATTGGTTGACCCTTTAGGCGGTTTCTACCATACATTGACCCTTCAGGCGGTTTCTACCATTGGTTGACCCTTCAGGCGGTTTCTACCATACATTAACCCTTCATGCGGTTTCTACCATTATGTTGACCCTTCAGGCGGTTTCTACCATTGATTGACCCTTCAGGCGGTTTCTACCATACATTGACCCTTCAGGCGGTTTCTACCATTGTGTTGACCCTTCAGGCGGTTTCTACCATTGTGCTGACCCTTCAGGCGGTTTCTACCATTGATTGACCCTTCAGGCGGTTTCTACCATTGAGTTGACCCTTCAGGCGGTTTCTACCATTTTATGAAATTCCAAATTGATATGAATCAAAGGATGACGTACCCGCTCTTCAGGGCTAGTCGGAGACTCGATCATTCTGTGGATCGGTCTTAGAAAAGATTTGCCTACTAAAAGGCCTCACTTAAGGATGACGCACCTAGTCTTTAGGGTGGCCAAAAGTCCTGCAGAAAGCTTAGACCTGAAAAAATTTTCCTCGCCAAGAAGATATTAGTAATCTTTGGGAAGACAATAATTGTCTAACTGACAAAATTCTACGACTTAAGTTTTAGTCATGAAATGTGCATTTTGATTGTTGGAGGTTATCCAAAACATTCCTGCCACATACAGATGTGATCATAAATTCCTTGCACGGAAACTCTAGATCAAACAATTTGAAAATTTCAAAAAGAGTTTGCTCAAAACATCCATTGGAGTATTTCTCATCCAAGAAGGCTCCTCACTGCTCTGTGATAATGATCTTTAATAGGGAAAGTGCTCAATTTCCTACCGACCTGTGCCTGGGTTTCAGGATCATTCGCAACGCATACATTTCGATCAATCAGGAGGTCTTTCACGGGACCGTAGTGTTAGGCTTGGATATCGGTTTCCAATGGGGACTCACTTTTGAGTCAAGGCCGTTGAACGAAATTTTTCACTATCTGCTCCGGGTTTACAAGTCAAGAACCCTGCAAAATGAGAAAGAAATAGTCTTGCTCGTACTTCTTTGAGCTAAGTTATACATTAACCCAAGTGTTTTAGTCAGAGAAGACTGCTTCAGGATTGTAACATTGGAAGGATTGGGGACTGAAAAAGGCTTGTTTTTTGCCTAGAAATTTTGAAGGGTTTGACATTGGTGATCATTGCAAATTTGCCACATGTCCTTCGAAGAACATCTCCATTTCTTGAAGTGTACACTCCTCTTTTAGAGCGCACAAGGATGTTTAAAAGCGTCTCTTGTTGCATTAAGAGACCGTCTGTTTGTGTGTTTGCTATTTGAGCACGACATCATTTGGGGAGTAGTCATCTTGATCTGACTCCTTTGGAGGGTCTTTTCATCATCTCTCTAGACTTTACTGGGGATATTTTGAATGGACATCGGCCTTGCTTTTTACCAGGCACTTTGCTTTTTCTTGATGTCTAGGGATTTTTCTTTTCCCCCTTTTTTTAATCCTGTTTTTTCTTTTCTTTTGGAGCTAGGATTTTCAGCAATCATGCTAGATATGCAACTTAAACTTTGGCATGCTTCCGTTCCTAGAGTGATGTTGCCTTTGCTTTGGAATATGCAATGATCACCAATAGGTTGATGAAATGAATTTGCTGGCTCAACATGGTCGTGCAATGGATAACAGTGTGTAGGATAGAGAAATGAATTATTCTCGTCATCCTATAACACTTGGATTATCATATAAACAACACACAAAGATTTATGTTAGTCCGAGCAAGAAAATTTCTAACCATTTACTTTCTGATACTGTTGGACTAACCTTCATTTGCCCCAATATAGGGTGGTTCTTAACAGGGTTGAGAATAAAAATCGCCGTTCAATGAGGTTCTCAATGGGCATCTGTAGTGTTTAGAATGAAGAAATAAATGCCTCTGTCATCTCGATCCATGTAATCGTTGCGAATGACCCTTATGTCCATAGGTTAAGGTTTCTCAATCATTTCCAATCTTCTCATCTCTCAAGTGTGTATGGGACGTGTTTGGATTAGGCTCGCTTCTCTTATGAGAAAATACCCTTTTGAACAGTTCAAACGACTCTTGTTGGAAAAATTCATTTCATTTCATCAAGATTTATCCTTCAAAGGGATTTTGTGATGCACCATATATGTGTAATTCATGTTCAGACAATCTCTTGTTTTAAAACATGAATGTCAATGAAGTAAGAATTCTATGTCTTTTTAGATGTGAGAATCGAATTAATTCTGAAAGTTTTTAATCTCCAATGAATTGGGAAAAGGGATACTTACCTGCCCATCGAGGCTGGAGATCCTGGAGATATAAAAGGGATATGTCATTGTATATTCTAAAACTTTGCAAAAATTGGAATGATACATCTTACCCTTCGTCATATGCTCCAACGAGTGTACAAGGGTTGTGAAAATATGTCTGCCCTGATGGCGAGCTCCTGCCAAGGATAAATATTAAGCATTATTTTGGGTTTCCAAATTCAAAACAAATTGGGACGATACTACTTTACTCTTGATTTGAATTCCATTCTGCATGCCAATGTGGGGATTGCAGAAGCCGGCCCTCAAGCTTGTGGCCATGATTTCTTCGTCTGGTTGGGCAACGAATCCACCTCAAGGATTTACGTCGGAGGAGATTCATTCATCTTTTTGGGCGTGTTTCATGCGCTGTTTTGTTATTTGAATGCATGGCTTCTTGGGTGCCTCGTCTCTATTCATCACCTAAGAGGAAAATGAGAGAACATTATCCCCGCATCTGATTGAAAATCATTTAGGAACGATACGTTCTTTTTACCAAATGGGTGGCTCCGCGGCCAAATGCGTTTTACGTTGAAAGGATGGATTCCATTACGCTCTGCGGATGATAACTATCGCTTGGGGGATTTGCCCCACGGATTAAACGATGAATCTGATGTCTTCGGCTTCGACATGCTTTCCGGATGTAGGAATGGTTTGCCCCCATTTTCAGTGGAGATGGGTTTTGTCGAGTGGGCAAGATCAAAAACTCATCCTAGATTTGGCTTTAGTCGAAGGTTGAAATCCCGACCTTGGATAAGCGAATCATGATTCATCTCCTTCTGCTTCGGATTTGTCATTTGCATGCTTCACATTTTACAATACCAACTTCGCCGCTTGATGAAAATGAATCGATGATTTTCGAATTGCCCCAAGTTCTATAGTCATCTGCGTCGAATCTCTTTGAACTTCATCGAGTGATAGACCAACTGATAAAATGATTTTTCAATCCCGAGATCGAACTCCTGACGTTTCGTACCACTTCCAATTCACTGACTACCAGGACACAGCACTATTGGCGTCCCTAACTGGTTCGTTTTTTGTTATAAAATTCTTGAAGCAGTTAGCGACCCCCATCGAGAATGAAACAAGCTCAATTTAGAGTTCATAACGACTAAAGGTCCCTTAGAACGATACAGAGCTAACCGTCTTTGAGCTCGCTCGGGCTTTTGCTCGCATTTTTCTATGTGAAGCCTTTAAATGTTTTTCTTCGTGGCGTTCAATTGATTCACCTCGACTCTAATCTAACAAGGGATTGTCGCACTCAAGCATGATGATGCTCGCAGGTAGTACTGATCGCTGCCCCAGATTAACTCTAGGCATTAAGGAAGATTGTCTTGCATGGAAGACTTTATGACAGAAAGATTAATGATACATCCAGCCACATGTGCCTAGTTCCCTTGAGGATTCTCGGTGATCAGCCAGTTACACCATGAATCAGACATATAATCGTCATTTTGGATCATAACTTCATAAGTCCATCAGTTTTAAACTGATCGATCTAGATATGGAGCTCCTCATCAAGGAAATCTTTTGATTCTTCGAGCAACTGATATTCGGGTTGACCATCATCGCTTAGCGTTGAAGGATTTCTGTTTCTGTTGTGAGCGATCTGATTCTTCGAGCTAGAACCTTCGTCGTTGCTCGAGATTATAAGAGGATGATTGATCGGTTCACTATCAAAAGCACCTTCCATTTGGGAATGGAAGAAACAAAAATCCTCAGAGTATCCGCCCGCTTGATCTTCCGAAATCATATGCCCAAGCCGGGCAGATCTTTGAACACTAGGCGCAATATGTTGATCGGGGATAGGAAGAGCACTAGCGAAAAGTTGCTGCTCAAACCAAGGAGTTCGTACCTGCTGCACTTGTGGCATATACTCTTGAGAGGTGCTGAGATGATTCGGGGGAATATTCTGATTAGCGCCCAAGTGGTCGATGGTGCTGCTACCAGCTTGGTCGGCGCCTAGATTCGGCAGGGTATTCCTTACTTCAGGGGCATTGTAGTTATAGCCATGCCTAGTGTTTAGGCACAAGTTGAGTTCTTTCAGGTTCAGTGCTGTGTGGCGCTGTCTTAGCGCCCTTCTGTAGCTCTTGAGGTGACTCACGACTCCATCTTTAGTGAGTCCTGGTATGTTCATGATCTCAAGCATGCGCGTTGGATATGCTGAGTTGATCCCTAGTTGCTGAACCGCACTAAGGAACTTGAGATGAAGCTCGGGGGACCAATTGACCCTCGTCTTCTTGCGACCCGGAACAGTGTTGACAACTTGGCTATTGCTCTCTGGCCTATTTCCAGTAGGATTTGATCGAGCCGGAAATTGTTGTGGAGGGAATTCATCAGCTTTGGATTGGTCGGTCGTGATAGTAAGCTCATCGTTAAGGAAACTCCAATCATGGTGACGCATATCACATCCTTTAGAAGGCATTGGTATTGACTTCGTAGAATTGATTTGTTCATGCATATCTCCAACAAAATCCGATTGTATCGAAGATGGTTCGAGGGAGTGGGGTGGTGAATGAGCATTTTCAATCCTCATATAAGGCTTATCAAGGAACAGTTCGCCGAGAGTGATAGGGCCACCGCAATTAAGGCAAGCGATAGTGCTGGGAGCTTTCTTATACCTCATGTTCTCCGCTCGAAGCTTTTCGTTTTCCTCCTTTAGAATCGCAAGTTCTTGACGTTTGTGTTGAGCCCTCAATTTGGCTCGCTTATTTTGAAACCAAAACTTGACCCTCAAAGGTTTCATCCCTAGCTTCTGGCCCAATTCATTTCTTTGTTTCATGTTCGGGAGAGGGCATTCACTAAAGAAAGCTTCAAGCTCTTGGATTTCATTCTGAGTGTGGCACTGGCGACGTTTCCTTTTCCGGGATTGACCATCGCTGCTGCTGTTGTCGTCGCTGCTGAGATCCTGAACTTCGTTGCCGAAAGGGTTGGGTTCTGTGGTTCTGGTACCAGACGCCATCCTAGAATCTTCGAGATCTCTCAGTAGTTCATTTTCTGAGATTTTTGGATCAGTCACCTCTAGCAACTGATGGTAACTCTCAAACATGTTGGATCGAAAAATGTTCGATCAATTTTTGCTCACTCAGGGTTCTCTACTCTCTCATGTATGCTCACTCTCTCTAAATTTTCTTTTGAGTGGTTCTGTATGCCCATGAAACGTTCTTTAAACATGGATGAAGATCATCAGGCAAGCGTTGCTCCCAAGATTTCGTATTTCCCGCTTTGTCGTCTTCTTTCTTCTTTTCAACGTGGAGGGACACCAAATCGATTTCCTTTTCTCGATATCCATGTCTGTCTCCCACTTATTTTCAAAAAGGTGGAACTACGCTCGCCTCCCGCTCAGTTTTTTAATATGATGAGACCGCCAAATCCTTTCGCAACTTTTTTCGATAGTTGCGCTTAACTCCCGCTCAATTTTAATATGGTGACACCGACATATCTTTTTACAACTTTTTTAGGTTTATCAAGCCTGAAATCGCGGACTGGGACAAATCTGATGGTTCACCGAAAGAGCCACCATTGCTTTACCCAATTAACTTGGCTCCACGAGCATTATTGTTGTGCCTTTCTTCATTCTCGAGTTGCTATAAAAGGAGGAGTTAATGCAGAGAAGATTAACACTCTTACATAATTGCCTTTTCGTATTTTAATCACTCCACCACACTCATCTTCTTCTCCCTCACTCCAACGAAAATGACCTCCTCTCCTATTCGCGCTTTCTCGGCCGAAATTTTGGCCCAGTGGGAAAAACTCTATAACCTCCTCGGTCGAGGCTATGCTCATATAGCCGATCACCTAGAAACTGAAGATGAAATCCGTATTTTGCTCGTGGAAATAGACACCACCTCCATCGAGTGCACTAATTTAGAGAGGGAATATAGAATCTTCCCAACCCTCTTTATAAACTTTTTAGAGACTTACCGTGTCGCTCATCGAAAAGCTACCGTGGCTCACGTTTTGCGAGCTCGCTATGAGGATCGGTCCAACTGCTTGGTGTTGGCCAACCTTGTGGCCGATAGTCACAGAAAGGCTGTTGAGTTCGCCAACAAGCGAGTCTCGATGTTGCTTCGCGAGAGGGGAAATTTGGTGGAGCGCTTGGCCTTATCCCTGACCACCTATGAGCACGACCGTCGTAATGTCGTGTTGAAGTTTCAATGTGAGTGGCAGGAAGAAAGGCTTGACAGCATTACCGCGGATATAGCCCATGGGAGAGGACTAGTTCGGGACCTGGAAATAGCCGCCGAAGATCACGGGACCAAGGTTGCCGATCTTAAAGGGGAATGTAAACGCCTTCTTCTTAAGCTTGCAGATCTCGAGTCTCGAGGTGGTGAGTATAAGAAAAGCATCAATAATATGGAGGGCCAACTAGGTTCCTTTGTGATGCTAATTAGGGCTCATTGCGGTTTTATGTTTCCACCCCGATGATTTGTATGATCTGCTTTTAAGGTCCCTCGATTGAGCGAAATGAATGAAAGCTCTAATGTGTGTGTCTCAACTTCTGTATGGCTGACTTTTTCGAACACCTGACCACTCTCAACCTAGGCAAGCTGCGCTTTGACATTGATGATTCGAGCGTGTACATCTTGATTTTTTAATCTTGCTTATGATCGGATAAAGGAACCTCCCACCGCGATTATCCACAAAAAGACTTCTCTTCTCTACTTGTTTTTAACCTGTTTCAAATGAAAAGGCAGAATCAGAAGAAAGAATTTGAAAAATAAAGCATAAATCCTTTCAATTTTATGCTTACTTGTGATTAATAGGGATAAGAGCTTTTACAAGGGTTTTGGCCTTGTGCAAAAGCTTTTATCAATATTCCTCAAAGGAAAGCATATCATTGAAAGGAATGTAATTCACGATAATCGCCTTTGATCAATTCCAAGAAAATCAATGGAATGTTCAAAAGTACACAATTACGATGTGTTTTAAATTCAATTGAAGATACGGTATCCAAATTAAAGCTGTTTGCTAAGAAGGAGAGTAATTTGGATATCTATCTTTTCATTAAATTTGAAAAACACGAGTACTCTTGATCAATTATTGTGAATTACCAATGATGCAAAACATGCATGAACCAATTCAAGTTTATAGTTCCTTCTGGCGAAATTGGGATTGTATTGCCCTATACGGCCAAAAGGTTGTATAAGACTTCCAATTTCAATTTCATCCAAAGGAATTATAAAATTGATTTTGGAGTATTCGAGTGATTAGAAGAAATACCACTATCACATTCCAATGACAAGTTAATAGAAATACAACAAATTTCAATCTGAATGTATATAAACACAAATAGATCCCTAATACAATCAATCTAAGGGATCAGATAGAGAGGATCTCAGCAAAATAAATCCTATACAAGAAGGCTAGAAATGAAAAATAAAACAAAGGAATGTGATCTTAATACTTAGAGATGCCCAAGTTTCGATCTTTGAGACGTGACTTCAGGATCACCTATTCCAAATTGTCATCTTCATTAGATGATACCTCAATGATGTCCATAGTAGGCTCTTCTTGTCCACTTGGCGCTCGTAATGGGATGACACCATCTTCATCTTCCATCAAGAACATTGGGAGGAAAACACACATATCTATCCTCAAAATGGCATTTAATGCAATCACCGGAAATATGCAATGAATATAATGATTAAGAGCTGTAACAAGTTCGAGGGATAGAAAAGTCTTACCAACCAAACTTAAGAGAAAATCAAGCTTCTCTGTATTTTTTGCAGTGCTAGGTATACTAACCTTCCATAGACAAACGCATGAGACAAGTGAGGGAAAACTCCTAAAAATCAAAAGATAGGGCTTGGTACCTAAAGCCAAGGTTCTCACCTCGAATTCTGGGAAGAGCCGATTCCATTGCACAACTATCGTTGCATTGGGACTCAATCCATAGTTCGAAGTGAGCAGAATTGAAAAGTGGATTACCCCATGTTTTTCCTCACAGAGATTCCATTTTCAATTCCTTCTATTGTGTTCCTAAAGAGGGCGCCTGGGGTTTTAGGCGCAATTGTGTGTATTCATTGTGTCGTGCTAAAGCAATAGACATGCATTTTATTTATCAATCACCGCTTCAATATAAACATTCCACACAATCATACATCCAAAACTCCTGCCTGCATAAAACAAAGTTAACAAGCACTTCACCCCTTATTTCTCCCGTCTACAAAAACATCTAACACATTCGTTAGCTTATACACCTCACTTTCGAGAGCATCTGCATAAAATTAGGTTAGAAGAATCAATCAACTTTTTAATCGGCTCAAGTCCACTAAATGGTTAAGAACCAGTCCCCAGCGGAGTCGCCAGTCAGTCGCGACCCTCTTGAGGTTGTCGGGCTCTCGAGGGCTAATGGGCCGTCCTGTCTGGTCGGACGCGGGCCTCTCCCAAGGCCCATTACCCAAATCGCAACGGAGGTATGCGTAATCGACTTTCAGTGTGGTCTAGTGACATGTGCTAAGTGTGCATGCCATGGAGTCGCCACCAATCATTTTTTTAGGGTGTGATTGGACCACCCAATCGAATAGTTGGGAGTTTCTATTCAATTCTGCGAGAACCAGAGAAATGGTTTCGGGGACTTAGTTACACCAACTGTCAGAGTTGACGCCCTTTCGGTACCTAAGTTGACTGAATTTTCTAGCCTGAGATTCATGCGGATGAGTAAGGTATGAACCTTAAATCTAGAAATTCATGCAGATAGGAGTGATTATCCTAGCAATCACAATCAGTAATAAAATGCGCAACTCAAGGAATCTATATATGCAAATAAATCACATGGCATTCCTAGTAAGGCCCTATTTATCAATCACAGCTCAAGAATGATTTAGCTGTCCTAGCCATTCTACACACGATCTAACCTAAGAAAAGCATTAGGAAGCATCGAAGGAGTTCGAGAGTACTCACATGGGGTTCGCCGTGCCCTGGTTTGGTCTTGGACGAGCTATCGAGCTCATGCCGACCCGATTATATTTGGGGATCCACTCGGCGTTTTACACCATGAAATCATGTGAAACAAAAACGAAAATATTCAGCAAGGGTCATTTATTGTAGATGGTGGTCGATCTAATTGGACATCAAGACTAAAAAAGATGTAGAAATTTACAAATTAAAAGACTCGAATGATATTTTTTTTTGCCAAATTCAACTCTATGCGTCGTGAAGAAACACATGCAATTGAACTTGAATTTTGACTATTTATGAGTTCAAAATGAAAAGAAAATTAAAATAAAAATATTGACTATTTTTCTATATTTTTACGACATCGAATGCTATTTTTCTTCATTTTTCATGTATTTTTCTATTTTTGGAAAATATTAAAAAATTGAAAAATTATTTTTTTGTCAAAAATGGTTCCTTTAGCTTGGTCAAGGCTACCAAAGATGATTTTTTAATTTTTTAACTTTTTATATATTTTTTTATGAATTTTTAAAAAATAAACTATGAAAGACTGATAAAAAATCAGGTGTCAACACCCCTGTTTTTCCTTGATGATCGATTCTATTTCAGCCGCTGGCCATCTCTCGCGGGAGCTCGAGCTCTAGTCGTCGGCCACCTGTCTCGACGTCCCCTACCGAACCTCCAGCCGTGTTCTTGCCACCGTCGAGTCGTGTCGCCGCTCGAAAGACCGAGAATACCCTTGAGTTGCTGGAACGCCGCCGTCGCCGCCATGTCAAGACCCCCGTGCTAGTTAATTTGTTAGTTGACCCTAATCCTTGGTTAGGGCGTTAATTGCTCATAAGATTAGATGATTAGTAGAATATGGCATTTAAGTATGCGATCGTGGTTGATTTAGATAGAAACCGTATTTAAGTTAAATGGCCGCGATTGATTAAGTTAGCTGGATTAGTTTAGGTTGCCCGTGGCTAGTTGATGTTAGATTGAATTGACTGATTGATTGATGGACTTTATATTGTGATTTGATCGCAACCAAGCGATAGGTTAGAGAAGTGAGCAACCGATGATTTTAAATCAAATTGACTAATAAAGGACTATTGCACGAATTCGAGCCTTTATGTGGCCTAATCAAATTGGATTATACATGTTTGAATTGATGGCATTTATTAGATTGATCGCCTCGTTGGATGGCTTGATCGGAAGTTTGAATGTATGTTGGTGTTTGATCGTTGTTTGGGGGTTAATTACCCTAGATATGATTGCAGTATCTAATAGGTAGGCTGCATATGCATATGATCGAGTACGAAATCAAAGAAACATGTTTTATCACGAAAATGGTCTTGGACCGAGTCTTTAAGCACGTTGTGTGAGCATCCGCCCTAAATCAAAGAGAATAAAATTGATTGATGTGTCAGGTGTACTGTGTGGTCATATGAAGA
Source organism: Rhodomyrtus psidioides (assembly GCA_021437785.1). Lineage (NCBI taxonomy): Eukaryota > Viridiplantae > Streptophyta > Magnoliopsida > Myrtales > Myrtaceae > Rhodomyrtus > Rhodomyrtus psidioides. The sequence continues at coordinate 7,699,978 of JAILYB010000027.1, read as the reverse complement.
AATGATGATGGGTTTTTCCTAGTAAGTTCGTATTGTACTAATTGTACCGCACTGTTTATATGGAACTACACGACTTGCCAAAGGCACGATAATTCATGCCCCCATGGAATGTACCGCTTTAAGGGATTATCGGATGTCAGTCGTAGCTTGTGATGGACCGGCGCCCCATATAAGGATGCCTACTTGCCTTGCCGTGCAGGGTGCACTGGATATACAGCTTGTAGTAGAAGTTACCGTGAGGGAAAATAAAACGTAGCCTGGTCCTGCCAGAGGAGTGCAGGATCGCATTAATTGTGAGAGTCGATCATGCTAATCGTGTGGATTCTCATCACCATTTGACGCTAATCGCATGGATCATTGTTAATAAATGGACTCATATGGTATCTTATGCATATAGATGGATGCAATGCCTTGTTTGAGTGATTGACTGATGTGACTGCTACGTCAAGTCGAGTCGAGTATTGCATTATGTATGATTGAAGGCTAGTAAGTATGCATGTGGATGATTACTATATTGTGACTATACTTAGTTGTTACTTGTGGATATATGGTTTTGTGATCTTTGTGGTTAGGATGTTTTGGGCGAATCAGTGCCCTAACCGAGCTTAGGCTAGATTCACTGTGATTTATTCTCATCCTATCGTGAGATAACATTTACAGATCCCAAGTGATGGAGTTCGTGGATACTAAAGTATGGTGTAGAAGTAACCTTTTGAAATAGATGAGAAGTTAGCCTTACCCGTCCGAGTAGCCTTTTAAGGTCTTACTGAGCCGCCTCGAAGTAGTGAGTTATGTCTGTATGACGCTAGCTCAGTAGGGTTAAGACTCATCTACTACTTTATAATGTGAAGATGTTTATCTTTTGATGAATTACTTTGGTGTGTATCTCCTACTAATCTATCTCTGTCTGTTTATATGTTGTCCGGAAGAAAATCGTTTCCGTGTGCGTATTTAATTAATAGGTTGATAACGCGCTTGGGACGTTGTCTTTCGTGACCTTGTGGCACTTTGGTAGGGATGTCGCGGGCTCGAGAAAGTCAGGGCTGATAGCCCACTCTCCCTGAGGGTCAGTGTCGGTGGATTTCCTATGGGCCGTGGCTTCTTATCCCAATCCCGACGACAAGATCAAAACTACCGATCTCAATGCTGACTAACAAAACTATGCAGACATATTCGAGGCTAAGAAAACCAACCGGTGCTACCTCTAATCGCTGGCCGTCGTTAGTTAGCAACCATCGGGTTGAAGCTACTAATTAGGACTCGAGGAGGAGCGACTATGGACTTAGGTTCAGACCGACACATAAAAAGGTGCAAATCATGAGCGTGAAAGAAACGGACTAGCAGATTTGTGGCGACGGCGCGACGACGACTTCGGCCTCGGCCTCCCAAAACTCTATCTACCTCGCTCTCTATGGCTTGTTGTGAGCAAAAGAGACCTCCTCTCACCGCGAGCTTCTTCCTGTGACGTCCCTGTTGACACCTAATTTTTGACCATCTATTATTGTGATTTTTATTCTTTAAAATTAATTAAAAATATCAAAAAAGGTCATAAAATCACAAAATCAACTTTGGAAGCCTTGGCTTAGCCTTAGGAACCAATTTTGAACAAAAACTATTTTATAATATTTTTTTGAATTTATTTAATTATTAAAAATACCCAAAAAATCATAAAAATACCGTTCGTGGTCAGAAAAATACATAAAAATATTCAATAATTTTGTTTTGATTTCCTCTTCAAGTGTGTTACTTTCAATCTTGAAAATTCAGCTCGGGTCAATATGTTCCTTCACAAACATAAACCCGAATCGAGCCAAAAAAATCCTTTTCGAGTCTTTTATTTTTCAATTCTTGTTTTTTATAAGCTATGACATCGGATTCTAAAGTCTCGAATTGCAATTGGGTCAATTTGCCCTCCAATTTAATCAATTTTAACCAAAAAGACCTAATTGCATAATTTTTCTTTCAATTTAGTCCCCGGTTTTACAAATCTTGAAATTAAAATTCGTACGGGCATACCCATTGAAATTAAACACCCCTGCCCTATAGTTTTCATTATGCTGAATCCATTGGTGGCCTCAATTTGGGCTAATTCGATCATTTGCACCTTCGATTAAGCGAAATTAATTTTCGGATCCTAGGGAAAATTTGGGGTTTTCACTAAATTTCAATCAATTGATTCACGAAAATACCCATATTTGATAGAAAACATGTCAAAGAGTCCGATTTTGCCATCAATTTCATGAAAAGAGGTCGATTTGGGGCCCAATTAGGGGGGAGAGAATCGAACAGGCCCGTCGGGTCAAACCCGCCCGACCCGGTCCGAGCCGGGTCTGCAATGCAGACCCGCGCGGCACACATGCACGAATATAAAAAAAAGGGAAAGAAGAGGAGGAGGGGCCGGCCGGTCGATGGTGGACGACAAGAATGAGTGGGGGACTCAGTGGACGGAGTCAGCGCCACTGCAAAAGGCCAGTCGGCCATGAAGGAAAATGAGGAGCCTGGTTTAGAGGGGGGGAGTTGGGCCGAGAAAGCGAGTTCGGCCGGGAGGGAGTTTGGTGAGTTTAGAGCGAAGCCTGAGCGCGAAGGAGCTTTCCCAGACTTTCGGCAACACTCATCGACCACCGCCAAAACCGTCGCCGCCGCCGACGAGCTCAAACTAAGTCGGTTTCCTCTCCCAAGCTCTGTTTCTTAAATGCATGACAAGTGTTCGACAAAATGCATGACAAGTGTTCGACAAAATGCATGAATGAATTGCTTGAACCATGGCTCTCGGCCGAGCCATCCCCGAGCCCTATTTGTGCGAAACTCGCCTTTAAGCTTTGTTAGAACTTATTCTCCGCTCGACTTTCTTTTATTTGTGCATTAAAATTTGGCGAAACCGAGCCCGGAGCTTCGCCGGCCATGATCGGATCGGGAGCTCGACGGGGAGGTTCACGGTGGTTGCCGAGCCTCGAACAAACTCAGGTAAGCTTATAAACCATCATTGGATGCCAGGAGGTAGAATGAAACCAAGCTTCGAGCAAAAAAAGTTTCTGCATTATTTTCGCCGGAGCTGGTTCGGTCGAGGCTTTGTCCGGCCATTTCCCGACGTGGTGTTTGTCTTTTTTTGGTTGTATGTTGATACTGAATGTTTAAGGAGTCGAATGATACAGATTGGACAGAAAAATTCAAAGTTTCGGGGGTTGTTTGCTTCTTCCGGCGAGAATTCCGGCGATAGTCGCTGGAATAACAACTGTTCATCGTCTTCTCCAGCGACTATCGCCGGTGGTCAACCGGTCAACGGCTGACGTGGCTTGCCACGTCGGTAGCCACGTCAGCACGGTGGGGCCGGTCCAGAAAAAAATAAAACCAGATCCGACGGTGGACAATGTGCCACGTGTCGCGATCTGGAATTTTCAAAAAAATAAAAAAAATGATTTTCAGGAAATAATAAATGATTTTCGGATAAATAAAAAAATTGGATCCAACGGTCAAGAAAACGCCAAGTGTCATTCTGTGGGTCGTCCGATCATGCCCAAGATCGGACGCTCCATATTCCGCCGCGTGGCGCAGTGTAGACCGTCGGTGGGTTTAGCTTTTTTTGAAAATTAATAAATCAGTTTCGATCTGACGGCTGAAACGATGCCAAGTGGCACACGGTGGGACGTCCGACCTATATCCAGATCGGACGTACTGAGGGCTGCCACGCGGCATGGTAAGAGCCGTCCGATCTGGAGTTTTCTGAAATATTAAAGAAAATAAATAAAAAATAATAAAAAATTCAAAAATTCAATAAAAAAATAGAAAATCATAAAAAACTCAAAAAAATTCGAAATAATTCAAAAAAAATTCTAAAAAAATTCTAGAAAATAGGAAATGGCCATATTTAATTGGCCACAACCTATTTTGGGTCTTTCGCCCCCCCCCCCCCCCCCGCTCTTTTCAAAAATGACTGTTTTGCCCTTCCGGAAAATCGTCTTCCAAAAACAATTCCAAAAAAATTCTAGAAAAATCCCAAAAAAATAGGATTTGGCCACATCAACTGGCCAAGGCTCGTCCCGGGTGGTTTGAACCCGATCCTTCTCAAAAATGATGATTTCGCCCTTCGGGTGAATCGTCTTCCAAAAATTGAAGAAAAATCAAGAAATTCCAAAAAAATTCCAAAAAATTCCCAAAAATAGAAAATGGCCACAATCAACTGGCCATGGAATATTTTGGGTAATTCGGTATCCAAATCTTCCAAAAATTGACGATTTTACCCTTCGGGCTAATCGACTCCAAATCTTCCCATTTTACTCCTAGTCCGAAATCACGCCTTCCCTAGGCCTTTATGGCTATACTAGGAAGCCATTGATTTGAATTGATGTGCATTGATGTGATTTATTTATGTACTTGATTGCGCTTTCATTTAAATTGATTGCAATTGATAGGAATAGTCCTTCAATCTGCATGAAACCCTGAATCAAGCCCACCTCACCTAAAATTGCGTCTGCATGAACTCTTAGCTAGGAAAATGACTCGCGTTAGGTACCGAAAGGGCGTTGGTAATGACACCAGGGTAACCAAGTCCCCGAACCCAAAATCTCTGGTTCCGCAGAACTGATCGATCTCTCCCAATCAGTTAGTAAGGTTTCCAGTCTACCCTCCAAGAAAGACCGGTGGCGACTCCAAATGCATGCACAAGTTGCACATGCCACCATGACCACACTGAAGGTCATAGGCGATCGACTCTTATCGTCGAACCCATTAAAAGAAAACCCCCGCCGCGATTTGGTATGGGCTTGGGAGAGCCCGCGCCGATCCAAAGCCCGCGATCGATAATCCATTAATCGCGTCCGCTCCGGACGGGTCGCGACAGCTGGCGACTCCGTTGGGGAATTGTTCTAGAACCTATGGTTCTAGACCTCAAGTGGACTTAGGCCTTAATTAAAACGCTGAGTGATTTTTCTAACCCTGTAGGCGCTCTTGAAGGTGAGGTAAGTCTGCTTATGGTAGGTGTTATATGTTTTTGTAGATTGGAGAAATAAGGGGTGTAGTCCGTGATTAACATTGTCTTATGCAGGTTGGCGTAGGAATGTATGTTTTGTGGATGATTTGAAGCGCTAATTGATAAACGGTTGTGCATGACTTGCATCGTGATGATCACGACACATGGACACACACAACCGCCCCTAAAACCCCGGGCGCCGCCTTTAGGAACACAATAGAAGGAATTGAAAATGGAATCTCCGTGAGGAAAAACATGGGGTAATCCACTTTTCAATCCCGCTCACTCCGAACTATAGATCGAGTCCCAATGCAACGATAGTTGTGCAATGGAATAGGCTCTTTCTAGAAATCGAGGTGGGAACCTTGACCTTAGGTGCCAAACCCTCTGATTTTTAGAAGTTTACCATCACTTATCTCATGCGCATGTCTTTGGGCGGTTGGTACACCTAAAACCGCACATAAGTCGACGAGTTTGGTTGGTAAGACTCTCTATCCCTCAAATCTATTACAGTTCATATAAACATAGGCATTTCATTCATTGCATTCTGGTGATTAGATTAAATGCCATTTCGAGGATAGATATGTGCGTTTTTTTCCCAACGTTCTTGATAGAAGACGAGGAGGATGATATCCCATGGCGAACACCGAGTACACAAAAAAGGCCTACTATGGACATTATTGAGGTATCATCTAATGAAGATGACAATTTGGGGCAGGTGATCCTGAAGTCACGTCTCAAAGATCGAAACTGGGGCATCTTTAAACGTTAGGATCACATTCCTTTGTTTTATTTTCCACTACTAGTCCTCTTGTATAGGGTTTATTTTTGCTGACGTTTTTCTCTCTCTCATCCCTTAGATTGATTGTATTAAGGATCTATTTGTGTATACATTCAGATGGAACTTTGTTGTATTTCTTTTTTACTGGTCATTGGTATGTGATAGTGGCATTTTTTTCTAATCATCCGAATACTCCCAAATCAATTTTATAATTCTTTTGGAAGAAAGTAAAATTGGAAGTCTTGTACGACCTTTTGGCCGTATAGGAAATCCAACCCCAATTACCCATGATGTAAAACGTGCACGAACCCGTTCAAGTTTATATGAAAAGATTGGAAGTCTTGTACGACCTTTCGGCTTTTTCATTTAAAATTGGAAGTCTTGTGCAATGGTTCGTGCACGTTTTACATCATGGGTAATTCACGATAATTGATCAGGATTATTCGTGTCTTTCAAATTAAATGAAAAGATACTTATCAAAATTGCTCTCGTGCTTGCGAACGACCTTAATTTGGGTGCAGTATCTTCAATTCAATTTAAAACACGTCATAATCGTCTTGCGCTTCTGAACGTTCCATTGATTTTCTTGGAATTGATTAGAAGCAATTATCGTGAATTACATTCCTTTCGATGGTATGCTTTACCCTGAAAAATATTGATAAAAACTTTTCGCATGAGGCTAAACCCTTGTAAAAGTTCTTGTCCTTATTAGTCACGAGTAAGCATAAAATTGAAAGGGTTTACGCTCTCTTTGCTTAAAATCTTTCTCCTAACTCTATCTTTTTCAAAACAGGTAGAAAAGGGAAATATATTTGTGGATAAAGCGTGATGATTTTCTGTCATCCAACCATGAGCAAGATAAAGCCAAAATGCACTTGTTTGACTTATCAATGTTGAAATGCAACTCGCCTAAGTTGAGAGCGGCCGGGTAGGCGAGGGTATTAATCACACGGAGATTAAGGCACACGCGTGGGAGCTTTCATTCATTATTGCTCCTTCAAGGGACTTCAAAAGCAGATTAATACAGATCAACGAGGCGGAAAAGTAAAGCCGAACTGAGCCCTAATCAGCGACACGAAGGAGCTCAGCTGGCCCTCCATGTTATTGATTCTCTGCCTGCACTCACTGCTCTGCATATCAAGGTCCACAAGCTGGAGAAGAAGGCGCTTGCACTCATTCTTAAGCTCAGCAACCTTGGCTCCGTGATCTTCAGCGGCGAGTTCCAGATCCCGAACTAGTTCCCTTCCACGGGATACGTCCGCGGTAACACGATCGAGCCTCTCTTCCAGCCACTCACTTTGAAACTTCAACATGATATTACGACGGTCATGCTCATAGGTGGTCAAGCACATGGCCAGCCGCTCCACCAAATTTCCTCGTTCATGTAGCAACGTTGATACCCGCTCGTTGGCGGACTCTATAAGTTTATTGTGGCTGTCAGCCACGAAGTTAATCAGCACCAAATGGTCGCATCGATCCTCGTAGCGGTCTCGCAAAACACGAGCCACGGTAACTTCCCGATGAGCAGCGCGGTAGACCTCCAAGGAGTTTGTAAATAGGGTTGGGAAGGTTCTATATTCCCTCCCCAACGTAGTACCCTCAAGGGAAGTGATGTCTAGGTCCCCGAACATGACTCGGATTTCATCCTCTGTTTCAGGATGATCAGCCATGTGAGCATAACCCCGACCCATGAGATTATAGAATTCTTCCCATTGAGCCAAAGTTTCAGCTGAGAAAGTGTGAATGGGAGAAGAGGCTATTTTGGAAGGAGAGAAGTGTGGTAGAGCGATTAGAAGATGGAAGCAGATTATATGAGAACGTTGATCTTCCAAACACTAACCCCGCATTTTATAGCATCTCGAAAGTGGAGAAAAGCCGCAGCAATAATGCTTGTGGAGTCGGGGTAATTAAGTAAAGCAGGGGCCGCTCCTCCCTTGAATCATCAGATCCGTCCTGATCCTCGATTTCAGGCCTGACGAGCTTGAAAAGTTGTAAAAGAGTAGTATATTTCACCATTATTGAGAGTGAACGGGAGTCGAGCGCAAATATCGAAGAAGCCGCGATAGGGTTTGACAGTCTTGTCATGATGAAAAGCTGAGCGGGTGGTAAACATAGTTCAGTCTTTTGGGAAACGTAGTGGCGGACAAGTTCGGCTACCGAGGAAAGAAAAGCGATTCGGGGTCCCTCCACAATAGAAAAGGAAGGAAGACGACAAAGCGAGAAATCCAAAATTTTTAAAGGAGCGCTCGCCTAGTGATCGTCTTCCATGTTCGAAGGGCGTCTCCTGAATATGCAGAGTCACTTAAAAGAAAGTTTAGAGAGAGTGAACATACGAAGAAGATTACAAGACCCTGAGTGAATAAAAAAAAAAGACGAACAACCTCTTCTTGATCCAGTATGTTTAATAGTCATAGTCATTTGTTGGAGGTGACTGACCTAAATGTCCTAGATAATGTGCAGTTGGGAGACCTCGAAGTCTTTGAGATCGAGCCGGATGTCGAAACCATACAACCCAACCCTGCTGGCAACGAGGTTTAGGATCATGGCAGCGACGACGACAGTGGTGACAACGACGACGGTAGCAGCAACAACGACGGTAGCAATGATGTCCCACCTCGAGGAAGAAGACGTCGCTGGCCCTGTACTGAGAAGGAAACCCAGATACTTGAAGCCGCCTTCAATAAGTGCCATTACCTGGATGTGAGACGAAGAAAGAAATTAGCCCGGAAATTAGGGATGGAGCCCTTAAGGGTCAAGCAGTGGTTTCAAAACAGACGGGCCAGATCAGTGATTCAGGGAAAGTGTCAAGAGCTCGAAACTCTAAAAGAAGAACACGCCAAGCTTCGAGCAGAAAACATGTGGTATAAGGAAGACCTCATCACCACCGTTTGCCTTAACTGCGGTGGTCCTATCGACACTCGCGAAATGTTCCGTGATAAGCTTTCTATGAGAACCGCAGATGGTCGTCCACCATCCCACTCCCTCGAACCATCTTTTGAAAGATGGGAGGCGCGTTGCTACAATTTCCCTAACAATGGGCTTACTTTCACCACAGACCAGTTCAAAGTCGACCAGCTTCCCCTGCAACAACCTCTGGCACAACTAGATCCTGCCGGGAGTAAATCAAGGAATGATCATCAAATCATGGATGCTATCCTGAGTCGCCAAAAGAAGAAGTTCAGGTGGTCTCCAGAGCTCCATAGAACGTTCCTTGATGCAGTTCACCAAATAGGGAATGACTCATTGTGTCCAACACGTGTACTGGAGGTCATGAATGAACCGGGACTCACTAGAAGTGTAGTCGCAAACCACCTTAGTAGTTACCGAAGGACGCTAAGACAGCGTCATGCCGCACTGGACCTGGAAGAGCCCGATTCGAGTTTGAACACTAGGTACGGCCACAAACACAACGGCCATGCCTCAAGAAGAGCCCTGCCGAATCTCGACCCCAACCAAGCAAATAGCTCTACCACCGACTGTTGGGGAATTGGTCAAGATAGCCCTATCAGTCGTCTTAATGTTCCTCAAGAGTACGTGCCACAGGTGCAACAAATATACACTTCTCTGTTCGAGCAGCAACCGTCCACCGGCGCTCTTCCTGCTGTTGATCCGCCCACGACGTCTAATGTTCAGGAGTTTGCCCAACTAGGGCATATGATTCCGGATGATCCAATGGGGGAATACTTCGAGCAATTTTGCTTCCTTGATCCCTGAGTGAGACGGGCTTTTGGTAGGAAAAAGGTCGACTCTCTTCCTTTCTTCTCAAACAAAGACGGAGGTCACAGTTCGAAGAATCCGTCAGGAGATGCTGCTCAACTCGTACATCAGTGGTTCGAAGGATCAGACGATGATGGATTCGATACTTTTTTAGGAGGCTAGCAAACCTTCACAGCCATGATATGAGGTCGACGATCGCGCACCTGAGCCGAGACGTGATGGGTTTGTGATTGAACATACCCAGAGAAAGAGGGGCATGTACGCAAGAAGAACTTATTTCTTATCTGCGCATTGTAAAGTTTCAATCGGAGCATTTATTTTCTTCTTTAAGGCCTAGGGTTGATTTCACACAATGCTGCCTGCTAGCATCATCATGTTTAGCTACGACAATCTCTTGTCATAATAGGTTCGAGGTAAATCGACCAAACGCACAAGGGCAAATGTGACAACATAAGTTACGAACAGAACGTGAGCGGGCTCGAAAGTGGAAAGATCGTCATTCGCCTCAAACACTATGATTGCGAAACCAAGGGCAATATTAAATCTTGCGAAAGATAAGGGAAAATGTACATGCACTCTCATTTATTTCACTCAACAGGAGACTTTACAAACAGATTACTGAGGAGGAACCGTGAATCCAAAGTGAGTTCTAATGAGAGTCACAAATGAGCTCAACTGATTCTCCATGTTGTCCATGCCCTGCCTACAACCAGCGCTTCGAGAATCAAAATCTGCGAGTTAAAAAAAAAGGAGACGACATTTCTCCTTAAGCTCATTCACCTTAGCCTCATGGTACCCCGATTCATGCTCCAAATCCTGGGCCAGCGCTCTTCCACGGGCTATATCCACTGACAGATCGTCAAGCTTTTCCTCCAACCATGTGCACTAGAGCCTCAGCATGAGATTGTGCTGGTCTTGCTCAAGAATAGTTTGATAGAGAGCCAGACGCTCTACCAAGTTGTCCCTCTCACGGGCTAACAAGGAGACCTGGGCGTTGGCATATTCAACAACTCTCTTTTGGTTATCGATCGTTAGCATGGCCAACACCAAAGAATCAGCTCTGTCTTGATAGCGGGCTCGCACGATGCCAGCCAAAGTGACATCCCGGCTAGCGACGTGGTAAGCCTCCAGGAAATTGTTGAAGAGAGTTGGGAAGATCACAAACTCCCTTCGCAGTTTCGTACCTTCGATACACACGGTGTCCAAGGCCGGAATCAGAGTACGGATTTCAACCTCGGCTTCAGGATGATTATTTATATAACCATAACCTCTACCCAGGAGATGATAAAATCTCTCCCATTGGGTTGAAGCTTCGGCTGAGGCAACAGATACAAGAGAGGAAGCCATCTGCGATTGAACGACGGAGAAGAGAAGGAATGATAGGGGAGTGTTTGAGAGATTAGATCGAAATGTTAATCTTCTCAATCTCTCGCCCTATAGCGCTCGAACGAGAAAGGAAAAATTGTAATAATTTTTTATGCGCAGCCGGCCTAATCAAGTCTCATTAATGCATCCCTAGTGAGTCACGGATCCGCCTCTGTCCTGTGATCTCGGGCTTAGAAAAAGTAATAGCGCCTAAAGGCCGGCGGACCTATTGCTTTGGAGACCGAGCTAGGGGAACAGGCGTGATGCTCGATAAAGCAAAAATCGACACGGGAGATCTTCATGCTCCACTCAGATAAGAAAGAGTAAGAAAAGAAAGGGGAGAATCACGAAGTCTGGAAAGGAACGCTCGTCAGACACTCGTTATTCGGTTTCAAAAGGGCGTTTCTTGGGACACGCCTAATCTCTAATAATTACAGAGATGATGAACGTCTGAGAAAGGGTGGAGAAAATTGAGCGAACGAAGACCAGGAAAGGACATTTCGATCCAAAATGTTCAAGGGGTACCGTCATTTGTTGGAAACGCCTGACCTAAATGTCTCAGAGCTTGAATGGCTAGAGGAATTTGAAGACCTTGGAAACGAATTCGTCATGAAAGATATGGAAATCGACTCGGCCAGCCAGGAGACCCAAGCCCTCAGCGACCAAAACGCCAGCGACAATGATCAGTGCCAAGAAAGGAAGCATCGCAAATGCCACACTACACACCAAATCCGAGAGCTTAATGCTCTTTTCAAGGAATGCCCATTTCCAAACGACCAGCAGAGAGCTGAACTAAGCCAGAAGGTGGGCTTGGAACCTTTGAAGATTAAGTTTTGGTTTCGCAACAAACGAACGCGGTTGATGGAACAATTCAGACATCGCGATGTGGAGATTCTAAAGGAGAAGATTGAACAGCTACGAGCAGAAAATGCGAGATATAAAAAAACTCTGAGCACCGCCGCTTGCCTTAATTGCAGCAACCTGTCCAAATCGACGAAACGTTCCCTGAGGAGCCATATCTGGGGTTTTACAATGCTCACCTGTCACATTTCCCTCATCAATACCTTCTAAAACAATTGAGTACCACCCGAGATTTACCAGAGCAGGTCGATACTACAAAATCAATATCGACGCTCCAAGTTGCCAATATTGCTCGTGGTAAGAAAGACAGGAAGCTTTGTTGGACCAATGAACTTCATCAGAGATTTATCGATGCAGTTCGACAGCTAGGAATCAGCTCATCCCGCCCACAGCAAGTACTCGAGATCATGAACGTGCAAGGGGTTGCCAAGAGTAGTGTCAGGAATCACCTCAAATACTACAGAAGATTGCTGAGGGAAGGCTTAGCATCTTCGAACCCGGAGGGAGCCAGCTTGAGCCAAGACGCTAGATATAGCCATGACTACAATGCTTTTCGGGAATACGTATCACAACTCCAGCAAATAGAGCCTCCTCGATTTGAGCACCAACCTATTGGTAATGCTATTCCTACAACAGATCTTGCATTGACAGAGGATGCGCATACAACGGTGCAAAACTGCAACGAAATTTCCAGTTTGTGGAATCAAGTTGCTCATGGCGAAAACATTAGGAAAAATCCTCCTCCAGTGGTCGATTATGCCGACTCGAACGTCAAAGGCTTGGAGAAGTAGACGATTTCCTTGATGAAGACCTTTCCTTTTGGATCGATCAGCTGAATAACCCCATGAGCTATCTCAATACCCGTCGGGAATATGAACCACAGTCTGAACAGGGCAACAATGGAAGTTCCAACTCGGGGAAGCGGATCGTTCAAGGCGAAAGCGATGAGAGAAATTCACCGCCAGCAATCAGTCATACCCCACTTGAGCATAAATGGCTCGAAGATTCGAGCGATTTCCTTGGGGAGGAACTCAACTTTTGGCTCGATCAGCCTGAAGCTGGCGGACTCTTGCAATGGTGATACAAAGCCGACGATCATGTGTTTGATTCAAGACGCGATTGTTAAAAAATGCTCGGGGAAAAGAGGTTGAATACCCTGAATGAATGTATTGGTAACCTCATTGTAAAGTTCCCATGGGAGCATTTCTCATTTACGCTTGAAACTAATCGCACGAAGATCAGCCTTACCTTTTGAGCATTTTCAAGCTCAGGCGCGTCATTTTCTTATTTAGTTAGGGGCAAACCGTCCCTACTCCCGAAAAACATATTGAGATCAAAGACATCAGACGCATCATGTAATCCATATGGGCGAGCTCCCCAAGCGATGATCATCGTTCACAGAGCATAATGGAATCTACCCCTTCAATACGAAATACGTTTGGCCGCGAAACCACCCATTTGGTAAAACGATGTATCGTTCCTAAACTATCTTTAATCGAATACCGAAGTAATGTCTCCTTTCTCTTCCTTCTCAGGTGATAAACATGGATAAATCACTCAAGGAGCCATGCGTTCAAATAACATAACAGGCTTTGCCTAACTGGGGGCAGATGAACCATCGATGTTGCAAGCATTCCAAGCAGGGATAGAAGGATTTGATAGATGTTGGTCACATCAACACGCAACATCAGAATGAGATGAAAGTCAAGAGTAAAGTTGTATCATCCCGATTTGTCTTGAATTTGGGAATACGAATTGACACTCATTGTTTATCCTTGATAGGGGAGTCGCCTTGGAGACGAACAAGTTGTTACATCTCATGTACTACTCATTAGAATACATGACCAAGGGTAGGATGTATCGTTTCGATTTCCAAAAAATTCGTGAACATACAATGATATGCTTCTTTTACATTTTCAGGGACCTGCGGCCGCGATGGGCAGGTAAGTATCCCTTTTCTCAGTTAGCTGGAGAAAAAGAAAAAAAAATGTCAGAATCCTTTCAGCCGTCATAAAGATTTTCCAATACATCGATATTCATGATTAAAATCGGGAGGTTACCTAAAGCATGAACAGAACATGCATGATACATCACAAAATCCCCTCGATGGATAAATTTTGGAGAAAATGGAATGAATTTTTCCAAATAAAATTATTTTTCAAACCAGGCAAAAGGAAGTTTCCTCAAAAGAGAGGCGAGCCCATCCAAACACATCCTACATACACTTGAGAGATGAGTGGAGCGAATCGGAGAGCAAAATCTGGACCTATGGAGGTAGGGACCATTCGCAGCAATTACATGGATTGGGAAGACGGAGGCATTCGTTTCATATTCCCAACTACTACAGGTGACCATTGACAACCCCTTTGAGCGGCGGTTTCATTCTGTAGCCCTGTCAAGAACCACCCCACATTGGGGCAAAATGGAGGTGAGTCTAGCAACATCAGGAGAAAATGGTTAGAAATTTTCTTGCTCGGATTAACATCAATCTTTATGTGTTGTTTATATGGTAATCCAAGTGCCATAGGATGACGAGAAGCATTCATTTCTCTATCCCACACACCATATCCTTTGTATAGCCAAGTTGGGCCCGCAAATTCATTTCATGAACCCGTTGGTGATCATTGCACATTCCAAGATAGATGCAACATCACTTCAAGATGGAGGAGTTCAAGACTTAAGGATTGCGAAGAAAATTCCTAGGCTGATGTTTAAAGCATGTTTAGACTTTCAGTCATAGATCTAACATGGTCTCCTGAATATGAGAAAAACGGGATTTCAAAAATGATGATAAAAAATAAAAATAAAAAATCCCCAGCATAAAAAAAATGCCTGGTAAAAGCAAGGCTGATGCTTGCATAAGCTGTTTGATTGATCCCCAGTAAAGCCTGGTCGGGAAAAGAGAAAATCCATAAAGGACTAGGATCAAAAGGGCTACTCCCCAAATGACGTCAAGCGCAGAGCAAAGATATAGAGAGAATTATCGGTTTCTAAATGCAACAAGAGACGCTCTCTGAAGAGCTGGTGTACACCTCAAAATCGGTTACACACCTCAAAGACTAAAGATGCAGAAAGGAAAAGACAGACAAATCTGCAATGATCACCAATGTCAAACCCTTCACGAATTCTGGGCCAAAAGCAAGCCTTTTTCGGTCCCCAATCCCACCGACATCTTGACCTTGAAATAGTCTTATCTGACTAAGACATTTGGGTTAACATATAGCTTAGCTCGAAGAGGTACGGGCAAGACTATTTCTTTCTCATTTTGTAGGGTTCTTGACTTGTAAACCCAGAGCAGATGGTGAAAACTTTCATTCAATGGCCTCGACTCCAAAGCGGGTCCCCCTTGAAGACCAATATCTAAGCCCAACATTACGGTCCCGTGGAAGACCTCCCGACCGATCAAAATGTATGCCCTGCGAATGAGCCTAAAACCTAGGCACAGGTTAGTAGGGAATTGAGTGCATCCCCTATAAAAACCATTATCTCAAAACAGGTGAGAAGACCTCATTGTCGAGAAATATTCCAATTGATGTTTTGAACAAACTCTTTTTGAAATTTTCAAACCGTTGATCGAGATTTTCCATGCAAGGAATTTGTGATCACATCTGTATGTTGCAAGAGTGTTTCGGATAACCTCTAGCATCAAAATGCACATTTCATGATTAAAACTTAAATCATACGGTTTTGTCAGAATGGACAGCCGTCGTCTTCCCAAAGATTGATAACGTTTTCTTGATAAAGAAGAATCTTTCAGGCTCGAACTTCTGCAGGATCCATTGGAGCACCAGGATCCCAGAAGGACGCCTCGCTCTGTCAAGAAGAGCTCATAGGGTCATGTTTTGCAGGATCCTTGGAGAACCCAGATCCCAAACTGATACCATTAATGAAAAGTTTGCAGGTTTCAAATTTCTGCAGGATAATTGGAGTCCCTAGATCCCAAAAAGGTACCTCGCATGTCGAAAAGACAATTCAGCTTCTGCAAGATTTCAGGCAACCCCTAAATCCCAGAACAACTTTTAGGTAAAGCCTTTTAGTAGGCAAACCTCTTCCAAGATCGATCTACAGAACGATCGAGTCTCTGACTAGTCCCAACCAGACAGGGTACGTCAACCTTAGATTCCTATCAGTTTGGAGTCCAATCAATGGTAGAAATCGTCTGAAGGGTCAACCAAAGGTAGAAACCGCCTGAAGGGTCAACCAATGGTAGAAACCGCCTGAAGGGTCAACACAATGGTAGAAACCGCCTGAAGGGTCAACCAATGGTAGAAACCGCCTGAAGGGTCAAACCAAGGTAGAAACCGCCTGAAGGGTCAACCAATGGTAGAAACCGCCTGAAGGGTCAACATAATGGTAGAAACCGTCTGAAGGGTCAACCAATGGTAGAAACTGCCTGAAGGGTCAAACCATGGTAGATACCGCCATAAGGGTCAATACATTAGTAAATACCACCATAAAGATTGACACAAAGGTCCGATCCACCATACGGATCGAAATCCTTGGCGAATCTCAAAGCGTGGGATGCGCCTTCCTTAGGTTCCTACCAGTTAGGAATTCCACAATGACATGACCTACCATACAGGTCAGAGCTTAATCTCCCTAGGATATTCTGAATGACGAGTCCTAGATATCTTCTTGAAAGTTGTCGCATCGGGCAGCATCCGACAGGTGAGCTTCAGGTAAGCCTCTCTCTTCCTGGCCCATGTTCAAATTGTTGGAGTAAACCGGGGATTAATTTGAGCTTTTATCAAGAGCCTTAAGGATCCGACGTCATGGCATTTCTTCTTTCATTTTCCAGTTGAGTTGGTTAGGAATCAGGTGCCATCTTATCTTTGAGAAAAATCGCTACGAGATTTCTCTCAAAGAGGGGTAGCTGTTAACACCTAATTTGTGACCATCTATTATTGTGATTTTTATTCTTTAAAATTAATTAAAAATATCAAAAAAATGTCATAAAATAACAAAATCAACTTTGGAAGCCTTGGCTTAGCCTTAGGAACCAGTTTTGAAAAAAAAATATTTTTTGGTATTTTTTAATATTTTTTTGAATTTATTTAATTATTAAAAATACCCAAAAAATCAGAAAAATACCGTTCGTGGTCAGAAAAATACATAAAAATATTCAATAATTTTGTTTTGATTTCCTCTTCAAGTGTGTTACTTTCAATCTTGAAAATTCAGCTCGGGTCAATATGTTCCTTCACAAACATAAACTCGAATCGAGCCCTTTTCGAGTCTTTTATTTTTCAATTCTTGTTTTTTTATAAGCTATGACATCGGATTCTAAAGTCTCGAATTGCAATTGGGTCAATTTGCCCTCCAATTTAATCAATTTTAACCAAAAAGACCTAATTGCATAATGTTTCTTTCAATTTAGTCCCCGGTTTTACAAATCCTGAAATTAAAATTCGTACGGGCATACCCATTGAAATTAAACACCCCTGCCCTATAGTTTTCATTATGCTGAATCCATTGGTGGCCTCAATTTGGGCTAATTCGATAATTTGCACCTTCGATTAAGCGAAATTAATTTTCGGATCCTAGGGACAATTTGGGGTTTTCACTAAATTTCAATCAATTGATTCACGAAAATACCCATATTTGATAGAAAACATGTCAAAGAGTCCGATTTTGCCATCAATTTCATGAAAAGAGGTCGATTTGGGGCCCAAATAGGGGGGAGAGAATCGAACCGGGCCGATCGGGTCAAACCCGCCCGACCCGGTCCGAGCCGGGTCTGCAATGCAGACCCGCGCGGCATACATGCACGAATATAAAAAAAAAGGGGGAAAGAAGAGGAGGAGGGGCCGGCCGGTCGATGGTGGACGATAAGAATGAGTGGGGGACTCAGTGGACGGAGTCAGCGCCACTGCAAAAGGCCGGTCGGCCATGAAGGAAAATGAGGAGCCTGGTTTAGAGGGGGGAGTTGGGCCGAGAAAGCGAGTTCGGCCGGGAGGGAGTTTGGTGAGTTTAGAGCAAAGCCTGAGCGCGAAGGAGCTTTCCCAGACTTTCGGTAACACTCATCGACCACCGCCAAAACCGTCGCCGCCGCCGACGAGCTCAAACTAAGTCGGTTTCCTCTCTCAAGCTCTGTTTCTTAAATGCATGACAAGTGTTCGACAAAATGCATGAATGAATTGCTTGAACCATGGCTCTCGGCCGAGCCATCCCCGAGCCCTATTTGTGCGAAACTCGCCTTTAAGCTTTGTTAGAACTTATTCTCCACTCGACTTTCCTTTATTTGTGCATTAAAATTTGGCGAAATCGAGCCCGGAGCTTCGCCGGCCATGGATCGGATCGGGAGCTCGACGGGGAGGTTCACGGTGGTCGCCGAGCCTCGAACAAACTCAGGTAAGCTTATAAATCATCATTGGATGCCAGGAGGTAGAACGAAACCAAGCTTCGAGCAAAAAAAAAATTTGCATTATTTTCGCCGGAGCTGGTTCGATCGAGGCTTCGTCCGGCCATTTCCCGACGTGGTGTTTGTCTTTTTTTGGTTGTATGTTGATACTGAATGTTTAAGGAGTCGAATGATACAGATTGGACAAAAAAATTCAAAGTTTCGGGGGTTGTTTGCTTCTTCCGGCGAGAATTCCGGCGATAGTCACCGGAATAACAATTGTTCATCGTCTTCTCTGGCGACTTTCGCCGGTGGTCAACCGGTCAACGACTGACGTGGCTTGCCACGTCGGCAGCCACGTCAGCAAGGTGGGGCCGGTCCAGAAAAAAAATAAAACCAGATCCGACGGTGGACAATGTGCCACGTGTCGCGATCTGGAATTTTCAAAAAAATAAAAAAAATGATTTTCAGGAAATAATAAATGATTTTCGGATAAATAAAAAAATTGGATCCAACGGTCAAGAAAACGCCAAGTGTCGTTCTGTGGGTCGTCCGATCATGCCCAAGATCGGACGCACCATATTCCGCCGCGTGGCGCAGTGTAGACCGTCGGTGGGTTTAGCTTTTTTTGAAAATTAATAAATCAGTTTCGATCTGACGGCTGAAACGATGCCAAATGGCACACGGTGAGACGTCCGATCTATATCCAGATCGGACGTACTGAGGGCTGCCACGCGGCATGGTAAGAGCCGTCCGATCTGGAGTTTTCTAAAATATTAAAGAAAATAAATAAAAAATAATAAAAAATTCAAAAATTCAATAAAAAATAGAAAATCATAAAAAACTCAAAAAAATTCGAAAAAATTCAAAACAAATTCTAAAAAAATTCTAGAAAATAGGAAATGGCCATATTTAATTGGCCACAACCTATTTTGGGTCTTTCGGCCCCCGGTCTTTTCAAAAATGACTGTTTTGCCCTTCCGGCAAATCGTCTTCCCAAACAAATTCCAAAACAATTCTAGAAAAATCCCAAAAAAATAGGATTTGGCCACATCAACTGGCCAAGGCTCGTCCCGGGTGGTTTGAACCCGATCCTTCTCAAAAATGACGATTTCGCCCTTCGGGTGAATCGTCTTCCAAAAATTGAAGAAAAATCAAGAATTTCCAAAAAATTCCAAAAAATTCCCAAAAATAGAAAATGGCCACAATCAACTGGCCATGGAATATTTTGGGTAATTCGGTATCCAAATCTTCCAAAAATTGACTATTTTGCCCTTCGGGCTAGTCGACTCCAAATCTTCCCATTTTACCCCTAGTCCGAAATCACGCCTTCCCTAGGCCTTTATGGCTATACTAGGAAGCCATTGATTTGAATTGATGTGCATTGATGTGATTTATTTATGTACTTGATTGCGCTTTCATTTAAATTGATTGCAATTGATAGGAACAGTCCTTCAATCTGCATGAAACCCTGAATCAAGCCCACCTCACCTAAAATTGCGCCTGCATGAACTCTTAGCAAGGAAAATGACTCGCGTTAGGTACCGAAAGGGCGTTGGTAATGACACCAGCGTAACCAAGTCCCCGAACCCAAAATCTCTGGTTCCGCAGAACTGATCGATCTCTCACAATCAGTTAGTAAGGTTTCCAGTCTACCCTCCAAGAAAGACCGGTGGCGACTCCAAATGCATGCACAAGTTGCACATGCCACCACGACCACATTGAAGGTCGAAGGCGATCGACTCTTATCGTCGAACCCATTAAAAGAAAACCCCCGCCGCGATTTGGTATGGGCCTGGGAGAGCCCGCGCCGATCCAAAGCCTGCGATCGATAATCCATTAATCGCGTCTGCTCCGGACGGGTCGCGACAGTCCCCATTTTTTTTAAGGGTCTTTTCTTCCACGAAACCTCCCCCACTTAGTTCACTAAGGACTCCTTTGTCATCCTGCCCACAGAACTCCATTGAAATGTCCATCTTGAACTGGGCTTAATTGGACGAAAACTCCGGCCACCAACCGCCATCTCGATTTACCGAAACCAACTTGCGTTCACCGCCAGTCATTCACGGCCATCGCCGATCTCCGGCGGACTCTGCCTCCCTCGAGGGACAAAAAAAAATGCCTTAAGACTAACATGACCTTGAGCAAGACCGAAAACCGAACAATGACCAACGCGAACTTAGCTCGGGCATTTTATCGACGGATGGAGAACATGGACCAAGAAAGGGATGCTACACCTTTTAAGATGCGAACTTAAACCAGACTAACGCGAAAGGCATGCTCTAACGTCACATAAAACGGCTCAGTTGGCCACAAAATATTCAACGACCAATGATCAAACTAAGCTCCTCAGGAAACAGGGTAACCTTGTGGGGGCGACGAGTATACCTGATTAGAGGTGGCACGTACTGGTGTATTGGTTGTCAAGCGACTGTGGTCGAGACGACTATTCAGAGGTGATTGAGGTGGCGACATGCATAAAACGGCGGAGTGGCAACGTCGAGTCGTGATGGAACGGCGGAGGGATATCGTTTCCCTTCCTAGTCTTCTCACTCTCTCAGTGTTTTTGTCTTTTCATCTTCCCTAAGACTAGACTTCGACCTCTCCCTTTTATGCTCAAGTGTCTGGAGACCAGAGAGGATTTTCTTGTCCCCTCCCCTGAAACACATAGCCCACTCCCTAAGCTTTTATCTCCACTTCTTAGCTATATATATATATATATATAGCTAAGAAAGAAACGATCTGCTTCTACTGCGTTTGCTCTCTGGCGTGCCTCTGCTGGGTTGACTCTAGTAAATCGGGCCGGGTTTGACTTCACAATTGATTCGGTTCGGCTAAAAATCGCAAATCGGACCCGAAAATGATCAAATGTTTTCAATTAAACACCAAAATTTGATTCCTCAGCATGGATTCCATGTAAACAAGGTATTTTTGGGATCAATTAGCTTGATTTATGATTAAAAAAAAAAAAAAAAAAAAAAAAAAAAAAAAAAAAAACCCCAAATGTGAAGTTTGACATGGATAGCAAATTTATTCAATTAGGCACCTTAATGACCAATTCTCGTCAAATAGACCCATCAAAGTGTTTATAAAGTCGAAAAACTTACGGGTGAAGGTTCATCTAAGCATCGGTTCCCTTTTAAAACGTTCAGTTTGACCTTAAACTAAAATCGAGAACTAAATTGAAAAAGCAACTAGGTTCATTTTGTAATCTGCTCAAAAATTAAAATTGATTAAACCAAAATGAAATTAAAGGTGTAAGAATCAAATATCAAAACTTGAACAAAGTGAGAAAAATACTAGAAGCCCCTCAAATGAATTTTTTGGCTCAATTTGGATCCACATTTGTGAAGACTCATGTGATCTCAATTTGGATTTTTTGAGTTTTCAAAGTCCAAAATGAATAAAGAATTCAAATAAAAATTTTGGAGATTTTTCCATATTGGGGCCAAAAATGCTATTTTTATTTGTATTTTTTAAAAATATTAAAAAAATACCAAAAATACCAAAAATTATTTTTTGTTTAAAAATGGATCTTTAAACATGGCCAAGGCTTCCAAAGTTTTTTTTTTCAATTTTATGAATTTTTAAATATTTTTCTAAAAAAATTGATTAAAAATCAGGTGTCAACAGCTAAGAAATGAATCCTCAGATATTTGAAGGGGACAATAGACATTGATTTAGTATATTGAAGGGATAGTAATGGCAGATGGATTGTGATCATGCAGGTGACTTGGGTGAGTGCAGGTCTATAGCAAGGTATATGTTGGTGCTTGCAGGTGGTGCAGTTACTTGGAAAGCATCTTTACATGACCACATAACATGGCACTGACCTTTATAGAGAAGGAGGAGATATCATATGGCTAGAAGGTTTGCTTTTGGACTTTGGGTTAGAAGAGAAAAGTGTTGATGTACACTGTGACAACCAAGGTGCGATTTATCTGGCGTATAATCCGGTTTAGCATATTAATATCAGGCACCACTTCATCCGAGATATCTTATCGAATGGTGTGGTTGTTGTAAAAAAGATTGCTACAACTGAGAATCCAGCAGACATGATGACTAGGCATATTCCTTTAGCGAAGCTCAAGCTTTGCTTGAGCACTATTGGCGTCTATAGAGAGTAGTGCTCGTCGGGGCGTTGGGAGAGTAGTATCGATTATGAGCACTATTGACGTCTATAGAGAGTGAGTGTCCGTTGGGGCGTTAGGAGAGCAGTATGTGAAAGAAGGCGACACATATAGGAGAAAAGAATGAAAGAAGACAACAAGAGTTTTGGAGGAGAAAAGTCTGCTATATTCTATGTACATGAATGTATATACAATTGTCTCTTTATAGTCATAGAAAGAGAGAATAAAAGGAAGGTATGTAAATGATTGTATCAAATCAAATCAGATAAATCAGAATCTTTAATAAACTCTATTAGTCGCAATCTCTGGGATGTCAATCTTTAGTATTTCTAATACTCCCCCTCAAGCTGGTGACCTATATATGTCGATGGCCCCGAGCTTGCTTAGAAGATATATGTGCTGTCTTTGACACAAAGGCTTAGTGAAAATGTCTGTAGGCCGTTCTGCAGTCCCAATTCCTTTGGTTATAATAATTCCTTCTTGAATTTTATCTCGAGTGAAATGGCAATCAACTTTGATATGTTTCATCCTTTCATGAAAAATTGGATTCACAACTAATTTGAGTGCGGCATCGTTGTCGCAAAATAATTCAGTTGGCCTTTCAATTCATATTTCAAGATCTGAGAGCAGACCTTGTATCCAAATTATTTCACAGACATTTTTTGCCATCGCATGATGTTCTGCTTCGGCTAACGATAAGGACACAGTTGATTGTTTCTTCGTTTTCCATGAAATTAACGATCTTCCTAATTTTATACAAAAATCAGTGATAGATCGTCTAGTCATTGGACAGGTGGGATAGTCTGTATCGCAATAAGCAGCCATCTTCATGTCGCAGTCACGAGATAAGAAGATTCAAAGCCCCGGACATCCTTTAAGTACCGTACTAGTGCGAGGTATCAAGATATTTTATCTCAATTCCCAAGGTGAACGATTGAGATTGACAAATATCCCCCTGCAATAGTGTGTGAGAAGCCCTTTCAGATTAGGGATCATAGCTTGGCATGCTCAATAAACCCTTTTCATGAAGCAAAACTGTCATCTTTCATAAACTGCAGTATTCATACCAAAATCATTTTCGGGAGGGGTGTTTCCCTCATCAAATGTTTTTCCCCATGGAGTTTAAAAGTTGACATTATCATCTAACCAAGTGAGAAGTGTTGTGGAAATGCTCCTGTATTTTGATTCTGACAAAACCTTCAATAGAAATTGTTTAATGAGATGTGATGCAGGAAGAATGTGTAAGCAGCAGGTTGAGTGATTCCAATTCTGTCGCGCTGACGAAGGGTCAGATGGAAGAGCCTCTGACGAAGGGTCAGATGGAAGCGCCTCTGACGAAGGGTCAGATGGAAGTGCTTATGACGAAGGGTCAAATGGAAGTGCTTCTGACCAAGGGTCAGATGGAAGAATTCATAACGATCTAAATAGTGACGAACGGATCACATCAAATCTCTGTATTACCATTCCGTGCCAACTGATCTTGTAAGAATCAAATCTTCTTTTAAACGAATCTGAAGAAAGATCAGTCCCTGCAAAACACGAAGACCCACATATGGCAGGTTTCCGATCAAGGCAAGTGACATTTGTTAAAACTGATATCCCTTCTAATCAAGGGACTTTCTATACTGGATATCATCGTTTAAGGAATATATCTTTGGGAATCAACTCAAACTTATCACACTTATGGAAGCTGGAGATTCAGTTGTATGGGCGACTAAATCAGAAGGGTTCAATGTCTTACCCAACGGTCTACATATCTTCTGAAGATACAGTCTCGTTCAATCACGATTGATGACGTCCAATCAAGGATTGAAGAGCGATCCCTTGGCTGGAATCCAACGGCTAGTTCGGAGGCAGGGGAGTATAAAATAAGAAACATGATGGACTTAAGGGGAGAGGAGAACAACAATCCAAAGTGCAAGCATAATTTGAGTTTTGTCCAAAAGAGTATTCTGTGTACCCAATATCCTTCACTGTGAAAATCCGTGTGAGAGAGAAACCAAATACTTGAGTGGTTGTAATCCTCTTGGTGCTTCATAGTGAAATCCAGCCGATCGGCTGTTATCGTGGGAGAGTGGACGTAGGCTTGATCTAAGCCGAACAACTATAAATATTATGTGCAATATTCTCTTCTCTAAACTCTTATCCTTGCGTTTAAGATTTTCTGCATACAGTTACACGGATCTTGTTATTAATCGCACACTGAATTTTATTTATTCCGCAAGAAATATCAATATTGTTCAGAATCTCCTATTCACCCCCCTCTAGGAGATATTGCTAGATACAAGAATTGGTATCAGAGCATGTTGCTCATTTTACGAAGTGCTTATTAACTTCAGAGTTAACGATCTACTATGTCTAGCAATCACTCTTCAAGAACAAGCGATTCGCATTTTGCCAATAAGCCACCATACTTTGATGGAAAGGACTACAACATGTGGAGCAACAAGATGAAGTGGTTCTTCAAAGCCTATGATGATCTGATGTGGGATGTCGTTACGAATGGAGTAGTTCCTGCAACTGCTACAAACCCAACCTCTACTGACGGAGTAGATACTATCACAACAATGACTGATATTGAAAAGGCTAAAAGAAGAGGCCTTGATTCTAAAGCTGTCAATGCTCTTTTTTGTGCTTTATCTACCCCTCTCTATAATCGTGTCTCAGAGGAGGAATCATCAAAGGCAATATGGGATAGACTTCATATTACCTTTCAAGGAACAAATCGTGTGAAAGAAACAAAGCTCAGTATTTTACTGAGCGACTATGAAGCATTTGAAATGAAACCTGATGAATCTATTGCAGATATGATAGACACGTTTCAGACTCTAGCAAGTGGACTGGCAAGACAAGGCGCACCTATCGCTGAATCAATGCAAGTCAGGAAAATTCTGCGTGGACTCACAGATGATTGGAATTACATCAAGCCATCAATTCAAGAATGCCAAACAATCAGACCACTCTCAGTGGATGAGCTAGTCGGAACTTTGCAATCCTATGAGACAGAACGAGCAAACAAAAAGGGAGAACAGAAAGGTAAAAAATCTATTGCATTAAAAACTAAAATTAATCAATGTTTTTCCGATACAGATGATGAAGATGAGGATGATGAAGAATTAGCCCTCATGGTCAAGAAATTTAGAAAGATGGCTCGGAAAGGCATAAACATAAAAGGAAAGAAACCTTGGAAGAAGTGTGATGTGAAAACATCAAGCAACGACTCACAAGATAGCAAAGACGTGATCTTCTTTCACTATAAGAAGGCAGGACACATCAAACCGAACTGTCCAATTCTGAAGAAGGACAAACTCAAGTATGAGCAGTATAAGAAGGCTCTAAAGGCAGAAACCTTAAGTGATTCTGATGAAAGCGAAAATGATTACGCAAACATCTGTTTGATGGCCAAATCAGATTCTAGTTCAGATTCAGAAATTGATGTATGTTCATCTGAACTCCCTGATGAAGTTATTGAATATATTGATGAATTGTGTAGAAACTACAAAGAAGCTCTTGAAAAAGTTTCTTGTTTGAAAAAGGAAAATGCTTCTTTGAAACAACAGAATTTGTCTTAAAAAGAAAAAATTGATTTTCTACAACAAGAGTGTCACCAAATGAAAGAAAATTATGATTTGGTTTTAAGAGAAAATGCTTCCCTAAAAGAAAAAGTTTCTGATATATCAAAAAGGTTTTCACAAAACTCAATAACTTTGAATAGCATTATCTCAAAACAAGTACCCTTCAATGACCGATCAGGGTTAGGCTTTAAAAAGAAAAGCAGCCAAAGAAATACCTTTAAAACTGGATTTCGAAAACCAACCTTTTCTGATTACAAGCATCATTTTCATAAGCATTTTACTAAATCCTACATTCGACAGCCCTGTGTGAATTGTGGTGATCCGAGCCACACTAAGGATTACTGCAAGAAAATTTGGAGACCCATTAAAAGGTCAAAACCTACTAACACTGAAGGACCCAAGAAAACATGGGTACCAAAGAAACAGTAAGTTGTCCATTTTTTTGCAGGTATCAAAGAGAAGAAAGAACAAGTGGTTTCTGGATAGTGGTTGTTCAAGTCACATGACTGGAAATCCAGATGTATTTATATCCTTCTCAGATTGTGATGGAAGAAGCGTGTCTTTTGGAGGAAAGAACAAGGGAAAGGTCATCGGCAAAGAAAATGTAAAGATTGGAAATCTTATCGTTAAAGATGTATCTCTAGTGAAAGGATTAAACTACAATTTGATTTCTGTAAGTCAACTCTGTGACTCTGGATATGATATTTGGTTCCTGTTGACACCTGATTTTTGACCATTTATTATTGTGATTTTTATTCTTTAAAATTA
Organism: Rhodomyrtus psidioides; assembly: GCA_021437785.1. NCBI lineage: Eukaryota > Viridiplantae > Streptophyta > Magnoliopsida > Myrtales > Myrtaceae > Rhodomyrtus > Rhodomyrtus psidioides. The sequence continues at coordinate 7,673,475 of JAILYB010000027.1, read as the reverse complement.
ATTAAAAATATAAAAAAAGGTCATAAAATCACAAAATCAACCTTGGAAGCCTTGGCTTAGCCTTAGGAACCAATTTGGAACAAAAAAAATATTTTTGGTATTAATATTTTTCGAATTTATTTAATTATAAAAATACCAAAAAAAAAGGGGAAAATACCAAAATTCAGGTTCAATTTTAGGTGTTCGTCGATTATCATAAAATTGAATTTGGGCAAAAATATTAATAATAATAAAAAGGAAAAAAGGAAAAACATAATCATTTAAAAGAAAAAGCAAAAGAAAAAGTGTATGTTTAATTAAGGTTTTTATCTCTCCTTTTTATTTTTTATTTTTTACTTTTTATTTTTTATTTTATTTTTTATTTTTTATTTTTTATTTTATTTTTATTTTTTTTATTTTTTTTTCTTTCTCTCCACCACCGCTCCCTCTGCTTCCCACGCTCTCCCTGGTTCTTCTTCCTTCTTCTGGCCAAAAACGAGGCCATCACCGAAGGCCTCCTCCATCTTCCTCGTCGCCCGTTTTCGTGCGGCCACCGTCCCCTAATCGCCGAATGCCATCTTCAGTCGTTGTCACCGACCCGCAGCCACCGCGACGGCCCAAACCGCCGTTCAAGCCCAACAAACGCCGTGCTCGGCCGAAGCTCCCAAATGCTCGTCCGAATCATCCCCGACGAAAACCGAGGCTGGCGATGGTCATCTTCGACGTCCCTGAGCTCCGAGGAAGCTGTCAAGCCCATTCAATCGGCCGCAGACCTCAGAAAATCGCGGGTTGCTTCATCAAGCTCTTCCTCGGCCTCACATGGCAAGTTGAACTAGAGTGGGTCATTTTAGGTGGTATAACTTGCGATCTGATCTATACACCTTGCTGATACTTTTCCCTTTTGACTGTGCATGATTTCGTTGAGTAAATACCCGAGTTGGTCGCCGACGTCCTTCAATCGGCCGTGGGCTCCGGAGCTCGCTTCTGACCGAACCGAAGTTCCGCGTGGCTCAGGTAAGTCTTCTGGGACTCTTAGAATGCTTCCCAACAACTTATATTAGTCATGTAACGTGAGGAATAGCTAGAACCATGCCTCGCCGGTGATATAGTTTCGGCCGGAGATGGCAAGGTAGTCATCTGATATTCTGCTACGTCAAATTTCTGATATGTTGTAGAGGAGATCCATACGAGTCTAATGCCGTTGGTTTCATGTAATTTGGAGTTTTGTGGGCCAAGTTATGGCCTTCCGACGAGGCGCCGGCGAAGGGTCGCCGGCGCCGATCGTCTTCTCCGGCGGGCCTGGTCGTCCGTTGACCGGTCAACGCTGACGTGGCATGCCACGTCAGCGGCCACGTCAGCGGGTGGGGGCCGTTTAAGAAATAAAAAAATAAAACAGATCGGACGGTCGTAATGATGCCACGTGTCGCGATCTTGGGCGTCCGTTCGAAATCTGTGAAACGGCGCCGTTTTGGCCGTGGAGGAGGCGGGCCGGGTCCGGGTCGTGGGCCGGGTCGTCCGACCCGGTCCGGATAACTTTTTTATATATATTATTTTTAATAATAATAAAATAATAATAATAATAATAATAAAAAATTCAAAAAAATCAATAAAAAATAGAAAATCATAAAATATTCAAAAAATTCGGAAAATTCAGAAAAAAATTCTAAAAAATTCCAGAAAATAGGAAATTGCCACACTCAACTGGCCACAACCTGTTTCGGGTCATTTGACCCCTCGATCTTTTCAAAAATGACGGTTTTGCCCTTCCGGCAAACCGTCTTCCAAAAAAAATCCAAAAAATCCAGGAAAATCCCAAAAAATAGGAAATGGCCACAAACAATTGGCCAAGACTCATTCCAGGTGTTTTGAACCCCGACCCTTCTTAAAATGACGATTTCGCCCTTTGGGCGAATCGTCTTCCAAAAATTGAAGAAAAAATCAAGAAATTCCAAAAAATTCTCAAATTTGGGAAATGGCCACAATCAACTGGCCATGGAATATTTTGGGTATTCCGGTATCCAAATCTTCCAAAAATTGACGATTTTGCCCTTTGGGCTAAATCGTCTCCAAATCTTCCCATTTTACCCCTGGTCCGAGGTCACACCTTCCTTAAGCTTTTATGGTTATACTAGGAGGCCATGTGATGTAAATTGATGTGCATTGAAGTGATTTATTTATGAACTTGATTGCGCTTTCATTTAAATTGATTGTGATTGATAGGAATAGTCCTCCAATCTGCATGAAACCCTGAATCAGACCTACCCCACCTAAAATTGCGCCTGCATGAGCTCTTAGCTAGGAAAATCACTCGCGTTAGGTACCGAAAGGGCGTTGGTAAGGACACCAGCGTAACCAAGTTCCCGAACCCAAAATCTCTGGTTCCGCAGAATTGATCGATCCCTCCCAATCGGTCAATAAGGTTTCCGGTCTACCCTCCAAGAAAGACCGGTGGCGACTCCAAATGCATGTACAAGTTGCACATGTCACCACGACCACACTAAGGTCGAAAGCGATCGATTCTTATCGTCGAATCCCTCAAAAATACTCCCGCCGCGATTTAGTATGGGCCTGGGAGGGCTCGCGCCGATCCAAGACCCGCGATCGGTAATCCATTAGCCGCGTCCGCTTCCGGACGGGTCGCGACAGCTGGCGACTCCACTGGGGAACAATTGCTCTAGAACATATGATTCTAGACCTCAAGTGGACTTAGGCCGTAATTAAAACGCTGAGTGATTTTTCTAACCTTGCAGGCGCTCTCGAAGGTGAGGTAAGTCCGCTTATGGTAGGTGTTATATGTTTTTGGCAGATTGGAGAAATAAGGGGTGTAGTCCGTGATTAACATTGTCTTATGCAGGTTGGGCGTAGGAATGTATGTTGTGTGGATGATTTGAAGTGCTGATTGATAAACTGCTGTGCATGAATTGCATTATGATAATCACAACACGTGGACACACAACCGCGCCTAAAACCCCGGGCGCCGCCTTTAGGAACACAATAGAAGGAATTGAGAATGGAATCTCCGTGAGGAAAAACGCGGGGTAATCCACTTTTCAATTCCGCTCGCTTCGAACTATTGGTCGAGTCCCAATGCAACGATAGCTGTGCAATGGAATCGGCTCTTTCCAGAACTCGAGGTGGTAACCTTAACCTTAGGTGTCAAACCCTCTGATTTTTAGAAGTTTACCATCACTTGTTTCATGCGCATGTCTTTGGGCGGTTGGTACACCTAAAACCGCACATAAGTCGACGAGTTTGGTTGGTAAGACTCTCTATACCTCGAATCTATTACAGTTCATATAAATATAGGCATTTCATTCATTGCATTCTGGTAATTAGATTAAATGCCATTTCAAGGATAGACGTGTGTGTTTTTCCCAAACGTCCTTGATAGAAGACGAAGAGGATGATATCCCATGACAAGCACCGAGTGAGCAACAAAGGAGCCTACTATGGATATTATTGAGATATCGTCCAATGAAGATGACGAGTTGGGGCAAGTGATCTGGAAGTCACGGATCGAACTTGGGGCATCCTTAAACGTTAGGATCACATTCCTTTGTTTCATTTTCCATTACTAGTCCTCTTGTATAGGGTTTATTTTTATCGAGTCTTTCTCTATCTCACCCCTTAGAGTGATTGTATTAGGGATCTATTGGTGTATACATTTAGATGGAACTTGGTTGTATTTCTTTTGACAGGTCATGGGAATGTGATAGTGGCATTTTCTCTAATCATCCGAATACTCCAAAGTCAAGTTTATAATTCCTTTAGAGGAAATTAAAATTGGAAATCTTGCACGGCCTTTTTGGTCGTATAGGGTAATCCAACCCCAATTTCGCTAGAAGGAATTATACACTTGAATTGGTCCATGCATGTTTTACGTCGCTGGTAATCCACGATAATTGATCGAGAATATCGGCGTTGTTTTGAATTTAATGACGAGATAGATGTCCAAATTACTCTCGTTCTTAATAAAACGGCCTTGATTTGGATGCCGTATCTTCAATTAAATTTAAAACACGTTATTATGCCTCGCACTTTTGAGTAATTCGTTCCTCTCGAAATTGATCAAAAGCGATTATTGTGAATTACATTCCTTTCAATAGTATGCTTTCTTTCGAGGAATATTGATAAAAACTTTTCGCGCAAGATTAAAACCCTTGTAAAAGTTCTTGTCCTTATTAATCATGGGCAAGCATAGGATTGAAAGGGGTTTTTGATTTCTTTTTCAAATTATTCCTTCTGATTCTGTCTTTTTATTTGCAGGTGAAAAACAAGTAGTATAGAGAAATCTTTTCTTGGACAAATCTGCAACTATTCTTCCATCTGATCATGAGCGAGTTATAAAATCAGGACGCATTTGCTCGGCTTATTGCTATTATGGTTCGGCTCACTCAAGTTGAAGATGTTTGGATGCTCGAAGAAATGAACCATACAGAAGTTAAAACACACACACGAGAACTTTCATTTATTTTGCTCAGCGGAGGGTTTTCAGGAGCAGGTCATACAAGTCGGGGTGGAAAAGTAAAGCCAAAGTGAGCCCTAATTAACGACACAAAGGATTCCAACTGACCCTCCATGTTATTAATGCTCTGCTCATACTCCCAGCTCCGCATGTTGTGGTCGGCAAGCCTGAGGAGAAGACTTCTGCATTCTCCCTTAACTTCGGCGACCTTGGCCTCGTGTTCTTCGGTGACTACTTCCAGGTCCCGAACCAGTCCATTCCCGCGAGCTATGTCCTCGGTTATCTTGTCGAGCCGTTCTTCCTGCCAGTCGCTCTGAAGCCTCAACAGGACGTTGCGGCGGTCATGCTCGCCGGTGGTCAGGGATATGGCCAATTGATCCACCAGATTTCTCCTCTCGCGAAGCAACGTCGCGACCCGCTCATTAGCAAACTCGACGGCCTTTTTGTAACTATCAACCAGATAGTTGGTCAGCACCAAATGATCAGATCGATCCTCATAACGAGCCCGCAAGACGCGAGCCACCAGAACCTCCCGATTAGCAACACGATAGGCCTCTAAGGAGTGTGCAAAGAGAGTCGGGAAAGTTCTATATTCCCTCCCCAGTGTAGTACCTTCGAGAGAAGTGGTATCAAGGTCCTCGAGCAGAACACAGATTGCATCCTCGGTTGCAGAATGATCGGTTATGTGCGCGTAACCGCGACCCAGTAGGTTATAAAGCTTTTCCCACTGGGCCAAGACATCAGTTGAAAAAGTGCGTACGGGAGAGGAGGCCATTTGCGTCGGGTTGGCTTGAGAATAAGACGAGTTTAACAGAGAGATTAGAAAGAAGAAGCTGATTTTGCGAGAACGTTAACCTTCCATACATTAATTCCTCATTTTATAGCAACTCGAGGATGATGAAGGGTCTCAGTAATAATGCTGGTGGAGCCCAGTTAGGGGGTAAAGCAGGAGGTCCCCTCATGAGAACCATTGGATTCGTTTCGGTCCGCGATTTCCGGCTCATCAATTAAAAGATGTAAAAGATTTGTCGGGATCACCATTATTAGAGTTAGGTGGGAGGAAAGCGCAACTATCGAAGAGAGCCCTAACAGGGTTTAGCAGTCCCATCACGTTGAAAAGCTAAGCGAGAAATTCAAGGTCTTGAGGAGGAACGTTTGCCTAATGATGCTTGAAGAGCGTCTCCTGAACATGCAAAGTCACTCGAAGAAAACTTTATAGGGAGTGAGCATACAGGAGAGAGTGGAGAACTCTGAGTGGGCAAGAACCAATCAAACATTTCTCAATCCAACATATTTAAGAGGTTACTGTCAGCTGCTAGAGGCGACTGACTCAAAAATCTCAGAAATTGAACCACAGAGGGATCTCGAAGATTCCAAGGTCAAGTCTAACGCCAAAACCATGGAGCCCAACACTTCTGGCAACGGAAATCAAGATCACGGCGACGACGACAACGACATCCACAATGCTCAACTCGGGAAAAGAAGACGTCCTCACCAATACTCTCAGGAGGAAACCCAAATGCTGGAAACCCTTTTCAGTAAAAGCCATTACATGAAAAAGAAGTGGAGAATTGAATTGAGCCGGGAGTTGGGGATTAATCAGTCGAGGATCCAGTTTTGGTTTCAAAATAGGAGATCCAAATCGAGGGCTCAACGCAAACGTTAGGTGGTCGAGATTTTAAAGGAAGAAAACCAAAAGCTGCGAACAGAAAACATAAGGTATGAAAAAGCTCTCAATATTACCGTTTGCCCTCATTGCGATAACCTCGTCGCCCTCGGTAAGATATTCCCCGATAAGCCTCACGCGATGATTGAAGATGCTCATTTACCACCCTACTCCCTCGGGGCATCTCCTGCTCAACCAGATTTTGCCGGAGTCACGCATGAGCAGGATGATCCCACGAAGATGATACAAATGCCTCCTGGGGGATGGGATTTGCATCGCTTTGACTGGAGTTACAGTTTCAAGGAGCTGGATGTTACCGCCGACCAGCTCAAAGCATATCAGCCTCATGCACAACAATTTTCGATAGGGTCGGGTCCCGCTGGAGATGAGTTAATCAGTCGTCAAGCCATCGATGCAATTTTGGGCCACGATAAGAGGAGGTTCGCTTGGCCCCCTGAACTGCATTCCAGATTCCTAGACGTGGTTCACCAAATGGGGATCGATTCAGCAACTCCGACGCGCATATTTAAGGCCATGAATGTACCGGGGCTTAGTAAGGAACTGGTCAGGAATCACCTTGCTGCCTACAGAAAGCTATTAAAACAACGTCGAGCGGAGCTAAACCGGGAGGAATCCGTCTCGAGCTCAAAAGCTAGGGGCGACCGCCATTGTAATGCTCAGGCATCAAGAGATACCCGGCCAAATCTAAGCATCAATCAAGCTAGCAGCCCGACCACCGGCAAACTGAAAGCTGATCAGAATGTCCTCCCGGGCCATTTCAACACTTCTCAAGAGCGCGTGTCACAAGTACAGCGAGTGCGCACTCCTCCATTCGAGCAGCAGTCGGCTGGTGCTCTGCCTGCCGCTGGTCAACCCACGACAGACGATTTCTTTGATGATGGGCTCGATGCCTTGTTCAATCAGTGGGAAGCTGGCATGCTTGGACAGTCATGATCTAGCACTTGACTCGGGGCACGATGGGTCGGTCACCACGAACACCCATAGAAAGAAGAACATGTTCACGAGTAGATCACTCATTTTATCCGTTGTAAAGTTCCTACGGGAACATTTTTCTTTAATGACTATAGTTAATTCTATATTAAAACCAACGCTATCGACGAACATCGTCATGCTCAGTTGTGATGATCCCTTGTTAGATTAAGTCTGGAACCAGAGACGGTCTTTAAAATTTTGAGTGGCCACGAACTCATTCCTCACTAAGCGCCCGGGATGCTGAAATGAAGAGTAACAGCATGTACAGGGAAAATGCCACTTTCGTTTGAACGATGAAAAGGGGTTGAGAGAAGATCATAGCGTTAATTCCCATGGAGCTAAATGAATTAAACGGAGTCATTAATTGCGGGCCCACCGCTGTTCCCCACGTTCTCGGGCCTAGCAAATCATAAAAGGCGCCGAAAGATTGTAGACCCACCACTTTGAAGACTGAACTAGGGGACGAGCGCAATACTCGATGAAACCGAATCAATGCAAGAGAGTTTGTGATCCTATCACGAGGAAAAAGAAAGGGGAATACAGACGATGAGTAATTGCAGGATCTCGGGAGGAGCGCTTGCTTGCTGGTCTTCATATGCAGCCTGAAGGATGGTTCCAGGACACGCACAATCACTTGAGAAAATTTCTAGAGTGAGCAAACACGTAAGAGCGAATTGAGAAAGCTGAGTGAACTAGATCAGCCCGAGATACCCCGATCCATCATGTTTAAAAGTTATTCCCATCTGCTAGAAACGCCCGACCTGGACATTTCTGAGCACGAACTGCTGGGAGACTTTGAAGATACTGGAGCTGAATCCTGCTCGAAGGCCATAGAGACTGACTCCTCCAGTGATGAAATTCTAGGTTTCAGCTACGAAGAAGGAGTATACAATGATGACCGGAGTCGGAAAAGGAAGCAACTACAACGCCACACTCCAGGCCAAATCCGAGAGCTCGAAGCTTTCTTCAATGAATGCCCCACTCCAAGCAGACAACAGAAGATGGAGTTGAGCCGAAAGATAGGATTGGAGCTTTCGAAGGTCAAGTTTTGGTTCGCCAACAAACGAACCCGGGTGAAACAGCAATACGCAGACCATGAGTTACTGGTCCTGAAGGAGGAGAATGAGAAGCTTCAAGCTGAAAGCGCGAGATATAAGGAAGCTCTGACCAAGGCCACCTGCCTTAATTGTGGTAATCATGTTGTCCTCGGCGAGGTGTTCCTCGATGAACCATCCCTGTTGACGAATAACGCTCAGCTGTTACCGTATTCTCCACAGCATTTTCCGACACAGCCAGATACCGCCGGAGATCTGCATGAGCAAGTCAACACCATAGGATCAACACCAACATCCTCTGAGAAATGGGATATGAATCATCACAGGGGGAATTCTCTCAATGACGAACTCGCTGTCGCAGCCAGCCAATCCAAAGTCGGTGAGTCCCTCCCTGGACAACTTTTGAAACGACTAGATCCCGTAGAGAATAGCTACCGAAGTATTGACGATATTTTGGGTGATAAGAGAACAAGGTTTTACTGGACCTATGAGCTTCACACCAAATTTGTTGATGCAATTCGAGAGCTGGGAGTTGATTCGGCTAGCCCACTACGCATACTCGAGATTATGAATGTGCCGGGGCTCTCTAGAATTAACGTTGAGTCTCACCTCAAGTACTATAGGAGATTGCTAAGGGATGGAAGGATAGCGTTAAACCATCATAAAGCCAGTTGGAGCTCAAGTGCTGGGCAGAGTTACAACCATGATGATTGGAGAGCCAAGAGCACCCAACCGTGTTTCAGCAATGACGGGACTAGCAGTCGTGTCAGCGACTCCTCTAACCCAAATCAGAATGCTCCGCCGAGCTATCTCAATACTCCTCAGGAGTATATGCCACAGTTCCAGCACATAGAGATTCCTCAGTTTGAGCGCGAATCAGTCATTAATGCTGTCCCTGAAGTGGATCTGGCATTGGTAGAGAGTGCACATATGAACCTGCCGGTCATTGGAGGAAGTTCCAATTCGAGGGGTCAAATTGCTCACGGCGAGAGCAAAGAGAGGAATCCCTCGCCTGCAGTCGACGACACCCAATCTGGGCACCAAGGGCTAGAAAGAACAGGTGATTTCCTTGATGAGGAGCTGGACACTTGGATCAATACTCTTCAGGAATGTATGTCTCAACCCCAACAAGGCAATGATGAAGGTTCCAGCTCAAAAACTCCAATCCCTCACAACGAAGGCAATGAAAGAAATCTGCCCCCAACAATCGTTAATACACAACTTGAACATCAATGGCTCGAAGACCCGAGCAATTTCCTTGGCGATGAGTTCAATCTTTGGCTCGATCAATTTGGAGCCGGAGGACCATCGCAGTGGTGACGCGAGGCCGGTGATCAAACGTCTGATGCAAGGCATGGCTACTCGATGAAAAATGCTTCGAGAAAAAGGGTTGAATACTCCTATTGCATATGTTGTTGATCGCACTGTAAGGTTCCCACGGGAACATCTTTCATTAATATCTAGAACTAATTGCGCGTGAGTGTCAACATCACCCTTTGAGCATCTTCAAGCCGAAGGCCGTGGATTAATCACTTAATCCGTAGAGCAAGTTCCATGAACCATAATTATCACCCGCTGAGCATAATGGGATCTACCCCTTCAATACGAAATACGTTTGGCCGCGAAGCCACCTATTTGGTAAAACGATGTATCGTTCCTAAACGATCTTCAATCGAATACCGAATTAATGTCTCCTTTCTTTCCCTTCTCAGGTGATAAACGTGGATAAATCACTCGAGGAGCCATTTGTTCGAATAACAGAACAGACGTCGCCTAACTGGGGGCAGATGAACCATTGATGTTGCAAACACTCCAAGAATGGATAGGCAAGTTGAACTAGAGTGGGTCATTTTAGGTGGTATAACTTGCGATCTGATCTATACACCTTGCTGATACTTTTCCCTTTTGACTGTGCATGATTTCGTTGAGTAAATACCCGAGTTGGTCGCCGACGTCCTTCAATCGGCCGTGGGCTCCGGAGCTCGCTTCTGACCGAACCGAAGTTCCGCGTGGCTCAGGTAAGTCTTCTGGGACTCTTAGAATGCTTCCCAACAACTTATATTAGTCATGTAACGTGTGGAATAGCTAGAACCATGCCTCGCCGGTGATATAGTTTCGGCCGGAGATGGCAAGGTAGTCATCTGATATTCTGCTACGTCAAATTTCTGATATGTTGTAGAGGAGATCCATACGAGTCTAATGCCGTTGGTTTCATGTAATTTGGAGTTTTGTGGGCCAAGTTATGGCCTTCCGACGAGGCGCCGGCGAAGGGTCGCCGGCGCCGATCGTCTTCTCCGGCGGGCCTGGTCGTCCGTTGACCGGTCAACGCTGACGTGGCATGCCACGTCAGCGGCCACGTCAGCGGGTGGGGGCCGTTTAAGAAATAAAAAAATAAAACAGATCGGACGGTCGTAATGATGCCACGTGTCGCGATCTTGGGCGTCCGTTCGAAATCTGTGAAACGGCGCCGTTTTGGCCGTGGAGGAGGCGGGCCGGGTCCGGGTCGTGGGCCGGGTCGTCCGACCCGGTCCGGATAACTTTTTTATATATATTATTTTTAATAATAATAAAATAATAATAATAATAATAATAAAAAATTCAAAAAAATCAATAAAAAATAGAAAATCATAAAATATTCAAAAAATTCGGAAAATTCAGAAAAAAATTCTAAAAAATTCCAGAAAATAGGAAATTGCCACACTCAACTGGCCACAACCTGTTTCGGGTCATTTGACCCCTCGATCTTTTCAAAAATGACGGTTTTGCCCTTCCGGCAAACCGTCTTCAAAAAAAAAATCCAAAAAATCCAGGAAAATCCCAAAAAATAGGAAATGGCCACAAACAATTGGCCAAGACTCATTCCGGGTGTTTTGAACCCCGACCCTTCTTAAAATGACGATTTCGCCCTTTGGGCGAATCGTCTTCCAAAAATTGAAGAAAAAATCAAGAAATTCCAAAAAATTCTCAAATTTGGGAAATGGCCACAATCAACTGGCCATGGAATATTTTGGGTATTCCGGTATCCAAATCTTCCAAAAATTGACGATTTTGCCCTTTGGGCTAAATCGTCTCCAAATCTTCCCATTTTACCCCTGGTCCGAGGTCACACCTTCCTTAAGCTTTTATGGTTATACTAGGAGGCCATGTGATGTAAATTGATGTGCATTGAAGTGATTTATTTATGAACTTGATTGCGCTTTCATTTAAATTGATTGTGATTGATAGGAATAGTCCTCCAATCTGCATGAAACCCTGAATCAGACCTACCCCACCTAAAATTGCGCCTGCATGAGCTCTTAGCTAGGAAAATCACTCGCGTTAGGTACCGAAAGGGCGTTGGTAAGGACACCAGCGTAACCAAGTTCCCGAACCCAAAATCTCTGGTTCCGCAGAATTGATCGATCCCTCCCAATCGGTCAATAAGGTTTCCGGTCTACCCTCCAAGAAAGACCGGTGGCGACTCCAAATGCATGTACAAGTTGCACATGTCACCACGACCACACTAAGGTCGAAAGCGATCGATTCTTATCGTCGAATCCCTCAAAAATACTCCCGCCGCGATTTAGTATGGGCCTGGGAGGGCTCGCGCCGATCCAAGACCCGCGATCGGTAATCCATTAGCCGCGTCCGCTTCCGGACGGGTCGCGACAGTTCCAAGATCTAAAATGCACAGGTATGAGCAAGGACAAGAAGCAATCCTTCACGGGGCGAAGGCATGGGAACATTTATCTTTTAGATATCGATGTTGACTGTGAAAATGCTAAATGTCTTGTTTCTGTTAAGGATGAATCTGATTTTTGGCACAGAAAGTTAGGTCATATTAGTGTAAAACATATCTCAAAGCTTTCAAAGAAGGGACTTGTTCGAGGACTACCTCAAACAAAATTTGAGAAAAGTGGACTATGTCATGCATGCACACTGGGTAAGCAGGTAAGAAGCTCTTTTAAGTCTTTAAACCAAGTTTCCACTAAGCATTGTTTGCAGCTACTTCATATGGATATCTTCGGGCCAAATAGAACTCTAAGCATTGGAGGTAAGAAATATTGTCTTATCATAATTGATGATTTCTCTAGATTCACATGGGTTTTATTTCTTACTCACAAAAGTGAAACTTTCATAACCTTCTCAAAATTTGCCAAAAGAATTCAAAATGAAAAAGGTTACACTATTACCAATTTGAGAACAGATCATGGGGGAGAATTTGAAAACCAAAGCTTCTCAGATTTTTGCACTAAGTTTGGAATTCAGCATAGCTTTTCTGCACCTTATACTCCTCAACAAAATGGGGTAGTAGAAAGGAAAAACAGATCATTGCAAGAAATGGCCAGAACTCTTCTTATTGAGAGTAAAATAGCCTCTAACTTTTGGGCTGAGGCCGTTTCAACAGCATGCTATATCTTAAATCAAATTTCTCTCAGACCTTTTTTCTGAGAAAACCTCCTATGAATTTTTCAAAGAAAGAAAGCCTGATGTTGCATACTTTCATGTATTTGGTTACAAATGTTTTATTTTAAAGAATGCTAATGATCGAATTGGAAAGTTTGATAAGAGATCAGATGAAGGAATCTTCTTGGGATATTCCACAACAAGCAAAGCCTACAGAGTCTACAACAAGAACACTCGTGCTGTTTAGGAATCAGTGAACATCAAGTTCGATGAAAGCCACCAGGATGATGAACCTGAATCTATTCAAATGCATACACTACATCAAGTCACGGACTCTCAAGTAGACTCAGATGTGAATATTGGTTCGGAAAATGTTCAGAAGGAAACTTCCTCAGTTGAAGAAAGACCAGAAGATGAACATAATGAATCCACAACATCCTCAAATGATAGCCTTGACAAAAACTGGAAGCATAAGTCAAGTCATCCAAAGGAACTTATCATAGGTAGCATAAGTGATGCTGTAAAGACAAGATCCAAGTTCAAGCAAGCAATGAGCAACATTGCCTTGGTATCTGAATTGGAGCCAAAAAGGATTGAAGATGCATTAGCAGATGAAAACTGGATAAATGCAATGTAGGAAGAGCTACATCAGTTCAAGGTCAACAATGTTTGGGAGCTGGTCACTCGACCCAAAAATCGTCCAGTAATTGGAGCAAAATGGGTATTCAGAAACAAACTTGATGACAAAGGAAAAGTTGTAAGAAACAAAGCAAGACTTGTAGCAAAAGGCTACTCTCAAGAAGAAGGAATAGATTACGATGAAACCTATGCACGGGTTGCCAGGTTAGAAGCCATTAGGCTACTTCTTGCTTACGCTTGTTACAATGATTTCAAACTTTTTCAGATGGACGTAAAAAGTGCATTTCTAAATGGCTACATCAAAGAAGAAGTATATGTTGAACAACCTCCTGGCTTCGAAGAACCTAGAGAAAAGGATCTGGTATATGTCTTAAAAAAGGCACTCAATGGATTGAAACAAGCACCTCGCGCCTGGTATGAAAGGTTAAGTAAATTCTTATCTCAACACAACTTCATTAAAGGTAATGTAGGCACCACTCTTTTCATTCAAATAAAAGGTAAAGACATCCTGTTAGTTCAAATTTATGTTGATGATATTATATTCGGTTCCTCTAATGAACTTCTCTGCAAGAAATTTTCTAAAGCAATGCAGGATGAATTTGAGATGAGTATGATGGGAGAATTACGGTTCTTTCTTGGTCTTCAAATTCATCAATCTCAGAAAGGAATCTTCATATTTCAAGAGAAGTATGCATTAGAAATAGTGAAGAAGTTTGGTCTGGAGAATGGCAAGAAGACAGAAACTCCCATGTCTCATTCTTCCAAATTAGATAAAGATGAAGAAGGAAAGGAAGTTGATCCCAAATTATATCGGAGTATGATTGGATCATTACTTTATCTTACTGCTTCAAGACCAGACATCCTATATAGTGTCTGCTTATGTGCAAGATTTCAGTCAAGCCCAAGAGAATCACACCTATCAGCCGTTAAAAGAATAATAAAATACATAGGGACTTATCCTAACTACGGTTTGTGGTATTCTAAATCGTCTGATTTTACACTAAAAGGATATTCAGATGCAGATCTTGCAGGTTGCAAAGTTGATAGAAAAAGTACATCTGGAACTTATCAGCTCATGGGAAACATGCTTGTCTCATGGTATTCAAAGAAACAAAATACAGTGGCACTCAGTACAGCTGAAGAAGAATACGTATCTCTTGGAAGTTGCTGCACTCAAATACTTTGGCTAAAACAGCAACTTAAAGACTATGGTGTTGAAGAATCAGCTATAGAAATCCTATGTGACAACACAAGCGCCATAAATCTCACAAAGAATCCTGTACTTCACTCAAGAACAAAGCATATTGAGATCAAGCATCACTTCATACGTGATCATATTCAGAATGGTGATTTTAACATTCAATACATTGATACGAAAAATCAACTTGCTGATATTTTCACTAAACCACTTGATAAACAGAGTTTTAATTTTATCATAAATGAATTATCCATCATTAACCTTCCTTCTTAAGTGTATACCTTAGAACATGGAACGTCAGAAGGAGCGTCAGAAGAAACGTCAGAAGGAGCATAAGAAGAAACGTCAGAAGGAGCGTCAAAAGAAACGTCAAAAGGAACATCAGAAGCAACGTCAGAATGAGAGTCAGAAGGAGCATCAGAAGAAGCATCAGAAGAAACATAAAAAGGAGAGTCAGAAGGAGTGTCAGAAGGAGCATCAGAAGGAAGACAAAAAGGCGCATAAGAAGAAATTCATATTTTTTAAAAAGGGGGTCATAAATCGAGGTCAGTTATCTCTAAAAACTATCTTTTAGGAAAATTCCTCATATAAATAAATATCTCTGCATATCTGATTGACGGTGAAGATTTGTTTTATTAAAAGAATCTTTTATTTCCTTTTAGAAAATCAAAATTCTCTCTTTTGTTTCTAAAAATAACCGCTGCTTTTATAAAAACGCCGAACCGTCACCTCTGTTCTCTCACTTTCAAAAATATCTCAAATCAAAATCCTAAGACCGTGTTCAAAAGCTCTCGCTCTCGATTCCCTCCTCAAAACAACATGTCGCGACCCTCTCGAGTTTGCATGTGGGCTCTCGAGGGCTAATGGGCCGTCCAGTCTGGTCGGACGCGGGCCTCTCCCAAGGCCCGTTACCCAAATCGCAACGGAGGTATGCGTAGTCGACCTTCAGTGTGGTCTGGTGACATGTGCTAAGTGTGCATGCCATGGAGTCGCCACCAATCATTTTTTTGGAGGGTATGATTGGACCACCCTATTGAATAGTCGGAAGTTTCTATTCAATTCTGCGATAACCAGAGAAATGGGTTCGGGGACTTAGTTACGTCAACTGTCAGAGTTGACGCCCTTTCGGTACCTAAGTTGACTGAATTTTCTGACCTAAGATTTCATGCAGATGAATGGAGTATGAATCCTAAATCTAGGAATTCATGCAAATAGGAATGACTATCCTAGCAATCACAATCAATAATAAAATGCGCAAATCAATGAATCCAAATATGTAAAATAATCACATCAAATCAACATGACACTCCTAATAAGGCTTTATTAGCCTAAATAAGTATCAATTAAGCTTAGGAATGATTTAGACATGATTTTACCCATTAGGGGTAAAGTCGTAATTTTAAGACAAAATGGACGATTTGCCTAAAAAGGGAAAAATCGTCATTTCGGAATGAATTCGGAGTAAAACAATGTCAAAAATAGGTTTGGTCACTTAATTGACCCATTTCCTTTTTTTTTTTTTGCAATTTTCATGATTTTCTGGAATTTTAGAAACCGATTTACCATTCGAAGGGGTAAAATCGTCATTTTCTAAAAATGGGAATGAAATT
The DNA here is from genome assembly GCA_021437785.1 of Rhodomyrtus psidioides. NCBI lineage: Eukaryota > Viridiplantae > Streptophyta > Magnoliopsida > Myrtales > Myrtaceae > Rhodomyrtus > Rhodomyrtus psidioides. The sequence continues at coordinate 7,657,484 of JAILYB010000027.1, read as the reverse complement.
TGGAAATCTTAGACATAAGGTTTAGCCACCTATCTGGCCCATCACCAAATTCTAAGCAATTTCCACAATTCATCGGAATATCAAAGACGATTTACCCTTTGAGGGGTAAAATCATCATTTTGGATTAAATGGGAGAAAATCCAAAAAAAATGGAAACAAATCAATTTTTTTTGTCATTTTCAGCCTTCAAAAGTTTTTTAGAATTTTTTTAGGAATTTTCTGCAATTTTTCTCAATTTTTTTTAATTTTTCCTTAATAATTCATTTTTTTGGAATTTTTTTTATTTGATTTTTTTTTAAATTTCTGAAAATAAATCCCAACTGACAGTCCCTAACTCACCACGTGGCATCTCGGTGACAATCGAATTATTTCAATTTTTGTAAAATTCGAAATTCATTTCTTTTAATGTTAAAATATTTTTTATTCTGAAAATCACCGGATCACGACACGTGGCTCATCTGCAGCCGTCCGATCTAGCATTTTTTGTTTTTGTTTTTGTTTTTATAGGACGCAACACAATGCAAATTATAATAAAAATAAAGAAGATATTAAGTCATTATACAACATAAACATAAGCAAATGAGATGGGATCCGGTGAATTTTACGACGTCGGAGTCCGTCGGTGCTCGTGCAACAATGTGTGGGGGTATAAACCACCAGCAGGAGGCTCGGCCTTCCGATGCTGGGGTAGCACAATATAATTTGCAGAAAATAAATGAATAAAATGCCTTGGACACCAATAGGAGGCTTGGCCTTCCGATTCTGGGTCTGATAGGCGAAATAACATAAAGTAAATATACAACAAATATTTAGACACCAACAGGAGGCTCGGCCTTCCAATTCTGGGTCTAATAAGTAAAATGTAGAAAATGCAAACTTTTATTAGATGCAATACAATGCAAATTAACTATATGATGCATGAAATGCTATGACATAAAGTAAATATACAGCAAATATTTAGACACCAACAGGAGGCTCGGCCTTCCGATTCTGGGTCTAATAAGTAAAATGTAGAAAATGCATACTTTTATTAGATGCAATACAATGCAAATTAACTATATGATGCATGAAATACTATGACATAATATAAATACACAGTAAATACGACAAAATACAAAATAGACAGTAATCCGAGCTTGGATGAGTAGGACGTTGAACTTGAAACAAATATGCTCATCGCAAAGATTTGTTTGCTGATAGAGGTGTTGTATAGCTTCCAAACGAACTCTTTTCACAAATCCGAACGGTGAAGATGAAGAACGGATTGAGATGACATTGCACACAAAATTTCACCTCGATCCGATGGTCGAATTGATCAGAAAATGAAGAAATGCCGGCGGGTGAACAGTTCCTGCGCCGGGAACAGCTTCTGATGTAGCTGCTGTGCGACCACTTAGAGAGATCTTTTTAAAGATCTGAACGGTGGATATGAAGAAGGGATCAAGACGACCTTGTACACAAAAAATCAGCTTGATCCAACGGTTAAATCGGCCGGAAACGCAAGAAATGCCGGCGGATGAACAGTTTCCACGCCTGGAACAGCTTCTGATTTGGCTGCTGTGCGACCACTTGGAGAGATCTTTTTAAAGATCCGAACGGTGGATGTGAATAAGGGATCAATAAGACCTTACACACAAAAAATCAGCTCGATCCAACGGTCCAATCGATCGGAAACTCAAGCAATGCGGAGGGTGGTGGTGGATGACAAGAGGAAGGGAAGAGAGAAGAGGGAGATGAGCGTGGGAGAGAGGGGGCTGCAAAAATGGAGGGGGAGGAGAGAAATAGGGAGAGAGCAGGAGTGGGAAAGAGAGGGAGTGAGGGAGAGAGAAAAATAAAATAATAAATAATAATATAATAATAATAAAATAATAAAAGTAAAAAATAAAATAATAAATAAAATAACAAAAAGAGAAGACAAAATCATTAGTCGAATCCCCACCTTTTTCCTTTTAAATGATGATGTTTTCACTCCTTTTGCTTTTAATCATTACTAATATTTTTGCCAAATTCAATTTTATGATGATCAAAGAACACCTAAAATCAAACCTGAATTTTACTATTTATGAGGTCAGAAAATGGATAAAATAAAAATAAAAATACTGAATATTTTTATATATTTTTGTGACCTCAAATATTATTTTTCTTGATTTTCTTTTTTTTTTTCTTTTTTTTTTTGTATTTTTCGAAAATATATTAAAAAAATGAAAATTATGAAAATTATTTTTTTGGTCAAAATGGTTCATTTAGCTTGGCTAAGGTCACCAAAATTGATTTTTCAATTTTTCAACTTTTTATGGATTTTCTATGAATTTTCAAAAAATAAAAATAAAAGTAAAAATAAAAATAAAAAAATTGATCAAAATTTAGGTGTCAACAGCTGCCCCTCTTTGAGAGGAATCTCGTTAGAGGTTTCTCACAAAGATAAGGTGACACCTGAGTCCTGATCGACTCGACTCGAGAAACTAAAGGAAAAGGAGTCATGACATCCAATCTTCATGCTTGTCCATGTATGCTCTTTCTTGAAGGGGGAAACGTTCATTTGACATGAGAGAGTGAGATAGTAGAGAGACATACCTGCCACTTACATGTTCGATGTTTGTGCGATTTTCGCGGTGTTTGATGGATTCAAGAGAATTTCTAGGAACTCGTTACTAGAGTATCCTAGAGAGGTTAAGCTCTGACCCTATGGTAGGTCAAACCATAATGGGATTCCTAACTGATAGGAATCTAAGGAAGACGCATCCCATTTGGGATTTGCTAAGGATTTTGATCCGTATGGTGGATCAGACCATTGAGTTGACCATTTAAGTGATTTTTACTATTGGGTTGACCCTTCAGGCGGTTTCTACCGTTGTGTTGACCCTTCAGGCGGTTTCTACCATTGTTTGACCCTTCAGGCGGTTTCTACCATGGTTTGACCCTTCAGGCGGTATCTACCATGAGTTTGACCCTTCAGGCGGTTTCTACCTTGTGTTGACCCTTCAGGCGGTATCTACCTTGGTTTGACCCTTCAGGCGGTATCTACCATATGTTGACCCTTCAGGCGGTATCTATCTTTGTTTGACCCTTCAGGCGGTATCTACCATGTGTTGACCCTTCATGCGGTATCTACCTTTGTTTTGCTTTGAAAAGGGGTCTCATGACGAGGGTTCTCCACGTCCGATGAGACTGCCTGATTTTTGAACAGGGGTCTCATGACGAGGGTTCTCCACGTCCGATGAGACTGTTTGATATTTTTGAAAAGGGGTCCTAGGACGAGGGTTCTCCACGTCTGCTGGGACTGCTTGATTTTTTTTTTTTTAGAAGGGGTCTCATGACGAGGGTTCTCCACGTCCGATGAGACTGTTTGATATTTTAGAAAAGGGGTCCTAGGACGAGGGTTCTCCACGTCAAGCTAGGACCGCTTGATTTTTGAAAAGGGGTCCTACGACGAGGATTCTCCACGTCTGCTGGGACTGCTTGAATTTTTTTTTTTTAGAAGGGGTCTCATGACGAGGGTTCTCCACGTCCGATGAGACTGTTTCTTTTAAAAGGGTTTTTCTTTCCCCCTTTTTTAGAGATCCCGAAGTTTGTCGGGAATTCAGTTTTGAAGCAGTGAAAGATTTTATTTTGACAAAGCTTCACTTGAGTCTGCTGAGGCGACATTCTGAGAGCTGGGTTCTCCAGGTATCCTGCAAAAAGTTCAAACCTGAAAGATTTTTCTTCACCAAGAAAATGTTAATAATCTTTGGGAAGACAATAATTGTCCAATTGACAAAATTTTATGACTTAAATTTTAATCGTGAAATGTGCATTTTGATGCTGGAGGTTATCCAAATCATTCTTGCAACATGCAAATGTGATCACAAATTCCTTACATGGAAAATCTGGATCAACAGTTTGAAAATTCCAAAACGAGTCTGTTCGAAACATCAATTGGAATATTTCTCGACAATGAGGTCTTCTCACCTGTTTTGGGATAATGGTTTTTATAGGGGATGCACTCGATTCCCTACTAACCTGTGCCTAGGTTTTAGGCTCATTCGCAGCGCATACATTTTGATTGGTCGAGAGGTCTTCCACGGGGCCGTAATGTTGGGCTTGGTTATTGATCTTCAAGGGGGACTCGCCTTGGAGTCGAGGCCATTGAATGAAAGTCTTCACCATCTGCTCCGGGTTTACAAGTCAAGAACCTTGCAAAATGAGAAAGAAATAGTCTTGCTCGTACTTCTTCGAGCTAAGCTATATGTTAACCCAAGTGTCTTAGTCAGAGAAGACTGTTTCAGGGTTGTAACATTGGTAGGATTGGGGACCGAAAAAGGCTTGTTTTTGGCCCAGAATTCGTGACGGGTTTGACATTGGTGATCATTGCTGATTTGCCTCCTGTCATTTCCTTTCTGCATCTTTAGTCTTTAAGGTGCGCAACCGATTTTGAGGTGTGCACCAGCTCTTTAGAGAGCGTCTCTTGTGGTATTAAGAGGTTGACAACTCTTTCTGTGTTTTTGCTCCACGGCTGACATCATTTGGGGAGCAGTCTTCTTGATCTGACTCCATTAGGGGTTTTTCCCTCTTCTTTTCCCTACCAGGTTTCTTTAGGGATCGATCAAATTGTTCACCCGAGCATCGGCCTTCTTTTACCAGGCACTTTGCTTTTTCTTGATGCTGGGGATTTCTTTAATCTCTTGTCGCAAGTGGGATGCTTGGCAATTGTGCTAGATATATGACTTGGCTCCTAGCACGCTTGAGTATCAACTTAGTAGTTTCTTCGTAAACCCTAAGTCTTGAACTTCTCCGTTCCTGAAGTGATTTGTCTTTGCTTTGGAACTTGCAATGATCACCAATGGGTTTATGAAATGAATTTGCAGGCTCAACTTGGCTATGCAAATGATATGGTGTGTGGGATAGAGAAATGAATGCTTCTCATCATCCTATGGCATTTGGATTACCATATAAACAACACACAAAGATTGATGTTAGTCCGAGCAAGAAAATTTCTAACCATTTTCTCCTAATGTTGCTGGACTCACCTCCATTTTGCCCCAATGTAGGGTGGTTCTTGACAGGGTTGAGAATGAAAACCGCCGTTCGAAGGGGTTGTCAATGGTCACCTGTAGTGTTTGGGGATAAGAAACGAATGCCTCCGTCGTCCCAATCCATGTAATCGCTGCGGATGGTCCCTACTTCCGTAGGTCCAGATTTTGCTATCTGATCCGCTCCACTTCTCTCTCAAGTGTGTATATGACGTGTTTGGATTAGGCTTTGCCTTTCGTCTTTTGAGAAAACGTCCTTTTGAAAGTTTTGAACTTTTGATTGGAAAAAATCTCTTTCATTTTCTCCAAAAATTTTACCCGTCAATGGGATTTTATGATGCACCATGCATGTTCTTATTCATGTTCAGACAACCTCCTGTTTTAAAACATGAATGCCAATGAAGTTTGAATTCTATGTCTTTTCTAGACATTAGATTCTGAAAGCTTTTCTTTTTCTCTCTATTTTTTTATTTAACATCTTCAATGGATTGGGGAAAGGGATACTTACCTGTCCCCCGCGGCTGGAGATCCCTGAAAATGCGGAAGAAACATGTTATTGTACGTTCACGAATTTTTCAAAAAATTAGAACGATACAATTTTACCCTTGGTCATGTATTCCAACAGGTAATACATGGGATGTGAAAATCCGTTTTGCCTTGATGGCGAGCCCCTATAAAAAACAAACAATAAGTGTCAGTTTGCGTTCCAAAATTCAAGACAAATTGGAACGATACCGCTTTGTTCTTGCTTGGCGTTTTCATTTGAACACAAACGCGCGGCTTGCAGAAATTGGCCATCTATATTGTGGCCATGATCCCTCCGTTTGGTTGGTGATGAATCATTCTCGAGGATTTGCCCAAGAGGAGATCCATTTGTGTTTTTGGGCGCATTCCAGCGCCATTCTTCAAAGTTCCTTTTATTCAAGGAAAAAGGAAATTGTTATCGGAATGCATGTCAAAGCATGATGTGTGGAAGCGATACTTTTTACCCTCCACTCGATCTTATAATCAAAGACCATTTCTTGGAGTGCATGACTTCCAAGGCCGATAATTTTGTTCGCTCCCCAATTAGTGAGTTCTTTTCTTTTGTGGCTTTCGGCGCCAACGCCTTCCTGTTAAATGAGGAAAAACTCATGTTACATGTGGGATCTTTGGAGATCAAATTGAAACGATACAAAGTTACCGTTCACCCAAATTTGTATCTTGGGGTTTACTTCTGATGCGGACGACTATGTCATTGCGTCCCTGGATTTTGCCAGAGAAGAAACGTCCGGCGTACAAATGATTCACTTGCCCCAGTTAGGCATGGTTTTTCATGCCTGCCCCAGCTAAATTCATTCCTTCATTTTGCTGCAATCATCATCCACTTTGGGAATGTCTTCTCTCGTCTGTATTTATGGGTGTTGTTCGTGAGATTAACGGCCGTTCTGCCCCAGTTGGGCGACGTTTGTCCTGGCAACATGCCTTAGCACTTTCTGTGTTTGCTGGAAATTTTCAATTCAATTTTGACAACGTCCATGCACCTGCACATGAAGAAACAGGTGTAGGTTTTGACTTCATTTGAAATTTCAGGAAAGAGATACTCCCTTCGGGGTTTCCAACATTTGAAGGGACGGTGTTCTTCAAGTATTTTGCCTTGGTAAGGCTTGTCTTGATGTTTGTTATCTCTGGATTTAATAACCCTGGTTCGATGCGTCTTTATGGGGGATCATGAGAGTTTGCCCCCGGTTTGGCCTCTTCAAAGAAAATGGGAGAACTCACTCCCATGGGTTTCGCCGATTCTGATCTTCTATCTCAATTGTCAGAATCTTCAATTATTTTTATCCGTCTCTAGATGGCTTGACGGTCTTGGGATTTGTCGTGTGGCGGTTTTGTGATTCTCTCGATCATCGTCGCCATTTGAAGTATTTGATGTTTCTCTTTTCCGGGTAGCGGAGCGATTTGTCCCCAGCCACTGGATGCTTTGTATGGGGCTGGCTGATTTAGTCGTAGGCAATTTGATCTTGCCGCATTGACGCATTCAGGCTATTTGATATCAGTAAGCTTGGGTTTACTCGTGATTGAGTACTTCAACAACCTGCGCGATGAAAGGAGTGAAAGAGTCAATCACCGCGTAAAGAGCTTTAATTGAAACGATTACGGATTTACTATCCCCGCTCTGGTCACTTCTGGCGTCCAAGACGGTGGAAATTCTTCAGTGGTCCCATTCATTCTCGACATCACCTGTAAGAATGAAAAACCATATCAACTCGTGAACCAGTCAATCTGATTTGAAACGGATACAACTTTTTCGACTTAGGGAGAGCCAATCCTAATTAGGTTGCTCCTTCTTCATAATTTGATTCAATTTGTCATTGCAATCCCAATGGGTGACATCTGCTGAAGGCACATTTCTTTCCGTCTTATAGGGAAGACAAATTTTCATTCGGTTGTCTTTGACCATCTTATCCTGTAGACAAAAGACATAAAGGTCCCTGTCAAGTATAATATTCGAAGGGCTTATTGGAACGATTACAGTTTCACCATCGTTCCATGATCATCTTGCATGTGATCGGATGAGGACATTTTCGACAAATGTATGCCATGTAAAACATGTCCCTCGTGTCTATCCACAAATGGATTTTCCTTCTCTACCTGTTTTTCACCTGAGAGGAAAAGATAGGAAATATTATGCCGGTATCTGATTGAAAATCAATTAGGAACGACACGTCTTTACACTTGACCCGGCTGCCCCGGTCAAAAGGCATTTGCCCTCATCAGTTGACTCTCCAGGGTGGTCCAGCGCTTTTCCATGCCATCCTGGTTCGTTTAAACTCGCGACTGATTCTTAACACAAGTCTTTGGATTTTGATTCATAAGCGGCGCTGAATGACCTTTTGGTTTCGAGGTGTACCAATCATTCACATACATGCGCATGAGACCAGTGAAGTTTGACTTCTAAGAATCAAAATAGGGTTTGGAATCTAAGGCCAAGGCTCCCACTTCGAGTTCTAAAAAGGGTAGATTCCATTGCACAACTATCGTTGCATTGGGACCCAATCCATAGTTCGAAATGAGCAGAATTAAAAATGGATTACCCCGTGTTTTTCCTCACGGAGATTCCATTTTCAATTCCTTCTATTATTTTCCTAAAGAGGGCGCCCGAGGTTTTAGGCGCGGCTGTGTGTGTTCATTGTGTCGTGCTAAAGCAATAAACATGCATTTCATTTAGCGAACACCGCTTCAATATAAACATCCACACAATCATACATCCTAAACTCCTACCTGCATAAGACAGAGTTAACGAACACTTCACCCCTTATTTCTCCAATCTGCAAAAACATTTAACACCTCAAGGGTTAAAGTACGTACCTCAACTTGAAGAGCATCTGCATAAAACATGTCAGAAAAACCAATCAACTTTTTAATCGGCTCAAGTTCTCTAAGTCCCCAACGGAGTCGCCAGTCTGTCGCGACCCTCTCGAGTTTGCATGTGGGCTCTCGAGGGCTAATGGGCCGTCCAGTCTGGTCGGACGCGGGCCTCTCCCAAGGCCCGTTACCCAAATCGCAACGGAGGTATGTGTAGTCGACCATCAGTGTGGTCTGGTGACATGTGCTAAGTGTGCATGCCATGGAGTCGCCACCAATCATTTTTTTGGAGGGTATGATTGGACCACCCTATTGAATAGTCGGTAGTTTCTATTCAATTCTGCGATAACCAGAGAAATGGGTTCGGGGACTTAGTTACTTCAACTGTCAGAGTTGACGCCCTTTCGGTACCTAAGTTGACTGAATTTTCTGACCTAAGATTTCATGCAGATGAATGGAGTATGAATCCTAAATCTAGGAATTCATGCAAATAGGAATGACTATCATAGCAATCACAATCAATAATAAAATGCGCAAATCAATGAATTCAAATATGTAAAATAATCACATCAAATCAACATGACACTCCTAATAAGGCTCTATTAGCCTAAATAAGTATCAATCAAGCTTAGGAATGATTTAGACATGATTTTACCCATCAGGGGTAAAGTCGTAATTTTGAGACAAAAGGGACGATTTTCCTAAAAAGGGAAAAATCGTCATTTCGGAATGAATTCGGAGTAAAACAATGTCAAAAATAGGTTTGGTCACTTAATTGACCCATTTCCTATTTTTTTTTTTTTTGCAATTTTCATGATTTTCTGGAATTTTAGAAACCGATTTACCATTCGAAGGGGTAAAATCGTCATTTTCTAAAAATGGGAATGAAATGTGGAAATCTTAGACATAAGGTTTAGCCACCTATCTGGCCCATCACCAAATTCTAAGCAATTTCCACAATTCATCGGAATATCAAAGACGATTTACCCTTTGAGGGGTAAAATCGTCATTTTGGATTAAATGGGAGAAAATCCAAAAAAATGGAAACAAATCAATTTTTTTTGTCATTTTCAGCCTTCAAAATTTTTTTAGAATTTTTTTAGGAATTTTCTGCAATTGTTCTCAATTTTTTTTTGAATTTTTCCTTAATAATTCATTTTTTTGGAATTTTTTTTATTTGATTTTTTTTAAATTTCTGAAAATAAATCCCAACTGACAGTCCCTAACTCACCACGTGGCATCTCGGTGACAATCGAATTATTTCAATTTTTGTAAAATTCAAAATTCATTTCTTTTAATGTTAAAATATTTTTTATTCTGAAAATCACCGGATCACGACACGTGGCTCATCTGCAGCCGTCCGATCTAGCATTTTTTGTTTTTGTTTTTGTTTTTATAGGACGCAACACAATGCAAATTATAATAAAAATAAAGAAGATATTAAGTCATTATACAACATAAACATAAGCAAATGAGATGGGATCCGGTGAATTTTACGACGTCGGAGTCCGTCGGTGCTCGTGCAACAATGTGTGAGAGTATAAACCACCAGCAGGAGGCTCGGCCTTCCGATGCTGGGGTAGCACAATATAATTTGCAGAAAATAAATGAATAAAATGCCTTGGACACCAATAGGAGGCTTGGCCTTCCGATTCTGGGTCTGATAGGCGAAATAACATAAAGTAAATATACAACAAATATTTAGACACCAACAGGAGGCTCGGCCTTCCAATTCTGGGTCTAATAAGTAAAATGTAGAAAATGCATACTTTTATTAGATGCAATACAATGCAAATTAACTATATGATGCATGAAATGCTATGACATAAAGTAAATATACAGCAAATATTTAGACACCAACAGGAAGCTCGGCCTTCCGATTCTGGGTCTAATAAGTAAAATGTAGAAAATGCATACTTTTATTAGATGCAATACAATGCAAATTAACTATATGATGCATGAAATGCTATGACATAAGATAAATACACAGTAAATACGACAAAATACAAAATAGACAGTAATCCGAGCTCGGATGAGTAGGACGTTGAACTTGAAACAAATATGCTCATCGCAAAGATTTGTTTGCTGATAGAGGTGTTGTATAGCTTCCAAACGAACTCTTTTCACAAATCCGAACGGTGAAGATGAAGAACGGATTGAGATGAAATTGCACACAAAATTTCACCTCGATCCGATGGTCGAATTAATCGGAAAATGAAGAAATGCCGGCGGGTGAACAGTTCCTGCGCCGGGAACAGCTTCTGATGTAGCTGCTGTGCGACCACTTAGAGAGATCGTTTTAAAGATCCGAACGGTGGATATGAAGAAGGGATCAAGACGACCTTGTACACAAAAAATCAGCTTGATCCAACGGTTAAATCGGCCGGAAACGCAAGAAATGCCGGCGGATGAACAGTTTCCACGCCTGGAACAGCTTCTGATTTGGCTGCTGTGCGACCACTTGGAGAGATCTTTTTAAAGATCCGAACGGTGGATGTGAATAAGGGATCAATAAGACCTTACACACAAACAATCAGCTCGATCCAACGGTCCAATCGATCGGAAACTCAAGCAATGCGGTGGGTGGTGGTGGATGACAAGAGGAAGGGAAGAGAGAAGAGGGAGATGAGCGTGGGAGAGAGGGGGCTGCAAAAATGGAGGGGGAGGAGAGAAATAGGGAGAGAGCAGGAGCGGGAAAGAGAGGGAGTGAGGGAGGGAGAAAAATAAAATAATAAATAATAATATAATAATAATAAAATAATAAAAGTAAAAAATAAAATAATAAATAAAATAACAAAAAGAGAAGACAAAATCATTAGTCGAATCCCCACCTTTTTCCTTTTAAATGATGATATTTTCACTCCTTTTCCTTTTAATCATTACTAATATTTTTGCCAAATTCAATTTTATGATGATCAAAGAACACCTAAAATCAAACATGAATTTTACTATTTATGAGGTCAGAAAATGGATAAAATAAAAATAAAAATACAGAATATTTTTATATATTTTTGTGACCTCAAATATTATTTTTCTTGATTTTCTTTTTCTTTTTTTCTTTTTTTTTGTATTTTTCGAAAATATATTAAAAAAATGAAAATTATGAAAATTATTTTTTTGGTCAAAATGGTTCATTTAGCTTGGCTAAGGTCACCAAAATTGATTTTTCAATTTTTCAACTTTTTATGGATTTTCTATGAATTTTCAAAAAATAAAAATAAAAATAAAAATAAAAATAAAAAAATTGATCAAAATTTAGGTGTCAACACAACACTCTTTCACTCAAAGTTTTAAACTTTCTACGGATCAATGGCTCCAAAATCAGCCTCTGACTCAAAGAAGACGTCTCTGTCAAAAAGGAAGTTTTCCGCCTCAACTGCAAGTGGCGCGAAACTGACAGACACCCAAATCAACGAACGGCGAGAAGCAATCCGCTTGGCAAAAGGTCTGTCTCTGTCTGATTTTGAAGGAAAAGAATCTATGGCACACTCTATTAAGCCAATGTATGATAGGATTAAGGCAGCAGGATATTTTGGTAACGAACTTAGAAAACTGCTGAACACTCATTATTTCGATAGTGAGGACGAACTATTGGAGTTTTTTAGTCTGCCTGGAAAAATCATTGAGCCTATTGCTGTAGAGAAACTTGCATCCACCTCTAGAAAAGGAAGGGAGAAAGTGGCAGAGACTAGTTCGAAATGAAAACCATCCCCAATTAGACTTGGCGGCACAAAGGCAAAGGTGGAAGATGATGATGACATTTTGTTCAATGACTTCGTGAAAAACATGGGTTTTATTTTGGATAAAACCTTTCCTGATCCCTTGTTCCAGAATCAGGCTCACAAAGAAAGGTTTGAAGCAATGAAACAGAGAGGTGTTATACCTCAAAGGGTATTTGAGTTAAAGTACTTCGACAGCAATGGCATCTATCTGAGGAAGCATCTAGAAAAGGTAAAGATAGATCAATTTGTAACGAAGAGAGGCTACACTTTTCCTGATATGGTAGCTTACTTCTATTCAAATATTCAATTTGTCAACTTCAATTCTCTGGCTTTCACGGTCAAAAGAAAGCAATATATTTTGACTGTTGATGAATTGGCTGCAATCATGGGAACCAGAAAGGGAGATTTCAAATCCCTAGATGTAACCGCAGGAGAAGCTTTTTGCTTCCTGACTGGCAAATCGAGTTTCTCAAGGGAATCAAAGTCACATATTGCCTACACGGACTTTCCCCTGAAACATATCATGATGCACAAGGTGATCATCGAATGTCTCAGACCCAAGGCAGCTTCAAAGACAAATATATCAAAGTACGAAGCAAAGCTGTTATGGGGAATCTTGACAGGAAAGAGGATTTCCTTTGCTCATACAGTACTCCTGCACATGTACAGATCAGCTCTTAAGCCAAAGGGCCAACTTCCTTATGCCGTTTTGATCTTCAAAATAATCAATTATTTCAAGATTGATGGCCTATGTGCATTTGTCAAGCAGGAAATTCCTCTGATGACTGCTGGAGAGACTATGGTTACAAAGATGGGGTACAAGAAGACTCCTGCTGGATGGAGAATTAAGACCAATGGACCAGTCATTGTGGACTTTGAGGAAGAATCCAAGCAGAAATCTCCAAAGAGGAGAAAAGTCATGGCTATTAAGGGTCAACAACCAGATAGTCCTACTAAGGACTCAGAGGCTAGTGAGGAAGAAACATGGGAATATGATTTTGAAGCTACTCCATCTCAAGGAGGATCCAATGAGGATGGTGAGTCTGAAAATCATAATGCTGAAGAAGATGAGGGAGAAGGAGATGAAGCAGGAACACAACCACAAGAAAAAGTTGTGTATCCCTGTGATTTGACTGAGGAGGAATATCTCACAATGTGGAATGAGGAGCAGGGTGGAAGAATTGCAGATGACACAGAGTATGACATCACACTTGTCAATTGTGATCATGAGCAATTGCTAGCACAAGTTCTAGCAAAGTTGGCGTCAAAACAACAGGAGGAAGAACAAGATGATATTGATGCTTACTCTGTTTCCTCCACCAGAAGAACCATTCAAAAAGGTGCCACAAGTCTAGCCTCAGCAATTGCACGAGAAGATCAATTGTCAAGTGCACAGTCCATTCCAATGGACATTGATGAGGAAATAGTCTCCGTGCCGAGCTCAAAAGAAAAAGGAAAAAAGGGCTATAAATCAGGGGGAGAAAGAGACTGTGCCTGTTACATCAGATGTTTTTCTCACTGAAGTCCTAGCTTCTCAAGCTTTCCCCAAAGCACAACCTGAGGGGGAGACTCAAGAACCTGCACCTTCTCAAGAACCACAAATGGAACTTCAAGCCCATTTTGCAAATCTTCAAACTATTCTTCTTCAAACGATGGCTGAAATGGAAGCAGGATTCAATCAGAAAATGCAGGCTTTTGAACAGAAGACAGATAGCAAGCTGCAGGGTTTGACCAGTCAGGTGAATAAGCTTGAAAAATCCATTGATCTCTATGGGAGAATGTTCTGCGCTGAGATAGCCAACATGCCTACATATACACTAGTCAGAACAAACAGAACAGCCTCAAACATGCCCTCTTCTCAAGTTGTAAGAGATCATGCTCAGAGGATGGGAAGTAGCCATGAAGAACCTTCCCAAGTGGAGGCTGATAAAGAGCCTGAAGATCATCCCTCCTCTTAAAAACTCCACCAACACTTTCCTAATTTTATTCTCTACTCTTATTGGACATTTTTCTTAATCTGTTGAGCAACATTTACATTTTATAAATTTCTTTCTGATGTTGACAAAAATGGGGAGAAGTTGAATTTACTCTTATGAAGTCTCACCAGATTAACTCTTCCATTTAGACAGGGGGAGAAATTTAAACAGGGGGAGGAGAACTTATTTCGTAGGATAATCTATTAACTTATTTCGCAGGATAATCTATTCTCATAGCAAAATTTAGTTTTGTGCAGGATAATCTTACTCTGTTCATGCTCTCCTATGAAAATACTTTCATTACTGAGAATACTTTAATTACAGGATCTCTAATGATGATTACCTGCAGGAGCAAATGTGATGATTACTTAGCTTTTAGTATTTTATCACTGGTTAAACTTTTTCTTATACACTCCTTTGAAATTTGAACTAGAGGAGTTTTGTCACCATAAAAAAGGGGGAGATTGTTGTGGAAATGCTCCTATATTTTGATTATGACAAAACCTTCAATAGAAATTATTTAATGAGATATGATGCAGGAAGAATGTGTAAGCAGCAGGTTGAGTGATTCCAATTCTGTCGCGCTGACGAAGGGTCAGATGGAAGAGCCTCTGACGAAAGGTCAGATTGAAGCGCCTCTGACGAAGGGTCAGATGGAAGTGCCTCTGACGAAGGGTCAGATGGAAGTGCTTATGACGAAGGGTCAGATGGAAGTGCTTCTGACCAAGGGTCAGATGGAAGAATTCCTAACGATCTAAACAGTGACGAACGGATCACATCAAATCTCCGTATTACCATTCCGTGCCAACTGTTCTAGTAAAAATCAAATCTTCTTTTAAACGAATCTGAAGAAAGATCAGTCCCTGCAAAACACGAAGACCCACGTATGGCAGGTTTCCGATCCAGGCAAGTGACATTTGTTAAAACTGATATCCCTTCTAATCAAGGGACTTTCTATACTGGGATATCATCGTTTAAGGAATATATCCTTGGGAATCAACTCAACTTATCACACTTATGGAAGCTGGAGATTCAGTTGTATGGGCGACTGAATCAGAAGGGTTCAATGTCTTACCCAACGGTCTACATATCTTCTGAAGATACAGTCTCGTTCAATCACGATTGATGACGTCCAATCAAGGATTGAAGAGCAATCCATTGGCTGGAATCCAACGGCTAGTTCGGAGGCAGGGGAGTATAAAAGAAGAATCATGATGGACTTAAGGGGAGAGGAGAACAACAATCCAAAGTGCAAGCATAATTTGAGTTTTGTCCAAAAGAGTATTCTGTGTACCCAATATCCTTCACTGTGAAAATTCGTGTGAGAGAGAAACCAAATACTTGAGTGGTTGTAATCCTCTTGGTGCTTCATAGTGAAATCCAGCCGATCGGCTGTCATCGTGGGAGAGTGGACGTAGGCTTGATCTGAGCCGAACCACTATAAATATTGTGTGCAATATTCTCTTCTCTAAACTCTTATCCTTGCGTTTAAGATTTTCTGCACACAGTTACAGGATCTTGTTATTAATCGCACACTGAATTTTATTTCTTCCGCAAGAAATATCAATATTGTTCAAAATCTCCTATTCACCCCCCTCTAGGAGATATTGCTAGATACAGCAAGAAGCTCTCGGCATCACGTTGTGCCAAATAGCATTCCCAGCCAGTAGACTTGCTTCTTTTTCCCATGTATTTAATGTCATCTGCCCATCATTCCGAATTTGTTTCATAAGTCTTGAGTTTGTAAGGACCCGACATGAACATTTCTGTTATCTATGGCAAGTTTCAAGTTGTGAAGGAACATATCATAGATATTCATCGGTGTTATTATTTGTTTATGCTAACCTTGTTTGGACGGGTAAGACGAGCTTTAGCACCTTTAAATCAATTCCATAATAAGCTTCCTCAGGCTAGCAAGTCTAACAGCCTAAAATAGAGATGACACCAATTGTCTGTCAAGAGCCAAGTCGCGCGAGTGTGAATCGCAGTGGCAGAGTTCCTAGATGACATTTTGAGTTCACTCAGCAAGCTCTAATTAATATGCAAGCACAGAGGTCGAGAGTTTGTCTCGTGCAGTTTGAAACTGTAATCTAGAGGCTGAAGTTGTCTGTCAAGAGCCAAGTCACGCGAGTGTGAGCCGCGAGGGCAGAGTTCGCAGACAACATTTTCAATTCATTCGACAAGTTTTGATCGACATGCAAGCGTTAAGGTCAAGATCTCGTCCCGAGCAATTCGGAGAATATACTCCAGAGGCCAAAGTGTAAGTTCAACCCTGGAGTAGTATTCTTTCCCCATGGTATTACTATTTGTGAAGCTAACTTCTTTGGACAGGTAAGGTGAACTTTAGCATCATGATGCCCATTCCATAACAGGTTCCCTCATTCTTGTGAGTAAATAAAATAGCTCGCTCCTTTTCAAATAGCCCTTTCACGAGTCTAAGACTCTGAATTGTGTCTTTTCACATAACCCTTTCACGAGTCTCAGACTCTGATTTGAGGCTTTTCAGACAGCCCTTTCACGAGTCTCAGACTCTAAATTGTGGCTTTTCACACAGCCCTTTCACAAGTCTCAGACTATGAATTGAGACTTTCAAAAAACCTTTTCACGAGTCTAAGACTCTGAATTGATACTTTTCGGATCGCCTTTTCACGAGTCTAAGACTTTGTATCATGTCGTTCCTTCTGAGGACCAAATCTGTATCATTCTTACGGTCATCCCAAAGGTGTGTTTGTTTGAGCTAACCTTGCTTGAGCCGCTGCGAGAGACGTGGATCCTTGAAGGCAACTCCCCGAGCAGTCCCCTCAAGTCTGGATAGACTTAAAGTCCAGAGCAAATACATTACCAATGCATGGAGCCTCGGAGTTTTAACCTTGCATGCGCAGGTTCCGAGTAAGTCTCCCCAAGCCTATTTGTTCTTGTTAACCTTGCATACGCAGGTTATGAGTAGTGCGGAGCCCTAGGGTTGATCTTGCATGCGCAGTTTCCCGAGCGAGTCTCCTCGAGCCAAACCAAATCCGTGTGTTTACATAGTCATCCCCAAGTTTTGTTTGTTTTGTTAACCTTGCATAGGCTGGTTATGAGTGGCGCGGAGCCCTGGGGTGAATCTTGCATGTGCAGGTTTTCCGATCGAGTTTCCTCTAGCCAAACCAAGCTCGTATCGTTATACGGTCGTGGATTTCCCTCTGAGGGCCAAGCCCGTATCGTTATACGGTCATCCCAGAGCTTTATTTGTTTGAGTTGACCTTGCATGCACAGATACCTCAAGTGAAGGCCAGGCCCGTATCGTTTATACGGTCGACCTAGAGTTTCATTTGTTTGTTTGAGTTAACCTTGCATGCCTAGGTACTGAGAAGCATGGAGCCCCGAAGCTAGCTCCCCGAGCGAGTCTCCACAATTTTGATCTTGATAGGATGCTTTGACGATTTTTCCAAGCACTGTCAGGTTTTTTTATTAACAAAATTAAATGTCCTTTCGTCTTAAAATGGAACCTCTTCGAGCTTCCATTCCAAGAGGGGCAGCTGTTGACACCTAATTTTGCCGATCCCACATTTTTATTATTTTATTTGCTGTTGTTGTTGGTGGTGGTGGTGTTGTTGTTGTTGTTGTTGTTGTTGTTGTTGTTGTTGTTGTTGTTGTTTATTTTTACATTTTATTTATTTAATTGCAAAATAGAGGAGGTAATAAAATGTAACATAAAAATAAAAAAAAATCACGACGGGCTTGGCGCCTCCGCGGCCCGCGTTCCTTCCCTCCGCGTTGGAGTGGGCCTGTACGCGGGCACACTCTCTATGTTTCCTTCCCTTCCTCCCATTTTTGGGCCTAATTGCCTCTCCCTTTCTGTTTCTTTTCCCGCAGGCCCACGAAGCATAGGCCCAAACCTCTTTTATTTGGTCCACGTCCACCGGTCCACTCCCCTTTTCTTTTCAGCACATGTTTTGCGCTCATGCCAATCTTCCTGGCCCACACTCACATCACTCTTAATTATCCGATACACTTCACGTGCTCCATCACGAACCCACGTTCACTGTCAGGCGGAATTTACTCCCATCCGGACAAAGAAGCTTAGGAAAAAGGACAAAACGTGCGTACAAGGAGGGAGAGGGGGTGGGTTGGGGTTTCTTCAGTCACAAAAAAAAAACGCGAGAAGAGGGGGATAGGAAGAGGAACCAGATAGAAAAAAAAAAGCAAGAGCGAGAGAGAGTGCTCGAGGCCGAGAAAGTCCGGCCACCGATGTTGTGATCCGAAACGACGGTGGCCTCGTGCGCGAGCCACCGCGAGCCAAGTTCCGGTTAGTCCCAAGCTGGCCGTGAGTCTCCATTCCAACCTCTCGTGCGCCCCTCCAACTCGACCTCGGCCTGCCGGGTGAGCTCCGAATCCACGGTGATGTCTCTGCCAGTCGATCCAGTGTGCGGGATTTTCCCTAGCAGTGTTGACAGTTCTAGTTGGTGGTCGAGGAAGATCGACGGGCCGATGATGATGCTGGTTGTTGATACCCCCAGGTTGCCTCGCCTCGCCTCGAGTTCATTTCTATGGATACCGGTAGAGAGGCGGAGGTGGGCGCGATACAACAACCATGAAGGTGACATCCACACAAGGCCGACGCACGTTCGATGGCCACGAGTGGATTCGTGGCGGCCTGTTTTCGGCGTGGAAGCGTTGGGGTATTAGTGGGTCTGACCAGTTGGTAGCGACACGACGACGGATGCGGTACAGGGACGAGATGAGCTCGATCAGTGACTGCGGAAGTCCAGCTAGAACAGAAAGCAGGCGTGGCGGTGGCTCAGGCGACGTCGTCCGTTCGTGGTAGTCAACGGCGAAGACCGACGGTGCGTTCGACATGGTAAAAGCTGGGGCTGCCATCAGTTTTCAGACGAGAGGGGGAGTGACGAAGCTGCCTTGAGGTGGTCGCCGCCGTCGCGGTCTAGCATCGTAGCCCGAGAGGCAGCGTCGTGGCTGGGGCGACGGATCGATACGTGTAACTCATAAGAGCCGCACGTTAGTTTAAGATACTCTGAAATGACAAACGACTGAATTTGGCCATAAATTGGACTTCGCAATGCATACTATTGACACCTAAATTTTGATTAACCTTTATTCTTCGAAAATTTATAGAAAATCCATAAAAAGTTGAAAAAAATTACAAAATCAACTTTGGTAGTCTTGGCCAAGCTAAATGAACCAATTTGATCAAAAAATGATTTTTCATGTTTTTCGTATTTTTGTAATATTTTGGAAAAATAAAATATAAAAATATAAAAAGAGGAAGAATTGAATAGCCAGTCAACCTGTTGATTCGTTGACCAAGAGAATCCAAAGGAGCTCTTCTGCACGTTGGTCTTTGGGGCCACACAAAATTCAATGCCGACTAAAGACGGAAGGAAAGTTGGGCAACGGCAATATATATAAACAAAGAGAAAGAGATGGTGAATGGGGTGGTCAAATAGGCCAAAGGGGGAATAAAAAAATAAAAGAAGAGGGAGAGGAATCTGTGGAAAGGAGTTCCACGAGGAAGCAAGCAATAAAAAAAGAATAAATAAAATAAAAGAAAGAGGAGAGAGATCAAGAAGGAGGAGGAGACCTTCTGCAACTCGTTCGTTCACCATTAACGAAGGTGAAGATAGCTTCGGTCACAGAGACCAGACACGAGAGAAGTCTCGAGGTTGAGTCCGCAAACTTCGAAGAGCCCGGATCGCCAGCACTGAGCCGTCTACGTGGCCTTCATCTATGAAATCAGGTCAGTTCTTCGGCATCCGATAATACTCTGACGTTGCAACCCACCATGTATTTGATCATGATAGTGTATATCAGGGCATATTTGTATGTTTTTGTTGATTGAATTGCATGTAGAACGACTCCTAAACCTCGTAAATATGTTTATTTGCATTGGTTTGGTTTGGTTTGCCATGGACGAGCCTACCAACCTCCGAATCTGATTGTGGACTCAAGAGAGCGACTGAGGGTAGCGCGAAGGTAAGTCTTCTGGAACTTCGATTTAGCTGTTTGGTTAGTTAGATTGGAGCTCGAACGTGGAAAAATAAAAAATCGAATGTTGAACTAGTTCACCGAAAAACATGTACTGTGGTGTTCGATTTAGGTTGTTCCCGTCGCTTTTCGATCTTGAAATGAACATATATTGATGTGGGATAGCGTGGTGTTTGTTTGATGTTGGAATCGTGTTGTTTTTTACGATTTTTTGACGTCGGATTCAGCATTCCGATGATACGTCAGCAAACATCTCCGGCGCGGGTTGTCTTCCCCGGCGATACGTTGACCAGTCAACGCATGTTGACCTGGTCAACACGTACATGGCAGCCACGTGGAGGCCACGTTGGCGCACAGTAATAATAGAATAATAAAAGAAATCAGAAAAATTCCAAAAAATGGAAAATTAAGGAAAAATTCAAAAACAAATTGAGAAAAATTACAGAAAATTCCAAAAAAAATTCTAGAAAATTCCCAAGACTAAAAATGACCAAAAATAATTGATTTGTTGTCATATTTGCGATTTTCTCTCGTTTAATCCAAAATGACGATTTTACCCCTCAATGGGTAAATCGTCTTTGCTATTCGATGACTTGTGGAAATTGCTTAGAATTTGGCGATGGGCCAAATAGGTGGCCAAACCTTGTGTCTAAGATTTCATATTTCATATTTTATTTTTTAGAAAATGACGATTTTACCCTTCGAATGGTAAATCGATTTCTAAAATTCAAAAAAAAATCAGGAAAATTGCAAAAAAAAAAAAAGGAAATGGGTCAATTGAGCGACCAAACCTATTTTTGTCATTGTTTTACTCCGGATTCATTCCGAAATGACGATTTTGCCCTTTTTTGGGCAAATCGCCCCTTTTGTCTCAAAATTACGACTTTACCCATGATGGGTAAAATCATGTCTAAATCATTCCTAAGCTTGATTGATACTTCTTTAGGCTAATAGAGCCTTATTAGGAGTGTCATGTTGATTTGGTGTGTTTATTTTGCATATTTGGATTCATTGATTTGCGCATTCTAATATTGATTGTGATTGCTAGGATAGCCATTCCTATTTGCATGAATTCCTAGATTTAGGATTCGTACCTTACTCATTTGCATGAAATCTTAGGTCAGAAAAATTCAATCAGTTTAGGTACCGAAAGGGCGTCAACTCTGACAGTTGATGTAACTAAGTTCCCGAACTCATTTCTCTAGTTATCGCAGAATTGAATAGAAACTCCCGAGTATTCAATAGGGTGGTCCAATCATACCCTCCAAAAAAATGATTGATGGCGACTCCATGGCATGCACATTTAGCACATGTCACAAGACCACATTGAAGGTCGACTACTGTTGACACCTGATTTTTGACCAAGTCTTTTTCAGTTTTATTTTTGAAAAATCACAAAAAATTCATAAAAAGTCAAAAAATTACAAAATCAACTTTGGTGGCCTTGGCCAAGCCCAAGGAACCATTCTTGACCAAAAAATAATTTTTCATATTTTTCACATTTTTTAGCATTTTTAGAAAATAGAAAAATATTAGAAAAATCAACAAAAATAGAATTTGAGGTCACAAAAATATAGGAAAATAGTCGATATTTTTCTTTTAAATCTCTTGTCATTTTGACCTCATCAAGAGTCAAAATTCAAGTTTAATTTTGTGTGTTTCTTTGTAACGCACAGGGTTAAATTTGTCAAAAAAATACGTTTTGAGTCTTTCTATTTGTAATACTTTGCATTTTAAGAGTCTTGACATTCGACTTGATTGCCCCACATTCCAATTTGGTTCAATTGTGCACTGATTTAATCAATTTTGGCTTTAGGGACCTAATTGCACAAAATTCTTTCCATTTTGGTCCCTAAAGTACCAAATCCAAAATTAAAATTTTCTGAGGGACACCCATAGAACTCCAATGCTTCCTCCCTATAGTTTTTGACCCACTGAATCTAATGATGGGCTCAATTGGGGTCGATTCGTCCATTAGGAACCCCAATTTGACAAAAATCGATTTCGGATCTTATTCAACATTTGGGGTTTTCATTTAAATCCACACTCATTTTTCACTAAATCACCATACTAGATGGGATTCATCTCATGGAAGCCGATTTCCAAATTTAATTTGAGAAATTAGGGATTTTGGTGGGTCAATTTGCCCTATTTTTGGCGAACCGGGTCAACTGGGTCGGGTTGACCCGACCCAGTCAACCCGTTGACCAAAATTGGTCATAACCAAGAACGCCCTCTGCTTGCTCGGCTTCTTCTTGGCGCACGAACAGAAGAAGAGCGAGAGGTTAGTTGAGGAGGGAACGGATTCGGGGGGAAAAGGCAACAACCAAAACAGAAAGGAGGAGGAACAGAAGGGCTCGGGGGGCCTTCTTCTTCGCGCACGCACGCAACACACCGAAGGAGAAAAAAAAAAGAGAACAAGGAGGAAGAGGAGAGGAGAGAGCTCGCGACGGGCAGGCGAAGAACAGAGAGAGAGCGGGCTCGCAGAGGAAAAAAGAGAGAGAGAGCCGCAGAGAGCGCTCGCGGAGGAAAAACAGAGAGCTCTGAGAGAGAGAGAAAGAGAGAGAAAGGAAGCCGCGAGCTTCAAAGGCTCGGCCACGGCGAGCGACGAGGAATCGAAGCTTCGGGTATATCCTCCGAGCTTCGTGACGCCCCAAGGAATCTCCAGAACCAAGCGGTGTCGCATTTCATCGCCGAAATAGGTGAGGTCTTCCTTCGAGCTTCCTCTCGGCCTCCAATGGAAACTCAAGCTAGACTCGCTCATTTGCCGCGATTTTTGTTGCAATCGTTTTGTCTCGCTTCACTGAACATTTTTGCTTTTGATGGCATGCGATTTCGTTGGGTAAAAACCCGAGTCGACCTCCAACTCCCTCCGATCGGTCGGAAGCTCCATGGCTCGTCTCACACCAAACCGAAGCTCCGCAACCCCAAGGTAAGTTTGCTCTGACTCCATAGATGTTGTATGATAGTTAAGAATGTTCGTTTGACGCTAGAAACCATTAGGACGAGTAGTCGTCGGAGTTTAGCTTCGGCCGGAGGTTGCACATGGAGGAGATGTTGATCTGCTCCGTCAAGGCTTCGACATGTTGTAGAGGAGATTGAAACGAGTTGAATGGCGGTGGTTTCGCGATTTTTGGTGGTCCATAGGCGGAGAAACCGCCTCCCGACGAGGCGTCGGCGAGACAGAGCCGGCGCCGGTCGTCTTCTTCGGCAAGGTTGTTGACCGGTCAACGAAAGTTGACCGGTCAACGCCTACGTGGCGCTGACGTGGCGCCCACGTGGCAGCCACGTCAGCGCATTCGGTTAAAACCGAATAAAAAACAAACTTGATCCGACGGTGGTAGACGTGCCACGTGTCGCGATCTCGCCTTTTTCGGAAATAAAAATGATTTTCAGATAAGTTGATCGGACGGTTGTAGTTCGATCAGGAAGTTCAATCGTGGCCATCAGTCTCTTTCGTTACATCAGACCGTCCGTACGTCGACGCGTGGCGCAATCAGAGCCGCTCATTCGGTTTGGGCGGGAGTTAAAAATTTGAGCGGGAGGAGTATAAACGGCGTCGTTTCGGTGCGGGCCGGGTCTGGGTTGGGCCGGTCGCCCGTGGGCCGGGTCACCCGACCCGGCCCGAATAACAATTTTTTTATATAAAAAAAAATCAAAAAATGATTTTAAAAATAAAAAAAATCGAAAAAATCCTAGAAAATCCAAAAAAAATGCTAGAAAATTTCAGAAAATTCCAAAAAAAAATGTGGAAAAATTGTGGAAAAATCCTAGACACTCTAGAAATCCCCAAAAATCGAGGATTGACCACAGACAACTGGTCAACCCTATTTTTGGGGTTTCTTACCCAATTTTTCGAGACTTGACGACATTACCCTTTAAGGGTAAGTCGCCTCTGCTGTGCATGCTAGATAAGGCCGATAATGCCAAGGTGAGAATTAGGGCCGATTAGACGACCAATTCTTAGGTTTGGGTTTTCGAGTCCCGCCTCTTTTCTCAAAATGACGATTTTGCCCTTTAATGGGAAAATCGTCTTTCTTATCTCGATCGAGTTCTGAAAATTGCTTGAAGTTAGGGTTTGGGTCAGGTGGACGACCAGCCCTAATATTTGAGATTTTCAGTTCTCATCTTTGTCTAAAATGACGATTTTACCCTTTTGAGGGTAAAATCACTTTTAAATTCCAGAAAAATTCTGGAAAATCCTGAAAAATAGGAAATGGATTGGATTGATGGCCAATCCTATTTCCCCTATCTTTTGACTTCCCAATTTCTCTAAAATGACAGATTTACCCTTTTAAAGGTAAATTTTCCCCGAATTGTTCAAAATTACGATTCTGCCCCTCATGGGCGAATCATGCCAAAATCATTCCTAAGCCTTGATTGATATTTCTCTAGGCTAATAGGGCCTCATTAGGGATGGCATGCTGATTTCATGTGTTTTATCCGCATGTATTGATTCCTTGATTTACGCTATTACTTTTAATGATTGTGAGTGATAGGGTAGCTATTCCCATCTGCATGAACTCCTAGATTTAGGGTCAATGCCTCACTCGTCTGTATGAAATCCTAGGATCAGATAAACCATTCAGCTTAGGTACCGAAAGGGCGTCAACTCTGACAGTTGGCGTAACTAAGTCCCCGAACCCACTTCTCTGGTTTCCGCAGAATCGAATAGACCACTCCCAACTATTCGATAGGGTTTCCGATCGTACCCTCCACGAAACGATTGGTGGCGACTCCTTGGCATGTACACTCATCACATGTCACTAGACCACACTAAAGGTCGACTACGTATATCCAGCAGTTGCGATTTGGGAAATGGACCTTGGGAGAGGCCCGCGTCCGATCCAGCCAGCGATCGGGCGGCCCATTAGCTCGCTCCCGCCTCCGAGCTCGAGAGGGTCGCGACAAACTGGCGACTCCACTGGGGACTTATTCTAAACCAGAATCTCTGGTTACGAATTCCAGAGGACTTGAGCCGATTAAAAAGTTGTTTGGTTTATCTGACCTTGTTTTCTGCAGATGCTGTCGAAGGTGAGGTACGTACACTAACCATTGTGTTAAATGTTTTTGCAGATTGGAGAAATAAGGGGTGGAGTGATTGTTGACATTTTTCCTGCAGGTTGGAGTTGGGAATGTATGTTTACTTTATGCATTTACTGAAGCGGTGTTTGATACAAACTGCTGTGCATGACTTTGCATTGTGATGATCACGACACATCGCACACACTGGCGGTCAAACCCCGACTGCAACCACCCTTAGGTTACCTTAGATAGGGAAAGGATGCGAAAAGGATCTTGTGTTTGATGGCACTTGGGACTTTCGTATTCGTTCCCGCCTACCATCTGCATTGGCGATATCTAGCCCTCTTGGGTAGGTACCCTTGGGGAGGAATCTGCCTCATGTGGATCGTGGGAGCTTGAGCCATAGGTTCCTCACCTGATTTTCGATTTTTAGAGTATACCCCCCACTTGTCTCATGCGCATGTCTGTGAGAGGTTGGTATACCTAAAACCAAAAAAAAAAAAAAATCCCACAGATCACTGTAAGTATGATTTCTCCCTCTGCTTGTTCATTTCATTGTGAAATTTCATGATAGGAAATTCATGTAAATCAACCGAATACCCTGGGTGTTTGAGTTTACAAATGAAATTTTTTGACTATGAATTTTAGATACAAAAGTTGGAACACTTCTAAGCCGTCCCTACGGAATAGATGGTTCACCCAAATTTTCAATCATGGATTAAGATGACATTTTCTATGTCTAAAATTCCTCCAATTTAAGATTTTGGGGCATAAAGTTAAAACCATGTTTGCAATCACGTTTTGTGTAGTGATTTCTTGAAAACAAGGATCACATGATTTTTACAAGAAAAATGTCACAAAGCAATCTTTCAAGATTAATGCCCCCATTTGCATATTAAACGTTTGGAATAAAATGGGTATTTGGTTGATGACCATGGATCGATCTTTTAATGACGTATCCTCTTATCTTGAAATCTTGGCGGACATCAGATGCCCGTAAATAGGGGTTATGAGATATGTATTGTCGCCTCGCTTTCATTATGAGGGGCGACCTCATTGAGAGACGTTTTTGCTATGTAAAATGCTAAGTGTGTCTCCTTTCTGACAGGTTATACATGACATACATTTATTGAAGATTCCTTCATCTAATCGCATGCGAGATGTGATCGAACGATGGTAAAACTGTAATCGTTCCAATAAAAACTTCGAGTGTTATACTTGACTTGTTTGGTTATTTCTTTTGCCAACAGGTCAAAACGGCTGAAGGCCAATGATGCGAGGCTTGTTTTCCCTGTAACATGAAAGGAGATGCGTCTTCATCAGGAGCCACCCATGGGGTTTCCAAAATAAGATGAATCGACAATGATAAGCCCAGAACAAGACAACATGAAAATGGGGCATGCCTGATTTGGATCGACCTCTCTAAGTTGAAAAAGGTGTATTCGTTCCAAATTAAATTGATTTGTTTAAACAATGACATGGTTACTCGCACTTGCAGGTGATTATAAAAAATGAGTGGGGATCGTTAATGAACATTCATTCATCTCTAATGACCAAGATGATGGGAGCTGAGGTGAAATAAAAGGATTGTGTGAGGTCGACATTTGTCCCTTTAAAGAAGACTCAATTGTGGACCCTCAAAACTGGAGGCCAATGTGACATGGCATGATCGCTAGTTAAAGCATGTCCCGAAGAGTACAAACACTCGTGTTTCCCACCATGAGATTGATGATCACTCAACCATAAAAGGGTGTATATCGTTCCTCATTTCAATCCTCTCAAGATATGAAATGATCATCTCCTTTTCTATATGTAGGGATGGAGAAAACTGAATGCTTATTTGTGAAGCAACACTTCAAGGTGTAAATGTACACAAATAGAGATAAATCTACACTTGTGGATCTCAAGTAGTAGGGTGCTTGAGGAGCGTCGTGAAGTCATGACAAATCGAAAAGACCATGAAGAGATGATCGTTGCCCATCTTTTGAATCAAGAGGGAGTACTTGTTTTAATAATTAATTTTCGTAATCAAAAGTCAAACATCTTTCTTTCTCTCTAAACAGATTGAAATGCATCAATAGAGCGAAAGTGTCGAAAGATCACCCAACCTCAAGAAGGAGAGTGACAGAACCCAAATAGTGTCGAACATCGTGCAACATCAAAGGCTGAGACCTCCGGATGATTACGATGAAGTTTCATCCTCTGTTGTCACAAAAGGGAGTAAATTGTCCCTTATTCTGATTCCATTTCATACTAATGACTGAGATGTTTCTCTTTCATATACAGAGAATGATAGTCGAAGACATGTGTCAGAAAAGATTGAAGAATGTCAAACACCAAAATCACCTGACGTGGAAGTGATTGACTCAACCAATAGGGATGGCATTAGCGTGATACAATGGAGCTTCATATGGCTAAATCAGCTAACTCAAGGTGGAGTACTGAGTTGCTAGAGGCAAATCATTTCCCTATCCAGAAAGCATACCAAAGCCGAAGACATCAGATTCATCATAGTGATACATGGGACGAGTCCCTGAAATAATGGTTATCACTCATGGAACGTAATGGAATGGAATCCATCCATTGAATACAAAAAGCGTTTCACCATGGCAACAACGCTTCCAAGAAGAACAATGCCGAGCCACCCCTCTTGGTAGAAAAGGACGTATCGTTCCTAAATAAGTTTCAATCAGATGTGGAAATAATATTTCCTATCTTTTTCCTCTCAGGTGATGAACAGAGTTAAGACACCCAAGAAGCAACGACTTCAAAATGACAGAACAGGGAGTACCCACTTTTCATATCATCTCACACATGCATTTAGGATAGATGATTTCAAGAGCGTCATAATGGCTCGATTTGCGAACAAAATTCTCGAGAAAACTTGAAAAAGTTTCTTAGCAATTAGAAGTCTATTTGAAAAGAGCATTCAAAAAAGAAAGAATTCAAACTTTACAGATTGGCGTACTTAATGAAGAGATACTTTCTGTGAACAAGAATGAAAGGCACGAATCCATTTTTCGTTGCAAACAAGAATCATCTTAGATCACTTGCATCATACATATCATGCATGCATCATTCATATGCATATTCTCCCTTGAAAGATGCCGACAGGTCAAGACAAAAGAATCCAAATGAAAGGGAAATGCCTAGACCCAAGGAACGAAGGGTAAATTGTATCAATTCCAATTGCCCATTTTGTATGCTGCTCTGATACGAACCTTCTTTCCTTTGATAGGGAAATATCAAATAGTTCAATGGCAACTATGATGGCTGATATTAAGGCAATGCCGGAAGCCTCCCAAGCCAGACAGACAATAGTTCCTAGACAACTCAAATCCATCTCTTGCACCTGATATAGCTGATAAAGAAACGACGGGAAATACTCAACGGGCGGAGGAGGATATCCGTGAGCCGAACACCCCGTCGCAACAAAAAGCGTCCCATGTTGTTATCAACCTCGAGAATAAGGAAAAAGGGGAAGCATACCGTAAAAATCAAGGTGGAGTCCAAGAGATTAGCCAAGATCGAAGAATGCTTGAGCAGCCAAGGTTATGAATTGGCTCGTATAGACGAGATATCTCCCTTCACCAAGGTGGAGACTCCTCTTGACTACAACGAACCAGACTTCGTGAGGAAGTATAATGGGACAGGCTATCCCCGTGCTCACCTCAAATATTATCTACGCAAGATGGCGCAGTATTCAGACTATGTTCCATTACTGATGAACACGTTCCAAGAGAGTCTAGCTGGCGCCGCTCTGGCTTAGTTCATCGAGCTGGACCTAGAAGATTATGACGGGTGGAAAGATCTTGCAGAGGACTTCCTCAGACAGTATAAATTCAACACGGCTACAACAAGAGAAGATTTGTTGCGAACCTCGAAGATAAGGGGCTAGTCGATTAGAACATACGCCTAGAGATGGTTAGACACCTTAGGATGTCAGACCTTCGCACACTTGATAAAGGTGGCTGAAAGGCTCGAATGGGCCTTAAGAGAAATGAGGCCTCATGAAGCTTCTACCAGAAAACAGTATCCCCTGAAAAAGGATAGAGAGAAGCCGGACTGGACATAGCGTTTATACCAGATCCCCACAAGCCCAAGACGTTTGGCAATTCCAATCAGACCAAAGGAGGATCATCCTGGTCAACACCGAAAGTACAAGAACCTAGAAAGAGGCAACCCCAAAAGCAGTTCTCTCAGCTCCCGAGACCTTTGTCCAAGCTACTCCCGATGCTGCTAGAATAACACTTGGTGGCAAAGGAACCACCTAGAGCGATAATTGCTATATCCTTAAGCTAGAGGTACAAGCTTTGATTGACAGCCAGATTCTAAAATTTGACAACGTGGCTCCAAACGTACAAGAAAACCCGCTCCCTGATTATCAAGCAATTGGGGGAATATTCACTGAAGATGAGGAAAACCACCTCCAGCTGAAGGTGGACATGTTTAAGCTGACCGACCTTCTGGCGACCGCTTCATCATACCCAAAAGCAGGTGAGATCTCTGCAGACGTAAAGAAGCTATGTATCGCCAAGATGATGAGCTTGGGGATAATGTCCGATATTACCGATAAAGAATTCGAAGGAGTCGAAGCTTCTCTATCTTTGGAAGGAAGCCATTTCATGATCAAAACTGAGTGGGGCAGCACCCGGGACATCCCGCACGAGGATCTGGTAGACAGTCTTGGGCCGGTCATTCAGTCAGAAGAAGAATTCGAAGAGGACGAACTGAAAGCCAAGATGTGAAGTCTAGCAGATCGCAGATTCATGGCTAACGCACCTGAAATATGTGAAATTATAGACAACCTGGGTCAGGACTCTGGAGGATACGACTTTAAAGTGGAGTACTCTGCTCCCCCTAGCTGCTATCAGATAATGGAAGATATCATATCAGACGGATGGGGATGCATGGATGATCCCGTTCAACCTGAAAAGGCCTTTTTCAAAAGAACCTGAGTCATCCTTGACCAAGTAAGGGTTACTAAGCTTGGCACAAAGCAGTATGCTGAAACAAAGAGATCAAAGAATCAACAGCAGGGTTTAGCTGAAAGAGAATACCTGAGATCTGCCACATCAGCAATGTTAGGTGACGATGACCGACATTGACGATTGAGAGACGAAATCTCCTCAACGGACCTTGACAAAACTATGTCAATGATTGAAACCGCTACGACCGTGGTAATTAAACTGGAAGAGCTTGACAGCTTGAATAAGGTAGAAGATTGCCTAGTCAAGCCTATTTTGATTCGATTGCTAGAAGACGAAGAAGACGGCACAGCTAAACCAGGGACGTCTTATCAGACGACAGTAACTGTAAAAGTCCCTCCGATAGAAAAGTACAATCCTAAAGCAGTCCACTGGGACTATGGGATAGAGGAAGAAGACGATGATGAAGGTTATGCGTCTATTCGCAGGGAATAGAATGCCTTTGAGGAATCAACGCCTCCTCCTTCGGAAGAGCCGGCTACTGTCAATTTGGGGGATACTGAAAATATCAAAGAAGTCAAGATCGGTGGACATTTATCCCGAGATAAAAGACTCAAGTTCACAGAATTACTAAGAAGGTCGTTAAGATGTCATGCGACAAATTTCAAAGATGTCGAGCTACCAAGAGGTAGATAAAAGTGATCGAAGACTCAGATGGTTGAGATAAATAACCAGAACCAGCAAAGAAGGTTCATTAGGGCAAGCCCCTCCTTTCCTGTCAAGAGACCAAGCTGGGGGCAAGATTCTCATGCGCCACCAAAATAGCATATTGGAGCAAGTTATCAAGATCAAAGACGACAAACGTCAAGACATGCCCTATTGGGGCAAAGCAACCGAAAGAGATGATTTCCTTGATCAACGGAAATGCAAATACCTCAAAGGGAGTATCACGTTCCTTGGTGATTTATGTAAAGTTAAACATGGATGAATACTCATTGCTTCATGTACAGGTACAAAGACCTCTTCAAATAGGATTGGAAATCGTCAAATGATATGAAAAATGCTAAGGCATTTGGCCAAGATAAACGTCGCCCAACTGGGGCAAATGGGTTGTTGATGTTATCAACACCTTCAAGCGTGGATGGAGGGATTTGACGAATGTTGTCCATATCAGCATACAATATTGGAATGGACTCAATCAAGAGATAAATGTCGACAATTGACAAAAGAAGGGTAGTTGGGTGTCGTATCCAATTTACTCATTTTTCTTGCATTTGCTAATGCAAAACCATTTCTGTGGCAGAATACGCCATTAGGACATTATCATGGGTCCAACGAAGAGGAGAACATCACAAGGATGGTCACAAGTGACAAAGATGCATGAAGCAAACGACTTTCTCAAGCATTGGAAGGATGAAACTTCAAAGGTGAAAAATCAAGTGAAGATCCAAGTAAGAGATAATCCAAACTGGATAAGGGATCACATGAAAATGCAAAAATAAATAGAACCATTTGACTGGGGCAAGGATTACCTAGCCATGACAAGTCATGCCTAACTGGGGCAAGCGAATCATCTACGTGACTGGAGGAAAAAGTGGCATTTCATTCCCAGCAGGATCAATGAACGTGATAGAAGAGTCGTTCACATCAGAGTTAAACCTCGAGATACAAACTTGAGTGAAGGGTGACTTTGTGTCGTTCTAATTTGATCTCCAATGATCTTTCTCCTAATATGAATTGGCCTTAATTTCAACAGAAAATTACTGGCACTCAAAAGGAAAGAACTCGCCGACTCAACTTCAAGGCGAGATGATCTTTAGAGATAACAGTTTCGGAAGTCAAGCATTCAAGAAATGATCTTTGGCTATAAGATCAAGTGGAGGGTAAAAAGTATCGCTTCTACACCACATGCTTTAGCATACATTTTGATAAGAATTCATTTTTCCTTGAATAAGGAACTCCGAAGAATGGCATGGAAGACGTTCGAAAGAGAATGAAGCCATCGAGCAGGATTCATTGCCCCAATCAGACGAAGGTGTCATCGCCGTAGGTCGAAATGGCCGTTTTCTATAATCTACATATTGGCGTTCAGATTGGAATGCATGATCAAGAGGACTTACTGTCGTGGTGGTCAGGTGCATGTCCTTTTCTACAAAGACTGAGAATTTCAAGAAGTTTTAGAACAACTTAACCATCTTGTGTTGTTAAGAAAAATGCAGATTTTCATGAATCTATCCACTTCCATTGGAGTGCTTGATCAAGGGTAAGGTGTATCGTTCTAATTTTCTGAAATTCGAGAGCATACACTGACATATTCCTTTTATGTTTTTCAGGAATCTCTAGTCGCGCTGGGCAGGTAAGTATTCCTTTCCCAATCTTGTAGGTTTTTAAGACTGTCAGAATCCTTACTTCTAGAATTTGAAGGCTTCTTGGAATCTAGCATGCATTCAAATCTCATGTCTAGAAAAACGCAAAATTCTCACAGTCATATCATTGGCATTCATGTTTAAACTTGGAGGTTATCTGAACATGATTGAAATGTGCATTGTGCATCATAAATCTCCTTGGCGGGTAAGTTTTGGAGAAAAGCGAAATGAACTTTTCCAACAAGAGTTGTTTAAAACTGTTTAAAAGGATGTTTCCTCAGACAAGAGGCAAGCTGTGTCCAAACACGTCCCATACACACTTGAGAGATGAGTGGAGTGGCAAGGATAGCGAGACCTTGACCTACGGACGTAAGGGTTATTCGCAGTAATTACATGGATTGAGACGACGGAGGCATTCGTTTCTCTATCATAAACACTACAGGTGACCATTGATAACCCTTTGAACGACGGTTTCATTCTTTACCCCTGTCAAGAACCACCCCACAATGGGGCAAACTGGAGGTACGTCCAGCGGTATCAGGAGGTAAATGGTTAGAAGTTCTCTTGCTCAGACTTGCATCAATCTTCGTGTGTTGCTTGTCATTTTAACTTCTATGGTAATTCAGGTGCTTAAGGATGACGAAAAGCATTCGTTTCTCTATCATATACACTTCTATCCTTTGCACAGCCCAGTTGAGCCTATACGTTCATTTCACAAACCCGTTGGTGATCATTGCATATTCCAAGACGGAAGCAACGTCCCTTCAAGAGCAGAAGAGTTCAAAACACAGGATTTGTGAAAAATTCATAGATTAATGTTTGAGTGCTAAGATTCAAGTTGTACATCTAGCACACTCATTTGAAAATTCTGATCCCCAAAAGAAAAGAAATGGTGGGATCTCGACAAAAGATGTGAAAAAGAAAAAAGAGAAAAAAAATCCGATCCTGGGCATCAAGAAAAAGCAAAGTGCCTGGTAAAAGCAAGGCCAATGCCCATCCAAATACTTGTACACTTGTGAATTAGGTGTTTGATCTTGTAAATGCCAAAAGATGGCATGATACCTTTGTATAGGTCACTAGTGAGATCTGATTGTAAAAGAAAATCCCAAGGGAGCTGGACAGCAAGGGATACTCCCAGATTATGTCACACTCAGATGATGAAAGTGTAGACAAGACGTTGACACAGTCTCAACATGAAAGAGATATTCTCTAAAGACAAATGTGCGCTTCGAAGACTGACAATGCACTTCAAAAACTGAAGACGCTCTTTGAATCAGAAGGGGCAAGATGGCAGCAAACTTGCAGTGATCACTAATGTTAAATCCCTTCGCATATTTTGAGCCAAAAACAAGCCTTTTTGGTCCCCAAACCTACCTACGTTACAACCCTAAAAAGCCTTTTCAGATTAAGGCACATGGATTGACATAGGGTTTAATGTCTAAGCTTAGCTCGAGGAAGTTCGAGCAAGATTATTTCTCTCTCATTTTGCAGGTTTCTTGACTTGTAAACCCGGAGCAGACATTGAAGACTTCTCTTCGAAAGCCTTGACTTGCACGCAAGTCCCCCTTTGAAAACCGTTGACCAAGCCCAATATTACGGTCCCTGGGAAGTCCTCCTAATCGATCGAGGTGTATTCACTACGAATGATCCTGAACCCTAGGCGCAGGTTTGATAGGAAATTTGAGTGCATTCTTGGTAAAAGACCATTATCTCAAAATGGTGAGAAGTCCTCTTTGATGAGAATACTCCGTTGGACATTTTAACCAAACTCCTGTGGGTAATTTCAGATTGTTTGATTCAAATTTTCCTCACAAGGGATTTTTGATCACTCCCGTATGTCGCAAGATGTTTTGGATAACCTCCAGCATCATAATGCATTTATTGAAATCTTTCATGACTATTGATATAAGTCATAAAGTGCTGTCAGTTTGACATCAGATATCACTTAAAGACCATTGATGTGCCTTTGGTAAGAAAATTTTCAGATTGGAGCTTCTGCAAGATTCTTGATGACTTCAGCTCCTAAAATGGCTTGTATCACTCTTGGTGAGAAGCGTTTAACATGTCTAAACTTCTGCAGAATTCCTGGCAATCCCAGATCTCAAAAGAGCACAACTTCTCTTGGTAAGAAAGAGTTTACATGTTCAAGCTTCTGTAGGACCCCTGGTCTCTCCAGACCTCAGAATGCTACTTCTTTTGTGAAGAATATATTTCAAGTTTAAACTTCTGCAGGACCCCTGGTAACCCCAGGTCTCAAAATAACACATTTCTCTAAGAATGAGAGTTTATATGCCTGAGCTTCTGACAGATTCTTGGTAACCCCAGATTCTAGAATGCTATTGTTCTTGGTTAAACTTCTATAGGAATCATGGTAACCCCAGATTCTAGAAGGATGCCTTGCTCTGTGAAGAAGAGCTTTCAAGTTTATTTTCCTGCAAGATCCCTGGTAATTCCATATCTCAGGAAAACACATTCTTATGAACAATTTTGTAGGTTTGAGCTTTCTGCAGGATACCTGGACTCCCCAGATCCCAGAATGTCACCTTCAATGTTAAAGAGGACAATCTTCGAAATCATCCCTTTGTGAGATTTCAAATTTACAGGTTTGAGCTTTCTGCAGGATACCTGGAGTCCCCAAATCCCAGAATGTCACCTCCAATGTCAAAAGGACAATCTTCGAAATCATCCCTATGTGAGATTTCAAATTTACAGGTTTGATCTTTCTGCAGGATACCTAGAGCTCCCAGATCCCAGAATGTCACCTCCAATGTCAAAAGGACAATCTCCGAAATCATCCCTCTGCGAGATTTCAAATTTACAGGTTTGATCTTTCTGCAGGATGCCTGGAGCTCCCAGGTCCTAGAATGTCACCTCCCATGTCAAAAAGGATAATGTTTGAAATTATCTCCCTATGTGAGATACCAATATTACAGGTTTGATCTTTCTGCAGGATACCTGGAGCTCCCAGATCCCAGAATGTCACCTCAAATGTCAAAAGGACAATCTCCGAAATCATCCCTCTGTGAGATTTCAAATTTACAGGTTTAAGCTTTCTGCAGGATACCTGGAGCTCCCAGATCCCAGAATGTCACCTCACATGTCAAAAGGACAATCTTCGAAATCATCTCTATGTGAGATTTAAAATTTACAGGTTTGAGCTTTCTGCAGGATACCTGGAGTCCCCAAATCCCAGAATGTCACCTCCAATGTCAAAAGGACAATCTTCGAAATCATCCCTATGTGAGATTTCAAATTTACAGGTTTGATCTTTCTGCAGGATACGTGGAGCTCCCAGATCCCAGAATGTCACCTCCAATGTCAAAAGGACAATCTCCGAAATCATCCCTCTGCGAGATTTCAAATTTACAGGTTTGATCTTTCTGCAGGATGCCTGGAGCTCCCACGTCCCAGAATGTCACCTCCCATGTCAAAAAGGACAATGTTTGAAATTATCTCCCTATGTGAGATACCAATATTACAGGTTTGATCTTTCTGCAGGATACCTGGAGCTCCCAGATCCCAGAATGTCACCTCAAATGTCAAAAGGACAATCTCCGAAATCATCCCTCTGTGAGATTTCAAATTTACAGGTTTAAGCTTTCTGCAGGATACCTGGAGCTCCCAGATCCCAGAATGTCACCTCACATGTCAAAAGGACAATCTTCGAAATCATCTCTATGTGAGATTTCAAATTTACAGGTTTGATCTTTCTGCAGGATACCTGGAGTCCCCAGATCCCAGAATGTCACCTCCAATGTCAAAAGGACAATATCCGAAATCATCCCTCTGTGAGATTTCAAATTTACAGGTTTGAACTTTCTGCAGGATACCTGGAGTCCCCAGATCCCAGAATGTCACATTCAATGTCAAAAGGACAATCTTCGAAATCATCCCTCTGTGAGATTTCAAATTTACAGGTTTGACCTTTCTTCAGGATGCCTGGAGCTCCCAGGTCCCAGAATGTCACCGCACATGTCAAAAGGACAATGTTTGAAATTATCTCCCTGTGTGAGATCCCAGTGTTACAGGTTGGAACTTTCTGCAGGATACCTGGAGCTCCCAGATCCCAGAATGTCACCTTCAATGTCGAAAGGACAACATTCAAGATAGTCTTTCTATGAGATCTCAGGTAGCCCCTAGATCCGAGAAGAATCTTATCAAAGCTTTTGCAGGTTTAAGTTTTCTGCAGGATACTTGGAATCCCCAAATCCCAGAATAACGCATTGCATGTCGAAAGGACAATTTTCAAGATCAGCTTTCTGTGAGGTTCTAGGTAACCCCTAAACCCAGAATAGCTCATTTGGTGAAGCCTAAAGGTTAGGCACACCTCACTTGTACGAATCCTAGTTAATTCCTTAGAATATAGGATCAAAAACTATTTTCAGAATCAGCTTTCTGTGAGGTTCTAGGTAACCCCTAAACCCAGAATAGCTCATGTGGTAAAGCCTAAAGGTTAGGCACACCTCACTTGTACGAATCCTAGTTAATTCCTTAGAATATAGGATCAAAAACTATTTTCAGAATCAGCTTTCTGTGAGGTTCTAGGTAACCCCTAAACCCAGAATAGCTCATGTGGTAAAGCCTAAAGGTTAGGCACACCTCATTTGTATGAATCCTAGTTAATTCCTTAGAATATAGGATCAAAAACAATTGTCAAAATCTGCTTTCTGTGAGGTTCTAGGTAACCCCTAAACCCAGAATAGCCCATTTGGTAAAGCCTCAAGGTCAGGCACACCTCATTTGTATAAATCCTAGTTAATTCCTTAGAATATAGGATCAAAATGTTCGACAATCCCTAAGAGACTGGGTGCGTCATCCATAGGTTCCTAACATAAAGGAATCCTATTCTCGGCCTGATCCCCCTGAAGGATCAAAATGTTCGACAATCCCTAAGAGACTGGGTGCGTCATCCATAGGTTCCTAACAGAAAGGAATCCTATTCTCGGCCTGATCCCCCTGAAGGATCAAAATATTCGACAATCCCTAAGAGACTGGGTGCGTCATCCATAGGTTCCTAACAGAAAGGAATCCTACTCTCGGCCTGATCCCCCTGAAGGATCAAAATGTTCGACAATCCCTAAGAGACTGGGTGCGTCATCCATAGGTTCCTAGCAGAAAGGAGTCCTATTCATGGTCTGATCCACATACGGATCAAAATCCCTGACAATCCCTAAGAGACTGGGTGCGTCATCCATAGGTTCCTAGCAGAGAGGAGTCCTATTCATGGTCTGATCCACCATACGGATCAAAATCCCTGACAATCCCTAAGAGACTGGGTGCGTCATCCATAGGTTCCTAGCAGAGAGGAGTCCTATTCATGGTCTGATCCACCATACGGATCAAAATCCCTGACAATCCCTAAGAGACTGGGTGCGTCATCCATAGGTTCCTAGCAGAGAGGAGTCCTATTCATGGTCTGATCCACCATACGGATCAAAATCCCTGACAATCCCTAAGAGACTAGGTGCGCCATCCATAGGTTCCTAGCAGAAAGGAGTCCTATTCATGGTCTGATCCACCATACGGATCAAAACCCTGATAATCCCTAAGAGACTGGGTGCGTCATTCACAGGTTCCTGTCAAGTATAGGAATCTCATTCTGGTACGGCCTACCATACAGGCTAGAGTTTAACCGCCCTAGGATACTCAAAAGACGAGTCCCTAGGTATTCTCTTGAACCCGTTATACACCGCGCATGTCGCACGAGCATCAGGCAGGTGATCAACAGGTAAGTAACAGGTGGGTCTCTCTACTTTCTCTCTCACATCAGCAAAAGAATGAAGAGCAGAGCATTCACCAGTGGAACAAGAAAGATTGAGTGTCAAGATTCGTTTTTCTTTTCCCCAGTCGAGTCGGTCTAGACTCAGGTGTCACCTGTCTTTGAGTGAAACCTCTCACGAGATTCCTCTCAAAGAGGGGCAGCTGTTGACACCTGATTTTTGACCAAGTCTTTTTCAGTTTTATTTTTGAAAAATCACAAAAAATTCATAAAAAGTCAAAAAATTACAAAATCAACTTTGGTGGCCTTGGCCAAGCCCAAGAAACCATTCTTGACCAAAAAATAATTTTTCATATTTTTCACATTTTTTAGCATTTTTAGAAAATAGAAAAATATTAGAAAAATCAACAAAAATAGAATTTGAGGTCACAAAAATATAGGAAAATAGTCGATATTTTTCTTTTAAATCTCTTGTCATTTTGACCTCATCAAGAGTCAAAATTCAAGTTTAATTTTGTGTGTTTCTTTGTAACGCACAGGGTTAAATTTGTCAAAAAAATACGTTTTGAGTCTTTCTATTTGTAATACTTTGCATTTTAAGAGTCTTGACATTCGACTTGATTGCCCCACATTCCAATTTGGTTCAATTGTGCACTGATTTAATCAATTTTGGCTTTAGGGACCTAATTGCACAAAATTCTTTCCATTTTGGTCCCTAAAGTACCAAATCCAAAATTAAAATTTTCTGAGGGACACCCATAGAACTCCAATGCTTCCTCCCTATAGTTTTTGACCCACTGAATCTAATGATGGGCTCAATTGGGGTCGATTCGTCCATTAGGAACCCCAATTTGACAAAAATCGATTTCGGATCTTATTCAACATTTGGGGTTTTCATTTAAATCCACACTCATTTTTCACTAAATCACCATACTAGATGGGATTCATCTCATGGAAGCCGATTTCCAAATTTAATTTGAGAAATTAGGGATTTTGGTGGGTCAATTTGCCCTATTTTTGGCGAACCGGGTCAACTAGGTCGGGTTGACCCGACCCAGTCAACCCGTTGACCAAAATTGGTCATAACCAAGAACGCCCTCTGCTTGCTCGGCTTCTTCTTGGTGCAAGAACATAAGAAGAGCGAGAGGTTAGTTGAGGAGGGAACGGATTCGGGGGGAAAAGGCAACAACCAAAACAGAAAGGAGGAGGAACAGAAGGGCTCGGGGGGCCTTCTTCTTCGCGCACGCACGCGACACACCGAAGGAGAAAAAAAAAAGAGAACAAGGAGGAAGAGGAGAGGAGAGAGCTCGCGACGGGCAGGCGAAGAACAGAGAGAGAGCGGGCTCGCAGAGGAAAAAAGAGAGAGAGAGCCGCAGAGAGCGCTCGCGGAGGAAAAACAGAGAGCTCTGAGAGGGAGAGAAAGAGAGAGAAAGGAAGCCGCGAGCTTCAAAGGCTCGGCCACGGCGAGCTACGAGGAACCGAAGCTTCGGGTATATCCTCCGAGCTTCGTGACGCCCCAAGGAATCTCCAGAACCAAGCGGTGTCGCATTTCATCGCCGAAATAGGTGAGGTCTTCCTTCGAGCTTCCTCTCGGCCTCCAATGGCAACTCAAGCTAGAGTCGCTCATTTGCCACGATTTTTGTTGCAATCGTTTTGTCTCGCTTCACTGAACATTTTTGCTTTTGATGGCATGCGATTTCGTTGGGTAAAAACCCGAGTCGACCTCCAACTCCCTCCGATCGGTCGGAAACTCCATGGCTCGTCTCACACCAAACCGAAGCTCCGCAACCCCAAGGTAAGTTTGCTCTAACTCCATAGATGCTGTATGATAGTTAAGAATGTTCGTTTGACGCTAGAAACCATTAGGACGAGTAGTCGCCGGAGTTTAGCTTCGGCCGGAGGTTGCACATGGAGGAGATGTTGATCTGCTGCGTCAAGGCTTCGACATGTTGTAGAGGAGATTGAAACGAGTTGAATGGCGGTGGTTTCGCGATTTTTGGTGGTCCATAGGCGGAGAAACCGCCTCCCGACGACGCGCCGGCAAGACATAGCCGGCGCCGGTCTTCTTCTTCGGCAAGGTTGTTGACCGGTCAACGCCTACGTGGTGCTGACGTGGCGCTCACGTGGCAGCCACGTCAGCGCATTCGGTTAAAACCGAATAAAAAACAAACTTGATCCGACGGTGGTAGACGTGCCACGTGTCGCGATCTCGCCTTTTTCGAAAATAAAAATGATTTTCAGATAAGTTGATCGGACGGTTGTAGTTCGATCAGGAAGTTCAATCGTGGCCGTCAGTCTCTTTCGTTACATCAGACCGTCCGTACGACGACGCGTGGCGCAATCAGAGCCGCTCATTCGGTTTGGGCGGGAGTTAAAAATTTGAGCGGGAGGAGTATAAACGGCGTCGTTTCGGTGCGGGCCGGGTCTGGGTTGGGCCGGTCGCCCGTGGGCCGGGTCACCCGACCCGGCCCGAATAACAATTTTTTTATATAAAAAAAATCAAA
Source organism: Rhodomyrtus psidioides (assembly GCA_021437785.1). Lineage (NCBI taxonomy): Eukaryota > Viridiplantae > Streptophyta > Magnoliopsida > Myrtales > Myrtaceae > Rhodomyrtus > Rhodomyrtus psidioides. The sequence continues at coordinate 7,616,905 of JAILYB010000027.1, read as the reverse complement.
AAATGATTTTAAAAATAAAAAAAATCGAAAACATCCTAGAAAATCCAAAAAAATGCTAGAAAATTTCAGAAAATTCCAAAAAAATGTGGAAAAAATTTGGAAAAATCCTAGACACTCTAGAAATTCCCAAAAATCGAGGATTGACCACAGACAACTGGTCAACCCTATTTTTGGGTTTTCTTACCCAATTTTTCGAGACTTGACGACATTACCCTTTAGGGGTAAGTCGCCTCTGCTGTGCATGCTAGATAAGGCCGATAATGCCAAGGTGAGAATTAGGGCCGATTAGACGACCAATTCTTAGGTTTGGGTTTTCGAGTCCCGCCTCTTTTCTCAAAATGACGATTTTGCCCTTTAATGGGAAAATCGTCTTTCTTATCTCGATCGAGTTCTGAAAATTGCTTGAAGTTAGGGTTTGGGTCAGGTGGACGACCAGCCCTAATATTTGAGATTTTCAGTTCTCATCTTTGTCTAAAATGACGATTTTACCCTTTTGAGGGTAAAATCACTTTTAAATTCCAGAAAAATTCTGGAAAATCCTGAAAAATAGGAAATGGATTGGATTGATGGCCAATCCTATTCCCCCTGTCTTTTGACTTCCCAATTTCTCTAAAATGACAGATTTACCCTTTTAAAGATAAATTTTCCCCGAATTGTTCAAAATTACGATTCTGCCCCTCATGGGCGAATCATGCCAAAATCATTCCTAAGCCTTGATTGATATTTCTCTAGGCTAATAGGGCCTCATTAGGGATGGCATGCTGATTTCATGTGTTTTATCCGCATGTACTGATTCCTTGATTTACGCTATTACTTTTAATGATTGTGAGTGATAGGGTAGCTATTCCCATCTGCATGAACTCCTAGATTTAGGGTCAATGCCTCACTCGTCTGTATGAAATCCTAGGATCAGATAAACCATTCAGCTTAGGTACCGAAAGGGCGTCAACTCTGACAGTTGGCGTAACTATGTCCCCGAACCCACTTCTCTGGTTTCCGCAGAATCGAATAGACCACTCCCAACTATTCGATAGGGTTTCCGATCGTACCCTCCACGAAATGATTGGTGGCGACTCCTTGGCATGTACACTCATCACATGTCACTAGACCACACTAAAGGTCGACTACGTATATCCAGCAGTTGCGATTTGGGAAATGGACCTTGGGAGAGGCCCGCGTTCGATCCAGCCAGCGATCGGGCGGCCCATTAGCCCGCTCCCGCCTCCGAGCTCGAGAGGGTCGCGACAACTACGCATACTTCCGTTGCGATTTGGGTAATGGGCCTTGGGAGAGGCCCGTATCCGACCAGACTAGATGGCCCATTAGCCCTCGAGAGCACATGCAACCTCGTGAGGGTCGCGACACATACATTCTTAGTCAATCTGAAAGGTCTTTCAGGGACTATAATGTTGGCTTGGTCATGTGTTTACACAAATGGGTTATTCCTGCTTTGAGGCCACACTGGGGAAACAATTGTAGTTATTACCTTCATCGGGTCTACAAGTCAAGAACCTGGAAGATAAGATAAGAAATGATTGGCTCCATTCCTTCGAGCGGTAGTTTCTTTGCGAAGTCTTCATGTTGACTCAAAACATCCCAATCGGAAGAGTCTTCGGATGGGTTGTAATGTCGGTTCAAGGAAGGCTTATAAGGGATGCATTCATATGGGATTATTTTGGCTTGTGTACAAATTGATTGAGCATCTGAACTGCAAAACATATATCAGGTTATATCATAGTGAGATATATCAGTTTTTCAACAAGTCTTTGATATCCTGATGGATCTTCGAGTAAAGGATCATCGATGGATGATGATATTCCCATGTCGTATCCATGTATTGTCATCTTGACATTATGCTTTATCGGAATAACAGCTGACTTATATCCCGATAAACCAGCTTCAGATACAATCTCCATGGCAAATTTTTGTTGACTGAGATTGATTCCTTTGTCAGAACGTGCAATTTCAATTCCAAGAAAATATTTAGGTGCACCTAAGTCTTTGATATAAAAAGTAGAATGCAAATATTATTTGAATTTATCAATGCAACGTTCGTCATTTCCCATGATAAGAATATCATCAACATATATCAATAAATATATTGATGAAGCACTTGAAGTCCATGTGAATAGTGCATAATCATATTTGGAATGTCGAAATCCTGCATTTGTCAAAGCATCAATAAATTTGGCATACCATTGACGAGAAGCCTGTTTGAGTCCATAGAGGGATTTGCGAAGACGATCATACTCGAGACTCCTCTTGTCCGCGTAATCCCTGTGGAAGATCCATATAGATTTCCTCATCCAGATCGCCATGAAGGAAGGCATTATGAACGTCCATATGGTGAAGAGACCAATTGTGAATGACCGCGATAGAGAAGAAAGAAAGAATGGTAACCTCTTTTGCGACCGGGGAAAATATCTCGTGATAATCAAAACCCTCACGTTGAGTAAAGCCTTTTGCTACTAAACGAGTTTATAACTTTCTATAGAACCATCGGCTTTGAATTTAATTTTGTACACCCATTTGCAATCAATGGGTTTTCGATGTGGAGGTAATGGAACAATATCCCATGTGTGATTAGCGATGAGAGCATCTAGTTCGGCTGCCATAGCTTGTTGCCAATGAGAATCTCTAGACACCATATGATAAGAGGATGGTTCCTGTTCCTCAGAAATTCAGCTAATGCTACACATGCATGCAGGAGAGAGCCGATTGAAGGAAACATAGGAAGATATAGGGTAATGAATACCTAAAGAGCGAGAAATGGAACAAACATAATCCTACGTCCAAGCGAGAAATGGAACAAACATAATCCTACGTCCAAGTAGGTGGTATGATGGTACGTTTAGAACGTCAAGGTGGCACAGGGACTACCAGAGTACATTTCGGTGAAGATGCCGATAGAGTAACCAGAGGTGAAGAGTCGACCACAGGTGACTGAGGAATCTCTACAGGAAGTGATTTAGATGATGCAGACATTGAACACATAGTATCTTCCGGTATGGATGCATTGGGTGTTGAATGAAGAAAGACATACGGGGTGGAGATATCTTCTTCTAAGAGAGCCAGACGGTCCAAAGATGATTTAGATGAGGATGCTACATCCCAAAAAGGAAATATGTCTTCATGAAAGATGACATCCCAACTTATAAAAATTCTTTAGTAGAGATATTTATAACTCTATATCCCTTTTGTAGTGTAAGGTAACCCATGAAGATGCACGGAATGGCACAGGGGCCCATCTTGTCCCGAGGTTCCACGATCGTTGCATAGCATAAGCAGCCAAATATTCGCAGGTGATCGATAGATGGAGTAGTATCATAAAGTAATTCATAAGGAGTGTTACCACCAAGAATTCTACTCGACATGCAATTAATCAAATAGGTAGCAATGACCACACAATCGCCCAAGAATTCCTCAAGAATAGATGCTTGATATTTGAGAGCTCTTGCAACCTCTAAAACATGTATATGCTTTCTTTCCACAATGCCATTTTGTTGTGGGGTATAAGTGCAAGAAGTTTCATGAATAATGCCATGTGAGAGTAAAAGAGACTGACAATCTTTGGAAAGAAATTCACGCCCATTATCAGTCCGAATTTTCTTGACGAATGTGCCGAATTGAGTTTTGATCAAAGAAAGGAAATTCGTTAGGCGAGAAAGAGTTTGACTCTTGGATTGCATAAGAAAAACCCAAGTAGCACAGGTAAAATCATCAACAATTGTGAGAAAGAATCGGGAGCCGTCACGATGAGGAGTGTGGTAAGGTCCCCAAATGTCTACATGCAATAGTAAAAGAGGGCAAGTAACTCGAGATGTGCTGATAAGAAAGGATGGTATGGATTGTTTATCCAATAGACATATATTACATTTCGGATGAGAATACCATGCACTATGACCCAATCGTTGGTGTAAAAGGAGATTTTTATTGTTTGCAATTGCATTACAAGAAATGCTTTTATTGGAAAAATCTAAATTTCCAGGTAAATCAGTTCAGAAAAATAACCTGTCTGCGACTCTACTCAAGCCCATCAGTTTGCCAGTCATATGGTTCTGAAATAAGCAATTGTTGGAATTGAAGATGACATTGCAAGAATTATGTTTACATACCCGTGTAACAGAAAGGAGATTAAACTCAAATTCATGAATATATAAAATATTGTGAAGAACAAAATTTGGGCTAAGAGGAACAGTGCCGATTTTGGTGACTTCGGTGGTATTCCCATTAGGGAGACGTACCGATAGAGGAAACTGCGAATGATCATGAATATATGAGAATAAGGACTCAGTGCAAACTATGTGGTCACTAGCACCTGAATCAATTATCCATGCATTAACCGAAATAGAGTTCGCTTGCGATAGTAGGGTACCTGAAAAACCTGTTCCATCATCAACTGTTTTTAATTTGCTCAGCATCTTCACAATATGTTGATATTGATCCGGAGTGATGGAATGAGCTTCATCAATTTTCTGTTTATAAACTTGAAAAATAGAGGATTCATTTTCCCTTTTTCGCGGTCACTTGGTCGCCCATGTAATTTTCAACACGTCTCCACGGTGTGATGCGGTCTTTTGCAATATTCACATTTTTTTTTATTTTGAATAATTGCTATTAGCTTTACCTGATGACGTGGCGGCATAAGGACCGTTCGACCCTTTAGGAAAAAAAGATGACGTGGCGTTTTCTTGGCCATTTGATCCGGCCATTAGGGTGAAAGGATTGAAGCCATCAGATTTTCCCTTATAATCGTGGATGTCCATCACAGCACCACTGGGGTTTCCTCCATCCCACTTTTTTGATGTACTCTGGAAGATTCCATTTCCTCTTGCGCGTGAGACAGAGGGGGCAATGGAACCCCCGGTTCCTTGAGTCCCTTCGAGAGTCCCTTGAGGTGAGAGGGCCAAGAAGGAAACTCCCTCGCCGGCTCGAGTAGGTGCCGTCGCCGCCAAACGCAGACTCTCTTCTTGTACCGCCAGCTGAAAAATTCATTCGAGAGAAGGTGCTGGATCCATCGCCAGCATCTACGTTCGAAAAGGGAGATAATCGTCGTTGAGAACGAGCAAGAACCGGGTAGCTTTCTCTCGTTCTCGAATCGCTCGGTACTAGAGGAGGGTTTCTTCTGATCCTTTGATCCGTTCTTCAGCCGCCTCGATCTCGTTCCATAGTGCCAAGAGGAGATTAAACACAGTCGTTACAAGTTGGTTTCCCTATTTTAATTCAGAAAATGTATGCGTGAGGTAAAACAATTTTTCCCTATCTAGATTACCATACATTTCCCAAATGTTATTCCAAATATTTTGTGCATCTTCGGTGGGCGGTAATCCGATTGCTACTTCAGTCGTGAGACAATTTTCGATCCATTGTCGTACGAGTTGATTATAGCTGCGCTAGTGTCGGCGCATTCGCTCATCGGACGGAATAGGTACCGTTCCGTCTAAAAAACCATCTTTGTCTTTGGTGGCCAGACTTCGTCGAAAATCTCTTGCCTAGGACAAGTAACCCTCGAGTCCAGCAAGCTGGAGGCTGATGAGACATAGTTCTGGTCCATCGTTCGATGAGGTGTACAATGGGTCTCCTAGTTTTGGTCGACCGTTGATTCCGATCTAGTACGGGTAGGCGGCACGGTAGCCAAGTAAAGGGATCGGGTAGGGATTCGATCCAACACCAAGAACCGAGTAGGGATTCGACCTGATACCTGATTGCCCCGATTCGGGCACTTGCCTTGTATATCTCGCATACGAGATATTGGTCCCAAGGACTGTACTTGCCCCAATTGTGGCTGGCGAGTCTTCCCTAGGCTAAACATGTGTCTGGCCCATTTCAGTAACCACATGCAATGATGGACCCAAAGGAGTTGGCTGAATGGGCCTATAGTACCATGGACCTGATGATGTTAGAGCAAGTACCTACTGGATAGGCTGGCCTAGAACGAGCTGCCCCTGGTGGGGCTGACTCCGAAAGAATTGCCATTGATTGGGCTGAGCATGAATATTCAGTTCTGTCATGGGATCTGAAATATGATATGGTTATTCGTCGGAACAAATCTTGTTTTCTCCGAGAATCTAGTTGTCGTTGTTCATGGTATATCGATTTCTACATGGAATGCTAAGTGCTTTGCAGGTTGGAGGACGAAGCAAGATGATTCGAAAGACAATCAAGGATAGTGTATGTGCGGAAGCTAGCCCAAGGGGGTTAGGTGCTCTGATACCATGAAAGAAGGCAACACATATAGGAGAAAAGAATGAAAAAAGACAGCAAGAGTTTTGGAGGAGAAAGTCTGCTATATTCTGTGTACATGAATGTATATACAATTGTTTCTCTATAGTGCTAGAAAGAGAGAATACATCACGCCTCGTGTGCCTTCGAGTGAGAAGACATCCCTCCAAGGCTAGTAACTTCACTCGCTTCCCAAGATCCAACGGCGAACATCACGATCACGATATGAAGTGCACAAGCGGAAACAGACAAAACTCCATACTATTTAAGACAAGATGACTCAAGATGATAAAAGAGGGATTTACATAGGTGCCAAGAACAATCTTACAAACCTCAAGTCTTTGGTTCAAACACTACAACAGTGAATTCTCAAAATACAACCTTCTCCCACAGCCAATGATAGATGAAACCTAACTCCACAAAACTATACTATATCTAAGTCCACAAAAGAGATATAATTAGGCAATATTAAATATTCATCTACTCCAACTGTGACATTCTGAAATTCGACTATTTTCGAAGTATGATTGGATGAGACTCCTCGTCAGTGCGCTCCAGTTAAATCTCACTCAGAGTTGGCCACTCTTGAGAAGACTAACCGATGGGGAAAGGCTAAGTAGTATTTAAGAGCGTGGACCAAAGTACTCGACCATGGATTGGTACCTTGACCATAAGGATTGCCGAGGGAATATTTTGAGCCATTATAGGCCGGTCTGAGATTGGTCATAGAACGATTTGCTAGTGTTATACAATTGGATCACGAGTGATTCCGTTTGACCATCGTATAATTTGCAAATTAACCCAAACCAATTCTTGACGATCGCGTCCTTTGGAACTAGCGATTGACCCTCGTAATTACATGACAACCAAGGTCGCCATGATTCGAATAACTCTTAAGTGTGACATTAGTCACGGGTCGATACGTGTAACTCCTAAGAGCCGCTCGTTAGTTTGAGATACACTAAAATCGCCATTCACGGATTTTAGCCACGAAATTAGACTCAGAAATTGGGCGTCGGATATTCGAGAATTCCAACGGTAATAAATTGGATGTTGCCTCATCAAGGACCATTAAGATTAGAATTCGCCCTTTAACAATTAGAAAAGTGGATTTCGGACTGACGAAGGGAAAATACTCTTTTACCTCTAAGGTAGTGCTCTTTCCTGTAGAAATGATTAAGGGCAAAGTGGTCTTTGGTCTTGTCCCCCTCTTGGCCGAATTGTGGGGGCATTATAGTCAAATTGCCTCTTGAATTATTGGATGACAAGATGAGACAAGATCATACTTGATGGACATGACAACTTCCCCATCAACCACTTCTACCAACTAGTCATTCCCTCTTATTATTCATGTCAATCAAGTCTTTCAAGTGTCTTGTAACCCCACTAACCACTCCCACTCAAGTTCTTTCTCACCCTTGCATTTGAAAATGGAAGAAGCAAAAACTCTCATCTCTCTTCCTCTCTATGTTCGACCGAATGCCTCTCTCTCCCTCACTCTTCACTTTCATTTTCTTTCTTCTTCTTCAAGCTCTCATTCTCTCTTCCTCTCATACCACCACCGCTGATCAAGAGGAGTAGAGGCCGATCTAGTTGTCTTGTTGGTTGTGCCTTGTTCGGTTTTGAGGTAAGTGACCCTAGAACTTATCCTAGTAGTGTTATAGTCAGTGATTGGACTTATGGTGAAAGTTTGATGAATGATTTGGATGGGGCTTGCTAGGAGTATATTCGCCTTTCGCCGGACCGGTTTTGGACCTCGAGCTTCGCCGCTCCCACTTGATTTACTCTCTTGGTAAGTTAGTTCTAACCCTTTGTTAGGACCTTAGATTATTGAAGGACCGAGTGAGAGATGATTTTTGTAGTAAATTGTGGATTATTCTAGGTGAAACATTTAAGATACCTGAATCTGTGATTTTAGGGATTAAATGTGGAAGTAGTTATGATACTTGAAATGCTGAGATCATGGTTGAAGATAGGCTAGGGAATATGTCTATGAGGGAACCGAATGTTATTGTGTGTCGTGGAGATTGCTAGAAATTATTCGTGCCTAATTGAATTGTTCACAACCCATGCTTGGGCCTATGTGCATTCGGCCATGGACAAAATATAGGAATGAATTGAGTGAATTGATGAATGGGTCCTAAGTGTATATTCGGCCATGATAGGGTTCAATGAGATAATGAATGAAAATGACCTACTCTACCTCTAGTGTAATTCGACCATGGATTGAAAGACAAGAGTGATTGAGCGAATACGTGAACGGACCCTAAGTATGTTCAGCCATGAAGGAATTGTGATAATACATTGCATTATAATGATTATTGGTTCTTAATGCTATTTGGCCGTGACCTAGGGTGTGTGATTAAGCGATTAAAATTGATAGGAACTCTTGAATGGGACCTAAGAGCATTCGGCCATGGTTGGAAATGGGTGCATTGGATGATTGAATTGGTAAATGATTTCATTGAGCGTGACAATGGCCGAATGGTGATGATGATGAATGATAATTTATTTAATCGAATTATATTCGATCATGAAGTATTAAAATGGTGTCACCTCACGTAAACTTTATGATGTGATTTCGTGGCATGGGATTAATAATGTGGTGGCCGTTTATTGCCTTGAATTGTTGAAATGCACAATTGAATATGATTAGCTATAATTGATTTAATTATGATCTTATGTGAATATGGTATCCTGACGCGGGATTGAATTATGTGATATCCTGATGCGCCTATATGACGCAGGATTGAATTATGCGATATCCTGATGCGCCTATATGACGCGGGATTGAATTATGTGGCATCTTGATGCGCCTATATGACGCAGGATTGAATGATGAGAAATGCCTGATGCGCCTAAATAACACAGGTTTATTGATTGGGATAGCCTGAGGCGTTGTGACGCGAGCCATGATATTGAATAATAAGTTACTAATTGACTAATAACCTTAATTGGATATGTGGATTTGTGAATTGCCTTAGTACGAAGCTTATACCTGGTTATGAAGCGATGATTAGGGTAGAATTGAATGCGAGGTACCTAACTGTCATGCATGTTTCCTTGTTCTTGTTGTCATGCCATTTAGAGTCCTTGCCATGTTGTTTGTTCTGGAAATAGAATTGCATGTTTTAGGGAGTGTTTGGATGTACTAAGTGCCTGGCTTAGGGTTAGGATTAGCTTATTGAGATTTATCTCACCCCGTTGTGGGACTCATTTTTTAGACCCCAATCCTTGACCCCGGTCACTATGTCACACCATTTCGGAGTTCCGAAGGAATTTGAAACCTAGGATTTGAAGTTCACCACTAGCGAGGGTAAGGTGTATGTTAAGACGACGAGTGTGATTTGGACTGACAAAGGCGGCCAATAGTTAATCCCTCATACTTTCGAGGCTTGGACATTTCAAGATGGAGGCACCATGGTCGGACCATTAGACGAGAGTGCTGTACCTGTCGACACACTTTGGGTTGCTGACCCACCTGAGATTCCCGACGATATACTGGGAGATCCCGCTGCTTGACTTGAAGATAAAGAACCTGAACCAAGGTCGATGGATGTCGACAAACGAGATGCGTAGAGTTAGTCATACCATTTCCTTTCAGACGTTCCCTTGAGATAGGTAGTTTGGGATTTAGGAACAACCCAATTATGTTTTGCGTACGAAGTTAAGTGTTGTAAACTGATTTTGTTATAAGTCATCTTGTCAAAGTTTTATGTATGGAGTTTATTGATCGCTTCCGTATGTGCATTTCATTCCGCGAGTGTATTGTTAGATGGTTCGATCCTTGGGACTTATTGCGAAGTAAGAGCGGGAAGGGATGTTCGCGCGCCATCAAGGACGCGGGGCGTGACACCAACAGACTTCTCCCAAAGCCAAATATTGATATCCTCTAAGCTTTGTCGTTCGGGACCTGAAAATGTTATCCCACGACGGGGTGAGAATAAATCTCAATAAGTAAACTCCTAAACCTAGATTAGGCCAATAGTACCTCCGAATAATTCCTAAACATGTGAATTCTATTCCTCCAAGTCATCATTCGGATCAATCCCTATCATGTAGTACTATCCATCAAGGCCATCATTTAAATCAATCTCTACCAGTCAGCACTATCCATTAAGGCCATCGTTCAGATCAATCTCTTCCATGTATTTCTATCCATCAAATAAGATGATATGCTAAATCAAGAAAAGGGCAGTAATGCATTGAAATCACAATCAAGATGCTCCCAATTCAAGTCATGATTAATCAAGATAAGGTCAATTTTCGTATTTCAGGCATTTCACAAATCAATACTTGTATAGAGCATTTCATATCATAAATCTCAATTCAATATATCATGGCCCGTGTCATAACACATTAGGCTATCACATTGACCCTACGTACTGATGGCTCCCAGGCCATACTGTCACATTGTACTAAGCATAACCCCCCATAACGACGGCTCCCAGGTCATCCTATCATCTGCCCAGACCCCCCGTAGCAATGGCTCCCATGTCATTTTATCATCTGCCCTGACTCCTCTGTTGACACCTGATTTTTGACCAAGTCTTTTTCAGTTTTGTCTTTAAAAAATCACAAAAAATTCAAAAAAAGTCAGAAAATCACAAAATCAACTTTGGTGGCCTTGGCCAAGCCCAAGGAACCATTCTTGACCAAAAAAATAATTTTTCACATTTTTCATAGTTTTTAGTATTTTTAAGAAAATAGAAAAACACTTAAAAAATCAAGAAAAATAGCATTTGAGGTCACAAAAAAATAAAAAAATAGCCAATATTTTTCTTTTTAATCCCTTGTATTTTTGACCTCACAAAAAATCCAAAGTAAAATTCAATTTTAGGTGTTCCTTTGTAACCCGTACTATTGAATTTGAGAAAAAAAATACCAATTGAGTCTTTTAATTTGTAATTTTAGCATTTTTTAGGACCTTGACATTCAACCTAATTGTCCCCTATTTCAATTTGACCTAATTGATCGGACAAATTGTTCAATTGCAAACATAATTGCATCTTAATCATTGAAATTGAGCATAATCAAAATTACTTTCAATTCAAGGACTATCATTACGAATTGAACATGCTACCCGATGGATTTCACCATTTTAAATCGATTGGCATAATTAGTTTGACTCAATTTGATCATTTGCACCCTCAATTACACGATCCCCAATTTCTAATTAAATGCGAATTTGGGGGTTTTGTAGAAATTGATGAAAACTTTTGGGCAAAACCACATTTCTAGATAGAATTCATGCCCTAGATTCGATTATGAGGTTCAATAGCAAGAATTTCCTACTGATTTGGGTTTAATTTTGAAAAATCCAATTCGGAACCGGTTCAGACCGGTCAGACCGCCGGTCGGACCGGTTTGCTACAGTGTCGTCTTCCCCAAAGAGCTCGAGCAGGTGAACAGTGACAGACCGAGTTTTGAAGACCAAATTGAAGGTCAATTCGCGACTAATTGAAAGGGAAAGGGTGGGCATTTTGTTCCTCTTATCTTCCCCCGTCGATCGACACCGACAGCACCATCTAACGTCGCCGGAGGTGAGAGTAATCGGACGGTCAAAGTCGCGGGACCTGTAAAAGTCAAACAACGTTAAGAACAGCACAAATCCATGCCAAATTCGTGCGAAATGAAGCTCACCGCGGAACCAAATGGGATTGAGCGAAATGCCCATCATCCCCGACTTCGTTTTGACCTAATTGCACGTGACTACACGTGCCAAACCAAGTCAGTTGAAGATCCACCGTTCGGCGCCAAAAATTGAACAAGCTATATAAGCTAACAGGCCTTCGTGAAGGGAGAGGACGGTTGGTTCAGTTAGAGCGAGGAGAATAGAATCGCGCGAGAGAGAGGGAACGCGAGAGAGAGCTCGTTCTCCGACCCCTGTCGTCGAGAACTTGAGCTCGACTGCAAGGCGCCGGTTTGGCTGTTTCCGGCTGAACCACAGCCAAAGAAGGCCTTCTGAAGCTTGCCCAGAGCGCCAGGAAGCTATCGTAGTCGGCCGCGCACAAGGAATCCGCGAGAACAGGTGAGTCACAGTCTCGAGTTTTTCTTCAAGCTTTCATGGCGATTCACGCGTTTCTTGATCATTCATGCAATCAATGTGTGCGTTTCATTCCCTGAACATCACTGACCATGTTCGCATCTTTACTTTGCATCGATTTTCCCTGAGCACCTTGAATCGAGTCTTCAAATTTAGCCTCAGTAGTCGACCACTGTTCATCCATGACTAGCCCAACCTAGGCCGTGCGAGCTCGATCGGAGCTCGAGGTAAGCTTTCTGCACCTCCTACCATGTCAATCTGTAGAGGAATCGATCTGATTTCGTGTGATTCGCGTGATTGAGCTTCCATGGCCGTACTCGGCAACTCGCACGATATTCCCGATTCTGCGAATAAGAGGCTTCGATTCTTAGATATGTTAAACTAGAGATGATTACGAGTCGATTGCCGTTGGTCTCGTGTGATTTCATCAAGATCTCACCGCACGATCATCGTCGGAGAAGCGCAGCCGTTCGTCCAGTCGCAGGCGCGAGGTTGAAGACGATGCGTACGTGGCAAGGTCAACGAGTCAAAGGTCTAGGTGGCAACACGTGATTGGTCCACGTGGATGTCGAGTCAGCATGGCCGTTGAGTCTGTTATTCAAATAAAAAGAATCCAACGGCCGAGAATAATCGAATCTAATAAATGGTGACCGTCCGATTAGAAATTAGGATTATTCGAAAATATTGTAAAATCGAAAAATCAAAACCTGCCAAAACGGTGCCGTCCGGATATATGGTCAAGCGGCGTCGTTTAGTTTAGTAAGGATAGACGGTCGCGATCAAGTCTCAGGTTCTAATCCTGACCGTAGGTTTTGATAGGATAATTGGACGGCCCTGATCGATTCTCCATTCAATCTGAGCCGTAGGTTTCGGTAAATCAATCCAAAGACCATGAGTTAGCCACGTGGCCCATTAGAGACCGTCAGATTAAATCTGAATAATTCGAAAATAAAAAACGTGAAACGGCGTCGTTTTGGGGCTTCAATTTCGCGGATCCGGGTCTGGGCCGGGTTCCGACCCGAGTGGGTCTGGTCGACCGGTCCGAATCATTTTTTTTAATAAAAAAATCAGAAATTGATTTAAAAAAAATTCAGAAAAATCTTAGAAAATCCAAAAAAAATCCTAGAAAATTCCAGAAAATTCCAAAAAAATGTGAAAAATTTGTGGGAAAATCCTAGACACTCAGAAATCCCCAAAAATCGAGGATTGACCACAGACAACTGGTCAACCCTATTTTTGGGGTTTCTTATTCGATCTTCCAAGACTTGACGACATTACCCTTTAAGGGTAAGTCGCCCTTGTTGTGTAAGTATGATAAAATTGATAATGCCAAAGTAAGAATTAGGGTCGAGCAAGTGACCAATTCTTAAGTTTGGGTTTTCGAGTTCCGCCCCTTTTCTTAAAATGACGATTTTGCCCCCCAATGGGAAAATCATCTTTCTTGTTCCAATCGAGTTCTGAAATTTGCTTAAAAGTTAGGGTTTGGGTCAGGTGGACGACCAGCCCTAATATTTGAGATTTTCAGTTCTCAACTTTATCTAGAATGACGATTCTACCCCTCCAAAGGTAAAATCCCTTTTAAATTCCAGAAAAATTCTGGAAAATCCCAAAAAATAGGAAATGGATTGGATTGATGGCCAATCCTATTTCCCCTATCTTTTGACCCCCCAATTCATCCAAAGTGCCGAATTTTCCCTTTTTAAGGTGAATTATCCCCGAATTGTTCAAAATTACGATTTTGCCCCTCATGGGCAAATCATGTCAAATTCATTCTTGAGCCATGATTGATATTTCTCTAGGCTAATAGGGCCTCATTAGGGATACCATGCTGATTTCATGTGCTTTATCTGCATGTATTGATTCCTTGATTTGCGCTATTACTTTTAATGATTGTGAGTGATAGGGTAGCTATTCCCATCTGCATGAACTCCTAGATTTATGATCAGTACCTCACTCATTTGTATGAAACCCTAAGATCAGATAAACCATTCAGCTTAGGTACCGAAAGGGCGTCAACTCTAACAGTTGACGTAACTAAGTCCCCGAACCCACTTCTCTGGTTTCCGCAGAATCGAATAGATCACTCCCAACTATTCGATAGGGTTTCCGATCGTACCCTCCGCAAAACAATTAGTGGCGACTCCTTGGCATGTACACTCACCACATGTCACTAGACCACTCTGAAGGTCGATCATGTACATCCAGCAGTTGCGATTTGGGTAATGGACCTTGGGAGAGGCCCGCGTCCGATCAAGCCAGCGATCGGGCAGCCCATTAGCCCCCAAGCCCTCGCGCCCGATGGGGTCGCGACACCCTCGTAGCGACGGCTCCCAGGTCATACTTTAACCCTTATTGGTTAATATGTGATTTCGTAAGTATATAACTCAAACCCTACGTACTAATGCTACAGGGTAATATGTGATTACTCAAGCTCAATCAATCACACAAAAGAATGAGTATCATTCAAGAGCAACTATAAACATTCATTCGATCACCAAATGATAAATCACAATCAATCATGGAACCTCATGTTCCCTATTGATTCAATTATGGTTCAATCCCCATTACCCCAATATCAATCACCATACTTAACTAACATCATTCCAGTTGGCCATGGTTCAAACGCAATTAAGCATTATGCCTTCCCAAATTGCCATTCAAGCATCTCGATCAACCATAGCTATCCAAAACAGCCCCTAACTCTCAAATCCACTACACGGCCGAACATTGAGGTATGAGTAGTCCTTGATCGACCATTCCAAGTCGTGTGATTTAATCACCTTAAATCGCTTGATTCCATATAAAACCATGACTAAGCAATTCAGCTCTCAGTTGATCCTTAATCGAATGCCACTAATCAACGCCGTCATGAATTCTTATGTATGCACTCAAATCGCCGATTTAAACCACTTCATGCCCTCATGAATCAAGCTTAAGTCTTTCGGCCCCCAAGTGGTTCCAAGCATCCATTCAAGTCCCTCAAGTCACCTCATAATATTAAACATATCCTCGAGCCATGAAATCACAAGATTAAAGCATATTATGAAGAAATGGTTCTACTTCACAATCGACAGCTCACAACCACCTAGAATCCATTCTTGGCTCACAAAATTAACAATCACAAATCCATTTTTTTTTTGTCAAGACAACCACACACAATCATCCATGTAAAGTCAGATTCGGATTTAACGTAGCTAACCCCAAAACAGCCCTCAAAACCACTCAAATCCACCTCCAATTGCATCCATTAGTAACCTAAAGCCCTAATCTAAGTTTAGGAAACAACTTACCAAAAGTTTGAGCAAGAAAAACCAAGGAAGTGGCGGCAAAGTTCCCACGACCAAAATTGGAAACGAGCGGCTAAACCGGTTCTAAAAGAACACTCCAAGTCAGCCAACAAATCACCTCAAAATCGCTTTACACTTCAACCATTTACATCCTAACATACTTAAGCAAAGTTCTTGAGGTCCCTTCAAACAAGCCAAGAAAACTTTCTAAATCATTCATACAAATCACGACCAGATCTGGTGCACCGGCGGTTCAAGGAAACGGCGACGGACAGCTCTAGGTCACGGAGGCTCTCGGCAGTTCACGAAGGAGGAGGGTGATCGAAGGAGGTGGTGATGTGGTGCTCGGTGGTGGTGGCATTGGTTTGAGTAAGGAAATCGAGAGAGAGGAGGGAGAGAGGAAGATGGTGTCGGTAATAGAGGGAGAGTGAGAGAGAATGAGGGAAAATGAGAGAGGAGGGAGAGAGGAAGATGGTGTCGGTAATAGAGGGAGAGTGAGAGAGATTGAGGGAAAATGAGAGGAGGGAGAGATAATGCTTCCCCAAGCTTCCTCAAGAAGCTTCATTCAAGTGGAGGGACAAGGATTGACAACTTGAGTGACAAGTTTGATGGATTGACACATGATGGATGGGTGGTTGGTGGGTTTTGACTTTGGGGTGCCTCATAAATATCTCTTTGTCTCTTTTCCAATAATGCAAGAAGACTTTTGACATTCTTGCCCCTCCAAATCCAGCCATGTGCGGGAAATGCTTAAATGACCACCTCGCCTTTCTATTTACTAGAGGAATGTGCATTCACCAAGGGTATAAAGGTAAATTCCAACTTATAGCTCCTAATCGTAATTTTCTAATTTCTAAGGGACGATCCTAGAATTTAATTAACCTTGATGAGGCAACGTCTAAAATATTACCGTTGGAATCCTCAAATTCGACATCCAATCTCGAAGTCCAGTTCAAGCCCAAACTCGATCGATTTTCGCTTCCAGTGTGTCTCAAACTAACGGGCAGTTTTTAGGAGTTACGCTTATCGATCCGTGATTAATGTCACGTTTAAGAGTTATTCAAGCCATGTCGACCTTGGTTGTCATGTAATTGCGAGGGTCAATCGCTAGTTCCAAAGGACACAATCGTCAAGAATCGATTTAGGTTAATTTGCAAATCATACGATGGTCAAACGGAGTCATCCGCGATCCAATTGTATGACCCTGGAAAATCGTTCTAAAATCAATCTTAGACCAGCCTATAATGGCTCAAAATATTCCCTCGACAATCCTTATGGTCAAGGTGCCAATCCATGGTCGAGTTCTTTAGTCCACATACTTAAATCCTAGCTAGCATTTCCCCATCGGTTAGTCTTCTCAAGAGTGGCCAACTCTAAGTGAGATTTAACTGAAGCGCACCGACGAAATATCTTATTCATTCATACTTCGAAAAGGATCGGATTTCAGAATGTTTCAAAATAAAAGAAAGGTGTGTAAATGATTGCATCAAATCAAATCAGATAAATCAGAATCCTTAATCAATTCTATTAGTCGCAATCTCTGGGATTTCAATCTTCAGTATTTCCAGTAGTATGGATTATGAGCACTATTGACTTGGCTACTTATATCAAGCCAAGATGGAGAATTGTAAAATTAATGTCTCGAGTTTAAACTCTATTATGGAACCTGTTCCATCGGAAGATTTTGATTTGCTTGAATGTGGCGTACCCCTGACCGAATCAGATTTGCTTCTTTTCTTGGGAGGTGGTTCTTCGTAATTGTACGGCTCCAAGTTTATCTTGAAAAGTTTTGCACTACAAGACAAAAGAAAGAGTCCCATGTATAGCATTTTATGGGTAAAAGAATGTATAGGTCGCAAATCCATCTATAGTAACGATGAGAAAACAAAATAACAAGCCATATTTGACACGTAAAGTTTTCTGAAGCACAGAAAAAGCCACGATTATTGTGAAAGAAAAGCCGTCAACTAGATATCTGAACAAGTGGCTCTTCCACACCTTCAAAAAATTGCAGAAAAGTCCAAAGAGAAACGTCTCAAAAAGGTTATAAGGAGGTTGATTTACCCAACCAATGATCAGTGGAAAAAGAAAGAAGATTGACCCACAAAGGAACATATAAACAAAGCTCCCAGTGAGCCAGAATAACTGATGAATTGCTCCCTCAAATAAGCAAAAACGTCCCAAAATTTGCACCCAAAAATGGAAGATTCTATGGTGACCAGGCCATGACGATGCACTAAGGTTGCGTTTAGTCGCCCGGATTTTTAGTCATGATAGGATTAGATAGGATATGATATGAAATCCAGGGATTTTATCATATCCTATCATGTGTTTGGTGAATCGCAGTAATAGAGTCGGATATGTTCATATCATATTATATTCATTGTTTGGTATATAAGATATATCAATGTAAAATGAATTTGAAAAAGCGAAAAATATAAGAATCTCTTGTAATTCACTATTGAATCTAGTAAAAGAAAGAAAATATAAACATTCAACTTTTGCTGAAAAGTTTTATCTTTTTTGCGACATTCGTTAAACTTCAATATGAAACACAAGGTTATGGAGGAGAAAAAGGTTTTACTCTTTTTCTATTTTCTTAGACTTTTGATGTGAACCAGAAAGTTAAGAAGAATAGTAAATTTCAACTATCTCGCTATTTTCGTAAAGTTTTATAGTAAATTATAAAGTTACAAAGCAATCATAAAACTTCCACATGAACTAGAGTTAGATAGACGGAGATGCTATTTTTTTAAGAAATTTCATTACTCATTCTCTTCAAGAATTAGAGAAATCATTTTATTTGCTTAAAATCTAGTTTCGTCTACTTCATTTTTATTATTTTTTAATTATAAATCTTTTTTATTATTATTTTGACTCCCTTCCATCATTTCTTAATAAAATTTTTCATTGAATAACAAATTGTACTATTGTACTTAAAATATTTAATGATATAGATACTAAGTGTGTGTACATATACAAACTATATATTATAATGAATTTCAAATTATAAATATGATTTATAAAAAATAAAAATAAAAATTATTTTTTATTTTGATTTTTCTTTCTATCATTAGAATTTAAATTTATTTAAAAATAATTAATATTTTAATTTTATTATATAAAAAGTTTGTTATTCTGAAAAATAATTTTTATACCATAAACAAAAGAAATCCTATCCACCTTTATCCTACCTCCCCCTAGGATAATTATATCCAGGCTATATCCTCCTTATATCTTGCTATATCCTATCATGAGTAGGAACCAAATACAGGATATGATAAATTTTATCCTATCCTGACTTATATCCTGATTGCCAAACGTAGCCTAAGTTGATAAAATGCAGAACTGCCTAGGTATTGTGTTCCTAGCTTATATTCATTTTGTTCCACAAGCGAGAGCAGTTATCCAATGACTTCTTTGAACCGCAACTACAGGAGAGAATTTTATTAGAATGGAAAAAAGGCCTCTAATGCTCTATGGACAGTGGTGCTACAACCAATTGTGCCCTGAAGAATCATTAAACAGGAAAGAATGCCTTAGTGAACTTGGGCAGTCAAGATAAGTCTAGAACTTGAAATGAGGGTATCCAATAACAAGATGGTCTTACCCAAACGGAAAATGACATGAGATTTGAATAACGACTGTGTGGACACAAGACCAATGTCCTTGAACTGCTCCGATGAGAAGATACAAATTTATATCCAGTTAGAAACTCAAAGCAGGAGCAAACCAAGCTAGCAAAATTTCGTGGCTAAACATATGTAATTATCCTAGAGAATAGGCATGAGCCGGGAAATTCTTTCATTGCCACACATCAACCTTGACTAACTTGGCTCCTAAAGATGCCGTGTGCATTACAATATATTCAGATCCAAAATATAAGACCGAGTAGAAATAACCAACCCCACAAACCTCTTTTAAATGTTAGTAACTATCACGAATTAATACAGCTAGCCTCATCCATATCTCAAAGCTTCCCTTTCAAAATTTTCATATCTTTCTCTTAGCATGTAAGTACACAAAACTCTTTTCAATTACCTTTCTTCCAGAGCGATTCATATTGCTCATTTAATAAGGCAAAACCAATTTCTCCATTTACTAGACTTACATGAGATCTAGGCCAGGAAACCATGCTGTCCTCCATGCCCTACCTAGAAACCTAGAAATCTAAATTTTATGTGATCCAGATTCTGAGTGTCATAAAAAAACCGGTATCCTGTTTCATCCTCTTCCCAGTTTCTCAACCGTTACTTCTCTTGCGAATTATCAAAGAAGAACCCTCAGCTGGTTACATCATTGCTATTATCAGAGCAAGGCATTGCCTCATAATTGATAAAGTTCGTGACGTACTAATATTTGTGCCTCCTATAGGCAAACTGACTGAAAAACTCTTCAAGATGGCGGTGGCAGTGGCGGTGGCGAGACGCTGCATCAACAATGGGCCTCGACCTCCTTTCTCTCTCTCTCTCTCTCTCTCTCTCTCTCTCTCTCCCTAACTCTTTGTAGCTGTTTTCTCCATGAAAAACTAACTGAAAAACTCTCCCCTACCGAGCAGATTTTTTTTTTTCTTTTGTTCTATAAACCTTCTGTAACAGATTTTCTTTGCCAGCTGGTCCGAGACAACTGGGCGTCGAGGAAGTCGCCTGGAAGTTGCTGATCGGTGATCAATTTGGTCCCAAGTGAATCAAGATCGAGCCACGTCCTCTTTGGTCTTCATGCACGCTCGTGAAACTGAGGAAGAAACGCCACTTATTGTGCGTTGCTGACTTTAGTCAACGGTTGACCCGATTTCGCATTTTTCGGCCCAATTAGACGTCCATTTGACCTATTCTCTCGAATTTAAGCTCGAAATTGGGTCTTAGAACATATCTAACACCTAGAAAAGGTGACTAGAAAAGGTGACTTTGATCCAGTTGGTTTGATTATCTGTAAAACTCCCAAGTGTTTGTGTCAAATTAAGCATGAATTGACAAATTGAAGTCCTTAATGACAAAATTGTGAGATACTGGATGGAAAACTTATGGGTGAAGGTTCACTTCTGCACAAGATTGCCTAAAAATGACCAATTGGGGTTGAGTCATGAATGAGGGACTAAAATGAAAATGCAATTAGGTACATTTTTCAAATTTTCTCAATTTGTGAAACGACGAGGCCACAATGCAATTAAAGGTATTAGGAACAAATATCATGACTGGACCAAAATGAAAAGAAGACTAAAAAGGACTCAACTTGTGATTTTGGCTCTTTCAAGGACTTAAATGCAAAATTTTGGAAATCAGGGCTCCCGATCGAATTTTTGAGATTTAAAATGACCAAAATAAAATTAGAATTAAATCAAGACTAATGAATATTTTTTATTTTTTTATTTTTCTAGTCATAGACACTTTTTTTTGAATATTTCTCTAATAAAAGAAATGCTAGAAATTTCAAGAAAATCCAGAAAAATATATTTTTTTGTTCAAAATTGATTCCCTAGGTTTGGCCTAGGCTTCCGGATTGATTATATAATTTTATGATTTTTTTTTCATTTTTATTAATTTTTAAAAAATAAAAATAGTTAAAAATCAGCTGTCAACAATAGGTAAACCACAAATCTCCGCAGAATGGGTTCTTCCCCTGATAATTCTTGCTCCAATTTTCTGTAAACGGAGCTGGTGCGAGCATCCATCAAAGCAAGGGCATTATAGAGAGGACAACTATTGGATTTGCTTCAAACAAGAGTGGTCTCTTTCTATTGGTCAATCCAATGGCCTTCAATCATCTATCCACGTTGTAGCTATTAGCTGTTGCCTTCTTATAAGGACCCAGGGGCTATCACCGTGTAATATTGTCCGCTTTGGGCCCATTGGCCCTCAAGACATTAAAACGCATTATAGAGAGTAGAGAACCCCAAGCGTTATCGACTAGCCTAGGACTCCCCCAAGAAATGTGGGACAAAATGAAAAATGGTTTCTTAATAGACGAAAATGCCACAAATTGATCGAAAATGATATACAAGAATTGCACGAGAGTTGCACACGACTTGCATATGAAAAATGCTTATAGTCCACTTATGATTTAAAAAATAATCGGCTAATTGAACCCGAGACATCTTGAGATAGGAACTCCAAGAATTGGCCGCCGTTTGGCAATTTCTTCTATTACCTCAGAACTGCTTATGATTGTGGTTTGCACTGAAGTATGTGCTTATGAGTAAACCACAAGTCTCCACAAAATGTATGGAGGACAACCAATGAATTTGCTCCAAACAAGAATGGTCTCCCTCTAATTAGTGAATCAGATAGCCTTCAATCCTGCTTTCATGTTTTAACCATTGGCTATTGCCTCCAGGGGACTGCCACTGAGTAATATTATCCGCTTTTGGCCAACTGACCCTCATGGCTCTAAAACTCATTACATAGAGTAGAGAACCCCAAGCCTTATCAACTAGACTAGGATTCCCTTCTAAGCGATGTGGGACAGAATAAAAATAGTTTCTTATATTGGACGAAATGCCAGTAATTGATCGAAAATGATGCACGAGAATGGCACAAGACTTGCATGTGACTTGCATATGAAAAACGCTTATAGTCCCTTTATGATTTAAAAAATCAATTGGCTAATTCCAAGACTTGAGCCTGAGACATCCTGTGATAGGAACTCCAAGAATTGGCCACCCTTTGGCAATTTCTCCTAATATCTCAGAATTGCTTATGATTTTAGAAAGACTTTCGGCAGTATCCCAATCTAGTGTTTTAAGATTCATGAGCATTGTTCTCGATGCATTTGAGACATCAGTGGTCTAGTGTTTTAACATTCATGAGCATTGTTCTCGATGTGTTTGAGACATCAGTGACATGTAAAGGAAGACTTTCGGCAGTATCCCAATCTAGTGTTTTAAGATTCATGAGCATTGTTATGTAAAGGAAGACTTTTGGCAGTATCCCAATCTAGTGTTTTAAGATTCATGAGCATTGTTATGTAAAGGAAGACTTTTGGCAGTATCCCAATCTAGTGTTTTAAGATTCATGAGCATTGTTCTCGATGCGTTTGAGACATAAGTGACATGTAAATCGCCCCATAGTTCCCAAGAAAGCATCATCTTTCTGCAATGCAAAAGGGGCATTATGTGCTTAATTTCCTACGGATGGAGCTGGTGCGAGCATCCATCCAAACAATGGCATTATAGAGAGACAACTAGTGGATTTGCTCCAAACAAGAGTGGTCTCTCTCTAATTGGTCAATCCAATGGCCTTCAATCCTCCGTACGTTGTATCCATTAGCCGTTGCCAACCTAAGTAATATTGTTCACTTTGGGTCCACTGGTTCTCACAGCTTTAAAATGCGTTACACAGAGTAGAGAACCCCGAGCTTTATCAACTAGTGCGGGATTCCCCCTAGGCGATATGGGATAGAATGAAAATATTTTCTTATATTGGACAAAAATGCCAATAATTGACTGAAAATGATGCGCATTGCACGAGACTTGCACGTGACTTGCACATGAAAAACGCTTATGGTCCAGTTATGATTCCATTAAACTTTGGCTAATTCCAAGACTTGATCCCAAGACTACTATTGGCGATTTTAATACTATTAGGAAAGATTTTCACTCGTGGGATTTAAAGAATTTTATGACCTGCAATTTTTTATGCTTCCAATAAGAGCAAAGGAAAAGATGGATGTTAACCTTTTTGGTTTTAGCAAAATAAGATAATTTGCTTATTTGGCCTACAGAAATCAGAATAAAAATATTACAATAGGTTTAGGAGTTTTTTGGTAAGTCTCCCGGCGTGCGAATAATCTATATTTTGTAATATTAAAACAAATTAGTAGGCAAGAAAGACCTATGTGTCTCTGGTAATTAGGTGATGTGTGGGATGAAGGCATTATCAAGCGTGATGGAAATTACTCGATTGCATAAAGAGCTCCAGACACCAATCAATATAAGAATAAGGAAACTTATACTAATCGTATATTTTTAATTACGCGATAAACCACGGTATAAAAGGTTCTGCATTCAAAAATCGAGTGAAATATTGGTTAATGACCTGTGAATTGTCAGTTTTGTGATTTAGTACTTTCATGTATAATTAATAAAAGAAGAATAAAGGATCAGCTTATTTACATTTACAATTTTAATTGATCATTTTAAGGAAGTGTTTTTTTTTTCAATCTTATCTATTATCTCGACGAGTCTTGTGGAAAGAAATCGGATAAATGGGCAGTTTATGTTATCTGGTTCATTGACTTTTTTTTTTTTTTTGGTCGAAGGTCCATTGACTTTTAAAATGATAAGTTCGAGAGGTTATCTTCTTCTTATCTACTAATTTCGACGAGTAATCTCCGATTGTATCTGACCTTAACTCTTAAATATATAAATACGATGGACCTCAAATTGCATGTGCCTCTTGTTTTTAGGTGATATGGCTCAACCCGTGGAATTGATCGATGGATGGTGCCGTCGCGTTCGAACCAATTCAGAATCAAAACCTCGCATTATAATTGCCGTCCTTTTCCGATTACGAATTTAATCGGAATTTATCTCATGAGAAATTTAGAAGGAACCTCCTTCAAATGTGAATATGTCCGATACAGAAGGGAATAACTTCAATCTGTGTCTCAACTTAAATTCAAATGTGAAATCGTCTCAGCCTTATTTACAGATCCAGCGCAACAGCAAATTGTAGGAGTTCGTTCAATCAGTCTTCACGTCATTCAATAGATATAAATGAAGAACATCTTCTTACAGTAGCCGGTAATACATGATAAGAGATGCTAATTGATCAGCATCATGTTTTGTTATATGAAAAACACAAAGATTCATCAGGATCAGAGCAAACATGGTACAACATAAACAGAGTCATGACAGAAACAATGAATTAATCATGTACACTCAAATCAAGTAGATTTTAACAGTATGATCAAGATCTTCAATTGGCAACTTTTTCTTGCTGTCATCCCGGACGAATCGATCACTGTGCGGGGAAAAAAGGACGTACCGGTTACAGCCTTTTCAACTACAGACGAATACTCGGCATAACACCTATATATCTTTAGGACACATTCAATAACGTTTGAAAGGATTTCAAACGAATCATTCAATCAGGCAGAAAATAGAACTTGGACTCGTACAGAAAAATTTTACGCGAAAACCAGCAATTGTCAATAAATTTCACTCCGAAATGTCGGAGATTATAACTCGAATTGCAGACCCATACTCTATAAATTAGCAAAAGCCATGTCCGGTACCATTCTTCAAGAACATGTCCTCCCATAAACAGTAAAATTGGCTCCTATCACTATCCATTTATGGTCATAAAAATTGATGGAATAGAATCGGATGAATTCAAAAAGTTCAGCCTCAAAATTTTGTGCTCCTTCTACTAAGCTGCTCTACTCTTGTAGGCTTTGCCCGTTCCTCGGATTCCGTTGCCCCAACACACCTCTGTCTTGTCGAGAACTTGGCTTATAGAAACCGTTCCCTCTTGGCTTGTTGTACTCTCTGTCCACTCCATTCTGCCCACTTCCCCTGCTAAAATTTCTCCCGCCAAATCGCCCACTCGAAAACTCTGTTTGGTAGCTACCTCTCCCTCTGCCTCGTCCTGCTCAAGAAGTGTCGATCACTAACAACTGGAGAATAAAGGGAATATTCATAAATAATAGCGACACTGAGATTTATATGCACGGCGTACTTGTTCGGGACGGAATGTTGCTATTCGGTCTCCGTTCTTCAATATACACTTGTCGCCCAGCAATCTGTGCACTCCCAGCCTACAGAATATACGTCATATGGTCCAAGTCATATATCCACAAATTATACGGTCATATACAAGAAAATAGCAATCTCCTAATTGCATAGAAAGCAGGAAACTACCCAAAAAAGCATCCGAAATGTACAATTTTCATCAGCAACTTGAAGAAAAGAATATCTTAAAAAGTCACACACCCAACCAAAAAGGTACTTGATCCAACAGAGTTTCAACCAAAAAGTCAATGAATACAAATCCTTATTAACCTCAATCCCAAGGCAACCCAAGCCAAACTCGACGCAACTGGACTCTCATAAAAACCATCCTCGACATAGGGCCAATTACAGACAACATTTACGCTTTACTCAATTTGGTTTCCCTTGTGCAATGAAATCTCGACAACATTTTGTAATGTAATAGAAATTTCAAAAGGATACACCATTTTAAGACCATATGAGCTCAGAATTCTCAATGTTGTTTCTTCCTCCAATCATGAATAGATTTAAAGTCGATGATACGTAGCATTACATTTTAACCATAAATTTCAAGTTCCTCAGATCTTTGACTGTACCAATGAAGTTTACATATAAGCATTCAATTAAAAAATAGTGCACTTCATCCAGTAAAAATAGTGACAACAACTAAGTCTCTTGTTTCTCAATGCAAGCCCAAAGGCAATAAATAACGATTAGTGCACTATGCGTAATTTAAGCCTGCTGCCTATAACTTCCTGTCCTGCATTTTCCACATTATTAACCACTTAGCCAAATTTTTCAGCTTGGATCACAACAACAATAATTGGTCAATAGGTAAATTATCTATAGGTTGTACCACTGTTTCAATGAGTCCCAGTGGAGTGGTCAAACTGCATACCACAAGTCTGGGTTCAGAAACACCACAATAGAAAAATAACAGATCTTCTTTTAATATAATGTGAATAGAGATCCAATGCAACTACATACCTTGACAGCATTGTGTACACCATCCATGTCCTCAAATTCGACAAATGCATAGCAAACACCTAAATCCTGCATATCAACACATTTCAGCACAAGAAACAAGAGCCAGCGATCTGCTTTGAATTTTGCAGTTAGAAAGGACGAGAGCGAAACCTTGCGACCACGAATGACTACAGCATCAGGTCTGATTTTACCAAACTGCCGAAACTCCTCCTCTATTTCAGATTCAGAAACAGTCGGGGGCAAATTTCTTACATAAACAGATTTGATTTCACCTAAAAGGAAAAAAAATGATTCTTTTACAATATTATAATAGTATTCTTTACACGAGTAGAACACTGATGAACTGGAATGCACTCAGAAAAATACTATATGCGGTTCACCAAAAGTACTTAATGCTGAAGCTTACTTTACACTGCTTCACAAAACACTTAATCAAAGTCTGATAGGTTTGCTGGAAAACTAACCTTCATCTTCTACACCTGAAATCTCCTCTCCTGTCTCTGCTCCAGACGGTTCATGCACATTAGTTGGTGCAATTGGCTGCTGCCCCGTGGGCTCTGGAGTATGATCCCACTCTGACACAGCTAAAGAATTCTTGTTCACTGGAGGTGGAGCTGCAGAGAGTGCAGATTGTCCTTTGGCAACACGCAGCTATTAAGCAAACAAGCAGCAGAAGTTAGCATTAGATTTAATCACGAAATTATCAGGTGTGTATCTATGTTGAAACGGCGAAAAGTTACTAGAAGCAGCACGCACAATAGAGGCATAAGTATGCTTTTGTGGCTCCCCAACAGACTCATCGACAGAAGTTGGTGAGTTATCTTGAGAAGCATTTACGACACTCTGTACGGAGCCATTTGACTCGGCCGGCTGATTGGCCTCCAATGTACTTTCCGACTCAGGGACTGGCTGAGACCTTTCTGGCACTCTATAACTGTCGACTAGGCCGTTTTCCTTGACATCAGATGTAGGAGCAAACTCCCGTGCCTGGACTTCCCCGCCCATCATATATGTAGGCACTGTAAAACCCATTGCTTACTCTCAGATTCTTCACAAAGAAATTAGAATTCAGAAGGACAGTTATTTTTGCG
Source organism: Rhodomyrtus psidioides (assembly GCA_021437785.1). Taxonomy (NCBI): domain Eukaryota; kingdom Viridiplantae; phylum Streptophyta; class Magnoliopsida; order Myrtales; family Myrtaceae; genus Rhodomyrtus; species Rhodomyrtus psidioides. The sequence continues at coordinate 7,589,563 of JAILYB010000027.1, read as the reverse complement.
CATTAAAATCTGACTACTCTTCTTTTCCCTTTAGCACTAAGAAATGACTACTCTTAATTCCAGCACCATTATCTGAATGAATTCATAATGACCAAAAAGTTCCACGGTACCATTCAACCATAATTTGCCATACTTGAATTACAACAACAGACCGAACACAGTGAATTAACCCACTACTTTTCGTTTTTCCGATTTTTTTTTTTTGGGCAGAAATTAACCTATTTAAATAAGAGCCCCATGAATGGCGATCATTGTGTTTAACGATTGCTTCCTTCTTTCTCCAAATGATCATGTTAGGTCACCATCATTAGATTGCATTTTTTGACAAGATGAAAGTTCAGACAATTAAAGATGACTATATTTACCTGGCTCTGGAGTTGGGTGAGAAGCACTGAGTTTGGTAGGATAATTGCTCTGAGCTAGTAGAACTGCTGGATGGTGGTGAGTTTGGTCTTCTTCGACAAAATGGAAAATGTCATTAAGAATGAAATAGCCAGTCTCTTGTGGAGCTAGAAAGAACGTCTGGACAAACTTTCTGCCGCGATTGAAGTTCTTTTGTTGCACAGAACCTGAAATCGTCACAAGAACACCGCCATTCCAAGATTCCAGTGCGTTTATCGTCTTTATTTCAACTCCAGTGTAACTGACTGACATGACTAGAGTGTGGATTTGCTGCCACAAAGAAAGAAACATTCAACACAGGCCCTGTCTAGACACATCAATTAGAGTCGCACACTGTGGGTAATTAAAGACAGGACTGCTGTAATAATCAATGGAAACATCGCACAACAGGCAATCGAGCAGAACTCTGCATGTCCGATGCTGGGTCATATTAAAAAAGACATAATATACTGGAATCATGAATATCATTTCTAAAAGGACTCGCATATATATTGCCACATAACTACCAAAATAAGTTCCCCTGGTGCTATCCTCTCTTCATTGACATAATGCATAAAATTCAAGATTAATATATAGATCTGATAACAAAAAAAATAACAACGTTCGCTTCGTTTACAAGGAACTGCTCTGGGAACAATTTTCTGTCGACATCATGTAAGATTCAAACATTGTCAAAAGAAGCATGAAACAACTCTATGTCTAAATATTGGGAACAGAAAAGAGGCTCTGCCTGGCAGCACCAAGCCATTTCTCACAGACCAAGCAAAGCACATGGCCCAGTCACATATACTTTTCAACCTAAAACCCATGGCTTGCCACTTTCTGGGACCAGGGAATACATTTAGGAAAAAGAGAAAACGGAAGCCATTTAAGATAACAGATTGCATAACTGCAAAGAGCCTGAGTAATTCACTGATTTTTCAGCAATCAATAAGAACTCTTTTTTGGCTTCAGGCACTATTTGTAAATGGTTTAGCAACCCCTTGGTGCCTCATACCGAAACTCTTTACTTATAGATTATCAAATGTCTCTCTTGAACAGACTCTTGAACCATTAAAGCTCACCTTTTGGATGATTCACTGTGGAAGTTAATTAATTGATTGCTAAAACAAGCTCTTACATCCATGTTTTCCACAAATCATTTCCATAAGAATGGGTTCATTCCAAAATTAGGCAGCAGAAGCACAAGCAAAAAAACCTTGCAATGCAGAAGTTGACCAGCATCGTTTGCAAACAGATATTACATAGTACTTTATTAAAAACATAATAAAGAGCATGCAAATTTTCTAAAGATTTATTTCATAGATTACATTTTATTTAAAAGACTTTAAAGTTTATTTGCATGTTTGTGCTGCGGACACCTCCTCTTCAGAGAATATAGGACCCTACAGATCACTGATAATGTTACAAACCATGGTCATGCAGTTGTGCTTTATATTGTGAACCGCAACCTAAGTTTGAAAGTGCCAGCAAGCAAGTGCCCAATACTACATAGCTACAAATACACTTGAAAAGACAAATTCGAATGTGATAACATAGCAAGCCGAAAGGCAAATTCGAATGTAGGGTTTAATTGCAAGCGTCATTTTCCTCCAATTGAACCAACCTGTCATATAGGGCTCGCAAGTTGTGATGGAGGGAATAACGGTAGTGTGAGCATAAATCATCATGAATATGATTTTGTGTACCAACTATTTAAATTATGATGAATACGCATATATTCGTATCAAAATGTGGGGCTAAACATATCATGTCAAGTCGTATTTGGGTTTTTCTATAGTTCGTGGTTTTGCCTCGTGTTGTATAGTGCAAACAAGTCGTGTCCAATATTGTCATCCCTATTGCCATAGAGAGAGTATGATCAGTCCTAAAGAAGTGGGATTGAAACTTATTTCGAATGTCTTCCTTTTTCATTTCTTATCAAGTTCTGAGACTCAACGTGTCATCTGCAAGAAGACAGGTGCGAATAACAAGTAGAGGTCAATCTAGAAGAACCCAGCCTTCTCCTCATCAAATGATTGCTTCCAGGGCTGGATGAGCTCACTTCCCTTTCCTCTGATTAGAATGCATAGAACGAAAATATTCAGTGATATGCTCGGCATTTCTAAGATGCAAGCCAACATACGCCCCTAATTTCAAATGGAAAAGTCCGAAAAGGGTGACCTAACTTAAGAGAGCATCTTACTATTGAGCGAGATGCCTAGTGGGCAACGTTCCTTCGTGCGTATGAGCCTCGGGAATAAGTCCAGATAGTAGGTTTAAAACTTATTACTACAAGGGAGATATGCGCACAAACTCATGGTTATACCCAGAGAGACAAAAGTTGAAAAAGAAAAGTCGAATTGGGCAACCTAAAAAGACAAATAGAAAAGAAACTTGAGTTTGTCATATATGGTGGGCAATAAAGGTATCATATCATCTGGAGATGTCTATGAAGTAGATGAAGGGAAATTAGGGTAACTACACCTCAAATGCCATAAGTTGTGTACGGCGCTCACTTTAGTGCCAAAACTTTCAAATCGATCACTTTAGTGCTAAGTTTTTGTAATTTCAATCACTTTAGTGCCAACACTTTCAAATCGATTACTTTAGTGCTAAGTTTCTGTAACTTCGATCACTTAAGTGCCAACTTCTTTTAAAAACGATCACTTCAGTGCCAAGTCCGATGAGCCACGTCAGCTCAAATAATAATAAAAAATACACATGTCAGATTTTCAGCGAGCCACATCAACATAAATCGGAGTTGGCACTAAAATGATAGTTTTTAAAAGAAGTTGGCACTTAAGTGATCGAAGTGATCGATTTGAAAGTTTTGGCACTAAAGTGAGTGTCGTACACAACTTATGGCATTTGGAGTGTACTTAAACCTAAGAAATTATTTGATAGTAAGCTTACAGATGTTATGTAATCAATTTATCTAGTATATCTTCTAGTAGCAAGGTCCCTATAAAACCCTTCAGTGTGCTGCTAATGTTTTACTTCCTAGCAAAAATTAGAGTTCGTATGTCTCTTAGTATTCAGTGTAATGAAAAGGCTCATGCTGGCTTCTTCGTTTATATAATCCGTTCCACTCTACCCTTTGAACAAGGAACAACTTTTTCGATAAAAAAAATTGATGCGCACTCAATTGCAAGTGTAACTCTAATTCCTTCGTCATAGGTTCTTTAAACCTATAAGGAGTACAGTGAGCCTAATCAATTGACTTAACAAAAGGAAGTTGCAACACTTGCGCAGAATTGTCATCTTAAATACCTTCTTTTGCTCAGAAAAGTGAGAGACCTGGATTGGTCAAAGAAGGGGAAAAACCATAGATTCCCTATCCAACAGCCAAAGTTCACCCGATATTCAGTTCATATACATAAATTTTGAAATCTACATATATAACTAAGAGAAAATATCAGCAGGAGCATGATCCTGAGAATCAAATTCTGAGAGAATGAGACCAAGCTGTGAAACAATAGAATCATTTGGCATCCATCAAACTCATCCTCCAAAATTTCACATAGAAAATTCAGCAGAATGACCAAATAAGAGAATGTGTCTCGAGCAATCAAAGTACTTTTCACAAGCCTAACTCAGTTACCAAACCAATTTCATGGAATTGATTCCATCAATCCAACATCATCCAGACACCATTTTTTCTAGAACAAAATCCTACTGTATGTACTTCTAGAAAACAATTATGCACACTTTGCTGTTATTAGCCAAAGGCAGTTTGTAAGCAAATCTTTTCAAGCAAACACTTCCCACAGATAGACTCTTTCATAGTTTGCACACCTTTCCAGATGAGCTGATTTGTTCACCTCCATCAGAAAATAGGATACCATATCTGAGTATTGAGAAACTACCTCATTAATAACACGCCATTTAAAATCAGTACTCGAGGCTCAAAACACAAAACCATACTCCATAATCGATGATTCCAACATCTATTACTTTGCTTGCTCATCTCTATAAATACCTTAACCACCATCACAAGCTCAAGATTCATCAAGAAGACCAAAATTCACAACATTAAATTAATGCTTCTGGCTAAACAATTTAGCTCATTGGGGTGGAAGGCTCAAATCCACCCAAGGCAAAAGTAATGCTCCTTCGAAATGACTATTAAAAAAAGAACAAAAAATTTGCCGATACTGCTAAGACTAATGCTGTCAATTAAGCAAAGCATTCTGGAGGTCCATATGTATAGTCAGAGCAGTGTGCTTCCTTTCTAACTGCAATTCGACTACAAAGGCACTCGGAAGTTTGCAACATTTTCTGTTCAATGAATTGTAATATGCAAAAGCAACTGAAAACTTGAACGCAAACGAAAATGAAATCTAGAAATCTCAAGCTAATGAAACTACGCAGAATAAGCAACATGGAAACCATTACACTGCACACATAACATCATGTCTAGTCCATTGATTTGAGTGGTCCAAGGAAAAAACACTAACAAGGACTGTAATACAAGAAAAGAAGATTCAAGATTCGAACACGCTCAAAAAGTGGACTGGATAGAGTGCGAATCAGCAAAAAATTAAACAGAGTGCAGACAGGAGAAGACATTATACCAGCATTGCAGTGGCTGACTCTCTCACATGGCCGTCGATGCGAAGCATGGTGCTGGCATCCGAATAGAATTGGTGAACAATCTCAGGCTGTTGCTGTAGCACCTGATAGTAGTGCCCCACGAAATAAGTACCCACCTGAACGCAACGCCCCAAAAAAGAAAGCACATCATGTACTGTGTAAAATCGAATCCAGGGCCAAAAGACAAAAAGAAACCCAAAATTGAGAATGCTTCATATGGTCATGCATACACTCATGGATGGGGGCATGTACGAGCAGAGTTGAATTGAGAAAAAGAAACCTGAGCAGCAGTGAGGGGAATGGGATAAGCAGTGGCCATTGCTCAAAACCCCTTAAACCCAGAACAAGAACTCCAATCTCCCAAAACCCAGATCCAAAAACAACCCTCAAGATCTGTAAAACCACAAAAAAAAAAGATAAATTCTTACAAACAATCCATGAACAAGGAGGAGATAGATGCTAGCTACTTAGGGATCTGGGTTTCAGAGTGCCAAAAATAACACAGCTTTAGAAGACAGACCTCTTGAGGGTGGATGATGTTGATATGGAGAAAGACTGCGAAAGAAAAATCTTCTCCACTGGTTTCTGCTGTCTCCTGTTGTGTAGCTCCGGTTTGCTGCGTTTGTGTTTGGGTCTGTGGGGGGTTCTCTTGTGTTTTGTTCGCGTTACGCTTAGTTGTCCTTCTCTTTGTTTTTCAGTCGTTACCACAACCCACACACCCACCCCGAAAAAAAAAAAACCGACGACTTCCAAAAAGGTAAAAAAAAAACCCCTTTTTTTCACTTTCTTTTTTTGGCCAGAAAAGAAAATGTATTAAAGTGGAAAATAAGCTGGAGAATTTTTATTTGCATTGAAACTCTGTTATGACATTTGGAATGGTTGGATTAATTTCCTTTATTTTACTAATTGACTTCCGGTTGTGGGTTTTCATCCGGAAATATTGAATTGAAAATTGACGCTGATGATCATTAAGCTCGAGTCATGTACAATGTCATCTTTGGCTTTTAATTCATTCAATTCCAGAATTATTCTTAAATGTTCGATGTCATTTCTAAATTTTCAATTTGCTCAATCTAATCTCTCAACTTTTCAGGACAAATTCGGTGTTATTCACAGTTTTCATCTACTTTCCCAATTTTGTAATATCTTTTAATTTCAATCATTTTACTTTTTTTTTGGTTGGAAATCATTTTACTTTATCTACAATGTTCGTTATTTATTTTTATTTTTTTGGTCGAATGTTCATTATTTGTTCGATTGATAAAATCTTCAATTGTTTATACTTGTATTTTTTTAGGAAAAAAAGGGACAAGTGCAATGGAAAGTTCTAAACTTTGTCATGAAAATGTAATTAAATCTTAAAACTTTCAAAAAATACAATCAAATTCTAAACTTATTAAATTAGTGCAATCAAGTCGTAAAACTTGTTAAGTTGGTGCAATGGATCTCTAAAATATGTCAGAATTAATAGAATGACTTGATTGCACAAATTTAACAAGTTTTAGGAATTGAATGCATTTTTTTTTAAGTTCTAGTACTTAATCACACTTTTGTGATAAGTCGATTGTACTTTTTGAAAGTTTTAGTACTCAATTGCACTTTCGTGATAAATTTTATAATTCGATTGCACTTGTTGAAAGTTTTAGAAATCAACTACACTTTCGTGTCAAGCTTTTGGCCAGTGCACTTATCCAAAAAAAGAAAAAGAAACAAGATTCAAATTAATTTAAGTACGATATACATAGAGAATCGTTATCATCTTCGGAAAAATAATTAGAGATAGAATTTTAGGAATAGCAACCTGATATAATCTTCAATGAGGTTCTACTTTTACTATAATGGAAATTATAAGATAAATTCACTTAAGAAGGCTATGGTAATATTTATGAAGACCAACAAGGTAAAAAGATAATAAATAGATCGCATTTAATTTTTTAATTGATTTAGGAAAAGGCTTAAAATGCGAAAACCTTTTAAGATATTAGAAGAAGCTCTCTCTTGTAATTTCCTTTTGCACGTTGATTCAAGGGTCAAATAACTTCATTTTGTTCAGAAGTTTATTTTCTATTTTTTATTTTTTTATTTTTTTATTTTTTTTTCTTTCTTTACCTTTTATTGAAAGATTATTGAAAGAAAAAAAATGCACGTGTAACATTAAAAAGCGACCCAATGTCCTTGTCATTAATGACGTATGATTTTAGAACAATGTTTTCCCACGTCTCGATAGAATACTAAACTGCTGATTAGTCATAATCGTACTTTCAAGTCTATTCTCGTATTTCAAACGACCATTAACATTGGGAATGATGATATTCATATTCTGTTTCCTATTTTAAGAATTATTTCACTATTTCTTATCTCAATTTTCTTTTTCATTTGTTTCCCTAATTTAGCATAAACTTTTATAGCACAAGATAAGATTCTCCGCATTATCCTAGGACTTGGATGGTCTTTATTTAGGTAAAATTCAATGGAGAGTGTTTCTAACATCTTGACCTCAAAACTTAAAATTATACTAACCAAAGGATATATATAGAAAGTTACTTTGGTTTGTATGAAATTTACTTTGTCACAATTAAAGTTTACCGAGGTAATTTCGATGTATACAAAATTCGTTTTCATGAATCGAATATGTATGTTGCAAATAAACGAAATATTACTATCTACATTAACTGTTTGATGCATTTCATGTTAAAAGTTATTAAGCATGTTAAAAGTTGCTCTATTCAAAGATACCAAGTATGTTCTTGTATGTAAGAAAATTGCTAATTACATATAAACACAACAACGATTAATTTGTTAATTCGCCAATTGTTACTAAGCATATTGAAAGTTACTTTAAGTCTACGTTTGGTAACGTTTCTATTCTTGGGAACATATTTGAAACAAAAAATATTTTTTTGTGTTTCTGTTCCCGACTAGGATTTCCACGAACAGAAACGCGTTTGGTAAGTAAAAAAAATACTTTTTTCGTCAAAAGGAAGGAACGGCGGTGGTGGAAGGCGGTAGTGGCCATCGGCCGACGGCTACACGTGGCAGCTGGCGATCGGTGGCCGGCGGCGACCGGCGGTGGCGGCGGCCGGCAGCGGTGGTGGCTTGCACCAGCTCGCCCTCGATTTTTTTCTAAAAAAATATTTCAAAACCCAGAAATGAGTTTTTTTTTTGTTTCTTTTTTTGGCTTCAAAAGTGTTTCTTTTTTCAAAAGTGTTCCACGGTACACTTTTGGAACATTTTTTTACCATACGCATTTCTAAAGTGTTCTAAGAACACTTTTGGAATAGAAACACATTTCAAAGAGTGTTACTAAACGCAACCTTGATGTCTACAAAATTTACTAGCCACATACGAATATTACTAGCAAGTCAAATGGTACTAACCACGTTAAACATTGTACAGTATTATATCAAATTTAATTAAGCATATTGAAAGATATTTCTTTGCATATGAAAATTACTAATCACAAATTAGTATTAGGATTCGATATAAGTTGTGCACCTGGTTAGTTATTTTGCATTAAAGAATTGTTAGTTTTCATATTCACTATAATAAGATTTTTTTTGTCATTGGTTAGTAAGAAATTAGGTTCTCTTTAACCAGTTCCTTTTCCTATATATCAGTTCGTTGTAGATACTGAATTTCTAATATCCAAAGTATTTATTGTCGTCCTAGTGCCTTGTAAATACTAAATTGACGATCCAAAAAAAAAATTCAATGTATTTGACACATATTGAGAAACTTTTGATATGGAAAAAAATGTTTCAATTAATTATAGGAAAATTTACTAAAAGAAGACCTAAATCTATTACAATTGTACCAATTTAGTCCAATTAGCTAATAATGACGTGATATTGCCGGTGCTCACTTGACTTTTTTAAATAATATTTTCATTTTTTTTATTTTTTCCTTTCCAAGGATCGGCGCCCTCGTTGGCCTTGGGTGAGGGTGTCGTGGCCCTCACCCAGACTAGGCAAGGGCCGTGAAGACCATGCTCGCCCAGATCAAGCGAGGCCATCACGACCGTTGCCTAGGGCTGGCGAGGGCATCTTAGACCTCACCTACCCAGGGGAAAGGGAAAAAAATTAAAGAAAAGAAATCATAAAAAAATCAAAATAATATTTTAAAAGGTGCACATCAATGTCAACAATGCCACATCAGTACCAACCATCAAAATGGACTAAATTGTTACAAATACAACAGATTTAGGACTAAATTGGCAAAAAAAATGACTGAATTGACACAATTGCAGTAGGTTTTTGACTTTTTTTTTTATAATCCTCCCATTAGTAAATAAGATGAAAATTTGCCACATTTGTAGGTAATTTTTGCGATTGTCTAAATAAGCTTTTTTCTATAAGCAATTAATAATTTTTTTGACTTTTTAGTAATATCTTAACTTGAAAGTTATTTAAGTCTGTCCAAAATTTAGTAGTAACCTATGAACATCTTTTGCACTTTAATTCCTAATTTCCAAAATGTCAAATATAAGTTTTCTATTATCAGTGATTAGTACTTTTGACAAGCAGCTGGCAAAATTTTCATTTTAGGGGTAATTTGCATTTACTAGTGAAGTTCCCAAAGTCTTTAGCGATTTATGAGCACTAGATTCAAATTTTCATAAAATTAGTTTCAAATAAATTTGGACGCGAAATTAAATTTGTTGAGAATCTTGCCAGTACCAATGGGATTATGTGTCCCCAATCCAACGGTGCTCATTGCTTCCTTGAAATGAACGGTGGCGATTGGCCAGGTTCCGATCTCCGCGAAAGAGCTCACAGGACAGTGGAACTTGTCAATCACTAAACTTTGATTTCGACCGCTTAAGGCATTGCGAAACTTTCATTTCTTTGTGATTGATCCACTTTAACCATTTTTTGAATTGATTTACCAACTAAGATGTGACAACATTTTATGTAGCACCACATATGACGTTGTTTCTCCCACATAATCGCCCCTATGTAATTAAAAAAATAAACAATATTGAAGTATCCAAAAAAAAAAATTCCAAAAAAATGAAAAAAAAATATGATCGCGAGGCCCTCTACCATAGATGGAGAGAGCTCGAAAGCTCGTCACCCCGGTGATGTAGACTCAGCGAGCTTTTTATGATGAATCTGATCATGCGAGTTTTGTTAATATCAATCATTGAATGAGGTGAGATTTACACCAGACATACTAAATCCGGGCTAGGCTTATCTGAACCAAGCACAACAAGCAGTAGGGCTGTCAATTTGGCCCGCGCCGGACGGGCCAGCCCGGCCCGGCCCGAATTTTTTCTGCATTTTCGGGCATTTTCGGGCCAGGTCTAGTACTCGAACCGGGCCGGCCCGACGCCAAACTTTTATAAATACCCATTTTTTTCTTTTAAATTTAATTTATTTTTATATTTTCTTTTTATATTTTTTCATTTGATGGTTTGTTAATTAATTTTAATTCAAAAAATTTTATAAAAAAAAGGAAAGAAAAAAAAATTCGGCCCAAATCCGGCCCGATTCAGGCCAGCCCGAGCATGGTACTGCTCAATTCGGGCCGGCTCGGGCCGGGCCGAGCCCCGGCCCGACCCGGCCCATTGACACCCCTAACAAGCAGTACCTGATCCTATGTGACCTAGACGTCAACTAGGTTCTCCTCTCTCTCACTCTCTGTGTGTGATGTGGCACCTACATGGCACCACATGAGCACTTACAGGTTAGTCAAAATAGTAAAGATCGCCATGTAAGTGGCTATTATAACTTTTTGTCAAAAGCTTAGTTGGAAAAGTTTGGAGCGCATCAATTTAAAAAGAAAATGTATGCTTATTAGGTGATTAAAAAAACTCATTTATGAAAGAAGATGAACTAGAAACCAGACACGAGGGAGAAATACGTTTTCTGTATATTCCCTAATGAAAGGTGATGTCTGTACATTTATAATATTGACAAGACAGGAAAAATAAAGAGAAACAAATGTGCATGATTTTTATCTTCCTAAAATATAGAATCAATTAGATCAATCTCTCAGCACAACTAGATCTTCAATCTTCAATCAGGAGAAACACTCCCCCTCAAGTTAATGTAGAACAGTTGGCATGCGATTATCTTGATAAATTGGATCGCCAGAAGCCCGCGCGGCTTCACCGATAATTTCGAATCTTGGAACAAACGATCTCGGATCGCGCTCAAAATTGGTCGGTTGAAGCGAAACGGCCGTCTAATTCAAAGTCACCTCTTTGTCGTGACATAAGATGAATTTTGGTATTCCGGAGTCGTTTAGACCACATTTTAGGCAGTTTTCTATTTCGCAGCTTTTTGAATTTTTGCGTAATTTTCGCGATTTCACTTTGATTCCTTTTAGATAAGATTAGATTTGAGTCTATTAATATTATCTTTAATTATATGCATTCTTTTAGGAGTCCTATCTATATATATGGACGTCCTCTCTTTGTATTGGGCAGATTATCATTCAATCAAATTTGAGTTTTTCTTTGGAATTGTTTTCCAAGATATTGTTTCCCTGCGTCACAAGTTGATGGCCTATATATATTCAGGACGCCAAGCTTGCTTAGGAGATAAACGTGCTGCCTTTGACATAACGGTTTGGTGAATATATCTGCAGGTTGTTCCATTGTCCCAATTTCTCTAGTGACCAGAACTCCCTCTCGAATTTTATCTCGAGTAAAGTGACAATCAACCTCAACGTGCTTCGTTCTTTCATGGAAAACTGGATTTGCTACCAACTTGATTGCTGCATCTACCACCCACAGACGGACGGACAGTCGGAAAGAACAATTCAGATGCTCGAGGATATGTTACGAGCATGTGTAATAGATTTCAAAGGTGGATGGGAGGTTAACTGCATCTAGTAGAATTCGCTTATAATAACAGCTACCAGCAGAGTATTAAAATGACACCGTTCGAAGCATTATATGGTAGAGCCTGCAGAACTCCTGTGTGCTGGGACGAAGTGGGAGAAAGGAGTATAACCGGCCCTGAACTAGTGGAGCAGTCAGTTGAAGCAGTAAAAGTTATAAGAGAAAGGTTGAGAACGGCACAAAATCGTCAGAAGAGTTATGCCGACAAACGACGCAAGCCTTTGGATTTCCAAGTTAGTGATACTGGTTTTCTCAAGGTATCGCTGATATGAGGATTATCCCGATTTGGAAAGAAAAGAAAATTGAGTCCGAGGTACGTTGGCCCTTTCGAAATTTTAGAACAGATCGAAACTTTGGCCTACAAGCATGCCCTGCCGTCGAATTTATCGCAAGTACATAATGTGTTTCATGTGTCGATGCTTAGAAAGTATGAGCTAGATCCGACCCATGTTTTGGACTACGAGACTATTGAAGTGGACGACAGGGTGTCGTATGTGGAAAAGCCAATCAGAATTGAGGATAGAAAAGAGTAAGTTTTAAGGAATAAGATGATTCCGCTAGTCAAGGTGATTTGGGAGCACCACGGAACTAAATGCGCTACGTGGGAAAGCGAAGAGGCGATGAGGAGTCAGTACCCCCATTTGTTTGAGTAATTTGGGTTTGCTGTAAATTTCGAGGACGAAATTTCTGTAAGGGGAAAGAGTTGTGACATTCTGAATTTCCTGTCATTTTGAGACTATCGAATGAAGAATATCTATTGATGTATTTCAGTTTTATTTCGCTCGGATCTGATCAATCCTGAGTCAACTGACCAAAAGGGAAAAGGATAACGCACGACAAGGTACGTGGGCCTATGAAAATTAAATAGGAAATGGCCCTTTGACTATAAGGATTGCTGATGGAACATTTATAGCCAATAAAGGCCGATCTAAGAACGATTAAGGAATTCATCGCTAGCTTTATACGATTAGAGCGCCAGTGATGCCGCTTAACTAATGTATAATTTGCAAACTTTTCCTAAATCGATCTATGACGATCAAGATCGTCGGAGCTAGTAATAGACACTCGCAATTACATAATAATCAAAGTCGCCATAACTTGAGTCGTCCTGGGTGTGATGAGAATCATAGAGTCGATACGCGTAACGTCTGCAAAAGCCGCCAGTTAGTTCGAGATAAACTGAAATTACGATTGACGGAAAATTAATCACGAAATGGAATCTCGAAATTGGAAAATGGACAATGAAGAATTCCAACATTTGAAAAGAATTAGACGCTGCCTCATCAAAGATAATTTAAATTGGAAAAGTGAAGTTTCAGACGAAAAGTGCAAAATTACCATTTTGCCCCTCGAGGATTAGCCTTGTATTAAGAAAGGAGCGAGGGCATTTTGGTCTTTTATAGGTCCCTATGGCTGCCAAAAATGAAGGGGAAAAATAGTCATTAGAAGCTAAGATTTTATTTGCATGAAGACAAGTGTTAAGGATTGGGTGATTAGCATTAATTGATTCACTATTACACCTACCATTCCACTTTTGACCAAGAATTATTAAGGATGACTCCTCCTTCATTCCCCTTCAGCTGAGCATTCCCTTCTCCCTCTCTTTCTTTTCTTTTCTTCTTCTTTTCCACTTCAGCCGAACCACCATAGCCCGACCAGATTCTGCCACCACTTTCGCCGCCGTCAACCGCCACCTCCGGCCAGCTCCGAGCCAAGCGCCGACCACCAACACCTTCCTTAGTCTCTCCTCTACAAATCCCCATTAGCCGTTCAGCCATTGGTGGTCCCGTTGACCCGTCCAGTCCCAAGAGTGCCAAGAGGTCAGAATCTGACCCAATCTGGAAGAGGTCTTCTTGCGCAGGCTTCAAGGCTTCGTTTGGCTTCAAATTTTCTGTGAAGACTTCGTAACTTATAGTATAAGAGCTGGTTGAGCTAGGGTTAAAGATTTATTTGAGTTAGGATGAGTTTTCATGGAAGATATGAGCCTAAGGGCATGTGGCACCCTGATGTGTCAGAACACGGGGTCGTGATTCAAATTATATCCTGATGCGTCAGAACGCGGGATAAGCCTGAAATGTGTTGCCACGAACCTTAGAACGGCACTCGAAACATGATGCGTTAGAATGCGAGTTTAAGAATTGTTTTAGCCTGATGTGTCAGAACACGGGCCGATTATTTGAGTTGAGAAACTATGATGAAATGGGGTTAAATCTTGTCTTATGAATTGTTTGTGCTAGTACGTAAGCTTGATCTCATACTGTTATGCATGCTCTTGATTATGATTCTTTATATGCCAATTATGTCAAGATGCCTTGATGTTTGAATGCCATGTGCTGTTTTATCTGACGAAGCTCTGTCATTTAATGCATTGTCTGGGAGGACTAACGGTCTGGTCTAGGTTTAGGGCTAGCTTGCTAAGATGTAAATTTTATCCCGTAGTGAACTTGTTTTTCAGACCCCAAGCCTTGAAGGATGCTGCCAATTCGTCTAGGTGACCCTAACGATATGACCGTATCTTTTGAGGAGTTCCCTGATCGTTAGGGTAAGGTGTATGTTAGGAATGGGATAGCTGTGTGGGTTGATGTGGGAGAGGAGCATTGCAAGTCTCATCGTTATGAGGCATGGTTTTGTTCCGTCGGGGGAGTTACTACCGGACCACTGAAGCCTAGTGAAGTTTCTAGGAGAGTCGTACCCTCTTGGTGTCACCCTATCCGCGATGAGGTTGAGATATAGATTTCTATGGTGGGTTCGAGAAATATGCCTGAGAAGACCCCAACTGTCGAAGAGGACATCGAGGTGATTGAGCTATCTGCCTCCGAGGATGATGAGGATAGTGAGTCCATTGAAGTGCGATCCGAGAGGTTTTCCGACTACGACCCAGCTGAAGACGAAGACGAGGATGAAGATGAAGCTAGTGGTTCTAGCTAGTAGACCTAGACATCATAGAATATTTTGAATGTCTTTTGGTTCGAGACCTTTTGGTGGAACCTAGTTAGCCGTCTTTTGATCAGTCCATGATCCTCTCTCGACCCTAGCCTGCAGTTGTATTTTGTTCTTGACCATCTGGAAGAACTTGTGTTATAATATGTGTATATTTTGTCATCCCAAATCATCTTTTGTTTTATGTACGAAGGTGTTTATTTTCTTCCGCATGCGTGTTCAATTCCATTCGTGTGCCGTGTTCGTTTGGATCCTGGGAATAGCAAAATGGCATTGACGGATGTGGTGCGCTTGTCGAGGATCGCGGGGCGTGACATGTCTTGAATTTCCAGCAGCCACTTTTGTTAGATGCCCGAGTGGGACTAGAGAGCCCCTCTATTTGTACCATCTGGTATTCGCCATTTGCACTTCTATTGTCTACACAAAAAAAAAAAAAAAAAAAAAATTGCTTCGCAACAACATCCTTGCTCTGTTTTGATTCAATTTAGCTGGGGACACTTGGCACTCTCACTCCCTTCAGTAGATCAGTGCAAAACAGTGTAGGAATTTTCTCGCGCTTTTCCTTCGCCTAGACTGTAGAGTGACATCTGACGTCATATTCCATTGTATTCTAGCCCAAATTCTTCAAGAGAAATCAAAACCTACCCTCTTATTCATCTACCGTAGCTGATCATCTGGAAATACCAAAGTCCCTAAGCAAGGGAAAAATCAGAATTAAGAACAGAGTGCTAAAGGCAACTCGAATATCAGAATTCAAATCCGAACCAAAGTGAACTCTAGCATCAAACCTTTAACTCAAAAGAAAGACCAGTTTTATCAAAGTCCCAGGAGAGGCACTAACAGCTATTGTCCATTCCTAACCAAGAAAAAGAAAATCATCCGGGACTAGTCGCGGTCACACAAAGCATTCACTAAACCATCTAACTTGAAAAAGGCGAGACTTTTGGTGCTTTGCCAGGGAAGTAAGCATCACACATGGTCAACTGGGTGAGAAGAAAAGTAAAACCAAAGATATTTACCAGGAGAGTCGAAATTCTGCAGAGAGAGAGAGAGATAGTTGAGAGCTCTCAGACCCAGCTAGACCTATCAAAATGGGTGGTTTAAAACCCATTTATAAACTCATTTTTCTTTAAATGGGTCATTAATGGATCACTTTTATTTCTCTTGTTAGCCATAAATGAGTTTTACAATAAGAAGACAAAAATAGATGAGCCTTAATGGGTTTGGTTTAACTCATTTACGACCCTTTTAATTCAATCTCCTATTCTTCCCTCGATAGTCGGGAACCAGGGCTGGGGCTAGGGTCAGGATCGGGGATCGAGGTTGGGATTGAGGCCTGGGCAGGGACCGAGGTCGGGTCCGAGCCCGTGACCGGGGACCCAGGACTGGGGCCGAGCAGGGGATCGGGGCTGAGTCCGGGGCCAGGACCGGTGACCAAGGCCGGGTCCGGGGCTAGGGCCGGGTTCGGGATTGGGGTTGGGGACCGGGTTCAGGATGGGGGCCGGAGACCAGGGTCGGGTCCCGGATCGGGGCTAGGGATCGGAGCCCGAGATCGGGGCCTGGCCCCCATTCTGGGTCTGGATCCGGGTCTGGGTCCGGGTCGCGGACCGGAGCTAGGGCCGAGACCAGGGTCGGGTTTGGGATCGGGGGCGAGGACCGGGGCCGAGTCTGAGATCGGGGCTAGGGCAAGGGGCCGGAGACCGAGGCCGATGCCGAAGCCAGGCCGGGGCCGGGGACCGAGACCGGTGTCGAAGCTGAGGCAGGGTCTGGGCAGTGTATCAGGGTTGTGTCCGCAAACGAGGCTAGGGCCGGGGCTGGGAATTGAGGCCGGGTTCGGGCTCGAGACCAGGGCCAGGGAAGGGGCCGGGTCCGGGCCGGATCCGGGATCGGGACTTGGGTCCGGGTGCGGGGCGAGGCCATGGCCGAGATCGGGCCCGGGCCCGGGACCGGGGATTGAGGCCAGGTTCGAGTCCGGGATCGGGGACCGAGGCCGGGTTCGAGTCTGGGATCAGGAACTGGGGCTAGGGCCGGGACTTGGGTAGCGACGGTACCAGGGCCCGGACAGGTACCGGGGCAGGCGATCGGGGCCAGGGACTGGAGGCCGAGTCCGGGGCCTGGGCCGAGGCTTGGACTGGTGGCGGGGATTGCGGCCGGGGTCGGGTATGAGGTGACCCATATCTAATAAAAATGCCGATTTTGTATTTCATGAAAATATTTCAGCAATATAATTTTACTAAACAATCATAAGAAATAAATTTTCATTGATTAAATTAAATATATAAGTGTTTTCTTAAATGGGTTAGGTTGGGTATGGGTCGGGTATCGATTGGGTCGAGTATGGGTCAAGAAATTTGTATTGTGCATAAATGAGTCATAAATTGATTAATGGGTCGATTTGGGTCGGACCATTTATGACCTAACCCAAACCTGACCCAATTCACTCATTTGACACCCCTAATCCCAGCAATGAACTCTTGGGAATATCATCATCGCGATCTTCAGAATCGTCTCTCACCTTCACCTTCACCTTCACCTTCGAATGCACTGCAAGATCATTCACAAAACAACAAATTCACTTCAAAGTCAACTCTCGCTGCCCACCTGAAACAGTAAAACTGGACGCGAGGAAAAAAAAAAACATCTCTGCGACAAGTTTGAAGAGATGACCACGAAAGAAGAAGACCCAGATAAGGAAACTCACTCGCCCTCCTGACGAAAATCCGAGAACTCCCCGAGCGCCGATTCTTATATCCTCGCTCCTTCAATAAAATGGAAAAGAGAAGCAAAACTCGTGGGGCTCTGAGTTTCTGATTCTCGAGCATGCAAGCCAAGGCGAACGATGATGATGGAGGAGCAGAACATGCGTCTAGTGAATCCGCGAATCGATCCCAGAGCCAGAACAAGCTATTGAATCACGTTTCGGAGCCTCTGCCTCTGTTTTCGTAACGGAAAGACGAAAAAGAAAGGAAGTCGTGCGCGAATTGAATTGGCTGGCGCTCACGTAGAACAAACGCATATGGAATTCGATGGGGCTGCCCACCAGCAAGCCACCAACAGTAGGGGTGAGCGGTTCCCGGTCCGGTCCGGTTCCCCTCAAGAACCGGGAACCGGACCAATAGTCTCGGTTCCCATTTTTCGGAACCGTGGACCGGACCGGCCACCTTGAGAACCGGGAACCGGTTCCAAGGAACCAATCTCGGTGTCCTCAGCCATTATGATATCCATGTCCCTGATATCTCTCTTCAATACGTTCCCAAGCCTCGCAATCGCCTTAGTCTGCTGTTGCAAGACCTATCTCAACAAGGAGTCACTGTTAATCTCGTGTTTAAATTTGAAAATGCAGAAGATATAATGGACAAACTAAAGAGGTTCCTTTGCAGTTGGATTCTATATTGCTGTGTTGATGTGCTTAGCTCTATAAGAATCATAAAGGAACATATCAACAAACTTAATCATCTGGTCCACAAAGACTTACCTCCTGCAAGTCAGCAAGGCTCTGGTCATGTATTTTGGTTGATCCTGGGAGATATATAGAACCAGTTGGCCCAATGCCATTTGCTTGAACTCGAGATATCGTCAGCAAATTCTGGACCCTCCTCGAAAGTTCTGCTCCGGATCCTTTCAGTTGGCATTTGGTATCATACAAACATAAGTAAGATCACCCAATTGAAGTCCCAAAAGAGAAATAGGTGAGATCCCAGGGGATTGAGGGCACAAAACATTTCGGCCGAAAGACAAAGTGCACCAAACATGAACCTGTCTAGTGATTGCAGCCAGCTTCCCTGCCAATTCAGCTTCCCCTTTTACTAAAGGCAATCGATATCCTTTACTCTCCATTGCTTCCACTATTCTCATTACCTTAGGCACACAAAGGAGAACCACACGAACTCAGAAGCAACCAAAGGAAGCAAAAGTTAACAAAACTGATCCATGCTCCAACGTCTAAGTAAGACACATAAAATTGAATGAAAGCAACTAAAAAAATCATAGACAACTCCTCTACCCAACTGCTAAGTAATCACGCCAAACTAGATTCATGAAAATGTTGTCGTTCGCAAACTTCAACAACTGAAACCACAAAGGGCACTACAATCACCTCTGAAACCTCGCTCCAACGAATTACTAGCTACAACATGAAGGCATTAGAGTCGCACAGTTTGAGACAACTTGAAACAACTGAAAACTAACCTTAAAAGCATACTTGGGGTTCCCAAGCTCTTCCTTGTACGCATCAACGATAGCCTAATCATCGGCCAAAACATATCGAGAACAATCAACGAAAAACCAGAGCAAAAAAGCTTGAGATTAGAGTTAAAAACAAATGTGAATTCGTTTCAAGCCAAAGAAGAACAAGAGATTACTTGAATGTCCCGATCGGCAAGCGAGAAAGGAAGAGGAGCCACGGGAGCCATCTGAGTCGTCAACTGGCCACCGCCGAAAGGAGTCGCGGCCGGCTGCGACGTCACAAACGGAGACTGGAAGCCGAAGCCGGCGGATGCTGGTTGCTGTAACGACAGAGTCTGCTGTTGATGAGCTGGGGAAGAGAACGGCGTCGAGAAAGCAGAGGTCCCGAATCCAGAGCAAAATGCCGGCGAGGAGGACGGAGTACCGAAGGGTGAGGAGGATCCGAACATTGCGACGAACTGAGTCGAAAAGCGCCAACAAGGCTGAAGAAGGCGAGGGTTTGTTAGGTCAAGAGTGCCATTGTTGATAGTGGAGTTCTCTTTTCGCAGCTCAAAATTTGTCTTCCCAGAGGTGTCAAAGCGAGGAACATATATTGTTCTTTTTTTTTACAAGCGGGGGGTCCGGTTCCAGAACCGGACCCTAGAACCGGGAACCGGATCGCCCGGTCACCGGTTCCAATTTTAGGAACCGGGGACCGGACCGGACCACCCTAAAACCGGGAACCGGACCATCGGTCCCGGTCCGGTCCGGGCGGTCCCGGTTCGGGCGGTCTTTTTTGCACACCCCTAACCAACAGGCACCGCGGGGGACTCACGAATTCGAACAAGGATTGGATTTGATTCTCCAGAAGCTCGACGTCAACGGTCACCGACGGTGGGTGTCAAAATAAAACAAGATACCGACACGAAATAAGATCCGACCAAACCCGATAATTTCTAGCTTTCCGGGTCAGGCCTGAATTTGTTTCGAGTAACAATGAAATTAATCGGATATTGTTTTAGAATTGTTTGTGTTCGGATAAAGCCAAAGCCCAAACACAGAAACAAGACAAATACAGAAACATGACTAAAACAAGATAAGCCAAGCCCAACCTCACGAGTCCACACAAGGAAACAAACATAGAACCAGAGATCGAGACACGGAACGAAGCGCAGGTTCTTCTTCCATCAGCGAGAATTGCGGTTTACTTTCCTGTTCTCGCTCGCACGAACCATCGCATTATGGAGCAACCGCAATCGCCATCATTGAACCTCTCTCAATCTCTGACCTCCGATCGTGCCTGAGCAATGGACGACGAAACCTTGGTGAGTCTTGTTCGCCCCCTTTCCATTTTTAGATCCGTTCTGAAAAAGTGTTAGCAATGGCAATGTCAGTACCCCGTTTGGTGCGTGGTTCTCATCTCCATTAGGCGCTAGTCACCCCATCGCGCTTCTTTGTAAGCTTCACGAATTCTACTTGGTGCTTTCCTATGCGTTTGTTGTTGTTTTTGTTTGTTTTACGACCAAATTTGCGGATGAGGCTCGCGATTTGCATTAAGTTTCCTTCTAGTGTACCATTGAGTAGGTTTGCTGGGCGTTTGCTAATATTACGCTCAATGAGCTAATATCTGGTTTTTTAAATTGGGTCTTTCGCAGAATTATATGGTATTATAGTTGACAAGGTACTGTGAGTTGTCAAGTCGGCTTGTGTCTCCCGACATTGGGTGTTCTGGTCCCTTTCCTTTTGGCGCTACATAGTTCTGGTTCTGTCTTCAAGCATTTCTGTGCATTTTAAGGGAATATGAGTGCGTCCCCATTCCTTGTAATGTTTGAAATGAGGCTGCAAATGGGGGCTTAAGTATACTCCAAGTATTATAAATTGTGTACGATGCTCACTTTAGTGCTAAAACTTTCAAAATCGATCACTTTAATTTTTGTAACTTCGATCACTTAAGTCCCAACTCCGATTTAAGCGGACGTGACTTGCCGAAAATCAGACTCGTGTATTTTTTATTATTATTTGAGCTGACGTGGCTATCGGACTTGGCACTAAAGTGATCATTTTTAAAAGAAGTTGGCACTTAAGTGATCGAAATTACAAAAACTTAGCACTAAAGCAATCGATTTAAAAGTTTTGGCACTAAAGTGAGCGCCGTACACAACTTATAGCACTTGAGGTGTACTTAACCCGTAAATGGGTCAATCTATCTTCTTTCTATTTATTGGAATGTTCGGTAAGTCTTCACAAATATGCCCATCATTTTAAGGGAATATGAGCTGCACAATGATAGATAGACATATTTACAGGCCAAGAACCGCCGGTTCAGGTTCATGAAAAAGGTGGAACCGGATCCGGCCCTTGAAGGGGCCGATCCCGATTTCGGGCCAATTCGGGATCTCTTTTTTAAATTTAATTTTTAAAATAATAAATAATGAAATAATAAATTATAAATTATAATCAAATTATACATTGTAATAAAATTAGGAGAAAAAAGAGGAGGAATGTGCTTAAACTTAATAAATTATCATTAAGTGCCTACATATCTTCTTGGGGATGGAAAAATCAAAGTCCATGTAATTCTTTTACCTTTAATAATCCCAACTTACCTCATCGTCAATCGTCGCTGCCCGTCGTGGTACCCGTAGCGGTGATATTTTCACAATCCTCACTGAAGAATTTGTGTTCTTGATCCAGCTCTTGTTGTCAAAATCTAGCCTTTGGCCCTGTTTGGTTCAGCATTTGAGATGAGCATTGGGGTTCTAAAGTCCCTTGGCCAAATGCAAATGCTGTTTGGTTCATTTTTTGGCTTACTTTGGGCAGATGTAATTGCATCTCAAATGCTCTCCAAAGGCATTTATGCCAACGTACCTCTGAAGGTGCTTTGGGAAGTTGCATCTCAAATGTAACTAATTTTTTTTAACTTTGTCATATTCACCTGCCACTTCTCCCCGCGGTCGGCCGCGGTTGCCCCCGCCGTTGCCCGTCGCAGATCGCCGCCGTCTCCAGTCGCTTGTCACCGCCATTGCCATTTTTTTAATAAAAAAAGAAAAAATACTTTACAAAGTATATTTTTTACCAAACAACATTTATGCTAAAGTTGCTTTCAAATGCGTTTTTAAAAATATTTTGCCAAACACTACTTGCATTTTGGAAAAGATTTTTAACCCAAAGGTATTTGCATTTACTCAAAGTTCCTTGGCCAAATGCTGAACCAAACATCATCGGCACAAGCTCGAGCCTCCACAACTTCCGGACTTATTCTTGAATGGCGGACGTCCAAAATTAATCTTCCAACGCTAAATATTTGTTCAATTGTAACTGTTGAAGAAGATGTTGCTAATATCTGTCTTGTGATGAAGGTAAGAATTGAGAATTAAGTTGAATGGTTCTTCCCGCCACTCCAGAATTTTGCAAGGGCGGGCAATACTATAACTGTCCCATATTCTAGCATCTTTTCATTTAATGTTGGTAGTTAGTTAGATGGGAAGATGCAATGTAAGCTATCAGATCGAATCTAGATCAATGGTTGTAACAAAATGCCCTCTGTCCTCCCCTCATTTTTATCATCCAAGAGAAACACAAAGAATTCCTGTTCGAGAGCTTCTCGGGAAAATTACCAACAAAGTCTTAAGCTTATTGCAATTGTGCCAATTCAGTCCTAATTTTTTTTTCGCTGATTCAATCCTATTTATAATTGTGCTAATTCAATCTATCCGACGAATTTTAGTCGGCTGGCGCTGACGTGGACACCGGCCGACCGTCGACCTAATACTTTAATATTTTATATTTTTTGAATTTTAATATATTTTTAAAATATTTTTTATTTTCTTTTTATTTTTCTTTTCCTTTTTTTTCTCCAACTCTCATCTTCTTCCTCAGCTTCGGTCATCTTCTTCCTCTGCTCCGGTGACGGACCAGAGGACGGCCAATGAGCCTCGGGCCTCGCCATGGCCGGGCGAGGCCCGAACTTGCTGTGGCCGAGCCTCACAGCGGTCAGGTGAGGCTCGTATCGCCAGACCAGATCTAGGCGAGCTCGAGCCTCGCTAGACCAGATCTGGGCGAGACCGAGACTTGCCTAGCCATGGCGAGTCCCGGGACGACTGGTGAGAGAATGATGTACAAATGGACTAGTTTAGCTCTGATTTGGGTCAAGCCGAGGGATGGATGTAGCCTATAATGTGCAGGGATTTCAGAAGCTGCAACAGCGATGCCGATGTGGCATGTAAGTGCTTACTGGGTTTCAATCCGAGCTTGCCGGAGTCTTGGAATTTCGGGGACTCTTCCGGTGGGTACATTAGGTAGTCGATATTGTGTAGCGAAAGTGCTCTGAGTGAGACTTTCCTTGACTTGAAGGAAGAAGATGACCGAAGCGGAAAGAAGATGGGAGGAGGAAAAAAGAGAATAAAAAAAAACATTTAAAAAAAATATTAAAATTCAAAAAGAAAATATTAGGTCTCTGGCCGGCTGATGTCCACGTTAGCGTCGGCCGGTCAAAATTCGCCCAATGGATTGAATTAGCATAATTACAAAAGGTATATGACTGAATCGTTCAGGACTAAATTGGCACAATTACAATAGGTTTAGGACTTTTTTGGTAATTTCCCCAGAACTTCTCTCTAAACTTTTTTTGCTCCAACGATGAAGCCCAAGTGCTTCACGTAATGAATTAGTGAAAAAAAGGTTTCTAAAAAGGAAATTTATTATAAATTATAAATTAATCCTTATAGATAAATTATTGAATTAATGGCACGTGTATTTCATTATCAATGTAGTGGATTTAGGGTGCGTTAATTAAACTAAAAATGAATGACTTCGAAAAAATTTCCTAAATATGTTCACTTGTATCACTTTTATTTTTACCATTCACAATAATATTTAGACATAAATTATTATGAATAATAAAATTGTTTCATCATTCAAAATTATATTTAGACATAAATTATGACGGATAGTAAAATTATTTTATAAAATACAAAAGATAATTCTTATGAGATTTTATTTTTTTGTCGAAATCAGTGAAATGGATAGTGCTGTAATGAGGGCCAATAAGGAAATAAATTTCCTTGAAAATGGAAAGTGGTATCATGACAGTATTATAAGATTCGCTGAAGAATTTGATTCACGCGGCAAATTCCTCCTCATCGTCTACCAGCATAATTGATTCCCACTCTGTTACTGCCACCACCGCTCCGCTCCCGGATGGCCACCACCGGCACTCGCCTCTGCCGCCTCGCCGGCATCGCTACCGTCGCCGCCACCGCTGCTGCCTGCACCTCCCTGACTCCATCAATCTCGTCTTCCGATCGTGGCGGCGGACCCGCCCTCGACACCGTGAGGCGGAGGATTGTAGATCCCAATGCCGCAGTCCCGCCACGAGCCGTACAGGAATCGGCCCTCATCGGCGCCAGCTCTGCCAACCCACTTGACATTCTTGTGATCGGTGGCGGGGCCACCGGCTGCGGCGTTGCTCTTGACGCCGCCACTCGTGGCCTGCGTGTTGGGGTCGTGGAGAGAGAGGATTTCTCGTCCGGCACTTCTTCTCGGTCGACCAAGCTGATCCATGGAGGTACTGAATTCAAACTAAGACGAGATTCGATGCGTGCACCGATCATAAATATTTGCTCCCAGCATTGAGTGCGTTTAGATTGGTATGAAGCTGAATTTTATATGCTTTAAGGTTGTGGACTACATAAGACTTTCAATTGCATATACATTATGTTCAGCTCATCGGTCATTCCCTCTTCTTGTCGTATTTCCAGTATTGATAGTATTTAAACGAAGCTTTCATTTCATTCTTTTTTTAATATAACTCATGGTAATCTTGTTTTCTAGGGGTTCGATACCTTGAAAAGGCTGTGTTCAATCTTGACTACGGGCAACTGAAGCTAGTTTTCCATGCACTCGAGGAGCGGAAACAGGTCATTGAGAATGCCCCACACCTGTGCCGTGCTTTACCCTGCATGACACCGTGCTTTAACTGGTTTGAGGTTCTATACTTCTGGATGGGTTTGAAACTATACGATTTGGTAGCAGGAGCGCGCCTTTTGCACTTATCTAGATATTATTCTGCACAAGAATCTACGGAACTTTTCCCTACTCTTGCAAAGAAAGGCAAGGATTGTGTACTGAAGGGCACAGTGGTATACTATGATGGGCAAATGAATGACTCGAGGCTCAATATTGGATTAGCCTGTACGGCTGCCTTAGCTGGCGCAGCAGTTCTCAACCATGCAGAAGTGGTTTCATTTCTTAAGGATGAAGTCAATGAACGAATAATTGGTGCGAGGATTCGAGACAATCTATCAGGTACATTTAGGACATTTTTTCGTGTTAGGCTTTTCAGCTCTGCATCCACGGTCCCCAGATGCATATTTTCCATTGATGGTTTTGTGCCTAAGTGCATCCAATCCAGACAATTGATTACAGTTGGTCACATATATGCCAGAAGAAAGATACAGTTTGTGTTTCAGAATGATCATTTATCTCATTTTTTGTGTGTAAATCCAGACTTCGACAAACATATGACATTATGTTTTTAAAAAATATTCACTGAAAGTTTTTGTGATTT
The DNA here is from genome assembly GCA_021437785.1 of Rhodomyrtus psidioides. Taxonomy (NCBI): domain Eukaryota; kingdom Viridiplantae; phylum Streptophyta; class Magnoliopsida; order Myrtales; family Myrtaceae; genus Rhodomyrtus; species Rhodomyrtus psidioides. The sequence continues at coordinate 7,564,067 of JAILYB010000027.1, read as the reverse complement.
CCAACTTGAAATTGTTGCGTAACTGTCTTTTAACTTAAAAATTTATCAGCGTTTAGGTTGGGATTCTTCCAATTAACAAATTCCGTATGTTTTTCATTTTTCTAGTTCGTTTGTTTTAATCAGTCTTTTTCTTTAGCAATAGTTAAGGAACCATTGTGTTATCTTCTCTCATAGTCCCAGTCTTTCTTAATGTAATGACTTGCTGGCCTTCGTACTTAGGTCAAGAATTTGACACATACGCAAAAGTTGTTGTCAATGCTGCCGGCCCTTTTTGTGACTCTGTAAGGAAGATGGCTAAAGCAGATGCACAGCCAATGATCTGTGCTAGCAGTGGTGTACACATTGTTTTCCCTGACTACTACTCTCCAGAAGGCATGGGCTTGATTGTTCCTAAAACTAAAGATGGAAGAGTTATTTTCATGCTTCCTTGGTTGGGGAAAACCGTCGCAGGCACTACAGACTCAAACACTACAATCACAATGCTACCTGAACCTCATGAAGACGAGATTCAATTTATACTTGATGCCATCTGTGATTACCTCAACGTCAAGGTTGGCTTTTATTACCTGTTTCATGCAATGTCGTTTGTGAATTTCCTGAGAATTAAGTTTGTTTAGTTGATCCTTTACTTATGGTGGTTGATATATGTTAATAATATTCTGGAGCTTTTTCTTGGACATGATTTGATTATTTTTCCCTGCTGAAAGTAGAACCCTAGCTTACAGTTGTGTGAGTTCTGATTTCAGTTTTAGGGGGTGAAGATTATGTGTTGTACTGGATTATTATCGAAATCTAGTTTGGACAGAAGTACATAAAATACATAAGTGGTTATGTCGTCTAAACTTCGTCATTTGGGTTGGTAATGCGTGGTAGTATTAATTGAACTAATAATGTGTCAAAAGCTGAGAGAATATACAGGCATAATATTCATTAGCCCTTGTTGTTGAGAGTTTTATTTATTGTTCTTTTCTTTTTGGTCAGATTTATTTATTGTTCTTAGAAAGCACGAGGGTATTGATTTCTTAAGCACTATGGTTCCTTGCCATGTTTGACTTGTTTATGGGATTTGAAGGATTTTTGCCTAATTTAGGTGAGACGTACGGATGTTCTCTCTGCATGGAGTGGTATCCGCCCATTGGCAATGGATCCCTTGGCCAAAAATACGGAGAGCGTATCTAGAGATCATGTTGTGTGTGAAGATTACCCAGGTTTAGTCACCATCACAGGTGGAAAGTGGACTACATATCGGAGGTACTATTTTTTTTTTTTTTTTTTTTTGTGATTTTACCAACTAATTTGCAAAGTTATTTACTAGCGATAGAACCCCATCTAACTACTTTAGATCTAGCTATGCTGTTGTGGGGCTAGCGTTGTTTCCATAGCTTTATGGACTAGTATTTATATTGATATAATGAGTTTCAGCATGGCAGAAGATGCAGTAAATGCAGCTATCCCGTCTGGAAAGCTAAAGCCGACTAATGAATGTCTTACTAACAACCTCCGATTGGTTGGGGGAGAGGGATGGGATCCTGCATCTTTTACTGTACTTGCTCAGCAATATGTACGCATGAAAAGGACATATGATGGTAAAGTTATTCCAGGGGTGATGGACACTGCTGCAGCCAAGCATTTGTCTCGTGCATATGGAACTTTTGCTGAAAGAGTGGCAGCTATAGCTCAGGTTTAATTTCTTGCCATTAAAATCATGTCTACCTTTTAATACTAGAAGGCTTTAACACTTGGGCAAGCTGGGACATTCATCTGTGAATAATAGGTTCAATAATTGTGGTTTGAGACAACCATTGTTAGTGTCTACAACAAAGGATGATGACGCGAAGCTTAGAATATTTTCTGGCAACATCTTATGGAAGACTAAATAATAGCAAACATACTACGGCTTGGAGATTCTGGTGGTAATGATGTTTTGTTAGCAGCTAATCCTAACGACTGCCATTAAAGATGCCAAAAAGCTAGTTGGTCCATCACGTGACTACGTTTTTTATTTGATAGTTGTGATTGAAGGGCTTTGCAGTGCTGATAATGGCATTAAGCTGAAAACTTTTGAACACATTCTGGTCTTATGTTAGGTAACAGCTGCTTTAGTCTTGGCTTCTTGCAGGGTAGCTGTTTAGTTGCCTTGATCATATTGAGGAACTTATGTACGGAATTTGAAACACATCATTTTTTGCAATTAAGTTTGTTAAAACCCACTAATTTCTTTTGCGGTTTTCTCTTTGCCTTTTCTTGGCATCCAAGTTCAGAAATGTTATCTGGCTTAGCCGATTTTGATATTTTATTCACTGACTTTTGACCTTGACACTTGCAATCTTCGACTAGTTCTTCACATTGGGTGAATTGAACTTCAAGTACCTGGATCGTTCTCACATTACTCTCTTTTGTCTACTTTAAGGATGAAGGTTTGGGTAAGAGGCTGGCACATGGATATCCTTTTCTAGAGGCTGAAGTTGCATACTGTGCTCGGTACGAGTATTGTGAATCTGCAGTTGATTTCATCGCCAGGAGATCGAGACTCGCATTTCTCGACACCGATGCCGCCGGCCGAGCACTGCCTCGAGTCATTGAGATACTTGCGATGGAGCACCAATGGGACATGTTGAGGAAGAAGCAAGAGCTAGAGAAGGCAAAAGAATTTTTGGAAACTTTCAAGTCATCAAGAAACTCACAGTGTCATGACGGGAAACATAAGTAACATGTACTAGAATAGGATATGAACAAATGGATTATGAAGACATATCACAGATAATCTTCACTGTCATGTATCGACAGTGTTATAAAGAGTAGAAAACAAATTGGCCTTTTAAATTTTTATTTAGTATATTATATTGTCTTATCTGTCGTGACTTGGTAATATGTAATGCAAAAATTCATTCACATTGTCATAAAGTACGAGGATGAAATATTACATGTTGCGACGTCGTATATGAGACCCATATAAAAAATAATCGGTCCAAATCAGTTTCGAGATTTCGGAAGTAAATTGCCTTTAGAAATATTGAAAAATTAAATGGCATTTGCAAAAAACGTGAGATCAATTTTTACTACAAAATGAAAGCTGAAAACTAGAGTTCAATTTACCGTGTACTTCAACATAGAGTTAACATCGGATTTGGACCCATTCTCCTTTGGAATTTCGGCCGAGCCTCTCTTATGAGTTGGCCGAATCTTTTTTTACTATTGGCTCAATTTAGATAATTCAACTAAACTCAAAACCTTGAATAAAATTAAGCCCATCCACCGCTGGTCCAGATAATATGCAATTGCATGTATGCCAAAAATTAAGATAAACTATATGAAATTGATTTAAATATTTTTGCTAGGGATTAAAGTTAGTCCCTAATTTTTCTGCAATTAATGATAGAATAACAAAATTAAAATTTAGGTGCCAACATCACTTGAACGAGTTGCAAATCTCGGCATTAACAAAAAATTTGCAGATTATCGGAATAGTTATCAAAATAATTGAATGCAAGTTAGTAAGGACTTGATTAAGAGTTTGTATAGCTAAAATTAGTTGGTAACTCAATTAGAGCTAATTTGGTCAAACACTCAAAATACAATTGGTAAATTTGGTATAAGAGTTGGTAACTTTCACACATTGGCACAATCCGAAAATAAATAAAGCTAAACAGTGACAAGGGTTAGTAATTACCAAATAATCAAATAAAAGTGGATAATTGACTCAAATAACATTTGCTGAGCTAAAATTGGTTGGTAACATAAGTTGAAAACAATTAGTAAATCATTCAAATTAAGATTCATACAGTCCTGAAAAGTTTATAACTGTATCAAGGTGGTATATCACACAAATCAATATGATAGACTACGAATGTAAACTCACTTGCCACAACCAAACTTCCCGAATATGCAACACCACTTCATTCAACCTGGGAATCCAACAGCCCAGGAAGTAGAAAAATTAAAATTTTAGCCATTTCCAAGATTCTGATCTGCGTGGCAGACTATCCGTACACTACAAAAAAAACACGCAATTAGTCACGACATTAGCGACGAGAATTTCGCAAAAATTCGTCGCTAAATTGATTTGGCGACGAATTTTGGACGAGAAAAAATCTGTAGCTAATTCGGCGTCGCTAAATTTAGCGACGAAAAATTGGTCCGCTCGTCGCTAAAATTAGCGACGAACAGACATTCGTCGTCATATTCGTCGCTCTTCGCATCCGAAATTAGCGACGAAAAGCTCCGTTCATCGCTAAAATTAGCGACGAACGGATTGGTTTGTCGCTAAAATTAGCTACGAACGGATTGGTTCGTAGCTAATTTTAGCGACGAACAGCAGTGTCTATCGCTAGATTTAACGAAACTTTTAGCCAATTAACGGAAAATTAGCTACGAACAGCCACTGTTCGTAGCTAAATTAGCTATGAACAGCCGCTGTTCGTAGCTAAATTTCGTGGATTTTCTTTTGTATTTTTATTGATATTCTATTTTTGCGACGAGAAAGTAATTTCGTTGCAAATTATTTCCTCCTTTCTCGCCTCTGCGGAGGAGAAGAGCGAGGGCGAGCAAGGCGCCGTCTACGTCCACCTGCTTCTGAAATGCTCCGCCTCATTCCTCAACGACCGGAGCCTCGAAATGTGCACGGAGTCACAAGGAAGCGAGACCGGCAGCGATGTGGGCGTTGGCGAGGCCCTGCTCCTCTCGCTCGGAGGAGGCGTCGTCGACCGCCGCCCGGCGATCGACCACGGTGGAGCCGCAGCAGGCCGTTTCCGCCACAGCTGACGTCGGTGGGTGGCTCCACAGGGGTCCAGGTGCAGTCCCGCCCGGAGGGGGGAGGCTAGTGGTGGACGCAGTGGCGGCGTCTTCCGGCCGCATCATCTTCAACGTGGAGTGGAGCCACGGCCGTCTCGGAGGAGAGCGAAGGCTAAGGAGACGAGGAGAGAGTGAAGAGGAGGAGGAGGCAGAGAGCGTAGGGAGGAGGTAGAAGAAGAAGGGGTGCGGGGGAACAATATATACGAGCGGGAAGCGGGTTCGAAGCCAAAATTTTAGCACCGAGTTTTTGGAGGAGCGGGAAAGTCTAAATTAGCGACGACCTTCGAAGGTCGTCGCTGAATTGGCGACGATCAACAAATGTCGTCGCTAATTTAACGACGAAAAGAGATGTTCGTCACTAAAAATAAAAATAAAAATAAAAATAAATAATTCGCTAAATTAATTAGATACGTCAAAATAAACCTTAGCCGCAGCATAAATAGAGCAAAAAAAAAAAACTTTCCGTGTCACGAACCAAATCTCATTTTTTTCTCTACTTTTGGGTGATAAACCAGACCGAGTGCATAAGATTCAATACATTTTTAACAAAAATGTAAAGCTTCTAAAAATTAGCAAGAAAATATATCCTATATAATTCAAAAAAATTCGTTAAATTAGCAACGAAACAAAATGAATAAGATGAAACAAGCTGAGAATGGAACCCACGATCACCGAAGTACTTCATCCATGCAACAAGGCAAATAGCAAAGTTAGTGAAACTATTCATATTTCAATTGATATATGCACACATTAAAAGAAGTAACCTTAATTTGGACATAAAACTCTGTGGATCCCTTCCTCCCTACAAAAGATAAGGTATAATGAGTCTAGCATAGAAATATTGAAAAAAAAAAAGAGGGAATAAAGTACAATGATCAAATGATGTGGTATAATGTGTAATAATGATTACACATAAATAATGAAAAGAAGGAATGCTTTCTAATTCAGGAATAAGGATAACAAAAATAAGCATCAATTCCAAGAAATTATATCTTCTTTAAAGCATTCACTGAAGAAGCAAAAATCATTTTCAAAGAAGCTATCTAGGAACAAAAGGAATGCTTTCTAATTCAGGAACATGGATAATAAAAATAAATAAATTGATCGCTCTTCATTTATGCTTATTAATGTAATCTTTACTTAATTAATAATATATTCATTTTTAAATTTCAAAAAAATATTCGCTCTATTTTCATTTTTCTTTTAAAATGAATTAATGTAGATTAATATAAATAATATAATCTAAGAAAGAACATAAATAAACTAAGCTAAACGATGTGTCATAAGCGTTTCTTATTTATATCATTCACTGTTTGAAGAGAGCAAGGATTCCAAATAATCGATCTTTCTTTTAGTTATTGAACCTTTTTTTGGTTGATTAACGTGTGATATTATGAATCCCCATTATTAATATTGAATGAAACTACGTCTTATAAAATCACATTTGAATATTTGATGATACATTCCGTACCTTGCTAAAAACTGATCCTTCTAATGTTTTTGAAATCTTTATTAATTGATTTACAACATCTCTTATTCGCTTATAGTATCTTATCTATCTTATTTGTGGATAACACAATTACAATATATATTTTTGGTAATCAAATATTATGCAAAGTAAATCATTTTCGAATAGATCCTTACTCTACTCTGTTTAGTATCTCATCAAAGACGATTTTTTTTTCTAAGTTATATTTTATCAAAAGAATTGATCTCCATTTTTTGTTTGTTCACAACTTTATATATGTAATAAATATAAAAAAGGTCCTAATACACCTTGAAAAAATATAAATTAAGGATAGCAATTAGTGATGAACAATTATTTTCGTCGCTATAGAAAAATTACATAATAAATAAATAAATAAAAAGGGTTTTCGTCGCTTTTGTATTTAGTTTTTTATTTGTTTTTTACAAATAAAAAACTAAATACAAAAGAAACACTAAATTAGCGACGAACAAAGGGTTTCGTCGCTAATCAGTTCTTTTTATTTTATTTTTCGTCAAATTAGCTACGAAAAATACTGTTCGTCGCTAATTTGACCAAAAAACCAAATAAATAAATAAATAAATAAAATTTAGCGACGAACTCTAATTTTCGTCGCTAAATTAGCGACGAATAGTCTTAGTCGTCGCTAAATTGACCAAAAACCAAATAACAATTTAAATTAAAAAAATAATTTTTAGTCACGAATAACATTGTTTGTAACCAATTTAGCGACGAACAATGATTCTCGTCGCTAAATTATTTCTTTCTTTTTCACTTTTTGGTCATTTAGCGACGAAATTGTACATTCATCACTAAATTAGCAACGAAATGTTCTTTCGTCGCTAAGTTCATCGTAATTTAGCGACGAAAAATTACTTTCGTCGCTAATTTAGCTACAAATTCCTTGTTCGTCACTAATTAGCTACAAATATTTGTTCGTCGCAAAATTCATCGCAAAATTTGTAAGGAATTTTTTCGTCACTATTTTCGTCGTAAATAGCGACGAACTTCCTTGTCGTCGCTATTTTTGTCACAAATTAGCAACGAAAATTATCTCGTCACTAAATGCTCGTGGCTAAATCGCTGTTTTTTTGTAGTGGTAGCATAATCAATCAGTATAAACTATTTTTTTCAGGTTAAAGATTTTTTTTTGGCTTGCAAAAAAAAATGGAGATGTTCTCAATAAAACTGATGTAAACTGTCGACCACTTTTGTAAAATAAGTCTAGGATCTTCAAGAGAGAGGGAGAGAGGATTCATATACTACATCTTTACACAAATGGCTTGACGTTACACTCATTAGATAAGGAATTTTATACCCGAATGATATGCATAGAAAAGGAAATAAGCTAATATAAAAAGAAAATTACATATCTTAGAAAATCATGAAATATCAAATAATGTCCCTTCATATCTAGAAATATCTCTAAGAGTATTTTCTAATAAAAAAATCTCCGATATTCATAAAGATACTTCAACACTCTCCCTCAAGCGATTACATCTAATAAGTGTAACTTTCATACAAAGTTTTGACCATGCGTCGTGTAAGCCGGACCTTGCACTAAACAAGAGATGTGGATATATCAAACCGAATTGAAGATAATGATAATTGTGTAAGCCAGACCTTACATGACAAATAAATTGTAATCCACGTCATCACCGAATTTGACAAGCGCTACACATAATCAGGATAAGAAAGGGCTAGGGTTTGATTTGGCTCCTTCTCTCTTGGTGGCTCTAATAACATGTAAAATAAGTCTAGGATCTTCAAGAGAGACGGAGAGAGAATCGACAAAGACTACATCTTTACTCAAATGGCTTGACATTACAGCCACAGGTATATACCAGAAAGATATGCATATGAAAATAAATAAGCTAATATAAGAAAATTATATATATTAGAAAATGATTAAATACCAAATAATATCCCTTCAAATCTAGAAATATCTCTAAGAATATTCTCTGATAGAAAAATCTCTGATATTCATAAATATACTTCAACAAGTTTGGAGGTGTAATATATCAAATAATCATTAAAAAGTACTTTAGGGTAGATACCAAAGGAAATAATAAATCTAATTGAGCAAAAAAATTAGTAAGGGATGCAAATCAATTAATGACTCATTTAGGGAAAATACAAATTTGCTTGTTCTATAACATGACATCACTTGATTTGAGCAATGGCTCTTCTTAACACATTATACGAGAATAAATTTTGAAACGGATAGAATGAGATAATGATAAAAGGATAATTACCAATATTTATGTTAAATAAATTTTGAAAAATACAAAAAAAAAACTATTGTGCGGGGAGCCACAGGTCTTCGACTAGTTTGAATGGATGCTCAGCCCTCATTCAGGTTGTTTATTTTTTATTTTTTCAGAAAGAAAGATGTCATTCATAATTCCTAATAATAGATTGGGAGTTACATCTTTCAAGCGTAGAAAATTCCAAACAACATCTAAACAAAACAAAAGCCAGAAAGAAAATAATAGAACATAATCTATAGCTAAAAGCACACTCTCATTCCTCTAGAACAATTTTGTCACTGTAAAACTTTGGCGGTTGGTTAGCAGATTGAGTGATGAGCATATGCCAAGATCTGTCGCTTATTTGCAATGGCTTGTGATGTGCTTTTAATTTTACATCCTCATCATCGCTATGCAAATAAACCAGAATCAATATGTTGAAGAAAGACAGATGAAATACATGTAGGGGACTTACAGATCTATATATCTAGATCTAGTTTGTAAGAGCTAAATCCACAAAACTTGACCTAAATTTTAATCACATGAGGGAAGCGGCCTAATCTCGGAGAGGTTATAGAGCTACGTCACAAACATTTTCCTTGATGTACAATGGCCAAATTAATCTCCACGTTCACTCAAGATTAGCTGCAAAAAGTTATTCATGCGCACAAAATGAAAGTTTCAAAGAGAGAAGAGAAAAACAGAAAGGGAGAGGGTGTTACAAAATTTAGCGTCGAATGGGATGGATGACGTAATCAGACTTTAAGGTGTGATAACACTCACTTTAAAGATTTATTTGCATCCACAATGTTGCTAATGATTTTTGACAAATATTCTCCAAGATAGGACAAAGTCTCAATGAGAATAACAGATAATAATTATAATATTTCTTCAAAAACTCTCTAGGGAACTTTTGGAAAAAGTGGCTATACTTCTCTTGAAAGAAAAAATGAAAAATAGAAGATAAAGTTTTCAATTGAATAGACACGTCTGATAATATATAGAGAGAATGTTTGAGTAGACATGACCTTTCAAAAACTAAAGAGTTATGTCTGAATAGACACAATTCTATCACCCCTCTTCAAAGATTGTAAGAGACTTTTGTGAATAGTCGCATTGTTTCACTAGAAAACAATGGTAACTGTTGATTAGTGTCAAATCTAGTCTACATGCACACTCACATCTTTTTGATGTGGGACAAAGCACCTCTTAGTTTGTTTTACATAAAACTACCAACAATCTTCCACTTTGTTTGTAAAACAAAATTACAAAATAAAATTTCTCAAAAAATATATCCAAAATTTTCAAGAGATTAATATACATATATGAAGGTCTCTTTCGAGTTAAACATTCATTTAGTGCAAGTATCTCAAAACTCTATTAAAGTTACAAGTAGTTTAGCTTTAAATTTGTTAATCTAAATAATAGAATTGGATATACCGCACATATACTAGCTTCTTGTTTCAGCGAGAAGTCTATATTTACTCAACACTATTATAGCTTTGTGCTTGTACCTATTTTATGAACTCTTTTGAGAGGAACCCCAACTTTCGTAGGAAGAGGCACCACTTCTAAGTCAATATAGGTGAAATATTATTACGTGTTTCTGTTATTAATAAACACGTTAGTAAATCGTATTATATTTCATTAAGAGTATAATTCATCCTTTAAATGTAACAGACGATGCTGACTTCTCATGTCCGGGTTAGTGTCAGCATCAAACAATCACTATTAGTAACCTGTTTTTACCCATTAAAACTTATAACTAGTTATGTGTGAGTATTAGGTCGAGTTACCATTTTTGGTGATTTTAAGCAAAGGGTTTTAGCCCAATTTCTTTTGAGGTCATTTTTACTTCATCTCTTAGTAGAGCATTTGTAAAGGAATGAGCCAGATTCTTACTTGACCTCACATAATTATGGTACCATCTAGAACTTTTTGTTTCAAGTACTCATGTCTTAAATTGATATGGATAGACTTTCTATTATAAGTGCTACTCTAAACTCTTGCCAAAGTAGATTGACTGTGACAATGAATGGGAAATAAGAGGCATATGACTAAGCCATAATTTGATGTTCAGACGCAAGTTTCTAATACACTCAATCTCTTTTTCAATTACCGGTAATGAAATGAATTTCGATTCCATTGTTGAGTGACTTATGCATGTTTGTCTTTTGTTCATCCAAGATACAATACATCTACCTAATGCGAAGATTCAACCAGAAGTGACATATTTTTTTCCCACATTAGAAATTCAATTAGCATCCGTGTATCCTTCTCATAAAGCAGAATAATTATTATAGAACAATCCTAAATTTTTAGTTCTCTTAAAATAATCAAAATTCTGGTGACGACATTACAATGTTCTATACTTGGATTGCTACTATTTCTACTCACACACGAAAATGTAATCTCAGGTCTAATATAATGTATCGTATACATTAAAGACCTTATAGTACTCACATATTCAAGTTGTGCTACTGCTCTACCGGTATTTTAATTTAATTTCATATTGGTATCGAATAGAGGATTCATTTCTTTAAAACCAAAATGTTTAAATTTATTAATATTTTTTCAACATAAATCAAAGAATAACCCCACTATGCTTTTTAACTTTAATACCTAAGATAGTATTTACTTCATCCAAATCTTTTATTTTAAAATTTGAAGTTAGATATTTATTAATCCCAATGACTCTGTTCATATCACTTCCAAAGATAAGCTTATCATTAACACAAACTAAAGTACCATAGTCTTTAGTGAATTTAAAATAATTAAACTTATCAGCATCATTATGCTTGAAACTATTGGACAATATGACTGAATTCAATTTTTCATGCCACATCTTTGGTTTGCTTAAGACCATAAAAAAAGATTTAACCAATTTACATAATTTCCTCTAATTTCAAGAAGAACAAAACCTTCTGGTTGTTCTATGTAAATTTTCTCATTTAAATCTCAAATAGTTTTGACATCCATCTTATGAACTCAAAGATTATAAATAGATGCGCAATTTGACCTTCAAAACTCTCCAATTGTCCAGAGAGGATAGGTGTTTAGACTAAATTATTTGTGCATAAATACAAGCAATGGAAACCAGACTAAAACTACAAATACGTAGGCAATTGGTGTCTACGAATATACCCATATAATCTTCCACCCAAATTCAGTCAACCTCAATATCCGACAACTTCATATCAATGTATAAATAAAGCAAACCACATCAATCAGGGAGCCAAAAAATCCTTAGTCCATAGACAACATCGAGACATGTATCAATTGAGATTCAAGACAGGTGGACGATGCAATTTTACCACCAGTCGCTGAAATTGAAATTTCTCATTTAACCTGGAGACACCCCATCCAAGTCTCCTTAAGAGTTTCCTTTTTCTCGCATTCCTCGCGAGACGTATAAGGGAACCACGAGACATCGTGTCCAACTTCGCGTTTCACCCACAAGAGGTCACGAGGCACACGGATGGATCAATCCGATTTAATCCCGACTTGAGGTGACAAACCAATGTCGAAGTAAGAGCAGACATTCAACATACAATTTGTATAGGATAAACTTAGGCATTGATGAACCCAGAAAAAAAAAAATCTAACCTTTGCCATCATACACATACATTACCCATGTTAAAACTGTTGTGGATATCAAGCAAAGGATGCCCACTTTCTTCTTACTGGCAAATTTGACGATTCAGTGGAACAGCCTCTCCTTCTCCTTTGGCCTCTTGCTCAGCTTCCAAGGCTGCGATAGGGGAGGCGATTAATGTTTAGAATGGCAACCTACCGTTTTGGAAGAGCAATTGTTGCTATGGCAAAGAGCAATAACTATCGAAGTGGATCCTTAATCATTGTTCCCCCAATTCCACGTCTGGTGTTGTCATCTCTGTCCTCGATTTGCCAAACAAATCATACACTGAATTCGCTCGATTGGATGAATCTGAGCAAATAGAATGAATGCGCGCTTTCTAAATCAAGCCAAAACGCAATGAGCGCAATGCTTTCCCATGTCAAGCGAAAACTCAATGGGTGCCTCCGAATTGCACAGAATGCTTGATTGACTATGTTCTGGATTGGATGACGGGGTCCAAGTAGGCTCCATCTGCGGAGAATACGTAGTACGGCTCCTTCTAGAGCCTCTTCATCGCAATTTGCATTGAGCTTTGTCCCTGTAAGAGCACCTCATAACCGGTCGACACCAGCGACTGCCTGGCCTTTCGGAGGTCGTGGAAGCAGTGCGGGAACTGCAGGTTCTCAGCTCTGTCCTTCAGGAAGATGGAGGAGATGGCGATTCCGGGTCCCACTTCATGATCTCGGCCACAGAGGATTCGATGATCCTCTCGGAGGACGAGTCAAGATCCCTCGAGGGACAGGCAGGGTGGTGCGAGGGGGTTGAGGAGTGAAAGCAGGGACTCCTCATCGCCTTCGCATAGATACAGCCTGGTTCCACGTAAGTTTGTGAACTGTATTCTGGGCCTGGTCTGTCAGGAAAAGTCGCGTCCAGGAAAGAAACTGCCGCCGTGCATGTTGGACTTTTCTTCGACTTGGAAAGATCATCGGCTTCATATAATTGGGGCATTGTCGCGACCCTCTCCTCGAGGAGGACTGTCGGAACGGGTTAATGGCCGCCCGATGTTGCTTGATCGGACGCGGGCCTCTCCCAAGGTCCATTACCCAAATCGCAACGGCTGGATATACGTGGTCGACCTTCGATGTGGTCTAGTGACATGTGATACGTGTACATGTCAAGGAGTCGCCACCAATCGTTTCGTGGAGGGTACAATCAGAAACCCTATCGAATAGTTGGGAGTGGTCTATTCGATTCTGCGAAAATCAAAGAAGTGGATTCGGGGACTTAGTTACGCCAACTATCAGAGTTGACGCCATTTCGGTACCTAAACTGAATGGTTTATCTGATCTTAGAATTTCATACAGATGAGTGGGGTACAGATCCTAAATCTAGGAGTTCATGCAGATGGAAATAACTACCATATCACTCACAATCAGTAAAAATAAATGCGCAAATCAAGGATCCAAAACATGCGGATAAATCACATGAAAGCATCATGGCATCCCTAGTGAGACCCTATTAGCCTAGAGAAGTATCAATCAAGGCTTAGGAATGATTTTGACATGATTTGCCCATGAGGGGTAAAATCGTAATTTTGAACAATTCGGGGAAAATTCGCCTCGAAAAGGTAGATTTGTCATTTTAGACGAATTGTATGGTCAAAAGATGATGGAAACAGGATTGGCCATCTATCAAATCCATTTCCTATTTTTCGAGAATTTTCAGAATTTTTCTGGAATTTAAAAGGGATTTTACCCTTGGAGGGGTAAAGTCGTCATTTTGGACAAAGATGGGAACTGAAAATCTCAAATATTAGGGTTGGTCGTCCACCTGACTCAAACCCTAACTCAGAGCAATTTTCAAGATTTGACTGAAATGAGGAAGACGATTTACCCTTTGAGGGGTAAAATCATCATTTCGGGGAAAATGATGAGATTCGAAAATCCCAGCAAAAGGATTTGCCACCTAACTGGCCCTATCCTAATCTAGGCATTTTCGACCTATCTCAAAATGCAGAGCGGGGACGAATTACCTCTAAAGGGTATAATCGTCAATTCTTGGAAGAACGGATGAGAAACCCCAAAAATAGGATTGACCAATTGTTTGTGGTCAATCTTTAATTTTTGGGGATTTCTGGAGTGTCTAGGAATTTTTCACAAATTTCCGACATTTTTTTTGGATTTTCTGGGATTTTCTAGAATTTTTTATGATTTTCTAGGATTTTTCTGATTTTTTTTTATTTTTAAAATGATTTTTTTATTAAAATATTATTCGGACTGGGTCGACCCGACCCACTCGGGCCGGAACCCGGCCCAGACCCAGACCCGCGAAATCCATGGCCAAAAACGACGCTGTTTCACTCTTTTTATTTTCAGATTACCCTACTCTGATCCGACGGCTCCGGATGGACCACGTGGCTAATCCATGATCGTTGGCTTTGATTACTAGAACCTACGGTCTAGATTAAACGATGACTCGATCAGGGCCATATGATCTGACTACTTAAACCTACAGCCACGATTAGAACATGAGACTTGATCTGGACCGTCTATCCTCATTAACTCCAAACGACGTCGCCTAACCCTTTATCAAAACGGCATCGTTTTTGTTCTAATTGATTTTTCGATTAAAACTATTTTCGGATAATCCTAATTTCTAATCGGACGGTCACCATTCACTAGACTCGATTAATCTCGGCCGTTGGATTAATTCCATCTCAGCCTAACCACCTAACGGTCGAGCTAATTCGACGTCCACGTGGACCAATGGCATCTCGCCACTTAGGACGCTGACTCGTTGACCCCGCCACGTATGTATCATCTTCAACCTTTCGACCCCGGCGGAATGGACGACTGAGGAACTTCGGCGACGATCCAACGGTGGATTCTTGATGAAATCAAACGAGACCAACGGCAATCGACTCGCGATCGTCCCTAACCTAACATATCTGAGAATCAAAGCATCCTATCCACTAAATCACAAGCATCATGCAAAGTGCCGAGTACGGCCATGGGAGTTCAATCATGCGATTTACCTAAAATCATGGCAATTCAGTCACAGAATAGCACCAACAGATGTTCACAAGACTTACCTCGAGCTCCGATTGAGCTCGCACGGCCTAGATTAGGCTAGGCAAGGATGAACAGTAGTCGGCTATGGAGGCTAAGTTCGAAGACTCGATTCGAGGTATTTGGGCAGAATCGATGCGAAATGAAGATGCGATGATGGTCAGTGATGTTCAAGGAGCGAAACGCACACAGTAATCGCAAGAATGAACAAGAAATGCAAAAGTCGCCATGGAAGCTCAATGAAGAACTCGAGACTGTGACTCACCTATTTCCGCAGCTTCAGGCGACGTGGTCGATGGCGATCGCTTCCTGGCACACGGGACGACCTTCTGGCAGTCTTCTTTGGCTTTGGTTTGGCCGGAGATGGCCTAACCAGCGCCTTGCAAATCCGAGCTCAACCCTCGACAATGGCGATGGAGGGGAGCTCTCTCTCTCTCTATCTCGTTCTCTCTCTCTTTTTCGATTCCGTTTCTTCTCTACTAACTGAACTCGCCAACCTCTTTAACAGAAAGCCCCCATGGGCTTATATAGTTCTTTGAATTCAGCGCCGAATCGGGGGGTTGGGATCGGTGACCTCCGCACGTGATAACACGTGCGAAATGGTCACCGACGACCGGCAGTTGACGGGCATCAAATGGCAATTCCGTTCGGGACCTCCGGTGGTCGCATTTGGCACGAATTTGAACGAATTTCATCTAAGCTTGGAAAATGTTGACTTTCGCAGGTCCGCCGCTTGACCAACCGATTACTCCCCGCTCCGGCGGCCATTGATCCTCATTCCGGTCCCAATCGACGGGAAACGTCCTGAGGAATCAAACGCCCACAAGTGTGTCTTCAATCATCGCCGATTGGTCCGTCAATTTGGCTATCAAAGCTCGGCATTTTACAGTTCATTTGCGCAGACTCTCGGGGAAGAAGAAGACACTGTAGCAGACCGGTTCGACCGGCGGTCTGACCGGTCTGAACCGGTTCGACCGGCGGTCTGACCGGTCTAAACCGGTCTCAACTTGCAATTTTTCCAATTAAACCCATATTAATAGGAAATTTTTGCAATTGAACCTCCGAATAGAATCTAGGGCATGGATTTTATCTAAAAATGTGATTTTGCCCAAAAGTTCATATCAATTTCTATGAAAACCCCAAATTTTCATTTATTTGCAAATTGAGGATTTGTGCAATTGAAGGCTCTAATGATCAAATTGGACCAAATCACCTATTCCAATTGATTCAAAATGGTGGAAACCATTGGGCAGCATATTTGATTTGCAATGATAGCCCTTGAATTGAAAGTAATTTCAATTATGCCCATTTTCAAGGACTAGAATGCAATTTAGCATGCAATTTGTGCAATTGGGCAATTTGTGCGAACAATTGGGCTAAATTGAAATAGGGGATAATTAGATTGAATGTCAATATCCTAAAAAATGCCAAAATTGTAAATTAAAAGACTCAATTGATATTTTTTTCTCAAATTCAATCATATGTGTGACAAAGGAACACCTGAAATTGAATCTGATTTTGGACTTTTTGTGAGGTCAAAAATACAAGAGATTAAAAAGAAAAATATTGGCTATTTTTCCATATTTTTGTGACCTCAAATGCTATTTTTCTTGAGTTTTATAATATTTTCCTAATTTCTGAAAATATTAAAAAATGTGAAAAATATGAAAAATTATTTTTTGTCAAAAATGGTTCCCTAGGCTTGGTCAAGGCCACCAAAGTTGATTTTGTATTTTTTTTTTTACTTTTTATGGATTTTTCATGAATTTTCTAAGAAATAACCACAAAAAGGCTGATCCAAAATTTAGGTGTCAATAGGCATCAACGACCAACGTTGTGTGCAGCCCTCTTGGCGGCAAAGAATGGCCATGAAAGACAATACCAAAGATCTCCCCCTAAATAAATCTCCCAGCAAGCAACAACATTCTCATACTTCTCCTTGTAGCGTTTACCCAAAAAGCAACGTCGTTTTTCTGTTTTCTGTATTATTATTATTATTATTATTATTATTATTATTATTATTATTATTTGTTAATATTAAGATGCATGATGGCATGATCAGAACTTTAGATAATGTCAGGCATGTGCCTGATTTGAGGAAAAATCTAATTTCATTGGGTACACTTGACGCCAATGGTTATAGATTTACTGCTGAAGGTGGAGTTCTAAAAATTATGAGAGACTCACTTTTGTTGATGAAAGGACTTAAAATTGATACTTTGTATCAGTTGCAAGCCTCTACTATTACTGGTTCAGCTGCGGTCTCTTCTGATATGACAGATTCGGATAATACAAAATTATGGCATATGAGATTAGGCCATATGAGTATTAGAGGGATGGAGGAGCTCAGTAGAAGAGGTCTCTTGTGTGGTCAGAAAATTGGAAAACTAGATTTCTGTAAACATTGTGTCTTTGGGAAACAGAAAAGAGTCAGTTTCAAAACAGGAATTCACAGCACAAATGGCACTCTGGACTACATTCATTCTGATTTTTGGGGGCCTGGTAGAGTTCCATCTAAAGGCATTGGTTCCAGGTATGTACTCACTTTTATTGATGATATTTCAAGAAAAGTTTGGGTATTTTTCCTCAAGGCAAAAAGTGATGTTTTCATTACATTCAAGCAATGGAAAACATTAATTGAGAATCGGACCGGTAAGAAAATCAAGCGGTTGAGAACAGATAATGTATTAGAATTTTGTGGAAGTGAATTTAATGAATTTTGCAAGAATGAAGGAATTGTGAGACATCATACTACAGTGTATACACCACAGCAGAATGGTATTGCAGAACGTATGAACAGAACCTTATTAGAAAGAACAAGGTGCATGTTGTCTAACGCTGGTTTGGGCAAGGAATTCTGGGTTAAAGCAGTCAATACTTCTTGTTGGTTAATAAATCGCTCTCCTTGCATACCTATTGAGAACAAGACACCTGAGGAGGTATGGTCAGGTAAACATGTTGATTATTCTTCTTTTCGAGTTTTTGGATGTCCAGCATATGTACATGTTAGTGAAGGAAAACTAGAGCCTATAGCAAAAAAATGTATTTTTCTTGGTTATGCTTCTGGTATAAAATGTTATAGGCTTTGGTGTTCTGATTCATCTAAGGTTATAATTAGCAGAGATGTTACTTTTGATGAGTCTGCTATGCTTCATCCTATCAAGGAATCATCTGTTACTTGCCAAGAAAATTTGAAAAGTGCAGCGGAGAAGGTGGAGTTTGAAGTATCTTCTTCACAACCAGTTCAGTCAGTGACTGATAATATTGAGATTGAAGAATCTGAAGAAGAGAATTATTCCATAGCCAAAGATAGACCGAGAAGAACAGTGAAACTTCCACAGATGTATGGATACTCAGATTTTGTTGCTTATGCTCTTTCAGCTGCAGAGTCGATAGAATATGCTGAGCTTAAAACGTACAATGAAGCTATTTCCTCTAAAGATTCAGCAAAGTGGTTAGTTGCTATGAATGAAGAGATGGAATCTCTTGAAAAGAATCAAACTTAGGAGCTTGTCAAACCACCAAAAGGAAAGAAGATTGTAGGTTGCAAGTGTGTTTTCAAAAGAAAGGAAGGTATTCCTGGAGTTGAAGACATTAGATTTAAAGCACGTCTAGTCGCTAAGGGCTATAGTCAGATTGAGGGAGTTGATTTTAATGATGTGTTTTCACCCATCATTAAACACAGCTCTATTCGGGTCTTTCTTAAGTTAGTTGCTATGCATGATTTAGAGTTGGAACAACTCGATGTGAAAACAGCTTTCTTGCATGGTGAACTTGAAGAGAAAATCTATATGGGTCAACCTGAGGGTTTTCAGTTTGAAGGTAAGGAAGATCATGTATGTTTATTGAAAAAATCTATCTATGGTTTGAAGCAATCACCTAGACAATGATATAAAAGATTTGATTCTTTTATGGTGCAACTTGGCTATTGTAGAAGCAAATATGATAGTTGTGTATATCTGTGCAAACTTCCAAATGGATCTTATATTTATCTGCTGTTATACGTTGATGACATATTGATTGCAGCAAAAGATAAATTTGATATACAGAATTTGAAGGCACAGTTGAGCGCTGAATTTGATATGAAGGATTTAGGTTCTGCGAAGAAAATTCTTGGCATGAAAATTCAGCAAGATCAGAAAAGAGGAAAATTGTACCTTTCCCAGAAAAGCTACATTGAGAAGGTGTTAGATCATTTTGGCATGAAAGATGCCAAACTAGTGAGTACTCCTCTTGCTGCTCACTTTCGATTATCAGCTGATTTATGTCCACATACAGATGATGAAATAAAATATATGTCAGGTATTCCATATTCTAGTGCAGTTGGTAGCATTATGTATGCTATGGTTTGCACTCGACCTGACATATCACATGCTGTTAGCGTGGTAAGTAGATATTTATCATGCCCAGGTAAAATTCATTGGCAAGCAGTGAAGTGGATTTTGAGATATCTGAAGGGTACTTCAGATTATGGTTTAGAGTTTGGGAAAACTTGTGAAACTATTACTGGATATGTTGACTCTGATTATGCTGGTGACCTTGATAAAATGAGGTCTTTGACAAGGTACAATCTTTACTGTTGGGGGTTGTACAGTCAGTTGGAAAGCTTCTTTACAGCATACAATTGCTCTGTCTACTACAGAGGCAGAATATATGGCTATTATAGAGACAATCAAAGAAGCTATATGGTTAATAGGCTTATTTAGAGAGCTCAGTGTAGATGATGATGTGACTGTTGTACATTGCGATAGTCAGAGTGCTATACATCTTACTAAAGATCAGATGTATCATGAGAGAACAAAGCACATTGATGTGCGGTATCATTATATTCGAGGCATTCTTGCTGATGGCTACATTAAGGTCTTGAAGATTGGTACAAAAGACAACCCAGCTGATAGGTTGATAAAGTCATTGCCCTTTACTAAATTCAAGCCCTGCTTGGATTTTGTTAATGTTTGCAGCAGCTGAGTTTTATGCTGGTGGGAGGAGAGATTGACTTAATGCTTATGTCTACTTGGGAATTCAAGTCAAGGTGGAGATTTGTTAATATGCCCTGAATATTTAGGGGCTTAAGTTATGGGCCTTGGGCCAACATTAGGGTTTGAGGGGTAATACTATAAATATTGCTCTTTGCTCATTCTGTCTGTTTGAGAAACTTATGTTGCCTCTTTTGTAATCCCTAATTCTCATAGTGGATTTTGCTTCCCCTCTCTCCCGTGGTTTTTCCCGCAAGGGTTTCCAAGTAAATCTTGGTGTTCCGTTTTTCGTCTCTGTCTCAATTTCATTTTAGTTTCCGCATTTTAGGGGCTTAAGTTATGGGCCTTGGGCCAACATTAGGGTTTGAGAGGTAATACTATAAATATTGCTCTTTGCTCATTCTGTCTGTTTGAGAAGTTTACGTTGCCTCTTTTGTAATATCTAATTCTCATAGTGGATTTTGCCTCTCCTCTCTTCCGTGGTTTTTCCCGCAAGGGTTTCCACGTAAATCTTGGTGTTCCGTTCTTCGTCTCTGTCTCAATTTCGTTTTAGTTTCCGCATTGTCGTAATATTATTATTATTATTATTATTTGTGCGTATCTGCCTCAAAGGACATACGAGGAACATGTTAATGCAACGCTCTGTTTCGGGTTTTCCTCGGTCTTGTTGCGTCCAGAATCCAGAACACGACTTTTTCTGTGTAAACTCGAGAGCACGTCCGCCACCCCCACGTCTGATGGAGAAGTCTACATGCATATCGTTTATGATGGTGGTGCATTTTGTCCCTCATTTACTCTTGGCCTCTCCAAGAGATTATTCGGGGTGAGACCTGCCAGATCCAGTCCAAGATGGTGCATAGAGTGAACAAAGAATCTTATCTGACGGAATGGGAAAGTCGTCCCAATCTCATTCAAATGAAAAGTCGCTTCCATTGAATTCGTTCCACTTCTCTCTGCTCTATTGGATCCAAACACTTTGAATAGGATTAATGTCGCGTAAAAAGCTTCTTTTGGAAAACATGAAGTGATAACAAGAAAGATTAATGTTGATGGGACCAGAGTCCAAAGCAACACTGGCGACATGATTATCGATGTCGCAAATCTCTGTACATCACCTTCGAAGTACATGAACACCCCATCCTTCTGCGCCATTGTTTGCGCCGCCTCACAATAACGGCCGGCATGACCTTCTGCCCCCGTGAAATTAGCCTCGTCATCCGAAACTCCGTCATCACATTGCGACCACGTGCCAACGCTAATCCTGCAAAAAGAAACCATTTTCCACGCCTTGAATAATATATCCCCATATGTCTCCCACATTGACTCCGACTCTATTATTACAGAAATAAATCCTTAAAATTGTTGAAAAATTTAGCATCGAAAGGGATGGATAACGGAATCAAACTTTGAGGCGTAAATACACTCTTTTTAAAGATTTATCTACCCCACAACGTTGCTAATGATTTTTGGCAAATATCCTCCAATAGCATATAGCAAGTTCGTTATGAATTGAATCGACATGTTAATAATATGGAGAAAATATTTGAACAGACACGATTTTTCAATGGCTAAGGAGTTATGTCTGAACAACATGACCTTTCAAAAGTTAAAAAATTATGTCTGAACAGACATAATTCCAAAATTTCAACACACCTTTTGTTGTAAGAGCCCTTTGTGAATAGTTGTTGACACCTGATTTTTTACCATTTATTATTGTGATTTTTATTCTTTAAAATTAATTAAAAATATCAAAAAAAGTCATAAAATCACAAAATCAACTTTGGAAGCCTTGGTTTAGCCTTAGGAACCAATTTTGAACAAAAAATATTTTTCGGTATTTTTAATATTTTTCGAGTTTATTTAATTATAAAAATACCCAAAAAATCAGAAAAATACCATTCGTGGTCAGAAAAATACCCAAAAATATTCGATAATTTTGTTTTAATTTCCTCTTCAAGTGTGTCACTTTAAATCTCAAAAATTCGGCTCTTCCTTCACAAACATAAACCCGAACCGAGCCTAAAAAAAAAAAAAAATCCTTTTCGAGTCTTTTAGTTTTCAATTCTCACTTTTTATAAGTTATGACATTGGATTCTAAAGTCTTAAAGTGCAATTAGGTCAATTTTCCCTCCAATTTAATCAATTTTTACCAAAAGGGCTTAATTGCACATTTTTCTTTCAATTAGTCCCCGGTTTCACGGATGTATACGTATGTTCTACGTATTTATACGTCATACATATTTATATGTTATGCGTATTTGTATTATTTGGTAACCTCTTTAACTCTTGTAATAATAATAATGGTTATTATTTTTAACACCTTTGTTAGTGCCTTTTTTTAGCATTTTTGTATTGTGAGTGCTATTGCTAGTGCTATTTTTAAATAGCATTTTTGTATTATAAATTGTGAGTGCTATTGTTAGTGCTATTTTTAAATGACATTTATTTATCATAAATTGTGAGTGCTATTGTTAGTGCTATTTTTAAATGGCATTTATTTATCATAAATTGTGAGTGCTATTATTAGATAGAATTTATAATTGTTAGTGCTAGTTTTAAATAGCATTTTTGTATTATAAATTGTGAGTGCTATTGTTAGTGCTATTTTTAAATAGCATTTTTGTATTATAAATTGTGAGTGCTATTGTTAGTGCTATTTTTAAATGTCATTTATTTGTGAGTGCTATTTTTAGATAGAATTTATAATTGTTAGTGCTATTTTTAAATACAATTTATTGGAAGGTATTTTTGGCTATAAAAGGATGGCAAGAGTTTTGAGGTTGAAGGGGGAGACATTTTGTAGAGTGTGCAAATTTTTGAGAGCTTAGAGAGAAGAACACAAACACTCTCTATATTCTCATCATCTTGAGTGAGCAAAATATACTAAGTTCGGAATATTGATTCCGCATATTGCTAGCACAATTGTTGTGGAGTTATTAGTCGTCTCCCCGTTCGTCAATTGGTGGTGCGTCCGAACTAGATGCCTAACACTTGTGGAGGCTGAGATCGAAGAACATCGAACCGACACCTCCGTTCAAGCACGCTACGAGAGGTAATCTATTTACTCCCTTTGAGGCTTTGTGATTTTTTTTCGATTGAAATGCACGAAGTACGCCTCTGGAGATACATGTATGGGTTGTTATTTATTTCCGCTACGTGTTACGTGGATCCCAACAGTGGTATCAGAGCCAATCCTTAGGCGTTTTCGTGCATTTAATTGATTTTTGCAATTTTTGCAATACTATGGCCAATATGTATTAACGAATTGTTCGTCTTACATGGCTAATGGAGATTGATTATTTTATATGATAAATTAATCAACGTAGCAAAAATTGAGAATAAATCAATTTTGAATCGAAAATTTATGGCTATCTTATTTTACGTAAAAATTCTGAATATGATTCAACGTAGAATTTTTATTGTGCCTTCCTAAGTTTTAAATTGTGAATTTATTACTTATGTGAAAGGGTGGTGATCATGGAAAAATCCCTAATCAATGTGATTGATGTATATATGAATGTATGATGATTATTTATATATTTGGGGTTGTAATTATTAAATGGAGGCTGCGTACTCCTTTTATTTTTCATGTAATCTTTATTTTTAGCATAGTCAATTGTTGATGTAAATGCTACGAGGATTACGTGGGGGAGCCTTTTAAGTCGGCGAGCTCTTTGGGGCCCAATTCTTGAAGAGTTCAAGAAACCAAGAAAAAGCGAAGAGCGGCTCTCCGTTATTAAAATATTAAAATGATTAAATGTGGTCTCATTGGCTCGAGACCCATTAAATCATAATTCCATGATCACCACGTAGGATAGATGTTTATGTGATTGACATCTATTTATTTATTATGATTACGTGAGCATGTTAAACTGGTTAATGTGCAAAGTCAGACTTACCTCACCCAAAATTGCGCCTGCATGAAATCCTAGTTAGGAAAATCACTCGCGTTAGGTACCGAAAGGGCGTTGGTAACGACACCAGCGTAACCAAGTCCCCGAACCCAAAAACTCTGGTTCCGTAGAACTGATCGATATCTCCCAATCGATCAGTAAGGTTTCCGGTCTACCCTCCAAGAAAGACCGGTGGCGACTCCAAATGCATGCACAAGTTGCACATGCCACCACGACCACACTAAGGTCGAAAGCGATCGACTCTTATCGTCGAATCCTTCTGAAAAATACTCCCGCCGCGATTTGGTATGGGCCTGGGAGGGCCCGCGCCGATCCAAGACCCGCGATCGGTAATCCATTAGCCGCGTCCGCTTTCGGACGGGTCGCGACAGCTGGCGACTCCACTGGGGAAACTGTGTTCTAGAACCTATGGTTCTAGACCCCAAGTGGACTTAGGCCGTAATTAAAACGCTGAGTGATTTTTCTAACCATGCAGGCGCTCGTAAAGGTGAGGTAAGTCCGCTTATGATAGGTGTTATATGTTTTTGCAGATTGGAGAAATAAGGGGTGTAGTCCGTGATTAACATTGTCTTATGCAGGTTGGGCGTAGGAATGTATGTTGTGTGGATGATTTGAAGTGCTGATTGATAAACTGCTATGCATGAATTGCATTGTGATGATCACAACACGTGGACACACACAACCGCGCCTAAAACCCCGGGCGTCGCCTATAGGAACACAATAGAAGGAATTGAAAATGGAATCTCCGTGAGGAAAAACGCGGGGTAATCCACTTTTCAATTCCGCTCGCTTCGAACTATGGATCGAGTCCCAATGCAACGATAGCTATGCAATGGAATCGGCTCTTTCTAGAACTCGAAGTGGGAACCTTAACCTTAGGTGCCAAACCCTCTGATTTTTAGAAGTTCACCATAACTTGTCTCATGCGCATGTCTTTGGGCGGTTGGTACACCTAAAACCGCACATAAGTCGACGAGTTTGGTTGGTAAGACTCTCTATACCTCGAATCTATTACAGTTCATATAAATATAGGCATTTCATTCATTGCATTCTGGTGATTAGATTAAATGCCATTTCAAGGATAGATGTGTGTGTTTTTCCCAAACGTCCTTGATAGAAGACGAAGATGATGATATCCCATGACAAGCACCGAGTGAGCAACAAAGGAGCCTACTATGGACATTATTGAGATATCGTCCAATGAAGATGACGAGTTGGGGCAAGTGATCCGGAAGTCACAGATCGAACTTGGGGCATCCTTAAACGTTAGGATCACATTCCTTTGTTTCATTTTCCATTGCTAGTCCTCTTGTATAGGGTTTACTTTTATCGAGGCTTTCTCTATCTCACCCCTTAGAGTGATTGTATTAGGGATCTATTGGTGTATACATTTAGATGGAACTTGGTTGTATTTCTTTTGACAGGTCATGGGAATGTGATAGTGGCATTTTCTCTAATCATCCGAATACTCCCAAGTCAAGTTTATAATTCCTTTAGAGGAAATTAAAATTGGAAATCTTGCACGACCTTTTTGGTCATATAGGGTAATCCAACCCCAATTTCGCTAGAAGGAATTATACACTTGAATTGGTCCATGCATGTTTTACGTCGCTGGTAATCCACGATAATTGATCGAGAATATCGGCGTTGTTTTGAATTTAATGACGAGATAGATGTCCAAATTACTCTCGTTCTTAACAAAACGGCCTTGATTTGGATGCCGTATCTTCAATTAAATTTAAAACACGTTATTATGCCTCGCACTTTTGAGTAATTCGTTCCTCTCGAAATTGATCAAAAGCGATTATTGTGAATTACATTCCTTTCAATAGTATGCTTTCTTTCGAGGAATATTGATAAAAACTTTTCGCGCAAGATTAAAACCCTTGTAAAAGTTCTTGTCCTTATTAATCATGGGCAAGCATAGGATTGAAAGGGGTTTTTGATTTCTTTTTCAAATTATTCCTTCTGATTCTGTCTTTTTATTTGCAGGTAAAAAAAAATAGGTAATAGAGAGAAATCTTTTCCTGGACAAGTCTAAGGCTATTATCTCATCTGATCATGAGCGAGTTATAAAATCAGGACATATTTGCTCGGCTTACTGATATTATGGTTCGGCTCACCCAAGTTGAAGATGTTCGGATGCTCGAAGAAATGAACCATACAGAAGTTAAAACACACACACAAGAGTTCTCATTTATTTTGCTCAGTGGAGGGTTTTCAAAAGCAGGTCATACAATTCGGGGTAGAAAAGTAAAGCCGAAGTGAGCCCTAATTAACGACACGAAGGAGCCCAACTGACCCTCCATGTTATTAATGCTCTGCTCATACTCCCAACTCCGCATGTCATGGTCGGCAAGCCTGAGGAGAAGACTTTTGCATTCTCCCTTAACTTCGGCGACCTTGGCCTCATGTTCTTCGGCGATTGTTTCCAGGTCTCGAACCAGTCCATTCCCGCGAGCTATGTCCGCGGTTATTTTGTCGAGCCGTTCTTCCTGCCAGTCGCTCTGAAGCCTCAACAGGACATTGCGGCGGTCATGCTCGCCGGTGGTCAGGGATAGGGCCAATTGCTCCACCAGATTTCTCCTCTCGCGAAGCAACGTCGCGACCCGCTCATTAGCAAACTCGACGGCCTTTTTGTAACTATCGGCCAGATAGTTGGTCAGCACCAAATGATCAGATCGATCCTCATAACGAGCTCGCAAGACGCGAGCCACGAGAACCTCCCGATTAGCAGCACGGTAGGCCTCTAAGGAGTGTGCAAAGAGAGTCGGGAAAATTCTATATTCCCTCCCCAGTGTAGTACCTTCGAGAGAAGTGGTATCAAGGTCCTCGAGCAGGACACGGATTTCATCCTCGGTCGCAGAATGATCGGTTATGTGTGCGTAACCGCGACCCAGTAGGTTATAAAGCTTTTCCCACTGGGCCAAGACATCAGTTGAAAAAGTGCGTACGGGAGAGGAGGCCATTTGCGTTGGGTTGGCTTGAGAATAAGACGAGTTTGACAGAGAGATTAGAAGGAAGAAGCTGATTATGCGAGAACGTTAACCTTCCATACATTAATTCCTCATTTTATAGCAACTCGAGGATGATGAAGGGTCTCAGTAATAATGCTGGTGGAGCCCAGTTAGGGGGTAAAGCAGGAGGTCCCCTCACGAGAACCATTGGATTCGTTTCGGTCCGCGCCGGCTCATCAATTAAAAGATGTAAAAGATTTGTCGGGATCACCATTATTAGAGTTAGGTGGGAGGTAAGCGCAACTATCGAAGAGAGCCCTAACAGGATTTGGCAGTCCCATCACGATTGAAAAGCTAAGCGAGAAATTCAAAGTCTTGAGGGGGAACGCTTGCCTAATGATGCTTGAAGAGCGTCTCCTGAACATACGAAGTCACTCGAAGAAAACTTTATAGGGAGTGAGCATACATGAGAGAGTGGAGAACTCTGAGTGGGCAAGAACCAATCAAACATTTCTCAATCCAACATATTTAAGTGGTTATTGTCAGCTGCTAGAGGCGACTGACTCAAAAATCTCAGAAATTGAACTACAGAGGAATCTCGAAGATTCCAAGATCAAGTCTAACGCCAAAACCATGGAGCCCAACACTTCTGGCAACGGAAATCAAGATCACGGCGACGACGACAACGACATCCACGATGTTCAACTCGGGAAAAGAAGACGTCCTCACCAATACTCTCAGGAGGAAACCCAAATGCTGGAAACCCTTTTCAGTAAAAGCCATTACATGAAAAAGAAGTGGAGAATTGAATTGAGCCGGGAGTTGGGGATTAATCAGTCGAGGATCCAGTTTTGGTTTCAAAATAGGAGATCCAAATCGAAGGCTCAACGCAAACGTCAGGTGGTCGAGATTTTAAAGGAAGAAAACCAAAAGCTGCGAACAGAAAACATGAGGTATGAAAAAGCTCTCAATATTACCGTTTGCCCTCATTGCGATAACCTCGTCGCCCTCGGTAAGATATTCCCCGATAAGCCTCACGCGATGATTGAAGACGTTCATTTACCACCCTACTCCCTCGGGGCATCTCCTGCTCAACCAGATTTTGCCGGAGTCACGCATGAGCAGGATGATCCTACGAAGATGATACAAATGCCTCCTGGGGGATGGGATTTGCATCTCTTTGATTGGAGTTACAGTTTCAAGGAGCTGGATGTTACCGCCGACCAGCTCAAAGCATATCAGCCTCATGCACAACAATTTTCGATAGGGTCGGGTCCTGTTGGAGATGAGTTAATCAGTCGTCAAGCCATCGATGCAATTTTGGGCCACGATAAGAGGAGGTTCGCTTGGCCCCCTGAATTGCATTCCAGATTCCTAGACGTGGTTCACCAAATGGGGATCGACTCAGCAACTCCGACGCGCATATTTAAGGCCATGAATGTACCGGGGCTTAGTAAGGAGCTGGTCAGGAATCACCTTGCTGCCTACAGAAAGCTATTAAAACAACGTCGAGCGGAGCTAAACCGGGAGGAATCCGTCTCGAGCTCAAAAGCTAGGGGCGACCGCCATTGTAATGCTCAGGCATCAAGAGATACCCGGCCAAATCTAAGCATCAATCAAGCTAGCAACCCGACCACCGGCAAACTGAAAGCTGATCAGAATGTCCTCCCGGGCCATTTCAACATTTCTCAAGAGCGCGTGTCACAAGTACAGCGAGTGCGAACTCCTCCATTCGAGCAGCAGTCGGCTGGTGCTCTGCCTGCCGCTGGTCAACCCACGACAGACGATTTCTTCGATGAGGGGCTCGATGCCTTGTTCAATCAGTGGGAAGCTGGCATGCTTGGACAGCCATGATCTAGCACCTGACTCGGGGCACGATGGGTCGGTCACTACGAACACCCATAGAAAGAAGAACATGTTCACGAGTAGATCACTCATTTTATCGTTGTAAAGTTCCTACGGGAACATTTTTCTTTAATGACTATAGTTAAACCAACGCTATCGACGAACATCGTCATGCTCAGTTGTGATGATCCCTTGTTAGATTAAGTCTGAAACCAGAGACGGTCTTTAAAATTTTGAGTGGCCACGAACTCATTCCTCACCAAGCGCCCGGGATGCTGAAATGAAGAGTAACAGCATGCACAGGGAAAATGCCACTTTCGTTTGAACGATGAAAAGGGGTTGAGAGAAGATCATAGCGTTAATTCCCATGGAGCTAAATGAATTAAACGGAGTCATTAATTGCGGGTCCACCGCTGCTCCCCACGTTCTCGGGCCTAGCAAATCATAAAAGGCGCCGAAAGATTGTAGACCCACCACTTTGAAGACTGAACTAGGGGACGAGCGCAATACTCGATGAAACCGAATCAATGCAAGAGAGTTTGTGATCCTATCACGAGGAAAAAGAAAGGGGAATACAGACGATGAGTAATTGCAGGATCTCGGGAGGAGCGCTTGCTTGCTGGTCTTCATATGCAGCCTGAAGGATGGTTCCAGAACACGCACAATCACTTGAGAAAATTTCTAGAGTGAGCAAACACGTAAGAGCGAATTGAGAAAGCTGAGTGAACTAGATCAGCCCGAGATACCCCGATCCATCATGTTTAAAAGTTATTCCCATCTGCTAGAAACGCCCGACCTGGACATTTCTGAGCACGAACTGCTGGGAGACTTTGAAGATCCTGGAGCTGAATCCTGCCCGAAGGCCATAGAGACTGACTCCTCCAGCGATGAAATTCTAGGTTTCAGCTACGAAGAAGGAGTATACAATGATGACCGGAGTCGGAAAAGGAAGCAACTACAACGCCACACTCCAGGCCAAATCCGAGAGCTCGAAGCTTTCTTCAATGAATGCCCCACTCCAAGCAGACAACAGAAAATGGAGTTGAGCCGAAAAATAGGATTGGAGCTTTCGAAGGTCAAGTTTTGGTTCGCCAACAAACGAACCCGGGTGAAACAGCAATACGCAGACCATGAGTTACTGGCCCTGAAGGAGGAGAATGAGAAGCTTCAAGCTGAAAGCGCGAGATATAAGGAAGCTCTGACCAAGGCCACCTGCCTTAATTGTGGTAATCCTGTTGTCCTCGGCGAGGTGTTCCTCGATGAACCGTCCCTGTTGACGAATAACGCTCAGCTGTTACCGTATTCTCCACAGCATTTTCCGACACAGCCAGATATTGCCGGAGATCTGCATGAGCAAGTCAACACCATAGGATCAACACCAACATCCTCTGAGAAATGGGATATGAATCATCACAGGGGGAGTTCTCTCAATGACGAACTCGCTGTCACAGCCAGCCAATCCAAAGTCGGTGAGTCCCTCCCTAGACAACTTTTGAAACGACTAGATCCCGTAGAGAATAGCTACCGAAGTATTGACGATATTTTGGGTGATAAGAGAACAAAGTTTTACTGGACCTATGAACTTCACACCAAATTTGTTGATGCAATTCGAGAGCTGGGAGTTGATTCGGCTAGCCCACTACGCATACTCGAGATTATGAATGTGCCGGGGCTCTCTAGAATTAACGTCGAGTCTCACCTCAAGTACTATAGGAGATTGCTAAGGGATGGAAGGATAGCGTTAAACCATCATAAAGCCAGTTGGAGCTCAAATGCCGGGCAGAGTTACAACCACGATGATTGGAGAGCCGAGAGCACCCAACCGTGTTTCAGCAATGACGGGACCAGCAGTCGTGTCAGCGACTCCTCTAACCCAAATCAGAATGCTCCGCCGAGCTATCTCAATACTCCTCAAGAGTATATACCGCAGTTCCAGCACATAGGGATTCCTCAGTTTGAGCGCGATTCGGTCATTAATGCTGTCCCTGAAGCGGATCTGGCATTGGTAGAGAGTGCACATATAAACCTGCCGGTCATTGGAGGAAGTTCCAATTCGAGGGGTCAAGTTGCTCACGGCGAGAGCAAAGAGAGGAATCCCTCGCCTGCAGTCGACGACAGCCAATCTAGGCACCAAAACGCTAGAAAGAACAGGCGATTTCCTTGAGGAGGAGCTGGACACTTGGATCAATACTCTTCAGGAATGTATGTCTCGACCCCAACAGGGCAATGATGAAGGTTCTAGCTCAAAGACTCCAGTTCCTCACAATGAAGGCGATGAAGGAAATCTGCCCCCAACAATTGTTGATACCCAACTTGAACATCAATGGCTCGAAGACCCAAGCAATTTCCTTGGCGATGAGTTCAATCTTTGGCTCGATCAATTTGGAGCCGGAGGGCCATCGCAGTGGTGACGCAAGGCAGGTGACCAAACGTCTGATGCAAGGCATGGTTACTCGATGAAAAATGCTTAGACGAAAGGGGTGGAACACTCCTATTGAATATGTTGTTGATCGCACTGTAAGGTTCTCACGGGAACATCTTTCATTAATGTCTAGAACTAATTGCGCGTGAGTGTCAACATCACCCTTTGAGCATCTTCAAGCCGAGGGTCGTGGATTAATCGCTTAATCCGTGGAGCAAGTTCCCCGAACAATGACTATCACCCGCGGAGTATAATGGGATCTACCCCTTCAATACGAAATACGTTTGGCCGCGAAGCCACCTATTTGGTAAAACGATGTATCGTTCCTAAACGATCTTCAATCGAATACCGAAGTAATGTCTCATTTCTTTCCCTTCTCAGGTGATAAACGTGGATAAATCACTCAAGGAGCCATTTGTTCGAATAACAGAACAGACGTTGCCTAACTGGGGGCAGATGAACCATTGATGTTGCAAACACTCCAAGAATGGATAGGTGGATTTGATAGATGTTGTTCATATCAATACGCAATATCAGAACGGGATGAGAACCAAGAGTAAAGTTGTATCGTTCCAATTTGTCTTGAATTTGAGAATATGAACTGATACTCGTTATTTATCCTTGACAGGGGAATCGCCTTACAGACGAACAGGTTTTCACATCCCATGTATTACCCGTTAGAATACATGACCAAGGGTAAATTGTATCGTTCTAATTTTGAAAAATTCGTGAACGTACAATAACATGTTTCTTCCGCATTTTCAGGATCTCCAGCCGCGGGGGACAGGTAAGTATCCCTTTCCCCAATCCATTGAAGATGTTAAATAAAAAAACAGAGAGAAAAAGAAAAGCTTTCAGAATCTAATGTCTAGAAAAGACATAGAATTCAAACTTCATTGGCATTCATGTCTTAAAACAGGAGGTTATCTGAACATGAATAAGAACATGCATGGTGCATCATAAAATCCCCTTGACGGGTAAAATTTTTGGAGAAAATGAAAGAGATTTTTTCCAATCAAAAGTTCAAAACTTTTAAAAGGACGTTTTCTCAAAAGAAAAGAGGCAAAGCCTAGTCCAAACACGTCCTACACACACTGGAGAGAAGTGGAGCGGATCAGATAGCAAAATCTGGACCTACGGAAGTAGGGATTATTCGCAACGATTACATGGGTTGGGATGACGGAGGCATTCGTTTCATATCCCTCAAACACTACAGGTGACCGTTGATAAACCCTTTGAACGACGGTTTTCATTCTTAACCCTGTCAAGAACCACCCCACATCGGGGCAAAATGGAGGTGAGTCCAGCGGTATCAGGAGAAAATGGTTAGAAATTTTCTTGCTCGGACTAACATCAATCTTTGTGTGTTGTTTATATGGTAATCCAAGTGCCATAGGATGACGAGAAGCATTCATTTCTCTATCCCACACACCATATCCTTTGCACAGCCAAGTTGAGCCTGCAAATTCATTTCATAAACCCCTGTTGGTGATCATGGGATGTTTCAAGATGGAAACTGCATCACTCCAAGAACGGAAGAAATCAAGAGATGGGATTTATAGAAAAATCTCATATCGGCGTTTAAATGTGCTATGATTCAAGTTGTATATCTAGCACAATTTTCTGAACATCGTAGTTCCAAAGGAAAAGAAAAGGCGGGATTTCAACAAAGAAAAAAATCCCCAGCATCAAGAAAAAGCAAAGTGCCTGGTAAAAGCAAGGCCGATGCTCGTGAAAACTGTTTGATTGATCCCCAATAAAGTCTAGTTGGGAAGAGAGAAAAACCCATAAAGGAGTCAGATCAAGAAGACTGCTCCCCAAATGATGTCAGCCGTGGTGCAAAAACACGGACAGAATTGTCAATCTCTTAATACCACAAGAGACGTTCTCTAAAGGACTTGTGCACACCTCAAAAGCGGTTGCACACCTCAAAAATGGAAGATGCAGAATGGAAAAGACATGTGACAAATTGGCAATGATCACCAATGTCAAATCCTTCGTGATTTCTGGGCCAAAAACAAGCCTTTTTCGGTCCCCAATCCTACCAATGTTACAACCCTGAAACAGTCTTCTCTGACTAAGACACTTGGGTTAACATATAGCTTAGCTCGAAGAAGTACGAGCAAGACTCTTTCTTTCTCATTTGCAGGGTTCTTGACTTGTAAACCCGGAGCAGATGGTGAAGATTTTCATTCGATGGCCTCGACTCCAAAGCGGGTCCCCCTTGAAAACCAATATCCAAGCCCAACATTACGGTCCCGTGGAAGACCTCCCGACCGATCAAAATGTATGCGCTGCGAATGAGCCTAAAACCTAGGCACAGGTCAGTAGGGAATTGAGTGCATCCCTTAAAAATCATCACCTCAAAACAGGTGAGATGGCCTCCTTGTCGAGAAATATTCCAATTGATGTTTTGAGCAAACTCTTTTTGGAAATTTTCAAACTGTTGATCCAGATTTTCCATACAAGGGATTTGTGATCACATTTGCATGTTGCAAGAATGTTTTGGATAACCTCCAGCATCAAAATGCACATCTCATGACTAAAGCTTAAGTCATAAAATTTTGTCAATTGGACAATTGTTGTCTTCTCAAATATTACCAATATTTTCTTGGGGAAGAGAAACCCTTAAAAAAAAATCCTTTTCAAAATCAGACAGTCTCATTGGACGTGGAGAACCCTCGTCATGAGACCCCTTTTCAAAATTTAGGTAGTCTCATCGGACGTGGAGAACCCTCGTCATGAGACCCCTTTTCAAAAATCAAGCAGTCTCATCGGACGTGGAGAACCCTCGTCATGAGACCCCTTTTCAAAATTTAGGTAGTCTCATCGGACGTGGAGAACCCACGTCATGAGACCCCTTTTCAAAAATCAAGCAGTCTCATCGGACGTGGAGAACCCACGTCATGAGACCCCTTTTCAAAAATCAAGCAGTCTCATCGGACGTGGAGAACCCTCGTCATGAGACCCCTTTTCAAAATTCAGGTAGTCTCATCGGACGTGGAGAACCCTCGTCATGAGACCCCTTTTCAAATATCAAACAGTCTCATCGGACGTGGAGAACCCTCATCATGAGACCCATTTTCAAAATATCAAACAGTCTCATCGGACGTGGAGAACCCTCGTCATGAGACCCCTTTTCATAATTTAGGCAGTCTCATCGGACGTGGAGAACCCTTGTCATGAGATCCCTTTTCAAAAATCAGGCAGTCTCATCGGACGTGGAGAACCCTCGTCATGAGACCCCTATTCAAAGCAAAACCGAGGTAGAAACCGCCTGAAGGGTCAACTCAAGGTAGAAACCGCCTGAAGGGTCAAACAATGGTAGAAACCGCCTGAAGGGTCAACTAAAGGTAGAAACCGCCTGAAGGATCAAACCAAGGTAGAAACCGCCTGAAGGGTCAAATCAAGATAGAAACTGCCTGAAGGGTCAAACCAAGGTAGAAACCGCCTGAAGGGTCAACTTAAGGTAGAAACCGCCTGAAGGGTCAAATCAAGGTAGAAACCGCCTGAAGGGTCAACTCATAGTAGAAACCGCCTGAAGGGTCAACTCATGGTAGAAACCGCCTGAAGGGTCAACTCATGGTAGAAACCGCCATAAGGATCAACACGAAGGTCTGATCCACCATACGGATTAAAATCTCTGGCAAATCCCAAAGCGTGGGGATGCGCCTTCCTTTGGTTCCTACCAGTTAGGAATCCCATCATGGTATGACCTACCATACAGGTCAGAGCTTAATCTCCCTAGGATATTCTGAATGACGAGTCCTAGGCATCTTCTTGAAAGTCTTCGCAACCGGCAGCATCCGACAAGTGAGCTTCAGGTAAGCCTCTCTCACTCCGGCCCATGTCCAAATTGTTAGAGCAAACCGGGGATTGATTTGAGCTTTTATCAATAGCCTTAAGGATCCGATGTCATAACATTTCTTCTCTCATTTTCCCAGTTGAGTCGGTTAGGAATCAGGTGCCACCTTATCTTTGAGAGAAACCTCTAACGAGATTCCTCTCAAAGAGGGGCAGCTGTTGACACCTGATTTTTTACCATTTATTATTGTGATTTTTATTCTTTAAAATTAATTAAAAATATCAAAAAAAGTCATAAAATCACAAAATCAACTTTGGAAGCCTTGGTTTAGCCTTAGGAACCAATTTTGAACAAAAAATATTTTTCGGTATTTTTAATATTTTTCGAGTTTATTTAATTATAAAAATACCCAAAAAATCAGAAAAATACCATTCGTGGTCAGAAAAATACCCAAAAATATTCGATAATTTTGTTTTAATTTCCTCTTCAAGTGTGTCACTTTAAATCTCAAAAATTCGGCTCGGGTCACTATGTTCCTTCACAAACATAAACCCGAACCGAGCCTAAAAAAAAATCATTTTCGAGTCTTTTAGTTTTCAATTCTCACTTTTTATAAGCTATGACATTGGATTCTAAAGTCTTAAAGTGCAATTAGGTCAATTTGCCCTCCAATTTAATCAATTTTTACCAAAAGGGCTTAATTGCACATTTTTCTTTCAATTAGTCCCCGGTTTCACGGATGTATACGTATGCTCTACGTATTTATACATCATACGTATTTATACGTTATGCATATTTGTATTGTTTGGTAACCTCTTTAACTCTTGTAATAATAATAATGGTTATTATTTTTAACACCTTTGTTAGTGCCTTTTTTAGCATTTTTGTATTGTGAGTGCTATTTTTAAATAGCATTTTTTGTATTATAAATTGTGAGTGCTATTGTTAGTGCTATTTTTAAATGACATTTATTTATCATAAATTGTGAGTGCTATTGTTAGTGCTATTTTTAAATGGCATTTATTTATCATAAATTGTGAGTGCTATTATTAGATAGAATTTATAATTGTTAGTGCTAGTTTTAAATAGCATTTTTGTATTATAAATTGTGAGTGCTATTGTTAGTGCTATTTTTAAATAGCATTTTTGTATTATAAATTGTGAGTGCTATTGTTAGTGCTATTTTTAAATGTCATTTATTTGTGAGTGCTATTTTTAGATAGAATTTATAATTGTTAGTGCTATTTTTAAATACAATTTATTGGAAGGTATTTTTGGCTATAAAAGGATGGCAAGAGTTTTGAGGTTGAAGGGGGAGACATTTTGTAGAGTGTGCAAATTTTTTAGAGCTTAGAGAGAAGAACACAAACACTCTCTATATTCTCATCATCTTGAGTGAGCAAAATATACTAAGTTCGGAATATTGATTCCGCATATTGCTAGCACAATTGTTGTGGAGTTATTAGTCGTCTCCCCGTTCGTCAATTGGTGGTGCGTCCGAACTAGATGCCTAACACTTGTGGAGGCTGAGATCGAAGAACATCGAACCGACACCTCCGTTCAAGCACGCTACGAGAGGTAATCTATTTACTCCCTTTGAGGCTTTGTGATTTTTTTTCGATTGAAATGCACGAAGTACGCCTCTGGAGATACATGTATGGGTTGTTATTTATTTCCGCTACGTGTTACGTGGATCCCAACAGTGGTATCAGAGCCAATCCTTAGGCGTTTTCGTGCATTTAATTGATTTTTGCAATTTTTGCAATACTATGGCCAATATGTATTAACGAATTGTTCGTCTTACATGGCTAATGGAGATTGATTATTTTATATGATAAATTAATCAACGTAGCAAAAATTGAGAATAAATCAATTTTGAATCGAAAATTTATGGCTATCTTATTTTACGTAAAAATTCTGAATATGATTCAACGTAGAATTTTTATTGTGCCTTCC
Organism: Rhodomyrtus psidioides; assembly: GCA_021437785.1. NCBI lineage: Eukaryota > Viridiplantae > Streptophyta > Magnoliopsida > Myrtales > Myrtaceae > Rhodomyrtus > Rhodomyrtus psidioides. The sequence continues at coordinate 7,527,021 of JAILYB010000027.1, read as the reverse complement.
TAAGTTTTAAATTGTGAATTTATTACTTATGTGAAAGGGTGGTGATCATGGAAAAATCCCTAATCAATGTGATTGATGTATATATGAATGTATGATGATTATTTATATATTTGGGGTTGTAATTATTAAATGGAGGCTGCGTACTCCTTTTATTTTTCATGTAATCTTTATTTTTAGCATAGTCAATTGTTGATGTAAATGCTACGAGGATTACGTGGGGGAGCCTTTTAAGTCGGCGAGCTCTTTGGGGCCCAATTCTTGAAGAGTTCAAGAAACCAAGAAAAAGCGAAGAGCGGCTCTCCGTTATTAAAATATTAAAATGATTAAATGTGGTCTCATTGGCTCGAGACCCATTAAATCATAATTCCATGATCACCACGTAGGATAGATGTTTATGTGATTGACATCTATTTATTTATTATGATTACGTGAGCATGTTAAACTGGTTAATGTGCAAAGTCAGACTTACCTCACCCAAAATTGCGCCTGCATGAAATCCTAGTTAGGAAAATCACTCGCGTTAGGTACCGAAAGGGCGTTGGTAACGACACCAGCGTAACCAAGTCCCCGAACCCAAAAACTCTGGTTCCGTAGAACTGATCGATATCTCCCAATCGATCAGTAAGGTTTCCGGTCTACCCTCCAAGAAAGACCGGTGGCGACTCCAAATGCATGCACAAGTTGCACATGCCACCACGACCACACTAAGGTCGAAAGCGATCGACTCTTATCGTCGAATCCTTCTGAAAAATACTCCCGCCGCGATTTGGTATGGGCCTGGGAGGGCCCGCGCCGATCCAAGACCCGCGATCGGTAATCCATTAGCCGCGTCCGCTTTCGGACGGGTCGCGACAATAGTCACACGATTTTACTAAGAAACAATGGTGATTATGTAGATTAGTGCCAAATGTAATCCACGTGCGCACTCACATCCTTTCGACGTGAGACCAGGCATCAACAATTTCCTAATCCAACCAGACATTCTGAATATTCTATTGTCTGATGAAACCATATTGCAGTCCCCAAAGCTATAGCAGATTGGTTATTTTAAAGTTCATCAAAATAGACGTCGGCTAGGATTAAAATCGCGGGCTAGGATTAAAATCGCGAATACGATGTTCAGAGACCAAAAAAAGGTACGCTGCTTTGAAGGATCATCGGAGTCGTTTACAACCGCTGAAATTGCACAGCTCAACCAGTATTAGTTATGTACAAAGGTAAGAGGCAAGAAACGGGGGCAAATATGATATATCTGAAACTCTGTTAACACTTTCTTCATGTATGTTATATGTAAGCTTAGCCTAGAAGACTCACTCTAGCTATATTAAAGGTGATTGCCTGATTGGACCCTAGGGAACCATGCATCACAAGTATGGCTGGTCTATACTCGTACCGCCACAGAAACGGCAAAACTTCTTGCTTTGATTATGTCTCAGATGCTCGGCAAATCAAATTCGCACAGAGCTCTGTTTTCTGGTTTGAGGGCGTGTTCTCTGGCTTGCAGCAACAGCTGTGTTAGCCGGCTCCTTTGTCCGCCTGGACAGGATCTTATCATCAGTGGCCTCCTTGGGTTTTCTTGTGCTCTTAGGCTCATAGTAGACAGCTTCTCTCGAAATATCCTTAGGCTGGCCATTTCTCAATTGAAGGGGGTTATTATTCTTCAAAGCCGAAGGCCGCCCTACAATTCTTTTATTCTTTTTCCCTATCATCAAATCATTATCTGTAGATCACATAAACAAAATGTTGAGAATCACGTTACTCGAGAGGCAACAAAAGTTAAATAAACCATGAATGGAATTGCAAAAGAGAATCAACGAGTGCTTGAATTGTGCTATTTCCTCCACTATAGAAACTTAATAGTACTGGGAAGAGAGAAAGAAAGAGAGATATTTACCAGGACTAGATAAAACTGCACGTGGACGAGGCACCGTGCTGGCTCGGATGTTTAGTTTAGAATCTTCATCAGATGTTGATTCGCTCTTCCCTGCCATTCTCAATCGAAGGTTGTCAGATGCACGAAATAATTAAGACCGCAATACGGCTATTTCTAATTGACATGAGAAATCGAAAGACAATTAAAAACCTTCAGATACAGGATATCTCAGAGCATTTTCCATGGAACTCTTTTCGACCCTTGCTGTGCATTGTCGAAAAACTTGATGCTCCTGCACTGTAATCAGAAAATGCATAATCAAGCAATTGTTTGAAATACACACACACACAAAAGGGAAAAAGATCAACCATATGTCAAGGCATAAAAGCTGATCAAAGCATCATGCCTTGGATGGCAACAACAGCAAAAACCACCTAGTTGATCTACAGAGGCATTTGCTTCCTGGCTGCAAGATCCATAAATATCTTCTCCGATAAATTACTAGATAAATGATGTTAATTGAGTGCTATGATCTCTCAAGCAGACAGATCCTCTCAATATAAGTTTCTTATCAGAAAAGAAGATCCTCATGCATGACAACATCTGTACTAGTGGAGCCACAAGTAAGACCAGAAATATTCAGTGTCGCAAGGCTACTTATGCATGACAACATATGTACTAGGGGCCATGCAATTTAGAATAGAAATACTCTGTTTCACAAGGCTAAAAACTCTCATTATTTTGGAGCGCTGACCATCTTATGTTGACCGGGGACCCTTAACTTTCAACAAGATCGATCAAAATCAAATCAGATATTCCAAGCAGCAAGAATCTTCTCACACTTAGGTTAGTACCAGCATCTTCTAGGCTGCTACTATACGCACAACAAATCGCTTTTACAGAAACCTGCTATCCATAGAGCTTGAGCAAAAAACTGAGGCCGCACAAATGTAAAGCTATCATAGAACTTAGCTACCTAGAAGACGTGTTCTTTTAAAAAGTCATACACTGTAAAGCAGTTAAATGCGGTTGTGTAGTCGATATCCTACACAGGTCCAGTGACCAACTTACTTTCCCCACTCTTTCCCTCTAGATGTGGGCATTTCTACGGTCATGTGAGCATATATACCAGGCAAAACTGCTGTGTCGCTTGTCAGCCATCTGATTTAGGCGTTTTAAATTTTTAATGTCAGTCATCTAATCAACATCTCATGTCAGCCGTCCAATCAAAACCTTGTCGACCTCAGCCTTTGTATTGAGCATGGCCGAAATACGGTGCTCAAATTCACAATACTCCAGAACAAGCCTCTAGGCTCTAGATGATCTGACCAAAGGCATTCTCTTATCCATTATCCACAATCCAGTGACTTGTGTTGAATTTCCAGCAACCACTTTGGCCTAAAAGATGAGGTGTTAGATGATCTGACCAAAGGCATTCTCTTATTCATTATCCACAATCCAGTGACTTGTGTTGAATTTCCAGCAACCACTTTGGCCTAAAAGTTGAGGTGTTAGATGACTGAGCGGGACTGGAGAGTGCCTCTTTTACCAACTGGCATTCACCAAGTGATTTTGCCCCTCAAAACCATCCTTGTTCTGTTCTGACTCATGGCGCTCTCACTCCCTTCAATATATCAGTGCAAAAGAGAGTCGGAATTTTCTCGCGCTTTTTCCTTCGCCTAGAGTGATATCTGACATCAGATTCAACTGTACTCTAGCCCAAGTTCTTCAAGGGAAATCAAAACATACCCCCCTATTCATCTACCGAAGCTGATCATCTGGAAATACCAAAATCCCTAAGCAAGGGAAAAATCAGAATTAAGAAAGGCATCTCAAATATCAAAATTCAAATCCCAACCAAAGTGAACTCTAGTATCAACCCTTTGTATCATTCGAAAGACTAAGTTTTCTCAAGTCCCAGGAGAGGCACCAACAGCTATTGTCCATTCATAACCAAGAAAAAGAAAATCATCTAGGACTAATCGCGGTCACACAAAGCATTCGCTAAACCATCTAACTTGAAAAAGGCGAAACCTTTGGTGCTTTGCCGGGGAAGTAAGCATCAGATACAGTCAACTGGGGGAGAAGAAAAATAAAACCAAAGATATTTACCAGGAGAGTCGAAATCGTGCAGAGATAGATAGTCGAGAGCTTTCAGTCCCAGCAATGGACTCTTGGGAATATCACGCTTAACATCATCGCGATCTCCAGAATCGTCTCTCCCCTTCACCCTCACCTTCAGCTTCGGATACACTGCAAGATCATTCACAAAACAACAAATTCACTTCAAAGTCAACTCGAAACAGTAAAAATGAACACGAAAAAAAAAAGCATCTTTGAGATAAATTTGAAGAAATGACCACGAATGAAGAAGACCCAGATGAAGAAACTCACTTGCCCTCCTGATGAAAATCCGAGAACTCCCAAAGCGCCGGTTCTTTTATCCTCGCTCCTTCAATAAAATGGAAAAGAGAAGCAAAACTCGTGGGGCTCTGAGTTTCTGATTCTCGAGCTTGCAAGCCAAGGCGAACGATGATGATGGAGGAGCAGAACACGCGTCTGGTGAATCCGCGAATCGATCCCAGAACCAGAACAAGCCAGGGAATCACGTTTCGGAGCCCCTGCGTCTGATTTCGTAACGGAAAGATGAAAAGGAAAGCACGAAAAAGAAAGGAAGCCGTGCGCGAGTTGAATTGGATGGCGCTCTGACAGTGACGCAGAACAGGCGCGTGTGGAAGACGATGGGGCCGCCACCAGGCAGCACGGGCACGGGGGACTCGGACACATTTAAAGGGAGAGTTGCCGAATTCGAACGAGGATTTGATTCTGCGGAAACTCACGTCAACGGTCACTGACGGCGATCGCGATGGCCCCCATCTTCTCCTCCTTTTTTTTTTTTTTTTGGTCTTTCTTTTTCGTTCTCTTCTTCTTATTCTTAGCTTTTTCTCTTCCTTGCCGTCCAGTCCAGTCCACCTATTCTGACACGAGGATGCCTTTGAAATGTTAGAATACTATTCTGATGAAGCTTGCACCTTATTTTCCGGCGGAATTGTTTGGCTTTTTTTTTTTTTGGCTGTAAACGTCGAATATTTTCAAAACATACAAATATCCCGAGCATTCCATTGGTTATTCCGCGGCCAAGGAAACAACGAGCCCATAACACATTCGTTTAGTAGAGTTGGTGTTTTTCGATCTGGTTCTCAATATCAAAAAAGAACTTGATCGATTGTTTATTATTTATTATTTTATTTCTCAAATGCAAGCACAATTTTCATTAATATATTAAGTCTAAAGTTCGTATTGTCAATATCAAAAAAGAACTAGATCGATTGTTTATTATTTATTATTTTATTTCTCAAATGCAAGCACAATTTTCATTAATATATTAAGTCTAAAGTTCATCTTGTTCGCCCTTACTAATGATGCACCGATTCGATTGAACAATCCGGGAATCGGACTGAGCTAGTCTGATTCGATTTGAGGACCATGTGATCCGGCTTTCGATATTAGAAGCTGAGAGTTGATCCTTCTGAACTGGTTTCCAATTTCTGGGTGGGACTGAATTGGGAACCGATCACTCTTAACATATATTACTTAATAGTCTTCTCATATTTATATAATATCGCAAATCTTGACAGCAGCTTTTTACCTAGACTTAATTTCAAGCAAATAAGTCTTGAAATGTCAAGATGTCTAGTAGTAGGAAAATTACGAGTCAAATTAAGAATTAGGAGAGGAAATGTCGCGATCAAGCCCTAATATAGATCCAGCCGAACCTGAGCACAGGTGTGGTTTTGGTTCTTGTTGTTACATCTGGTCTATGCACTATTTTTCTGTCAATGCTTTACCAATATTTATGGTATTTTTCGACCAAATGTCAACGGAATTTGCTGACTCAGCCCTTGAAAACAACGCAGATGATAAAAGGGACACCTTACCCTCGACATCTCAAGGGCCACCTAAGTTTTTTCTGACTTTTTAGGTCGGTCCAACGTATAAAAATAAATTCGACCAAAAAAAAAAAACATAAAAACTCTATGGCCGAAAAATAATAGCTACATGGGGTTAAGAACATGGGGTTAAGAGTTGAATTCTTTTTTGACCCTTTATTTGTCTCCTTAATATACATTTATTGACACCTAAAATTTGTAAAAAAAAAAATTTCCTTTTAAAGTATAAAAGCCAATTTATTAAAAAATAGCAAAAAAATAGATAAATATGCAATTTTCCTTAAATTTTGTTATTATTAGTATTACCATATAATAAAAAGAGAAAAGAATTCAGACCGGATTGGTTCGAGCCTAGCAGTCGATTAGTAAATTTATATATTTGGCTTTTTTAGCTGCAAACGTCAAGCATTTTCAAAACATGCAAATTTCATTGCGTATATTAGCTCACCTATGTTTCTTAACAATCTTCTCATATTTATACAACAGCGGAAATCCTGACGGGAAATTATAAAAAAACACTTTTTATGTGGATTTATTTGTGAAATAAGTCCTGAAATTTCAAGATATTTACTAGGAACATTACGAGTTAAATTTAGAATTTGAAGACGAATTGTCCCTATCAAGCCCTAATAAAAGATCCGGCTGAGATGAGCCGAGCACAGGTTCAGTTTCGGCTCTTTATGTTAAATCTGGTCTATGTACTTTTTTTTTTACCAATTCTCAACGAAATTTGCTGACTCAACCCTAAAAAGCAACGCAGATGATAAAAGGGTCACCTACACCTCGGCATCTGAAAGCTCACCTAGGTAATTTTTTCCGCCTTTTAGGTTGGTCCACCATATACAAACAAATAAAAAATAAAAAATCCATGGCCAAAAAAATAAAACATACAAAAGAAAAAGGTGTAGAATCATCGGTGGATATTGCTATCGATTAAAATGAAAATACTGTATTCTGGCGTCAAACGTAAGCATCTCTATCTCTTCAATGCTGGTTAATTTATTAGTTAATACCATGTTTAAGCAAATTTGACCGGGGCCTCCTGCATTAATGATAGGGAACATGCGTGCTCATAATCTTGTCCATTGAGCATTACATGAGAATATTCATTCACAAGAAGCAACTATGGAAGTGTATGGTGGTGGAAAATTATCAAAAAAAGTCCTAGATATATTATAATTGTGTCAATTGATTCATAAATCTTTTTTTTTTCCAATTGAGTCATGGACTTTTTGCGTTTGTGCTAATTTAGTCCATCCGACCAATTTTGGCCCGTCGGTGCTGATGTGGACTTTAACACTCTGACATTACTCAAATTATTTATTTATTTATTTAATTTCCTTCTCGTCGACCACCGGCTGGAGTAGGGAGAATAAGAAGAGAAAAGACAAGAAAACATGAATTATTTTGAAGATATATTACAATATTAATACAATAATTTCATGTCAGCGGCAACATCGCTACGTCAATGTCGATCGGTGTCCATGTCAGCACCAGCCAACCAAAGTTGACCCGATAGACTAAATTGACATAAATGCAAACATTTTAGGATTTTAATTGGCAAAAAAAAATGTAAAGATTGAATTGACACTATAACAATTTGTTTAAGATTTTTTTTGATAATTTTTCCGTGGGGTGGTTAGATGGAAATTGTGCAAAAAGAGACATACCCTTACTTCTCAATAATGAGTGAATTACTTAAATCTAAGGAATGGTTGAGTGGTAACGGTAATACGGATGGAATCTTTTGTCTCAAGGAAACATAACGAATGATGTTTTTTCAGCCAAAAAAAAAAAAAAACATAACGAATCATGTTTGCTTTTTATACGGATGCAATCACATGGGACCGATTCATAAAGAAGTAATGAGTAATCCCTTACTAATGTTCCAGTTCTTATGTGGTGGTTGCCTTTCACTATACCAAAGAGCTAGACAGACTCATTCTGGAGCGCGAAACCTGTTAGGAGTTAGGACACCATTATCAGAAATACATGTAGAGATTCTACATATTTCGTTTGACTCTCCACATATATCTTTTTATTGTGCATATATTTGATCATGGTTTATATGGTAATACATTGTTACCTTATATAGTCATCTCGTAAAGTGTATAAATAGAACTATCCAAAATTAGAGTTTGGAAAAAAGATAAAAAAAAAAAAAATTGCCTGGTGATATGCTGAAGAGAGGAAGGCTGCTTTTTGTGTGTCGTGGCTATTGTTGCTGTGACTGCTGCGCGGGCTACGAGGCAATAGGATACGACGTCGGACGAGACAAACCCTAATAACCAATAGCCAATTCATGAGAAACTTATTGATAAGTGAATCTTCAAATTCGATTGATCTCACGTACATCCTCCAGATTTGATGGTGTTCTGCACCAATAGATTTACCAGGATATATGCCTCAACGGTAAAGGAAAAAATGTTATATGAAGCCTTTGCCCCTATAGTAAGTCTTGAAATTTACTGTAGGCAACAAACTCTACTATACCTTAGGCCCATTTTGAGCAAACTCAGCTATGTACCTATATTTTTTCTCTTTTCTTTTGGAACATCGATAAAATAATATGTGACAGTGCTCTCAAGCGAGATCAGAGGGATTTATAAAAAGTGCTCTCTCATGAGCCGATCCCAAGCGAATATACTAAACAAGAAACGAACATTAGACTCCACACTTTTTGAGATGCAAAATTTGGATTAGCATGTGGTTTAATTTCATGCAAAAGGAGGTTCTTAACATATGGGAAGGATGCAGATGCTCGTGGATTTTTATAACTTTGGCTGATTATTATTCATTTTGTTTCTTGTTTTGGTCGTACATGAGGCCAATTAATTATTAATTCGCATTAGACAAATTAATTGTCCATACACCAACCTACTAAGAATTCCTCATAAATCGTTACTCTAGCCACTTCTTGACACTTGATTTTTAATCAGTTTCATTTTTAGAAAATTTATAGAAAATCCATAAAAAGTCTAAAAATTACAAAATCAACTTTAGAAGCGTTGGCCAATCTTAAGGGACCATTTTTTAACACAAAATAAATTTTTTATATTTTCACATTTTTTAAATATTTTTTGAAAAATAGAAAAATACTTGAAATATCGGGAAAAATAGCATTTGAAACCGCAAAAATACACAAAAATGGTCAATATTTTTATTTTTACCTCTTAAAATTTCAAAAGTTCAATTCAAGACCCCATGTCTCTTCATTGAATATAGTCCCAAATTGACCCAAAAATTACCTTTTGAGCCATTTTATTTGCAATCTTTGCATTTTTAGAGTCATGACATCAGACTCTAATACTTTGCATTGCAATTCAGTCCAATTGCTTGGTTAATTGAGCGAATTACACTAATTGGACTTAATTGCACAATTTCTTTTCAATTTAGTCACTGAGTTTTGCCTAGATTGAAATTAATCAAAATTTGGGGATCACCATGCCAAGGTGAGCCCTCTATCCTATACTTTTCAACCTTTTGAATTGATTGATGGGGGTAGCATGGTTCGATTTGGCCACCTGGTGTTCGAATTGCTCAATCTCAAATTTTGGTCAAATAAGAAATTTCAGGTTTTTGTACAATTCCTTGTAAATTTTTGGGAAATTTTGCATTTTCTAATAGAATTCATGTCCTTGAGTTCAATTATGTGATTTAATTTAACAAATTTCCAAGAAACTTCAAGCCAATTTTGGAAAATTAACTTGGCCGGTTATGCCGGGTCGAACCGGGTCCGACAAAATGACCCGATCAATCATCTTCTTCCCCAAATTCATTCCTGCCTAATTTGAACAGGTTTGCAGATCGAGCTTTGGCGAGCGAATTGAAGTATCAATTGGCCATAATTGGAGAGGCGTAGGTGTGGGCTTTGATTGCCGGACCACTCCGCATCGATCAAGCCAAGTTTCATTGCCAATGGTCGCCGGAGCTGGGCGAGGCCGCCTGGTCAATGCTGCGGTGATACTCATGGCCAATTCACACCCATTTGAGCCCGACGGAATGCCTAACGGAGTTGGACGAAATTGCCATTGTTTTCTCGCTGTCGACGTGCCATAATGCATGTGATTGCAAATGAGTTAGAAGTCATTGGAAGCCCCATTGCGCCCCAATTCTAAGTTCAAAATGGATAAGAAGGAATTGACTCATTTTAATAAATAAAAAAAAATTCATTCTACTCGCCAGACACAACAGAACATAGAGAGAGAGAATTCTCTCTCCGATCGCCCTTGTCGAAGCTTGGGAGCTTCAACTGTGGATCTTCGGCCATGACGATCTAGGCCAAATAGAAGCTTCAAATCGATTCCACAAGCTTTATATTAGCTCCAGGAGTCGATCTGACCAGCTCGTTTTGCCGATCATCCCTATAAAAGGTGAGACTCACTCTCGAGCTTGTCATTGTGCTGACATGGCATCTCGCGTTATTGGCTATAATTCTGTGAATTAGTGTATGCATTTTGCTCTTAGAGCTTCACTAAGCATGTTCACATTCTCTTTTTGCATCGATTTTGCTTGAAAACCTCGAGTCGAACCTCCTACTAGTCGTGGTTTAGTCGCGAATTGGCCAGCCAAATCTGGCAACCTAGAACTTGATCAGGACATCAGACAAGTCTTCCGAATATCGTGGTGCTAATCTGTGAAGGAATTGCATAGTTATACTCTAATTGGTGCGATTTGAACTGACTTGAATGTATTGGTATGAGCTCGATTCATGTTGATTCTGTGGATGATTAGGTCTGATTCTTAGATATATTAAATTGGAGGTGTAGATGAGTCGATCGGGACCAGTTTCGAGGGATTTGGCATAGGTTTGACCGTCGATTGGCCCCGGAGAATTCTCGGCCGTTCGTTCAATGGCTACAAGAGGATGGCGAAGACTAGTCAGCCTTCGCTGACTAGGTCAATGTCGACATGGCGCTAACGTGGCACCACATGGCATGACACATGGTGGCCACGTCAGCTGAACACAAATTCTAAAAACATTTTTCATAAAAATAACAATATCTAGGGCTTTTTTCCAAACTAGGTGAAAAAAAAAAGTATTTACCAAAATGGATTTTTTTTTTGTATTTACCAAACCAGGCGCCGCTCGGCAGTCTTAGTACCAAGCGGTCCCTCGGTCGACAGTCAAAACGCCGGCTGGGGTTCGCCAGTCCCGATCGGCAGTATAACTGCCGATCCGGGTACCCGCTCGGCAATTATACTGCCGAGCGGGTACCGATCTTTTTTTTTTTTTTTTTCCTCCCGCTCTGCAATCTAACTGTCGAGCGAGAGCAACTTTACTTACATTTCACTCATGCAGCATAAGAAGTGGAGGTGTGCCTGTGATATTGTTTGTAATTGTGCAGTGCCAGTGAGCAAAAAATTTGCTAGGATAGCATTTCGACGCTTATAAGCGAAGAAATCAAATTTCGTCGCAAATAAGCGACGATATTCTTATGACACGGAATATAATTTCTTCGTTGCTAGTTTTGTCGCAAATGTCGTCGCAAATGACGAAATAAACAATGCTTGGTCGCAACGAATTTTATCATTGCAAAATTCCTCTCGTGCCAAAATTTAGTGGAAATCCCTAAAAAAGAAGAGTGAAAATTGACAAGCTTAGAAAACAGAAGAAACCACAACAAAAGCACAAAAACAGAGGGAGTGAGATTACGAGCCGGCCATTTTGGAGTGAATCAGAGAGAACTATCTTGAAAAAATGGGGAGCTTCGGACGCAAAAACTCTGCCTCCCATCGTCTTGAGTTTAGGGGTTGTGATCGCGTCGGATTCAGAGAAAAGCTTGTGTGGACCGTGGAGGGTTGTTTGCAACGAAGACCGTGTTGAGTCCATATGATTTTCGTTATTTCCCAAGAAAGATGAGGGCAAGATCGGTCATTCCCTCATTGATTTGATTGCCCCTCTCTTAATCATTGTCGGTAAATGTCTCTCTTGCAATTTCAGCTGAGGCGCCTCGTCGTGACCCTGAATGAATAAAAACGTATGCCATCTGCTACTCCTAAATCTTTCTTTTTAGGCATTAAACGTCGCGTCCCGCACACATGATTCCTTGTGTACATCGTAAGAGCAACGACATTTTTTTTCGAAAAGGAGCGGATTGAATATAGTAACGTTCGATTGTTATTTTAGAAGAAAAAGAGCAAGATCGGTTATCATGACCCTACATGATATAGACATGCACGTGCAGTTGACACGAAAATTATGTTTGTTCAACAATATTATAATATTACAAAAGCTTCATCAGAAAAATCTACATAAATGACACAACCGTGATCTATCCTTGGTCCGATCTGAATCTACACGTTTGTCTGTTGTGCCCTGATTTTCTACAGATGTCGCAGCGGTTTCGCGAATCGCTACTGCTTGGCATTTTAAAATCCATCTCATTACGTATCCGGGACGCACGAGGCCTTCCTTTCTTTCTAATACGGCGACGGTCTGGCACCAATGGCTCCTCATTAACCTCATCCCAGTATGCTGGATGCGCTAACGGATTGAACATGTATGGATAGCATCGAATGGTTTTTTCCAACCTGTAGCATTCATCGACGAATGGTTCGTGATCAATTGAATGAAATTGGCACGCTGCAAGTACGTGGGAACAAGGAATTTTCAACTGTTGAAATTTCCCACAAGTGCACGTTCGGACGTCTAGGCGCACTTTGTGTTTGTTGCCCCCACATCCTCTGCTTCTATTAAATCCAATTTTCACTTCGTAAACCACTCTTTCAAAGTCAAAACATCTGACGTGATGCTACTTCTATTTTTCACCATTTTCCCGAAGTGTTTCACCTGCAAAGTGTGTATATACAAATTCGTTGGCCTGCTGCATCGTGTACGTATTTCTCCTCGTGTTGAAATAATGTGACAACATGTAGAATATCTTCTCGACCATGGCCGTTATTGGGAGACCACAAATGGGTTTCAGCATGCCGTTCATTGATTCAACTAAATTTGTGGTCATCGACCCATATCTCTTTCCTCCATCGTACGCCATCGTCCACTTCTCTCTCGGAATTCGATCACACCATTCAGCAGTGGGTGGATCGAACTGCCTAATTCGGGTCATGAGGTTATCGAACTTATGCGGTTCACTCGCATAAGCTGCACATTAGGACAATAATTAGCACATTGTGGTAACATTTGTGAACACGTATTTACTTTGAATTTCTGAATTGTAATGCTTACCTGCCTTCTCGAGATGTCTTCTGCCATCGTCATTTTTGGACATCTTTTTGTAGTTGCTGACAATGTGACGAATGCAATATCTATGATGGGCATGTGGAGGACACCAGTGTTCTGTCTCCATTGCTTGTCGAATTCCGGGATACCTGTTTGATATCACACAAATGTTATCCCTTCTGGTGACATATCTTCGCAACATATCCATAAACCACCGCCAATTGTCACCATTTTCTCGTTCGACCACTGCAAATGCCAATGGAAAATTATGATTGTTTCCATCGAGTGAGGCCGTACAAAGGAGCTTTCCGGAGTATTTCCCGTACAAAAAAGTACCATCAATAAATATCACAGGACGACATGCTTTGAAACCATCAATTGTCTGCTAGAAGGTCCAAAACATCCGGTCGAAAGCTTGGCAGCTCTGATTCTCGGTCATTTTGCGCTCGATCACAAAATGAGAACCTGGATTCTCTTTCACAATTGCGTTCATGTACTTCGGCAGCCTACCGTATGACTCCTCCCACCTTCCAAATTCGTTGGCAATCGCCATTTGCTTGGCCATCCAGGTTTTACGGCAAGTAGATTGGAAGTTCATTCTATCTTGAATTTCTGCCATCATTGTCTTGATTTTGATATCTGGTTGGGTGGAGACCATTTGCTGTATAAAGCTGCATATATACCTTTGATCAAGGTGCGGATGATCTGCAGACGATTGTAGATTCATGCATGTATGTGATCCATTGTACTTACTTATTTTCCAAGATGTGCCACTATGATTAGTAATCGCCCGGAGCTTCCAATCGCATTGTCCATTCGGATTACCACACTTGATCACATATTCTTTGGCTTTTGTCGTATCATGGCGAAACGTATGATTTCTTCTCATTGAGTAGTCTTTTGCAGCCAGTTGCACCACGTCCCGTGATGGAAATGTCTGACTAACAGCAAATTCTTTCGAAGGATCAAATACCGAACCCCCCGGCTTGGCTCTTGTATCTTGTTGCATCATCTCAAAGTTGATAATCCAATAGGGTGGTGGGTCTACCAATGGCCGAATGCGACTATTATAATGGGGATTGTAGTAACCCTCAATGTTGCCATCCTCGACATCTTCTTCATCAATATCATCAATGTCCATCGAAGTAGCATCATTTTCTTCATCACTAACCTCATAATCATCACTGTCGTCATTATCATCGGACTCGACGTACCGATTATGGTCGGAATCCTCTTCGTCACCGGATATGGGTCCTACCCTCGAATGGTAATTATTCATCCCCTGATTTTCAGCTACAGTTACATAAAACACCACAAAACCCGTTGGGCCTGCCTGAAGTGCGAACTCTTGGATCATCGTAACTGTAGCATCATCACGTACTTCCATAATATTATATACGACAAACCTTGTGCTACATTTGGGCATCTATACATAATGTTAAGAATGTACTGATTTTCTATAATATGCAACTCGGTAACAATCGTAGCACATAACGCATCGATTGCCCAGAAGTTTACGAACTAGAACCAGGTTGAATGTTCACTTTCGTAATCCACTCCATATTCTTTTTGCACTACTCTACCTCCCTAGTGCACAACAACAGAAGGTGCATAAGACATTCTGGTAATGAAATTATAAATTATTTTGCACCTATATTTTAATAAACATTATAACAATGGCTATATCGTGATCAAATGGACGTAACGTCAAACTATTAAATTGCAAATAATAAGTACAATTAAATTACAAATAATAAAATCACAATGAAAGTAACCTCAAACTATCGATGGACATTCGAAATGAAGTGCTGAAATTGCTAACTGAAAGCAACGAGCGGATAGGCCGCCTTTGATTTTGTCTGGAATGCCGAAAATAAGAAAGTCGCAATTTAATTTGAATATGACTACAATAATTTCTAAAAAAACACACAATGTAGTAATCACATACTCAAACAACGGAGAGTCGGAGAATTGTTGTTGGCGAAGACGCTGCGATCGTTTTCGAGGGACGGAGGAACAACGCCAGAGTTTTTGAGGGGCGAGGAAGGGAGGGAGAGTGTGTGAGTTATAGTTTCCGAAGCGAGAGAAGATAAACTTTGTGAGAGCGAGAGAGTGAATTGAGGGCAAGGAAAAGGGGGGGCTTCGACTCTTATGTAGAACACTTCTGAAGCCATGTTCTGTAGCACCCGTGAAGGTGCTACAGGACAGGTGCTACAGGACATGGCATAATAATGTCGCTGCAATGGGAAAACATTTGCATGTGCGTTGCAGGCTTGACGCTCTAATAATGGTGCGTTAATGAACATAGGGGAAAAGTAGAAAAAGACATGAGGACAAAATTTGATGTAACAAGTAATAATTTTACTTTATTTTTTCATCTTTTTATTATAATTAAGTCATGCATAACATTTTCTCATTTAATTAATTTGACTGTAAGGTTGCGCATGAAAACACTTCTTTTTTTATAATCAGTTTCAAATTTCATTGGGAGAGTTTCGCGTTAATGAACGTTTAAATTTCCAATTCAAAAGTTTCCATTAAGTAATATTAATAAATAACATACATATAAACGGCTTGTACAACTCAAAATAAAGTCTGATAACGAAGTTCTTCAAGGCAAACTTCCGCCAGTGGCGTTCAGGATGTCGAGACAACAACTATCGACATCATCGCCTTTTCGTATTATCTGGTCAAAGCGAGCATCTAATACGAAAAGGCTAACATGGTGATAATTGTTGCCTCCACATCTTGAACGACATTGGCGGGGTCGGCTCGTCTTGAGAATGGCCCATTCAAACGTCATGTCCTGAGCATTTCTTCTTTCTACCATGCTTCACATGGGTCCACTTCCAGTTCTTGGTTGCCCTTTTCCTCTTTCTTTCCACGACGGTCGCAACGGTCGGAACAGGCTTTTGAATTTCGAGTTGACAATCATCGCATAACCAAATCACATCATCCTTAAAAATTTGTAGATAGTACTTGAAAAGGGGAAAAAAAGGGCCACGGTCAAGTTTTGAACCATGAACACTCGCGCATTCATAAATTCTTTCGATATATTAATAAGTTACGTAATCATATAGGGTCCAAGAGCGAACTTACCGGTGAATCGCATATTGATTACAGTCGTGACAAAAAATTAAAGTCTCCTCAAAGCCACGATCTCCTCACTGCACTCAAATCGCTGTCTGATGCAATATGTTTACCATTTTTGAAAGTTGCCGGATAGCATGAAGGATGGCTCTGCTTTTTTAAACAGAGCCAAGGGGCGTTGAGGAAGTTGATTGCAAGTTTGGGGGGGGGGGGGACCCCTGCACAATTTGCAGCAACCCCTCTCCCCCCCAACTTGTTGCAGTTTGGGAGAGGGCCCCATAAACTTGCGGCTGCAAGTTTGGGGAGAGAGGGGGCCTCCCCCCAAACTTGCGGCAAGTTTGGGGGAGGGGGGCCAAGTTTGGGGGGAGGTCCCCCCTCCCCCAAACTTGCAGAATTGGGGAGGCCCCCCCAACTTGCAGCGTCTGCAAACTTGCAGACGCTGCAAGTCTGCGATTTGGGGGGGCCTCCCCTAGCAGACACAGTAATTTGGGGGGGCCTCCCCCGAAATTGCCGCAGTCCAAAAAAAAAAAAAACAAAATTGAAGCCGCAATTTAGGGGGGCTTCCCCCAAATTGCAGACACTTCGCTGAGAAGTGTCTGCAATTTGAGGGAGGAAGAGCCTTCCTCGAGAGCCCTTCGGCTCTTCTTTTTAAGCAGAGTCGAAAGGTTCTCCACCCTCACATCTTCTCTAATTCTTTACATCACTTCCTTAACGATCTCTATTTCGATTACTCATTCAATTCTCAAAAATTTATTTCGCCTTACACAATTGAATTGATATGGCACAAAACACTTACATTCTGCCGAGACTTGAGGATGATTCACTATTGACTGAGCAGGCCAAGGACAAATCACAACACTTATGGGATGGCAAGGTAAATGATGAATTCAACGGTTGATATGTAATTTTTTTTATTTGGTCAGAACGGTTGATATGTAATTACTAAGCAAAAACTTGAACATTTTCACTAACAGTTATGTTACATTTCACAGATAGATCAGAATATGACCCTTAGATGCCAACGAGCGGTACTGCATGTAGGCGAAGTTCATCCACGTATACTTCCTTATCTGCAAGATTTCGAATTTTACGGAGTCTACAAGATGGGATTTGTACAGCTTGACTGGCATTTGATTACTACATTGGTCGAGCAGTGGAGGCCCGAGACCCATGCCTTCCATATGCCGCAAGGTGAATATACGATCACCCTGCAAGACATTGCATTGATCACCGGGTTGCCCATCGATGGCCTTGCAGTAATTGGCCAAACTGTTTGGGACTGGGCCGATGTCTGCGACCATTTGCTTGGTGCTCGCCCAAACAACTTGCGAGGCACGCATATTAATTTAGCGTGGTTGTCCCAAAACCTTTCATCATCTTCCTGAAAACGTCGATGACGGCATTGTAGTATATCATGCTAGGGCATTCGTCCTACGCCTGCTTGGAGGATCTATTTTTATGGACAAATCTGGTGCTCAGTTAAGTTTGTTGTTTCTCCCACTGTTGGCCAACATCGAAGCGCCTACGGCATACAGTTGGGGTTCGAAGCGCCTACGACGTACAGTTAGGATTCAGCAACATTGGCATGGTTGTATCGTGAGTTACGTCGTGCAACCCGATGGAATGTAAAGCAAATGGGCGGTGCCCTACATGTAATTCAAATATGGGCGTGGGAGCCTTCAAATGTATCTCCCCTACACTTTCTTACGATGGTCTATTGCCAGACGCACCTTACGGTAGTCGGTATGTGATTATATAGCTTTTTGTTTGTGTATCGTTAACTCTTTCCAGTGCAAATCATACATTAAATTATAATGTGTTTTGTTTATGCAGCTGGAGCCAGATCCTATGTACAACTGACATCCCGACGCATACTGTGCAACACATACGCTGACAATTTGATCGAATGGAAGCCGAAGATGTACGTTGAATATACTGTTACTTTTAAAATTACTTTGTCGTTTAATTTGATATGATTCATTACGGTAACAGATTGATTGGGAGCCCTACCAAGAATTTCAAGATGATATGCCGGATTATTGCCTGCATGGACAACAACATTGGAGATCGAAGGTCTCTCTCATCTGTCATTGGATAGTTGAGTAGTGCTATCCCGACCGTGTACTTCGACAGTTTGGCTTGGATCAACCAATATCTGTACAGCTCGTAAATCATACTGTCTTTCATCGTCTTGATAACACGCCACCCAGGACGAACTGGGCGATTAAGCACAGACGGTCGATCGAAAAGTGGGACGAATGTGCCGATCGTATAGCCCCGAGTCCACAACAAGCGGAACAACTCCACTTCCATTCAACATATATGGAGTGGTTCCGTCGACACACACGGAAGTGGATTTCTGTTCCGGGCGCCGCGCTGGGTTCAACGGTTCGTGCAAACACTTCCAATTTAATTCTTAATTGATTGGTATATTATAACTTTTCCTATTTTTCATATCAATACTAGGCTGATGGCATCGAACAAATTGTACATATCATCAATTCAGTCAGGCATACTCCTCAGGCTTGGACGGCAGTAGAGTCGATAGCTAAAGCAATGCTAAACGCGTTGAAAGTGAATAGACGCTTGACAATGATGCCACCACCCCAACTGACAACTACTGCAGCACCCATTGGGTCGGACGATAGACATGCACGGTTCGACGGAACCGCCGGCTCCGGTTCAGGAACCGGCAGTTCCGGTTCCGGTTCGGAACCGGCGGTTCCGGGCCCGGTTCAAGGAACCGCCGGTTCCCGTCGGTTCAATTTGTCCATATATATTTTTATAATTTATTTGCAATATGAACAATCAAATTGAAGGTAGTTGAGTGGTTTAGGGTGCTTATTTCAACTAAAAGATCAAAGGTTCGAATCCCACTCCAAGCAATTATCATTTTCTCTATTTTTTTTATTAAAAATAACGGGTCGGAACCGGCCCGGAACCGCCGGTTCCGGGCCAGTTCCGAAAAAAGAGGAACCGGAACCGGCCCGTGAAGGTCCGGTTCCGGTTCGGAACCGCGGACCCGGTCAACGGGCCGGTTCCGGGCCGGTCAACGGGCCGGTTTCGGGCCGGTTCCGGGTCCGGGTCCAATTTGGCCATGTCTATCGGACGATGAGGATGACCCTACTCAGACCGATCAGCCGACTTGGAGGACTCCTCGAGGTCATCAACCTGATAATGTCATCCCCTACTCAATGGAATATCATACAACGGATATGGACCCCGACTTCATTCCGGAGTTTAGCCAGCATTTCAATATAGGGTACACCCAATTTGCTGAATCGTATGGCGAGGGAACCGCTTATGCAGGGTACACCCAATTTCCACCTACGCATACTCCGGATAGCGCTCATGGAGAATATGAACCAGATTACTCTCAATTTTTCTGAACCCTCCTCCAAGATATGGCATATTTCAACTTGATATGCCTTCATCATCGGCACGTCCTGCTCGGCCAGCTCCTCATGTCCATCGGTACAACACTAGACCCCCCGAAGCACGGAGACAACCTCCTTGCGAAACAGGAGGTCATGCACGAAGACGTCACCATTAGAAATTGTATTTGCAGATGATGCTTCTTATTAAAAAAAAGCTTGTGCGGACTGTGTTGACACCGGTGGCGAGTGAATTCGATTAAATGTTCTGAATTTAATTAAATGGACTAAGCCCGCATGGATTCAAAATAGGTCGGAGCCCATTGTATCTCTCTCATGGCCGAATTTGTAAGGTAAGAAGATGTTGATCACGATCATGAAAGCTGAACATATTTTCGGGTGAGTAAGTCAATATATTTATTTGGACGATTTGCACATATCCACGAAGAAAACGAATCAAGATAATAAAGGAAATCGAAGGATTCTTAAAATGGCGTTCTTGTATGTCTGGCTTTACAAGAACATAGGAAATAGTGGGGAGATTGAAAAAATGATATTTCATGGGATATCCTTGGGCAATATAGAAAGGGAATATATGTGCAGTGGGAGAGAAGAAAAGAAAGATGGTGATTTCTTTCTTCAAAAAGCTCAGGTCATTCCCTGCCTATAAAAGAGACATCACATGCACGGCAAAAGGGGGGCCGCACACATTGAATATATGGCTACAATATCCAGAGAGGGGGGCGAGAGAATAGAGAAGAGGCGGCCAACATTTAGAGGCGATCAGGAAAAGAAGAAGAAGGAGACAAGCTCTACTAACTCTTTGTCTATTTGACGAGTTCCCCAATAAGTGTCTCCGATCGAGAACTTGAGTTTTCAGTCCCGCATTGGATCGTTACAGAAGTTTCGATGATGTTCCAACAAGTCTTAGGATTGCGGCAATGGGTCGAAGCTAAGTGTCCCTCTCTCTTGTCTTAGTTACGAATCAGGGAGATTCCACTTTTGTTTTCTGTGTTTTTTTGTAGGCCAGTGGCTTCATTGTTGAGGAAGTGTACTGGACGTGTCGAGCAAACTGAACGTTTTTCTTCAAAACTTGACTAACGAAGTCGTCGCCTCCACCGAAGATCTGAACCTGTGTTGACCCTCGACAACAAAATAGCCTTGCCGATTCCTTCAAAGTGAGTTCGATGATGAACAGCATCCGTCGTAACGCTAGATCAATCCATAGCAACACATCCGCAATTTGGTTAGCATTGACAAAGGACAGATGGTTGCACTAAGAAGCTTCCTAATAGCATTGTCCGAGGTGCCAAACTCGGAACGCATTACCACTGAGCCGGCGAGTCCTCACCTTGTCGAACAATCTCCACTATAAAGCTGGACAATTTCTCCATTTATATTTCATTGGTCTACACTATTATTTTTCATTGTCTTTTTATTTCTTGGCAAGACACGTGCTTTGAGTCATCAAATTTTGATACATGCTATGTGAAAATTGCATATCTCAAAATAGCATCGAGTAGATAATTGCATATGTAATCTTTTTTTTTTCTTTTGTAAATAATTAGACTAGATTGCATTTTAGGATAGAAATTGCATGCTTAAATAGAATCTTATGTTTAAAATAATTTATCTTTAATATATTAGGGTTTAGGTCAATTTAAACTCTAAAATATACAAGATAAAAATTGTTTTGGCATAGTTCTATTTTAGAAAATAAATTCATCCGAAAATAAAAAAATTCTTCTTTGCCATGTCATATATGTCATATCATCTTTGCCACGCCATACATGTCACGTCATTCATATTTGCTATATCATCTCATACCATGTCATATAGCTTGCAAGTTAGTTTGCATTGCATGTAGAATTGTATGCTTAGGTTAATTTAATTGATTCCAACATCACGTAATCAATTTAATTAAACTATAAGCATATCTTTATACATTAGTTTAACTTGCATATTTAGAACTTTAATTAATTCATATGTCACGAAGTTAATTTTCATGTGCATGTCATCTTTTGTACATCATCTAGATTAGTCTTGCATTTACATCTCGACATTGCATCACATATAGTATAATCCTTCATTCATTCATATAAAAAATTGAAAATTGAAAAATAAACAATGTTTTATGTGGCGCATGCTCCCTTGATTATATTGGTTTCTAGATGTTCCATTAATTGATTGTTAAGTCATGAAACCTTTGCTAGTGACTTAGGTGAAAATCAATTAATGTTGCATTCTCAAATGATTTTTCATGAAATAAAATGGTACCGAAAGGGCGTTAGAGTAATCTAGCGTAATTAAGTCCCCGAATTCTTAATCTATGGTTCGTAGAAATAAAATAGTTTTCCCGCTATTTTATTTAGGTTTCTAATCGACCTACCATAAATGATAAGTGGCGACTCCAAATTCAAAATATATTGCATGTTAATCAATTGAACTTAAGTTGCGATTTGGTATGGACTTGGGAGAGTTCGAGTTAGGTTAGTTAAATAATTAACCTAATAATCTATTAGCCTAGAAATTTATTTTTAGGTCGCGACAGACTGTG
The DNA here is from genome assembly GCA_021437785.1 of Rhodomyrtus psidioides. Classification (NCBI taxonomy): domain Eukaryota; kingdom Viridiplantae; phylum Streptophyta; class Magnoliopsida; order Myrtales; family Myrtaceae; genus Rhodomyrtus; species Rhodomyrtus psidioides. The sequence goes on along the minus strand of JAILYB010000027.1, from coordinate 7,504,994 downwards.
GAGGGTTGTTTGCAATGAAGACCATGTTGAGTCCATCTGATATTCGTTATTTTCAACTGAAAGATGAGGGCAAGATCGGTCATTCCCTCATTGATTTGATTGCCCCTCTCTTAATCATTGTCGGTAAATGTATTATTAGGTTAATTATTTAACTAACCTAACTCGAACTCTCCCATGTCCATACCAAATCGCAACTTAAGGTTCAATTGATTAATATGCAATATATTTTGAATTTGGAGTCGCCACTAATCATTTATGGTAGGTCGATTAGAAACCTAAATAAAATAGCGGGAAAATTATTTTATTTCTACGAACCATAGATTAAAAATTGTTTATTTCGTCATTTACGACGACATTTGCGACGAAATTTGATTTCGTCGCTTATTTGCGACAAAACTAGCAACGAAGAAATTATATTCCGTGTCATAAGAATATCGTCGATTATTTGCGACGAAATGCTATCCTAGCAAATTTTTTGCTCATTGGCACTGCACCATTATAAACAATATCACAGGCACACCTCCACTTCTTATGCTGCATGAGTGAAATGTAAGTAAAGTTGCTCCCGCTCGGCAGTTAGATTGCCGAGCGAGAGCAAAAAAATAATAAAAAAGGGGTCGGTACCCGCTCGGCAGTTATACTGCCGACCGGGATTGGCGAACCTCGGCCGGCGTTTTGACTGCCGACCGGCAACCCCTGGTTTGGTAAATAAAAAAAAAACACCAGTTTTGGTAAATACTTTTTTTTTACACCTAGTGTGGAAAAAAGCCCTAAAACCTAGATGAGACGGTTGGCATTTTGGCCACGTGTCGTGATCTGGGAATTTTTTAGAAATAAAAATCATTTTCTTATTATTAAACCATTTTCAGAATTTAAAAAATAAAAATTTTGATCAGACGATCGAGGATTAGCTAAGTCATTCGTTCTGAGCTTTTAGTTTTAGTAATCTGATCGTATGGTTGAGAATTAATCTTCCCGTTCAATTTGGACCGCAGGATTCAGTAATTAGATCGAATGGTGTAGGTTTAGTCTGCGTTCGATCCTGGCCATAAATCTTAATAATCTGATCCGAGGGTGGTGGCTTAGCCACGTAGATGAACTTGGACCGTAGGATAAAAAATTAGAACTTAAAGAATTCTCAAAAATCTAAAAAAATTAGAAAATAATAAAAATGCAACAACGGCGTCGTTTTAGACCTATGAAATGAAGGACTTTTCCTTTCCCCTTTCAAGCACTTTTCTTTCATTGTGTCATCGAGCTTAGGCCCGAGACTTTAGGGTCTAGGTCGGGCATCCGGGTCTTGTGGGTCGGGCCCACCTGATCCTGAAAAATTTATAAAAAATTCAAAAAATCATAAAAAAAATTCCCCAAAAAAAGAAAAGATAGGAAAAATCCAGAAAATTTCCCAAAAATCAGAAAAAATGGGAAATTTCCACATTCAACTGTTTCAACCGAATTTGGCCACCCGAGCCTTCGAAAATTACCATTTTATGCCTCTGGACACTTGATCCCGAACTTTTCTCGAACTATCCCCGAACGTGGCACATTTCTTTGGCCATTAGAGCTATATTAGGCATGCCATGTCGATATTGATTGATGACTTGAATGAGTTTTATCCGCACAATATTGATTCCTTGAATCGCACATCTTCATTATTGACTATGATTGACAAGGTAGAAAATTCCCATCTGCGTGATATCCATTAGATCATTAGAGCCTACCTCATCTCCCAATGCATCTACATGAATTCTTAGTTTAGGAATAGTTTAGGAAATCACTCAACCTAGGTACCGAAATGGCATCAATGATAATCTTGATGTAACTAAGTCCTCGAACCCATTTATCTAGTTTTCACATAATCGAACGATATCTCCTAATCGCTCGACAGGGTTTCCAATCATACCCTCCAAAAAATAATTGATGGCAACTCCGCTAGCATGCAATTACACACATGTCACTCGACCACAATAAGGTCGACCTCGATTTAAAGTCCTCCGTCACAATTTGGGTAATGGGCCTTGGGAAGGGCCTGCGCCTGAAATCCATATCATGGTGAGTATTGGACAAGACGATCCATTAACCCACTCGAATATCCGGGACCTATCTGTCGCGAACCTTCTCATCGAGACCTCTTCTTGATCAAATGGGCTAATGGGCCGCCTCCTTCGAAAATTGCGATCGGGCTTTCTCGGCATGGGCCCTCCCAAACACATATCAAATCATGGCGGGAGTAGATTTTTAAGAAATTTCGACGATAAGAGTCAATTTGGCTCGACCTTAGTATGGTTAGGTGGCATGTGTAACGTGTGCATGCATTTGGAGTCGCCATCGGTCTTTCTTGAAAGGTAGACCGGAAACCTCATTGGGCGATCATAAGAGATTGCTCAGTTCTGCGGAACCAAAGATTTTGGGCTTGGGGACTTGGTCATGTTGGTGTCATTACCGACGCCCTTTTGGTACCTAACACGAGTGATTATCCTAACTAATATTTCATGCAGACGCGAATTTCGTGTGAGGTGAATCTAAATTGGGGTTACATGCAAGTTGGAATACTAATCCTATCAATCACAGTCAATAATATAAATGTGCAATCAAGTGCATGAATAAAAGCATGTTAATATAAATCAAGGGGTCCCTAGTATACATGTGATTAGGGCCTAGGGGTAGTTTGGGAAAATTTGGGAAGGACTTGCCAAAAAGGCAAAATCATCATTTTTTAAGGATCGATGATCAAAATACCCAAAATAGGCCTTGGCTAGTTGGTTGTGGCCATTTCTTATTTTTTGAGTTTTTTTTTTGGATTTTTTTGTGAATTTTTCATATTTTTTTGGAGACGATTTGCCAAAAGGGCGAAGTAGTCATTTTTTGGAAGGATCGGGGGTCAAAATACCCAAAATAGGTCTTAACCAATTGATTGTGGCCATTTCCTAGTTTTTGGGAATTTTGGGAATTTTTCTGATTTTTTTTTTATTTTTTAGAATTGTTTTGTGATTTTCTCCATTTTTTAATAATTTTTTTCGAATTTTCTATTTTTTAATTTTTTATTTAATTATCCAATTTTTTTAATTATTAAAAAAATATTTTTCGGACTAGGCAAACCGGCCTGCGCCTCACGGGCACCCTGCCTGAACCTTAAGGGTCGGACCGGTCTAAAGCAACATAGTTTTAGGTTTTTTGCAAAAATTTTCTATCTTTTTATCAATTTTTTGAATATCTGAAAATAACCCTATCAGATGTTGTAGGATTTTGCCACACGGCTTTCCTTGGTGCATCTAATTTTGATTTGATAAATCTGAAAATAAAGGACCATGTGACGGTTCTCAAAGTGCCACTTGGCACAACTGTGGCTGTCAGATCAACTTTTTTTTATAACTTTGAAATTCAATTATAAAATTTGAAAGCTATTTTTAAATTTTGAAAAATTGTCGGATCGCGACACGTGGCTAATCCACGGCCGTCTGATCCAGCCTTTTATTTCTTTTTCTTTTTTAAGGAAGGGTTGCCGAGTTGACGTGGCGCGCCACGTTAGCCTTGATTAGTCAACAAAAGTTGACTGGTCAAGGGCTTCGCCGTCGCTGCCGCCTCACCAGAACTGCGAGCCCCATGTAAAAATGTCGCGAAAATTGCCTGATTTCGGAACCAATCGAAACCCCATGAATCCCACATTAACATACACCCATTTTCGAAACTAAAACCTAGGTTAAGCTTCGCCATTTACCACATCTTCAAAAGCACAAGAGGCAAAAACTTCTAGAAAATCTAAAAAAAGTAAAGATTATAAATGGCCATTAAACATAGCAAACATCAACTTTTAATCAATAAAAATAGAAACAATTAAATCTGGCCATTAAAGAGATTGCTAATAACAAAATGATTCTCCTCCTTATTATGACAGATGTTTCACTATTCAAAGATGCATAACTTTACTTTGTGGTGAATGTAATGGGAATTTTTTTCTCTCCTGGCAGGTTTGCAGATGTGCGAGAAGAGCAAAGAGACTAAAAAAAGACGAGGACTGAAAATGGCTTCTGCCCTCGTGTTATGCCTAATGCTTTTCGGCATAGTCGCCAAAGATGCGCCACCCCCGCCAGCTTGGACTAGTGGTTGCACAAAATTAAGCCAGTGCAGGCAAGGTGACATAGTGGCCGGAGATGTGCCGCCCCCGCCAGCTTGGATCGGAGGCTGCACAAAAGCAAGCAGATGCAGGCAGGGCGACTGAGTAGATCAAGTGATTAACGAGAATAGGTTTCAGTGAATATTTTAATCAATGAATGATTGAGTCTATACATTATTTCGATGAGATTCTTTCTATTGCATTTGGTATTAAGCATGTCGCCACTGAGTAGATCAAGTGATTAACGAGAATAGGTTTCAAATTGTGGTGCAAATCGATCACAGGATTGTTGCGAGCGCCTGCCCACACATCACCATGAGTAGTAAAGAGATGAATGTATGACGTTGGGTCGCAACAATGAGCATCCGCAAATGCTCAGGGGCTAGACGTGCTTAAAACTGCGGTTAGGCCAACCCATTACTGTTGCATGCATAGCACAACGCGTGTAACAAATAAAGTCCCCTAGCCTAAAGTATGTAAAACAAAAGAAAGATGGGTTTCAAGCCAAGTGAGAAGCGCCAAGTGTCAGAGAAGATTCAGTGAGCAAAACCACAGCTACTAAACTTTAAGAACTTCCTTTGAACTTTTCTGCTACTGACAATAGCATCCGAATTTCTCCATTCCTTTTGCCTTGGTGTCCAACATATCAGGTAAGAAAGCAACAAACAGATGGCAGCCGAACCGTATTTCTCCTCCATAACAACAGTGTCATACTAGTCGAGCTTCTAAAAGTGAAAGAAGCAGAGAGACTGGCATTCCCCTTCCATCAGAATTGTACAGAGGAATAACTTTTCAAAACTTGTTAAATCATTCAGATATAGATATTTGTCAGTGTGCACTATCTAGGATGCTAAGGACTGGAGCTTCCCAAAAGAAGCATTTCATTTTGAATGCATTTCACTGGACAATCCACAAATGTGAGTTCTTTCTCTTTTGAAAGAACCCACAGTTAAATCGATGTATGATAAGATAATTATTTACTAAGGTTCAACGCAGCCGTATCATTCTTAGTGGCAAAATAAACGGAGTTCCTTAAAGATGTGAATCCAGTAAGGTAATGGATTGAAGTTTGAAATGATGACAGTAATTATTCTTATAAACATGTAGGGGCTCAAACCTTCATCAAATGAAGACAATTGCATGTAGAAGCAAAAATTACGACCAACTTTCTATTTGTTGTAATGATGAAGACGATGTAAATAAATAAATAAATGGAAGGACCACCTCCTCCTAAATCTGGAATTAAATGTACTGCTTTCTCGGCGTCACAGTCAACATGTCCCAGCTTCACTTTTCCTTTCAGATACTTGGCAGCCTTTTTCCACACAGGTGCCAGTTTTTTACGGTGACCACATCTTCAAAAGAACAGAAGGCCAAAACTTCTAGGCTGCGTTTGGTCGCCCAAATTTTTAGTTAGGATAATATATGAAATACAGGGATTTTGTCATATCCTATCCTGTGTTTGGTGAATCGCAGTAATAGAGCCGGATATATTCATATCATATCATATTCATTGTTTGGTATATACGATATATCAATGTCAAATGAATTTGAAAAAGCACAAACGAAAAATATAAGAATATATTGTAATTCACTGCTGAATCTAGTAAAAGAAAGAAAATATAAACATTCAACTTTTGCTGAAAAGTTATTTTTTTCGCGTTAAACCTCAATATGAAACGCAAGGTTATGAAGGAGAAAAATGTTTGACGCTCTTTCTATTTTCTTAGACTTTTGATGTGAACCAGAAAACTAAGAAGGAGAGTAAGTTTTAACTATCTCGCTATTTTCGTAAAGTTTTATAATAAATTATAGAGTTACAAAGCAATCATGAAACTTCTACATGAACTAGAGTTAGAGAGACGGAGATGGAAATGCTATTTTTTTTAGAAATTTCATTACTCCATCTCTTCAAGAATTAGAGAAATCATTTTATTTACTTAAAATCTAGTTTCTTCTACTTCATTTTTATTATTTTTTAATTATAAATTTTTTTATTATTATTTTGACTCTCTTCCATCATTTCTTTATAAAAATTTTCATTAAATAACACATTGTACTATTATACTTAAACAATTTAATGATATAGATACTAAGTGTGTTTGTATACATATACAAACTATATATTATAATGAAGAAAGAAATCAAATTATAAATATGATTTATAAAAAATAAAAATAAAAATTATTTTTTATTTTGATTTTCTTTCTAACATTAGAATTCAAATTTATTTAAAAATAATTAATATTTTAATTTTATTATATAAGAAGTTTGTTATTCAGAAAAATAATTTTTATACCATAAATAAAAGAAATCCTATCCCCCTTTATCCTACCTCCCCCCTAGGATAATTATATCCAGGCTATATCCCTCTTATTTTCTGCTATATCCTATCATGAGTAGGATGCAAACGCAGGAGATGATAAATCTTATCCTATCCTGACTTATATCCTGACTGCCAAACGTAGCCCTAGAGAATCTAAAAAAGCAAAGATTATAACTGGTCATTAAACATAGCAAACGGCAACTTTCAATCAATAAAAATAGCAATAATTAAATCTAGCCATTAAAGAGATTGCTAATAACAAGATGATTCTCCTCATTATTATGACAGCTGTTTTCACTATTCAAAGATGCATAACTTTGCTTTGGCAACAAAACAAATAAGTTCACAACCAGTGAAACTAGACAACAGGTTTCTAATACAAAGGGAAAATCGAACTCATCTTGCAGAAACAACAGGTAGTAATGATCGGTGGGTGACATAATACATTGTAACCATATCATTGAGCATAAATTTTCAATAAAGAGGTTCAGTAATCAAATTACTAGCTTGTACCCGACTAAGATCTAGAGTTCTCCATAATTCTTCTGTCAGAACTAAATACATAAACAAAGAGATGGATAAAGCAAACTAAGGATTATTTCCAAGAAGCAATAAATAGACGACCTATAAATCAATTAAACCAAAGAGATCAACCCTCAAGAAAACGAAATGTAGCATGTGGCAAAAAATTCTACAACCCATAGTTATTTACTTTTGAGAACCAACTCATCAAAATTGTTGGACGTCAGTTCAATCGACGCACTAGGTTTAGATTTCTCACTTGGTCCTCCAGTTGATTTACCATTTAAGCGGTCATTGAGAAGTGTCTTAGCCTGCACATAGATACAACAATTAAGAATTGCACACATCCACAACTAGTTTGTTTATTAGATACTAAACATTTAAGAGGAGAGACAATTCTGCTTTTCAAAGTATATAACTGAGTTGAACACAATTTATGACACTATAATTCGTTTACTAATTGAAAATTTTAAGAGACACAAAGAGAAGGCATTTATGTCCTATCGTTATTTTTAGTACGGAGACACATTCTGTATCGTGAATGCAAACCCATGAGAATATATTATCAATGAGCCTACAAATAGATATATGATATTCTGAAATTAATAATGTGTACTGAAGATGAAGGCTAAACTTAAGATTCTGGATCTAAAGTTTCTTTACGTCAATTAAAGTATTAATTCTTTATAGTTCGTTATCATTTGAACAAAATTCTATGTTCACATCAATTGTCATGATCTTAGGAGCGCCAAAAAGATCTCACGATCGTCGGCCACCCGTTCTTCCGAGCTGGACTTTTCAACAACTTTGAATATTACTGTATTCCCAGACGGTCAAATATGGACTTCTCAGCTCCATCACATAAAGACCGCTCTCTGATAATCTTGGAGATACCATGCGACGGCGAATAGTTACTTCTCGCGGTTGTGTTGTTGGCCGTCAGGAGACAAAATATTACAGTGGAACAACTGTTTGCAGAGAGCATTTTAAAGGCTACAGAAAGGACGAAGGAGAAATTCTACACTCAACCATAGGAAAATTTGGATTTAGTTGTTGGAAATATGAGGTATTTTGATGGTGAGTGAATGAGAAATTATTTCTCAAAGAACACTCTTGAGTTGGAAGTGGGAAGTGACAAAGCACTAGTCCTACATAGGAAAGGAAGAAGGCCTTGAAGTGCTTTATATATGGATACACTCTCTTTGAGTGGTAACTATCATGGCACAAGCACTATGCCTCACGCGCACGCGCAGGGGGGGTGCGAAACCCGGAGGCCCGACAAGTTGAACTTGGGCGCGAGCGCACGGCCTGCGTACGCGAATGCCGGACAGAAAAGTGGGCTTCGCGACAAGCCCATTTTTGCCTTCTGTTTTAATTTTTTCCAACTCAAGCCGTTAATCGTGCTTACGTTAATTACCGGTGTGTAAATGGTATTAACTAAGTAACGGTTGTTATAATTCTGTGGTTACAGAATTAATTACATAACGGCTCTAAACGGCAGAATTAATTTAGCCGTTATTATTTATTTTCGCAATGCCCCACTTAGCCTATAAATAGGTGGTTTTCCATTCTGTTTAGAGGAGGAAGTGAGATAGGAAAACACTACAATCTCAAAAGAAAAACTTTTCTCCATCTTTTTCGATTCTATGCATTTGCATTGTTTTCGATAGTGTTATCGTGTTGTTCAAGTTCGCCGAAAGCGTTGGAGTGCTGTGCTAGCATCTATCGCTGTTCAACCGTTGTATCTTGGGAGACAGACGTCCACGAAACCTCAAAGCACGTATTGGAGGGGACGAATCTGTTTTAAGGAAACTGTATTGAACACAGGCCTTGGTATTCCATCTAAATTCAATTTATTTATATTGTTAAATTTCCGTTCGGATTTTGTTGCTCAGAAGGAAAGCTCAGAATGAGCCTCAGAAGGAAGCTCAGAATGAAGGGTCAAAAGGAGCCTCAGAAGGAAGGTCAGAAGGAAGCTCAGAAGGAAGGGTCAGAAGGAAGGTCATAAGGAAGGTCAGAAGGAGGCTCAGAAGGAAGACTCAGAAGGAGACTCAGAAGGAAACTCAGAAGGAGGGTAAGAAGGAACTCCATCTGACGAGTCCAGAAGGAACTCCATCTGACGGGTCCAGAAATACTGCTTCTGACGGGTCCAGAAGGACTGCTTCTGACGGGTCCAGAAGGACTGCATCTGATGGATTCAGAAGCAGTTGCATCTGACGAATTTCTGCATCTGATGGGTTCAGAAGCAGTTGCATCTGAAGAATTTCTGCATTTGACAAATTTCTGCAAGTGATGGGTTCAGAAGCAGTTGCATCTGAAGGGTTCAGATGCAGTTGCATCTGATGAATTTTTTGCATCTGACGATTTTTGAATACTGCTTCTGAAGGATCAAATTTTGTGCTTCTGCCAACTTAATGTCTTCATGTTTGAGGCAGCTTGATCACATTTATTATTGCGATTCGAAGTTTAAATGATTGCAAGTTAAAGTGGCTAAGAACAGATATCAAGGTACATGCTTCAACTGTGACAAGATAGATCACAGCTTTGTGGATTGCAGATCTTCAAAGAAGAAGATTGGTGAGACTTATGGTGAATGACATAGTCCATGACATGTCTGTTATAAACCTATCTTTCATTTCATTGCTTATGATTTGGTTCTGTCATTGTATAGATTAATATACATATTGTACATTTTTTCTAACAATCTTAAAACAGATTCGTTTTCTCTTAAAAGATTAATCACTTACATGACAGATATGGTGAAGGAAAGAAGTCTTCTATTCCTTCTTCTGCAGATTCGAGGAGGACCTTCGAAAGGGGTCCCCTAGGGATTGAAGATTGTGATGGAACAATGATATCTGAATTTTTCCATATAAGTGCAGTTTGATTTTTGGGATCAAACGTCTTTTGCAGGAGAATAAAAGGAATGGACGAAAAGCGAGAAGTCTCATGAAGTATTCTGGACAGGATTTAATTGTCAAACGGTTCAATAAATCCTTGATCAAATTGGCGAATTTTTAATTTGTCAATAACACCAACAGGTCATGCAAATCTTATCTTTGCGTGTTAGGTGTCTTTTACAGATTCTTTGGTGGACTCCTTACGACGACCAGCCTTGTCTGTGGCATTCCAAGAAGTATCTATGTGCCCCGAGAGCCTATGAGTCATCGCAAGTCTGAAGCGTTGCCATCAATTCATAATGAACTCTCGTTCGTGACCCCAACGGTCTAATTAGTGGCTGATACCAAGTTATATTTATGGCTTTGATGTGGTGCTTTGCCCTATCATCAACAAAATCTAATGGTAGATTTGCTTTCTTATAGTTTTTGTCCAGATTGACTATTGTGTTTTTTGTACTGTCAATCATGCAGACAAAGAGAATACATATTCAGTATTCAGATTGCCACTGGAAACGAAGTTGTTGATGTGGCTGCTAACGACATCACCAAAGGTTCTGCTTTTGCTGTCTAAAGGTTTCTGTATGGACCATCGTCTACCTCTGTCGCTGTTTCTATCCACTTTGGTAAGAAACTTGAAAAGTTCAACTGATTGAACTTTAAAAGGTAGCAGCAAAAGATGTTGGTTTATTCAACAATTTTGAATCTTGTGAGATTCTTGACTGAGGAACCTCCTAAGGTATCCGATGGAGAAACAAATAAGCAAGCATTCAACGAGGTTGAGGCTTTGGAAGCATTCTGACTTCCTATGTAGGAATTATGTCTTGAATGGCTTATATGACTCCTTGTACAATGTCTATTGTGCAATAAAGACGTCAAAGGATTATGTGAATCCTTGACCGGAAATATAAAACAAAGGATGCCGAAGCAAAGAAATTTGTTGTTGGACGATTCCTTGATTATATGATGATGGACTCTAAGACTGTGATCAGTCAGGTGCAAGAAATTCAAGTGATCTTGCATGAGATTCAGGCTGAAAAAATGTACTTGAGTAAATCCTTGGACCAAGTTACATGCTGGATCGATTGAGCTAAAGGCCAAGATGGCTATGATGGACTATGGGCATGTGAACGGGGTAAGCCCCATACCACTTAGATTGAACACTCTTCGACCCGAGAAATTTAAAGGCTCGAGGAATTCCAAGATTGTGGATATCTTCCTATGGGCGAAGAATCGATAATTAGAAACCCAAGGAGCTCGGGATGACAAGGTGCGTGTGAACATCATACCCTTGTATTTGAAAAATGCGTTGCTATGGTGATGCATCAAGAGCAACGATAAGGCCAACCATATCAAGACATGGGAGGCATCTGAGGCAAAGTTTCGAAAAACGATTCTTTCTTTCCTATGCGAAAGAGATTGCTTGAAACATGTGTGGCGCCTTGAACAAAAATAGCGCTTAACAGAGACTTTGAACGCGAAAGGTTCAATAGAAACCTTGAACACAAAAGGTTCAATAGAGGCTCTGCACGCGAAAGGAATGAGTCAATAGAGGCTCTATGTACAAAATAGATGAACCAATGGAGGCTCTGCGTGTAAAAGAAACTCAGATCCTCTTGAATTGATTCATTTGTGATGTATGTGAATTTGCAATTCATACAAACAAGAGGCGGTAATAAATATTTTATTACCTTTATCGATGATAGCACTAAATATGCTATGTGTATTTGCTTAAAAGCAAAGATGAAGTTCTTAAGAGAAATTTGTTCTCTATAAGAAGCAATGAGAAACACCAATTGGTGATTTCTGTGAGACGATATCCACTGTTTGATACATGTTCATACTTGGTGGGATGTTGTAGTTTGGAACTCAACCAAACAAAATATTTTGGAGGAAATGACAATTATGCTAAACCAAAAGTCAATTTGGTTGAAGCAGATGATTATGAAAAATGTTGCGGTCATTTCTCGAGCCAATATTGAGGCTAACGAAAAATAATAAGTGATAAACCTAGATGCTACCAAGCATATTTGTGGAAATATAACGTTTATCCTCCTACACTTTAGTAGGAGAAGAAGAAGGAAATATTTTATCTTGATGACTTGAGGATTGCTCAAGGAAATGAAATCGGCACTTTACATGTCTATACATTGTGATTGCCAAGTGGCAATAGCCATTGAAAAGAGTAAAACTTTCAATGGTAGAAAGAGACATGTTTGCTCGAGGAATGATGTGATAAAGCAATTGCTTGAAAATGGAATTATGTCCATTGATAATATGAAGTCAGAAATGGATTCGGCCGATCCTCTGACTATTCCTCAAGGGAAATGGGACTTAGCCAGTTGAAGAAAATCAACAGTGATGGTAACCCAACTTATGTGATTGACGATTTCATGAATTAGGGCAATAACAAGTCATTTGTTGACCTTGTGAAGCATTATTTCCTTCCTAAGGTGAGAATAATGCAATACCTCGAAATAAAGAGGACAAAACCTTTTATGAGCTATGGAAATGTAGGAGACCATCCTATAAATGCTTACAAGTGTGGGGGAGTCTTGCAAAAGTGGCTGTTCCAAAATCTACTAGTGGATATGAATCACATTAGTAGATGCAGCCATAATTTTGGAAATCTTGAAAACAAACTGTTATAGCTAGATCCACAATGGAATCCGAAGTAATAGCTTTGGATAAATGTGGTGAAGAAACTAAATGGCTACGCCATTTCCTAGAGGATATTCCAAAATGGCAAAAACATGTGCCACCAATTTGTATACATTGCGATTGTAAGAGCACAGAGTTTTATGTATAATGGTAAGTCTAGACATATATGTCATAGACATAATACCATTAGATAACTACTCTCAACTGGAATTATCTCTATTGACTACGTAAAGTCAAAGGATAATATTGCAGATCTGCTAACCAAAAGGGTTAAACAGAAAGTTAATTGGAAAATCAATAATAGGAATGGGACTACAGCCCATTACAGAAAAGTTTGTATAACGAAAAACCCAACCTAGCTGACTGGAGATCCCAAGATCTAGGTTCAAAAGGGACAACCTAAGTATAGGAACTTAAGATATCACTGTGGGGGGTCTATCCCTCAAACCATTCCTATAAAAGAAACAGTGATTTGATATCCTCCAAGTATGTGGAGTAAACAAATTACTGTGGGGGTTTATCAGGAAAAGGATAGCAACTATTGCTTTAATGATTCTTAAGTGGAGTAAATTAATTACTCAAGATTAAGTAATCACCTATGTGAGAGAGAAGTGGGGCCGCTTCAAAGGAGAATTATTGAGGGCTGAATTCTTTAGAAACTCTCGCAGAACCAGGACAATGTTCATGGCCAAAACGAACATACTCATGAGAACTGAACAAACGTTGATGATTCCTATGTGAAGTGTATGGGTCATTTACTAAGAAAGCAGGACAGTTCAAGGACATCATGTCTACTGGACAGCTGGTAAATTAAATATACTTTCACAAGGGAAGGTTCAAAGGGTGACACAGACCTATCCTATGCAGGTTTCATTTGTTGAACACTATCACAGAGTCAAAACCAAGACAATTTTCATTCATGTGGGGGATTGTTGGAAATATGAGGTATTTTGATGGTGAGTGAATGAGAAATTGTTTCTCAAAGAACACTCTTGAGTTGGAAGTGGGAAGTGACAAAGCACTAGTCCCACATAGGAAAGGAAGAAGGCCTTGAAGTGCTTTATATATGGATACACTCTCTTTGAGTGGTAACTATCATGGCACAAGCACTATGTCTCGCGCGCACGCGCAGGGGGTGTGCGAAACCCGGACCCCGACGGAGGCCCGACAAGTTGAACTTGGGCGCGAGCGCACCACCTGCGTACGCGAATGCCGGACAGAAAAGTGGGCCTCGCGACAAGCCCATTTTTGCCTTATGTTTTAATTTTTTCCAACTCAAGACATTAATCGTGCTTAAGTTAATTACCGGTGTGTAAATGGTATTAACTAAGTAACGGTTGTTATAATTATGTGGTTACAGAATTAATTACATAACGGCTCTAAACGGCAGAATTAATTTAGCCGTTATTATTTATTTCCGCAATGCCCCACTTAGCCTATAAATAGGTGGTTTTCCATTCTGTTTGGAGGAGGAAGTGAGATAGGAAAACACTAAAATCTCAAAAGAAAAACTTTTCTCCATCTTTTCCGCTTATATGCATTTGCATTGTTTTCGATAGTGTTCTCGTGTTGTTCAAGTTCGCCGAAAGCGTTGGAGTGCTGTTGTTGACACCTGATTTTTGACCATTTATTATTATGACTTTTACTCTTTAAAATTAATTAAAAATATAAAAAAAGGATCATAAAATCACAAAATCAACTTTGAAAGCCTTGGTCTAGCCTCGGGGACCAATTTTGAACAAAAAATATTCTTTGGTATTTTATAATATATCATGTGAGTCTTTTAATTTGACGCACATTTTAGCGTCCATTTTAGTTGTTGCTAATGCTTGACCTAGTTAGAAGGAAAATGAAAGTGTCGCTCGTTCATCGAGGGACGGGGATCGAATCCGAAGTGAAGGAATTGGATCCCTGAAGGCCGAACGTATTAAAATATCACCGAAAGGAATGGAGTGGCGCCATTTTTTTGCAAAAGGAGGATGTTGAGAGGGGGACAAAGGAGAGTGGGATGATAAAAAAAGAAGAAAAAAAAGCTAAGGCTGGCAGGGATTCGAGGACAAGACTCGGCTTGGCTTTTGGGGGATCGGGTTCTTCTTCTAGGCATTCCCGAGCACACTCTCCCACATCCGGCGACCGGCGTCGCTTCCCTCCTGGCGATTCTCGCCGCCAACACCCTCTTCGCCTTGCTCCTCCTCCCTGCGCCCTCCTATGTATGGCGATCCTGGCCCCACCTGAAGCCCAACGCCTCCGATATCTTCGGCGGTTCTAGGAAGTTCAAGGGCTCGTCCGAGCTCATAAAGCTGTACCATATTGACCGATCCTCACGGCCAACATCATTGTCCATACCATCTGGTATGGCGCCTAGCCCAAGGTCCAGGAGGACGTCCGCGAGTTCACCAGCTCCGTCTCGGCCACCGATGGCAAGCGGCCCTCCGTGACCGGATGGTGGGGGGCGGTCCAGTAACGGCCGATTCTATTCCCATGGCCGGTCGCTCACGATGCTGTCGATGCAGTTGGTGGTCAAGAGCGTCGTCACGGCCGGGACGAGGCCGCCCCCGATCAACCTCAAGAGTGGGCTGTGCATGCTGCCCATCCCCGCGGACGTGTACGTCCAGGATTTAACGTGTGTTAGTGCCGCTACTGCACATTCTCGTCCATCATGGGGGACACGCTCCCACGCATGGGTGAGCAATAGCAAGCTCTACCCGGGCGTGTGCGTGTACCCATCCGCGGTGCCCGACTGCGGGCTGAAGCCGTTGAAGACCCCGAATGGAGATGCCGGCGTGGACGGATGGCGAACGTCATTGGGCACGATGGCTGAGCTGGCGACGAACTCGCCGTCCAAACCGAGTCTTTCCTAGGGATATCAAGCCCCCGTGTTGCTCTCGTTCAGTTCCGCCGCCACCTCAAAGCCTCATGAGCCGTCGGGCGATCGATATCGTCCAACCTATATCTGGCCGATCCGAGCTTCCCCAACCGTAGTGTCGCCAGCCTCAACGGTCGAGAAACTTATGACTCATCAGCTCCGAAGCCGCTGCCCATCATCTCGACGTCAATCGGAGCTCCTGTTCACGACCCGAAAGGAAGCCTCGACGCTCGAACTTCGCCACTCGTTGGTGCTGCATGAGGAAGAAGATGAATAGTATAGGGTGGCAACTTATTTGTTCCTCATTTCAACGGGCTGGCGTAAACAAAAAAAAGGGGCGAAGATGATTGGGCTTGGTCTGAAATGGTTGGGCTTGGCTTCTTTTGGCGGGCAGATCCATAAATGGAGAACAAGGATGGGTTTTAGGGAGTTGGGGCCCGAGAAAATCGCAAGCCCAACCCTATATAAAAAAAAGAAGAAGTCTGGCCTTTTCCTTTTGTGCCAATGCGCATAGAGATGGTCACATGTCAGGGCTTGATGATTGAAGATCGGTGGCCAATCAGGTATATTTTACGTACTCGATTCGCATATCAGGTTTATTTTTCTAAAGTATCGTCATTATAGGCTTGATTTGCATGCATTTATTTCAATCTGGTAGTTAGCTTATTTATTTGGTTAAGTGTGGTATTTTGTCAAAAAAATAATAATATTTAAAAAAAAAATTCAAAAAAATAGGAAATAGCCATAATCGACTGGCCATGGAATATTTTGAGTAATTCGGTATCCCAACCTTCCAGAAATGACGATTTTGCCCTTCGGGCTGATCGCCTCCAAATCTTCCCATTTTACCACTGTTCCGAAGTCATACCTTCCTTAAGCCTTTATGGTCATACTAGGAAGCCATTGATCTGAATTGATGTGTGTTGAAGTGATTTATTTATGTACTTGATTGCGCTTTCATTTAAATTGATTGTGATTGATAGGAACAGTCTTCCAATTTGCATGAACCCTGAATCAAGCCTACCTCACCTAAAATTGCCCATGCATGAGCTCTTAGCTAGGAAAATCACTCGCGTTAGGTACCGAAAGGGCGTTGGTAATGACACCAACGTAACCAAGTCCCCGAACCCAAAATCTCTGGTCCCGCAGAACTGACCGATCTCTCCCAATCGGTCGGTAAGGTTTCCGGTCTACCCTCCAAGAAAGACCGGTGGCGACTCCAAATGCATGCACAATTTGCACATGTCACCACGACCACACTGAAGGTCGAAAGCGATCGACTCTTATCGTCGAATCCTTTGAAAAATACTCCCGCCGCGATTTGGTATGGGCCTGGGAGGGCCCGCGCCGATCCAAAGCCCGCGATCGGTAATCCATTAGCCGCGTCCGCTTTCGGACGGGTCGCGACAGCTGTGCTAGCATCTATCGCTGTTCAACCGTTGTATCTTGGGAGACAGACGTCCACGAAACCTCAAAGCACGTATTGGAGGGGACGAATCTGTTTTAAGGAAACTGTATTGAACACAGGCCTCGGTATTCCATCTAAATTCAATTTATTTATATTGTTAAATTTTCGTTCGGATTTTGTTGCTCAGAAGGAAAGCTCAGAATGAGCCTCAGAAGGAAGCTCAGAATGAAGGGTCAAAAGGAGCCTCAGAAGGAAGGTCAGAAGGAAGGTCAGAAGGAGGCTCAGAAGGAAGGCTCAGAAGAAGACTCAGAAGGAAACTTAGAAGGAGGGTCAGAAGGAACTCCATCTGACGGGTGTCGCGACCCTCTTGAGGTTGTCGGGCTCTCGAGGGCTAATGGGCCGTCCTGTCTGGTCGGACGCGGGCCTCTCTTAAGGCCCATTACCCAAATCGCAACGGAGATATGCGTGATCGACTTTCAGTGTGGTCTAGTGACATGTGCTAAGTGTGCATGCCATGGAGTCGCCACCAATCATTTTTTTAGGGTATGATTGGACCACCCAATCGAATAGTTGGGAGTTTCTATTCAATTCTGCGAGAAGCAGAGAAATGGTTTCGGGGACTTAGTTACGCCAACTGTCAGAATTGACGCCCTTTCGGTACCTAAGTTGACTGAATTTTCTAGCCTGAGATTCATGCGGATGAGTAAGGTATGAACCCTAAATCTAGAAATTCATGCAGATGGGAGTGATTATCCTAGCAATCCCAATCAGTAATAAAATGCGCAACTCAAGGAATCTAGATATGCAAATAAATCACATGGCATTCCTAGTAATGCCCTATTTATCAATCACAGCTCAAGAATGATTTAGCTGTCCTGGCCGTTCTACACTCGATCTAACCTAAGAAAAGCATTAGGAAGCATCGCAGGAGTTCGAGAGTACTCACATGGGGTTCGCCGTGCCCTGGTTTGGTCTTGGACGAGCTATCGAGCTCATGCCGACCCGATTATATTTGGGGATCCACTCGGCGTTTTACACCATGAAATCATGTGAAACAAAATGGTGGTCGATCTAATTGGACATCAAGACTAAAAAAGATGTAGAAATTTACAAATTAAAAGACTCGAATGATATTTTTTTTGCCAAATTCAACTCTATGCGTCGTGAAGAAACACATGCAATTGAACTTGAATTTGGACTATTTATGAGTTCAAAATGAAAAGAAAATAAAAATAAAAATATTGACTATTTTTCTATATTTTTACGACATCGAATGCTATTTTTCTTCATTTTTCATGTATTTTTCTATTTTTGGAAAATATTAAAAAATTGAAAAATTATTTTTTGTCAAAAATGGTTCCTTTAGCTTGGTCAAGGCTACCAAAGATGATTTTTTAATTTTTTTAACTTTTTATATATTTTTTATGAATTTTTAAAAAATAAACTATGAAAGAGTGATAAAAAATCAGGTGTCAACAGCTGCCCCTCTTTGAGAGGAATTTCGTCAGAGGTTTCTCTCAAAGACAAGGTGACACCTGTGTTCCGATCGACTCGACTGGGAAAAGAAAAGAAAAGAAAAGAAATCATGACATCCAATTTTCATGCCCATCAATGTGTGCTTTTCCTTAAAAAGAGATGTGCTCATTCAATTCCCTGATATGATGTAAGAAAGTTAAGGAGTAGATAGACTTCCCTGCCCCTTACCTGCCGAATGCTTGCGGCATTTGTTGTGTTTGATGGGTTCAAGTAGATTCCTAAGGACTCGTCATCGGAGTGTCATAGGGATGTTAAGCTCTAACCTGTATGGTAGGTCAAACCATAATGGGATTCCTAACTGATAGGAACCTAAGGAAGACGCATCCCACATTTGGGAATTTGCCAAGGGTTTTGATCCGTGTGGTGGACTAAACTAGAAATGGCTTGCCTAATGTAAGGCTTATTAGGGAAAACGACTCCTCCCGCGTTCGGGATTCATCAAGGTTTTGATCCGTATGGTGGATCGGACCATTGGGTTGATCCTTCAGGCGGTCTCTACCAGTCCTTTGACCCCTTCAGGCGGTTTCTACCATTGAGTTGACCCTTCAGGCGGTTTCTACCATTGGTTGACCCTTCAGACGGTTTCTACCATACATTGACCCTTCAGGCGGTTTCTACCATTGGTTGACCCTTCAGGCGGTTTCTACCATACATTGACCCTTCCGGCGGTTTCTACCATTATGTTGACCCTTCAGGCGGTTTCTACCATTGTGCTGACCCTTCAGGCGGTTTCTACCATTGTGCTGACCCTTCAGACGGTTTCTACCATTGATTGACCCTTCAGGCGGTTTCTACCATTTATGAAATTCCAAATTGATATGAATCAAAGGATGACGTACCCGCTCTTCGGGGCTAGTCGGAGACTCGATCATTCTGTGGATCGGTCTTAGAAAAGATTTGCCTACTAAAAGGCCTCACTTAAGGATGACGCACCTAGTCTTTAGGGTGGCCAAAAGTCCTGCAGAAAGCTTAGACCTGAAAAAATCTTCCTCGCCAAGAAGATGTTAGTAATCTTTGGGAAGACAATAATTGTCTAGCCGACAAAATTCTACGACTTAAGTTTTAGTCATGAAATGTGCATTTTGATTGTTGGAGGTTATCCAAAACATTCCTGCCACATACAGATGTGATCATAAATTCCTTGCACGGAAACTCTAGATCAAACAATTTGAAAATTTCAAAAAGAGTTTGCTCAAAACATCCATTGGAGTATTTCTCATCCAAGAAGGCTCCTCACTGCTCTGTGATAATGATCTTTAATATGGAAAGTGCTCAATTTCCTACCGACCTGTGCCTGGGTTTCAGGATCATTCGCAACGCATACATTTCGATCAATCAGGAGGTCTTTCACGGGACCGTAGTGTTAGGCTTGGATATCGGTTTCCAATGGGGACTCACTTTTGAGTCAAGGCCGTTGAACGAAATTTTTCACTATCTGCTCCGGGTTTACAAGTCAAGAACCCTGCAAAATGGGAAAGAAATAGTCTTGCTCGTACTTCTTTGAGCTAAGTTATACATTAACCCAAGTGTCTTAGTCAGAGAAGACTGCTTCAGGATTGTAACATTGGAAGGATTGGGGACCGAAAAAGGCTTGTTTTTTGCTTAGAAATTGTAAAGGGTTTGACATTGGTGATCATTGCAAATTTGCCAGATGTCCTTCGAAGAACATCTCCATTTCTTGAAGTGTACACTCCTCTTTTAGAGCGCACAAGGATGTTTAAAAGCGTCTCTTGTTGCATTAAGAGACCGTCTGTTTGTGTGTTTGCTATTTGAGCACGACATCATTTGGGGAGTAGTCATCTTGATCTAACTCCTTTGGAGGGTCTTTTCATCATCTCTCTAGACTTTACTGGGGATATTTTGAATGGACATCGGCCTTGCTTTTTACCAGGCACTTTGCTTTTTCTTGATGTCTAGGGATTTTTCTTTTCCCCCTTTTTTTAATCCCGTGTTTTTCTTTTCTTTTGGAGCTAGGATTTTCAGCAATCATGCTAGATATGCAACTTAAACTTTGGCATGCTTCCGTTCCTAGAATGATGTTGCCTTTGCTTTGGAATATGCAATGATCACCAATAGGTTGATGAAATGAATTTGCTGGCTCAACATGGTCGTGCAAAGGATAACAATGTGTACGATAGAGAAATGAATTATTCTCGTCATCCTATAACACTTGGATTATCATATAAACAACACACAAAGATTTATGTTAGTCCGAGCAAGAAAATTTCTAACCATTTACTTTCTGATACTGTTGGACTAACCTTCATTTGCCCCAATGTGGGGTGGTTCTTGACATGGTTGAGAATGAAAATCGCCGTTCAATGGGGTTCTCAATGGGCATATGTAGTGTTTGGAATGAAGAAATAAATGCCTCTGTCATCTCGATCCATGTAATCGTTGCGAATGACCTTTATGTCCATAGGTTAAGGTTTCTCAATCATTTCCAATCTCCTCATCTCTCAAGTGTGTATGGGACGTGTTTGGATTAGGCTCGCTTCTCTTATGAGAAAATACCCTTTTGAACAGTTCAAACGACTCTTGTTGAAAAAATTCATTTCATTTCATCAAGATTTATCCTTCAAAGGGATTTTGTGATGCACCATATATGTGTAATTCATGTTCAGACAATCTCTTGTTTTAAAACATGAATGTCAATGAAGTAAGAATTCTATGTCTTTTTAGATGTGAGAATCGAATTAATTCTGAAAGTTTTTAATCTCCAATGAATTGGGAAAAGGGATACTTACCTGCCCATCGAGGCTGGAGATCCTGGAGATATAAAAGGGATATGTCATTGTATATTCTAAAACTTTGCAAAAATTGGAACGATACATCTTACCCTTCGTCATATGCTCCAACGAGTGTACAAGGGTTGTGAAAATATGTCTGCCCTGATGGCGAGCTCCTGCCAAGGATAAATATTAAGCATTATTTTGGGTTTCCAAATTCAAAACAAATTGGGACGATACTACTTTACTCTTGATTTGAATTCCATTTTGCATGCCAATGTGGGGATTGCAGAAGCCGGCCCTCAAGCTTGTGGCCATGATTTCTTCGTCTGGTTGGGCAACGAATCCACCTCAAGGATTTACGTCGGAGGAGATTCATTCATCTTTTTGGGCGTGTTTCATGCGTTGTTTTGTTATTTGAATGCATGGCTTCTTGGGTGCCTCGTCTCTATTCATCACCTGAGAGGAAAATGAGAGAACATTATCCCCGCATCTGATTGAAAATCATTTAGGAGCGATACGTTCTTTTTACCAAATGGGTGGCTCCGCGGCCAAATGTGTTTTACGTTGAAAGAATGGATTCCATTACGCTCTGCGGATGATAACTATCGCTTGGGGGACTTGCCCCACGGATTAAATGATGAATCTGATGTCTTCGGCTTCGACATGCTTTCCGGATGTAGGAATGGTTTGCCCCCATTTTCAGTAGAGATGGGTTTTGTCGAGTGGGCAAGATCAAAAACTCATCCTAGATTTGGCTTTAGTCGAAGGTTGAAATCCCGACCTTGGATAAGCGAATCATGATTCATCTCCTTCTGCTTCGGATTTGTCATTTGCGCGCTTCACATTTTACAATACCAACTTCGCCGCTTGATGAAAATGAATCGATGATTTTCGAATTGCCCCAAGTTCTATAGTCATCTGCGTCGAATCTCTTTGAACTTCATCGAGTGATAGACCAACTGATAAAACGATTTTTAAATCCCGAGATCGAACTCCTGACGTTTCGTACCACTGCCATTTCACTGACTACCAAGACACAGCACTATTGGCGTCCCTAACTGGTTCGTTTTTTGTTATAAAATTCTCGAAGCAGTTAGCGACCCCCATTAAGAATGAAACAAGCTCAATTTAGAGTTCGTAACGACTAAAGGTCCCTTGGAACGATACAGACCTAACCGTCTTTGAGCTCGCTCGGGCTTTTACTCACATTTTCCTATGTGAAGCCTTTAAATGTTTTTCTTCGTGGCGTTCAATTGATTCGCCTCGACTCTAATCTAACAAGGGATTGTCGCACTCGAGCATGATGATGCTCGCAGGTAGTACTGATCGCTGCCCCAGATATACTCTAGGCATTAAGGAAGATTATCTCGCATGGAAGACTTTATGACAGAAAGATTAATGATACATCCAGTCACATGTGCCTAGGTCCCTTGAAGATTCTCGGTGATCAGCCAGTTACACCATGAATCAGATATATAATCGCCATTTTGGATCATAACTTCATAAGTCCATCAGTTTTAAACTGATCGATCCAGATATGGAGCTCCTCATCAAGGAAATCTTTTGATTCTTCGAGCAACTGATATTCGGGTTGACCATCATCGCTTGGCGGCGAAGGATTCCTGTTTCTGTTGTGAGCGATCTGATTCTTCGAGCTAGAACCTTCGTCATTGCTCGAGATTATAAGAGGATGATTGATCAGTTCACTATCAAAAGCACCTTCCATTTGGGGATGGGAGAAACAAAAATCCTCAGAGCATCCCCCCGCTTGATCTTCCGAAATCATACGCCCAAGCCAGGCAGATCTTTGAACACTAGGCGCAATATGTTGATCGGCGATAGGAAGAGCACTAGCGAAAAGTTGCTGCTCAAACCAAGGAGTTCGTACCTGCTGCACTTGTGGCATATACTCTTGAGTGGTGCTGAGATGATTCAGGGGAATATTCTGATTAACGCCCAAGTAGTCGATGGTGCTGCTACCAACTTGGTCGGTGCCTAGATTCGGCAGGGTATTTCTTACTTCAGGGGCATTGTAGTTGTGGCCATGCCTAGTGTTTAGGCACAAGTTGAGTTCTTTCAGGTTCAGTGCTGTGTGGCGCTGTCTTAGCGCCCTTCTGTAGCTCTTGAGGTGACTCGCGACTCCATCTTTAGTGAGTCCTGGTATGTTCATGATCTCAAGTATGCATGTTGGATATGCTGAGTTGATCCCTAGTTGCTGAACCGCACTAAGGAACTTGAGATGAAGCTCGGGGGACCAATTGACCCTCGTCTTCTTGCGACCCGGAACAGTGTTGACAACTTGGCTATTGCTCTCTGGCCTATTTCCAGTAGGATTTGATCGAGCCGGAAATTGTTGTGGAGGGAATTCATCAGCTTTGGATTGGTCGGTCGTGATAGTAAGCTCATCGTTAAGGAAACTCCAATCATGGTGACGCATATCCCATCTATAGGGACGGATCGTTGCAGTTCAGACGTGTATGCAGCTTAGTTCAACCGGGATGGCGACACTACCCATGGCCCTTTGAGGACTTTTGATGTACCCTGGGACATGATAGGCGAGCAGCTGGACCCGATGATTGTTTACCCTCCAGATGGCGAGATTTCTGATCCGGAGACCGATCCCGAGACCGAGATACCCCTTCCGTCGGTGCCATCTCAGAACCCTATCGCCGATGGTGAAGTTATCGAGCCCTCTGATGCCGATGACGATCCTTTGGATGTAGTAGAATCGGAGCCAGTGATTGCAGGTGCAGAAGGCGAGGCTATGGATTGGGTGGCTGACCCCGAAGAAGAAGAATAAGAAGAAGAAGAAGAGGAAGAGGAAGAGGAAGAAGAGGAATTGGAAGAAGAGGAATAAGAAGAAGTCCCAAGGGAAGTACAGCCGGGTGACTGGGTTGAGTACGACCCCGTGGCAGACGAGAACTGATCTGACGTCAGTGAGCCTGACCTTTAGATGACTTAGTCACCCCGACTTTTTGGATGCGCCTTTAGGATAGTGACGCCTAACCTAGCCTAATGATCCCTTTTTGTTTAGGCTAACCACCCTTTCCCTAATCCCTTTTTATGTATGTCATTTATGTTTAAGTCGTTGTGTAAAACTGGATCTACCTTATGTTATGTATCGATGTTGTTTTCCTAAAGTCATCTTTTATTTATATTTGGTATGGAGTTAAGTTGTCGCTTCCGCATGAACATTTGCATTCATAAGTTTGTCGCGTGTCTTTCGATCCTAGGTACGTTCGCAACAAGGAACGACGTTAGGGTGATGTCGGCGCGCTCGAAAGGACACGGGGCGTGACATCCCCGTTTGTTTGGTATCAGAGCAAGGTCAGCTCGATCCAAGTTGGTTGAGGACTGGAGTAATAAGGTGTGATGACTTTAAGGATGATTGGGTAGCGAAACCTTAGGGATTCGCTAGAGTTAGGCATGAAATGCATGACATGTGAAATGGCGTTTGTGATTGGCATATCGAATTGGCATCATTTTAAGTGATTAAAAGGCTATAGAACTTCGTACTTGGCACTGTGTGTTGTTTGCTAAATGCTTGATGGGATAACTGATTGTGATTATACTAAGTTGCAGATGTGTCTGGACTTAAGGTACGATTGTGAATTCCCCATTTTTGACTCTTTGATGGTTGCTTGGTAATGAACGCCTTGTTTGTGATTGCTGCCTTGATGGTAGCCTAGAATTGCTAGACTTGAGTAGATGGCTTAGGTCTCTAATTCCTAGATGGAATTATAGTGATTCAGGTGTTGAAAGGCTTAACGAGATGAGCAATCGAACCCGAGGAACCGGGGGAGCATCTAGCTCTAGACCCCAAGTGGTAGAAGACCCTAGAGTCGATGGAGTCATAAGAGTACGGGAAGAGATCGGGAACTTGATGGGTAGGCAGGCCCAAGAAAGGGTTGCTGCTGTTGTGGAGGCAGCAGAAGCTGCCGTTGCGACCGCTAATCTGGCAAATGGAAACCATGGTAACAACGGGAACAACAGTCAAGGCAATGATGGTGACAATGCCCAACGTGCTGGGAATCGTGTAATGGGCCAGCTAGTGGAACACTTTATGAAACTGAAGCCGTCTAAGTTTGATGGAAAGGGGACCCTGAGGCTGCCCCTAGTTGGATTGAGGAATTGGAGAAGACTTTTGAAGTTTTGGGGTGCACTGAGGCTGAGAAAGTGACCCTAGCAGTCTACCAGCTCCGTAAAACTGCACATGATTGGTGGAAGGCCAACAAGGGAAGAGTTTTCCCAGAAGGTACGGTGCCAAATTGGACTGTCTTTTCGGAAGTCTTCAACGCAAAGTATTTCTCGAAAGCGGCTCAGGAACAGAAGCTAGTTGAATTTCAGAACCTCCACCAGAATCAGATGACTATCTACCAGTATGAAGCTGAGTTCTCGAGACTGTCTAAGTATGCTCCGAGGATGGTTGAGAATGCTCCGAGGATGGTTGAGAACCCGGAGGATAGGGCAATGAGGTTTTGAGATGGGCTGAAGCCCGACCTTCGAAGCCAGTTGGTACTGTTGGATTTGTAAGGATATGATGCAATTTATGAAAGGGGCGAGTTGGTGGAATGGGACATGAGAGAAAAGAGGACTGCTCCTATACTGCGGTTTACACCGGTTAGAGACAACCGCCAGTTCGGCAAGTGGCCAATGAACAACAACAAACGCTTTGTCCCTCCACCCGGAAGAACATTGGGAAACCTGCTCACTAGTCTAATTGGAATTGCCGCATATGTAGAAGGAAACACAAGGATAGATCTTGCTCGAGTAGGACGGGTGCTTGCTTTAAGTGTGGTTAGCTGGGCCATCATATGAGAACCTGCCCAAGTGAAGCCCCAGGACCTCATTTCCAAGGATAGCGACCGCGAGCAGGACCGTCGGCGAGAGCCCCGCAGAACAACTTGAATATGCCGCCAGCGCAGGGAAGAGTTTATGCTGTGGCGCGTAGGGAGGCAGATAATGCGCTTAGCGTGGTCACAGGGACGGTTACTTAATGTGATCATGCTGCCTATGCACTGTTTGACCCTGGAGCATCGTATTCATTCATATCTGCTCAGTTTGCTGATTTCGTTGGAATTGAATTGAAACCGCTGGATTTGATATTACATGTTACTACCCCGTTAAAGGATAAAGTGTTAGTCTCGCTAGATTAGAGGGGACGATGCAGGACCTTCCCGAGGGGAGGCTGATATTGAGCCTGAAGATCATCCCTCTTCTTAAAAACTCACCTACATTTTCCCTATTTCATTTTCTATTCTTATAGAACACGTCATTATTTTAAGCACCTTTTTGTACATAATTCTTTCTGATGTTGACAAAAAGGGGGAGAAGTTGAAATTACTTTTATGCAGTCTCATTAGATTACCTCTAATTATATTTCAATTTAGAAGAAAGGGGGAGAAGACCTAACCTACCGTTTTGCAGGATAATCTACTAAGTTTAGTTTCGTGCAGGATCATTGCAAGATAATCTTACTCTGATCATGCTCTCCTATGAGAACACTTTCATTACAGGATCTCTAATGATGATTACCTGCAGGAGCAAATGTGATGGTTACTCACTTTTATTATTTTATCACTGGTTAAATTTTCCTTTAAATTTGCAACTGGAGAAGTTTTGTCACCATCAAAAAGGGGGAGATTGTTGTGGAAATTCTTTTATATTTTGATTCTGACAAAACCTTCAAAAGAAATTGTTTAATGAAATGTGATGCAGGAAGAATGTGTAAGCAGCAGGTTGAGTGATTCAAATTCTGTCGCGCTGACTAAGGGTCAGATGGAAGTGCTTCTGACTAAGGGTCAGATGGAAGTGCTTCTGACGGAGGGTCAGATGGAAGTGCTCCTGACGATCTAAACAGTGACGGATGGATCACATCAAATCTCCGTATTACCATTCCGTGCCAACTGATCAAATCTCTTCTAGACGAATCTGAAGAAAAATTAGTTTCTGCATTTTACAAAACACGAAGACCCACGTATGGCAGGTTTCCGATCAAGGCAAGTGATATTCAATTATCTTGATATCCCCTCTAATCAATTAAGGGACTTTCTTTAATGGGATACTGTCGCGACCCGTCCGGAAGCGGACGCGGCTAATGGATTACCGATCGCGGGTCTTGGATCGGCGCGAGCCCTCCCAGGCCCATACCAAATCGCTGCGGGAGTATTTTTCAAAGGATTCGACGATAAGAGTCGATCTCTTTCGACCTTCAATGTGGTCGTTGTGGCATGTGCAAATTGTACATGCATTCGGAGTCGCCACCGGTCTTTCTTGGATGGTAGACCGGAAACCTTACTGACCGATTGGGAGAGATCGATCAGTTCTGCGGAACCAGAGATTTTGGGTTCGGGGACTTGGTTACGTCGGTGTCATTACCAACGCCATTTCGGTACCTAACGCGAGTGATTTTCCTATTTAAGATTTCATGCAGGTGCAATTTTAGGTGAGGGGTATAAACCACCAACAGGAGGCTCGGCCATCCGATTCTTGGGTAGCACAATATAATTTGCATAAAATAAATGAATAAAATGCCTTAGACACCAACAGGAGGCTCGGCCTTCCGATTCTGGGTCTAATATGTAAAATGTAGAAAATGCACATTTTTATTAGATGCAGTACAATGCAAATTAACTATATGATGCATGAAATGCTAAGACATAAAGTAAATACACAGCAAATATTTAGACACCAACATGAGGCTCGGCCTTCCGATTCTGGGTCTAATAAGCAAAATGTAAAAAATGCACACTTTTATTAGATGCAGTACAATGCAAATTAACTATATGATGCATGAAATGCTAAGACATAAAGTAAATACACAGCAAATATTTAGACACCAACAGGAGGCTCGGCCTTCCGATTCTGGGTCTAATAAGTAAAATGTAAAAAATGCACACTTTTATTAGATGCAATACAATGCAAATTAACTATATTCGGCAAAGACAGGGCAAAAATAGTGTAAATCGATTCTGGTTTTTCTTGCCAATTTCAGATCAATTGCTCACTCTCATCACCAATTCTTCATCAATCAAGCTTGTTGGAACCTCAATCTATGTAACCTAGGGTTCCACCGAAAATTTGGCAACATTTCAACTCAATTTAGACCTCCAAATAGCTCAACTACACCAATCACACAATCTATCCAATACACAACCAGCAGAATCACCTTAGTCTAAGGATCATAATAAAAAAATTTCCAAAGCATTCAGCAACCCTAAAACTCAAGAACATAGCCTATCCTCTTAGGAAGCCATCACCGAAAATTTCACCTTAAAAGGAGTCCAAATGAGTGAGATATGACCACAATACATCAGTTCGCTTGATTTTCGTCGACTTTTTTTTCAAAAATCACCATAATTTAACCAGACCTCGAAAATTCACGAAACCAATGGGAAATTGTTAAGGACATCTTAACTTAACTTGTGGTGGTCAGAGGGAGGCAGAAAGGTCGCCGTAAGGGCTGATCGTAGAGGACGACGGCGGCGGCAGAAACTGGTCGGTACAGGGTCAACAGCGACCTTTGCTCATTCAAACGGATCTACCGGACGACTGGCTGGGCCAAATGAGCCTTATAATATGTCCCTGGAAAGATAAGATGATAAGCTTTCTATTGGAGGTGGTTTCACCTCGATCTGATATTAGACGACGGAGTTATGACCGGAATAGTGAGATGGTTCGGGCAGCAGCAGTTTGGTGGAAGAGAGAAAAGAGAGAAAAAATGAAAGGAAGAGGAGAGAGGAAGAAGAAGAAGAAGAAGGAGGAGGAAGAGGAGGAGCACACGGATGATGAGGGGGGGGGGAATAAATAGTAATGAAAATAAAATAAAATAATGAAATAGTAATATAATAATAATATAATAAAATATTAAAAAAGTAAAAATAATAATAAAATAATCAAAAGCGAAGACAAAATGATTAGTCCCCTTTTTCTTTTAAATGATGATGTTTTCACTCCTTTTCCTTTTAATCATTACTAATATTTTTGTCAAATTCAATTTTATGGTGATCAGAGAACACCTGAAATCGAACTTGAATTTTACTGTTTTATGAGGTCCTAAAGTAAAGAAAATAAAAAATAAAAAATACCGACTATTTGTATATATTTTGTGACCTCGAATATTATTTTTCTTGATTTTCTTCTTTTCTTTTTTTTTTCTTTTTTTTTTCGAAAATATTAAAAAAATGAAAATTATGAAAATTATTTTTTTGGTCAAAATGGTTCATTTGGCTTGGCCAAGGTCACCAAAATTGATTTTTCAATTTTTTTTAACTTTTTATAGATTTTCTATGATTTTTTTTTTAAAAAAAATAAATAAATAAAGGAAAAAGGTTGATCAAAATTTAGGTGTCAACAGAAACCATCTTCTAAGGAATATATCCTTGGGAATCAATTCAAACTTATTTCACAACTCAAACTTATCACACTTATGGAAGCTGGAGATTCAGTTGTATGGGCGACTGAATCAGAAGGGTTCAATGTCTTACCCAACGGTCTACATATCTTCTGAAAATACAGTCTCGTTCAATCATGATTGATGACGTCCAATCAAGGATTGAAGAGCGATCCCTTGGCTGGAATCCAACGGCTAGTTCGGAGGCAGGGGAGTATAAAAGAAGAATCATGATTGACAAAGGAAAAAAAGACGTGCGAACAACAATACAAAGTGCAAGCATAATTTGAGTTTCATCCAAAAGAGTATTCTGTGTACCCAAAATCCATCACTATGAAAATCTGTGTGAGAGAGAAACAAAACACTTGAGTGATTGTAATCCTCTTGATTCTTCATAGTGAAATCCAGCCAATCGGCTGTCATCGTGAGAGAGTGGACGTAGGCTTGATCTAAGCCGAACCACTATAAATATCGTGTGCAATATCCTCTTCTCTAAACTCTTACCATTGCGTTTAGATTTTCTGCGCACTGTTATACTGCTCTTGTTCCTAATCGTACACTGAACTTTATTCATTCCACAAGAAATTTCAATTGTGTTCAGAATCTCCTGTTCACCCCCCCTCTATGAGATATTGCTAGTTACATCAATTGGTATCAGAGCATGTTGCTCATTTTACGAAGTGTTTATTGACTTCAGAGTTAACGATCTACTATGTCTAGCAATCACTCTTCAGGAACAAGCGATTCGCACTTTGCCAACAAGCCACCATACTTTGATGGAAAGGATTACAATATGTGGGGTAACAAGATGAAGTGGTTCTTCAAAGCCTATGATGATCTGATGTGGGATGTCGTTACAAATGGAATAGTTCCTGCAAATGCTACAAATCCAACCTCTGCTGACGGAGTAAATACTGTCACAACAATGACTGATGCTGAAAAGGCTAAAAGAAAAGGCCTTGATTCTAAAGCTGTCAATGCTCTCTTTTGTGCCTTATCTACTCCTCTTTATAATCGTGTCTCAGAGGAAAAATCATCTAAGGCAATATGGGATAGACTTCATGTTACCTTTCAAGGAACAAATCGTGTGAAAGAAACAAAGCTCAGTATTTTACTGAGTGACTATGAAACATTTGAAATGAAGCCTGATGAATCTATTGCAGATATGATAGACAGGTTTCAGACTTTGGCAAGTGGACTTGCAAGACAAGGTGCACCTATCGCTGAACCAATGCAAGTCAGGAATATACTACGTAGACTCACAGATTATTGGAATTACATCAAGCCATCAATTCAAGAATGCCAAACAATTAGACCACTCTCGGTGGATGAGCTAGTCGGCACTTTGCAATCCTATGAAACAGAACGAGCAAACAAAAAGGGAGAACAGAAAGGTAAAAAATCTATTGCCTTAAAAAGTCAAATTAATCAATGTTTTTCTGATACAGATGATGAAGATGAGGATGATGAAGAATTAGTCCTCATGGTCAAGAAATTTAGGAAGATGGCTCGGAAAGGCAGAAACATCAAAGGAAAGAAACCTTGGAAGAAGAGTGATGTAAAAATATCAAGCAACGACTCACAAGATAGCAAAGACGTGATCTGCTTCCACTGTAAGAAAGTAAGACATATCAAACCGAACTGCCCAATTTTGAAGAAGGACAAACTCAAGTATGAGAAGTACAAGAAGGCTCTAAAGGCAGAAACTTTAAGTGATTCTGATGAAAGCGAAAATGATTATGCAAACATCTGTCTTATGGCCGAATCAGACTCAAGTTCAGATTCAGAAACTGGGGTATGTTCATCTGAATTCCTTGATGAAGTTATTGAATATATTGATGAATTGTGTAGAAACTACAAAGAAGCTCTTGAGAAAGTTTCTTGTTTGAAAAAGGAAAATACTTCTTTAAAACAACAGAATTTGTCCCAAGAAGAAAAAATTGTTTTTCTACAACAAGAGTTTCACCAAATGAAAGAAAATCATGATTTAGTTTCAAAAGAAAATGCTTCATTGAAAGAAAAAATTTCTGATATACCAAAAAGGTTTTCACAAAGCTCAGTAACTCTGAATAGCATTATTTCAAAACAAATACCCTTCAATGACCGATCTGGGTTAGGTTTTAAAAGGGAAAGTAGCCAAAGAAATATCTTTAAAACTGAATTTCGAAAACCAACGTTTTCCGATTACAAGCATCATTTTCATAAGCATTTTACTAGATCCTACATTCGACAACCTTGTGTGAATTGTGGTGATTCTAGCCATACTAAGGATTACTGCAAGAAAATTTGGAGACCTATTAAAAGGTCAAAATATACTAACACAGAAGGACCCAAGAAAACATGGGTACCAAAGAAACAGTAAGTTGGTTATCTATTGCAGGTACCAAAGAGAAGGAAGAACAAGTGGTTTCTGGATAGTGGTTGTTCAAGTCACATGACTGGAAATCCAGATGTATTTATATCCTTCTCAGATTGTGATGGAAGAAGCGTGTCGTTTGGAGGAAAGAACAAGGGAAAAGTGATCGGGAAAGGAAATGTAAAGATTGGAAATCTAACCGTTAAAGATGTCTCTCTACTCAAAGGATTGAACCACAACTTGATTTCTGTAAGTCAACTCTGTGACTCTGGATATGATATTTGGTTCCAAGATCTAAAATGCACAGGTATGAGCAAGGATAAAAAGAAATCCTTCACGGGACGAAGGCATGGGAACATTTATCTTTTAGATATTAATGCTGACTGTGAACATGCTAAATGTCTTATTTCTGTTAAGGATGAATCTGATCTTTGGCACAGAAAGTTAGGTCATATTAGTGTAAAACATATTTCAAAGCTTTCCAAGAAGGGACTTGTTCGAGGACTACCTCAAACAAAATTTGAGAAAAGTGGACTATGTCATGCATGCGCACTGGGTAAGCAGGTAAGAAGTTCTTTTAAGTCCTGAAATCAAGTTTCCACTAAGCGTTGTCTGCAGCTACTTCATATGGACATCTTCGGACCTAATAGAACTCTAAGCATTGGAGGTAAGAGATATTGCCTTGTCATAGTTGATGACTTCTCTAGATTTACATGGGTTTCATTTGTTGCTCACAAAAACGAAGCTTTCATATCCTTCTCAAAATTTGCTAAAAGAATTCAAAATAAAAAGGGTTACATTATTTCCAGTTTGAGAACGGATCATGGGGGAGAGTTTGAGAATCAAAGTTTCTCAGATTTTTGCACTAAGTTTGGAATTCAGCATAACTTCTCTGCACCTTATACTCCTCAACAAAATGGGGTAGTAGAAAGGAAAAACAGATCTTTGCAAGAAATGGCCAGAACTCTTCTTATTGAAAGTAAAATTGCCTCTAACTTTTGGGCTGAGGCCGTTTCAACAGCATGTTATATCTTAAATCGAATTTCCCTCAGACCTTTTTCTGAGAAAACTCCCTATGAATTTTTCAAAGAAAGAAAGCTTGATGTTGCATACCTTCATGTATTCGGTTGCAAATGCTTTATTCTAAAGAATGCTAATGATCGATTTGGAAAGTTTGATGAGAGATCAGATGAAGGAATTTTCTTGGGATATTCAACAACAAGCAAAGCCTACAGAGTCTACAACAAGAACACTCGTGCTGTTGAGGAATCAGTGAACATCAAGTTCGATGAAAGCAACCAGGATGATGAACCTGACTCCATTCAAATACGAGCAGAATCAAATGTGAATACGAGTTCGGAGAATGTTCAGAAGGAAACTTCCTCAGCTGAAGAAAGACCAGAAGATGAACAGAATGAATCCACAATATCCTCAAATGATGGCCTTGACAAAAACTGGAAGCATAAGTCAAGTCATCCAAAGGAACTTATCATAGGCAGCTAAATGATGGTGTAAAAACAAGATCCAAGTTCAAGCAAGCAATGAGCAACATCACATTGGTATCTGAATTGGAGCCAAAAAGGATTGAAGATGCATTAGCAGATGAAAACTGGATAAATGCAATGCAGGAAGAGCTACATCAGTTCAAGGTCAACAATGTTTGAGAACTGGTCAATCGTCCCAAAAATCGTCTAGTAATTGGAACAAAATGGGTATTCAGAAACAAACTTGATGACAAAGGAAAAGTTGTAAGAAACAAAGCAAGACTTGTAGCAAAAGGATACTCTCAAGAAGAAGGAATAGACTATGATGAAACCTACGCACCGGTTGCCAAGTTAGAAGCCATTAGGCTACTTCTTGCTTATGCTTGTTACAATGACTTCAAACTGTTTCAGATGGATGTGAAAAATGCCTTCCTAAACGACTACATCAAAGAAGAGGTATATGTTGAATAATCTCCTGGCTTCGAAGAACCTAAAGAAAAGGATCTGGTATATGTCTTAAAAAAAGGCACTCTATGGATTGAAACAAGCACCCAGCGCCTGGTGTGAAAGGTTAAGTAACTTTTTATCTCAACACAGCTTCACTAAAGGTAATGTAGACACCACTCTTTTTATTCAAAGAAAAGGTAAAGATATCATTTTAGTTCAAATTTATGTTGATGATATTATATTCGGCTCCTCTAATGAACTTCTCTGCAAGAAATTCTCTAAAACAATGCAGGATGAATTTGAGATGAGTATGATGGGAGAATTACGGTTCTTTCTTGGTCTTCAAATTCATCAATCTCAGAAAGGAACCTTCATATTTCAAGAGAAGTATGCATTGGAAATAATGAATAAGTTTGGTCTGGAGAATGGCAAGAAGACAGAAACTCCTATGTCTCACTCTTCCAAATTAGATAAAAATGAAGATGGAAAGGAAGTCGATCCTAAACTATATCGGAGTATGATTCGATCATTACTCTATCTCACAGCTTCGAGACCCGACATCCTATATAGTATCTGCTTATGTGCAAGATTTCAGTCAAGTCCAAGAGAATCACACCTATCAGTAGTCAAGAGAATAATAAACTACATATGGACTTATCCCAACTATAGTTTGTGGTATTCTAAATCTTCTGATTTTATACTAAAGGGATATTCAGATGCAGATCTTGCAGGTTGCAAAATTGATAGAAGAAGTACATCTGGAACTTATCAGCTCATGGGAAACATGCTTGTCTCATGGTATTCAAAGAAGCAAAATACAGTGGCACTTAGTACAGCTGAAGTAGAATACGTATCTCTTGGAAGTTGCTGCACTCAAATACTTTGGCTAAAACAGCAGCTCAAAGACTATGATGTTGAAGAATCAACTGTGGAAATCCTATGTGACAACACAAGTGCCATAAATCTCACAAAGAATCCTGTACTTCACTCAAGAACAAAGCATATTGAGATCAAGCATCACTTCATACGTGATCATGTTCAAAACCGTGATGTTAACATTCAATACATTGATACGAAAAATCAACTTGCAGATATTTTTACTAAACCACTTGATAAACAGAGTTTTAATTTTATCAGAAATGAATTATCCATTATTAACCTTCCTTCTTAAGTATACCTTAGAACATGGAGCGTCAGAAGGAACGTCAGAAGGAACGTCAGAAGGAGACTCAGAAGGAACGTCAGAAGAAGAGTCAGAAGAAACGTCAGAAGAAAAGTCAGAAGGAACGTCAGAAGGAGAGTCAGAAGGAACGTCAGAAGGAGAAGGAACGTCAGAAGGAGCGTCAGTAGAAGCATCAGAAGGAGCATCAGAAGGGACGTCAAAAAGGCGCGTAAGGAAAAATTCACACTTTCTTTTATAAAAAAAAGGTCAATTATCTCTAAAAGCTATCTTTTAGGTAAGTTCCTCATATGAATAGATATCTCCGAATATCTGATTGACCGTGAATATCTTTTTATTATTAAAAGAATTTCTTTTTAAATCAAAATTCTCTTTTTTGTTTCCAAAAATAACCGCCTCTTTTATAAAAACGCTGAACCGTCACCTCTGTTTTCTCACTTTCAAAATTCTCTCAAATCAAAACCCTAAAACCGTGTTAGAAATCTCTCGCTCTCGATTTCCTCCTCAAAGCAACACTCTTTCACTCAAAGTTTCAAACATTCTACGCATCAATGGCTCCAAAATCAGCCTCTGACTCGAAGAAGACGCCTTAGTCAAAGAGGAAGTTCTCCGCCTCAACTGCAAGCGGCGCGGAACTCACAGAAACCCAAATCAACGAACAGCGAGAAGCACTCCGCCTGACAAAAGGTCTGTCTCTGTCTGCCTTTGAAGGAAAATAATCTATGGATCATTCTATTAAGCCAATGTATGATAGGATCAAGGCCGCAGGAGATTTTGGTAACGAACTTAGAAAACTGTTGAACACTCACCATTTCGATAGTGAGGGCGAACTTTTGGAGTTTCTTAGCTTGCCTGGAAAAATCGTTGAACCACTTGCTGTAGAAAAACCTACATCTGTCTCTAGAAAAGGAAAGGAGAAAGTGGCAGAGACAAGCTCGAAACGAAGACGATCTCTAATTAGACCTGGCGGTACGAAGGCAAAGGTGGAAGATGATGATGACATTCTGTTCAATGACTTTGTGAAAAATATAGGCTTTATTTTGGATAAAAGCTTTCCTGATCCATTGTTCCAGAATTAGGCTCACAAAGAAAGGTCTGAAGCAATGAAACAGAGAGGTATTATACCTCAAAGGGTATTTGAGTTAAAGTACTTTGACAGCAATGTCATCTATCTGAGGAATCATCTAGAAAAGGTGAAGATAGATCAGTTTATAACTAGAAGAGGCTACACTTTTCCTGATTTGGTAGCTTACTTCTATTCAAATCTTCAGTTTGTCAACTTCAACTCTCTGGCTTTCACAGTCCAAAGAAAGCAGTATTTTCTGACTATTGATGAATTGGCTGCAATCATGGGAACCAGAAAGGGGATTTCAAACCCTTAGATGTCACTGCAAGTGAAGCTTTCTGCTTCGTGACTGGCAAATCGAGTTTCTCAAGGGAATCAAAGTCACATATTGCATACACGGACTTTCCCTTGAAACATATCATGATGCACAAGGTGATCATCGAATGTCTCAGACCCAAGGCAGCATCAAAGACAGATATATCAAAGTACGAGGCAAAGCTGTTATGGGGAATCTTGACAGGACAGAGGATTTCGTTTGCTCATACAGTACTATTGCATATGTACAGATCAGCTCTCAAGCCAAAGGGCCAACTTCCTTATGCCGCCTTGATCTTCAAAATAATCAATTATTTCAAGATTGATGGCCTAGGTGCCTTTGTCGAGCAAGAAATTCCTCTAATGACTGCTGGAGAGACTATGGTAACAAAGGTGGGGTACAAGATGACCCCTGCTGGATGGAGAACAAAGAACAATGAACTAGTCATTGTGGACTTCGAGGAAGAGTCAAAGCAGAAATCTCCAAAGAAGAGAAAAGTCATGGCTGTTAAGGGACAACAATCAGACAGTCCTAATGATAAGGACTCAGAAGCAAGTGAGGAAGAAACATGGGAATATGATTCTGAAGCTACTCAATCTCCAGGTGGATCAGATGAAGATGGTAAGTTCGAAAATCATAGTGCTGAAGGAGATGAGGAAGAAGGAGATGAAACAGGAATACAACCACAAGAAAAAGTTGTGTATCCCTGTGATCTGACTGAGGAAGAATTCCTCACAATGTGGGATGAGGAGCAAGCTGCACGAATTGAAGATGACACAGAGTATGACATCACAAATGTCAACTGTGATCATGAGCAACTGCTAGCACAAGTTCTAGCAACGTTGGGGGTCAAAAGAACAGGAGGAAGAATAAGATGACATTGGAGCTTACTCTGTCTCTTCCACCAGGGGAACACTTCATAAAGATGCTGCAAGTCTAGCTTCAGCATTTGCCCGAGAAGATCAACTGTCCAGTGCACAGTCCATTCCAATGGACATTGATGAGGAAATAGTCTCCGTGCCAAGCTAAAAAACAAAAGGGAAACGGGCTATAAATCAGGGGGAGAAAGAGCATGTGCCTATTACATCAGATGTTTTTCTCACTGAAGTCCTAGCCTCTCAAGCTTTCACCAAGGCACAAATTGAGGGGGAGACTCAAGAACCTGCACCTTTACAACCACAAATGGAATTTCAAGTGCTTTTTGAAAATCTCCAAAATACTCTTCTTCAGACGATGGCTGCCATGGAAACAAAATTTGATCAGCAAATGTAGGCTTTTGAACAGAAGACAGATAGGAAGCTGCAGGGTTTGACTAGTCAGGTGACTAAGCTGGAAAAGTCCATTGATCTCTATGGGAGAATGTTTTGTGCTGAGATAGCCAACCTACCTACATACACACTGGTCAGAACTGACAGAACAGCTTCAAACCTGCCATCTTCTCAAGCTGTAAAATACCATGCTCAGATGATGGGACGAAGCTATGCAGGACCTTCCCGAGGGGAGGCTGATATTGAGCCTGAAGATCATCCCTCTTCTTAAAAACTCACCTACATTTACATTTTCCATATTTCATTTTCTATTCTTATAGAACGCGTCATTATTTTAAGCACCTTTTTATACATAATTCTTTCTGATGTTGACAAAAAGGGGGAGAAGTTGAAATTACTTTTATGCAGTCTCATTAGATTACCTCTAATTATATTTCAATTTAGAAAAAAAAGGGGAGAAGACCTAACCTACCGTTTTGCAGGATAATCTACTAAGTTTAGTTTCGTGCAGGATCATTGCAGGATAATCTTACTCTGATCATGCTCTCCTATGAGAACACTTTCATTACAGGATATCTAATGATGATTACCTGCAGGAGCAAATGTGATGGTTACTCACTTTTATTATTTTATCACTGGTTAAATTTTCCTTTAAATTTGCAACTGGAGAAGTTTTGTCACCATCAAAAAGGGGGAGATTGTTGTGGAAATTCTCCTATATTTTGATTCTGACAAAACCTTCAAAAGAAATTGTTTAATGAAATGTGATGTAGGAAGAATGTGTAAGCAGCAGGTTGAGTGATTCAAATTCTGTCGCGCTGACTAAGGGTCAGATGGAAGTGCTTCTGGCGAAGGGTCAGATGGAAGTACTTCTGACGGAGGGTCAGATGGAAGTGCTCCTGACGATCTAAACAGTGACTGATGGATCACATCAAATCTCCGTATTACCATTACGTGCCAACTGATCAAATATCTTCTAGACGTATATGAAGAAAGATCAGTTTCTGCATTTTACAAAACACGAAGACCCACGTATGGTAGGTTTCCGATCAAGGCAAGTGATATTCAAATATCCTGATATCCCCTCTAATCAATTAAGGGACTTTCTTTAATGGGATACCATCTTCTAAGGAATATATCCTTGGGAATCAACTCAAACTTATCACATTTATGGAAGCTGGAGATTCAGTTGTATGGACGACTGAATCAGAAGGTTCAATGTCTTACCCAACGGTCTACATATCTTCTGAAGATACAGTCTCGTTCAATCACGATTGATGACGTCCAATCAAGGATTGAAGAGCGATCCCTTGGCTGGAATCCAACGGCTAGTTCGGAGGCAGGGGAGTATAAAAGAAGAATCATGATTGACTAAGGAAAAAAAGACGTGCGAACAACAATCCAAAGTGCAAGCATAATTTGAGTTTCATCCAAAAGAGTATTCTGTGTACCCAAAATCCTTCACTGTGAAAATCTGTGTGAGAGAGAAACAAAACACTTGAGTGATTGTAATCCTCTTGATTCTTCATAGTGAAATCCAGCCAATCGGCTGTCATCGTGGGAGAGTGGACGTAGGCTTGATCTAAGCCGAACCACTATAAATATCATGTGCAATATCCTCTTCTCTAAACTCTTACCCTTGCGTTTAGATTTTCTACGCACTGTTATACTGCTATTGTTCCTAATCGTACACTGAACTTTATTCATTCTGCAAGAAATTTCAATTGTGTTCAGAATCTCCTATTCACCCCCCCTCTAGGAGATATTGCTAGTTACATCAAAAGGAACTGAAGGTTCTGATGTAGCAATTGCTGGACAAAGGATTCATTCGTCTAAGCGCGTCACCGTGGGGAGTGCTAGTTTTGTTCGTGAGGAAAAAAGGACGGATCATTGCGCTTGTGCATTGATTATAGGCGATTGAATCAGGTGACAATCAAGAACAAGTATCCGTTGCCAAGGATAGACGACTTGTTTGATCAATTGCAAGGAGCGTCTGTGTTCTCCAAGATAGACCTGAGGACGGGTTATCACCAACTAAGAATTAAGAAGGAGGATATACCGAAGACAGCCTTTCGGACCAGGTATGGGCATTACGAGTTTACAGTCATGCCATTTGGATTGGCTAATGCCCCAGCTGCTTTTATGCACTTGATGCACCGAGTGTTCAAGGAGTACCTAGACCAGTTCGTCATTATCTTCATATATGACATCTTGATTTATTCGAAGAGCCCTGAGGAGCATGAGAAGCAATTGAGCGTAGTTCTACGGATGTTAAGGGAACGCTCACTTTACGCCAAGTTCAGTAAATGTGAGTTTTGGCTTAGCAACGTTGCATTTCTTGGACACGTCATCTCTGGAAATGGAATTTCAGTGGATCCAGCAAAGATTGAGGCAGTAACGAATTGGCCTAGACCTACGTCAGTAACAGAGGTTCGAAGCTTTCTAGGTTTGGCGGGCTACGACAGGAGGTTTGTGGAAAAGTTCTCCTCTATAGCCACTCCTTTGACGAGATTGACGAAGAAGGATATGCGGTTTGAATGGACGGATAAGTGCGAAAGGAGTTTTCAGGAACTTAAGCATCGATTGACGACTGCACCAGTGTTGACGATTCCTTCTGGACCTGGAGGTTATGAGATCTACAGTGATGCGTCGCTAAAGGGATTAGGATGCGTTCTAATGCAGCATGGAAGAGTTGTTGATTATGCATCACGACAATTAAGACCCCACGAGATGAACTACCGGACGCATGATTTAGAATTGGCACCTATCATCTTCGCTTTGAAAATTTGGAGGCATTACTTGTGCAGAGAAAGGTTTCAGATTTACACAGACCATTAGAGTTTGAAGTTCTTACTTTCTCAAAAGGAGTTGAACATGAGGCAACGTTGATGGAAGGATTTGCTTAAGGATTATGACTGTGATATCCTATACCACCCCAGGAAGGCAAATAAGGTCGTGGATGCACTTAGTCGGAAGTCGAGCATCGCGCACATAATGGTTAAAGAATGGACTCTATTGGAAGGGATAAGAGATTCAGAGTTCATGTTTGAAATTTGCCAACTGTCTAGTCTGCTAGCTATGTTGAGAATCGAACCGGAGATTCAGGAAAAGGTAAACACTTCGCAGTCTACGGACCCCGACATCCAAAAGATCTTGGAAATGGATACCGCGAAAAGGAAACCTGACTTTCAAGTATCAAAGGATGGAATTCTGAAGTTTTGTGGACGCCTGTGTGTACCCAATGACGAGGAGTTAAAGGAAAGGATCTTATCTAAAGCCCATAGGAGCAACTATAGTATTCATCCGGGTAGCACAAAGATGCATCAGAATTTGCGACAACACTACTGGTGGAACGGAATGAAAGTGGACGTAGCTAAGCACGTAGTGAAATGTTTGACATGCCAGCAAGTTAAAGCTCAGCATTGTAAGCCTGGTGGAATGTTACAGCTTTTGGAGATTCCCGAGTGGAAATGGGAACACATCACCCTGAACTTCGTGATGGGCTTGCCGAGAAGTCAGAGAGGACATGACTCGATATGGTAGCTGTGAGAAAGGATTTCGCCATGGATAGGTACGCATAATTATACATGCGGTACAAAGTTCTTCTTCATGGAGTCCTTGTGACAATCACCTCAGATATAGATCCCAAATTCACCGTTTCATTTTAGAAAAGCTTACAAGAGGTTTTGGGGAAGAAACTGCAGTATAGTACGGCCTATCACCTGCAGATGGATGGACAGTCGGAAAGGACAATTCTGACACTTGAGGATATGCTAAGAGCCTGTGTGATAGATTTCAAAGGAGGTTGGGAGGATCAGCTACACATAGTGGAGTTCGCCAATAATAACAGCTACCAGCAGAGTATCAGAATGGCACCATTTGAAGCATTGTATGGTAGGGCATGCAGAACTCCGGTATGTTGGGATGAGGTTGGTGAAAGAAGCATAAGTGGCCCAGAATTAGTGGAACAGTCAGTGGAGACAGTAAAGTTATAAGGGAAAGATTGAAAACCGCGCAGAGTCGCCAGAAAAGTTACGCCGACAAGCGGCTCAGACCTTTGTAATTTCAAGTGGAAGACCATGTTTTCTTAAAAGTATCGCCAATGCGAGGTCTATCTCGGTTCGGAAAGAAGGGAAAGCTAAGTCCGAGGTACGTAGGTTTTTTTGAAATTTTAGAACGGATTGGAACTCTGGCCTATAGACTCGCCTTGCCGGCAATTTTATCGCAGGTCCACAACGTATTCCATGTCTCGATGCTGAGGAAGTATGAATCGGACGCAACTCATGTACTGGACCATGAAGTGATAGAAGTGGACGATCGGGTGACGTACGTGGAAAAGTCGATAAGGATTGAGGACAGGAAGGAGCAAGTCCTAAGGAACAAGACGATTCCGTTGGTAAAGGTGATTTGGGAGCACCATGGAAATGAATGAGCTACTTGGGAAAGCGAGGAAGCGATTAGGCGTCAGCACCCCCATTTGCTTGAGTAGACGGTTGTAATGTAAATTTCGAGGACGAAATTTTTGTAAGGGGAGAAGAGTTGTGACATTCTGAATTCCGACCCTGTCTCGAAGCTTATGAATGAATGAATGCCTATCAATGTATTTCAGTAAATCTCACTCGGAATTGATCACTCTTGAGTCGACTAACCAAAAGGGAAATGCTAACTAGGATTTAAGTATGTGGACTAAAGAACTCAACCACGAGTCGGTACTTTGACCATAAAGAATGCCGAGGGAATATTTTGGACCACTAAAGGTCGATCTAAGAATGGTTTGAGAACAATTTTCTAGCGTCATGCAATTGGTCCACGGGTGATTCCGGATAACCATAGCATGATTTGAGAATTAACCTAAACCGACTCCTAACGATCGTAACCTTCGGGACTAGCAATTAACCCTCGCAATTACATGACAACCAAAGTCGCCGTGGCACGAGCAACTCTTAAATGCGACATTAGTCGCAGGTCGATACGCGTAACTCCTAAGAGCCGCCCGTTAGTCTGAGATGTGCCGGAATGACAAACGACTGAATTTAGCCATAAATTGGACTTCGAGATGAAAGGCCGGATATTCGAGGATTCCAACGGGAATAATTTGGACGTCGCCTCATTGAGGACCGTTAGGATTAGAATTCGTCCTTAGCATTTAGAAATGTGAAATTCGGACTGACGATTAGGAAATTACCTCTATACCCTTAGATAAATACCCTTTCCATTAGAAATAAGTAAGGGCAATTTGGACTTTTGCCATCCCCACTCTTGGCCGAAATTTGAAGGGTAGAGTAGTCTTTTGACCCCTTGAATTATTTGAAGATGCATTGACTAGGTGACTTGACCCTTGGACATGATTTCCCCATGAACCACCCTTGTTATTCTAAGCCACTATTCCTGATCATAGAAACCCCATCAACCACCCCACTAGCAAATTCCCTCCATTTTCTCTCTTGCTCTTGAAGTGGATGACAAGATCATACTCTCCCTCTTATTCTCGCATTCGGCCGAACCCCCACCCCCCTCACTCTCTCATTTTCTCTCATTCTTACTTCCTCTCAAGCTCTCACTCTCCCTTTTTCCTCTCACGTCGTCCACCGCCGTCTCCACCGTCGCTTCACCGCCGGCTTTCGGGCTAAGGTCGCGAGCTACTCAAGCTCATTTTTTGTGGTAGGTCTCCCTAAAACTTGATCCTATGTGTTGTTTGGTTAGTGAATGAGGTTTAGAGAAATTTTGGTAGAAATCCATGGCTAATTTGTGATAT
Source organism: Rhodomyrtus psidioides (assembly GCA_021437785.1). Taxonomy (NCBI): domain Eukaryota; kingdom Viridiplantae; phylum Streptophyta; class Magnoliopsida; order Myrtales; family Myrtaceae; genus Rhodomyrtus; species Rhodomyrtus psidioides. The sequence goes on along the minus strand of JAILYB010000027.1, from coordinate 7,461,668 downwards.
TCTTGTCAAAACGGAATTGGCCCATTCCTTGGATGGATTTGAAACGAGGACTCCGTCACCTCTTTGACCGCCTTTTCTCGACGCATTCGCTGGGTAAGTTAGCTCTAAACCCTTATTAGGACCTTGGGTTATGGAAGGACCAAGTAGTCATGGTTAGGATGAAATTTGTGGGTTGTTCTTGCTAAACATTCATGGGAGCCGAAAACCTTGCTTGTGTGCTATGTAAAATGCTAAGTTAAGATGCTTGAAATAGTAAGACCTTGGCTGCAAATTGTTTGTGAGTTAGGACCATGAGGAGACCGAATGTCTTTGTGCGACTTTAAAGATGCTAGGAATCATAAGTTTGATTAACTTGACGATCGCTCTTGTTTGAGCTTGAACCCATTCGGCCATGAGGTGATTTGATGTGTTAATGAACGAAAACTACCAATGACCCCTAGTGCTATTCGGCCATGGGCTTGAATGTGAGGATTAATCGTTCGATTTAACGAACGGACCCTAGGTATATTCGACCATGAGATGAACATGATGTTTTGCCAAATTAAAATGACCATTGTGTTTATTATTTCCTTGGCCGTGTATTAATGTGGCTGATTGATTGATTGAATTGACAAGAAATTCTAAAATGTGGCCTAAGTATATTCGGCCATTAGTGGTTGTAGTGCATGGAATGATGCAATTGAGGAATTGACATTGTATGTCGTGATCATGGATGAATTGGGATGATAATGATTGACGATTTTCTAAATCGAATTATATTCGATCACGAAGTATTAATATGGCCTAGCTTGATTGATTGAGGCAATGTAGCGCCGTGATATGACATTGAGGATGTGATGATTAATTGATGCCTTGAATTGTTAGAATGCTCAATTGAATGCCTTTAGCCTTACTTATTTTAATTATGAGCTTATGTGAATATGGTATCCTAAGGCACCTATATGATGCGGGATTGAGTAATGATAAATGCCTGAGGCGCCTAAATGACGCGGGCTTGACTGAGAAGAAATACCTGACGCGCCTATATGACACGGGTTAAGTGATGAGAAATGCCTGAGGCGCCTTTATGACGCGGGCCTAGCCAAGGGAATTATGGTAGTTTCAAGTATGAGTACATTGTATATGATATGAGTAATTGAGTGCCAAAGTACGAAGTTTAGCCTAGAATTGAGAATGTTACTAATACCTTGTTTTATTTGAATTGTTATGTGCTAGTTGCCTTATTCTTGATTTATTGGTCATTGCAAGTATTAGGTAGTGTCTGGAAGTACTAAGTGCCTAGTTTGGGTTTAGGATTAGCTTATTGAGTTTATCTCACCCCGTCGTGGGACTAACCTTTTTCAGACCTTATGCCCTAGACATGACGCCACGAGTTTTTGGGGTGCCCATGCGTACAGACTTGTCTCTCACTGAGTACCTGTACGGGGAAGGTAAGTGGTTCATTAAGAAGTGCAGTACAGTTTGGGTGGACATAGGGACGGATCGCTGGAGGCCAGACGTGTATGCAGCTTGGTTCTATCGAGTGGCGACACTACCTATGGCCCTCTGAGGACTTTTGATGTACCCTGGGACGTGATAAGCGAGCAGCTGGACCCGATGACTGTTTACCCTCCAGATGGAGAGATTTTTGATCCGGAGACCGATCCCGAGATCAAGATACCCCTTCTGGCGGTGCCATCTCAGAACCCTATCGCCGATGGTGAAGTTATCGAGCCCTCTGATGCCGATGACGATCCTTTGGATGTAGTAGAACCGGAGCCAGTGATTGCAGGAACAGAAGGCGAGGCTGTGGATTGGGAGGCTGACCCCGAAGAAGAAGAAGAAGAAGAAGAAGAAGAAGAGGAAGAGGAAGAGGAAGAAGAGAAAGAGGAAGAAGAGGAGGAAGAAGAAGTGTCAATTGAAGTACAGCTGGGTGACTAGGTTGAGTACGACCCCGTGGAAGACGAGAACTTTTCTGACGTCAGTGAGCTAGACCTTTAGATGATTTAGTCACCCCGACTTTTTGGATGCACCTTTAGGATAGTGACGCCTAACCTAGCATAATGGTCCTTTTTTGTTTAGGCTAACCACCCTTTCCCTAAGCCCTTTTTATGTATGTTATTTATGTTTAAGTCGTTGTGTAAAACTGGATCTACCTTATGTTTTGTATCGATGTTGTTTTCCTAAAGTCATCTTTTATTTATATTTGGTATAGAGTTAAGTTGTCGCTTTCGCATGAACATTTGCATTCATAAGTTTATCGTGTGTCATTCGATCCTGGGTACGTTCGCAACAAGGAATGACGTTAGGGTGATGTCAGCGCGCTAGAAAGGACACGGGGCATGACATCTGGATCTTACTCACAAAGCAATATAGTATTAAAAGCATTCATTGTAGTGATGGTAGGGGGATGTTGGAAATCGGACACTTCCTCGGCCCAGCATGTTGAGACCACAGCGTGACTAGAGAGCGAGTTCTTAAAAACTCCCATTTTCTAGTTGGGGTTCTTAGGAGCTTCCTGTTCATCCGCCACGTTGATTTTTCCTTCTTCTATGAAATCTTGGATTTTTTGCTTCAAAGTCTAGCTTGCATCCGTCGCATGACCCGGTCCCCCCTCATTGGGACCTAACAAAATTCTGCCAATTCCTTCCAGCCTTACTCAAATAGGGGGTGGGGGTGGAGTGCGGGGGAGCGATTAGTACATGCTGACGTCCAAAAGTGCTTCGCTTTCTATGGAGATAAGAACAAGTAGATCATAAGTTAGTATTGGATTTACTGGCAGAACAGATCGATGATCCTATCTTCTTGGATCCAATTCAAAAATTCCTAATGAACCCTAGTGAATCAGCTGACAGAATAATCTTCCACACAATGGGATTGGTCTCCCCCCTTATTCACCTCTCTCTAGAAAGTCCTATTAGTCAAGCTTGGAAGCAAGCTGCTAGAAGTAGCGCGCTATTTACTAATAGAATCTCAAGTCAAGACTCTTCTCATCGAGAGTAGGTTCTCTTCAGGTACAAAAAGAAAATCAACATTTGATACCCCTTCTTTCTGACTTTCCGTTTTCAAACAGCAATTACACATTCCCTCGGCCTCTGAAACCAGTCGAAGTGCCATTGCCCATATATGAAGAACCTAGTTCTTCAATCATATTTGCACATAATTCTTCCTTTCGAAAGAAAATATGATACGAGGACCCGATCCACCAACTATTTGAAATGTTGGCAAACAGGGCCATAGTAGTGACCAAGACTACCTTTTCCTGATCATCATGGCTTTTTCCCTTTGCCTTTCTTTCATGGGCACTCAAAACTCAAGTGACCTTTCTTCTTGGAGGACCAACACTCTATGTTTTTCAGGTCCTTCTGCACTCACTTTGTGCTTATTCTTCTTTTTTTAGCAGCATTAGTTTTTAATGACTGCTGTTTAAATCTCTTTTCAGCTTCTGCCTAAAGAAAATGGTCGGATCAATCAATAGTTAAAGGAGGAGTTTCACGGGAGATAGTGGTTGTCAAAGACTCAAACGACTTCAGTAGACTTCTCGGTCACTGATCACGATCAGTCAAAATGACTCTCACTGCTACCAATTCTTTGATCATCTTCTCCATCTTGTCTGAGTGCTGAGACAGGCTCGTCCCCTCTTGCATCTTGCTTGGAAAGAACCGTTGCCAAAGAAACTTCATGTTTACCATTGTCATTGACTCATACATTCTCGGTGGAGTCTCCCACTGAAACTAGTGCCTTATCCTTGACTGCCATTAGTGCCAGATCCGCGGGCTTATCTTTTCTCAAGAATGAAAAAAAAGATCCTGTTCTTTGAGAAGGAACTGCATTCTCATCTTCCACCGTTTGCTTGGTATCAAAGCAAGGTCAACTCGATCCAAGTTGGTTGAGGACTGGAGTAATAAGGTGTGATGACTTTAAGGATGACTGGGTAGCGAGACCTTAGGGATTCGCTAGAGTTAGGCAGGAAATGCATGACATGTGAAATGGCGTTTGTGATTGGCATATCGGATTGGCATCACTTTAAGTGATTATATGGCTATAGAACTTCGTACTTGGCACTGTGTGTTGTTTGCTAAATGCTTGATGGGATAACTGATTGTGATTATACTAAGTTGCAGATGTGTCTGGACTTAAGGTACGATTGTGAATTCCCCATTTCTGACTCTTTGATGGTTGCTTGGTAATGAACGCCTTGTTTGTGATTGATGCCTTGATGGTAGCCTAGAATTACTAGACTTGAGTAGATGGCTTAGGTCTCTAATTCCTGGATGGAATTATAGTGATTTAGGTGTTGTAAGGCTTAGCGAGATGAGCAAGCGAACTCGAGGAATCGGAGGAGCATCTAGCTCTAGACCCCAAGTGGTAGAAGACCCTATAGTCGATGGAGTCATAAGAGTACTGGAAGAGATTGAGAACTTGATGGGTAGGTAGGCCCAAGAAAGGGCTGCTGCTGTTGCTGAGGTGGCAGAAGCTGCCGTTGCGGCCGCTAATCTGGCAAATGGAAACCATGGTAACAACGGGAACAACGGTCAAGGCAACGATGGTGACAATGCCCAAGGTGCTGGGAATCGTGTAATGGGCCAGCTAGTGGAACACTTTATGAAACTGAAGCCGTCTAAGTTTAATGGCAAAGGGGACCTTGAGGCTGCCCCTAGTTGGATTGAGGAACTAGAGAAGACTTTTGAAGTTTTGGGGTGCACTGAGGTTGAGAAAGTGACCCTAGCCGTCTACCAGCTTCGTGGAACTGCAATTGATTGGTGGATGGCCACATAGGGAAGAGTTTTACCAGAAGGTACGGTGCCAAACTGGACTGTCTTTTCGAAAGTCTTCAACGCAAAGTATTTCTCGAAAGCGGCTCAAGAACAGAAGCTGGTTGAATTTTAGAACCTCCGCCAGAATCAGATGACTATCGACCAGTATGAAGTTGAGTTCTCGAGACTGTCTAAGTATGCCCCGAGGATGGTTGAGAACCCGGAGGAAAGGGCAAAGAGGTTTAGAGATGGGCTAAGGCCCAACCTTCGAAGCCAATAGATTTGCAAGGCTATGATGCAATTTATGAAAGGGGCCAGTTGGTGGAACGAGACATGAGAGAAAGGAGGACTGCTCATGTACCGCGGTTTACGCCGGTTAGAGACAACCGCTAGTTCGGCAAGAGGCCAATGAACAACAACAGACGCTTTGTCCCTCCAGCCCGGAAGAACATTGGGAAACCTGCTCACCAGTCTAATTGGAATTGCCACCTATGTTGAAGGAAACACGGGAATGGATCTTGCCCGAGTACGACGGGTGCTTGCTTTAGGTGTGGTCAGCTGGGCCATCATATGAGAACCTGCCCGAGTCAAGCCCCAAGACCACATTTCCAAGGATAGCGACCGCCAGCAGGACCGCCGGCGGGAGCCCCTCAGAACAACTTGAATAGGCCGCCAGCGCAAGGAAGATTTTATACTGTGGCGCGTAGGGAGGCAGAGAATGCGCCTGGCGTGGTCACAGGTACGGTTACTTTATGTGATCATGCTGCCTATGCACTGTTTGACCCTGGAGTATCGCATTCGTTCATATTTGCTCAGTTTGCTTATTTGGTTGGAATTTAATTGAAACCGCTGGATATGATATTGCATGTTACTACCCCGTTAAAGGATAAAGTGTTAGTCTCGCTAGGTTATTTGGACTGTAAGATAGTCATTGGTGGTAGTGAGGAACGGATAGACCTAGCAGTGCTGCCTATGTATGATTTTGATGTTATTATTGGAATGGATTGGTTGAGTAAGCAGCGAGCTGTTGTTGATTGTGGTAGCAGGGTGATTCATTTCCATCCGAATGATCACCCTAGATTCGAGTTTGTAAGAAGTCGAGGAGGAACCTCGATTCCTTTAATTTCATCACTGGAAGTGACTAAGTTATTGGACGACGGATGTCAAGCGTACTTAGCTACTGTGGTTGATCCGACGATTGAGGAACCCAAGTTAAAGGACATTGCTACGGTGCGCGAATTCCCAGATGTCTTTCCTCAAGAGTTACAAGGGTTACCGCCAGAGAGAGAAATAGAGTTCGTGATTGAGTTAGCTCCTGGAACCGAGCCGATCTCAAAGGCACCCTATAGGATGTCTTTATCAGAGTTAAAGGAACTGAAGGTTCAGATGCAGGAATTGCTAGACAAATGATTCATTTGTCCAAGCGTGTCACCGTGGGGAGCGCCAGTTTTGTTCGTGAGGAAAAAGGACGGATCATTGCACTTGTGCATTGATTACAAGCAATTGAATCAGGTGACAATCAAGAACAAGTATACGTTGCCATGAATAGATGATTTGTTTGATCAATTGCAAGGAGCGTCTGTGTTCTCCAAGATAGACCTGAGGACGGGTTATCACCAACTAAGAATTAAGAAGGATGATATACCGAAGACAGCCTTTCGGACCAGGTATAGGCATTACGAGTTTACAGTCATGCCATTTGGATTGACTAATGCCCCAGCTGCTTTTATGGCCTTGATGCACCGAGTGTTCAAGGAGTACCTGGACCAGTTCGTCATTGTCTTCATAGATGACATCTTGATTTATTCGAAGAGCCCTGAGGAGCATGAGAAGCAATTGAGTGTAGTTCTACGGACGTTAAGGGAACACTCACTTTACGCCAAGTTCAGTAAATGTGAGTTTTGGCTTCGCAAGGTTGCATTTCTTGGACATGTCATCTCTGGAAGTGGAATTTTAGTGGATCCAGCAAAGATTGAGGCAGTAACGAATTGGCCTAGACCTACGTCAGTAACAGAGGTTCGAAGCTTTCTAGGTTTGGCAGGCTACTACAGGAGGTTTGTGGAAAAGTTCTCCTCTATAGCCACTCCTTTGACGAGATTCATGAAGAAGGATATGCGGTTTGAATGGACGGATAAGTGCGAAAGGAGTCTTCAGGAACTTAAGAATCGATTGACGACTGCACCAGTGTTGACGATTCCTTCTGGACCTGGAGGTTATAAGATCTACAGTGATGCGTCGCTAAAGGGATTAGGATGCGTTCTAATGCAGCATGGAAGAGTTGTTGCTTACGCACCACGACAATTAAGACGGCACGAGATGAACTACCAGACGCACGATTTAGAATTGGAAACTATCATCTTCGCTTTGAAAATTTGGAGGCATTACTTGTGTGGAGAAAGCTTTCAGATTTACATAGACCATCAGAGTTTGAAGTACTTGTTTTCTCAAAAGGAGTTGAATATGAGGCAACGTCGAAGGATGGAGTTGCTTAAGGATTATGACTGTGATATCCTATACCACCCCGAGAAGGCAAATATGGTCGTGGATGCACTTAGTCGAAAGTCGAGCATCACGCACATAATGGTTAAAGAATGGACTCTATTGGAAGGGATAAGAGATTCAGAGTTCAAGTTTGAAATTTGCCAACTGTCTAGTCTGCTAGCTACGTTGAGAATCAAACCGGAGATTCAGGATAAGGTAAAGACTTCACAGTCTACGGACCCCGACATCCAAAGATCCTGGAAATGGATACCGCGAAAAGGAAGCCTGATTTTCAAGTATCAGAGGATAGAATTCTGAAGTTTCGTGGACGTCTGTGCGTACCCAATGACGAGGAGTTAAAGGAAAGGATCTTATCTGAAACCCATAGGAGCAACTATAGTATTCATCTGGGTAGCACAAAGATGTATCAGAATTTGCGACAGCTATGGGTGGAACGAAATGAAAGTGGACATAGCTAAGCACGTAGCGAAATGTTTGACATGCCAGCAAGTTAAAGCTCAGCATTGTAAGCCTGGTGGAATGTTACAGCCTTTGGAGATTCCTGAGTGGAAATGGGAACACATCACCATGGACTTCGTGATGGGCTTGCCGAGAAGTCAAAGAGGACATGACTCGGTATGGGTAATAGTGGATAGACTAACTAAGTCCGCACATTTCTTGGCAGTGAGAAATGATTTCGCCATGGATAGGTACGCGGAATTATACATGCGGTACATAGTTCGTCTTCATGGAGTCCTTGTGACAATCACCTCAGATACAGATCCCAAGTTCACAGCTTCATTTTGGAAAAGCCTACAAGAGGCTTTGGGGACGAAACTGCAGTATAGTACGGCCTCTCACCCTCAGACGGATGGACAGTCGAAAAGGACAATTCAGACACTTGAGGATATGCTAAGAGCCTGTGTGATAGATTTCAAAGGAGGTTGGGAGGATCAGCTACACTTAGTGGAGTTCGCCTATAATAACAGCTACCAGCAGAGTATCAGAATGGCACCATTTGAAGCATTGTATGGTAGGGCATGCAGAACTCCGGTATGTTGGGATGAGGTTGGTGAAAGAAGCATAACTGGCCCAGAATTAGTGGAATAGTCAGTGGAGGCAGTAAAAGTTATAAGGGAAAGATTGAAAACCGCGCAGAGCCGCCAGTATAGTTAAGCCGACAAGCGGCCCAGAGCTTTGGAATTTCAAGTGGGAGACCATGTTTTCTTAAAAGTATCGCCAATGCGAGGTCTATCTCGGTTCGGAAAGAAGAGAAAGCTGAGTCCGAGGTACGTAGGTCCTTTTGAAATTTTAGAACGGATTGGAACTCTAGCCTATAGACTCGCTTTGCCGGCAAGTTTATCGCAGGTCCACAATGTATTCCATGTCTCGATGCTGAGGAAGTATGAGCCGGACACGACTCATGTACTGGACCATGAAGTGATAGAAGTGGACGATCGGGTGACGTACGTGGAAAAGCCGATAAGGATTGAGGACAGGAAGGAGCAAGTCCTAAGGAACAAGACGATTCCATTGGTAAAAGTGATTTGGGAGCACCATGGAACTGAAGGAGCCACCTTGGAAAGCGAGGAAGTGATAAGGCGTCAGCACCCCCATTTGTTTGAGTAGATGGTTGTAATGTAAATTTCGAGGATGAAATTTTTGTAAGGGGGGAAGAGTTGTGACATTCTGAATTCCGACCCTGTCTCGAAGCTTATGAATGAATGAATGCCTATCGATGTATTTGAGTAAATCTCACTCGGAATTGATCACTCTTGAGTCGACTAACCAAAAGGGAAAGGCTAACTATGATTTAAGTACGTGGACTAGAGAACTCAACCACGAGTCGGTACTTTGACCATAATGATTGCCGAGGGAATATTTTGGACCACTAAATGTCGATCTAAGAATGATTTCAGAACAATTTGCTAGCGTCATGCAATTGGTCCACGGGTGATTCCGGATAACCATAGCATGATTTGCAAATTAACCTAAACCGACTCCTAACGATCGTAACCTTCGGGACTAGCAATTAACCCTCGCAATTACATGACAACCAAAGTCGCCGTGGCACGAGTAACTCTTAAACGCGACATTAGTTGCGAGTCGATACGCGTAACTCCTAAGAGCCGCCCGTTAGTCTGAGATGAGCCGGAATGACAAACGACTGGATTTAGCCATAAATTGGACTTCGAGATGAAAGGCCGGATATTTGAGGATTCCAACGGGAATAATTTGGACGTCGACTCATCGAGGACCATTAGGATTAGAATTCATCCTTAGTATTTAGAAAAGTGAAATTCGGACTGACGATTAGGAAATTACCCTTATACCCTTAGATAAATACTATTTCCTTTAGAAATAAGTAAGGGCAATTTGGACTTTTGCCATCCCCCACTCTTGGCCGAAATTTGAAGGGTAGAGTAGTCTTTTGACCCCTTGAATTATTTGAAGATGGATTGACTAGGTGACTTGACCCTTGGACTTGATTTCCCCATGAACCACCATTGTCATTCTAAGCCACTATTCCTTATCATAGAAACCCCATCAACCACCCCACAAGCAAATTCCCTCCATTTTCTCTCTTGCTCTTGAAATGGATGACAAGATCATACTCTCCCTCTTATTCTCTCATTTGGCCGAACCTCACCCCCATCACTCTCTCATTTTCTGTCATTCGTTCTTCCTCTCAAGCTCTCACTCTCCCTTTTTCCTCTCACGCCGTCCACCGCCGCCTCCACCGTCGCTTCACTGCCGGCCTTCGGGCTAAGGTCGCGAGCTACTCAAGCTCATTTTTCGTGGTAGGTCTCCCTAAAACTTGATCATATGTGTTGTTTGGTCAGTGAATGAGGTTTAGAGAAATTTTAGTAGAAATCCATGGCTAATTTGTGATATTCTTGTCAAAACCGAACCAGCCCCCTCCTTGGACAGATTTGAAACGAGGACTTTGTCACCTCTTTGACCGCCTTTTCTCGACTCATTCACTCGGTAAGTTAGCTCTAAACCCTTATTAGGACCTTGGGTTATAGAAGGACCAAGTAGTCATGGTTAGGATGAAATTTGTGGGTTGTTCTTGCTAAACATTCATGGGAGCTGAAAACCTTGCTTGTGTGCTTTGTAAAATCTAAGTTAAGATGCTTGCAATAGTAAGACCTTGGCTGCAAATTGTTTGTGAGTTAGGACCATGAGGAGACCGAATGTCTTTGTGCGACTTTAAAGATGCTAGGAATCATAAGTTTGATTAACTTGATGACCGCTCTTGTTTGAGCTTGAACCCATTCGGCCATGGTGTGATTTGATGTGTTAATGAATGAAAACTACCTAATGACCCCTAGTGCTATTCGGCCATGGACATGAATGTGAGGATTAATCGTTCGATTTAACGAACGGACCCTAGGTATTTTCGACCATGAGATGATCATGAGGTTTTTCCAAATTAAAATGACCATTGTTCTTATTATTTCCTTGGCCGTGTATTAATGTGGTTGATTGAGTGATTGAATTGACAAAAAATTCTAAAATGTGGCCTAAGTATATTCGGCCATTAGTGGTTGTAGTGCATGGAATGATGCAATTGAGGAATTGACATTGTATGTCGTGATCATGGATGAATTGGGATGATAATGATTGACGATTTCCTAAATCGAATTATATTCGATCACGAAGTATTAATATGACCTAGCTTATTTATTGAGGCAATGTAGCGCCATGATATGACATTGAGGATGTGATGATTAGTTGATGCCTTGGATTGTTAGAATGCTCAATTGAATGCCTTTAGCCTTACTTGTTTTAATTATGAGCTTATGTGAATATGGTATCCTGAGGCGCCTATATGACGCGGGATTGAGCAATGATAAATCCCTAAGGCGCCTAAATGACGCGGGCTTGACTGAGAAGAAATACCTGATGCGCCTATATGATTCGGGTTAAGTGATGAGAAATGCCTGAGGCACCTTTATGACATGGGCCTAACCATGGGAATTATGATTGTATCAAGTATGAGTACATTGTATATGATATGAGTAATTGAGTGCCAAAGTACGAAGTTTAGCTTAGAATTGAGAATGTTACTAGTACCTTGTTTTATTTGAATTGTTATGTGCCAGTTGCCTTATTCTTGATTTATTGGTCATTGCATGTGTTAGGTAGTGTCTGGAAGTACTAAGTGCCTAGTTTGGGTTTAGGATTAGCTTATTGAGATTTATCTCACCCCGCCGTGGGACCAACCTTTTTCAGACCCTAAGCCCAAGACATGACGCCACGAGTTTTTGGGGTGCCCATGCGTACAGACTTGTCTATCACTAAGTACCCGCACGGGGAAGGTAAGTGGTTTATTAGGAAGTGCAGTACAGTTTGGGTGGACTAAGGGACGGATCGCTGGAGGCTAGACATGTATGCAGCTTGGTTCTACCGGGATGGCGACACTACCCATGGCCCTCTGAGGACTTTTGATGTACCATGGGACGTGATAGGCGAGCAGCTGGACCCGATGAATGTTTACCCTCTAGATGGCTAGATTTCTGATCCGGAGACCGATCCCGAGATCGAGATACCCCTTCCGACGGTGCCATCTCAGAACGCTATCGCCGATGGTGAAGTTATCGAGCCCTCTGATGTCGATGACGATCCTTTGGATGCAGTAGAACCGGAGCAAGTGATTGCAGGTGCAGAAGGCGATGCTATGGATTGGGTGACTGACCCCGAAGAAGAAGAAGAGGAAGAGGAAGAGGAAGAGGAAGAAGAGGAAGAGGAAGAAGAAGAAGTCCCAAGGGAAGTACAGCCGGGTGATTGGGTTGAGTACGACCCCGTGGTTGACGAGAACTTTTCTGACGTCAGTGAGCCTGACCTTTAGATGACTTAGTCACCCCGACTTTTTGGATGCGCCTTTAGGATAGTGACGCCTAACCTAGCCTAATGATCCCTTTTTGTTTAGGCTAACCACCCTTTCCCTAATCCCTTTTTATGTATGTCATTTATGTTTAAGTTGTTGTGTAAAACTGGATCTACCATATGTTATGTATCGATGTTGTTTTCCTAAAGTCATATTTTATTTATATTTGGTATGGAGTTAAGTTGTCGCTTCCGCCTGAACATTTGCATTCATAAGTTTATTGCGTGTCGTTCGATCCTGGGTACGTTCGCAACAAGGAACGACGTTAGGATGATGTCGGCACGCTCGAATGGACCCGGGGCATGACAAATACTGTGAGAAAAAAAAGTGGCGGCGGCGGCGGCGACCAGTGACCTTCGACGAAGGTGGCGAAGGCGGCGGCGGCCGACGTCCGGCGATCGACGGCGGCTGGCAAATGGAGCCCGCCGGCCGGCGACCGGCGTTCGGCGACCGGCGTCTCACGACCGGCGTCTCACGACCGGTGTCCAACGATTGGCGTGCGGCGATCGGCGGCTGCGACGGCCGGCGTCCAACGATCGACGTCCGGCACCGACGTTCGGCGACCGGCGACGGCGTCCGGCGGCGGTGGCATCCGGCGACTTGCGGCGGCGGCAACCGGCGATCGGCTACCGGCGGCGGCGGTTGCGTCCGGCGTTCGGCAACGTCCGGCGTCCGGCGGCGGCGACGTCCGATGACCGACGGCGTCCGGCGACTGAAGGCGTCCGGCACTGACGTTCGGCGACCGACGGCAGCGGCATCCGGCGACTTGCGGCGGTGGCGTCCGGCGATCGGCGGCGGCGGTTGCGTCCGGCGTTCGGCGGCGGCGGCGCCCGGCGGCGGCGGCGGCGTCTGGCGACCGACGGCGGCGGCGACCGTCGTCTGGCGATCGACGGCGGCCGGCGAATGGCGGCCGCCGGCTGACGACAGGCGTCCGGCGACCGGCGGCGGCGTCCGGCGACCGGCGGCGGCGTCCGGCGACCGGCGGCGGCGGTTGCGTCCGGCGTTCGGCGGCGGCGGCGTCCGGCGACCGACGGCGGCGATCGATCGCGGCCGACGAATGGCGGTCGCCGGCTGACGACAGGCGTCCGGCGGTGTCCGGTTGCGTCCGGCGGCCGACGTCCGACGACCGGCGTTCAGCGTCCGGCGGCGGGCGGCGTCCGACGATTGGCGACCGGTGGCGGCTACGGCCGGCGTCCGGCGATCGACGTCCGGCACCGGAGTCCGACGGCCGCGTCCGGCGACCGGTGGCGAGGCCGGCCACCGACAACGGGAGGCGGTGACGGTGATCGGCGATGAACGGTGGCGGTTGGAGGCGGCAAGTGAATGTGATAAAATTTTAAAAAAAATTAGTTGCATTTGAGATGCAACTTCCCAAAGTACCTCCAGAGGTACTTTGGCCTAAAGGCCTTTAGAGGGCATTTGAGATGCAATTGCATCTGTCCAAAGTGAGCCAAAAAATGAACCAAACAGCATTTGCATTTGGCCAAGGGACTTTGGAGTCCCAATGCTCATCTCAAATGCTGAACCAAACAGGCCCTAATATTGTACTTTAGGTTAGAGTACAAGATCATATTGAACAAAGTAAAAAGTTTAGGACTAAATTGCATGTTAGATCAAAGTTTGGCTAATTTTCAAGTCTCCCGATGCATAAAATTTTGGATGCTTTACACCATCCATAGATCGACACGTGTCTCTCTGGCGCACTTATCGAATTTATTTCTGTGGGTCCCACTTTTTCTATCTCCTCTCGTCCGTCCAACTCGCCAGCAGTTCCTCATCTCCTTCGGTTCCATGGACACAAAATGGGACGACGTCAGAGTGCCTCCAAGCGGCTCTTCAAATCAGCATTGCTGCGGAAGTGCTCTGCAGCTAGGGCGGCGCGAGCTTTGGGCTCGAGATCGAGATATGGCAACCATGTTCGTGAGCTGGTGCTCAAGCGACCAAGGCTGTTTTGACCTCGAGCTCTACAACTTGCGACCATGGCTGAGCACAAGCCCATTCAGAGAGAAAATACTAAACATCAGCTCGCGAACAATGTTACTCAAGGTCGAGCTCCATGCCATGCCGGGTGTGGGCCTTGGCCTTGAGCTCGACAGCCGAAGGCAAAATGACCGTAAACGGCCATCTCCAGGGGTTTCTATTTGCGCAGTTTGCAAGCATCCGAGGTGCCTTCCGGACCAGTTTAGACGAAGAAGAAGAAAGAAGAGGGCAAGAAGTTATGGCACCACGGCCATAGCTCCGGATGGAGGAGACATCAGTGTCTCGAGCTATGCAACCATGGCGTCCGCGAGCCTTGTGCTAGACCTCCGCGTGTGGGGACGAGAATGTTGGAGATCACAATAAAAATCAAAGATCATATTATAATCTTCTTGATTAAAGATTATATTCGGAGATAGCGCTTGATTCATTTCCTGTATAATTACTTTCCTTTTATTCCTACCTTATCAATATTATATATACACACAACTATACAGATGATATCGAGAGAAGAAAGATAGAAAGCTTGCTCTGTTTTCTTCACTTTCATTTTCTTCTTTCATTTCCTCGTGTACGTCTTCTTCTTTCATGGTATCAGAGCCCTGGTACCTGGGCTAGTTTCCGATGCTCCTTCTCGATTGTCGACCACCTTTCTTTTTTGCTCTCTTGCGTTTTTTTTTTTTTTTGCTGCAACCTAACCTACAAAACAGAGAGTGCATTTCGGCATTAAAATCATTTTTTTACCTTGAAAAATAAGCAACAAACCGAGGAAAACGAGAGTCATTATGGCATGGAAGATTTACCTTTAACTTCAATTTTTCCTGAGGATCCTTCTGTTGAAAATACTAGGAACACAGAAGATCAATGTATGTTAAAGATCAATGTATTGTCTACGACTTTTAGAAAGGACCTAGCTCTAACGTTGGACAAAATAAAGCAATTAACTAAGACGTGCATTTTAAATGAATGTCCCTGAACATGTGATGCTAAGGGGGTGCATGAAACCATTTCTGTTTCATGGCTCTATTTCTGGCAAGAAATAGACTTTTTCATTTCTATTTCCTAGATGAGTTTCTCAATCAAAAATCGCGTTTGATAACGATATAATTTTTCTATTTCCGAAACAGAAATTCGTTTGATAATAACATAAAATTTCTCTTCCCTAACCCTATTTCCGGCAACCGGTGGCGGCGACGGCGGCGGCGACCGGTGGCGGCGGCGGCGACCGGCAACTTTTTTCTATTTCTCAAATCTGTTTCAGAAACAAAAACGCTACTTTTTTCTATTTCTCAAATCTCATTCAAATCTATTTCTTGGCCAATAATCTTGCCCGGAAATAAAAAAAATTACATTACGTTGCCAAACGCATTTTTATTCCAAATCTATTTCCTGAAAAAAAAAAAAAAAAACCGAGAAATGGAATGGGTTTCATGCACCCCTAAATTATGTCATGTTAATGACATGTATATGAGATCACTTGTATGTGATATTTTTGGCTTTTTTTTATGAAAATTCTAAATGAAGAAAGTGCATAATTAAACTATCTAGAAAGAACAGTTGTTTAGTTTAGACTGTGGATTAATTTAAACTAAACCCTATCCATGAATCATTTTAAACATGCGAACCAATCTAGATAAGCAAATGCTATTTAAAGTTTTGTCTAAATTTGCAATCTCGTCTAAAATGTATATCTAATCTACATGCAATCTTTTGATATTTTGGAAAAAGGAAAGCAGCCATCCGGGGAATCTGCTGTGCGTTACTGGAATTCACGTGAATCCGTGGAGGAGGACAAGGACGGCGATGTAGGGAGCAGCGTTGATAAAGTCTCTCGGTGTAGTCATCGGCGACCGCGAGGAGATGGCCAATGGTTTCTGTTCATCGAGACACCCACTGGGTTGACACCGACGGCAACGAGTTCGGATGTCTCTGGTTGCGGTGGACCCGGAGATTGAAGGGCTGGAGCAATGAAGACGAAGAGCTTTGACTGCTCTTCTTTGGCCTTTTTCCTTTATTGTGCTCGGACTTCTCACATCGATCTCTCTTGATTCTGTGAAATATAATGGTCTCCCCCCTCTCCTTTATGGAAAAGGGATAGTCTAACCTTCCCTTAAAAGGTTAAGCCCTAACCTTGCAATCCGGGCCGTCCGTGTTATGAATGGACGGCCCAGATTATTACTAACAAAAATATGTATAAAAAATTTAAAAAATTACTTTCTAAAAATATGAGATCAGGGCCGTCCATCCAAAAATGAATGGTCCGGATTGCAAGGTTAGGTGTCTAACCTTTTGAGGAAAGGTTAGGCACTCTCTTTTGTAGCTCCAAGAAAATCCCACACGTATCATGAACAGAACGCGAAAAATCCGCAAAACTGTCCGTGCAAGTTCATCTCTCTCCATCTATACATAACCATATGCGAAATATCCGGAAAAAATCTTCGTGCAAGTTTGTTTTCCCGTGATCGAGTTTGTTTCAATCTTTAGGAGTTGGTTGCAGCATGTTGCTGCACACGTTTTGAGTGACTTGGTCTTTCTCTGTTGATATTTTTTTTTAGCTTTTCTGTTATTGGTTTTGCCTATTAAATGAAAGGCGTGCGTCAGATGGTGTTATACAAATTCAAACGCAATGTGTACTTTCCACCTGCTCTTTCTTTCATTTCTCAGAGTTAGTAAAGCTCTCTCGCTCCCACCTCGACTGCGTTCATCTCGTTCGTGCCGTTTCTTTCTCTTCTCAGTATCACTCGCTCATCTTCTCTTCTCTTCTCTTCTTGTCCCGATGCAGGTAGCTTCGGCCGCTGCTGCCCCGCAAGCGGCGGATGCTGATCCGTTCACTCCCAAGGCATACCTGGTCCGCTACTGGAACCGGCACGTCGCCAACGATCTCGCCATACCGCCCTTCCTCCTGTCCAAGGCCTCGCCCCTGACCGCTGAAAACACGGTAGCGTTCTCCAAGCTGGCCGGCAGAGGCACCATCTCCGCCCACCTCCCGTCCTTCTGCGCAGCGGCACAGCTGCTTTGCTTCCCGGACTTGCCATCAGCCACCACGGAGAGGCACGACCAGGACCCAAACCTCGCCACCTACTCCAAAAAGGACTTCACCACCTACCGCAATGGCTCATTCAATCCCAACTCCATCGATGAGAACCAGCGATATGAGCGGAGGAGCTATAAGGCACTCATCGGGTACTTTTTGAACTACGACAAATCCCATAACAAGACCAACTCCTTCATCGGGTATTTTTTGAACTACGACAAGGCCAACTCCTTCATCGGGTACTTTTTTAACTACGACAAGTCACATAACTTCACCGGGCACGACGGAGGAGCTCTAGGGCACTCCGCTACAACCGCAGCGACGTGGATGCAGCCTGGAAAATTCTTCCGGGAGTCAATGTTGAAGACGGGGAGGATGATGCCGATGCCGGACAGACAAATTGCCAGGAAGATTATTTTTGCCACGGAGCATTGCTTCCAAGTTACCATTCTCGACCGCGAAGCTCAACGAGCTCAAGCAAATCTTCCATGCCCCAGAGCAGTCCACCCTGGAGAGGATCATGGGGGACACGCTCCGCACGTGCGAGAGAGCGCCAAGCCGTGGCGAGACCAAGCAGTCTCTGGAGGACATGATCGATTTTGCCACGTCCATACTGGGACGTAACGTGGTGGTTCAGTCCATGGATAGCACCGAAGGGTCGAACCGCGAGATCCTGATCGGACGAGTCATAGGGATCAATGGCGGTGGAGTGACTAAGGCTGTGTCATGCCATCAAATCCTGTTTCCTTATTTGCTGTATTACTGCATTCGGTTCCGAAGGTTCGTGTCTATGAAGCGGATATATTGGATCCGAAGCTAAAGGCCAAGATCAATCACGGGTCACCATATGGCATCTGGACACGTAGGCTTGGAGCGCTAACCACATTGCTTGCTCCAGGACAAATAAATATCCACTAATCTGCCATTGTCCAGGTCATGTCATTCTCATAAATCCAATGACAGCCTCTATCTGCCCTGGAGCCGACCCTAGCGCGAGGAATGCAGTGTGGTTAGCGCTCCAAGCCAACGTGTCCAGATGCCATATGGCGACGCCGTGATTGATTTTGGCCTTTAACTTCGGATCCAATATATGCGCTTCATAGACACGAACCTTTGGAACCGAATGCAGTAATACAGCAAATAAGGAAACAGGATTTGATGGCATGACACAGCCTTAGTCACTCCACCGCCATTGATCCCTATGACTCGTCCGATCAAGATCTCGCGGTTCCTTCGGTGCTATCCATACAGGGCAAAATCTATCATGTCCTCCAGAGACTGCTTTGTCTCGCCACGGCTTGGCACTCTCTCGCACGTGCGGAGCGTGTCCCCATGCAACTCAATTCCCCAAGCATTTTCCATCTTCACATGGGAGACAACAAAAATAACATTTACTGCTTTGTTTTTCTTGACAAAGTGCATGCATTCTGGTTCCAGCCTTAGGAGAAAAAAAGAACGAAGCCATGTCCCAATGCTGCAAATCTCATCCATCTCGCTAGTCCACTAGAGAACAAAAGCAAGTACGAGCTGCTGCTACTGCTCGAGTGTTCAGAAAACGAATTGAGGGCCCACTAACTTATGCACAACTGCAACGCATGAGAGAGTCCGCAGATCAGCCACATATGTGTTCTTGTAATTATGTGTGTGTGTTTGTGAGGGGGAGGGGGGGCGGGGGCGGGGGCGGGGGCGTAGCCGTAGTGATCCGTTCATATTTTTTTTTGTAATTCCTTAACAAAGTGCCCTAACACATATCCTAACATTTATGCAATACGTTATGTTATATAAGTGTTTTTTTCTGGTAAAGATGTTATATAAGTGTTGTTGACACCTAAATTTCATTTTTTTTATTCTATCATTAATTGCATAAAATTAGAGACTAATCTAGAGCCTAACAAAAATATTTAATGGTAACCACAAAGAGTGGTCCAAAATGCTCCCGTCGCTTGTTTCGCGAGCAACTGTATACCCGGCGGTGCGTTGGTGATTCCGGCCGATCCCGACGGTGGATTGGGCTGATTTTTGGAGGGAACCTTCCTCTCTTCCTTCTCTACACACCCTCCAAATTTGAGCTCCATCCGATATATACTCCAGCCGGTAGAGCTCCCGCAATCTGTGTTCTTCTCTGGTGGTGCCTTTCAAGGTCGAACTGCTGTCCGTGGTGGTTTCCGACCGTTTCAGGCGGCGCCATTGGCTAAGATTCTGGCCTGGAGGTCGTATACCTCCCTACTATCACCCCTCCAAACGGTTTGGCCATTGATAGGGAATTTGTTGCTGCCCCAACAGATCTGAGATTCTGTGCCTAGTGCTGCCGAACGCTTGAATTTTCTTCGATTCGGGACCAATTTGTTGGTGTCTTGGGCTGATTTTTGGAGAGGTGGGTCACCGTCTACTCCTCTTCACTCCTCTAGCTCGTACTAGCTTTTTCTGATTCTGTGATCGTGGCATTACCCTTTTTCGCGGGGTACTCTGGTTGGTATACTCGGTGGGTGGTCTGTGGACTGTGGTTGACGGGTTGTTCTGTGGAGTTTCTCTTGTTCTGCTTGTTTTATCCGGATTAATGCCTGTTGACTGGTTGGTGATTGGCTGAGTACTATGGAGACAGTTAACAATCTTGCTGTGGTAGTTGATGTGCCGAATATGGTTGGCGCTTCTGCTGTGGTTGATGATATTTCTGCTGCTCCCTTGATGGTTGGTTCGGTTGTTTCCCCTCATGTAGAAGCTGGCACTCTTGACCCCTCTGTGGATGGGGGTTCTAAGGCTTTGGCCAACAAAGGAAAGTCAGTCATCCAAGCACCTGTTGGCCCTAATACTCGGACTGATGGTCAAGGTTGTAGACGAAGTAGAAGCAGGGGTAGACCTGCCTTGAGGGATCCTCGACTTCTGCTGAATGGCCCAAATGCTGCTGGTACCTCACGTTCTGCTCCATTGGTGGATAGCTTGGCTAGTGTTCTCGGTTCTGGTCCTAATAGAAACAAGAGCAGGGGGCATCCTCCTGCTGTGGGTGGTGGTTCGCGGAGTCAAAGTAGGCCTAGGAAGGGCACTCAAGTTGGTGCCAATGTGCAGCATTTTCCACCCCGTTCTTGGGCCTCCATTGCCAAGGCGGCGGATAAGGGCTACAATCTCTCTTATCACTCTCTCTCACTTGGGAATGGAAAATCTCATCTTGAGGTTCCACAGGCGATAATTGAAGAGGTCAATCCGTTTTGGAGTGAATGCCTCATTGGGTATCTTGTCGGGAGAAGACTCAACTACAAACTAATTGAAGAAGCTATGAAGCAAGCTTGGGGGACAAACCTAGCGGAGGTTCGAGTTAATGAGGACCGGTTTTTCTTTTTTAGAATTCCGGATGAGGCCTTTCGACGGAAGGTTTTGGAGGGTGGCCCGATAATGATACAAGGTGTTCATCTTGTTCTTCAACAATGGCATTCAAAGATCAAACTGAGGAGAGGATTTCACGAAGTTCTACCTATATGGATTCGCTTATGGTCTTTACCTTATGTTCTTTGGTCTGCCGCTGATATTAGTTTTATATCTAGTGCCCTTGGTAGGCCTTTATATGTGGATAAAATGACGGAACAAATGGGTCGAATTTCCTATGCGAGAGTGTGTATTGAGATCAAGGCGGGACAACCCCTTCTTGATTCGCTGGATATCACCTTGGAGGGTGAAAACTGCACCATTGATGTAGAGTACGAATGGAAGCCCATTACTTGTGAATCATGTGGGATCTTTGGTCACAAAAAGGGGGCGGAAGATCAACCTTGCTTTGTTACTCCCCCCTAATACTGATGCTTTGATTCCTACTGACCCTAGTAATTTTCGTACAACCTCGGCTAATGATGGAGCGCCATGGCAACAAGTACGAAGACGAAACAGTGGCCCGAAGAAGAGGTCTGCTCCCTGTGCACCCACAAATGTTTTACATACTGATCTTAAAATAGGAACTACTATGGAGAAGAACGCTGCTGTTGATGTAGTAGTTGATTCGGAAGCTATCCTCGTCAAGGCAGTAAGGCCGCTGGAAGGTCTGCCATCCTCGAGCCAGCTCCCTTCTTCCCAGTCTCTTTCTTTGCCTATTAACCAGCTGGAGCTTAGAGGAGGGGCTACTACGCCTCTCTTGCAAAATTCTGCCCCCTCCATTGCTGTAGTTGGGGTGAGTTCTGTTCTTGTCGCCGCTGGTGGTGAAAAATTGGATGCTACACCGGCCATGGTTGGTGCTGCAACTCATCTACGGCAGCCTTCCCCTATGCCTAAGTTGATGGAAAAGAAGGGAGCTCCTGCCCAACAGCTAGCTTCTATTCCAAATGCCGACCAGAATGCTACAGTGAAACAGAATGGTTCTGTGCAGCATACTGATCAGGATGTCGCTGTCTAGATTATTGATGCACCTCATCAGCCTGCTCCTCCCATGTTTTTTTTCTATTGATCTGCCGGTGCTTCAACCGTCCGTTGATCCCCCTACGCAGCCTATAGGACAGGTGATAGCGGCACAAATTAGAGATCAGTTTGTTGCCGATTTTGTATCTGAACAGGTTGATGCAGTTCAGAATGTACCTGACTTGAGTCTCTCTCGATCCACCTCAGTTGCTTCCATTGCTTCTTCGGCTTCTCATGATGGGGATGAACGGATGAATGAAGTTGGAAGTGCTTCCGAAGAGGAACGGAAGTCTCCCTCCCCTCCTCATACTCGTTCGAGGTTAATTTTTGGTGCTCTTTCTCAACCGGCAAGGAGGAGACGTCCTAATAGGCGATAAGCCTTCCCGTGCACCTTGTAAATATGTTTTTCGGATTTTGGAATATAAGGGGACTTGTTGACCCTCTTCGACAAGCTGAAGCTCGTTTACTTATTAGAAGAAACCGATTATCTTGCATGGGGTTGATCGAGACTAAGGTTAAATAGCCTCATTTTGTTGGTATCTCTCAAGCTCTTTTACTGGGTTGGAGTTGGGCGTCTAATTATGAATACTCACCTCGGGGAAGAATATGGTTTGGTTGGGATCCTATGGCGGTGGATGTGAATATCTCTAAGGTTTCCTCTCAAATTATCCATGTTCAACTTAGGTTGGTTAGTTTTGAGAAGACATGCTTCCTCTCTGTTGTTTATGGTGAGCATTCTTTTGGCTTGAGGAGGAGCTTATGGGCTGATCTTATTAGCTTCAGCTCTTGCCAGGACCCGTGGATGGTGGCGGGAAATTTTAATGCTATTCGGGATCACACGGATAGAATAGGAAGCTCTAACACTTGGATCCCCGCATTTGATGAATTCGGGGATCTCAAGCGAGACTTGAGGACCTCAGATATGTGGGACATCATTTCACGTGGTCTACATCAACTGGTGCTTCAAGGAAGCAGCGTAAGATTGATAGGATACTTGTTAATGACCATTGGGGCCGCTTGTTCTCTTACTCTGAGGCGACCTTTATTGCACCAGGGATTTCTGATCACACCCTGATGATTGTTAAGATCATGCAGCCTCCTCAGTCTAGAAAGCCTTTCAAGTTCTTCAACTGCTGGATCTCTCATCCGTCCTTTAAGGACATCGTAGCTGAGGTTTGGAGCTCTTCCTTCACTGGCTCACCGATGTTTATTATCTGCTGCAAGCTCAAACTCCTAAAGACTCGGCTCAAGCAACTAAATAGAAATTTTTTCTCTGATATATCGACTCGCACGAAGGAAGCAAGGCTTGCTCTCACCTCGATACAGGATGCCCTTCAACTTTCTCCTTTTGATCTGTTATTGGCTAAACGAGAAGGGGAACTCCTCCAGGAATTTTCTGACCTCAGGCTTCAGGAGGAGTCCTTCTTCCGGCAAAAAGCGCGAATTCAATGGCTCAAGGAAGGGGACCAGAACACAAGGTACTTTCACCATTTTGTTAACAAGCGTAGACTACATAACAGAATCATTTCTGTCTTAGATGGGGAGGGATTGGTTTTGACCGAACCTACGCTAGTCTTGGCTCATATTGTCCAGCATTTTCATGGCGTACTCACCGGTGACGGTACTTCCATTCGGCCGGTGATTCATGACATTCGGAAATTCATTGGTCGGACTCTAGATGATATTCAAGTGGAATCCCTTTCTCGGCCGTTTTCGGATGAGGAAATTCGTGGCACCTTCTTCTATTTGGCTAGAGGTAAATCTCCTGGACCCGATGGCTTCAATGTCGACTTTTTTATATCCTCTTGGGATATTGTTGGTTCTTCTGTCATTCTAGCTATCAAGGACTTTCTTTCTAATGGATGCCTACATAAAGAGACTAATGCTACCATTCTTTCTCTTGTACCAAAAGTCCCTAACGCCTCGGCTATGACGGATTTTAGGCCTATTGCATGCTGTAACACCATATACAAATGCATAACCAAGATCCTAGCTAATAGGATTTCTTGCACTCTACCATACATCATTAGCCCTTCACAGAATGCATTTGTCAAAGGCAGAAGGATTAGCGACAACATCATGCTTGCTCAGGAGTTGTTTACGGGGTTTCATCATGAGCCGTACAAACCGAAGTGTGTGATCAAGGTAGACTTCCAAAAAGCTTATGATACTGTTGATTGGTCATTCTTGGAGTTGGTGCTTAAAGCTTTTCGCTTCCCGGCATTCTTTATCAAATTGATCATGGAATGTGTTACTTCGCCAAAGTTTTCTGTGGCTATTAATGGGGAGCTTCATGGCTTCTTTTCAAGTAGCCGTGGTATTAGGCAAAGGGATCCTCTATCACCTTACTTGTTCACTATGGTCATGGAGATATTTTCTGGTATCCTGCATGCTAAGACAAGACCGCCGGGATTCAACTATTTTTGGAGATGTAAGCCATCGGAGCTATCTCATCTTTTCTTTGCAGATGATGTGCTACTGTTTGCAGAGGCGGACATGGGGTCCATCTCTCGGCTAAAGGAGAGTCTAGACCTTTTCTCCTCTTGGTCTGGCTTGAGGCCGAATGCGTGTAAAAGCGATGTCTACTTTTCTGGTGGGACGGATGCCCTGCGACATCAAATTCGGGATTGCTTGGGGTTCCAAGAAGGTACTCTTCCTTTTCGTTACCTTGGTGTCCCTGTTATTTCTTCTAGACTTAGAAAGCTAGACTATGAAGTCCTGGTAAATACTATTACTGCTAGAGCTCGTTCTTGGTCCCAGAGATTCTTATCGTATGGTGGGCGCTTGCAACTCATTAGATCGGTTTTACACTCTATTCATGTGTATTGGGCCAGCATGTTCACCCTTCCAAAATCTATCTTGAAGAAAATTCAGCAGATACTTAGACAGTTTCTTTGGAAGGGGCCGGACCTGGGTGTTGGTGGAGCCAAGGTCTCTTGGAATGATATATGTCTTCCAAAAGTTCAGGGAGGATTGGGTATTCGGCGATTAGTGGATTGTAACAAGGCATTGACTCTTAAGCATATTTGGATTCTTTTCACTAATAAAGAGTCGCTATGGTGTAAGTGGATTCATTCTATTTTCTTGAAAAATGTAAACTTTTGGGTAGCTTTTAGGCCTACATTCTGCTCTTGGGCTTGGAAGAAAATATTGGACCTCCGTCCCGAATTCTACTTGCAGTTTAGATGGAGGATTGGAAATGGTTACATAACCTCTTTATGGTTTGATCATTGGCATGACAGAGGTCCTTTGTATATGTTATTTACTCACGGGGACATATACCGCTCAAAAATCCCTCGAGATACATCAGTTCGATCCTTCTTTGATTCGGTGTGGCAGGGCTCGGCTATTCTTGATACTATTATGGGTTGGCTTGACTCTGTCCCTCTCTTTGTGGAAGATAGGTCGGACAAACTCATATGGCAGCCTCATTCCTCGGGAACTTTCTCGGTGGCCTCTGCCTGGGATTTTATTAGAAGTAGAGGACCGGTTGTGTTTTGGCATTCATTTATATGGGATCGTATTCATTCTCCTCAGCACACTTTCCTTTTATGGTTAGTAACTCTGAACCGCCTCCCTACTCAGGTGCTTTTACTTCATTATCGTATAATAGAGGAAGTGGATGGGGTTTGTGTATTTTGTAAATGTAGACCAGACTCGATTGACCATCTGTTTTTTGGTTGTTCTGTAACGGGTAGTATAGCTTTAATTTGGGCTTCCAAATGTAATTTATCTTGGCGTAACCAGCCATGGCTTGATCATTTACGTTGGGCTCTGCAACACCTAAGTGGTCAATCCCTTCCTCATCAGCTGGTTAGATTTTCTTTTGGTGCCTTATGTCATATCATTTGAACTGAGAGAAATCACATCTTGTTTAGACAGAAGCCTCTCTTTATGCCGGGTATCGTCAAGCATCTCATCAAGGTAGTCAGGGACAAAGCTCTAACGCTTGGCCACTTTGAAGACAATCCTCGAAATACGCGCGTGCAAAGGAATTGGGGGCTGTCCCAATCCATATTTGAATACCATCCTGGCGCCTCATAGTGTCTTTCTGTTTAGTTGAAAGTTTGGGCTCTTGTTTGGCTGTGTTTTTTTGTTAGCTGCTTATCTTGCCCTTCTTTACCCTCCTCTAGCTGGCTATTCCCCTTGTTGGGCTCGTTTTCTCTATTTTGCTTGCATCTTACAACCGAAGCACCGTTGAACCCTCATTAGGCATCTTCGGTGCCATTGTTGGTTCATGATTTTTGTGCTTGGTTCTCTTTTGTATCTAGCCATTTGGAAGGTTTCAATACATACTTACCTTACCAAAAAAAAAACAAAAACAAAAATATTTATATCATTTTAGTATCATTTTTAATTTCTGCATTATATTTTGCATCGGATCGTAGACTAACGCACCGACCGGACCAGTCATATTGGAAATTTTGAGACTTGCATGGGGAACCTAGAACCGAAAATTAGAAAAGAATAGGGCCTATTTAAGGCTTAATACAGCTCATTAAAGTTAATTTGAAAGTGTCGCGACCCTCTCTCGGAGGAGGGGGCGAATGGGCCGCCCGATCTTCGCCTGATCGGACGCGGGCCTCTCCCAAGGTCCATTACCCAAATCGCAACGGCTGGATATACGTGGTCGACCTTCAGTGCGGTCTGGTGACATGTGATATGTGTACATGCCAAGAAATCGCCACCAATCGTTTCATGGAGGGTACGATCGGAAACCATATCGAATAGTTGGGAGCAATCTATTCGATTCTGCGAAAACCAGAGAAACGGGATCGGGGACTTTGTTACGCCAACTGTCAGAGTTGATGCCCTTTCGGCACCTAAGTTGAATGATTTATCTGATCCTAGGATTTCATACAGATGAGTGGGGTACGTATCCTAATTCTAGGAGTTCATGCAGACAGGAATAGCTATCCTATCACTCACAATCATTATGAGTAAATGAGCAAATCAAGGATCCAGTACATGCGGATAAAACACATGAAAGCAGCATGGCATCCCTAATGAGGCCCTATTAGCCTAGAGAAATATCAATCAAGGCTTAGGAGTAATTTGACATGATTCGCCCATGAGGGGCAGAATCGTAATTTTGAGAAAAGGGACGGGACTCGAAAACCTAAGCCTAAGAATTGGTCGCCTACCCGACCCTAATTCTTACCTTGGCATTATCGGTCTTATCTCGCATATACAGTAGAGGCGACTTACCCCTAAAGAGTAATATCGTGAAGTCTCGAAAGAACTGATAAGAAACCCAAAAAATAGGGTTGACCAGTTGTCATTGGTCAATCCTCGATTTTTGAGGATTTCTGGAGTGTCTAGGATTTTCCCACAATTTTCCTACATTTGTTTGGATTTTCTAGAATTTTCTAGCATTTTTTAGGATTTTCAAGAAATTTTCTGATTTTTTTTTATTTTTAAAATTATTTTCTAATTTTTTTTTAAAAGATATTATTCGAACCGGGTCGGATGACCCAGCCCAAGACCCACGGGCGACCGACCCGGTCCGGATCCGGGCCCGCACCGAAACGGCACCGTTTTGGCCTTCTCCCGCTCGAATTTTAATTTCCCGCCTAATTCAAACCAACGGTCCTGATGGTGCCACGTGGTGGACGCGCGGATGGTCTGATCTAACAAAGGCAACCGACTGCCACGATTGAAATGTAAGGTTGAATCAAGACCGTTCGATGCAACGCTTTTTTTTTATACCGAAAATGGAGAGATCTCGACACGTGGCACCCATCCCACCGTCGGATCAATTCTTCTTTTTTTTGTTATTCGGTTGCAACAACCGGCCCTGACGTGGCTGCCACGTGCGTGCCACGTCAGCCCCACGTAGGCGTTGACCTGGTCAACTTTCATTGACCGGTCAACAGCCTCGCCGAAGAAGAAGATCGGCGCCGGCGCCTCGTCAGAAGACCATATCTCGGCCTTCCGATACCCAAATCTCGCGAAACCAACGCCATTAAACTCGTATCGATCTCCTCTACCACATATCAAAGCCTTGACATAGCAGAATCACAAATCATACACATACCATCTCCGACCGAAGCTAAGCTCCGGCGACTACTCGCCCTAGCCATTTCTAGCGTTACTTGGCTAAAAAAAATCAATCAGGAAGCATCACCAAGGGTCGAGAAGACTTACCTGCCCATCGTGAGGGCTTGGTTTGGTCTAGAACAAGCCATGGGGGTCACGACCGATCCGAGAGAGTTGGAGGCCAACTCGATGATTTAGGCCATGAAATAACATGCGATCAAAAGCAAAAGTGCTCAGTGAATCGAGACAAACATATCGCAACCAGAATCGCAGCCAATGAATGGCTCTAACTTAAGTTGCCATTAAAGGCCGAGAGGAAGCTCGAGGAGGAATCTCACCTTTTTTCGAGATCAGGGGCTGATTGAACGGGTTCGGAAGCTTCTCTGGAGCTCCAGGAAGTCGACGATGATGATTGTCAGCTTCGGTTTTGCTGAGGATGATTCGAAGAAGCTTGCACAGGCTCGGTGGGAGCAAGCTTCGGTCACTCTCTCTCTCTCTCTCTCTCTCTCGTTCTCCTCTCTGAGGTCGTTCCTCCTTCTTTTGTGTTCATTCTCTCTTTTAACCGCCGACTAAATCCCTTTTTCTTCTTCTTGATTGGGCGCCAGATTCTGTTAGAGGCAGTCCCAGCTGGACTGGTACGTGCGACGCCGATTCTAGCGAGCTAGAGATCGTCAGGTTTGTGTGGGTAGATCATCGAAGCTTCCTTTGTCGTCTGGGCATGCCAATTAGAGGTTTTATTTGCCCTCGCTTTCTCTGCGGGTTTACTGTTCATGCGCGAAGAACAGAAGGAGAAAGCGTTCTCCTTATTCTACCAGTTTTGGTCAATGGGTTGACTGGGTTGGGTCAACCCGACCCAGTCAACCCGATTTGGAACTTTCCTTCAAATTGGGTGCTCAAATATCTAAAAATCATGGAATTGACTCTATAATCGGATTTTATAGCATGAAATTCACCTAAGCAAGATAAAATTGGGCTGAATCAGTTTTGATTTATACAAAAGCCCTAAATCTAAGACAAGATCCGAAATGCAATTTTACCAAATTGGACTTTTTAACAAATGAATCGGAACCAATTGAGCCCACCTTAAGGTTCAGGAGGTCGAGTACTATAGGGTAGAAGCATTGGGGTTCTATGGGTGTCCCTCAGAAAAGTTTAATTTCAGAATTGGCACTATATGGACTAAAATGAAAGAATTTTTATGCAATTAGGTCCCTAAATCCAAAATTGATCAAATCAACGTACACTTGAACCAAATTGAAATGTGGGGCAATCAAGTCGAATGTCAAGATTCAGAAAATGCAAAATATTACAAATAAAAAGACTCAAAACATATTTTTTTTGACAAATTCAACCATGTGTGTTACAAAGAAACGTACAAAATTAAACTTGAATTTCGACTCTTGATGAGGTCAAAATGACAAGGGATTTAAAATAAAAATATCAACTATTTTCTTATAATTTTGTGACCTCAAATGCTATTTTTGTTGATTTTTCTAGTATTTTTCTATTTTCTAAAAATACTAAAAAATGCGAAAAATATGAAAAATTATTTTTTATCAAAAATGGTTCCTTAGGCTTGGCTAAGGTCACCAAAGTTGATTTTGTAATTTTTTGTCTTTTTATAGATTTTTTGTGATTTTTCAAAATAAGATTGAAAAAGACTTGGTCAAAAATCAGGTGTCAATAGCTGCCCCTCTTTGAGAGGAATCTCGTGAGAGGTTTCGCTCAAAGACAGGTGACACCTGAGTCTAGACCGACTCTACTAGGGAAAAGAAAAATGAATCTTGACAACTAATCTTTCTTGTCCCTCTGGTGAATGCTTTACTCATCTTGTTTTAGCTGATGTGCGAGAGAGAAAGAGGCGGAATAGAGATACTCACCTGTTACTTACCTGCTTGATGCTCGTGCGGCATACACAGTTTATAGCGGGTTCTAGTGGATACCTAGGAATTCGTCGTTTGAGTATCCTAAGGCGGTTAGACTCTAGCCTGTATGGTGGGCCGTACCAGAATGTGATTCCTATACTTGACAAGAACCTGTGAATGACGCACCCAGTCTCTTAGGGATTATTAGAAGTTTTGATCCGTATGGTGGATCAGACCATGAATAGGACTCCTCTCTGCTAGGAACCTATGGATGATGCACCCAGTCTCTTAGGGATTGTCAAGGGTTTTGATCCGTATGGTGGATCAGACCATGAATAGGACTCCTCTCTGCTAGGAACCTATAGATGACGCACCCAGTCTCTTAGGGATTGTCGAGGGTTTTGATCCGTATGGTGGATCAGACCATGAATATGACTCCTCTCTGCTAGGAACCTATAGATGACGCACCTAGTCTTTTAGGGATTGTCGAACATTTTGTTCCTTCAGGAGGATCAGGCAGAGAATAGGACTCCTTTCTGCTAGGAACCTATGGATGACGCACCCAGTCTCTTAGGGATTGTCGAACATTTTGATCCTTCAGGGGGATTAGGCCGAGAATAGGACTCCATTCAGCTATGAACCTATGGATGACGCACCCGGTCTCTTAGGGATTGTCGAACATTTTGATCCTATATTCTAAGGAATTAACTAGGATCTATACAAGTGAGGTGTACCTAACCTTTAGGCTTCACCAAACGAGCTACTCTGGGTTTAGAGATTACCTAGAACCTCGTAAAAAGCTGATTTTGTTAGAAGTTTTTGATCATATATTCTAAGGAATTAACTAGGATTTATACAAGTTAGGTGTACCTAACCTTTAGGCTTCACCAAACGAGCTACTCTAGGTTTAAGGATTACCTAGAACCTCGCAGAAAGCTGATTTTGTCAGAAGTTTTTGATCCTATATTCTAAGGAATTAACTAGGATTTATACAAGTGAGGTGTCCCTAACCTTTAGGCTTCACCAAACGAGCTACTCTGGGTTTAGGGATTACCTAGAACCTCGCAGAAAGCTGATTCTGAAAATTGCCCCTTCGACATGCAAGGCTTTATTCTGGGATTTGGGGATTCCAAATATCCTGCAGAAAACTCAATCCTATAAATCTGAAATCTCATAGAGGGATGATTTCGAAGATTGTCCTTTTGACATTGGAGGTGACATTCTGGGATCTGGGGACTCCAAGTATCCTCCAGAAAGCTCAAACTTGTAAATTTGAAATCTCACAGAGGGATGATTTCGAAGATTGTCCTTTTGACATTGGATGTGACATTCTGGGATCTGGAGACTCCAGGTATCCTGCAGAAAGCTCAGTCCTATAAAACTGAAATCTCACAAAGAGATGATTTCGAAGATTGTCCTTTTGACATGGGAGGTAACATTCTGGGACATGGGGACTCCAGGCATCCTGTAGAAAGCTCAAACCTGCAAAAACTTTGATCAGATTTTTTTGAGATTTAGGGATTACCTGAAATCTTGCAGAAAGATGATTCTGAATATTGTCCTTTCGACATGTTAGGTGACATTCTGAGATCTGGGGACTCCAGGTATCCTACAGAAAGCTCCAACCTACAAATATTTCATCAAAATATATTTTTCTAGGATATGGGGTTACCAAGGATCCTTCAGAAAAGTAAGCTTGAAAGCTCTTCTTCACAGAGCAAGGCATCCTTCTAGAATCTGGGGCTACCATGAATTCTGTAGAAGTTTAACCAAGAAAGATAGCTGTCTGGGATCTGGGGTTACCAAGAATTCGCCAGAAACTTAGTCATACAAATTCTTCTTCATAGAGAAACGTGTCCTTCTAGGACTTGGGGCTACATTGAGTCCTGCAGAAATTTAAACCAAGAAAGATAGCTTTTTGGGATCTGGGTTTTACCAAGAATCCGTCAGAAGCTTAGTCATATAAACTCTTCTTCTCAGAGAGAGGTGTCCTTTTGGGACTTGGGGCTACCTCGAGTCCTGCATAAGTTTAAACCAAGAGAGATATCATTTTGGGATTTGGGTTTTACCAAGAACCCAGCAAAAGCTTTGACTAAGGAAGGTTATGTCCTTCTAAGATTTGGGGTCCTCAAAGATCCAAGAAAGCTTGTGTTCTTTTGAGATCTGGGATCGCCAGGAATCTTGCAGAAGCTTAAACAGGCATTACCAAGAAATATGCCCTTCTGGGATCTAAAGTTGCAAGAAATCCAGCAGAAACTCAAACTTAAAAGTTATTCTTCACAAAAGAAGTACCATTCTGAGATCTGGGTATACCAGGGGTCCTACAGAAGCTTGAACATATAAACTCTTTCTTACCAAGAGAGGTTGTGTTCTTCTGAGATATGGGATTGCTAGGAATTCTGCAAAAGCTTAAACTTGGAAGTTATTCTTCACAAAAGAAGTAGCATTCTGAGGTCTGGGGATACTAAGGGTCCTACAGAACCTTGAACATGTAAACTCTTTCTTACCAAGAGAGGTTATGTTCTTCTGAGATTTGGGATTGCCAGGAATTCTGCAGAAGTTCAGACATGTAAACTGTTTCTTACCAAGAGGGCCACAAGCCATTCTGGGAGTCAAAGTCATCAAGAATCTTGCAGAAACTCCAATCTGAAAATTGTCTCACCAAGGGCACATCAATGGTCTTTAAGTGATATCTAATGTCAAACTGACAGCACTTTATGACTTATATCAAAGTCATGAAAGATTTCAATAAATGCATTATGATGCTGGAGGTTATCCAAAACACCTTGCAACATACGGAAGTGATCAAAAATTCCTTGTGGGGAATGTTTGAATCAAACAATCTAAAATTACCAAAAGAGTTTGGTTAAAACGTCCATTGGAGTATTCTCATCAAAGAGGACTTCTCACCGTTTTGAGACAATGGTCTTTTACCAAGAATGCACTCGAATTTCCTATCAAACCAGTGCCTAGGGTTCAGGATCATTCGCAGTGCATACACCTCGATCGATCAGGAGGACTTCCAAGGGACCGCAATGTTGGGCATGGTCAATGGTTTTCAAGAGGGACTTACAAGCAAGTCAAGGCTATTGAAGAGAAGTCTTCAACGTTTGCTCCAGGTTTACAAGTCAAGAAACCTGCAAATGAGAAAGAAGTAATCTTGCTCGAACTTCTTCGAGCTAAGCTTAGACATTAAACCCTACGTTAATCCAAATGCTTTAATCAGAAGAGACTTCTCAGGGTTGTAACGTAGGTAGGATTGGGGACTAAAAAAGAGCTTGTTTTTTGCTCAGAATACGCGAAGGGTTTAACATTGGTGATCACTGCAGGTTTGTCGTCGATCTTGTCCCTTCCGGTTCAAAGTGCATCTTCAGTCTTCGAAGTGCATTGATAGTCTTTGGAGAGCATCGTCAGTCTTTTGAGAACACTCTTTGTGTTTGGAGAGCATTACTGATCTTCGGAGAGCATCATCAGTCTTCAAGGCGCACATTTGTCTTTAGAGAATATCTCTCTCATGTTAAGACGGCGTCAATATCTTGTCTATGCTTTTGTCATCTGAATGTGACATAATCTGGGAATATCTTTCGCAGTCCAGCTCCCTTGGAATTTTCTTTTACAACTGGATCTCACTAGTGACCTATACAAAGGTATCATGCCATCTTTTGGCATTTACAAGATCAAACACATGATTCACAAGTATACAATCACTTGGATGGGCATTAGCCTTACTTTTACCAAGCACTTTGCTTTTTCTTGATGCCCAGGATTGGATTTTTCTCCTTTTTTTTTCTTTTCCTCATCTCTTGTTGAAATCCCATCTTTTCCTTTCTTTTGGGAACCAGGATTTTCAAATGAGTATGCTAGATATACAACTTGAATCTCAGCACTCAAACATTAACCCAGGAATTTTTCATAATTCCTATCTTTCGAACTCATCCGTTCTTGAAGTGACGTCGCTTCCGTCTTGGAATATGCAATGATCACCAACGGGTTTGTAAAACGAACGTATAGGCTCAACTGGGCTGTGCAAAGGGTAAAAGTGTATAGGATAGAGAAACGAATGTTTTTCGTCATCTTAAAGCACTTGAACTACCATAGAAGTTAAAATGACAAGCAACACACGAAGATTGATGCAAGTCTGAGCAAGAGAACTTCTAACCATTTACCTCCTAATACTGCTGGACTTACCTCTAGTTGGCCCCAATGTGGGGTGGTTCTTGACAGGGGTAAAGAATGAAACTGCCGTTCAAAGGGTTATCAATGGTTACCTATAGTGTTTAGGATAGAGAAATGAATGCCTCCGTCTTCCCAATCCATGTAAACAATGCGAATAATCCTTACATCTGTAGGTCAAGGTTTCGCTGTCCTTTCCACTCCACTCGTCTCTCAAGTGTATATAGGACGTGTTTAGATCAGGTTTGCCTCTTATCTAAGGAAACATCCTTTTGAACGGTTTAAACAACTCTTGTTGGAAAAGTTCATTTCGCTTTCTCTAAAACTTATCCTCTAAAGGGGATTTATGATGCACAATGCATATTTCAATCATGTTCAGATAACCTCCAAGTTTAAACATGAATGCCAATGACGTGACTGTGAAAATTTGGTGCCTTTCTAGACATGAGAATTGAATGCATGCTAGATTCCAAGAAGCCTCCAAATTTTAGTAATAAGGGTTCTGAAAGTTTTAAAACCTAAGAGATAGGGAAATGAGTACTTACCTGCCCAGCGTGGCTAAGGATCCCTGAAAATATAAAAGGAATATATCAGTGTATGCTCTCGAATTTCAGAAAATTGGAACGATACACCTTACCTTTGATTATGCACTCCAATGGAAGTGCATCGGTTCATGAAAATCTGCATTTTTCTTAACAACACAGAATGATTAAGTGTTCTAAAATTTCTTGAAATTCTCAATCTTTGGAGAGAAAGGACATGCACCTGACCATCACAACGTTAGGCCTCCTTGATCATGCGTTCCAATCTAAACGCCAATGCGCGGATTAAAGAAATCGACCATTTTGACCTACGGCGATGATCCATTTGTTTGATTAGGCAATGAATTCTGCTCGATGACTCCATTCATCCTTTTGGGTTTGTTCCATGCCACTCTTCGAAGTTCCCTCCACTCGATCTTATAGCCAAAGATCATTTCTTGAATGCTTAACTTCTGAAGCCGTTATCTCCCAACAATCATTCCGCCTTGAATTTGCGTCGGCGAGTTCTTTCCTTTTGAGTCCTTTTGAGTGCCAACAATTTTCTGTTGAAATTAAGGCCAATTCATATTAGGAGAAAGATCATTGGAGATCAAATTAGAACGACACAAAGTTACCCTTCATTCAAGTTTGTATCTTGAGGTTTGACTCTGATGTGAACGACTCTTCCATCACGTTCATTGATCTTGCTGGTAATGAAATGCCACTTTTTCATCCAGTCGCGTAGATGATTCGCTTGCCCCCACTTAGGCGTGACTTGTCATGGCTAGGTAATGCTTGCCCCAGCTAAATGGCTCTGTTCACTTTTGTATCTTCATGTAATACCCTATCCAATTTGGGATATCTCTTGCTTGGATCTTCCCTTTACTTTTCACCTTTGAGGTGTCATCCTTCCAATGTTTGAGAAAATCGTTTGCTTCGGGCGTCTTGTCACTTGTGACCATCCTTGTGATGTTCTCCTCTTATTGGACCCATGATAATGTCCTATCGGCGTATTCCGCCACAAAAAGAAATGGTTTTGCATTAGCAAATGCGAGAAAAAGAGGTAAATTGGATATGACACCCAACTACCATTCTTTTGTCAATTGTCGACATTTTTCTTTTGATTGAGTCCATTCCAATATTGTATACTGATATGGACAACATTTATCGAATCCCTCCATCCATGCTTGAAGGTGTTGGTAATATCATCAATCCATTTACCCCAGTTGGGCGACGTCTACCTTGGCCAAATGCCTTAGTACTTTTCATATCATTTGACAATTTCCAATCCTATTTGAAGAAGTCTTTGTACCTGTTCATGAAGCAATGAGTATTCATCCATGTTTAACTTTACATAAATCACCAAGGAACGTGATACTCCCTTTGAGGTATTGTATTTTCGTTGATCAAGGAAATCGTCTCTTTCGGTTGCTTTGTCCCAATAGGGCATGTCTTGATGCTTGTCGTCTTTGGGC
Organism: Rhodomyrtus psidioides; assembly: GCA_021437785.1. Classification (NCBI taxonomy): domain Eukaryota; kingdom Viridiplantae; phylum Streptophyta; class Magnoliopsida; order Myrtales; family Myrtaceae; genus Rhodomyrtus; species Rhodomyrtus psidioides. Next base: position 7,426,096 of record JAILYB010000027.1, on the reverse strand, counting down.
TTGATAACTTGCTCCAATATGCTATCTTGGTGGCACATGAGAATCTTGCCCCCAGCTTGGTCTCTTGACAGGAAAGGAGGGGTTTGCCCTAATGAAACTTCTTTTCTGGTTCTGGTTATTTATATCAACCATCTGAATCTTCAATCGCTTTTATCTACCTCTTGGTAGCTCGACATCTTTGGAATTTGTCGCATGACATCTTAGCGACCTTCTTAGTAATTCTACGAACCTGAGTCTTTCATTTCTGGATAAATGCCCATCGATCTTGATTTCTTTGATATTCATAGTGTCTCCTAAGTTAATATCAACTGGTTCTTCTGAAGTAGGAGGCATTGATTCCTCGAAGGCACTCCATTCTCGACGGATAGACGCATAACCTTTATCCTCATCTTCTTCCTCTGTCCTATAGTCCCAGTGGACCGCTTTAGGATCGTACTTTTCTACCGGAGGGACTTTTATAGTTACTGTCGTCTGATAAGACGTCTCTGGTTCAGCTGTGCCATCTTCTTCCTCTTCCGGCAATCGAATCACAACAGGTTTGACTAGGCAATCTTCTACCTTACTCAAGCTGTCAAGCTCTTCCAGTTTAATTACCACAGTCGTAGCGGCTTCAATCATTGGCACAATGTTGTCAAAGTCCCTTGAGGAGATTTCGTCTCTCAATCGACAATGTCGGTCGTCACTTCTTAGCTTTGCTGAGGTGGCAGATATTGGGTACTCTCTCATTCCCTAGAGTTGTTCAACTGATTTTTGTTGCTGGCCTTTCAATCTTTCTATTTCAGCATATTATTTTGTGTCAAGCTTAGTATCCTTCATCTAGTCAAGCGATGACTCAGGCTCTTTCGAAAAAGGCTTTTCCGGTCGAATGGGATCATCCATGCCTCCCCATTTGTCTGGTATAATATCCTATATTCTCTGATAGAAGCTAGGAGGAGCAGAGTACTTCACTTTAAAGTTGTATCCTCTAGAATTCTGACCCAGGTTGTCTACAATTTCACCCATTTCTAGCGCGTTAGCCATGAATCTGCGATCTGCCAGACTTCGCCTCTTGGCTTCCAGTTCGTCATCTTCGAATTCTTCTTCTAGTTTAGTAATTGGTTTAAGACTACCCGTCATCTCCTCGTATGGGATGTCCCATATGTTTCCCTGCTCAGTTTCGATCACAAATTGACCTCCCTCCAAGGTTAAATAGGCCTTGACTCCCTCGAATTCTTCATCAGTAACGTCTGACATTATTCCCAAGCTCATCATCTTGGCGATGCATAGTTTCTTCATGTCAGCAGAGATCTCCCCTCCTCTTGGGTATAGCGAAGCGACCGCCAGTATGTTGGTCAGCTTAGGTACGTCCACTTTCAGCTTAAGGTGGTCTTCCTCCTCTTCAGTGAATATTACCCCAATTGCTTGATGATCAGGGAGCGGGTTTTCTTGTACATTTGGAGCCACGTTGTCAAACTTCAGAATCTGGCTATCGATCAAAGCTTGTACCTTCAGCTTAAGGATATAACAGTTATCGACATTATGTCCCCTTTCGTCCATATGGTAGACACAGGTCTGGCTCTCGTCAAAACCTGGATACTTGACAGGATTCGCCCTAGGTGGTTCCTTTGCCACCAAGTGTTGCTCTAGCAACATTGGGAGTAACTTGGATAAAGGCCTCGGGAGCTGAGAGAACAGCTTTTTGGGTTGCCTTCTTCTAGGTTCTTGCCCTTTTGGTGCCGACCATGACGATCCTCACTTGGTCTGATTAGAACTGTTAAGCACCTTAGGTTTATGGGGGTCTGGTATGAATGCTATGTCGAGCCCGGCCTCTTTATCCTTTTTCAGGGGATACTATTTTCTGGTAGAAGCTTCATGAGGCCTCCTTTCTCTTAAGGCCCATTCGAGCCTTTCAGCCACCTTTATCAAGTGTGCGAAGGTCTGACATCCCGAGGTGTTCAACCTGTCGAAGTATTCGTAAGGGAGTGCTTTCAGGAACAAATCAACCAGCTCGTCTTCTGGGATTGACGACTTTACTTAGGTCGCCAAAGCTCGCCATCTCTGGGCGTATGCTCTGATCAATTCACCTCTTGCCTTTGAGGTTCGTAAAAGGTCTTCCATCGTTGGGGCTGTAGCCGTATTGAACTTGTACTGTCTAAGGAAGTCCTCTGCAAGATCTTCCCACCTTTCATAATCATCCAGGTCCAATTCAATGAACCAAGCCAAAGCGGCGCCAGCCAGACTTTCTTGGAACGTGTTCATCAGTAATGGAATATAATCCGAATATTGCGCTATCTTGTGCAGATAATATTTGAGGTGAGCGCGGGGACAGCCTGTCCCATTATACTTCCTCACGAAGTCGGGTTCCTTGTAGTCAAGAGGAGTCTCTACCTTAGCGAAGGGAGATATCTTGTCGAAACGGGCCAACTCATAGCCCTAGCTACTTAAACATTCTTCAATCTTGGCTGATCTCTTAGCCTCCACTTCATTTTTTACAGTCTGGTTCCCCTTTTCTTCCTTCTCGAGGTTGACAACAACAACAGGGGGTGCTTTTTGTTATGACTGGATGTTTGGTATACGGACATCTTCCTCTGCATGTTGGGTATCTCCTTTCGTTTCCTTGTCAGCCATATCAGGTGCAAATGGCAGATTTAGATTGTCCTGGTTAGGAGCTACTATCTGTCTGGCTTGGGAGGCTTCCAGCATCGCCTTAATATCAGCCATCATAGTTGCCTTTGAAGTATTTGATATTTCCCCTTCATTTATTGGGTCTTGGCATTTTCCTTTCATTTGGACTTTCTGCTTTGACATGTCATCATCTTTCAAGGAAGAATATGCATGTAAATGATGTACACGTGATACGCATGATGCAAGTGATATAAGATGGTTCGTGTTCGCAACGAAAAATGGATTCGTGCCTTTCACTCTATTCACAGAAAATATTTCTTTATCAAGTATGCCAATTTGTAAAGTTTGAATTCTTTCTTTTCGAATGCTCTTTTCGAAGAGACTTCTAATTGGTAAGGAACTTTTTCAAGTTTTCTCGAGAATTTTGTTCACAAATTGAGCCATTTTGACACTCTTGAAATCATCTATCCTAAATGCATGTATGAGATGATATGAAAAATGGGTACTCCATGTTCTATCACTTGAAGTCGTTGCTTCTTGGGAGTCTTGACTCTGTTCATCACCTGAGAGGAAAAAGATAGGAAATATTCTTCTCACATCTGATTGAAACTTATTTAGGAACGATACGTCTTTTTCTATCAAGAGGGATGGCTCGGCATCGTTCTTCTTGGAAGTGTTGTTGCTATGGCGGAAAGCTTTTTGCATTCAATGGATGGATTTCATTTCATTACGTTCCATGGGTGATAACCATCGTTTCAGGGACTTGCCCCATGTATCACCATGGTGAATCTATGTCTTCGGCTTCGGCATGCTTTCTGGATAGGGAAATGATTTGCCTCTAGCAACTTAGTACTCCACCTTGAGTTAGTTGATTTAGCCATATGAAGCTCCATTGTATCTCGCTAATGCCTTCCATGTTGGTTGAGTCAATCACTTCCATGTCAGGTGATTTTGGCGTTTGACATCCTTCAATCTATTTTGACACATGTCTTAAACTAACATTCTATGTATATGAAAGAGAAACATCTCAGTCATTTGTATGGAATGAAGTCAGGATAATGGACAATTTACTCCCTTTTGTGACATCAGAGGATAAAACTTCATCGTAATTATCCGAAGGTCTCGGCATTTGATGTTCCACGATGTTTGACACTATTTGGGTTCTGTCACTCTCCTTCTTGAGGTTGGGTGATCTTTCGCCACTTTAGCTCTATTGATGCATTTCAATCTGTTTAGAGAGAAAGAAAAATGTTTGACATTTGATTATGAAAATCAATTACTAAAACAAGTACTCCCTCTTGATTCAAAGAGGGGCAACGATCATCTCTTCGTGGTCTTTTCGATTTGTCACGGCTGCATGACGCTCCTCAAGCACCCTACTACTTGAGATCCACAAGTGTAGATTTATCTCTATTTGTGTACATTTACACCTTGAAGTGTTGCTTCGTATATAAGCATTCAGTTTTCTTCATCCCTACATATAGAAAAGGAGATGATCATTTCATAACTTGAGAGGATTGAAATGAATAACGATATACACCCTTTTGTGGTTGAGTGATCATCAATTTCATGGTGAGAAACACGAGTATTTGTACTCCTTGAGACGTGCTTCAATTGGCGATCGTGCCATGTCACATTGGCCTCCAGTTTTGAGGGTCCACAATTGAGTCTTTTTTTTAAGGGACAAATGTCAACCTCACGCAATCCTTTTATTTCACCTAAATGACATGAGGAATGAATAAGTCAATTGTTGCACAAAAAGCTCTAATTGAAACGATCACAGATTCACTATCCTAGAGCATATTTCCTCAGCTCCCATTATTTTGAGCATCAGAGGTGAAGGAATGTTCCTTAACGATCCCCATTCATTTTTTATAATCTCCTGCAAGTGTGAGTAACCATGTCATTCTATAAACAAATCAATTTAATTTGGAACGAATACATCCTTTTCGATTTGGAGAGGTTGATCCAAATTAGGTTGCCCCTTTTTCATGTTATCTTGTTCTAGGCTTATCATAGCCAATTCATCTTATTTTGGAAATCCAATGGGTGGCGCCTGATGAAGGCGCATTTCCTTTCATGTTACAAGGAAAACAAGTCTCGTATCATTGGCCTTCAGCCATTTTGACCTGTTGGCAAAAAGAATAACCAAGCAAGTCAAGTATAACACTCGAAGTTTTTATTGGAACGATTATAGTTTTACCATCGTTCGATCACATCTCGCATGCGATTAGATGAAGAAATCTTCAATAAATGTCTGTCATGTATAACCTGTCAGAAAGGAGACACACTTAGCATTTTACATAGCAAAGACATCTCTTAATGAGGTCGCCTCTTATAATGAAAGCAAGGCGACAATACATATCCCATAATCCCTATTTACGGGCTTCTGATATCCGCTAAGATTTCAAGATAAGAGGAGACGTCATTAAAAGATCGATCCACGGTCATCAATCAAACGCCCATTTAATTCCAAACGTTTAATACGCAAATGGGGGCATTAATCTTGAAAGATTGCTTTGTGACATTTTTCTTGTAAAAATCATGTGATCCTTGTTTTTAAGAAATCACTACACAAAATGTGATTGCAAATATGGCCTTAACTTTATGCCCCAAAATCTTGAATTGGAAGAATTTTAGACATAAAAAATGTCATCTTAATCCATGATTGAAAATTTGGATGAGCCATCTATTCCGTAGGGACGGCTTAGAAGTGTTTCAACTCTGTATCCAAAATTCATTGTCAAAAATTTTCATTTGTAAACTCAAACACACAGGGCATTCGGTTGATTTTCATGAATTTCCTATCATGAAATTTCACTAGGAAATGAACAAGTAGAGAGAGAAGTCATACTTACAATGATCAGCAAGATTTTTTTTTTTTGGATTTTAGGTATACCAACCTTCCATAGACATGCGCAAGAGACAAGTGTGTATACTCTAAAAATCAAAAATCAGGTAAGGAACCTATGGCTAAGGCTCCCACGATCCAAATATGGCAGATTCCTCCCCAAGAGTATCCACTCAAGAGGGCTAGATATCGCCAATTTGGATTGTGAGCGGGAACGAACACGAAAGTCTCAAGTGCCATCAAACACGAGATCCTTTCGTACCCTTTCCCTATCTAAGGTAACCTAAAAGGTGCTTGTAGTCGGGGTTTGACCGCGAGAGTGTGCGATGTGTCGTGATCATCACAATGCAAGGTCATGCACAGCAGTTTGTAACAAACACCGCTTCAATATGTGCGTAAAATAAACATACATTCCCAACTCCATCCTGTAGGAAAAATGTCAACAATCACTCCACCCCTTATTTCTCCAATCTGCAAAAACATCTAATACAATGGTTAGTGCACGTACCTCAACTTCGAGAGCATCTGCAGAAAACAAGGTCAGATAAGCAAATCAACTTTTTAATCGGCTCAAGTCCTCTGGAATTCTTAACCCGAGATTTTGGTTTTGAATAGTCCCTAGTGGAGTCGCCAGTCTGTCGCGACCCTCTCTCGGAGGAGGGGGCGAATGGGCCGCCCGATCTTCACCTGATCGGAAGTGGGCCTCTCCCAAGGTCCATTACCCAAATCGCAACGGCTGGATATACTTGGTCGACCTTCAGTGCGGTCTGGTGACATGTGATATGTATACATGCCAAGGAGTCGCCACCAATCGTTTCGTGGAGGGTACGATCGGAAACCATATCGAATAGTTGGGAGCAATCTATTCGATTCTGCGGAAACTAGAGAAATGGGATCGGGGACTTTGTTACGCCAACTGTCAGAGTTGACGCCCTTTCGGCACCTAAGTTGAATGATTTATCTGATCCTAGGATTTCATACAGATGAGTGGGGTACGGATCCTAATTCTAGGAGTTCATGCAGACAGGAATGGCTATCTTATCACTCACAATCATTAAGAGTAAATGCGCAAATCAAGGATCCAGTACATGCGGATAAAACACATGAAAGCAGCATGGCATCCCTAATGAGGCCCTATTAGCCTAGAGAAATATCAATCAAGGCTTAGGAGTAATTTGACATGATTCGTCCATGAGGGGTAGAATCGTAATTTTGAGAAAAGGGACGGGACTCGAAAACCCAAGCCTAAGAATTGATCTCCTAACCGACCCTAATTCTTACCTTGGCATTATCGGCCTTATCTCGCATATACAGTAGAGGCAACTTACCCCTAAAGGGTAATATCGTCAAGTTTCGGAAGAACTGATAAGAAATCCAAAAAATAGGGTTGACTAGTTGTCTTTGGTCAATCCTCGATTTTTGAGGATTTCTGAAGTGTCTAGGATTTTTCCACAATTTTCATACATTTTTTTGGATTTTCTAGAATTTTCTAGCATTTTTTAGGATTTTCTAGAATTTTTCTGATTTGTTTTTATTTTTAAAATCATTTTCTGATTTTTTTTATTTTAAAAAAAAATATTATTCGAACCGGGTCGGATGACTCGGCCCATGATCCGCGGGCGACCGACCCGGCCCGGATCCGGGCCCGCACCGAAACGGCACCGTTTTGGCCCTCTCCCGCTCGAATTTTAATTTCCCGCCTAATTCAAACCAACGGTCCTGATGGTGCCACGTGGTGGACGCGCGGATGGTCTGATCTAACAAAGGCAACTGACAGACACGATTTAAATGTAAGGTTGAATCATGACCGTTCGATGCAAGGCTTTTTTTTTTATACCGAAAATGGAGAGATCTCGACACGTGGCACCCATCCCACCGTCGGATCAATTCTTCTTCTTTTTTGTTATTCGGTTGCAATAACCGGTGCTGACGTGGCTGCCACGTCATCGCCACGTAGGCGTTTACCTGGTCAACTTTCGTTGACCGGTCAACAGCCTCGCCGAAGAAGAAGATCGGCGTCGGTGCTCCCTTGCCGGCGCCTCGTCAGAAGACCATATCTCGACCTTCCGATACCCAAATCTCGCGAAACCAACGCCATTAAACTCGTATCGATCTCCTCTACAACATATCAAAGCCTTGACATAGCAGAATCACAAATCATACACATACCATCTCCGACCGAAGTTAAGCTCCGGCGACTACTCGCCCTAGCCATTTCTAGCGTTACTTGGCTAAAAAAAAATCAATCAGGAAGCATCACCAAGGGTCGAGAAGACTTACCTGCCCATCGTGAGGGCTCGGTTTGGTCTAGAACAAGCCATGGGGGTCACGACCGATCCGAGAGAGTTGGAGGCCAACTCGACGATTTAGGCCATGAAATAACATGCGATCAAAAGCAAAAGTGCTCAGTGAATCGAGACAAACAGATCGCAACCAGAATCGCAGCCAATAAATGGCTCTAACTTAAGTTGCCATTAAAGGCCGAGAGGAAGCTCGAGGAGGAATCTCACCTTTTTTTGAGATCAGGGGCTGATTGAACGGGTTCGGAAGCTTCTCCGGAGCTCTAGGAAGTCGACGATGATGATTGTCAGCTTCAGTTTTGCTGAGGATGATTCGACGAAGCTTGCACAGGCTCGGTGGGAGCAAGCTTCGGTCTCTCTCTCTCTCTCTCTCTCTCTCTCTCTCTCTCTCTCTCTCTCTCTCTCTCTCTCTCTCTCTCTCTCTCTCTCTCTCTCTCTCTCGTTATCCTCTCTGAGGTCGTTCCTCCTTCTTTTGTGTTCGTTCTCTCTTTTAACCGCCGACTAAATCCCTTTTTCTTCTTCTTGATTGGGCGCCAGATTCTGTTAGAGGCAGTCCCAGCTGGACTCGTACGTGCGACGCCGATTCTGGCGAGCTAGAGATCGTCGGGTTTGTGTGGGTAGATCATCGAAGCTTCCTTTGTCGTCTGGGCATGCCAATTAGAGGTTTTATTTTCCCTTGCTTTCTCTGCGGGTTTACTGTTCGTGCGCGAAGAACAGAAGGAGAAAGTGTTCTCCTTATTCTACCAGTTTTGGTCAATGGGTTGACTGGGTTGGGTTAACCCGACCCAGTCCACCCGATTTGGAACTTTCCTTCAAATTGGGTGCTCAAATATCTAAAAATCATGGAATTGACTGACTCTACAATCGGATTTTATAGCGTGAAATTCACCTAAGCAAGATAAAATTGGGCTGAATCAGTTTTGATTTATACAAAAGCCCTAAATCTAAGACAAGATCCGAAATGCAATTTTACCAAATTGGACTTTTTAACAAATGAATCGGAACCAATCGAGCCCACCTTAAGGTTCAGGAGGTCGAGTACTATAGGGTAGAAGCATTGGGGTTCTATGGGTGTCCCTCAGAAAAGTTTAATTTCAGAATTGGCACTATAGGGACTAAAATGAAAGAATTTTTATGCAATTAGGTCCCTAAATCCAAAATGGATCAAATCAGCGTACACTTGAACCAAATTGAAATGTGGGGCAATCAAGTCGAATGTCAAGATTCAGAAAATGCAAAATATTACAAATAAAAAGACTCAAAACATATTTTTTTGACAAATTCAACCCTATGCGTTACAAAGAAACGTACAAAATTAAACTTGAATTTCGACTCTTGATGAGGTCAAAATGACAAGGGATTTAAAATAAAAATATCAACTATTTTCTTATAATTTTGTGAGATCAAATGCTATTTTTGTTGATTTTTCTAGTATTTTTCTATTTTCTAAAAATACTAAAAAATGCGAAAAATATGAAAAATTATTTTTTTTTGTCAAAAATGGTTCCTTAAGCTTGGCCAAGGTCATCAAAGTTGATTTTATAATTTTTTGACTTTTTATGGATTTTTTTGTGATTTTTCAAAATAAGACTGAAAAAGACTTGGTCAAAAATCAGGTTTCAACAGAAAGGAAATGGCTTTTAAACTAACGAGTTGTTAGTTAATTAAAGCCTAATTAAGCCTGCGAAAGAGCCAACGAGCCCACAGTGAATGTTGAAATTTCGGCTAGCCCATACAGGGGGCGAAGTCGAAATCTTCAAGAAATTAACATTCAATTCCGTGCAATTTGGCCCTCCAGGACTTAATATAAATCACATTATTGAGCCTAGGTCTATTTTGCAAAAAAAAAAAAAAGGCCCCTGACTTGCAACGACTTTGCCGATATAAATGTTGTTGTGTCTAGGGTTTGTGACATCAACAGTTATACAAAATTCACGTGACAAAATGATTGAAAAAGTTGGCAGATCGTTTTGAAAGTTTTGGTACTTAATATAAATCATAGCCCAATTGGTCCTTGGATCTTCCCCCCTATAATAGGGGGGAAGATTCAAGGGCCAAGAATTTAATGATCCCCTACCATTGTTGACACCTGATTTTTGACCATCTTTTATTTTAGTTTTTATTTCTAAAATTAATTAAAAATAGCAAAAAAGGTCAAAAAATTGCAAAATCAACTTTGGGAGCCTTAGCCTAGCCTTAGGAACCAATTTTGAACAAAAAATATTTTTTGAATTTTTTAATATTTTTTGGAATTTATTTAATTATAAAAATACCCAAAAAATCAGAAAAATACCATCCGTGGTCAGAAAATTACAAAAAAATATTCAGAAATTTTATTTTAATTCTCTCTTTAATATTTTCACTTTTTATTAGGGAAATTCGGTTTGGTTCATTGGGTTCCTTCACAAACCTAATCCCGAACCGGGCCTAAAAAATCCTTTTCGAGTCTTTTAATTTTCAATTCTCGGTTTTTATAAGCTATGACATTGGAATCTAAAGTACTGAAATGCAATTGGGTCAATTTGCCCTCCAATTTGATCAATTTTAACCAAAAGGGCTTAATTGCATAAAAATCTTTCAATTTAGTCCCCGGTTTCACAATTTTTGAAATTAAATTTCACACGGGCACACCCATTAAAATTAAACACCTCTGCCCAACAGTTTTCATCATGCTGAATCCATTGGTGGGCTCAATTTTGGCTAATTCGATCGTTTAGGCCTTCGATTTGGCGAAATTAAATTTCGGATCCTAGGGACAATTTGGGGTTTTCACAGAATTTCAATAAATTGATTCACGAAAATACCCATATTTGATGGAAAACATGTCAAGGAATCCGATTTTGCCATCAATTTCATGAAAAGAGGTCATTTAGGGGGTCAATTTGGCGATTTGGGCGATTTGGCCGAACCGGGCCGGTCGGGTCCGACCCGACCCGACCCGGTCCGACCCGGATCTGCAGATCATGCACAGAATGTGCAGAATCTGCAGAACGTGGACAGCAAAAAACAGGGGAACGTGGGCATGCGGGTTTTCGAAAAAAACAAAAGGCGAACGAGCGTGGGGGACAGAAGAGGGAGACCCATGCTCGTGTTCTGAACGTGGAGTAGGCACCGAGATCGCCGGTCGGCCATAAAAATCGGCGGGATTCTCGGTTTAAGGGGAGAGGGAGGCCGAGAGAGAGGGGGATTTTTTTTTTAGCGGAGGGGGAGCGCGAAGAGCTTCCTCGGACCTTCAACGTACCACAGCAAACATCGCCAAGGGCTTGGCGGTCGTCGGCAAGCTCCGGACGTGTCGGTATTCTCTCTCAACCTCCATTTCTCGCGCGCCTATAACGTGTTCGACGAAATGCCCGAATGAGGGCTTGATATTTTGACTCTCGGCCGAGCTATCCCCGAGCTCTATTTGTGCGAAAACCGCCTTTAAGCTTCATTAGAACTTGTTATAAGCTTGTTTCCATATTCATTTTGCACGGAACGATGCCGGGAGCGATGGCCGGAGTTCGATGTGCTCGGGCCGAGCCTAAAACTCACACCGGCGAAGCCCACGGCCACCGACCATCAAAGGACCATAGGTAAGCTTCTAAACCTTCCTTAGATGCCACGTGAATGCCCGGAACCGAGTTTAGTCGAATAAAATTTTCTACAAAATTCCTCGCCGGAGCCGGGTTCGGGGAGGTCCGGTTTTGCCTATTTGGGACGTGTTCATGGCCTTCATTTCTGTGGTATGATGATGTTGAAATGTTAGGGAGTCTAATGGTGTAAAAATCTCCAAGAAATTCTGAGTTTTGGTCAATTTTGGGCATTTTCCGGCGACCTCGCCGGAATTTTTACTATTCCCGCCGGATTTTTCACTGTTCATCGTCTTCTCCGGCGACCCTCCGGCCGGTCAACGGCCGACGTGGCGTGCCACGTAGGCAGCCACGTCAGCCGGGTGGGGTCCGGTCCGCTTATTTTCAAATAAAACAAACGGACGGCCACGATCGCGACACGTGTCGCGATCCTGGATTTTTGGAAAATTAAATAAATGATTTTCGAATAATCGATCCGGCGGACGAGGATGTGCCACGTGGCTCACTGAGGGACATCCGATCTTGTACAAGATCGGACGCACCAGAGGAGGCCACGTGGCACATTCTAGAGCGTCCGATTTGTAGGTTTTTCTAAAAAAGAAAATAAATTAAATTTTGATCCGACGGCTATTATTGAGCCACGTGGCTCACTGAGGGACGTCCGATCTAGTGGAAGATCGGATGCACAGGATGAGGCCACGTGGCGCGATGAGAACCGTCGGATCCGGGGAATTTGCGGATAATTAAATAAAATAGATAAAAAATCAAAAAAATTGTTAAAAAATGGAAAAATGTTTAAAAATATAAAACGGCGTCGTTTTAGGCCGGTTTCGACCCCTAGGGTCGAGAGGCGTGGGCCGGGTTTGACCCGGCCCGGAAAATATTTTTTTAAATATTTTATAAAAAAATTCAAAAAAATAATAAAATAATCAAAAAATCAATAAAAAATAAAAAATCATGAAATATTCAAAAAATTCGAAAAATTCAGAAAAATTCTAAAAAATTCTAGAAAATAGGAAATGGCAATATTCAACTGGCCACGACCCGTTTCGGGTCTTTTGACCCCCGATCTTTTCAAAAATGACGGTTTTGCCCTTTCGGCAAACCGTCTTCCAAAAAATTTCTAAAAAATCCAGGAAAATCCCAAAAAATAGGAAATGGCCATAAACAACTGGCCAAGACTCATTTCGGGTGTTTTAAACCCCGAACCTTCTTCAAAAATGACGATTTCGCCCTTAGGGCGAATCGTCTTCCAAAAATTGAAGAAAAATCAAGAAATTCCAAAAAAATTCTCAAAAATGGGAAATGGCCACAAACAACTGGCCATGGAATATTTTGGGTAATTCGGTATCCAAACCTTCCAAAAAATGACAATTTTGCCCTTCGGGCTAATTGTCCCCGAATCTTCCCATTTTACCCCTAGCCCTAAATCACATCTTCCCTAAGCCCTTATGGCTATACTAGGAGGCCAATGATTGAAATTGATGTGCATTGACATGATTTATTTATGCACTTGACTTGCGCTTTCATTAAAATTGACTGTGATTGATAGGAATAGTCTTCCAATCTGCATGAAACCCTGACTCATACCTATCTCACCCAAAATTGCGCCTGCATGAACTCTTAGCCAGGAAAATCTCTCGCGTTAGGTACCGAAAGGGCGTTGGTAATGACACCAGCGTAACCAAGTCCCCGAACCCAAAATCTCTGGTTCCGCAGAACTGATCGATCTCTCCCAATCGGTCAGTAAGGTTTCCGGTCTACCCTCCAAGAAAGACCGGTGGCGACTCCAAATGCATGCACAATTTGCACATGCCACCACGACCACACTGAAGGTCGAAAGCGATCGACTCTTATCGTCGAATCCCTCAATAAAGATACTCCCGCCGCGATTTGGTATGGGCCTGGGAGGGCCCGCGCCGATCCACAGCCCGCGATCGGTAATCCATTAGCCGCGCCCGTTTTTATTTCGGACGGGTCGCGACAACCATAAAGGTAGAGGATCCGGATCCATGTACAACTGCAACGCATGAGAGAGTTCGCAGATCAGCCATATATGTGTTCTTGTAATTATGTGCGTGTGTTTGTGGTGAAGGGATGGTCTGACCTTTTCTCAAAAGGGCAAGCCCTGCCCTTTGAATCCGAGTCGTCCTGTTATGAATGGACGACCCAAATTATTACTAAAAAAATATAAAAAAAATCCAAAAAAATCCAAAAAAATTGCTCCCTAAAAATAAGAAATCTTGGCCGTACGTCTAAAAACGGACGGCCCAAATCCTAAGGGCAGGCGCCTGCCCTTTTAAGGGAAGGGAAGACGATCCGGATCCGTGTTTTTTTTTTTTGGGGGGGGCGAGGAGTGCTTTAACCCGTGTTTTTCTTTTTTTTTTTAGAGAGAGAGAGAGAGAGAGAGAGAGAGAGAGAGAGAGAGAGAGAGAGAGAGAGAGAAGAAGAAGAAGAAGAAGAAGAAGAAGAAGAAGAAGAGGAGTTTCCGGCCAACTCCCTTTAACCGAGACTTTTTCCAGCAACATCATTTTGGCATTGATGCTCTATTCTATGGCTACTACTTTTCCTCTGTTCGGTGGTTACTAGTCCTCTTTGTTTCGATTCTACTGCTATCTCCGTTCTGCTGTTGTCTCTGTTCAGTGATTTTGCTATTATATTATTCGACACTTGATTTTCAATCAGTTTATTTTTAGAAAATACTTAAAAAAAATTAAAAAAAAAAATCAAAAAATTACAAAATTAACTTTGAAAATCTTGGCCAAGTCTAGGGAACTATTTTTTGGACAAAAAATAATTGTTAATTTTTTTTGTATTTCTAATATTTTTTGAAAATAGGAAAATATTTAAAAATCAATAAGAATAGGATTTGAGGTCGCAAAAGTACACAAAAAAACGTCTATATTTTTCTTTAATATGCTCTTCATTTTGACCTCTCAAAATTTCAAAAATTTGATTCAGGTTTATATGTTCCTTCATTGAACATAGGCTTGAATTAATCCAAAAATTTACCTTTGAGTCATTTTATTTGTAATTTTTGAATTGTTTCAGATTCTTGACATTTGACTTTAATTCCCTGCATTGCAATGAGCCCTTGAATGGAGAGAAATTACATTATTGCATGAATTGGACTTAAACGCAAAAAAATCTTTCAATTTAGTCCCTGTATCATTAATAAAATAAAATAAATCAAAATCTAGGGACTGCCATGAAAAATAAAGACCACTAACCTATAGATTTCAACATTTTGAATTGATTTGTTGGGATAGTTCGTGTTGATTTGCCAGCTTTTTGATTTGCTTGAGGCTTATGTGTCCCAGCTTCTTGTGCCAAAGTTCTGGATCGTCTTCAACAGATATAAGACATTTTTCTTCCTAAGATGATGTATCCAGAAGGTACATATTGCCATGTTTTTGTCCATTGATTGAAGACTTATTGTCTTGGTTTGTTCCTGAGCATTTATTTTCTGCAAAAGACACTTTGTATCCAATATCGCACAATTGACTAATATTAATAAGATTGAAATTCAAACAATTGACCAATGAAGCATTATTGATGTGCAGGTTGTCAATCTTCACGATTCCTTTGCCAATAATTGTTCCTTTGAAATTCAAACCATTGACCAATGAAACATTATTGATGTGCAGGTTGTCAATCTTCATTGTTCCTTTGCCAATAGTCGTTCATTTGTTATTCCCTCCAAAGGAAACATTTCCTCCATCAAACATCTCAAGATTGATGAAAATTGTTGCATCTTCAGTCATGTGTCTGGAGCACCCATTATCAATGTACCATTTATTTTTCCTTTTCATTGATACCTCGTGGTCATCATCTGAGTCTGCCATGAGACAAATGTTGGTGTATTCATCATCACTTTCACATTCCGTATTGCTCCAAGTCTCTACTTTCAAGACTCTCTAGGATTTATCATCCTTGCCTTTCATTTTCAACAAAGGGCAGTTTGGTTTGATGTGGCCTCTCTTCTTGCATTCGTAGCAAGTGACCTCTTGGCTTTCATTTTTGACCTCAGATGATCTTTTCTGATCAAATCGTCTGAAGTCCTTTTTGTCTTTGAAGTTCCTGCCTTTCTTGGCCATTCTTCTAAATCTTTTGACCATGTGTGCTAGTTCCTCATCGTCTTCATCTTCTAAGCTTGAAACATTGTTGCGAGGAACCAAGCGATCGAACAATAAAATAGATAGAACGAGTAAAGTAAATCGGACACCAGATGTACGTGGTTCGATCGAAAAGATCTACGTCCACGGGGAGAGCAGCAACGAATTCCACTATAGAACAAGCGATACACGGAGATTACAGATCACTCGAGTTTCACAAACACTCTCAGTGTTTCCCAAGCCCCAATTACATCCAAGAACGCACACAGTATTTAGCCCTCAATTCCTAGCGAAATAATCTCTCAATCTCGTAAAGAAATTTAAACACAAATCTAATGACAAGATTTAGTCAACCAAACACTAGCATTCTACTCTGACCTCATGCAAGAAGAGGACGCCAGGATGTAATTCCAAAAACCCATGCCCTTCAGTAACGGCGCATCAAGCACTCAAATAATTGGTGCTTCAAGAACTCTCTCTGCGATAATTTCAATCCCCAAGACACATGAGAATATATACTTGTCAGACTCCATGGATGGCACAATATAAAAAAAAAAAAAAGGAAGAGAGGAAAACTCCATCTTGGATTCAGTCAACAAAAGGAAGTCCAGTTGACTTCCTTTTGTTTTATATCTTTCACTACTCCAACAGAAGGAAAAATCACGTTTTATGCTTCATATCTTCCTGAATATTTTTATTCTCCATCTTGGGATATCACCGAACAGAGGATAATTATCGTGGGCTCAAAATAAACTTTATCCAATCTTGATTGAATCTTCAAAATAACATCCTTAATCTTTAAGATAACTTTCCCAATCAAGATATATTTTCTCTTTGGGCTTAAACTTGAGACATAAAATCAACAAACATCATAATCAACATTAGATTTTAAGGTGATGGATTTCTTACCTTTTGATGTGGCATCCTGTCGCGACCCTCCCTCGGCAGAGGGTTAATGGGCCGTCCGATGTTGTATGATCGGACACGGGCCTCTCCCAAGGTCCCTTACCTAAATTGCAACTGCTGGATATACGTGGTCGACCTTCAGTGTGGTCTAGTGACATGTGATGAGTGTACATGCCAAGGAGTCGCCACCAATCGTTTCGTGGAGGGTACGATCGGAAACCCTATCGAATAGTTGGGAGTAGTCTATTCGATTCTGCGGAAACCAGAGAAGTGGGTTCGAGGACTTAGTTACGCCAACTGTCAGAGTTGACGCCCTTTCGGTACCTAAGCTGAATGGTTTATCTGATCCTAGGATTTCATACAGACGAGTGGGGTACAGATCCTAAATCTAGGAGTTCATATAGATGGGAATTATTACCCTATCAATCACAATCAATAGAAATAAGTGCGTAAATCAAGGATTCAATACATGCGGATAAAACACATGAAATCAGCATGGCATCCCTAATGATGCCCTATTAGCCTAGAGAAATATCAATCAGGCTTAGGAATGATTTTGGCATGATTTGCCCATGAGGGGCAAAATCGTAATTTTGAACAATTCGGGGAAAATCCACCTTAAAATGGGCCAATTTGTCATTTTAGACGAATTGTAAAGTCAAAAGACGGGGGAAATAGGATTGGCCATCAATCCAATCCATTTCCCATTTTTTGAGAATTTCCAAGATTTTTCTGGAATTTAAAAGGTGATTTTACCCTTAGAGGGGTAAAATCATCATTTCGGGCAAAGACGAGGACTGAGAATCTCAAATATTATAGTTGGTCGTCCACCTGACCCAAACCCTAACTTCAAGCAATTTTCGGGACTCGATTGGGACAAGAAAGACGATTTTCCCATTGAGGGGTAAAATCGTCATTTCGAGAAAAGGGACGGGGCTCAAAAATCTAAGCCTAAGAATTGGTCGTCTAATTGACCCTAATTCTTACCTTGGCATTATCGGCCTTATCTAGCATGCACAACAGAGGCGACTTACCCCTAAAGGGTAATATCGTCAAGTCTCGGAAGAACAGACAAGAAACCCCAAAAATAGGGTTGACCAGTTGTCTGTGGTCAATCCTAGATTTTTGGGGATTTTTGGTGTGTCTAGGATTTTTCCAAAAATTTTCCACATTTTTTTGGTATTTTCTGGAATTTTCTAGCAATTTTTTTGATTTTCTAAGATTTTTCTGATTTTTTTTATTTTTTAAAATCATTTTCGGAATTTTTTATTTAAAAAAAAATGTTATTCGGGCTGGGTCGGGTGACCCGGCCCACGACCCGCGGGCGACCGGCCCAACCCGGATCCGAACCCCGCGCAAAACGACACCGTTTCCACCTTCCCGCTCGTTTTTTTTTAATTTCCCGCCCAATTCAAACCTACGGCCTAGATCTTGCCACGTGGCGGACTACGGACGGTCTGATCTTCATAATGAACCAACGGTCCAGATTGAAAGGCTTGACTAAATCTTAACCGTCCGATCTAAAGTATTTTTTATTTCTGAAAATTATTTTTTATTTCCGAAAGAGTGAGATCGCGACACGTGGCCAACTACCCACCGTCCGACCTTTTTTGTTTTATATTCAGTTATATCGAACGGCTGACGTGGCTGCCACGTGGGCGCCACGTCAGCGCCACGTGGCCGTTGACTCGGTCAACCACCGTTGACCGATCAACGGCTCACCGGGGAAGACGACCGGCGCCGGCGCTCCCTCGCCGGCGCCTCGTCGGAAGGCCATATCTCGGCCTTCCGACGACCAAATTTGACGATTCCAATGCCATTCGACTCCCACGGATCTCCTCTACAACATATATCGCAATGAACATAGCAGAATCAAGTTTGGCAATATCACCATCCTAGGCCGGAGCTAATCTCCGGCGAGAGGCCGCCCTAGCCATTTCTGACGATATCTAAGCCTATCAATCAGTCAAGAAGCATTATGGGAGATCGAAGAGACTTACCTGGCCATCGGTGAGCTTCGATTTTGCTCGGGTCGAGCTCTCAAGCTCTCAACAGGTTCGGATGGTCGGAGGTCAGACCCGACGTTTCACACAAGGAAAATGCAAAAAATCCAATGGAAAATGATCAGTGATGCACAAGGAGTAAATCGCGACTCATAAAACGCAAAATGATCCAGAGGACCGCAAGTCGCCATTAGAGGCCGAAGCCAAGCTCGGGGAGGAGTCTCACCTGTTTTGGCGATGAAATGCGACACCGCTTGATTCTGGCGACTCCTTGGGATGTCACGAAGCTCGGAGGATGTATCCGAAGCTTCGGTTTCGCGCCGCTCGCCGTGGTCGAGCCTTTGAAACTCACGGCTTTCTTCCTCCCACGGCGCCACTCTCTCTCTCTCTCTCCCTCTCTCTCTCTCTGCGAGCTCCTCTCCTCTCTTTCTGAGGTCGTTTCTTGCTTGTGGACCTTCGGTTCTTGCTACCCCGCCTAAAATCAACGACGAGCTCCTCTCCCGCGAGCTTTCTCTCTCTCTCCTTTTCTGCTCTTCGTCCCCCGTTCTTTCTTTTTTTTTTTGTTCGTTCGGTTCTGGCCCTGTTGCCGAACCTCCCACCGAATTCCACCACCTTCAACTGACTTCTCCAACTGACCTTTTTTTTTAGTTTCTTCCTTCCCCTTTTTCTTTTGCGCGCGGGTGCTCTTGGGGGGTGGTGAACAGTGACCGGGTCTCTGGGTCGGACCCGCCCGACCCGTCAGACCCGGTTCACGAACAATGTCCGAATTGTACTAGTAATTGGCCTTTTTTTACAAAATTGAAGCTTCCAATGTTATTCACGGGATGATTTCTCTTTGGAAATGTGGTTTTTGTGACTAAAACCCTTAGAATCATGCGAAAGCCCCAAATACAAGATATGATCCGAAATCGATTTTTGCCAAATTGATGTTCTTAATGCAGGAATTGGCACCAATTGAGCCCACCATTAGATTGAGGAGGTCGAATACTATAGGGAGGAAGCATTGGGGTTCTATGGGCGTCCCTTAGAAAAGTTTAATTTCGAAATTGGCACTGTAGGGACTAAAATGAAAAGATTTTTATGCAATTAGGTCCCTAAGGCCAAAATTGATCAAATCAGTGCACAATTGAACCAAATTGAAATGTCGGGTAATCAAGCTGAATGTCAACACTTGGAAAATGCAAAAGTTTGCAAATAAAAAGACTCAAAACATATTTTTTGACAAATTTAACCCTGTGCGTTACAAAGAAACACACAAAATTAAACTTGAATTTCAACTCTTGATGAGGTCAAAATGATAAGAAAATTAAAAGAAAAATATTTACTATTTTCCTATATTTTTGTGACCTCAAATTCTATTTTTTGTTGATTTTTCTAGTATTTTCCTATTTTCTAAAAATACTAAAAAATGTGAAAAATATGAAAAATTATTTTTTGGTCAAGAATGGTTCCTTGGGCTTGGTCAAGGCCACCAAAGTTGATTTTGTAATTTTCTGACTTTTTGTGAATTTTTTGTGATTTTTCAAAAATAAAAATGAAAAAGGCTGGGTCAAAAATCAGGTGTCAACACTTCCTCATTGATCCTTTCTTCTTCATAAGATTGAAGAGTTTCAATGAGCTCTTCTAATGACAAAGGTGATATCCTCTGAGTCTCTCGAATGGATGTTTTGACATTGTCTCATTCTTTTGTGAAAGGTCTCATCAGTTTGTTTATTCTCATCGGTCCAGAAATTGGTTGCCCATGGTAAGTGAGACCATTCACTATTTTAGTGAATCTGTCAAACATTTCTTTCACATTTTCTCCGGGCTTCATTTTGAATGCTTCATACTGGCCGAGAAGAAAATTGACTTTAGTCTCATTGACTCATTTGTTCCATCATATGTAATATAGAGCTTGTCCCAGATCTCTTTTGACGAGGAACAATTTGCAATACGTTTATATTCAGTATGAGATAAAGCACTATAAAATGAGTAAATAGCCTTAGCATCAAGAGCATCTCTCTTGACTATTTCAGTGGCCGATAAAGTAGTAGTTGGCGTTGAATTGTTATTGACATCCCCTGCATTTGGTCTGCTTGTAATACTTGAAGTGTGATTGACTCCTCTTTGTACAATCTTTGAAATCTGGCGATCCTGACTTCTAATATATTCCTTGAATTTATTTTGCTAGTCATTGTACTCTTTCCGTTCAAAGTATGGTGGCATGTTGTTGCTTTCACCTTCGATCCACATGAGAGAGAAATTTCTAGCCATATAGATCGTTAGCTCGAAAGTTAAAACAATTCACAAAATATGATCACCAGGCTCTGATAACAATTGTTGTGGCTAGCGTTATCACTTAGAAGGGAGTGAATAGGTGACTATAGTATAATTTTCGTTATTTAATGTGGAATTCAAATTGCACAAGCGTTAATCTGATATCTTAGATGATTAAAGCAGAATGTATCACTATGCGTGCTTCGTGTGCAGTTCAACTATCACAAGATAAATGATATAATCAGAGTATGAGATAGAGAAAACTGCACATAGGGTTTATAGTGGTTTGGCTTTGGTTAAGCCTACGTCCACTTCTTCGGCTATTAGCCAATCGGCTGGATTCCATTAGTAAACGGATTCAGAGGTTACGGTTTAGTAATCTCCTTGAGACGTAGGACTCCACACCTAATACTCAACACTCTCATGTACACCTCCTCACAATTACAATGGATAGATTAAGAAGTATATATGAAATGAAGTGCTTTCGATGTAAGAATTATGAACATTTGTTCCTCTTAACGCAAATCTATTTTCCTTTTTGCCTTAAGATGTCTTTTATATTCCTACACCTCCAATCTAACCGTTGCAAGGAATCTAGAATATGTCTCTCCAAAACTACCCATTTGGACAAGACCTACCAAAAGAAAATCTCGTAGCCGTTGGGGATCGCCAAATGAAAGTCTTCCCCGTTCAGATCAAGTCGCCCATATAATTATGATCCTAGATTTCCACATATGGTTTCTTTCATTTGGAAAGTCACGTACGTCTCCTTAAATTTGTATCCTTGACTGATCTTTATCCTCGAGAATTTTCAAGAATGATCCAGCTAGATTGTATCCATTGTAATGTATCAATTAAGTAAATTTTGAATTCCTCTTGAAGTTCTGATTACTGCACGTGAATACTCCTCCCAGAGCTTAAGCATCATTCCAACATCTAAGCTATCCCCACTTAACGTCTGGGCTCGACACAGCATCTGAGTCCCTCAGAAATCACATTTGAGCCAATTCTTTTGCCAGATTCAGTCATGTGCATCCCCGCACCAAAGGGTAATCTGCAAAATAAGTATTCAACGACATTATCTCGAAACTTAAGAAGACTTGGATTGTTTTATTAACTTCAAAATCATCTTGGGGTTTTCTCAACATGTACTTCCTATTAGATATTTCTTTACTCTGCTCAAGGCAATCCAATGATCGAAATTGAGATTTTGTGTGTATCTACTTATTCTAAACACAACATAAGCTATATCAGGTCCAGTGTAGCTCATCAAATGCATCAGACTCCCAATAATCTGAGCATACTCAAACTGAGTCACACTATCTCCTTTATTTTTTCCTAATTGAGTATTAGCAGCATAAGGAATGCCCATAGCTGTGACATCAAAGTGTCCATATCTTTTAAGTAGCCTCTCCACATATGCTCTTGTGTAAGCATTTGGCCACTATCACTTTTTATGATTTTAATACCCAAAATAACCTTAGTTTCTCCCAAGTCCTTCATATCAAATTTAGAAGTCAAGAAACGCTTTGTTTCATTTACAACATCAATGCATGTACCAAAAATAAACATGTCGTCAATGTCTAAGCTAATAATTACATATTCACCATCAACAATTTTTGTGTATATATACTTATCAACTCCAATAGAGGAAAATCCATTATTAACTAAAGCTTGATCAAATTTCTCATGCAATTTCTTTGGTGCTTGTTTTAAACAATGCAAAGATTTAAGTAGGTTTACAAACTTTATTTTCTTGACGAGGAATAAAGCAACCCTCAGGTTGAACCATGTAATCACCATTTAGAAAAGCTGTTTTAACATCCATTTGATGAATAATAAGCTTATAAATAGAGGGTAAATCAATCAAAATATGAATAGAGGAAATTCTAGTTACTGGAGCAAAGGTGTCAAAATAATCGATGTTCTATTTTTGAGTAAAACCTTTTGCTACCTTTCTTGCATTATATTTATCAATAGAACCATCAAGATTAAATTTCCTTTTGAAAGTAAATTTATAATTAATCGATTTTGCAGCTGGCAATAAATTTACTAATTCCCAAATTTTATTTTGTAAAAGATAATCAATCTTAGTTTTTATTGCTTCTTTCCAAAAACTGCTTTCTCTAGAAGATATCGCTTCAGAATAACTTAAAGGATAATTATCAATGAGATAAGTATAAAAATCATTTCTAAAGGAAGTTTATTTCCTTATTCTTTTACTCCTTGTGCAATTCTTAACGGAAAACTATGCTAAGAAAATTCTGCATTTTTTTGTCTCAATGACTGTATCACAATCAAGTATGTCACTTTTTAATACAAGAAACCTGTACGCTACACTATGTTCAACATTACAATAAACATGTAATCAGATGTCTTAAAGCCAATTTTTTTTTCTTAGAACTTGGGAGCATAAACTTGGGAAGGCATCCCAATACTTTCAAATACTTTAAATTAGGACAATAAACCTTCCATAGATCTTTACCGTTTTACTAGTTTTCTTAAAAGGAATTCTATTTTGGATGTGCTCCCCAAAGATTGTTAGGAGCTTTCGAATTGAAAGCATAGAATTCATCATTTATTTTAATGTCCTATTTTTTCTTTCAGCTACACCATTTGATTTTGGAGAATACGGAGGGGCTGGTTTCATGAATTATTCCTTCTTTTTTACAGAAATCATTAAGAAGACATATTTACTACCTCTATCCGATCTAACTCTTTTTGTCTTTTTATTTAATTGATTTTCTATCTTGGCCTTATATAAAAGAAACATATCAAAAGCTTCGTTTTTATGCCTAAGCAAATAAACTCTAGAAAATCTAGAAAAATCATCAATAGAAGTCACATAATATTGTTTACCTTCTCCTGTCAAAAATTTGTTTTAAATCACCTAAATCGGTATGAATTAAGCTCGATAACTCAGATTCGCTATCTATAGAAATACAAGGCTTTTTAGTCAGCAAATATTATACATTTATTAAAACATGCGTCTTTAATCCCAGAAATAAAACCTTGTCTTTACACTTTATTAATATAAGGAATACTATCATGTCCTAATCTACCATGCCTTAAATCAATAGATTCAACCAAGTAAGCAAAAGAAGTAGTAATTTTATTGATAACATTGGAAACATTAAGAACAAAAAGACCCTGATTGCAATAACCCTTTCCCATAAATACATTATTTTTTGTCATTACAATCTTGTCAAATTCAAATGACACCTTCACCCCAACCTTTCCCAAAAAAAGCTACATAAAGCAAATTTGCCCTCATATTAGAAACATGCAGTACATTGTCTAGAGCCAAGGTCTTACGAGATGTGAGTTTGAGAAGAACTTTCCCTTTTGCCAAGAACTTGAGTAGTTCCTGAATCACTGAGATAAAAGCGCTTTTTTTTTCCTTCTCCTACTGGAGTGTAGGAGGAAAACGCACTTTTGTTTGCACAAATATGTTTGGTAGCACCTAAGTCTGCCACCCATTCTTTTACATCGGCTACAATGTTGGCCTGGGAAATGACCTCGTCAATTATCTCATTAGAGTCATCTCCTTCCACCAGATTGGCTTTTGGTTTAGAAGGATTGTCATTTCCCATTATTCTCTTTCTGCGCTGAAGCTACATGATGACTTGATTTACCACAAACAAAACAAGATCCTTCCTTTTTGAAGGTGGGTGAGCAACTTTGCATTTGTAACCGGATATTTTGTTATTAAGCCTATTTTGGCGAGATTGAGGTTTACTTTGCACAAAATTAGCCCTGGTAACAATATCCTTAGCTTTAGCAGCCTTGATATCCTTGCGGGTTGTGTCTTCAATGATGATATGCACAATCAGATCTTTTAGTATTTGTGTTTGACTTGTTGCTTTTAGTCATCCCAAGATTTTGGCAGCTTTTCAATTAGCACTCCCGCAAAGAATTCTTCATGTAAATTGACATTTTTTTCCATTTAGATTATCTCCTTGGCATAAGACATTTCCCACCGATAATAATTTCCGATCATGAACTTCTGTCTACCCACGTCTTAGGCACTGTACTTTGCAATTCATTAGAAGGTGTACTAGTAATTGTGTGCCTACATACCTTTTTGGCATATATCCATCGTTCTCGTAGATTATTATCGATTGGTTCGGGCTTCATCAGTGCAAAAGCGACTCCATGAATGTCTAGGATAGAGAAAATTCTTTCTTGATATCTTTTGAAGCTGTTGCCATTGAAAACTTCGATTTTCGATATGTCTGGAAATGGTTTGGCGTAGGACATATGTGGTAGTGATGGCAAGGCAATTGACATCTTTTGAAGCTTTGGCTTTGGCAGTAGCATCAGTGGTTTCGATAGTAGTTTTACTCGGAGAAGTCATAGTATTATCCTCAAGATTGTTGTAGAAAAGAGCGTGTCGGAGAAGATGGAGAAATAGAACTAGAATATCTGAGCCGTGCGGGCACTATCCTTAAGGATAATGTCGCAATTCCGCCCCCTCAGAATATGTTACTCGGTGCGTAAACCTCTAGCGACTACCCTCCCAGAATACAACAGATCTTCTTCAGTATTCTGCATAGAATAATAGAGGTATGAATGACAACTTTTTTTTTAACGTAAAACCAACAAATTGAGAGGCAAGATATTTGAAGATCACTTTTTTTTCTTTTTTTTTGTAAAAGAAAAATCTGACCAAAGTTAAAAATGAATCAATCAAATTATAGCAGTTACGGAAAATATCAATCAAGCATAAATCGATTACAGATGTCTTTCAAATCAAGGTGGTTTCAAAGCGCTTACAGATTAACTGAGGATATCAACCAAATCAAAGTGGTTACAGATTAATTGCGTTGACTAAGTCAACTGATTGATTGCATCAATAATTAAAAAACTGTTGAAATATCCAACGACATATGCCCTCCTCTTGAAAGAACTGAAAGGTATTTTGATTCTTTTAAATTGTTATATCGATCACGCGCATTTTTACTCGCCCGCATGCTTAACATGCATATTATTCATCTAACACTTCGTACTTTGTGTGCAGTCGGCCGTATCATAGTACCCCCATTGCGGACCCGGATCCCCTGCCTTATTTTTTTAAGGCAGGTGGATCCTCACCCTTGATATAGGGAGCCCACCCCATATCAAGGATGGGGTGGGTAAGTCACCTGCTTTTAAGGCAGGTGATCCCCACCCCCTCATTGCTATACTTGACATGAGTATTGCTCCTCTGATGCTTTGTACCCTATGCGTAGTCGGCCAGCTCATAGACCTTGTATAATTCTGACAAGTTGTGTCCGAAAGAAATCACCCTCGTTATTTGGGGTGAGCATGGTTCTAGAGTAGAACCGAGAATCGAAGAACCGAACCGACGGTTTCGGTCCGGTTCCCGATTCCAACATGCCAGGGTCCGGTTCCCGATTCTGGATTTTTAGGAACCGCCGGTTCCGGTTCCAGGTTCTACCGTGGAACCGAACCGGAACTGAAACTTCTATTTCTAATTTCTACTCTTTCCTCCACGCCTCTTCTCTATTCTCACTTTGTCCTCTCACTCCCAACCCTTCCCTCGACGACGATTATGACCCTTTCCTTGCTGTGCACCACCACTTCCTCGGCACCTACACCTCCGACGGCGTTCTCTCTCTGACGGCCTCTCATCGCCTTCCCTCGACGACAACCTTCCCTCGCTTACCGGCAAGTTCGGTTTCGCTCTCGCTTTCCGAAGAGCCTCCCAGCTCAAATCTCTCCTCCTCCGACGCCCTCCGGTCAGATTTTAGTTGCATCCGACGCATCCATGGCTCGTCACTGCGGCGCATCGGACTTTGTCTCCGTTTGGAATTGGGAGCATCGTCAGGTAGCGTGTTGCGCATTTTTGTGTTTTACTACCCGTGCGTACGTGCGTGCAGACTGAACTGGCTTGTTGGAGCGATTTACTCGATGATTTTGATGTTGCGAGTGGGGTCCATGATAGGAGTTTGGTTGGTGCTAAGTTGGAGAAGCTTGCCGAAGGAGAATCAGGTGCATAGAGTTTAATTCGATTCTGATAAAAAGAGATGGATTGAGCCCCGGATGAAGATGGAGAGCAAGGTCCCGGCTGTCTACTACCTATCGAGAAATGGCCATATTGAGCATCCCCATTTCATGGAAGTCCGACTTTCTTCGCCTGGTGGGCTCTTTCTCAGAGGTAAACGAAATTTCATGAATCATGTTTCAGAAATCCTTTTCCCTCTGTTCTGTTCTGCTTTTTATTCTCTATTTGATATATGTTGTTGATTTTGGTTGAGATGGTTTCCAAGTGACTGATGATCTTCTGCCACATTTCCAGATGTGATCAGGAGATTGAATTGTCTGCATGGTCAAGGCATGGCCAACATGTACTCTTGGTCTTCAAAGAGGCACGTGACTACTCATAAACAAGCACTCTCTGTCCCCTCCAATTTGGTCTTTGTTTTCTAGGTGTCGTATAGTTCAGTGCATGATTTTGCTTATTTTTCCCTCTGAATTGAGAAAAGGTAGAGGGATGGAACAGATGAGAGAAAAGCTTCTTTAGTTGCGGCAGATGGCATTGGTTGTGCAGGCATTGCTTTGGATGGTATTTGAAAATTGATCGCAGCTTAATGGTAGCAGTAACAGGAATTGTCTGATTAAATGAATCCGCAATTGATTTTGATGAATTGATTAAGTCTGACCTTTCCAATTCGAATTTCCTTTTTTATGAATGTCCATATGTTTCATCCATCCAAAACATTAGAATGTATATACAAAGAGTTGCGTGTGGCAACTGAAGGTGATCCTGCTTTCAAATTTAACCATCAGGAACTAGATGTGCCAATCCTATTTTCAGTCCAAATGTTAGACTTTCTTCTATTTTGGTGCAAGGGAGTCGTATTGACAGGTTCTCGAGTACCTTGGAATCGGAACCGGAACCTGTGATAGGGTAGGTTCCAGGTTCCAGGGTATAGAGGGTAGGTTCCATGTTCCAAAAAATAAAGAACCTGTACTAGCGGGTAGGTTCCAGGTTCCGGGTGGAACCTACCCGGAACCTGGAACCGCTCACCCCTAGTATGGATCATATATGTTGGATATTTCAAAAAGTTTTAAAATATTAAAGGCTATTATTATTGTAATTGTTTGTTTACCATCATCAATTCATAATGTTTTTTTTCCGTCATTAATACATAACGATTTTGCAATGGGTGTATAATGTCTTTTTAACGGTCATATAACGGTTTTCTGACGATCATATAATGGTTCTTTCTTAACAGCTATTTTATTTTGGGTATAATTAGACTTCAAACCACAATTCTGATTGTCAGATTGAGAAGGATAATTTTGATTTTCTCCCCGTAACTTTTAGCTTGTTGTTGGGTTATGCACATAACGTAAGAATGTCTGTTGTATCTTGGAAGGATAAATACTAGAAACCTTACGAGTCGAGTTTGTACCCTGAAGGGCGAAATTATTCTTAAGAACAATGCTTGCATGTCTCGGACAATTGTTCTTACTTTCTCGTATTTTCTAAATAGATTTCTAACAAGTCTTTATTTCATGTTATCTAGTATTTTTCCAACGATCTTAAGGACTATGCTTCTGTGGTGCATAACGACATGAGCTTCGACGTGATTTGGTGACATTGCGTTTGGGGAAGCGATGCAGTGAGCCTGAATATCAGTCCATGCGAGTGGAGGTGAGGTCGACCAAAAGCGTGTGGTTGACGTATTCCGAGGGCTTGCTTAATAGAGTTTTGAGGCAACCAATGTGATTCTCCTACGAAGGATTGTAGAAATGTGCTCATCTCGTTTAGTGGATTTCGCCTCCCACGAATAAGCTAAGTCCAATCTTTCGTTCTTTTGATTTTCAGTAACCTTATATGCTTGTAATTATAGTTTACACTTGTCGTACATTTGTTATTCGAGAATTTGGATCTAGCTACTTTTGTATTTTTCTTGAATGGCATTGAGTTGTGATTTTCTAATTGCCTCGCCCTCTGAATTTCAGAAACAGGGCGAGTGTCTCAACGTATCACTAGTGCTTTTAAAGTTGCCGTTCGTTATAAATTGATGCATATTAATTTTTTTTTAGGCCGAAATGATGCGCATCAATTGGCTGGTGATATTTTGGACATCAATAAGCTTCTCTTCAACGTTTCTTCGCCTTTCTGGTGTACTACTCTCCTTTTACTTCAAAATACAACATATACGGTTACTCATTTTATATGTTTGAAGCTTGGTTGGACAGGGCGGGTTCTGTAGCCCCTACTATTAACCTGGTATGTTTTTGGTAAATGTGGGCTACGTATGTAAAATATCGTTGGGCAAGGCTGGTAGCTTTGGTTGGGAGTCAACAATAAGAAGTCTTGGGCTACACACAGCTTGATATAAGCTTATGTTGTGTGTAGATGGAGCGCATATATATATAAAATGCCAATCGTGATCATTCGGCTAACTTGATCAGTGTAATGAAATATCTGAGAGAACCCATAAATTATGGTGCTTTATATAGTGTATTTTTCATTGTATTATAAGTATACAGTGAAGTTAACTAGATATCGAATTCGAATGAGACAATCCACTAATGGATGTTTGTTCGTGTTCACCTTTTTGTGGAGGTGTTGAAACTTGAAAATTAGCCAAAAATATTGTCGGGAAATGACAATCCTGCTAAATTAAAAGCCGATTTGATTGAAGCGGATGATTTTGATGACATAATTATTATGGTCATTTCTCAAGCCAATATTGTGGCGAACGTGAAAGAAAATGAGTGGTAGACACAAGTACTATCAAGCACTTATATGAAAACATAATGCTTTATTCTCTTACATTCTAGCGGGGGCAAGGAGAAAAATATATTTATCTTAGTGATTCAAAAACTACTCAAGTTCTTGGGAAAGTGAATAAAACCGACACGTTACATGTCATAGGCACTGTAATTGCCAAGAGTCACTAGCCATTGCAAGGAATGAAACTTATAATGGCTAAAAGAGATATGTCCGGTTGAGGATGATGTG
This sequence comes from Rhodomyrtus psidioides, assembly GCA_021437785.1. Classification (NCBI taxonomy): domain Eukaryota; kingdom Viridiplantae; phylum Streptophyta; class Magnoliopsida; order Myrtales; family Myrtaceae; genus Rhodomyrtus; species Rhodomyrtus psidioides. The sequence continues at coordinate 7,396,509 of JAILYB010000027.1, read as the reverse complement.
ATAAAGTAATTGATTGAAAATGGAATTATGTCTTTAGTTATATGAAGTTAGAAATGGATTCAGCCGATCCTATGACTATTTATTTAGGGAAATGGGACAAGCTAGTCAAAGAAAATCAATGGGCATGATTACCCAATCTATGTGGTCAGCAATCCCATGAATTAGGTTCATATAGATATAACAAGTCATTTTTTAATCTTGTAATGCACTATTTAGAATTTATGTCCCTCCAAAAGTGAGAATAGTGCAAGACTGTAAAGAAAAAGAAATTGAGCTAAGCTTTTAATGAATTCTATAGCTATTGTTAGTGGTGTATTAAACAGCAGAATACACATGACGGAATCACCTATATAAGTTTGGAGTGAGGCCATTCCTAGAAGAATTTTTAGCAAAAAACTTTAGAGCACTTATGAATAAACCAAGCACGTGCATGCGCAAAATCGAGTTGAACTACAAACCGTGAGTGTAATGTAATTGATAAAAATCATAATTCACAAAAGGGTATTCTTGGTTCATAGAAGTTTCAAATTTCATTAAGGATTTCATGAATTATGTGTTATTCTTTCTAGGGTTTTTTTTTTTGTCGAATTTCTAGGGCCAGTTCATAGCCTAACAAGCACCAGTTCCAATGGATTATATTCTAATGACCCAGCATTTTCTATTTTGTTTTCTTTTCAAAACCTCTTGAAATACGTGGGGATTGTTGGAAATTTCAATAAGTTTTTACACTATTATTATAATGATTTTTTACCGTCATCAATTCGTAACTTTTTTTTTTTGGCCGTCATTAATATGTAACAATTTTGCGACGGCCATATAACGGCTTTTCAACGGTCATATAACAATTTTCTAATGGTATTTTTCTAACGGTCATATAACGGTTCTTTTGTTTTGGATATAAATTAGACTTTAAACCACGATTCTAACTCTCGGATTGAGAAAGATAATTTTCATTTTTTTCAAATATCTTTTCATTTTGTTATTGGGCTACACATAACAATGTTCCTGCTCCTTATAATATATTTAGTGCCGAATAAAAAAAAATCTGTTGTATCTTGGAAAGATAGCCGCTAAAGCCTTACGCATCGAGATTCGTACTTCGATGAGCGAAATTATCCTTAAAATCAGTACTTGCACGCCTCAAATAATTGCTCTTACTTTCTCGTCTTTTCTAAGTAGATTTTTAACAATTCTTATTTTTTCATGTTATACTAATATTTTTCCAACAATATATTTCCAAATCGTCTCTGGATAATTGTTTGTGTTGTAAAATACATATACGTAGTAAGATTTGGTTTTATATTCTTTTTACTTTTCTTCTTAAGCGCCGGTCTTCTCCTTTTGGTCTAGAACCCTTGGTCTCTTTTTGCGTTTTGCTTCGTGGCGCCCAATTCCTCGAAATAGCCCGCTGCAATCATGGATCTCGTGTTCTTCTATGATCAAATTGTTAAATCCCAGTGGAATCCCTCTGGCCAATACGAGAACCACTCACGTATATTACTGTAGGGTGTCATCAAACTGTGGAACGTGTCTTTTCTTCTATATAAGTCCACACAATGAAGAAAACAGACAATAAAAGTACCCACTCGCACACGCAAAAGGTACTTACGCTTACACAAGTTGAAGTTTATTTTATTTTATTTTTTATTTTTTTGTAAGGTAAGTATGTATTGACTTTTCAAAATGCTAAGTACAAGAATGGAACCGGACACAAAAAATCATGAACCAATAATGGCACCATTATGTGCCATGATGGATTCAACGGTGAACCGGTTGTAAGATACGGAGCCATTACACAAGTCGAAGTTGAATAAGAAGTTTTGCAAGAATTGCAACCAAGCTTCATTTGAAGTCGAAATGAGTTTAAACATGAACAAATCTTTGACTGACACGATAAGCCATTTGGCCCCATCACATACCTGGAAAGGTGCCTCCAACTAAAATAAATAGACCTATCTGGCGGGATATACTAAGACAAAAATGAAACAATAACGAACTTTAACGAGAACGGCACGAGCAGGCCTGGTTGCAACTTCAGGTCATGTAGTATAGTGTGATGAGTGAGTGAAGCCCCATAACTGCACCACAAATGAGACAATGTGATTGAAAGTACGAAATGTAGAGGCTACTCTTCACGGATAGAGATGACATTGAACATTAGCAGCTGAACTTTTGCAATTTAGCTAGAGTTTTGTTCTTTAAGGTGCTACAACCAGCATAAAATGTCAAACCTCAAGGAAGACAAAAATCCATAGCGCGTTCCACTCCATTATGCTAAGCCAATCTAATTAGCGGGACCAACGTGATGTCTTACTGATTCACTTTTTTTTTTCCACAAAAAGAAAGTTCAGCAGATTATTCATGCACCTTTACACACCAAGAGTCACAACCTCCTCAGACCAAACTAGCTCGTCAGAAAAACACAAGCTGAAAGATGAATTCGAAGCCTTTGCAAATTGCAGGTCGTGCATCAAACAAATGCTTCATCTGAGAAAGTCTCTCATGACAACATTAAGTGATTGCAATTGAAAGCAGGTTGTTACCTCAACATTCTTCACCTCGAACTCTGATTTGTGAGCCAAACACAAATTCCCGAATGTTTCACAGGGTCCACTTGTTCCACTTAATCTTTCATAATAACATACAAAAATGATGATTAAAAAAGACCTCCTCCTGTATTGGAAAAATATAAATTTGCAAACATGACAACTTACAGATCTCCATCTAAGGACAAGGCAAAGTTGCCTCCACCGCCAAGTGCAAGGGAGTCATTCATGCATATGTAGTAGTACCTATTGGCACCTAATCAAGAATATCAGTTCAATTATCTTACTTCATATCACAAAGTGAAGTATCTGAGAACATGCAAGTGAAGTATCTGAGAACATGTATCCCTAGTAAAAATTTCAGGCGATGCAGTTTCAGATAAGGATCTTGTCTAATGAAACTCTTCACGCGAAGTTATTTTGATATACTTTTCAATCTCTTAAGACCAAGGTCATGCCCTTGAGTCATGACACTCAACATCACCAATCCCAGACATTCATATATTTTCAGGTGAAGGAAAAGATAGTTTAACCCGTGAATTATTATGCTTGTACAGTTGTAAATTGTCCTGAGATCACTATATGATGTAGTACTGCTAAGTGTGAGTACCTTATTATCTACCCCAGTCCCACATGCAGTAGAACTGGTTATCCTCTATTTTTATTTGATTAGTAAGCTTTTCCCGGCTTTCCTTAGGATCATAAATTCCTAAGAGCATTATTTCGATCCATGCATAATTTAACTATCTGCTTGCTTTGGTAATCTTAAGCAAGAGAATTACCACCCCAGACTGGATACTGGTAGATCATGTTCACTCTTATCTTCCCATAACCAATCCTCTGCCACTTCTTGAGCCAATGAAACTTCATGATGTGACAAGGTTTGACCGAGTAACTTCAAACTCACTCTCGATTTATAAAGATTCAACACTGAACTGGATGCTAAAATTAGTCCTTGTTGTAACTGCGACAGTTGATCAAGGAGGGGAACAAGGTGTAGCTTCTTCAAGGCAAACAGGGGGGGAGGAGGATGTACAATGCTCAGAGAGACAATAAATGTACTGATCAGTGTATTAATAAGAGATCCATCGCCTTGATTCTGTGCGTCAGGCAACAAAGCCTCATAGAAGAATTGTGGATGCCACTACTGCAGCAAATTACAACAGTGTATTGACTTGTATGCCCTCCCGCCAGTTTTCTTAAGCAACTACGTTGAATCAATAAGTTTCCAAGAGATTATTCAGCTAGAGAATTTTAAAATCTTGATAATGCTGAATTCCGAACTTCAGATCCTGAGGACACTGGGATGCTAAAGAGTCAACCAGTTAATGCATATCAAACATAATTTTGTTCTTTTATGGTCCTTATTACTTGAGTCATTATGACCAATTATACCATAGACAAAACCACTAATCAAGGAAAAAGAAAGTATGATATTTCTTCCGTGAATAATACATCCTTATCCAACAACCTCTCAACATCAAGATCAACATCAACAACACCTTTATCCCAAACTAGTTGGGGTCGGCAGTCGATGAACCCCAAAGATTCATAAAAATAAAGCAAAATCAATTAAGGGAATAGAGAAAAATATGTAAAAATAAATAAACAAAGATATATATACACACAACACCTTTATCCAACAACCTCTGCAAAGGTAAAATTCAAATTGCATGATTTTACCAGTTGGTCGAAATAATCTTGGTTGCCCATATAATGTTGTGAATACAAATGTTTGGTTTGTCCCCTACGAGTAAACAAGGACCCATCACCATAAATCCTTTGAACCAAGAAAGAAGACCGAAATATCTCAATCAATAGAGGAATGAATGTGATCACAAATACAAAGATAGCAAATAAAGAATGTTATGGATCACCTGATATTTCCTTTTCGCTGTAGGCTTTAAGGGGCAGTCTAGCATGCCACCAAATACTGCTCCTTGCATGTCGCCAACAATCTAGATGCATAAGACACCAGCATCATCACTAGCCATTACCCACTAGAGGATGGAGTAAAACAAAAGGTTTGTGCAGGGCCTCTCTTATTGAAATCTCTTAAACTTCTCTTCCTAAACATCAACAGGAGATTTCCCTAGGGCAATTACAGTTGAACATTGAAAGTGACATACCAGCAAACATGGGCCAGAAAGGTCAGCACTCTTGCGGATAAGTGTACGCAGTGAGATACCATGTCTCAGCGTACTGCCCTTCATTTAACGATAACTATCAAATTAAAATTCTCAAAGTATGGACATTTGTGTCAAAAGTTTATATTCAACTTGATAAAGAGACAGACCTGTATAGCAACACCCATTGGCAACCTTTCACAAGATTTGGAAGGGATGAGTAAAAGAATTCATACAGATCAGGGGAGATAAAAACGGAATCGTCCATGAGATTATGAAGAGGCTTGTCTGACCAATGCTTGTCAGTTGCCTCTTCAAATAAGTCAGAACCACTCGTACTTCCTTCATCTTCTTCATTCGTACTTAGAGATTTCCCGTTCAAACAGACTGATGCACATTTTTTCGAATTTTCATGGCTATCAACTGTTGCTTTGCTTTTGTCTAGAGTATATTCTACGAAACCTTCTGAAGATACATCTTGCCATTCAGGTTTTCCATCATTGCACTCAGCAGGAAGCGATTGATATAGTTCAACGTCCTGCTCACACTTCTTTGATCTGAGTCCATCAAATCTGCTAGATGGAATGACATAAGAAAAGTACGAAGAGAGAGACCTCCCTTCTTTAGAACTCGGCCTGGCCTACAACAAGTAAATTGAGTACAAACCTTGAGTCAATAGATAGAAATTAGAATATCCAACAGTAACAGATCATGCATCCCCCTATTCAGAAAAAGATGAGAAAAAGTAAAGACGCGGACTTATATGCGTGACCTTGTGACGACGCCTCATCAACTTTTTCTTCTTAATGACTAAGCTAAACCAGAAGCCTATTATAATCACTGCAATAGAGAGCCAAGTTATATAAGGCCTACGCCTTTTCAATATAACTAATTTGAGCACGAAGACAAGAATGATAGGCAATGCTAACCCAAAGCATCAAGCAACAGGTAAATCATTGGCACAGTATAGCAGGGTGCACTCCTTAGGAAAAATGTCATTGCACGGCAAAGGAATGTAAGCCAGCTAAGAAGTACAAAGAAAATAGCTCTCGATTGCAACACAAAATAGAAAGATTGAATGAAGAATTTAAGCTAATTTGAGTTAAAGATCGACAGGTACAATCAGACTATACAGCTACAAGTTGTGATCTCTGATGTTTGACCAGTCCATTAGAATGAGGGAAGCGTGAACAATTCTAGAAAGGAGGAGGGCAAGAGTGTAATCAACACTCAACATTACTAGTAATTTAGCCCAATTTCAACTAAGATCAACAGGCACAATCAGACTATACAGCTACAAACCATTCCTACTTGTCATCAACATTTAAATAGGAATAGACCCTGACTGGGAAACACGTCCTCACATAGACTCTTGAGTTCCTCATGTTACTCCAATGTCATAACCATTATAAAAACTGAAATATCCAATTTACACTGCTATGTCCATCCTATATTTTCCTTTTTCTGGTTCCACCTCAATCCATTTCTCCATACCAATTGTTGCTCAAGGTGTCTACTCCAGATAGGCTGAGGACGAAGCACATATTAGATCAAATGAGAAAAAGCAAGCGCTCACCTCAATACCAGCCCAAACTGAGCCAGGGCATTTGAAAGACCTGGATCATCCAGGCCAGAACCTCGGCCAGGTCAGGTAACTAATGAATCTCGGATTGATTCCTTATCCAACAAGTGACAACAGCCACATCTGTCAGCTCACTATCCACAGACCACATAGTCCAACGCCACTGCTCACAGTGGCTTCTTGGCTCGACACAAGTATTGGTCACAAACCTCGGCCCAATTAAATTCACTAAGCTAAACACCTATCACGCCCTTATATTCACTATCGTACACCCTTTCCTATGTCACTTGAGCATCAACCGGGATGTAGCATGTGTTGCTGTAAAATTAGGGTCTTGATTGTCGTCTATGACACGCAGATCAAGCCCCATTTTCTTCCATTGAACCCAACTCCACCCGATTCACCTGATCTCACTCTCCTTCAAAACGCCAATTTTTCATCTCATAAGAACTTCCGACCCCATTGACAGCATCCCAAACCGTTTGGACGACAATAAAGACCCTAATTTTACAGCAACACATGTTACATCCCGCATACATAAAGAGCCCCAGAACGCGATTCAACCACATATCCCAATAAAAATCAAGCTGAACATATCAAACCAACGATGCAAACAAGTGCACGTGTACAAACGTAGATGCCCACACAAAGAAGAAACAAGAAAAGTTACCTGGGGTTCGTCCGAATGGCCGCTTGATTGCGAAGACGGAGAGGGAGACGAAGGATCCGGGGAATCAGCAAAGAGGCGCGAAAGCTTCTCCGACACCCTATCCTTCAACGTGTTCATTATTCTCCTATTCACGAGTCTTTCTTGATTCTACAAGGCGTCATGTGATGCAGATCTTCTTGAAAAATCAATCCTTGCTGATTTCTTATTTCTCTGCTTTCTGGATCGGTTAATACATGTCAGCTGGTCGGTGTTTGTTTTCCGTTGGGTTCCTCGTCGAATTCGTGGAGATTAAGAACGGGGGAGGCGAAAGGAGAAGAGGAAGAGGGGAGCAAGAAGAGTCTGTCGGTAACCCCACAACTGTTTCAGAAGGTGGAGCGATCCCCGGAGTTGAAGGCTAGGTGGACGAGAACTTTCAGCGTCCGGACACTTTTGGACGAGAGAGAGAGAGAGGAGGCGCGCGACGCCCAAGGTGGAAAGCGCCTTTGTTGCGTTATGCCATATTTGTTAAGGTGGCAAGGCGAGCATAGGCCTCTAAAACGCCTAGGCGATTAGGCGTCCGTCTAGTCGTCCGCAAGGCGATAAGGCAACAATATAGCTAAATTTTTAAATATATATGTATAATTGTATATTTTATATTTGTACTTCAAAACTTACATTCATGATTTAACAGAGCAAATATATACATGAAAGATTATTAAAAATAAATAACTTTTAATATAGTAAATATATGCATGAAATATTATTAAAAATAAATAATTTTTAATATTTGTATTTCTCAAGGCGCCCAAGGTATCCACAAGGCGACGCCTAGGCGACCAAGGCGCCCGCCTTGAGGAGAACAAGCAAGCCGCCCAAGGCGTCGCCTAGGCGTCCAAGGCGTCCACAAGGTGACGCTTAGGCGACCAAGGCGCCCGCCTTGAGGAGACCTAGCAAGGCGACAGGACGCCTTGGTCGCCCAAGGTCGCCTTGACAACTATGCGTTATGCTTGTCGTTCCTTTCTGCCACCGTTCTTTTTGTTGGCGTATTTCCTACTTTCAACATTAAGATAAAAACACAATAACTAAACTAACCTCGTTTTACCGACCAAGAAAACTTCTTTCGATTGTGTAGATCGATTGGAGCATCGGGAATTTGACGTGGTCATATTGACGTGCTCATATTCCACCAGTTGCTGGCAAAAATTGTTCTGGGTCGAAGCCACCTGATTTTGATAGCCTTTTGGACGAGGGGGCGCCCTGACTCCATGTCCGCGCAATCGGTTGGAGCATTGGGAATTTGACCGTGTTCATGAACTTCATATTCCGCCTGTTGCTGGCACAACTGTTCTGGGTTGAAGCCACCTATATTGTCTAAAAATCTCGACTTTGATAGGTTAATGTGACCGATAATTTGAAAGCCTTCATCTCAGTTACACTTAAATTATTATTTTTAGCTAAATCATTAGTAATTGAAAATATTCAATAGTTAACTAGAATTTGGGATATATGAGTGAGTGTTTTCTTACGGTGAAAATCCGGATTAAGCATAGATTTTAGATAGATAAAGTACTAAAAATAAAGCAACGAGGAAAAAAAAGGTAATAATATAAGCGGTGCATGAATTTTGGCCTCATGTGCAATGTGATTCATGAATTTTGAGTTTGTTTAATGTAATCCATGAACTTTAGCCCAATGTGAATGTAGTCCTAGACTTTTAATTTGCTCGATGTTGTTCATGAACTTTTGGTATACGTTTAGCTTAGTTTGTGAACGATATAAAAATGTTCAATGTTGTCATTCCATTAATTCAATTTTAGAGACAACTTTGAACATTTTTGTTATAATTCAAGGATTAAAGTGAACATGTACTTAAAATCTAGGAAACATATTTAATAATTAAAAGTCCATAGATCACATCTCACATTGGGTTACAGTTCATGAACTATAATGAATATATTAAAAGTTGAGGGAATTTGCAATTTTCTTATCCATTATTTCCTTATTAAAGTTGTTCCTCTTAAATGAATTTAGTGTTTAAAATAACACCCTCGCTTCATATGGTTGCTAATTTAGTCATAAATTATCTAATTCGTCGATTTATCTTAAATCTTTGCACGAAATTTTCAATGTAGTCATTTTGACCAATTTTCGACGAAGATATACGATATGTCGATATGCCACATAGGACGGTCGATGACGACGGGACCATCACATTAACGATTTTTGACAAAATTGATTGGAATGACTTTATTGGAATTTCGCACAAAGTTTTAGGACTAGATATGGAAAATTCAATAGCGTAGAACTAAATTGGCATCCGTACAATTTTAGGACTAATTTAGTAATTGTCATCTTTGGTTAGATAATGGCCACTCTATTGCTAGCAGCTCTCTTGAAAATCTCACTTCGAGTGAGTTTTTACAATTATTAAGTGCACGCTCAGCCCTTGCCCGGGTCGTCTTTTTTAATTTTTTTTCGAAAGAAAGATGTCATTTATATATCCTAATAATAGATCGTGAGGTATGTCTTTCAAATCTAGCAAATTTCAAACAACATCTAAACAAAACAAAAGCCAAAAAGCAAATAATAAAGCATAGTATGCAACTAGAAGCATACTCTCATCCCTTCGGAACAAATTTGTCATTGTAGAACTTTGGAAGCCCATCAGCAGATTGAGTGATGAGCACTCACCATGATCTTCCACTCATTTGCAACGGCTTGTGGTGTGCATCTGATTCGACGTCCTCATCATCACCATCGGTGTACAAATAAACCAACATCAATATGTTGAAAAAGACAGATGAAATACCTGTAGGGAACTTACAGATCTATATATTTAGATCTAGTTTAGAAGAGCAAAAACCTAAATCTAAATTGAGAGAGAAAAGTGACTTGATCTTGGAGAGGTCATGGAGGCATGTCTCAAAATCCACCTCGGTGTACGGATGACCGAACTGATCTCCACCTTCATCCAAAATTAGCTGCAGAAAGTTATTCATGCACACAAAATGAAAGTTTGAAAGCCAGAAGAAAAACAAAAAGCGAGACGGGCCATGGAGGAAGGGAGGGAGGGAGAGACTCTCTCCCACAAAGCGCGGTTTATTGGATACACTAATGTATCTATTGTAGGCTGCGTGATCAATCCGTATGCAGCAACCCAAAATACACACGTACAGATACACGAATCACCAGTCCATAAAGTCAAAGAATTGACGCACCTGTTTCGGATTCGTCGTTCTTGATGCGGAATTGCGACGATCCTGTGCTCAAGATCTTCTCCTCTATGAACCCCCTTATCGCTGGCTTCAAAGAGACGGCCCCCTCACGCGTCGTGTTTGACGGCTCCTTATGTGAGATTATGTGGACATCAGGGTTTAGAGGAGGGACTTGAGCTCTATTTATAGAGAATGAAATCTATCCCCTCATCAAAGATTAGATTTATCTCAGCCCATACTATCCAGCCCCATATCCAACTAAATTAGGAAATTGTATATATCTTTCTTTATTAGACCAATTAATTTACAATGACAATTAATAAAACCCACAATGAATATATTAAAATATATTCTAACATTCTCCCACTTGGGCTAAATTAATTGAAATTGTACTGTATATGCGCATCTTTATATTGGTCTAGAGATATTTCCCAATAGTCAATCCGATCCTATAAAGTTTTAAGCACCGGACCATGCCAGTAACTGCATCAGAAGACACAGAGCCATCCACGATCACAAATGCTCTTAACTCTACTAATATAGATTTGATATGGTAGTATGGCAATCGGATAACATCTCAAATAATAGAGACGCCTTATATGTTATCCTCATTGTCAGTCACCATTCTCTCACTTTATGTGTCACAAAACCGGATGTGTCACGAGAGAACATCTTTTCGGTTCCAACGAACCAACATATGTCTTACCTTTACAGTTAACTATGCTTTACGTGTAACAAGACATATGTCTTTTGGCTAAAATAAATGCCTCAGCCATCACTCAAGGTTTACACAACGCCTTGAGATTTTCAACTGATATATGTATTCAACTCCTCTTAATCATTATAACTTTATTGCATGCAATGGAGTTGATGCATATTTAGATGTTACAAAATGTAACAAACACAAATGTAAACTTTATTAGAGCAAATATCGAATGCAGCTCCCACTGAACAACAACATCTCATGATGCTTACTCAACCCATCAATTAACACATCATAGCATCCCACGATGCTTTTATATTTGCGACATGTCATCTACATGTGTATGGGAAGAGACTTTAAGTTAGTGAGTCTGCAGCCTTATCATCTGTGTAATAAGCTCTACTGTAGTGTCACCCTTTCATCTGTTACCTTTATGGTCAAAAACTTGACCGCTAGATGTTTAGACCCCTTGCGACTCATGCTGTTGTTAATGAACAACACTGCAGAATTATAGTCACAATACAACTGTATAGGTCTATTCACAAAGTAAATACGGTCAACTCTTTAATGAGATTCCGGAGCCAAATAACCTGAATAGCAGCTGACAAGCATACTACAAACTCTGCTTTCTTGATTGAGGATTACATAGATTTCTGTTTACGTTTTTTTTTTTTTTTTTTTTTTGTAATACTGCACTTTTCTGTAGACATATAAATGTCTGTAGTTGTCAACTTCACATCATCCTGACAACTAACAAAGCAAAAATCCGAATGCCTTATTAGCTGCAGGTCCTGAATATGTCTGTAAATTAGCATACAATATTTTGTCCTCTTTAAGTACCTCAAAACTTTCTTAGTAATCACCTAGTGAATGTGTCCTGGATTTAACCAATACATTACAAGAATGATCCATACGAATCTCAATGACTAGGACAAAACACTCTATATCAAGATCAATCACGTAAAAAATGCTTCGACAATATCTGCTTCATCTTATGCAATAATTCAAGAAAATTCCTTTCAAGCAAGATATCGTCTGCATAGAACAGAAGGAAAATAAATTCCTCCCACTGATCTTGTAGTATATATACTAATTTACTTTGTTCTTGACAAAACATGATAAAGCTACAATACTATGAAACTTCAAGCCACAATTGTCTAAAAGCTTACTTGATCCCATAAAATAGACTTTTCAGTCTAGAATCTCCATAAATATGATCAAACTTTATTCCATGATATTTATATGATATTCCTCTCTCTTTACGCACAAGTTTATCTGAATCATCTGCTGTATAACCTTCGGGTTACATAAAAAAAAACTTTTATATTAAGAACTCCAATAAAAAAGAAGTTTTAATATCTGTATGATAAAGCTCCTTACAATATGATCTATTAATTCCTTAATCACTCTGAAAAACTCTTTATGAGAGACTGAATAAAAATTATTTTAAGTCTGCTCATTCTTTATGAGTGAAAAATTTCGCTACCAATCTGTCTTTAAACTTCTTAAATAAAAACATTGATCAAAATATAATTTGATATAATAAAGTAGACAAAAAACATTCATCTGGAGTCCCTTAAGTTATGCACACCCAATTGCAGCAGATGGACTTGTGACCTTGAGGCATACTAATAAGCTTTCAAACACCGCATGTTTTATAGTCTATATCTCATCTACCATGCACCCAATCACAATTATAATTAAAAACAAGAAATAGCAACTGTATAAATTACTAGATTATTTACATAGTCGATTTTGTAGTCATGCTCTTCCGGATAGACTATACAATGTGACTTGATACAACTGATCGTCTCTGCCTGATAGATCTTTTAGGTAGAGCTACTTTAACCTTTATTCTGCGCTTGTAGGGTTTGATAAACTTCATCAGGTATTATCTTAATAACAAGAACCTGAACCCCAACAGAATCATACTATAATGTAGAATGCTCCATGATCATCTGTATAGACAGAGAAAAACGATACAATTGTCCCTACCATACTGTTACCTTTAATAGTCTGTGAGCAACTACCATTATTCGGCTATATCAAGCTCCAGCAATTTAACTATCTGTAATTCCACAATTCTTGTTCCTTTTTTGGGATGATAAATCAATACCCCTTTAGATGATATGGGTAAGGCACGAAGTAAAACCGAGTGGTTCTGGAGTCCAACTTATCTAATGTTGGATTATGTAACTTTATTTCTGCATGAACACCTCAAACTTTAATATGGTTCAAACTATATTAACGTCCAATCCATGACTCAAAAGAAGTCAATGAAATATTTTGATAAAAACATAATGGGTTATTTTTTTAAAGTTTTACCCCACAGAAAAAATATATAAATTGATTTTACATATCATACTCGTCATCATATCCGTATGGTGTGATCTTGCCTTTCAGTCACACCTTTCTATCGAGGAGTATCGGGCACAAAATCACAACCCAGAATCCTCTCAAATATTTGGCAAATGGCTCTTTAAGCTATCCACCATTGCCATGTCAATCATGATACTCACCACCTTAGTCAAAAATGACATTTTTTTTTATAATAAATTTATCGACTATAGTAAAAAATATGTTGAACTTGTCACGGAAATAAACATTTTCTTTAACCAAGTATGAAAAACATATAGAGAAAAATCATCATTTAAATGTGATAAAAACTCTACACAATATTACCATATAATATCCACTTATACTAGTATAAATGACCTTCAATAGGTCATAACTATCGACTACAGTTTCACCATTTATCTTGGTTATCTTATGTCTGCTTCAATCTACGCATGTGTCTAGGTCACTTTTAAGAGTGAGCAGAATGCTTGCATTTATCTGTCTTTTCACTCTTTCTTTACTGATGTGACAAAGAAATTTATTCCATAATACGCATGATTGTTCCTTAGGCAGATAAATTTTGTAAACAACTTTTCAGCTGGATAAGTTACGTATAATTCATTGGGAGATAAACATAATCTGTACAATTCATTGGACATAGAGTAGTAACCAACTTTATTTTAAAAGAAATAGTAATTATTTTATTTGAAATCTCAAAAAAGGAGTAACTACACATGTCCATACTTGATACGGAAAATAAATTTCGTCTTTAAGAAGAGTACATAAAATATGTTTCATAATGTCACAATAAAACCAGAATCCGGAATGACATTCCCATCAATTTAGCGTCAACTTTATAATTGTTTCCATAATGAGCTTGATTCAACCTGAATTTGGTACCTTTCAGTTTATGAATTCCTATATGGTAAATGCAACACAATATGCTGCACCATTATCTAGCCATCACATAACCAGATGAGGCCTAAGATAGAATGAATTCACAAATCAATACCAAAAAATCATTACTTTATGCTCATACTTAGATAACCAAGTCTTTGTATTAACTGTAGTCTTTCTTTATGTGATCTTTCCTCTTGTAAAAGAAGTAGCAATCACCATCCTTTTCAAAGGATGCTTTTCATGGATTCAAATCATCAAAATGACCGGTGGTTTAATATAATACTTCATGAGTATGATTTTAAAACTGTTCAAAATATAATTTCATCAACTTTAAGACGTAATCCTTAATCTTAATAGAACCATTACACTTGATGTTGAGCCACTCTTAATAATAAATGAGATATAATTTCAAAGCCTTCAAGGCTTCCTTTACTTACTTAGCAGTGCAGTTAACTGGTAGAAAACACTTTTCAAGTGTTCTTTAGTGGACCGCTTCATATCAAATAAGCGAATCCGATCACTCTTTACCCAATAAGCACATAATACTCTTGAAAGTTCTCACCAATGAAGGTGAGAACTACGGGTCTTTCTTGACAAGAGTAATATAAGTATTTGCTAGTTCTTTGTAAACAGATAATCCTCATTCAGTTCTCAATAAGTCTTAATTTTAACAGAGTTGCCGTTCACAGAAAGGGTGACTAAAAATAATCAATATTTTTAATTAGCATAATGTGAAATTTCACCTTGAGAGATACATATATCATCACATAATCACCTTTGGGCAGAAAACATGACATGCAGTTGTATACTCCCTACATTACAGCGGCCATGAGAACTTATTTCAATCTTCGTTAATCACAACCTTTGGGTGTATGACATCACTTAGACTAATCAATCCTCAATCATATGCTGTATATGTAACCCTCCATGCAAAAATACGCAATTACCTCCTTTGGGAGTATAACTACGCATTAAAACAGGAGACATCCCAATACTATGTAAAATGTACTTTATTAAACTCAACTAAGTGTGCCGCTTTGGCGGTCACAACCCAACTGAATTTACCTGAAATTGGGATATAACTTTATATTTCACATTTACCGTATGCATGTAATTTCAGAAATTAGGGGCAATCATCCACAAAATTACACGCCGCTAATTTACATCGATACCTCAATAATTCATGTCAAACCATAAACATGAAATTGATCAAAAAATTTCCACATAATTCCACGTGATACTTTCATGTAAGCCTGTACCTGTACTTCACAAATCCTTACAGAAATACCAGAAAATACCTCAAAAATACCCCAAAATACCCTCATATTTGGCGTTCCGTACGTATTTCCATCCATGAAAATGCCAAACATGAAAAATAAATGTACCATCCTGTAGAGCATGAGCATACGAGCACGCCGGTACCTGGAACACCTCCATCGGAACTCTCACGCGCCCTCACGCGTCGCCTAAAGCTTCGGCGCGTGAGCTTCACGCGCTGACACGTGCATCGCACGTGTTCAGTGCCTCAGCCGGTCTTCGAACCGGTCCGACCGGTCTAACCGGTCCGACTGCTACCTTAAACCGGTTTAGCGAACCGGGTCGAGCGGATCCGGTCGAACCGGTCAACGACCGGTCCGACCGGACAGTCCGAGTCAACGGTCAACCATCCGGGTCGGGTCTGCGGGCCGGGTCGGGTCTGCGGGCCGGGTCGGGTCAACGAGTCGGGTCGGGTCTGCCCGGCTAAGATGACGTCAACTGACGTCAGCCCCCACGTGCCGCGCACGTGCGGGGCCCGAGTCAGCGCGTGATGCGCGTGGGGCGTGTAGCCGCCACGCGCCCGATAGCCACCGGCGAGTGGCGGCGCGTCCGGCGGCGATCTTTATATGGTTTTGCTCGTCTCGTCGAGCCCTTTTCGAATATATAATTTTCTTTGAATTTCGATAAAAATAAAATTTCGAAAATACACCGGGAACGCGATTCGTGACCTAATACGTGCAGGCTCTGATACCACATGTAAGCTGCGTGATCAATCCGTATGCAGCAACCCAAAATACACACGTACAGATACACGAATCACCAGTCCATAAAGTCAAAGAATTGACGCACCTGTTTCGGATTCGTCGTTCTTGATGCGGAATTGCGACGATCCTGTGCTCAAGATCTTCTCCTCTATGAACCCCCTTATCGCTGGCTTCAATGAGACGGCCCCCTCACGCGTCGTGTTTGACGGCTCCTTATGTGAGATTATGCGGACATCAGGGTTTAGAGGAGGGACTTGAGCTCTATTTATAGAGAATGAAATCTATCCCCTCATCAAAGATTAGATTTATCTCAGCCCATACTATCCAGCCCCATATCCAACTAAATTAGGAAATTGTATATATCTTTCTTTATTAGACCAATTAATTTACAATGACAATTAATAAAGCCCACAATGAATATATTAAAATATATTCTAACATCTATGGCGTCGACTTTTTGGTGTTTTCCATTATAGAAAATCATATTGTAATAAAACATTCATTTTATAAAGTATGGTCAACCTACTTTTTCTAGGTCAATAGAAAATCCGAATCTTAGTAATTAGCAGAAAGTGTAGTCAAAGGCTCTGGCTACAGAATACCGAGTTTTAGTGACGAATTAGCTTTATCACCTATACGGAGTATAGGGGCCGATTTTACTCAAATGAATTACACATTCTCCTATTGTATGTCGTAGGGAAAAATGACGAATTTCGATCGAATTGTGAACCGTGAATGAGGAGCTCGCTTGAGCAACGAAACTATCAAGCATGCCAAGGGAGGAGACATCACATTGGTACAAGTTTGGACTTTTGGTGGCAAGCAAGAAATTATAGGTTTTGGTAATAGCAATGGACAAAATTTAGGATCTTTTGTGGTAAATGGAATGTGTTTTATACACCGATACAAGTTTGGATGTCCTCAAGATTAAAGAAAAGGTTTGGGCATTAATGTCATGGTGAACATCATTTGAAGTTGCTGTATAGATTCAAAAGAACCGAGACTCATGAGGAGACAAAGAAAGACACATCTCACATGCAGTGAGAGCATGCAATGAACGACAAGATGGACTCATTATTTCAGAACAAAATTTGGGAGTTGCCAAGTTGCTTGCTGGTAAAAAAGCTTTGTTAAATAAATACATGATAAGAAATCAAGCAGACGGCCAAAAAAAAAAAATCAAGCAAATGGCAGCATCAACTACAAGATAAGAAAAAAACTTCAAGATAAGACTTGTGGTAAATGGTTTTTTTTCCCCTCAAAAAGAAGAAATCGACTACTACAAGATATTTTCACTAATAGTGAAAATGACACCAATTAGAGAGTTCTGATGAGCATAATTTACACAGTCATGTAATTGTTCGTAATAGCAACATCTAACCAATGCTATAATTTTTATAATCAAACATTAATTTTTCTGAATAAACATTAACATATGTTGTTAACAAATTGAGCAGAAATAAGTAAATTCAAAGGAAACCTTAAATATTTTAACTTATGACCTTAAAAATAGTAAGGAGCAATATATAAAAACAAAATTTATAGTATCATTTACACTTGATAAATGTTGTTAACTGAAATGATATTGAACAAGTAATTTCCCTTTGGTGTAATTAGACACCATTTTTAATTAATAATTGTTTAAGCAAGCTAAAAAGAATCATTTTCATTTTTTTTTTCTGTATCTAGGATGAAATCAAGAAAAAAAAAAATCCGAAGGCCACCCTTCTTCGAAGACAACCACAGCGACAAAAAAAAAAATTAAAACAAATGCAGACAGGTCGCCATAATAAATTTGTCTATGCTAGGAGGATGAAAATAGAAATCTTTTATTCAAAGGTCCAGTAGGGTCCTTATTTATGGGGCGCTAAAGACAATCTCGACTGTTTGAAAATACAGGATATAATTCTACGAGTCCTCGGACTCCTACTCCTAGTACTGGTAAGATAGAACGCAACAAGAAGTTTGAAAAAGGAAAAGTAGTTAGAACCAATTAAAATATGATCATCAACTTTTAAATTTTCTTCTTTAATAGAAAAAGGAATTAGTGAGGATCCTGCTCAGCGTCCAACAAAAACAAAAGCCTATAAGCAATATAAGTTTGTGCACATAAACCTGCCAAAATTCCACAGAAACCACGCTGGAACTCCTCTTAGTCCATAACCCTTCCATCATCAAGAACCAAGAAAATCTCTTAAGTTTCTACTTCATTCACCAATGGCCACACATATTCGCGTCCATGCCCAGATATGTCGTCGAAGGGCAAACAAGGATGCATTACTTGAAGCGCACGAGCTCATGTAAAGAGGCGACCCGTCGATAAGTTCACCCGGGTTTGTTATGTCACTCTTGATCAACTCAACTTTCGAGGCAACCTCGAACGTCAATTGAAACAAAGATTGCTCCGCCGACGTTATCACAGTACCTTCGGCAATGGTGAAACCCTTCATCACGTCACCATCGTTGGCATGCGGCGGACTGCCTCGTGCTAAAAGTGGCTGCAGAAGACGAGAGATTGCTGAGGACCAAGCTCTACTTGTGCTTGAGGAAGATACTTAACCGTATGGTCTTGGAGGTTTTTGTCCATCGGCAGGGAGCAACGGAAGATGGAGGCGGGTCTCAGGGAGTCGATGGAAGTTTCCAAGGTCTTCGAAGCGGTTCCGACGTGTCAAGCGGCCATTGACTCGCTTGAGAAGACAAAGCTCCATGAGATTTGTAAATGTGAGATTTTGCACGATGCAAAAGTTGTGCTCTACTTGCGCTTGAGGAAGGTACTTAACCGTATGATCTTGGAGGTTTTTGTCCATCGGCAGGGAGCAATGGAAGATGGAGGTGGGTCTCAGGGAGTCGATGGAAGTTTCCAAGGTCTTTGAAGCAGTTCCGGCGAGTCAAGCGGCCATTGACTCGCTTGAGAAGACAAAGCTCCATGAGATTTTGAATTTTAGCGAAGACGGGCATGATTTGTAAATGTGAGATTTTGCGCGATGCAAAAGTTGTTGGCGTGAGCTGTATTTCTCACCAATTAGGCAGTTTTTCCCTTTATTATAGTCTTTTCCTGATTTACTGATATGCTAGGGTTAGCACATATATTGTATATAAGGTCGATTGTAATAATTTAAAGATTCATATATTGAAATAGAGGAAAATATATTTCTTCATGGTATCAGAGCCTAGGGTTTGCTCCTTGTGCTCGTTTTCTTTATCGCGTTGTGGTTTCGCACCGGCCAATTTTGTCTCGCACGATCGCGCTCGATCTCGGATCCATGGCGGATGAAAACTCTAGAGAAGCATTGATTCCCCATCAAAATCAAGAAGGGAATTCGACTACGGAAGCATTTTTGGAGAATTTGACCACCAGATTGACTCAGATTCTGAATCAGAACCAAGCTCCTCCTCCTCCTCCTCCTCCTCCTCCTCCTCCTCCAGCACCGACACTGCAGAATGATTCGGCTTCATCTCATATTGCGGTTAAGTTGGATGGAGCCAACTATGGCTTATGGTCTCAGGTTATCGAGATGTATATTACAGGCAAAGACAAGCTGTGGCATATCAATGGAGACCTCCCTCAGCCTTTGCCTACAGATCCTGTTTTTCGAAAGTGGAAAACTGAGGATTCGACTATGAAAGGATGGCTAATCAACTCCATGGATTCGGCGTTGATTGGCAATTTTATCAAATTCCCTACCGCTAAAGCTGTGTGGGATTCTATAGCTACCACCTTTTTTGATGGCACCGATACTTCCCAGGTGTACGATTTAAAGCGCCAAGTATCACGACTCAAGCAAGCTGGAGGACCAATCGAAAAATACTACAATGATCTTCAAGGACTCTAGCGTGAAATTGATTTTCGCAAGCCTAATCCTATGGTGTGTCCTGCAGATATTGAGCGCTACAACAATACTGTTCAAGAGGACATGGTTTACCTCTTTATGGATGGACTTGATGATCGTCTCGACAAGGTCCATGCAGACGTTTTGCAGATGCAGCCTTTTTCCACCGTTGAGCAAGCCTACGCACCCGTCCGTAGGGAAGATGTGCGCCAAACCGTGATGCTGACCAATGCCGATGGCTTTCCTACGGGTGCAGCAATGGTCTCACGGGGCAATCGAGGAGACCCGTCTCTACAGATGATTGTTGACACCTGATTTTTTTTACCATTTATTATTGTGATTTTTATTCTTTAAAATTAATTAAAAATATCAAAAAAGGTCATAAAATCACAAAATCAACTTTGGAAGCCTTGGTTTAACCTTAGGAACCAATTTTGAACAAAAAATATTTTTCGGTATTTTTAATATTTTTCGAGTTTATTTAATTATAAAAATACCCAAAAAATCAGAAAAATACCATTCGTGGTCAGAAAAATACCCAAAAATATTCGATAATTTTGTTTTAATTTCCTCTTCAAGTGTGTCACTTTAAATCTCAAAAATTCGGCTCGGGTCACTATGTTCCTTCACAAACATAAACCCGAACCGAACCTAAAAAAAATCATTTTCGAGTCTTTTAGTTTTCAATTCTCACTTTTTATAAGCTATGACATTGGATTCTAAAGTCTTAAAGTGCAATTAGGTCAATTTGCCCTCCAATTTAATCAATTTTTACCAAAAGGGCTTAATTGCACATTTTTCTTTCAATTAGTCCCCGGTTTCACGGATGTATACGTATGCTCTACGTATTTATACATCATACGTCTTTATACGTTATGCATATTTGTATTGTTTGGTAACCTCTTTAACTCTTGTAATAATAATAATGGTTATTATTTTTAACACCTTTGTTAGTGCCTTTTTTAGCATTTTTGTATTGTGAGTGCTATTTTTAAATAGCATTTTTGTATTATAAATTGTGAGTGCTATTGTTAGTGCTATTTTTAAATGACATTTATTTATCATAAATTGTGAGTGCTATTGTTAGTGCTATTTTTAAATGGCATTTATTTATCATAAATTGTGAGTGCTATTATTAGATAGAATTTATAATTGTTAGTGCTATTTTTAAATAGAATTTTTGTATTATAAATTGTGAGTGCTATTGTTAGTGCTATTTTTAAATAGCATTTTTGTATTATAAATTGTGAGTGCTATTGTTAGTGCTATTTTTAAATGTCATTTATTTGTGAGTGCTATTATTAGATAGAATTTATAATTGTTAGTGCTATTTTTAAATAGAATTTTTGTATTATAAATTGTGAGTGCTATTGTTAGTGCTATTTTTAAATAGCATTTTTGTATTATAAATTGTGAGTGCTATTGTTAGTGCTATTTTTAAATGTCATTTATTTGTGAGTGCTATTTTTAGATAGAATTTATAATTGTTAGTGCTATTTTTAAATACAATTTATTGGAAGGTATTTTTGGCTATAAAAGGATGGCAAGAGTTTTGAGGTTAAAGGGGAGAGACATTTTGTAGAGTGTGCAAATTTTTGAGAGCTTAGAGAGAAGAACACAAACACTCTCTATATTCTCATAATCTTGAGCGAGCAAAATATACTAAGTTCGGAATATTGATTCCGCATATTGCTAGCACAATTGTTGTGGAGTTATTAGTCGTCTCCCCGTTCGTCAATTGGTGGTGCGTCCGAACTAGATGCCTAACACTTGTGGAGGCTGAGATCGAAGAACATCGAACCGACACCTCCGTTCAAGCACGCTACGAGAGGTAATCTATTTACTCCCTTTGAGACTTTGTGATTTTTTTCGATTGAAATGCACGAAGTACGCCTCTGGAGATACATGTGTGGGTTGTTATTTATTTCTGCTACGTGTTACGTGGATCCCAACAGTGGTATCAGAGCCAATCCTTAGGTGTTTTCGTGCATTTAATTGATTTTTTGCAATTTTTGCAATACTATTGCCAATATGTATTAACGAATTGTTCGTCTTACATGGCTAATGGAGATTGATTATTTTATATGATAAATTAATCAACGTAGCAAAAATTGAGACTAAATCAATTTTGAATCGAAAATTTATGGCTATCTTATTTTACGTAAAAATTCTGAATATGATTCAACGTAGAATTTTTATTGTGCCTTCCTAAGTTTTAAATTGTGAATTTATTACTTACGTGAAAGGGTGGTGATCATGGAAAAATCCCTAATCAATGTGATTGATGTATATATGAATGTATGATGATTATTTATATATTTGGGGTTGTAATTATTAAATGGAGGCTGCGTACTCCTTTTATTTTTCATGTAATCTTTATTTTTAGCATAGTCAATTGTTGATGTAAATGCTACGAGGATTACGTGGAGGAGCCTTTTAAGTCGGCGAGCTCTTTGGGGCCAAATTCTTGAAGAGTTCAAGAAACCAAGAAGAAGCGAAGAGCGGCTCTCCGTTATTAAAATATTAAAATGATTATATGTGGTCTCATTGGCTCGAGACCCATTAAATCATAATTCCATGATCACCACGTAGGATAGATATTTATGTGATTGACATCTATTTATTTATTATGATTACGTGAGCATGTTAAACTGGTTAATGTGCAAAGTCAGACTTACCTCACCCAAAATTGTGCCTGCATGAAATCCTAGTTAGGAAAATCACTCGCATTAGGTACCGAAAGGGCGTTGGTAACGACACCAGCGTAACCAAGTCCCCGAACCCAAAATCTCTGGTTCCGTAGAACTGATCGATCTCTCCCAATCGATCGGTAAGGTTTCCGGTCTACCCTCCAAGAAAGACCGGTGGCGACTCCAAATGCATGCACAAGTTGCACATGCCACCACGACCACACTAAGGTCGAAAGCGATCGACTCTTATCGTTGAATCCTCCTGAAAAATACTCCCGCCGCGATTTGGTATGGGCCTGGGAGGGCTCGCACCGATCCAAGACCCGTGATCGGTAATCCATTAGCCGCGTCCGCTTCCGGATGGGTCGCGACAGCTGGCGACTCCACTGGGGACTTGTTCTAGAAACTATGGTTCTAGACCTCAAGTGGACTTAGGCCGTAATAAAAATTGAGTGATTTTTCTAACCCTACAGGCGCTCTTGAAGGTGAGGTAAGTCCGCTCACGATAGGTGTTATATGTTTTTGCAGATTGGAGTAATAAGGGGTGTAGTCTGTGATTAACTTTATTTTACGCAGGTGTGGCGTAGGAATGTTTGTTGTGTGGATGATTTGAAGTGCTGATTGATAAATTGTTGTGCATGACTTGCATTGTGATGATCACGACACATGGACACACACAACCGCGCCTAAAACCCCAGGCGCCGCCTTTAGGAACACAATAGAAGGAATTGAAAATGGAATCTCCGTGAGGAAAAACACGGGGTAATCCACTTCTCAATTCCGCTCGCTTCGAACTATGGATTGAGTCCCAATGCAACGATAGTTGTGCAATGGAATCGGCTCTTTCTAGAACTCGAGGTGGGAACCTTAACCTTAGGTGCCAAACCCTCTGATTTTTAGAAGTTCACCATCACTTGTCTCATGCGCATGTCTTTGGGCGGTTGGTACACCTAAAATCGCACATAAGTCGACGAGTTGGGTTGGTAAGACTCTCTATCCCTCAAAACTATTACAGTTCATATAAATATAGGCATTTCATTCATTGCATTCTGGTGATTAGATTAAATGCCATTTCAAGGATAGATGCATGTGTTTTTCCCAAACGTCCTTGATAGAAGACGAGGAGGATGATATCCCATGGCGAACACCGAGTGAGCAACAAAGGAGCCTACTATGGACATTATTGAGATATCGTCCAATGAAGATGACGAGTTGGGGCAAGTGATCCGGAAGTCACAGATCGAACTTGGGGCATCCTTAAACGTTAGGATCACATTCCTTGGTTTCATTTTCCATTACTAGTCCTCTTGTATAGGGTTTATTTTTATCGAGGCTTTCTCTATCTCACCCCTTAGAGTGATTGTATTAGGGATCTATTGGTGTATACATTCAGATGGAACTCGGTTGTATTTCTTTTGACGGGTCATGGGAATGTGATAGTGGCATTTTCTCTAATCATCAGAATACTCACAAGTCAAGTTTATAATTCCTTTAGAGGAAACTAAAGTTGAAAATCTTACACGACCTTTTTGGTCGTACAGGGTAATCCAACCCCAATTTCGCTAGAAGGAATTATACACTTGAATTGGTCCATGCATGTCATACGTCACTAAGTAATCCACGATAATTGATCAAGAGTATTGACGTTATTTCGAATTTAATGACGAGATAGATGTCCAAATTGCTCTCGTTCTTAACAAAACGGCCTTGATTTGGATGCCGTATCTTCAATTAAATTTAAAAACACGTCGTTATGCCTTGCATTTTTGACTAATTCGCTCTTCTGAATATTGGTCAAAAGCAATTATCGTGAATTACATTCCTTTCAATAGTATGCTTTCTTTCGAGGAATATTGATAAAAACTTTTCGCACAAGATTAAAACCCTTGTAAAAGTTCTTGTCATTATTAATTACGAGCAAGCATAAGATTGAAAGGGGTCTATGCTTTCTTTTTCAGATTATTCCTTTTGACTCGGTCTTTTCATTTGCAGGTGAAAAACAAGTAGCATAAAGAAATCTTTTCTTGGATAAGTCTGAGGCTATTCTTTCATCTGACCATGAGTGAGTTAGAAAATCAGAACACATCTACTCGACTTATTATGGATCGGCTCATCCAAGTCTAAGATGTCCGGATGCTCGAAGAAATGGATCATATAAAAGCTAAAACAAACACAGGGGCTTTCATTCATTCTTGCCCAAACCAGATCATACAATTCATTGGGGTGGAAAAGTAAAGCAGAAGTGAGCCCTAATCAACGACACAAAGGAGCCCAGCTGGCCCTCCAGGTTATGGATGCTTTGTTTATACGCACCACTCCGCGTATCATGGTCCGCAAGCCTGAGGTGGAGGCGTTTGCGTTCATCATTGACTGCAACAACCTGAGTCTCGTGATCTTCGGCGACTGCTTCCAAGTCCCGAACAAGTCCATTCTCACGAGTTATATCCTCGTTTATGCCGTTGAGCCTTTCTTCCAGCCACTCGCTCCGATTCCTTAGCAGGGCATTACGTCGATCGCGCTCATAGGTAGCCAGAGATAGAGCTAAGTCCTCCACCAGATTCCTCCTCTCGCGTAGCAATGTCGAAACCCGCTCTTTAGCGAACTCAACAGCCTTTTTGTGACTATCGGCCAGGTAGTCAGCCAACGCTAGGCGGTCGGACTGATCCTCATAACGGGCTCGCAAGACACGAGCCACGGTAACTCCCCGATGAGCAGCGCGGTAGACCTCCAAGGAGTTCGTAAAGAGCGTTGGAAAAATATTGTATTCCCTCCCCAACGCGGTACCCTCGAGGGAGGTGATGTCCAGGTCCCCGAACATGACTCTGATCTCATCCTCGGTTTCGGGATGATCGGCTATGTGAGCGTAGCCTCGACCCAAGAGGTTATAGAACTCTTTCCATCGAGTCAAAGCTTCGGCTGAGAAAGTGTGAACTTGGGAAGAAGCCATTTTCGACGGAGATGTGTGTAGTGGAGCGATTAGAGGATGGAAGCAAATTATATGAGAGCGTTAATCTCCCAAACACCAACTCCACATTTTATAGCGTCTCGAGAGTGGAGAAAAGTTGCAGCAATAATGCTTGTGGAGCCGGGTTAATTAATGTAAAGCGAGGGCTGCTCCTCCCGTGAATCATCAGACATGTCCTGATCCGCAATTTCAGGCCTGACAAATTCGGTCTCGCCATTATTAAAGCTGGGAGGGAGGCGAGCGCAACTATCGAAGAAGCCGCGAAAGGATTGTGTTGTTCCATCACGCATGAAGCTGGGCGGCGAGTGAACAGCTCTGCCACTTAAAAAGAGAAGACAGTGCTGAACAGGCATGACTATTGAGGAAAAGTGAAAGGCGAGCGCAACTATCGAAGAAGCCGCGAAAGGATTGTGTTGTTCCATCACGCATGAAGCTGGGCGGCGAGTGAACAGCTCTGCCACTTAAAAAGAGAAGACAGTGCTGAACAGGCATGACTATTGAGGAAAAGTGAAAGGCGAGCGCAACTATCGAAGAAGCCGCGAAAGGATTGTGTTGTTCCATCACGCATAAAGCTGGGCGGCGAGTGAACAGCTCTGCCACTTAAAAAGAGAAGACAGTGCTGAACAGGCATGACTATCGAGGAAAAGTGAAAGGCGAGCGCTACTATCGAAGAAGCCGCGGAAGGATTTGGTTACCCCTTCGTGTCGGAAAGCTGAGCAGGAGGTAAACAGTTCCGTCGTTTCAAAAACAGAACGCTGAACAGACCTAGCTTTCGAGGAAAAGGAGGCAACAAATCGAAAGAGCGAGTATACAAAAGAGAACAGAGAACCCCGAGTGACGAGTTCGTTGAAAGACCTCAAATTCTCTAGAATCAGATTCGACATCGAAGCCATGGAACTCAACATCGCCGGTGACGAACATCAAGATCGCAGTGGTGACGACGGCAGTGGCCACGACGCTCAACCCCGGAAAAGAAAAAGTCGCCAGCGCTACGCTCGGAAAGAAATCCAGGAGCTTGAAGCTTTCTTCGATGAATGCCCTTGCCCAAACGAGGAACAAAAGATTGAATTGGGCCAGAAGCTGGGAATGAATCCTATGAGAATCCATTTTTGGTTTCAGAATAGACGTTTCAGACTAGGTGTCCAACACAGGCGTAAGGAGATCACGGCCCTAAAAGAGCAGAACCAAAACCTTCAAATGGAAAACATGTGGTATGAGAAAATTCTCAGTACTATTACCTGCCCTGACTGCGGTGGCCCTACCACCCTCAGTAAATTGTTCCCCAGTAAGCCTTCTACGAAGATGGAAGGTGCTCATTTATCCCCCTGCTCCCTTGAGCCATCTCCGGTACAATCAGATCCTGCTAATGGCGCGCATGAGCAGATCGATCCTACAGAAATTATACCAGTGTCTTCGGAGGAAGAAGATACGTGTCGTTATGATCGGAGTCACCTCATCGAAGCCCATGAATCTCCTCCACAACAGCTTCCGGTAAGATCAGATACGGTTCAAGAGGAGTTAGAGGTTAGTCGGCAGGCTATCTACGCCACTCTGGACGACGAGAAGAAGAAATTCACTTGGCCCCCGGAGCTTCATCTCAAGTTCTTGGACGCAGTTCGACAGATAGGACTCGACTTCATAGGTCCGACAAGCATACTTAGGGTCATGAACGTACCGGGACTTACCAAGCAATTAGTCGCGAATCACCTTGGTTGCTACAGAAGGGCGTTAGGACAGCGTTATGCAGAACTGAATCCGAGCAATAGACTCGGCTGCGAACCCAGCACCCTTATGACAAATGAGGCCCGGTCGAATCTGGACGACTATTGGGGATTTGATCAGGATATCCTCGCGAGTCATTTCAATATTCCTCAAGAACACGCATCACAAGTGCAACGAGTAAGCACTCCTCCGTCCGAGCAGCAGCTAGTCAGTGTTCATCCTGTCGCAGATCAGCCCACCACGCCCAGTGCTCAAGGGTTTGCCCAATCAGAGCATATGGCTTCAGATGATCTAATGGGAGAAAGCTTGGAGCACTCTTATTTCCCTAATCCCCAAGTGGGAGATGCTTGTGGTAGTCAATCAATCAAATCTACTCTTATAATCCCAGACAAAGATGGAGGTTCCAGTTCGAAGAACCCGTCGGGCGATGCAGCTCAACCTACACATCAATCGTTCGAGGGGTCGGGTGATTTCTTCGATGAAGGACTTGATACCTGGTTCGATCAGTTGGAAGCTATTAAAGGTTGGCAACCATGATCTGCACTTGGTAATGGCACACCTAAGCTGAGGCCAGACTGGTTAGTCATTGGACATGCCCCAAGAAAGAAGGGGATGTACGCGAGAAGGATGTATCTCCTATTGTAAAGTTCTCATCGGTGCATGCGTTTGTTTCTTCAATAGCTAGAGTTGATTCTGCATAATGTTTTTCGCAAACGTCATCTCGTGTGTATACGGTAATTCCTTGTTATTAAGTTCAAGGTAAAATCAGCCCCGACGCGTGAAGGCAGAATTGATAGCATGAGTTACTAGCAGAATGTGATCGAGCTCGAAAGTGAAAGATTACTAGCGGCCCCAAACGCAATGACCGCAAAATCAGGGGCAATCTTTAAGTTTCGAGCAACTACAAATCTATTTCTCACGAGGCATTCAGGTCAATCAAATATAAAGCGTCGGGCTGTGAGAATGATGCGTAGTCAATCTGTTGACACAGGCGAAAAAGGAGTCGCGTAGATCCGAAAGCAAAAACCTTTCTTGGCTAGTCAACAATGCAGAATGAAAGAGCATATATAAACAAACTCGCATTTATTTCATTCAGCAGGAAAGTTTACAAGTGGATCACTGAGGGGGAGCAGTAAACCCAAAATGAGTTCTGACAAGCATCACAAAAAAGCTTAACTGACTCTCCATGCTATCCATGCCTTGCTTACAACCCACACTCCGGGAATCGAGGTCTACAAGCTTGAAGAAAAGGAGACGACATTTCTCCTTAAGTTCGTTCACCTTGGTGTCATAGTACTCGAACTCAAGCTCTAAGTCATGAGCCAGCACCCTCCCGCGAGCTATATCCATGCTCAGGTCTTCAAGCCTTTCCTCCAACCAGGCACACTGGAACCTCAGCACGAAGTTGTGCTGGTCTTGCTCAAAGGCGGTGTCAAAAAGAGCCAGACGCTCCACCAAGTTGTCCCTCTCACGGACCAGCATCGAAACCTGGGCGTGGGCGTATTCAACAGCCCTTTTATGGTTATCGGCCGTCAGCATGGCCAACATCAGGGACTCAGTTCGGTCCTGATAACGGGCTCGCACGATACCAGCCAAAGTGACCTCCCGGCTAGCAACTTCGTAAGCCTGCATGAAATTGTTAAAGAGAGTTGGGAAGATCACAAACTCCCTTTGCAGTTTCGTACCTTTAATACACGCAGTATCCAGGGCCGGAATCAGAGTACGAACTTCAACCTCAGCTTCAGGATGATTGTTTATGTAGCCATAACCCCTACCCAAGAGGTGGTAAAATCTCTCCCATTGGGTCGAAGCTTCAGGTAAGGCAACAGGCATAGAGGAGGAATCCATATGCGATGGAATGACGGAGAAGAGAGTGAGAATGTGAAGAGTGTTTGAGAGGCTGAGTCTGATAAGGCTAAAGTGTTAATCTTCTTGACATCAATCTATCACCTTATAAATGCTCGAGTACATGGAGAAGTGGTAATAATATTTTATGTGCAGTAGAGCCAAGCGGGTTTCGTTAATGCATCCCCGATGAGTCACGAATCCACCACCGTCCTGTGATCTCGGGTTTTACGAAACATAATGGCGCCGAAAGGTGGGTAGGCTTGTTACTCTAGAGACTGGGCCAGGGGGACAAGCGTAGTGCTCGACAAAGCGAAATCAACGCAAGAGATCTTCAGGCTCCGTTCACGTAGAAAAGAGCAAAAAAGGACAAAGTGGGAATTACGAAGCCTTGAGAAAAACGCTCGTCAAGTAGCCATCACAAAAGGACGAAGTGGGAATCTCGAAACATTGAGAAGAGCGCTCGTCGGGTAGCCATCACCTTTGATCGAAGAACGGTGATCCGGCTCCTTTAACCTCTCAGAATTTGCAGAGAAAGTGAAGATCCAAGGAGGAACAAAGAAAGCTGAGTTAACGGAAAATCAAACAGTGATATCCCGGTCAAAATGTTCAAGGGATTCTGTCATTTACTGGAAGCGCCAGACTTGGAGGTCTCCGAGCTTGAGCTGCTGGAAGAGTTTGAAGATCTCAGGACCGAACCTGACACGAGGGCCATGGAGACCGATCCTTCTAATGATGAAACCCGCGGCTTGGTTAACGAGAACAGTACCCGCGACGGTTATCAGCGTCAGAAAGGGGAATATCTCAAACGCAACACTTCAGGTCAAGTCCATAAACTCGAATTGTTTTTCAGGGAATACCCCTATCCGGACATGGAACAGAAAATCAAAATGGGCCAGGAGATAGGGTGGGAGCCTCGGAAGGTCAAGTGCTGGTTTGAAAACAAACGAACCCGGCTGAAGCAGCAACGCGATCGGCACGAGTTAGCGGTTGTAAGGGAGGAAAATGAAAAGCTTCGAATAAAAAACACTCAGTACAAAAAAGCTCTAAGCATCGCTATTTGCCTGGAGTGCGGTAACCCTGTTCCCACGGACGGAGTATTCACTGAAGAGCCAGATCTGGGGGTTTATAATGCTCATTTGTTGCAATGCCCTTCGCAACATCTTTCGGAACAGGCGGGTACCGCCGAGGATCTACAAGAGGAAACTAGTGCTATAAGGTCAAAGTCGACGCCCATTGTGGAAGGGAACATGCGTCATGACAAGTCGGGTCCGCTCGATGATGAACTCACCATCATGACCAGCCGATCTGAGACCACTAAATCCCCTCCAGAGCAACCTCCAACACGACCAGATTCCGAGAAGAGTAACCGCCAAGTTGCTGACACCACTTCGGCTAGCAAGAAAATAAGATTTCGTTGGACCCCGGAGTTTCATAGCAAATTTGTTGATGCAGTTCAACAGTTGGGGATCAGTTTTGCTTGCCCATTGCGCATACTCGAAATCATGAACGTGCCGGGACTGACTAAAAATATGGTCAAGAATCACCTTTGGCGCTACAAGAAACTACTGAGAGATGGACGAGCGTCGCTAGACCAAGATAGAGGCGGTTCAACACGACCAGATTCCACGAAGAGTAGCCGCCGAGTTGCCAACCCTACTTCGGCTAGCAAGAAAACAAGGTTTTATTGGACCTCGGAGCTTCATAGCAAATTTGTTGATGCAGTTCAACAGTTAGGGATCAGTTTGGCTCGCCCATCGCGCATACTCAAGATCATGAACATGCCGGAATTGGATAGAAATAAAGTCAGGAACCACCTTTGGTGCTACAAAAGACTACTGAGAGATGGACGAGTGGCGCTAGACCAAGAGAGAGGCAGTTCAAGTTTAAACGATGAGCATGGCTGTGATCGCAATCCTCATGAAGCAGGAAGCATCCAATCACCTCTTAACACCGATGGGACTGACAATTACACGGTCGATTGTTCAGGCATCAATCAGAGTACTCCCATGGGTTATCCCAGTACTCCTCAGGAGTATGTACCGCAATTTCAGCAAATCGGGACTCCCCAGTCTGAGCACCGACTGGCCATTAATACTAGTCCTACAGCGGATCTAACACTGGCAGGAGATGCACATACAATCTTGCGAGACGATTACGGAGATTCCGGCTCGAAGAATCAGGTGGTCCATGACGAAAATGGCAAAAAGATTCCTTCTCCAGTAGTCGACAATACTCAACCTGAGTGTCAGTCGCTCGATGGTTCAGACGATCTCCTTGAAAACATCTATTCTTGGTTCGATCGGCTGAATTCCCCCCTGAGTTACCCTGGTACTCCCCAAGAGTATGTACAACAATTTCAGCAGGTATGGACTCCCCAATTTGAGCACCAACCGATCGTTAGTGTTATTCCTACGGCGAATCCAGCATCGGGTACAAACCTACTGGACAACGATGAAAATACCAACTCGAGAAGTGAGGTTGTTCATGTCGAAAGTAGTGTGAGGAACCCATCGCCAACGGTTGAGGATGCCCGACTTGGGCGTCAATGGCTTGAAATTTCAAGCGAGTCCCTCAGTGAGCAACTCGGCGTGTGGATCACGCATAAACCGAGAAACCAGGTTGTTCATGCCGAAAATGGGAGAAGTCCGTCACCAGCAATTAAGGATGCTCAACTTGGACGACTCGAGCGGTCGGACGATCTCCTGAATGAGCAACTCAGCCTATGGGTCAAGCATTTTGGAACAAGTGCATCTTCGCAGTCGTGACCGATACCGGCGACCGGACATCTGGTTCGAAGCTCGTGTGCTAAATCATTAGAAGGCTCAGGAGAGTGAGAGGTGAATACATCGAATGAATGTGTTACGGATTTCGTTGTAAAGTTCCCGCGGGAACATTGTAATTAACGCTGAAAACTAACCGCTCTGAGTGTCAACATTACCCTTTGAACGTCTTCGAGCCAAGGGCCATGGATTAATCACTTAATCCGTGGAGCAAATTCCATGAACGATGACTATCACCCGCGGAGCATAATGGGATCTACCCCCATTCAGCACGAAATACGTTTGGTCACGAAGCCTCCCATTTGGTAAAACGATGTATCGTTCCTAAACGATCTTCAACCGAATACCAAAGTAATGTCTCATTTCTTTCCCTTCTCAGGTGTTAAACGTGGATAAATCACCCAAGGAGCCATCTGTTCAAATAACAAAACAGACGTTGCCCAACCGGGGGCAGCTGAACCATTGATATTGCAAATATTCCAAGCATGGATAAGCGGATTTGATAGACGTGGTTCATATCAATACGCGACGTCAGAACGGGATGAGAACCAAGAGTAAAGTTGTATTGTCCCAATTTGTCTTCAATTTGGGAATATGAGTTAACACTTGCTATTTATCCTTGATAGGGACTCACCATCAAGGAGGACAAATTTTGACAACTTGTGTGCACTCGCAGGGGCACACGACCGAGGGAAAGATGTATCGTTCTAATTTTTTGAAAAATTCATGAACGAACAATAACATGTTTCTTCCGCATTTTCAGGGATCTCCAGCCGCGGGGGACAGGTAAGTATCCCTTTCCCCAATCCATTGAAAATGTTGAATAAAAAATAGAGAAGAAAAGAAAAGCTTTTAGAATCTGATGTCTAGAAAAGACATAGGATTCTAACTTCATTGGCATTCATGTTTTGAAACATGAGGTTATCTGAACATGCATTGGGCATCATAAAATCCCATTGACGGGTAAAATTTTTGGAGAAAACGAAAGAGATTTTTCCAATCAAAAGTTGTTCAAAACTTTCAAAAGGACGTTTTCTCAAAAGACGAGAGGCAAAGCCTAGTCCAAACACGTCCTATACACACTTAAGAGAGAAATGGAGCGGATAAGACAGCAGAATCTGGACCTACGGAAGTAGGGACCATTCGCAGCGATTACATGGGTTGGGACGACGGAGGCATTCGTTTCATATCCCCCAAACACTACAGGTGACCGTTGATAACCCCTTTGAACGGCGGTTTTCATTCTTAACCCTGTCAAGAACCACCCCACATCGGGGCAAAATGGAGGTGAGTCCAGCAGCATCAGGAGAAAATGGTTAGAAATTTTCTTGCTCGGACTAACATTAATCTTTGTGTGTTGTTTATATGGTAATCCAAGTGCCATAGGATGATGAGAAGCATTCATTTCTCTATCCCACACACCGAATCCTTTGCATAGCCAAGTTGAGCCTGCAGAATCATTTCATAAACCCGTTGGTGATCATTGCACATTCCAAGACGGATGCAGCATCACTTCAGAAACGAAGAAGTTCAAGACTTAGGGTTTGCAAAAGAATTCCTAAGTTAATGTTTAACCTTGTTAGACCTTTGATCATAGGTCTAACGCGATCCTATGAAGATGAGAAAAAGTGGGATTTCAAAAATGAATGAGAAAAATCCACGGCATCGAGAAAAAGCAAAGTGCCTGGTAAAAGCAAGGCCGATGCTCATGAAAGCTGTTTGCTTGATCCCCAGTGAAACTTGGATGAAAAAAAAAAGAAAAAAAAAGAAAAAAAAAAGAAAATTCTTAAAGGAGTCAAATAAAAAAAGCTGCTCCCCAAATGCTGCCAAGCACAGAACAAAGACATGGAGAGAGTCGGTCTCTGAATGCAACAAGGGACGCTCTCTAAAGAGCTGGTGCACACCTCAAAATCGGTTGTACACCTCAAAAACTAAAGATGCAGAAAGGAAAAGACAGGAGGTAAATCAGCAATGATCACCAATGTCAAACTCGTCATGAATTATGGGCCAAAAACAAGCCTTTTTCGGTCCCCAATCCTACCAACATCATAACCCTGAAACAGTCTTCTCTGACTAAGACACTTGGGTTAACATACAGCTCAGCTCGAAGAAGTACGAGCAAGACTATTTCTTTCTCATTTTGCAGGGTTCTTGACTTGTAAACCCGGAGCAGATGGTGAAAACTTTCATTCAATGACCTTGACTCAAAAGTGAGTCCCCCTTGAAGACCAATATCCAAGCCCAACATTACGGTCCCGTGGAAGACCTCCCGACCGATCAAAATGTATGCGCTGCGAATGAGCCTAAAACCTAGGCACGGGTTTGTAGGGAATCGAGTGTATCCCCTATAAAAAAACACGATCGCAAAACAGGTGAGAAGACCTCATTGTCGAGAAATATTCCAATTGATGTTTTGAACAAACTCTTTTTGGAATTTTCAAACTGTTGATCCAGATTTTCCGTGCAAGGGATTTGTGATCACATTTGCATGTTGCAAGAATGCTTTGGATAACCCCCAGCATCAAAATGCACATTTCATGATTAAAACTTAAATCATACGGTTTTGTCAAAATGGACAGCCGTGGTCTTCCCAAAGATTACTAACGTTTTCTTGGTGAAGAAAAATCTTTCAGGCTCAAACTTATGCAGGATACTTGGAGAACCCAACTCCCAGAATGTCGCCTCAACAGACTCAAGTGAAGTTTTGTCAAAATAAAATCTTTCACTGCTTCAAAAAACTGAATTCCCGACAAACTTCGGGGTCTCAAAAAAAGGGGAAGAAAAATCCTTTTAAAAGAAAAAGTCCTATCAGACGTGGAGAACCCTCGTCCCAGGACCCATTTTCAAAATATCAAACAGTCTCATCGGACGTGGAGAACCCTCGTCATGAGACCCCTTTTCAAACATGGTAGATACCGCCTGAAGGGTCAACACAAGGTAGAAACCGCCTGAAGGGTCAACTCATGGTAGATACCGCCTGAAGGGTCAAATCAAAGGTAGATACCGCCTGAATGGTCAAAATCAAAGGTAGATACCGCTTGAAGGGTCAACACAAGGTAGATACCGCCTGAAGGGTCAACACATGGTAGATACCGCCTGAAGGGTCAACACAAGGTAGAAACCGCCTGAATGGTCAAATCAAAGGTAGAAACCGCCTGAAGGGTCAACTCAAGGTAGAAACCGCCTGAATGGTCAAACCAAGGTAGAAACCGCCTGAGGGATCACATTAATGGTAGAAACCGCCTGAAGGGTCACATATGGTAGAAACCGCATAAGGGTCCACTCATTGATAAATATCGCAGTAAGGATCAACACAAAGGTCTGATCCACCATACGGATCAAAATTCTTGGCAAATCCCAAAGCGTGGGATGCGCCTTCCTTAGGTTCCTACAAGTTAGGAATCCCATCATGGTATGACCTACCATACAGGTCAGAGCTTAATCTCCCTGGGATATTCTGAATGACGAGTCCTAGGCATCTTCTTGAAAGTCGTCGCAACCGGCAGCATCCGACAGGTGAGCTTCAGGTAAGCCTCTCTCACTCCGGCCCATGTTCAAATTGTTAGAGCAAACCGGAGATTGATTTGAGCTTTTATCAATAGGCTTAAGGATCCGATGTCATAACATTTCTTCTCTTATTTTCCCAGTTGAGTCGGTTAGGAATCAGGTGCCACCTTATCTTTGAGAGAAACCTCTAACGAGATTCCTTTCAAAGAGGGGCAGCTGTTGACACCTGATTTTTTTTACCATTTATTATTGTGATTTTTATTCTTTAAAATTAATTAAAAATATCAAAAAAGGTCATAAAATCACAAAATCAACTTTGGAAGCCTTGGTTTAACCTTAGGAACCAATTTTGAACAAAAAATATTTTTCGGTATTTTTAATATTTTTCGAGTTTATTTAATTATAAAAATACCCAAAAAATCAGAAAAATACCATTCGTGGTCAGAAAAATACCCAAAAATATTCGATAATTTTGTTTTAATTTCCTCTTCAAGTGTGTCACTTTAAATCTCAAAAATTCGGCTCGGGTCACTATGTTCCTTCACAAACATAAACCCGAACCGAACCTAAAAAAAATCATTTTCGAGTCTTTTAGTTTTCAATTCTCACTTTTTATAAGCTATGACATTGGATTCTAAAGTCTTAAAGTGCAATTAGGTCAATTTGCCCTCCAATTTAATCAATTTTTACCAAAAGGGCTTAATTGCACATTTTTCTTTCAATTAGTCCCCGGTTTCACGGATATATACGTATGCTCTACGTATTTATACATCATACGTATTTATACGTTATGCATATTTGTATTGTTTGGTAACCTCTTTAACTCTTGTAATAATAATAATGGTTATTATTTTTAACACCTTTGTTAGTGCCTTTTTTAGCATTTTTGTATTGTGAGTGCTATTTTTAAATAGCATTTTTGTATTATAAATTGTGAGTGCTATTGTTAGTGCTATTTTTAAATGACATTTATTTATCATAAATTGTGAGTGCTATTGTTAGTGCTATTTTTAAATGGCATTTATTTATCATAAATTGTGAGTGCTATTATTAGATAGAATTTATAATTGTTAGTGCTATTTTTAAATAGAATTTTTGTATTATAAATTGTGAGTGCTATTGTTAGTGCTATTTTTAAATAGCATTTTTGTATTATAAATTGTGAGTGCTATTGTTAGTGCTATTTTTAAATGTCATTTATTTGTGAGTGCTATTATTAGATAGAATTTATAATTGTTAGTGCTATTTTTAAATAGAATTTTTGTATTATAAATTGTGAGTGCTATTGTTAGTGCTATTTTTAAATAGCATTTTTGTATTATAAATTGTGAGTGCTATTGTTAGTGCTATTTTTAAATGTCATTTATTTGTGAGTGCTATTTTTAGATAGAATTTATAATTGTTAGTGCTATTTTTAAATACAATTTATTGGAAGGTATTTTTGGCTATAAAAGGATGGCAAGAGTTTTGAGGTTAAAGGGGAGAGACATTTTGTAGAGTGTGCAAATTTTTGAGAGCTTAGAGAGAAGAACACAAACACTCTCTATATTCTCATAATCTTGAGCGAGCAAAATATACTAAGTTCGGAATATTGATTCCGCATATTGCTAGCACAATTGTTGTGGAGTTATTAGTCGTCTCCCCGTTCGTCAATTGGTGGTGCGTCCGAACTAGATGCCTAACACTTGTGGAGGCTGAGATCGAAGAACATCGAACCGACACCTCCGTTCAAGCACGCTACGAGAGGTAATCTATTTACTCCCTTTGAGACTTTGTGATTTTTTTCGATTGAAATGCACGAAGTACGCCTCTGGAGATACATGTGTGGGTTGTTATTTATTTCCGCTACGTGTTACGTGGATCCCAACAGTGGTATCAGAGCCAATCCTTAGGTGTTTTCGTGCATTTAATTGATTTTTTGCAATTTTTGCAATACTATGGCCAATATGTATTAACGAATTGTTCGTCTTACATGGCTAATGGAGATTGATTATTTTATATGATAAATTAATCAACGTAGCAAAAATTGAGACTAAATCAATTTTGAATCGAAAATTTATGGCTATCTTATTTTACGTAAAAATTCTGAATATGATTCAACGTAGAATTTTTATTGTGCCTTCCTAAGTTTTAAATTGTGAATTTATTACTTACGTGAAAGGGTGGTGATCATGGAAAAATCCCTAATCAATGTGATTGATGTATATATGAATGTATGATGATTATTTATATATTTGGGGTTGTAATTATTAAATGGAGGCTGCGTACTCCTTTTATTTTTCATGTAATCTTTATTTTTAGCATAGTCAATTGTTGATGTAAATGCTACGAGGATTACGTGGAGGAGCCTTTTAAGTCGGCGAGCTCTTTGGGGCCCAATTCTTGAAGAGTTCAAGAAACCAAGAAGAAGCGAAGAGCGGCTCTCCGTTATTAAAATATTAAAATGATTATATGTGGTCTCATTGGCTCGAGACCCATTAAATCATAATTCCATGATCACCACGTAGGATAGATATTTATGTGATTGACATCTATTTATTTATTATGATTACGTGAGCATGTTAAACTGGTTAATGTGCAAAGTCAGACTTACCTCACCCAAAATTGTGCCTGCATGAAATCCTAGTTAGGAAAATCACTCGCATTAGGTACCGAAAGGGCGTTGGTAACGACACCAGCGTAACCAAGTCCCCGAACCCAAAATCTCTGGTTCCGTAGAACTGATCGATCTCTCCCAATCGATCGGTAAGGTTTCCGGTCTACCCTCCAAGAAAGACCGGTGGCGACTCCAAATGCATGCACAAGTTGCACATGCCACCACGACCACACTAAGGTCGAAAGCGATCGACTCTTATCGTTGAATCCTCCTGAAAAATACTCCCGCCGCGATTTGGTATGGGCCTGGGAGGGCTCGCACCGATCCAAGACCCGTGATCGGTAATCCATTAGCCGCGTCCGCTTCCGGATGGGTCGCGACAATGATGGCTGGCAATTCGGCAGGTAGAGGTGGGCGCTCTCGGTCTGCTGTCAAGGCCTAGTCTCAGGTGCTCGGCGGCTGTTCTCATTGTGGAACTTCCAAACACACTAGGGACACTTGCTTTAAGCTACATGGATTTCCAGATTGGTGGGACGATTTTCAAGCGAAGAAGAAGAAATCTGAAGCAGAACTGGGCAAGAGTACAGGGCAAGCATCCTTGGTGATTGGGAGTTCATCTCTTTCCTTAGTCACGATGGTATCTTCAACTAATACTTCCACTCTTCCTCCTGAAGACAATTGTGATTCTGGTTTTATCATTACTTGTCCTGGTGGAAACAATGGATGGATTATCGACTCAGGCGCTACCGATCACATGACGCCTCTCCCCGATGACCTAGTCAACTGTACCTCACCGCGACAAGACAGTGTGTATAATGCTAATGAAAATTGCCATCCAGTCACCGGGGCTGGGAGTGTGGCTCTCACGCCCTCTCTTTCTCTATCTCATACATTACTTGTGCCATTTTTGTCCAACCATTTATTGTCTATTGGACAAATTACTGATGAGTTGAATTGTTGTGTTCTTATGTACCCGAATTTCTGTTTGTTTCAGAACATTCTCACGAAGGAGATTATTGGGCGTGGTACTAAGAAGGAAGGGCTATACATTGTGGATGATCTGAGCTCTGGTTATGCATATCACACTCCTAGTCGGTCTGTTAGTAAGGAGAAGGATGTTTGGTTGTGGCATCGTCGGTTGGGACACCCATCATTCAGATATTTGAAGTATTTATTTCCTGAGTTGTTTCGCGGTTTATCAGATTTTGCTTTTCAATGCGAAACATGCATATGGCAAAGAGTCATCGTGTTTCTTTTCCTTTGAACTCTAATAAAAGTAGCAAGCCTTTTTGTCTGGTTCATTCTGATGTGTGGGGTGCATCTCTAATTACTACAACATTGGAATGAGATGATTTATAACCTTTGTTGATGACTGCACACGTATGACATGGTTGTATCTGATGAAGCATAAAGATGATGCTTCTAACATATTTCGAATGTTTCATAAAATGGTTGCTACTCAATTTGGAGCTCGTATTCAGATTCTCCGCACGGATAATGGTGGAGAATATATCAATCAACACATTACCTCATATTTTAAGGAACATGGTCTCATCCATGAAACCTCTTGCTCTCAAACCCCTCAGCAGAATGGTGTGGCTGAACGAAAGAACCGCCACATTCTAGAGATGGCAAGAGATCTTCTTGTCGGCGGAAATGTTCCAAGAAGGTTCTAGGATGCAACGGTAATCACATCCGTTCACTTGATGAATCGTATGCCCTCTCACGTGTTGTAATTTCAAACTCCATTACAAACTCTATCTCAGTTTATGCCTCTCCCTTTAGTCTTGACAATACCTCCTAAAGTGTTTGGGTGTGTGGCTTTTGTGCATCTTCACAGGAACTAACGTACCAAACTTGACCCATGTGCGATACGATGTATATTTGTTGGTTATGGAACTCTTCAAAAAGGGTATCGCTGCTATGATCCGAAGACCAAGAAGACACATGTTACCATGGACGTGGCTTTTCTAGAGTCCGAGTGCTATTTTTTTCCACCCCAATGTTCCTTTCAGGGGGAGAATTACAGTGAAAGGAAAAATTGGTGGGACATTGGAATGGAGGGTGCGGAGTCAGGATGACATATGGAGTCCGGGGTACGATTGGGTGGGGCTGGACCATTAACCAGCTCACAAAAAGTTTCAATTATGCAGTTTAATGAGGGGAAGGGTACGATGGAAGAAAGGGTGTTCGTTTTTTGGCTAAAAGTGGGGATGATCAGCAGCCTATATCTATATCTAATGAGCGAGATCAGCCCGCTCCTTCGCAAATTGCCCCTTCTTTAGTACCCGACCACTCTCTTGAAAATGACCTGAGGTAAGCTCTCTTTCTGATCTTGAGGTTTCTGATGATTCTGATTTGGTTGTTAGATATAAACTCCCTGATAGGCATAATCGAGGCAAGCCTCCTAGTCGGTATTCATTAGATGTAGAGGAACGAAGGTCTAAATATCCCATTGCCGATTTTGTGTCAACGAGAAGATTGTCAACATTTTGCAAGGCTTTTGTGTCAAATGTATCAACTGTTCGAATTCCGAATGGGGTGGGAGAGGCATTCAAGGATCCAAAATGGGTCCAAGCTATGAAGGAGGAGATGGAAGCACTAGAAAAAAATTAGACTTGGAGACTTGTAGAGTTGCCAAAAGGGAAGAAAGTCGTATGGTGTAAGTGTGTGTTTACTATTAAACACAAGGCAGATAGAACCATTGAGAGATACAAGGCCCGATTGGCCGCAAAAGGATATACACAGACTTATGGTGTGGACTATCAGGAGACTTTCTCTCGAGTTGCAAAATTAAATACTGCGTGGGTTTTGCTATCGCTTGCTGCAAATCTGGATTGGCCATTGCATCAGTTTGATGTGAAGAATGCATTTCTTCATGGAGATTTGGATGAAGAGATTTACATGAAGATTCCACCTGGATATAGGTGTGTTAATAAGCCAAATGCTGTTTGTAGACTGAAGAGGTCATTATATGGTTTGAAGCAGTCACCTCGTGCCTGGTTTGGTCGCTTACACTCAGCCATGAGGAATCATGGTTATTCCCAGAACAATTCAGATCACACTTTATTTTTGAAGCAAAGTCAAGGTAAGCTGACTGCCCTGATCATATATGTTGATGATATGATCATAACAGGAGATGATACTGAAGAAATTTCAAGGCTTCAAGAGAAGTTGACGGAAGAGTTTGAGATGAAGAACTTGGGAGGACTAAAATATTTCTTGGGTATTGAGGTAGCTAGGTCTAAGGAAGGAATTTTTTTATCACAGAGAAAATACGTACTTGATTTGTTGGCTGAAGTAGGAATGTTAGACTGTAAGCCCGCTGATACTCTTATGGTACATAATCATAAACTTGGAGAGTATTCTGATCAAGTGCTGACTAACAAAGAGAGATATCAAAGATTAGTAGGAAGATTAATTTATTTGTCTCACACTCGCCCAGACATTGCTTATGCAGTAAGTGTTGTGAGTCAATTTATGCATGCTCCTAGTGAAGAACATATGAATGCAGTATATCGTATCATTCGATATTTAAAGTCAGCTTCAGGAAGGGGGATAATTTTGCAAAGAATGGTCACCTTGTAGTGGAAGGATATACAGATGCAGACTAGGTAAGGAACGTAACAGATAGAAGGTCGACGTCAGGTTATCTCATATTTGTAGGAGGTAACTTGGTCACGTGGAGGAGCAAGAAGTAAAAAAGTTGTGGCTCTGTCCAGTGCCAAGACAGAATTCAAAGGAGTAGCGAAGGGGTTGTGTGAGTTATTGTGGCTTAAAGGACTGTTGTCCGAACTTGGGTATCTACCAGAGTTTGGGATGAAGTTGTTTTGTGATAATAAAGCTACTATAGCTATCTCTCACAATCCGGTTCAGCATGATCGAACCAAACATGTTGAGTTTGATAGACACTTTGTCAAGGATAATTTAGATACTAAAGTAATTGAGTTACCTTTTGTCAAATCTGAAGATCAATTAACTGATGTATTGACCAAAGCTGTGTCAAGTAGAGCATTTCAGAGCTCACTCATCAAGATGGGTATCGAAGACATCTTCTCACCTACTTGAGGGGGAGTGTTGGCGTGAGCTGTATTTCCCACCAATTAGGCAGTTTTTCCATTTATTATAGTCTTTTTCTGATTTACTGATATGCTAGGGTTAGCACATATATTGTATATAAGGTCGATTGTAATACTGTAAAGATTCATATATTGAAATAGAGGAAAATATATTTCTTCAAAAGTTGTGCTCATGACCTTACCCCAAAAAAAAAAAGTTGTGCTCATGCCATGCAAGCATATATTTCATCATGAGCGTATCGTTTGGTGACTGAGCGAGTGTCGCGACCCGTCCGGAAGGCGGACGCGGCTAATGGATTACCGATCGCGAGTCTTGGATCGGCGCGGGCCCTCCCAGGCCCATACCAAATCGCGGCGGGAGTATTTTTTAGAAGGATTCGACGATAAGAGTCGATCGCTTTCGACCTTCAGTGTGGTCGTGGTGGCATGTGCAACTTGTGCATGCATTTGAAGTCGCCACCGGTCTTTCTTGGAGGGTAGACCGGAAACCTTACTGATCGATTGGGAGAGATCGATCAGTTCTGCAGAACCAGAGATTTTGGGTTCGGGGACTTGGTTACGTCGGTATCATTACCAACGCCCTTTCGGTACCTAACGCGAGTGATTTTCCTGGCTAAGAGTTCATGCAGATGAGTAGGGTACGAGTCCTAAATCTAGGAGTTCATGCAGATAGGAATGACTATCCTAGCAATCACAATCAATAATAAAGTGCACAAATCAATGAATTCAAATGTACAAATAAATCACATGGCATTCCTAATAAGGCCATATTGGCCTAGAGAAGCATCAATCAGGCTTAGGAATGATTTAGACATGATTTTGCCCATTAGGAGGCAAAATCGTAATTTTGAGACAAATGGGACAATTTGCCCAAAAAGGAAAAAATCATCATTTCGGAATGAATCCGGAGTCAAAAACAGGTTTGGTCACTCAATTGACCCATTTCCTATTTTTTTTGGCAATTTTCGTGATTTTTGGGAATTTTAGAAACCGATTTACCATTCGAAGGGTAAAATCGTCATTTTCTAAAAATGGAAATGAAATGTGGAAATCTTAGACATAAGGTTTAGCCACCCATCTGGCCCATCACCAAATTCTAAGCAATTTCCACAATTCATCAGAATATCAAAGACGATTTACCATTTGAGGGGTGAAATCGCCATTTTGGATTAAATGGGAGAAAATCCCAAAAATGAAAATAAATCAATTTTTTTGGTGTTTTCAGCCTTGGAAAATTTTTAGAATTTTTTTGGAATTTTCTGCAATTTTTCTCAATTTTTTTGAATTTTTCTTTAGTTTTTCATTTTTTTAGCATTTTCTGATCGATTTTTTTTATTTTTTTAATATTTTCGAAAAATATTTTAATAAAAAGCATGTCTTTGACAATAGATAACACTCAACCAGATAAATAAGCTAACCACTAGACTGAAACAAATACATGCAAATCAAGTCTATAAAGGCAATATTTTAGAAAAATAATTCCGATATACGGATCGGGTACGTAAAACATACCGGATTGGACACCGGCCTTCAATCGCCCAGCCCCAGCCTGCGGCCATCTCCATGCCCGTTACCTGTCGATCGCCATTAGAATGTCAATAGTCAATTTCACAAATTAAGATTGAAATGATTTTTTTTTATAAAAAAAAAAAAAATCGGACACTGTTCCAACACGCTCCGACACGTTCCGACACGCTCCGACACGCGCGGACACGCTCCGACACGTTCCGACACGTCCGGACACGCTCCGACACGTTCCGACACGCTCTGACACGCGCGGACACGCTCCGACACGTTCCGACACGTCCGGACACGCTCCGACACGTCCGACACGCGCGGACACGCTCCGACACGCTCCGACACGTCCGACACGCGCGGACACGCTCCGACACGTTCCGACACGTCCGGACACGTCTGGACGCGGGGACAGAGCGGGGCACGGCCGAAGCGGCTAAATCGACGGTCGACGGACGACGGCTGACTTCGGGATCGATGACATAGGTTTGAGGGAACGTCAGGGCGGAGGAAAACAGAGCACGGCGGCTTCAAGCCGCGTTGGCTCGCGGGTTTCTCAACCTTGCGGCGGCTCGAAACGGTAGCGGCGGCAGCGAGGTGGTGGTGCGGTTGTAGCTGGCTCGACGAAGGCGGTCGGATGTGTGGTGGCGGGAAGTGGTGTCGGTGAGGTGGGGGAGGTTCACGAAGAAGAAAAAAAAAGAAAAACCAAGAAGAAGCCGGAGAAGGAAGAATGAGGAGAGGGAGACGAAGGAGGGGAGCCGCGGATCAAGAGGGCCGATCCTCCCTCTCTCTCAATTGAGTGCACTCAAGTGCACTTGAGTGCATTCAAAAAAAAGAGAGAGAGAGAGAGGAAAGAGCAAAAGAGAGAAGGGGGAGCGTGTGCGGAGGAGAGGGAGCGGGCGCGAGAGAGAGAAAGGGAAGAGAGAGA
This sequence comes from Rhodomyrtus psidioides, assembly GCA_021437785.1. Classification (NCBI taxonomy): domain Eukaryota; kingdom Viridiplantae; phylum Streptophyta; class Magnoliopsida; order Myrtales; family Myrtaceae; genus Rhodomyrtus; species Rhodomyrtus psidioides. The sequence goes on along the minus strand of JAILYB010000027.1, from coordinate 7,351,970 downwards.
GAAAAAGAGAAAAAAAAATATAATAATAATAAAATAATAAAATAATAAAAGTAAAACTAATAATAAAATAATCAAAAGCGAAGACAAAATGATTAGTCCCCTTTTACTTTTAAATGATGATGTTTTCTCTCATTTTCCTTTTAATCATTACTAATATTTTTGTCAAATTCAATTTTATGGTGATCAGAGAACACCTAAAATCGAACCTGAATTTTACTATTTTATGAGGTCCTAAAGTAAAGAAAATTAAAAATAAAAATACCGACTATTTGTATATATTTTTGTGACCTCAAATACTATTTTTCTTGATTTTCTTCTTTTTTTTTCTTTTTTTTTTTGTATTTTTCGAAAATATTAAAATATGAAAATTATTTTTTTGGTCAAAATGGTTCATTTAGCTTGGCTAAGGTCACCAAAATTGATTTTTCAAATTTTCAACTTTTATGGATTTTCTATGAATTTTCAAAATAAAAATATAAATAAAAATAAAAAATAAGTTGATCAAAATTTAGGTGTCAACAGCGAGAACATCTTGTGTCGACTGTGCTGTATTCATATGTCCGCAAGATTTGGAGAATTGTGAGTGAATTAAACATTTTAGTAAGTTGACCATCAATGATTTTCTTATATGCACAATACTAGAATGGTCAAATAAAGCTGGGATAATCCTTTAAAAAGTCCTAAATTAATATTCCAAGTATCAATTCAATTTTAAACTTTTTAATTTGGCCATTTTATTTACAAATATTTTAAGAATTTGTCAATGTAGGTCTTCCGATTAATTTTGTTGAAAAATTGCTAACATGGTGCTCTAATCAGCCTCGATTGGCTTACTTGACAGTACTGATGCCCAATGTTTATGAGGATCATTTTTACGATTTCCTAAAATTGTTTCTTCCTTTTTTTTCCCTATTTTCCTCCATAAGGTTTCTGAGTCTTCGTGATGGCTGACTAAAGTTGTCGACAACATGCGAGGGTTGCGAAACTCCCTACCCAATTTGGACAAGGATGACCCCTGCCTATAGTATGCCTTTCTCAGTCCTCGCCCTGTGCCCCAAAATCGATAGAGGGAAATAGGAAATAAAGAAAAAAATGAAACAAAAAAAGGAATAAATGAAACAAAAGGAAAAAACTAAAACAATTGGCAAAAATATGCACATTAATGTCGGCCAGACCATGCAAGATGACCGATGTCCATGTTAGTGTGATTCGAAGAGTTATATTGGCAGATCGTTAAAAAGTTAGGACTAAATTATCCAAATTTTTGACTAAAAACAAATTAGCCAAATTGAAAAGTTTGGGGCTGAATAAGCATATGTACAATATATTTAGGATTTTTTGGGTAATTTCTATATAAGTAGTTTTTCTAATTCTTAAAGTAATTTTTTTTCATATGATAAGAATGTGTGAATTTCCAAGTACATTATTTATTGTTTAGCAACAAAAGCTAGCATAACATATTTTATTGAAAGAAATTTTTTATATTTTTTCATAATTAACCTACTTGTTAATTTTAATTTTCATATTATTGGAGGAAAGATTGGCGCCAAGTGAATACTTGTCCCATCTATCTAAAACTGCAATTTTTTTAATAATTAAATTTGTGTATGGTTTCGGTAAATAATATGATATCGTCTTGTTTATCTTATGTTTATTCTTTTGTTCGGAGTGAAATATAGGTTGTTTTTCTTTAATTTTAACCAAATGATATGCTGCTCATACCAAATTATTGACAAAATTGGATTTGAAAATATCTGACTTTATTATTGAGATTCTAGAAATCCAAATGACCAAATGTAGCCACAAAAGTCTCACTTCTTGCCCCTTCCAAAATCATCCCTCACGAAATAATAAGTAATAGTTTACAAATAGCTTAGGATCCATTCACCACCCACACACCACTTCCTCCAACTAAAAGAACAACCATACCTCCACTTAAAAGATAACTATCATTTTCCTTTTTTTTAATAACTCAAATCAATTTCTTACATGTCAATTTTACTTTTACACATGTGCTAGGCTTGTCCTCAAGAAAAAAGGTATATTTAGCACTTACTATTGGAAATAATGAAGATTGACATCCCAGAAATTATGACTAATGAAGTTGATTGACGATTCTGATTATTCTGATTTGATTTGATACAATGTTTATACACCTTCCTTATATTCTCTCGTTCTATGACTATAAAAGAGACAATTGTATATACATTCAATAGAAAGAAATATAGAAATTTCTTCCTCCAATCTGTTGCTATCTTCTTTCATTCTTTTCTCCAATCTGTTGTCGTCTTCTTTCATGGTATCAGAGCATCTAACCTTCTTGGGCTAGTTTCCGCACATACACTATCCCTTGATTGTCTTCCGGTTCATCTTGCTTCGCCTTACAACCTGCAAATGACTTAGCATTCCGTGTAGAAATCAGGATACCATGAGCAACGACAATCAGATTTTCGGAGAAAATCAGATTCGTTCCGACGAACACCCACTTCAGGTTTCGGAGCCCATGACAGAACCAAACATTCAGGATCAACCCAATCAATGGCAATTCATTCAGCCCAACCAGGGATAGCCCATTCCAGGCCAGCCCATCCAGTGGATGCCTGCTCCAGCATCGTTAGGCCCATGGTACTATGAGCCCATTCAGCCAACTCCATTGGGTCCATCATTGCTTGTGGTTACTGAAATGGGCCAGACACATGTTCAGCCCAGGGAAGACTCGCCAGCCGCAATTGGGGCAAGTCCAGTCCCTGGGACCAATATCTCGTATGCGGGATATACAGGGCAAATGCCCGAATTAGGGCAATCAAGTACCGGGTCGAATCCCTACCCGATTCCTGGTGTTGGATCGAATCCTTACCCGCTCCCTTTACCCGGCTACCATGCCGCCTACCCGTACCGGATCGGAATCGGCGGTGGCCGACCGAAAATAGGAGACCTGTTATACACCTCACTGAACAATGGACCAGAACTACGCCTCATCAGCCTTCAGCTTGCCGGACCCGAGGGTTACTCATCCTGGGCAAGAGATTTTCGACGAGCTCTTGTCACCAAGGACAAAGATGGGCTTTTAGACGGAATGGTACCTATTCCGGCCGATGAGCGAATGCGCCGAAACTGGCGCCGGTGTAATCAACTGGTACGACAATGGATCGGGAATTGTCTCACAGCCGAAGTAGCAGTAGGATTACCGCCCACCGAAGATGCTCAAATTATGTGGAATAACATTCGAGAGATGTATGGTAAGCTAGATAGGGCAAAGTTATTTTACCTCACGCAAACACTTTCCGAATTGAAGCAGGGAAACCAACCTGTGACGCAGTGTTTAATCGTCTCTCGGCGCTGTGGAACGAAATCGAGGCTGCTGAAGAGAGGCTCGAAGGATCGAAAGAGACCCTTCGCCAGTACCGAGCGATTCGAGAACGCGAGAAGGCTACCCGGTTCTTGCTCGTTCTCAACAACGATTATCTCCCTTTCCAAACGTAAATCCTCGCGATAGATCCAGCACCTTCTCTCGGACGGATTTTTCAGTTGGCGGTGTAAGAGGAGAGTCAACGTTTGGCAAAGACGGTACCTGTTCGAGCCGGTGAGGGAGTTGCCCTCTCGGCCCTCTCACCTCAAGGGGGTCTCGAAGGAACTCAGGGAACCATGGGTTCTCTTGCCCTCTCTGTCTCACGCGGAAGAGGCAATGGAGGCTTCCAGAATACTTCTGAAAGGTGGCGAGGAGGAAGCCCTAGTAATGTTGGAATGGACGGCCACGATTATAAAGGGAGATCTGATGGCGTCCATTCCTTCACTCCAATGGCCGGATCAAATGGCCAAGAAAACGCCACGTCACCTTTTTTTTAAAGGGTCGAACGGTCCTCGTGCTCCCACGTCCTCAGGTAAAGCTAATAGCAATTTTTCACGATCAAAAAATAAATATTGTGAGTATTGCAAAAGACCGCATCATACCGTGGAGACGTGTTGGAAATTACATGGGCGACCAAGTGATTGCGAAAAAAAAGGAAAAGGAATCCTCTGTTTTTCAGGTTTCTAAACAGAAAATTGATGAAGCTCCCTCCATCACTCTGGATCAATATCAACATATTGTGAAAATGCTGAGCAAATTGAAGACAGCTGATGATGGAGCAGGTTTTTCAGGTACCCTACTATCACAAGCAAACTCTATTTCAGCTAATGCATGGATAATCGATTCAGGTGCTAGTGACCACATAGTTTGCATTGAGTCCTTATTCTCATATATTCATGATTATTCACAGTCTCCTTTATCAGTACGTCTCCCTAATAGGAATACCACTCAAGTCACCAAAGTCGGCATTGTTCCTCTTAGCCCAAAATTTGATCTTCACAATGTTTTATAAATTCCTAAATTTGAGTTTAATCTCCTTTCTGTTTCACGGGTGTGCAAAGATAATTCCTGCATTGTCATCTTCAATTCCGACAATTGCTTATTTCAGGACCATATGACTGGCAAACAGATGGGCTTGGGTAGTGTCGCAGATGGGTTATATTTCTGGACCGATTTTCCTGGAAATTTAGATTTTTCCAATAAGAGCATTTCTTGTAATGCAATTGCTAACAATAAAAATCTCCTTTTACATCAACGATTGGGCCATAGTGCACTGTATCCTCATCCGAAATGTACTATATGTCCATTGGCTAAACAATCCAGGCCTTTTCCTATCAGCACATCTCGAGTTACTCGCCCTCTTTTACTATTACATGTGGACATTTGGGGACCCTATCACACTCCTCATCGTGACGGCTCCCGATTCTTTCTCACAATTGTTGATGACATTACTCGAGCTACTTGGGTTTTCCTTATGCAATCCAAGAGTCAAACTCTTTCTCGCTTAACGAATTTCCTTTCTTTGATCCGAACTCAATTTGACACATCCGTCAAGAAAATACGGACTGATAATGGGCGTGAATTTCTTTCCAAAGATTGTCAATCTCTTTTTGTCTCACATGGGATTATTCACGAAACATCTTGCACTTATACCCCACAACAGAATGGCGTTGTGGAAAGAAAACATAGACATCTTTTAGAAGTTGCAAGAGCTCTCAAATATCAAGCATCCATTCCTGAGGAATTCTGGGGCGATTGTGTGGTCACTGCTGCCTATTTGATTAATCGCATGCCGAGTAGAATTCTTGGTGGTAAAACTCCTTATGAATTACTTTATGATACTACTCCATCTATCAATCACCTGTGAATTTTTTGTTGCTTATGCTACGCAATGACTGTGGGACCTCGGGACAAAATGGCTCCTCGAGCAATTCCGTGCATCTTTATGGGGTATCCTACTCTGCAAAAGGGATACGGAGTTATGAATATTTCTATTTAGGAATTTTTTATAAGTAGGGATGTCATCTTTCATGAAGACATCTTTCCTTTTCGAGACGTAGCATCATCATTTGAATCATCTTTGGACCGTCCGGTTTTCTTGGAAGAAGATATATCCAGCCCTTACATCATTCTTCATTCAACATCCAATGCATCCATACCGGAAGACCCCTTTAAGTTCAATGTCTGCATCGTCTGAATCACTTCCTGCAGCGGTTCCTCAATCACCTGTTGTGGACTCTTCACCATCTTTGGCTACTCCATCGACATATTCACCGGAATATTCTCCGGTAGCTCTTGTACCACCTCGACGTTCTACACGTACCGTCAGACCACCATTTGGACGCAGGACTATGTTTGTTCCACTTCTCGCTCTTCAGGTATTAATTACCCTGTATCTTCCTATGTTTCGTTCAATCGGCTCTCTCCTGCATACTTGTGTAGCATTAGCCGCATTTCTGAGGAACAGGAACCATCCTCTTATCATGTGGCATCCAGAGATCCTCGTTGGCAACAGGCTATGGCAGCCGAACTAGATGCTCTGATCATCAATCACACATGGGATATTGTTCCGTTACCTCCATATCAGAAACCTATTGGATGCAAATGGGTGTACAAAATTAAATTCAAAGCCGATGGTTCTGTGGAACGTTATAAATCCCGCTTAGTAGCAAAAGGCTTTACTCAGCATGAGGGTTTTGATTATCATGAGACTTTTTCCCTGGTCGCAAAAGAGGTTACCATTCGCTGTTTCTTCTCCATCGCGGCCATTCACAATTGGAATCTTCATCAAATGGACGTTCATAATGCCTTCCTTCATGACGATCTTGAGAAGGAAATCTATATGGATCTTCCCCAGGGATTACGCAGACAGGGGGAGTCTCGGGGTGTGTCGTCTTCGCAAATCCCTCTATGGGCTCAAACAGGCTTCCCATCAATGGTATGCCAAATTTACTGATGCTCTGAAAAATGCAGGATTTCGCCATTCTAAATATGATTATGCACTGTTCACATGGACTTCAGGTGCTTCGTCAATATATTTGCTGATAATGTTGATGATATTCTTATCATGGGAAATGACGAATGTTGCATCGATAAATTCAAAGAATATTTGCATTCTACCTTTCATATCAAGGATTTAGGTGCTCCTAAATATTTTCTTGGAATTTAAATTGCACGTTTTGACAAAGGAATTAGTCTCAGTCAGCGAAAATTTGCTATAGAGATTGTATCTGAAGCTGGTTTATCAGGATGTAAGCCAGCTGTTATTCCAATAGAGCAGAATGTCAAAATGACAACACATGAATACGACATAGGAATATCATCATCCATTGATGACCCTTTACTCGAAGATCCATCAGAATATCAAAGACTTGTTGGAAAACTGATATACCTCACTATGACAAGGCCTGATATTTGTTATGCAGTTCAGATGCTCAGTCAATTCATGCACAAGCCAAAACAATCCCATATGAATGCGGCAATAAAAGTAGTACGATACCTAAAGGGATGTCCGGGGCTTGGAATCTTCTTATCTCGTGACTACGACATGAAGATGGCTGCTTATTGCGATACAGACTATGCCACTTGTCCAATGACTAGACGATTATCACTGGTTTTGCATAAAATTAGGAAGATCATTAATTTCATGGAAGACGAAGAAACAGTCAACCGTGTCCTTATCGTCAACAGAAGCAGAATATCGTGCGATGGCCAAAACTGTATGAGAAGTAATTTGGATACGAGGTCTACTCTCAGATCTTGGAATACAAATTGAGAGACCAACCGAGTTATTTTGTGACAACGATGCCGCGCTCAAATTAGCTGCAAATCCGATTTTTTCATGAAAGGACGAAGCATATCGAAGTTGATTGTCATTTCACTCGTGATAAAATTCAAGAAGGAATTATTGTAGCAAAAGGAATTGGGACTATAGAACAGCCTGCAGACATCTTCACTAAGCCTTTGTGTCAAAGACAGCACAGATATCTTCTAAGCAAGCTTGGTGCCATCGACATTTATATGCCACCAGCTTGAGGGGGAGTATTGGAAATAATGAAGATTGACATCCCAGAAATTGCGACTAATGGAGTTGATTGAGGATTCTGATTATTTTGATTTGATTTGATACAATGTTTATACACCTTCCTTATATTCTCTCTTTCTATGACTATAAAAGAGACAATTATATATACATTCAATAGAAAGAAATATAGAAATTTCTTCCTCCAATCTGTTGCTGTCTTCTTTCATTCTTTTCTCCAATCTGTTGTCGTCTTCTTTCACTTACGCCTTATTCCGAACATTGTTTGCAATGGTGATCTCAAAAAAAGTTATAATTTGGTGCAATCCAGTATTTCTATTTATTTTGATGAAATGTTTTAATAAATTAAAATTAAGTTAATCAACTTTACTGCAACTGATTATAAATAAATCCAAACGGCATCTTTATTAGCATAACTTAAGAACCAAAGGTCTCCAGGAGCACTAAAATCGAACGATAAAATGGCATTTACACTTCACAAAACATTCTTTAATAAAGACGATGTTGAATAAGCATTTACATTCAGTATATCTGTTTTTGATTGAGGAATGTTTTACTAAGATAAAAGCAAGTGTGTTAAATTCATTTTAGCTTATTAAGTAAATCAAATCCACAATTTATGGTTAAAAGTCAGAATGTTCTCTTCTATGTTCATCATGTGGCACTTGATTTTGCTTTTGTGGTTGCCACGCGGCAAGGCATATGGCATAATCACATTCACTTCTTGATTTCTTGTCTCCATAGTTCTATATTTTACTTAGTTTAGATCCCAATAATATAAATAAGGGACAACATTTTCAAATTTCTTCTCAGATATTTAGTTATTTGCTAATTTCCATTCGCAAACTTCTATATTTTATCAGTTTGAATATCCCATAATAAATAAAAAGAAGTATTGTCTCCCTTAAAAACAGAAAACTCTTCCAATGAAGAGATTTTCTTAATTTAAAACATACTTATTATTTAATATATTTTTGTCAATTTAAGGTATGATCTACTTTATTTAAGCAAAGCAATCCTGTGAATCAATTTTTTTGCTTTCAATTACACGGATATTGAATAGAACATATACCCCTTTTACCTCAACAGTACCATCAAACTTTCCAACTTGCAAAATATCTTGAAAATTACAAACTTCATTTAAAAGCAGTACGCCTTAACATCTTACTTGGAGTTTAAAACAATAATTGAAAAAATTTAATTTGTAAGTTCTTTAGTTGTACTTCTTATCAAGGATATCGATAATGATAAACTTCACGAGTTTAGGTTATTGGGAAGCCCAATTTGGGCTACAACTTTCTCCTTCCATTTAACATTTCAAAAAATATTTAGAAAATTGATAAAGAGTTTTGGCTTTGTGCAATCTTAGCCAAAGATACTTTGATTTAACTTAATTTAAAACCGAAAAAATGGAACAGATTGTTGTGTATGCTATGTTAATAGCATACACAACAATTGAATAATTCAATTCTATAACAATTGAATAAAATTTTAAGAAATTATAACCTTTATGCATACCATTAGTTATATTCCTATTCTCTATAAGGAAATTAACCATAATATATATTTACATTTGAAATACAAATATCAAACGTAAAATATATCTATAGAACTTATTTTAGATCATCATATCACGATCTAGTATACCAAATAGAATAATATAATTTGAAAATTCACTTAATTTGACATTTTTTTCAATTATATGGATGATGGCCACGTTTATTTATCCTCTTATGCTGCAGGAGATAATTCTTCAAGTCTTAGCTAGCACATTAGGTTGATACAAGAAGGGGAAAAAAGAAAGTCGTTGCAAGCGTGTCCCCGACGCAATTTTTGTGTTTCATTTTTTTTACTTCAAATTTTGTGACGGTTTAATAAGGCGGTTTGTTCTTTGATTGGTAGAATCATATAAATATATGTCTCTTCTTCATTAAGACATTAACCATCCGCTTCAATATCCTTCAAGAAACTACGTATTTCCCCGATATCTCTCTCTTCATCCTGAAATTTTTCTAATCAAATCCACATCGATCATGGCTTGGCATGTTATGTTATACGTGTGTTGCGCGTCAAATTCCTTGGACTGGGCCCTATTGACTTATCAAGTTAGGCCCAAAAAGGGAAAAAAAACCAAGAGATTTGATAACGCGGGAAATCATTTACGTTAGCAGTTCGTTAAGTAAGAAGGATTCTGGGCAAGTTTTGGATAGAGAGTGTCAAATGCAGGATATGTATTGATATAAATGCGTCTTTCGACAGTTTTGTATAAACTTTCGATAGACCTCCTGTTTCGACACAAATGCAACCAAAATATAACACTGGAATTGAATCGACAATGCTGAGCCTTACAATAGGACACGATGTCGGAATTTAATCTACGACACCGCATAGGTAGAAATGTAAGACACAGCACCAGAATTTAATCGACGGTACTGGACGGGTGGATAAACCAATACAATGCCGTAATTTAATCAACGGCACTGGACTGGGCGAGTTGATACCGGAATCTAATTGACGACACATAACTCTGGATATGAGACATGTCGGAATTAAATCGACGACGGGAATTTGAAAGCTATAGCTAGGTTAAGGGCTAATTTGAAAGATAAAGACTAGTTTAGTTGTGTTGTGTGTGTGTTGTGTGCTGGATGACCCTGGGTATTTATAGGCATACTCTTGGTAATCGTCAAACGGTTACTGCCATGGGCTTCAAGCACGTCCCCTTTATCGATAACTCCTTTGGCGGTTTCCTTGGCCCTTTGCGCCTTTTTCCTTTCGTCTTTTGGGGATGGCCGCCAATCTCTGCAACTGCCTTGATCATGGCTCCTTCTGCGCACCCTTTTCTCTTATTTTCGGGGAGAATATCGCCAAAACTCACTTTGCCACGTGGCGTCCTCAAAGCCAACCTTCATCGCGTTTTAGTATAACTGCCCATAGGTGATCACGACCCTCGCTTGTGTTCGCCACATGGTTCTCTAGGGTAACTTTTGGGTGTCAACAAACTCCTCCTTAAAAGAAATAAATCAGAGATTTATATCTTTTAAAAGATTTCTCTTAATTTAACAGCTGCCAGCAATATGTAATGATTACGCTTTTTCCTGATTTTCCTTTCCAAAGAGTGATTATCTCGAATTCTTCGCGATGCGTTGGTCTCCCAAATTGTCTTTTTCATAGGTGAAAGTTTCGAATCGTCATGTTTGTCGCGACCCATTTTTCTTTTCGCTCTTCTGTTTTGAACGAACGTGCTAATGAATTATCGATCGGGCCCCCCACTAACTACGATAGTGTAGTTGGGTTTTCGATCGGCGTGGGCCCTCCCAAGCCCATACCAAATCGCGACAGGAGTATGATTTTCTTTTGGAGTTTCTTGACGGTAAGAGTCGATCAACTTTCGACCTTGGTATGGTCATGGCGGCATGAACAATGTGTGCATGCATTTGGAGTCGCCACCGGTCCTTCGTGGAAGGTGGACTGGAAACCTCACTGATCGATTGAGAGAGATCGATCAGTTCTGCGGAACCAGAAATTTTGGGTTCGGGGACTTGGTTACGTTGGTGTCATTACCACGCCCTTTCAATACCTAATGCAAGTGATTTTTCTAACTAAGATTTCATGCAAATCGGAAGACTAATGCTATCAATCACATTCAATAAATCCAATCAGGTGCATAAATGAATCAATTAATGCATATCAATTCGAATCAAGGGCCTCTTAGTGTAGCCTTAAGAGTTTAGAGAAGGTGTGACCAAGGCCAATGGTAAAATGGGAAGATTTGGAAACAATTTGCCCGAAGGGCGAAATCGTCATTTTCTGAAGGTTCGGGTGTCAAATTACCCAAAATAGTCAATATCCAGTTGATCGTGGCCATTTTCTATTTTTTGGGATTTTACTGATTTTCTTCGATTTTTGGGAGACAATTTGCCAAAATGGCGAAGTCGTCATTTTTTAGAAGGATCGGGGATTAAAACACCTGAAATAGGTTTTGGCCAGCTGATTGTGGCCATTTTCTATTTTTTGGGAATTTCTGAATTTTTCGGGAGACGACTTACCAGAAGGGCAAAATCATCATTTTTGAAAAGATAGAGTTCAAAATACCCAAAATAGGTGATGGCCAGTTGAATGCAGCCATTTCTCTTTTTTTTTTGGGATTTTTCTGAAATTTTGGGGAACTACTTGCTAGAAGGGAAAAATTGTCATTTTTGAAAAGATCAGGGGTTCAGAGTATCCAAATAAGTCTTGACTAGTTCATTATGGCTATTTCCTAGTTTTTTTAGAATTTTTTAGAATCTTCTGGATTTTTCTAATTTTTAATGATTTTTCCATTTTTTATTGAATTTTCGAACTTTCGAATTTTCTTATTATTCTCTAAATTTTTTTAATTAAGAAAAAATTCCGGACTGGGTCAGATCCAGCCCATACCTCTCGGGCACCTGGCCTGACCATATGGGTCGAAAGCTGGTCTCAAACGACATAGTTTTGGATTTTTCAAAAATTTTATATTTTTTAAACAATTTTCTAATTTATCTGGATTTGTAAAATTAAACACCAATCGGATGGGTCCAAGGGTGCCACTTGGCATCACCGTAGCCGCCGGATCTGTTTTAATTTTTTATTTATGGAAAATCATTTGTTAAAATCAGAAAATCATTTTTTATTTTCTAAAATTACCGGATCGCGACACGTGGCCCATCCACAACCGTCCGATCTGGTTTTTTTAATTCTCTCAAGCCGACCCCACAAAACCGACATGGCTGCCTACATGGCACGCCACTTCAGCTTTGACTTGCTGACCGAAGGCTCTCGTCGGAACAATCATTATTCTAGCGAGGTCGCCGGAATCTTCACCGGAAAAGGCAAACCGAGCCCAAATCTTCATATTTTTTTGACCATTTTTGCTCCATTCGATTCATTAGACACCTCACATTAACATATATGCGTTATACAATCAAGAACACCCCGAAAACCAATAGAGCGAACCTCCATAGTCCCAATTCCGGCGAGCACTTTTGTAGAACATTTTTATGTCCAAAACTCTATTTTAAATGTTCAAGCGACACCCAATGAAGGTTTAGAGGCTTACCTGAGCTCGTTTCGAGTTGTCCATCCACCATGCTCTTCCGTGCGAGCCGAGGCCGGTAAGGATCGAACCACCATTTTCAGCGTGAATCGATGCAAAACAGATAGCATGTGATGCTTAGAGATTGCTCTAGTGTAATCGTAGACCACGAAATGGGCTAAAATAACTAAGACATGACATGACCGAGAGCTCAAAACTAGAACCCATACTATGGCATTTCGTCAAATAGGTAATGTACTTTGGGAAAATGAAACTCAAGTGGAAATATCGACCTGTTCCGCGGCACTGGAGACGACCAAAGCTTCAATGGATGACAAAGACATTGGCTTCGAGCTCCTATACACTCACTCGAGCCCATTCGTAGCTCAAATCTCTCCTTCACAATTCTCCTTTGTTCTCGGCCTGGTATGCTCTATTTTTTTTTTGGGTAACTGGAGCATAGGCCAAGCTCTCTTTTTCTTCAATGCTCTCTGCCTCCCCTTCTCTGTGTGTCTTTCCCGGGTATTCTAAGTGCATGTGTGTGATCGGGGAATGGCCAGCCTCCCCTTCTCGGATAACCTCTCTCTCTACCCCCGATCCCCCTCGTTCTCATGCTCTCTCTCTTCTCACCTCTAGCTGCCACCTCTACTCTGAAAAATGGTTACGCTAGCCTACGCTGGTACTCTCTCGTGTAATAGGGGACAAAAAATGAGATGCGGTAATTTCGCGCGAGAGGAAGGATGAGACGTGTGTGAATTGCGGCGTAGGAGGTTTGTTGGTGCCGACCCAGATTCGCTAGGTCGGGTCGGGTCGGGTCCCATCCGACGGATCCGGTCCGATCTGGCAAATCCGGTTCTGACATTTTTGTCCAATCGAGGCCCAATTCGCCCATTTTTTATGAAATTGATGTAGCAATTGGGATTCCCAGCATGTTTTACTCATGAAATGGGTGTTTTCATGAATGAATGGCTTGGAATTGAATGAAAACCCAAAATTGCCTGTAAGATCCGAAAATGATTTTTTGTTAATTCCAAGCTCAAATGACCAAATTGATCCAAATCAAGGCCACCATCGGATTCAAAATGATGAAAAATGCAGGATTGAGATGTTTGATTTTTATGGGTGTGGCCCGAGAGAATTTAATTTCAAGATTAGCAAGACCAGGGACTAAATTGCAAGAAATATTATGCAATTAAGTCCTTTTCGTCAAAATTAATCAAATTGGAGGGCAAATTAACCCAATTGCACTTCAAGTCTCTAGAGACGAATGTCATAGCTTATTAGCAGTGGAAATTGAGAATTAAAAGACTCGAGAATGAATTTTTATGCTCGATTCGGGTTTATGTTTGTGAAGAAACATAGTGACCCACGTCAAATTTTTGGGATTTAAAGTGAAAACCTTGAAGAGGGAATTAAAATAAAATTATTGACTATTTTTGTGTATTTTTCCGATTTTGTTTGGTATTTTTCTAATTTAAAAATTTGAAAAAATGTTAAAAATTACGAAAAAAATATTTTTTTTTCTCAAAATTAGCTCCCAAGGCTAGGCCAAGGCTTTTGGAGTTGATTTTGAAATTTTATGATTTTTTTACTATTTTTAATTAATTTAAAAAATGATTAAAAATCAGGTATCAACAGTTACCCTCTTTGAGAGTGAGCTCGTCAAAGGTTGCTCTCAAAGACAAAACGAAACTTGAACCTTAACCGACTCGGCTGGGAAAGGGAAATGCTATGACATCGGATTCTGAGAAACCTTTCGATGAAAACTCAAATTAGTCCCCGGTTTGCTTTGACAATTTGAACATGGGCCAGAGAGGGAGAGGCTTACCTGAAAATCACCTGTTGGATGCCGTGCATGTGAAATCTAAGGTCAGTCATTATGCTCTTTAGAGTGTCGAAATCTGGGTTTTTCTTTTTACCATCGTAGCTTCACGTCCGCTATAACAGGCTTTTATGTTTTTTTTTTTCGTAGCTTCCCATCCGCCATACCAGGCCTTTATTTTCTTTTCTGAGGCTACTGGATGTAATCCGTTTCGAAGGGTGAGAGTTTCGAAGCATGACTAATCGGTGCAAACTCGCGAAAAAAGCGGTCATCATATCTCTAGGCGACAAGTCGCGAGTCTTATGGGCTCTGATCTTGAACTGTGCTTTGAGATACCTCTAAGTGTATATCCATGTATGGTGGGATTTTTTGGGAGAAAAAGTCTTTTTCGCGGCTACCGGTTACAATCCGTTCCAAAGAGTGAGAGTTTCGAGGCATGACTAACCGGCACGTACTTCACGGAAAAGGTGATCACCGTATCTTAAGGCGACAAGTCATGAACATCATGGGTTCCGAACTTGATCTATGCTTTGAGACACCTCTGTTGTGGATCCCTGTCTAGTGGGATTTGGGGGGAAAGAAATCTTATGTAGCTAAGGGTTAACAATCCAGTCTGGGGGATGATAGCTTCGCAGCTACTAACCTGTACCACTTACAGAAAGATTTATCAAAGTCATCATGATTTCGAAACAGCAAGCGAGCTTTTTGGACTTCAATCTTGGGTCGGCTTCTAGGCACCTATATGTTCTGTAAAGGAGTCCTATAGCGTTGTCTAGTAAGGTCAACGAGGATTCTCTCTTTGGTATCAAAAAGGGATCTCATGACGATGGTTCTCACAAAGTCAGCGGGGATTTGATTTGCTTGATTTTGAAAGGATTTCCCATGATAATGGCTTTCACAAAGTCAGTGGGGATTTGTTTTGGTTGATTTTGAAAGCATTTCCCATGACGATGGCTTTTACAAAGTTAGTGGGGAATTTTTTTGATTTTCAAAAGGTTCTCCCATGACGACGGCTTTCACAAAGTCAGAGGGAATTTTTCTGATTTTTAAAAAGGTTTCCCATGATGATGGCTTTCACAAAGTCAGCGGGGAATTTTTTTTTAAGGGGGTTCCCATGATGATGGCTTTCCTAAAGTCATCAGCTCCGAGCTGGACGTACCAATCATCATAATATCAGCAAGTGATGATGAGCCGGTCATAACGAAAACCATACTACATGAGGCTTAAGATTTCATAACAAAGCTAGCTAGGGTCCAAGCAAGAGAGCCATAGACAAGTGGCAAACACTGTTTTGGGGCGCAAAAGGACAAAGGTCAATTGGTCTCCCGAGCTTTATCTCAAGTTTGTTGATGCAGTCCAATAACTAAGGATCAACTCAATAGGTCCAAAACGTATAATGTAAGTCATGAACGTACCGGGACTCGCTAGAGATAGTATCACGAGTCACCTTCAGAAGTACAGAAAAGGGATGAGAGAGCACAATGCAGCTCTGAGCCAAGGAGGCCAAAATGAAGCTACTTCGAGCCTAAACATTAGGCATCATTGGTACTATAATGTTCCTGGGGTGAGAAGTGCTGAGCCATCACTCAGCACCAACCAAGATGGCAACTCTACCATCAATCACTCAGATGTTAGTCAAAATTTTATTCCGAGCCTTCTCAATACTCTTCAAGAATACAAGTCGCATGGCCAGCCAATGTAGACTCCCTAGCTCAAACATCGACCTTTTGCTGATGCCCCTCCTATGGCCAATCCATGTCGAATCTTCAAGAATTAAATTTCCCAACTGCACAGTTCAAACATGCGATTCTCAATGAACATACGAGGAGTCGTTCTGAGCATATCCTTCTCTCCAACTTCGATTGGAGGGTGCTTTCAGTGGTAGGCCAGCTTATCATCCTTATGTACGCCCAGGTAATGATGGAAGCTTCAGCTCCAAAAATCAAATTGTTTGTGATGAAAACATAGTGGGAAATCTGTTGACATCATACAACAATACCTAATTCGAGCATCAATTTCTCGAGGAATCGGAGGGTTGCCTAGAGATGAGCTTGCTATCATGATCAATCATTTTAATACTGATGCACCTCTACAATTGTGATCCGAAGCCAGCAACAACGTACCTGACTCAAGGCACAACGGGTCGGTCACTGAAAATCCTCAGAGGAAGAGGGCACATACACGGATGAATGTATCGTTGTTCTTTTCATCACAAAGTCCCTATGTGGGACAATTTTTTTAATGCCTAGTGCTAATCCTGCGCGAAGACAATCACTACTTGCGAGCATCATCATGCTCAAGTGTGACAATCCCTTGTTAAATTAGATTCAAGACAAATCAATTCAACGCCGCGAAGACAAGCGTTGAAAGTACTTCATGTAGGAAGATGCGAGTAAAAACCCGAGCGAGCTCGAAAATGGGTAACAATGTATTGTTCCTGTTTGCCCTTAATCGTTTCAAGTTCTGAGTTGAACTTATTTCATTCTTGATAGGAGATCGTCAACTGCCTTAAGAACTTTGGAATAAAAGCAGACTCTCATGGACGCCAACAACACCACAGCCTGATGGAGGTCCGATGTCTTTTCAAGTTCGACTCAAATGGCTACAGAACATGGGGCAATCTTAAAACTTTAGGCAGCTACAAATTCATTTCTCACCAAGTGTCGAAGTTGTTGAAATGAAAATACAAAGTGTGCCAATGACAAATTTGAAGCGGAGGGTAACATGGTCGGGATTTTAACCTTCGACTAAAGTCAAAACTGTAGGGAAGTTTCTGATCTTGCCAACTTGACAAAGCCCATCTCCACTGAAAATATGGGCAAACCATTCCTACATCTGGAAAACATGTCGAAGCCGAATACATCAAATTCACCATGGTGGTACGTAGGGGAAGTCCCCGAAGCGATGGTTATCACCCACGGAGCATAATGGAATGAAGTCCATCTCTTACATGCAAAATGCATTTGGCCATAGCAACAATGCTTTCAATAAGATGGAGAACGATGCGGAGCCATCCATTTGGTGAAAAAGACGTATTGTTCCAAAATGATTTTCTTCTAGATATGGAAATAATGTTTCCTATCTTCTCTCTCTCAAGTGATGAATAGGGGAAAATGACCCAAGAAGCAATGCCTTCAAATAGCAAAACATGGAGTCCCCCTTTTCATGGCATCTTGAACATGCATTTAGGATAAATGATTTCAAGAGCATTCTAATAGCTCAATTTGTGAACAAAATCCTTAAGAAAACCTGAAAAAGTTTCTCATCAATTAGAAGTCTTTTTTAAAAGAGCATTTGAAAAGAAAGAATTCAAGCTTTGCAGATTGGCATACTTAATAAAAAGATATTTTCTTTGAATAGAGCGAAAGGCGTGAATTCATTTTTCTTGGCAAGCACGAATCACCTAAGAACACTTACATCATGTATGCCATGCATGCATCATTTATATGCATTTTTTTCCCTTGAAGGATGTTGACGGGTCAAGGAAAAAGAATCCAAATGAAAAGAAAATGCCAAAACCTAAAAGGATGAATGTGAAAGGTAAATTGTATCGACTCTGATAGTCCATTTTACATGCCATTTACTCATGAGGTTTCTTTTATTTGGCAGGGAAACATCAAATACTTTAAAGGCGACTATTGTTAAGAGAGTCACGAGGTTGACATGCGGTAAATGTTAAGTGCTCAACATAGATGACTAGAATCAATAAAGATTCATCGGAGCAAGTCCCTCCCTTTCCTTCGAGAGACCCAGTTGGGGGAAAAATTCTTAGGTGCCTCACGAGAGCACATTGGAGCAGGGTTATCAAACCCAAAGATGACACATCAAGACAGGCCCTACTGGGGCAAAGTGTCTGCATAGAATCGTTCCTTCAAGCATTGAAAGAACAAAATCTCAAAGGGAGTATTCTCTTCCTAAAAAAATTTCAAATTAGGTCAAATAAGAACTCATACTTATTTCTTTATGTGCAGGTGCAAGGACGACTTCAAATTTGATTGAAGATCGTCAAAGGACATGAAAAATGCTAAGGCATTTGGCTAAGAATGACGTCGCTCTTCTGGGGAAAACAATTGTTGATGTGACCAAAGATCATCTCATGAACGACACCTTCAAATGCAGACGGAGGGATGTTATAGACATTGTCCATATCAGTATACAGTACTGCAATAGACTTCATTAAATGAGAAACGTCGACAACCGACGAAAGAAAGAGTGGGGTGAACATCATAAAGAAGATGACAAATGACATGATGCTGGAAAGAGCAATTCTCACAAACATTGAAGAGACAATACCTCAAAGGCGAAAGGTAAAGTTGACAATCCTAAATAAAAGAAATCCCAAATTGGATATTGGAGGGCTTTTTTTCAAGTTAATTTTTTTTCAAAAAATATTTACCAATTTAATATTAAAAAATATATTTACCAAATTGGGTGCCAATCGGCAATTGGGCCGTCGATTGGCACCCCAAAACAGGGACTTGGGCCCCAATCGACGGCCCAAGTGCCGATTGGGGCCCCAATTTATTTTTTTTCTTTTTTTTTTTCAATGGATTCGTCTCGAAAAAGTATGCAAAATAAAAAAAATCGTTCCAACGGACACCCGAGCGATGAGATATGCCTTTTCAAAATATTATTCAATCGGATTTTTAAAACTTTGCTAATTTAGGCATCTATTTAAACGAATAAATTATAAAAGTATCAATTAATTAATAAATTATATTGAAAATTACGTAAACTTTGAGGAAAAAAACACTTCATAATTCATATTCCACCATTAAAATTGACTTTTAATTTATATTTTTTATAAAAGTTTTCAATTAAATAATAAATTATATTGAAATTACATAAACTTTGAGGGAAAAAACACTACACAATTTATATTCCACCATTAAAATTCACTTTTAATTTATATTTTTTTCATGAAAGTATCAATTAAATAATAAATTATAATTGAAATTTTATTAATAATTTAGGCTTCAATTGAAAAATTTTATAAAAAATATAAATTAAAAATCAATTTTAATGACGAGTTGTCCTCGCGTGCACCTCAAGTATTACCTGCGTAAGACGGCATAATATTCGGATTACATTCCATTGCTGATGAATACGTTCCAAGAGAGTTTGGCTGGCGTCGCTCTGGCTTGGTTCATTGAGTTAGACCTGGATGACTATGATGGGTGGGAGGACCTTGCGGAAGATTTCCTAAGGCAATATAAGTTTAATACAGCTACGGGCCTGACGAGGGAAGATCTGTTATGAACTCTAAAAGCAAGGGGTGAAACAATCAGAACGTACGCCCAGAGGTGGCGAGCTTTGGTGACCCAAGTAAAACGGTCGATTCTAGAGGAGGAGTTGATCGACTTGTTCTTAAAAGAGCTTCCATGCGAATACTTTGACAGACTGAACACTTCAGGATGTCAAACCTTTACACACTTGATAAAGGTGGCCGAGAGACTCGAGTGGGCCTTAAGAGAGAGGAGGTCGCGTGAGACTTCTACGAGAAAGCAATATCCTCCGAAAAAAGAAAGAGAAACTGGGCTCGACATAGCCTTCATACCAGACCACCATAAGCCGAAGGTGTTTAATAACTCCAATCAGATCAAGGGCAAGAGCCTAGGAAGAGGCACCCTCAAAAGTAGTTTTCTCAGCTCCCGAGACCTTTATCCAGACTGCTCCCGATGCTACTGGAACAACACTTGGTGGCAAAAGACCTAGAGCGAATCCTGTTAAATATCCTGGTTTTGATGAGAGCCAGACATGTGTCCACCACATGGGTGAAAGTGGACACACGTAGATAATTGTTATATCCTTAAGCTGAAGGTGCAAGCTTTAATCGACAATCAAATTTTGAAGTTCGATGATATGGCTCCGAACGTGCAAGAGAATCCACTTCCTGATCACCAAACAGTAGGGGCAATATTCACTAATGAAAAGGAAAACCACCTTGAACTGAAGGTAGATATACCTAAGCTAACTAACATTCTAGCGATCGCTTCATTATATCCAAAAGAGGGAGAAGTGTCCGCTGACAGAAAGAAGTTATGTATCGCCAAGATGATGAGCTTAGGGATAATGTCGAGCGTTACCGATGAAAGATTCGAAGGAGTTAAGGCTTCTGTAAGTTTGGAAGGGTACCAGTTCATGATCAAAACCGAACATGGGAGCATGTGGAATATCCCACACGAAAGTCTGGTAGGTGACCTTGAATTGATTATCAAACCAGAAGAAGAACTTGATGAGGATGAATTAGAAGCTATCAGGCGAAGTCTAGCAGATCATAGATTTATGGTTAAAGCGCTTGAAAGGGGAGAAGTTATAGACAATCTGGGTGAAGATTTTGGGGGATACAACTTTAAAGTGAAGTATTCGGCTCCTCCCAGTTTCTATCAGAGGATGGAAGATATCATACCCGATAGGTGGGGAGCTATGGATGATCCTATTCAACCAGAGATCCCGAAAGATATGGTAAGGCCTTTTACAAAGGAACCTGAATCTTTGCTTGACCAGACGATAGACGCCAAGCTTAAAGCAGAGCAGTACGTCAGGGTAGAGAGATCGAAAGCTCAGCAGCACAACTCAGTCAACCCATTCAAGGGAATAAGAAAGTACCCGAAATTTGCAATGACAGCAGACCCAAGTAATATTAACAAGCATCGTCAGCTGGAATATGAAATTATCACAAAAGACCTTGGCGACACTTTGTCAATGATTGAAGCTGCTACGATGGTGGTGATCATACTAGAAGAGCTTGATGGCCTGAGTCAGGAAGAGGATTTTCTGATTAAACCTATTGTGATTCGATTGCCGAGAGATGAAGTAGACGATAGAACTAAACCAGAGGCATCGCGCCTGACGACAGTAACTATAAAAGTCCCCCTGTAGAAAGCTACGACCCTAAGGCAGTCCATTGGGACTATGGGACGAAGAAGTAGATGTTGTAATGAGGTCAGGATGATTTTACGCCCCTAGGGAAGGCGAATCCGAAAAGAAAGAAGTTTCGAAGGAAGACGCAGAAAAACTCATGACCATCGTTAAAACCAGTGAGTTTGAAGTGATAGGGCAGTTAAGGAAGATGACGGCCCAAATATCTCTGTTAGATTTGTTCGTCAACTCAGAGAAGCACAAAGACGCACTGTTAAAGATACTGAATGAGGTGCATGTCCTTGAAACTATTAATGACGTGTAGCTAGGGGACTTTGTGGGAGCGATCCTTCTAAAGGATCAATTAAGTTTCTCATATGAAGATTTCCCCATGGAAGGAAGAGGCCACAACAAGGCTTTGTACATTACGGCACAGTGTAACGAAAAGAGGATAGCGCATGTGCTAATCGACAACGGATCCTCTTTTAATATCTTCCCTTTAGCTACATTGAGGAGTTTGGGCATCAAAGAGGAGATGATTAAAACCTCCAGAATAGCCGTTAGAGCTTTTGATGGAATGAAGAAGACAATGGTATGCGAGATCGAGCTGGATGTGCTCATCGGCCCAACCAAATTCTCTATAAACTTCCAAGTGATGGATTTACCGACCACATTCGGGTTCCTGTTGGGAAGATCCTAGATTCACGTTGTTGGAGCCGTACCTTCAAATTTGCATCAGAAAGTACGATTCGTAATGGACGGGAAGGTGGTTACCGTACATGGAGAAATTGATCTCCTAGCATATCAGAATATGAAGGTGGTTACCGTACATGGAGAAATTAATCTCCTAGCATATCAGAATAGCGCTATTCCTTACGTCGAGCCAGAGGTTAAGCTGGAAGCAAGCTACCATTCCCTAGAGCTGGGGGCAGTGTTCCACACTCCCGTGGGGACAAGACTAAATGCTCCTTTTATCTTTGAAGTCAATCTTCTACCAGCTAAGATGCTACTAGCATACGGGTTTAGCCTAGGAAAAGGTCTGGGCAAGTATGGTCAAGGAATCAGCTCGCCTTTACAATTAAAATCCAACGAGCACAAAATGGGCTTGGGGTATCAGAAAATTCGCATTGGTGAGTCTGCCTCTAAAATAGTAAACCGAGGCTAAGGCAAGAGCCAGAGACACCATGGAAGCCAGAAAAATCGGAAAGATTCCTCCATTGGTTCTCTAGCCTAGAAAGATAAATCTAAGATGTTCAGCAACCCTTTGAACGAGTATTTCAGCAAAGACTCTAGGTGGTTGTCAAAAGAAGATGTAATCCCAACAGCAGAATTAGATTTGACAAACCCATTTTTGGAAGACAACTTCGTGAATGTCATCATAGAGTGGCTAAGTGATGAAGCCACTACTTCTGAGTAAAGAAACCCCTCCCCTACTTTCAATACTGCATTTAAACTTTCTGCATTTTGTTGCACTTTTTTTTTTGGTAAGGTAAGTATGTATAGACTTTCCAAAAATATAGGTACATATGGAGAACCGGACACAAAAACCATGAACCAATATTGGGAAAGAGCCAAGATGGGTTCAACGGTGACCGATTGCAAGAGGAAACCACGCAAGAAACGTGTCTACCTAATGGGTGAAGAGAGGCAGGAGAGAACGCAAAAACGGCCAAACAGGCGGCCGAAAAGATCCCAAACCGGGAGGAAAAGAAAATGAAAATGAAAAAGAAAAAAAATCAAAGAAAGAGAAAGGAGGCCAAATCAAGTGGCCAAGGTGAAAAAGGGGTTGCTAAGCGCCTTCCAAGCACCAAAGCAGCAACGGCATTTTGTTGCACTTTTAGTTTTTGTTGTTTGAAATAAATGTAGGAAAACGCCTTTGGATCTCCAGCTGTTGGTCCAAACAATACAACTTGTAATGCGGCCCATTTTGCATTCAATAAAATTGCACTAGTTTTGTTAAGGACATATGGAACCACAAATCAGCCCAATGATGATGCTAGTCTTCCATATGAAAGTTTGAGGCCTGGTTTGCCATATGATTCCTGATTTCCAAAAGATTTCTAAGTAACAAGGATGTCCTAGGATACGAGGACTAGTTCTATTTATACCTGTACTTGTTTTGAAATCTCTTTTGAAAAGATTTTTCACATTCATGTATAGCATTTTTTATATGAAGTGTAAACTAACCATGCTCATGACATTTCAGGCATATCATCTCAAACATACATATTAGGTTGTTATGCGATTCGGATTGCCACGTTGATTGTTCCTACAACATTGAGGAAGATGAGGAAGAGGGTTATGCATCTATCCGTAGAGAATGGAGTGCCTTTGAAGAGTCAATGCCTCCCATTTCAGAAGAACCAGTCGTTATTAACTTGGGTGACTCCGCAGATATCAAGGAAATCAAGATCGGTGGGCACTTATCCCGAGATGAAAGGCTCAAGTTTACAGAATTACTGAAGGAATATCATGATGTTTTGGCATGGTCATATATTGACATGCCGGGTTTGGATCCCAAAATTGTGGAACATGCATTACCCACATATCTCAGTGTTAACCCTGTCAGACAAGGCAGTATACGAATGAAAGCCGAGTTAGACGACAAAATTAAGGAAGAAGTGATGAAACTTCTTAGAATAGGCTTTATTGAAACTATCCCGTATTCAGATTGGATTGCAAACATAGTCCCAGTCACGAAAAATGATGGCAAATTTCGGATCTGCGTGGATTATCGAGATTTGAATAGAGCGAGCCCAAAAGATGATTTCTCGCTTCCCCACATTGACGTGCTGGTGGATAGTATTGCGGGGTATTAATTATTCTCATTCATGGATGGATTCTCCGGATATAACCATATCCTCATAAAGTAGGAGGACAAACCGAAAACTGCATTTACCGCGCCTTAGGGAAACTTTTGCTATAAGGTTATGCCCTTCGGATTGAAGAACGTTGGGGCTACCTATCAAAAGGCTATGATCACACTATTTCATGACATGATCCATAAGGAAATTGAGGTATATGTCGATGATATGATCGCCAAGTCCAAGAAAGGGCAGGATCACATTCAAGTGCTAAGGAAGCTGTTTGAGCGACTGCGCAAATACAAGTTGAGGTTGAACCCTAACAAATGTGTATTTTGGGCAAATCTAGGAAACTTCTTGGATTTATGGTCAGTAACAGGGACATTGAGATTGACCCTTCGAAGATTCAAGCTATTCATGACCTAGCAACTACCTAAATAGTGAAAGAAGTAAGGATTCTTTTAGGAAGATTAAACTATATTGACAGGTTCATCAATCAGTTATCAGATGTGGCTACACCGATTTTCAGACTGCTCAAGAAGGGCGCGAAAGTGAATTGGGATACAGAATGCAGCCTGGCATTCCAAAGGATTAAGACCTATCTAGTCACTCCACCATTGCTTGTGCCACCTATCCCAAGTCACCCCTTGACCTTGTATTTGACTATACAGCAAGAATCCTTAGGAGCTTTACTTGCTCAAACAAGCCCGGTGGATGGTAAGGAAAGAGCCATCTACTACTTAAGCAAGAAATTTACCTCGTCTGAAACGAATTATGCACTTGTCGAAAGGGCTTGCTAGCGACAATATGGGTACTTCGGAGGTTGAGGCAGTATACCCTGCACTACCATATTCAACTGGTGACAGAAAATGACCATATCAAATATCTCTTGGAGAAACCCACTCTGATTGAGAAATTAGCAAAATGTCAAGTGATGTTGTCCGAATTTGACATCAGGAGTTCTCCAATAAAATCGGTGAAAGGGAGAGCCATTGCCGATATGTTAGTAGAGAATTCTCAAAATTGCATATCTTCTGAAAAGACAAAGGTGGAGGATCAAGTTTTGAATCTGACAAAGGATAAGTGGGTCATGTATTTCGACGGTGCCGTCAATCTGTCGGGAGCAGGCACAAGGGCAGTACTGATATCCCCTTATGTCAACATTATCCTATTGCATCAAAGATGACTTTCTCTTGCACCAACAATATTTCAGAATATGAGGCATGCATTCTAGGCCTACGATTGGCTATCTCCATGGAGATACCTAAGCTACAGGTTTATGGAGATTCCATACTTATTATTTTACAAACACAGGGGGAGTGGAAGACAAAGGACGCGAAACTTATCCCTTATCACAAATATCTTGAGAAATTGACACTTAGGTTCGAAAAAGTGTCATTTGAGTACATGCCAAGATCTCATAACCAATTCGTAGACGCATTGGCCACGTTGGCCTCGATGTTGCAAATAACTGATTGGTTAGAAATAGAACTACTAAGGATTGGCATAGTCGAAAAACTAGCTTATTGTATGCTGGTCGGAGAAGAATTTGACGGAGAGCTGTGGTACCATGATATCAAAAACTATCTCATGAAAAGGAAGTTTCTTGAGAAGTGTCAAGCAGGAGACTGGAAATACATAGCCAAGATGGCTAGAAAATTCTTCCTCAGTGGACAAGTTTTATACAAAAGGTCATTTGACTCCACTCTGTTAAGGTGCGTAGATGCTAAAGAACCGAATGTTCTCATGAAGGAGATCCATGAAGGTGTATGCGGGCCACATATGAATGGCCATCTTCTCGCTAGGAAGATCATGCGACTTGACTATTATTGGATGACCATCGAATCAGACTGTTGTCAACATGTCAGGTCATGCCACCAATGCTAAGTATATGACGATAAGATTAATGCGCCCCCGAACGAACTTCACCAGATGTCCGAAGCTTGGCCTTTTTCTATGTGGGGAATAGACATGATAGGACCTATTAATCCAACGGCTTCAAATGGTCATCGCTTCATTCTGGTGGCAATTGATTACTTCACGAAGTGGATAGAGGCCAATTCTTACAAGAACGTCACTACAAGAAATATGGCAAGGTTTATTAAGAGAGACATAATTTCTCGATATGGTACCCCTCGAATGATCATCACAGACAATGGGTCCAATCTAAACAATAAGATTGTCAACGATCTGCTGAATCACTTTGGTATTCGACATCTTAATTCTTCCTCTTACTGGCCACAAATGAATGGAGCAGTAGAAGTAGCTAACAAAAATATCAAAAAGATCTTGGCTAAGACTGCCGAAAATTATAGGGATTGGCATGAAAGGCCGCCATTTGCCTTAATGGAGTATCGAATTTGATCAGGACTTCTACAGGGGCAACTCCTTATGCTCGGTATATGGAATGAAAGCTGTCCTGCCCATAGAGGTTAAAGTTCCCTCTTTAAGAATCTTATCCGAGGCTAAACTCTCCGAAGCAGAATATTTCAAACACAGATGTGAATAACTAAATCTGATATACGAGAAACGTCTTAAAGCAATCTGTCATGGCCAAGGTTACCATAAGAGGGTAGCCAAGTCATTTAATTGGAAAGTTAGAGCCAGAAATTTCGAGGTGGATGACCCGATGGTAAAGAAGACTCTACCAAATGCTGTTCATCCGGGAGGCAAGTTTACCCCGAATTACGAAGGCCCTTATATTGTTAGGAAAATTCTCGCAGGAGGAGCATTAATTCTTGTAAATTCCGAAGGAAAAGAATTGGGATATCTTGTAAATTCAGATACTGTGAAGAAGTATTATCCTTGAAATGAAATCAGATATTGATAACGTGGCTTGTCCCGAAATAATCCGAGTCGCCATGATGATCATTACATAAGCATATCATGCATCCACGCATACATCAGCATGTGTTCTGTTTTGCAGAATTCCGAGAAATGGACTCAGAATCTGATTCATTCAAATGGAACCAAAGGCAGAAGGGTCCCTCACATCAAGAATTAGGTGACATGTATCTGTTCCATCAAGAGTTAAACCACCGTTCACTCATAGAAATGTCTATTCTGTTTATATACAGGAATGTCTGATGAAGACAGAAGACAGCAAAGGAGAAATACTGTAAAATTTCTCACCCCTATAAGATAAAAGGACCAGGGAAATGAACATTCATATGGTAGAACTTAAGGATGAATCACCCTTTAAGGAGATGAATGCCCGACACTTACTACACACCTGTTGGAACTAGAGGTTATCCAAGCATGGTCAGAGTATACATGATGCATCATTAAAATTCCCTATGGGGTGAAATGTCTGGAGAAAAACAAAGTGATTTTTTCCAAAGCAAGAGTTGTTTAGGCTATCTAGTAGGAACATTCCTCTAGATGAGAGACGAACCTAATCCAAACACGTCATACACATACTCAAGAGATGAGAGAGGTGTAAGAATAGAAAAGCCCGAACCAGGGGATACAAGGGTCATTCGCATCGTTTACATGGATTGGGATGACATAGGCATTCATTCTTCGCCATAAACACTGCAGGAAATCATAGACAAACCCTTTGAGTGGTGGTTTTCGTCTCTTAACCCTATCAAGAGCCACCCCGCATTGGGGTTATACAGAAGCCGTCCAATGGCATGAACAGGTAAATGGTTAGAAATCTTTTTGCTCGGACTAACATCAATCTTCGTGTGTTGATATATATTAATCCAGGCGCCTTAGGATGACGAAGAGATGCTCCTTTCTCTATCTTACACACTTATACCCGTTGCGTAACCAATTTGAGCCTACACATTCGTTTCATGTACTCTCATTGGTGATCATTGTATGGCCTCAAGGTAAAAATGGCCAAAACACTTATTGACAAAAAAGTTCGAAAGTGAGAATTACGTGAGAATCTCAAGCTGAGGTATTCCAGACAGAATGAGGCTCAAGCCACGCACCTCGCTAGATGAGCAAAGATCTTAGTTCCTAGGAAAAGACAAGGAAAAGGCGGGATCGAAAAAGAGAAAAAGCCGAATCTCATGTATTAAGGAAAGAAACCAAAAGCCTGACAAGAACAAGGCTGATCTTCACCAAAATGCTGGAAGATCCTAAAGCAAAATCTTGGGGACACCAAGGGATTACTGGATATCTCGACCCCCCAACAAATTCTGAAATGAAGAAGAACCTTCAGAAGCAACTATCAAAATGGAATTGTAGCCAACTGCCAAAATGGCAAGCAATGTCTTTCAAATGTCAAACTCATTTTCAAGACACGTGGTAGCAAGGAGACTAGAGGCATCCTTCGAAGAATTATCAATCAGGGATTGAGCAGAAAACTGATCGACAGTGATCACCAATGTCAAACCCTTCGTGATTCTAGGTCAAAAATAAGCCTTTTTCGGTCCCCAATCCTACCAACGTTATAGCCCTTTGCAGTCTTTTCCGACTAAGACGCCTAGGTTGATATATACCTTAGCTCGAAGAGGTACAAGCAAGATTATTTCTTTCTCATTTTTGCAGGGTTCTTGACTTGTAAACCTAGAGCAGATGAAGAAAAGTTTTCATTCAAAAAAGACCCGACTCAGAGAGTGAGTCCCCCTTTGGAAATCGTGTCCAAACCCAACATTACGATCCCGTAAAGACCTCCCGATTAATCGAAATGTATGCAATGCGAATGGCTCCGAAAACCCAGGTACAGGTTATTAGGAAATTCGAGTGCTTTCGTTATAAAAGACCAAAGTCAAAGATTTGGTAAGAAGCCCTCCTTGACGGAGACGTTCCAATAGAATGCTTAAAAGTAAGCTTTGGTTGGAAACTTCAAATTGTTTGATCCAGGATATTCCTTACAGGGATTCTTGATCGTCTTTGCATGCTTTAAGATGTCTTGGATAACCTTCAGCGTCCTAAATCATTTTGTATAATTTCTTAGGTCAAAGTAAAGCCTTGCTTGCATTATAATTATCATTGCCTCGAGATGATTGATATCTTTTCAAATGAGGAATGAACTCTCAAGTCTAAACTTATATGAGACTCATGGCAGCCCTAGGTCAAAGAAGTATACTTTGCTCCGCGATGAAGAGCTTCAGAATCTTCCTTCTGCGAGATTTCAGGTAACCCCTAAATCCCAGAAAAATCTTATCAAAGTTTTACAAGTTTGAATTTTCTGCAGGATACTTGGAGTTCCCAAATCCCAGAATAACACCTTGCATGTGAAAAGGATAATTTTCAGAACGAGCTTTCTGTAAGGTTCTAGGTAATCCCTAAGCCTAGATCATTTGGTAAGCCTAAGAGTTAGGTACACCTCATTTGTAAAGACCCTCGGTGATTCCTCAAGGTGTAGGATCAGCTTAATTGTCGACAATCCCTACAGAACGGGTGCGTCATCCATAGGTTCCTAGCAAATAGGAGTCCTATTCATGGTTTGATCCACTAAACAGATCAAAACTTTTGACAATCCCTACAGAGCGGATGCGTCATCCATAGGTTCCTAGCAGAGAGGAATCCTATTAATGGTTTGATCCATCATACGGATCAAAACTTTTGACAATCCCTACAGAGCGGGTGCGTCATCCATAGGTTCATAGCATAAAGGAGTTCTATTCTTGGTTTGATCCACCATACGAATCAAAACCTTTCACAATCCCTAAAGAACGGGTGCGTCATCCTTAGGTTCTTGTCAAATAGGAATCCCACTCTAGTTTGGCCTACCACACGGGCTATAGTTTAACCGGCCTAGGATGCTCAAAGAGACGAGTCCCTAGGTATTCACTTGAATCCACTATACACCGCGCATGCCACACAAGCATCAGGCAGGTGAGTAACATGTAAGCATATCAATTCTATCTCTCTTGCACGTCAGCGAAAGAATGAGAAGTAGAGCATTCATTAGCGGGACGAGAAAGATTGGGTGTCAAAATTCATTTTTTCTGTTCCCCAGTACAATCGATCTGAACTTAGGCATCACCTGTCTTTGAAAGAAACCTCTCGCAAGATTCCTCTAAAAAAGGGGCAGCTGTTGACACCTAATTTCGGATCAGTCTTTTTGTGCTTAATCTTACAAAATTCATAAAAAATTCATAAAAAGTAAAAACATTACAAAATTAACTTTGGTGGCCTTGGCCAAGCCTAAGGAACCATTTTTGACCAAAAAATAATTTTTCATATTTTTCACATTTTTTAATATTTTTAGAAAATAGAAAAATACTCAAAAATTCAAGAAAAATAGCATTCGAGGTCACAAAAATATGAAAAAATAATTAATATTTTTATTTTAAATCCATTGTCTTTCTGACCTCATAAAAAGTCCAAAATCAAATTCAATTTTAGGTGTTCCTTCGTTGCACATATGATTGAATTTGGTAAAAAAAGGCCAATTGAGTCTTTTAATTTGTAATTTTGGCATTTTTTAGGATCTTGACATTCAATCTATGTGTCCCCCATTTCAATTTAGCGCAATTGTTTTCACAAATTGCACAATTACATGAATTGGGCAAAATTGCATACTTAATTGCATTTTAGTCCTTGAATTTGGGCATATTTGAAATTACTTTCAATTCAGGGACTACCATTACAAATTGAAGTCACTGTCCAATGTTTTTCATTATTCCGAATCAATTGGTATATGTGGTTTTGTCCAATTTGACCATTTGAGCCTTCAATTTCACAATTTCCCGAATTACAATTAGGGGTAAATTTGGGATTTTTATAGAAATTGACATGAACTTTTGGGAAAAACCATATTTTTGGATAAAATTGATGTCCTAAATTCGATTATGAGGTTTAATTGTGAAAATTTCTTACAAATTTTGGTTAATTTTGGGAAAAATAAAGACGGACCGGTTCTGACCGGTCGAACCGGTCCGCCACAGTGTCATCGTCTTCCCCAAGAGCTCGTGCAGATGAACAGTACCAGGCTCGATTTTGATTGTAAAATTGAAGACGAAAATGGCTACAATCGGAGGAGTTTGAGGAGGGGTTTTGTTCCTCAAGCCATTCCCCGTCGATTAAAACCAGAATCACGACCAATGGCCGCCGGAGGAGGAAGAAATCGACCAGTCAACGTCGCGGCGGCCGTAAAAGTCAAACTTCACATAATAGCCCAAATCGGACGTCCGTTTGCACACGCCGGGGAACCATTTCAACCTAACGAAGTTGCCAATCGTCTTCGGCGCCGTTTAAACCAAATGACACACGTAAGCACGTGCCATTTCAAGTCAGTTAGCACCCCCAATTCGCGGTGAAATTTGGAAATGGTATATAGCCTGCAAAGGCTTTCTAGAAGGAGGAGGTTGGTTCATTCGGTTAGAGGAGTTGAACAGAATCGGGAGAGGGAGAGAACGGGAGAGAAAGAGCTCATTCTACGGTCCCCACCGTCGAGAGTTCGAGCTCGAAATCAAGGCACTGGTTGGGCCATCTCCGGCCGAACCAAAGCCAACCAAAGTCATCAGAAGCACGCTTGGAGCAGCAGGAGTCGATCACCACCGGCCACGCGACCTATCATCGCGAAAATAGGTGAGATGCAGTCCTGAGCTCTTCACTGTGCATCAATGGCGACTCACTTGTTTTACGTTTGTTCTTGCGATTAGTGTGTGCGTTTTGTTCCCTAGACATCACTAACCATCATCGTATGTTTATTTTGCATCGATTTCGCTTTAACACTTCGAATCGAGTCTCCAAATCTCCTGCCATAGCCAAGTACTACTCAACCTTGCCTAGCCAAATCTAGGCCGTGCGAGCTCGATCGGAGTTCGAAGTAAGCGTTCTGGACTCCTATTGATGCTATCATGTGACTGAATTGCCATGGCTTGGCGTGAACTGCGTGATTGAACTCTCAGGGCCGTACTCGACATTCTGCATAATGCTAGAGATTATCGCGAGTCGATTGGCGCCGGCCTCGTACGATTTCGTTAATGTTTCACCGTTGGATCGTCGCCGGAGTTGCTCAGCCGTCCGTTCAAAGGCCGTCGCGAGGTTGAAGACGAAGCTGACGTGTCTGGTCAAAGAGTCAGCGGTCCTAGATGGCTATCTATCATTGGTCCACGTGGTTGTCGAGTCAGCTCGACCGTTAGTTTGTTAAGTTGAACTGGATTAGATCGGACGGTCTAGGTTAATCGAGCCCAATTTTTAATTACCGTCCGATTAAAAATTAGGAATATCCGAAAATAGTTTTAAAATTAGAAAATCAAAACAAGTCAAAACAGTGCCGTCTAGGTTAGTGGTAGTGCGGCGTCGTTTATATTAGTAGGGATTAACGGTTAGGTTCGAGTCTTGGCTTTTAATCGCGGCCGTAGGTTTAGGTAATCAGATCTGATGGCTAGGGAATAGTCGGCATTTGATCTGAGCTGTTAGTTTTTGTCGACTGATCCAGTGGGTGTGGAATAGCCACGTGGTTCAATAGGGACCGTTGGATTAAATCCGAATAATAGAAAAATAATAAAAAAAACGGAACGGCATCGTTTTGGGGCTAGGTTCGCGCGGGTCCGAGTCTGGGCCGGGTTTCAGCCCGAGTGGGTCGGGTCGACCCTGTCCGAATCATTTTTTAAATAAAAATTCAAAAAAAAAAAGATTTTAAAAATCAAAAAATCAAAAAATTCTAGAAAATTCTAAAAAAAATGTTAGAAAATCCTAGAAAATCCCAAAAAATGTAGGAAAATTGTGAAAAATTCCTAGATACTCCAGAAATTCCCAAAATCGAGGTATGACCATATACAACTGGTCAATCCTATTTTTGGGATTTCTTATCCGTTCTTTCTGAATTGGACGATCCTACCCTTTGGGTAAACCGTCTCGGTCTTGTATACGCGATAGGTCGAGGACGCCAAGATAAGGATTAAGGTTCGTTAGGTGACCAATTCTTCTGCTTGGGTTCTCGAGTCTCATCTTTTCTTCAAAATGACGACTTTACCCCTCAATGGGTAAATGCCGTCCATATTCCAATCGAGTCTTGAAAATTTCTTAAAATTGGTATTTGGGTCATGTGGTCGACCAATCCTAATGTTTGAGAATTCTAATTCTCGTTTTCGTCCGAAAATGACGATTTTACCCCTTCAAGAGTAAAATCACTTCAAAATTCCATAAAAATTCTAGAAATTCCCGAAAAATAGAAAATGGATTGGTTGGTTGGCCAATCTTATTTCTGTCTTCTTTTGACTTTACATTTCATCTGAAACGACAATTTTTTCCTTCTGGGGGAAATTGTCCCAAAATTTCTCAAAATTACGATTTTGTCCCTCATGGGTGGATCATGTCAAAACCACTTCTGAGCCTTGATTGATACTTCTCTAGGCTAATAGGGCCTTATTAGGGATGCCATGTTACTTTCATGTGATTTATCCGCACGTTTTGGATCCTTGATTTACGCATTTATTTTCACTGATTGTGAGTGATAGGGTAGTCATTCCTATCTGCATGAGCTCCTAGACTTAGGATCTGTCCCCCACTCATCTGCATGAATCATAGGATTAGGTAAATCGTTCAACTTAGGTGCCGAAAGGGCGTCAACTCTGACAGTTGGAGTAACAAAGTCCCCGATCCAATTTCTCTGGTTTTCGCAGAATCGAATAGATCGCTCCCAACTATTCGATAGAGTTTCCGATCGTACCCTCCACAAAATGATTGGTGGCGACTCCTTAACATGTGCACATATCACATGTCACCAGACCTCACCGAAGGTTGACCACGTATATCCAGCCGTTGCGATTTGGGTAATGGATCTTGGGAGAGGCCCGCGTCCGATTAGACGACATCGGGCGGCCCATTAGCCCTCTCCTCGCGAGAGGGTCACGACAAACATAGTGAGAGTGTATTTTACTAGTTCCATCTTTTCAACTTTAAAAAACCTGTGTGAATATCATGTTTGTGTGTTCTCACATAACTGTTGTACCTGAAACAACTTATCATTCACAGAATATGATATTCACAGAACAATCATAGATATATCTCTTCAAAAAGTATCTCATGTGAGGACTTGTTCCTGTATATACAATCATCATGACTCATTGTCATAAGTCACATTAGTATCTCATGTGTCCCCCTGTTTGATGACTTAACTTTTGTGTAACTTTCTCCCCCTTTTAGTTATCAGCACAAAATGGTAAGTGAATGACCAACAAGGTAAAACACAGAGATGGAGTAATACTCCCCCTGAACATATGATTCATCCAGTAAAGCATAGATTGTAGCATAAATACTCTCTCTGAATGAGTGAACACGAAGTAACAGGGTTGAGAAAAATATTGAAATAGAATCTAAACAAACATCCAAAATTTGCAAGTACAGAACCAATGGAGAAAATGTCAAACGAACAACCAAAACATCAAAAAGATTAAAAATATTTGAAAAAATCTTTTTAGTCTTTTGGTGGTGGTTGAGAGGTAGAGGGTGCAGAGGTTGGTTGGGCGCATTGTTGGAAGAAAAATATGAATGACTAAAGCGAGCTTTATTTAAGAGATACTATGGGTAGTTTTAGAGATTTTAGGAAGATTCAGCATAGAGCTGACTGTTGAGAAAAACCCTAGGTAATTTTGAAGTTGACAAAACAATCCAAGTGCTCGTAAGTTTTCGAGATAATACCATGGAATTCTTGTTTTGCAGATTATCCTTTGGTGCGGGGATGCACAGGATTGAATCTGTCAAAAAGGTTTTGCTCAGCTGAGATTTCTGAGGGACTCAGATGTTGGTTGGACCTCAGACGTTGAGTAGGGATAACTCAGACGTTGAACGTTGAGCGGGGATAGCTCAGACGTTGGACTGATGCTCAAGCTCTCAATAGAGTATTCGCGTGTAGTGATCAGAACTTGAAGAGAACTTTCAAATGCGCTTATTTGAAATACTACAACGGATACAATCGAGCTCGATCATTCTTGAAGATACTCAGGGATAGAGATCAATCAAGGATGTGAAATCAAGGAGACAAATACACGACTTTCCAAATAATTGAAATCATCTATGGAAACCTAGGATCATAATTGTATGGGCGATTTGATCCGAACGGGGAAGACTTTCCTTTGGCGATCCCCGACGGCTACGAGATCTTCTTTTGGTATGTCTTGTCCAAACAGGAAGTTTTGGAGAGACCTCTTCTGAAAGCCTTGCAATGGGTAGATTAGAGACGGAGGAGTATAAAAGACATTTTAAGGCCGAAGGGAAAAGAGGTCGGTGTTAAGAGAGAAATGTCTTCATATTTCTTAGATCAAGAGTACTTCATTTCATACACACTTCTTGATTCATCCATTATAATTGTGATGAGGTGTACACAAGAGTGTTGAGCGATAGATGGGGTATCTTGCGTGTCAAGGAGATCACTAAGCTGTAACTTCTCGAGTAGTTTACTAGTGGAATCCAGTCGATTGGCTGATAGCCGAAGAAGTGGACGTAGGCTTAACCAAAGCCGAACCACTATAAACCCTCTGTGTAGTCTTCCCTATCTCTACTCTGATCATATTACATAAACAGTGATAGTAGAACTGCACACGAACTGTTTATATTGTCATACTATGTTGCCATCATCTAAAATATTATAAAAAGGCCTGTACAATTGATGCTCCGCGAAAAAACTTTTAAATTCCACTATAATCACCTATTAACCACCCTTTAGGTGATAACGCTAGCCACAACAATTGGTATCAGAGCTTGGTGCTCATATTTTGTGAAGTGTTTTTACTTCCGAGCTAACAATCTTTAGGCTAGCAATTTTTCTCCCTCATGGATCGAAGGTGGAAGCAACAACAGACCACCATATGTTGATGAGAAGGAGTGCCGTGACTGGTAAAATAAATTCAAAGCATTTCTAAGATGCCAAGATCCTCAAATATGGGATGTTGTACAAAGAGGAGTGAATCCAGCTGTAAATTCCATAACTACATCAAAATGTAAGGGATGTCAATCCAACGGCGACTGCTACTTTGTCAACCTCCGAGATTGCCAAGAGAGATACTCTTGATGCAAAAGCTGTCTATTCATTCTATAGTGCTTTATCTCCTACTGAATACAAACGTATTGCAAATTGTTCCTCATTGAAAGAGATCTGGGACAAGCTCTACATCACCTATGAAAGAACAGATAGAGTAAAGGAGACCAAAGTCAATTTTCTTCTTGGACAATATGAAGCATTCAAAATGAAGCGCGGAGAAACTGTAAAACAAATGTTTGACAGATTCACAGAGATAGTGAATGGTCTTACATACCACGGCAACCTGTTTTAGGATCAATGAGAGTTAACAAGCTATTGAGAGCTCTCACAAAGGATTGAGGCAACGTCAAAACTTCCATTCGAGAGACTCAGAGGATATCTCCTCTATCTATGGACGAACTCATTGGAACTCTTCAATCCTATGGGGAAGAAAGAGTTAATGAAGAGACAATCTTAAAAAGTAAGAAGTCCATTGCATTAAAATCTCACTCTGATTCAGATGTTTCGGATTCAGAAGACGAAGATGACGAGGAGCTAGCACTCATGGTCAAAAGATTCAGAAGAATGGCCAAGAAAGGTAGGAACTTCAAGGACAAAAAGGATCTAAGACGATATGATAAAAAATGATCATCTGAGACCAAAGGCGAGAGCCAAGAAGTCATATGTTATGAATGCCGAAAGAGAGGGCATATCAAACGAAATTATCCTTTATTAAAGAAGAAATACATGGATGAAAAACCCAAGAAAGCCTTGAAAACATAAACTTGGAGTGACACTGAATGTGAAAGCGACGAAGAGTATGTAAACATATGTCTGATGTCCAACTCAGATGATGATCTCCAGGTAACTCATTCAAATATTCCTGTTGAGATATCTGATTATATAGACGAGCTATGTTTAGAATATAAAGCCACTCTTAAGAGACTTTCTAAACTGAAAAAGGAATTAATAGTTTTTAAACAAAAAGAGCTTTCTAAAAAAGAAAAGATTAGTTTTTTTGAAAAAGAATCTTCTCAATCAAAAGAGAATTCTGATCGTGTGTCTAACGGGAATATTCGTTTAAAATCAAAATTGAAAAGTCTTGAGAAAGAAACTAATTCCTTAAGAAAGGAAATACATCTTTTTGATACAGAGAAGAATTATTTGAAAAAGGAAAAAGATATCTTTGAAAAAGAGAATGCTTCATTAAGGAAGGAAATCTCGAATATTTATAAGAAATTCTCCACCGGTTCCAAAACGTTACAGTATATACTTTCACACAAGTTCCGTATTATAAAAAATCAGGATTAGGATTTCAAAAGGAAAGTGGCGTGGAAAATCATTTTCATTCTGTCAAGGAAAGAATCAGGAGAAGACCTCCTAAGAGATTTTACGAAAATCATTTTTGAAAACAGTTTGTAAGATTGAAAGGTCAAGATTTATATGCCTGTTCAAACTGTGGTGACACTAGACATTCTAGAAGTTATTGTTCAAAAATCAAAAGATCTACTTGAGATATTCTTAGATATACAAATGTTACTAGTCCCAAAATACCCAACCAAACCTCGGTACCAAAGAAAACTTGAATTTTATTGATTATTGCAGGTACCAATGAAAAGAAAAAATAAATGGTACCTTGATAGTGGGTGTTCTAGACACATGACTGGAGATGCTACAAAGTTCACCAATATTGAGATGTTTGATGGTGGAAACATTTCTTTTGGAGGAAATAACAAGGGAACAATTATTGGCAAAGGAACTGTGAAGATTGGAAATCTTCTTATTTATGATGTTTCATTGGTTAAGTGTTTGAATTTCAATCTTATAAGTATAAGCCAATTATGCGATATTGGATATAAAGTGTGACATTCTGAATTCCGACCCTATCTTGAAGCTTATGAATGAATGAATGCCTATCGATGCGTTTCAGTAAATCTCACTCAGTATTGATCTCTCTTGAGTCGAATGACTGAAGGGGAATGGCTAAATAGGATTTAAGTACGTGGACTAAAGAACTTGACCACGAGTCGATACTTTGACCATAAGGATTGCCGATGGAATATTTTAGACCACTAAAGGTCGATCTAAGAATGGGTTTCAGAATAATTTGCTAGTGTCATACGATTGGTTTGCGGGTGATTCCGGATGACCATCGTATGATTTGCGAATTTATCTAAACCGATTCCTAACGATCGCAGCCTTCGAAACTAGCAATTGACCCTCCAATCACATGACAACCAAAGTCGCCGTGGTTCGAATAACTCTTAAACGTGACATTTGGCACGAGTTGATACGCGTAACTCTTAAGAGTTGCCTGTTAGTCTGAGATGCGCTAGAATGACAAACCACTGAATTTGGCCATAAATTGGACTTCGAGATTGGAGGCCGGACATTCGAGGATTCCAACGGTAATAAATTGGACGCCGCCTCATCAAGAACCATTAAGGTTAGGGTTCTCTCTAAATCAATTAGAAAAGTGAATTTCGAACCGACGATTGAAAATTACCCTTTTACCCTTAAGATAATGCCCTTTCCCTTAGGATTAAACAATGGCAAAATGGACAATTGCCCCCTCACATCTTCAGCCGAAATCTCAAGGGCAAGGAGGTCATTTGACCATTGAATTATTGAGGAAGAGATTTGACTAGGTTGACTAGACTAATTCCCCATGAACCACCCCAACCACTAGTCATTCATAAGTACTATTCATCGTCATAAACCAACCCCACTCATCTTTTCCCTCCATTTCCTCTCTTCTCTTCATTGTGGATAAACACTTCTCTCCCTCACTCCCTCCTTCATTCGGCCGACCACCCTTCTTTCTCTCTCTCTCTCTCTCTCTCTCTCTCTCTCTCTCTCTCATTTTTCTCTCTTCTTTCCTCTAGTCCTCTCCCTTTCTCTCTTGCTCGTTCGGCCGCCCGACGCCACTCCACCACCACACGACCACCGTCCACCATCATCTCGACCTCCTCTCAGCTGTGGATCGTGAGCCATCACCATTTGAAACCCCGAGAGCTCTAGAAATTACTCGACCAGACCTGATCAAAGGCGAAACCGTGGGATTCAAGGGCTGTTCTTGGAAGTTTTCTTGTGTAGTCTAAGGTAAATGACTCCTAGAGATCCTTCTAGCCTTTTTGTCAAGTTAATGGTTAACTTAGACGTAAGTTTTAATGAAATGTCTTGGATGTTTCGTCAAGGAACCGAGACGATCCTTGTTCGACCCCAATCTGACCACTGGCTTCAAGAAGGGTCCCGAGGACTTTTGGTTGCTTATCACATTGGTAAGTTAGTTCTAAACTTTTCCTAGAACCTTATATTACTAAAGGACCAAGTTAGTTGTGGTTAGAATGAGTTTTGTGGGCTGTTCTTGTGAGAAGCTCAAGGAGTCTAAATCTGTGTTTTATGTGCTAAGTGAAATGATAATTTATGGCACTTGAAATGTTGAATCATTGGCTGTGATAATCTAAAGAACACGATCATGAGAGGGCCGAATGCTTTTGTGTGCCATTGAGAATGCTAGAAATCGTTTAAGCTTGATTGAATTGATAAAAAAAAAAAACTCTTGATTAGACTTATGTGAATTCAGCCATGATGTGATTCGGTGAGACAATGAATGGAAATAACCTATTGACCTCGATGCTATTCGGCCATGGACTAAAATACAAGAATGAATGATCGAATTGATGACTACCATTAGGGAGTTTCGGCCATGAGTGCTAAATGGTGCATTTGATGATTGAATTGATGAATGGACTCTATTGTTCATGACATTGGCTGATTTGTGATGATGATTGATGGTTTATTAATTTGAATTATATTCGATCATGAAGTACTAAATTGATCTCATTATGGTCGGGTAATGTGATGTGGTCCCATTGAATGGAATTGGGAATTTGGTGGCCGTATGGCATTCTTGAATGATGAAATGCACGATTAAGTTCACCTAGCCTTAATTACTTGAATTATGAGCTTATGTACATATGTTGCCTTGATGCGTTAAACGCGAGGTTTAAATGTATCCTGAGGCGTTAGACGCGGGATCAACTTGAGGCGTACTAACGCGAGTCTTAAGAAATGGCATTTGAAACCTGAGGCGTGTTAACGCGGGTTCATTGGTTAATTAAGCCTGAGGCATCGATACACGGGCCTAGCTATGGAAATTGCAATTGTAATAAGTATAGTACTATCCTACATATCATGAGTTATTTAAGTGCCAAAGTATGAAACTTAGCCTAACATTGTGGATTTGATGAAGTGATAAGTCTTAATTAAATTGTAATGCGTCATTTGTATCGTAATTGAATTGTTTAGTTATTGCATGTTTAGAGAGTGTCTGGAGGTACTAAAAGTCTAGTTTAGGATTATGATTAGCTTATTGAGATTTATTCTCACCCCGTCATGGGCTTAACTTTTTCAGACCCTAAACCCTCAGCATGCCACCGCCAACTTTTGGGGTACCCGTGTATACCGAGGAGTATGTCACCGAGTACCCAGTGAGAGAGGATAAGGTTTTTATTAGGAAGCGTAGCATTGTCTAGGTGGACATGGCGACGATCACTGGAGGTCGGATAAGTATGGAGCCTAATTTTATCGAGATGGCGACACCACTTTCGGATCTCTGAGGACTTTTGATGTGCCCTGGGATGTGGTAGGCGAGCAGGACCCGATGATTGTGTACCCTCCAGATGGCGAGATTTTCGACCTTGAGACGACACCCGATGATGACCTTCCGCCGACGGAGTCCTAGAACCCAGTTACAGATGGTGAGGTCATCGAGCCCTTTGACGCCGATGACACCCCTATGGACATCGCAAAGTCTGAGCCGGAGATTGAAGATGCCGAGGACGTACCCTTGGAGTTGGAGTCCGACCTTGAGAAGGGAGACATCCCTGTGTATTCCGAATCCGATCCGGAAGAAGAAGTCCCTGTAGATTCAGAGCCGGATGACCTGGTGGAGTACGACCATGTGGCTGACGAGGACTACTCTGGAGACAGTGAGCCTGACCCTTAGACGACTTGGCAAACCCCGACTTTTTGGAGCGTCTCTCAGGATAGTGGCGTATGACCTCACTAGATGACCCCTTTTGATTGGATGACCATCTTTCCCTTAATCCCAATTATGTATTTCAGTTTATGTTTGTCTTGTAAAACTAAACCTACCTTATGTTATGTATAAGTGTTATTTTCTTAAAGTCATCATTGTTTATTCATAGCATGGAGTTGGGTATGTCGCTTCCGCATGAGCATTTGAATCTTACTTACCTATCGCTTGTCGTTCGATCCTGGGTATTGCCCAAGTAGGACGGTGTGAATTTGATGTTAGCGCGCTCGTTAGGACGCGGGGCGTGACATAAAGTTTATTTTACAGAGAATAAGTGCTCAGGTACAAGTGAAGACAATGAATCTTCGTTCACTGGACGAAGACATGGTAATATGTACTTACTAGATACAACGTCTGAGGAATAGAAGTGTCTTCTATCTGTTAAAGACAATCCAAAACTTTGGCACATAAGCAGGGACACATAAGCCTTAAGCAAATATCAAAACTCTCCAAAAAAAAGCTTGTGAGAGGTCTCTCATAAGCAAAGTTTGAAAGGACTAAGTATTGTGAAGCTTGCATATTAGGAAAACAAGTAAGAAATTCTTACAAATCTATAAATGAAGTATCAACTAACCGTGCTCTGCAGCTATTACATATAGATGTCTTCGGACCTACTCGAACTCAGAGTATTAGGGGTAAAAGATATTGTTTGGTCATTGTGGATGATTATACCAGATTCACTTGGGTGTTCTTCCATGCACATAAAAGTGATACTTTTTCATATTTTGAAACATTTTCAAAGAAAGTTCAAAATGAAAAATGTTATTCCATTTCAAGCATCAAAATAGATCATGGAGGGGAATTAGAAAATCATTACTTTGCTGAATTTTATGATTAAAAATGGTTTTCAACACAATTTTTCATCTCCATATACTCTACAAAAAAATGGAGTTGTTGAAAGAAAGAATAGATCTTTACAAGAAATGACAGGAACACTCTTGATTGAAAGTAAAGCACCATCATACTTTTGGGCTGAAGATGTTTCTACTGCTTGCTATATTATAAATCGAGTTTTTCTTAGACCATTGCATGAGAAAATCCCCTATGAGCTTTACAAAGGAAAGAAACCAAGTATTTCATACTTTCATATTTTTGGTTGCAAATGCTACATTCTTAAGAACTCAAGTGATCGGCCGAGTAAGTTTGATGAAAGATTAGATGAAGGAGTATTCTTGGGATACTCAACTTCAA
Organism: Rhodomyrtus psidioides; assembly: GCA_021437785.1. Taxonomy (NCBI): domain Eukaryota; kingdom Viridiplantae; phylum Streptophyta; class Magnoliopsida; order Myrtales; family Myrtaceae; genus Rhodomyrtus; species Rhodomyrtus psidioides. The sequence goes on along the minus strand of JAILYB010000027.1, from coordinate 7,309,872 downwards.
ACAAAGCTTATCGAGTTTTCAACAAGAATTCTCAAACAGTTGAAGAATCCAAAAATGTACAATTCGAGGATGAGTATACTGCTCAGAAGGTCATCACCGATAATGAAGCGTTAGATGATCAAAAATCATCATCTAAGAAGCAGGACTCATCATTTGAGAAGCAGAACACATCATCTGAGGATGAAAAAGCAACCTAATATTCTCAGAACTTGGAAGATAAGCAACCAGCTATAACTTCTAAAGATCCAAATACTGAAGAATCAATCGAAGATGAGCTTGAAGAGTCGAAGAAAAATTGGAAATACAAATCAAGTCATCCTAAAGAATAAGTCATTGGAAACATCAATGAAGGAATCAGAACCAGCTCCAAACTAAGAAATGCAATAAATGCATTTGCTCTGATTTATGAGTATGAACCCAAAAGAATTGAAGAAGCTCTTAAAGATGAAAGTTGGATTGAAGCTATGCAACAAGAGTTACATCAATTCAAACTCAATGAAGTATGGGAATTGATGTCAAGGCCAAAGAATCATCCTGTTATTGGAACTAAATGGATGTTCAGGAACAAACTGATGATAAAGGCAAAGTAACCAGGAATAAGGCAAGACTTGTTGCCAAGGGATACTCTCAAGAGGAGGGAAACGACTATGATGAAACCTACGTCCCAGTAGCGAGACTTGATCCATCAGACTCCTACTCGCCTACACTTGCTATCATGATTTCAAGTTAAATCAAATGGATGTTAAGAGTGCATTCTTGAATGGATATATCAAGGAGGAAGTCTATGTTGATCAATCTCTAGGGTTTGAATATGCAAAATGTCCATATCATGTGTTCAAACTCAAAAAGGCACTCTATGGACTCAAGTAAGCTCCACGAGTATGGTATGAAAGATTAAGTAATTACCTTACCAACCAAGGATTTGAGAAAGGTAAAGTTGACTCAACTTTATTTATCAAAATGGAATGTAACGAAATTTTACTTATTCAGATTTATCTAGAAGATATTATATTTGGTTCATCTAACAAAAATCTCTGCAAGAAATTCTCTCAGATCATACAGAATGAATTTGAGGTGAGCATGATGGGAGAACTTACGTTCTTCCTAGGACTGCAGGTCAATCAGACTAAGCAAGGCACATTCATACATCAAGAGAAATATGCTCTTGAACTGGTAAAGAAGTTTGGTCAAGAAAACTATAAGAAAACTGATTTGCCTATGTCTTCTTCATCCAAACTAGATAAGGATAAACAGGGTAAACATGTTGATTAGAAGCTTTACAGAAGCATGATTGGTTCATTACTAAATTTAATTACTTATAAAACTAACATCATTTTTAGTGTATGCATGTGTGCTAGATTCCAATCATATCCGAAGGAATCACACTTTACCGTTGTCAAAAGAATTATTAAATACATAGGAATCTACCCTAATTTAGGACTATGGTATCCTAAGAAATCAGATCTCATATTACATGGATATTCAGATGCTGATCTTGCAGGTTGTAAATTAGACAGAAAAAGTACTTCAGGAAAATGTCAACTTCTCGGATCAATGCTAGTGTCCTGGTTCTCCAAAAAATAGAACACTGTAGCTCTATCAACTGCAGAAGCCGAGTATGTCGGCTTAGGGAGTTGCTGCGCACAAATCTTACGGATGAAGCAACAACTGAAGGACTTTGGTATTCAATCTCACAACGTGGAAATCCAATGTGACAACACTAGCGCAATCAATCTCACCAATAATCCTATTCTGCACTCACGATCTAAGCATCTTGAAATTAAGCATCATTTTATTCGTGATCATGTGCATAATGGTGATATTAGCATTCAATTTGTTGATTCAAAGCATCAATTAGTTGACCTATTCACCAAACCACTTGATAGAAATACATTTGAATATATCAGACAAGAGTTTGGTATTACTATGATGCCTGTTTAAGTTGTTATCTAGACATAAAGATTTTTTCTTCAAAGCTCAAAGCAATATCTGGAAGAAGCAAGGATGACAAAGTTTCATCTGAAGAAGCTCTATGACTACAAGGAACTCATAACTTAAAGCATCATCTGAAGATAACAGCTTATGAGTGGAGAATGACTAAAGGTTTGATCATTCAAATTTTTAGCGCGTAAGTAATTATATTTCTGGCAACAAATAAGGTACGCCTCTTCACAAGCCTACTAAATATTCTGTAAATATTGTGATCATGTGGATTGTGCTGATTGCCGTGATTGATTTAATTAATCAGTGTATTGATTGGTTATTAGATTGATTCAAATTGATTGTTTTCGTATAAACCTTCCAAAAAAAGAAATATTTCAAAATCCTTTAAACAATACAAGTTTCAAACTATTAAAAGGAAAACCTAAGCTAAAGCGTCATCCCTCCTCAAAAGCCAAGAGAAACAACCCTGCTTCTCATACATTCTTCAACCGCTTCCAAAGTTGCAAACCTTCAATTCTCTTACAAAAACCCTAAATCCTCTCAATCAACACCCATCAACCTCTCAATCAACTACAATGGCGGACAAGGCGTCCTCCACAAAGAAAACCCAATCAACAGGTTCTCGTCGATCTGGTCGACTTGAATCTCGGACACCGAGGGTCGCCGTTGATGCTTCTACCTCTTATGATCTCACCGACTCACCCAGAATGAGTAAGGACGAGAACCGACGAATAGAAGCCGAGAAACTGGTCACAGCAATGAAGATTCATGGCTCTCCTGAGACCGTTGAAAAACGGAAGAAGAAGCTTCAAGACCGCATCATGAACACGGTAACTCAAACACCTGATGAGAAAGATAATTTGCATGTTAATAAGAGGATACACTTAGCTAGAGCCACGAGTTATCTGATTAAGACTATGACGGAACAGGGAAGACCACCATAGGATATTGTCGAGCTTGTGCATAGTAATGGGTTCTTTGACGAGGGAGAAGTTCAAAATTTTAGTGATATGATGACCCAATTTGAAATTAGGCAGGCAACAAAAGTTAGTGCTGAATTTTAAAACATCAGAACTTCTAAGAGAGAAAAGAAGACGGCGGATAAATCTTCAAAAAAGGGAAAGGAAAAAATTGATGAATCTTTTGTTCCTGTGGTACATACTGAAGAAAATACTGATGAAGGAATTTCTATTAGTGACCATCTAAGAGAGGACGCTGATGAAGGAATCTATGCTCACTTTCAGCCTATAGTAATGAAGTTTCTGGCTGATGAAAAGACTATAGAAAAGTTGTTTAGAACAACAAAGCACAGGAAGTGCTATGAGACACTGCTTGCTCGAGGTGTAATGACCAATCGAGTGGTTGAGTTTGATTTCTTTGAGAAGAATGGATTGCAGATCCTTTATCCCATCACTAATCTACATCTGCACCAATTTTGCTCTTTAACCACTCCTTGCTATCCTGGATTAACTGCATATTTCTACTCTAACTTCACTATGCTTGATAAAGATGCAATTCAATTCTCATTCCATGAGCAAAATATCATTCTGAATGCTGCAGACTTTGCAGACATACTTCAATCTGAACTTTGCACCTTTACCAAAATTCCTATCTCCAATGAAGATGTCTACAAAGAGCTTTCTGCAAATCTCAACCTCTCTAGAGCAAACAAACCTCACGTTGAACATCACCTCTTTCCACTGCGAACAATTATTCTGCATAAGATAGTCATCAACTAACTTAGACCTAAAGGATCCTCCAAGACCGATATGTGCAGATATGAGGCCAAACTCATTTAGGCCATTCTGAATGATAAACCCTTTTATCTCCCCCACTTAATCTTTCTACACATGAGAAGAGCTGTGAAAAAGACCAAGGGTCAGTTGCCATATGGTTCCCTGATCAGTAGAATTTTCGAGTATCTACGGATACCAATTCCTTTGGAACTGAGATCAGTTGAGATGCCTCAAGGTAGCACTGGTGAGACAATGCTTACCAAGATGGGATACAAGATTGAGGATGGGGCAAACAGTGACTGTCGATTTGCCATAGATAAGTGAGAAACCTACTCAGAGGCAACATATTGCCAAGACTCCACAGCCTGCACCTGCAGGACAATCCTCAGAATCCACTCGCAAGAGAAGGATTAAAATGGTTGCTCAAAACCTACCAAATCAGCCCTAAAAAAGAGGAAGCTTGCCAGAGTACTACTTGAAAGAATTGAGAAAGAACATGACTCTGACAGCTCCTCAGTAAGTGAAAATGAACTCGAGGATTTGGTAAGGACCATCGTGAAATCAACCCATGAGGATGTCCTGCAAAAAAATTGGAGCAGCAAGAAGGACAAGCCAGAGAAGAAGAGAGAAAACATAAGATGCAAGCAGAAAAAGCGATACTAGAAAGGGAAGCTGAAGAAGCGGCTCGATAACAGGCTGAAGAAATTGCCCGAGTCAACATATCTGATTTTCTCATAACTGAAGGGGTAATTCATGAAGCAGTCATGTCCGAAGGGGAAGATGTTGAAGTAGATCTTCATGCTGCCGATGTTGCAGCTTCCCCAGGCAAGTCAGTCTCATATTCTGAGCCACCGGTTAGACCTCAAGGGGATTCTTCAAATGTGGGTACTCAGACTGATGACACAGATTATGCCACAGGCATAGACCTTCTAAGAGAACTATTAGTAAATCAGAGAGCTATGGATAAAAAATTGACCAACATTCGAGACTCTCTATACTCAGAAATTGAAGGTCTGAATGCTAAGATAGTAATTGAAATTGCGTTGAGGAATCAGTCTGTTCAAGAATTTTTCGTCACTCAGCTTGCTCAGATGGACATGGCTATTTTCCAACTGAAGGAGGAGTTTGATCAGAAATTCAGTCAGATTTCACAGTTTGTCCTAGTCCAGATCCCCCAGAACCAAGCCCAACCAACCTCTGTACCTTCTACTTCTCAACCCCAACCACCAAAATACTAAAAAGATTTTGTCAAATTTTTTTAATCTTTTTGATGTTTTGGTTGTTATTTTGACATTTTCTCTTTTGGTATTGAAATTGCAAATTTTGGATGTTGTTTGGATTTTATTTTCCTCAGACCTTGTTCTTTAATGTTTAATTATTCAGGGGGAGTATTTAAGCTACTATTTATGATTTACTGGATGAATATTTTGTTCAGGGGGAGTATTCCTCCATCTGTGTGTTTGACCTGTTGGTCATTCACTAACCCTTTGTGCTGATGACAAAAAGGGGGAGAAAGTTACACAAAAGATAAGTCATCAAATCGGGGGAGATAGGAAAATGTGACTTATAACAATAAGTCATGATGATTGCATATACAGGAACAAGTTCTCACAGGAGAGATACTTTTTGAAGAGATACATCTATGATTGTTCTGCGAATATCATATTCTGTGAATGATAAGTTGTTTCAGGTACAACAGTTATGTGAGAACACACAAACATGACATTCACACAGCTTTTTAAAGTTGAAAAGATGGAACTAGTAAAATACACTTTCACTATGTTCAACAGGATCGAGATTTGAAAAGAAATACACTTTCTTTGTTAAGCCAAACAGTTGAACAAGTTCCTTACTATGAGCATTTTATGTATGTTTGGCAACATCTGCCAAAACATGTTAACTTGAGCATGTTAAAACCGTTGTGATCTGAACATGTGTTAAACTGCAAGTTCTGAGCTATCGCATAGTGACTTTATATCATAAGCAACTTGTTTACACGCAAGTTCTGAGCTATTGTAATATGCTCATATATAAGCGTTGAGCTATTAAGTTGCAAGTCTATGCTCACATACATGTTCTGAGCCTTTGTGTAGCAATTCTATATCACAAGTAATATGCTCATTATTTTTATGATGCTCAAGTTTGTCATACATGTGATTAAGTTTCATGTAAAATCATGTAGAATCACATGACAATGCTCTGAAACTATATTTGTGCGTAATCTCTAAGTCTTAAGCGTTATCGTAAGTTCTGAGACTACGTATATTGTGAGTATATTGACTTCAGAACTTATTCTTGCTAGAAAGTGTAAAGCGCAGATTGGTGAAATCCTTTATTAGCAAGATTATATTTAGAGTAACTAATCTTAGTTGCTCACTCTTTTTATTGAATTCATTGTTACTTTTGTGGATAGTTTTGTCATCATAAAAAAGGAGGAGATTGTTGAAAAAAACACATAAGTGATTTTGAAGTTGACAAAACAATCCAAGTACTCTTAAGTTTTCGAGATAATGTCGTGGAATAATTATTTTGTAGATTATCATTTAGTGCGAGAATGCATAGGATTGAATCTGTCAAAAAGGTTTTGTTTAGATGGGATTTCTGAGGGACTCAGATCTTGGTTGTAGCTCAGACGTTGAGTGGGGATAACTCAGATGTTGAACGTTGAGCAGGGATAGCTCAGACATTGGACCGATGCATAAACTCTGAGTGGAGTATTCACGTGTAGTAATCAGAACTTGAAGAGAACTTTCAAATGCGCTTATTTAAAATACTACAACGGATACAATCGAGCTGGATCATTATTGAAGATTCTCGGGGATAAAGATCAATCAAGGATGCGAAATAAAAGAGGCAAACATACGACTTTCCAAATGATTGAAATCATCTATGGAAACTCAGGATCATAATTGTATGTGCGATTTGATCTGAACGGAGAAAACTTTCCTTTGGCGATCCCCAACGGTTATGAGATCTTCTTTTGGTATGTCTTGTCCAAACGGGTAGTTTTGGAGAGACCTCTTCTGAAAGCCTTGCAATGGGTAGATTGGAGGCGGATGAATATAAAAGACATCTCAAAGTCGAAGGGAAAAGAGGTCGGCGTTAAGAGGGAAAAGTCTTCATATTTCTTAGATCGAGAGTACTTCATCTCATACACACTTATTGATTCATCCATTGTAATTGTGAGGAGGTATACACAAAAATGTTGAGCGCTAGGTGGGTATCCTGCATGTCAGGGAGATCACTAAACTGTAACCTCTCGAGCAGTTTACTAGTGGAATCCAGCCGATTGGCTGATAGCTGAAGAAGTGGACGTAGGTTTAACAAATGCTGAACCACTATAAACCCTCTGTGCAGTCTTCTCTATCTCTATACTGATCATCTTACATAAAATGTTATAGTAGAACTGAACACGAATTGTTTATATTGTCATACTGTGTTGCCATCATCTAACATGTTATAAAACCGCATGTGCAATTGATATTTCACGAAAAAACTTTTAAATTGCACTATAATCACTTATTCACCCACTCTAGATGATAACGCTAGCCACAACACTGACGAGCTGTAGATTTGGTCATTTCAGCAATCTGCAGTTTGATTTCATCTTCCACCAGATGCAATTTCTTTGTGGTCTCTTCAATCGCCAGACAAGTAAGAGGACATTTCTTCCCCATGTCATCACATAGGCTTATGCTTTTCAGACTCATTTCTTCTTTGAACGGAGATAGAGTGATAGTGAAGTCTAAGTAAAATTTTCTCAGGTTATCTTTGCATTCGCCTTGTTTGAACAGAATATCCCATAACCTGTCTGAATCTGAGATATCTTTCATTTTGTCCTTTTCCCAGCAATCACAAATCAGTTCTTGATCCTTGTCATACTCTTGTTGCTGTATTTCTGCATTTATTTCATCATGCATCTGTAGAGATAATTTTTCAAGAGCATATATACCCGGTAGAATATAACTGGGATCAAGTTGGTTCTCTTGGACAAGCCATCTTACATATTCTGCTCTTCCCATTTCTTGCTCGTTTTCCTTATAGAATCTTAGGAGATCTGGAATCTTGAAGTCATGTAGCAGTGAAGCAGTTCTGGACTGAATATGCGTTTGCTTAGATGAGGCATTCTTCAACTCTTTTTCATTTGATTTTGATGCGAATTCAACTACATCCTCTTTCGAAACGAAACCATTATTCATTATCAGATCTTCCACAGATCTGTTGCTACCTCCTTGTTCTTTGATTTCTACAATTGCTTCTCTAAAGCTCTGGCAAGTATAATTTTTCTCTTAATGTAAAAGACAGCTTTGTCAGTAGTGAGAAACTTTACAAGAGTAGAGAGTTGTGCAGACTCATGCGTTACTTGATTGGAATCTTTATGAACTGACTCGGACAGTGTGAAGTCCTGAGGAAATTTCTTCACCGCCATTTTGGAGAATTCTCTCAATTCACTATTGATGGCTTCTTTGAGTCGTTTCATCCTGGACTCAATGTGATCTATTTTGAGAATGACCAGGCCGGTCTTCTCAGACAAGTTATTCAATAACTTTGAGAATTCTTTTGCTAGCGTCTCCCGTAACTTCCTGTTTTCTTGAAACAGAGCCTTGTACAATTCATGAGTTTGAAGTTTCAACTCGGTCTAGAAGTATACAACCTCCTTTAGCCGTTCAGCATCTGTTTCTTTGTTCAGTTCTTCTTCTTCTTCTTCAATTTCTATGGCTTTGTTGACCCCATCTAGTTGATTATCATCCTCTCTATTTTCTTGCATGAAGTCATGATATTCATCTAACATTTCTCTGTGGTGGATTTCCTCTTCGTTGAATCTGGCTTTTGATTTAGCCTCTTTCTTCCCGTCTTCTGTTTTGAAGAAAGGGTCAGAAGCGATGTGTTTTTCTAAATCACTCAGAGTGATGTTGAGATTGTCAAAGGATTTCTTTGATTCGGAAGTGTTTTTGGAGTCCATGGAGGATAATCAGAAGTGTTTAGGAATAGGTATTGTATAGAAGTAATGGAGATGTGTATATTCTTTGAAGAAGAATGATGTTTAAATAGAGTGATTGAAACCTATTTGGAAGTAAAGGTGTCTGAAGATGTGATTGAAGTAACTTTTGGAAAGTTTATATGAAATCAATCAACTTTGAATAAATCAACCAACCAATCAATCAATTGATTAATTAAATCAATCACGGCAATCAGCACGATCCTCACAATCACAGTATTTGCAGAATATTTAGAAAGATTGTGACGATGCGTACCTTATTTGTTGCCAAAAATATAACTACTTACGCACAAAAATTTTGAATGATCAAACCTTTAGTCGTTCTCCACTCAGAAGATGTTATCTTCAAGTGATGCTTTAAGTTCTGAGTTCCTTGTAGTCATAGAGCTTCTTTAGATGAAGCTTTGGCATCCTTGCTTCTTCCAGATATTGCTTTAAGCTTTGAAGCAAAATCTTTCTGTCTAGATAACAGCTTAAACATGTATCATAGTAATACTTAACTCTTGTCTGATGTATTCAAATATATTTCTATCAAGTGGTTTGGTGAATATGTCGGCTAATTGATGCTTTGAATGAACAAATTGAATGCTAATATCACCATTATGCACATGATCATGAATAAAATGATGCTTAATTTCAATATGCTTAGCTCGTGAGTGCAGAATAGGATTCTTGGTGAGATTGATTGCGCTGGTGTTGTCACATTGGATTTTCACGTTGTGAGATTGAATACCAAAGTCCTTCAGTTGTTGCTTCATCCATAGGATTTGTGCACAGCAGCTCCCAAAAGTGACATACTCAGCTTCTGCAGTTGATAGAGCTACAGTGTTCTGTTTCTTGGAGAACCAGGACACTAGCATTGATCCGAGAAGTTCACATGTTCCTGAAGTGCTTTTTCTGTCTAATTTACAACCTACAAGATCAACATATGAATATCCATGTAATATAAGATCTGAGGTCTTAGGATACCATAGTCCTAAATTAGGGTAGATTCCTATATATTTAATAATTCTTTTGACAGTAGTAAAGTGTGATTCTTTCGGATCTGATTGGAATCTAGTACATATGCATACACTAAAAATGATGTCAAGTCTAGAAGTAGTTAAATATAGTAGTGAACCAATCATGCTTCTGTAAAGTTTCTGATCAACCTGTTTACCCTGTTCATCCTTATCTAGTTTAGATGAAGAAGACATAGGCAAATCAGTTTTCTTGCAGTTTTCCTGACCAAACTTCTTTACCAGTTTAAGAGCATATTTCTCTTGATGTACAAATGTGCCTTGCTTAATCTGATTGACCTGCAGTCCTAGGAAGAACGTAAGTTCTCCATCATACTCATCTCAAATTCATTCTGCATGATCTGATAGAATTCTTTGCGGAGATTTTTGTTAGATGAATTAAATATAATTTCATCTATATAAATCTGAATAAGTAAAATTTCGTTACCTTCCCTTTTGAAAAAATAAAGTTGTGTCAACTTTACCTTTCTCAAAACCTTGGTTGTTAAGGAAATTACTTAACCTTTCATACCATGCTCGTGGAGCTTGCTTGAGTCCATAGAGTGCCTTTTTAAGTTTGAACACATGATTTGGACATTTTGGATCCTCAAACCCTAGAGGTTGATCAACATAGACTTCCTCCTTGATATGTCCATTCAGGAATGCACTCTTGACATCCATTTGATATAGCTTGAAATCATGATAGCAAGCGTAGGCAAGTAGGAGTCTAATGGATTCAAGTCTCGCTATTGGGGCGTAAGTTTCATCATAGTCGATTCCCTCTTCTTGAGAGTATCCCTTGGCAACAAGTCTTGCCTTGTTCCTGGTTACTTTGCCTTTATCATCCAATTTGTTCCTGAATACCCATCAATAACAGGATGATTCTTTGGCCTTGGCACCAATTCCCATACTTCATTGAGTTTGAATTGATGTAACTCTTGTTGCATAGCTTCAATCCAGCTTTCATCTTTAAGAGCTTCTTCAATTTTTTTGGGTTCATACTCAGAAACCAGAGCACATGTATTTATTGCACTTCTTAGTTTGGATTTGGTTCTGATTCCTTCATTGATGTTTCCAATGACTTGTTCTTTAGGATGACTGGATTTGTATTTCCAGTTTTTCTTCGACTCTTCAAGCTCATCTTCAATTGATTTTTCAGTATTTGGATCTTCAGAAGTTATAGCTGGTTGCTTATCTTCCAAGTTCTGAGAAGATTCGGTTGCTTTTTCATCCTCAGATGATGTGTTCTGCTTCTTAGATGATGATTTCTGATCATCTGACGCTTCATTAACGGTGATGACCTTCTGTGCAGTATACTCATCCTAGAATTGTACATTCATGGATTCATCAACTGTTTGAGAATTCTTATTGAAAACTCGATAAGCTTTGCTTGAAGTTGAGTATCCCAAGAATACTCATTCGTTTGATCTTTCATCAAACTTACTCGGCCGATCACTTGAGTTCTTAAATATGTAACATTTACAACCAAAAATATGAAAGTATGAAATACTTGATTTATTTCCTTTGTAAAGCTCATAGGGGGTTTTCTCAACCAATGGTCTAAGAAAAACTCGATTTATAATATAGCAAGCAGTAGAAACAGCTTCAGCCCAAAAGTATGATGGTGCTTTGCTTTCAATCAAGAGTGTTCGTGCCATTTCTTGTAAAGATCTATTCTTTCTTTCAACAACTCCATTTTGCTGTGGAGTATATGGAGATGAAAAATTGTGTTGAAAACCATTTTGATCACAAAATTCAGCAAAGTCATGATTTTCAAATTCCCCTCCATGATCTGTTTTGATGCTTGAAATAGAATAACATTTTTCATTTTGAACTTTCTTTGAAAATGTTTCAAAATATGAAAAGGCATCACTTTTATGTGCAAGGAAGATCACCCAAGCGAATCTGGTATAATCATCCACAATTACCAAACAATATCTTTTACCCCCAATATTCTGAGTTCGAGTAGGTCCGAAGACATCTATATGTAACAGGTACAGAGCATGGTCAGTAGATACTTCATTTATAGATTTGTAAGAATTTCTTACTTGTCTTCTCAATATGCAAGCTTCACAATGCTTAGTCCATTCAAACTTTGCTTCTGGGAGACATGTTACAAGCTTCTTTTTGGAGAGCTTTGATATTTGCTTGAGGCTTATGTGTCCCAGCTTTCTATGCCAAAGTTCTAGATCGTCTTTAACAGATAGAAAACATTTCTCTTCCTCAGACGTTGCATCCAGTAGGTACATATTACCATGTCTTCGTCCAGTGAATGAAGATTCATTGTCTTCACTTGTACCTGATCACTTATTCTCTGTAAAATAAACTTTATATCCAATATCGCATAATTGGCTTATACCTATAAGATTGAAATTCAAACTCTTAACCAATGAAATATCATGGATAAGAAGATTTCCAATCTTCGTGGTTCATTTGCCAATAATTATTCCCTTGTTATTTCCTCCAAATGAAACGTTTCCACCATCGAACATCTCAATATTGGTGAACTTTGTTGCATCTCCAGTCATGTGTCTAGAACACTCACTATCAAGGTATCATTTATTTTTTCTTTTCATTGGTACCTACAATGATCAATAAAATTCAAGTTTTCTTTGGTACCCAGATTTTTTTGGGTCCTTTAGGGTTAGCAACATTTGTATATCTAAGAATATCTCGTGTCACCACAGTTTGAACAATAACTGCGAGAGTGTCTAGTGTCACTGCAGTTTGAACATGCATATAAATCTTGACCTTTCAATCTTACAAACTGTTTTCGAAAATGATTTTTGTAAAATCTTTTAGGAGGTCTTCTCCTGATTCTTTCCTTGATAGAAGGAAAATGATTTTCCACGTCACTTTCTTTTTGAAATCCTAATCCCGATTTATTATAATACGGAACTTGTATAGAAAGTATATGCTGTAACGTTTTAGAGCTGGAGGAGAATTTCTTATGAATATTCGAGATTTCCTTCCTTAACGAAACATTCTCTTTTTCAAAGATATCTTTTTCCTTTTTCAAATAATTTTTTCTGTATCAAAAAGATGTCTTTCCCTTCTCAAGGAATTAGTTTCTTTCTCTAGACTTTCCAATTCTGATGTTAAACAAATATTCTCGTTAGACACATGATCAGAATTCTCTTTTGATTGAAAAAATTCTTTTTCGAGAAAATTAATCTTTTCTTTTTTAGAAAGATCTTTCTGTTTAAAAACTATTAATTCCTTTTTCAGTTCAGAAAGTCTCTTAAGAGTGGCTTTATATTCTAAACATTGCTCCGCTCGTTTATATAATCATATATCTCAACAGGAATTTTTGAAAGAGTTACCTGGAGATCATCATCTGAGTCAGCCATCAGACATATGTTTTCATACTCTTCGTCGCTTTCACATTCTGTGTCGCTCCAAGTTTTTGCTTTCAAGGCTTTCTTGGGGTTTTCATCCCTGCCTTTCTTCTTTAATAAAGGACAATTTGGTTTGATATGTCCTCTCTTTCTGCATTCATAACAGATAACTTCTCAGCTCTCGCCTTTGGTCTCAGATGATCATTTCTGATCATATCATCTGAGATCTTTTTTGTCCTTGAAGTTCCTGCCTTTCTTGGCCATTCTTCTGAATCTTTTGACCATGAGTGCTAACTCATCGTCATCTTCATCTTCTGAATCTGAAACATTTGAATCAGAGTTAGATTTTAATGCAATGGACTTCTTACCTTTTAAGATTGTCTCTTTATTAACTCTTTCTTCCTTATAGGATTGAAGAGTTCCATTGAGTTCGTCCATAGATAGATGAGATATCCTCTGAGTCTCTCGAATGGAAGTTTTGACGTTGTCTCATTTCTTTGTGAGAGCTCTCAGTAGCTTGTTGACCCTCATTTGTCCTAAAACAGGTTGCCCGTAGTATGTAAGACCATTCACTATCTCTATGAATCTGTCAAACATTTGTTTTACAGTTTCTCCGGGCTTCATCTTGAATGCTTCATATTGACCGAGAAGAAAATTGACTTTGGTCTCCTTTACTCTATCTGTTCCTTCATCGGTGATGTAGAGCTTGTCCCAAATCTCTTTCGATGAAGAACTATCTGCAATACGTTTGCATTCAGTAGCAGATAAAGCACTATAGAATAAATAGACAGCTTTTGCATCAAGAGCATCTTTCTTGGCAATCTTGGTGGTTGACAAAGCAGCAATCGGTGTTGGATTGACATCCCCTGCATTTGATGAGCAGTAGAATTTGCAGCTGGATTCACTCCTCTTTGTACAACATCTCATATCTCAAGATCTTGACATCTTAGAAATGCTTTGAATTTATTTTGCCAGTCACTGTAATCCTTCCCATCAAAATATGGTGGTCTGTTGTTGCTTCCACCTTCAATCCATGTGGGAGAAAAATTGCTAGGCATGAAGATCGTTAGCTCAGAAGTAAAAACACTTCACAAAATATGAGCACAGACTCTGATACCAATTGTTGTGGCTAACGTTATCACCTAAATGAGGGTGAATATGTGATTATAATGCAATTTAAAAGTTTTTTTCGCGGAATATCAATTGTACATGCGTTTTTATAACGTCTCAGATGATGGTAACACATTATGATAATATAAACAGTTCGTATGCAGTTCTACTATCACAGTTTATGTCATATGATCAGAGTAGAGATAGAGAAGACTGCACATAGGGTTTATAGTGGTTCGGCTTTAGTTAAGCTTACGTCCACTTCTTTGGCTATCAACCAATCGGCTGGATTCCACTAGTAAACTGCTCGAGAGATTACGGCTTAGTGATCTCCTTGACACGTAGGATACCCCACCTAGTGCTCAAAACTTATGTGTACACCTCCTCACAATTACAATGGATGAATCAAAAAGTATGTATAAAATGAAGTATTTTCGATCTAAAAATAATAAAGACTTTTCCCTCTTAACGCCGACCTTTTCTCCCTTTTGTTGTGGAAATTCTCTTTTATTTTGATTATGACAAAACCTTCAAGATATTGTTTAATGAAATGTGATGCAGGAAGAATGTGTAAGCAGAAGGTTGAGTGATTTCAATTCTGTCGCGCTGACGAAGGGTCAGATGGAAGTGCTTCTGACCAAGGGTCAGATGGAAGTGCTTCTAACTAAGGGTCAGATGGAAGTGCTTCTGATGAAGGGTCAGATGGAAGTGCTTCTGACCAAGGGTCAGATGGAAGTACTCCTGACGATCCAAACAGTGACGGATGGACCACATCAAATCTCCGTATTACCATTCCATGCCAACTGATCAAATCTTTCTTAAACGAATGAGAAGAAAGATCAGTCTCTGCATTCTACAAATCACGAAGACCCACGTATGGCAGGTTTCCGATCAAGGCAAGTGATATTCAATTATCCTCAAATCATTTAAGGGACTTTCTATATTGGGATATCATCCTCTAAGGAATATATACTCAAGAATCAACTCAAACATATCACACTTATGGAAGCTGGGGATTTAGTTGTATGGGCGACTAAATCAGAAGGGTTCAATGTCTTACCCAACGGTCTACATATCTTCTGAAGATACAGTCTCGTTCAATCACGATTGATGACGTCCAATCAAGGATTGAAGAGCGATCCCTTGGCTGGATTCCAACGGCTAGTTCAGAGGCAGGGGAGTATAAAAGAAGATTAATGTTGACTGGAAAAAAAAGCGAGTGAACAACAATCCAAAGTGCAAGCATATTTTGAGTTTCACCAAAGAGAGTATTCTAAGTATTCAAAATCCTTCATTGTGAAAATCTGTGAGAGAGGGAAACAAAACACTTGAGTGATTGTAATTCTCTTGATTCTTCATAGTGAAATCCAGCCAATCGGCTGTCATCGTGGGAGAGTGGACGTAGGCTTGAACTAAGCCGAACCACTATAAATACTGTGTGCAATATCCTCTTCTCTAAACTCTTACCTTTGTATTTAGTCTTTCTGCACACTGCTATACTGCTTTTGTTTCTAATCGTACACTGAACTTTATTCATTCCGCAAGAAATTTCAATTAAGTTCAGAATCCCCTATTCACCCCCCCTCTAGGAGATATTGCTAGTTACATCAATTGGTATCAGAGCAGGTTGCTCATTTTACGAAGTGTTTATTGACTTCAGAGTTAACGATCTACTATGTCTAGCAATCACTCTTCAGGAACAAGCGATTCGCACTTTGCCAACAAGCCTCCATACTTTGATGGAAAGGATTACAAAATGTGGAGTAACAAAATGAAGTGGTTCTTCAAAGCCTATGATGATTGTCGCGACCCGTCCGAAATCGGACGCGGCTAATGGATTACCGATCGCGGCCCCCACTCTGAAATGTGGATCGCGGGCCTTAGATCGGCGCGGGCCCTCCCAGGCCCATACCAAATCGCGGCGGGAGTATGTCTTTTGAGGGATTCGACGATAAAAGTCAATCTCTTTCGACCTTAGTGTGGTCGTGGTGGCATGTGCAACTTGTGCATGCATTTGGAGTCGCCACCGGTCTTTCTTGGAGGGTAGACCGGAAACCTTACTGACCGATTGGGAGAGATCGATCAGTTCTGCGGAACCAGAGATTTTGGGTTCGGGGACTTGGTTACGTCGGTGTCATTACCAACGCCCTTTCGGTACCTAACGCGAGTGATTTTCTTAACTAAGAGTTCATGCAGGCGCGATTTTGGGTGAGATAGGTATGAGTCAGGGTTTCATGCAGATTGGAATACTAGTCCTATCAAATCACAGTCAATATAATAAAAGCGCAAGTCAAGTGCATAAATAAGTCATGTCAATACACATCAATTTCATTCATTGGCCTCCTAGTATAGCCATAAGGGCTCAGGAAAGATGTGATTTAGGGCTAGGGGTAAAATGGGAAGATTCGGGGACAATTAGTCCGAAGGGCAAAATCGTCATTTTTGGAAGGTTTGGATACCTAATTACCCAAAATATTCCATGGCCAGTTGATTGTGGCCATTTCCCATTTTTGAGAATTTTTTGAAATTTCTTGATTTTTCTTCAATTTTTGGAAGACGATTCGCCCAAAGGGCGAAATCGTCATTTTAAGAAGGGTCAGGGTTTAAAACACCCGGGATGAGCCTTGGCCAGTTGACTGTGGCCATTTCCTATTTTTTTGGGATTTTCCTGGATTTTTAAATTTTTTTTGGAAGACGGTTTGCCGGAAGGGCAAAACCGTCATTTCTGAAAAGATCGGGGGTCGAAAGACCCGGAACAGGTCGTGGCCAGTTGAATGTGGCTATTTCTTATTTTCTGGAATTTTTTAGAATTTTTCTGAATTTTCTGAATTTTTTGAATTTTTTATGATTTTTCATTTGTTATTGATTTTTTTGATTATTTTATTATTATTTATTATTTATTTATTTAAAAATATTTTCCGGGCCGGGTCAGACCTGGCCCGCGCCTCTCGGGCGCCCGGCCCGACCCTAGGGGTCGACACCGGCCTAAAACGACACCGTTTTATATTTTTAAACATTTTTCTTATTTTTAACAATTTTTTTGATTTTTTTATCTATTTTATTTAATTATCCGAAAATTCCCCGGATCCGACGGTTCTCATCGCGCCACGTGGCATCATCACGTACGTCCGATCTTCCACTAGATCGGACGCTTCGGAGAGAGCCACGTGGCCTGATTTTAACCGTCGGATCAAAAACCAATTTATTTTCGTTTTAGAAAAATCCACCGAAATGGACGCTCCGGATCGTGCCACGTGGAGACTCTTGGTGCGTCCGATCTTGGAGAAGATCGGACGTCCCACAGAGTGCCACTTGGCACTACCTCGCCCGTTGGATCGAATTTAGTTGATAAACCAAAAATGAATTATTGGAAAACTAGGATCGCGACACGTGTCGCGATCGGGGCCGTTCGTTTTTTTGTTTTATTTAATTTCCGCCGCGGACCCCGTTCGCTGACGTGGCTGCCGACGTGGCATGCCACGTCAGCACTTGACTGTTTGACCGGCTGATGCCACCGGAGAGGATGACCGGCGACTCGCCGGAACAGTGATTATTCCGGCGAAGTCGCCTGATTTCTTGCCGGAAAATCGGGACCGAAGCCAAAACTCCACATTCTTGTTCCCTTTTTGCAGCATTCGATTCCCT
The DNA here is from genome assembly GCA_021437785.1 of Rhodomyrtus psidioides. Taxonomy (NCBI): domain Eukaryota; kingdom Viridiplantae; phylum Streptophyta; class Magnoliopsida; order Myrtales; family Myrtaceae; genus Rhodomyrtus; species Rhodomyrtus psidioides. The sequence goes on along the minus strand of JAILYB010000027.1, from coordinate 7,292,102 downwards.
CAGCATCCCTCATCAACATATGGCAATATTTTCGACCAAAGACACGTTGGAGATCGGCAAAATGAACCCCCCACAGGTTTGGTTCCGGCGAGGAACTTCCAAAAAAAAAAATCGTCGTGCAAAGCTTGTTCCGACCATTCAGAGAACATGTAATAGGGGTTTAGAGACTTACCCGAGATCACTTGAACCTCGACGACCTCCGCCCTCGCCGGACCGAGCTCTCGGCTCGGGTTAGGACCCGGGGAGCTCCAACCACCATCCGACGTCATTCAATGCAAGATAAACATCCCAAGAAGCTTAGAGTCGATCTTAGGATTAACTTAAGGCAGTGAACGAGCACGAACTACTTGAATAACGCACGGCCGAAAACCAAATCGGATCTAGAGGTACACATGCATTTCATCGAACATGTGGCAGACGTGCGATAAAACGGGGTTTAGGCTAAATCCGTGGACGTTTCACGCAGAACCGAAGCAAAAGAACGTTTAAGAATCAACATAGAAGTTATAAGGGACGTCGGAGTGCATTTGGTTCGGACCGATTTGGTCGAAAATGAATTCGGGCCGAAACTCACAGTGAGCAAAAAAAACAGGGGATGAAAACAGGGTGGTACCGACCTCGGCCGAGAGCTGACGGCGACTTCGAGCTTCGGCGACGATGCCTCGAGTCTTCTGGAGCTTGAAAGAGGTCCAGGCCGTCGTCCCTCTCTCTCTCTCTCTCTTCTTTTTCTTCTTTCTTTTTTGCTTGTGCTCGAGCTCGGTTTTAAAAACCAGCTTCCTCCTCTTTCCCGGTGGCCGACCGGCCCCACCTTTTTTTTAGTGCCCCCGAGCCTGTCACCGGCGAGCATGGACCTCTGCCAGTGTCCCCTACGCGTGCTCGTCCTTTGCTTCTTCGAAAATCGTTCCCCCCACGCGTTTTTTGTCCGTCCCCTGTTCTGCCCATGTGCGGCGTGCTGGGTCTGCAACAATGTTGCAGACCCGGTCGGACCGGGTCGGGTCGGGTCTGACCCGACCGGCCCGGTTCGACCAATTCGTCCAAATCGGGTCCCAAATTGACCTCTTTTCATGAAATTGATGGCATAATCGGACTCCTTGACACATTTTCTATCAAATAAGGGTATTTTCGTGAATAAATTGATTGAAATTTTGTGAAAACCCCAAATTGTCCCTAGGATCCGAAAATGAATTTCACCAAATCGAAGGTCCAAACGATTGAATTATTCACAATTGAGGCCACCAATGTATTCAGCATGATGAAAACTATTGGATAGAGATGTTTAAGTTCAATGGGTGTGCCCGTGTGAAATTTAATTTCGAAAATTGTAAAACCGGGGACTAAATTGAAAGATTTTTATGCAATTAAGCCCTTTTGGTTAAAATTGATCAAATTGGAGGGCAAATTGACCCAATTGCATTTCAATACTTTGTATTCCAATGTCATAGCTTATAAGAACCGAGAATTGAAAATTAAAAGACTCGAAAAGGATTTTTTAGGCCCGGTTCGGTTTTAGGTTTGTGAAGGAACCCCATGAATCGAGCCAAATTTCCCTGATAAAAAGTGAAAATATTAAAGAGGCAATTAAAATAAAATTTCTGAATATTTTTGTGTATTTTCTGACCACAAATGGTATTTTTCTGATTTTTTGGGCATTTTTATAATTAAATAAATTCCAAAAAATATTAAAAAAATTCAAAAAATATTTTTTGTTCAAAATTGGTTCCTAAGGCTAGGCTAAGGCTTCCAAAGTTGATTTTGTAATTTTTTGACCTTTTTTGCTATTTTTAATTAATTTTAGAAATAAAAACTAAAGTAAAAGGTGGTCAAAAATCAGGTGTCAACAGCTGCCCCTCTTTGAGAGTGAGCTCGTCAGAGGTTGCTTTCAAAGATAAAATGACACCTGAATCTTAACCGACTCGACTAGGGAAAAGAAATGCTATGACATCGGACCCTCAAGTCTTTTGATGAATGCTCAAATTAATCCCCGGTTTGCTCTTGCAATTTGAGCTCGGGCCTGGGTTTACCTGGAGCTTACCTACCTGTCCGCTGCTGTGCTCGTGGAATATGAGGAGGTTTTTTTTTTTTTTTTTTTTTTTTTTTTTTTTACCCTTCGTGGCGTCTAGTTCGCCATGCTGGGTTTTTATTACTCCCTTCATGGCTCCTGATTTACCACTTTGGGGTCTTGAAATTCTTTTCTACGGCTACCGGTTGCAATCCATTCCGAAGGGTGAGAGCTTCGAGGCGTGGCTATCCGGCGCGTGCTTCGTGGAAAAGGCGGTCACCGTATCTCTAGGCGGCAAGTCGCGAGCGTTATGGGCTCCGATCTTGAACTGTGCTTTGAGATACCTCTGTCGTAGATCCCTGTCTGGTGGGACTTTGGGTGGAATAAATGTCTTTCTCGCGGCTACCGGCTGCAATCCATTCTGAAGGGTGAGAGCTTCGAGGCGTGGCTATCCGGCGCGTGCTTCGTGGAAAAGGCGGTCACCGTATCTCTAGGCTGCAAGTCGCGAGCGTTATGGGCTCCGATCTTGAACTGTGCTTTGAGACACCTCTGTCGTGAATCCCTGTGTAGTGGGGACTTTGGGGAAAGAAATCTTCTGAAGCTGAAAATTGGCGATCCGGTCCGGAAGATGACAGATCCGCGGCTACCAACCTGTGAACACTTACAGAGAGATTTATCTGGTCATCGTGCTTTCGAAGCGGCAAGCGAGCCTTTTGGGCTTCAGTCTTGGGTCGACTTCTAGGCACCTATTTGCTTTAGAGGATCCCATGACGCTGACTAGCGGGGCCAGAGGGGATTTTTCAAGTTTTGAAGAGGGTTCCCAATACGGAGGTTTTCCACGTCCGATGGGATTGTTTGTTTTTGAAAAGGGGGTCCCAAGTCGGAGGTTTTCCACGTCCGCTGGGATGGTTTGTTTCTCAAAAGGAGTTCCCAACACGGAGGTTTTCTACGTCCGATGGGGTTGCTCGGTTCTTCAAATGGTTCCAAAGTCGGAGGTTTTCTACGTCCGGTGGGATTTCCTGATTTTTGAAATGGGTTCCCGAATTGGAGGTTTTCCACGTCCAATGGGATTGCCTTTTTTTTGAAAAAGATTCCCAAGACGGAGGTTTTCCACGTCCGCTGGGATGGTTTGGTTTTCTTAAAAAGGGGTCCCAAGTCGGAGGTTTTCCACGTCCGCTGGGATGGTTTGTTTCTCAAAAGGAGTCCCAAGTCGGAGGTTTTCCACGTCCGATGGGATTTCCTGATTTTTGAAATGGGTTCCCGAATTGGAGGTTTTCCACGTCCAATGGGATTGTTTGTTTCTCAAAAGGAGTTCCCAACACGGAGGTTTTCTACGTCCGATGGGATTGCTCGGTTCTTCGAATGGTTCCCAAGTCGGAGGTTTTCTACGTCCGGTGGGATTTCCTGATTTTTGAAATGGGTTCCCGAATTGGAGGTTTCCCACGTCCAATGGGATTGCCTATTTTTGAAAAGGATTCCCAAGGCGGAGGTTTTCCAAGTCCGACGGAATTGTTTGATTTCCTTGAAAAGGGGTCCCAAGTCGGAGGTTTTCCACGTCCGCTGGGATGGTTTGTTTCTCAAAAGGAGTCCCAAGTCGGAGGTTTTCCACGTCCGATGGGATTTCCTGTTTTTTGAAATGGGTTCCCGAATTGGAGGTTTTCCACGTCCAATGGGATTGTTTGTTTCTCAAAAGGAGTTCCCAACACGGAGGTTTTCTACGTCCGATGGGATTGCTCGGTTCTTCGAATGGTTCCCAAGTCGGAGGTTTTCTACGTCCGGTGGGATTTCCTGATTTTTGAAATGGGTTCCCGAATTGGAGGTTTTCCACGTCCAATGGGATTGCCTATTTTTGAAAAGGATTCCCAAGGCGGAGGTTTTCCACGTCCGACGAGATTGTTTGATTTCCTTGAAAAGGTTCCCAAGTCGGAGGTTTTCTACGTCCGATGGGAATGTTTGGTTCTTCAAAAAGTTCCCAAGTTGGAGGTTTTCTACGTCCAATGGGAATGTCTAGTTCTTCAAAAGGTTCCCGAGTCGAAGGTTTTCTACGTCCGATGGGAATGTCTGGTTCTTCAAAAGGTTCCCAAGTCGGAGGTTTTCTACGTCCGATGGGAATGTCTGGTTCTTCAAAAAGTTCCCAAGTCGGAGGTTTTCTACGTCCGATGGGATTTCCTAATTTTTGAAATGGGTTCCCGAATTGGAGGTTTTCCACGTCCAATGGGATTACCTGTTTTTCTGGGAAGGGGTCTCATGACGAGGTTTCTCCACGCCTGATGAGATTACCTGTTTTTCTGGGAAGGGGTCTCATGACGAGGTTTCTCCACGCCTGATGAGATTACCTGAATTTTGAAAAGGGGTCCCATGACGAGGTTTCTCCACGTCCGATGAGACTGCCTAAATTTTGAAAAGGGGTCCTAGGACGAGGGTTCTCCACGTCATGCTAAGACTGCCTGATTTTTGAAAGGGGGTCCTAGGACGAGGGTTCTCCACGTCATGCTAGGACTGTTTTGATTTTTGAAAAGGGGTCCTAGGACGAGGGTTCTCCACGTCATGCTAAGACTGTTTGATTTTTGAAAAGGGGTCCTAGGACGAGGGTTCTCCACGTCATGCTAAGACTGCCTGATTTTTGAAAAGGGATCCTAGGACGAGGGTTCTCCACGTCATGCTAAGACTGTTTGATTTTTGAAAAGGGGTCCTAGGACGAGGGTTCTCCACGTCATGCTAAGACTGCCTGATTTTTGAAAAGGGGGTCCTAGGACGAGGGTTCTCCACGTCATGCTAGGACTGTTTTGATTTTTGAAAAGGGGTCCTAGGACGAGGGTTCTCCACGTCATGCTAAGACTGTTTGATTTTTGAAAAGGGGTCCTAGGACGAGGGTTCTCCACGTCATGCTAAGACTGCCTGATTTTTGAAAGGGTTCCCAAAACGGCGGTTTTCCATGTCCGATGGGATTACTTGGTTTCTACCATGATTTGACCCTTCAGGCGGTATCTACCATGATTTGACCCTTCAGGCGGTTTCTACCATTGGTTGACCCTTCAGGCGGTTTCTACCTTGATTTGACCCTTCATGCGGTATCTACCTTTGAGTTGACCCTTCAGGCGGTATCTACCTTGAGTTTGTTGAGGCGACATTCTGGGAGCTGGGTTCTCCAGGTATCCTGCAGAAGTTGAGCCTGAAATATTTTTCTTCACCAAGAAAATGTTAGTAATCTTTGGGAAGACGATGGCTGGCCACTTGCCGAAGCCGCATGACTTTAGTTTAATCTTGAAATGTGCATTTTGATGCTGGAGGTCTTCCAAAGCATTCTTGCAACATGCAAATGTGATCACAAATCCCTTGCACGGAAAATCTGGATCCAACAATTTGAAGATTCCAAAAAGAGTTTGCTCAAAACATCAATTGGAATATTTCTCGACAAGGAGGTCGTCTCACCTGTTTTGAGGTTGATTTTTATAGGGGATGCACTCAATTCCCTACTGACCTGTACCTAGGTTTTAGGCTCATTCGCAGCGCATACATTTTGATCGGTCGGGAGGTCTTCCACGGGACCGTAATGTTGGGCTTGGATATTGGTTTTCAAGGGGGACCGCTTTGGAGTCGAAACCATTGAATGAAAGTCTTCACCATCTGCTCCGGGTTTACAAGTCGAGAACCCTGCAAAATGAGAAAGAAATAGTCTTGCTCGTACCTCTTTGAGCTAAGCCATATGTTAACCCAAGTGTCTTAGTCAGAGAAGACTGTTTCGGGGTTGTAACATTGGTAGGATCGGGGACCGAAAAAAGGCTCGTTTTTGGCCCAGAATTTGTGAAGGGATTGACATTGATGATCATTGCAAATTTGCCACCTGTCTTTTCCATTCTGCATCTTCAGTTTTTGAGGTGCACGACCACTTTTAGGGTGTGCACAAATTCCTATGAGAGCGTGTCTGGCTGCATTAAGAGGCCGACAACTCTGTTTGCGTCTTTGCTCCGCGCTTGACACTGTTTGAGGAGTAGTCTTTTGAATCTGACTCCTTTTAGATTTTTCTTCTCCCCTTTTCAAACAGGTTTCACTGGGGGTCAATGCAGATTGTTCATTCAAGCATCGGCCTTGCTTTTACCAGGCACTTTGCTTTTTCTTGATGCTGGGGGCTTTTCTCATCATTTTTTTTCTCTTGAAATCCCGCTTTTTCTCATCTTCGGGAGATCGTGTTAGACATGTGCCCAAAGGTCTAACAACTTTAAGCATTAACTTAGGAATTTCTTCGCAAACCCTAAGTCTTGAACTCTTCCGTTTTTGAAGTGATGCTGCCTCTGTCTTGGAACTTGCAATGACCACCAACGGGTTTATGAAATGAATTTGCAGGCTCAACCTGGTTATGCAAAGGATATGGTGTGTGGGATAGAGAAATGAATGCTTCTCGTCATCCTATGGCACTTGGATTACCATATAAACAACACACAAAGATTGATGTTAGTCCGAGCAAGACAATTTCTAACCATTTTCTCCTGATGCTGCTGGACTTGCTCCCTTTTTGCCCCGATGTGGGGTGGTTCTTGACAGGGTTGAGAATGAAAACCGCCGTTCGAAGGGGTTGTCAATGGTCACCTGTAGTGTTTGGGGATATGAAACGAATGCCTCCGTCATCCCAATCCCTGTAATTGCTGCGAATAATCCCTACTTCCGTAGGTCCAGATTTTACTATCTGATCTGCTCCACTCATCTCTCAAATGTGTGTATGGGACGTGTTTGGATTAGGTTTTGCCTCTCATCTTTTGAGAAAACGTCCTTTTAAAAGTTTTGAACAACTTTTGATTGGAAAAATCTCTTTCATTTTCTCCAAAAATTTTACCCGTCAAAGGGGATTTTATGATGCACAATGCATGTTCTTATTTGTGCTCAGACGACCTCCTGTTTTAAAACATGAATGTCAATGAAGTTAGAATTCTATGTCTTTTCTAGACATTAGATTCTGACCGCTTTTCTTTTCTTCTTTTTTTTTTTGGGAAAAAGGGTACTTACCTGTCCACCGTGGCTGGAGGTCCCTGAAAATGTAGAAGAAACATGTCATTGTATGTTCACGAATTTTTCGAAAATCGGAACGATACATCTTACCCTTGGTCATGTGCTCCGACCAGTATGCAAGGGTTGTAAAAATCCTGCTTCGCCTTGTTGGCGAACCCCTGTCAAGGACGGGAGTTAGGTGTCAGTTTGTTTTCCAAAATTCAAGATAGATTGGAATGATACCGCCTCATTCTGTTTTGTGTTTCCGTTTGAACACAAACGTGCGGCTTGCAGAAGTTGGCCATCTATTTTGTGGCCATGATTCCTCCATCTGGTTGGCGATAAATCCTTCTCAAGGATTTGCCCTAGGGGAGATCCATTTGTGATTTTGGACGCATTCCAGCGCCACTCTTCAGAGTTCCTTTTATTCAAGGACAAAGGAAATTTCTATCATAATGCATGTCAAAGCATGTAATGTGGGAGCGATACTTTTTACCCTCCACTCAGTCTTATAATCAAAGACCATTTCTTGGAGTCCTGACTTCTAAGGTCGATAATTCTATTTGCCTCCTTGTCGGCGAGTTCTTTTATCTTGCGGCTTTCTGGTGCCAACAATGTTCTGTCCATCTTGACGGTGAATCCCTGCCAACAATAAACATTAAGTGTAAGTTCGTGTTTCGAAATTCAAGACAAATCGAAACGATACTGCTTTACTCTCGCTTCGCGCCTCCATTTGGACGCAAATGTAAGGCTTGTTGAAGTCGGCCATCTAACTCGTGGCCATGATCTACCCGTCTGGTTGGCAACGAATCCTTCTCTAGGATTTGAACCGGATGAGATCAATTTGTGCTCTTGGACGTATTCTAACGCCATTTTACGGGGTTCCATTTCCTGGCAGCTTGCCCCCTACAACGGATATTTCTTTTCGCTTCCACGTTGGGCGAGATCCTTTCTTTTGTGGCTTTTTGGTGCCACCAATTTTCTGCCAAATGAGAACAAACTCATGTTAAGCATGGGATCTTTGGGAGATCAATTTGGAACGATATAAAGTTACCGTTCACCCAGGTTTGTATCTTGGGGTTTACTTCCGATGAGGACGACTCCGTCATTGCATCCATGGATTTTGCCAGAGAAGAAATGTCCTTCCTTTGTCCGGCGCACAAATGATTCACTTGCCCCGGTTAGACGTGGTTCATCATGGCTAGGTGATGCCTGCCCCAGCTAAATTCATTCCTGCGTTTTGCTATAATCTCCATCCTCTTTGGGGATGTCTTCCCTCTTGGGATTCCTCATGACGCCTTACTGACGTATTCCTTTCCTTCGTCGATTATTGACGCTTCTCATTTGATGTGGATGATGGATGCTGCTTCATCTCGTCGGTATTTGTGGGTGTTGTTCGTGAGACGATCCTCGATCACATAAACAACTGCTTTGCCCCAGTTGGGCGGTGTTCGTCTTGGCAACGTGCCTTGGCATTCTCATGCTCCTTGACGATTTTCAATCCAATTTGAAGACGTTCATGCACCTGCATATGAAAAGACATGCGTGGGTATTTATCCGGCTTCACTTGGAATTTCAGGAAGGCGATATTCCCTTCGAGGCTTCGTCCTTCCAACATTTGAAGGAACGGTGTTTCCCAAGTATTCCGCCCCAGGCAAGCTTGTCTGGGCGTTTGTCATCTCTGGGTTTAATGACCCTAGTCTGATGCACTTTCATGGGGCATCGTGAGAATTTGCCCCCGGCTTGGCTCCTCGAAGCAGGTGGGGGAGCCCGCTCTCATGAATTTTTGTCGATTCTGGTCATCTATCTCGATTGCCAGATTCTTCGATTATATTTTTTGTCCCTAGACAGCTTGACAATCTGGGGATTTGTCATGTGGCGGTTTGGTGATTCTCTCGATCACAGTCGCCATTCGAGATGTTCGATGTTCCCCTATTGAAAGGAAGAAATCTCATGAGTAAAGGGCATGTATAATTGACTATTGGAGTCGATACAATTTACCCTTGAAATTTATCTTGCGGGAACCGGCATATCTCCCTTTGGGTTCTCTGTATGCAGGATATATGCATGATATGCATGATGCATGTTATGTGTGCCAGCAACGAAACATGAGTTCGTGCTTTTCACTCTATTCAGAGAAAGCATTTTTATCAGATATGTCAATCTGGAAAACTTGAAATTTTCTTTTCAAGCGCTCTTTTCACAGAGATTTCTAAATGATGATAAACTTCTTCAAGTTTTCTCAAAGGTTTTGTTCACAAATTGAGCTATTAGAATGCTCTTAAAAATATTTAGCCAAAGTGCATGTCAGAGATGCCATGAAAAGGGGTACTCCCTGTTTGTCATTTGAAGGCATTGCTTCTTGGGCCCGTTCATTCTCGTCATCACCTGCGAGAGTGAGAAACCATATCAACTCGTGAACTAGTCAATCCGATTTGGAACGGATACAACTTTTCGGCTTAGGGAGAGCCGATCCTAATTAGGTTGCTCTTTCTTCATGCTGTCTGCTTGGGGTTCAACCCGATTTGGTCCATCTTGTCTTTACAAACCCAATGGGTGACATCTGATAGAGGCACATTCCTTTTCATCTTGTAGGGGAGGCAAGTTCCCCTTCGTTGGTCTTCGACCATCTTATCCTGTTTTTCACCTGAGAGGAAAATATAGGAAATATTATGCCGGTATCTGATTGAAAATCAATTAGGAACGACACGTCTTTACACTTGTCCGGCTGCCCCGGTCAGGTGGCGCCTGCCCTAGTTGAGTGGGATTTGCTCCAGTTGACTGTTTTGATCCACTTCACAATTTTTACGATTCTCTTTTCAATTTGGGGATATCTGTTGTTTGGAGTTTCCCGTCCCTTTTCATCTTGGTGGGCTTTTGCCCCGGTATGCTTTTTTTTTTTGAGAAGTCGACTCATTTGTCTGCCTTCAAATGTCCATCCCGGTGGCTCGAGTTGTCGATCAGCTTCAACCTTCCTGAAGCACCACTCCATTTCTCTTGGGCGTTCTATGCTTTGGGCGGCACACCTAAGATGCCATGAAGGCAGTTAGCCCAAATATGGAAAAGAGAGTCCATACATGACGAATTTTTCTTAGAAATACATTTTGAAAGATTTGATTAGAAGGTGGGGAACGGGGGCTGATCCTCTTATCATCGGATATCTTCGCTGCCCCGAAAGGTTTTGAAAACCAGGAGACATGTGGGAAATCAGGTCTCAGGAATTTTTCTCTCTCTTTCTTGTTGTTTTTCTTGTTTTTGTTTTTTTGTTTTTGTTTTTGTTTTTGTTTTTGTTTTTTTTTCGTCATTGACCGATTTGTGGTGTTCCCCCATGTCCCCCTTTTTTGATTTTTGATTGATTTTTTTTAAAGGAGACTGCACTCGAGACTATATATGAACTAAAATGCAAATAGACTAAAAAGTGATGATGGAAAGGAGGAAGTGACTCCCTTATCCATGTAGTTTGCCATCATCAGTTGTCCGATCAGCCGGGTCGGCGCGGTCATTGATGGGGTTGTCTTCGTACACCCTGTCCGCTTGTTGGTTTTGCCGCATGTTCTCCCATGACTCTTCCCTCATAGCCTCTATCGCATATCCTTCAGAGGTTAAGCTCAACTTTGCGAAGGAAGTTGTAAAAGCGGGGTCTTCAACCCTACCGATGATTCCCATACTACCCATCTCGGTTAAGCATGGCTCTTTCCGCCCCATCGAGGTGGTGTGCTTCTCCGGATTTTGAGAAGAGGTAGTCGGTACCTCACGTGATTCGGGTGCGTTGGTGATAAGCCTTAGATCGCTTTCCGGTCCAACCTCGGATACGTCACTGATTTTGCGATCCGACAAAAGGTCAGGCCGGACGTTGAGTCCTGTCCTATCGAACACTAGTATATCACAGTCGATGAGAGCCTGCACATCATATTGTAGAGTTCGGTAATTGTCAACATTATGTCCCTTCTCCCCCATATGGTATGCACAGGTCTGATTCAGGTCAAACCCCTGGAATCTTGGCGGTTTCACCCTTGGTGGCCTCTTGGCTACCAACCTTTCCTCCAAAAGCCGACGGAGCAGTTCTGACATAGGAAGTGGGAGCGGTGTGAATAATGGGGGACTTCTCTTACTTGACTGGCCAGATTTCTCTATCTTAGGTGCTGGTTGTCTCTGGTGAGGAATGAAATCAGGCGGCTGATGTCTTGCCACGTGTTCAGAATTTTGACTCGTGAGCGTCATTCTTCGATAGTCGGTCGTCGTTTCCCTGACCGGTTCTTTACTCCTTTGAGAAAGCTCTCCGCGACTTTCTTTGTTTCTGATCGTACTATCGCGCTTAGCCCATTCCATCCTTTCACCGGCATGCACAAGTTGTGAAAATGATTGGTAATGAGCCGTACCCAACCGATTAAAGGAATCATAGGGAAGAGCTTTCAGACAGTGCTCTATTAACTCATCTTCGTCCAGCGGAGGTTGGACTTGGGCTGCTTTTACTCTCCACCTTTGTGTGAATGATCTAAAGCTTTCATTTCTCCTTTGCTTCATGTGCATCAGATCCATTCTGGTAGGGGTGGCCTTCCTGTTGAAATCGTATTGCTGGAGAAACTGATTAGCCAAATCGCTCCATTCTCGGATGCCCTCGACATCGAGCCTCGTGAACCATTCTAACGCGGGACCGACCAGGCTATGCCGAAAATTTTGGACAAGAAGCGAATCGTCACGATCGAAATCTATCATCGTCTCCAAATAGTATTGGATATGGGTTCTTGGGCAACCGATACCACCATATCTCCTAGCAAGTCCCGGCCATTGAGGAATCTCAAGCATCTTCCCTTTGGGGCATGTAGAAGAGACATTGTATGGACGGGTTTCAGCGGGGATCGGGTTCGCACGACCTCCAACATCCTGCTGGTGATTATAGTTTTTCTCCCGAATCAGGTGTGTGACGAACAGATCCTCTCCAGTCATCTCATTTTCCTCCATAGCACCATACTTTTCTTTATGCTGTTCTTCCGGGTTAGTCATCATGGGTGTGCCTTCGGAGAAGTCTTCTACTTCCATGGCTCGATCAACATCTGGCACACCAGTTGAACTTGGTCGGGTGGTCAGATCAGGATTGAAGGTCGTCGGGGACGCCCCTTGTGTAGTGAGGAGGAATGTCCTCATCATTGCCAATATTTGAGTCATCTGACTCTCCAGTGCGGCCAAGCGCTTCTCCAGGCCAATCTGATCCATTTTAACCTGTGACTGAAGCTTCACACAAGTTCTTGGCTTTTGATTCCGGAAAACACCTGTTCGAATGACAGGAATATGTCAGAAAGGGAAGTAAAGCATAAATCCTTTCAATTTTATGCTTTCTTGAGATTAACGAAGATAAGGACTTTTACACAAGCCTTAACCTCATGTGAAAAATTCTTATCAATATTTTTCAAGAGAAAACATAAAACTAAAAGGAGCGTAATCCATGGTTATCACTTTTGGCCAATCCCCAGAAAATCTGTGGAATGTCCAAGAAGATAAAAATGTAATTTCGATGTGTCCTAAATTCGGTGGGAAATAGGACATCCAAATTGAGATGATTTCCCGAAAGTAATTTGGATATCATGTCTCCTCTTGAATTCGGGAAACATGGACGACTTTAGTTAATTACCAAGGATTACCAATGATGCATGCTATAGACCGGTTCAATTTCATGTCTGGCGCACCATGAAATGAATGGTAGATTCTCATACTTGGGTTAAATACCAAGTGTGAGTTCTAACGAAAATTTCATCTGGGTAAGACACGCGATTGAACCGAAAAATCCGAATGGTTGAGAGAAATTCCAGTGTCGCGTTCCAATGTCAAGACACTTAGACAATACTTAAGAATCGAGGTGTGAAAGATAGATGGGAGACCCACAGACGGGTTCTCCTTACAGAATCGATGATCTTGATAAAAGGAAAGGGACGATTGGAACGTGGCCCTTATGAACCTAAAGAGATGCCCCAAGTCGGGTCTTCAGAGGACGGCACTTGGTGTCTTCGGTTCGGCTATTTCGGGTCTTCATTTTCATCAGATGCCCTTCTGATAATGTCCGGTAGGTGTCTCGAATTTGCTGTTATCGCATGTCCTTCAACTTCCGGTATGGTTACCGGACCATTCCTTGGACAACTTGAAAAGGGTGAACTCCGTTGAATGTCCCGACAGTCCGATGGCGGGTGACACGTCGCTCATACTTGAATACGTCCGGGATGTGGGACCGACTTGGAGAGATCATCTCTACTCTATCCATACTCTATAATGGAATTGAACTCAACCCTCGGATTTGATGAATGCAGCATGTTGTGCAATATAAAAGGCTGCAAGTGAATTTAAATAGAAACGGCAGGACCTTACCATAAGAGGTACCCGATGATTTTTGGTTTTTAGGTATACCAACCATCCATACACATGCGCATGAGACAAGTGAGGCTTGACTCTAGAAATCAAAATGGCTTAGGTGAGGAACCTAGAGGCTTCCCTCTATCCGAGTCGATAAATTCGTCCATGAGCGCAATCCACAACAAATGGATAAAAGTCTCGACTCGGATAGTGAGTGGGATCGAATATGGTCGACCCCAGCGCAATCCACGCTAGAGCGTTGCATATCGATCCCTGATCTATGGCTACCCGAAAAGGTGATTTCGCGGCCTGGGTTTGGGCGCTTTGTGCAAAGTGTCGTGATCCTCAAATATGCAGTGAATCATGCGCAACAATTTATATATCAATCAGCGCTTCAAATCATCCATATAACATACATTCCTACGCACATCCTGCATAAGACAATGTTAATCACAGACTACACCCCTTATCACTCCAATCTGCAAAAACATATAACACCTATCGTGAGCGAACTTACCTCACCTTCAAGAGCGCCTGCAAGGTTAGAAAAATCACTCAACGTTTTAATTACGGCCTAAGTCCACTTGAGGTCCAGAACCAAGTGTTCTAGAACAACATCCCCAGCGGAGTCGCCAGCTGTCGCGACCCGTCCGAAATTGGACGCGGCTAATGGATTACCGATCGCGGCCCCCACTCTGAAATGTGGATCGCGGGCCTTAGATCGGCGCGGGCCCTCCCAGGCCCATACCAAATCGCGGCGGGAGTATGTCTTTTGAGGGATTCGACGATAAAAGTCAATCTCTTTCGACCTTAGTGTGGTCGTGGTGGCATGTGCAACTTGTGCATGCATTTGGAGTCGCCACCGGTCTTTCTTGGAGGGTAGACCGGAAACCTTACTGACCGATTGGGAGAGATCGATCAGTTCTGCGGAACCAGAGATTTTGGGTTCGGGGACTTGGTTACGTCGGTGTCATTACCAACGCCCTTTCGGTACCTAACGCGAGTGATTTTCTTAACTAAGAGTTCATGCAGGCGCGATTTTGGGTGAGATAGGTATGAGTCAGGGTTTCATGCAGATTGGAAGACTAGTCCTATCAAATCACAGTCAATATAATCAAAGCGCAAGTCAAGTGCATAAATAAGTCATGTCAATACACATCAATTTCATTCATTGGCCTCCTAGTATAGCCATAAGGGCTCAGGAAAGATGTGATTTAGGGCTAGGGGTAAAATGGGAAGATTCTGGGACAATTAGCCCGAAGGGCAAAATCGTCATTTTTGGAAGGTTTGGATACCTAATTACCCAAAATATTCCATGGCCAGTTGATTGTGGCAATTTCCCATTTTTGAGAATTTTTTGGAATTTCTTGATTTTTCTTCAATTTTTGGAAGACGATTCGCCCAAATGGCGAAATCGTCATTTTAAGAAGGGTCAGGGTTTAAAACACCCGGGATGAGCCTTGGCCAGTTGACTGTGGCCATTTCCTATTTTTTTGGGATTTTCCTGGATTTTTAAATTTTTTTTGGAAGACGGTTTGCCGGAAGGGCAAAACCGTCATTTCTGAAAAGATCGGGGGTCGAAAGACCCGGAACAGGTCGTGGCCAGTTGAATGTGGCCATTTCCTATTTTCTGGAATTTTTTAGAATTTTTCTGAATTTTCCCAATTTTTTGAATTTTTTATGATTTTTCATTTTTTATTGATTTTTTTATTATTTTATTATTATTTTATTATTTTATTATTATTTATTATTTATTTATTTAAAAATATTTTCCGGGCCGGGTCAGACCTGGC
This sequence comes from Rhodomyrtus psidioides, assembly GCA_021437785.1. Classification (NCBI taxonomy): domain Eukaryota; kingdom Viridiplantae; phylum Streptophyta; class Magnoliopsida; order Myrtales; family Myrtaceae; genus Rhodomyrtus; species Rhodomyrtus psidioides. The sequence goes on along the minus strand of JAILYB010000027.1, from coordinate 7,276,985 downwards.
CCGCGCCTCTCGGGCGCCCGGCCCGACCCTAGGGGTCGACATCGGCCTAAAACGACACCGTTTTATATTTTTAAACATTTTTCTTATTTTTAACAATTTTTTTGATTTTTTTATCTATTTTATTTAATTATCCGAAAATTCCCCGGATCCGACGGTTCTCATCGCGCCACGTGGCATCATCACGTACGTCCGATCTTCCACTAGATCGGACGCTTCGGAGAGAGCCACGTTGCCTGATTTTAACCGTCGGATCAAAAACCAATTTATTTTCGTTTTAGAAAAATCCACCGAAATGGACGCTCCGGATCGTGCCACGTGGCGACTCTTGGTGCGTCCGATCTTGGAGAAGATCGGACGTCCCACAGAGTGCCACTTGGCACTACCTCGCCCGTTGGATCGAATTTAGTTGATAAACCAAAAATGAATTATTGGAAAACTAGGATCGCGACACGTGTCGCGATCGGGGCCGTTCATTTTTTTGTTTTATTTAATTTCCGCCGCGGACCCCGTTCGCTGACGTGGCTGCCGACGTGGCATGCCACGTCAGCACTTGACTGTTTGACCGGTTGATGCCACCGGAGAGGATGACCGGCGACTCGCCGGAACAGTGATTATTCCGGCGAAGTCGCCGGATTTCTCGCCGGAAAATCGGGACCGAAGCCAAAACTCCACATTCTTGTTCCCTTTTTGCAGCATTCGATTCCCTCAGCATCCCTCATCAACATATGGCAATATTTTCGACCAAAGACATGTTGGAGATCGGCAAAATGAACCCCCCACAGGTTTGGTTCCGGCGAGGAACTTCCAAAAAAAAAAAATCGTCGTGCAAAGCTTGTTCCGACCATTCAGAGAACATGTAATAGGTTTAGAGACTTACCCGAGATCACTTGAACCTCGACGACCTCAGCCCTCGCCGGACCGAGCTCTCGGCTCGGGTTAGGACCCGGGGAGCTCCAACCACCATCCGACGTCATTCAATGCAAGATAAACATCCCAAGAAGCTTAGAGTCGATCTTAGGATTAACTTAAGGCAGTGAACGAGCACGAACTACTTGAATAACGCACGGCCGAAAACCAAACCGGATCTAGAGGTACACAGGCATTTCATCGAACATGTGGCAGACGTGCGATAAAACGGGGTTTAGGCTAAATCCGTGGACGTTTCACGCAGAACCGAAGCAAAAGAACGTTTAAGAATCAACATAGAAGTTATAAGGGACGTCGGAGTGCATTTGGTTCGGACCGATTTGGTCGAAAATGAATTCGGGCCGAAACTCACAGTGAGCAAAAAAAACAGGGGATAAAAACAGGGTGGTACCGACCTCGACCGAGAGCTGAACCAATGCAAGTCAGGAAGATACTACGTGGACTCACAGATGATTGGAATTACATCAAGCCATCAATTCAAGAATGCCAAACCATTAGACCACTCTCGGTGGATGAGCTAGTCGGCACTTTGCAATCCTATGAAACAGAACGAGCCAACAAAAAGGGAGAACAGAAAGGTAAAAAATCTATTGCCTTAAAAAGTCAAATTAATCAATGTTTCTCTGACATAGATGATGAAGATGAGGATGATGAAGAATTAGCCCTCATGGTCAAGAAATTTAGAAAGATGGCTCGGAAAGGCACAAACATCAAAGGAAAGAAACCTTGGAAGAAGAGTGAGGTCAAAATATCAAGCAACGACTCACAAGATAGCAAAGATGTGATTTGCTTCCACTGTAAGAAAGCAGGACATATCAAACCGAACTGCCCAATTTTGAAGAAGGACAAACTCAAGTATGAGAAGTACAAGAAGGCTCTAAAGGCAGAAACTTTGAGTGATTCTGATGAGAGTGAGAATGATTATGCAAATATCTGTCTCATGGCCGAATCAGACTCAAGTTCAGATTCAGAAACTGAGGTATGTTCATCTAAACTCCCTGATGAAGTTGTTGAATATATTGATGAATTGTGTAGAAACTACAAAGAAGCTCTTGAGAAGGTTTCTTGTTTGAAAAAGGAAAATAATTCTTTAAAATAACAGAACTTATCCCAAGAAGAAAAAATTAGCTTTCTACAACAAGAGTTTCACCAGATGAAAGAAAATCATGATTCAGTTTCAAAAGAAAATGCTTCCTTGAAAGAAAAAATTTCTACTACATCAAAAAGGTTTTCACAAAACTCAGTAACTCTGAATAGCATTATCGCAAAACAAATACCCTTCAATGATCGATCTGGGTTAGGTTTTTAAAAGGAAAGTAGCCAAAGAAATGTCTTTAAAACTGAATTTCGAAAACCAATGTTTTCCAATTACAATCATCATTTTCACAAGCATTTTACTAGACCATACATTCGACAACCTTGTGTGAATTGTGGTGATCCTAGCCATACTAAGGATTACTGTAAGAAAATTTGGAGACCTATTAAAAGGTCAAAATATACTAACACAGAAGGACCCAAGAAAACATGGGTACCAAAGAAACAGTAAGTTGTTTATCTATTGCAGGTACCAAAGAGAAGGAAGAACAAGTGGTTTCTGGATAGTGGTTGTTCAAGTCACATGACTGGAAATCTAGATGTATTTATATCACTCTCAGATTATGATGGAAGAAGCGTGTCGTTTGGATGAAAGAACAAGGGTAAAGTGATCGGGAAAGGAAATGTAAAGATTGGAAATCTGACCGTTAAAGATGTCTCTCTAGTCAAAGGATTGAACTATAACTTGATTTCTAAAGTTAGGTCATATAAGTGTAAAACATATTTCAAAGCTTTCCAAGAAGGGACTTGTTCAAGGACTACCTCAAACTAAATTTGAGAAAAGTGGACTATGTCATGCATGCACACTGGGCAAGCAGATGAAGGAACTTTCTTGGGATATTCAACTACAAGCAAAGCCTACAGAGTCTACAACAAGAACACTCGTATTGTTGAGGAATCAGTGAACATCAAGTTCGATGAAAGCAACCAGGATGATGAACCTGAATCCATTCAAATGCATACACTTCATCAAGTCACGAACTCACAAGCAGAATCATATGTGAATACGAGTTCGGAGAATGCTCAGAAGGAAACTTCCTCAGCTGAAGAAAGACCAGAAGATGATCAGATTGAATCCACAATATCTTCAAATGATGGTCTTGACAAAAACTGGAAGCATAAGTCAAGTCATCCAAAGGAACTTAATATAGGCAGCATAAATGATGGCGTAAAAACAAGATCCAAGCTCAAGCAAGCAATGAGCAACATCGCCTTGGTATCTGAATTGGAGCCAAAAAGGATTGAAGATGCATTAGCAGATGAAAACTGGATAAATGCAATGCAGGAAGAGCTACATCAGTTCAAAGTCAACAATGTTTGGGAACTAGTCAGTCGTCCCAAAAATCGTCCAGTAATTGGAACAAAATGGGTATTCAGAAACAAACTTGATGACAAAGGAAAAGTTGTGAGAAACAAAGCAAGACTTGTAGCAAAAGGATATTCTCAAGAAGAAGAAATAGACTATGATGAGACCTACGCACCGATTGCCAGGTTAGAAGCCATTAGGCTACTTCTTGCTTATGCTTGTTACAATGACTTCAAACCTTTTCAGATGGACGTGAAAAGTGCCTTCCTAAACGGCTACATCAAAGAAGAGGTATATGTTGAACAACCTCCTGGCTTCGAAGAACCTAAAGAAAAGGATCTGGTATATTTCTTAAAAAAGGCACTCTATGGATTAAAACAAGCACCCCGAGCCTGGTATGAAAGGTTAAGTAACTTTTTATCTCAACACAACTTCACTAAAGGTAATGTAGACACCACTCTTTTTATTCAAAGGAAAGGTAAAGATATTCTTTTAGTTCAAATTTATGTTGATGGTATTATATTCGGCTCTTCTAATGAACTTCTCTGCAAGAAATTCTCTAAAACAATGCAGGATGAATTTGAGATGAGTATGATGGGAGAATTATGGTTCTTTCTTGGTCTTCAAATTCATCAATCTAAAAAAGGAACCTTCATATTTCAAGAGAAGTATGCATTGGAAATAGTGAAGAAGTTTGGTCTGGAGAATGGCAAGAAGACAGAAACTCCTATGTCTCACTCTTCCAAATTAGATAAGAATGAAGATGGAAAAGAAGTCGATCCCAAACTATATCGGAGTATGATCGGATCATTACTCTATCTCACAGCCTCAAGACCCGACATACTATATAGTGTCTGCTTATGTGCAAGATTTCAGTCAAGTCCAAAAGAATCACACCTATCAGCAGTCAAGAGAATAATCAAATACATAGGGACTTATCCCAACTATGGTTTGTGGTATTCTAAATCTTCTGATTTCATACTAAAGGGTTACTCAGATGCAGATCTTGCAGGTTGCAAAATTGATAGAAAAAGTACATCTGGAACCTGTCAGCTCATGGGAAACATGCTTGTCTCATGGTACTCAAAGAAGCAAAATACAGTGGCACTCAGTACAGCTGAAGCAGAATACGTATCTCTTGGAAGCTGCTGTACTCAAATACTTTGGCTAAAACAGCAGCTCAAAGATTATGGTGTTGAAGAATCAATTGTGGAAATCCTATGTGACAACACAAGTGCCATAAATCTCACAAAGAATCCTGTACTTCACTCAAGAACAAAGCATATTGAGATCAAGCATCACTTCATACGTGATCATGTTCAAAACCGCGATGTTAACATTCAATACATTGACACGAAAAATCAACTTGCAGATATTTTTACTAAACCACTTGATAAACAGAGTTTTAATTTTATCAGAAATGAATTATCTATTATTAACCTTCCTTCTTAAGTATACCTTAGAACAGGGTACGTCAGAAGGAACATCAGAAGGAAAATCAGAAGGAGCGTCAGAAGGAGAGTCAGAAGGAGAGTCAGAAGGAGCATCAGAAGGAGAGTCAGAAGGAGCATCAGAAGGAGCATCAGAAGGAGCGTCAGAAGGAGAGTCAGAAGGAGAGTCAGAAGGAGAGTCAGAAGAAGCATCAGAAGGAGCATCAGAAGGGACGTCAAAAAGGCGCGTAAGAAAAAATTCACACTTTTCTTAAATCAAAAGGTCAGTTATCTCTAAAAGTTTTTTTTTGGTAAGTTCCTCATATGAATAGATATCTCTTAATATCTGATTGACCGTGAATATTTCTTTTAAAATTCCTTTTAAAACAAAATTCTCTATTGTGTTTCCAAAAATAACCGCCTCATTTATAAACACGCTGAACCGTCACCTTTGTTCTCCCACTTTCAAAATTCTCTCAAATCAAAACCCTAAAACCGGGTTGAAAATCTCTCGCTCTCGATTTCCTCCTCAAAGCAACACTCTTTCACTCAAAGTTTCAAACTTTCAACGCATCAATGGCTCCAAAATCAGCCTCTGACTCGAAGAAGACGTCTCAGTCGAAGAGGAAGTTCTCCGCCTCAACTGCAAGCGGCGTGGAACTCACAGAAACCCAAATCAACGAACAGCGAGAAGCACTCCGCCTGACAAAAGGTCTATCTCTGTCTGCCTTTGAAATAAAGGAATCTATGGCTCATTCTATTAAGCCAATGTATGATAGAATAAAGGCCACAGGAGATTTTGGCAACGAACTAAGAAAACTGCTGAACACTCATCATATTGATAGTTGTTGACACCTGATTTTTGACCAAGTCTTTTCCAGTTTTATTTTCGAAAAACCACAAAAAATTCATAAAATGTCAAAAAATTACAAAATCAACTTTGGTGGCCTTGGCCAAGCCCAAGGAACCATTCTTGACCAAAAAATAATTTTTCATATTTTTCACATTTTTTAGCATTTCTAGAAAATAGGAAAATATTAGAAAAATAAAAAAAAAATAGAATTTGAGGTCACAAAAATATAGGAAAATAGTCAATATTTTTCTTTTAAAATCCCTTGTCATTTTGACCTCATCAAGAGTCGAAATTCAAGTTTAATTTTGTGTGTTTCTTTGTAACGCACATGGTTAAATTTGTCAAAAAAATATGTTTTGAGTCTTTTTATTTGCAATCTTTGGCATTTTTCGAATCTCCACATTTCAATTTGGTTCAATTGTGCGCCGATTTGATCAATTTTGGCTTTAGGGACCTAATTGCATAAAATCTTGTTCATTTTAGTCCCTATAATGCTAAGTCTGAAATTAAACTTTTCTGGGGGACACCCATAGAACCCCAATGCTTCCTCCCTATAGTATTTGATCCCCTAAATCTAATGGTGAGCTCAATTGGGGCCGATTCGTCCATTAAGAACATCAATTCGGCAAAAATCAAATTCGGATCCTACTCTACATTTGGGATTTTTGATCAATTCCATGCTTGTTTCTCATAAACAATACATTTTCAAATGGAATTCGTGCTGAAGAATCTAATTTTAAGATAAATTCCATGATTCTCGGACAATTAGATACCTAATTGGCAGAAAAAAGGCTGAACCGGGTCGACTGGGTCGGGTTGACCAACCCAGTCAACCCGGTTGACCAGGTCAACAAGAAATAAGCGCAGAAGGACTTGAATCCCTCTTCTTCGCGCACACACAAGGGCACTCGGGGGGAAAGAGGAGAAGGGAGGATCAGTTAAGGAAGTCAGTGGGGGAACAGATTCAGTTAGAGTTTGGAATCTGTTGAAGACGAGAGAGAGTTCGAAAAAGGAGAGGACGCGAGAGAACGAACAGAGGGCGGGCAGTTCTCTTCGCGCGGGGGTTCGCAGGCAAGAGAAAAAGAGAGCTGAGAGAGCAGGCGAGCGAAAAAGAGAGGAGAGGGCTGGCGACGCGCGAAGGCAGAGAGAGAGAGAGAGAGAGAGAGATAACAGAAGGCGAACGAAAAGAGAGAGGAGGGAGAGAGAGAGCGCTCGCGGCGGCCATGGGAGCTCCGAACTCAAGAAGTTCGAGCTCGGGCTCCCGGTGATCCAGGCGACGTCGTTCGATGCCACCACTCCTATTAGCTTCATCTCAACCCAAAGAACGCGTCGGACCGGCCTGTGCTCGCCGACGCTCTCGAAAAAGGTAAGTCGAGTCGCCAAACTCGACCTCGGCCTCCAATGGCATCTCACGATTATGTCGATCATTTTGCTTGTTATTGGTCTTAATTTGTTCATTGAGCATGGCTGACCTTTGTTCCATTTCCTTTTCACTTGTTTGATGCATAAAACCATCGAGTCAACCCCCGACTTTGACCGACCGGCCATGAATGCCATAACTCATCCTAGGTCGAACCGAGCCCTCGCGATGGCCAGGTAAGTCTCCTCAACCCTCGGTGATGCTCCCTGATTGGTTTGTTTAGCTAGATAACGTTAGGAATGGCTAGGGTGAGTAGTCGCCGGAGCTTAGCTTCGGTCGGAGATGGCATGTGTGCAAGTTATGGTTCTGCTATGTCAAGGCTCTGGTATGTTGTAGAGCTCGACGAAACAAGTCTATTGGCGTTGATTTCGCGAGATTTGGGCATCGGAAGGCCAAGATATGGCCTTCCGACGAGGCGCCGGCGAGACAGAGCCGGCGCCGGTCGTCTTCTCCGATGGGTCGTTGACCGGTCAACGACGGTTGACCAGGTCAACGCCCACGTGGCGCTGACGTGGCGCCCACGTGGCAGCCACGTCAGCATCGTCGTTATAACCGTAACAAAAAAAGATCGGACGGTGGTAGTCGTGCCACGTGTCGTGATCTCGCTTTTTACGAAATTAAAAATGATTTTCAAAAATTAAAAATCCCTCAGATCGGACGGCTGTAGTTCAATCTTGCCTTTCAATCTGGGCCGTCGGTTCATCATGAAGATCAGGCCGTCCGTAGGTCTGCTACGTGGCGCAATCAGGGCCGCTCATTTGATTTGGGCGGGAATTGAAATTTGAGCGGGGGAGATGGATACGGCGCCGTTTCGGTGCGGGTCCGGGTCCGGGCCGAGCCGCCCGCCCGTGGGTCGTGGGCCGGGTCACCCGACCCAGCCCGAATAATATTTTTAAAAATAAAAAAATTCCGAAAATGATTTTAAAAAATAAAAAAAATCAGAAAAATCTTAGAAAATCCAAAAAAATGCTAGAAAATTTCAGAAAATTCCAAAAAAAATGTGGAAAAATTGTGGAAAAATCCTAGACATCCAGAAATCCCAAAAATCAAGGATTGACCACAGAAAACTGGTCAACCCTATTTTTGGGGTTTCTTGTCCAATTTTCCGAGACTTGACGACATTACCCTTTAGGGGTAAGTCGCCTCTGTTGTGCATGCTAGATAAGACCGATAATGCCAAGGCGAGAATTAGGGTCGATTAGACGACCAATTCTTAGGTTCGGGTTTTCGAGTCCCGCCTCTTTTCTCAAAATGACGATTTTGCCCTTTAATGGGAAAATCGTCTTTCTTGTCTCAAGCGAGTTCTGAAAATTGCTTGAAGTTAGGGTTTGGGTCAGGTGGATGACCAACCCTAATATTTGAGATTTTCAGTTCTCATCTTTGTCCAAAATGACGACTTTACCCCTCCAAGGGTAAAATCATTTTTAAATAACAGAAAAATCCTGAAAATTCAAGAAAAATAGGAAATGGATTGGATTGATGGCCAATCCTATTTCCTCTGTCTTTTGACTTCCCAATTCATCTAAAATGACAAATTTTCCCTTTTTCGAGGTGAATTGTCCCCGAATAGTTCCAAATTACGATTTTGCCCCTCATGGGCAAATCATGCCAAAATCATTCCTAAGCCTTGATTGATATTTCTCTAGGCTAATAGGGCCTCATTAGGGATGCCATGCTGATTTCATGTGTTTTATCCGCATGTACTGAATTCCTTGATTTGCGCTATTACTTTTAATGATTGTGAGTGACAGGGTAGCTATTCCCATCTGCATGAACTCCTAGATTTAGGATCTATACCTCACTCGTCTGCATAAAATCCTAGGATCAGATAAACCATTCAGCTTAGGTACCGAAAGGGCGTCAACTCTGATAGTTGGCGTAACTAAGTCCCCGAACCCACTTCTCTGGTTTCCGCAGAATCGAATAGACCACTCCCAACTATTCGATAGGGTTTCCGATCGTACCCTCCACGAAACGATTGGTGGCGACTCCTTGGCATGTACACTCATCACATGTCACTAGACCACACTGAAGGTCGACCACGTATATCCAGCAGTTGCGATTTAGGTAATGGGCCTTGGGAGAGGCCCGCGTCCGATCCAGCCAGCGATCGGGCGGCCCATTAGCCCTCCGCTCCCGCCTCGAGCTCCGGGAGAGGGTCGCGACAGACTGGCGACTCCGCTGGGGATCGAACCCAGAATCTCTGGTTTCGCAGACCAGAGGACTTGAGCCGATTAAAAAGTTGTTTGGTTTATCTGACCTTGCTTTCTACAGATGCTCTCAATGGTGAGGTACGTACACTAACCATTGTGTTAGATGTTTTTGCAGATTGGAGAAATAAGGGGTGGAGTGATTGTTGACATTTTTTCCTGCAGGTTGGAGTTGGGAATGTATGTTTATTTTTTATGCACATACTGAAGCGGTGTTTTGATACAAACTGCTGTGCATGACCTTGCATTGTGATGATCACGACACATCGCACACACTGGCGGTCAAACCCCGACTGCAAACCACCTCTAGGTTACCTTAGATAGGGAAGGGATGCGAAAAGGATCTTGTGTTTGATGGCACTTGAGACTTTCGTATTCGTTCCCGCCTACCATCTGCATTGGCGATATCTAGCCCTCTTGGGTAGGTACCCTTGGGGAGGAATCTGCCTCATGTGGATCGTGGGAGCCTGAGCCGTAGGTTCCTTACCTGATTTTCGATTTTTAGAGTATACCCCTCACTTGTCTCATGCGCATGTCTATGAGAGGTTGGTATACCTAAAACCAAAAAAAAAAAAATCTCGCCGATCACTGTAAGTATGACTTCTCTCTCTACTTGTTCACCTCCTAGTGAAATTTCATGATAGAAAATTCATGGAAATCAACCGAATGCCCTGGGTGTTTGAGTTTACAAATGAAAGCTTTTGACAATGAATTTTAGATACAAAGTTGGAACACTTCTAAGCCGTCCCTACGGAATAGATGGTTCATCCAAATTTTCAATCATGGATTAAGATGACATTTCTTTTTGTCTAAAATTCTTCTAATTCAAGATTTTGGGGCATAAAGTTAAGGCCATGTTTGCAATCACATTTTGTAGTAATTTCTTAAAAACAAGGATTACATGATTTTTACAAGAAAAATGTCACAAAGCAATCTTTCAAGATTAATACCCCCATTTGCGTATTAAACGTTTGGAATTAAATGGGTGTTTGATTGATGACCATGGATCGATCTTTTAATGACGTATCCTCTCATTTTGAAATCTTGGCAGACATCAGAAGCCCGTAAATAGGGATTATGGGATATGTATTGTCGCCTTGTTTTCATTATAAGAGGCGACCTCATTGAGAGATGTCTTTGCTATGTAAAATGCTAAGTGTGTCTCCTTTCTGACAGGTTATACATGACATGCATTTATTGAAGATTCCTTCATCTAATCGCATGCGAGATGTGATCGAACGATGGTAAAACTGTAATCGTTCCAATAAAAGCTTCGAGTGTTATACTTGACTTGCTTGTTTATTTCTTTTGCCAACAGGTCAAAACGGCTAAAGGCCAATGATACGAGGCTTGTTTTCCCTATAACATGAAAGGAGTTGCGTCTTCATCAAGAGCCACCCATGGGGTTTCCAAAATAAGATGAATCGACAATAATAAGCCCAGAACAAGACAACATGAAAATGGGGCATGCCTGATTTGGATCGACCTCTCTAAGTTGAAAAGGGTGTATTCGTTCCAAATTAAATTGATTTGTTTAAACAATGACATGGTTACTCACACTTGCAGGTGATTATAAAAAATGAGTGGGGATCGTTAATGAACATTCCTTCATCTCTAATGCTCAAAGTGATGGGAGCTGAGGAAATATACTTTGGGGATAGTAAATCTGTTATCATTTCAATTAGAGCTGTTATGCAACAATTGACGTATTCCTTCCTCATGTCATATAGGTGAAATAAAATAATTGTGTGAGGTCGACATTTGTCCCTTTAAAGAAGACTCAATTGTGGACCCTCAAAACTGGAGGCCAATGTGACATGGCACGATCGCCAATTGAAGCACGTCTCAAGGAGTACAAACACTAGTGTTTCTCACCATGAAATTGATGATCACTCAATCACAAAAGGGTGTATATCGTTCCTCATTTCAATCCTCTCAAGATATGAAATGATCCTCTCATTTTCTATATGTAGGGATGAAGAAAGCTGAATGCTTGTTTGCGAAGCAACACTTCAAGGTGTAAATGTACACGAATAAAGATAAATCTACACTTGTGGATCTCGAGTTGTAGGGTGCTTGAGGAGCGTCGTGAAGTCATGACAAATCAAAAAGACCATGACGAGATGATCGTTGCCCATCTTTGAATCAAGAGGGAGTACTTGTTTTAGTAATTGATTTTCATAATCAAAAGTCAAACATTTTTCTTTCTCTCTAAACAGATTGAAATGCATCAATAGAGCGAAAGTGGCGAAAGATCACCCAACCTCAAGAAGGAGAGTGACAGAACCCAAAAAATGTCGAGCATCGTGCAACATCAAATGCCGAGACCTTCGGATAATTACGATGAAGTTTTATCCTCTGATATCACAAAAGGGAGTAAATTCTCCCTTATTCTGATTCCATTTCATACGAATAACTGAGATGTTTCTCTTTCATATACAGAGAATGATAGTCGAAGACATGTGTCAGAATAGATTGAAGAATGTCAAACGTCAAAATCACCCGACATGGAAGTGATTGACTCAACCAACAGGGAAGGCGTTAGCGCGATACAATGGAGCTTCATATGGCTAAATCAGCTAACTCAAGGTGGAGTACTGAGTTGCTGGGGGCAAATCATTTCCCTATCCAGAAAAGCATGCCAAAGCCAAAGACATCATATTCATCATGGTGATACGTGAGGCGAGTCCTCGAAACGATGGTTATCACTTATGGAACGTAATGGAATGAAATCCATCCATGGAATACAAAAAGCGTTTCGCCATAGCAACAACGCTTCCAAGAAGAACGATGCTGAGTCATCCCTCTTGGTAGAAAAGGACGTATCGTTCCTAAATAAGTTTCAATCAGATGTGGAAATAATATTTCCTATATTTTTCCTCTCAGGTGATAAACAAAGTCAAGACACCCAAGAAGCAACGACTTCAGATGGCAGAACAGGGAGTACCCGCTTTTCATATCATCTCACACATGCATTTAGGATAGATGATTTCAAAAGCGTCATAATGGCTCAATTTGCGAACAAGATTCTCGAGAAAACTTGAAAAAGTTTCTTAGCAATTAGAAGTCTCTTTGAAAAGAGCATTCAAAAAGAAAGAATTCAAACTTTGCAGATTGACGTACTTAATGAAGAGATACTTTCTGTGAACAAGAATGAAATGCACGAATCCATTTTTCGTTGCAAACAAGAATCATCTTAGATCACTTGCATCATACATATCATGCATGCATCATTCATGCGCATATTCTCCCTTGAAAGATGTCGACAGGTCAAGGCAAAAGAATCCAAGTGAAAGGAAAATGCCAAGACCCAAGGAACGAAGGGGAAATATCGAATAGTTCAATGGCAACTATGGTGGCTGATATTAAGGCAATGCCGGAAGCCTCCCAAGCCAGACAGACAGTAGTTCCTAAACAACTCAAATCCATCTCTTGCACCCGATATAGCTGATAAAGAAACGACGGGAAATACTCAACGGGCGGAGGAGGATATCCGTGAGCCGAACACCCCGTCGCAACAAAAAGCGTTCCCTGTTGTTATCAACCTCGAGAATGAGGAAAAAGGGGAAGCAGACCGTAAAAATCAAGGTGGAGGCTAAGAGATCAGCCAAGATTAAAGAATGTTTAAGCAGCCAGGGCTATGAGTTGATCCGTTTCGACAAGATATCTCCCTTCGCTGAGGTGGAGACCCCTCCTGACTACAAGGAACCGGACTTCGTGATGAAGTAAAATGGGACAGGCTGTCCTCGTACTCACCTCAAATATTATCTGCACAAGATGGCGCAGTATTCAGACTATGTTCCATTACTGATGAACACGTTCCAAGAGAGTCTAGTTGGCGCCGCTTTGGCTTAGTTCATCGAGCTGGACCTAGAAGATTATGACGGGTGGAAAGATCTTGCAGAGGACTTTCTCAGACAGTATAAATTCAACACGGCTACAACAAGAGAAGATTTGTTGCGAACCTCGAAGACAAGGAGCTAGTTGATTAGGACATATGCCCAGAGATGGTTAAGACGCCTTAGAATGTCAAACCTTCGCACACTTGATAAAGGTGGCTGAAAGGCTCGAATGGGCCTTAAGAGAAAGGAGGCCTCATGAAGCTTCTACCAGAAAACAGTATCCCCTGAAAAAGGATAGAGAGAAGCCGGACTGGACATAGCGTTTATACCAGATCCCCACAAGCCCAAGACGTTTGGCAATTCCAATCAGACCAAAAGAGGATCATCCTGGCCAACACCGAAAGTGCAAGAACCTAGAAAGAGGCAACCCCAAAAGCAGTTCTCTCAGCTCCCGAGACCTTTGTCCAAGCTACTCCCGATGCTGCTAGAATAACACTTGGTGGCAAAGGAACCACCTAGAGCGATAATTGCTATATCCTTAAGCTGGAGGTACAAGCTTTGATTGACAGCCAGATTCTAAAATTTGACAACGCTGCTCCAAACATACAAGAAAACTCGCTCCCTGATCATCAAGCGATTGTGACAATATTCACTGAAGATGAGGAAAACCACCTCCAGCTGAAGGTGGACATGTTTAAGCTGACCGACCTTCTGGCGACCGCTTCATCATACCCAAAAGCAGGAGAGATCTCTGATGACGTAAAGAAGCTATGTATCGCCAAGATGATGAGCTTAGGGATAATGTCCGATATTACCGATGAAGAATTCGAAGGAGTCGAAGCTTCTCTATCTTTGGAAGGAAGCCACTTCGTGATCAAAATTGAGCGGGATAGCACCTGGGACATCCCGCACGAGAATTTGATAGATAATCTTGGGCCGATCACTCAGTCAGAAGAAGAATTCGAATAGGATGAACTGGAAGCCAAAAGGTGAAATCTAGCAGATCGCGGCTAACACACCTGAAATAGGTGAAATTGTAGACAACCTGGGTCAGGACTTTGGAGGGTACAACTTTAAAGTGAAGTACTCCGCTCCCCCTAGCTGCTATCAGATAATGGAGGATATTATACCAGACAGATGTGGAGGCATGGATGATCCCGTTTGACCAGAAAAGCCTTTTTCGAAAGAGCCTGAGTCATCACTTGACCAAGTGAGGGTTACTAAGCTTGACACAAAGCAGTATGCCGAAACAGAGAGATCAAATGATCAACAACAGGGTTTAGCTGAATTATTCGAAGGAAAAAGAGAATACCTGAGATCTGCGATATCAGCAATACTAAGTGACGACGACCGACATTGTCGACCGAGAGACGAAATCTCCTCAAGGGACTTTGACAACATTGTGTCAATGATTGAAACCGCTACGACTGTGGTAATTAAACTAGAAGAGCTTGATAGCTTGAATAAGGTAGAAGTTTGCCTAGTCAAGCCTATTTTGATTCGATTGCCGTAAGAGGAAGAAGACGGCACAGCTGAACCAAGGACGTCTTATCAAACGACAATAACTGTACAAGTCCCTCCAATAGAAGAGTACAATCCTAAAGCAGTCCACTAAGATTATGGGACAGAGGAAGAAGACGATGATGAAGGTTACGCGTCTATCCGCAGAGAATGGAATGCCTTTGAAGAATCAACGCCTCCTTCTTCAGAAGAGCCGGTTACTGTTAATTTGGGGGATACTGAAAATATCAAAGAAATCAAGATCGGTGGACATTTATCCCGAGATGAAAGACTCAAGTTCACAGAACTACTAAGAAGGTCGTTAAGATGTCATGCGACAAATTTCAAAGATGTCGAGCTACCAAGAGGTAGATAAAAGTGATCGAAGATTCAGATGGTTGAGATAAACAACCAGAACCAGCAAAGAAGGTTCATTAGGGCAAACCCCTCCTTTCCTGTCAAGAGACCAAGCTGGGGGCAAGATTCTCATGTGCCACCAAGATAGCATATTGGAGCAAGTTATCAAGCCCAGAGACGACAAATGTCAAGACAGGCCCTACTGGGGCAAAGCAACCGAAAGAGACGATCTCCTTGATCAACGAAAATACAATACCTCAAAGGGAGTATCATGTTCCTTGGTGATTTATGTAAAGTTAAACGTGGATGAATACTCATTGCTTCATGTACAGGTACAAAGACCTCTTCAAATAGGATTGGAAATCGTCAAATGATATGAAAAATGCTAAGGCATTTGGCCAAGATAGACGTCGCCCAACTGGGGCAAATGGATTGTTGATGTTATCAACACCTT
Organism: Rhodomyrtus psidioides; assembly: GCA_021437785.1. Classification (NCBI taxonomy): domain Eukaryota; kingdom Viridiplantae; phylum Streptophyta; class Magnoliopsida; order Myrtales; family Myrtaceae; genus Rhodomyrtus; species Rhodomyrtus psidioides. The sequence continues at coordinate 7,261,591 of JAILYB010000027.1, read as the reverse complement.
CAAGCATGGATGGAGGGATTCGACGAATGTTGTCCATATCAGCATACAATATTGGAATGGACTCAATCAAGAGATAAATGTCGACAATTGACAAAAGAAGGGTAGTTGGGTGTCGTATCCAATTTACTCATTTTTCTTGCATTTGCTAATGCAGAACCATTTCTTTTTGTGGCAGAATACGCCATTAGGACATTATCAGGAGTCCAACAAAAAGGAGAACATCACAAGGATGGTCACAAGTGACAAAGATGCATGAAGCAAACGACTTTCTCAAGCATTGGAAGGATGACACTTCAAAGATGAAAAGTAAAGTGAAAATCCAAGTAAGAGATAATCCAAACTGGATAAGGGATCGCATGAAAATGCAAAAATGAATAAGACCATTTGACTGGGGCAAGCATTACCTAGCCATGACAAGTCATGCCTAATTGGGGCAAACAGATCATCTACGTGACTGGAGGAAAAAGTAGCATTTCATTCCCAGCAGGATCAATGAACGTGATAGAAGAGTCATTCACATCAGAGTTAAACCTCAAGATACAAACTTGAGTGAAGGGTGACTTTGTGTCGTTCTAATTTGGCCCCCAATGATCTTTCTCCTAATATGAATTTGCCCTAATTTCAACAGAAAATTATTGGCATTCAAAAGGATTCAGAGGGAAAGAACTCGCTGACTCAACTTCAAGGCGAGATGATCTTTGGAGATAACAGCTTCGGAAGTCGAGCATTCAAGAAATGATCTTTGGCTATAAGATCAAGTGGAGGGTAAAAAGTATCGCTTCCACACCACATGCTTTAGCATACATTTTGATAAGAATTCATTTTTCCTTGAATAAGGAACTCCGAAGAATGGCATGGAAGACGTTCGAAAGAGAATGAAGCCATCAAGCAGGATTCATTGCCCCAATCAGACGAAGGCGTCATCGCCGTAGGTCGAAATGGCCGTTTTCTATAATCTACATATTGGCGTTCAGATTGGAATGCATGATCAAGAGGACTTACTGTCGTGGGGGTCAGGTGCACGTCCTTTTTCTCCAAAAATTGAGAATTTCAAGAAATTCTAGAACATCCTAACCATCTTGTGTTGTTAAGAAAAATGCAGATTTTCATGAATATATCCACTTCCATTGGAGTGCATGATCAAGGGTAAGGTGTATCGTTCTAATTTTCTGAAATTCGAGAGCATACACCGACATATTCCTTTTATGTTTTTCAGGAATCCCTAGCCGCGCTGGGCAGGTAAGTATTCCTTTCCCAATCTTTTAGGTTTACAGGACTGTCAGAATCCTTATTGATAGAATTTGAAGGCTTCTCGGAATCTAGCATGCATTCAAATCTCATGTCTAGAAAGACGCAAAATTCTCACAGTCATATCATTGGCATTCATGTTTAAACTTGGAGGTTATCTGAACATGATTGAAATATGCATTGTGCATCATAAATCTCCTTGGAGGGTTGGAGAAAGCGAAATGAACTTTCCCAACAAAAGTTGTTTAAATTGTTCAAAAGGATGTTTCCTCAGACAAGAGGCAAGCCTGGTCCAAACACGTCCCATACACACTTGAGAGATAAGTGGAGTGGTAAGGACAGCGAGACCTTGACCTACGGAAGTAGGGGTTATTCGCAGTGATTACATGGATCGAGATGACGGAGGCATTCGTTTCCCTATCATAAACACTACATGTGACCATTGATAACCCTTTGAACGGCGGTTTCATTCTTTACCCCTGTCAAGAACCACCCCACAGTGGGGCAAACTGGAGGTACGTCCAGAGGTATCAGGAGGTAAATGGTTAGAAGTTCTCTTGCTCAGACTTGCATCAATCTTCGTGTGTTGCTTGTCATTGTAACTTCTATGGTAATTCATGTGCTTTAGGATGACGAAAAGCATTAGTTTCTCTATCCTATACACTTTTACCCTTCGCACAGCCCAGTTGAGCCTATACGTTCATTTCACAAACCCGTTGGTGATCATTGCATATTCCAAGACGGAAGCGACGTCCCTTCAAGAGCGGAAGAGTTCAAAACACAGGATTTGTGAAAGATTCATAGATTAATGTTGGAGTGCTGAGATTCAAGTTGTACATCCAGCACACTCATTTGAAAATTCTGATCCCCAAAAGAAAAGAAAAGGTGGGATCTCGACAAAAGACAAGAAAAAGAAAAAAGAGAAAAATCCGATCTTGGGCATCAAGAAAAAGCAAAGTGCCTGGTAAAAGCAAGGCCAATGCCCATCCAAATACTTGTACACTTGTGAATTAGGTGTTTGATCTTGTAAATGCCAAACGATGGCATGATACCTTTGTATAGGTCACTAGTGAGATCTGATTGTAAAAGAAAATCCCAAGGGAGCTGGACAGCAAGGGATACTCCCAGATTATGTCACACTCAGATGATGAAAGTGTAGACAAGATGTTGACACAGTCTCAACATGAAAGAGATATTCTCTAAAGGCAAATGTGCGCTTCGAAGACTGACAATGCTCTTCAAAGACTACTAATGCACTTCAAAGACTGAAGACGCTCTTTGAATCAGAAGGGGCAAGATGGCAGCAAACTTGCAGTGATCACCAATGTTAAAACCCTTTGCATATTTTGAGCCAAAAAACAAGCCTTTTTTGGTCCCCAATCCTACCTACGTTACAACCCTGAAAAGCCTTTTCTGATTAAGGCACTTGGATTGACATAGGGTTTAATGTCTAAGCTTAGCTCGAAGAAGTTCGAGCAAGATTATTTCTTTCTCATTATTGCAGGTTTCTTGACTTGTAAACTTGGAGCAGACATTGAAGACTTCTCTTCGAAAGCCTTGACTTGCACGCAAGTCCCCTTTGAAAACCGTTGACTAAGCCCGACATTACGGTCCCTTGGAAGTCCTCCTGATCGATCGAGGTGTATTCACTGCGAATGACCCTGAACCCTAGGCGCAGGTTTGATAGGAAATTCGAGTGCATTCTTGATAAAAGACCATTATCTCAAAGCGGTGAGAAGTCCTCTTTGATGAGAATACTCCGTTGGACATTTTAACCAAACTCTTTTGGTAATTTCAGATTGTTTGATTCAAACTTTCCCTACAAGGAATTTTTGATCACTTCCGTATGTTGCAAGGTGTTGGATAACCTCCAGCATCGGAATGCATTCATTGAAATTTTTTCATGACTACGATATAAGTCATAAAGTACTGTCAGTTTGACATCGGATATCACTTAAAGACCATTGATATGCCTTTGGTAAGAAAATTTTCAGATTGGAGCTTCTGCAAGATTCTTGATGACTTCAGCTCCTAAGATGGCTTGCATCACTCTTGGTGAGAAACGTTTAACATGTCTAAACTTCTGCAGAATTCCTGGCAAGCCCAGATCTCAAAAGAACACAACCTCTCTTGGTAAGAAAGAGTTTACATGTTCAAGCTTCTGTAGGACCATTGGTATCTCCAGACCTCAGAATGCTACTTCTTTTATGAAGAATATATTTCAAGTTTAAACTTCTGCAGGACCCCTGGTAACCCCAGGTCTCAGAATGACACATTTCTCTAAGAAGGAAAGTTTATATGCCTGAGCTTCTAACAGATTCTTGGTAATCCCAGATTCTAGAATGCTACTGTTCTTGGTTAAACTTCTATAGGAATCATGGTAGCCCCAGATTCTAGAAGGATGCCTTGCTCTGTGAAGAAGAGCTTTCAAGTTTATTTTCCTGCAAGATCCCTGGTAATTCCATATCTCAGGAAAACACATTCTTATGAACAATTTTGTAGGTTTGATCTTTCTGCAGGATACGTGGAGCTCCCAGATCCCAGAATGTCACCTCCCATGTCAAAAGGACAATGTTTGAAATTATCTCTCCAAGTGAGATACCAATATTACAGGTTTGATCTTTCTGCAGGATGCCTGGAGCTCCCAGGTCCCAAAATGTCACCTCCCATGTCAAAAAGATAATGTTTGAAATTATCTCCCTGTGTGAGATCCCAATGTTACAGGTTTGAACTTTCTGCAGGATACCTGGAGCTCCCAGATCCCAGAATGTCACCTCCAATTTCAAAAGGACAATCTTCGAAATCATCCCTCTGTGAGATTTCAAATTTACAGGTTTGATCTTTCTGCAGGATACCTAGAGCTCCCAGATCCCAGAATGTCACCGCACATGTCAAAAGGACAATGTTTGAAATTATCTCCCTGTGTGAGATCCCAGTGTTACAGGTTGGAACTTTCTGCAGGATACCTGGAGCTCCCAGATCCCAGAATGTCACCTTCAATGTCGAAAGGACAACATTCAAGATAGTCTTTCTATGAGATCTCAGGTAGCCCCTAGATCCTAGAAGAATCTTATCAAAGCTTTTGCAGGTTTAAGTTTTCTGCAGGATACTTGGAATCCCCCAATCCTAGAATAACGCATTGCATGTCGAAAGGACAATTTTCAAGATCAGCTTTCTGTGAGGTTCTAGGTAACCCCTAAACCCAGAATAGCTCATGTGGTAAAGCCTAAAAGTTAGGCACACCTCACTTGTATGAATCCTAGTTAATTCCTTAGAATATAGGATCAAAAACTGTTGACAGAATCAGCTTTCTGTGAGGTTCTAGGTAACCCCTAAACCCAGAATAGCTCATGTGGTAAAGCCTAAAAGTTAGGCACACCTCACTTGTATGAATCCTAGTTAATTCCTTAGAATATAGGATCAAAAACTGTTGACAGAATCAGCTTTCCGTGAGGTTCTAGGTAACCCCTAAACCCAGAATAGCCCATTTGGTAAAGCCTCAAGGTTAGGCACATCTCATTTGTATAAATCCTAGTTAATTCCTTAGAATATACGGATCAAAATGTTCGACAATCCCTAAGAGACTGGGTGCGTCATCCATAGGTTCCTAACAGAGAGGAATCCTATTCTCGGCCTGATCCCCCTGAAGGATCAAAATGTTCGACAATCCCTAAGAGACTGGGTGCGTCATCCATAGGTTCCTAACAGAGAGGAATCCTATTCTCGGCCTGATCCCCCTGAAGGATCAAAATGTTCGACAATCCCTAAGAGACTGGGTGCGTCATCCATAGGTTCCTAACAGAGAGGAATCCTATTCTCGGCCTGATCCCCCAGAAGGATCAAAATGTTCGACAATCCCTAAGAGACTGGGTGCGTCATCCATAGGTTCCTAGCAGAGAGGAGTCCTATTCATGGTCTGATCCACCATACGGATCAAAATCCCTGACAATCCCTAAGAGACTGGGTGCGTCATCCATAGGTTCCTAACAGAGAGGAATCCTATTCTCGGCCTGATCCCCCTGAAGGATCAAAATGTTCGACAATCCCTAAGAGACTGGGTGCGTCATCCATAGGTTCCTAACAGAGAGGAATCCTATTCTCGGCCCGATCCCCCTGAAGGATCAAAATGTTCGACAATCCCTAAGAGACTGGGTGCGTCATCCATAGGTTCCTAGCAGAAAGGAGTCCTATTCATGGTCTGATCCACCATACGGATCAAAACCCTGACAATCCCTAAGAGACTGGGTGCGTCATCCATAGGTTCCTAACAGAAAGGAGTCATATTCATGGTCTGATCCACCATACGGATCAAAACTTCTGACAATCCCTAAGAGACTGGGTGCGTCATCCATAGGTTCCTAGCAGAAAGGAGTCCTATTCATGGTCTGATCCACCATACGGATCAAAACCCCGACAATCCCTAAGAGACTGGGTGCGTCATTCACAGGTTCCTGTCAAGTATAGGAATCTCATTCTGGTACAGCCTACCATACAGGCTAGAATTTAACCGCCCTAGGATACTCAAAAGACGAGTCCCTAGGTATTCACTTGAACCCGTTATACACCGCACATGCCGCATGAGCATCAGGCAGGTGATCAACAAGTGAGCAACAGGTAAGCATCTCTATCCCGTCTCTCTCTCACAGTAGCCAAAGCAGAACAAGCAGAGCATTTACCAGCAAAGCAAGAAAGATTGAATGTCAAGATTCGTTTTTCTTTTCCCTAGTCGAGTCGGTCTAGACTCAGGTGTCACCTGTCTTTGAGCGAAACCTCTCACGAGATTCCTCTCAAAGAGGGGCAGCTGTTGACACTTGATTTTTGACCAAGTCTTTTTCAGTTTTATTTTCGAAAAATCACAAAAAATTCATAAAAAGTCAAAAAATTACAAAATCAACTTTGGTGGCCTTGGCCAAGCCCAAGGAACCATTCTTGACCAAAAAATAATTTTTCATATTTTTCACATTTTTTAGCATTTCTAGAAAATAGGAAAATATTAGAAAAATCAACAAAAATAGAATTTGAGGTCACAAAAATATAGGAAAATAGTCAATATTTTTCTTTTAAAATCCCTTGTCATTTTGACCTCATCAAGAGTCGAAATTCAAGTTTAATTTTGTGTGTTTCTTTGTAACGCACATGGTTAAATTTGTCAAAAAAATATGTTTTGAGTCTTTTTATTTGCAATCTTTGGCATTTTTCGAATCTCCACATTTCAATTTGGTTCAATTATGCGCCGATTTGATCAATTTTGGCTTTAGGGACCTAATTGCATAAAATCTTGTTCATTTTAGTCCCTATAATGCTAAGTCTGAAATTAAACTTTTCTGGGGGACACCCATAGAACCCCAATGCTTCCTCCCTATAGTATTTGATCCCCTAAATCTAATGGTGAGCTCAATTGGGGCCGATTCGTCCATTAAGAACATCAATTCGGCAAAAATCAAATTCGGATCCTACTCTACATTTGGGATTTTTGATCAATTCCATGCTTGTTTCTCATAAACAATACATTTTCAAATGGAATTCGTGCTGAAGAATCTAATTTTAAGATAAATTCCATGATTCTCGGACAATTAGATACCTAATTGGCAGAAAAAAGGCTGAACCGGGTCGACTGGGTCGGGTTGACCAACCCAGTCAACCCGGTTGACCAGGTCAACAAGAAATAAGCGCAGAAGGACTTGAATCCCTCTTCTTTGCGCACACACAAGGGCACTCGGGGGGAAAGAGGAGAAGGGAGGATCAGTTAAGGAAGTCAGTGGGGGAACAGATTCAGTTAGAGTTTGGAATCTGTTGAAGACGAGAGAGAGTTCGAAAAAGGAGAGGACGCGAGAGAACGAACAGAGGGCGGGCAGTTCTCTTCGCGCAGGGGTTCGCAGGCAAGAGAAAAAGAGAGCTGAGAGAGCAGGCGAGCGAAAAAGAGAGGAGAGGGCTGGCGACGCGCGAAGGCAGAGAGAGAGAGAGAGAGAGAGATAACAGAAGGCGAACGAAAAGAGAGAGGAGGGAGAGAGAGAGCGCGCGCGGCGGCCATGGGAGCTCCGAACTCAAGAAGTTCGAGCTCGGGCTCCCGGTGATCCAGGCGACGTCGTTCGATGCCACCACTCCTATTAGCTTCATCTCAACCCAAAGAACACGTCGGACCGGCCTGTGCTCCCCGACGCTCTCGAAAAAGGTAAGTCGAGTCGCCAAACTCGAGCTCGGCCTCCAATGGCATCTCACGATTATGTCGATCATTTTGCTTGTTATTGGTCTTAATTTGTTCATTGAGCATGGCTGACCTTTGTTCCATTTCCTTTTCACTTGTTTGATGCATAAAACCGTCGAGTCAACCCCCGACTTTGACCGACCGGCCATGAATGCCATAACTCATCCTAGGTCGAACCGAGCCCTCGCGATGGCCAGGTAAGTCTCCTCAACCCTCGGTGATGCTCCCTGATTGGTTTGTTTAGCTAGATAACGTTAGGAATGGCTAGGGTGAGTAGTCGCCGGAGCTTAGCTTCGGTTGGAGATGGCATGTGTGCAAGTTATGGTTCTGCTATGTCAAGGCTCTGGTATGTTGTAGAGCTCGACGAAACAAGTCTATTGGCGTTGATTTCGCGAGATTTGGGCATCGGAAGGCCAAGATATGGCCTTCCGACGAGGCGCCGGCGAGACAGAGCCGGCGCCGGTCGTCTTCTCCGATGGGTCGTTGACCGGTCAACGACGGTTGACCAGGTCAACGCCCACGTGGCGCTGACGTGGCGCCCACGTGGCAGCCACGTCAGCATCGTCGTTATAACCGTAACAAAAAAAGATCGGACGGTGGTAGTCGTGCCACGTGTCGTGATCTCGCTTTTTACGAAATTAAAAATGATTTTCAAAAATTAAAAATCCCTCAGATCGGACGGCTGTAGTTCAATCTTGCCTTTCAATCTGGGCCGTCGGTTCATCATGAAGATCAGGCCGTCCGTAGGTCTGCTACGTGGCGCAATCAGGGCCGCTCATTTGATTTGGGCGGGAATTGAAATTTGAGCGGGGGAGATGGATACGGCGCCGTTTCGGTGCGGGTCCGGGCCGAGCCGCCCGCCCGTGGGTCGTGGGCCGGGTCACCCGACCCGGCCCGAATAATATTTTTAAAAATAAAAAAATTCCGAAAATGATTTTAAAAAATAAAAAAAATCAGAAAAATCTTAGAAAATTTCAGAAAAAATGCTAGAAAATTTCAGAAAATTCCAAAAAAAATGTGGAAAAATTGTGGAAAAATCCTAGACATCCAGAAATCCCAAAAATCAAGGATTGACCACAGAAAACTGGTCAACCCTATTTTTGGGGTTTCTTGTCCAATTTTCGGAGACTTGACGACATTACCCTTTAGGGGTAAGTCGCCTCTGTTGTGCATGCTAGATAAGGCCGATAATGCCAAAGCGAGAATTAAGGTCGATTAGACGACCAATTCTTAGGTTCGGGTTTTCGAGTCCCGCCTCTTTTCTCAAAATGACGATTTTGCCCTTTAATGGGAAAATCATCTTTCTTGTCTCAAGCGAGTTCTGAAAATTGCCTGAAGTTAGGGTTTGGGTCAGGTGGACGACCAACCCTAATATTTGAGATTTTCAGTTCTCATCTTTGTCCAAAATGACGACTTTACCCCTCCAAGGGTAAAATCATTTTTAAATACCAGAAAAATCCTGAAAATTCAAGAAAAATAGGAAATGGATTGGATTGATGGCCAATCCTATTTCCCCTGTCTTTTGACTTCCCAATTCATCTAAAATGACAAATTTTCCCTTTTTCGAGGTGAATTGTCCCCGAATAGTTCCAAATTACGATTTTGCCCCTCATGGGCAAATCATGCCAAAATCATTCCTAAGCCTTGATTGATATTTCTCTAGGCTAATAGGGCCTCATTAGGGATGCCATGCTGATTTCATGTGTTTTATCCGCATGAACTGAATTCCTTGATTTGCGCTATTACTTTTAATGATTGTGAGTGACAGGGTAGCTATTCCCATCTGCATGAACTCCTAGATTTAGGATCTATACCTCACTCGTCTGCATGAAATCCTAGGATCAGATAAACCATTCAGCTTAGGTACCGAAAGGGCGTCAACTCTGATAGTTGGCGTAACTAAGTCCCCGAACCCACTTCTCTGGTTTCCGCAGAATCGAATAGACCACTCCCAACTATTCGATAGGGTTTCCGATCGTACCCTCCACGAAACGATTGGTGGCGACTCCTTGGCATGTACACTCATCACATGTCACTAGACCACACTGAAGATCGACCACGTATATCCAGCAGTTGCGATTTAGGTAATGGGCCTTGGGAGAGGCCCGCGTCCGATCCAGCCAGCGATCGGGCGGCCCATTAGCCCTCCGCTCCCGCCTCGAGCTCCGGGAGAGGGTCGCGACAATAGTGAGGGCGAACTTTTGGAGTTTCTTAGTCTGCCAGGAAAAATCGTTGAACCACTTGCTGTCGAAAAACCTACATCTGCCTCTAGAAAAGGAAAAGAGAAAGTAGCAGAAACAAGTTCGAAACAAAGAAGATCCCCAATTAGACCTGGCGGTACGAAGGCAAAAGTGGAAGATGATGATGACATTCTGTTCAATGACTTTGTGAAAAATATAGGCTTTAATTTGGATAAAAGCTTTCCTGATCCATTGTTCCAGAATCAGGCTCACAAGGAGAGGTTTGAAGTAATGAAACAGAGAGGTGTTATACCTCAAAGGGTATTTGAGTTAAAGTACTTTGACAGCAATGGCATCTATCTGAGGAAGCATCTTGAAAAGATGAAGATAGATCAGTTTATAACTAGGAGAGGCTACACTTTTCCTGACTTGGTAGCTTACTTCTATTCAAATCTTTAGTTTGTCAACTTCAACTCTCTAGCTTTCACAGTCAACAGAAAGCAGTATTTTCTGACTGTTGATGAATTGGCTTCAATCATGGCAACCAGAAAGGGAGATTTCAAACCATTAGATGTCACTGCAAGTGAAACTTTCTGCTTCCTGACTGGCAAATCTAGTTTCTCAAGGGAATCAAAATCACATCTTGCATACACGGACTTTCCCTTGAAACACATCATGATGCACAAGGTGATCATCGAGTGTCTCAGACCCAAGGCAGCATCAAAAACAGATATATCAAAGTACGAGGCAAAGCTGTTATGGGGAATCTTGACAGGACAGAGGATTTCTTTTGCTCATACTGTTCTATTGCATATGTACAGATCAGCTCTCAAACCAAAGGGTCAACTTCCTTATGCCGCATTGATCTTCAAAATATTCAATTATTTCAAGATTAATGGCCCAGGTGCCTTTGTCGAGCAAGAAATTCCTCTAATGACTGCTGGAGAGATTATGGTAACAAGGATGGGATACAAGATGACTCCTGCTGGATGGAGAACAAAGAACAATGAACCAGTCATTGTGGACTTCGAGGAAGAGTCAAGGCAGAAATCTCCCAAGAAGAGAAAAGTCATGGCTGTTAAGGGGCAACAAACAGAAAGTCCTGCTGATAAGGACTCAGACGCAAGGGAGGAAGAAACAGGGGAATATGATTCTGAAGCTACCCAATCTCGAAGTGGATCAGATGAAGGTGGTGCGTCTGAACATCATAGTGTTGGGGGAGATGAGGAAGAAGGAGATGAAACAGAAATACAACCACAAGAAAAGGTTGTATATCCATGTGATCTGAATGAGGAAGAATTCCTCACAATGTGGGATGAGGAGCAAGATGCAAGATTTGAGGATGACACAGAGTATGACATCAAAATTGTCAACTTTGGTCATGAGAAATTGCTAGCACAAGTTCTAGCAACATTGGCGTCAACAGAACAGGAAGAAGAACAAGATGACATTGGAGCTTACTCTGTATCTTCTACCAGGGCCACAATTCCCAAAGATGCTGCAAGTATAGCTTCAGCAATTGCCCGAGAAGATCAATTGTCAAGTGCACAGTCCATTCCTATGGACATTGAGGAGGAAATAGTCTCTGTGCCAAGCTCAAAGGAAAAAGGAAAAAGAGCTATAATTCAGGGGGAGAAAGAGACTGTGCCTGACACATCAGATGTATTTCTCACTGAAGTGCAAGCCTCTCAAGCTTTCACCAAGGCACAAATTGAGGGGGAGTCTCACGAACCTGCACCTTCAAAATCACAAGTGGAACTTCAGGTGCTGTTTGATAATCTCCAAAACACTCTTCTTCAGACAATGGCTGCCATGGAAACAAAATTTGATCAGCAAATGCAGGCGTTGGAACAGAAAACAGATAGAAAGCTGCAGGGTTTGACTAGTCAGGTGACTCAGCTTGAAAAGTCTATTAATCTCTATGGGAGAATGTTTTGTGATGAGATAGCCAACCTGCCTACATACACACTGGTCAGAACGGACAGACCAGCCTCTAACCTGCACTCTTCTTCAGCTGTACGAGACCCTGCTCAGATGATGGGAAAAAGCTCTGCAGGACCATCCCGAGGGGAGGCTGATATTGAGCCAGAAGATCATCCATCTTCTTAAAAACTCACATCTTTCTTTTCTATTCTCTAGAACCAGTCATTATTTCCTCTTGTTTTACATTTCTTTATGATGTTGACAAAAAGGGGGAGAAGTTGAATTTACTCTTATTACTATTGTGCAGTCTCAATAGATTTACTCTTATTACAATTGTGCAGTCTCAATAAATTTTCCCTAATTATGTTTCAATTTAGAGGAAAGAATGAGAAGATCTAACCTACTATTTTGCAGGACAATCTTCTAAGAAGGTTAGGTTCATACAGGATTATTGCAGGATAATCTCACTCTGATCATGCTATACTATAAGAACATTTTCATTACAAAATCTCTAATGATGATTACCAGCAGGAGCAAATGTGATGGCTACTCATTTTTTTTCATATATTATCACTGGCTAAATTCACTCTTAAATTTGCAACTAGAGAAGTTTTGTCACCATCAAAAAGGGGGAGATTGTTGTGGAAATTCTCTTTTATTTTGATTCTGACAAAACCTTCAAGATATTGTTTAATGAAATGTGATGCAGGAAGAATGTGTAAGCAGAAGGTTGAGTGATTTCAATTCTGTCGCGCTGACGAAGGGTCAGATGGAAGTGCTTCTAACTAAGGGTCAGATGGAAGTGCTTCTGACCAAGGGTCAGATGGAAGTAGTCCTGACGATCCAAACAGTGACGGATGGACCACATCAAATCTCCGTATTACCATTCCATGCCAACTGATCAAATCTTTCTTAAACGAATGAGAAGAAAGATCAGTCTCTGCATTCTACAAATCACGAAGACCCACTGTCGCAACCCTCTCCCGAGCTCGCGGAGGCGGGGAGCGGGCTAATGGGCCGCCCGATCGCTGGCTTGATCGGACGCGGGCCTCTCCCAAGGCCCATTACCCAAATCGCAACTGCTGGATATACGTGGTCGACCTTCAGTGTGGTCTAGTGACATGCGATGAGTGTACATGCCAAGGAGTCGCCACCAATCGTTTCGTGGAGGGTACGATCGGAAACCCTATCGAATAGTTGGGAGCGGTCTATTCGATTCTGCGGAAACCAGAGAAGTGGGTTCGGGGACTTAGTTACGCCAACTGTCAGAGTTGACGCCCTTTCGGTACCTAAGCTGAATGGTTTATCTGATCCTAGGATTTCATATAGACGAGTAGGGGTACAGATCCTAAATCTAGGAGTTCATGCAGATGGGAAATACTACCCTGTCACTCACAATCAATAGAAATAAGTGCGCAAATCAAGGATCCAGTACGTGCGGATAAAACACATGAAAGCAGCATGGCATCCCTAATAAGGCCCTATTAGCCTAGAGAAATATCAATCAAGGCTTAGGAATGATTTTGGCATGATTTGCCCATGAAGGGCAGAATCGTAATTTTGAATGGTTCGGGGACAATTCACCTCAAAAGGGCGAATTTGTCATTTTCAGATGAATTGGGAAGTCAAAAGACAGGGGAAATAGGATTGGCCATCAATCCAATCCATTTCCTATTTTTCTGGAATTTCCAGGATTTTTCTGGAATTTAAAAGTGATTTCACCCTTGGAGGGGTAAAATCGTCATTCTGGACAAAGATGAGAACTGAAAATCTCAAATTTTAGGGTTGGTCGTCCACCTGACCCAAACCCTAACTTCAAGCAATTTTCAGAACTCGATTGAGATAAGAAAGACGATTTTCCCACTAAATGGCAAAATCGTCATTTTGAGAAAAGAGGCGGGACTTGAAAACCCAAACCTAAGAATTGGTCGTCTAATCGACCCTAATTCTCACCTTGGAATTATCGGCCTTTTCTAGCATGCACAGCAGAGGCGACTTACCCCTATAGGGTAATATCGTCAAGTCTCGGAAAATGGGATAAGAAACCCCAAAAATAGGGTTGACCAGTTGTCTGTGGTCAATCCTCGATTTTTGTGGATTTCTGGAGTGTCTAGGATTTTTCCACAATTTTTCCACATTTTTTTGGAATTTTCTGAAATTTTCTAGCATTTTTTGGATTTTCTAAGATTTTTCTGATTTTTTTTATTTTTTTAAATCATTTTCGAATTTTTTTTATTTAAAAAATGTTATCCGGGCCGGGTCGGGTGGCCCGGCCCACGGGCGACTGACCCGGCCCGGATCCGGGCCCGCGCGACCCGCGCCCCAAAACGACGCCAGTTCACTCTTCCCGCTTAAATTTTCAAACTCCCGCCTATACTTGAACCAGCGGCCCTGATTGCGCCAAGTGGCAGGCTACGGACGGCCTGATCTCCATGATGAAACCGACGGCTGTGATTTCACCAAGCGTTGATGTACGAGCGGCTTGATCTTCACGATGAATCAACGGACCAGATTGAAACGCTTGATCGAACTACAGCCGTCCGATCTAAGAGATTTTTAATTTCTGAAAATCATTTTTAATTTCCGAAAAAAGCGAGATCGCGACACGTGGCGCGCCTACCACCGTCCGATCATTTTATCGTTTTTTTTTTGTTATTCTGTTATAACGACGACGCTGACGTGGCTGCCACGTGGGTGCCACGTCAGCGCCACGTGGGCGTTGACCAGTCAACCTTCGTTGACCAGTCAACCTTCGTTGACCAGTCAACCTTCGTTGACTGGTCAACAGGGCCGCCGGGGAAGATGACCGGCGCCGGCTCTGCTTCGCCGGCGCCTCGTCGGAAGGCGGTTTCTCCACCTACAGGCCACCAAAGCTTGCGAAACCAATGCCGTTCAACTCGTCTCGATCTCCTCTACAACATATCGGAGCCTTGATATAGCAGAATCACTATTCACGCGCATGCCATCTCTGACCGAAATTAATCTCCGGCGAGCTAACGTCTTAACTGTTTCTAGAGATATCCGGGCCTATTAATCGATCAAGAAGCATCATAGGAGATTGAAGAGGCTTACCAGACCGTTGCGGAGCTTCGGTTTGGTCTAGAATGAGCCATGGAGCTCGCGACCGATCCGTCTTGGTTGGAGGCCGACTCGGCGATTTAGGCGTCGAAATGATATGCAATGAAAAGCGAAAATGCTCAGGAAGGCGAGACAAGCAGATTGCAACCAAAATCGCGGCCAACGAACGGCTCTAGCTCAAGTTGCCATTAAAGGCCGAGCTCGAGCTTGGAGGAAGATCTCACCGTTTTTCGAGATGAAATGCCGATTGGAAGGGTTCGGTCGCTTCTCTAGGGATCAGAGAAGTCGAAAATGGGCGTCGCTGGCTTCGGTTTCGCCGGTGATGATCTGGCGAAGCTTGCACATGTTCGGCTGCCTCTTTCTCTCTCTGCAGACTCTCTCTCTCTCTCTGTTCGCCAGCTCCTGCGTCGCCTCCGCTCTCCTTCTGTTTTTCAGCGTCCGTTTTTGGCGAGCACTCTCAACCAACTCCCCTAACTTCCCTAACATCCTCCTTTCCTCGCGCGAAAACGCCCTTCCCCGTTCTGTTTGTTCTTCCTTTTTGCGTTCTGTTCGTGCGCCAAGAGCAGAAGGAGCGAGCCTTCTTCTTGCTCCTCCCATTTCGGTCAATGGGTTGACTGGGTTGGGTCAACCCGACCCAGTCAACCCGATTTTGGGATTTTCCTTCAAATCGGGCGTCCAAATATCCCAAAATCATGAAATCGACTCCATAATCGGATTTCATAGCATGGAATTTACCTAAGCAAGGTAAAATTGGGCTGAATTGATTTTGATTTGTACAAAAGCCCCAAATCTAAGACAAGATCCAAAATTGACTTTTGTCAAATTGACGTTCTTAATGGGGGAATTAGCTCAAATTGAGCCCCCCGTTAGACTCAGGAGGTCAAATACTATAGGGTATGGGTCTTGGGGTTCTATGGGTGTCCCTCAGAAAAGTTTAATTTCAGAATTGGCATTTTAGGGACTAAAATGCAAAGAATTTTTATGCGATTAGGTCCCTAAGGCCAAAATTGATCAAATCAGCGCACAATTAAACCAAATTGGAATGTCGGGCAATCAAGATGACTGTCAAGATTCTTAAAATGCAAAGTATTGCAAATAAAAAGACTCAAAACATATTTTTTGACAAATTTAACCCTGTGTGTTACAAAGAAACACACAAAATTAAACTTGAATTTCGACTTTTGATGAGGTCAAAATGACAAGGGATTTAAAATAAAAATATTGACTATTTTCCTATATTTTTGTGACCTCAAATTCTATTTTTGTTGATTTTTCTAGTATTTTTCTATTTTCTAAAAATACTAAAAAATGTGAAAAATATGAAAAATTATTTTTTTGGTCAAGAATGGTTCCTTGGACTTGGCCAAGGCCACCAAAGTTGATTTTGTAATTTTTTGACTTTTTATGGATTTTTTGTGATTTTTCAAAAATAAAACTGAAAAAGACTTGGTCAAAAATCAGGTGTCAACACCCACGTATGGCAGGTTTCCGATCAAGGCAAGTGATATTCAATTATCCTCAAATCATTTAAGGGACTTTCTATATTGGGATATCATCCTCTAAGGAATATATCCTCAAGAATCAACTCAAACATATCACACTTATGGAAGCTGGAGATTTAGTTGTATGGGCGACTAAATCAGAAGGGTTCAATGTCTTACCCAACGGTCTACATATCTTCTGAAGATACAGTCTCGTTCAATCACGATTGATGACGTCCAATCAAGGATTGAAGAGCGATCCCTTGGCTGGATTCCAACGGCTAGTTCGGAGGCAGGGGAGTATAAAAGAAGATTAATGTTGACTGGAAAAAAAGGCGAGTGAACAACAATCCAAAGTGCAAGCATATTTTGAGTTTCACCAAAGAGAGTATTCTGAGTATTCAAAATCCTTCATTGTGAAAATCTGTGAGAGAGGGAAACAAAACACTTGAGTGATTGTAATTCTCTTGATTCTTCATAGTGAAATCCAGCCAATCGGCTGTCATCGTGGGAGAGTGGACGTAGGCTTGAACTAAGCCGAACCACTATAAATACTGTGTGCAATATCCTCTTCTCTAAACTCTTACCTTTGTATTTAGTCTTTCTGCACACTGCTATACTGCTTTTGTTTCTAATCGTACACTGAACTTTATTCATTCCGCAAGAAATTTCAATTAAGTTCAGAATCCCCTATTCACCCCCCCTCTAGGAGATATTGCTAGTTACATCACCTTTGACCTTGAGATGTCTTTTATACTCCTCCTCTTCCAATCTACCTATTGCAAGGCTTCCAAAAGTGGTCTCTCCAAAACCTCCCGTTTGAACAAGACATACCAAAAGAAGATCTCGTAGTCGTTGGGGATCGCCAAAGGAATGTCTTCCCCGTTCGGATCAAATCGCCCATACAATTATGATCCTGGGTTTCCATAAATGATTTCACTCATTTGGAAAGTCGTATGTTTGTCTCCTTGATTTTGCATTCTTGATTGATCTCTATCCCCAAGAATGATCCAGCTCGATTGTATCCGTTGTAGTATTTCAAATAAGCACACTTGAAAGTTCTCTTCAAGTTCTGATTACTACACGTGAATACTCCACTCAGAGCTTGAGCATCAGTCCAACGTCTGAGCTATCCCCACTCAACGTTCAACGTCTGAGTTATCCCCACTCAACGTCTGAGCTCCAACCAGCATCTGAGTCCCTCAGAAATCCCATTTTAGTAAAACCTTTTTGACAAATGCAATCATGTGCATCATCGCACCAAAGGATAATGTGCAAAACAAGTATTCCATGGCATTATCTCGAAAACTTAAGAGTACTTGGATTGTTTTGTCAACTTCAAAATCACCTAGAGGTTTTTCTCAACAATATATATGCAGGATTCTTGGTAATCCCAGATCCCAAAAGGATATTTTGCTCTGTGAAGTGAAGTGTACAGGTTTAAGCTTCTTTAGGATTTCTTGATGACCCTAGATCCCAGAAGGACGCCTTGCACTGTCTAAAAGAGCTTACAAGTTTATGTTTCTGCAAGATCCTAGACTGAAACCTTTTGATGAAGAAAATTTGTATGTTTGAACTTTTGGCATGATAATTGGAGTCCCCAGATCCTAGAATGTCACCTCTCACGTTCAACTTTCTACAAGATTTCAGCTAATCCCTAAATCTCAGAATAGTTTTTCAAGTAAGCCTAGAGTTAGACAAACCTCCTTAAAGACCGATGGCAAACCCCAAAGTTCGAGCATGTCATCCTTAAGTTCTTACCAATATTAGGAACTCAATTTTGATCTAATTCACGAAACAGACTAAAGTCTGTGGCAAACCCCAAAGTTTGGGCGTGTCATCCTTAAGTTCCTACCAAGATTAGGAACCCAATTTTGGTCTAGTTCACGAAACAGACCAAAGTCTATGGCAAACCCCAAATTTTGGGCGCGTCATCCTTAAGTTCCTACCAAGATTAGGAACCCAATTATGATCTAGTTCACGAAACAGACCAAAGTCTATGGCAAACCCCAAAGTTCGGGGGCATCATCCTTAAGTTTCTACCAAGATTAGGAACCCAATCATGATCTAGTTCACAAAACAGACCAAAGTCTATGGCAAACCCCAAAGTTCGGGCGCGTCATCCTTAAGTTCTTACCAAGATTAGGAACCCAATTATGGTCTAGTTCACGAAACATACCAAAGTCTATAGCGACCCCAAAGTTCGGGGGCGTCATCCCCATTATGGTCAAGCCCACCATACGGACCAAAATCTCTGACAAACCCCAAAGATCGGGTACGTCATCCTTAGATTCCTATCAATTTGGAGTCTTATTACGGTTTGGCCTACAATACGGGCCAAACCAATGGTAGATACCGCCATAATGGTCAACTAAATGGTAGAAACCACCTGAAGGATTAAATAAATGGCAGAAATCGTCTGAATGGTCAACTGAATGGCAGAAACCGCCTGAATGATAAACTGAATGGTTGAGACCGCCTGAAGAATCAACCCAATGGTCCGATCCATCATACGGATCAAAACCTTGACGAATCCTAGACGCGGGAGGAGTCGTTTTCCTTGGTAAACCTTATAGTAGGCGAACCATTTCTAATCTAATCCACCATATGGATCAAAACCCCTGGCAAATTCCCAAATGTGGGATGCATCTTCCTTAGGTTCCTATTAGTTAGGAATCCCATTAGGGTTTAATCTACCATACAAGTCAGAGCTTGATCTCACTAAGACACTCTGCGAGTCCTCAGGTATCTTCTTAAATCTATCAGACATCGCGAATGCTGCACGAGCATCAAGTAGGTAAGTGACAGGTATACCTCTCTACTATCTGACCCTCTCGCATAAAAGGAAAATTGAATGAGCATATCTCCTTTCAAGAAAGGACATACATCGTTGGGCATGAAAAATTGGATGTCATGATTCTTTTCCTTTCACTTTCCCCCATCGAGTCGATCGAAACTCAGGTGCCATCTTGTCTTTAAGAGAAACCTCTAACGAGATTCCTCTCAAAGAGGGGCAGCCATTGACACCTGATTTTTTATTAGTCTTTTTTAGTCTATTTTTGAAAAATTCATAGCAAATTCATAATAAGTTAAAAAAATTGAAAAATCAACTTTGGTAGCCTTGGCCAAACTCAAGGAACCTTTTGATAAAAAATCATAATAATCTTTCGTATTTTTTGTATTTTTTTATATTTTCAAAAAATAGAAAAAATGCATGAAAAATCAAGAAAGATAGCATTTGAGGCCGCAAAAATATAAAAAAAAAATAGTAATTTAATTCCCTTTTCATTTTGACCTCACAAACACTTGAAAATAAAGTTCAATTCTATGTGTTCCTTTATTACACTTAAGATCGAATTTGTCCAAAAAAATGCAATTTCAGTCTTTTAATTTGCAAATTTTGCATTTTTGGAATCTTGACATCCAATTTGATCGCCCTGCCATTTTTTCAGCTATTGTTAGTACTGTATCAAGCAAAAGCGTTTTTCATGTATTTTACAATCCAAGGTCAAGCCATGCGAAGTTTGTCATTCCTTATCAAAAGTGGCCCAATTCAAAAGATACCTAATAGACCTTCGTCCACCGAAAGACGATGAAATCCGAAAATCACAGGTGCTGTTCAAGTCCTCAAGGAGTTGGACAGCACTGGAGACAAATAAAAAGTACAGGGCACTATGACGATGATGGTTGATTTCTGGATGGATTCCCACTACTACAAAGTCCATTGGCATAGTATGTCAAAAGGGGTCGTGATTAAAAAAAATAAAAAGAAGATTAGGGGGGATGAAAGCAAAAGGAAAAGGATGGTGGTGCATGGTTGGCCATTATAAGGCACGGCCATGAAAGATAAAAAAAGAAAAAGAAAAAAAAGAAAAAGGAGGATATAAAAAGGGGGGTTCTCTTCCTTCTAGGGGAGAGAAAGCCATGGCTGGTGAAGAAATAGAGGAAGGGGTCGAGATGGAGATTCTACACAAACGTAGTGAGGGAACTCTTTCTCTCTTCGAAGGATTTCGTGGACCCTAGAGGAGAAAAAAGAGAGAATAAAAAATAACCAAGTGAGAGACGGAAAATAGGAGAAGAGCAGACCATCTTCCCTGTTGATCTGGGGGTTACGGAGGAAAACAAAAAATAAAGGAGGATCTCTCAGTTTTTGAGGGAAAAGTGAACGTCCACACTCATCCACCATGCCACTGCCACAGCTTCTATTTTCACTCGCCGTCGCACCACCATAGTCCTCCGCAACACCACAGCCCGATATCCAGCCATTATGCGATGTGTCAGCATCGTCCCCAAACTTCGACTAAACCCTCGTAGCTGCGCTATCGTCGCATCAGCGCCCGACCACCCTCGTCCATCGCCAATTTCAACAGGCGACGTGACCTCAGCCGTCGACACGTCTCTGACGACCGTTGAGCCTGTCGTAAGCTAGCACTGGGGGCAACCATTGTTCGCCGCTCAGCCACATCGCTTGGGTCCTCATTATAGCTCGAAAATGAAACTAAAGAACAGAGAGGAGAACCGAAAGCTTATGAAGGACTCTGCAAAGAGATTGGATTGGCGAGACATAGTGGAGAGAAAGTTCTGAGAATCGCCATTGAAGCTTTCACGAGCCGAGGTCTGTCAATCATTCGTCGGACCTCTTCCAGAGATATCGAAGCCGGCGATCCTTCATTCCATCCTCTTGAAGGCCTAAGGAAGCCCGCAGACTCGACGGATCAGCTTGCAGCCTCGAAAAACTGTGAGTCGTGATGGGATAAATCGACTGTGGGGCTCTCAACAAGCACTCTCAAAGGAACTTTGTTCACACAAGGAAGAGGAGACGGAAGGTGGCTTTTCAATATACTGTATTCACAATCGATTCACCCATATTGAAATGGTTACAAGACTCACCTATTTATAGGCTTAAAACATGACTCTTGAGTCTCTCTAGGAAAGTGAAGAGACAAAACAACAATTACATCGGAATACTAAAAGATGATAGACTCAACTAATTATGTCTACTAAAACAATAATTACATCGGAATACTAATTATGCCATGGGAGTCATAATTACATGCCATGGGAGTCATAATTACATCGGAATACTAATTATGCCATGGGAGTCGAACGGTCACTGATAACACTTAATGAATTTGACTTAATTCCCAACAAAACTCCCCCTTAAGCCAAATTCTCTTCCGTCGATCATTCCAAGTAAACTTCTGAATTTCCGAAACACTTCGATCTTGAGAGGTTTCGTAAAAATATCTGCGACTTGATCACCGGTCTTCACGTGCACAACTTCAATTTGTTTGTCGCTGACTTGTTCTCGAATAAAATGATATCGAACATCGATATGCTTGCTCCTCTCATGAAAAACTGGATTCTTTGCCAAAGCAATGGCAGAAACATTATCAACAAAAATCTCCGTTGCATCCTTTTGCTCCATATGGATTTCTTTGAGCAACTTTCTCAACCATATCGCATGACAAACACACGATGATGCAGCAACATACTCCGCTTCACATGTCGACAGAGTAACACTGGATTGCTTCTTTGATGACCATGTAAAAGCAGTTTCACCCAAATAAAATACAAAGCCCGTAGTGCTTTTTCGATCATCGACATCTCCCCCATAATCACTATCTGAATAACCTCTGAGTTGAAATAGTTCAGATTGATAATAATACAAGCCAAGAGAGATAGTACCTTTGATGTACCGAAGTATCTTCTTTGCTGCCTTAAGATGAGATGTCTTCGGATTCTCCATATATCGACTCACAATTCCGACACTGTTCATGATATCTGGTCTGGTACAGGTCAAATACCTTAAGCTTCCAATCAAGCTTCTAAAATATGTTGAATCAACATCGACACCTTCATCGAACTTCGACAGTTTTGCACCACAATCCATCGGAGTATTAACCGAAGTGCAATTCTTCATGTTGAATTTCTCAAGGATATTTTCAGCATATCTTTTTTGGGAAATAAAAATCCCATCTTCATTTTGCTTCACTTCGATACCCAGAAAATAACTCATCAAACCATTATCTGTCATTTCAAATTCTTTCACCATCGATGCTTTAAAAGTGTCAATCAATCCAGAATTATTTCCTGTGAAGACAAGATCATCAACGTATAAACATGCCAATAAAACATCACCTTTCCCATGCTTCAAGTAGAGAGCATGTTCGTATGGACATTGTACGAAGCCATTTGCCTTGAAATAAGCATCGATTCTGGAGTTCCAAGCTCTCGGAGCTTGCTTAAGCCCATACAAAGCTTTCTTCAATCTCAGCACTTTGTCTTCATGACCTTTCACAACAAACCCAGTGGGTTGTTCGACATAAATTTCTTCTTCAAGAACGCCATTCAGGAATGCCGATTTGACATCCATTTGATAGATTGGCCACCGATTTTGAGCTGCAATGGAAATCATTAGTCTGATGGTTTCCATTCGGATGACAGGTGCAAATACCTCGTCATAGTCGATCCCAGCTTTCTGTTTGTAGCCCTTTGCGACAAGTTTGGCCTTATAACGAGTGATTTCTCCTTTCTCGTTCTTCTTGGCCTTGTATACCCATTTGACACCGATCGCCTTTTTGTCCTTCAGAAGATCAGCGAGTTGCCACGTTTTATTCTTTTCGATGGCTTCTATCTCTTCATCCATGGCTTTCCTCCATTTTTCTTCTTTGGCAGCTTCATCGAAAATAAGTGGTTCACAATCTGCAAGAAGACATATAAGGTGAAGCTCATCGGTAGCTTCATAAATTTCAGAAAGTCTTCTTGATCTCGGTGCTAGCGATTCTTCGACAGTATTTGAAGTTGAAGCTGACGATGATGGAGAGAACATCGGAGAAGGTGAATGAGCTTCAATCTCCATTTCGACAGAATCATCACGAACGGTTTCGACAAATTTATCATGACTGGTTTTGACAAATTGTCGATTTTCCTCCCACAAACTTTCTTCATCAAATTTCACATCTCTGCTTACATATACTTTCAAAGTGTCAGGATCAAACAATTTGTAAGCTTTTGATGAGGAATCATACCCGATGAAAATGAGCTTTTTACTCTTGTCTTCCAACTTCGATCTTTTCTGGTCGGGTACGTGAGCATACGCAACACTCCCAAAAATTCTTAAATGAGAAACCGTAGGTTTTCTCCCGCTCCATGCTTCTTCTGGGGTAACACCATCGAGTCCTTGCGTGGGACATCGATTCTGCAGATAAACTGCACATCTGACAGCTTCGCCCCAAAGTTCCTTTGACAAATTTTTGCTTTTCAACATACTGCGAACCATGTCGAGAATGGTTCTGTTCCTTCGCTCAGCCACACCATTTTGTTGTGGGGAATACGGCGCCGTTAAGAAACGTCGAATGCCATGGTAATCACAGAATTGATTAAATTCTCCAGAAGTAAATTCTCATCCACGATCAGTTCTTAAAGACTTGATAAAATAACCACTCTCCTTTTCAACCATTTTCTTGAAGTGCTTAAACGTATCAAACACCTCTGATTTTTCTTTCAAGAAAAACACCCAAGTCTTTCGAGTAAAATCATCAATAAACGTAACAAAGTAGCGATGATTACCGTACGACTGAGGAGTGATCGGACCACATACATCAGAATGAATCAACTCCAGTGGCTTCTTCGCTCGATAAGTCGACTCCTTCGGAAAACTTGCTCGAGAATGCTTGCCAATTACACATCCTTCACATAATTGATCGGGGTGATCAATATGCGGTAAGCCATACACCATCTTCTTGCGAGAAAGCATATTGAGTCCGCCAAAATTGAGATGACCGAACCTCAAATGCCATAGCCACGAAGGATTGTCTACACATGCTTGAAGGCATGTAGACATATCATCTTTGATGTTCAGAGTGAACATCCTATTCTTCGACATCTTCACATTCGCAATCAACTTATTATTGCAATCTCTCAACATAAGACAAAGATTTTTCATCTGGACAGTAAATCCTTTCTCAAGAAGCTGTCCCAAACTCAAAATATTGCTCGACATCTTTGGCACATAATACATGTTAGTAATAAACTGACGTGTTCCGTTCTTCAGACGAATTAAAATCGTACCTTTCCCTTCGACAAGAATTTGAGAATTATCACCGAACGAGACTTTTCCTTTTACTGTCTCATCCATTTCAACGAACATCTCCTTTCGGCCGCACATGTGGTTGCTTGCTCCAGTGTCCAAGTACCACGTATCATTCTTTTCATCAGCATTTTCTTTAAATGCCAGCATAAGAACTTGATCACCATCATTCACCAGGTTTGCCTTTTCATCTGCCACCGCACTTTCTTTCTGCCAACACTCATAAGCATAATGGCCACATTTATTACAACGATAACATCGAACCTTTGATTTATCATACCGGCTATTTGTGTTTCTTCCTCTTCCACGAGTACTTCTTTGATTATGAAAGCACTCATTGCTTCGGGCGAAATCTCCTCCGCTTCGTCCACGACCTCTTCCTTGGAAACGGCCTCTACCGCGTCCTCGGTCACGATCTTGATTGACCCATCGAGTTTGCACAGGGTCACTTCTTTGGCCTTTGTCATCTCGGATATTCAATCGAGATTGGAGTACTTCCTCCACCGGTTCAGACTTGTTTCTTTTCAGTCTTTCTTCATGGGCTTGCAACGAACCCATGAGCTCATCGACCGTCATAGAATCGACATCTTTCGATTCCTCGATAGCGACAACGATGTGGTCGAACTTCTTATCCAACGACCGCAGGATTTTTTCGACAACACGAACATCAGGAACATCTTCGCCATTCCTTTTCATCTGATTCACAATAGCTAAAACTCTTGTGAAATAATCAGAAATCGACTCAGATTCTTTCATACGGATTACCTCGAACTCGCCTCTCAAAGTTTGAAGGCGGATCTTCTTTACTTTCTCAACACCTTGGTGCGTGGTTTGAAGAATCTCCCATGCCTCCTTGGATGTAGTAGCATTCGAGACTTTCTCAAACATAGAATCATCTAAGGCTTGAAAGATGATTGACAACCCGAGTTGATCTTTCGAACGAGTCTTCTCCAACGCATTCCTCTGAGCCTGAGTCAACGCGGCATCTTCATCTGGCTCATCATAGCCATTGTTGACAAGATCCCACACACTATGGGCGCCGAGTATGGCTTTCATTCTGGAAGCCCACTTGCCATAGTTTTCTTTGGTGAGGATTGGATACTGAAAAGGAAGGTTGCTTGTTGACGCCATAATCACGAAACCGTGAAGCTCTGATACCAATTTGATGGGATAAATCGACTGTGGGGCTCTCAACAAGCGCTCTCAAAGGAACTTTGTTCACACAAGGAAGAGGAGACGGAAGGTGGCTTTTCAATATACTGTATTCACAATCGATTCACCCATATTGAAATGGTTACAAGACTCACCTATTTATAGGCTTAAAACATGACTCTTGAGTCTCTCTAGAAAAGTGAAGAGACTAAAACAACAATTACATCGGAATACTAAAAGATTATAGACTCAACTAATTATGTCTACTAAAACAATAATTACATCGGAATACTAATTATGCCATGGGAGTCATAATTACATGCCATGGGAGTCATAATTACATCGGAATACTAATTATGCCATGGGAGTCGAACGGTCACTGATAACACTTAATGAATTTGACTTAATTCCCAACAAGTCGCACCTTTGAGCATACTCTCGGCCTCACATGGCAGTTTGAGTCACGATCACTCATTTAATCTCCTATGAGTCACAATTCACTATCCATCTCATAGTGATCATATTTGTCTTGATTCTTTGCATTTTCGCCGCATAAAACCGTCAAGCAACCCCAACCTTGGCTGATTGGTCACAAGCTCCATGGCTCATTTCGGACCAAACCGAAGCTCCGTGATGGTTAGGTAAGTCCCCTGGAACCCTTTGGATGTTGCTTGATAGTTTAGCTTAGTCATTTTACATATAGAATGGCCAAGGTGATACTTTTGCCGGAGATTAGCATCGATCGGAATTGCAGATATGCAAAATGTTGTTCTGCTATATCAAGTGTTGGCTATGTTGTAGAGCTCGATGATAGGTTTCGATCGGCGTTGAAATAGTGAGATTTGAACGGCGGAAGGCCAAGATATGGCCCTCCGACGAGGCGCCGGTGAGAGAGCACCGGCACCGATCGTCTTCCCCGACGAGGCGTTGACCGATCAACGCATGTTGACCTAGTCAATGCTTACGTAGCGTTCACCTGGCTGCGACGTAGACGCCATGTTAACGCGACCGATTGCAAAGATAAATTGAAATTAAAAAATTGATCCGACGGTCCATCAGGCACCACGTGTTTCGATCTGAAGCATCCATTCAAGCTCGGTGGGAGGAAGGAAACGGCGTCATTTGATCATTGGGCAAACGGGCACGGATCCGGGTCTGGGCTGGGTGTCCAGTTCACATGGAATAGGCCGACTCGATCCGGATAATTTTTTTTTGTTGAATAAAAATTTTTCAAAAAAAAATCAAAAAAATTTCAAAAAAATGGAAAATTGAAGAAAAAATTCCTAAAAATTTCAAAAACTCCTAAAAGTTGACCATGAACAATTGATTGTTATCATTTTTGGGACTTTTCTCTCGTATAATCCAAAATGATGATTTTACCCCTCAAAGGGTTAATCGCCTTTTGAAAAATTTCGAAAATTGTCAAAAAAATAAGGGATGGATCAATTAAGTGGTCAAACCTATTTTCGACTCTTTGTTACTCCGGATTTATTTCGAATGACGATTTTGCCCTTTTCGGGAAAATCGTCTCAAATTGCCTCAAAATTACGACTTTGCACATATAATGTGCAAAGTCACGTCTAAATCATTCCTTAGCTTGATTGATGCTTTCTCTTGGCCAATAGAGTCTTACTAGGAATGCCATGTTGTATTCATGTGATATATATGCACATCTTGATTTCTTGATTACACACTTCTTTTATTGATTGTGAGCACTATGATAGTCGCTCATATTTGTATGAACTCATAGATTTAGGTTTCGTACCCCACTCATCTGCATGAAATCTCAAGGTTAGAAAATTCAGTCAATTTAGATACCGAAATGACATCAACCCTGATAGTTAGCGTAACTAAGTCCTCGAACCCATTTCTCTAGTTTTCACAAGATTGAATAGAAACTCCAAGCTATTCAATAGGGTGGTCCAATCATACCCTCCAAAAAATGATTTGTGGCGACTCCATGGCATGCACACTTAGCACATTTCACTAGACCACACTGAAGGTCGACTACGTACACCTCCGTTGTGACTTGGGTAATGGGCCTTGAGAGAGGCCCGCGTCCGATCAGACTGGACGGCCCATTAGCCCTCGAGAGCTAGCAATCCCGAGAGGGTCGCGACAGTCCCACGAGTCATTCTTCTTCAGCGCGATAATTTCTACTTCCATGGCCTTCCTCCATTCTGCATCCTTCGGTACTTCCTCATACGTTAATGGCTCGATCACACCAAAGTCTTCAATCAATGCCGCATTGGCATACTAAGGGTTTGGCTTCCTTCGCCTCCTCAATCTTCGAAGTTGAGACTCCTCTTCTTTGATTTCTTCGACATGACTTGGTCAAAGTTCTTCTGTCATTATTCGATGCTCACCAGATGAACTTGTCGATCTTGGTGATTGTGCTTCGATATCTTTGTCGACATCTTTTTCGACAAGCTAATCCTCATCAAATTCCTTCAGTCTTTCTTCAACCTCTTCTTTGATATGCTGTTGACAGCTTGAGTTGACCACCACCATGACAACTCGTCGAACACCACATTCCTCGAAATATGACATTTTCCTGTCGTAGGATCACAACACTTCCACCCTTTCCGCTAATCATCATAGCCAACGAATATGCAGCAAACTGTCTTCTTGTCGAATTTGCTGCGAAGATGATCTGGCACAAATGCATAACATATATATATCTGAAAACTCTAAAATGACTTACCACGGACTTGTGATTCCATAGCCTTTCATATGGAGAGAAAAAGCCAAGCATTGCTTGTGGTGATTTATTGATCACGTATGCCGTCGTCTTCATACATTCAGCCCAAAACTTTGGTGGGACATTCTTTGCATGTAGCATGCTCCTGCATGTCTTTGCCAAATATCGATTCTTCCTTTCGGCGACTCCATTCTACTGTGGTGTATACGGACAAGTATATTGTCAACATATCTTGCACTCATGCAAATACTTCGTAACTCACAGGAAGTATATTCTCCTCCATTATTAGTACAAAGGCAAAGAACCTTCTTGCCTACTTCACTTTCAACCCTCTCTTGAAACTCCTTAAACTTGATAAATGCCTCAGATTTTTCCTTCATAAAATCAACCCATACATACTTGGAGAAGTCGTCGATGAAAGTGATCATGTACTTTGATCCACCAACAGATTGTTGCTTCACTAGACTAAACACATCCGAGTGAATGAGCTCGAGAGGTCTACGTGCTTTAAACGATGATTCCTCATATGAAAGCTGGTGTGCCTTTCCGTTTTGGCATTTGGCACAAATCACATCTTCTTGAATTTTTTACTAGGGAAGACCCCTCATCATATTCTTCTGCATCATCTCATTTAACTTGCGATAACTTACATGCCCAAGCCACGCATACCATAAATTAGGCGTATCATTTCTTTGAGTTTTGTTTACGTATGCCGTTTGGGCTGACATCATGTAAATGGACTCCAGTCCACGCCCCTCCATGATTGGTCAACTAGTGGGCTTCACTCTTTAGTACTCTTTGACATCTCGTGGATCGAACACCACAAAATTACCCGAGTCTATCAAGACAACAAATTTTTCTTCATTCCTGGCACATGATACACGATTTTCAGTTCAACCTGCTCTGAATTGAATCGGGGAGTTATTACCGTCTTGCCAATTTGAGAAATTGGCAACCTCGCATTGTCTGCAGTAATGATAACACGTCCACCAGCATAATCAAGCAAGTTTGACAACTTTCCTTGATCTCTAGTCATATGATTCGAACATCCTTAATCAACAATCCAATCAGTATCATAATTAATCGATTTATCACTTACGGTGTCAAAAGCTGTCAAATCGTTTATCTCGGCAATAGACGAGGCAGCGAACTCGTCTTGCACCTCCGTTGCAACAGGCGCATGGAAATCCCATTCCTTGTCGCCACCGATCTTCTTCGATGATGCTGCAAGATTTCCTTCAACTCTCTTGACTCGACAATCTCTAGCAAAATGACCTTCCTTACCGCAGACATAACAACGTTCTCTACGTCTTTTGTTGTCATTTCCATCACGATTCTGCAAAGCTCCCTTTAGTGGATGACTTGTCTCTCTTGGATGCTTTTGCCATTCTCCACGAGCTGGTTGCTGTTGCCTTTCGACATGACTTTTCTCTGTCTTGCCATCTCTAGTGTTGGCACTGAATCTCCTTTGGCCTTTGAACCCTCTCTTATCACTGAAGAGAGCACTCTCGTCTCCCTTAATCTTGACTTTAAACATTTGATTATCGAAAGTCTCTTGGTTTGCCAAGATATTTGCCAAGTCGGTCGACGTCGGTTGAGTAGCCCATCCACAAGTAGCCGTAACAATACCATTATTCTCCGGCTTTAACCAATGAATAATAAGCCTTCTCATTCTCATTTTTGAGATGGAATTATTTGAATCCAGCTTTGAAATTTCATCACAAATAGACTTAACTTTGGAGAAATATTGACTCACCGTCATATTTTGCTATGACATCGACCACAGCTCGTTCTCCAACCTTTACAACTTGGCATCATTCGACCTCGCAAATAACAATGCCAAGTTATCCCACGCCTCCTTGGGAGTTTGCGCACTCTTAATGTGCTGCAACAAGTCATCTTCAACAGTTACAGCAAGAGCATAAAGAGCCTTACCCTCTTTGATCTTCCATCTCCTCTGTTCACCATCATCTATGGATGCAGTGGTGTTGCTGCCGCCAACAATATCCCATAAGTCTTGACCCAGCAAGTAAAACTGCATACGGGTACTCCAATTATTATAATTGAAACTGTTGAGCTTCTCAATGTCATTCGTCGAATTTGAAATCTCTGCCATCTGATTGGAAATAATGCCCTGTACTACTCCAAGAAAACTTGGTCCTTGACCAATCGATCACAATCCCTACCTGTACACTGGCAGAACTTCGACGTACTCCGGTCTTCGACCGCTTGCACATGAACAATGGTCCCTAACCACCGTCTTCACGAACCACGCTCCGGAAGACTTGATTCATGATCCCTGACAACCTGGGCTCTAATACCAAATGTTGAAACTCAGAGATACAACGCTCTGATACCACTTGTTGAAATCAGAGAGGCGTGACCTTGATAACAGTCACTTAAGAGAAACTCACAAGGAAGGAGATGAATAAACTATTTTATGTGCGTAAAACTTTTCTGCATCTCCTTACACAAACGATTACAAGATTTGCCTTTATATTGGCATCAAACATGACTCTTGACATACCCTAAAAACGTGAAAAGACACTTCTAGATACATTGCCATAATTACACATCGGAATACTAAAAGACTCTCGAGACACACAACTAATGATGACTCTTGAAAAACAACAAAGCAATAATTATACTAAACACGCTCATCGAACAGACATTCATTGGGAACCGAATAGTCTTTCGACAATTGCCAAAATACGAAGAGTTACACTATTGAAGATTCTAGAGTAGGTGATGATATCTTCATTTCTCTCATAGGATCCGAAACGATACAATAGAACCAAAACGATCAAAGGACTGTCTCAGGAATAAACTAGAAGACTGGCATCACTAAACGAAAAACTATATTTTTGATCCAAGTATTTAGGACGTTCTTTAGTTCGGTCTATATAACTTCGCTTTCCCATTGTAGTCCTCAAACGAGTACTTTGAAACCATTTTCGCCCCTCTATAAGAACCAAAAACAGTTTATTGGAATTCCATCATGGAGGCGAAAATAACTGCTAAATACTCATTTAGGGACTAAAATGAGAATAGGGACCAGGATGAACAATGCCCTAAAGAATTGGAACCAAAAGTATTCTGATCCCTAAATTTCTAAAAATTAACACACCAAAAAAAAATATTATGTACCTTAAGATGTTACCACCATGGTCACATAACGCATAAACGTGTTCAAAACAAACATCTTCCTCGGTGGCCCCATCTTGAACATCTCCATCCCGACATCTTCAGGATCATCCACATTTAAACTAGATTTGGCAGCATTCTAAAAGATCCAGAGAAAACATTCTCAAAGAGACAGATAAAAGGAAAATGACACAAAATATTACACAAAAAATATAATAGTAAAAAGGCACAAAATGATTCTAGAAGTATCAAAATTTTGTATAGCACTCACTGTCATACCAAAATTTTTGCGAGCTCACTTAAGTGCCAAATCGGAGAAAAATCGGGCACTTAGGACGCACATAACAACACTTTTGGATTAGAATTTCTAATTGTTTGGTTATTCAACTTTATTTTTTTACTAGTAGATCATTTTTTTGCTCCAAAGAATAGTTTTGAAGCCACTTGAAGAAGTAAAAAAAAAATTACTTCTCTCCAGAAGCAGAAAATCAACTTTTACTTAGAAGCATAAGAAGAAATATATATTTATAACCAGAAGTTGATTTCTATAGCAAAAATATTGCCATGCACGCACCCTTAGAGCTTGTTTGGTAATTCTCATATTTCGCTGGTTCTCTCTTTTTTTTTTTTTTCGAGAACAGAACAAGAGTAGAAATCTATTTCGTAATGTCAATTAATTTTTCTATTCTTGGAAATAGATTAGTTGCCAAGGAACAGATTTAGAACATAAATAAAAAGCAAAAACAATTACTCCTACGTTTCCCAGAATAAAATTAGAAAAAAAAATTCTATTCAGAAATTATTTCCATGAATAGAATTGTTACCAAACAGGCCCTTCACTACCAAATCGGAGAAATTCCAGCCAAATTGATTACATTGCATTTATAATTGTCTTTTTAATATGACGTGGTTGTTGTAAATATATTAATAAGTGGATGTTTCACCTTCCGCCATTTTTCCTCTTCTAATGAGGATTGATTACACACATTAAGAATGATTGATGAAGATTGATTACGTACATTAAGGAGAATTGATTACGTATATTAAGGAGGATTGATGATGATTGATGTTTAGGCCTTTATATTTCATGAACATTTTTACTCTCTTGCCTATATATAGAGGCTTGTGTAACTTGTTGAAGACAATGAAAAAGAGTTGACATTTTTCTCCAACTTTTCTCTTGTCTCTTCTTTCTCTCATTATATTCATAGTAGAGTTCTCTGAGTTGATTCCAAAGATCGCCGTTTTCTTTTACAACATGTTATCAGCACGAACCGGTTAGAATCTTGGATATCACTCAAGGTAACGCACCTTACTTCTCTATCTATTATCTCTACAATTTCTTTTGAGTTTGTCGAATATTACCAAAAGAGAGTTTGCGACGTTAGATATTACCAGAAGTAATTATCTAACATGGGATTTTGATGTCAAGATACACTTAACATCATTAGATCTCAGTCGATCTATTCTCCCAGAATCTAAGTATACTCTAGCTTAGAAGGCTAAGACTCTTATCTAAGTATTCTGACTGAGGAGGACCCTGCAGTTTTATGGCAATCCCTGAAGGATCGCTTTGATCATCAACAAGAAGTTGTCCTTCCTCATGGGAGGTTTCAATGGATCAATTTATGTTTTTAGGATTTTAAATCCGTGGCAGAATATAATTCTTCCATTTATCGAATTGTATCACAATTAAGACTCTGTGGCCAGCAGATCACAGAGATTGAAATGCTGAAAAAAAATATTATCTACTTTTTATGCCAAAAACCTTGTACTCCAGCAGCAGTATAAGGCAAAGAATTACTCCAAGTATTCAGAGTTAATCTCAGTACTACTTGTAGCTGAAAAGCACAACCAATTGTTGATGCAAAACTACAATTCTCGTCCTACTGGATCGGCACTTGTGCGTGAAGCACATGTCACGCGTCATAAAAATAAGAGCCACGGGCATGGGAAGGGCAAATGGCATAACTACATGTTGCGATGAACTTGAAGTTCATAAACCCAGAAGGTTTTCAATTATGGCATGACCGTTTGGGTCACCTAGGGTCAAATATGATGCGCCGGATATTAACGCATTCAGTTGGGCATTCATTAAAAAATTGTGGGCTCCTTTCACCCACTGATTATGTATGCGATGCGTGCGCTAAGGGTAAATTAATTATACGGCCGTCTCATACTAAAGTAAGGGTGGAATCTCCTATATTTTTGCATAGAATTCAAGGAGATATCTGTGGGCCTATCCACCCTGCGTGTGTACCTTGCAGGTACTTTATGGTCATGATTGATGCTTCAACGCGATGGACATACGTTGACCTGTTGTCAACATGTAATATAGCCTTCTCAAAATTACTAACTCAGCTCATTAAATTACGTGCATAATTTCCTAATTACCCGATCCAGAAGATCCGATTAGATAATGCTAGTGAGTTTACGTCTAAGGCTTTTGATGACTACTATATAGCCATTGAGGTAGTCGTGAGCATCATGTGCCACATACTCATACACAGAACGACCTAGCAGAATCTTGAATTAAACGCTTGAAAATGATTGCTAGACCATTACTATCAAGGGCCAAATTACCTTTTAGTTTATGGGGACATGCGATATTGCACGATGCATCATTGATTAGAATTCGACCCACTACATATCATGAATACTCCCCAATTCAATTTGTAGGTGGATGTGAACCTGATGTTTCCCATCTGCGAATTTTTGGTTGTGCCATTTATGTTCCTATACCACCTCCACAGCGTTCCAAAATAGGGCATCAATGTCGACTTGGTATTTATGTGGGGTACGAATCTCTATCTATTCTAAAATATTTGGAGCCCTAGACAGGCGACTTGTTTACTGCCCGGTTCGCTAACTGTATATTTGATGATACACTTTTTTCGGCATTAGGAGGGAAAGCCTGAAGCTTAAAAAATATCGAGAAATTTCCTGGAAGGAAGAACAATTAAATTTTCTTGATCCACGTATAGGCATGGCTGAACTTGAAGTTCATAAGATTATTAACTTGCAAAATTTAGCAAGTAAACTGCGGGATGCATTTATTGATCACAAAGGGGTGACTAAGTCCCATATTCCTGCAGAAAACGCACCACCAAGAGTGGAGATCCCCTTGGAACCAAAAATGCTGATGAGCCTAGTATTTCAATGGGAACTTGATGAGTCGATCTGCCTACACGTCTTGCTTTTATTGCGAAAAAGAAAAAACATTCAGTCACCCAATGCACCTCCTGCAGAGGAAAGCAATCCCAATGAAATTAGTGCAGCTGCCCCAAATGACAATCCCTGGAATACCGAATGGCCAAATCCTATTGATCTGGGAAACGATGAGGATTTGGTTGATATCAATATTGAAGTTGCAGTAAATTATATGAATACAAGAATGAAATATGATAGAATTATAACTATTGTCGACGACTCCTTTGCCTCTTCAGTAGCGCTCACTGCCTCAAAAGATAGTCTGGATCCAGAACCAAAATCCATTCTTGAATGCCAGAAGCGTTCAGATTGGATTAAATGGAAGGATGCAATTAAGGCAGAACTAAACTCGCTTAATAAACGTTGTGTCTTTGGACCTGTTGTCCAAACACCCAAAGATGTTATCCCGGTTGGATATAAATGAGTGTTTGTAAGAAAGCACAATGAAAAAATGAGGTGGTAAGATATAAAGCGAGACTAGTTGCCCAAGGGTTTTCGCAGAGGCCTGGTATAGACTTTGATGTCACTTATTCTCCCGTAATGGACAATATTACGTTTCATTATTTGATCAGGATGGTAGTAAGTATGAATCTTGATATGCGCCAAATAGATGTTTTGACAGCATATTTATATGGGTCACTTGACAGTGATATATATATATATATAAAAGTCCCTGAAGGATTTTCAATTCTCAAGATGGGAAAGAATGAAACTTGCAACATGTACATTATTAAGTTGCAAATATCATTATATGGTCTTAAATAATCCAGTCGCATGTGGTACAACCGGTTAAGTGATTACCTCATGAAGCAAAGATTTGTAAATAATGTAATATATCCTTGTGTGTTCATAAAAACGTCACCAAATGGCTTTGCCATTATATCTGTATATGTTGATGACCTGAATATAATTGGAACTCCAAAAAAGCTCGAAGAAGCTCGTTCCTACCTGAAAAAAGAATTTGAAATGAAAGACTTGGGTCAGACCAAGTACTGCCTAGGCCTGCAGATCGAGCACTCCTAGAAGAAGTTTTATTGCACCAGTCTAGTTATACAAAGAAGATATTAGAGATATTTTACATGGATAAATCTCATCCTCTTAGCACACCAATGGTGGTCCGTTCACTTGAAGTGGACAAAGACCCATTTAGATCTAAAGAGGAAAACGAGAATAGATTAGGACTCGAAGTTCCTTATCTTAGCGCCACAGGAGCACTGTTATATCTTGCAAATTGCACCAGGCCTAATATTGCATTTGCAATAAATGTTTTAGCTAGACACAATGCCAATCCAACCCGAAGATATTGGAATGGCATTAAACATATCTTACGTTACCTTCAAGGAACTGTTGATCCTGATTTATTTTATCAGAGAAACAAAGATTTAATATTGGTGGGATATTCAGATGTTGGCTATATATCTGATCCTCATAATGCCAAGTCACAGACTGGTTATGTATTCCTCTATGGAGGCACGGCAGTTTCATGGAAGTCAGCAAAATAAAGTGTAGTTGCTACTTCCTCAAATCATTACGCAATTATTGCATTATTTGAAACTGCCAAAGAATGTATTTGGTTGAGAACTTTGATACATCACATTCAAGATTCATGTGGCTTATCCTCAAATCATGATATACTTTTTGAGTATAGTACTGCTTGCATTACATAAATATGTGATGGATTTGTCAAGAGTGACAGAACTAAATTTCACCTAAGTTATTTTACCCACATGAACTCTAAAATAATGTTGAAATAGATATCCATTAGATTTGCTCTAGTGACAATCTTGCATATTTGTTCAATAAATCCATTCTTACTTTCACATTTGAAAAACTTGTATATGGAATAGGGATGTGTCGGTTTGGACTATTACTTCAATCAGGGGAAGCGAATTGATCATCCCTGAAGGATGCAGCCCATAAGGTTTATGGCTGTACTATTTTTCCCTTTGTAAGTTTTTTTTCCCACATGATTTTTACTTATTAAAGGTTTTTAATGAGGCAGCCTACGTGCAATAACTATTAAAATGAGGAGAAGTATTATACGCATTGTACTCTTTTTTTCCTTCGCTAAGTTTTTGTTCCATTGGGTTTTTCTTGGCAAGGTTTTTAATGAGGCAATATAAATAAAGTATATAAAAAGGCGAACATCTAAGGGGGAGTGTTGTAAATATATTAATAAATGGATGTTTCATCGTCTACCATTTTTCTCTTCTAATGAGGATTGATTACGTACATTAAGGAGGATTGATGATGATTGATTTTAGCCTTTTATATTTCATGAACATTTGTATTCTCTTGCCTATAAATAGAGGCTTGTGTAACTTATTGAAAACAATGAAAAAGAGTTGACATTTTGCTTTCACTTTTCTCTTGTCTCTTATTTCTCTCATTATATTCCTGGTAGAGTTTTTTTTTTTTGGTAAGGTAAGGTTGTATTGACTATTCAAATTCGTAGTTACAAAAAACCGGACACAAAAACCATGATCCCACATTGACACAGTGCTAATATGGGTTTAATGGTGACCGGTTGCAAAACAAGCACTACTACAAGTGGAGCAACTAAGGTGCATATAAGAGGCACCCGTACAGAAGGGGGGAAAGCAGAGGGAAAACAAAAAAGGGGGAATGATCGTAGTACAGCAAAATGAGAAACTACAATGAAAAGGAGCACTCCCAAGAGATGAAACAGCATGAAGAACGTTTGACAGTGACCTGATTTAGGGTGCAGGAAAGAATCAGCAGAGGACCAGAAGCAGTGCAGTCCCCACCAGCTAGGAAAGCTCCTTGCAAAGTAGAAGCTGAACAAACTGCTCCTAGATCATCAGGCAGAGAAAACCTGTCAAAACTAGAAAGTGAGGATGGCCCTTGGTGTTCAAAGGGCATGACAGCAAGCCCTCCTTCCAGTACCAGGTCTGGAGCGTAAGACCCAACAAGCAGCCCAGCCAAGGCCCAAAATTCCTCACCAAGACGACACACCACAGAGCTAGCAACACACCAAGATCAGCACAGAAATAGCCCAGCAGCCAGTCAGGGGAACTAGGAAAAAAGAAAACAGAAAAAGAAAGAGGGCACCTCAAAGAGAGAGTGCCAGTACAGACCAGAGGCAGCCGAGGAAGGAGCAGGTAAAACAACACTGACCAGAAGAAGAAGAAGAAAATAGAAAAACAAAACAGAACAGTAAAAAGAGAAGCAAACACAGTAAAACACAGCAGCAACTCTTCACGAGCTCCAACAGGACGAAAGGAGTTCCAGCAGTCAGTATAGGACACTCCACCAGAGCAATAACAACACCCAGAGGAGCCAGCAATACCACCAAACGACCTCCATTCAGCAGGAAACAACCCTCTAGTTAGCTCCACCAATGCCAACAGATCACCCCTGTACTCATAAAACTTCCTATCTGTGAAAGCAAGCATAAGGGCTAAAAAACTCATTGCGAAACCACTTCGAATATGCTAGGAGAGAGCCCCCAATTCCTCTGAATTCTCCTATTGCGGGGATGATCACGAACACCGCCAATCGCAATAGCTTTATCCTTAACCAACTTGGTAAGGTGCCATACAACAGCCGGGGTAACTAACTTCTTGCCACGGAATAGAATGTCATTCCTCTCTGTCCATATAATATGGCAAAGTGCACCTAGAGAAAATCTAGCAATGCGATGGCAAAAGGACCGGCCACTAATATTCTGCTTCGCCCATTTGATAATATCAGGCCACAACCGGTTTCGCCAACCCAAGTTGCACTTAGCAGCCCATAATGCAGCAATGGTACCGGTAATAGAGCAACCGAAGAAAAGATGATTAACTGAGTCTGGAATGTTATGACAAAAGGCGCAAGTTGCATCATCAAGTCTTTGGTGTTGTTGTAGCCTATCCTGGGTGGGTAGACGGTTAAGTGTAGCCAACCACATAATGAAAGAGTATCGGGGAGCGATGGTGTTGTCCCAAATGAAGGAATGCCAATGAACCCGTTGGCCTTTACGTCTTATGAGTTCCCAAGCTGAGGAGACAGAGAACTCCCCAGAATTGTGACCACTCCATAAGCATTTGTCTTCCCTAGTATCCAAGAGGGGAGGTTCCGGGCCAATGAAAGCAAATAGAGTGTCCAAGGTAGGCGAAGGGTCCCAAGAGGAATGGAAGAAGTCGCATACCGAGATGTGACGCGGGATTCTAGAACGGTAAATATCTCTCGCCTCAAACCGTAGGTGAAGAGGCCCCCTATCATGCCAATGGTCGAACCAGAAAGAGGTGGAACAACCATTCCGGATCTCCCACTTGAACTTCATCCCATACTCTTGTCTACAATCAAGTATTTTCTTCCAAGTCCAGGAGCATACACTGGGACGTTTGGCAACCCAAAAGTTGATGTTCTCTGAGTTGATTTCAAAGATCGCCGTTTTCTTTTACTACAGTAGCATATTTATTAAAAATTCATTCCACGTTGACTTCTAAGTTAAAAATATGCTTAAAAACATAAAAATCAAATTTGATATTCACAAAAGCTGTGCACTTGACTGCATACATTAAACTCTAGTATATCACAATTTAAAAGTCTTAAAACATGAGTACACACCATAATATTCGCAAGCCACACGCAACAACAAGCGCAAGCAAAGATCACCACTAATGTCCTTGTCGACTAATAAGCCAAGATTATTCCCAAAGCTTTAGGGGACGGTAGAGGCGAGGCCAATAGGTGGATACGATCATTTCAAAATACAAGGGAAGATGTAAGATCGCGAACAGTACGATAGGGATGGCACCAAACGCGGTGACTGGGATGTAAATCCCCTCGAAATGGTTGCTCAGGATGATGGTAAAAGCAGAGCCAAATGACACCAGCATAAAGGCCAAAGAAAGGAAGAGAAAAGTGAGGCCCAATATCATCTTTGTTGGTAGCGAGTGGAGGAAATCTTCTGCCATACAGCGTGAAGTTAGGATAGCCAAGAACATCAAGGTCGCGGTGACAGAGGTGAAGAGAGCGAGAGCGTCTCCAAGTGCGAATACCAGGAAGGAGCCCCTTTTCAAGAAGATCGGTGTCCCATTTTTATCATCATCGTCAGAATCATGATTGCCTCCTGGTACTGTAAAAGCTGCAGCAAAAGCTACCGTAATGATGAGGGTGGAGACGAGGATACAAGATGATGATGTATCCCTCATCCATTTCCCTGCCTCTTTGAGCATTTCTTTGCGATTTTCTACAAAATCATCAAAGTTCATGCTTTTTGAAATAGGATCGATGCTACTTGGCAACCACCTCTGGAAATATTAAGGAACACCTATCAGTGTAAAATATAAGTAAAAACTACAAAGCGGTTGCAAAAAAATAAGGTGAACCAACCTCAATTTTAAGACTTTTCAAAGAAGGGTCGTCATGCAGTACCTTCAGAAAAATGAAAGTATCAATGTAAATATAAATTAAACAACGAATGGTAAACAAATAAGATGAACCGACCTTAAACCACTGAAGTTCCCTCTGCATAAGAAAAGGTGCTCCACAAACATCTGTCCGTTCACATCTTGGTGACCATTCTACTACTGTCTTCATCAGTTCTTTCCTTGTTTCATCAGTCAATAATGGAATTGTGCCGGGTGAGTTCAGTAGTCTAAACAACTCTACATTCCGTCCTTTCACAACTTCTTTCATCAAAACTTCTGTGAATTTTTTATTCCACGTCAACTCCGGAAAATGCTCGAAACATAACTTGACAATTTCAGAGATTCCACAGGATGCAGCGTCAAAGATAATTTTGGAAAGAGGCTCAAGTTTTTTGGGAGCATTCGTACGATCCTTCATCTCGGTAAGAACAAGATTTGCAAACGCCAGCGAGCACTTGTGCCTCAATCCAATCCTTTTGAACTTTTGATCAGAAGTGCTTCACGTACACCAAATAAGCAATTTTCCAAACGATGAAGGGTTAAAAGGGTTAAATAGACTTTCACATTTGCACCATGTTCTTATATATATGTAGCAGGAAAGAATCAGAAGGTAGTAATTGCGAAAGCAAACTCTATATGGTTTGACAATCAAAATGCATGCATCGTAGAACAGATGGATCTGTCCATGAACGCTCAATGTCATAAAGAAAAAGAGTTATGTTTTTTCCTTAAAAAAATTGGAAGATTCAGTGGCAGATCAATAGATTTGATTTCGATTGATTATTTTTACAAATTTTCCCAAAATATAATACACCGTTTAAACTTAGAATTGAATTTTATCGAAACATATTGTTACATATAAATTGAGAGCGAGTCCACATTACCATCTATGATCTCAAAAATGAACATACTGAAAATTGGTAGATTCAGTGGTGGATCGATAGATCTAATCTCAATTGAATAAATTCACAAATTCGCGTAATGGATATCATACCATTTAGGATTGAATCTTGTCAAATCCTATGATCATTACATACAAAATGAGAGCCAATTGATGTTAGAACCTATGATCCCAACAGGATATACTGGAAATATCAACTTACACTTTAAACTTAGGGATCTCTAACCAGGGATGAAATGAGGTCTTTCCTCAGTAGATACAATTGTAATTTCGTGTACCTGGTTTTGTGGCATAATTCAGGAGTGATATCTTGAACCGCTTAGATGTTGGTGCACCACCTTAAAGAAAAGACAAGCATCATAACAGCAAATTAGGAACTGACGATGAACAGAAATAAGTGCTTTATAAAAACCAAATTTAATCGTGCTTAAATGTGCTAGACAATTTTGGATCCGTCAACCTTTATTATATGAGATTCAATTCTACAACTCCAAATAATTTTACTCGGCCATTGGGCATTAAGTAAGATTTCTTAACTAAATTATTAATGTGCGACATACATCATGGTTTAGATATTAATTTGTATGTAGATGATGTAGTCCCTGTCCCTTCACGTGTTTGTTAATGGGATCCCTGAATGATATTTTTTTTTAGAAAATTAACAGAAATACCTCCAGTCGTCTTTGTCCCTGTGGAGTTGTCAAATGATGTGTCGATCATGCATAGAGGGATACCTATAACTGAGAATAGATAAGAGGGATCAGAGACTCTATCTTCGTGGATGAAGTTGCTTGGATTGTGCGCATCTGATAAATACAAGCGCAAAAAGTACTTACATCTGTCAATAACTTTTTCCCAAAAAGTGAGTCTAACTCCACTACGGAAGTTCGACTTCATCTTTGCCAAGCATCCCAAAAGGCGAATGTTTTCGTCAGGCGACGCCGAGCCTTTGTATCGGTGAGCCAAATACAAGGCTATGTCTTTTGAGACGACAACAACAACAACAAAAAGTTAAATCCAAGTAAACAGTAAAGGAAATGATATGAGAGGAAGAAATCTTTACCCAAATGGCCGGCCCTAATAAGCCGTGACATGATATCACGCGACGGGAAGGATTTTGAACGTTTCGCCAGATACCCGATAACCTCCTTTTGCCTAGGAGCATGCGTAGTAGCAATCCGCAACGCATTGCTTACACTCTCAGATTCAGATTCAGCATCAACATTTTTTAGTAATTCCTTTACCATTTTAATGCTACCTTCAAAGGCAGCGAGGGGTAATCTGACCTCGAGATCCTTACATTCTGGAGGGGTGTGCTTGATGAGTTTCTTGACCAATTGATATTGTGAGGCCCTGATCGCAACATCGAGCACAGTAAAGGATCCATCTTCTCCGATCATAACTTTAGCCGTCATCGCTTCACCATTGTCATTGAGGATTTTCTCAATAGTTTTCCAATCACCTTTCTGTGCGGCTACAAACAACGGTCGATACTTTTCATTGACCACTGGTGATTGCTTAACCGCACAAACTG
This sequence comes from Rhodomyrtus psidioides, assembly GCA_021437785.1. Classification (NCBI taxonomy): domain Eukaryota; kingdom Viridiplantae; phylum Streptophyta; class Magnoliopsida; order Myrtales; family Myrtaceae; genus Rhodomyrtus; species Rhodomyrtus psidioides. The sequence continues at coordinate 7,219,361 of JAILYB010000027.1, read as the reverse complement.
CACATCAGAAGTCGTTAGTCTTTCGTACTTCTGTGACCATTGCACCTGCTCAAAGATCCTAATGAAATGCAGATGCAAGCGAAGGGGTGTTGTCTACTCAACAAACCTTTTCCTATGAGCACGTACGTCTAATCTTTAACTGTAAAAAGTTCTTCCTTTTGCGCTGTCTCAATTATAATTCTGGATATTGTTTATATTTCAAAATTAAGAAAACACTATATATTTTGATTGAAATGTATATGCTATGACATTAAAAATGTTTAAGATTAAAAAAAGTTTTAAAAAAAAGTACAGAAAAAATTTATGAAAAACAAAACTTAAAAGTTCAAAGTGACAAATCTTTAGTTGCTAGCGATTACAACGAGAAGCTTTATTAGTTGTTGTGCTTTCGGAACTCATGTCTACATGAGACTCTTTACAACCAAAATGAGAAATGGACCTAAATAACCTTAAAAAAATTAATCACAGTTTGTATGCTTTGGATCATCTCTAAACATGACTAGTTTCAGGCTTGTTATCTAGATCATGAGATCTTTCTCTCTTTTTTTTTCTTTTTTTTTAAGATAGGTAATGTATCATGAATTAGTTTTTTAGGATCTAAATTTCATATCTTGGGCAATATTTCTCGTTGCCAAATTGATTTGAAATGTCACATTTGTATATAGTGAAATCTAAAACATTTACATAAGAAAATTCATAATGCATGAAACACAAGATTCAGAGAAAATGAAAACTAATTTTTCCAAGCGACAAACCTTCAGCTGGTCCTTGACCGACTTGGGGGGCTTTAATAGTTACTTTGCCTTCTGAACTCACATGTACATGAACCTCTTTGTCACCAAAAGGAGAAATGAAAATAAAATAACCTCAGAAAAAAATAATCACACTTGGTATGGTTTAGATTATTTATAGATGACTAGCATCAGGCGCATTCATTTCCTTGTAATTTTTGTCATACACTTATATGATAAACTTATAAAAAAAAATGTATATAGCTTTAACCTTTAGCTTTCGATTGACCCATGATCCTCAGATCCACTTCAAACGAATTTGGTCTGCCACCGTCTTGAGAATCTTCATCAATTGTCGTGCCTTCTGAACTTACGGGAACCTCTTTTTTGCAAAAAAGAAAAAAAAAAACATAAATAACCATTTCAAAGTGTTTTGAAGCGAGAAAAGCCACATCGCATGAAAAAAAAAATGATTTATGAAAAACGAAAATTAAAAGTTTTGAAATGACAAACCTTTAATCGTTGATTGAATCGTGATCCCCTGGGAGTCTTTAGATGAAGTTGGTTTGGAACCCTCTTGGGAAGCTTTATCAATTGCTATGCCTTCTGAATTTACGTCTATGCGGGCCTCTTTGGTTCAAAAACATAAAAGAACATAAGTAAATTTACAGAATTTACTGTCCTTCTTGGTGCACGACCATGTCAGAAATTTTCACTAAAATTTTGTGCAAAGGTTTAGGACTGTTTAGATAATTTCCTTGTAATTAACGAGACAATGATCGACAAAAAACAGTTATCATCATCAACATCTATAAGGGAACTTGTGGAGCCAAGTCAACATCAGATTTGGACCTGAAGTAATATATTTGCCTGTGGACTGTGTACCAGAGTGGAATGGTCATGCCCAAATTTTGTGGAGGCATTTTTGGGAATGAAAACTTGAAAATTGAACATTTCCTCTTACCAAATTTTATATCAGTTTCCCCACAAATTATCTTAGGTTCAACTTGTTGAGCAGTCAAATATTAGTTGTCGATGAAATTGCCTATATCACCTCGATATTAACACACAAAAACCAAGTCTTCTCCAAATTTGCCATTGCCTTAGGGGATCAAATCAGAGCAACAAAGGAAAGAACAGAACAAACCTGCCAATGGTTCCAAAACCGAACTGCCGTGGGTATCCATACTGGAGTTCGAGCATGTAAAAATCTAAATCCGAGAAGTATTTTATGTGGTTGAAGTCCAAGTTTGAGCTCTGTTCTCGTGGGTCGCCTCTCTTATATACACCGGTTTGGGGATGGGGGCATGCAATCCCTACCAAGATTTTTCCTTGGCTCCCACCCACCATTCGGGAGACCGGATCCCCTGCCCATTTTTTGCTGGACAAGGGGATCCCCACCATTCAATAGGGGGGGCCCACCTCATTGAATGGTGGGGATCACCCTGTCAAAGTTGGGGCCCCCCATGTGGAGGGTGGGGATCCCCTGCCAAGGTTGGGATGGAGTCAAAGTTCATGCTGTGGATGACGCACCATTCTCTTATCCTGAATGACGACTTCATTTCCGAAGTTTATGACATCAAAAATTCTATGGAAATTTGTTCTATTCACAAAAGTGTGAATTTGGAAAATTTACATGAAAAAATAATAATAAGCGTCACGTTCCTTGCTTTCCACACAGCATGTTCCTAGGGATCTTTTTACAAGTGTCACATTCATTCACCTTTTAAAAAACTAAGGAAAATGAAGAGGAAAAATCTAGATGGAAAGTTAATGAATGGAAGTAGTAAAAGCAAAGACGAACGTTTTTCATCTGCGCCGTCAGACACGAGCATGTTCGAAAGTGTGAAATCATATATGAAATTGAGGACTCTTCTCGAACTGTATACACGCCATGCGAGAGGAAAGAGAGAAAAGCGAGTTGGAAGATCATTGGCCTATGGCAATTTACTCCATATGTTTTGCTGAAAATGAATGATTTGCAAGATATTTTTCCAAAAATAGCCGCTAATATCTCTTGCAAAATGAATGAACCAATAATAGTTCCTTTGTCTACGAAAGTATTTGATCATGAATTCTAGGTGATAGTGAATATATTTTATTGATTAATTATTTGAAGTGGTGCAAGAAAAATATTTTTCAAATCATTGCTTTTCGTGATCCAATAATGATGAGAAGAAGTTAATATTGTATAGTGTAAAATTGAGGATATGCCAAACTTCTACATGATCCAATAATAGTGAGCACTTACAGAGTGCTTTACATATAGGTAAGATGTAACTAGCTAAAAGTAATGGCCCATACAAGTAATAGGACACAATAATGCAAGCCAAATGGCCGACAGAAGATGACATTGAAAACAAGAATGCTACCAAAGTTTCTCACCAAAAGTGCCTTCTGTTAAGCAATATTCTTCTGAAAATTTTATTCTGACAAAATTATCTTATTTAACAAAGAATCTCGTTAATGCTCTAAAATACTTTATTGTAGGTACAATACATGAATGAAAAAGTCTGCACTATTCCAGAACCTAGTGTTCAAACTGAAGACGAAGTCGCCATCTATTTGTTTATGAATAAGTTAAATCATAATATTAAGATGGATTGGAATATCACCCCTGAAGATTCAATCTTTATCTTTGGAGGAGAACTTTATCAAGCTCATATTCACAGTTCTAATATGTTCAAATTCAAGAGGCTATTCTACTTCTGAACACTGCTTCTAAATCATGTTCAGATTCTACAAAAAACTCTTTCTAAATTTTGAAGACCCACGTTAGCGTGTTTCCGTTTTGGCTACATTATTTATAAAATTTGTAGTCTTTGATTGACAATATTATTCTACAAACAGATTAGTAGAATATCGTTGATTGGATATTATCCTCCATGGGACAAGAAAACTTCTATATTTGAATAACTTTACTTATGAAAACTAAAGATCTAGTTATATGGATGGTTAAATGTGAAGGGTTCATATTTCACACCAGTGGCTATAAAATCTCTCCATATGCAACATCTTCTAATCAAGATTGATGAAGTACAATATCTTCTAATCAAGATTTATGAAGTCCAATATCTTCTAATCAAGTTTGATGAAGTCCAATAAGTGATGAAAGAGCGTTCCTTCAAAGAATGTTTGCAACGGGTAGTTTGATGTTGAAGGAGTATAAAATGAGATCTATGGTGACTATTGCAGTGCCATCATAGCTACGAATTTCAAAGTACTTGAGTTTTTCAGATTTAATATACCTGTTCTTGAGAATCAGACACTTAGGCTCTGTTTGGCAATGTTTCTGTTCCCGTGTTTCTGTCCTCAGTATTTCTATTCCCGGATGATTTTTTAGAATCAGAACGTGTTTGGTAACTGCTAAAATTTTTGTTCCAGGAACAGAAACGCGTTAGGTAACTGCATAAAATTTTTGTTCTCAATTTGCATTTAAATTAAATAATTATATTTGATGACAAAGAAAAGAGAAAATAATTAAATCAAATAGTGATTAAGAAAAAGAAAAGAAAAAATAAAAAAGAGTTGCGAAAAAGAAAGTTAATCTTTTTTAGATTTAAAAATACCATCTTAAAGAGGAAATTGAAATAAAAAGATCAACTATATTTGTGTATTTTTCTGACCACGAATGATATTTTTCTAATTTTTTGGGTATTTTATAATTAAATAAATTTAAAAAACATGAAAACTATTTTTAATTCAAAATTGGTTCCTAAGGCTCAGCCAAGGCTTTCAAAGTTTATTTTGTAATTTTTATGATTTTTTTTATTTTTAAATTAATTTTAAAAATAAAAATAAAAATAATTATAATTATAATTATAAATCATGTTTCAACAAGAACTGAAAGTATCGATGAAAAATTCATAGAAGTATATCGTGGAAAACAATGATTTGTAAAATTGTTCCGGAACAAAAAAATTAACTTTTTTTTGTTCTGAAAAGTGGTCTAAAAGTGTTCGGAACACAGAATCGGAATCATAATTATTTGCATTATCAAACATATTTTTCCCGGAAACAGAAACAGAGAAACGGGAACACTGCCAAACAGACCCTTAATATGTGAGAGACTCTTTGTGAAAGTGTGTGATCATAAACACTTGCAAAGCCATCATTGATTCCTCCTATAGAATCCAGCCAATTCACTGTCAATGTGGGAGAGTGTACGTAGGCTTATCTAAGTTGAACCACTATAATCCCTATGTGCAATTTCTTTTATCCCTGAATTCTTTATTTATTGCATATTGTTCAAAATCTCTTTCTTAAAATCATACAAATTCTGGATTTGTGATTAATTTGATTTTTCTATTTCACGATTTAGAGTAAAACTGGTTCAAAATCATCTATTCAATACCTTTAGATGATATTGCTGATACACCACCTTTTTATATGCAAAATTGTAAATTTAGAAAATTTACTAGAAAAAAGATACTACTGCAATTTCAAATGATCATTTTTTGTCTTTTTCTTTCATCATCCCCTGATTTGCAAACAACATATTTCAGAGGACTTTTATTCAGTGTTCTGGCAGTATGAAAAATCATACTGCTGATGTAAGCAATGACGTCATACGAACAATGATAAAAGACTAGGCGAGGATGTTGCATTCTTTGACTTCAATGACATCTTTAAGTTGCCCGACGTGGGGCCAAAATGGCCGGGTTGTACAAAAAACGTCCTTGCCTGACACGCCTACAATATACGGATACGTGATTACCTGTTCTCAATCATGTCTACGTTCAATTTCAACGATGCACGAGAAAAACATCTCATTTTTATTTTTTGAGTTAATATCACGAAAAATTTCAAATTAATACACGTGTAATAAATTTATTTTAAATTATTTTTTTGATAAAAAATTTCATACATGTGTAATAAATTTATTTTTGTTGTGACGAAACGCGGAAAACAAACACAGAACAACAAGGATTTACGTGGTTCGATCAAGGTGATCTACGTCCACGGGCGAGGCAAAACGAGATTCCACTATAATCAAGGAGAGTGCAGATTACAAAAGTCGTTCTCAGCGACTGAACAAAGCTCACAGCTTACAAATCTATCAGATGACGAAAAAATCGCCGTACAGCAAAATAAACCCTAGCCGCAGTAGTAAATAGGGCCTATCGGTCCAACTCTCCGCGTCACGAACCAAATCTCAATTTTCTCTCCAATTTTGGGTCGCACAAAATATGTCGGGTCGGGTAATTAACCGGGCCGAGTACATAAAATTCAAGACATATTTAATAATTTTAAATTATTTTTTTTTGAAATTTTTAATGATATTAACTTAAAAAATAAAAATGAGATTGAACTTGAACGTAGACATGATTGAGAACAGGTAATCACGTATCCATATATTGTAGGCGTGTCAGGCAAGGACCCCGCCATTTTGGCCCCACGTTGGGCGACTTAAAGATGTCATTGAAGTCAAGATGCGACATCCTCGCCTAGTCTTTTACCATAGTTCGTATGACGTCATTGCTTACATCAGCAGTAGAAAAGTTGGAGATTCGAATTCCTTACCAGCATGGTAGGGAATCATTAATATCCACTCACATGGAGGGTGGGGATGTTAATGGGAGATGATTTCCATGGGGATGTTAAGGAAGTCGCCCTCGTTGGTGCTTCTTTCATGGGACAGGCACTGACCACGGCGACTGGCAGCCGAGCCTCCCTACCAACCAGCGAGGTCGAGGCCGTCGGCGAGCTTGCAAGGCTCAGCCGAACTCAAGGCTGGCGAGGCGAGCCTCCGCCTCCCCAGACCGGCGAGCTCGTGGCTCCCCTCGTTGTTGACATCTAAATTTTAATTTAGGTGGGAAATTCAATCATTCATTTAAATATAAAATGAGAGTTGGTCATAATTATCACAAAAAATAATTCGTTTTCATGCATTGCATATTTAATTTAGTTTTTTCATGCATTACGTTTGCATCATATTGTAGCGACGGCGAGGCGCTTGATTTTAATTTGACAGGCAATGGACTAGATCTCACATTGTAGAATTTGAAGACTAGATAGGGAGCGGTGGTCGAAATACATAAAGCATAGAGGTTGTGAACTGAAAATTAGGAGGCCCTTTAGTGCTTTAATTTAGGCTAGGTTCGGTGGATTTAAAGCTTAGGTCATTAAAATGTTTTGGACTTAAATTATATATTTAGTTTGTGGACAAACTCATGGAAAATAAAAGAGAGTTAAGCCCATACTCTCATGGGAACGAATCGTCTAACCTTGAACCTTCCTACCCTTTGCATCTCAACCCTTCATTTTTTTTCTTTTTTAAACCTTTCCCCCCTATAAAAAGGGGGGAGGGTCTGGATTCCTCTGACCTTCAGTGCGAAGGTCGGAGGATTCGGATCCCTCATGGGTACGTGGGTCGACAACATCAGAATTAGGGAATACGAGTTTAGTACATGAAGATTGCGAGGAATGAGCCCATGAATATCTTTAAACCCTAGTCTTTCTTATAAATAGAACACTAAGTCAGAGAGGAAAGAGAGGCCACTAAAAAATTTCTTATACGGCAAGACGAGGTCACCGATTGCAATACCCGGCCATCCATTACTTACATTGGATGGAGGGGAGGCGACATTGGAGCTATGTCCCATGAAGTCCAAAACCACCGATTGAGGGAGAGAAGGGTACCCTGTCTTCATAAAAATTTCATCTTCTCGTCATCTTTTATTATTTCAATTCTTTGATCTCATGTGCAGGGCCACTACAATTGTTTCATACGGCCAAGTTGTGAGAGAAAAAAAAAGGAGGGGTCTTCATTCCAGGAAGGGAATAACACAGCCATTTGTTGAAAAATTCTACATGCCCAAAGTATGCATTGACGATCTCGGTGAAGGGCCGAAGGAAAGAGAAGCTCCTGTAGACCGGTCACCGAACCAAGCATACGACCGGCGCCACCAATCCAGAGTCGTCATCCATCGGTTCCGGCTGAGCTAGCCTTCCTTGACGAGCCTGGAGGGGTCCTGCCGCAAGTCCCCATTGGTGGTCACGCCATCTTCCTCCAAGTTCATGTACTGAATATACAAAATGGAAGTAATTGGGAGGTGGAGCCTTGCAGAGCAACAAGACAAAGCCAAGAGATAGGATGGTGAATATGTTCTTCACGTTTGAAGGCCAAGTGTTTATTGTTTTGTCTTCCTCATCACTCAAGTTAAAATATTCAGCAATTGTTCCTCCGTAAATTGTCACCGGACTACCACTGGGACATCATATCTTGTCATCTTTAGACACCAACTCATCGTCAAAGGAGATCGTGAGTTTCTGGTCAAATTAGGGGATTTTTGTCTATTACTGATTGTGGAAATTGTTTGGTCAAATCAAAAGACCAAAGAAAAACAGGTTGATCCCCTTTGGCAAATCACGAGTTTAGCCGTACACTGACAGTGCCTCTCAAGTAGCCGCGCCGAACCTGTTGGTTCACGATCCTCCATTGTTGTGCCAAGCAACTCTCCATTCGATCCGTGGACGTGTTCAAATGGGAAATTGAATGTCCTAGCAATATTCGAAATAAGGTAATTTTTTATCGTCCATTGATTCTTATGATATCTTTGCCTATTTTTAATTGATTTGATATCAATGTGAATATTTCATTGGAATTTCTCATATTTTTACTTATCTTGCCAATTTTGAATGATTTGCAATCGAGATACAAATTTTTGATCGGAAAATTGAAACATTTTTGTGCAAATTTTTCTGAATACAAAATACCTAAATCAAAATTAGAAAAATTTAGTCGATCTGACCTATCACCGCTTAGGTCCGATTTGCTATCTTCAAAAGGCCAATTTTTAATTTGGAATGGGGATATTTTCGGAAAAAATTGAAAAGGGATGATGGTCGTGATCTTGTCGATTTCTTTCCTTATCTCGTCATGAATATTATTGATGGATTGCTATCTTGATTTGGCTTGCCATATTTCGAAAACTCCTAAAAGATTTTAGTAAGATATGGTTTCCTAGAAACCCTATCTAATTGAATTTTTTAGGAAGATAAGGTTTCCTAGAAAACCTTATCTCATTAAACTTTAAGCATAAAAATCAAGATAATGAAATCTTCAGGAAATCCACCATATTGGCCAAGAATAAAAAAGGAAAGAAAAAAAATCACATTTATGCATATCTTATCATGTTGCATATTTCATATAGTTTAGGATAGCATATATTTAATATTATACATACCTTATCTTTTTCTGCATTATCTCTTGCATATCATATTTTCGAGTATCACCTCATATATTTGTTGACACCTGATTTTTGACCATTTATTATTGTGATTTTTATTCTTTAAAATTAATTAAAAATATAAAAAAAGTCATAAAATCACAAAATCAACTTTGGAAGCCTTAGCCTAGCCTCAGGAACCAATTTTGAACAAAAAATATTTTTTGGTATTTTTTTTAATATTTTTCGAATTTATTTAATTATAAAAATACCCAAAAAATCAGAAAAATACCATTCGTGGTCAGAAAAATACACAAAAATATTCAATAATTTTGTTTTAATTTCCTCTTCGAGTGGGTCATTTTAAAATATTTGAAAATTCGGCTTGGGTCACTATGTTCCTTCTGCTGACACCTAAATTTTGATCATTTTATTTTATTTTATTATTTCTTTTATCATTATTATTATTTTATCTTTAAGGAAAAACATAATCATTTAAAGAAAAAGCAAAAGAAAAGAGGGATATTTGACCAATGATGTTGTCTTGGCTTTTATTTTTATTTTATTTTATTTATACTATTTTATTTTATTTTATTTTATTTAATATTATTAATATTATTATTGTTATTTCCCCTACTCACACGCTCCCTCAACTCTCTCTCTCTCCCACGGCCGAGAGGACCACGACCAGGAACTCTCCTCAAAGACCGAACGCTCATCTTCCTTCTTCCTCTCTCCTTCGGCGATCATCCATGCGGCGTCCATCAACGACAACCACCACCACCGGACCTCCTCCATTTTTCTACCACCTCGTCACCACCGTTTCGGCCGTCGCGCGCCGCCAGAGGACCTAGAATCAGCCCGAGGACGCTCTCTGCTCTGTTTTGGCGCCGGGAGTTGCTTGGGCTCCGACAGCCTTCGAGGCCGCTTCCGATCGCCACCAGCTCATCACCAGACCTTCACCACATCCTCTTCTGTCCGTCGAAGGTCACCACCACCGTCGCCGCCGTCCGGAGCCACCGGAAAGCAGTTGAAAGCTGCTCGGGTGTCCTTGCTCTGTTTCGGGCCGGGACTGCAGCTACTTATGTTCAGCTGCTCCGTGCCTCCTCAGCCCCCCCCACAACCACCTTCTACCGTCACCATACCATCCTCAAGAACCCTCTGACGTCCCTTCACGGTCGCACGCCGCCACAAGCCGTCGGAGAACCTCGAGCAACCAGGAAATCGAGACCTGCTCTGTTTTCTGCGACTACTTTGTTCCAGTCGATTCTTCCACGTCTCTGCCGCCTCCAGCTCGTTCCCTCCGGCCACCATGGACCACCACCGACCACCTGCGACCTCCCTTGACGTTCCCTGAGATCCCACTAATCGTCAACGTCTAGCCCTACCCCTGCTCCCCCCGCCAACTTCGCCGCCTACACCGCCGTCTTCCAACCCCACGACCGCATCATGGGCCTCGACCTCCCCTCCGACGGACACCTCATCCACGGCTGCTACACCTCCGGCGGCAAGAAGATCTCCGCCACGTCCACCAGCTCTGAGAGCCTCCCAAGCCGCATGAACAGCCTCGCTCCCCTGCCTGGCATGTCCGCCCAATTCTGGCCCGAGTGCCCTGTTTGGGCCTGGATCATGGGCCAACGAGCTGGCTCGTTTCTTGGGCCGTGTCCTGCGAGGTTGACCCAGCGACTGGGCCATTGTGCCAGAATCCGTAGGCCACGTGGGCCGGGAGATTGGGCCGATTATCCGAGTTTTGCCCCGTGATCCGATCAAGTTCGAGGGAGAATAGCGCATATCGGGGCTTGGCAATTAAAGATCGATGTCCAATCAGGTATATTTTGCGTACCCGATTCGTATATTATGGTTATTTTTCTAAAATATTGTCATTATATATTTGATTTGCAAGTACTTATTCCTATCTAGAGGTCGGCTTGTTTAGTCGGTTAAGTGTTGTATGTTGTCGTATAAAATATTTTCCAAAAATGATAAAAAAAAATAAAAAAAAATAATAATAATAAAAAATTCAAAAATCAATAAAAAAAATAGAAAATCATAAAAAAATTCAAAAAAATTCGGAAAATTCAGAAAAATTCTAAAAAATTCCAGAAAATACGAAATGGCCACATTCAACTGGCCATGACCTGTTCCGGGTCTTTCGACCCCCGGTCTTTCCAAAAATGACGGTTTTGCCCTTCCGGCAAACCGTCTTCCAAAAAAAAAATTCTAGAAAAATCCCAAAAAATAGGAAATGGCCACAATCAATTGGCCAAGGCTCATCCCGGGTGTTTTGAACCCGATCATTCTTAAAAATGACGATTTCGCCCTTTGGGCGAATCGTCTTTCAAAAATTGACGATTTTGCCCTTCGGGCTAAATCGCCTCCAAATCTTTCCATTCTACCCCGGTCTGAAATCACACCTTCCATAAGCCCTTATGGCTATGCTAGGAGGCCATTGACTTGAATTGATGTGCATTGAAGTGATTTATTTATGTACTTGATTGTGCTTTCATTTAAATTGATTGTGATTGATAGGAACAGTCTTCCAATCTGCATGAAACCCTGAATCAAGCCTACCTCACCTAAAATCGCGCCTGCATGAGCTCTTAGCTAGGAAAATCACTCGCGTTAGGTATCGAAAGGGCGTTGGTAATGACACCAGCGTAACCAAGTCCCCGAACCCAAAATCTCTGGTTCCGCAGAACTGATCGATCTCTCCCAATCGGTCAGTAAGGTTTCCGGTCTACCCTCCAAGAAAGACCGGTGGCGACTCCAAATGCATGCACAAGTTGCACATGCCACCACGACCACACTAAGGTCGAAAGCGATCGACTGTTATCGTCGAATCCCTTCGAAAAATACTCCCGCCGCGATTTGGTATGGGCCTGGGAGGGCCCGCGCCGATCCAAGACCCGCGATCGGTAATCCATTAGCCGCGTCCGCTTTCGGACGGGTCGCGACAGCTGGCGACTCCGTTGGGGACACTGTGTTCTAGAACCTATGGTTCTAGACCCCAAGTGGACTTAGGCCGTAATTAAAACGCTGAGTGATTTTTCTAACCCTGCAGGCACCCTTGAAGGTGAGGTAAGTCCACTCATGGTAGGTGTTATATGTTTTTGCAGATTGGAGTGATAAGGGGGGGTTAGTCTGTGATTAACATTGTCTTATGCAGATTGACGTAGGAATGAATGATTGTGTGTATGTTTTATATTGAAGCGGTGATTGTTAAATAAGATGCATGTTTATCGCTTTTGCACGACACCGAAAATACACACAACCGCGCCTAAAACCCCGGGCGCCGCCTATAGGAAAACAATAGAAGGGATTGAAAATGGAATCTCCGTGAGGAAAAACACGGGGTAATCCACTTTTCAATTCTGCTCATTTTGAACTATGGATCGAGCCCCAATGCAACGATAGTTGTGCAATGGAATCGGCTCTTTCTAGAACTCGAGGTGGGAACCTTGACCCTAGATGCCAAAACCTCTGATTTTTAGAAGTTTCCCATCACTTGTCTCATGCGCATGTCTTTGGGCGGTTGGTACACCTAAAACCGCACATAAGTCGACGAGTTGGGTTGGTAAGACTCTCTATTTCCCCTCAAATCTATTACAGTTCATATAAATATAGGCATTTCATTCATTGCATTCTGGTGATTGGATTAAATGCCATTTCAAGGATAGATATGTGTGTTTTTCCCAAACGTCCTTGATAGAAGACAAGGAGGATGATATCCCATGGCGAACACCGAGTGAGCAACAAAGGAGCCTACTATGGACATTATTGAGATATCGTCCAATGAAGATGACGAGTTGGGGCAAGTGATCCGGAAGTCACAGATCGAGCTTGGGGCATCCTTGAACGTTAGGATCACATTCCTTTGTTTTATTTTCCATTACTAATCCTCTTGTATAGGGTTTATTTTTATCGAAGTTTTCTCTATCTCACCCCTTAGAGTGATTGTATTAGGGATCTATTGGTGTATACATTCAGATAGAGCTTGGTTGTATTTCTTTTGACGGGTCATGGGAATGTGATAGTGGCATTTTCTCTAATCATCCGAATACTCCCAAGTCAAGTTTATAATTCCTTTAGAGGAAATTAAAATTAGAAGTCTTGCACGACCTTTTGGTCGTATAGGGCAATCCAACCCCAATTTCGCTAGAAGGAATTATACACTTGAATCGGTTCATGCATGTGTTACGCCACTGGTAATCCACGATAATTGATCAAGAGTACCGGCATTGTTTCGAATTTAATGACGAGATAGAAGAAAAGACAAAAAATATATGTTCATCCATTGCCATGTCATTCATCATATTTTCGAAATTGCATATACCCATGCATTATCATTTTTTTTCCGAGAATCATTATTGCATTTGCATTATCACATTTTTACGCCACGTCATTCCACATGCCTTAGTTAATTAGTCAAATTTTGCATATAGGAAAATATGACTTTAATTCCGCATTTATATCATTCATGCATTGCATATAAAAAGAGAAAACAAAAAAGTTGCATTTTCTGAGCTTCAAATTGATTCAATCTGAGTCGTCAATTTAGGACATCTCACATAGAATTAAGGTACCGAAAGGGCATTAGCTTTAATTAGTTAATGTAATCAAGTCCCCGAATCCACAATCTCTGGTTCGTAGGAATAAAATAGTTCTTCCGCTATTTTATTTAGGTTTCTAATCAACCTACCAAAAATGATTAGTGGAGACTCCAAACTCTAAATTATTCTGATTAATCTAAGTTGCGATTTGGTAGGGCTTGGGAGAGTCCGTATTATGTTAGTCATTAAAATTAACCTAATAATCCATTAGCCTAGAAATTGCCAATTTTTTAGGTCGCGACAGCTTGGCGACTCCGCTGGGGACAGTTTTAATTTTTCGAAAAAATTTAAGACTTAATTGGTTCACATTAATTTTTCGAAAAATTAAAAACTTTAGTGGACTTAGGCCTAAAGAAAATTCCATGGATGTCTCGCCTTTAGCGACCTTGATTGAATCTCACATTTTAAGGTGTTAAATGTTTGTGCAGATTTTGGAGTGATAAGGGGCGAAGTGTTTGCTAACCCTTTTTCTGCAGATTGGAGCAGGAATGTATGTTTTGGAGATTATATTGGAGCGCTGTTTTGATATAAACTCTTGTGCATGTCCTCTACTCTTTTGCATTTACACATAGCACACACAACCCGACATTGGACTTGAATGGCTAGCCTTAGGATGGTATTTGATTAGGGACACTCTGGCCATCACCATCTGGCCTGAGTCTCTCTCTTCAAGTTCCAAACTCTTTCAAATCGGCGCCATGATTCATCACCCCTGTCATTCACCATGTGATACGGGTCGATACTTGGCTGAGCCGGATGTCTACGGGGGATCCTGATTCAATCACAAACCAAGGTGATTCAATCTGGGTATCCCTGGGGCTCCACCTTTGTCAAGCCTTACTAGATAGAAATCGAACCTCATGTCGCATTTCATGCACATGTCTATGTGGTTGTTTATTTCACATGTCTAAAGGCGGTATTCTCTTGTACCCTTTTTCTCCGGCTTACTTATATTTTGGGTCGGTCCATGACTGTTAGTTGTGTCACTTACAGTCAGTAATTCAATTCTGTTTTCTTTCTAACCTCTCATTGTTAATTGAATTTTTGCACCATTTTTCGGTTGGAATCAATCTTGAGCTTTAAATGAAAAATGTCCGTCATCTATTGAGAGAAAAATTTTGGTGACAATCCATCATGTTTTCTATTTAATACGAAATTAATGGCCGTGGTGGAGCAGGCTTGAATTTCTCACATTTTTTAGACTCCAGATTATTTTGCAAAATGACCCTAATGAACGATCTCATTTGCTGAACCATGAAACATTAAAGTTGTAGGTTGATATTTCAACTAATAACCTGAAAAATTTCAGATTTTAATTCATACTTTAAAGGGGTTCTTTGTTCATTTAACCACGGGCGGACGAAATAGTTTTTTGGATAAAAATTTCTCAAAGATGCATTAAACTGGAATAATCGGTTCACTTTTAGCTCAATCACCAAAAATGAAAGTTGTTCATCATCCTCTCGGCTAAGAGCTCGTAAATTTTCACATCATTTTTACAGTCAAAGATTGTTCACGAATTTTCTTCCGAAATCCGAAGAAACTGGAATTTCTGATCAGGATCAAGGTCAAGTTTTGAGTAGTGGTTCGGTCTAGAGTCATGGATCGACAAGTCATTTTCATTGATGATACTCATTAGATGATTATATTTTGCAGGTAATTTAACACAAATACCTTGCGAACATATATTAATTGATCAGGGCCACTCATGAGCGCCATCATCAAACAGGCTCCCCGAGTGATCAGGCGGTAGACCATTCGTTTTCATACAATCCCTTGCATGGATATTTTTCTTACTTCTTAGGTGTTTAGTTTGTGTTTTCCAATTCCTTAGGCTTTCTTTTGAACCATGTTGCGCCTTAGGACTTCAGTTCAAGAAAATGCAATCTGATTGATTCATGATCTATAAAAAAATATAAACCCTTTTCAGCATTTTTGGAATCTTGATGAAGTGTCCCAAACTGACCCGATGACGATAACCAACGATCGAACAATCTGTCATTCATAGTAAATATTGATGGTTGGGCTTCTCAAAAATCATCGTCCCAAGGGTTTCGAAAACAAACTTTTTTCAAGAAAAAATTTCAGAAATGGCCAACATCTGGTTTAACTTTGGTTGTCCTACTGACCCATCTACTATATGTTTTAGAGTTAATTTAGGGGCAAGGGGGCAGATTCTTAACTTTGACCATGCATCAGCCCGATCAATTCTAGGATGGTCCCGCACATGACGATCAAGCAATTGAAGCATGCTCCACATACTTGGCCAGTTCTGTGCTGCTTTTGATGTCCCCTGATCAACCTAATGATGGTACTCGGGCCAATCCTTAGCCGATCCCTTGATCGACTCACCAAATCACATTACGTTGGTGAATTCATACACCAGTCCATTGGCCAGTCCAAGCAAATCCATGCTTCGCTCTCAACTGATCCTTTGATCATGCTCTGTCAATCGAAAAGGGGACGATACCAAGGCCACCCAATTCCAAAGGGAGTATCTTTTGCCTTGCCCGATCATTATTGGAAATGACTTTCTTTTTCCTTCTTGCAGGTATCAAGTTAGGAAACATGTTTTCGATTGCTATCACTAAAACAAACCGACAGTCAGGAACTTCTCAAAATATTGCTCATTCCATCTTTTAGCAATCCTATTCATGTGCATTTTTCAATGCAGGATCTGGTATGGAAACAACTGGTTTGCCAATGGTCGAAGTCACATTCCTAGCACTGGCCATGTTTGGGGGTAATCTCGCATATTGGCAAAGCTATACGTCATCCTAATTGAAAATAGGGGCAAGCAGACCCCGACTTGAAAAGGGAGTATATTTCTCTATTTCACATTATTTTAAGGGTGACTCTTTCCATCTCGCAGGAACGTGAAACCGACCATGACGGTCATGATATTTGAACGGGGGCAACTGTAACATATCAAGTCTTACTCGACTCCTTCACACATATGATTTCCTTGCTCTGGGGCAAGGATAAAAACGAGCTAGTCCCCAACCTGAGGAGTAGGATCCCTCAGTTGTTTGATTTTCTCATATGTTATGGGGCAACTTAAATCCACCCCATTTCCAGAAAGTATCTTGCATTCTTGCGTAGTTTGATTCCTGAGCAAATGCACATATTTTTTGAAATATGACTAATGCTGAAAATTGACATGTTCACATGCTTGAAAATGCTCACACATTCCTTGGTTTATGCATGACTGTTTTCATGTTTAATTTACCGACTCTGAGCAGGGAACATAAACTACATGTGATGCATCGAATGTACAGGATGGGGCATGACAGAATGATGAAAGGCAAACCATTTCCATACATGTCCCCTATTTTAACCCCTAGTGAGTTGAGTGGTATTATTCCACATTCTTCAAGGCGAAGGGTTTTCTCGCGAAAAGTACGATAGCCAAAATGACAGAGGCATTCATTTCTCTATCCCAAACACTACAGGTTATCATTGATTAACCACTTTGAGCGCCGATTTCATTTCTTACCCCTGTCAAGAATCACCCCACATCGAGGCTCAAAACGAGGTAATTTCAGAAGCAGAATGAGGTAAATTGTTAGAAATTTTCTTGCTCAGACTAACATCAATCTTCGGGTGTTACTTTGCATTTATATTCGAACCTTAATTCAAGTGCCTTAGGACGATGAAGAGCATTCATTTCTCTATCCTACACATTTTTATCCTTTGCATAGCCCACTTGAGCTTGTAAATTCATTTCTCAATGTTGGTGATCATTTTCTCATCCCAAGACAAGATAGTGTTTTCCCAAGAAGCAGAGCTGGAGATGACCGAATCAATAGACAATTCCCGAATAAACTCATTTCTTGTATGCTAGATTTTTCATGTGATGTTTGGCATAATTTTTGTTGTAGTTCCTGGTTCAAGATCATGGCATTGAAAAAGAAAGAGAGCAAATTCAGCCTGAAAGAAAATGACCCACTCCAAAAAAAAAAGAGAAAAAAAAAAGATAGGAGAGAAATGTCAAAAGCTCTAGGAGAAAAAGAAAAAACGTATTCTCTTCTCAAAAAAGAAACAAAAAAGAAAGCTCTCTATCCAAAAAAAAAGAAGAAGAGAAAACAGGAGTTGAGTGTAAGAAAAGCAAAAGCTGATCCCACAGAAAATTCCGAGCATCAGAAAAAGCAAAGTGCCTACTAAAAGTAAGGCCAATGCCCAGTCAAATCCCAAGTCATTTTTGAATGTACAGTTTTGAATGTTAGTTTGTAAACCTCATTGACATGTATTCTTCCTTGTAAATTCCCCAATGGTTTGGTTGTAAGGAAGATTGCTCAAAGAGGTTTCTTTGCAAAGTGCAATTCTAGCATAAGGTTACCATCTCTCAAGCAATGATGATATCATTTGAAGGCCAAGATCGATGATGAGTCAGTAATGATCACCAACATCAAGCCCTTCTCATTTATTTTCCAAGCCAAAACGAGCCTTTTTCGTTCCTCAATCCCTTATCCTAACCTACGTTACAACCCTTCAAAGTCTCTTCTGATTAAGGCACTTGAGTTAACGTAGAGTTAAATGATTTTAAGCATCACTCGAAGAAGTTCGAGCAAGATTATTTCTCTCTCATTTTTGCAAGGTTCTTGACTTGTAAACCTGAATCAAATGATGAAGAATTTCATTTCATAAGCCTTGACTCGACTAGGGTCACATTTGAAAACCTTTGACCTGACCCTCATTATGGTCCTTATTAAGACCTCCAGATCGGCTCGGTCGTACCTATTACGAGATTAATCAGACCCTTGTCGAATGTGATGATGGTAAGATTGAGTGAATTCTCTTGAATCCTGCAATCAGGATAAACAACTTTCCTTGAGAGTGAGAGAAAGCCCTTTCGGATTGAAATCCACATTCATATTATATTCGAGGTATTCACAATATGATAACCTCCTTGAACAAATTTGGTCATGCAAACTTGGCAGAATGGTTATGCATGAATCGCGTCATGAGCGAAACACACACTTTAATCGTCTTTGACAATAGCTCAAGAAATGCATAATGCAAGATTGACAGAGTATTTTGCATGATTTCATTAATGAAATTTCATCAATTATGTTTGCACATGTTACCTCTAATATTGTCTGACAGGTAGCAATTCCTTATGAACGAGTTACCTCTCAAGGTCTCGAAATTCATCCAAAAACTATTGCATGAGCAAGCCTTGCTAGCAATACCGACCAGGTAGTTTTTCAAATCCTCAGGTCAGTGATATCTTCAACCTGAACCTTTTCAAGAAAGTGAGTGAAAGTCTTTTCTGACCAAAGTTCCTCATTCAACTTGATCAGAATTGTCAAAAGTGTCAGACAGACTTTCTTATTGATAAAATTCCCCAGTGAAGCTTTATAATGCTAACAAAAGCTCACAAAATTTTTCTGGCATATAACATTGCATTTGCAATAGTTTATGCATATCATCATGTTTTTCAAGCGAATGGACAAGTACGATGCAGTCAACCTAGCCATCACTCATTCATCACTCAGGAAATCCATGTAAGTTTTCTGAACCTTTATTCAAATCGGCCTTAGCCGTAATCCCTCTTGTGGTGGCACTGACGATTTTTCAGGCATCACACTATTTTGTATTCATACTAATTCGATTCAGATGATACATCGTATTTTGTCTTGATACGGTGAGACCTGCTTGAGAAGGTCACAAGAGACATTTTACCGTCTCATGGTGACCCGTTGAGGAGGTCCCAAGAGGCATCTCTCGTCTTAATACGGTGAGACCTTTCAGAGAAGGTCGCGAGAGATTATTTTTACCATCGAATGGTGACCCGTCGGGGAGGTCCCAAGAGACATCTCTTGTCTTGATATAATGAGACCTGCTTGAGAAGGTCGCAAGAGGCACCTTACCGACTCATGCTGACCCGTTGAGGAGGTCGCAAGAGACATTCTACCATCTCATGGTGACCCGTTGAGGAGGTCCCAAGAGGCATCTCTCGTCTTGATACAGTGAGACTTTCGAAAGAAAGTCGCGAGAAATTATTTTATTGACTCATGCTGACCCGTTGAGGAGGTCGCAAGAGACACCTTACCGACTAATGCTGACCCATTGAGGGTGTCGCAAGAGACATTCTACCGTATCATGATGACCCGTTGAGGAGGTCTCAAGAGGCATCTCTCGTCTTGATACGATGAGACCTTCTTGAGAAGGTCGCGAGAGATTATTTTTACCGACTCATGCTGACCCGTTGAGGAGGTCTAAGAGACATTCTACCGTCTTATGGTGACCCGTTGAGGAGGTCCCAAGAGGCATCTCTCGTCTTGATACGATGAGACCTTTCTGAGAAGGTCGCGAGAGATTATTTTTACCGGCTCATGGTGACCCGTTGAGGAGGTCCCCAAGAGACAAATGGCCAGCTCAAACCATAACTCGAGCACATTTTCAACCCTACACCGATCTTGCGCTGTCCCGCATTAAAAGGAAACCTTTGGTAACGGATAAGGCCCCAAAAACCTAAGATCCACATGTGATCTAGGTTTGATTTCTTGATTTCACAATATATGCGCTCTTGTGATTTTGAAAAACAAATGGCTAGCTCGAACCATAACTCGAGCACATTTTCAAACTCTACACAGATCTTGCGCCGTTTCGCGTCAGAAGAAAACTTCTGGCAATAGATGGGCCAATACCTTAGCATCTTGGCATCCATTGGAAGTCTGGAGGT
Organism: Rhodomyrtus psidioides; assembly: GCA_021437785.1. Taxonomy (NCBI): domain Eukaryota; kingdom Viridiplantae; phylum Streptophyta; class Magnoliopsida; order Myrtales; family Myrtaceae; genus Rhodomyrtus; species Rhodomyrtus psidioides. Next base: position 7,199,161 of record JAILYB010000027.1, on the reverse strand, counting down.
TAAGGAAATCATTAGCTTATGAGGTATTTGGTAAAACATGTATTTTCATAAGTGATCCATGTGCGGACTTCTTTGACGTGGGATAAGAGAAGTTTTAGCACATGTTATTTATGGCATTACATTTCATGCATCATTTTCTTTTGCATTAGAAAATGGGATTTGAGTTCCCGCAAAAAATTCCATCATCATTTGCATTTGCAAAATTTAGGTTTCAATTTTAGTCTTTGAGCAAAATCTCGGCGAGCTTCCACTCAAAGAGGGGCAGCTGTTGACATCTAAATTTTGATTTAGGTGGGAAATTCATTCATTCATTTAAATATAAAATGAGAGTTGGTCATAATTCTCACAAAAAATAATTCGTTTTCATGCATTGCATATTTAATTTAGTTTTTTCATGCAGTACGTTTGCATCATATTGTAGCGACGGCGAGGCGCTTGATTTTAATTTGACAGGCAATGGACTAGATCTCACATTGTAGAATTTGAAGAGTAGATAGGGAGCGGTGGCCGAAATACATAAAGCATAGAGGTTGTAAACTGAAAATTAGGAGGCCCTTTAGTGATTTAATTTAGGCTAGGTTCGGTGGATTTAAAGCTTAGGTCATTAAAATGTTTTGGACTTAAATTATATATTTAGGTTGTGGACAAGCTCATGGAAAATAAAAGAGAGTTAAGCCCATACTCTCATGGGTACGTGGGTCGACAACATCAGAATTAGGGAATACGAGTTTAATACTTGAAGATTGCGAGGAATGAGCCCATGAATATCTTTGAACCCTAGTCTTTCTGATAAATAGAACACTAAGTCAGAGAGGAAAGAGAGGCCACTAAAAAATTTCTTATACGGCAAGACGAGGTCACCGATTGCAATACCCGGCCATCCATTACTTACATTGGATGGAGGGGAGTCGACACTGGAGCTATGTCCCATGAAGTCCAAAACCATCGATTGAGAGAGAGAAGGGTACCCTGTCTTCATAAAAATTTCATCTTCTCGTCATCTTTTATTATTTCAATTCTTTGATCTCATGTGCAGGGCCACTACAATTGTTTCATACGGACAAGTTGTGAGAGAAAAAAAAAGGAGGGGTCTTCATTCCAGGAAGGGAATAACACAGCCATTTGTTGGAAAATTCTACATGCCCAAAGTATGCATTGACGATCTCGGTGAAGGGCCGAAGGAAAGAGAAGCGCCTGTAGACCGGTCACCGAACCAAGCACACGCCCGGCGCCACCAATCCAGAGTCGTCATCCATCGGTTCCGGCTGAGCTAGCCTTCCTTGACGAGCCTGGAGGGGTCCTGCCGCAAGTCCTCATCGGTGGTCACGCCATCTTCCTCCACGTTCATGTACTGAATATACAAAATGGAAGTAATTGGGAGGTGGAGCCTTGCAGAGCAACAAGACAAAGCCAAGAGATAGGATGGTGAACATGTTCTTCACGTTTGAAGGCCAAGTGTTTATTGTTTTGTCTTCTTCATCACTCAAGTAAAATATTCAGCAATTGTTCCTCCGTAAATCGTCACCGGACTACCACTGGGACATCATATCTTGTCATCTTTAGACACCAACTCATTGTCAAAGGAGATCATGAGTTTCTGGTCAAATTAGGGGATTTTTGTCTATTGCTGATTGTGGAAATTGTTTGGTCAAATCAAAAGACCAAAGAAAAACAGGTTTATCCCCTTCAGCAAATCACGAGTTTAGCCATACACTGACAGTGCCTCTCAAGTAGCCGCGCCGAACCTGTTGGTTCACGATCCTCCATTGTTGTGCCAAGCAACTCTCCATTCGATCCGTGGACGTGTTCAAATGGGAAATTGAATGCCCTAGCAATATTCGAAATAGGTAATTTTTTTATCGTCCATTGATTCTTATGATATCTTTGCCTATTTTTAATTGATTTGATATCAATGTGAATATTTCATTGGAATTTCTCATATTTTTACTTATATTGCCAATTTTGAATGATTTGCAATCGAGATACAAATTTTTGATCGGAAAATTGAAACATTTTGTGCAAATTTTTCTGAATACAAAATACCTAAATCAAAATTAGAAAAATTTAGTCGATCTGACCTATCACCGCTTAGGTCCGATTTGCTATCTTCAAAAGGCCAATTTTTAATTTGGAATGGGGATATTTTCGGAAATAATTGAAAAGGGATGATGGTCGTGATCTTGTCGATTTCTTTCCTTATCTCGTCATGAATATCGTTGATGGATTGCTATCTTGATTTGGCCTGCCATATTTTGAAAACTCCTAAAAGATTTAGTAAGATATGGTTCCCTAGAAATCCTATCTAATTGAATTTTTTAGGAAGATAAGGTTTCCTAGAAAACCTTATCTCATTAAACTTTAAGCATAAAAATCAAGATAATGAAATCTTCCGGAAATCCACCATATTGGCCGAGAATAAAAAAGGAAAGAAAAAAAATCACATTTATGCATATCTTATCATGTTGCATATTTCATATAGTTTAGGATAGCATATATTTAATATTATACATACCTTATCTTTTTCTGCATTATCTCTTGCATATCATATTTTCGAGTATCACCTCATATATTCCATATTTTCAAAATATCCTTGCATATCTTAAGTCATATCTCATCTCATGCATATTTCACTTGCCGAAAAATAATAAAAGAAAAGACAAAAAATATATGTTCATCCATTGCCATGTCATTCATCATATTTTCGAAATTGCATATACCCATGCATTATCATTTTTTCCGAGAATCATTATTACATTTGAATTATCACATTTTTATGCCACGTCATTCCGCATGCCTTAATTAATTAGTTAAATTTTGCATATAGGAAAATATGACTTTAATTCCGCATTTATATCATTCATGCATTGCATATAAAAAGAGAAAACAAAAAAAGTTGCATTTTCTGAGCTTCAAATTGATTCAATTTGAGTCGTCAATTTAGGACATCTCACATGGAATTAAGGTACCGAAAGGGCATTAGCTTTAATTAGTTAATGTAATCAAGTCCTTGAATCCACAATCTCTGGTTCGTAGGAATAAAATAGTTCTCCCGCTATTTTATTTAGGTTTCTAATCAACCTACCAAAAATGATTAGTGGCAACTCCAAACTCTAAATTATTCTGATTTATTTAAGTTGCGATTCGGTAGGGCTTGGGAGAGTCCGCATTAGGTTAGTCATTAAAATTAACCTAATAATCCATTAGCCTAGAAATTGCCAATTTTTTAGGTCGCGACACTCATCGCCTCGAGCTAGCCATCGAAGAGGCCGCGAGGCAAACCGTGGCCTTACGAGGAGATTCGAGCCTCGTGACTGACGAGCCGAATCGTAGCCTCACGAGGAGACTTGGCAAACTTGTGGCTCGCCTCGAGCTCACCGTCAAGGCTATTCCAAGATCACAGCTCCATCTGGAATTGAGTGTGGAAGAGAGAACCAGTCGTGAGGAGAGAGAACAAGAAGGGTTTTTTTCTGATTTAATTTTAAAAAAATTATTTACAAAATTAGTTAAAGAAAAAAAATAATTACCAATTAGGGTCTCGCGTGCCGCTTGAAGTAGCGTGCAATGCTTATGTGCCACTTGAAGTGGCGCGCGGAATATCTGCTACACAAAAAAAAAAATTATATTTATTATTAATTTGCGATGAATTTTATTAGGGACGAATTTTATTAGCAACAAATTTTATGATGAACGTGTCGTTGGAAATGTACGTTATATATTTTGCGATGAAATTTGCAACAAATATGATGTTTTTTTTTTGTCAAAGCAACAAATATAATGTTTCGTTGCAAATCAGTGAGAAATTTTTTTTCTTCGCTACTTTTTCGTAGCTAATTTTTTTTTCGTTTTTCAATTATTTTATATTTTTAGGCAAAAAATTATTTTTTTTGTATTTGTCACCAGTATGTGATGAATTTCTAAGCTATATATTTTGCAACAAACATGCCGTAAATTTTGTCGCGAAATATATACTTTGAGTCCCACAAAAAGCGTAAGCGCTTTGTGAGGCACTTTGCCACGGGTCTTGCGCAACACTCAAAGTATATATTTTGCGACAAAATGTGCGGCACATTTGTCACAAAATATAAAGCGTACATTTTCAACGACATGTTAGACGTCACCGTGAAGCACACTAAATATATATTTTGCGACGAACATGTCATTGAAAATGTACGCTTTATATCATGCGACAAACGTGTCGCATGAGTTTGTCGCAAAATATAAACGTGTCGCATGACGAAATTTACACAAAATATATAGCGTAGAAATTCATCGCAAATTGGCGACAACTACAAAAAAAATAATTTTTTTTGTCTAAAAATAAAGTAATTGAAAAAAAAAGGATTTTAGCTACAGAAAATTAGCGAAGAAAAAAAATTCCTCGTTAATTTGCAACGAAACATCAGATTTGTTGTAAATTTCGTCGTAAAATATATAGCGTATATTTCCAACGATACGTTCGTCGTAGAATTCGTCGCTAATAAAATTCGTCCCTAATAAAATTCATTGTAAATTAATAATAAATATAATTTTTTTTTGCTTGCTTGTAGCCAGCAAGTAGCGCGCGGTTTTTTTTTTCTTTACCTAATTTTGTAAATATTTTTTTTAAAATTAAATCAGAAAAAAAACCCTAGATGGAGAAGAGGAGAGAGAAAGGGGGATTTTCAGAGAGAGAGAGAGAGAGAGAGAGAGAGAGAGAGAGAGTGGGGATTTCTCGAGAGACCAAAAGGATAAAAAAAAACTTGGGGAGGAATTTTAGTATTCATGGAGGCCGTCATTTTCCCTTTTTTAAAAACGAAAATCATTGTCCTCAACTTTAAAAGGTTTTTTCCGTTGACCAAAAGATCTTTTCCGTAGACTATCAATTTTCTGCCCCCATACGCAGGAAATTGAGAAAAATATTTTTCGAAATAATATTTTTCTTGAAATAAACGGAGCCTTAAAGTGGATCTTATTTTAAATAGGGATCTAAAATACTCTATTTATTTCAAACAAGAGATAGACCAAAGGCATTCTAGTCATTTCATTTTTTTTCTTTTTATTTTTGCGCTAGCTCCTCATCGATGATTAGTCTCGATGGTCGACCACCGTTGAGGGTTGGGCTAGGCTACCAATGAGAACAACAGCATCGCTTGGGCAAGTGGAGGGCAGTCCTCGCTGGCCGAGGGATGCCCTCCCCAACTAGATCTAGCGAGGGCAGCTCTCGCTTCACCTGGGCAAGCAGGCGAGTGCCGCCCTCAACTCATCGATGCCCTCGCCCAGCCCTTCAGGCCGAATGTAACTGAGGAAAGCCGAATCAGAGCTCAAATTCGTCTTTGCCAAGCGAGGCCGACAAGGGCCTCACCTAGGCTAGCCTCGATGGCCTCACTCGATTAGCTATAGTGACAAAGAATCAAGTTATCACTACATTGATATTAGTAAAATGTGCTTTAGATGCACCGGTTGACCATTGAAATCGGTCATTGGTGAGGAGTTGGGGCTAAAAAAAAGAAAAATGAAAAAGTCAAATTATGAAAATGATTAAAATGCTCTTAGGTTGGCTTTTTTTAAAAAAAAAATAGAAGGAGCACTTTATGTTCTTATTTGAAAGAAGGTTCATATTAAATTTTTATTTGAAAAAATAATGACACTTTACCTCTTAAAAAATAGAAATCAAACGTTTTTACGTGCATGCTCGGACAGAGATAAAGACGTGTCCGAAAAAGTGCAATATTGTATGAAATTATTGAGTACCTTTATCTGCTCTCACTGTAAACGTGTCACGCAAAGGACGTCCTTTGTACAATTGTTTTTTTTTTGGGACCAATCAATAGGCGGGCCTGGAAATGTCAATGAAGTCAAGGATGGTTGGAAGGTCCCCCCCCCCAAAGGATAAGACATTCCTGCCTTATCTCCAAAGTTCGTCGGACGTCATTGCTTTACATCCCCAAGACCCTTTGAGGGCATGGATTTTGACACTTGACAGGTGTCTTTGCATGGAATGGCGGAAGGGACGAAAATGCCTGGAAAATCTTGCGACTCGCTCACAATGGCGCCTCAGTCAGGGATGTGCATGGTCCGAACCGGACCGATCCTGACATGAAACCAAGGACCACGAACCGGACCAAGATCGGCGGTCCGGACCGATCCTAGTCCAAGCCCAGTAAGATCGTAAATTCTAACTACTTATAAAAATCTAGCTCTTAAAAATTACAATAAAATGTTAATTTATAATTTATAATCAACTTACGACGGTAAGATAATCACGTAAATGCTAGGAGCACCCAACGTGTGTTCGATCCGATCTTGAAGGCTTCACGTGATCTTTTCTGCTTGTAATCGACACTCGCATGTGACCCGCTGAACTCAGGTGGGTGATGGAACCAAACTAGAATTTTATTTCTTTCTTTTTATTTTTAGTTGTGCAAAAAAATAGATTTCTTAAATCTGCATAATGACTCGAATTTCTGTCCTCATGCACTCCCGTGCTTATTCTTCGTGCATGTGCCCATCATAAGGAACAGATCTTATTATCAATTAAGACATGGTTTTGTCCCAAAGTAATACCAAAACCCAAATTACTAAATAATACGTACAATGACACCACTAAACTCAAGAGACGTGAGATGAAATTTACAGGACTTCTCAAAATGTTAAAATTAGGTTAACTCTAGATGTAGATTAATTTTTTTAAAAAAAAAACATTGGCGGTTCGGTTCAGACCGGTCGGTCCGGTCCGATCCCAAACCATGGAACCGGGGATCGGACCACCCAATCACCGGTCCCATTTATTGGGACCGGGGACCGGACCGCCAACCTCAAGGACCGGACCAACCCAGCCGGTCCGAGCCGATCCTGGGCCAATCCAGCCGGTCCGGTCCAGTTTGCACATCCCTGACCCCAGTAATTTTCATAAACTTTGAGGGCGGGCTTTTTGCGAGTTACTACTATTTGACCATCACTTAGAGCATTGGTTTTCAGTTGTGGATACATTTTGGACATATAGGATGGGAGTTGAGAATGGTATTTGATTTTAATACTTTGCTAGTATAACAATTTTTTATTTATTGTGAGAATAACAAATTATACGGGCTATAAATTCTTGAAAATTTTCACAAACAGTGAGCTTTTGATGATCCCCAACAAGGGAAAATTTCTTGGGGAGGTTAGAGAAGGATTTGCCCTTCTTTCGCTATTTGGGCTTGAATATCTGACAAAACAACTTGGATCAACTCTACGACCTAGATGTCCAACTTAACTTGCTTTCTTACCGACATTTGACAATTTGATTTTTATTGGCGGACATGTTTTCCCTCCAATGTTGATATGGAAATAAAATGTAACTTCTCCTATTGAGTAATAATTAGAGGTTACATGCTTGAACGTTACCCACACGTTACTCCAAAAAATGTAGAACCAAAAAAGAAAAATAGGAATCGAAAACCAAATCGGCCACCCTCTCTTTCTTCCTTTCTCTCTTTACAGGTTTAGCCATGGCTGGCTGCACCGCCACCGCGCTGCCTCCCCGCATCTACTGGCCTCTACGGTGGGTGGGTCCCACCCGCCCCGAGCAAGTCGTAGCCGAAGTCCCACTTGGGGAGGATGAAATTTTGCTTGCCTTTGTGTTGCCACATTTATGAAGTTCGTTCTCCAAGTGCGCTTGGCCCGGATGAATGAAAAAGGGTGATCTAGAGGCTAAATTTTGTCGAGAGATCTGTGGATGGACAAATCAAACCTTTCTTGCCAAAGGCTTGGAAGGAATGAGTGAATTGTTTCGATCAAAATTTGGTTATTAATAAGAACATTGTCATCGTCAATTAATAAATCTTTAACATACATTTAGCCTAACCTAAGTATTTTCAAAAGCTTAATATCGCAATTTTTCTGAGAAAAAAATTAACTGAATATGGAATTTACGTTTTCTTTGAAAAAAAAAAGGAAAACGGAGAGGATACCAATATAGATGGAAATTTAATTAATGAAATTAACTCATATTTAAAAAGTATGTAAAAAATTCTAAACTGTGTATGATATATTTACTCTGAACTTTTTTTTGTCACTATGAAACATTAACTCTAAACTTCTTCTTGTGATATAAAAAATTTCAAACTCCTATTCATGTGACATATTTACCATCATCAAGATTTCCTCAGACGATTTTCTGGCTAAAATAATGTTATTTTTAATTCACTTAAGGCATGTGGTGTCATGTCAATACCTTTTTTTTTTTTTTGGCTTCTATATAAAGCGAAATATTAATGGATATATAAGTTTGAGATTTGTTTTGTCATGAAAAAAAGTTAGACGAAGTGTATCAAAAGTGAGAATAATTTAAGGATTTCGGTGGATTTTTCCCTTTAAAAAAAGATTAAAGATGAAACGTTTTTTCCCGTGCATCGTTGAACATAAACATGTCTGAGGACGTGTATTCACGTGTGGAAAGTATTGCGCACCTTATCTTCTCTATTTGTACGTGTCACGGAAGGTCGTCTTTTGTACAGCCCGCCCTTTTGGCCCCACGTTGGGCGACTTAAGTCAAGGATGCGACATCCTTGCCATGTTTTCTCCAAAATTTGTATAACGTCATTGCTTACATCATCCGTAGGAAATTTGGGTCGTGTTGTGACATGGATTGTGACACTTGGTAGGTGTCTCAACAAGAAAAGACGTGGAAGAGATTGAGAAAAGCATTCGCATGAATGAGATAAGTAGGGATCGAGGTTGAGAGTAAAAATCGAGAACCCAGGAATCTGAGTCCGTTGAAACATAATAGATTTCAGATTTCAAAATATGTAAAATAAATTTTAAATTAAAAAATAAAAATAAATTTCGACTTGTAGATTTCAAGAGGTAAAACGTGAAAATTGAAATCGGAAATTCGAAACATATCGTTGTGATTTTTTTATTATACATTTTCGTATGATTATGTGATATTTTATGAAAACCTCCGATAAATTATTTAAATGTGAAAGATTCAAATTTAGATGGAAAGTTAATCAATGAAAATTATCTCATATTTTAATAAATAAGGGTGAAGCATTTTTCACGTGCGGACAGAGACGTAGACATGTCCGAAAAAGCACAATAATTATGAAATTATTAAGCACCCTTATCTTCTCTAACTGTGCACGTGTCACGCAAAGGACGTCTTTGGTATGGCCCAACAATAGGCGACCTAGATTGTCTTTGAAGTCAAGGATGCCAAAAGTCCTCACCCCAAAGGATGACACATTGTTGCGTCATCTCCGAAGCTCGTCGGACGTCATTGCTTACATCCTCAAGAGGGAAGTCGCGTCGTGTCCGGACGTGGATTTTGACGCTTGATCGGAGGCTCAACATGAATTGTGGGGAGAGATAAGAGCGAAGGCATCTCTGCATGGAATAAGAGAGAGCCTGAAAACCTTACGACTCGCTCAATTGCTCCTCAGTAATTTTCATGAACTTCGAGGGTGTGCTTTTTGTGAATTACCGTTTTGACCATCGCTTGGAATACTTAATTATCGTGCATTAATTTCTGTTATAGATACATTTTGGAAATTTCGGATCGGAGTTAAGAATGATATTTAATTTTAAGACTTTTTTAGCATAATAACTTTTTTGGTGATCATGAGAATAATATCATAATGTGAGCTACAAATGCTTCAAAATTTTCAAAACCAATGAGCTTTTGATGGCCCTCAACATGGAAAAATTTCATGGGGAAGTTGGAGAAGGATTTGCACATCTTTTGATAATTGTGCTTGAATATCTGAAAAAGCAACCTGGATCCACCTCTACGACCCAGATAGACATGGCTGGTTCTAGTTCCGCCAAAAGGTTGAACCGGCCGGTTCCGATTCAGGTTCCGATTCCGATTCCGAACTTTTAATTTTATTTTTAAAATAATAAAATAAAATTAATAAATTTCAAATTATAATCAAATTGTACATTGTAATAAAATTTGAAAAAAAAGGAGAGAATGAATGGGGGGCAATTTTCCTAATTAATGTTTTTTTAAAAAAAATTACCAAAATAATAGTAAAATAAAAGTAAATACCAAATTGGGTGCCAATCGGCGGTTGGGCCGCCGATTGGCACCCAATTTCGAAGTTGGGCCGCAATCGGCGGCCCAACCGCCTATTGGGAACCCCAATCGGCGGTTGGGCCGCCGATTGCGGCCCAACTTCGAATTTAGGCCCCAATCGGCGGCCTAACCGCCGATTGGGGTCCCAAGCCAATTTTTTTTTAATTTTAATTATTTAATTTATATTATCTTTTTTATAAAAGTAATTATTAAATAATAAATTATATTAAAATTACGTAAATTACATGGGACAAAAATAAGCACTACATAATTCATATTCCACCATTAAAATTTACTTTTAATTTATATTTTTTTCATAAAAGTTTCAATTAAATAATAAATTATTTAAAATTACGTAAATTACATGGGAAAAAAAAAACAAGCACTCAATAATTCATATTCCACCATTAAAATTTACTTTTAATTTATATTTTTTTATAAAAGCTACAATTAAATAATAAATTATATTAAAATGATATAAAATTTGAGAAAAAAAAAAAGAACAAGCACTTCATAATTCATATTTCACCATTAAAATATACTTTTAATTTATATTTTGTATATTATCAATTACATAATAAATTTTATTAAAATTACGTAGCTTTGAGGAAAAAAAGACAAGCACCACATAATTCATATTCCACCATTAAAATTTACTTTTAATTTATATTTTGTATAAAAGTTTCAATTAAATAATAAATTATGTTAAAATTACATAAATTATGTGGGAAAAAAAAAACAAACACTGCATAATTCATTTTCCACCATTAAAATTTACTTTTAATTTATATTTTTTATAAAAGTTTCAATTAAATAATAAATTATTTAAAATTACGTAAATTACATAATTCATATTTTATATCATTTTAATATAATTTATTATTTAATTGAAGCTTTTATAAAAAAAAATATAAATTAAAAGTAAATTTTAATGGTGGAAAATGAATTATGCAGTGTTTGTTTTTTTTCCCACGTAATTTATGTAATTTTAACATAATTTATTATTTAATTGAAACTTTTATACAAAATATAAATTAAAAGTAAATTTTAATGGTGGAATATGAATTATGTGGTGCTTGTCTTTTTTTCCTCAAAGCTACGTAATTTCAATAAAATTTATTATGTAATTGATAATATACAAAATATAAATTAAAAGTATATTTTAATGGTGAAATATGAATTATGTAGTGCTTGTTCTTTTTTTTTCTCAAATTTTATATCATTTTAATATAATTTATTATTTAATTGTAGCTTTTATAAAAAATTATAAATTAAAAGTAAATTTTAATGGTGGAATATGAATTATTGAGTGTTTGTTTTTTTTTCCCATGTAATTTACGTAATTTTAAATAATTTATTATTTAATTGAAACTTTTATGAAAAAAATATAAATTAAAAGTAAATTTTAATGGTGGAATATTAATTATGTAGTGCTTATTTTTTTCCCATGTAATTTACGTAATTTTAATATAATTTATTATTTAATAATTACTTTTATAAAAAAGATAATATAAATTAAATAATTAAAATTAAAAAAAAATGGCTTGGGACCCCAATCGGCGGTTGGGCCGCCGATTGGGGCCTGAATTCGAAGTTGGGCCGCCGATTGCGGCCCAATTTGGTATTTACTTTTATTTTACTATTATTTTGGTAATTTTTTTAAAAAAAAAACATTAATTAGGAAAATTGCCCATGAATGAGCTTGAACTTAATGAATTATCATTAAGCGCCTACATATCTTCTTGGAGATAGAAGAATCAAAGCCCATGTAGTTCTCTTACATTTGGTAACCCCCAACTACCTCATCGTCAATCGTCGCTACCCGTTGTGGTGGTGGTAGTATCTCCACAGTCATCACTGAAGAATTCGTGTTCTCGATCCAGCTCTTGTTGGCGAAATTTAGCCTTTGTCCAATCATCGACACAAGCTTGACACTCCACATTTTTCGGACTTAATATTGAACAGCGGGGGTCCAAAATTAATCCTCCAGCACTAAATACTTGTTCAACCGCCATTGTTGAAAAAGGGGTCGCTAATATTTGTTTCGCGATGAAGGAGAGAACTGGAAATTGAGTTGAATGATTCTTCCACCACTCAAGAATATTGAAATCTGCATTGTTTTCTGAATCGCTAAACTCAAAAGAAATTGTTAAATAGTTTTCTAATTCGGAAATACTACATGTTGATGTCCATTTATATTTTTTTTGCCCAGTCTTGAGAATTTTATACCCTATACTAAGTAGTGAAATACCTCCATCGCTTTCTGAGACAATATGCTGGGCAGATTCATATCCACTGTTGCTTAAACCATATCTATTACAAAATTCATTATATAATGCTACTATAGCTTCTTTAACCTCTTCTTGTATAATTGAAATATTTATTACTTCATTCAAATGTAAACAATCATAATAATAAGCACTCAGATAATCTAACAAACCATCTAATTTAGTACGTGGATCGAAAACAATACCAACTAAATAGATAAGAGGAGTGTTCAAGTAATAATGCAACCATTTTTCTCGCATTACTAAAATACTCGAAGTTAAGTCAGTATCTTTTTCATATGCATTAAAAACATTAGCAATATTAACACACTCTATTAAAAAAAATGCGTAGTAGGATAATAAATACTAGATAAAGTTTTAGTAGCATCATTAAAAAATTTCAAACAATCTATTTTTTTTTTTTACAAACGTCCCAATGTTGTGGGAGTAAAACAATATCGGGAACAGTATTTGAAATAAATGAACATAATAAATCTTTGTAATCAAAAGTTTGTAGAAGCATCTCGTAGGTAGAATTCCAACGAGTCGGAACATCTTTTGGAAACCTTCTTGCCGTTCTCCTATTTTCTTTACAAAATTTTCCCCACGCTTTTATAAGTTGAGGGCGGCTCCATAAAAATCTAATTGCACTATTTATTGGGTGGAGAGAAGTCACAAGAATTCGTAAACTATCTTGAACACATAAATTCAAAACATGACAAGCACATCTAATGTGAAAAAATTATCCTCCAAAAGAGGGTTTACACATTGTTTCTAACTCGGGAATGGAAGCAGTATTTACAGCGGCATTATCAAAACCAATTGAAAAAACTTTATTAATCAAACCATATTCTTCTAAAACTTGCCTAATTATTCTATAAATATTATGGGCCGTATGCCTTTCAGGAAAAACTCGAAATGCAAGAAGTCTTTTTTGAATAACCCAATCATCACCTATCCAATGGTACGTGACACCCATATAAGAATTAATATTCCAAGAATCACTCTAAATATTACTACATATATGTACACATCCTTTGAATTCTTCAAAAAATATTTTCAATTTATTTTTTCGATCTTTATAAACTCGTTTAAGTTCGCGTTTAAGAGTAGTTTTCGGAACAGATGGTGCTTGCGGAACCAGCGCAGTGTTTACCAAATATCTAAAATTAAAATTTTCACCAGTATTAAACGGAGCATGCTCAAGGGAAACATATTCAGCTAATGTTTCTTTATAAAGTGCATTAGTGAAACGGAATAAAGGATGCGGGTTAGGATTGGCAAACCTGGAAATTTGTTGTTGGCTAGTTCGATCCCCGCTTGCGTTGGATGTTTTTTCATCAAATGTCGACGAAATGTTCCATAGCCATCTCCTTTACCAAGTTTGTATTTTTGCGGATAATATTTACAGCTTATATCAAACTTACCTTCATTTTCATTCCATACTTTGTCGAAGTGTAGCCATAAGTCGGATTCTCGGCTCTTCCATGCCGACTCATTTGGTATCGACAATCCTTCGACACCAGTGGCAGTGGCAGTGGCAGTGGCAGTAGGAGGATAAAGACTTTCTTGAGTTGCAACGTGCTCGACGTCGGGATTGGGAACATCGTCGTCTTCCCAACATGCATATTCACGAGGATCATAATCATGAATAGGAAAATCGGATTCTCCCATCTCCATCGGGCTCTTTCCATTTCAAGTATTTCTGCTTCCACTTGCCATTTTTTGAGAGAATTGATCGGAAAGTTGATTCAAAGAATTGAGATGGAATTGAGAGAGAATATCGGATCGAGAGAATTTGACTTGAGAGTTGAGACTTGAGAGTATTGAAGAGAATTGTGAGAAATTGTGAGAAAAATAAAGAGGGATGTGAAATTTTTATAGAGAGTTTTTAATTTTTTTTAAGGAAATTCGCAATGGGCCTCGGCCCGTTGGGGAAGAGCCAAACGGCTCTTCCCGAGGGGGGCAGTAGGCCCCCCCTTTTTTTGGGCGGTTCGGAACCGGCCCAGAACCAGAACCAGAACCGGCCCTTAAAGGCCGGTTCCAGTTCCGATTCCGGCCCGCGGGCCCGGTCAACGGGCCGGTTCCGGGCCCATGGGCCCAAATGGCCTTGTCTAGACCCAGATATCTAACTTAACTTATTTTCTTACCAACATTTGGCAATCTGATTTTTACCAAGGGACATGGTTTCCTCCGATGCTGGTCGGAAAAATGAACTTCTCTTATTGAATAATGATTAGAGGTTACATGCTTGAATGCTACCCACATGTTTACTCCAACAAAGTAGAACAACATCAACATCACCTTTATCCCAAACTAGTTGGGGTCGACTGTCGATGAACCCAATGCTAATATCAAATAATAATAATAAAATAAAAGTAGAACTATATATATATATATATATATATATATATATATAAGTAGAGTAAAATATAAATACAACTAAGAATAAGGATAAGAATAAGAAAATAAAAGGAGTGAAGACTAAAAAGGGCAATCTGGAACATAGGAATTCTACCCCTCCCTAATGCTAATAGCTTTCCTCCACTCCGTCCTCAGACAAACCGAACGTCAATCTATTTTCCACTTCTGTAGATCCTGTTTTAGTACTTTCCCCCAAGTAAGTTTCGGCCGACCTCTTCCTTTCTTCATGTCATGCTCTCGATAACACACTTCTGCCTTACTGGAGCATCTATAGGTCTTCGAAGAATATGTCAAAATCATCTCAATCTGTGCTCTCTCATCTTTTCTGCCACTAGTTTCACTCCAACTTTTTGTCGAATATTCTGATCTTATCTATTCTTATATGACCACACATCCACCTTAACATCCTCAACTCTGCAACTCCCATTTTATGCTCATGTTGCTTATGTGCTGGCCAACATTCAGCTCCGTAAAGCATTGCGGGCCTTATTGCCGTTCTATAAAATTTTCCTTTTAGCCTAAGAGGGATTTTGCGATCACACAGAAGCCCCGATGCACTGCGCCACTTCGTCCAACTTGCTCTGATTCTATGACTTACATCCTCATCAATCTCTCCCTTCTTTTGCATTATTGACCCCAGATATCGGAAAGCATCTTTCTAAGGCACCTCATATCTGAGCATTTTCACGATTTCTTGATCTATTCCTCTTGTTGTGGCGAACTCACACTTCATGTATTCAATCTCACTTTTACTTAGAGTAAATCCTTTGGATTCCAACGTGCTTCGCCATAATTCTAGTTTAGCCTCAGCCCCAGCCCTGGTCTCATCAATAAGCACAATATCATCTGCAAATAACATACACCACGGCATCTCGTCTTGGATATCTTTTGTGAGCTCATCCATAACTAGGGCAAAGAGATAAGGGCTCAAAGCAGAACCTTGATGTAAGCCTATTATGATCGAAAAATAACTTAATGTGCCATTACAAGCGTTCACACATGTAGTAGCACCATCATACATACCCTTGATTGCCTCGACATACTTTGAACATACTTTTTTCTTCTCCATAACCCACCACAGAACCTTTCTTGAGACCCTATCATATGCCTTCTCAAGATCAATAAACACCATATGTAAGTCCTTCTTCTTTTCTCGATATCTCTCCATCAACTGTCGTATCAAGAAGATAGCATCCATGGTAGATCTTCCTGGCATAAATCCAACAAAGTAGAACAACAAAGAAAAATAGGAATCGAAAACCAAATCAGCCCACCCCTCTCTTTCGTCCTTTCTCTCTCTACAAATGTAGAACAACAAAGAAAAATAGGAATCGAAAACCAAATCAGCCCACCCCTCTCTTTCTTCCTTTCTCTCTCTACAGGTTTCGCCATGGCTGGCTGCACCATCACTGCGCTGCCTAACCGCATCTTCTCAGATCTGCGGTGGGTGCCAAAACTTATCATTTCTCATCCAAAATTATTTCAGAGCCAAAGTTTTAGTTCGGGAGTAGAAAAATTCCATTGCGTTGTTTAACGAATTTCTATTTCAAACCTATTTTCCGGAACAAAAAAATAGAAAAATAAAAGAAATAGAATGACAATCATGCACGCCCTTATTCAATTTACTAAATCCAATTAGACCAATATAAGTATAAGTAATTCATGCGCGATTGATCAAATTTCAATATGGACGAGATCAATTATAACAAAAAAATTGAAAGAGAAAGACGAATTGGAATTGAACAATAAGAACATCAAATATGTTTCTATAGATAGGAAAAATTAAAATTACAAGTCATACATAAATTTTTTCAAATAATTAAAAATACGATTACATAATTGAAAAATGCAAAGCCATGGAATTTCATATCTAAGCGGGCGAGCTTGGCGGGGGTTAGCCTTGCGCGGTCGTCCAAATCTAAGCAAGCAAGCTCCATGGGATCGACCTTGTACTCCATGACTCGTCCACCATGTCGGGTGCCAAGAAAAGGAAGAAGAGGAGGAGAAATCGATGAAAATACACTAGATGAGTAGCGATGTCGGCTTAATTGAGGAGCACAAAAGGAGACGAGGAAGAGAAGGAGCTACTTGTTCCAAATGTGAAAAAATTGAACAGTGCGTGTGAAAAAAATGAAAAAGTGTTCCTAAAGTGTTGTAAAATGTATTCCAAAAGCTTTTCTAAAAAGCGTTCCGAAATCTAGAAGCAAGTGTTTTTTATTTATTATTTATGCTCCAAAAGTGTTTCTGTCTTTGAAAAGTCTTTCTACAATACTTTGGGAACGCTTTGTTACCATGCATGTTTGTGTTCTCAGAGTATTCTGGGAACAAAAATACTTTTTCTGGAGTGTTACCATACAGACCCTTAAAATGTCATTGAAGTCAAGGATGCGATATCCTTGCCATGTTTTCTCCAAAATTTGTATAATGTCATTGCTTACATTATTCGGAGGAAAGTTGGGGTCGTAATGCGACATGTCTCAACATGAAAAGACGTGAAAGAGAGACAGATCGAGGTTGAGAGGAAAAATGGGGGAAAATAACATAGATAGTCCTTGAACTTTGGCAGAATGTGCAATGTGGTCCCTGAACTTTTAATTTATTCAATATAGTCTCTGAACTTTAGCCAAATGCAATTTGATCCCTAAACTTTTGACTCGTTCAATTTAGTCATTGAACTTTTAGTACATGTTCAATTTAGTTCTTAGACTATACGAAAATATTCATTATTATCAATAATCTTAAATTAATAAAAGGACTATATTGAACTTTTTTCTATAGTGCATGGACCATATTGAACATGTAGCAAAAATCTAGAAACCACATGAACAAACTAAAAGTTCAGAGATCATGTTGAACATTAGGCTAAAGTTCAAAGACCATATTGAACAAATTAGAAGTTCAGAGATCACATTGAACATTCTGCCAAAGTTTATGGACCATTTATTTCATTATCCCTAAAAATCGAGAATCCAACAATTGAGTCCATTCAAAGAAAATAGATTTCAGATTTTAAAATATAAAAAAAAAATTAGATTAAAAAATAAAAAAAAATCCACATGTAGATTTCAAAAGGTAAAACCTGAAAATTGAGTTAGGAAATTCTAATAATTTCTTTTTGATTTTTTATTATACATTTCCATATGATTCTGTAATACTTTATGATAGCCTTCGATAAATCATTAAATGTGGAGATTCAAATTTAGATGGAAAGTTAATCAATGAAAATTAGCTCATATTTTTTTAAAAAATAAGGATGAAGCATTTTTCACGTGCGGACAGAGACGTAGACATGTCCGAAAAATCACAATAATTATGAAATTATTAAGCACCCTTATCTTCTCTAAATGTGCACGTGTCACGCAAAGGACGTCTTTGGTATGGCCCAACAATAGGCGACCTAGATTGTCAATGAAGTCAAGGATGCCAAAAGTCCTCACCCCAAAGGATGACACATTGTTGCGTCATCTCCGAAGCTCGTCAGACGTCATTGCATGGAAAAAGAGAGTGCTTGAAAACCTTGCTACTCGCTCAAAATTGCACCTCAGTAATTTTCATGAACTTCGGGGGTGGGATTTTTGTGAATCACCATTTTGACCATTGCTTGGAATACTTAGGGCGCCCATGACAACATTTCTACTTCAAAAATCAACTTTTGGTCAGAAGTTGATTTTTTTTTTACTTCTATTTTAAAAACAGAAATTGATTTTTCTACTTCTGCTTCAGAATTTGATTTCTAATCGGACAAAGATGTTTCATAACAAGATAAAATTTCTGCTACCCCACAAGTTGATTTGGAGATCCAACGGTTTCTTCCTTGAACTAATGCTTTTACAGTTCCAAAATCAACAGACCCAAGTTAATCCTTTCAACTTCATTGGTGAAGTTTGCATCTTTTTAGTTTCGAGAAAAATATACTAGAAACCTAAATTATATTAACTGTGACACATTTATCCTGAATTATTTTTGCGACACGAAAAATCACAAACTTATATATATCCGTGTAATATATTTACCCAAAATTATATTTAGTGACACTAGAAATTCCAAACTTGTAGGCATGTGACACATTTACTCCAGGTAAAATGTGTCATATGGTTGCATGTTTGAGATTTTGGTGTCACAAAAAAAAAGTTTGAGGTAAATGTGTCACATTAATACAAGTTTGAGATAAATGTGTAACATGGGTGCAAGTTTGAATTTTTTTTTGCGTCCCAAAAAAAAAAGTTCACGATAAATATGTCACAAAGGACATATTTTAGGATTTTTGGTGATTTTCTTCCTCTAGTTTTTGACTTAAAATTGCACCACTTTTCTCTCGACTCTTCAGTAAAATTAAGCTAGCTGAAACCTCGAGAATGAGCTGTGCTATAAACGCAAATTGGTGCGAAGATGCACTCCTAGATGTTTAGGATGTTATCAAGTGGTCTCCCGGTTCGATCGTTCGATATTATTGATTAAAGTAGAGATTTGACGAGTGAGTAACAAGTGTTTTCAAAGAAAGTGAAAGGCTCAAATTTGGGAAAGTGTTTTCACCTTTTTATTTTGGGGAATTCACTTTCCTATTTTAATGAATAAAATCTTTGTTGACTGGAAAGTACTTTCCTTGACCAAATCATTTTCCACGAACCAAACAGACGAAAGTCCAGAAAATATTTTCCCTGAAAATACTTTCCTCAAAACAAACGCACCCAAAGATGTTTCATAACAAGATAAAATTTCTGCTTCTAAAACAGAAATTCATTGGTAACGATTGAGAATTTCTACTACTGAGACATTATTAAAACAAAATGTTCTCCTAAAATTATTGATCCTCATCTAAAATGTTTGTTATTCAAGAAAAGTTAAATGAAAATATTGATGGATTTACCTATAATTTGTCTTTTTATTATTTATACAAATGCAGATCAAATTATGAGAAAATTGCATTAATGTATACCATGGCCAAGCGACAAATAGCTTTCTGACTACTAACGTAGATAACTTGAGGATTATTGAACCGTTAAGCGAAATACTGAGTTGCGGGCTCAACAAAAATGTAATGGGGCCTTTCTTTTTAGGCTCCATCTGCTTCACGGAAAATATTTTTTTAGAAAATATTTTCTCCATTTTTCGGTGTTTGTGGGGCGGGAAATGACCAGTCAACAGAAAATATTTTTCAGTCAACGAAAAAAAGCCTTCGAAACTTAGGAAAATGATCTCCTTTTTTGAGAAGTGGAAATCAATTTCCCCATCTCTTTTTTGTGCTTCTTGTGTTGCTGTCGCCTCCTCCCTTCTCCCTCACAAATCCCTCTCGTTCGCCTCCCTCGCAGCCCCCGGCCGCTCCTCCCTCTCCATCCCCCGCCACCGCCGCCGCCGCCGCCTCCACCCCGGCAAGCCCCTCTGCCCCATTTTCGAGGATGCTCTTCCACACGGCGTCACACCCATAGCACAATTGGTCGTCCTCGTCGTCCACCCACATGTACTACCGGAGCTCCACCTGCTACTTCGAGGAGGGCCACCACCACGATCTCAACACGATCGCGGGGTTCCAGACGATATCCGCAAACTCGGGCTCCGAAGTCGACGACTCCGGCTTCATGGGTCGGCGACCTAGGCCCAACTCGCGGAGTTCAATCACCACTCGACCGAGTTGGCGAGGACCGAGCTAGGATTCGTTGAGGTGGGTGGTGGCACCCTGTCGCTCGGGGTGGTCGTCGCCGCCTCACAGCCTCAGCCCACCCGAGAATCCCGTCGCCGTAACGGTGGCCGACTCGGAAGGGTCAAAGAAGGTCAACGACTCGTTCGGTCAGTGGACGTCTATATACAGAGGAGTCACCAGGTGAACTGCTGATACTCTCAGGAGGGTGTTTGATAAAATGCCTGATGCGCTTTTCGCAGTGAGATTAGCACAAATTAAGTTAATTTTTCTGAGTTTGGAGTTCTGACTCTTTCTTTTTCTGAATCAAAGTTAATTTTTTTTCCTGGGGTTCTGGAATCTGAATTGAATCTAATGTGGGAGATGATTTGTGCAGGCACCGATGGACGGGCAGATATGAAGCGCATCTCTGGGACAACAGCTGCAGGAGGGAGGCCAGGCGAGAAAAGGCCGTCGAGGTTCTCTCTCTTCTTTCCTGATATGTTTTGACTTCATTTACAGGTTTATAAAATGAAGCACTGGGCGCAAGAGGCTCCACGCGCCGCTGCTCAAAGCGCCAGACGACTTCCTTGGCATTTTTCGGAGACTCACTCCTTGTAGTGAGGGGAAAGTAATTGCAGTTGCAGAAGACAAAAATGAGAGTAGATGAAGAGAGTCTTGCTAGATTTGACAATTCGAGGCCTCGCTCGAGGTCGGCGAGGCCGGAGTGAGTCTCCGCTTGATCGTGGCAGTCGCCGGCCGCCACCGTGGTTGGCGACCGGCTGAAGAAGAAATTACAGAAGAAAGATAAAGCCGAGGAAGACATTAGGGAAGAACGAAGGAAAAAAGGGAGAAAATTCTACAAAAAGTTATTGAAAGTAAAATAATTAAAATAGTAAGTATTTGATAATTTGTCAGAAAAATCAATTCCGTGCCGAACGACAGAAATCGTTTACTAGAGCATTTTTAGACTTTAGCCAAACGCCGGAAAATTTAGTCATTTTTTTTGGAAAATGACTTTTTGAAAAACGTTTTTCAAAATACTTTATTTTCCGTGAAACAAACGGAGCTAGTCTGTAATTGTGGAACAACTTGATGAATTGAAGCATTCTTTTTGACCAAAAAACTTATGGATGTAGGCCATTGCTTTGCTCAAATCCCGTAACTTGGCTCGTTCTTCTAATATGTATTGGGAATGAGACTGACAAGAGCTCTACAATTCGTAGGAAACCTCCCGTTTCGTGAAAAATCTCACGGCACAAGCGATTGGACTAACAAATAAAATTAAGATATAAATTTATGACACAATGTATAAGTCCCATGAATAAGGTGGTATACCAAATAATAAAAAATACACGTGTCGGATTTTTTGCAAACCACGTTAGTTTAAATCGAAGTTGGCATTGAAGTGATCGTTTTCAAGAGAAGTTGGCACTTAAGTGATTGAAGTTACAAAAATTTAGTAATAAAGTGATCGATTTGAAAATTTTGGCACTAAAGTGAGTGCCGTATACAACTTATGGTACTTGGGATGTACTTAAGCTCTCGTTTTGCATACAGCTGCTGGACTTGGAATTGTTCTTGCTACTGAGAGTTTAGTTTGCCTTAGACTCTACCTCTTTTAGTCCTTCGCGTAAACTATGGCACCGGATCTGACATCTTCATGCCCCTCCAACAGTCAGAATTTCTCTCTGGAGAATCTGCCAAAATGCAATTCCCACCAGAGAAAATCTTCTTAAAAGGAAAATTATTGAAGATGCTCTCTGCCCTTTTTGTGAAAGCCAGGTTGAAACAGTTGAACGCCTACTCCTTCAATGCCCTTGGACTGCGACAGTTTGGAGCCGCCCTACAATTAACCCACGATTATCTACCACAGAGACATCAAGAATTGATAGATGGCTTGATGAGTTGCTGGATAGGACGAGAAACCCCCACCGGTTTGAGGTAATTGCTACTAACCTCTGGTCTATTTGGAGAGCTCGAAACGACTATATCTTTAAAAGGAAAATCCCCAACCCAGAAGCCTTAATTGAAACAGTAGATGTTATGCTCAACAGATACAAAAGAAGGAACGAATCATACCCACCCTCAATCCACTTGGTTCCCACCAAGAGATCGAGCCCTGAAGATCAATATTGATGGTTCTTTCGACGCCGACAACAGATCAACGACAGTTGCAGGGATCCTCCAGGACAAATCTGGTGCTCCACTTGAAGGCTTCGCAAAAATAAAAGCTTTATCACCTTGTCAAGCAAAAGCGGAAGCTATGATGGAAGCCTTAAACTTTAAGGGATCTCTTATGCTGTGACGCCCCTGTTCGGGGCCTAGCTCCTGTGAGCTCTTAATGCTTATAATATGAGGAAACGCGTAAAAAAAAAAAAAAAAAACGAACCGAACTCACGTTGGACCAATTTTCGGACACTAAAGTTAGAATAAAATTTCACTATTGGTCCCACAAAATTTGTCACGCCCAATCATAGTATTGAACTCAATTAGTCTATGCCCCCAACATAATAATCTAACCTCGATATTGGCTAATCTGCTCGTTAACTAAATTGGATGGAAAATTAGACCGTCACACCGACTGACCAAGTCATCCTCGGTCCTTATTTTCGGAAACTTCCTGTCCGCCCATCTTTGATCAATTTTTTTCTCCCCGTCACGAAAAGATCCTCCCCATTCATCGGGATTTCATCTCTGGGCCAGTGTGGTCGAAAAATAACTTCATCGACTCATGGATTTTCTAGCATCTGGTGAAAGATGTTTTCAGCGGTTCTCAAGGATGAAGCCTCACATGCTGCCCATCTAGAAACATGCAAGATTTAGATTTGACTTTGGAAATCTGTTGCCTCAACCTGGATTTGAAGTTTAGTTTGACAGGTTCCCTCTGCTCTTTTAGTCTGCTTCTGCAAATTGCTCACATCGCTGGAAAATAGACTTGGAGACTGAATGCACTTGTTTTTGTTCATAGTCCTGCGCAGTTAAGATAAAAATTGTCCCCAAGAGTTCGATTAGGCCTTAAACCAAGCAGAAGAAACCAGGCCCACATCATTGAGAGCGTGAATGAGTTTGACTACGGGTTTCATAGGTGCGTGCGATCTATACTCATCGAAATATGTACTGTTAGGCCCAAGTTCTAAAATTAAGACGTCCCAGGCACGTCACTCGTGAACATGTCCTATTTTTATCATCATTATTATTTTCTACTTGCTCTTCTTAGCATGCGAAAGCGTACAACCAACATTTTCTGTGAATTTTCCAACATTCCATGAACGATTTCTTCAATTGTTCTCGAGGCTTAAGCCTCGCATGCGGCCCATCGGGAAACAGGCAAGACTTGATTTGACTTTGGAAATTTGTTGCCTTAACCTGGATTTAGTATTCCTTTGTTTGATATATATAGGTTCCCTCTGCACTTTCTAGTCTTCTCCTAAAAATTGCTTCTGTTAGACATACTTGTATAGCCTTGTAGTCTTATAGCTTTCTCTTACACTTCTTCTTTCTCTTTAGTCCCACATAGGAAGAGCACTAAACTCTTTACCTCTTCTAAGCATATATAAGGGCTTCTCATGTACATTGTTTGACACACCATTATTAGAGAACAATACCATTCTCTCTTAATCATTCTTTCTTATCATGGTATCAGAGCCAAGATCATTGTCTTGAAAAGTATGCTCTGCGGTTGCCACAAATTGGATCTTCCACATCAGAAATTAAGATAATGAGCTCATTATTTTTAAAAGTATGCTCTGCGGTTGCCATAAATTGGATCTTCCGCATCAGAAATTAAGATAATGAGTTTTGGGCTATTGAGCCGTCACCCTTGATTATTCATATATTCATTTATTTTGCTTCTCATTTTCTAGAAGCTTTGCTCGCGTCTCTAATTTGTGCCTCTCGATCCTTTTGATCAGCTTTCGCACTCCAACCCACTTTTCTAGCTTCGCTAGTGATTTTTCTGTTGTCATGGGCGATTCTAGTGACCGCATAGATGTCAAGCTTGATGGTTCAAACTATTCACTTTGGAAACCATCGGCAATGGCGGCTCTTGTTTACCGCGATTTATTTGAGCATGTTGAAGGTTTCCGTCTATGTCCTGAGGCTCTTAAGGGAAGTGACTCATCTGAGGCGGTTGTAAAGCGTACCGCTGAAATTCGAGCATGGACAGTTGCTGATCGGAAGGCATGGGCTATTCTTTTTGGCTCTATTGATCCTGCTCTTCGCCCACAATTTTCTCATATTGTTGGAGCGAAATGTTTATGGGATCAGCTCGCCGAGATGTTTACTCAGACTGGGGACATTCGGGTCTATCAGTTGGAGCAAGAAATTTACTGTGCTACGCAAGAGTCTCGCTCTATTCGAGACTTTTACAATTATATGCATTCCCTTTGGAGTCAATTAGATATTCTTGCTCATGTTCTTTGCTCGACATGCTTGAATTGTACTAGGTGTCCATCTACTCGGCTTCAAACTCAAGATAGACACCGTCTACATACTTTCCTTATGAAGCTTGGCTCTCCTTATGAAGGTGTTCGCAGCCAGCTTCTCCATCGCTCTCCTAGACCGTCCCTCCTTGACGCTATCAAAGAATTGCAGTCTGAGGAAACTCGTCTGGGTCTACTTTCCTCCTCTGCAGTTTCTGATTCCGCTGCTGTTTTAGCTGCTCCACCACGTGCTCCGCCTGCTGTTTTGGCTGCTTCACCACGACCTCCCCATGCACGTGGCTCTCGCCGCCTTTTATGTACTTATTGTCACCGTCCTGGACATGAGGAGCCACACTGTTGGCAAAAGAAGAAGGAAGCTTCACGCCCTTCAGCAACACCGCGTTCTATTCAGTATTCTGTGACATCTCCACACTCTCGACCTATTACTCTGGTTTCTTCTTCTACGGATAATCGGATTGCTGCCCTTGAAGCACAGCTTGCTCGATTGAACCCTTCTTTGCTTGGGTCTTTTCCCGATTCCGGCACTCCTACAACTTCTTCATCTACAGGAAGCACTGCTGCAGCCACTCCATCTTCAGGTGACACTTCTATTACCTGGATACTTGACTCAGGAGCTGCTAGACATATGTCTAGTTCCGCTGCTTGTCTCACTCAGCTCTCTGAGCTCAAGCATCCAGCACATTTCTTTACTGCTGATGGCTCTCCTCTCCTAGCTACCCGGCGGGGTACTCTCACCATCGCTCAAGATTTCAATGTCCCTAACGTGTTACATGTTCCTTCTCTAGCTCTCAATTTATTATCCGTTGGACAACTTACTGATGCTGGATGTACTGTAAGCTTTACAGATAGCTCTTGCTTTGTGCAGGATCGTTTGAGTGGTCGGATGATTGGGAGGGGTAGTAGACGGGACGGACTCTATATTATGCAGCATCTCCACCTTCCAACTTCTTCCCTTCCTTCTCCTGTGTTGGCTACCATTGATCTTGCCCGATGGCATCAGCGTCTCGGACATATTCCTTCTTCTCGCCTCACCGTCCTTCATCAACGAGGCGCTTTAGGTCCTGTTTCTTCTGGTAATCTTCCTCCATGTTCTGTATGTCCCTTGGCCAAACAATCTGCTAAGCCTTTTCCTATTAGTAACTCTAGATCTAGTGCAATTTTCGATCTTATTCATTCTGATGTATGGGGTCCTGCCCCACTTTGTTCGAAGAGTGGTTTCAAATATTATGTCTCTTTTATTGATGATTACTCTCGTTATACATGGGTCTATCTTATGCGTCAACGTAGTGATTTCTTTTCCATCTATCAGTCTTTTACTACCATGATTTCCACCCAATTTAATACAAAAATCAAAGTTTTTCGTTCAGACTCGGGAGGAGAATATCTTTCTACTGTTTTTCGTTCCCTCTTGGCCAGCGATTGTACACTTCCTCAACTATCTTGTCCTGGGATTCCAGCTCAGAATGGGGTTGCTGAACGCAAGCACCGTCATATTTTAGAAACCACTCGCGCTCTCTTGCTTGGGACATCTGTTCCTACTGAGTTCTGGGCTGAGGCACTTCTCACAGCTGTTCATCTAATTAACCGCCTACCCTCGTCTGTTCTTCATCAAGACACCCCTTTCCAGCGTCTCTATTCTCGATCTCCCAGCTA
Source organism: Rhodomyrtus psidioides (assembly GCA_021437785.1). Lineage (NCBI taxonomy): Eukaryota > Viridiplantae > Streptophyta > Magnoliopsida > Myrtales > Myrtaceae > Rhodomyrtus > Rhodomyrtus psidioides. Next base: position 7,172,719 of record JAILYB010000027.1, on the reverse strand, counting down.
TAATCATCTTCGAGTTTTTGGGTGTACTTGTTTTGTCATTCTTCCACCCACCGAACGTACGAAGCTCACCGCTTGCTCTATCTCGTGTGCATTCTTGGGTTACAGCACCGAGCACAAGGGTTATCGCTGTTACGACCCAAATGCGCGACGTATACGTATTTCTCGCAATGTTACCTTTCATGAACACGTTCCCTTCTTCCCTACAAATGTAACACCTCCTGTCTCGACTCATGTTCCATTTATGGATTTCCCTGTTGATCCTTTTCCTGATCCTCCTTATTCTGCTTTCACCTCGGAACCAGATATATCACCACCGTCCCCATCTTCATCCTTTGGAACCACTATCTATTGCTCTACCGAACGTTAGAGGCCGATCAGGAACGTTTATGGATGTTTTTTTTGTGTAGGTTGATAGGTTCAGGGACCAGCTGACACCTCTTTGGAGAAAGGCAGACTTGGAAAGCTACAGTTGGAATGAGTGACGCAAGCTATACATCATTGGAAAATAGACTTGAAGACTCATTGTGATACCTAGCTAGCAATTTTTCGAGTTCAATTAGGCATTGACCAAGCCGAAGAAACCAGGCCTACATCATCGAAAGCGTGGATGAGTTCGGGTGTGGGTTTGATAGGTCTGCGTAATCTAGGCCATTGTTGATCGAAATTTTTACTGCTAGGTCCTGGTTTTAATATTAAGATATCCCTAATTGTTAAGAGCAGAAGAAATCCAACTCAATAAAGTTGATGTAGGGATGACATGTTCTATCAGAGGCCGAAGCATGTCGTTATTGGCGAGTCCGATCCCCAATTTTCGTGCAGTGCATACGAAGTGAGGCATGGTTTATACATGCAGAAGAAGTGCGGTGACAAAGTGGATGCAGGATTATGTAGAATTGTTGTTCATGATCAGAATTTGCCGATATCGATAGATTCGATTTGTAAAATTTCTAATAATATGAAATACACGACAAATCTTTATACAAAATTTAAGTGTCAATAAGAATTAAGCGGGTTACGTCTCATTAGCAGCCAATGAGGTAACCCTTTGCTCAGTCCCAAAAGTTCAAGAAACATAATTCATTCCTAGCTAAGAAGATTGTGACATTCTAATTTCCTGTCATTCCGAGACCTTGACTGTAAGATATCTATCGATGTATTTCAGTTATATCTCGCTCTGACCTGATCAGTCATGAGTCAACTAACCGAAGGGAAAAAGCTAACGCGTGACGAGGTACGTGGACCTGTGAAACTCGATAAGAAAACAACGTTTTGACCATAAGGGTCGTCGATGGAATATTAAGAACTGAGGCCGATCTGAGAACGATTAAGGAATTCGTTGCTAACGTTATACGATTGGGGCACGAGTGATGCCGCTTAACCAACGCATAATTTGCGATTTTTTTTTCTTAAATTGATTTATGACGATCGCGGCCGTTGGGGCTAGCAATTGACTCTTGCGACTACATGACAACCAAGATCGGCGTAGTTGAGTGCTCTTGTGTGTGATGAGAATCACTGAGTTGATACGCGTAACGTCCGCAAAAGCCGCCCGTTAGTTCGAGATAAATTGAAATTACGAACGACGAGAAATCGATCACGAAATGTGATCTCGGAAATGAAAAATGAAAATGAAGAATGGTAACAATTATTTTGGATTGGACGACGCATAATCGAGGATGAAAAATTGACGGAAAATGAATTTTCGGACGTAGGGTGTGAAAGGACGATTTTGCCCCCGGAGTGTCGACTTGCATTTTTTAATTTGGACAAGGGTATTTTTGGTCAATCGATTTCCCCATGTGGCAGCCGAAATTTTGAGGACAATTTGGGGAAGGGAAAATTATGGATATTATGGACTAAATGCCAAGTGGCAACCATTAGGTGAATTGCATTAAATTCCTACTAACTTAAAACTCTTCTAGAAGCTTAATTGGATGAGAACAAGCCTACTTTCTCTTCCCCTCAGCTCATTCACGAGAGCAGCAGCTTCATCTCCATCATCTTCTTCGTTTCTTCTTCCTTCTTGCACGAACAGATTCTGCTCCATCCGACCAGAAACTGCCGTTGTCTTCACCGCCATCCATTACTCCGACCAGCGACTTTCAGCCCGCGAGCCGACCATCACCGTGTAGATCATCCTCTTGTCGATCTATTCCAAGTGGAAGCGCAGCGATTGGTCCACTGTGAAGCTCCGACCAGCGATTCTTCCGCGAGGCGACGGAAAGCGTCTGTTTGTACTTCGTTGGACCTCTAGTCGTTTGAGTTTTTCTCTCAAACTTTATGGACATCTAGGGCACACATATACTGAGTTGTGGTAAAAAAATTGGGCTGAAATTGATGGAGTTTTGATGAGAAATTGATTCTGTGTATGGAGGTCAGAAACTGACCGGTTGCAGGCTCGAAGGAAATGACGTGAATCGTGGACTTGCGGGTGTCGTCTTGCTCTCAAAGTTTCGGTAGGGCTCTCTAATTCATAGAACTATGTGTTAGCAAGAGGGTTTTTATGATAAATTGAAACTTATGGATGTTTAGTGAGCTGTTTGTGGCGGTTTGAGCAAAACCGGTTTTGCTCGGTTGGGATTTGATGGAAACCGGTTCTGTTTAGGGTTGTTTTTGGTGCCGTCAAGTTTCTAATCCATCGTTGAGTTATACTAGAGTGTGAATAGTGGTGTTAGCAAGGAGTACGATGGGTGGAATTGAGGTTTGTGGGGTTAAATTGATTAAATCGACGAATTGTGTCTGAGCTAAGTTGCTGCCCTGTTTTTGGACAGCGGAGTCTCGTGCCGGAATCAAGCCTACCGAGGGAATTGTGGTAATAAATTGTTAGTAGGAATCGAGGTGAGTGACCCCTAACCTTTTATTAGAACATACGGATGCGGTTGGATGATTTTGTTAAGAAATTAATGGTTTGGTTAATTGTTAGACTCGAAGGATTGGAAAGTCGAGGGTTTTCGAAGAAGTGTGAATCATGAATGATTATTGCCACATATTTGTTGTCTTTGTGATTGAAACGATGATGTACTCGTTAGACATCTTGTTGCCTTGATGACGTGACGGCATTGACACTTGAGTCTTAATGGTGCCTAAGCATGTCCATCTTTAGCAAGCCTTGAGTTATGTTTGAATGCTTGAATTTCCTCATTTTGTATTGCGACTAACTGTTATCGCGAGGATGTTTGCAACTGAGATTATCGAGGAATTGAATTGGTGAATCATGAGGAATGCTTGAGGCGCCTATATCACGCGGGGTCGAAAAAATAAGAGCAATACCCTGACGCACCTACAATGACGCGGGGTGGCGGAATGTGAAATACCCTGAGGTGATCTAATCGCGGGATCGAGGAATGTGAAACACCCTAAGGCGACGAGATCGCGGGGTCGTGATTGAAATATCTTCTCTTTCAAATGATGAGATGATTCATTTTTTTTTAGCGAGTACTGAAGCTTGGTCATGTGTGCCATTGTTGCTCTTAATTGATACTTTTGTGAAATATTGACTTGATGCCATGAGAAACTATTATGCTTTGCCCTTGCTTAATGGTTGCATATGTGTGTGCTTGTTTAGATCGGTGGGACGATGGCCTAGTTTAGGGTTAGGATAGCTCACTGAGATATAAGTCTCACCCCTTCGTGGGCCTCATTTTCTTTCAGATCCCATGACTTGAAGATGCTACCTGTACGTCGGGGTGACCCTCAGGAGATGACGAGCTATTTTGAGGAGTTTCCAGACGGACGAGATACTGTTTATGTGAGAAAAAGTACAGTAGTATGGGTAGACGAACCAAGGGAGCCTAGCAAGCCACATAGGTTTGAGGCATGGTTCCGACGAGTGAATGGCATTTTGTCCGTGCAGCTAAAGCCCGAAGAGGTCCCCAGAGGAGTCGTACATTCTTGGTGCCATTCTTCTCGTGGATCGATAGAGGTAGAGACTTCCGTGGTAGGTTCGAGGAATGTACCGGATGGAGAACCTGCAGGCCAGGCGAGCATTGAGGTAATAGAGATCTCTGACTCCTAGGACGAGGGGGAGGGGGATTCCATTGAAGTTCGTTCCAAGACCTTTTCCGACTACGACCCGGAAGAGGATGTGGATGTGCTTGAGGAGAGTAGCACCACTTAGTAACCCCTGATGCCGTAGGGCTTTAGAGTATCTTTTTGGAAGTGGGTTTCTTTTTGACTGGCTTTATAACTTTCTTTTGTTGCCCTCTTTCTGATTTACCCTAGGCGACGATGTTAGTAACCACTAACCCTTCCTTTTGTATAAACTGGCTTTTGGTTATATATGTATATGTTTTATCTCGCGTCTCATTTTATTTAGGCCCTAGAGAGTATCCTGGGTGACGTTACGGCTCCGGCGGATGTTGCGTGCTCGCTAGGAAAGCGGGGCGTGACAAGCCTGTTTTAGTGGTATCAGAGCGAGGTCAGCTCAATTCAAGTCGATTAAGGATTGGAGTAATAAGGAGAAATGAGATCTGGGGATGAGTAAATAGCAAAACCGCAGGAAGGGTTCGCTAGAGTAAGTTAAGACATGCATGGCATATGAGTTGGCGCATGTGATTGGCATCGGGAAAGTGGGGATGTGTGATGACTAGACATGACCAAGCTTCGTACTTAGCGGGTGTATTGAATGTGAGTGCTTGCTTAATGAAGCGTTGAGTATTTTATTTGAGCTTGAAACATGGTTTTACCTCCTTGATTGTTGTGCTTTGGATATTGTCCGGTGAATGGTTGCTTTGATGTGGATACTGCTTGTTGTGTAGAATAGAACCACTAGACTGGAATGGTTGGTTAAGTCTTTAATTCCGTGGTGGAACTATGGTGGTGCAGGTTGTATAAGGATGAGCGACCGACCTGTTAGACGTAGAAGACCCAGCGGTAGGGCTTCTAGTTCGAGGCCACTAGCAGTAGAAAATCCTGGAATGGGTGATGTGTTGAGAGCCTTAGAGCGAATTGGGAATTTGATAGATAGACAGGCTCAGGATAGAGATGCTACTATCACTCAGGCTGTAGGAGCCGCCTTGACTGCTGTGAATGTAGCGACTGGTAATAATGCAGTGGGCGGAGGTAGCGGTAGTAGTGGCCAAGGCGCTGGAGCTAGTAATGCGCAAGCTAATGTGAATGTTGGCCACGGTGTGGGAGTAGGCAATGTGCCGGGTAATAACATCGTACCTAGAGACATTGGTCAATTAGTTGAACAGTTTGTGAAATTGAGGCCCCTTCAGTTTAATGGGACTGGCGATCCCGAGTTGGCACCTAGGTGGATAGAAAAACTTGAGAAGACATTTGGAGTTCTAAAGTGTAACGATGAGGAAAAAGTGCTTTTGGCGGTTTACCAGCTAGAGGGTACTGCGAACGACTGGTGGAATGCTACTAAAGATGGAATTTTTTCTGAGGGCACTACTCTGAACTGGACAGCTTTTACTATTGCTTTCAATGACAAGTACTTCTCAGAAACGGCACGAGAGAGTAAGTTAGTGGAATTTCAGAATTTACACCAAGAGCACATGACAATGGATCAATATGAGGCTGAATTTGCTAGATTGTCGAGGTACGCGCCGCGTTATGTTGAGGATCCGCTGGAGAAGGTGCGAAGGTTTCGAGGCGGGTTACGACCCGAACTTCATAGCCAGTTGGTGACCGTGAACTTGAGGACTTATAAGGAAATCTATGAGCGCAGTCAGATGATAGAGCGGGATATGAGAGAAAGAGAAACCGCGTTTGGATCGCGATTTACCCCTTTTCGAGATAATCGCCAGCTGGATAAGAGGCCAATGACTAATACTAGGCGATTTATTCCGCCCGTGAGAAGGAATATTGGGAAACCACCGCATCAGTCCAACTTGAATTGTCGTCTCTGTGGAAGGAGACATGGAAACGGGCCTTGTCTGACTAGGACGGGCGCGTGGTTTAAGTGTGGTCAGTTGGGCCACCAGATGAGGACCTGTCCTAATCAAGTTCTGGGACCAAGACCTCAAGGACCAAGGCTACAAGTAAGACCCCCGATTGCTGCCCCACAGAATGAACTGAATCGACCGCCATCCCAAGGGTGAGTATACGCGGTGGCGCGAGGCGAGGCAGAGAACGCGCCTGGTGTGGTCACAGGTATGATCTATTTGTGTGACCAAGCTGCTTAAGCATTGTTTGATCCTGGAGCTTTGCATTCCTTTGTGTATGCTCACTTTGCTGATATGGTTGATATGGATTTGAAACCTTTGATTGTGATCTTGCATGTTACTACTCCGCTAAAAGATAAAGTGATAGTTTTGCTAGGTTGCGCGGATTGTAAGATAATCATTGATGGTAGGGAAGAAAGGATAGATCTGGCCGTACTGCATATGTTTGATTTCGATGTGATCGTAGGGATGGATTGGTTGAGTAAACAGAAGGCTATGGTTGATTGTGGTGGTAGAGTAATTCGTTTGTCTCCAAATGGTCGTCCTAGTTTTGAGTTTAAAGGAAGTCGTGGAGGAACTTCCATTCCTTTGGTTTCGTCGCTTGAAGCGGCAAAGTTACTAGACGAGGAGTGCCAAGCTTATTTGGCTACGGCAGTTGATACAATGATCGAAGAACCGAAATTGGAAAACATATTGGTGGTATGGGAGTTTCCTGATGTGTTTCCCCAAGAACTACCTGGATTACCACCTGAGCGAGAAATCGAGTTTGTGATCGAATTAGCTCCTGGAACGGAACTAATTTCGAATGCACCTTATAGAATGGCGTTATCGGAATTGAAGGAACTAAAGGTGCAAATGCAGGAGTTGCTGGACAAAGGGTTTATTAGGCCGAGTGCATCGCCCTGGGGAGCACCAGTGCTTTTTGTAAGGAAAAAATGATAGATCCTTGCGGTTGTGTATAGATTACCGGCAATTGAATCAAGTGACTGTTAAGAACAAGTACCCGTTGCCGAGGATCGATGATCTGTTCGATCAACTGCATGGAGCTTCGGTATTCTCTAAGATAGACTTGAGAACAGGGTATCATCAATTAAGAATTAAGAAAGAGGATATTCCGAAAACGGCTTTCAGGACGAGATATGGACATTATGAATTTACGGTGATGCCTTTTGGATTGATTAATGCTCCAGCCGCATTTATGGATATGATGCATCGAATATTTAACGAATACCTTGATCGTTTTGTCATAGTTTTCATTGATGATATTTTGATTTACTCGAAGAACAATGAGGAGCATGAAAAGCATTTAAGAATTATTTTGCAGATCTTGAGGGAACACTCACTTTATGCTAAGTTTAGTAAGTGTGAGTTTTGGTTAAGTAAAGTGGCATTGCTCGGACATATAATATCTGGAGAAGAAATTTCCGTAGACCCTGCAAAGATAGAGGCGGTGACAAATTGGCCTAGACCTACGACGGTCACGGAAGTTCGAAGTTTTCTAGGACTGGCTGGTTACTATAGATGCTTTGTGGAGAGGTTTTTGTCTATAGCTATGCCATTGACACAGTTGACGAAGAAGCTAACGAAGTTTGAATGGACGAATAAGTGTGAAAGGAGTTTTCAAGAGCATAAGCATCGTTTGACGACGGCACCTGTTCTTACGATACCATATGGACCTGGGGGCTTCGAAATTTATAGCGATGTGTCATTAAAAGGATTGTGGTGTGTATTAATGCAACATGGAAGGGTAGTAGCCTATGCTTCGCGACAATTGAGACCCTACGAGTTAAATTATCTGACGCATGACTTGGAGTTAGCTGCAATTGTTTTCGCCTTAAAAATTTGGAGGCATTATTTATGTGGCGAAAGATTTCAAATCTATAAGGATCATCAAAGTTTGAAGTATCTATTTTCTCAAAGGGAGTTAAATATGATAGCGTCGATAGATGGAGTTGCTTAAGGATTAGATTGCGACATCTTGTATCATCTTGGGAAGGCGAATAGAGTCGCGGATGCGCTCAGTCGAAAATCAAGTATTGCTTATCTACTGGTTAAAGGGTGGTCGTTATTTGAAAATCTAAGGGATTCTGAATTCAGATTGGAAGTCTGTCAGTTATCCAGTTTGGTAGCCACGCTGAGAATCGAACCTGAGATCCAAGAAAGGATAAAAACCTTGCAGCCTATGGACCTGGAAATTCAGAAAATCCTCGAAATGGACGCGACAAAGAGGAAACGAGAGTTCCAAGTGTTAGAGGGTGGAATCTTGAAATTTCGAGGACGCCTATGCGTACCCAAGGATGAAGGACTCAGAGACAAGATTTTAGCAGATGCGGACAGAAGTAACTATAGTATCCATCCAGGTAGCACGAAAATGTACTAAAATTTACGGCAGCATTATTGGTGGAGCGATATGAAAGCAGACGTGGCTAAGCACGTGGCAAAGTGTCTAACGTGCCAGCAAGTAAAGGCCCAGCATTGTAAGCCTGGAGGATTATCGCAACCTTTAGAAATTCCGGAATGGAAATGGGAACACGTCACAATGGATTTTGTTATGGGATTACCACGGAGTCAGAAAGGACACGATTTGATTTGGGTAGTCGTGGACAGATTGACCAAGTCTGCGCACTTCATTCCTGTGAAAAAGGACTTTGCAATGGACAAGTACGCCAAGTTGTATATGCGTCACATTGTACGACTGCATGGAGTGCCTATAACGATTACGTCGGATTGAGACCCTAAGTTTATGGCAAACTTTTGGAAGAGTCTTCAGGATGCTTTGGGAACCAGGTTACAGTTTAGTACGGCGTATCATCCGCAGACGGATGGACAATCGGAAAGGAGGATTTAAACGCTGGAGGACATGTTGCAAGCATGCGTTATAGACTTTAAAGGCGGATGGGAAAATCATTTACACTTGGTAGAGTTCGCATACAATAATATTTATCAGCAAAGCATTGGAATGGCACCTTTTGAAGTACTGTATGGCAGAGCGTGTCGAACTCCTTTGTGTTGGGACGAAGTGGGAGAAAGGAGCATAACGGGCCCCCGAATTGGTGGAACAATCGGTGGAGGCAGTAAAAGTAATTAGAGATAAATTGAGGACAACATAGAGTCGCCAGAAAAGCTATGCTGATAAGTGACGTAAGCCGCTAGAGTTTCAAGTTGGCGATCACGTTTTTCTCAAGATATCGCCTATGCGAGATATATCTCGATTCGGAAAGAAAAGGAAATTAAGTCCGAGGTATATAGGCCCATTCGAAATTCTAGAACGGATTGAGACTTTGGCCTACAGACTTGCTTTACCGCCAAATTTGTCTCAAGTACATAATGTTTTTCATGTATTGATGTCGCGACCTAAAAATATTCGGATTTTCCAATTTTAGGCTAATGGATTACCAGATTAATTAATTAGGTTAATTAACCTAGCTCGAGCTCTCCCAAGCTCTACCAAATCACAGCTTTCAATCATTTCGCAAAATTTTTTTATTAGGAGTTGCCACTAATCTATTTACGGTAGGTCGATTAGACACATGAATAAAACATTGGGAGAAATGCCTTATTTCTGCGAACCAGAAATTATGAATTCGGGGACTTGGTTACGTTAATTTTTGCAATCAACGCCCCTTTCGGTACCAATTTCATGAAAAATATCTTGATTTGGCAATTTTAATGAAAATTGCAATGGTGCAATCTTTTGATTTTTCTTTTTGTGATTTTTTAGTTTTTTTTATAAAATGCAATGCAATGCAAATTAACTATACGATGCATGAAATGCTACGAAACATAGAAATACATGACAATTACAGCATAATACAAAATAGACAAAGACATATCATCCAAGCTACGAGACTGTCAAGTTTGATTGAAATTGCGGGGGTGACGCCGGAGACAACGGATCGTCAAAGCTCGTCTGGACTGATACCCCTCATGTGTGGGAACTTGCAACCTGCAAAGTAAAATACGGCACTCAGACCTTGCGTAAAATGATATGCAAATATTTTATAAAAATATGCCTTCCCTTTCTTTGTCTTTTCTCCAAATCTTCTCAAAGCTTTTGATTGCTCTCTTTCACAATCTTCCTCACGTGAGGAATATCTCCTTGTCTGTGCATATCACGGAAGTCTCTTTGGCAAGCAATCATCGTCAAAAACTATGCTTTAAGTGGGCAACAAGTCCTCATAGGGAGTGATCCAAATCAACTTTTGTTCCCTTTGTATAGACATTGAGGGCATCAATCTGTGACTTACAAAAATTATATTTAAAGCACAAAAGAAAAAGAAATGGCCGGCACAGCGAAGCGCTACATATTGATCGACAAAAATTCATGATGAAACGAATCGTGATAAGGCTCGGTGACTAGATTCAGTGATGCGAAGGTATTCCGTTGGACTGAGCTGCAATTGTGGTCCTAGTAGAGAGACCATGGCAGCAGCTTTGTCGTTGATAGGCACAGAAGGATGTTTGCGAGGAAGGTGCTCGGCTGCTTGGATGTGTAAGCACAAACCACCGAGAGAGTAGTTCTCTCCATGCCTCTTCCCCTTTGCTTTTTTTTTTTTAAAATTCTGTCCTCAAATTCACGTGTCCCTCTCTTTTGCGTAAAAATGGTGGACGTGCCTTCCGAATTGTCTCGGCCTTTTAGAATTCCTGCAAGTGGAGTTCATGAGCAAAAACCTGAAAAAAGAAAGAACAATAGAGATGCCAATAAGTAATCTGATGGGAGATCAGCCTCTCTGTTTTTGTCCTTTTTCTTCTTTTCGTAGTTTCTTCCCTGCCAATCTTCTATCGAGAAGAACATGGAGATATTCTCTTTGTGGAACCTCTCAGTCAAGCTTCCCCCCACTCTCGCTCTTTTCTTGGCCGTCTATCGTAATGAATTGGCCTTTAACCGAATAACTTGGTGGAAAAAGCGTGTCGATCGTTTGGTGGACTGAGCGACAACGAAGGGGGATTGTCTCATGGGACTCAATGACTCCATGATACTGGACAGCATGAGTTCGGGGCCGCACGAGTTCGGGGCTGCAACAACGACTCAGCTGGATGAAAACAATTCGGTGACCAGCGCTGATTGATCCTCTCTTCGCAGCTGGGAGGATAGCACCGCCAGGAGTGGACAACACGGCAAGGGAAGGAGGATTAGCAGATTAACCGGGCAATAGCAAAGACCGAAGGGATGGTCATCAGAATCTCTTTTTCTTACGTCTGATCTGGAAAAATTTTCAGAGTTTCTTAGCTCCCTTTTTTTTTTTTTTTTAAAGAAAAAAAGTCCTCCATACACATGAATAAACGATTCCTCCTATGCATAAAGCAGGAGACCCATTCATGGAAACAATTAATTCCATTGCATAATTCTTTCATTTTCCTGAAAAGATTCCTGTCGGTTGATTGATTGTTTCCTCTTCTTTGTGATTGATTTTTCCACTTCTTTGCTTACCTGTTTGTGGTTAATTGGTGTCTGACATTGTGGACTTAGCAATCTCCGCTCATGCCCGATCTTGATTTTCGAAAACATGCCTTTAACGTCCCAAGATCAGCTTCTATCCCTCTCAAATCCTCCTTGATTGCTTTTCTTTGCTGTTTTCGTTACTCTCATGTCTCACCAAAACAACATGTCCTGGTTGCTTTCTAACAGCCCATGATTTCCTATTTGAAAAGGATTTTTTTTCTTTCTAAAGAAACGTGGAGATCTAAGCCAATACGGAATCTTAGGATAATAACCAATCAATTCCTTCTTAGAAAACTCACGCATGATAGCAAAATTGCCATTGAACAAAATCATCTCTGTGATGTTCTCCCATTAGACTGCGTGAAACCCTGACTGGAAGCTCTGTCTTGCGAGGTGGACGACCCCCTAAAACAGCAAGGAAAATCCCAGAATTCTTCCATTATCTTTTATCCTTCTACAAGTGTATGCATAGAATTGGTCAACCGTCCCACAATTCAATCCTTTTCTTGTTTTGTTTTCTGCATGGCATAAAACTGAGCAACTTCATTCTTCATTTTGCCATCAATCACGAGCATAGATATTGATTGTTTGTTTTGGGGATTGCTAAAAAAAATAATCAATTTGTTGACCAAATTATGGCAACGCTATCCATCTCTTGTTTTTTTATATTATTTCTCAAGCACATATTCCCATTCGAATATCTTCTCTTCCCCGTGGATATGCCCAATGGACTTTGATCAAGATTTTCGTCCCAACGTTCAACAAATTGTCAATCCATAGAATTGATATAGTTCAGAACTATTTGTTTATTCCCATCCATCATGATGTGAATTCTTCTCGTAGTGCAGGCCTAGTGATTAATTCGAGTCAATTCATCGCTGGTCCAAATGCAATGCAGATAAACTATGTAAAAAATGATTTAAATATTTTTGGTAGGGGCTAAAATTAATCCCTGATTTTTTATGCAAAATAAATTATTAAAAGGATTGTCAAAATTTAGGTGTCAACAATCGATGTTAAGGAAATACGAGCTGGACCCAACGCATGTTTTGGATTACGAGACTATAGAAGTGGATGAAAAAGTTTCGTATGTCGAAAGGCCTATCAGGATTGAAGAGCGAAAGGGGCATGTTTTGAGGACCAATACGATCCCGCTAGTTAAAGTAGTCTGGGAGCACCATGGAACGGAAGGCGCTACTTGGGAGAATGAAGACACGATGAGGCGTCAATACTCTCATTTGTTTGAATAGTGGGATTGTAACAAATTTCGAGGATGAAATTTTTGTAAGGGGGAAGAGTTGTGACATTCTAATTTCCTGTCATTCCGAGACATTGACTGTAAGATATCTATCGAAGTATTTCAGTTATATCTTGCTCTGACCTGATCAGTCATGAGTCAACTCACCGAAGGGGAAAGGCTAACGCGTGACGAGGTACGTGGACCTGGGAAACTCGATAAGAAAACGACGTTTTGACCATAAGGGTCGTCGATGGAACATTTAGAACCGAGACCGATCTGAGAACGATTAAGGAATTCGTTGCTAGCGTTATACGATTGGGACGCGGGTGATGCCGCTTAGCCAACGTATAATTTGCGATTTTTTTTTCCTAAATCGATTTATGACGATCGCGGCCGTTGGGGCTAGCAATTGACCCTTGCGACTACATGACAACCAAGATCGTCGTAGTTGAGTGTTCTTGTGTGTGATGAGAATCACTGAGTCGATACGCGTAACGTCCGCAAAAGTCGCCCGTTAGTTCGAGATAAATTGAAATTACGAATGACGAGAAATCGATCACGAAATGGAATCTCAGAAATGAAAAATGGAAATGAAGAATGGTAACAATTATTTTGGATTGGACGACGCCTAATCGAGGATGAAAAATTGACGGAAAATGAATTTTCGGACGTAGGGTGTGAAAGGACGATTTTACCCCCGGAGTGTCGACTTGCCTTTTTTAATTCGAATAAGGGTATTTTTGGTCAATTGATTTCGCCATGTGGCAGCCGAAATTTTGTGGACAATTTGGGGAAGGGAAAATTATGGATATTATGGACTAAATGCCAAGTAGCAACCATTGGGTGAATTGCATTAAATTTCCACTAACTTAAAGCTCTTCTAGAAGCTTAATTGGATGAGAACAAGCCTAATTTCTCTTCCCCTCAGCTCACTCACAAGAGCAGCAGCTTCATCTCCATCATCTTCTTCGTTTCTTCTTCCTTCTTGCACGAACAGATTCTGCTCCATCCGACCAGAAACTGTCGTCGTCTTCACCGCCGTCCAGCTCTCCGACCAGTGACTTCCAGCCCGCGAACCAACCATCATCGTGTAGATCATCTTCTTGCCGATCTATTCTAAGTGGAAGCGCATCGATTGGTCCACTGTGGAGCTCCGGCCAGCGATTCTTCCGCGAGTCGACGGAAATCGTCGCAACTGGAGGTAAGCGGCTATTTGTACTTCGTTGGACCTCGAGTCGTTTGAGGTTTTCGTTCAAACTTTATGGACATCTAGGGCACACATATACTGAGTTGTGGTAAACAAATTGGGCTGAAATTGATGGAGTTTTGATGAGAAATTGATGCGGTGTATGGAGGTCAGAAACTGACCGGTTGCAGGCTCGAAGGAAACAGCGTGAATCGTGGACTTGCGGGTGTCTCCTTGCTCTGAAAGTTTCGGTATGGCTCTCTAATTCATAGAACTATGTGTTAGCAAGAGGGTTTTATGATAAATTAGATCTTATAGATGTTTAGTGAGCTGTTTGTGGCGGTTTGAACAAAATCGGTTCTGCTCGGTTTGGATTTGATGGAAAGCGGTTCTGTTTAGGGTTGTTTTTGGTACCGCCAAGTTTCTAATCCATCGTTGAATTATACTAGAGTGTGAATAATGGTGTTAGCAAGGATTACGATGGGTAAAATTGAGGTTTGGAGGGTTAAATTGATTAAATCGACGAATTGTGTTTGAGCTAAGTTGCTGCCCTGTTTTTGGGTAGCGGAGTCTCGTGCCGGAATCAAGCCTACCGAGGGAATTGTGGTAATAAGTTGTTAGTGGGAATCGAGGTGCGTGACCCCTAACCTTTTATTAGAACATATGGACGCGACTGGATGATTTTGTTAAGAAATTAATGGTTTGGTTAATTGTTAGACTCGAAGGATTGGAAGGTCGAGGGTTTTCGAAGAAGTGTGAATCATGAATGATTACTGCCATATATTTGTTGTCTTTGTGATTGAAACGATGATGTACTCGTTAGACGTCTTGTTGCCTTGATGACGTGACAGCATTGACACTTGAGTCTTAATGGTACTTAAGCATGTCCATCTTTAGCAAGCCTTGATTTATGTTTGAATGCTTGGAATGTCCTCATGTTGCATTGCGACTAACTGTTATCGCGAGGATGTTTGCAACTGAGATTATTGAGGAATTGAATTGGTGAACCATGAGGAATGCCTGAGGCGCCTATATGACGCGGGGTCGAAAAAATAAAAGCAATACCCTGACGCGCCTACGATGACGCGGGGTGGCGGAATGTGAAATACCCTGAGGCAATCTAATCACGGGGTTGAGGAATGTGAAACACCCTGAGGCGACGAGATCGCGGGGTCGTGTTTGAAATATCTTCTATTTCAAATGATGAGATGATTCATTTTTTTTAGCGAGTACTGAAGCTTGGTCATGTGTGCCACTGTTGCTCTTAATTGATACTTTTGTGAAATATTAACTTGATGCCATGAGAAACTGTTATGCTTTGCCCTTGCTTAATGGTTGCATATGTGTGTGCTTGTTTAGATCGGTGGGACGATGGCCTAGTTTAGGATTAGGATAGCTCATTGAGACGTAAGTCTCACCCCTTCGTGGCCCCATTTTCTTTTAGATCCCAGGACTTGAAGATGCTACCTGTACGTCGGGGTGACCCTCAGGAGATGACGAGGTATTTTGAGGAGTTTTCGGACGGACGAGGTATTGTTTATGTGAGAAAAAGTACAGTAGTATGGGTAGACGAACCAGTGGAGCCTAGCAAGCCACATAGGTTTGAGGCATGGTTCCGACGAGTGAATGGCATTTTGTCCGAGCAGCTAAAGCCCGAAGAGGTACCTAGTGGAGTCGTGCCTTCTTGGTGCCATCCTTCTCGAGGATCGATAGAGGTAGAGACTTCCGCGGTAGGTTCGAGGAATGTAGCGGAAGGAGAACCTGCAGGCCAGGCGAGCATTGAGGTAATAGAGATCTCTGACTCCGATGACAAGAGGGAGGAGGATTCCATCGAATTTCGTTCCGAGACCTTTTCCGACTACGACCCGAAAGAGGATGTGGATGTGCTTGAGGAGAGTAGCACCACTTAGTAACCCCTGATGCCGTAGGGCTTTAGAGTACGTTTTTGGAAGTGGGATTTTTTTTACGGGCTTTATCACTTTCTTTTGTTGCCTTCTTTCTGATTTACCCAAGGCGACGATGTTAGTAGCCTATAATCCTTCCTTTTGTATAAACTGGCTTTTGGTTATATATGTATATGTTTTATCTCGCGTCTCATTTTATTTAGGCCCTAGAGAGTATCGTGGGTGACGTTATGGCTCCGGCGGATGCTGCGTGCTCGCTAGGAAAGCGGGGCGTGACAAAGATATTGCCCTGATTCAAAGAAGTATCAATGCCATGGAAAGGATAATAGGAAGCAGGATTATCTGATGACTGGTGTTTTATTTTCATAGGTAGGGTGTGATCATTATCAAATGCTTTTGAAGGCCACTTCTCATTAGTAGCCAATGAGGTGCTTCGTATCACATTGCAACAGGGCCCACTAGTAATAACATATCTCCTTTTGGGTTCTGTTTATTGGTTTAAGGGAGGAAGGTTCAGTTATGTGGGTAAGGAAACCGTTGGTTGGCTTTGAAATCCTTCATGGAGAAGCCAACCTGGACTTAAGCAAAAGCAAATTAAGAACTTAAGCCACTGAAAATCTTGGTTCAGAATAGCTTTTAATATTATATCTCTGGACTTTAAACAATCAGGCATAATATAAGAAAAATGAACACGACATATGGACAGAAGCATCATATCCTATCGCATCATAAAGTACTAATAAAGGAATAGTTCAGCCCATTTATTTCTTCTTGCACCCTTTTCCGTTAGTTATAGACAAACTGCATGCCTCATCTCTTTGGTTTTTCACTATTTTCAGGATGATTCATTGTCTTGTCCTTAGAATAGGGTCGTGAAAGTTTTGAGCGTTCCCTATCCTTCAGTTGCTAGAATATGCGAGAACAGGCGTTGGTTAAAATAGATCATAATAGTAGCCAAAAAGACCAGGAAGTTCTGTTGCCTATGCCCTTCACAGGCCCTTCAAGAATCTTTCACCAGGCATAACGTACTGCGGAAGCTTTTCCCAGGGTAAAGCTGCTAGGACTATACCTGTTGCGAAATGTACTACACGGTTATTGTTCATAGGAAAATCGTGTGAGCATGATGTAGGACAACTAGCATATAAGTTTTGGGAAAAGCAATATTACGATTTTAGATAGAGTTTATGTATTTTTCTATTTTAATAATTTTAGCGATATAGATAATCGCGATATTTGATTTCAATTCCGTTTGATTATATTAGCTTAGATATGATTTTGATAATATTATCTTTAGTGATTCTATTCCCTAAAGGAGTCCTATCAGGACGTCTGCCTTTATAATCTACACATCATCATTAAATCGAAATTTCAAGTATTCTTTGGAATTATTTTCCAAGTTCGCTTCTCTACGTCATTTGGTATCAGAGCCAGTTTCTCCTGTGACGATAACTCATAATGTGAATATCAATCTCCCCA
This sequence comes from Rhodomyrtus psidioides, assembly GCA_021437785.1. Taxonomy (NCBI): domain Eukaryota; kingdom Viridiplantae; phylum Streptophyta; class Magnoliopsida; order Myrtales; family Myrtaceae; genus Rhodomyrtus; species Rhodomyrtus psidioides. The sequence goes on along the minus strand of JAILYB010000027.1, from coordinate 7,155,579 downwards.
CAGCTGAGGGCTGTGACAACAAGCCTATACACGAGCTAAGTTCAATCGATTCGTGGGTCAAACTGATCGGTGGTTTCAAGAATTCCTTGAAACCATACAACGTTTGTCCACAAACCCCATACCTGGCGTGCTTCCAGCCAAGTAAATTTCTGTTGCTTGTGATCCCGAAGTAGCTATGGATCGTGGGCCAAATCACCGACATCACCGACAAAGGTGACAAGTCTATGTTGAGGATTTTGAAGAAGAGGATTTCCAAAACATGCCTATTCGTAGAGGTCGCCGTTATGGAGGATTCCATAATGAGCAAGTTCGTGGGGATCGTCGACATGGAGGTTATCGACGATATTCCAAAAAATATCAATTGAAAGTTGATCTCCCTACCTTCAATGGCAATTCGGATATCGAAGACTTTCTGGAGTAGCTCCGGGAGGTTGATGAGTTCTTTGAAGCCATGTAGATCGATGAGGAAGACCAAGTAGAATTCATGGCGAGAAAGTTGAGGCGCGACGCTCTAGCTTGGTGGGAGCAGACACAAATATCCCGATGCCTTCAACGAAAAGCTCCTATCCGAACGTGGAGACGAATGAAACGAATGTTAAAGGTACGTTTCTTTCCACTTGACTATGAACAAGAGTTGGTGAAGGGCAGTGAGGTTGCCCTTGGAACCTTTCCCCAGGCGGCGACGCGAATGCACTAGGATTTCGTCGCATTCAAAGAGATGCCGATGGCTAGGATTAATTTCACTTCTTTTCCCCAATCTCTTGCCATGGCCTCCAAAGCCCTTCAAATCGGGGAACCAAAAGGCAAAGACCAAAATTTGGAGAAACTAGAGGAGGAACTGAGGGTGGAAGGAGAGACGGAGCAAAAGGAACCGGAGATCGCTCCTGAAATCGAGACTTCCGTCGAGAAACCAAGTCTAGAACACGAGGATGCCCAGAATGTTGAGGCCTCGATTCGGGACGTGTCTCAAGCAAGAGGAGATGCTGATACGTTACTAAAAGAGCTTCATCAAGGTCTTCTCAAGCAAGAGGAGATGCTAATATCGTATGCGCAGCAACAACGCAAGGCGCACGCAAGAGCGGTGGAAACTGCAAGGTCAGTTTCTAAAATCACAGTCAACTTCTTTGAGCCTCTGGACATGCATGCGACCAAGCTGAACCAGTTCGTGGAAGATGCGCAAACCGTAAATGATCAAAAGCTATCTGAACTTGAGAAAAATTTTGAGGAATGTGCTGCCAATAAAGAAAGACAAATGCTAAAAAAAAGTGGCAGAATTGTTTGCAAGTCCAAATGCAAGGAAGAAAAAATTGGTTTCAATAGCTATGCAAAATCTTCGAGAGAGTGCCACAGAGTCGCAATATAACGAGGACAACTCTGCTGTGGAAGTTTGGAAAATGGGTCGGAAGAGGAAGCGGAAGACGGAGAGGCATTGGAAGTACAGGAAAAAGCGAACCCAGACGCAACGAACTCGAGGACGAGTTCTTCTGAAGAAGCGGAGAAATGATGTAGGACAACTAGCGTATAATTTTTGGGAAAAGCAATATTACGATTTTAGATAGAGTTTAGGTATTTTTCTATTTTAAGAATTTTAGCGATATAGATAATCGCGATATTTGATTTCAATTCCGTTTGATTATATTAGCTTAGATATGGTTTTGATAATATTATCTTTAGTGATTCTATTTCCTAGAGGAGTCCTATCTCTATATATAGGACGTCCGCTTTTGTAATCTGCACATTATTATTCTATCATTCAATCGAAATTTTGAATATCATTTTGAATTGTTTTCCAAGTTCGCTTCTGACGCAGGAGATTGCTTAATTCAGGCGCTGAGACATGAACAAGACTCCACATTCCTTACTTCGCTCCCCAAGGCCAATTGTACCACTACTTGGTAGTGCTGTCTGCCACGACCCCGTAATGGCAGAAATTAAGCCTCATAAGTTTCAATTGGCAGACGTGTAAAGCACAACCATGCAGTACATTCTGAATCCGCTTCACTAAATTAAGCTTATGGTCTTATTAACTGATTTTCTTTCTTAGAACCGTTTTACCTATCTAAACTTCCCAACTGCCTAACTGTCACACGAGGGATATATATGTATACATATGTATACTGGAAACTGGAAATCAACACCAAACTTAAAAGTAGACACAACAGTTCATTATGACCCAAGGAAAAAAAAATCAATCTACCACTGGAAACTAAGGTCATAATTAAACTTCGAACGATTCAAATGAAAATTCCCCAAACCAAACCACCACCCCCCCCCCCCCCCCCCCCCAAAAAAAAAAAAAGAAAAAGAAAAACTCCAGAGCTCGTAGCGCGTCCACAAGTACTAAAATTTACTTCCAAGATCAAGAAATCCATAATCTGCACCTTATTTTAATTATCTATTTTCTGGAAAAAAAAAAATGACGAACCCGTCCAAGAAACACATTTTAGAAAGTAAGATGCGTCAGTGGCTTCGTCACCGGAAAAGGCACAAGATTAAGAATACCCCCAGTCCCTTTAAGCCATCATCGGGCCTAGATTAAGTTCTACCAGATCCCTCCATCTCCATGACACTATAACGTAAAACGCAAAAGTGAAACTATCTTAGGTCATCCTTCATTATCTACTAAGTCAACTATAGCATTAAAACATATATTGAAAATATACCCAACTTAAGAAACCGGGATTCTAACTGGAAAAGGACAAATTTAGATAACGCAGTTTAAAATCAAATCTACTGGGTGTAACGAGCTATTCATTTGAAACTCTAATACTCGCATGACTGTAGAAAAGAATCTAAGCCAAGGCTACAGTATAGTATAGTTCAACAACGTTCACACCGTCATCCTAATAATCGAGGCAGAAACAAGTGGAGGCACAAACTGTTAATATTGCAGGTATTCTTGATCAACCAACAAGTATTGCCAAAAGATATTCACTTACATAAAAAACAGACAATCCACAAGATAAAATACTCAAACTATTTCCATTAATGTATCTGTTATTTGAACATTGTGATAAAAACAGTTTCATCCGCATCATCTGGGATATCGCCATCACCATAATCACCTCGAGGCGAGCTCCAAGAGGATATCATGTACCTTGAAGGAATGGTACAAACTCGATGAAGATCCCTTCCTTCTCTGTGGGATCGAACGGTCATTTGGCAACGATTCGATAAACGGATTACTGGTATAGATGTAGATAAGCAGGAAAAAAAAAAAAACTTACCCAAAAAAAAAAAAAATTAGTAACCCCCCAGAAACGTATACGGAGTTTTCTCGTCATATGGCTTGAGTATTTTCCATCTCGGGCTCGGACTCAGTCGACCCGGGCCAAGAGAACGTTCGAGGCATCTCCGCTCCATACACGCGATGCCCCACTGCAAGTTTTTGAGAGCCCAAGTGAGGGCAGAGGAGGCTTGAGGCCACGTCCAAGCCCAAGAGTCGCCTAAGGCTGGGGAGATCGATAGTCGGCCAAGATTCAAGCTTTTTTAAAACTCGAACTGCTCCCCTACTAAAAAGATTTTTCTGATTAAGGAAGAGCCCTGAATGACATGATTTTCATGGGACGTTAGCAGTCAGTGCATGAATAAAATGTATGTCATTTTGTTTTGCAAGGAAGCATCTTTTCATAAGCTTTTGCCCCCTATCCATTACATGACGGTACCATCAAGTCCTAGCTGCCTGAATGATGAATGAGTACAATGGAAATGAGGAAGGTCAACGTGATAAAGAAAACTGATCTATATTACATCGAATCCCTAAGAATTTCATCAAATTAGGCCCATTTTATCTTTTTTTTTTTTATGATCGAGGTGTCCGGGCCAGCTTGCATGCACTTCGACTATTCGTCGATGGGACTAGCATGACAACCATCAGCCGCAACCCCCACTTAAGTCACAGAGCGCGAATTGAGAGATTTGAACTAGGGACCTGGCAAGAGATAGTCCATATCTTAATCAACTTGGCCATGCGTGGGTGGGTGGCCCATTTTATCTTTCATCTTTCTATTCCCTGAAAATAAGGAAAACCTTTCTTTATCGTGATTGCCTTCTTTTATTTGGAACGAGTTCGTCTCAAAAGAAAGAGCTAGCGTGTGACATTGGTCACTATAATTTTGAGGATTTCACTTTCAGTCCTTATAATTTGCTTGGTTACTTTTCTTGCCCTCGTGCTATTATATGGTGGCAATGTAAGCCCTTCTGTCGAAATGTACATCCAAAATTGATCGGAAATTCTTGAGTCAGCACCGGCAATTGACACGTGCCACCGGCGTATTTTAAGTTTATGAAACAAATGTACTTTTTGTCGAGCCAAGCACTCCCTGCACGTCTCCTTGGACTTGATTTGCTTTTTCTTTTCTATTTTCAAATTCGGCTTTTTGTTTCTTGTGCTCACCACCAAACAGAATCCCCTTCAATTGCTCTTAAAAACTCGACTTGATTGTATTTTATGCTATTCTTTTGTTGGAGAGTATTGAAGATATCACCGCCTACTCTATAATCTTCAATAATGTGACTCTTCGTATTTTGGCTATTGTCGAAAGACTGTTCGGTTCCCGATGAATGTCTCTTCTGCGTTAAAGTGTCTTTATTGTTTTGTAGTTTTCAAGGGTTATCATTAATTGTGTCTCTCGAGGGTCTTTTAGTATTCCGATGTGCAATAATTGCAATATATGTACATGCGTTTGTTCATGTACCTAAGGTATGTCAAGAGTCATATTTGATGCCTACATAAAGACGGGCCATGTAGTCGTTTCTGATAGGAGATGTGAGGAGATTTCAGTAAATAAAATAGTTTATTCATCTCATTCCTTCAGAGTTTCTCTTGAGTGAGTATTATCAGAGCTACGCCTCTCTGATTTCAACGTTTCATATCAGAGCATGCCTATGAGATTCAACATTTGGTATCAGAGCCAGGTTGTTTGGGACCGTATCAGAGTATGGCTATCAGGGAGTGTGAATCAAGTCTTTCGAAGCGTGGTTCATGAAGACGGTGATCAGGGATAATTGTTCGTGTGCAAGCGGTCAAGGATCGGAGTACGTCGAAGTCTTGCCAATGTACAGTCAGAAACTATGATCGATTGGTCAAGGACCAAGGTTTCTTGGAATAGTGTCGGGCATTATTTCCAGTCAGATGGCAGAGATTTCAAATTCGACGAATGGTATTGAGAAACTCAATAATTCCAATTATAATAATTGGATAGATACGGCTTTAATCGTTAAGTCAGATTTGCCTTTGAGAGCTCTAAGAACTTGGCTAATAAAGCATGCATGCATCATTTTGCCTGTCTCTGTGTTCACCCTCGTCATTGTGAATATATATATATTCCCCTGAGTCAGTCCATGGCAATTAGGCGTGTCATAAGATCGACCTATCACTTCATGGCGCATCGCAACATCTATACCATCGAGGTTACGAAGAAAGATCTGATCGATTGGCTCCCTCAGTTGGATGAAATCGCATGTCATAACGTTGAAAGCCGGTTGAGGAAGCTCATTCAATTGTTATCTAAGCCTGTTCGGTACTCAATTTGCCATGTAACCATTTAATTTTTTTAAAAAAACTTGAGGTTGTTTATTTATTTTTCTTCGAACGTGTGCATTCACCTTAATAAACTACATCAACAATTTACTTCATAATAAGTCAAGCTCATATAGACTAATAGATATAACGAAGTTTGTTCACTACTTCACTAGTTAACATCCACTTGAGTTCTTAAGACTTGCATACAAAACAGTACGGAATTCATCAACTTCATGGCGCGTGTCTTGTCATGCCATGCGTTCCATTTGCGAGCCCATGACATCCGCCACGCCGTAATATCAAAACCCAGGAACCATACACACGGCCTAAAGAGTGAAATGAAATACGCATGCAGAAGGAAAATAACAACCCATACATTTAATACATGAAATATTCGGAAAGACTTAAAAGCATAGACATACCTAACATAAGTATCCAGTTTACATACAGAGGTTAGGAAGGGCATAAAGTAAACATGCACAAGGTCGGGTCAAAGGAACTAAGGGTTACCCTCAAAAGACTACACCAAAGCCCTAACAAAACCTAACGTCCAAAAAGGTCACTACCCCAAAAGCTTCCACGGCAACTAGGCTACTCGGTGGAGCTGCTCGTCTCGTCTTCATCCTCGGCTTCGTCATCATCAAGAACATAGTTGGAGAATGTCTCAGAGCGCACCTCCACAGTGTCCTCCTCCAAGTTGTGGTCGGAAGCAGATATCTCGATCACCTTATAGTCTTCCTCGATCTAAAGGGTCTTCTCAAGGATATTTCTTGAAGCTACCACTGAGGTTTCGACATCGGCATCGATATGGGCGGGATGACACCACGGCGGCACCACCCTTAAAGGAACTTCGGCAGGATTCATCGGACTAAAGGTTCTACTGTCCCCAACACAATGAAACTACGCCTCGCAGCGATGAGGCTCCCAACTTTTAACTCCCTTATCGACCCAAACTGTGGTGCATTTTCTTATATACACTTAGGGGGTGCATGAAAACCAATCAGAAACTGTTTCTGGTTGAGTTTTCTATTTCTGGAATAGATTTGGAACAGAAATTCGTTTGGTAACGCAAATGCAAGAAACTATTTCTGGATGAGTTTTGAGAAACAGAAATAGATTTTAAGCAGAAATGAGAAACAAAAAAAAGTTACTTCTCCGAGAAATAGAAATAGAAATAGAAATCTTCGTCGACGACGGCCGCCACCGGTTACATCTCTTTGACCGCCGGCTACCACATGTCGCCGCCACCGGCCGCTGGGCCGCCACCATAGGTCTCCGGCCGGGCCGCCGCCTGTCGCCGGCCGGTCACCGGATGCCACCGGTCGGCCTCCGCCGGTCGTCTCCGATCGCTGGACGGCCACCAACCACCGCCGGTCGCCCCCCACCGCCCTCACCTCCCCCGGTCAAATAAATTTCTATTTCAGAAATAGAAATTGTTTGCCATTATCAAACGCATTTATTTTGCTTAGAAATTCATTCTAAAATAGAAATACAAAAAACTATTTCTGTTCCAAGAAACTGTTTCTGGACATGAATGGTTTTCATTCGCACCCTTACTGTCAGGAAACTCATCAAAAGTGGCGGTCATCTCTTTTGGATCGCCTAGGCGTAACAGCCACATGCTTCAAGGTTTGGGGTCTGAAAAACACGTCCCATTTCGGGGTGAGATTTACATCTCAGCAAGTGAACCCTAAGCCTAAACTAGACCAATAGTCCCCCTAGACTATGCAACAACACAATATGTAGAAATTCCTCAAGTCGATTAGCACATGGCATTCAAATATCGAACTCAATAACATGATTGGCATGCACAAGAATCATGGTCAAATATACTCAACCTCATGAGACCAAGCTTATCTCACTAGCACAAAAATGAATGCATAATTCCAGAAGTCATCTCAATGACATCACATTCTCTCATCGCCAAGGGCTCTCTAGCCGCGACGTATTCCTCAGGGGCTCAATAGCCAATTTCGGTCATCACGGGCTCTCTAGCCATTTCAATCACAATAGGGTACTCTGGCCATTGAAACACAATAGGGCACTTTGGCCATTTCAATCACAATCACAATAGGGCACTCTGGCCATTGAAACACAATAGGGCACTCTGGCCATTTCAATCACAATAGCCGATCGAAATTCATTTACCACACGATCACACTATGCAATTTAAATCATGGGATTCACCAATCAAGCAATTCATCAATTCAATTCATCTAGTAGTGTCCTAACTTTCGAGTAAAGGTTTAAGGGATACTTACCCTTCGATCGAGCTAGCAAATTTCAACTCAAACGATCCTCTTAAATCAGCAAGCTCACGGCCAAAACAAGGCACCCGCGCGGTCATAGGAAAAACCAAAATTTTCACAGCAAAACTCAATCATTTCTCAATTCCATCGCGCCAATACTTTAATAACATATTAATTAACATACTAAGGTGCCTTAACAACCATTTAATAGCAAGGCAACATCTTCCCTAAGCCTTAATGTGCCCGATTTGCACAAACCAAAACAGGGGCAGAACCGGTCTTCACAAAATCACATCCAACAGCCCTTATTTCAACTTTAAACTTCAATTCATCACAAAACCAACTTGTCATAACCTTAATCCACATGTCTAGGAAGCTCACCGAATATTTCGAAGCAAAATGACGCCCTAAGGTCTTTCGATCAACTCGGTTTCCCTTGGTCTACACGCGGTCAGAATTCTGCTTCAATAAACCATCTCAAATCAGCCATGAAAACCCATCTTAACTCAACTAAACTTCCAATCCTAGCTTAGCCAACTTGATTAAAACATGGCTAGAATATCTCACAGTAAGTTTGAAGCTAATCGAAGTCTCTTAGTGGAAGAACGAAGGCTTTACCTCAGCTTGGTCAGATTCTGTCTATTTTCGGGTTTGGGGCTGAACGGGTGTTGACACCTGATTTTTGATCAAGTATTTTTCAGCTTTATTTTGAAAAATCATAAAAAAATCCATAAAAAGTCAAAAAATTACAAAATCAACTTTGGTGGCCTTGACCAAGCCCAAGGAATCATTTTTGACCAAAAAATAAGTTTTCATATATTTTTATATTTTTTAGTATTTTTAGAAAATAGGAAAATACTCAAAAAATCAAGAAAAATAGCATTTGAGGTCTCAAAAATATAAACAAATAGCCAATATTTTTATTTTTAATCTCTTGCATTTTTGACCTCACAAAGAACCCAAAATCAGATTCAATTATGGGTGATCCTTTGTAACCCATACTATTGAATTTGAGAAATAAATGTCAATCGAGTCTTTTAATTTGCAATTTTGGCATTTTCTAGGATCTTGACATCCATTCTAACTGTCCCTTATTGCAATTTAGCCCAATTGTTTGTACAAATTTCTCAATTGCACGAATTTGACAAAATTGCATACTAAAATTGCATTTTTAGTCCTTGAAATTGAGCATAATTGAAATTACTTTCAATTCAAGGGCTATCATTGCAAATTAAACATACTGCCCAATGGTTTTCACCATTTTGAATCGATTGGCATAGGTAATTTGACCCAATTTGATCATTTGAACCTTTAATTGCATAATTCCCCAATTTGCAATTAAAAGGAAATTTGGGGTTTTTGTTGAAATTGATATGAACTTTTGGGCAAAATCACATTTTTTTGATAGAATTCATGCCATAGATTCGATTATGAGGCTCAATTGTAAATTTTCCTACTAATTTGGGTTTAATTTTGAAAAAATCCAATTCGGAACCGGTTCAGACCGGCCAGACCGCCGGTCGGACCGGTCGAACCGGTCCGCTACAGTGTCATCTTCCTCCCCGGGGGTCTGCGCAAATGAACAGTAACATACCAAATTTTAAAGACCAAATTGAAGGTCAATGCGCGACCAATTAAAAGGGAAACGATGGGCATTTTATTCCTCTCAGCTTCCCCCGTCGATCGACACCAAGATCACGACCAATGGTCGCCGGAGAAAGGAACAATCGGTTAGTCAAACCTGCAAACCTGCAAAAGTCAACAAACATCAAACGCAAAAAAATTCATGCCAAATTCGCGTGAAATGAAGCCCGCCGGAGAACCAAACGGAGTTAGACGATTCACCCATCTTCCCCGACGCCGTTTGGACCTAAAATCACGTGATGGCACGTGCTGTTCAAGTCAGTTGGCCGTTCCCCGATTCGGCGCCAAAACTCAAAGGGCTATATAAGCCTGTGGGGACTTTCAGTTGAGGAGGTTGGTCAAATCAGTCGGTAGAGGACGAACTAAATCGTGTGAGAGAGAGAGAACAAGGAAAAAAGCTCGTTCTCCGGCCCTTTGCCGTCGAGAACTCGAGCTCAACTGCAAGGCGCCGGTTGGGCCGTCTCCGGCCAGACCAAAGCCAGAGAAGACCGTTTGAAGTTCACCCAGAGCGCCAGAAAGCTATCGCCGCCGGCCGCGCCCCGCGAAATCGCGAGAATAGGTGAGGCAGAGCTTCGACTCCTGTACTAAGCTTCAATGGCGATTCTCACATTTCTTCCTCATTCTTTCAATTACTGTGTGCGTTTCACTCCTTGAACATCACTGACCATATTCGCATCTTGGTTTTGCATCAATTTTGCCTGAGCACCTTGAATCGCGTCTTCAAACTTAGCCTCCATAGCTGATCATTGTTCATACTTGCCTAGCCCAATCTAGGCCGCGCGGGCTCAATCGGAGCCCGAGGTAAGCCTTCTGCACATCCTAACATGTCAATCTGTGGATGAATTGATCTAATTTCACGTGACTTGCTTGATTGAGCTTCCATGGCCGTACTCGGCAACTCGCACGATTTTCTCGATTCTGTGAATAGGATGTTTCGATTCTCATATAGGTTAAACTAGAGATGATTGCGAGTCGATTGCCGTCGGTCTCAGGCGATTTCATCAAGATCTCACCGTACGATCATCGCCGGAGATCCTCAGCCGTCCATTCCGCCGGGGTCGAGAGGTTGAAGACGAAGCTGACGTGGCCTGGTCAACCAGTCAAAGTCTTAGGTGTCGATCCGCCATAGGTCCACGTGTTTGTCGGGTCAGCTCAACTGTTAGTTTGTTAGAGTGAGTCAGCATTAGATCGGACGGTCTAGGTTAATCGAGTCTAACAAATCGTGACCGTTCGACTAGTAATTAGGGTTATCTGAAAATAGTTTTAAATCAAAAAAATAAAAATTGGTTGAAACGGTGTCGTATAGATTAGTTAGCAAGCGACGTCGTTCAGGCTAGTAGGACTGGACGGCTCAAATTAAGTCTCAAGTTCTAATCGCGACCGTAGGTTTAAGTAATCTGATCAGACGGCCATGGTCAAGTCTCCATTCAATCTGAGCCGTAAGTTCCAGTCAGACCATCCTGCGGTCGTAGGCTAGCCACGTGGCGTAATGAGAACCCTTGGATCAGATTCGAATAGTTTGAAAATAAAAAAGCCGGGACGGCATCGTTTTGGGGAGCGTCAGTTCAGCGGGTTCGGGTCTGGGCTAGGTTCCGACCCGAGTGGGTAGGGTTTTCCCGGCCCGAATAATTTTTTTTAATAATAAAAAAAATCAGAAAATGATTTTAAAAAATAAAAAAATCAGAAAAATCTTAGAAAATCCAAAAAATGATAGAAAATTCCAACAAATGCCAAAAAAATGTGGAAAAAATGTGGGAAAATCCTAGACACTCCAGAAATCCCCAAAAATCGAGCATTGACCACGGACAACTGGTCAACCTTATTTTTGGAGTTTCTTATCCATTCTTCTGAGACTTGACGACATTACTCCTTAGGGATAAGTCGCCTCTGCTGTATATGCGAGATAAGGCCGATAATGCCAAGGTAAGAATTAGGGTCGAGTAGGCGACCAATTATTAGGTTTGGGTTTTCGAGTCCCGACCCTTTTCTCAAAATGACGATTTTGCCCCTCAATGGGAAAATCATCTTTCTTGTCTCAATCGAATTCTGAAAATTGCTTAAAGTTAGGGTTCGGGTCAGGTGGACGACCAGCCCTAATATTTAAGATTTTTCAGTTTTCATCTTTATCCAAAATGACGACTTTACCCCTCCAAGGGTAAAATCACTTTTAAATTCCAGAAAAATCCTGGAAATTCCCGAAAAAATAGGAAATGGATTGGATTGATGGCCAATCCTATTTCCCCCATCTTTTGACTTCCCAATTCATCTAAAATGACAAAATTGCCCTTTCAAAGCAAATTGCCCATGAATTGTTCAAAATTACGATTCTGCCCCTCATGGGCAAATCATGCCAAAATCATTCCTAAGCCTTGATTGATATTTCTCTAGGCTAATAGGGCCTCATTAGGGATGCCATGCTGCTTTCATGTGTTTTATCCGCATGTACTGGATCCTTGATTTGCGCACTTATTCCTATTGATTGTGAGTGATAGACTAGTAATTCCCATCTGCATGAACTCCTAGATTTAGGATCTGTACCTCACTCATCTGCATGAAATCCTAGGATCAGATAAACCATTCAGTTTAGGTACCGAAAGGGCGTCAACTCTGATAGTTGGCGTAACTAAGTCCCCGAACCCACTTCTCTGGTTTCCGCAGAATCGAATAGATCACTCCCAACTATTCGATAGGGTTTCCGATCGTACCCTCCACGAAACGATTGGTGGCGACTCCTTGGCATGTACACTCATCACATGTCACTAGACCACACTAAAGGTCGACCACGTATATCCAGTAGTTACGATTTGGGTAATGGACCTTGGGAGAGGCCCGCGTCCGATCAAGCCAGCGATCGGGCGGCCCATTAACCCCCGCTCGGGAGGGTCGCGACAGACTGGCAACTCCACTGGGGAATTATTCTAAACCAGAATCTCTAGTTACGAATTCCAGAGGACTTGAGCCGATTAAAAAGTTGTTTGATTTATCTGACCTTGTTTTCTGCATATGCTCTCGAAGGTGAAGTACGTACACTAACCATTGTGTTAGATGTTTTTGCAGATTGGAGAAATAAGGGGTGGAGTGATTGTTGACATTTTTCCTGCAGGTTGGAGTTGGGAATGTATATTTATTTTTATGCACATACTGAAGCGGTGTTTTGATACAAACTACTGTGCATGACTTTGCATTGTGATGATCACGACACATTGCACACACTGGCGGTCAAACCCCGACTGCAACCACATCTAGGTTACCTTAGATAGGGAAGGAATACGAAAAGGATCTTGTGTTTGATGGCACTTGAGACTTTCGTATTCATTCCCGCCTACCATCTGCATTGGCGATATCTAGCCCTCTTGGGTGGGTACCCTTGGGGAAGAATCTGCCTCATGTGGATCGTGGGAGCCTAAGCCGTAGGTTCCTCACCTGATTTTTCGATTTTTAGAGTATACCCACTTGTCTCATGCGCGTGTCTATGAATTGTTGGTATACCTAAAACCATCCATTGATACAGGGGGACATTCCACATTCCCCCAAATATGGTTGGTAAGGCATTTATTTTCATTGTACTTTATTATTTCCTGCTCTATAATATGACTCATGCATTACATACATTCATATTCATTCGCTTCATGAGAATCACTCAAGTGACTAATTGAAACAACGATGGTAATAGGGTAGGATGTCGTTGTTCCCTAAGAGTTCGACGGAATTAGTGACCTTCGAGTGCCTAAGGAAAGTCACTCGCCCTGGACCGAACACGAGGCTACACTTCACTAGATTCGTGCATGGTCAGGAGCTGACTGGACGTAAGTTGGGATATGCCGAAGATTGCCAAACCTGTTACTATGTCGATAACCTCATATTCAAGCGACAAACGGACGAGATGTTTAAGGATTATCTGGAGATGAAAAGACAGCGTCGCAACCAGTTGGCCAGGGAGGCATATGCCCGTCGGAAGGCCGAACTACTGACCAATGAAAGTGTACCCATGATCACTTTTTGGGGAAAAAGAAGACGTCCTGCTACCAAGACAAAGCCAAAGCGTATCACACTCAAGAAGGTGAGACCCGAGAAGTCTCCTGAAGTCGTCATACCATGGACCAGAGAATGGCCAGAGGAACTACGACCTTTCGACCAGAACATAGAAGATAACTCCCCTACACTTGATTAGAGGAGAGTTCCCGACTGACTGTCAAGAGTGATTTAGATCCTTACATTCCATTGGCCTTTTATGGCTTTCTTGTTTGAAGAATCTTTCTCTACCTTTCTTTCATTAGGCATCCTGATTGTAATAAAAGTTCATTCCACTTTGTTCATTTGATGTATTGACCAATGGAATGTGACATTACTGTTTTCTCTAGTCACTGAGTGAACCTGACTAAATTGCATGATTCACTTCCCTGAAATTCAAGTTAGGCTTTAAGTCAAGCCTTCGAGACCCGAAAAAGGTCCTAATTTTCATTTCTTCAAAATGAACTATGCAATTAAGTTAGCCCATGCATATCTCATGGCATCTGCATAATCATGTCTTTAAAGTAATTTTTGACAATTGACTTTTTAAAATCATTTGCATATTTTAGACTTGATGGGAAAAAGTGATATTTAAGTGTTCAAAGTTCCTCGAGCCGAACTCCAATCATGGTGGGATAGCATGGGCGAAGCCAGCCAGAAGTATGCTGAATCACGACTAGGATACCTGTTAGACCTGCTGAAGATTGAGTGTCCACCTGCCTTTATCCAAGCCATGGTACTCTATTGGGATCCTACCACCGCTACATTTTGCATGGAAGGACTGGAGATTACTCCCACTATCGAAGAGTACAGTGCCGTCATCGGAGTTGAGTTCACTCACACACTCATTCGACCTCCCATAGGGTTTGAACCCCTGAGTCAGGTGGCTGAATTCCTTGACACAAGCCTAAGCGAAGTCAAAACAGATACAAAAAGCAATTCTGGACGAATCTCTCTATCTTTCCTTATAGACCGATTTTCCCACCTCCCTGCTACTAAAGGGACCAAATCTGGTAGAGCCTTTGTCTTGGCATTCTTCAGCTTTGTGTTGTTCCCAATCTCATCTTTCACCTTCGACCCTATCATGGCTGTAGTAGCCAAACAAGTCTGTTGTGGGTGGGATTGCTCAAACATCATCCTTGCCAAAACCTTCCTTTCCTTAAATCGCTTCAAGAAAAACAAAAAGGGAATCTTTAGAGCCTCTAGTAATCTTTTGTATCTATGGTTCACATCCCATATCAGGCAATTCCACATCCGCATGGGTTTCACTGAAATCAGCCCTGATGCACATCCTCTTAAAACTTTTGTCAGAACACATACACGTATTCCTAAGTTCAACTTCATAGATTGGAAAAACTTCCTTAAAGTTCTAAGGCCCGAACAACTCCGATGGCGGCTAAGGTTACCAACGCTGGGCAAAGTCAGATTGGCCTGCGATGACAAAGGTCCAGTCCCCTTGCTAGGATTCACGGGCGCTACCGCATACTATCCGAAGAGGGTGATCCGCAATTTGGGGCTCTACAAGGGATCCTTTCTCCACCACAACCTGGTATCTTTTCTTTTGACATACCGAGCAAGACTCTCATGGAGGAGGAGAAGAGACAGTTTGAAGACAAAGTGACATCCATCATACGCGCTTTGAAGAATTCTCAGGCCGAAGAAATAATTTGGCCAGAAAACATGACTCGTGAAGAAGACATTCATAGAGCCACTGCGGAATACATCCACCACTTTAAAGCGACCAGACGAAGCCTTGTCGAGCCCTACGTACCTGAATACAAAGTACCATATGTACCTGGAATAGAGCCGTACGTACCCGAAGACATGGGACCATTGCCATATTCAGAAGATGATGAGCCCCAGACTGAAGAGGGGAATCCATACTGGGATGATGAGGATACCTTAGACCTCAAGCGTCCTAGACTTGAATAGGCTATTCTGTCAAGTGTAAAATAAGCAAACATTGTGACACCTTCTCATGCATTCTCATTTCTATATGATGCTATTTTGGGACACATGAGCATAAATGTGAACATGTTTTGCGAATACATAAAAACTATCGTCAGAAATTACGCTTCTTTTAATTTCATGAATTGTTGTCAGAAAATGATTAAAAGAACTACTTACATGAGGCTAAGGCTCACGAGGTAGCCATTTTTCTCATCTACTGACAAGAAGCATGCAACTGAAAGAATTAGCTGCTTCCCTTTTGTCAAAGACAAAAGAAATACTCACTGGGAATCTTTCTGAAATAGGTACACTCTCATCACGGAATTACCAACACATCGTTTCCGAACTCGCCTTAAGACAAGAATGGAGCAACAAGAATTGACTCCGCGTGTGGGCATGCTGGAATCTCAAATGACCGCCCTAGCAACTATGATGGCAGATATCAAGGCAATGCTGGAAGTTACCCAAGCTAAACAAACAACGGGTCATAACCAAAACAACGCAGGTCCTTCTTTTGTACCTGATACAACAGATAAGGAGGTGACGAGAGATACCCAACATGCAGAGGGGGACATCCATGAACCAAACAGTTGGACACAACAAAAGGCCTCGCCTGTTGTTATCAACCTCGAGAAAGAGGAGAAGGGGAAGCAGACTGTGAAAACCGAAGCAGAGGCTAAAAGGTTAGCCAAAATCGAGGAGTGCTTGAGCAGCCAAGGTTACGAGTTAGCTCGCTTCGACAAAATATCTCCTTTTGCTAAAGTAGAAACTCCTCTTGACTATAGAGAGCCGGAGTTCATGAGAAAGTATAACGGGATAGGCTGTCCCCGTGCCCACCTCAAGTATTACCTACGCAAGATGGCGCACTATTCGGATTATATTCCACTGTTAATGAACACATTCCAAGAGAGTTTGGCTGGCCCCGCTCTGGCTTGGTTCATCGAGCTAGACCTAGAAGATTATGATGGATGGGAGGATCTTGCAGAAGACTTTCTCAGACAGTACAAGTTCAACACGGCTACAGCCCCAACAAGAGAAGACCTTCTACGAACTTCAAAGGTGAGAGGCGATTCAATCAGGACATATGCCCAGAGGTGGCGAGTCTTGGCTACCCAAGTAAAACCGTCAATCCCAGAAGAATAGCTGATCGACTTATTCCTAAAAGCACTCCCCTACGAGTATTTTGACAGACTGAACACTTCCAGATGTCAAACATTTGCACACTTGATAAAGGTTGCTGAAAGGCTAGAATGGGCCTTAAGAGAAAGAAGGCCTCATGAAACTCCTACTAGGAAGCAGTATCCCTTGAAAAAGGAGAGAGAAGCCGGACTGGACATAGCGTTTATACCGGATCCTCACAAGCCTAAACCGTATGGCAATACCAATCAGACCAAAGGAGGATCGTCTTGGTCGACACCAAAAATACAAGAGCCTAGAAGAAGGCAACCCCAGAAACAATTTTCTCAGCTCCCAAGGCCTTTATCCAAGTTGCTCCCAGTGCTGCTGGAGCAACGCTTGGTGGCAAAAGAACCACCTAGGGCAAACCCTGTCAAATATCATGGCTTTGATGAGAACCAAACATGTATCTACCACATGGGCGAGAGAGGGCATAATGTGGACAACTGCTATATCCTCAAGCTGAAGGTGCAAGCTCTGATTGACAGTCAAATTATGAAGTTTGACAATATGGCCCCAAATGTACAAGAAAACCCACTTCCAGATCATCAAGCAGTAGGAGCGATATTTACTGAAGTGGAGGAAGACTGCCTTAAGTTGAAGGTAGACGTACCTAAGCTGACCGACTTGCTAGCAGCCGCTACATCATACCCAAAAGCAGGAGAGATCTCTGTTGACGAAAAGAAGCTATGTATCGTCAAAATGATGAGCTTGGGGATAATGTCCGATATTACTAATGAAGAATTCGAAGGAGTTGAAGCTTCTTTATCTTTGGGAGGAAGCTATTTCGTGATCACAACGGAGCGGGGCAGCACCTGGGACATCCCACACGAGAATCTGGTAGATAGTCTTGGGCCGGTCACTCAGTCAGAAGAAGAATTCGAAAAGGACGAACTGGAAGCCAAAAGGCGAAGTCAAGCAGACCGCAAATTTATGGCCAAAACGCTTGAAAAGGACGAAATTATAGACAACATTGGTCAAGATTCTGGGGGGTACAACTTCAAAGTGAAATATTCAGCCCCTCCCAGCTTTTATCAGAAAATTGAGGACATCATACCAGACGGATGGGGAGGTATGGATGATCTCTCTCAACCAGAGACCTCGAAGGACATAGAAGAACTTCTTTCAAAAGGGCTTGACGACACCGTATCAATGGTCGAAGTCGCTACGACAATAATAATCAGATTGGAAGAACTTGATAGCATGAGCGGGGTGAAAGACTACATAGTCAAGCCTCTTGTGATTCAACTGCCGCAAGAAGAAGTAGACAACATGGCTGAACCGGAGACGTCTTATCAGGGGACTGTAACTATAGAAGTCCCCCTAGTAGAAGAATACGATCCTAAAGCAGTCCATTGGGACTATGGGACTAAAGAAGTAGACGCAGTAATGAGGTCTGGACGGTTTTATGCCCCTACGGAAGGCGAATCCGAAAAAAAGGAAGTCTCAAAGGAAGACACCGAAAAGCTCATATCAATCATCAAAACCAGCGAGTTCGAAGTAATAGAGCAGCTAAGGAATATGCCAGCCCAAATATCCTTGCTAGATTTATTCATCAACTTAGAGAAATACAAGAACGCACTGTTGAAAATACTCAACGAAGTACACGTCCCTGAATCAATTAACGAGGTACAATTATGGGACTTTGTGGGGGCGATCCTTTTAAAAGATCAATTGAGCTTCTCTGACGAGGACTTCCCCATGGAAGGAAGAGGGCACAACAAGGCCTTATATATCTCCGCGCAATGTAACGGGAAAAGAGTGGCACATGTATTGATCGACAATGGATCAGCCTTCAACATTTGCCCTTTGGCTACCCTAAGAAGTTTAGGAATCAATGAGGAAACGATTAAGGCATCCAAAACAGCCGTGGGGGCTTTCGACGGAATGAAGAAGACTGTGGTGGGTGAGATTGAGCTGGACGTACTCATTGGCCCGACAAAATTCTCTATAAGCTTCCAAGTAATGGATCTGCTCAGTGCATTCGGATTCCTGCTGGGAAAGCCTTGGATCCATACAGCAGGGGCTGTCCCTTCAAGCTTGCATCAAAAAGTACGCTTTGTAGTGGACGGGAAGGTAATTACCATACATGGAGAAGTCGACCTCCAGACATACCAGAGCAGTGCCATTCCCTATATTGAACCCGAAGTGAAGACGGAAGCAAGCTATCATTCCCTAGAACTGGTAGCAACAGTTCATACCCCGGCAAGAACAAGATTGAAAACCCCCTATATCTCAGAAGCCAATCTCTTATCAGCCAAGATATTACTGACATATGGGTTTAACCATGGAAAAGGTCTGGGTAAGCACAGTCAAGGGATAAATGTCCCCCTGCAGTTAAAAGCTAACCCGCATAGAATGGGGTTGGGGTACTAGAAATATCGCGTGAATGAATCTGTCCCGGAAGCAGCAGGCCGAGACCGAGGCAAAAGCCTGGGACGTCGGGGAGGCCGAAACAACTTGAATGACTCGTTCATCGGTTCTCCAACTTGGAAAGGCAGATCGAAGATATTTCCTCTGAACACCTACTTCAACCAGAACTCTAACTGGTTATCTGAAGAAAATGTCACTTCACTGATAGAACCAGATCTGACAAATCCTTTTCTTGAAGACAACTCTGTGAATGCCGTCATAGAGTGGCTAAGTGATGAAGCCACTTCCTCTGAGTAACGAGACTCTTCCCTTGTCTCTAAATACCGCATTTAAAACTTTTTGCATTTTGTCGCATTTTCTTTACGCCTTTGGATCTCCGGCCGTTGGTCCAATAGCACATCTTGTAATGCGGCCCATCTTGCATTCAATAAAACCATACATATTTTGTTAAGGACATATGGAATCACGAATCAGCCCAATGATGATACTAGTCTTCTGCACATAAGCTTGAGGCCTGATTTGCCGTATGACTCCTGATTTCCAAAGAGATTTCCTTGGGGCAAGGATATCCAGTGACATGAGGATTAGTCCCGTTTATACCTGTACCTATTTCGAAAACTGTTTCGAAAATACTTTCCATGATCATGCATGTCATTCTTATGGAGTACGAACTAACCATACTCATGACATTTCAGGCATATCATCTCAAACATGCATACCAGGTTGTTACGAGATTCAGATTTCTCCAGTAACCATTCTTATAGCATTGAGGAAGATGAAGACTAGGGTTATGCGTCTATCCGCAGAGATTGGAATGCCTTTGAGGAATCGACGCCTCATACTTCAGAAGAACCAATCATTGTTAATCTGGGAGACTCCGTGAATATCAAAGTGGTCAAGATCGGCGGACATTTATCCCGAAATGAAAGGCTCGAGTTCACAGAGTTATTGAAAGAATATCAAGACATTTTTGCATGGTCTTACGCTGATATGCCAGGCCTAGATCCTAAGATCGTGGATCATGTCTTACCCACAGATCCAAGTATCAAACCTGTCAAGCAAGGCAGCAGACGGATGAAGGCTGAGTTGGAAGACAAAATTAAGGAAGAAGTCATGAAACTTCTTAGGGTGGGCTTTATTGAAGCTATCACATACTCAGATTGGATCGCAAATATAGTTCCCGTCATGAAGAAAGATGGTAGAGTTCGAATCTGCGTGGATTACCGAGATCTGAATAGAGCAAGCCCAAAAGATGATTTTCCACTTCCTCACATTGATGTGTTGGTGCATAGCACAGTAGGTTATGAATTGTTCTCGTTTATGGATGGATTTTCGGGATATAACCAAAATATTCATAAAGCAAGAAGACAAACCAAAGACTGCTTTTACCACACCCTAGGGGAACTTTTGCTACAAAGTCATGTCATTTGGATTAAAAAACACCGGGGCGACCTATCAGAAGGCTATGGTCACATTATTTCATGATATGATCCACAAAGAAATTGAAGTATACGTCGGTGACATGATCGCCAAATCCAAGAAAGGGCAGGATCACGTACAGGTGTTAAGAAAATTATTTGAGCGCCTGCGCAAATATAAGTTGAGGTTGAACCCTAACAAATCTGTGTTTGGGGCGAAATCTGGGAAACTTCTTGGGTTCATAGACAGTAACAGTGGCGTTGAGATTGATCCTTCAAAGATTCAAGCTATCCATGATCTATCAACTCCCTCTACAGTAAAAGAAGTGAGAAGCCTTCTGGGGAGATGTTGACACCTGATTTTTTGACCAGGTCTTTTTTAGTTTTATTTTTGAAAAATCACAAAAAATTTATAAAAAGTCAAAAAATTACAAAATCAACTTTGGTGGCCTTGGCCAAGCCCAAGGAACCATTCTTGACCAAAAAATAATTTTTCACATTTTTCATATTTTTTAGTATTTTTGGAAAATAGAAAAAATACTTAAAAAATCAAGAAAAATAGCATTTGAGGTCACAAAAATATGGAAAAATATCCAATATTTTTCCTCTTAATCCCTTGTATTTTTGACCTCACAAAAAAATCAAAATCAGATTCAATTTTAGGTGTTCCTTTGTAACCCGTACTATTGAATTTGAAGAAAAAATAACAATTGAGTCTTTTAATTTGCAATTTTGGCATTTTTTAAGATCTTGACATTCAATCTAACTATCCCCTATTTCAATTTAGCCCAATTGTTTGTGCAATTTGCTCAATTGCACGGATTTGACAAAATTACATACTAAAATTGCATTTTAGTCCTTGAAATTGAGCATAATTGAAATTACTTTCAATTCAAGGGCTATCATTGCAAATTGAACATGCTACCCAATGGATTTCACCATTTTAAATCGATTGGCATAGGTCGTTTAACTCAATTTGATCATTTGCACCCTCAATTACACAATCCCCAATTTCCAATCAAATGAGAATTTGGGGATTTTGTAGAAATTGATGAAAACTTTTGGGCAAAACCACATTTCTAGATAGAATTCATGCCCTAGATTCGATTATGAGGTTCAATTGCAAAAATTTCCTGTTAATTTGGATTTAATTTGAAAAATTGCAAGTCGGGGCCGGCTTGGACCGGTCTGACCGCCGGTTGAACCGGTCAAACCGGTCCAGAACAGTGTCTTCTTCTTCCTCAGAGAACCGTACGAATGAACAGTGTCAGGGTCAATTTCAATGGCTAAATTAAGGGAGAAAACGACCATGATTGGAAGAGTTTGAAGAGGGGTTTTGTTCCTCGAATCATTGCCCATCGATTCGAACCAAAAACACGAGCAATGGTTGCCAGAACGGAGAATAATCAGTTGGTCAAGGCTGCTGCACCTGCAAAAGTCAACGGCGACAGAACTCAGATGAAACTTGTCCAAATTCGTGCCAAATTCGCTTGAAATAGAGCTCGCCGGATGACCAAACGGGACTGGACAGAATGCCCGTCCTCTCCGACGCCGTTTCGACCTAATTGCACGTGATCACACGTGCAATTGAGGCCGGTACACAGTCTACCGTTCGGCGCCAAAAATCCAACGAGCTATATAAGCTCATGATCGTTTTCTGTTGAAAAGAAGAACGGATTCAGTTCGAGGAGAAGAAACTGAATCGAGAGAGAGAAAGAAAGAGAGAGAAAGAGCTCACCTTCCCTCGCGGTGGTCGAAGGTTGGAGCTCAAAATTGCAGAGCGCCGGTTGGGCCTTCGGAGGCAAAACCAAAGCTCCACGAGGTCACTGAGAGATCGCCCAGAGTCCCCTGAAGCGATCGCCGCCGGCCGCGCCCAGTGAAATCGCAAGAACAGGTGAGTTGCAGTCCCGAGTTTTTCTTCAAGCTTCCATGGCGATTCGCGCATTTCTTAATCATTCATACAATTAATGTGTGCGTTTCATTCCCTGAACATCACTGACCATCATCGCGTATCTTGTTTGCATCGGTTTTGTCTTAACATGCCCAATCGAGTCTTCAAATCCAACCTCCATTGTCGAGCTACTGTTCATATTTCCCCAGCCGAATCTGGGCCGAGCGAGCTCAATCGGAGCTCGAGGTAAGTCTTCTGAACCTCCATTGGTGTTATTCTGTGACTGAATTTCTTTGATTTCGAGTGAATCGCATGATTGAGCTTCCATGGCCGTACTCGGCAATTCGCACGATGTTCTTGATTCTGTTAATAGGATGTTTCGATTCTTAGATATGTCAAACTAAAGCTAATCGCGAATCGATTGCCGTTGGTCTCGAGTGATTCCATTAAGATTTCACCGCACGATCATTGCCGGAGAACTACAACCGTCCATTCTGCCGGAGTCGCGAGGTTGAAGACGAAGCTGACGTGGCGCGGTCAACTGGTCAAAGGTCTAGGTGGCAACACGTGATTGCTCCATGTGGATGTCGAGTCAGCATGGCCGTTGAGTCTGTTATTCAAATAAAAAGAATCCAATGGCCGAGAATAATCGAGTCTAATAAATGATGACCGTCCGATTAGAAATTAGGATTATTCGAAAATAATTTTAATCGTAAAATCAATCAGGATAAGAAACGGTGCCGTTTAGAGGAAGGATTAGGCGACGTCGTTTTAGGTTAATGAAAATAGACGGCTTAGATCAGATTCCACGTTCTAATCGTGGCCGTAGATTTAAGTAATTAGATCAGACGGCCCTGGTCGAGTCTCCATTCAATCTGAGCCGTAGGTTTCGGTAAGTCAATCCGAAGACCCTGAGTCAGCCACGCGGCGCCATGAAGGCCGTTAGATCAAATTCGACAATTCAAAAATAAAAAAAGCATCAAACAGCGTCGTTTTGGGCGCGGGTCGCGCGGACCCGGGTCCGGGCTGGGCCGTGGGCCGGGTCACCCGACCCGGCCCGGATAACATTTTTTAAATAAAAAAAATCGAAAAATGATTAAAAAAAATAATAAATAAAAAAATCGGGAAAATTTCAGAAAATAAAAAAAAATGCTAGAAAATGCCAGAAAATTCCAAAAAATTTTAAAAAAAATTGTGGAAAAATCCTAGACACTCCAGAAATCCCCAAAAATCGAGGATTGACCACAGACAACTGGTCAACCCTATTTTTGGGGTTTCTTATCTGTTCTTCCAAGAATTGACGATAATGCCCTTTAGGGGTAATTCGTCCCTGCCTTGTGTTTCGAGATTGATCGAAAATGCCTAGATTAGGATAAGGCCAATTAGGTGGCAAATCCTTTTGCTGGGATTTTCAAATCTTATCATTCCTGCAGAAATGACGATTTTGCCCCTCAAGGGGAAAATCATCTCTCTTATTCCAATCGAGTTCTGAAAATTGCTTAAAGTTAGGGTTTGGGTCAGGTGGACGACCAACCCTAATATTTGAGATTTTCAGTTCTTGTCTTTGTCCAAAATGACAACTTTACCCCTCCAAGGGTAAAATCACTTGAAAATTTCAGAAAAATCCTGGAAATTCCCGAAAAATAGAAAATGGATTGGATTGATGGCCAATTCCATTTCCACTATCTTTTGACTTCCCAATTCGTCTAAAATGATAGATTTACCCTTTTAAGGGTAAATTTGCCCCGAATTGTTCAAAATTACGATTCTGCCCCTCATGGGCGAATCATATCCAAATCACTCCTAAGCCTTGATTGATATTTCTCTAGGCTAATAGGGCCTCATTAGAGATATCATGCTGATTTCATGCGTTTTATCCGCATGTACTGGATCCTTGATTTGCGCACTTATTTCCATTGATTGTGATTGGTAGGGTAGTAATTCCCATCTGCATGAACTCCTAGTTTTAGGATCTATACCCCACTCGTCTGTATGAAATCCTAGGATCAGATAAACCATCCAGCTTAGGTACCGAAAGGGCGTCAACTCTGACAGTTGGCGTAACTAAGTCCCCGAACCCACTTCTCTGGTTTCCGCAGAATCGAATAGATCACTCCCAACTATTCGATAGGGTTTTCCGATCGTACCCTCCAAGAAACGATTGGTGGCGACTCCTTGACATGTATACTCATCACATGTCACTAGACCACACTGAAGGTCGACCACGTACATCCAGCAGTTGCGACTTGGGTAATGGGCTTTGGGAGAGGCCCGCGTCCGATCAAGCCAGCGATCGGGCGGCCCATTAGCCCCGCTCCCGCCTCCGAGCTCGAGAGGGTCGCGACAAACTGGCGACTCCACTGGGGAACATTCTAAAACCAGAATCTCTGGTTACGAATTCCAGAGGACTTGAGCCGATTAAAAAGTTGTTTGGTTTATTTGACATTGTTTTCTGCAGATGCTCTCGAAGGTGAGGTACGTACACTAACCATTGTGTTAAATGTTTTTGCAGATTGGAGAAATAAGGGGTGGAGTGATTGTTGACATTTTTTCCTGTAGGTTGGAGTTGGGAATGTATGTTTACTTTATGCATTTACTGAAGCGGTGTTTGATACAAGCTGCTATGCATGACTTTGCATTGTGATGATCACGACACATCGCACACACTGGCGGTCAAACCCCGACTGCAACCACCCTTAGGTTACCTTAGATAGGGAAAGGATGCGAAAAGGATCTTGTGTTTGATGGCACTTGAGACTTTCGTATTCATTCCCGCCTACCATCTGCATTGGCGATATCTAGCCCTCTTGGGTAGGTACCCTTGGGGAGGAATCTGCCTCGTGTGGATCGTGGGAGCCTGAGCCGTAGGTTCCTCACCTGACTTTCGGTTTTCTTTTTTAAGAGTATACCCACTTGTCGCATGCGCATGTCCATGGATGGTTGGTATACCTAAAACCACCCATTGATACAGGGGGCATTCCACGTCCCCCAAAGTGTGGTTGGTAAGACATTTATCTCTAAACGTACTTTATTTCCTGCTTCGTGATATGACTCATACATTGCATACATCCATATGCATTCGCATCATGAAGATTACTCGGGTGACTAATGAGAACAACAATGATTATGGGGTAGGATGTCGCTGTTCCCTAAGAGCTCGACGGAGTTGGTGACCTTCGAGTACTTGAGAAAAGTTACTCGCCCCGGACCAAACACGAGGCTACACTTTACTAGATTCGTGTATGGTCGGGAACTGACTGGACGTAAGCTGGGGTATGCTGAGGACTGTCAAACCCGCTACTATGCTGATAACCTCAGATTCAAGCGACAAGCAGACGAAATGATGAAGGATTATCTGGAGATGAAGAGACAACGTCGCAACCAGCTAGCTAGGGAAGCGTACGCCCGCAGGGAGGCTGAATGGCTGGCCAAAGAGGACATACCCATGATTACTTATTGGGGTAGGAAGAGACGCCCTGCGATCAAGACCAAGCCAAGGCGTATCACACTAAAAAAGGTGAAACCCGAGAAGGCTCCCGAAGTCATCGTACCCTGGACTAGAAAGTGGCCGGAGGAACTACAACCTCTCGACCAAACCACTGAAGATAACTCCCCTACCCTAGATTAAAGGAGAATTTCTGACCGACTGTCATTTGGGTAGACTTCTGAAGGAAGAGTGATCTAGACCCTCACGTTCCATTGTCTTTTATGGCTTTCTTGTTTGAAAAACCTTTCTTTACCGTTCTTCTATTAGACATCTTGATTGTAATAAGAGTACATCCCACTTTGTTCCTTTGATGTGTTGACCAATGGAACGTGACATTGCTGTTCCCTTTAGTCACTGAGTAAACCTGACTAAATTGCATAATTCACTTCCCTGAAATGCAAATTAGGCTTTGAGTCAGGCTTTCAAGACCTGAAAAAAGGTCATAATCTCCATTTCTTCAAATTGAACTATGCAATCAAGTTAGGTCATGCATGCTTCATGACATCTGCATATTCATACATTTAAAGTAATTTCTGGCGATTGACCTTTTAAAATCATTTGCATATTTTAGACTTGATGGGAAAGAATGATATTCAAGTGTTCAAGATCCCCCGAGCTGAACTCCAATCATGGTGGGTTGGCATGGGCGAAGCCAGCCAGAAGTATGCGGAGTCACGACTAGGATACCTACTGGACCTACTGAAGATTGAGTGCCCACCTGCTTTTATTCAAGCCATGGCGCTCTACTGGGATCCTACCACCGCTACATTTTGCATGGAAGGATTAGAGATCACTCCCACTATCGAGGAATACAGCGCTGTCATCGGAGTTGAATTCACCCCTACGCTCGTCCGACCCCCTATAGGACTTGAACCCCTAAGTCAGGTGGCTGAATTCCTCGACACAAACCTAAATGAAGTCAAAGTAGATGCGAAAAGCAATTCTGGAAGAATTTCCCTGTCCTTCCTTATAGACCGATTTTCCCGCCTTCCTGCTTCTAAAGGAACCAAATCTGGTAGAGCATTTATCTTGGCATTCTTTGGCTTTGTGCTATTCCCAATCTCAACTGTCACCTTCGACCCTATCATGGCTATAGTAGCTAGGCAAGTCTGTTGTGGGTGGGATTACTCAAACATCCTCCTTGCCGAAACCTTCCTCTCCCTAAATCGTTTCAAGAAAAGCAAAAAGGGAATCTTTAGAGCTTCTAGTGATCTGCTGTATCTGTGGTTCACATCCCATATCAGACAATTCCACATCCGCATGGGTTTCACTGAAATCAGCCCCAATGCACACCCTCTTAAAACATTTGCTAGAACCCATATACGTGTTGCTAAGTTTAACTTTGTAGAATGGAAGAACTTCCTCAAAGTCCTAAAACCTGAGCAACTCCGATGGCGGCTAAGGTTGCCGACGCTGAGCAAAGTCAGATTGACCTGCGATGACGGAGGCCCAGTCCCCTTGCTAGGATTCACGGGTGCAACTGCATACTACCCAAGGAGGGTGATTCGACAGTTTGGAGCACTTCAGGAGATCCCTTCTTCACCGCGACCTTGTGTCTTTTCCTTTGACTTACCAAGCCAGACCCTCACGGAGGAGGAGAAGAAACGACTTGAAGCCAAGGTGGCATCCATCATACTCTCCTTGAAGAATTCCCAGGCTGAAGAAATAAGTTGGCCAGAAGACATGACTCGAGAAGAAAACACTCATAGAGCCACCACAGAATACATTCAACATTTCAAAGCGATCCGACGAAGCCTTGTCGAGCCCTACATACCTGAATACATCGTGCCATACGTACCTGGAATAGAGCCCTACATACCCGAAGACATAGGGCCACTGTCGTGTTCAGAAGACGAGGAGCCCCAAGCTGAAGAGGGGAATCTATACTGGGATGATGAGGATACCTTAGGCTTCAAACGTCCTAGACTTGAATAGACTATTCTGTCAAGTGTAAAATAAGCAAACATTGTGATGCCTTCTCATACATTCTCATTTCCGTGGAATACTATCTTAAACACATGAGCATGAATGTGAACATGTTTTTACAAATGCATAAAAACTATCGTCAGAAATTACGCTTCTTTCAATTCCATGAATTCTTGTCGAGAAATGATTAAAAGAACTACTTACATGAGGCTAAGGCTCACAAGGTAGCCCTTTTTCTCATCTACTGGCAAGAAGCATGCAACTGAAAGAATTAACTGCTTCTTTTTGCTAAATAAGCGAAGCACTCACAGAGATCTTTTTAAACAGGTACACTCTCATCACGGAATTGCCAACGCATCGTTTCCGCACCCGCCTAAAGACGAGAATGGAACAGCAGGAATTGACTCCGCGCGTAGGCATGTTGGAATCTCAGATGACTGCCCTGGCAACTATGATGGCTGACATTAAGGCCATGCTGGAGACCAACCAAGCTAGACAGACAACCGCCCACAATCAGAACAACTCAGGCCCTTCCATGGTACCTGATGTAACAGATAAAGAAGCAACCAG
Organism: Rhodomyrtus psidioides; assembly: GCA_021437785.1. Taxonomy (NCBI): domain Eukaryota; kingdom Viridiplantae; phylum Streptophyta; class Magnoliopsida; order Myrtales; family Myrtaceae; genus Rhodomyrtus; species Rhodomyrtus psidioides. Next base: position 7,127,360 of record JAILYB010000027.1, on the reverse strand, counting down.
GGATACCCAACATACAGAGGAAAACGTTCATGAACCAAATAGTCGGGCACAACAAAAAGCCTCGCCTGTTGTCATCAACCTTGAAAAAGAGGAGAAAGGGAAAACAAACTGTGAAGACAGAGGCAGAGGCTAAGAGATTGGCCAAGATCGAAGAATGCCTGAGCAGTCAAGGCTATGTGCTGGCCCGCTTCGACAAAATATCTCCTTTTGCTAAAATAGAGACTCCTCCTGACTATAGGGAGCCAGAGTTCGTGAGAAAATACAACGGGACAGGCTGTCCCCGTGCCCACCTCAAGTACTACCTGCGCAAGATGGCGCACTACTCGGATTACATTCCGTTGTTAATGAACACATTCCAAGAGAGTTTGGCTGGCGCCGCTCTGGCTTGGTTTATTGAGCTAGACTTAGAGGATTATGACGGATGGGAGGACCTTGCAGAAGACTTCCTCAGGCAGTACAAATTTAACACGGCTACAGCCCCAACAAGAGAAGACCTCCTACGAACTTCAAAAGCGAGGGGCGAATCGATCAGGACATATGCTCAGAGGTGGCGAGCCTTGGCTACCCAAGTAAAGCCTTCAATCCCAGAAGAGGAGCTGATCGACTTATTCCTAAAAGCACTCCCCTACGAGTACTCTGACAGACTGAACACTTCTGGATGTCAGACATTCGCACACCTGATTAAGGTTGCTGAGAGGCTGGAATGGGCCTTGAAAGAAAGAAGGCCTCAGGAAGCTCCTACTAGGAAGCAGTATCCTCTGAGAAAGGAAAGAGAAGCCGGACTGGACATAGCATTTATACCAGATCCCCACAAGTTAAAGCCATTTGGCAATTCTAATCAGGCCAAAGGCGGATCATCCTGGTCAGCGCCAAAGGTACAAGAGCCTAGAAGAAAGCAACCCCAGAGACAATTCTCTCAGCTCCCGAGACCTTTATCCAAGCTACTCCCGATGCTGCTGGAGCAACACTTGGTGGCAAAAGAACCACCTAGGGCAAACCCCGCAAGATATCCTGGCTTTGATGAGAGCCAGACCTGTGCCTACCATATGGGCGAAAGAGGGCATAATGTGGATAACTGCTATGTCCTGAAGCTGAAAGTGTAAGCCCTAATTGATAGTCAGATTTTGAAATTTGACAATGCAGCCCCAAATGTGCAAGAAAATCCGTTGCCAGATCACCAAACAGTAGGGGCAATATTCACTGAAGAAGAAGAGGACTACCTTAAACTGAAGATAGATGTGCCTAAGATGGACACCCTGCTAACAATCGCTTCATCATACCCAAAAGAAGGGGAGATATCAACCGACCAAAAGAAGTTGTGTATCGACAAGATGAAGAGCTTGGGGATAGTGTCCGATATTACTGATGAAGAATTTGAAGGGATCGAAGCATCTCTATCTTTGAAAAGAAACCACTTCTTGATCACAGCTGGGCAGAGTAACACCTGTGGTACCTCACATGAGAACTTGGTAAGCAGCCTGGGGCCAGCTACTCAGTCAGAGGAAGAATTTGAAGAAGACGAAATAGAAGCCAGGAGGAGAAGTCTAGCAGACCTCAAGTTTATGGTTGACGCACTTGAGAAGAGCGAAATTATAGACAACCTGGGTCAAGATTCTGGAGGATACAATTTCAAGGTGAAATATTCGGCCCCTCCCAGCTTTTATCAGAAGATTGAAGACATCATACCAGACGGATGGGGAGGTATGGATGATCTCTCTCAACCAGAAACCTCAAACGGTATGGAAGAACTCGACAACGCCATATTGATGATCGAAGTAGCCACGGCCGTGGTGATCAGATTGGATGAGCTGGATAGCCTGAGCAAGGTAGAAGATTGCCCAGTGAGGCCTGTCGTAATTCAATTACCTCAGGAGGAAGAAAGCAACACGTCAGGACCAGAGATACCTCATCAGACAACTATAACGATAAAAGTCCCCCCAGTAGAAGAGTATGATCCCAAAGCTGTTCATTGGGACTATGGGACCACACAAGTAGATGCAATAATGAGGTCTGGAAGATTTTATGCCCCCAGAGAAGGAGAATCCGAAAAAAAAGATGTCTCAAAGGAAGATGCCGAAAAGCTCGTATCGATCATCAAAACCAGTGAGTTTGAAGTGATAGAGCAGCTGAGGAAGATGTCCGCTCAGATATCCCTGCTAGACCTATTCATCAATTCAGAGAAGCACAAGAACGCACTATTGAAGGTACTCAATGAAGTACATGTCCCTGAAACAATCAATGAGGTACAACTAGGGGACTTTGTAGGAGCAATTCTCTTAAAAGATCAGTTGAGCTTCTCTGACGAGGACTTCCCCATGGAAGGAAGAGGGCACAACAAAGCTTTATACATCTCTGCCCAATGTAACGGCAAAAGAGTGGCACACGTATTGATCGATAATGGATCAGCCTTTAACATCTGTCCTTTGGCTACCATAAGGAGGCTGTGAATCAAGGAAGAGATGATCAAGACATCCAAGACAGCTGTGAGAGCATTCGACGGCATGAGGAAGACTGTAGAAGGAGAGATCGAGCTTGACGTATTCATCGGCCCGACAAAGTTCTCTATAAACTTTCAAGTAATGGATCTGCCCAGTGCATTTGGATTCCTGCTAGGAAGACCTTGGATCCATACAGCAGGAGCTGTCCCTTCGAGCCTGCACCAAAAAGTACGTTTCGTTGTAGATAGGAAGGTGATTACCGTACATGGGGAAGTCGACCTCCAGGCATACCAGAACAGTGCCATTCCCTATATTGAGCCTGAAGAGAAAACTGAAGCGAGCTATCACTCCCTAGAGTTGGTAGCAACAGTTCATACCCAGTAGGGTCGAAGTTGAGAACTCCTTACATCTCAGAAGCCAGTCTTCTACCAGCTAAGATGCTGCTGGCATACGGGTTCAATCCTGAAAAAGGCCTAGGCAAACATAATCAGGGTATAAATGCCCCGCTACAGTTGAAGGCTAATCCACATAAAATGGGCTTGGGGTACCAGAAGTATCCCATGAATGATTCTGTCCCGAAAGCAACAGGCCGAGGCCGAGGCAAAAGCCTGGGACGCCGTGGAGGCGAAAACAGCCCGAATAGCTCATTCATCGGTTCTCCAACCTGGAAGGGAAGGTCTCGAATGTTCAAGAATCCCTTAAATACCTACTTCGACCAGAACTCCAAATGGCTATCTGAAGAGGGTATCACTTCGCCGATGGAACCAGATCTGACAAATCCTTTTCTCGAAGATGACTCTGTGAATGTCATCATGGAGTGGTTGGACAGTGAAGCCACTTCTTCTGAGTAAATAGACTCTTCCTTCATCTTTAAATACTGCGTTTAGAACTTCCTGCATTGCATTGTATTTTCTTTCCTTGTTGTATGCATAGGAAAACGCCTTTGGATCCCAGGCCGTTGGTCCAAATAGCACATCTTGTAACGCAGCCCTTCTTGCATTCAATAAAACTACGCATGTTTTGTTAAGGACATATGGAACTACGAATCAGCCCGATGATGATAATGGTCTTCCATACATAAGCTTGAGGCCTGATTTGCCATATGATTCCTAATCTTCAAAAAAAAATTTCATGGGGGCCGGGATATCCAATGACATGAGGATTAGTCCCCTTTGTACCTATATCTGTTTCGAAAACTTTTTCGAAAAGACTTTACATGATCATGCATGTCATTTTTACTGAGCACAAACTAACCATACTCATGACATTTCAGGCATATCATCTCAAACATGCATACCGGGTTGTTACAAAATTCAGATCCCTCCATTAACCACTCCTATAACATCGAGGAAGAGGAAGACGGTGATTATGCATCTATCCGAAGAGATTGGAACACCTTTGAAGAATCAAAGCCTCCTACCTCAGAAGAACCAGTCGTTATTAATTTGGGAGACACCGCGAACGTCAAAGAGGTCAAGATTGGCGGACACCTATCCCGTGATGAAAGGCTCGAGTTCACCAAGCTACTAAAAGAATATCAAGACATCTTCGCATGGTCTTACGCGGATATGCCAGGCCTTGATCCTAAGATTGTGGAACATGCATTGCCCACGGATCCTGGCATCAAACCTGTCAAACAAGGCAGTAGGCGGATGAAAGCCGAGTTAGAAGACAAGATTAAGGAAGAAGTCATGAAACTCCTTAGGGTAGGCTTCATTGAAGCTATCCCATATTCAGACTGGGTTGCAAATATAGTCCCCGTCATGAAGAAAGACGGAAAAGTTCGGATCTGCGTAGATTACCGAGATCTGAATAGAGCAAGCCCAAAAGATGATTTTCCACTCCCCCACATTGATGTATTGGTGGATAGTACGGCGGGTTATGAATTATTCTCATTCATGGATGGATTCTCGGGATACAACCAAATCTCCATGAAACAAGAAGACAAACCCAAGACTGCATTTACCACACCATGGGGGAATTTTTGCTACAAAGTCATGCCCTTTGGATTGAAAAACGCCGGGGCTACCTACCAGAAGGCTATGGTCACGTTATTCCATGATATGATCCACAAAGAGATTGAAGTATATGTTGATGACATGATCGCTAAATCCAAGAAAGGACAAGATCACATACAGGTATTAAGAAAATTATTTGAGCGCCTGCGCAAATACAAGTTAAAGCTGAACCCTAACAAATGCGTGTTTGGGGCAAGATCCGGGAAACTCCTTGGGTTCATAGTCAGCAACAGGGGCATTGAGATTGATCCCTCAAAAATCCAGGCCATCCACGATTTATCAACTCCATCCACAGTAAAAGAAGTGAGAAGCCTTCTAGGGAGATTGAACTATATTGCCAGGTTCATCAATCAGCTGTATGATGTGGCTAAGCCAATCTTCAAATTGCTTAAGAAAGGCGCGAAAATAATGTGGGACGCCGAGTGCAGCAAGGCATTCCAAATGATCAAAAACTATTTGATCACACCACCGGTGCTTGTGCCACCAATTCCCGGTCACCCATTGACCTTATACCTAACCATACGACAAGAGTCCTTGGGAGCCTTACTTACCCAGACAAGCCCGATAGATGGAAAAGAGAGGGCCATTTATTACCTGAGTAAGAAATTCACGCCATCTGAAGCAAAATATATACCAGTTGAAAGGGCCTGTGTAGCAGCAGTATGGGTACTACGAAGACTAAGGCAGTATACCCTACATCATCACATTCAGCTCATAACAGAGAACGACCCCGTCAAATACCTCCTGGAGAAACCCGCTTTAATTGGGAAACTGGCAAAATGGCAAGTAATGTTGTCTGAATTTGACATTAAATGTTCTCCGCAGAAGTCGGTAAAAGGAAGAGCTATAGCGGACATGCTGGCAGAAAACCCATCGAGCACTGAATCCCCTGAAGTAACGAACACAGAAGGCCGAATTCTGAACTTAGCAGAGGATAAGTGGATCATGTATTTCGATGGTGCTGTTAACCTATCAGGGGCAGGCACTGGGGCAGTACTGATATCCCCAGATGGTCAACATTACCCTGTCACGGCAAAGATAACTTTCCCTTGTACTAACAATATTTCAGAATATGAGGCGTGCATTCTGGGTCTACGACTGGCCCTTTCTATGGAGATACCTAGGTTACAAGTCTTTGGAGACTCCATGCTCATTATTCTACAGACACAAGGGGAGTGGAAGACGAAAGATGCAAAACTCATCCCCTACCATGAATACCTTGAAGAATTGATACTCAAGTTTGAAGAAGTGTCATTCGAGTACCTATCAAGGTCTCACAACCAATTCGCAGATGCATTAGCCACCCTAGCCTCGATGTTACAAACGATTGAAGGGTTGGATATAGAACCTCTGAGGATCGGCATTGTTGAAAAGCCAGCTTATTGCATGCTAATCGAAGAGGAATGTGATGGAGAGCCATGGTACTATGACATCAAGAATTACCTCTTGAAAAGGGAATTCCCTGAAGGATGCCAGTCAGGAGACCGAAAATACATAACCAAGATGGCCAGCAAGTTCTTCCTCAATGGACAAATTCTATACAAGAGATCGTTCGATTCCACTCTACTGAGATGCGTAGATGCCAAAGAAGCAAATATTCTCATGAAAGAGATTCATGAAGGTGCGTGTGGGCCTCACATGAACAGCCACCTCCTTGCCCGGAAGATCATGCGGCTAGGTTATTATTGGATGACCATCGAATCAGACTGCTGTCAGCACGTCCGGTCATGCCACCAATGCCAAATATACGGGGATAAGATTAACGCACCCCCGAACGAACTACACCAAATGTCTGAAGTTTGGCCTTTCTCTATGTGGGGGATAGACATGATAGGGCCTATTAATCCTATGGCTTCGAATGGTCATCGCTTCATCTTGGTAGCGATTGATTACTTCACCAAATGGGTAGAAGCCAGCTCTTACAAGAATGTCACTGCAAGAAATGTGGCAAGATTTGTCAAAAGAGATATCATATCCCGGTATGGTACCCCTCAAGCGATCATCGCAGATAATGGGTCCAACCTAAACAACAAGATTGTCGATGGTCTGCTGGATCACTTTAGCATTCGACATCTGAATTCATCTCCTTACCGCCCACAGATGAATGGGGCAGTGGAAGCCGCCAATAAAAACATCAAGAGAATCTTGGCTAAAACAGCAGAAAACTACAGGGATTGGCACGAAAGGCTGCCCTTCGCCTTGATGGCTTACCGAACGTCGATCATGACTTCTACAGGGGCAACTCCCTATAGTTTGGTATATGGGACAGAAGCAGTTCTACTAGTAGAAGTTAAGATTCCCTCTTTGAGAATCTTATCCGAAGATAAACTCTCTGAGTCAGAGTATTTCAAGCACAGATATGAACAGCTGAACTTAATAGATGAGAAACGTCTTAAAGCCATTTGCCATGGACAAACTTACCAGAAGAGGGTAGCCAGGGCGTTCAATCGAAAGGTCAAGACCAGAAACTTCGAAGTAAATGACTTGGTAATTAGGAAAGTTTTGCCAAGTACTACCTATCCAGGGGGAAAATTCACTCCAAATTACGAAGGCCCCTACATTGTTAAGAAGATCCTCACGGGAGGAGCATTAATTCTTGTAAACTCCGAGGGAGAAGAATTGGGGCACCCTGTGAATTCAGATGCTGTGAAGAAATATTACCCTTGAAATAAAATCAGATTCTGGTCATATGCCCTGCCTCGAATTGAGCCTACTCTTCATGATAGTCTTTGCATAAGCATGTCACGCATCTATGCATACATTAGCATGTGTTCAATATTGCAGGATCCAAGGAAGCAGGGTCGCGATAAGTTGGAACGCATGATCAAGGAGACCTAACGTCATGGTGGTCAGGTGCACGTCTTCTTCTCCAAAGACTGAGAATTTCAAGAAATTTTAGAACAACTTAACCATCTTGTGTTGTTAAGAAAAATGCAGATTTTCGCGAATCTATCCACTTCCATAGGAATGCATGATCAAGGGTAAGGTGTATCGTTCTAATTTTCTGAAATTCGAGAGCATACACTGACATATTCCTTTTATGTTTTTCAGGAATCCCTAGCCGCGCTGGGCAGGTAAGTATTCCTTCCCTAATCTTTTAGGTTTACAAGACTGTCGGAATCCTTATTGATAGAATTTGAAGGCTTCTTGGAATCTAGCATGTATTCAAATCTCATGTCTAGAAAGACGCAAAATTCTCATGGTCATGTCATTGGCATTCATGTTTAAACTTGGAGGTTATCCGAACATGATTGAAATATGCATTGTGCATCATAAATCCCCTTGGAGGGTAAGTTTTGGAGAAAGCAAAATAAACTCTTCCAAACAAAAGTTGTTTAAATCATTCAAAAGGATGTTTCCTCAGACAAGAGACAAGCCTGGTCCAAACACGTCCCATACACACTTAAGAGATAAGTGGAATGGTAAGGATAGCGAGACCTTAACCTACGGACGTAAGGGTTATTCGCAATGATTACATGGATTGAGACGACGGAGGCATTCGTTTCTCTATCATAAACACTACAGGTGACCATTGATAACCATTCGAACGACGATTTCATTCTATACCCCTGTCAAGAACCACCCCACAGTGGGGCAAACTGGAGGTACATCCAGAGGTATCAGGAGGCAAATGGTTAGAAGTTCTCTTGCTCAGACTTGCATCAATCTTCGTGTGTTGCTTGTCATTTTAACTTCTATGGTAATTCAGGTGCTTTAGGATGACGAAAAGCATTTGTTTCTCTATCCTATACACTTTTACCCTTCGCACTGCCCAATTGAGCCTATACGTTCATTTCACAAACCCGTTGGTGATCATTGCATATTCCAAGGTGGAAACGACGTCACTTCAAGAGCGGAAGAGTTCAAAACACAGGATTTGTGAAAAATTCCTAGATTAATGTTCGAGTGCTGAGATTCAAGCTATACGTCTAGCACATTCATTTGAAAATTCTGATCCCCAAAAGAAAAGAAAAGATGGGGTCTCAAAAAGAAAGAAGAGAGAAAAATTTAATCTTGGGCATCAAGAAAAAGCAAAGTGCCTGGTAAAAGCAAGGCCAATGCCCATCCAAATACTTGTACACTTGTGAATTATGTGTTTGATCTTGTAAATGCCAAAAGGGGGCATGATACCTTTGTATAGGTCACTAGTGAGATCTGATTGTAAAAGAAAAATTCCAAGGGAGCTAGACTGCGAAAGATGCTCCCAAATCATGTCACACTCAGATGACGAAAGTGTAGACAAGATGTTAACGCCGTCTTGACATGAGAGAGACGTTCTCTAAAGACAAATATGCACTTCAAAGACTAAAGACGCTCTTTGGACGAGAAGGGACAAGATCGGCGGCAAACCTGCAGTGATCACCAATGTTAGACCCTTCGCATATTCTAAGCCAAAAACAAGCCTTTTTTGGTCCCCAATCCTACCTACGTTACAACCCTGAAAAGCCTTTTCTGATTAAGGCACTTGGATTGACATAGGGTTTAATGTCTAAGCTTAGCTCGAAGAAGTTCGAGCAAGATTATTTCTTTCTCATTTCGCAGGTTTCTTGACTTGTAAACCTGGAGCAGACGTTGAAGACTTCTCTTCGAAAGCCTTGACTTGCACGCAAGTCCCCCTTTGAAAACCGTTGACCAAGCCCAACATTACGGTCCCTTGGAAGTCCTCCTAATCGATCGAGGTGTATTCACTGCGAATGATCCTGAACCCTAGGCGCAGGTTTGATAGGAAGTTCGAGTGCATTCTTGGTAAAAGACCATTACCTCAAAACGGTGAGAAGTCCTCTTTGATGAGAATACTCCATTGGACATTTTAACCAAACTCTTTTGGTAATTTCAGATTGTTTGATTCAAACTTTCCCCGCAAGGAACTTTTGATCACTCCCGTATGTTGCAAGGTGTTTTGGATAAACTCCAACCTCGTAATACATTCATTGAAATTTTTTCATGACTATGATATAAGTCATAAAGTGCTGTCAGTTTGACATCACATATCACTTAAAGACCATTGATGTGCCTTTGGTAAGAAAATTTTCAGGTTGGAGCTTTTGCAAGATTCTTGATGACTTCAGCTCCTAGAATGGCTTGCAGCACTCTTGGTAAGAAACAATTTACATGTCTAAACTTTTGCAGAATTCCTGGCAATCCCAGATCTCAGAATAACACAACCTCTCTTGGTAAGAAAGAGTTTACATGTTCAAGCTTCTGTAGGACCCCTGGTATCCCCAGACCTCAGAATGCTACTTCTTTTGTGAAGAATATATTCCAAGTTTAAACTTCTGCAGGACCCCTGGTAACCCCAGGTCTCAGAATGACACATTTCTCTAAGAAGGAGAGTTTATATGCCTAAGCTTCTGACAGATTCTTGGTAACCTCATATTCTAGAATGCTACTGTTCTTGGTTAAACTTCTATAGGAATCATGGTAGCCCCAGATTCTAGAAGGATGCCTTGCTCTGTGAAGAAGAGCTTTCAAGTTTATTTTCCTGCAAGATCCCTGGTAATTCCATATCTTAGGAAAACATATTCTTATGAACAATTTTGCAGGTTTGATCTTTCTGCAGGATACCTGGAGCTCCCAGATCCCAGAATGTCACCTCCAATGTCAAAAGGACAATCACCGAAATCATCCCTCTGTGAGATTTCAAATTTATAGGATACCTGGAGCTCTCAGGTCCCAGAATGTCACCTTCAATGTCGAAAGGACAACATTCAAGATAGTCTTTCTGCGAGATCTCAGGTAGCCCCTAGATCCCAGAAGAATCTTATCAAAGTTTTTGCAGGTTTAAGTTTTCTGCAAGATACTTGGAATCCCCAAATCCCAGAATAACGCCTTGCATGTCGAAAGGACAATTTTCAAAATCAGCTTTCTGTGAGGTTCTAGGTAACCCCTAAACCCAGAATAGCCCATTTGGTAAAGCCTCAAGGTCAGGCACACCTCATTTGTATAAATCCTAGTTAATTCATTAGAATATAGGATCAAAATGTTTGACAATCCCTAAGAGACTGGGTGCGTCATCCATAGGTTCCTAGCAGAAAGGAGTCCTATTCATGGTCTGATCCACCATACGGATCAAAACCCCTGACAATCCCTAAGAGACTGGGTGCGTCATCCATAGGTTCCTAGCAGAAAGGAGTCCTATTCATGGTCTGATCCACCATACGGATCAAAACCCCTGACAATCCCTAAGAGACTGGGTGCGTCATCCATAGGTTCCTAGCAGAAAGGAGTCCTATTCATGGTCTGATCCACCATACGGATCAAAACCCTAACAATCCCTAAGAGACTGGGTGCGTCATCCATAGGTTCCTAGCAGAAAGGAGTCCTATTCATGGTCCGATCCACCATACGGATCAAAACCCCGACAATCCCTAAGAGACTGGGTGCGTCATTCACATGTTCCTGTCAAGTGTAGGAATCCCATTCTGGTACGGCCTACCATACAGACTAGAGTTTAATCGCCCTAGGATACTCAAAAGACGAGTCCCTAGGTATTCACTAGAACCCGCTATACACCGCGCAGGCCACACGAGCATCAGGCAGGCGATCAACAGGTAAGTAACAGGTGGGTCTCTCTACTTTCTCTCTCACGTCAGCAAAAGAATGAAGAGCAAAGCCTTTACCAGTGGGACAAGAAAGATTGAGTGTCAAGATTCGTTTTTCTTTTCCCCAGTCGAGTCGGTCTAGACTCAGGTGTCACCTGTCTTTGAGCGAAACCTCTCACGAGATTCCTCTCAAAGAGGGGCAGCTGTTGACACCTGATTTTTTGACCAGGTCTTTTTCAGTTTTATTTTTGAAAAATCACAAAAAATTTATAAAAAGTCAAAAAATTACAAAATCAACTTTGGTGGCCTTGGCCAAGCCCAAGGAACCATTCTTGACCAAAAAATAATTTTTCACATTTTTCATATTTTTTAGTATTTTTGGAAAATAGAAAAAATACTTAAAAAATCAAGAAAAATAGCATTTGAGGTCACAAAAATATGGAAAAATATCCAATATTTTTCCTCTTAATCCCTTGTATTTTTGACCTCACAAAAAAATCAAAATCAGATTCAATTTTAGGTGTTCCTTTGTAACCCGTACTATTGAATTTGAAGAAAAAATAACAATTGAGTCTTTTAATTTGCAATTTTGGCATTTTTTAAGATCTTGACATTCAATCTAACTATCCCCTATTTCAATTTAGCCCAATTGTTTGTGCAATTTGCTCAATTGCACGGATTTGACAAAATTACATACTAAAATTGCATTTTAGTAATTGAACATGCTACCCAATGGATTTCACCATTTTAAATCGATTGGCATAGGTGATTTAACTCAATTTGATCATTTGCACCCTCAATTACACAATCCCCAATTTCCAATCAAATGAGAATTTGGGGATTTTGTAGAAATTGATGAAAACTTTTGGGCAAAACCACATTTCTAGATAGAATTCATGCCCTAGATTCGATTATGAGGTTCAATTGCAAAAATTTCCTGTTAATTTGGATTTAATTTGAAAAATTGCAAGTCGGGGCCGGCTTGGACCGGTCTGACCGCCGGTTGAACCGGTCAAACCGGTCCAGAACAGTGTCTTCTTCTTCCTCAGAGAACCGTACGAATGAACAGTGTCAGGGTCAATTTCAATGGCTAAATTAAGGGAGAAAACGACCATGATTGGAAGAGTTTGAAGAGGGGTTTTGTTCCTCGAATCATTGCCCATCGATTCGAACCAAAAACACGAGCAATGGTTGCCAGAACGGAGAATAATCGGCTGGTCAAGGCTGCTGCACCTGCAAAAGTCAACGGCGACAGAACTCAGATGAAACTTGTCCAAATTCGTGCCAAATTCGCTTGAAATAGAGCTCGCCGGATGACCAAACGGGACTGGACAGAATGCCCGTCCTCTCCGACGCCGTTTCGACCTAATTGCACGTGATCACACGTGCAATTGAGGCCGGTACACAGTCTACCGTTCGGCGCCAAAAATCCAACGAGCTATATAAGCTCATGATCGTTTTCTGTTGAAAAGAAGAACGGATTCAGTTCGAGGAGAAGAAACTGAATCGAGAGAGAGAAAGAAAGAGAGAGAAAGAGCTCACCTTCCCTCGCGGTGGTCGAAGGTTGGAGCTCAAAATTGCAGAGCGCCGGTTGGGCCTTCGGAGGCAAAACCAAAGCTCCACGAGGTCGCTGAGAGATCGCCCAGAGTCCCCTGAAGCGATCGCCGCCGGCCGCGCCCAGTGAAATCGCAAGAACAGGTGAGTTGCAGTCCCGAGTTTTTCTTCAAGCTTCCATGGCGATTCGCGCATTTCTTAATCATTCATACAATTAATGTGTGCGTTTCATTCCCTGAACATCACTGACCATCATCGCGTATCTTGTTTGCATCGGTTTTGTCTTAACATGCCCAATCGAGTCTTCAAATCCAACCTCCATTGTCGAGCTACTGTTCATATTTCCCCAGCCGAATCTGGGCCGAGCGAGCTCAATCGGAGCTCGAGGTAAGTCTTCTGAACCTCCATTGGTGTTATTCTGTGACTGAATTTCTTTGATTTCGAGTGAATCGCATGATTGAGCTTCCATGGCCGTACTCGGCAATTCGCACGATGTTCTTGATTCTGTTAATAGGATGTTTCGATTCTTAGATATGTCAAACTAAAGCTAATCGCGAATCGATTGCCGTTGGTCTCGAGTGATTCCATTAAGATTTCACCGCACGATCATCGCCGGAGAACTACAGCCGTCCATTCTGCCGGAGTCGCGAGGTTGAAGACGAAGTTGACGTGGCGCGGTCAACTGGTCAAAGGTCTAGGTGGCAACATGTGATTGGTCCACGTGGATGTCGAGTCAGCATGGCCGTTGAGTCTGTTATTCAAATAAAAAGAATCCAACGGCCTAGAATAATCGAGTCTAATAAATGATGACCGTCCGATTAGAAATTTGAATTATTCGAAAATGATTTTAATCGTAAAATCAATCAGGATAAGAAACGGTGCCGTTTAGAGGAAGGATTAGGCGACGTCGTTTTAGGTTAATGAAAATAGACGGCTCAGATCAGATTCCACGTTCTAATCGTGGCCGTAGATTTAAGTAATTAGATCAGACGGCCCTGGTCGAGTCTCCATTCAATCTGAGCCGTAGGTTTCGGTAAGTCAATCCGAAGACCCTGAGTCAGCCACGCGGCGCCATGAAGGCCGTTAGATCAAATTCGACAATTCAAAAATAAAAAAAGCATCAAACGGCGTCGTTTTGGGCGCGGGTCGCGCGGACCCGGGTCCGGGCTGGGCCGTGGGCCATGGGCCGGGTCACCCGACTCGGCCCGGATAACATTTTTTAAATAAAAAAATCGAAAAATGATTAAAAAAAATAATAAATAAAAAAATCAGGAAAATTTCAGAAAATAAAAAAAAAATGCTAGAAAATGCCAGAAAATTCCAAAAAAATATAAAAAAAATTGTGGAAAAATCCTAGACACTCCAGAAATCCCCAAAAATCGAGGATTGACCACAGACAACTGGTCAACCCTATTTTTGGGGTTTCTTATCTGTTCTTCCAAGAATTGACGATAATGCCCTTTAGGGGTAATTCGTCCCTGCCTTGTGTTTCGAGATTGATCGAAAATGCCTAGATTAGGATAAGGCCAATTAGGTGGCAAATCCTTTTGCTGGGATTTTCAAATCTTATCATTCCTGCAGAAATGACGATTTTGCCCCTCAAGGGGAAAATCATCTCTCTTATTCCAATCGAGTTCTGAAAATTGCTTAAAGTTAGGGTTTGGGTCAGGTGGACGACCAACCCTAATATTTGAGATTTTCAGTTCTTGTCTTTGTCCAAAATGACGACTTTACCCCTCCAAGGGTAAAATCACTTGAAAATTTCAGAGAAATCCTGGAAATTCCCGAAAAATAGAAAATGGATTGGATTGATGGCCAATTCCATTTCCACTATCTTTTGACTTCCCAATTCGTCTAAAATGACAGATTTACCCTTTTAAGGGTAAATTTGCCCCGAATTGTTCAAAATTACGATTCTGCCCCTCATGGGCGAATCATATCCAAATCACTCATAAGCCTTGATTGATATTTCTCTAGGCTAATAGGGCCTCATTAGGGATATCATGCTGATTTCATGCGTTTTATCCGCATGTACTGGATCCTTGATTTGCGCACTTATTTCCATTGATTGTGATTGGTAGGGTAGTAATTCCCATCTGCATGAACTCCTAGTTTTAGGATCTATACCCCACTCGTCTGTATGAAATCCTAGGATCAGATAAACCATCCAGCTTAGGTACCGAAAGGGCGTCAACTCTGACAGTTGGCGTAACTAAGTCCCCGAACCCACTTCTCTGGTTTCCGCAGAATCGAATAGATCACTCCCAACTATTCGATAGGGTTTTCCGATCGTACCCTCCACGAAACGATTGGTGGCGACTCCTTGACATGTACACTCATCACATGTCACTAGACCACACTGAAGGTCGACCACGTACATCCAGCAGTTGCGACTTGGGTAATGGGCCTTGGGAGAGGCCCGCGTCCGATCAAGCCAGCGATCGGGCGGCCCATTAGCCCCGCTCCCGCCTCCGAGCTCGAGAGGGTCGCGACAGGAGACTGAACTATATTACCAGATTTATCAATCAACTGTCTGATGTGGCTAAGCCAATCTTCAAATTACTTAAGAAGGGTGCGAGAGTGACATGGGACGCAGAATGCAGTAGGGCATTCCGAATGATCAAGAACTATCTGATCACACCACCGGTACTTGTGCCACCAATTCCTAGTCACCCATTGACCTTATATCTGACTATACAGCAGGAATCCTTATGAGCCTTACTTTCCCAAACAAGCCCGATAGATGGTAAAGAAAGGGCTATCTATTACCTGAGTAAGAAATTCACGCCATCTGAGGCAAAATATGTACCAGTTGAAAGGGCTTGTGTGGTAGCGGTATGGGTACTTCGCAGACTGAGGCAGTATACCATACACCACCACATTCAGCTCATAACAGAGAATGATCCTGTCAAGTACCTCATGGAGAAACCCGCTTTAATTGGGAAATTAGCAAAATGGCAAGTGATGCTGTCTGAATTTGACATCAAATGCTCTCCACAGAAATCAGTAAAAGGAAGAGCTATAGCTGACATGCTAGCAGAAAACCCGTCAAACGGTGAGTCTTCTGAAGTAACAAGCACAGAAGGTCAAATTCTCAACTTAGCAGAAGACAAGTGGGTCATGTATTTCGACGGTGCTGTTAATCTATCAGGGGCAGGCACTGGGGCAGTATTGATATCCCCTGAGGATCAACATTACCATGTGGCGGCAAAAATAACCTTTCCTTGCACCAACAATATCTCAGAATATGAAGCGTGCATTCTAGGCCTACGATTGGCCATTTCTATGGACATACCTAGGTTGCAAGTTTTTGGAGATTCCATGCTCATCATTTTACAGATACAGGGAGAGTGGAAGACGAAAGACGCAAAGCTCATCCCTTATCATGAATACCTTGAAGAATTAATACTCGAATTCGAAGAAGTGTCATTCGAATACCTATCGAGATCCCACAATCAATTTGCAGATGCGTTAGCCACCCTTGCCTCTATGTTGCAAACAACTGGAGGGTTGGATATATAACCCATAAGGATCAATATAGTTGAAAGGCCAGCTTATTGTATGCTAATCGAAAAAGAGTTTGATGGGGAACCATGGTATTACGACATCAAGAACTATCTCTCAAAAGGTGAATTTCCTGAAGGATGCCAACCAGGAGACCGGAGATACATAACCAAGATGGCCAGCAAGTTCTTCCTCAATGGACAAATTCTGTACAAAAGGTCATTTGATTCTACTGTGTTGAGGTGTGTAGATGCCAAAGAAGTAAATATCCTCATGAAAGAGATCCATGAAGGAATATGTGGGCCTCACATGAACGGCCACCTCCTTGCCAGGAAGATCATGCGGCTTGGCTATTTTTGGATGACCATCGAATCAGACTGCTGCCAGCATGTCCGGTCATGCCGCCAATGCCAAATATATGGTGATAAAATCAATGCACCCCCAAACGAACTACACCAAATGTCGGAAGTTTGGCCTTTCTCTATGTGGGGGATAGACATGATAGGACCTATTAATCCTGTGGCTTCAAACGGTCATCGCTTCATCCTGGTAGCGATTGATTATTTCAGGAAATGGGTAGAGGCCAATTCTTACAAGAACGTCACTGCAAGAAATGTGACAAGATTCATCAAAAGAGACATCATCTCCCGGTATGGTACCCCTCAAGCAATCATCACAGACAATGGGTCTAACCTGAACAACAAAATTGTCAATGGTCTATTGGATCACTTCGGTATTCGACATCTGAATTCATCCCCCTACCGCCCACAGATGAATGGGGCAGTTGAAGCAGCCAACAAAAACATCAAAAGAATCTTGGCTAAAACAGC
This sequence comes from Rhodomyrtus psidioides, assembly GCA_021437785.1. Classification (NCBI taxonomy): domain Eukaryota; kingdom Viridiplantae; phylum Streptophyta; class Magnoliopsida; order Myrtales; family Myrtaceae; genus Rhodomyrtus; species Rhodomyrtus psidioides. The sequence goes on along the minus strand of JAILYB010000027.1, from coordinate 7,110,474 downwards.
AGAAAACTACATGGATTGGCATGAAAGGCTGCCCTTCGCCTTAATGGCTTACCGAACGTCAATCAGGACTTCTACAGGGGCAACTCCCTACAGTCTGGTGTATGGGACAGAAGCAGTTCTACCCGTGGAAGTAAAGATTCCCTCTTTGAGAATCTTGTCAGAGGGTAAACTCTTCGAGCCAGAGTATTCCAAGCACAGATACGAACAGTTGAATTTAACAGACGAGAAGTGTCTTAAAGCCATTTGTCATGGACAAACTTACCAGAAGAGGGTAGCCAGGACGTTTAACCGAAAGGTCAATACTAGGAATTTCGAAGTAAATGACTTGGTAATTAGGAAAACTTTGCCGAGCAGTATCCATCCGGGAGGTAAATTCACCCCGAATTACGAAGGCCCAAACATTATCAAGAAGATTCTCACTGGAGGAACATTGATTCTTGTAAACTCCGAGGGAGAATAATTGGGGCACCCTGTAAATTCAGATGCTGTGAAGAAGTATTACCTTTGAAATAAAATCAGATTCTGGTCATATGACTCATTCCAAATTGAGCCGAGTCATCATAATAGTCATTGCATAAGCATATCATGCATCCATGCATACACTATCATGTGTTTAATATTACAGGAATGTCTGATGAAGAAGATAGAAGACAGCAAACGAAGAACATGAAACTTCAAAAAATGACATGGGGCACGTTCCAAAGATGAATGAAATCATCAAGCAGGATTCATTGCCCCAATCAGACGAAGGCGTCATCGCCATAGGTCAAAATGGCTGATTTATGTAATCTGCGCATTGGCATTCATATGGGAATGCACGATCAAGAAGACCTAACGTCGTGGTGGTCAGGTGCACATCCTTTCTCTTCAAAGACTGAGAGTTTTAAGAAATTTTAGAACACTTAACCACCCTGTGTTGTTAAGAAAAATGCAGATTTTCATGAATCTATGAATTTCCATTGGAGCGCATGATTAAGGGTAATGTGTATCGTTCTAATTTTCTGAAATTCGAGAGCATACACTGACATATTCCTTTTATGTTTCTCAGGAATCCCTAGCCGCGCTGGGCAGGTAAGTATTCCTTTCCCAATCTTTTAGGTTTTTAAGACTGTCAGAATCCTTATTGCTAGAATTTAAAGGCTTTTTGGAATCTAGCATACATTCAAAGCTCATGCCTAGAAAGACACAAAATTCTCACAGTCATTGGTATTCGTGTTTAGACTTGGAGGTTATCTAAACATGATTGAATTATACATTGTGCATCATAAATCCCCTTTGAAGGGTGAGTTTTGGAGAAAACAAAATGAACTTTCCCAACAAGAGTTGTTCAAAACTGTTTAAAAGGATGTTTCCTCAGACAAGAGGCAAGCTTGGTCCAAACACGTCCCATACACACTTGAGAAATGAGTGGAGTGGTAAGGATAGCAAGACCTTGACCTATGGACGTAAGGGTTATTCGCAATGATTACGTGGATTGAGACGACGGAGGCATTCGTTTCTCTATCATAAACACTACAGGTGACCATTGATAACCCTTTGAATGGCGGTTTCATTCTTTACCCCTGTCAAGAACCACCCCACACTGGGGCAAACTGGAGGTACGTCCAGCGGTATCAGAAGGTAAATGGTTAGGAGTTCTCTTGCTCAGACTTGCATCAATCTTCGTGTGTTGCTTGTCATTTTAACTTCTATGGTGATTCAGGTGCATTAGGATGACGAAAAGCATTCGTTTCTCTACCCTATACACTTTTACCATTTGCACAGCCCAGTTGAGCCTGTACTTCGTTTCACAAACCCGTTGGTGATCATTGCATATTCCAAGACGAAAGCAACGTCACTTCAAGAGCGGAAGAGTTCAAAACACGGGATTTGTAAAAATTCATGGACTAATGTTTGAGTGCTGAGATTCAAGTTGTACATCTAGCACACTCATTTGAAGATTCTGATCCCCAAAAGAAAAGAAAAAAAATGGGATTTCAAAAAAAAAAAAAGAGAGAAAAACCCGATCTTGGGCATCAAGAAAAAGCAAAGTGCCTGGTAAAAGCAAGGCCAATGCCCATCCAAATACTCGTACACTTGTGAATCATGTGCTTGATCTTGTAAATGCCAAAAGATGGCATGATACCTTTGTATAGGTCACTAGTGAGATCTGATTGTAAAAGAAAATCCCAAGGGAGCTGGACAGCGAAAGATGCTCCCAATCGTGTTACACTCAGATGATGAAAGCATAGACAAGATATTGACGCCGTCTCAACACGAAAGAGATATTCTCTAAAGACAAATGTGCGCTTCGAAGACTGACAATGCTCTTCAAAGACTATCAATGCACTTCAAAGACTGAAGACGCTCTTTGAACCGGAAGGGGCAAGATGACGGCAAACTTGTAGTGATCACCAATGTTAAACCCTTCACGTATTCTGAGCCAAAAACAAGCCTTTTTTTGTCCCCAATCCTACCTACGTTACAACCCTGAAAAGCCTTTTCTAATTAAGACACTTGAATTGACATAGGGTTTAATGTCTAAGCTTAATTCGAGGAAGTTCGAGCAAGATTATTTCTTTCTCATTTTGCAGGTTTCTTGACTTGTAAACCTGGAGCAGACATTGAAGACTTCTCTTCGAAAGCCTTGACTTGCACGCAAGTCCCCCTTTGAAAACCGTTGACCAAGCCCAACATTACGGTCCCTTGGAAGTCCTCCTGATCGATCGAGGTGTATCCACTGCGAATGATCCTAAAATCCGAGGCACAGGTTTGATAGGAAATTCGAGTGCATTCTTGGTAAGAGACCATTATCTCAAAACAGTGAGAAATCCTCTTTGATGAGAATACTCCAATGGACGTTTTAACCAAATTCTTTTGGGTAATTTCAGATTGATTGATTCAAACTTTCCTTACAAGAAATTTTTGATCACTTCCGTATATTGCAAGGTGTTTTGGATAACCTCCAGCATCGTAATGCATTCGTTGAAATTTTCCATGACTATGATATAAGTCATAAAGTGCTGTCAATTTGACATCAGATATCACTTAAAGACCATTGATGTGCCTTTGGTAAGAAAATTTTCAGATTGGAGCTTCTGCAAGATTCTTGATGACTTCGGCTCCTAAAACGGCTTGTATCACTCTTAGTGAGAAACGTTTAACATGTCTAAACTTCTGCAGAATTCCTGGCAAGTCTAGATCTCAGAAGAACATAACCTCTCTTGGTAAGAAAGAGTTTACATGTTCAAGCTTCTGTAGGACCCCTGGTATCCCCAAACCTCAGAATGCTACTTCTTTTGTGAAGAATATATTTCAAGTTTAAACTTCTACAGGACTCGTGGTAGCCCAAAGTCCCAGAATGACACATTTCTCTAAGAAGGAGAGTTTATATGCCTGAGCTTCTGACAGATTCTTGCTAACCCCAAATTCTAGAAGGATGCCTTGCTCTGTAAAGAAGAGCTTTCAAGTTTATTTTCCTGCAAGATCCCTAGTAAGTCCATATCTCAGGAAAACACATTCTTATGAACAATTTTGTAGGTTTGATCTTTCTGCAGGATACCTGGAGTCCCCAGATCCCAGAATGTCACCTCCAATATCAAAAGGACAATCTCCGAAATCATCCTTCTGTGAGATTTCAAATTTATAGGTTTGAGCTTTCTGCAGGATACCTGGAGTCCCCAAATCCCATAATGTCACCTCCAATGTCAAAAGGAAAATCTCCGAAATCATCCCTCTGTGAGATTTCAAATTTACAGGTTTGAGCTTTCTGTAGGATACCTAGAGTCCCCAGATCCCAGAATGTCACCTCCAATGTCAAAAGGACAATCTCCGAAATCATCCCTCTGTGAGATTTCAAATTTACAGGTTTGAGCTTTCTGCAGGATACTTGGAGTCCCAGATCCCAAAATGTCACCTCCAATGTCAAAAGGATAATCTCTGAAATCATCCCTCTGTGAGATTTCAAATTTACAGGTTTGAGCTTTCTGCAGGATACCTAGAGTCCCCAGATCCCAGAATGTCACCTTCAATGTCGAAATGACAATATTCAAGATAGTCTTTCTGTGAGATCTCAGGTAGCCCCTAGATCCCAGAAGAATCTTATCAAAGGTTTGGCAAGTTTAAGTTTTCTGCAGGATACTTAGAATCCCCAAATCCCATAATAACTCCTCGCGTGTCGAAAAGGACAATTTTCAGTATCAGCTTTCTGTGAGGTTCTAGATAACCCCTAAACCCCGAATAACTCTTGTGGTAAAGCCTCAAGGTTAAGCACACCTCACTTGTATAAATCCTAGTTAATTCCTTAGAATATAGGATCAAAATGTTCGACAATCCCTAAGAGACTGGGTACGTCATCCATAGGTTCCTAGCAGATAGGAATCCTATTCTCGGCCTGATCCCCCTGAAGGATCAAAATGTTCGACAAATCCCTAAGAGACTGGGTACGTCATCCATAGGTTCCTAGCAGATAGGAATCCTATTCTCGGCCTGATCCTCCTGAAGGATCAAAATGTTCGACAAATCCCTAAGAGACCGGATGCGTCATCCATAGGTTCCTAGCAGAGAGGAGTCCTATTCATGGTCTGATCCACCATACGGATCAAAACCCCTGACAATCCCTAAGAGACTGGGTGCGTCATCCATAGGTTCCTAGCAGAAAGGAGTCGTATTCATGGTCTGATCCACCATACGGATCAAAACCCCGACAATCCCTAAAGAGACTGGGTGCGTCATTCACAGGTTCCCGTCAAGTATAGGAATCACATTCTGGTACGGCATACTATACAGGCTAGAGTTTAACCGCCCTAGGATACTCAAAAGACGAGTCCCTAGGTATTCACTTGAACCCACTATACACCGCGCATGCCGCACGATCATCAGGCAGGTGATCAACAGGTAAAAAGCAGGTGGGTCTCTCTACTTTCTCTCTCACGTCAGCAAAAGAATAAGGAGCAGAGCGTTCACCAGCGGGACAAGAGAGATTGAGTGTCAAGATTCATTTTTCTTTTCTCCAGTCGAGTTGGTCTAGACTCAGGTGTCACCTGTCTTTGAGCGAAACCTCTCACGAGATTCCTCTCAAAGAGGGGCAGCTGTTGACACCTGATTTTTGACCAAGTCTTTTTCAGCTTTATTTTGAAAAATCACAAAAACTCCATAAAAAGTCAAAAAATTACAAAATCAACTTTGGTGGCCTTGGCCAAGCCCAAGGAACCATTTTTGACCAAAAAATAATTTTTCATATTTTTTATATTTTTTAGTATTTTTAGAAAATAGGCAAATACTAAAAAAAATCAAGAAAAATAGCATTTGAGGTCTCAAAAATATAAAAAAAATAGCCAATATTTTTATTTTTAATCTCTTGCATTTTTGACCTCACAAAGAACCCAAAATCAGATTCAATTATGGGTGTTCCTTTGTAACCCATACTATTGAATTTGAGAAATAAATGTCAATCGAGTCTTTTATTTTGCAATTTTGGCATTTTCTAGGATCTTGACATCCATTCTAACTGTCCCTTATTGCAATTTAGCCCAATTATTAGTACAAATTGCTCAATTGCACGAATTTGGCAAAATTGTATACTAAAATTGCATTTTTAGTCCTTGAAATTGAGCATAATTGAAATTACTTTCAATTCAAGGGCTATCATTGCAAATTAAACATACTGCCCAATGGTTTTCACCATTTTGAATCGATTGGCATAGGTAATTTGACCCAATTTGATCATTTGAACCTTCAATTGCATAATTCCCCAATTTGCAATTAAAAGGAAATTTGGGGTTTTTGTTGAAATTGATATGAACTTTTGGGCAAAATCACATTTTATGATAGAATTCATGCCATAGATTCGATTATGAGGTTCAATTGTAAAACTTTCCTACTAATTTTGGTTTAATTTTGAAAAAATCCAATTCGGAACCGGTTCAGACCGGCTGGACCGCCGGTCGGACCGGTCGAACCGGTTCAGACCGGCTGGACCGCCGGTCGGACCGGTCGAACCGGTCCGCTACAGTGTCATCTTCCTCCTCGGGGGTCTGCGCAAATGAACAGTAACAGACCGAATTTTAAAGACCAAATTGAAGGTCAATGCGCGACCAATTAAAAGGGAAACGGTGGGCATTTTATTCCTCTCAGCTTCCCCCGTCGATCGACACCAAGATCACGACCAATGGTCGCCGGAGGAAGGAACAATCGGTTAGTCAAACCTGCAAACCTGTAAAAGTCAACAAACATCAAACGCAAAAAATTTCATGCCAAATTCGCGTGAAATGAAGCCCGCCGGATAACCAAACAGAGTTAGACGATTCACCCATCTTCCCCGACGCCGTTTGGACCTAAAATCACGTGATGGCACGTGCTGTTCAAGTCAGTTGGCCGTTCCCCGATTCGGCGCCAAAACTCAAAGGGCTATATAAGCCTGTGGGGACTTTCAGTTGAGGAGGTTGGTCAAATCAGTTGGTAGAGGACGAACTAAATCGTGTGAGAGAGAGAGAACAGGGAAAAGAGCTCGTTCTTCGGCCCTTTGCTGTCGAGAACTCGAGCTCAACTGCAAGGCGCCGGTTGGGCCGTCTCCGGCCAGACCAAAGCCAGAGAAGACCGTTTGAAGTTCGCCGAGAGCGCCAGAAAGCAATCGCCGCTGGCCGCGCCTCGCGAAATCGCGAGAATAGGTTGGGCAGAGCTTCGACTCATGTACTAAGCTTCAATGGCGATTCTCACATTTCTTGCTCATTCTTTCAATTACTGTGTGCGTTTCACTCCTTGAACATCACTAACCATATTCGCATCTTGGTTTTGCATCGATTTTGCCTGAGCACCTTGAATCGAGTCTTCAAACTTAGCCTCCATAGCTGATTACTGTTCATACTTGCCTAGCCCAATCTAGGCCGCGCGGGCTCAATCGGAGCCCGTGGTAAGCCTTCTGCACATCCTAACATGTCAATCAGTGGATGAATTGATCTAATTTCACGTGACTTGCGTGATTGAGCTTCCATGGCCGTACTCGGCAACTCGCACGATTTTCTCGATTTTGTGAATATGATGTTTTGATTCTCATATATGTTATACTAGAGATGATTGCGAGTCGATTGCCGTCGGTCTCACACGATTTCATCAAGATCTTACCGTACGATCATCGCCGGAGATCCTCAGCCTTCCATTCCGCCGGGGTCGAGAGGTTGAAGACGAAGCTGACGTGGCGTGGTCAACCAGTCAAAGTCTTAGGTGTCGATTCGCCATAGGTCTACGTGTTTGTCGAGTCTGCTCGACCGTTAGTTTGTTAGAGTGAGTCAACATTAGATCGGACGGTCTAGGTTAATCGAGTCTAACAAATCGTGACCGTTCGATTAGTAATTAGGGTTATCTGAAAATAGTTTTAAATCAAAAAAATAAAAATTGGTTGAAACGGTGTCGTATAGGTTAGTTAGCAAGCGACGTCGTTCAGGCTAGTAGGACTGGACGGCTCAGATTAAGTCTCAGGTTCTAATCGCGGCCGTAGGTTTAAGTAATCTGATCAGACGGCCCTGGTCAAGTCTCCATTCAATCTGAGTCGTAAGTTCCAGTCAGACCATCCTGCGGTCATAGGCTAGCCACGTGGCGCAATGAGAACCCTTGGATCAGATTCGAATAGTTTGAAAATAAAAAAGCCGGGACGACGTCGTTTTGGGGAGCGTCAGTTCAGCGGGTTCCGGTCTGGGCTAGGTTCCGACCCGAGTGGGTCGGGTTGACCGGGCCCGAATAATTTTTTTTAATAATAAAAAAAATCAGAAAATGATTTTAAAAAATAAAAAAATCAGAAAAATCTTAGAAAATCCAAAAAATGCTAGAAAATTCCAGAAAATGCCAAAAAAATGTGGAAAAATTGTGGGAAAATCTTAGACACTCCAGAAATCCCTAAAAATCGAGGATTGACCACGGACAACTGGTCAACCTTATTTTTGGGGTTTCTTATCCATTCTTCTGAGACTTGACGATATTACCCTTTAGGGGTAAGTCGCCTCTGCTGTATATGCGAGATAAGGCCGATAATGCCAAGGTAAGAATTAGGGTCGAGTAGGCGACCAATTCTTAGGTTTGGGTTTTCGAGTCCCGACCCTTTTCTCAAAATGACGATTTTGCCCCTCAATGGGAAAATCATCTTTCTTGTCTCAATCGAATTCTGAAAATTGCTTAAAGTTAGGGTTCAGGTCAGGTGGACGACCAGGCCTAATATTTAAGATTTTATGTTTTCATCTTTATCCAAAATGACGACTTTACCCCTCCAAGGGTAAAATCACTTTTAAATTCCAAAAAAATCCTGAAAATTCCCGAAAAAATAGGAAATGGATTGGATTGATGGCCAATCCTATTTCCCCCATCTTTTGACTTCCCAATTCATCTAAAATGACAAAATTGCCCTTTCAAAGCAAATTGCCTCTGAATTGTTCAAAATTACGATTCTGCCTCTCATGGGCAAATTATGCCAAAATCATTCCTAAGCCTTGATTGATATTTCTCTAGGCTAATAGGGCCTCATTAGGGATGCCATACTGCTATCATGTGTTTTATCCGCATGTACTGGATCCTTGATTTGCGCACTTATTCCTATTGATTGTGAGTGATAGACTAGTAATTCCCATCTGCATGAACTCCTAGATTTAGGATCTGTACCTCACTTATCTGCATGAAATCCTAGGATCAGATAAACCATTCAGTTTAGATACCGAAAGGGCGTCAACTCTGATAGTTGGCGTAACTAAGTCCCCGAACCCACTTCTCTAGTTTCCGCAGAATCGAATAGATCACTCCCAACTATTCGATAGGGTTTCCGATCGTACCCTCTACGAAACGATTGGTGGCGACTCCTTGGCATGTACACTCATCACATTTCACTAGACCACACTAAAGGTCGACCACGTATATCCAGTAGTTGCGATTTGGGTAATGGACCTTGGGAGAGGCCCGTGTCCGATCAAGCCAGCGATCGGGCGGCCCATTAACCCTCTGCTCGGGAGGGTCGCGACAACGGGCAAAACGGGTCCACCAATGGAAGATCTACCACCAGGGATGCGTAGAGGAGAGGCTGAGGATGAACATGGTGGTCGGCGCTCGAGTAGGGAGTCGCCGGAGACGGCGGTCGATGGCAGCGAAGTGGACGGGCAGAACTGGTCGGCTAAGAGTTGTTCGGCCAAGAAGAAAGGAAGAAGAAAATGAAGAAGAAACAAAGAGAGAGAGAGAGAGAGAGAGAGAGAGAGAGAGAGAGAGAGAGAGAGAGAGAGTGTGTGTGTGTGTGTGTGTGTGTGTGTGTGTATGTGTGTGTGTCACACGGCTGATACAAGACTAGAGGAGTCTTCCACAAATTATTGGCTTGGTCAAAGGATAAGATTGGTAGGTGGGAGTAGTAGTTCATGCTAATCACCCAAAGGGTGACACTTGTCTTGGAGTAAATAATATCTTGGCTTCCCTTTGACTTCCATTGACCACTCCCTCCTTCTATTTTTGGCAACACTAGGGAGGTCTAAATGACCAAAATGACATTCATTAATCCTTAAGGCAATGGTAAGGCTTGAGGGGTAAAATGGTAATTTTGCACTTTCCGTCCGAAATTTCACTTTTTCCAATTCTAAATTACCATCGACGAAGCGACGCCAAATTCAATTCGAATGTTGGAAATCTTCATTTCTATTTTTCCAATTTCGAGATTCCATATCGTGATTGATTTTTCGTCAATCATAACTTCAGTTTATCTCAAACTAACGGGCGGCTTTTGCAGACGTTACGCGTATCGACTCTGTGATTCTCATCATACTTAGGATGACTCAAGTTACGGCGACTTTGGTTATCATGTAATTGCGAGGGTTCATTGCTAGTTCCGACAGTCTCGATCGTCATAGTTTGATTTAGGAAAATATTTCAAATTATACATTGGTTAAACGGCATCATCCGCGCTCCAATCGTATAATGCTAGCAATGAATTCCTTAATCGTTTTTAGATCGACCTTTAATGGTTCTAAATATTCCCTCGGCAATCCTTATGGTTAAAATGCCATTTCTTTTTCGAGTTTCCTAGATCTACGTACCTTGTCATGCGTTAGCCTTTCCCTTTTGGTCGGTCTACTCAGGATTGATCAGATCCGAACGAAATAAAACTGAAATACATCGATAGATACTCTTCATTCAACAGTCTCGAAATGGTGGGAAATTCAAAATGTCACAACTTGCCCACATACCCGAGCTTAATACATCACGATAAGAGTTAATAGTCCTTGCTATTCACGGACACAACAAAATGCCGCAACCCATAGACTATTTTTTTTTTTTTGCGGACTAGCCAAAAACCGACCTCTATCCTCTTGACTCCTATAGCCCTCACGCAGCCGCGCCCGACTCATCTCCCCTACTAGCTCTATCGGCGGCACCGTCCCCACTTCCCGCACCACCATCCTCTCCTCCGCCACCTACGACGAAGAACTCGTGCGGAATCGGTCCCTTCCTTTGGCCTTCAATGTTGACGAAAATCCTCATATATTTTTCCTAGACATGAGCAATTCCCATCCTCACGGCCAACTCCAAAGTTCAGACCACATGTGTAAGGGTGATGTCGGGAGCCCCGACAACGTCGTAATCTTGGGTCTCAGTGGTGAGAGAGATAGGGAGACCGTGATAGGTTCTGGGAGGGATCAGAATCGATGTCGACATTTCTTCAATCTAAACCCACATAAACCACAAGTGTTAGCATCCAAAGCAAATAAACCTCTAGCTCTAACACTCATTTGGCTCACTATATTTAACGTGAACATGCAACACAGGTTGGTGAAATAATAGAATCATGTTAAGAAACATATAGATGGAGCATAAGAATTGTATGAATTGTATAGACATGCGTGTATATGAGTATATGTACTCCCATGCAAGGTTTTTTTTTTTTCCCAAACAGTTATCTCGTCCGTATATTGTACTTGTCCAAGAAATTCAATTCTTATTATACCAATCTTTGTCCCGGTGTCATGCCAAGATCCATGGCCAACTTCTACACCCGTGGAATCCTCACTCCAACGCTTCGCATATTTGATTCGTGGTACTCTTGGTGCCACTACCAAAGCGTCCCGATTCCCGCGGAGAAAATACATAATTTCGGTTCTTATCCCGTGGACTTACACCCCCCCCCCCCCCCTTGGCTGAATGCATGTTATGAAAGCTTTAATAGCTCATGCTAAATCAACCACATGCTCTTGAAGATTCACAGCATGCAATGGTAGAACCTAATAAGCAAGATGTATCAACACTTAGTCTTAATTACTGCGCTATCATGTTATTCAGCCCATCACAACAATTTAGATCGTGCCTATTCATGATCGAGCCTTTCTCACAAAACACTAATCCGTTGTTAAAAACTCCACTAAACTTCAGATGGATCACTATTGCATATATTTTTGTTGTGGATCGAGCCTTGAGAGTTTTCGCGTGAATTTATTTTCCACAAACCCTCAACCCGAATCTATTTTCATTTTACCTTACCTCGTACCCCATTAGTGGAAAAAAAAAAGAATTAGTCTACTTTGGAACCCAACACCATGAGAAATTCTCATGTACGTCTTCACCGCGTACTATATCAAGCTTTAGATCTCAACGTCTCTACTTTTAATCCAATCTTCATGTCAACCTCAGTGATAGTACTAACACCTTCCTAGGTGCAGCCACGATATAATGAAGCAAAGAAGGGTGAGAGGATGAAGTTTACTCGCCTAAAAAACGGTGGATTATGTGGCGACCAGAGTTCTGTCGAGGTGTTGGTTTAAGCCGAGAGTTAAGTAAAAAGTTATGAGTTTCTCTCCTTAAGGTTTAGTTGTCGCGACCCTCTCTCCCTCGAGACGAGTGGGCTAATGGGCCGTCCGATCATCGGTCCAAACGCGGGCCTCTCCCCAGGTCCGTTACCCAAATCATAACGTGGCATCCTTAGTAAGGCCCTATTGGCCTAGAGAAGTGTCAATCAATGTTCAAAAGTGGTTTTGAGATGATTCGCCCATGAGGGGCAAAATCATAATTTTGAGAAGTTTGGGGACAATTTGCCTTAGAAGGGCAAAATTATCATTTCGGATAAAATGTGGAGTCAAAAGGTGATGGAAATAGGATTGGCGGCCAAACCAATCTATTTCCTATTTTTTGGGAATTTCTAGAATTTTTCTAGAATTTTAGAGGCGATTTACCCTTTGAGGGGAAAATCGACATTTTCAAGTGAAGATGAGAAGTGAAAATCTCAGGAAAAGTACACCTGGAGTGCCTTAACTTTCGTACGGCGTGCACTTAAGTGCCTTAACTTTCAAAGTGTGCACTTGAGTGCCTAAAATTTGAAAAAGTGTGCACTTAAGTGCCACCCGCTGATTTGGCTCGTCGGAAAACCTACGTGGACTTATTTTAACACTAAACCTGCCACCATGGCTCACCGGAAAAATGAAGTCAGCATTAGTGATGGAAAACGACGTCGTCTACTCAACTGATCTAACAAATTGACTTATTTTAATAGATTGGGGCCAAATTGAAAGAAGAACCCTAACCCTAAATTGCTTCGCAGGTTTGAAATTCTTCCAATTGGGAGCTTTTCACGTCATTATAATCGCAATGGGAAGCCGAAGTAGGAGAAGCGGGTCAACAGTAATCGTAATTGTCCTTGCGGTTTGAAATTCTTCCAGATTGGGAGCTTTTCACCCCATATTCGCAATGGCGAGCCGAAGTAGGCGAAGCGGGTCAAGGATTTACGAGCAAAGCGAAGAAGAAAGTCGAAGTTGCTGCTACTGTGGGCTGCGGAGTCTACAAGAACATCGTGGACGCGAGACAATCCCGGGTGAAGGTTTGTTGGATGCGGTAGTTATAGGGATGGCTTCAATTGTGGGTATTTCAGGTGGGTAGACGGAAAATTTCCAAACCAAGCAACCAAGGTGATCTTGCAGCTAATGGAAGGACGCGGTGAAGCTCGAGCCGTGTTGCCAGATGAGCTGGACGATGCTGACTCAATGCAAGCAGAAATGAAGGGCCTCGAATCTTTGATCAACCATTTGAAAGAACAAGTTTCAAGGATGAAAATTCAAAGGGATACTTATCGAGCATTGGTTGTGTTGTTGGTAACGATTGTGGTGTGGTTTGTGTTCGTAAGGAAGATCGGTTATCAGAAGAAGAACCAACTTAGTCTTCCATAATGAATTTTAGTATTCGAGACATCGACTGTAAATTTTTGGATATTGCTTCCTAAACTGGCTAATGACAGTGGCCTGTTTTGGAGTGTTAGTTGAGTAGATAGCGTGGTGCTCAATCTTGTGGTTTAATGTTCTCGAATGAATGAACATGGCTGGTTTGGATGTTGGCTGATTATTGCTGATTATTGATGATGCATTGTGCATAAATTTTGGCTTATAGCAATATTGTCTAAAAATGTGTTGTGCTTGCTCATTGATTTTACTGACTGAGCATGTTAATAAATTTGGTGGATGAGAAATGGAAGTGTGGTGATGGTGAAAATTTCGTTGATGTGTTGTGCAGTACAAGTTGCAAATAAATTTGCGAGTGGTCATATATGAGTGCTAAATATTTTTTTAAGTGAACACCTAAGTGGCTAGATATTTTTTTAAGTGAACACCTAAGTGGCTAGACTTTGTAAAAGTGAACCCTTGAGTTCATTAACTTTGTAAAACTGAACACTTAAGTGCCAATTTTTTGTAAAAGTGAACATTTAGCTGCTAAAATCTTTGTAAAAGTGGACACTTAAGTTTCAAAATCTTTGTAAAATTTGAACAGAACTTCTTGATTTGTTCTTTCTCAAAAACCCCTAAAAACAAGTAAATTGATATGCTATCATCACAAAAAGGACCCAGTAATCGTGATTCATTAAATTGAAAGGAACAAGCTGCACCAAATGAGTTGCATTTGCATCAAACTAAATTGCACAAAAAGGACAAACTAAATTCGTGCTTCATTAAATTAAAAGCAACAAAGTTGCTGCAGCTTACAATAGGCAAAAAAATGTCTCAAAGTGCTCATAGTAGCTTACATACAGCAATGTCGCTGCAACATTCCTTAACAATCTTGTACCAACATTAAAACAGCCCAAGCAACAAACAATAGAAACCTACCTGCTTACCTAAACATGAAAAAACTAAAACAAAAATCCAAACCCCCATATTTGAGATTAACAAACAGATAGGTGCCAGCTCACATAAATAGAAACCTGCGCACATCAAAAAACAAACTCAACCCCTCCTACCACAAAAAACAGAAGTAGCTTAAATTGCCAACCCTCCAAAATCATCCTAACTACCCAAGATGAATAACGCGATCAGATTGAACTGTCTTGAAATGAGTCATGAGCCTTGCACTCTTTCGGATTGGAACGATAGGCACATCCTTAGCTGGGGTTTGTTCTTCAACTCTCTTATCTGTTGGAGGATCATTTGATGCGAATGGAGCTAATGTTGGGGCTGGGGCCTTCTTTGGTGCCTCTTTTCGAGGTGGCCTTGGCACCCTCGATTTTGGAGCTGCCATTGGCAGCTTTTTCGATTGTGCACGGGTTGTTATTGTTGAATTCATTGTGCGTGCATGCACTTGACTTCTTGTTCGTACTGCAGTAGCTTGTCCAGCTGAGTGTCCTTCAGATATTAGCACCTCTGTACTCCTCCCAGGCTGCAATACAACCATAATTATTAGTTACCATGTTATGAAATAACTTAAAAATGCATACCATACACTTAGATCCCCTTACATTAAAAATAATCATGCCAGTTTTGTCGTGTGTAAATAATCCATAGCCATGCTCCCGTAGCCTTTTCCCAATTAGACCATGTGTTCGTCTTGGTGCCTCTTTTTCTAAAATCACTTGAGTTTTTTTAACCTACATATGGCACGCACAATCACTAATTACACAGTTTTGAAGTCAATTTCATTTGCACAATGCATTGTTTTGAATTTAATTTTTATTGTACCTGATCAACCACTGTCTGTTGTACACTGTCCGACTCAGTTGGCCCCGTGCTTTGTTCGGCATGATTGCTTTCAACGATTCCCTCACAAGCTTGTGATGGCTCAGTTGATGTTCTTTTACCCCGTCTGTTGTACACTGTCTGAACGTTGCTCCTTTCCGTCGACTGAGGCGTCCCCGTGCTTTGTCCCGCATCACTACTCCTTATAGTGCCCTCAACTACCTCGGTAGGTTGACATTGTTTTCGTTTAACTTGGAAAATCGACACAACATAATTAAAATAATTGAAAAAAAAATAATACATCAACAAGTCCAATGACCAACTCCATGAAAATACTTCAATTTCAGTCCGCTGTACCGACAAACCATCTTTTGCCCCTACAGCTTGTTTTTTTCCTTTGGTGACCTGTAAAAGGACTTAGCCTAATTAAACAGGTGCAGCAGCAACTACATAAAAAAACTAGACAAACAATGACCAGACTCACCTTAATGTTGGTCCTCTGTATCGAGTGTTTCGTCCCTGCGCTTTGTCCTCCATCGTTACTTCCTCTTGTGCCCTCGCTTACCCCTACAACCTGAGTTGTTTTTCCTTGAACCTGCAAAATGACATAACATATTTAATACAATGCAACAACACATACATAAAAAAAAAAAAGACAAATCACCAATCAAATAGTCAACATTGCTTCTTATGTTGTCCTCAGCCGCACTTGTAGGCTGACTCTGTCTTCTTTTAACCTACAAATGATGATTAATGTTTTCAACAACTTCAACAAACAAATGATTCGGTTCATAAGTTTTGAAACATCTTACTTGAAGTTTGCTTCTCTGAGCCGAATGAGATGTCTCGGGACTTCCTCCTCCACCGCCACTTCCCCTCCTCATGTCATCTTGTGCTGCATCAGTACTCGACTGTGTGATGACTTGCTGTCCTTGTTGGACCTTCTTTGTTGAACAACCGGTCTTATTATGCCCTTCCTCATGGCATAATGAGCAGTGAATTGGCACACCAGCCCTGGTCATTCTGTGAGCAGAGAGCTCAATATCCTCCAGTCGTCTTTTCTTCTTAAGTCTGCCAATTTGCTTCTTCATTGGGAGGGGTTCTGGGGGTTGATGATTTGTTTTCTCCCAAAACTTGCTACTTCGTAGTGGCTGCATCATAAATCCATATGAGGCAAGATACTTGCTTTTCTTGTAACATTCGTCCACATAATCCTCTGCATTTAGTCCCTGCCGTTGTATGGCACAAATGGCATGGCGGCAAGGTATTCCGCTCAATTGCCATGCTCGACAAGAACATCTCCTTCTATCCAAATGGACTACATATTTTTCACCATCATTCAATATCTCATGTCCATCGTCTCCATTCCAAGTTGAATGACAAAATCTACTGTCAGCAATACTCTGTTCCACTTTTTTCAGAATCCTAGGCCCACATTGTGTAGGCCATTTTGCACATTCATCCCGCAGCCTTTGTAACCTAGTCATCACCATCAATCGAATGTCCTCCAGCATACTAATGATCGACTTGCACCTGGCTCCTATAATCCTGCCATTAAATGCCTCACACAGGTTGTTGTCGATGGCGTCACACTTGAATTCTTCAGCAAAGAAGGCTCTACACCAATGTTGTGGGTCAATTTTGAACAATGCGTTAAAAGCTTCCGGTGACAATGCATGTAGGGCTTGTTTTTGAATTCGAAAATCTGCCATATTTGTGCTTTTGGAAATCATCTAGAATTGCCTATGCAATTGCTCTCCTCTATGCTTCTTTGCCCAATTAGCATATATGTGCCGAGCACACATTCTGTGCTCGGCATATGGCATTAAATCAGCAATTGCTGGCACAAGTCCCTACACATTAAACAAGAATGCATAAGCGACATTTGGTATCCAATAATAGAAATTGACTCAATGTTAAAGAAAAAGTACCTTTTGTTGGTCACCCAGGAATGCCCAGCCGCTTCCATCGGTTATTTCAAGGTCAGCCAAAAGGTTTTTTAAAAACCAGGTCCAAACGTCTTTGTTCTCCACCTTCACCACCGCCCATGCTATTGGAAACATTTGATTGTTTCCATCTCTCCCAATTGCAGCCAAAACTCCCCTTTGCATAACCCCTTAAGAAAACACCCATCCAAACCAATGATTTTCCTACAACCAGCGAGGAACCCTTTTCTACATGCCTCGAAACACACATACATCCGATCAAACTGCGTTCATCACCAGGCAATGGCCTCTCCACAACTTCCACATGAATTCTACTAGGATGATTCTGGAACCTACATTCCCTAGCATACTCCCAGACTTGTGCATACTCTTCTTTGTACTGTCCCATCAATGTACGCATCACTTTGTACTTGGCCCTTTTGCATTGAGTGCTGGAAACATTCACACCTATTTGCTCTCTCACTAGCTGTTTCAACTGAGGACCTTTAATATCTGGCATGGCCTTAATGGTGCTAAAGAAATGCTTGGCCAGCCATGCACTAGTCACTCTATTATTATCGAAAGCAATACTACAAGTGTGCTCCTCCTGTAGTGACCGAATTTGAAATGAACGAGCCCTCTTGTTCATTGCAGCATATATATGCCAAGGGCAACTACCATGTGCACACTTTGCTCGAACAACTTCTTTGGTATTTCTAATGAATTTAATGTTCCTCTGTTCACTGATTGAGTGCCTTACGATAGCATCTCTAAATTGCTTGGCATCATCAAACTTCATCGACACACATAATACTGGACTTTCACTAGTTGCATCATAAAAGGGAAACTTACTTTTCTTTCGTGGCTGAACTGATTCATCATCCTCATCTTCTGAGCTCTCATCATATTCACCATCATCACCATCCGTTTGAAGTTCATCGCGGTCTACTGAAGAGCCCTCACCAACCACCTGAAACGGTTGATTGATCTTTTCGTGATATTCCCTCACTTCTTCCATGGCCAGTTCCATATCCTCATCATCACCATCACTTGTGCAAAGTGTATGCACAAGTGTTTCCTCATCTTCATCATCTTCATCGTCAACATCCCAGAATGGGAGATTTCTTCTAGTCTCTTCATCTAGTACAAATCCAGAGCCGTCATGAATGCTGCCACCACTTGGCTGAGCTTGCCCACATAACTCTATCACACGAGCTACGTGAGAAGGCTCAGCTTCCTGCCCTCTCAGATCTCTATGAAATGCTTCGTCGACTACTTCGCTTTCAGTACGAGGCTGCGACACTGCTTCCTGATGTTCATCACCATTGTGTTCAACATACATAAAAATTTCGTGACCATGCATGCGATGGTAGACAATATCCCTCATACCGTGATCATCAAACACATGTCTGACACCATCCCTAAGACTTTTACCATGCATTTGATAGTAAACTTTTCCTACTGTGCAATTGGCATGTTCAGCTATAGCGTTGACAAGGTCTTCATACGACATCCTACTGATGTCGACGAGGACAGAATCCATATTTCCCCCTACATAATCGCATACCTCTCCAAAAATAAACATACCCCCTGTCCAAACTCGAAAGGCAGCTGATGTATCACCCATATGGACACTACATACAAGGAAAAATAATTTAAGTTAATAGCGAGCAGGACAAACAAACATCATTGTCAACTTTAACAATACATAACGGCAGCACTTTCAGTGACAATATAGACAAACAACTTCAAATCCGTCCCCCACAATCCACTTTAAATAAAAACGACAACTTTAACATTCGGTCCCCACGTTAGGCCCCCTTAGTTAAACAAGACAACTTTAACATTCGGTCCCCACATTAGGCCCTCGAGTGTACCAAAAAGGAGAAACTTTAATGGCGAACATAATCTGTCACTCACTGGGCTTTCGGTCAATGTCGCTCACTATTGTCGTTATACAAAAAAAATTACAAAAAGGACTAACCTTCACCAGTGTATAATCGCGATTCGTTCCGCTCACAAGCCCTCTTTGCTTCAGAGGTTCGATTGAACTTGGTAAACCGCGCGATAGAGAGCTCGATGAGAAGCGAAAATGAAGCCCTAATGCGATTTGGGGCAAAATGAAAGTTGCCCTGCATCTCCTTCAGGTCTTAAACCGAGCTCTGCCCATGACGTCGTACCAAGTTATTTAAAGATACGGCGTCGTTTGGGTGGGGTCTGCGGCGTCGTTTGGGTGGGGTCGGCAGCGTCTGCCTACAAGTGCACGGACTGTGTTATTTAAACATCTTACTTAAAATTATTTCATTTAAAATTTTCATATTTTTAGTTAAAAAAAAGTAATGTCTTAAATTGGCCCTGCACGGACTGTGCTTGAAACTTCGCAGACCTCCCCCCCCTCCCCCCCCCCCTTTTTTTCATCGACTTGCATTTGTCCCCAATTTGCGACAAGCCTCAAATTCTGCGATAAATGAGTTACTGATAATGTAATTTGCCACGAAATGTACGAATTCGCGACAAACTATTTTTCAATGGTAATTTCCATAGGTAATTTCATATTTTTTTTTACCTTTTTTCCAATTATTTACAAAATCCTCGCATTTACAAAATCGTCGCATTTGACACAAATATAAAGCCGTGACCGTGGGTCAATTTTTTTTGTCCTAATTTCCTTTACCATTTTTCAACTTTAAAATAATTTAAAAAATTTCCTAAAAAATAGTATAAAATTTACAAAAGTGAACACTTAAGTGCACTTAACTTTGTTCAACTGCACACTTAAGTGCTCTAACTTTGTGCAAGTGAACACTTAAGTGCACTAACTTTATAAAAGCGAACACTTAAATGCACTAACTTTGTAAAAGCAAACATCTAAGTGCCAAACATGCACGATGTGATTCTAAAACGTTTGTTGTTTCAGAATTGTTAATAAAGGCCGGCCTTAAGACTTCTTTACGATCATAGTAGATTTGACACAAATACGAAAGGCCCTGCGTAATATTTTTACATAAGTAAACTAATACTATTTTTTACGTTGTCAAATTTTTTTCGAATGCATTTCATTTTTTTTAGACCTCATCGATATTTGATATGTTTCTTGTTTCTTGTAGAGTTCGAATCAATTCTTGTAGAGTTCGAATCATTTCTTTTTTTTTTTGTAGACCTCGTCAATTGAAACACTTAAGTGCCAAAATCTTTTTTAAGTAAGTGCATGAACTTCATCAAAGCGAACACTTAAGTTCATTAACTTTGTAAAAGTGAACAGATAAGTGCCATGGCAAACACTGCAAAGGTCCATTCTTAAATTAAAACCTGTTTGCTGCAACTTTATAAATAGCACGCTATGACACATAAACAATCAATAGTCATCCAACAATGTCTGTACAAACATGGTTTGAAACAGCCTGATAAGAACAAAAAATCAGCCAAACCCTAGTGATAAAAAACAAAAATAAACACCATTCCCTTGTAGTCATCTACAATGTCTGTACCAACTACTTTTCAAACAGCTAACCCTCTGATAAAAATCAAAACCAGCCAAACCTCCCTTATAAAAAAAAAATCATCTAGTTGTAGATGGAGCATATTCTTTGGACGGTGTCCTCGATATATCAACACGTCTGAACTCCTCCAAAGTTGCGGTACATTGAACTAGGTGATATTGCCGGCTCGAAGTGATGACTTAGTCAACATGGAGACTCTGAACATGATGTCATCCCGTCAATGAGCTCAACCACACAAACATCTCTTACACAAAGACCACTTTTGCCCTTAATACGAGTAAGGACCAACCTCGTCATAAGAGAAACTGGTCTATGTGTGAGAGATGTCGGCGTGTTTGAACTCATTGATAGGGATGACATCGTGTTCAGTGTCTCCATCTTCGCGAGTTATATTGACATGAAAATTAGTGTTATCACTTCGAGCCGGCAATATCACCTAGTTCAATGTACCTACCCAGCAGCGCAAATGACCCAGTTCAGTCCTGTTATTTTTTCTTCAAGTTCAGTGCCCTCATTCGCCATTGCAGTTTACTCTGTTTTCTTTTTACCTGCAAATAACGTTGCATCATTAAAGTAATGCATCACTGACCAAAAAGAATGTCACCAGTATCATAAAGGAGTTGTCCGACTGCAAATAAAATAAGAAGCTAAATGCAAACATCTCCCACCTGAACCACACCACAAGTATCCACCCATCTTTCATCACTCTTATGCTCACCCCTCTATCAACAAAAGAATTGTATCCTCCCCCCCTCCAAAACCAAAGCATCCTCCTTCTAAGATCAACTGATAAAGGTCGTTCGCCATCTGAGGTTCCTTCGACATGGTACAACATAAAACTACCCCTATACTATTAGACAGATGAAACAAATGGATGAACTTGAGTAAGAATGTGACACAATCCTGGAAAGGTCACAGTTTCTAAACCAAAATAGGAAATCAAAACCTCAGCAATACAGGACAACTTGAACACATTCATCTTAAACTCATTCTGCAATACAGGACAACTTCAACACATTGAACTTGCACACATTCTGCAATATGGACAACTTGAATACATTCTGCAATATGGACAACTTGAAATTCACAACACACTAGCAGCAACCCCTATCCTGGTCAATGTCGTTTCGCCGCTTTTGCACTCTTTCACACGATATTGAATAAAAATTTCACTCATTTCTCCATCGAACAGATAAAACTTCACTACCCTTCACATCCTAACATTCGCTCTCAATGTATAGAGAAATGATGTCGTTTTCCACGCTTTCACACTCTCTTAACAACACCACATTGAATAAGATTTCAATTGTTTTGTCGTCGATGGATAAAAAACAACAAATGACTAAACATTACCTTGATTAAACGAGATTCGTTCGCGAGAGACGCCCCGATGGAGGCCCCGATGCTTCAGAGCTTCAAACACTGACGTCAATTCAAACACACGATCCACCAGAGCGATTGACAGACCTTCGCTTGCAGTGTTAGAATCGAAGCCCCAATTCGTGAGAGGCCCCGATGCTTCAAATCTTCAAACACCGACGTCAATTCAAACACACGACCCACCAGAGCGATTGAGAGACCTTCGCTTTCAATGTTAGAATCGAAGCCCCAATTCGTGAGAGAGAGGAACAGATGTGCAAGAGAGGAACATATTTGCCCTAATTCTCTCCCACGATCTCATTTTACCATATTGCTCAAACGACGACGTCTCATTACCCGAAGAAATGACGTCGTCTCTTTTAAATCAACGTGGATAACATCTTCCACGTTGGCAAATCAGGCATTTTCCACGTAATACATGTTAGCTATTAAAAAATAATCCAAAATTACATATAGGATGACTGGCCGGAAATAGCACTCATCTGCACACTTTTACTCCGATAAGGCACTCAAGTGCACACTTTGAAAGTTAAGGCACTTAAGTGCACGCCGTACGAAAGTTAAGGCACTCCAGGTGTACTTTTCCCGAAAATCTCAAACATTAGGATTTATCAACCACCTGACCCAAATCCTAATTTTAATCTATTTTTCAAGACTCGATTAGAATAAGGGGGATGATTTACCCTTTGAGGGGAAAAATCGTTATTTTTGGGAAAAAAAAAATGAGATTCGAAAACCCAAGCAGAAGAATTGATCACCTAAATGACCCTAATCCTTATCTTGGCATCCTCGACCTATCTCGTATATAAGGCTGAGACGGTTTATCCCTAAAGGGTAATATCGTCCATTTCCGGAAGAACGGATAAGAGATCGCAAAAATATGATTGACCAGTTACCTATGGTCATTCCTCAACTTTTGGGAATCTCTGGAATGTCTAGGATTTTCTTTTGTTGCAATTTTCCTACATTTTTTGGGATTTTCTAGGATTTTCTAACATTTTTTTTTAGAATTTTCTAGAATTTTTCCGATTTTTTTATTTGTAAATCCTTTTTGAATTTTTTTATTAAAAAAATATGATTCGGATTGGGTCGACCCGACCCACTCGGGCCGGAACCTTGCCCAGACCCGAACCCGCGCGCCTGGCTGTCCCAAAACGACACCGTTCCACCTTTTTTTTTTTCATTATTCGGATTTAATCCGACGGCTCCTAATGGACCACGTGGCTAAGCCATCACCCTCGGATCGGTTTACCTAAGTCTACGGCTTGGATTTAAACGGAGACTCAATTAGGACCGTCCAATCGACATGCCAAAATCTATGGCCAGGATTAGAAGACTAGACTCGATCTAAACCGTCCATTATCACTAACATAAACGACGTCGTACACCCACTAACCTAAACGACACTGTTTCTGCACTTTTTATTTTCTGATTATAAAACTAATTTCTAATATCCTAATTATTAATCGGACGGCCACTAAAAATAGAACTCGATTAATCTCAACCGTTGGATTAAATCTGATTCAGTCTAGCAGACTAAGTACCGAGCTGACTGGACATCCACATGGACCAATCACACGTTGCCACCTAAGACGCTGACTCGTTGACCCGCCACGTCTGCTTCGTCTTCAACCTCCCGACTGCACCTAAACGGACGGCCGAGATTTTTCTGGTGCCGATTAACGGCTAAACTTAGACCGATTAACACGAAACCAATTCCATTCAACTCGTCTTTCTCTCTAGTTTAACATACCTAAGAATCAAAGCATTCTATCCATAGAATCACAGGCATCATGCAAAGTGCCGAGTATGGCCATGGTAATTCAATCACGAGATTCAGTGTATTCAGGCCAATTAATTCACAGATAAGCTTGATATGAAGTCTAGGAAACTTACCTTGAGCTCCGATTGAGGTCGCATGGCCTAGATTTAGCCAGGCGAGATCGAACAATGCTCGGCCATGGCGGAAGGTTTGGAGACTCAAACGATGTTTATTATGCAAAATCAACATCCAAACAAAGAAAACTCGAGCTTAGTAATGTTCAGGAAGTGAAATGCACACCATAAATGCAGGAATGATCGAGTGTAGAACAAGTCGCCATTGATGCACAGTGAGAAGCTCAAAGCTAGGACTCACCTTCTTTCGCGATTTCGAAAGGCTGGTCGGCGACGATCGAATCCTGGAGCTTTAGGCAAGCTTCCAGTGGCCTTCTTTGGTTTCGGTTTGGCCGGAGACGGCCTAACTAGTGCCTTGCAGTCGAACTCGAGTTCTCAACGACGAGGGTCGGAGAAGGAGCTCTCTCTCTCTCTCTCTCTCTCTATTTTGTTGGTCCTCCCAACAGAATGAATTCACTATCCTCTTTTAGAAAGCCTTCCAAGGCTATATCTCCCTTTCGAAATTTTACCGCCAATCGGGGGACTCCCCTTTGCCCCCTGTCACGTGCCTCCCATGTACCATTTGGTCGTCGGACGGTAACGGAATCCATTGGGTTTCCATCCGTGTCCACCAAGACCTCCGACGTTCTCCATTTGGTGCGAATTTGGACGAATTTCATTTGAGTTTTGCTTTTGTTGACTTTTACAGGTATCGCCATCTTGACCGGTCGATCACTCCCCATCCTGGCGATGTCAGGTGGTGTCGCCGGTGTTGATCGACGGGGGACGACGAGAGGAACAAAACGCCCACCATTTCTCTTCCAATTATTGGCGAATTGCCCTTCAATTTGATGACCAAATCGGCATGGGGACTGTTCATCCCCACGGGAGCTTGGATGAAGAAGATGACACTGTAACGGACCGGTTCGACCGCTCTGATCGGTCAAAACCAGTCCGACTATATTTTTGCAAAATTAACCAAATTTCGTGGGAAATTTTTACAAATTAAACCTCCAAATCGAACTTAGGGCCTGAATATTATCTAAAAATGTGATTTTGCTCAAAAGTTTATGTCAATTTCTACAAAACCCCCAAATTTGTCCTTAATTGCAATTCGGGAATTTGTGAAATTGAAGGCTCAAATGACAAATTGAACCAAACCACTTATGCCAATCGATTCAGAATGATGGAAAACATTGGGTTGAAAGTAATTTCAATTATGCCCAAATTCAAGGACTAAAATGCAATTAGGTATGTAATTTTGCCTAATTCATGCAATTGAGCGATTTGTGCAAATAATTGGGCTAAATTACAATGAGGAACAATCAGATTGAATGTTAAGATCCTAAGAATGCCAAAATTGTAATTTAAAAGACTCAATTGACATTTTTACCAAATTCAATCATATGTGTAACAAAGGAACACATAAAATTGAATTTGAATTTGGACTTTTTATGAGGTCAAGAAGACAATGGATTTAAAAGAAAAATATTGACTATTTTTTCACATTTTTGCAACCTCAAATGCTATTTTTCCTGAATTTTCAAGTATTTTCCTATTTTCTAAAAGTACTAAAAAATGCGAAAAATATGAAAAATTATTTTTTGGTCAAAAATGATTTTTTTGGGATTGACCAAGGCCTCCAAAGTTGATTTTGCAATTATTTGACTTTTTATGAATTTTTTAAAAATAAACTAAAAAAGACTGATAAAAAATTAGGTGTCAACATCAGTGTTCCTCAAGAACCCCCTTTTATCTCCTTTTGTATTGCCGTCGATTTCACCGAGGGGAGAAAGGTTTGATTTATTCCAATTTCCCATGTTGCTCATCATCAGACTCCTTGAGGTTTGTTAGAAGTCATTTGCCATTTGTCAGTACTTCCATTTTATCTCCCCCATGCAAGACATGCATGGTTCCATCTCACTATTTTTCGATCACGACTCGTCCATCCAATTGGCGGTCTAGGGACCGGTCTGAGGGCTTGCCGTGTGATAGGGTTTGACTGCTCTCTTTGCTTAAAAGAAGACAATTCTCTTTTGATTGAAATAATCGAGGCTAGCACTCCCATGATGACATTGCCTTCCCAATATTTCTAATAATCAATTTCTTAGTGAGCCAGGCAAGCTCCCCCAAGTGTCCATTGGGTGACTCTCTCTCTCTCTCTCTCTCTCTCTCTCTCTCTCTCTCTCTCTCTCTCTCTCTCTCTTAGATTTATATAACACACATGCACATTACTCATGCACTTCCTTTAATTTCTGTGATCACAGCCTCTAAGATTGCTGTTCACCATCATCCCAAGCCCTCCGGATGTCGCATATCTCGTAGGGATTGTGAACTATTATTCCTCGTGGCAGTTAAGGGTTGTCTACTATGAGATTTCGAAACACGTCCGTAGCCCATGTGGCATACTTATTTATGTATATTTGTGTCCAGGGATTCATGAAAGTTTTACCTAGCCTAAGTCAAAATTCCTTAACAAGATTTGCAGCAATTCAATTATTCAATATAAAATGCGACTTTTCACTTTTATATAATGGGTGGTCCATGCCAATCCCTTTTTAGGATAACTTCCTTTCGCAACATATCCAAAATGAAATTCACATATAGCTAAGGGCTTCTAATTTCTGCTGCATAAAGTCTTCAGTCAATTTCATGTAAACTGAAATTTTCAAATAAGGTTATTCCATTATGATATTGTATTTACAACCTATCATAAGAGTATCATATCTACTTAGTAATAATGAAAGTCCTTATTATAAGAGTTGGATTCCCAAGATGGTATAGTTTCCTCATCCTTTAAGCAATTGCGTCCTCGCAATTCAATTCACGTTTTCACCCCGAAATAATTCTGGGTACTGTCGCTTCATAAGTTCCTCGCTTTCCTAGGTGGCTTCTTCAACGTCTTGATGTTGCCACAGTATCTTAACCAGAGGAATAGTCTTGTTTCTCAGAACTTGCTCCTTCCTATCTAATACTTTCATCGATTTCTCCTCGTATTGTAACTGTTCATCTACATCCATTGTGTCATATGCTATTATATGAGATGGATCTGGTTTGTACTTCCTTAGCATTGACACATGAAATTCATCATGAATATGTGCTAATTGTGGTGGTAATGCCAATCCGTATGCTGTATCCCCAATTCTTTATAATATTTCAAATGGTCCCATAAATCGAGGGCTCAGTTTACCTTTCTTTCCAAATCTCGATATTCCTTTTATGGGTGATACTTTTAAGAAAATATATTCACCAACCTCGAATTCCAGCGGTCGTCGACGTTTGTCTGCATAACTCTTTTGTCGACTCTGTACTGTCTTCAAACGATCATATATTACTTGTATCACCTTTGTAGTCATTTGAACTAGTTCTGGGCTCGTAATGTTGCGCTCGTCCACTTCGCTCCAGCAAATTGGAGTTCGACACGGTCTTCCATAGAAAGCTTTGAATGGAGCCGTACTAATGCTTCGTTGATAACCGTTATTATAAGCGAATTATATCAGATACAATTTTTCATCCCAATTGCCTTTGAAATCAAAGATGCACGCCCGTCGCATATCTTTAATTATTAGTATTATCCTTTCCATCCGCCCATCCATTTAAGGGTGAAAAGCGGTACTAAATTGGAGCCTTGTCCCCATAGCTTCTTGCAAACTTTTCCAAAACCTTGTAGTAAATCTGGGGTCTCGATCTGACGTTATAGTCACTGGCACCCCATGCAGCCGTATTATGTGCTTCATGTATAGGTTGGCGAGCTTTTCCAAAGAGTAGTCCTTTCGTACTACCAGGAAATGAGCCGACTTTGTGAGTCTATCCACACTGACCCATATTGAATCATGACTACTCGATGTCCTTGGTATCCCTGTACAAAGTCCATTGTAATTTGTTCCCATTTCCATTATGAGATTTCCAAAGGTTTAATAACCCTGTTGGCTGCTAGTTTTCAGCTTTGACTTGCTGACAAGTGAGACATATGGCGACATGCTCTGCAATGTCTCTCTTCATGCCATTCCAATGATAATTCTTACAAAGATTTTGATACATCTTGGCGTTTCCTAGATGAATACTATATTTACTCCGATGAGCTTCATTTAAGATATCTTCTTTGAGTGCTTCATCACTTGGTACATATATCCATTCATGGTATCTTAAAACTCCATCCTTAGTAATCTGAAAATCTGACTTATTTCCCGATAATACCTCCTCCTTAATTTTCGTGATTTCCGGGTCATTCAATTGCAATGCCTTGATCCTTTGTAAGATTTCGAGTTCCATCTGCAAAGCAGTTATCACTCCCTCGGAGCTCCCAATGTCAAGCATGTATTCCGAACTTGTGATTTCTTCTATTAAACTCCATTCTCGAACCATCAAATTTGCGACTGCTATGTTTGTACTTTTTCTGCTAAGAGCGTCCACCACATTGTTCGCTTTTTTAGGATGATATAAAATTTCATAATCATAATCCTTTAAAAGTTCCATCCATCACCTTTGTCTCATATGTAATTCTTCTTGAGAGAATAAATATTTAAGGCTCTTGTGGTCGGTATAAATCTCAAATTTCTCCCCATATAAATAGTGCCGCCAAATCTTAAGGGAAAAAATTATCGCCGCTAATTCGAGATCATGCATCGGATAATTTACCTCATATGGTCTCAATTGGCGAGAAGCATAAGCAACTACCTTTCCATGTTGCATAAGGACACAACCAAGTCCTTGATGAGAGGCGTCACTGTATATTACGTATCCTCCTAGTCCAGATGGAATTGTCAACACTGGTGCCGAGGCTAACCTCTTTTTTAATTCTTGGAAGCTTTTGTCGTATTTCTCGGTTCACTCATACTTGATGTTCTTCCTAGTCAACTGCTTTAAAGGGCCAACAATTTTCGAGAATCCTTTCACAAATCTTCTGTAATATCTCGCTAATCCAAGGAAACTCCTAATTTCTATTACAGTGGTTGGTCTAGGCCAATTCACTACGGCCTCTATTTTAGCTGGGTTCACCATTCTTCCTTGACCACTGACTACATGTCCTAGAAAAATCACTTGATCAATCTAAAATTCACATTTGCTGAACTTCGCATATAATTGATGTTCGTGAAGTGTCTGCAATGTCATTCTCAAATGCTCTTTGTGTTCTTCCTCTCCTTTGGAGTAAACTTGAATATCGTCGATGAAGACAATAACAAATTGATCTAAGTAAGGCTTGAACACCCTGTTCATTAAATCCATGAATGCTGCCGGCACATTTATTAACCCAAATGGCATCACCAAAAATTCATAATGCCCATACCTGGTTCTAAGTGCAGTTTTAGGTATTGTCGCGGCCCTCTCGAGGTTACGGGGCTCTCGAGGGCTAATGAGCCGTCCTGTCTGGTCGGACGCGAGCCTCTCCCAAGGCCTATTAACCAAATCACAATGGAGGCGTGCGTGATCGGCCTTCGGCGTGGTCTAGTGACATGTGCTAAGTGTGCATATCATGGAGTCGCCACCAATCATTTTTTGGAGGGTATGATTGGACCACCCTATTGAATAGTTGGGAGTTTCTATTCAATTCTACGAGAACCAGAGAAATATGTTCGGGGACTTAGTTACGTCAATTGTCAGAGTTGATACCCTTTCGGTACCTAAGTTGACTGAAATTTTTTTAACCTGAGATTTCATGCAGATGAGTAAGGTACGAATCATAAATCTAGAAGTTCATGCAGATGTGAGTGATTACTCTGGCAATCACAATCAGTAATAAAGTACGCAACTCAAGGAATCTAGATATGCAAATAAATCACATGGCATTCCTAGTAAGGCCCTATTAGCCTAGAGAAGTATCAATCACAGCCCAAGAATGATTTAGACATGATTTTACCCATCGAGGGGGGGAGAAAATCGTAATTTTGAGAAAATTTGGGACGATTCGCCCAAAAGGGTAAAATCATCATTTCTGAATAAATCCAGAGTAAAAAAGGTGTCGAAAATAGGTTCGATCACTCAATTAACCCATTTCCTATTTTTTGACAATTTTTCAATTTTTTTTTGGAATTTTAGAAAGCGATTTACCGCTTGAGGGGTAAAATCGTCATTTTCTAAAAGGAGATGAAATGTGGAAATCTTAAACATAAGGTTTGGCTACCCACTTGACCCATCGTCGAATACTGAGCAATTTCCACAAGTCATCGGAATATCAAAAACGATTTATCCTTTGAGGGGTAAAATCGTCATTATGAATTATACGAAAAAAGTCCCAAAAATGACAGTAAATCAATTGTTCCCGGTCATTTTCAACCTTGTGAATTTTCTAGAATTTTTTTAGGAATTTTATGTAATTTTTCTCAATTTTTTTGAATTTTATTTATTTATTCTGAAAATATTTATCCGGATTGGGCTTCTAAGCCCAACCCTCAAGGAGGCCTTAAGGGCCCAAAACTCATTCTCTTCCATTTTTAAAAGAAAAGCCTAAGTTTTATTCTGAAAACCCAACATGATTTAAACCTAAACCAGACCCAACTTTCTTTCTATTCTTTCCTCCGATGGCCCAATCCGAAAGCCTAACTTCAGCCCAAATTGAAATGCAAGTCCACCGGTCACAATGCCAAAACTAGCTTACGACTCAACCTCCCAAGCCTTTCCATTTTCCCAAATTGAAAAGCAAGTCCATTGGTCACAATACAAAATATGAATTTTTAAAAAATAAACTAGAAAAAACTGATCAAAATTTAGGTGTCAACAGGTTAATCCTCCTCTTTATTCCTCAATTGGTGATATCCTGACCGCAAGTCAATTTTTGAGAATACTGTAGCACCCGGAGTTAATCAAATAGATCATCTATTCTCGGTAATGGATATCTATTCTTAATGGTCACCTTGTTCAGTTATCTATGATCCATACAAAGTTGTAGGGATCCATCTTTCTTTTTTACAAATAGAACTGGTGCTCCCCACATTGACGTACTTGGTCGAATGAATCTTATATCTAACAATTTATGAAGTTGAATTTTTAATTCTTTTAATTCTGCCAAAGCCATTCTATAAAAGCGCCTTTGATATTGGTTCAGTTCTACGAATTAACCCAATTACGAATTCAATTTCTCTTTTTGGAGGTAACCCTGGAAATTCTTCAGGAAATACATCAAAAAATTCTTGGACAATAGGAATTTCCTCAACTTTCATTTCCTTCTTTGTCTTATCTTGAACCATCGCTAGGTATCCTTGACAGCCTTCGTCAAGTAATTTCCATGCCTCCGTAGTTGAGATAAGCACACCCGACGTACTGGCCCCATTTCCAATAAATTCAAAACTAGAGTCATCCATTAGATTAATTTGAACCGCCTTTCTATGACAATCCACCCTAACTTGATGCCGTTGCAACTAATCCATTCCGACTATATTATCAAAATCTCGCATCTCCAAAACTACTAAATTTATTGTCATACTTCGGTTTCCTATCGTGATTTCACAACTTTCACATCCTATTGTCAACAATAGGCTATTTCCAAGAGGTGTGGTCACTACCGAGGGTTCTTCAAGTCTTTTAGTATTCAAATCGTGCAGCTTCACGTATTGAGCCAAAACAAATGAGTGAGTGGTGCCAGTATCAAATAATGCGTATGCTTTATGTCCACAGATAGAGAGCGTACCTGATATTACAGTTTTGAAAGTTGAAGCTTCCTCTTGTGTTACTACATATTCCCGGCCTTGAGCTAGAGGCCTTTGGGTGTTCCCAATTATGCGTGCTCCACCCGTTTCCTTTGGTCCACTCACCGTGTCACTTCCTCCCATCGAACCACATTGAGATTGCTGAGATCGTCCCACTTGTGATGGTTGTCCACCTCGAGGGCAATCCCTTCTTAGGTGTCCATATTGACCACATTGATAGCATTGCTTATAACTCATGCATGGCCTATGTAACGCCCTGGGTCCACCGTGCACTGCTGAGCCACTTTGCAAGATATTATCCGCTTTAGACACACAGTCCTCTCGGTTTTGTTCCTCCGAACCCCGCCCATACAACGCCCGAAAAATGCGTCTTGCAAGTTCAAAGGGGCCAAGGCCTTATATGCTAGCCCAAGACCTCCCCCTAAGCAATGTGGGACTAGGGGGATGTCACAGCCTATTACCATGGATTTCTCCACACCGACCACATACGCCATTAGCATACCCGAATCGAGTCTTGATCCTTCATAGGGTATCGGTCGCTTATCCCTCCGCAAATTTCCTTGAAAATCCGGGAGCCTAGATCTTATGTGTCCCCTAATTTCCAATTCTTCCTTTCGAAGTTCATCTTCGATCATCAAAGCCCGACTATAGATTTCATTAGAATCTTGGAGATTAGAGGGCACCAAATGCTTCCTTATCTCCATCTTAAGGCCATTTTGAAATCTTTTGGCTCTATTTATGAGGTTTTCCACCAATCTAGGAGTGTACCTGAATAGTCAGAAAATTTGGCTTCACATTAGCAGACTGTAGTGTTGCCTTGTGTTAGCTGCAAAAATTCCGCCATTTTCTTATCCCTTACACTAAATGACAAATATTGATTATTAAATGCTTCGATGAATCGATTCCATGCAACTTCTGTATCTTCAGGGAATACTACCCTCTTATAGCCCTCCATCAGTATTTCGCATTTCCAGTAAGTTGATGCTCCATTAGGATTAGTCGATCAGCATTCGTACAGCCCAGTAAGCCAAACAACTCATCTATCTCGTCTGTCCAGTTTCAGCATCTTCTGGCGTTCCCATGCCGTTAAAATTCGTCGGCTTTAATTTTAGAAAATATTCTGCCAGTTCTTGTATTCGTCGTTCTCCTGCTGTGTTAGTCACCGTCGCATGCTGCTGAGTTTGTCTCTCAAGTATCACCCCCATATTGGCTAACACCTCTATGATTCCATCAATCCTTGGATCCGGTGGTGGCGGCGATGCCCTTGAAGGTGATGCAGCGCCTCTCAGCATTTTGCAGTTTTTCTGCAATCACATAATATTCTTTTTTATACTTTTAGCTTCATTATTCGTAACCCAATTGTTTATATTTGGTGACACCCAACTATTTAGGAAAGTATTTAGTGACATAACTAGATACGTCACTTATATTCTACGAGTAGCTAATGTCCTATTAATGGCCTGTGATAAATGAGCTACTCATCCCATTTATCCAAACCAAGCACGCACATGCATTCGAAAAGTTAAAACAAACATCACACTTTAGTTCTTAAACCAACTCTCCTTATCACTCCAATTAAACCCCGCTCGTTATATTTATCTGTCATTATTTACCAAACTCACGACTGTGGTACACTACCTAAGACTATAACGCTCTCTATCATTAGAATTCTCTGGCTTGCCACTTTGTATAGGGGTTTGAACATTATCTGACTTTGAGGGCTTTCAAACCATGTACAGAACAATTCTTCTCACTTGCTTCAAATAAACGTCAGTATGACGAGGGATATTGAAATAAATCTGCTCGGATTCTTAGTGCGTAGCAATAGTGGAATTTTACACTCAAAAATTTTTTTTTTTTTTGTCTTAAGAGTTTCTGCCGTTTTATTTTTTTCCACATCAGCTTATACTTGAACTTCAAATTTCAATTTCTGGTTATGCTCACGTTAGACGATGGTCACTTAAACTGAACGCTTTTTCACCTTAAACAGTTCGGCTCTACATAGCATTATAAATAATAACAATAGCACATAAAACCGAAACCATGCAGCACCCCTTTCTATTTACTACCTCTACGGAATTTTACGTTAGTCTATACTCATTGTAGTGAGCGACTAGCAAATAGCAATATCACATTTTTCCAGCGTACATTATAAAGGCTCCCCATCGCTAACAATCGGTGCCGCATCAAAATGCCGTGACTATATGCTTGAATATTCTTAGATTTGCTACCTTCTAACGTACCCTACTTGGTTCTATTAAAAATCTGCATGTAAAGAAACACCGTGGGAATTCCGTACCAAATTCTTTCGTCCGACACTTAGTCAGAGTTACATACTTACGTCACGATATATTTTTACTTTCCTCAATTGTTATCTAAGTCTGTTCGGCATTCAATTTGCCTTGTAATCATTTAATTTCAAAAAACCCTTGAGGTTATTTTTTTTTTGAACGTGTGCATTCACCTTAATAAACTACATCAACATTTTACTTCATAATAAGTCAAGCTCATATAGACTAGTAGATATAAGGAAGTTTGTTCACCACTTCACTAGTTAACATCCACTTGAGTTCTTAAGACTTGCATACATAACAGTACGAAATTCATTAGCTTCGTGGCACATGTCCTGCCCACATACCCGAGCTTAATACATCAAGATAAGAGTTATTAGTCCTTGCTATTCACAGACACAACAAAATGCCGCAACCCATAGACTGTTTTTTTGCGGACTCGCCAAAAACCTCATCCTCTTGACTCTGATAGCCCTCACGCAGCCGTACCCGACCCATCTACCCCACCAGCTCCATCGGCGGCACCGTCCTCGCTTCCCGCAGCACCATCCTCTCCTCCGCCATCCACGACGAAGAACTCGTGCAGAATCGGTCCCTCCCTTTGGCCTTCAATGTTGGTGAAAATGCTCACATATTTTTCCTCGACGTGAGCAATTCCCACCCCCACGTCCAGCTCCAAAGTTGAGACCACACATGCAAGGGTGATGCCGGGAGCCCTAGGAACATCGTAATCTTGGGTCTCAGGGTGAGAGAGATAGGGAGACCGTAATGGGCTCCGGGAGGGATCGGAATTGATGTCGACATTTCTTCAGTATGAACGCACATAAACCACAAGTGTTCGCATCCAAAGCAAATAAACCTCTTACTTAAACACTCATTCGGCTCATTATATTTAACGTGAACATGCAACACAGGTTGGTCAAATAATAGAATCATGTTAAGAAACATATAGACGGAGCATAAGAATTGTATGAATTGTATAGACATGCATGTATATATGAGTATATGCACTCCCATGCAAGGTTTTTTTTTTTCCCAAATAGTTATCTCGTCCGCATATTGTACTAAATATATCTTTTGTCAAACTTAAGATTTTCAGAGATATTGAACACATCTTTAAAGAATCTGGAAGATTATCTGAGTTATCTTGAAAATTTTAAAAGATATCTTTCCTAATCTCAAAAGATGTGAATCCATGGTGGATAGGGGTTTGTCCTCTTGAAAATTTCGGCTAACTCCCCTAATTTTCGAAAATTGCTAAACTTGATCGACCCATTTTGTTAATTAAATATATTTACACATTTTTTTAAAAAAATACCTATAATATATGCTCTGCACGTGCCTAGACCCTCGGGAAAATTAAATCACACGCCTTACCCATGATCTTATGGGGTGGGATGATGATTTAGTATAAGACCTCGTATTCTTTCCCTTTGGCAAAAGGGACGTTGTTGTCTTATATGCGTATTCTCATACTGGCTCGAATCTTCAAGGACGTAGCGATAAAAATTCTACTCTAACCCGAATATAAGTGAATTATCAAAAATTCGGATTTAGGGTATATTATGGGCATCCTTGTTTAACTTTGTTTAAATTCTTTTTTAAGAAATTCGAAAATCAATAAAAAGAAGACCCCCAAAAAAAAAAACTCAAGTCACATAAACCAATCACTTAAAAATTATCTCTGGTTCGTAGAAATAAAATAGTTTTTCTGCTATTTTATTTATGTTTCTAATCGACCTACCAAGAAACAATTAGTGTCAGCTCCTAAATTAAAAATTATTTCAGTAAAATCTAAGTTGTGAATTGGTAGGGCTTGGGAGAGTCTGTATTATGTTAGTTAATTTATCTAATTAACCTAATAATCAATTAACCTAAGTTTAGGTCGCGACAGGTTTCGCCGTCGATCAATGGTGGAGAAACCTCGGCCACTCATTCTCTGATCGTTCGCTTGAGGAAGAAGACGATGACGTGGCAGGTTTGACTGGTCAAAATGCTGAGTTGGCGCTAACGTGATCTGACATGAAGCGCCACGTGGCAACATAGTAAGTTATTCTGTTGGTATAATAATCAAATGATCAGATGGCTAGTGGTGTGACACGTGGTTTAGCATAGACTGTTGGATCAGCGATGAAATTTTAGATATTCGAAAATAGGTTTAAAAACCAAAAAATTAATAAACAATAAAAATAGGGAACGACATGGTTTCAATTTTAGGCGAGCGGGTCTGGGTTTGGATTTGGTGGTCCTGTCCGCAGAATTGAAAAATAATAAAAAATAAAAAAGGAAAAATATAAAAATTCTAAAAAAATTCTGAAAAATCACAAAAAAATGGGAAATGACCACGTTCAATTGGTTTGATCCTAAATTGTGATTTTTGGGTTCCCGAAACTTCCAAATTGGCCATTTTATTCTTCTGGCCGAGCCAATCCCAAATTTAGATTGTAATTCCCTAAGCCTGTAGGGATATACTAGGTATGCCATATTCACTTTGTTGATTGATTTGATGCGATTTATCCTCACATGTTATTGATTCCTTGATTTGTGTACTTTAATTTCTGATTGTGAGTGATATGATATAAAATCCCAATCTACATGATACCCATAGGTCATTAAAGCCTGTCTCATTGTCACGCCCTGAACCCTGATCCTTTTATTGACTCCCAAGATCCCTCGGGTTACAACTCATATGATCCGACAAACAGACGGGAGCGAGAAGACATTTGCATACATATACAAAATCCAGATGACTTAGGATAGAAAGTAGTATACTTCTCAGGTTCATAAAAAAAAATCTTGCGAAGTGGTCAAATACTAATAGATCGATCCTTATATCCACAAATCATAATACAATCCCTCCTAATAACACAATATATGAATCCGCATCCAATAATTTATTCTCCGAACATCAAACCTTGATGACCTTTGATGTACCATCGCTTGGGACCTGAAAAATATTAATCCCCAACGGGGTGAGATATAAATCTTAGCAAGTAAACCCAACTTAAACCAAACCACAAGTGCCACTAGATCACACAATAATGCAAGAATGCAGGGAACTCACCAAGCATTGGCACATAGCATCTCAATATCACTTTCTTAAGGTACTTGATATAAAGAAATCACTATCAAGTACACCACAACTATGAGACCCAAGCTTCATACTTTAGTATCAATCAAACTCACAATAGTACAAGTCATCAAAATAACCATTTTATTCAATCATCGCCAGGGCTCTCAGTCACGATGTAATTCACAAGAGCATTCTAGCTAATTCATATCTCAGGGGCATTCCAGCCAATTGATATCTCAGGGGCATTCCAGCCAATTCAATTCACATGGGCATTTAAGCCATTTTGATTCACAAAGGCATTCAAGCCATTTTGATGTCTCAGGGGCTTCTAGCCAATTGATATCTCACATTATCAATCAACATGCTTTTGTCACACAACCATGCTACACAATTCATCTATCCAGTAGCATCCTGGGATTCAAGTAAAGGTTTAGGAAATACTTACCCTTAACCAAGCTAGCGATTTCAATCACCAACTATCCTCCTAAAACAGCAACTTACGGCCAAATGACGGCCCTAGAGGAATTCCATCAAAATCACATCATAACCCGTTCATTCCTCAATCTCATCATATTGATACTTTAATAACTAACCAAACAACAATCTAGGATGTCTTAGTGACCATTTATAGACATGGGAATCCTCCAATAAACCCCCATAGTGTTCGGTTCACAAGGTCCATTAATATGACAGAATCGGTTTCGCCTTAGTCCGTTCAAATTAGTCCATAAATCGATCTTAGGTTCCAATTCCTCATGAAATTAAATTGCCAACACCTTATTCTACATGTCTAGGAACCTCACCGAGAGTTTCGGAGCAAGAACACCCCTTTTTGGTCTTTCGATCGGCCCTTTTCCTTTCGGCGTGTAAACGATCAGAATTTGTCCTATAAAAGTCACTTCATTTCAGCCATGAAAACACCTTAAATCCTCAATAAAATCACCACTTATGCTCAATGAACTTGAGTTCTAGATGTTATAGAGATCCCACAAAAAATTTGAAGTTAAACGAAGTCTCTAAGAGGGTGAACGGAAGTCTTATCCTAGCTCGCTCAGAATCTGTTCGGTTTTGATCTCGGGCTCACACAGGTAAAAATACTCAACCAATTGACAAACTACCACTTGGAACTTGTCAAGGACAGGTTGGGCTAGCTTATGGTGGTCGGAGCACGGCGAGCTGGCTGCCGAAGGTGGCGCTCGAGCACACCGAACAGGGCGGCAGGAAGTGGTCGAACCGGTCAGTTTTTGCTAGAGAGGAAAAGAAGAAGAAAATGAAGGAAATGGAAGAGAGGGAGATGATGTACGACTGAAAATGGGCTAGGGGGAGTGTTCCACCAAATTATTGGTGCAAAATTGACAAGATGGATTTTATGGGGCATTAATTGCATGAAGCCTTCTTTGAATGACACTTGGTAAACCACCAATTATTTGCCATTTAAACCTTGACTTCCATTGATCCACTCTCTCAAATTTTCGGCAGGCCCATGGAAGACTTAAAATGACCATTTTGTCCTTCCATTTCTCTTAAGGTAAGGGTAAAAGGTTGATGGGCAAAATGGTAATTTGACACTTTCTGTCCGAAACTTCATTTTTCCTATTTTGAATGACCATTGGTGAGGCGACGTCACATCATTTTCAAATTTTGAAATTCTTCATTTCCAATTGCCAATTTTGAGCTTCTATTTCGTGATCAACCTCTCGACAATCGTATATTCAGTTTATCTCGAACTAACGGGCGGCTTTTGCAGACTTTACGCGTATCGACTCTGTGACTCTCGTCACACTTAGGACGACTCAAGTTACAACGGCTTTGGTTGTCATGTAATTGCGAGGGTTCATTACTAGTTCCGACGGTTTCGATCATCGTAGTTCGATTTTGGAAAACTTCGCAAATTATACATTGGTTATACGGCCTCACCCGCGCTCCAATTGTATAACACTAGTAATGGATTCCTTAATAGTTGTCTAATCAGCCTTATTGGCTCCAAATGTTCCCTCGGCAATCTTTATGGTCAAAGCGTCATTTCTTTTTTCGAGTTTCTTAGGTCCACGTACCTTGCCATGCGTTAGCCTTTCCCCTTTTGGTTAGTCTACTTATGATTGATCAGATCCGAGCGAAATACAACCGAAATGCATCGATAGATATGTCTCATTCTATAGTCTCAAAATGGCAGGAAATTCATAATGTCACGCTCACCTCCCAAAGGCATCTGCATGAATTCTTAGTCTCGAAATCATTCAACTTAAGTATCGGAAGGGCGTCACTGACATTCTCGATGTAACTAAATCTCTGAACCCATTTATCTGATTTTCGTAGAATCGATTGGTTATTCTCGGCCTTTCGATAGGGTTTCCGATCATACCCTCCAAAAAATGATTGGTGATGACTCCAATGGCACGGACATTATACACATGTCACTCGACCACACGAAGTCGGTCTCGACTTTAATTCTTTCCTTTCTGCCGTTGCGATTTGTGTAATGGATTTTGGGAGGGGGCCGCATCCGAAATCTGTACCATCTTGAGCATTTGGAGGAAAAGGGATGACATATTAGCCTTCCTTCGGGAGGAGGGAGGGTCGCGACACCGGGGAGTAGTCGGAATTCAGCTACATCCTCCTTCATTGCCGAAACGGGTAATCGTCGCTCTCGAGCTCCTATCTCGGCTCCCATGGAAACTCAACCAACCGACCAGTATTTTCCATCGTTGTTAGTTCATTTTGCTCTGGAACTCCCTCTGATCATGCCTGCCGGTTCATTTTGCATTTCCATCGTCTAAAACCATCGAGCCCATCCCGAACCCTGGCTTATCCCGCGTGAAACCGGACCCAGTGGTGGTGTAGGTAAGCTTCCTCATCCATATTTGATGTTGTTTGATAGATTAGGTTAAAGTTTCGACGTAAAAAATAGGTTTTTTAAGCTTGCGGAAGGCAAGTACTGTGGACATTCGGTTCACTCTTCTTCAGGGTTATTTGACTGGAAAATGGTGATATGATGATATGGGATGTCTGAGGAGTTGATGGGATCAAAATCACGGGTTTAAAACTATTCTTTTTACTTCGGTTTCAACTTCTCGACGTCGGTCATCTTCTCCGGTGAGCATGTTGACCAGTCAACGTTGACGTAGCCCCATGTGGCGCGCCTTGTCAGCCTGGCCATAATCTCTAAAAAAAAGGGGAAAAAAAATTGGATCGGATGGTCGTGGACTAGCCACGTGTCGTGATCCAAGATTTTCACAAAATGAAAATATATTTTTTTGAAATTAAAAAGGATTTCTAGAATTAAATAATCACTTTTCAGAAATTATAAAAAATATGATCTGATGGATTCAATCATGCCAAGTGGCACTCTGAGGACCGCCGATCGGCGTTTTATTTTCAATTTAATTACATTAGGATCGAACGCTCTAGGGGATGCCATGTGGCAAATCCTGGAGCGCCCGATCAAGGTTTTTCAGATAATTAGAAACTCAATTAAAAATAGAAAATTTTTCGAAAATCCTAAACTACGTCGTTTTTAGTACTGGTCCGACCATTAAGGTCTAGGGCCGAGCGCTAGAGAGAAGCGGGCCGAGGGCCCGATAGGTGTGGACCGGGTTGACCTTATCCGGAATATGTTTTTATCCAGAATATATTTTCTTTAACAATTAGAAAATTGAAATAATAAAAAAAATCTGGAATTTTGAAAAATAATTAAAAAAAAATAGAAAATCCATAAAAAAAAATTTCAAAAAAATTGGAAAATTCAAAAAATTATAAAAAAGAATCTCAAAAATAGAAAGTGATCACAATCAACTAACCAAGGCCTATTTGGGAATTTCATCCCTTGATCCTACAAAAAAATGACGATTTCGTCCTTCGGCAAATCGACTCCAAAAAAATTAGAAAAATTCGAAAAAATCTAAAAAAAAAAAAGAGAAAAAATAGGGAATGATCACAATCATGGTCAAGACCTATTTTGAATATTTTGACCCCCCCAATTCCTTCAAAAAAATGATGATTTTTGCCATTTTGATAAATTGTCTCCAAAATTTTTCAAACTATCCTCGGC
Source organism: Rhodomyrtus psidioides (assembly GCA_021437785.1). NCBI lineage: Eukaryota > Viridiplantae > Streptophyta > Magnoliopsida > Myrtales > Myrtaceae > Rhodomyrtus > Rhodomyrtus psidioides. The sequence goes on along the minus strand of JAILYB010000027.1, from coordinate 7,069,818 downwards.
CTTGATCACCCATTATCTAAGCCATTATGGCTATACTAGGAGAGCCTTGATTTTCATTGACGCGCTTTTTTTGGTGCATTTGATTGCGCATTTATCTCATTGACTGTGATTAGTTTTAATCTTACATAAATTTTAGCTTTTTTATTGCTGACTGGGATCCTCCGGCGAGCCATATAAGATTTCCAACAAAGTTCACTAGAGTTGATTCAAATCGTGTTTCAAAAAACTTGGCACTTAAGCGATTTAAATTTTTTTTGGTGCAGTTGAAAAATTTTGGCACTTGAGATGGACTTATGCCGTTAATAATTTGACGAAAGATTAATTGGAAATTTGACAAATTCTTTCTTGGATTCAATCCTGATGCAGCGCGCCGAAATAAATAAAGAGGGTTCAAACTTCAAAGAGTCGCTATTATATATTCTAAAACATATTATTGACAATTCCAGTCATTCTATTATTCTATGATATTTGTATTCTCGGACTGCTTCTCTCCATAGTCTATACTATTATATAATTACTTACCTAATGATTCAAATGTTTGATAGTAAAACTACAAAATCTTCACGGGTCAAATTTGCGAACAGGCAACGCATGCAATTGCTTGAATATGTAGCGAATGAGAGGTTCCTTCGCGACCTCAAGCTTTTTTTAGTCTAAGAAATTTCTCGGATTGCCCAGGTTCCCTTCGAAAGAAAGCACAATAGCCAACAGCCAATAACCAATGGCCAATTCATGAGAATCTTCAAATTCGAATGCCGCCGGATTTGATGGTGCTCACTGCTCTGTACCAATAGATTACCCGAATATATGCCTCAAGGTTAAAGAAAAAATTGTTAATAGCTGTACCCTAAAAAAAAAAAAAAACTGTTTTAAGCCAAGAAATTACTCTCAGCCAACAATTTTTTTTTTTTTTTGCCTAAATTGGCTAGATGGACTTAGTTAATAGAAATATAAAAAGGTTTCGAACTAAATTGATAGCAATGCAATAGTTTAGGACTTTGTTTGGTAATTCCACTAAAGTGAGTGTCCTACACAAGTTTTGACACTTGTAGTGTACTTAATCTCTTTTTTCCTTGTCTTGGGTATGCGGCTAATTAATCACTAATTCGCATTGCACAATTAAATTCACAATAAACCAACTTACTATTTTTTGAGCAAGTGTTTTTTATCTAAACAGTTGTCAATGCTCGAATATTGCCAAACCTTGAAAAAAGCATGACATCAATGCGCAAATGGTCGAAAAGAAACAGACCATGCTTGTTTTTTCAATGAAACTACTCTTCTATTCGGTCAAACATATAGTTCGGGATTAACATCAAATAAATAAAAACCATTAATTAACATCGATTAAAGCTATTCGAATTCTCCATCTGCTTTAAAACAATTCATTCAATTAAGAAACACATAATCCCATTGCTTTTTCCACCGCGAAATATGCTTGGCCTCTTGCGCTCCGCCTTCGCATTATCGAGAACATCGTTGAAATACTTTTGCGAGCTAAGTAGCTTGACTCGTTCATACTCCACAACGACTTCGTCTCGAAGCAAATCTTGAAAACTTTGGCATTTCAAAAATTCCAAAGGAACCTCGAAACGTACCTCCTGTTCGCCCACATATATGGCAAAGCATCCTCTTGGAGCCAATCTTGGCGATTTGTTCTTCAACCTTTCCATGATCAATAGAAGCTTTCGCGTAATTCTCACCATTGAACAATTCTTTCCATTTTCTCTTCTTCTCAGGAGTTGGTGGGAGCTTTAGACCTTTCGCAATGCAAGAGATTAATTGAGTTAATACGTATTTATATAAACTACGGATAGGTTTACTATTCCTAGAAGATCAGTAAAAATAAAAAGTAATCTACCGTCTCATTAACTGATTGGGTTAGACAGATACGGATGATATATTCTATCTAGAATTTGAAACAAAGTACGGTCCATGATATGGATAAACGCTCTTTTATCTCTCATTTTTTTTTTCAATAAGAAAAACGTGATGAAAATTATGACAGAAGAACAATGCTGGCAAAAAATTACAAAATGTGTGATATGGAATTCTTGATCTGATCCAACCCCACAAGCTAAGTTAGATTACTCATGGAGCATATGATGGCCTTTATTTTAATTAAGGATAAGTACATGATGACCACGATGTAATCTTTCATAGCGTCATACTAAAAGCCTAGACCCAAAACTAATATTGGTAGTTGCAACTCACATCGAAACAAAATTTAATCGACTTACATCAACTGAGGCTATTCTAATTCCTCACAATCTCTATAATAAATTATTCAATAAGAAGAGCGTAATCCCATTGCTTTTTCTTCTAGCAACCAAAAAAAAAAAAAATTTCCCATTGCTTTTTCACCATGGCGTTCGCACTCACCTTCGCCTGATCAAAAACATAATAGAAATCCTCTTGTGAGCAAAGGAGATTGACGTGATTGCACTCCGAAAAGCTTCTCTCTCAAAGAAATTCTTGAAAATTTAGCATTCCAAAAATTCGAAAAGAACCTATGTACCTTCTCTTTGCTCACATATATGGCAGGAAAAATACAAAAAAGTCTTAAGTCTATTGCATTAATACCGATTCAGTCTCAAACTTTTCAATTATACCAATTTAATTCTAAACTTTTTGTCAATCACCATTTTAGTCACAATTACCTCTTCACATTCTGGTTGATCTAGTTCGTCTCAATATTCATGACCCTCAGAAAAATTCACATCATTCTTGGTGTATTTATTCTCTTTCTCTCTCAAAATAGGCTCACGTTTCGAAGCAATCGAGACTAGTTAAAAGAGGTCGTTAAAGTTCGGGCCAACCAAGGTTGAATAAATAGTTCTTCATTTTCCTAGAGTAATTTTCATTCACTATTTTTTTTTGTAAGGTAAGTATGTATTGACTTTCAAGAAACTAGGCACAAATGTGAAGTCGGCCACAAAAACCATGAACCGATAATGACACGAATGTGCCAGAATGGGTTCAACGGTGAACCGACCGTAAAATATAACATCGCGCTGCCGCGCGTCTACCTAGAGGCCAAGTGGTGGCCAATACAAAAGTGAAAGAAAAATATGGGGCAAGCTGAAAATGCTTGATCTAAAAAGTCAAGATAAAGACCTGGTATAAAGAGGTCCACAGAAAGAAGGCCGAGCAATAGGGTGGCAACCCAAGCGGTGGACAAAACTCCTGTAGAGAACAACCCTGACTAGCACAAGAGTAACCAGTGGACCAAAACAAAAGCAAGCCCGAGCAGTACCAATGAAGCACCACAGCTGGAAAGGAAGGTTCAACCGCAACAAACTCAGCACTTGAAGCCCAGGCAGCAGACAACAAAAACCGAGAGGCATCCCTGGACAGAAACATGAGGAGGTATAGCCCAACTAGCCAAAAAACAGCAAAGAAAAGTACCAAAAGAAAGGCCAAAACAGCGGCTAGAAGAAGAAGTGGGGAGAACAGCAGAGAAGACCTACAAAGGGTAGAAACATCAACCAACAAACAAAGGCCTAGCCAGAGAGATAGTCTGAACATAGGCCAAAGACTAGCTGAACAGAGAAGTAGAACCAGAGTGGCGGCATCACAACAGCATCAATGCAGCAGCATAGTAAAGGAAGATGAGATCCAACCAAAGCAGTCCAACAACTAGTAACCAGTATAACCGCATAAACATAGCCGGCCAGAACAGAACCTAGAAGATCGGAGAACATAATAGCAGCATGTTTGGGCAAAAGCTAATTAGGGGTGACCCGAATAGCACAAAAACAACTCCAAACAGCAGAACAACAGCAGCTTAAAACCCCAACAACCAGCTCCATCTACAGCAACTAGGCAGCGTAGTATCGTTTGTAATATGGTTGGAGCAACAACATCAACAATTAGGGGAGCAGCAGAATCGTAACAGCCAAAGAGATTACAAGACCATAGACTAGAAATATAACTTGAACAGAAAAAAAAAAAAAAAAAAAGCCTACTAGAATAAGGCCACCCCAAAGCCACAGAATGAGGGGAACATGGCCAGCCACACAAAGTAGAATACAAGGAGGGGCAATCATAAAAAAAAAGTAACGTACAAAGTAAATTAGCAAGACAACGGCGACAACTCAGGAGGTAGACGGCGATGTGTCAATCTTCAAAGATAGAGGCCAAGAGTCCCCAATTCCTTTGTAAGCGTCTATTGTGGGGGAAGATCTTGGATGTTTCCACACGATAGGGCTTTGTCCTTAACCTTCTTAGTAAGGCGTAAAATGATAGATGGTGTAAACAACACCTTACCTCTAAATAAGATGTTATTTCTTTCCGTCCATATAATGTGGCAAAGGGCACCTAGAGAAAACCTAGCAATACGATGTGCAAATGATTGGCCACTTATATGCTGTTTGGTCCACCTTATAAAATCACCCCAAGGATGGTTTTGCCATGAAAGATTGCAATTTGAAGCCCCAAAAGCTGCAAGATTACTAGTTATTGAGCAGGCAAAGAATAAGTGATCAATGGAGTCCGGCCTAAGTCGACAAAAAGCGCATGAACCATCCTCTATCCTTCGATATTGAAGTAGCAATATCTGAGTAGGTAGCCGGTTGTGAGAGGCCAACCACATGAGAAAGGAATCATGCGGAGCAAACGCCTTATCCCATATAAATGAGTGCCAGTGAACTTGTCTTCCTTTGGGTCTAATATAGTTCTAGGCCGAAGTAACCGAAAAATCCCCAGAAGTGCTCTCCATCCACCGAGTTTTATCATCTCTGGTTTCAACAAAAGTTGGTTTCTCGTGGAATCCTCGACCGGTAAATATCTCTATCTGTGACAAGTTTGTATAAAGGGCCTTTCTCATGCCAGTAATCAAACCAGAAAGACGTCAAGTGACCATTGCCAATGGTCCATCTAAACTGTAGAAAAAAATCATGGCGAAGGTCCAAGATCTTTTTCCAAGCCCAAGAACATATAGTAGGTCTTCTAGCAACCCAAAAATTTATCTTTTTCAAGAAAGTCGAATGGATCCACTTACACCACAAAGATTCTTTATCAGTAAAGAGAGTCCAGATATGTTTAAGGTTGAAAGCTTTGTTGCAATCCAGTACTCTCCTGATCCCTAGACCCTCTTTAGGTAAGCAGATAAATGCCCAAGAGACTTTGGCCCCCCAATGCCTAAGTTAGAGCCCTTCCAAAGGAATTGCCTGAGTATAAGTTCAATCTTATTCAAAACAGACTTTGATAAGGTGGACACAGAAGCCCAATAGACATGAATAGAGTGCAAGACAGATTTTATGAGCTGTAGACGTCCGGCATAGGATAAGAATCTCTGAGACCAAGAGCGGGCTCTAGTAGAATAGTATTAACTAATGCTTCACAATCAGCCTTACAGATTCTAGAAGCAATGACGGTAATCCAAGGTAACGAAAAGGCAAGGTACCTTCATGAAAATTCATGCATTGTCAGATTTGTTCCTTCAAGATGTTCGTGCCACCCGAGAGGAAGATTTCACTTTATCAGTGTTCGGCCAGAGTCCAGACTAGCTAGAAAAGACATCCAATCCATCCTTTAATAGTCGAATGGTGTGTAGGTTACCTTCAGCAAACAAGAGGACATCGTCTGCAAAGAAAAGATGAGAAATTCGGCTCTGTTTGCATCTCCAGAAAAAATTGAAACCCGGCATAGTTGTCTTGGCATAAATGATGCGGGAGAGGACTTCCATAACCAAAGTAAATAGGTAAGGAGAAAGAGGGTCGCCCTGTCTAATTCCACTGGTACTCTTGAAGAAGCCATGTAGCTCTCCATTGATGGCCACCGAGAATTTAGGGGTGGAAACACATTCCATGATCAACTTGACAGTGAAATCCGGAAATCGAAAAGCCTTTAGAACCAATTCAAGGAAGCCCCAGTCCACCGTATCGTAAGCCTTACAGAAGTACTTTAATAGCACATTTGGGGAGGTACGGCACATGATGAAAACCTGCAAAAGGCTCTTATGCAAGCATAATGTTATCACTAATCCTCCTTCCAGCAACAAAGGCAGTTTGAGAAGGGGAAATGATGGATGGTAGAATAGATGCTATCCGATTGGCAAGGATCTTCGTTATGCATTTGTATGCCATATTACAGCAAGCAATAGGCCGAAAGTCTTTCATAGTCATGGCATTCATGGTCTTCGGCACAAGAGTAAGAATGGTAGTGTTTGTTTCCTTGAGCAGTCTCCCAGTTCTAAAGAACTCTTTAATAGCTAGAATGACAGATAGACCAACTATATCCCATGAGGTAGTGTAGAACTCAACACTAAAGCCATCGGGTCCCAGTGCTTTCCCTTTGGCAAGTTTAAAAAATGTGGTTCGGATTTCTTCCTCCGTGACCATTCGAGAAAGAGAGTGAGCATGGTCTTCACCAAGAGTACAAGCAAGGAGTCCACGAACATCAGAGAGAGCCGGCCTAGTAGCAGTCGAGTGACCATTGAGAAGATTGTCAAAATGGTCGACAATGTGGTCTTGAATCATAGCCGGTTCAGTCAAGGTTGACCCAGCCGAGTCCAAGACCGACAAAATCCGACTCTGAAGTCTTCGCTTATTAACAAAGTGATGGCATTCACTATTTTAGTATATAGAATTTGCATTTTAAAATTTCTTATTTCCATCATCTCACTATTGTATATTCCAAAGAGGATCCTAAACTTAGGGAAAATTTCAAATTTTTTTTTTCTTTCCCAAAATATATTTCGGTTAGGTTTTTTATAGCATCATTTTATCGAACAAGCGTAAAATATTATTCTTTAACTTATCTCTCATGTACTCCAATTTTAAATTTTGAATCTTTTCTTATAGAAAAGGTTAAAGAAAAAAGTTCGAATCTTGAAATATTATCTCTATTCACGCACACGTGCCAATAATTGCAATTATGTTGAATTTGCATAGACGCAACTTATGCATTTTGCTTAAAAGATTTGGTGATTGCCCATGCTTCCTTTAAAATTATTTACAATAGCCGATAGCTAATTCATGAGAAATTATTTGGTGAAAATAATTTATAGACTAATCATGATTTGAATATTTAATTTGAACCTCACGAAGATCTTTTCCGAGTACACCGTTTGGCACCAATGGGTTCCCTTAACATATGCCTAAGATGGTGAAGAAAAGAGTCTTACAGTTGTATTTTTACTCCTATTTTGTCTTGAAATTCCTCTCGCGGCAAATCCTACTATATCTTTGGCCAATTGGTAAGACTCACGCGCAACTTTTTTCCCCTTCTTTTGAAATAGAGATCGAATAATATCTCCAATCAGTTTTCGTGCATCAAATTAAATCGATTTCTCCAATCTAATAAAAAAAAAAAAAACCACCCATCCACGACGAGTCTAGAGCATTCAGAAACGATTGCTTTCTTATGACCCGACTCCATGTGAGTGCACAGAGCAAGAAACGAACGTGAGGCTCCACATTTGAGATTCAAGATGAACATTGCCACTTTGGTTGGCGTGTGGTTTAATTTCTTGCAAAAATAGGTTGTAACAAGGTGGGATGATTTTGACGTCGATCTGATGCAGATGTTTATGGGCTTCTATAAATTTTCGATGATTATTCTTCATTTTTTTTCTCATTTTCTTGGTCATATATGAGGCCGAATTAATCGTTAATTCACATCAGACAATTAATTCTCCTTAAGCGAGATACTAGGGTTTTGATTTGTGTTTTCTATTTCTATTCTAATCAATTGAACGCCATGCCTTCGCCATAGTTAAGACGCCCTTGCAAGTGATCTCTTTTTTAACCAAAAAAGCGTTCGGCTTCTTTAAGTAATCGATAATTAGGTGAATGTTAATAACCATGCGTATCAAATGCTTAGATTAAACCTCATAAAATAGATGTAAGATTATGTGATAAAACTAAATTGCAAATCGATATATATGCATCTCATGGTTTAAAGATACAAATTGCATATCATGATTGTCGAACATTGAAATTACCTTTCGTGGTTTTAGTTAGTGATTAATCATCTAAAAAATTGTATGCCTTCGAACCTTGAAAAGAGGATGACATTGCTCCAAAATAGTTGAAAAAAAATAGATTAAATTATTACTTTCTATTATACCACTCTGCAATTCAATCAAACAGATTAAGATAGGTACTCACGAACTAACTTCACATAAAAAAAGCAATTAATTTACATGGACTTGAAGCTACTCGGATTCTTCGTATGCTCTAAAACAATTCATTTAATTGAGAGGAACGTAATCCCATCTCTTTTTCTTTCGAGACATACCCTTGCTCTCTTCATGCTCCGCCTTGGCCTCATCGAGAACCTTGGCAAAATGCTTTTGCGAAGAAAGTAGCTTGACATGATCACACTCTGAAACCATCACGTCTTGAAGCAAATCTTGGAAACTTTGGTATTCTAAGAATTGTAGCGGAACCTCGTAACGTACCTCCTCTTCACCCACATATATGGCAAAGCATCCTTTTGAAGCCAATCTTGGCGATTTGTGCTTCAACCTTCCCATGATCAAGTGAAGCTTTCTTGCAACACTCACCATTGAACACTTCATATTTTTTTCTTTTCTTCTTTGGAGTTGCTTGGAGCTTTAATGCGATCACAATGCAAGAAACTAATGGGATTAATACGTGTGTGTACATGTATATATACGGTTAGGTTTACTATTCCTAGTAGAGGTAGTAAGGAGTAAGCTTTATCCACTGAAACGCTTAAGAAGATACGTTTGATATATTCTATCTAGAATTAGTTTGAAATAATAACGGTGCATGAAATTGATATACATTGTTTCATCTTTCATTTTTATGACAACAAAGAAGAACAATATCTTGCATAACAAAAGTATAACAATGCGTGACGTTGAATCCTTGTTCTGATCCAACCCAAATGGCTAAGATTAGATTACTCATGGAGCATTTGATGATTTTTTTTTATTTTAAACATAAGTATATGATGATCAGGATGTAATCTCTCATGGTATCTCAAACCCTTGTACAGAGGTTTTTTTTTTTTTCAAATAAATGTTGACTTAAGTTAAACACGTGTTCTCTTATTCTGGAGAAATTCTATTATCCCTGAAGGGAGCGAATCTCGAAAACATTTACGTACATAGACGTAGCGGATTAAACTGAATTACATGCCCTACATCAAGCTTGAATCACTAATCGGAGATGCATATCACGTATAACGAGTATATCTCGATAGCCACATATTAAGAGCCTCATAGCAGATGAGAAACGATCCAGATCCGCCGATCGATCGTCCACCGAGAGAGATTTTTCATGAAATGTTTTTGAGGGATTTTTTCTTTAATAGAATTAGAACCTCGTACATTTTGAAAAGAGAATACACCATATTCTCTTCTTTGCAATTGATAAACAAATCACCAATTATCGCGATCAATTAAGACCTACTTTTTTTGTTTCTCTCTATATGGTAACTAATACCATATATTAAAAACAATTTTATATTTGCTCTTTATGGACGCAATTAATTCCAACATCTCTCACGCGCCTACAAAAGGCTAAATGACTCTCTTTCTTTCTCATTGCTAAGTTCATATGGGCAAATAATTCGTGCGACCAGCATACTATAAGAGCTCATTGCCATACATCCGTTGGGAGTATACAGCAGCTCAAAATAGACACATAACCTCAGAGTAGATTCAGTATACAGTACCCTAGATCAATCAGTCACATTTACATCACATCTCTCTTGATCTCTTTGAGTACTCAAATACAATACATTGTATTCACAATCATGATTAAACTCGAGTAATCATAATTGGTCGACCTGTGAACACAAAGATTGATTGTGATATCAAAATAAATTGATATTCCTCTTTCCTTAAACATTCCCACTAGATTGAATCAATCTCATAATTATTGGCAACACTCTAAGATAACGAACACTAAATAGAAATTTCAAGAATAAGCCGGAGTCGTAAGGGCACTAAGTTAAGGAACTCATATCCTCAAGAGTCTCACACTGCTATAGAGTTGAGATCAATACTCTTCCCAACTTTTATTGGTCGTATCATGCATACGTAATATGAAGTGCGTACTACGGTATTCTCTCTTTTCCCATAGGGCATATGTCTTCCCACTTAATACCTTACATATGATAGTTCAGACATACTCAATGTCTAACTTAGCTCACAAATCTACTCTTTTAAAGAATCCATCAAAACTCACATATGGCATCAAAGACAGATAAAATGAAGTACGCAATTACTTTACTTTCGGGCATAACTTATTATGACTTCATCTTAACACTCTCCTATTAAGGCGACATCACAAATTTCAAACTTAAGCTCTCAATTATCACTTAGATAATAAGTTTGAAATCGTCTCATCTCTATTTGTCAAACAGCAAATAGAGGCGATTACTCGTGTGAGTGGGCTAATCTTTTATTTGTCCAACATACTTTCTCAATATAATACACTAAGCATTAATATGCATAAATGTCATGTAAACTCATTAGACATCAATAATGATAATAAATGCCATTAGCTGTGAACTTTGGGAAACATAAATATCCAGTACTCTCATTTCTACGCACTTTTCAATGTAGGGAACTAATCCCTTTGTCAAACATGATTGAGGAAGACATCTCTAGAAATTGACTCCGTCATAGAATCTGCTATCATTATGTGCATAGATATGCATTGTACGTTCACATCTTTTCGTATAACCATGTCTTTCACAAAATTATATTTTGTGACTATATGATTGGTCTTGCAATGGATCCTTAGTGTAAGCTATTACTACTTGGTTATCACAATTAACCAATAATTGAACCTGTAGCATCCTTAGCAACACATCACTGACCCAAACATCTCTTAAGCCAAACATTCACTTGTACTGCTACTGATAACACCACGAGATTAATTTCCATCGTGGATAAGGCTATACACTTTTGCTTCTTACTAGTCTAAGATTTTGCGCCAATGCACAATAAGAATACAAATCCAGAGGTAGATTTTCTCTCATTTAAATATCTTCCTCAGTCACTATCAATATAGCCTTCAAGCCACAGACCTCTATAACACAGAGAGATTTCGTGGAAGAAATCGTATTCCTCTATTTTCTGTATATTTTCTTCATATATTTTTACAATGACCTAGAGGTATATATATACATATAAAGGAAAGAATTCTAAGAGTTATATCCTCTAATCTAGATCCTATAATCTCGCTAATTACAACTAATAAGAATCTTCTACGATTACAATATTTTTTACAGCTCATTCTAACACCCCTCCTCAAGTTGGTGCATAAATATCGTGAATGCCCAACTTGCCAAATGAGTTGTAGAAGATCTTGCATGATACCGCCTTCGTCAAAATATCTGCCAACTAATCTTCAGATCGAACAAATGGAAATTGAATCACATTGTTATCCAAGTTTTTCTTGATAAAATGACGGTCCACTTCAACATGTTTGGTACGGACATGTTGAACTGGATTATGTGAGATATCAATTACTTCTTTGTTATCACAAAACAACTTCATCTCGGCTCTCGGAGTAAACCCAATCTCAGACATTAATTTCTTTAGCCATAGGAGCTCACACAACCCTTTGGTCATCCCTCTAAATTTGGCCTCTGCACTTGATAATGCCACTACCTTCTGTTTCTTGCTTCGCCAGGTAACCAAGTTTCCTCCCATGAAAGTGAAATATCCTGATGTTGATCTCCAGTCATAGGCACTCCCAGCCCAGTCCGCATCAGTAAACCCTTCGATCTCAAGGCGATCATTTTTCAAGAATCTCATACCTCGCCCTAGAGAAGACTTCAAGTATCGAAGTATACGCAGCACTGCATTCATGTGATCTTCACTCGGAGCATGCATGAATTGGCTAACAATACTCACCGCATATGCAATGTTAGGACGCGTATGCGATAAATAAATTAGTTTGCCAACTAACCATTACTATCTTTCTTTGTTTGATGGTACTTAATCTGGATATACCCCGAGTCGATGGTTCTGAATAATTGGTGTGTCTGCAGGTTTACAGTCCAACATTCCCACCTCTGCCAAGGGTCTAACACATACTTTCTTTGTGAGAGAAATATCCCCCCTGTCGATCTTGCTACTTCAATGCCTAGGAAGTATTTCAACCCCCCAGATTCTTCATCTCAAACTCCTCAGAAAGTTTCTTTTGGAGCTTAGATATTTCAGTCAGATCGTTTTCAGTAATAATCATGTCATCAACAAAGATAATAAGCAATGTTACCTTCCCTTGATGTCGTTTCAAAAATAATGTGTGATCTGAGTCACTTTGGGAATATCCATATATCCTCATTGCCAAAGTGAACTGACCAAACCATGCTCGCGGGGATTGTTTCAGTCCATACATGGATCTTTTCAACTTACATATCGCCTTAGGTTGTAAGGATGAATTATAGCCTGGTGGAACATCCATATAAATTTCTTCTTCAAGATCACCATGAAGAAATGCATTCTTGACATCATACTAGTGTAATGACCAGTTTAAATTAGCTGCAAGAGATAACAAGACTCGAACAGTATCAAGTTTAGCAATAGGAGAAAAAGTCTCATGATAATCAATCCCATAGGTTTGCGTATATCCCTTCGCTACCAGTCTTGCCTTGTATCTCTCAATGGATCCATCTGCTTTGTACTTGATAGAAAAGACCCACTTACATCCCATAGTCTTCTTTCTCTTGGGCAAATTTACCAACTTTCAAGTCTCATTTTTCTCCAATGTAATCATCTCCTCCTCCATCGCTTGAACCCATTTGGGATCCTTTAGAATATCGTGGACCCCTTTTGGAATACGAACTGCAGAAACGTTCGATACGAACGCCTTTAATGGGTTTGACAACCTTTTGGTTGACACATAAATTGCAATGGGATATACAGATCTCTACTCTTCAGCGTCCGACGAATATCTGTTTAGAGGTTTGCCTCGATTGTGCCTAACAGGTAGTTTATATCCCATAGAAGTACTAGGTTCATCAAAGACATAAGAAGGAGTAGAAGAAATTACCTCAGGAATATTCTTAGGAGTTGAGCCAGGTACTGGAGAACGGGGAAGCTGTTCTTTATGGTTCGACTGAAGTTACGATGCCTCAAATGATGCCTCAGGTGATGCCTCGGACGATGCCCTAGACAATGCGTCATTTAATCTCTCAGATGGTGAATTAGATGATACCATCTTCTGAGAATCAGAGGACGTTTCAGGTGATACCTTCCCAACTTCCTGTTCAGATGATGCCTTCCCAGCTCCCTCGGATGATATCTCCACGACTCCCTTAAGATCTCCGTCTCCTCCAGACAATATACTACCAGAAAACTCCCATCAATTCACCCTTTCTATCTATGTCTCCTCTTGAAAGGAAGAATTGGAGTACGAATAAAAAGATTCAGCTTCAACAAAGGTGACATCCATAGTCATATATGTTCGTCTGGTGGTAGGATCGTAGCAACGATACCCCTTTTGGTGTATACTATACCCCAAGAACAGGCATCGCCGTGCACAGGGATCAAGTTTTGTTCGTTGATTCTTTGGGATGTGAACAAATGCAACACACCCAAATACCCGAGAGGGAATGGTCAGAACTGACGGTAGAGTAACATATGTGGACAAGGTCTGTAGTGGTGTTCGAAAGTTCAATACTTTAGACAGCATCCGATTGAGAAGATGGACAGCCGTAGTTACAGCACTGTCCCAAAACCTTTGAGGCACATGCCTTTCAATCAATAGAGCTCGAGCTATCTCGATGATATGTCTATTCTTTCTTTCCGCCACACCATTCTGTTGAGGTGTTTGAGAGCAGGATGATTCGTGAATCATGCCATGTTGTTGAAAGTACTCCGTAAGATATTCATTCATATATTCTCCACCATTATCACTTCTTAGCATTTGGATATGTCCACTAAATTGGGTCTGTAACATAGTATGAAAATGTCTAAATATCTTGGCTACCTCATTCTTGCCTTTTATCAAATAAAGCCAGGTCATCCTAGTATAGTCATCAACGAATATCACAAACCATCTACAACCAGAAGCAACAGTGATAGGCGATGGGCCCCAAACATCTGAATGAATCAAAAAGAAAGGAACTTCACTTTTATTCAAACTTATAGGAAACGGAACTCTATGACTCTTAGCCAATATGCAAGTCTGCCATTGTAAGTCTGAATCATTCAAATTCAAAAAAAGGTCAGGAAGTAACTGCTTCATATAACCAAATGACGGATGTCCCAACCGTCGATGCCAAAGCCATATCTGTTTCTCCCTACTGATGGATGTACTCCGAGCATTATTTGCACTCCCGGAACTGAAGTCATCCATGTAATACAACCCCCCTCTCTTAGTACCGCGCCCAATTATCTCCTTCGTGAGAATATTCTGAAATAAACAAAAATGAGGATACATTATAATAGCACAATTCAAATCCTCAATAACTTGTCCAACCGAAATTAATTTAGTCGATAAGGAGGGGACAAACAAAGTGTTAGGAAGAGAAAATGTAGAGGAGATCGCAACAACTCCAGCCCAAGTCACTAAATAGGTGAGTCCATTAGCATTTGAGATATTGTGTCGTCGTGAATCTGAGGTACGAACAAAGTCATCATGGGCAAAAGTCATATGATCCTTCGCTCCCGAATCAATGATCCAATCATTGCAATTGGCCTGACTGTGACTAGCCAAAGCAATTCCATGGTTACCTTCTGACGTCACTGTCGCGACCCGTTTCCATTTTCTCCTTTTGGAACGGGCTAATGGATTGCCGATCGGGCCCTCACCCACTTTGCAATGTGGATTGCATGTTTTCTCGATCGGGACGGGCCCTTCCAGGCACATACCAAATCGCGACGGGAGTAAAAAATTTTTAGGGGTTTCTCGACGATAAGGGTCGATCGCTTTCAACCTTGGTATGGTCGTGGTGGCATGTGCTATGTGTGCATGTATTTGGAGTCGCCACGGGTCCTTCTTGGAAGGTGGACCGAAAACCTCACTAATCGATTGGGAGAGATCGATCAGTTCTGCGGAACCAGAAATTTTGGGTTCGGGGACTTGGTTACGTTGGTGTCTTTACCAATGCCCTTTCAGTACCTAACACGAGTGATTTTCCTAACTGAGATTTCATGCAAGCGCAATTTTAGGTGAAGTAAGTCTGATTCAGGGGTTTCATGCAGATTGAAAGACTAGTCCTATCAAGTCACGATCAATATAAGGAAAGCGCAATCAAGTGCATAAATGAACCACGTCAATGCACATCAATTCAAATCAAGAGCTTCATAGTATAGCCTTAAGGGCTTAAAAATGTGTGATTTAGGACCAGGGGTAGACTGAGAAGATTTGGGGACGACTCGCCCGAAGGGTGAAATCGTCATTTTTTTGAAGGTTCAGGTGTCAAATTAAACAAAAATAGGTCGTGGTCAGTTGATCATGGTCATTTCCAATTTTTGAGATTTTCCTTGAATTTTTCGGGATTTCTCGAGAAACGATTTACCTAAAGGGCAAAATCATCATTTTTTAAAAGATCAGGATTCAAAAGACCAAAAATAGGTCTGGACCAGTTGGCTGTGGTTATTTCTCAATTTCTGGATTTTTTTGGATTTTTCATCGATTTTTGGGAGACAATTTGCCAAAAGGACAAAATCGTCATTTTGGAAGGGATCGGGGGTTCAAAAAACCAAAAATAGGTCATGACCAGTTGATTGTGGTCATTTCCTATTTTCGGGATTTTTTTTGGAATTTTCTGAATTTCTTCGATTTTTTTGGGAGACAATTTACCAAAAGGGCAAAATCGTCATTTTGAAAAGATTTTTGAAAGGTATTATTATTATTTTTTATTAAAAATATTTTTCGGACTGGGTCAGACCAGGCCCGCCCCTCTCGAGGGCCCGGCCCGACCCTACGGGTCGGAACCAGTCTATGAAACGACACCGTTTTGTATTTTTCGAAAGTTTTTTTATTTTTTAATCATTTTTTATCATCAGAAAATCCTTCGAATCGGATGCCCTGCATTGTGCCACGTGGACTCTTCCGGTGCGTCTGATCTTGCACTAGATCGGACGACCCACAGAGAGCCACTTGGCACAACCTCGGCCGTCGGATCAAATTTTATTTATTATTCGAAAATCATTTCTGAAAATATAAGACACATCCGACGGTGATAAAATCGACACGTGGCATCCGTACGACCGCCGGATCAGTTTCAATTTTTTATTTCTAAAAATCCATTTATTAATTATGAAAATCCTTTATTAATTACGAAAATCTCTGGATCGCTACACGTGGCCCATCCACAGCCGTCCGATCCGGATTTTGTTTTTTTTAATGAAAACAACCCCACCGAGCTGGCGTGGCTGCCTACATGGCATGCCACGTCAGCCCTTTGACCCGCTGACTTACCTTGGTTCGCCGGAGAATATGATCAGCACCTCGTCGGAACAGTTATTTTTCCGGCGAGGTCGTCGGAATTGTTAGCACCTAAATTTTAATTTTTAGAAAATTCATTTATTTCACAAAATGAGAGTTAATCCTAATTCTCGCAAAAAAAATTTCATGCATTACATATTTCATTTGTCTGTCATACATTGGCAATCAGTCGCAGGCGATCTCGATTGAGCAGAATTTAACAGGCAGCGGAACCGAAATCAATTCGGGAATTTTCGATCATGAAAGGGGGAATTACCAGAAATTATAATGGCCTCGATTTTAAAATCTCATTCGGTCCATTTTATGAAAATAAGGCTTTTAATTAATTATTTGTTAATTAATTAAAGCCCACTTAGGCCCTAAGTCTGCGCGAATGAGCCCATCCGAGAAACCCTAGCCCGATAGGGTTGTTCAAGAGAATTATGATCCTACGGTGGATATCGCGTCGGAAACGTTTAGAGTCGACGGCTTGGATTGGATCTTAGAGCACAACCCTAATATTCACTATATATACCTCATTAGATCTAGGGTTGCGAGGGGGGACGACAAAAAAAATTCGGACACACATATTCTCCGGATATTCTTGCTCGCCTCTCCCTCGTTTGGAGGATGCTCGGACGAAGAATTTTTTTTTGGGGCGACATGCTCTCTCTTTTCTTTTCCCACGAATTTTGAGCAGGCCACGATCTTCTCCATTGGTCATCCACTTCTCTTCCTCTCTTTAATTACCAGGGAGGCCACACATCATAATACACGGCAAAAGGTGAGAGGTAGCTTGGAATTTTTCGTTGAGCTCATGTAGGGGAAACTACATTGAGAAAGGGAAGAAAAACGACAAGCCACAAGTGTGTGGGAATTCGCAGATCAAGACAAGAGATGTGCCACTATACATGTCAATGCTGCTATTCCTATTGTGTTTACTCATCCAAGCTACTGTGTTCGTATGAATTTGTTGTTTTTGTAGGATTATTTCGTGGACTGCAACAACTCCTCAAAGGTCAGACATTATATACATACGGCCAAAGAGAGAGAGATAGAGAGAGAGAAAATCATTCTCTCTCTTCTTCATTCGCATGGAGGGGGAAGGCTCTTACCACTCTTGCACCAGCCTTCAATCGCTTCTATTCAGCCCAAGATCTCAGTATTCCAGCTGTGTTCCCCCGACCGTTGATTGAGATTTAATTGGCTACTGCTCTGACTTTATTTTGTCGCTGTTTAGTACCAAAATCCTTGCTGATTAGTGCTTAAAATAGCTGATGTTGGTACTGTTTTTACAACTGTCCAGACTGAAAAGCTTGCAGTTTGGAGTTCGATTTGTTACAACTCAGTGGCTGGGGTCCTTGCTTTTCAACCTGAGACATTACGGACTATTAATGGTCGATTCTTTCACATCTCGGTCTTGTTTTATTGCAGTTTTAACCCTGTTTTTGTGCAGTTTCTGCGAAAAAAAAAAAGGTTGATTTTCAATCCTAAAAATCAAGCTGGTCGACAGGAATCAGTCCATTAGCGTTTGGATTCGGCAATTCGATTAGCCAAATTAGTTGAACTTCCCCTGCGTTGCGGCTGTCCTTTGTTGATCATTGGCCATTGAAAGTTTACGACAGTTTCTCTTGCCCAAACATATCCTCACCGAACCAGCCCCGTTGTTCCCCTTGATAATTAAGGTAATGATCTTACGCTTTGGGAATTAGTTCGAGCATGATTACGGAGCGATTTGGCTACTGTTTTGTTCGCTATTTTCGCATGATTAGCAGGTTGATTTTCGCTCGAAATGAAGCTATTCTCACGTGATTGGTGTTGTCACCAAAGCAAAGATTGAATTTTGTGTGAATTTTGTGATGCATTTTCCGACCTAAACATTCAAGTCCAAATTTTTGTCAAGAAAATCTTGGATTTAGTCAATCTGATCGATCACCCTTTATGTTTAGGTACGATTTGCTATTTCCAGAAATAAACCGATCTTTAATTCGAGATCTGAATAATTTTTGAAAAAATTCGAAGAATATGGTGTTTGGGACATTGGCGGTCGTGATTCTGATTGAATGATTGATCGGCGGACTGTTTGATTGATTGTCTAATTAATTGATTGATTGATTGTCTGATTGACTGACTGATTGTTTGATCGATTGTCTAATTGATTGATTGATTGATTTGCTGATTGATTGACTTTTGCCATATCCAGAAAATTCCTAAAAAAATAAATGACAGTTGCAATTTGAGTTGGCAGATTGTTATCCTGATTATGGATTGATTAGTGGATGGATTGATTAATTGATTTTTGCCATGTCTAGAAAATTAGTTGCCAAAGATAGGATAGTTTCTTTCTCTTAAAAAAAAGGAAAAAAAAGGAAATTGCTTTGTGAGATTGAATATTTGATTGCCTTGATTGGAAGATTTGCACGTAAAAGTTGGAAACTAAAAATTCTGAATAAATCTTGTGGTATATTTGGTAAATTTGAAAATTGAGATTTGATTGAAACATTTTTGGAATCTTTGTGATAATCTAGCCATTCTAAAAAAAAATTCCGAATTTATCCAAGACACTGAAGACATCAAAATCTTTCAAAATATGATTGATTAGGAAAATTTCCTAATCCGCAACCGTTATTTCTATAGCGGGTGTTTCGAATTTGAGGGTCGATCTGTCAGGCTTCAGATTGAACCTTGATTCGAAATAAATGGCGATAATTATCTTTCTATTAAAAGATTTGCAACCTTAACTTAAATTCATTCATAAAACATAAAATCACAAAAATAAAAATAAAAAAAGCAAATAAAAATCTTTCAGGTTTCATGTTTAAAAAAAGTAGGAAGATATGGTTTCTTTTAAACCACATCTCATCATTTTTTAGAAAGATAGGATTTTCTAGAAATCCTATCTGACGGATCATATTCAATAAATAAAATCTGGTCATATCCATTAGGATAGATTATAAAATATATAGAAATAGGGTGAAAAGATTTTCTTAAAAAAATTGAAATTAATGTAAATTAAATCCAAAAGCTTTAAGTTAATCTTGAACCAATTCATTCTCATTTTTCATTAATTTTTAATTTCGAAAATACAAAAAAATTCATAAAAGGAAAACACAAAAAAAAATTTGCACCTTTGAACTTCAAGTTAAAATTCATTAGAAATTGCTAAGCCGAACATTTTTCATGAAATTGGTACCGAAAGGGCATTAATTGAAAGATTAATGTAAATAAGTCCCGAACTTCATATCTCTGGTTCGTAGAAATAAAATAGTTTTCTCCCGCTATTTTATTTAGGTTTCTAATCAACCTACCAAGAAATGATTAGTGGCGACTCCAAAAGTTAAAATATTTTTCTGGATAATCATTTGAACCATAAGTCACGATTTGGTAGAACTTGGGAGAGTTCGAGCTAAGTTAATTAATCTAATTAATTAATTTGGTAATCCATTAACCTAAAATCAAAATTTTCGATTTTTAGGTCGCGACAGCTTGGCGACTCCGCTGGGGACTACTTGAATTTTTTGAAATTTAGGGAGGACTTAGGCCAGATAATTTCATGAAAAAATCACTCGGTTTGGCAATCGTGGTTGAATTTTAACTCTAGGTGTTAAATGGTTTTGCAGGCGGGAGTTATAAGGGGAGAAGTCTATGGCTAACCCTTTGTTTTGCAGGTTTTGGTGAATTGGAATTGTGATTTAATTTTTTGTGAACTATTGAAGCATTATTTGCATTTAAATGTTGTGCATGTATTTACAGTATTTGCACTACACCACACACAACCCGTGACTGGACCTGGGTCACACCAATAGTTTTAAGATGGTATTTAGATGGTTCTTTAACCTTGGCCGTAAGGCTTCGCTAAAGGTTATCCCATCTGGATCCCGAAAGTTTTTCCATAAAATGGCTCAAGGGTCGTTCTCATGCACGTGAGGCTATGATGCATGAACGTTGCCCTTGTCGACCGAATCAAGCCGAAGTGATTGGACCCGACTAGTCATGACTATTGTACGCGAGGCTGTGACTAGACATGATGACTGTGCGCAAGGCTGCGACGTGTCGTTCCGTCCATTACTTCATTTCGCCAAGCCATTAGGTAGATAGACTAAGGTTATCCTCACAATCCATGTGCATGTCTATGTGATTGGCATTTTATTTTTCAAGGTAAAGTAAGTTCTCTAATTTTATCTATATTTTTATTTTTTGGTCGATCCATGTTAGGTGTCAATCAAATCTTGAACTTAACACCATGGTCTTTTTGGAAAAAAAAAAAATAAACTGGTGGTCCATTTAAAAAAAAAATGAATGCAGAAAAATCCCTTCGGGAAATTTTGTTGACCAAAAAAAAATGTTGTCATATCTTTCCTTAATGCTGGGTAGAGAACTTTTCATGACAAATTCATCCTTGGAAATTCATTGTGATAAAATAAGAAAATCCTTCGGAAATTTTTTTAAATGCTAAAAGGATTTTATCACATTCTTTTCATGGTTATTAATGCACAAGGAATGTTTTAAAAAAAATCACATCATATTTCACAAGGAAAGTTTGTCCACTTTTTGCATCAAAGAGGGAAAATGAAATCAGATCAATCAAGCAGTCGTGGATCGACCCCTCTTCAGTCACAGGCTCATTGGTCCCCTATCTTTTGTAGGTTATTATGGATCTTAATTTGTATATGGTCCAAATCGGCAATTCAATTTGACATCAATGTCAAGCGCTCCACATCTACTAATGTCCATGACGACCCGTACACGGCTTCACATGTGAAGCAGAAAATCTGGATAGCTCTATGCCAACACCTCAAGATTAACACCAGATTGATAGAAGCGTTTTCTACTTCATTTGGCTATCTTCTGGTTACAGATTATTTGAGATCCTTCAATGGAAAAGGAAGTAATTCAGGGGCAAGATACACTTAGCGCGAGCTGGGGCATCTTTGACTTTCAAGCGATAGGGGCATCTGCATCAGTCAATTCATACTCCAGTCCATCGACCATTCGAGCTGGACCCATAGCTTCGCCCTTGATCATTCCATGTCAATCAAAAGACGGGGCAAGACCAAGGCCGCCCAATGCCAAAGGGAGTATCTCTTGCCTTGCCCAATCATTATTAGAAACGACTTTCTTTTTCCTTCTTGCAGGTACCAAGCTAGGAAACATGTTTTGATAACTAGGGCAAATTGACAGTCAGGAGCTTCTCAAAATTTTGCTCCTTTCATCTTTGATACCCTATTCATGCACATCTTTCTTATGCAGGGTCAGGTAGAAAAATAAACTATTTGTCAAAGCTCGAAACCAAGTTCCCAACATTGACCATGTCTGGGATAATCTCACATTTTGGCAAAGTTATAACCCATCCTGACTGAAAAATGGGCAAACCTGCCGCAAACTCTAGCCTTAGAAAGGGAGTATGTATTCTTTAAGCCATTCAGCTTTGAAGATAACACTCTATTTCTTCTTGCAGGGACATACAATCTATTCCAAAACGGAGGAACCTATCCAAATCAAAGAACCTCTTCGATTCAAGGAATACATAAAAGAGGCTTACTGCCATGCCGGATAGGTGAATCATTCGTGCAGTGGATAAAAAAGGATGCTTCGTCTCCAGCAAAGTCATTGGACACAATAGCAAAGTCGTCTGCATCAAAATCAAGCCCCAAGATACAAACTTCGAGTGAACGGTAACTTTGTATCGTTCTAATTTGATCTTCGAAGATCCTATGCCTAACATGAGCTTGTTCTCATTTAACAGAAAATATTGGCATTGAAAAGCCTCAAAAGAAAAGAACTCGCCAACATGAGGCGAAAAGAAATATCGACTTCGGAAGTCAAAGAACCCTGAAGAGTGGCAGGAAATACGTCCAAAAGCATGAATGAATCTCCACCGGTGCAAATCCTTGAGAAGGATTCGTTGTCCCGACCAGACAAAGAGATCATGGCCACAAGCTAGATGGCTAATTTTTGCAAAGCGCACATTTGTGTTCAAATAGGAACGCAAAGCAAGAGGACTTGCCAGCATGTAGACAGAGGATCAGATGGGAAAATAAACTATTTGTCAAAGTTCAAAATTGAGTTTCCAAACACTGGCGATGTCTAGGGCAATCTCACATTTTGACAAAAGATATACCCATCATGATTGAAAATGGGGGCCAGCAGACCTCGACTTAGGAAAAGGAAGTATTTTTCTCTATCTCATGTGATTTTCAAGTGATACCTTCCTTATTTGCAGGACCATACGACCGTCCATGA
Source organism: Rhodomyrtus psidioides (assembly GCA_021437785.1). NCBI lineage: Eukaryota > Viridiplantae > Streptophyta > Magnoliopsida > Myrtales > Myrtaceae > Rhodomyrtus > Rhodomyrtus psidioides. The sequence goes on along the minus strand of JAILYB010000027.1, from coordinate 7,047,205 downwards.
TGGTGATCACTATGGAACGGGGGCAACCAAAGCACTCAAGTCTTCTCTCGACTCGATCATGCATATGATTTCCTTTCTCTAGGACAGGGATAGAAATGAGCTAGCCCTCAACATAAGGAGTGGGATCCCCAAGTTGTTTCATTTTCACACATGTTCTGGGGCAACTTAGATTTTCTTGTTCATAACAACCTTCTCGCATTCTTGCATGGTCATTTTCTTGAACATAATGCTTGAAATTTCTATATCCATAAACTTTAAGAATGCTCACCCATTTGCATGATTCATGCATGATTATTCTTCATAATTTGATTTACCGACTCTGAATATAGGGCATAAAATGTATATGGTGCATTGAGTTGTATAGAATGGGGCATGACAGGATGATGAAAGGCAAGCCATTTCCACACATCCCTAAATTGTAACCCCCAGTGAGTTGAGTGGTATTATTCCGCATCCCTCAAGGCAAAGGGTTTTCTCGCAAAAGGTACGATAGCCGAGGTGACAGAGGCATTCATTTCTCTACCTCAAACACTACAGGTTATCCATTATTACCCCTTCTGAGCGGAGGTTTCACTTCTGTAACCCCTGTCAAGAATCACCCCACATTGGGGCAAAACAGAAAATTCCAAAAGCAAGTTGAGGTAAATGGTTAGAAATTCTCTTGCTCGGACTAACATCAATCTTCAGGTGTTTCTTTGCATTTATGCTCAAACATTAATTCAACTGCCTTAGGATGATGAAGAGCATTCATTTCTATATCCTATACACTTCATCCATTTGTATAGCCCACTTGAGCCTGCAAATTCATTTCTTAAGCCCATCTTGGTGATCATATGCTCAATTCAAAGCAAATATGGCTGATCTCTAAGCAGAAAAGGTTGAAAAATTAGGTCAAGGGAAAATCCCCGAAAAAACTCGTCAAAAGGCAGAAAATGTGGCTACCAAGCGAGATTTTAAAAAAAGAAAAAAAAAGAAAAGAAGAGAGAAGAGAAAGAGCGAAGAAAATGCTGATCTCTAAAAAAAAAATCTAGGGCATATTAAAAAGCAAAATGCCTGGTAAAAGCAAGGCCAATGCCCATCCAAATTCTGGCTCATTTGCAAAATGCTGCTGAATGTCATTGCACAATTCTCTTGTAAATGGGAAAGATGTTGAGAGAAAAATCTATGAAAATGTCAAAATGCAAATCCTCAGCAGAAGTTTATACCATCTCCCAAGCAATGATGGCTTCATTTGAAGGCGAAGATCAGTGACAAGTAGCGAAGATCAGTGACAAGTAGGAATGATCACCAATGTCAAGCCCTTCTCATATATTTTCTGAGCCAAAACAAACCTTCTCGTTCCTCAGTCCCCAATTCTAACCAACCTTACAACCCTTCAAAAGTCTCTTCTGACTAGGGCACTTGAGTTAACGTAGAGTTGAATGTTTTAAGCGTCGCTCAAAGAAGTTCGAGCAATATTATTTCTCTCTCATTCTTGCAGGGTTCTTGACTTGTAAACCCGAAGCAGATGACGAAGAACTTCATTTCAATAGCCTTGACTCAATTGGAGTCTCATTTGAAAACCTCTGACCTAGCCCTCATTATGGTCCTTATCAAGACCTCCAGATCGGCTCGGTCGTACCGATTGCGAGATTACTCGGACCTTTGTCGAATGCGATGATGGTAAAGTTGAGTGATTTCTTTTGAATCCTGCAATTGGGATACACAGCTTTTCCCGAGAGTGAGAGAAAGCCCTTTCAAACTGGAATCCCCCATTCAAATTACGTTCGAGGCATTCACAATGTGATAACCTCCATGAACAGAATTGGTAACGCAAACTTGATAGAATAGTTATGCATGAACCACATGATGGGTCATAAGCAAAATGCACAATGCAAGATTAACAGAGTAATTTTGCATGATTTCATTGATGAATTTCAGCAACTATGTTTGCACATGCTACCTCTGACATTGTCTGGCAGGTAGCATATTTTTGATGATCGAGTTGCCTCTTAAAGTCTCGAAATTCATCCAAACACCATTGAATGAACAAACCTTACTGGCAAATGCCGACCAGGTAGTCTTCCAAATCCTCAGGTAAGTATATCTTTAACCTGAACCACTTTAAGAGAATGGGTGAAAGTCCTTTCTGACTGAAGGTTCCTCATTCTATTTGGTCAAATTTTGTCGAAAGGATCAGATAGTTTTCCTTATTGATAAAATCCCCAGTGGAGCTTTACGATGCAAGTAGAAGCTCACAAGTTGTTGCATTTGCATTAAGGTTCATGCAAGACAACATTTTCTTATGAACTGAACAGGTTGGGCAAACCAATTCAGCAAATCCTAAAAGTCGGATTTTAGTCAACTCAGGTAAGTTTTCTGATTCTTTTTCATACTTGGATGACCGCATCTTCAATGTTGCAGGTATCAAGCTAAGCATGATGATCTAGACAGAAGATCCCCGAAGACAATCAGGCCCGCTCGATCCATAACTCGAGCACCCTATTCAGATTTTCTCAGATTGCGATACCAGCATTTCGCAATTCTGTCCACTGTTTCACATAAAGGATGAATGTGACTCAGATTTTCTCAGATTGCGATAGCAGCATTTCGCAATTTTGTTCGCTGTTTCATGTAAAGGATGAACATGATTCAGATTTTCTCAGATTGCGATACCAGCATTTCGCAATTCTGTCCACTGTTTCACATAAAGGATGAATGTGATTCAGTTTTTACCTGATTGCGATACCAGCATTTCGCAAATCCGGCCCACAGCCAATGCTTCACGTGATGAGCGGATGATCGTGATGCAGAAGCTTAATTCTCAGCTAACATTCCACAGGATAAGCGGATGATTGTGGTTTGGAAGCTTAATTCTCAGCCGACGTTCCACGTGATGAGCGGATGATCGTGGTTCGAAAGCTTTATTCTCGGCCAATGTTTCACGTGATGAGCGGATGATCGTGATGCAAAAGCCAATCCTCAGCTGACATTCCACAGGATGAGCGGATGATTGTGGTTTGGAAGCTTAATTCTCAGCCGACGTTCCACGTGATGAGCGGATGATCGTGGTTCTAAAGCTTTATTCTCGGCCAATGTTTCACGTGATGAGCGGATGATCGTGATGCAGAAGCTTAATTCTCAGCTGACGTCCCACGTGATGAGCGGATGATCGTGGTTCGAAAAATTTATCCTTAGCCAATGCTTCACGTGATGAGCGGATGATCGTGATGCAGAAGCTTAATTCTCAGCCGACGTTCCACGTGATGAGCGGATGATCGTGGTTCGAAAGCTTCATTCTCAGCCAATGCTTCACGTGATGAGCGGATGATCGTGATGCAGAAGCTTCATTCTTAGCCTACATTCCACGTGATGAGCGGATGATCGTGATTCGAAAAGCTTTATTCTCAGACAATTCTCAGTTGACGTCCCACGTGATGAGCGAGGAAGTAGTCATAGTGAGGTGAAATGTGAACTTTGTCTTGCTTGCTTAAGTTTGCATGGACTGGGAAGTGCTGTGAAATGTGAACTTTGTCTTGCTTGCTTAAGTTTCGATATTTCATGTGGGTTGTACTGTTGACACCTGATTTTTGACCATCCGTTATTATAGTTTTTTATTTCTAAAATTAATTAAAAATAGCAAAAAAGGTCAAAAAATTGTAAAATCAACTTTGGAAGCCTTAGCCTAGCCTTAGGAACCAATTTTGAACAAAAAATATTTTTTGTATTTTTTAATATTTTTTGGAATTTATTTAATTATAAAAATACCCAAAAAATCAGAAACAATACCATCCGTGGTCAGAAAATTACACAAAAATATTCTGAAATTTTATTTTAATTATCTCTTCAATATTTTCACCTTTTATTAGGGAAATTTGGCTTGGTTCATGGGGTTCCTTCACAAACCTAATCCCGAACCGGGCCTAAAAAATCCTTTTCGAGTCTTTTAATTTTCAATTCTCGGTTTTTATAAGCTATGACATTGGAATCCAAAGTATTGAAATGCAATTGGGTCAATTTACCCTCCAATTTGATCAATTTTAGGCAAAAGGGCTTAATTGCATAAAAATCTTTCAATTTAGTCCCCGGTTTCACAAATTTTGAAATTAAATTTCACACGGGCACACCCATTAAAACTAAACACCTCTACCCAACATTTTTCATCATTCTAAATCCATTGGTGGGCTCAATTTTGGCTAATTCGATCGTTTAGGCCTTCGATTTGGCGAAATTAAATTTCGGATCCTAGGGATAATTTGGGGTTTTCACATAATTTCAATAAATTGATTCACGAAAATACCCATATTTGATGGAAAACATGTCAAGGAATCCGATTTTGCCATCAATTTCATGAAACGAGGTCATTTGGGGGGTCAATTTGGCGATTTGGGCGATTTGGCCGAACCGGGTCGGTCGGGTCCGGCCGGACCCGACCCGGTCCGACCCGGGTCTGCAAATGCACAGAATGTGCAGCAGACCGTGGGCAGAACAGAGCAGAGCAACGTGGGGGCGTGCGATTTTCGGGAGAAGTAAAAGGAAAACGAACGTGGGGGACATTAGTGGGGATCCAGGCTCGTGTTCTGGTCGTTGGGCGCGCCGAGGTGCGCCGGTCGGCCACGAAACCGGCGGGTATTCTCGGTTAAAACCGAGTTCAAAGAGAGAGAGAGTGGGAGGATTTTTTTGGCGAACTCCGGGAAAGAGGCGACGACCCCGAACCTCCAGCTCATCCCCAGATCGTCATCGAGGCCTCCATAGCTTCCGGTGATCTTCGGATAGGTGGGTATCTCTCCCGATCTTGGTTTTTCCTTATGCACGCCGGGTGTTCGGCGAAATGCCCGAGTGGGCTTTGCATTTTTTGAGTCTCGGCCGAGGCTCCCCGAGCCTTATTTGTTGCGCATTTGGTTCCTAAACTCCTCTAACACCATCCCTCCGCCTACCTTGCTATTTATTTTGCATTGAAATGTGCCGGGAAACCATGGCCGGAGCTCCCCGACGCACACCCGAGCCGAGAGCTCGGTCCGGCGAAGCCCACGGCAACCGACCATCAAAGGACCATAGGTAAACTTCTAAATCTCCCTTGGATGCTATGTGAATGAAAGAAAACGAGTTTGAGCAACAAAAATTTTTTGCAAATCGGTTCGCCGGAGCCGGTTCGGTCGCCGGATTTTTGGGCCGGTTCCCGACGTATTTCTTGCCATGTTTTGGTCTTATATTGATGTTGAGTGTCTAAGGAGTCGAATGCCGCAAGAACGGGCGAAAAATACCAAGTTTCTGGCCCGTTTCGTAATTTTCCGGCGACCTCGCCGGAATTTTTACTATTCCCGCCGAATTTTTCACTGTTCATCGTCTTCTCCGGCGACCCTCCGGCCGGTCAACGGTCAACGGACGACGTGGCGTGCCACGTAGGCAGCCACGTCAGCCGGGTGGGGTCCGATCCATGTATTTTCAAGTCAAATAAAATGGACGGCCACGATCGCGACACGTGTCGCGATCCTAGAATTTTGGAAAATTAATAAATGATTTTCGGATAATTAATTAAAATCGATCCGATGGTCGAGAATGTGCCAAGTGGCTTCCTGTGCATCGTCCGATCTTATCCAAGATCGAACGCACCACAATTCGACACGTGGTGTATTTTTGATCGTCCGATTTGAGTGGTTTTATAAAAAGGAAAATAATCAATTTTTGATCCGATGGCCACGATTTGGCCACGTGGCTCACTGAGGGACGTCCGATCTAGTATTTGATCGGACGCACGAGATGAAGCCACGTGGCACGACGTGGACCGTTCGATCCGGGGAATTTTCGGATAATTAAGTAAAATAGATAAAAAATCAAAAAAATTGTTAAAAAATGGAAAAATGTTTAAAAATATAAAACGGTGTCGTTTTAGGCCGGTGTCGACCCCTAGGGTCGGGCCGGGCGCCCGAGAGGCGTGGGCCGGGTTTGACCCGGCCCGGAAAATATTTTTAAATATTAAAAAATTCAGAAAATAATAAAAAATAATAAAAAATTCAAAAAATCAATAAAAAATAGAAAATTCATAAAAAATTCAAAAAATTCGGAAAATTCAGAAAAATTCTAAAAAATTCCAGAAAATAGGAAATGGCTACATTCAACTGGCCACGACCTGTTCGGGTCTTTCGACCCCCGATCTTTTCAGAAATGACGGTTTTGCCCTTCCGGCAAACCGTCTTCCAAAAAAAATTCTAAAAATCCAGGAAAATCCCAAAAAATAGGAAATGGCCACAAACAACTGGCCAAGGCTCATTCCGGGTGTTTTGAACCCCGACCCTTCTTAAAATGACGATTTCGCCCTTTGGGCGAATCGTCTTCCAAAAGTTGAAGAAAAATCAAGAAATTCCAAAAAATTCTCAAAAATGGGAAATGGCCACAATCAACTGGCCATGGAATATTTTGGGTAATTCGGTATCCAAACCTTCCAAAAATGAAAATTTTGCCCTTTGGGCTAATTGTCCCCTAATCTTCCTATTTTACCCCTAGCCCTAAATCACATCTTCCCTAAGCCCTTGTGGCTATGCTAGGAGGCCAATGATTGAAATTAATGTGCATTGACATGATTTATTTATGCACGTGACTTACGCTTTCATTATATTGACTGTGATTTGATAGGACCAGTCTTCCAATCTGCATGAAACCCTGAATCAAACCTATCTCACCCAAAATTGCGCCTGCATGAAATCTTAAATAGGAAAATCACTCGCGTTAGGTACCGAAAGGGCGTTGGTAATGACACCGACGTAACCAAGTCCCCGAACCCAAAATCTCTGGTTCCGTAGAACTGATCGATCTCTCCCAATCGGTCAGTAAGGTTTCCGGTCTACCCTCCAAGAAAGACCGGTGGCGACTCCAAATGCATGCACAAGTTGCACATGCCACCACGACCACACTGAAGGTCGAAAGCGATCGACTCTTATCGTCGAATCCCTTAAAGATATACCTCCGCCGCGATTTGGTATGGGCCTGGGAGGGCCCGCGCCGATCTAAGGCCCGCGATCCACATTTCAGAGTGGGGGCCCGCGATCGGTAATCCATTAGCCGCGTCCGATTTTCGGACGGGTCGCGACATGTACCACCTTAAATAACAAGCCTTCAACCAAATCGCATGTCTTTGACCAAAAAAACAAATTGCATGTCCAGCTGCTAATGTTCACATGTCATCTCTATCCTTGCAGATTAACCTCTACATTTCATATTATTGATCACATTGTCTCGTTTGTGGTGCAGTTACGGGGCTTCGCTCACTCATCACACTGCACTACAAGACCTATAGCTGCAACGATGCCTGCTTGTGCCATTCTCGTTAAAGTTCCTTTATATTGCTCCATTTTTCGCCATAGACATACTGCCAACATCCCGCCAGATAGGTCTATTTATTTTAGTTTGATGTACCCTTCGAGGTATGTGATGAGTGTTGGAGTTGGCGAATACTTCGGGGACCCTTGTTTCTCACACCGGGTATGCCCACGTGAGCTTAGGGAAACCAAAGTGTTATCCGACGACATGTGACCCATGCGCGCGGGATGCGGGGGTTCGGGGGCAGCGCCCCCGAAACCTCAACGGGTTTGGACTTTTATTTAAGTTAACCCGTATGTTATGGGCTTAATAGAGGTTTCGCTAGGTTTAGGTTTTTGGGCCCATTTAGGGCATATATATTTTGCTCGTTTTATGCTGATCATTGTAACGAGTTGAGAGGCTGTAAACCGAATTTCATAGTGAAAATCTCTTGCAGGACGTAGCCCTATTCTGGGGTGAACTTGGGTAATCTCGTGCGTCATTCAATTTTCTTGATTTCTGTGTGATCGTTCTGATTCGGTGTGCGATAAATCCCATCAATTGGTATCAGAGCCTTGTGTTCGAGGAATTAGGGTTTATCTGAGATGTCAGGAGGGTCACGGATTGAGATCGAAAAATTCGATGGGACGCGGTTCGATCTGTGGAAGATGAAGATGGAGGATCTACTTTGTGATCGAGATCTTTGGTCGGCAATCGTAACGGAAAGGCCTGATGCTGCGATGCCTGGTATCGCGATAAAGGAACCGGGGAAGAATGACGATTCATCCTCCAAAAAGGCGGATCCAAAGGAGATTGAAGACTGGGATCGGATTGATCGGAAAGCAAAGGGTTTGATCCGGCTTTGTCTCGCAGACTCAATTCTGACAAACGTGATGAGCGAACCTACAGCCAGGGATTTATGGCAGAAACTGGAGTCGCTATATCAAAGTAAGTCGTTGGTTAATAAGCTTTTTTTGAGGAAAAAGCTGTATAATCTTCGAATGCATGAGGGCGACTCGTTTTCTACACATCTGTATAACTTTAACACGTTGATTAGTCAACTCGTATCAATCGGTGTTAAGTTCCAAGATGATGACAAGGCGATAACACTACTCTGTTCACTGCCGGATTCGTGGGATAACTTGATTGTGGTGATCGGTGGTGGGGATAAAGAATTATCTTATGAGAGCGTGTGTTCGGCCTTGTTATCAGAGGAGACACGAAGAAAGGGGTCAGGAAATTCTGGTAGAGAGGCACTGACTGCTAGGGGTAGGCCAGCAGAGAAGACTCTAAATCGGAGAGGGTCCAGATCCAAATCTCGTGGGCGATCAAAGAGTAGGGAGAGGAGGGTACAGTGCTGGAGATGTGAAGAGTGGGGCCATGTAAAGCGGGACTGTAAAAACAAGCCAGTTTTTAAGAAAGAAGCTGAATCATCCTCAGGGAAGAAGGAGGTCGATGCAGGAGATATGTATTTGGCTGCTGCATGTATGGCACAGTCAGACCAGGATATTTGGTTGATCGACACCGGTGCTTCATACCACATGACACCTCATAGACACTGGTTCTGTGAATATGTGCAATATAATGGTGGAGATGTCATGCTCGGAGATGATACTGCAGTTCAAATTGTCGGGCGTGGCAGGGTGAAGCTGAGGATGAGTAATGGCACGATGAAGACTCTTCCAGACGTGATGCACATACCCTTGATGAGCAGAAACCTATTATCAGTCGGTACGATGGCTGATTCAGGAGTTACTTTTAGCTGTGATAAGAATTTGTGCAAGATGACTCGGGGTTCTATTGTGATTGCACGAGGAGTCCGTTATGGGACATTGTATAAGCTGCTCGGGGAAACGGTGACTATTGGTAGTGGTTTCGTCTCTGAAAAGATCAAGGAAGATGGATATGATACGTCCATGTTGTGGCATCAGAGGCTAGGGCATATCGGTGAAAAGTGACTGTCTACCTTAGCTTCGAGTCAAATGGTAGAAGGAGTACTAGATTGCTCTATAGGCTTCGAGTTCTGTGAACACTGTCTCCATGGAAAACAGAACCGAGTTAGTTTCCAACACACCGGTACGAGAGCAACAGAGGTTCTCGAGCTGATTCATAGCGATGTCTTCGGGCCTACTCCGACTCCATCTATTGGAGGATCCAGGTACTATGTATCGTTCATAGATGATTTTTCGAGATATAGTTGGATTTATTTTATCAAAAGTAAATCAGATGTATTCGAAAAATTTCGAGAATTTAAGGTTTTGGTTGAAAACCAATTGGGCAGGAAAATCAAGATACTTCGAACAGATAACGGAGGTGAATTCTGTTCGGACAAGTTCGAGCAATTCTGTGTGGATAATGGTATTGCAAGGCAGAAGACGACCCTATATACGCCTCAATAGAACGGTGTGGCTGAAAGATTAAATCGGTCACTCATAGAAAGAGCAAGATGCATGCTGAGTTGGGCAGGTTTGGGGCATGAATTTTGGGCAGAAGCTGTAGCCACGGCCAGTTATTTAAAGAACCGGTCACCGACCTCATTAGTGAAGGACCGTACACCATATGAGGCAGTGTTTGGGAAGAAGCTGAATTTGTCACATGTTCGGGTGTTCGGGTGTGACGCTTATGTTCATGTACCCAAGGAGAAAAGGGGTAAGCTTGACAATAAGTCTGAGAAGAACATATTCGTCGGGTATAAGGAAGGGGTCAAGGGCTATAAGCTGTGGAATCCAGAATCAAAGACCATTGTATACAGCAAGGATGTCGTCTTTCGCGAATCACAATCCCAGATTGGCACACAGAAAGTTGATGAGCCCAAAAAGGTGGTAGTGCTTGAAGAAAGTCCTAAAACTGAAACGGTGGAGATGATTTCACAAGGTACGCTAGTAGAGTCTGATTCAGAATCGGAGCAAGGGGACTTGGTTAATGAAGTCGAGGATGCAGATTCGGATGAAGACTCGGATACAGATAGCATGCCGGCTCTTAGGAGATCGACGCGGGAAAGAAAGGTACCACTTCGATACTCACTTAGTGCATTGAGTACGTTTCATGCTTTGAGCATTACCGGAGATGATCCTAATTCTGTAAAAGAGGCGAGATCCATGAATGATGCGAATCAGTGGGAGCTCGCAATGATAGATGAGATGCAGTCGCTTGATCATAATGAGACATGGAGTTTGTGTAAGTTGCCTAAGGATAGAAAGGCAATTGGGTGTAAATGGGTATTCAAGCGAAAGCTGAAATCGGATGGGACTGTAGAGAAGTACAAAGCTAGGCTTGTAGCCAAGGGGTATTCTCAGATCGATGGAGTTGACTATGACGAGATCTTCTCTCCCGTGGCGAAATTGACCTCGATACGGTTTGTTCTGTCCGTAGCAGCTGCATACGATCTTGAGGTGGAACAGATGGATGTAAAGACGGCTTTCCTTCATGGGGACTTGGAGGAGGAAATATATATGAGGCAACCAGAAGGCTTTCAAGTAAAGGGAAAGGAGAATCTGGTGTGCAAATTGAAAAAGTCATTATATGGGCTGAAGCAGTCACCGAGGATGTGGTACCAGAAGTTTGACATGTACATGCTCCAGCTTGATTTTGTGCGTTCAAATTCTGACCATTGTGTTTATGTGAAGAGGACGGGCGATCAGTTTGTCATTCTCACGCTATATGTGGATGATATGCTGTTGATCGGGAATAGTATGAAGATGGTGAGATCTGTGAAGAGTTTGTTGGCCAAGAAGTTTGAAATGAAAGACTTGGGGCCTGCAAATTTTATTTTGGGCATGCAGATTAGGAGGGACCGTGAGAAACGGAAGCTGTGGCTAGGGCAGGAGAAATACATCAAAGAAATATTGAAGAAATTCAATATGATAGACTGCAAGCCTGTTGGTACCCCTATACCTTTAGGGACCAAGCTATCTGCGGAACAATGTCCTAAAACGGGTGAAGAAGCTGAAGAGATGGCCCGAGTTCCATACGCGAGTGCAGTGGGTAGCTTGATGTATGCTATGGTGTACACACGTCCGGATATAGCCCAAGCAGTGGGAGTCTTGAGCCGATACATGTCTAACCCAGGTAGAGAACACTGGAATGCGATCAAAAGAGTTTTCAGGTATCTTCGTGGAACTTCGAATTTTTCTTTATGTTTTGAAGGTACATGGAATGGAAACATGCTTGATATCGTAGGCCATGTAGATGCTGATTGGGGTGGAGATATTGATAGTAGACGGTCCACTAGCGGGTATGTTTTCACATTGTTTGGGGCTGCATTGAGTTGGATGAGTAGAAGGCAAAGCGTGGTAGCACTCTCTTCTACGAAGGCTGAGTACATGGCTCTTACTCATGCTGGAAAAGAGGCCGTATGGTTACGGCGGTTGTGCTTGGAGCTTGGTTTTGAGCAAGGTGCCGTAGAGGTGAGATGTGATAATCAAGGAGCTATTTATTTAGCTAAGAATCCAGCATTTCACTCACGTACAAAGCACATTGATATACAATATCATTTCATCCAAGAAAAAGTGGAGAAGAAAGAGGTTCGGCTTGTAAAGGTCGACACGGTGAAAAATAGTTCAGACTTCCTTACTAAAGCCGTCACAGGTGCGAAGTTTGAATTGTGCTCTACTGCGATTGGGTTGAAGAAGAATGATATGGCAAAGGCTCTCATTTGCGAGAAGTATCCACCAAGTGGGAGAATGTTGGAGTTGGCGAATACTTCGGGGACCCTTGTTTCTCACACCGGGTATGCCCACGTGAGCTTAGGGAAACCAAAGTGTTATCCGACGACATGTGACCCATGCGCGCAGGATGCGGGGGTTCGGGGGCAGCGCCCCCGAAACCTCAACGGGTTTGGACTTTTATTTAAGTTAACCCGTATGTTATGGGCTTAATAGAGGTTTCGCTAGGTTTAGGTTTTTGGGCCCATTTAGGGCATATATATTTTGCTCGTTTTATGCTGATCATTGTAACGAGTTGAGAGGCTGTAAACCGAATATCATAGTGAAAATCTCTTGCAGGACGTAGCCCTATTCTGGGGTGAACCTGGGTAATCTCGTGCGTCATTCAATTTTCTTGATTTCTGTGTGATCGTTCTGATTCGGTGTGCGATAAATCCCATCAATGAGGCCATACGACCGATGGTGCCGGTCACTTAAAATCTATTCATGTTTAAACCCATTTCGGTTCGTTTTTAATTCTTTGATAACTTTTGCATCGGCATCAACTTACATAAGCATAAGGAATTTTTATTCGGGGTGCGTGGTTGTTTCCGTTAATCTGTTTTCTTCAATGTGTAGATTGATAAATAAGAAAAGATAGTTCCACAGTTGATGCTGATGCAAAAGTAGCATACCTGAGCGGTGCTCATATTTCCGAGAGGGAAATTGACGTGAATTAGCAATTTGATCATAAACTCCAATCATAGAAGAAAAGAGATTCGTAATTACTAAGGGGTTCTTGGAGAACTACCTAACTAAAGGAAACTTTCATGGTAAAAACCAGAGGTGAAAAACTACTACAAATGAATGATTGTGATAACAGTTTCATCCAGACTAAATCTTTCATCCATGATAACCCGTCTTCATATGTGGACTTTGATAATGCATCACAACGACTCTCAAATGCTCTACATTCTCGATGGATCAATGCCAAGATAGGGAGAAATAAGACTATCGAAATAGATAGCATGTTCGATAAGCTCCCCCTCTTCTATGGGATAATACTCCCAACTATGATCCTCCGGATTGAACAGAACCATCTGCTCGAATTGCCGAAATTCCATATGCTTAATATCATCCATAGACATCCTATATATCATCTTTACCTCCTTTGGCTCCAAATCCTGTATATCCATAAAAACCATATCCATATCCATCCGAAAAACAATTTTCCCACTCCTTGTGTAGGCCATGGGGGCCACCACAGGGGGGTGCATGTGATCAATGCTGAACCATTTTGTCCATGATCCTCCTCTCCGGTGCTGATTCATTATCCATGCCTCTACGTGACGACCATTACCTCCGTTGTATATGAACAAGCTGGCCCCGTGGATCCCGATTCCCGCTAAGACTATGTCCATATTGACTTCAGGGACCGGGAGCTCCCGATGGAATTTCTCCTCCGCCAAATCAAATGACATGATCACACCCTGCCTCCTGTGAGCGGCCCTATAGTCAACGAACCAGTGTATGCCCCCATTCCAATAAACTCCTGAACCGCCTACTTCGAGATGGCTTTCTTCCTGGAACTGGAACGGGACTTGTATACTTCTCCAGCAACCGGACTTGAGCGAAAATATTTCCAACTCCCAATTGTCATAACGGACAAAGCCCTCTACTATTTTGTAGTCATCAGATCGAGAGTCGTATCCGAATCCTACGAATCCAAAACTGGAACCGGGCAACTCCCTATAAATCCTGGTGGCAGGGTTATATATGAGAAATCTTTTGCCGCAGACACGCAAACATATCAAGCCATCGCAAGACCCCACGACATCGGGGACGCATAAAGGACAGTCCTTAGATTTACTATATGGACAATGAATATATGGACAATGAAGCTCTACCGGTTCGCAATGACGTCCGTCGCTAATGGCGCCTTCAAGAGCTTCAAAATCTATAGTCATGAGGGGTCTCCCGAGGATGTTGCTCTTGATGATTCCCTGATAAGGAATTGAGTCCCCTCCCTTTAGCCTCTGCAGATGTAACTGAGCAAAGCCCGGGTCGGATATTAAAGACTGCCAGCGTTTGCAGACGCATTTGAATAGCATCAAGGACTTGACCGGTAGCCTAGAGAGTATCTCGACCCAGATATCCTCGGGGAAACTTTCTGACATTGTTTCGGCAAACGGTCTGTTTATTGGCAGGTTTTGAGTGAATGATCTGTTTCTCAAGTCACCCAACCACAATTCTAAGCCAAAGAAGCTTTACTCAGATCAGAACAAGACGAGGGTCGATTGGGTCGGCAATTGCTGTAGATGGCCTCCTGGAGGTCCAAGGCCGTCGCAGGACCAGGGCGGAGGAGGGTTCGCTGGTGTGGACGGCGGTCGCACGTGGAGTCCAGCAGCGCCACCGGATATGGCGGGGTCGAGCGGCGGATGGGCGGAGGCAAGGCGAAGGAGAGATCGGGAGTGAGGTCATCACATGCAACCCTAGGCCGAATTTTCTTCAATATATAATATTGTCTCACTTTGTGCATTGCCCATAATGTCCTCGGGAGAAAAGCGTCAGCATCTTGGTATAGAAGGATAATAACGTACATCCATACTTTTTTAATTGATTGAATCACCTTTCGAAAACGTGGATCAATGTTCAACCAAAAGACAAAAGCATGAATGGATGAGTGAATCGAGAGAAGATTGTGTCTTTCTTGATTATTGGACAAGAAATATAAGCGAGAAGAAAATTAAAGATCCTACATGTAAAGATAAACAAGAAGATAAATTTGAACAAACATTGTTCTTTAAATGCTTAATGACTGTACAAATTACAATTCAAATATATCATTATTTAATTTACAGATAACAAACGGCTACAAAAACATTAAACTAGTTCTACTTGCTCCATGCAATTTAGCAATTCTTATTCACATGTCTGGGCTCTCGATTCCACCACCTAAAAGTTATGCTCCTTCCATAGACGGATATCTTTTTTAACGTCACACCAAATTAGTCGGTTCTACTTAATTGCTTCTCTAGCAACTGCATTTGAGGCATTTGTTTCCCATGCCTGATTAACATGTCTCTGACTTTATCAATTTCTGTAGTTTATATCCGACTTTATCGGTTCCATTACTTGGTAGTAATTCTGTATCTGTTTGTCGACAGTTATAACCCGATCGACCTTTTTATCAGTTAACTCCACTTTGTATGTCAACATTTCGTTCCAAGACTTGGTTATGTCTCCTATATTCCATGCCTGTTAAACTAATTTTGTTGTCAACTAACATAGTCTGCTTAGTAAAAGCTTTCAACATTTGACAAATCTTACCTTTGTCACCTCTAACTCGGTCTCTGTCGAACGAGATATTGATCAGGCCCCCTTTCAAAAGAATCAAATATTTTTTTGATATTCTTTTAAATATCCATAATCATGATCCACAAATTGAAGAGACGTGCATTCAATCATCGTATCTTTCATGTAAGTCTTTTAACTGGCATACTCTGCACGTTCCGTATGACTTCTTTCGAGAAGCCCCATGTGACACTCGCTAGAAAACTTATTTATTAGATGACATGTATTTAAGGCTCCTTTGTTTTGCAAATATGAGATATATTCAAATAGTAATTTTCTAGAAAAATGACGAGACTTAAGAATGAATTGGAAAACAATTTTAATCGTTTGGCAAGAAATTAATTGTCCTTTTAAAAATTACCAAAAACTTTGAATTTTTAATTATTTCATCTAAAGAGTGTTTATTTTTATTTTTATTTTTATTTTTATCTTGCTTCTTATTTTTCTATTTTTTCTTTCTCAACCGATCGTTGGCCACAGCTATTCGCCGAAGGTTCCACCTCGACAAATTCGGCAAGGTCGCAGAGGCTCGAGCTCGGCCGCATTTCCTTGCGCTGGGGAAGCTTAAGTGCGCCCGAGGTCGAGGAACTGACCTTGCCAGCCTTGGGCAAGTGGCTGCGGCAGGTTGTCGTGGCCATCAATCTATGAAGAAAACAAAGAAAACAAAAAAAAATGAAAATAAAAAATTACCAGGAATTTTATTCGAACTTTTTTAAAATTAATAAAAAGAAAATAAATGTAAAAGAGTTAAGGGAGGAAAATGAGGGAAAAAAAATTTCCTCTTTTTGGAGGAGTGTTTTTTTTCATGTGTGGAAAATATTTTTCTTAACTAGCTTATTTTTCGTGAATTCTCTTCCTGCTTAACCTGCTTACTAACTCTGTGCACTGCTTTAATCTGATACTATATATGACTAAAGCCAAATGCGGAAGATTAACAAACAATGAGGCGATAATAACTACAACCTCCAACCTACCACACGCGCGTAAGAAATAATGGTACGGCCTGCTTGGGTTTATCTTTATTCTTTACCCGTCTCTAATATATTTAACATTTACGCGTGAAGAGCACAAAGTTGAGCACATAAGACCAGGTTTTTATACGCAAACAAAATTTTAAAGATTCTCGCCAAATTTTTGTTCCCATTTTCAAAAGGTGGAATGGATCAAATCAGACCGTTCATTTTGATTTGAATAACCCGATTTGATCAATGGCACTCTTAATATTGAATTGACAGTGTTAGGGGATCCATTTCGGGAAACATATATACATAGCTACTGCTAGACCATTGGTTTTCCTCACATATCACAAACTAATTTCTAGGTGATTGGAGAACGTAGCTATTACTAAAATCCCACAACGTACACATCCCCATCTCCAACATCACGAAAACTCATTGCTCGTCGTCGTCGCCAGCACCACCATTACCATTGTTCAGGCTTCAGTGCTAGCGGGAAACGATATGGCATTGGACCCGTGACCAATCCTACATCAACCATCAAAACAGATACCAACTTCCTAAACTGAGCCTCTGGGAACTCCCGTGATCTTCCCACTCGGTAGTAAAATTCACAAAGCGCCCCATACCGTACCACGTGAGATGTGGGTAGCACAGTGCTGACGGCATTTTACTTATCTGAAAAACACAGAATAACATCACTGAGCCTGGGCTCAGCAACTAAAAGTCTAACATCATAACTGCTAAATGTTAATCTTAGAGCGCACACATCAGACACCATAGGACAGTTCATAAAAGGTAAACCAGGGGAAAACTTCAAGAATCTGAAGAACGATATGCACTATGGATTTCATGAATGCGTATATGTTCCCTCATCTTTACTGTTTTCATCTTTTTCCAAGCAGGGGGATGCATGATCGGCTACTTATTGGATATTCTAATCTATAACTGTTGAATCAAGGCTTGTGTACTCAATTTACTTGTTGTAGGCGCCGGGCCGAGTTCTAAAGAAGAGAAGTCTCTCTCTTCGTACTTTTTCTCATGTCATTCCAACTAGCAGATTTGCCGATTAAAAACAATAGCGCTTTTGATGGACTCAGATCAAACAAGCGTAGACATGGCCATTTGGGCCCGTGGACCCGAAACCGACCCGTTGACCGGGCCCACGGGCCCGAACCGGAACCGGAACCGGCCTTCAAGGGCCGGTTCCGGTTCCGGTTCCGGCCAAAAAAAAAAAAGGGCCCCCCCCTTGGGAAGAGCCGTTAGGCTCTTCCCCAACGGGCCGAGGACCGTTGGCCTCGGCCCGTTGCGAATTTTTCTTTTAAAAAAAAAACTCTATAAAAATCTCACAATCCATCTTTATTTTTCTCACAATTTCTCTCAATTCTCTCCAATATTCTCAAATATCAACTCTCAAGTCAAATTCTCTCGATCTGATATTCTCTCTGAATTCCGTCTCAATTCTTTGAATCAACTTTCCGATCAATTCTCTCAAAAAATGGCAAGTGGAAGCAGAAATACTAGAAAGGGAAAGAGCCCGATGGAGATGAGAGAATCCGATTTTCCTGTTCATGAATATGATCCTCGTGAATATGCATGTTGGGAAGACGACAATGTTCCTAATCCTGACGTCGAGCACGTTGCAACGCAAGAAAGTCTTTATCCTCCTACTGCCACTACCACTGGTGTCGAAGGATCGTCGATACCAAAAGAGCCGGCATGGAAGAGCCGAGAATCCGACTTATGGCTACACTTTGACAAAGTGTGGAATGAAAATGAAGGTAAATTTGATATAAGCTGTAAATATTGTCCGCAAAAATATAAACTTGGTAAAGGAGATGGCTATGGAATATTTCGTCGGCATTTGACGAAAAAACATCCAACGCAAGTGGGGATCGACACTAGCCAACAACAAATTTCTGGGTTCGCCAATCCTAACCCTCATCCTGTATTCCGTTTCACTAATGCACTTTATAAAGAAACATTAGCTGAATATGTTTCCCTTGAACATACTCCGTTTAATACTGGTGAAAATTTTAATTTTAGATATTTGGTAAGCACTGCGCTGGTTCCGCAAGCACCATCTGTTCCGAAAACTACTCTTAAACGGGAACTTAAACGAGTTTATAAAGATCGAAAAAATAAATTGAAAACGTTTTTTGAAGGATTCAAAGGACGTGTACATATAGGTAGTGATATTTGGAGTGATTCTTTGAATATTAATTCTTATATGGGTGTCACGTGCCATTGGATAGGTGATGATTGGGTTATTCAAAAAAGACTTCTTGCATTTCGAGTTTTTCCTGAAAGGCATACGGCCCATAATATTTATAGAATAATTAGACAAGTTTTAGAAGAATATGGTTTGATTAATAAAGTTTTTTCAATTGGTTTTGATAATGCCGCCGCAAATACTGCTTCCATTCCCGAGTTAGAAAAAATGTGTAAACCCTCTTTTGGCGGACAATTTTTTCACAATAGATGTGCTTGTCATGTTTTGAATTTATGTGTTCAAGATGGTTTACGAATTCTTGTAACTTCTCTCCACCCAATAAATAGTGCAATTAGATTTTTATGGAGCCGCCCTCAACTTATGAAAGCGTGGGGAAAATTTTGTAAAGAAAATAGGAGAATGGCAAGAAGGTTTCCAAAAGATATTCCGACTCGTTGGAATTCTACATACGAGATGCTTCTACAAACTTTTGATTACAAAGATTTATTATGTTCATTTATTTCAAATATTGTTCTCGATATTGCTTTACTTCCGCAACATTGGGACGTTTGTAAAAAAAATTTAGATTGTTTGAAAATTTTTAATGATGCTACTAAAACTTTATCTGGTATTTATTATCCTACTACGCATTTATTTTTAATAGAGTGCGTTAATATTGCTAATGTTTTTAATGCATATGAAAAAGATACTGACTTAGCTTCGAGTATTTTAGTAATGCGAGAAAAATGGTTGAATTATTATTTGAACATTCCTCTTGTCTATTTAGTTGGTATTGTTTTCGATCCACGTACTAAATTAGATGATTTATTAGATTATCTGACTGCTTATTATTATGATTGTTTACATTTGGATGAAGTAATAAATATTTCAATTATACAAGTAGATGTTAAAGAAGCTATAGTAGCATTATATAATGAATTTTGTAATAGATATGGTTTAAATGACAGTGGATATGAATCTGCCCAGCATATTGTCTCAAAAAGTGATGCGGGTATTTCACTACTTAGTAGAGGGTATAAAATGCTCAAGACTAGGCAAAAAAAAACATAAAGGGACTTCAACAGGTAGTATTTCCGAATTAGAAAACTATTTAACAATTTCTTTTGAGTTTAGTAATTCAGAAAACAACGCAGATTTCAAGATTCTTGAATGGTGGAAGAATCATTCAACTCAATTTCCAGTTCTCTCCCTCATCGCGAAACAAATATTAGCGACGCCTTCTTCAACAGTGGCGGTTGAACAAGCATTTAGTGCTGGAGGATTAATTTTGGACCCTCGCCGTTCAAGATTAAGTCCGAAAAGTGTGGAGTATCAAGCTTGTGTCGATGATTGGACAAAGGCTAAATTTCGCCAACAAGAGCTGGATCGAGAACACGAATTCTTCAGTGATGACTGTGGAGATACTACCACCACCACAACGGGTAGCGACGATTGACGATGAGGTAAGTTGGGGGTTACCAAAGGTAAGAGAACTACATGGGCTTTGATTCTTCTATCCCCCAAGAAGATATGTAGGCGCTTAATGATAATTCATTAAGTTCAAGCCCATTCATTCTCTCTTTTTTTTTCCAAATTTTATTACAATGTACAATTTAATTATAATTTGTAATTTATTAATTTTATTTTATTATTTTAAAAATAAAATTAAAAGTTCGGAACCGGAACCGGAACGGGAACCGGAACCGGCCGGTTCCACCTTTTGGCAGAACCGGAACTGCCGGTTCCTGAACCGGAACCGGCGTTTCCACGGAACCGGCCATGTCTAAACAAGCGTGAGCGTGATGGGTGCGCATGAAAACATTTCAAAATTTTCATTTCCCTACCAGATCGACTTCTGGCCGAGAAATTCGTTTGGTAAACTCACTTCTGAAGCAGAAATGCGTTTGGTAAAAAAATTGACTTTTGATCGGATTTTGAGAAGCTAAAAATTTTTACTTCTCAGCTCTAGAATCATTTCTTCTATCACACGAGCCTCGACCGAGCACCACCACCAGTCGTCGCCTGCCGCCGCCGTTGCTGCCACCGCTGCCGCCGGCGCCCATCGCCGGAGGCCACGGCTGCTGATCGTCGATTGCCGCCACGGCAGGTGACCTACTGCGGCGGCGACCGACGGCAACCACCAATGATTTTGTTAATAATATTTCAAAAATAGAAAGTTTCAAGCGTTACCAAACGAATTTCTTTGATCAGAAGTTAATCTGAATTAAAAATAGAAAAATCAACTTTTGCTTTTGAGGAGAAGTGGAGAAATCAATTTCTAATCAGAAGTTGAGAAGTTGGCCCAAAGTGTTACCATTCTTAATAACCAAATAAAAATAGAGGATAACCAGCTCCACTGCATGTGGGAGTGCGGTAGATTATAAGGATCTTATTGTGATCTCAGGATAATTTTTCACCTACCTAAACATAATAACTTCACAGGTTAAACTATCTTTTCCTTCAAGTGAAATCATACAAATACTTGGGATTTGTGACGTTGAGTGTCATGACCCGAGGGCATGAACTTGGTCTGAAGAGATTGAGAAGTACATTAACAATATCTTCGCTTGAAGAGTTTCATAATATCCCCACTTAGACAGGATCCTTATCTAAAAATGCATTGGCCTAATTTCTACGCATGATACGTGTTCTGAGGTACTTCACTTTGTGATATGAAGTAAGATAACCAACCTGATTTTCACATGAATTGAAGTCAATCATAGAAGAACGTGGGGTCCTTAACTACATCGAGATACTTGAAGGAGAGTCTTACTCAAGGAACAGAACAAACGTCCATGGTAAAACCAACGACGTAAAAAACTACTACGATGAATGTGTAACTTGTTCTATAATCATCGTGGCAAAATAGTTTCATCCGAAGTTAACCTTTCACACTGATCTGCGTCATGTCTTGGGACATTGCCGACCCTGTCGATGGATAACGTGCGTCTTTGTCTATAGACATCAATAATGTACGAGAACGACTCTTAAAAGAGCAAGATTTTTTATGGCTCACCATCTAGATAGGGAAAGACAAGAGTTTCCAAATAGATAGCATGTTCAATAACCCATCCCTCCCTATGGGATAATCCTTCCAACTATTATCCTCCAAATTGAACAGAATCATCTGTTCCACATCAATCTGAAGAACAATTTTTCTGCTACCTATTTACGTGAGAGGGATCTTCACAATGATGGGATTTATCGCAACCGAATCAGAACGATTAAATAGAGAATCAAGAAAAATTAGACGACGCACAGTTTACCCAGGTTCATCCCAGAATAGGGCTACGTCCTGCAAAGAGATTTCACTATGATATTCGGTTTATAGCCACTCAACTCGTTACAATGATCAACATAAACGAACAAAATATGTATGCCATAAACGGGCTCAAAACCTAAACCTAGCGAAACCTCTATTAAGCCCATAACATACGGGTTAACTTAAATAAAAGTCCAAACCCGTTGAGGTTTCGGGGGCGCTGCCCCCGAACCCCCGCTCACCAACGAGCGGGGCTGCCGTTTGCTGACTGGGCAACGGAAGTCCCGCCCGTTGACCGGGCAGCGGGACACCCGTGTCGGGGGCGCTGCCCCCGAACCCCCGCATCCCGCGCGTATGGGTCACATGTCGTCGGATAACACTTTGGTTTCCCTAAGCTCACGTGAGCGTACCCGGTGTGAGAAACAAGGGTCCACGAAGTATTCGCCAACTCCAACATTCTCCCACTTGGTGGATACTTCGCGCAAATGAGAGCCTTTCCAATATCATTCTTCTTCAATCCAATCGCAGTAGAGCACCATTCAAACTTCGCACCTGTGACAGCTTTAGTAAGGAAGTCTGAACTATTTTTTACCGTGCCGACCTTTACAAGCCGAACCTCTTTCTTCTCCACTTTTTATCGGATGAAATGATATTGTATATCAATGTGATTTGTGTGTGAGTGAAATGCTGGATTCTTAGCTAAATAAATAGCCCCTTGATTATCACATCTCACCTATACGGCATCTTGCTCAAAACCAAGCTCCAAGCACAACCGCCGTAACCATACGGCCTCTTTTCCAGCATGAGTAAGAGCCATGTACTCAGCCTCCGTAGAAGATAGCGCTACCACGCTTTGCCTTCTACTCATCCAACTCAATGCAGCCCCAAACAATGTGAAAACATACCCGCTAGTGGACCGTCTGCTATCAATATCTCCACCCCAATCAGCATCTACATGGCCTAAGATATCAAGCATGTTTTCATTCCCTGTGCCTTCAAAACATAAAGAAAAATTCGAAGTTCCACGAAAATACCTGAAAACTCTTTTGATCGCATTCCAGTGTTTTCTACCTGGGTTAGACATGTATCTGCTCAAGACTCCCATTGCTTGGGCTATATCCGGACGCATGCACATCATAGCATACATCAAGCTACCAACTGCACTTGCGTATGGAACTCGGGCCATCTCTTCAGCTTCTTCACTCGTTTTAGGACATTGTTCCGCAGATAGCTTGGTCCCTAAAGGTATAGGGGTACCAACAGGCTTGCAGTCTATCATATTGAATTTCTTCAATATTTCTTTGATGTATTTTTCCTGCCCTAGCCACAGCTTCCGTTTCTCACGGTCCTTCCTAATCTGCATGCCCAAAATAAAATTTCCAGGCCCCAAGTCTTTCATTTCGAACTTCTTGGCCAACAAACTCTTCACAGATCTCACCATCTTCACGCTATTCCTGATCAACAGCATGTCATCCACATATAGCGTGAGAATGACAAACTGATCGCCCGTTCTCTTTGTTGACACCTAAATTTTGATCAACTTTTTTTATTTATTTTTATTTTTATTTTTATTTTTATTTTTATTTTGAAAATTCATAGAAAATCCATAAAAAGTTGAAAAAATTGAAAAATTAATTTTGGTGACCTTAGCCAAGCTAAATGAACCATTTTGACCAAAAAAATAATTTTCATAATTTTCATTTTTTTATATATATTTTCGAAAAATACAAAAAAAAGAAAAAAAAGAAAAAGAAAACCAAGAAAATCAAGAAAAATAATATTTGAGGTCACAAAGATATATAAAAATAGTCGGTATTTTTATTTTTATTTTATCTATTTTCTAACCTCATAAATAGTAAAATTCAGGTTTGATTTCAGGTGTTCTCTGATCACCATAAAATTAAATTTGACAAAAATATTAGTAATGATTAAAAGGAAAAGGAGGGAAACATCATCATTTAAAAGGAAAAGGGGACTAATGATTTTGTCTTCTCTTTTTGTTATTTTATTTTATTTTTACTTTTTTTATTTTATTATTTTATTATTATTATATTTTTTTTTCTTTCTCTCTCTCTCTCTCTCCCCACTCCCTCTCTCCTTCCCGCTGCCTATTTATCTCCTCCCCCTCATCATCTCCCGACTCTTCTTCTCCCTCAACTCTCTCTCTTTCATTTTCGTTTTTTCCTCTCGCTCAGCTCGCCGCCCAGATCAAAAACCGTCCGGTTTTTCGGCCATAACTCTTTCGTTAGACATCGTATGCAAACGAGCCATATACCATTGGAAATCTTATTCTCTTGCCGTTCTAATGACATATCGTGAGCCCAATTTGGACCAGCCGTTTGTCCTGTAGAGCTGTTTGAAGGAGCAAAGGTCAGACTGATCAGACTTGAGTCCGCGGGTGCCAAATTGGATTTTCGGGTTTGTTTTGGGTTCAATCTTGGTAAGACCACCTCTCACTCCTTGTTAAGACATATATTATTGTGTTTTATGGTTTGAAGATGGATTATATTTGGATTTAAGGGCTGATCCCTTATTGTTTTGTTCGAAAAATCTGAACCGGTTCTGTCAAGGTGGTGCCGTGAACATTGTGAGTGATTCAAGGGCTTGCCTTGCTTCCAATATTCGATAAGATGTCTCTAGCACCTAAATTAGGAATCTAGCAAGCTGAGATTGTAGTCTAGTTGAGTTTTGGATGGGTTTTAATGGTTGAATTGAAGGAGTTTTCTGGGACAGATTCTGGTCATTGGGCGATTGAAAACCGTCCGGTTTTTCGGCCATAACTCTTTCGTTATGAACCGTATGGGAACGAGCCATATACTGTTAGAAAGCTTATTCTCTTGCCGTTCTAATGACATATCGTGAGTCCAATTTGGCCGAGCCATTTGTCCCGTAGAGCTGTTTGAAGGAGCAAAGGTCAGACTGATCAGACTTGAGTCCGCGAGGGCCAAATTGGATTTCCGAGCTTGTTTTGGGTTCAATCTTGGTAAGACCACCTCTCACTCCTTACATTTTACCTATTAGACCCAGAATCGGAAGGCCGAGCCTCCTGTTGGTGTCTAAATATTTGCTGTGTATTTACTTTATGTCATAGCATTTCTATATTTCGCATAAAAGACCCAGAATCGGAAGGCCGAGCCTCTTGTTGGTGTCTAGATATTTGCTGTGTATTTACTTTATGTCATAACATTTCTATATTTCGCATAAAAGACCCAGAATCGGAAGGCCGAGCCTCCTGTTGGTGTCTAAATATTTGTTGTGTATTTACTTTATGTCATAGCATTTCTATATTTCGCATAAAAGACCCAGAATCGGAAGGCTAAGCCTCCTATTGGCGTCCAAGGTGTTTTATTTATTTATTTTCTGTAAATTATATTGTGCTACCCCAGAATCGGAAGGCCGAGCCTCCTGCTGGTGGTTTATACCCCCCACACATTGTTGCACGAGCACCGACGGACTCCGACGTCGTAAAATTCACCGGATCCCATCTCCTTTGCTTATGTTTATGTTGTATAATGACTTAATATCTTCTTTATTTTTTGCATTGTGTTGCGTCCTATAAAAACAAAAATAAAAAAATGCTAGATCGGACGTCTGCAGATGAGCCACGTGTCGTGATTAGGTGATTTTCAGAATAAAAAAAAAAATTTCCAAAAAAATGAATTATTAAGGAAAAATTCAAAAAAAAAATTGAGAAAAATTGCAGAAAATTCCTAAAAAAAATTCTAAAAATTTTTTAAGGCTGAAAATGACAAAAAAATTGATTTGTTTCCATTTTTTGGATTTTCTCCCATTTAATCCAAAATAGCGATTTTACCCCTCAAAGGGTAAATCGTCTTTGATATTCCGATGAATTGTGGAAACTGCTTAGAATTTGGTGATGGGCCAGATAGGTGGCTAAACCTTATGTCTAAGATTTCCACATTTCATTCCCATTTTTAGAAAATGACGATTTTACCCCTTCGAATGGTAAATCGGTTTCTAAAATTCCAGAAAATCATGAAAATTGCAAAAAAAAAAATAGGAAATGGGTCAATTGAGTGACCAAACCTATTTTTGACATTGTTTTACTCCGGATTCATTCCGAAATGACGATTTTTCCCTTTTTAGGCAAATCGTCCCTTTTGTCTCAAAATTACGACTTTACCCCTGATGGGTAAAATCATGTCTAAATCATTCCTAAACTTGATTGATATTTATTTAGGCTAATAGAGCCTTATTAGGAGTGTCATGTTGATTTGATGTGATTATTTTACATATTTGGATTCATTGATTTGCGCATTTTATTATTGATTGTGATTGCTAGGATAGTCATTCCTATTTGCATAAATTCCTAGATTTAGGATTCGTACTCCACTCATCTGCATGAAATCTTAGGTAAGAAAATTCAGTCAACTTAGGTACCGAAAGGGCGTCAACTCTGACAGTTGACGTAACTAAGTCCCCGAACCCATTTCTCTGGTTATCGCAGAATTGAATAGAAACTCCCGACTATTCAATAGGGTGGTCCAATCATACCCTCCAAAAAATGATTGGTGGCGACTCCATGGCATGCACACTTAGCACATGTCACCAGACCACACTGAAGGTCGACTACGCATACCTCCGTTGCGATTTGGGTAACGGGCCTTGGGAGAGGCCCGCGTCCGACCAGACTGGACGGCCCATTAGCCCTCGAGAGCCCACATGCAACCTCGAGAGGGTCGCGACACTCTTCACATAAACACAATGGTCAGAATTTGAACGCACAAAATCAAGCTGGAGCATATACGTGTCAAACTTCTGATACCACATCATCGGTGACTGCTTCAGCCTAGATAAGGACTTTTTCAATTTGCACACCAGATTCTCCTTTCCCTTTACTTCAAAGCCTTCCGGTTGCCTCATGTATATCTCCTCCTCCAAGTCCCCATGAAGGAAAGCCGTCTTTACATCCATCTGTTCCACCTCAAGATCGTATGCAGCTGCTACGGACAGAACAAACCGTATCGAGGTCAATTTCGCCACGGGAGAGAAGATCTCATCATAGTCAACTCCCTCGATCTGAGAATACCCCTTGGCTACAAGCCTAGCCTTATACTTCTCTACAGTCCCATCCGGTTTCAATTTTCGCTTGAACACCCATTTGCACCCAATTGCCTTTCTATCCTTAGGCAACTTACACAGGCTCCATGTCTCATTATGATCAAGCGGCTGCATCTCATCTATCATTGCGAGCTCCCACTGATTCGCATCATCCATGGATCTCGCCTCTTTTACAGAACTAGGATCATCTCCGGTAATGCTCAAAGCATGAAACGCACTCAATGCACTAAGTGAGTATCGAAGCGGTACCTTTCTTTCCCGCGTCGATCTCCTAAGAGCAAGCATGCTATCTGTATCCGAGTCTTCATCTGAATCTGCATCCTCGACTTCATTAACCAAGTCTCCTTGCTCCGATTCTGAATCAGACTCTACTGGCGTAACTTGTGGAATCATCTCCACCGTTTCATCTTTAGGACTTTCTTCAAGCACTACCACTTTATCGGGCTCATCACCTTTCTGTGTGCCAATCTGAGATTGTGATTCACGAAAGACAACATCCCTGCTGTATACAATGGTCTTTGATTCTGGATTCCACAGCTTATAGCCATTGACCCCTTCCTTGTACCCAACAAATATATTCTTTTCAGACTTATTGTCAAGCTTACCCCGTTTCTCCTTGGGTATATGAACATATGCGTCACACCCAAACACATGAACATGTGACAGATTCGGCTTCTTCCCAAACGCTGCCTCATATGGTGTACGATCCTTCACTGATGAGGTCGGTGATTGATTCTTCAAATAACTGGCCGTGGCTACAGCTTCTGCCCAAAATTCGTGCCCCAAACCTGCCCAACTCAGCATGCATCTTGCCCTTTCTATGAGTGACCGGTTTAATCTTTCAGCCACACCATTCTGTTGAGGCGTATATGGGGTCGTTTTCTACCTTGCAATACCATTGTCCACACAAAACTGTTCGAACTTGTCCGAACAGAATTCACCTCCGTTATCTGTAAGAAGTATCTTGATTTTCCTGCCCAATTGATTTTCAACCAAAACCTTAAATTCTCGAAATTTTTAGAATACATCTGATTTACTTTAGATAAAATAAATCCAACTATATCTCAAAAAATCATCTATGAACGATACATAGTACCTGGATCCTCCAATAGATGGAGTCGGAGTAGGCCCGAAAACATCGCTATGAATCAGCTCAAGAACCTCTGTTGCTCTCGTACCGGTGTGTTGGAAGTTAACTCGGTTCTGTTTTCCATGGAGACAGTGTTCACAGAACCCGAAGCCCATAGAGCAATCTGGTACTCCTTCTACCATTTGACTCGAAGCTAAGGTAGACAGTCCCTTTTCACCGATATGCCCTAACCTCTGTGCCACAACATGGACGTATCATATCCATCTTCCTTGATCTTTTCAGAGACGAAACCACTACCAACAGTCACCGTTTCCCCCGAGCAGCTTGTACAATGTCCCATAACGGACTCCTCGTGCAATCACAATAGAACCCCGAGTCATCTTGCACGAATTCTTATCACAGCTGAAAGTAACCCCTGAATCAGCCATCGTACCGACTGATAACAGGTTTCTGCTCATCAAGGGTATGTGCATCACGTCTGGAAGAGTCTTCATTGTGCCATTACTCATCCTCAACTTCACCTTGCCACGCCCGACAATTTGAACTGTAGTATCATCTCCGAGCATGATATCTCCACCATTATATTGCTCATATTCACAAAACCAGTGTCTATGAGGTGTCATGTGGTATGAAGCACCGGTGTCGATCAACCAAATATCCTGGTCTGACTGTGTCATACATGTAGCAGCCAAATACATATCTCCTACATCGACCTCCTTCTTTCCCGAGGATGATTCAGCTTCTTTCTTAAAAACTGGCTTGTTTTTACAGCCCGCTTCACATGGCCCCACTCTTCACATCTCCAGCACTGTACCCTCCTCTCCCTACTCTTCGATCGCCCACGAGATTTGGATCTGGACCCTCTCCGATTTAGAGTCTTCTCTGCTGACCTACCCCTAACAGTCAGTGCCTCTCTACCAGAATTTCCTGACCCCTTTCTTCGTGTCTCCTATGATAACAAGGCCGAACACACGCTCTCATACGATAATTCTTTATCCCCACCACGGATCACCACAATCAGGTTATCCCATGAATCCGGCAGTGAACAGAGTAGTGTTATCGCCTTGTCATCATCTTGAAACTTAACACCGATTGATACGAGTTGACTAATCAACATGTTAAAGTTATACATATGTGCAGAAAACGAGTCGCCCTTATGCATCCGAAGATTATACAATTTTTTTTCTCAAAAACAGCTTATTAACCAACGACTTACTTTGATATAGCGACTCCAGTTTCTGCCATAAATCCCTGGCTGTAGGTTCGCTCATCACATTCGTCAGAATCGAGTCTGCGAGACAAAGCCGGATCAAGCCCTTTGCTTTCTGATCGATCCGATCCCAGTCCTCAATCTCCTTTGGATCCGCCTTTTTGGAAGTTGAATCGTCATTCTTCCTCGGTTCCTTGCCCGATTCCTTTATCACAATACCAGGCGTCGCAGCATCAGGCCTTTTTGTTACGATTGCCGACCAAAGATCTCGGTCACAAAGTAGATCCTCCATCTTCATCTTCCATAGATCGAACCGCGTCCCATCGAATTTTACGATCCCAATCCATGACCCTCCTGACATCTCAGATAAACCCTAATTCCTCGAACACAAGGCTCTGATACCAATTGATAGGATTTATCGCAACCGAATCAGAACGATCAAATAGAGAATCAAGAAAAATTAGACGACGCACAGTTTACCCAGGTTCACCCCAGAATAGGGCTACGTCCTGCAAAGAGATTTCACTATGATATTCGGTTTACAGCCACTCAACTCATTACAATGATCAGCATAAACGAGCAAAATATATATGCCCTAAACGGGCCCAAAACCTAAACCTAGCGAAACCTCTATTAAGCCCATAACATACGGGTTAACTTAAATAAAAGCCCCGCCCGCTGACCGGGCAGCCGGACACCGGTATCTGGGGCGCTGCCCCCGAACCCCCGCATCCCGCGCGTATGGGTCACATGTCGTCGGATACCACTTTGGCTTCCCTAAACTCACGTGGGCATACCCAGTGTGAGAAACAAGGGTCCCCGAAGTATTTGCCAACTCCAACACACAAGGGGGGGTCGTGCAATATTGGAAGGCAGGTATTCAATCAATTCTAAACCATTTTGTCCATGATCCCCCTCCTCTCCCATGCT
The DNA here is from genome assembly GCA_021437785.1 of Rhodomyrtus psidioides. Taxonomy (NCBI): domain Eukaryota; kingdom Viridiplantae; phylum Streptophyta; class Magnoliopsida; order Myrtales; family Myrtaceae; genus Rhodomyrtus; species Rhodomyrtus psidioides. The sequence continues at coordinate 7,017,191 of JAILYB010000027.1, read as the reverse complement.
CATCCGTTATCCATGCCTCCAGGCGAGGACCATGGCTACTGCTGTACATGAACATACTGGCCTCATTGATCCCAACTCCCACTAAAGTCATGTCTACATCGACTTCGGTGACCGAGAGCTCCTGGTGGAATCTCTCTTCCGACAAATCAAATGACATGATCACAGCCCCCTCTCTTGGCGTATGGAGAAACCAATAGTCAAAGATCCAGTCGACGACGCGCCAGTGAAAGGCCCCATTCCCATAAAATCCTGGGTCGGAAACTTCGAGATGGCTTTCTTCCTGGAACTGGACTTGTATCCTTCTCCAAGAACCAGCACCTCCCAATTTTCACCACCAATGACGCCCTCTACGACCCCATCTACTATTTTTAGTCGTGAAATCAAGAGTCCTATCAAAATCCACAGAGAGTTTCTCCAACAAAATCGGAACCGAGCAACTCCCTTTACTCCCTGGTGGTCGAGTTGTGTATGAGATAAATTCCAGGGACAGGTAAATATACCAAGCTATCGCAAGAGCCCACGACGCGGATTCTCATAGTGGAGTGATCGCACCACCACCGCCACCACCCAATCCTCGCCACCATGGTCGAGCGCCTCGTAGTTCATGGTCTCGAGGGGGCTGTAGCGGCTGCAGATGACAATTATCTGGCTAGAAATCAAATCCCCCGCCTTCAGCCTCCGCAGATGCTATGAGGTACCACCACGCGATCCTCCTTACTGCCGTTGAGCGCTTCGTAGTCTGTGGTCTCCATGGGGCAGATCTTGAAAATTCTCTGGCTCGAAAATATATCCCCTGCCTTCAGCCTTTGCAGATGCAACTTGACGAAGCTCATGTCAGAAATTAGAGACCGCAACCCTTTGGACATGCATTTGAATCGCATCAACGACTCGACAGGTAGCCTCAAATATATGTCGATAAAGATATCAATGGTGAAACATTCGCCCATTGTTTCGGCAAAAACTCTGTTCATTGGCAGGTTTTCAATCTTTTTTGCTGAGCAAGGCTCATACAAACAAGTGTTCAGCAAAAGTCACTAATTCTAAGTCGGAGAAGCTTGGTCTATATGGTAACGTTTCTGCTCCTGAGAACATTTTTGGAACAAAAACACTTTTTTTCTGTTTCCGTTCCTGGCAATGATTTTTGAGAACAGAAACGCGTTTGGTAACTGAAAAAAAAAATTATGTTCCCAAAACAAAAAAAAAAAACATGTTTGATAACAAAAAAAAATATTCTTAACTTTTTAATTTAACTAAGGGGACTATCTATATTAAAATTAAGATGTCTTTATCTTTTTAACTTACTAAATCAAATTAATTCTCATTTATTAAATTTATTAAATCAAATTAGACCAATATATATATATATATTTATAAGTAATTTATGCACTATTTATCAAATTACAATATGGACGAGATTCAACTATTAAAAAAAATAAAAATAAAAAAGACGAATTAGAATTAGACAACGAGAACACCAAGTATATTTTCTATAGATAGGAAAAATAACAATTATGAGTCATACGTAAATATTTTCAAGTAGCTAAAAATATGATTGCCTTTAAATGAGAACCTCTAGAAAAATAATAATTACACTTTGAGTGAAACTGGAGACTAAAACAAAAAAAAAATTGTGTCTTTTGGTCCTTTTATTCCAAATGTGCAATTTTGTTAACATGGAGACTAAAATTAAATGTAGGGTATCAAAGTCTCATGTCATGAATTTAAAAGTAAAAAAATTTGGCTAAAATGATTTAAAATGAAGATTTTTAGTCAATTTAGGATTATGCTCAATGAAGAGGCATGTGGTCCCAAACTGAATTTTTAAAACTTTAACAAGCCAAAATGAAAAGAGAATTGAAATAAAAATATGGACTATTTTGGCTACATTTTTCTGACCATGAATACTATTTTTGCTTATTTTCGGCTATTTTTATAATTAAAGTAAATCCAAAAATGTCAAAAATTATGAAAAATATTTTTTTTAATCCAAAATTGGTTCCTAAAGATAGGCCAAAGCTTCAAGATTGATTTTGTAATTTTACGAATTATTTTTATATTTTTAATTATTTTTTTAAATAAAATGATTAGAAATTACATGCCAATATCATGCAATAATAAAAGAGAAGAGAGTGTGTTCAAAAATAAAATTATTCCCAACTGTTTCTAAAAAAAATGTTCAAAATGTGTTTCTAAAAAGTATTCCAGAAACAAGTTTTTTTTTTGTTTCTTGTTTTTGCTCCAAAAGTGTTTTTGTTTCTCAAAAGTATTCATGGACTTTGGGAACACTTTTTTACCATACATGTTTCTGTTTCAAAAGTGTTCTGGGAATACTTTGGAAACAGAAATACTTTTTCTGGAGTGTTACGATACAGACCCTTACCATACAAACCCTTACTCAGTCTCAATTGGGTCGGCAATGGTCGCATGTGGCTTTCTCAAGGTCCAAGGACATCGCTGGACTTTGGCAGAGGGCGGCGGTTGAGTGTGGAGTGTAGGGGGTGCAACCAGAAAGGGTTTACCCGGAACCCGAATTAGCCCACCCGAAAAATAGGGTCGGGAATCGGTTCTTGCTCAAACTAGTCCGGGTACATGTTCCAATTTTGGGGAACCGATTGAAATCGGTTCGGTTCTCAGTTCTAGGTGAAGACCCACCGGACCGATTTTAGAACTAGTTTTTAGTTACTTTCAAAAAAAGAAACCCTAGTTTCGTCGCTTGCCCTTTTGTTGCTTTTGGTGGATTCAACTTTTATTTTTCATGTCAGGTTTGTTATTTTTAATTGATCATACTATTATTTATTATTATTTGTTGGATTGTTGCTTTTGGTATATTGTAATTTTTATTGCTCATTTCATCTATGCTCAATATTTTGATTATAAAAAAATGAAAATAGGTTCTCGGATATACCCTAGAACCCGATCAAAAAACAGCGTCGGTTCCAAAACAGGCTTCAAGACAAATAGGGTCAGTTCTTGGTTCCAAAAATTGAAAACCGGTTATAACATGGTTGGTTCCAGAGTCTAAGTCTGGAGCCGGCTCATGCTCACCCCTAGTAGAGTGCAGCAGCTAGGCGGAGTCACGGCGGAGGAAGAGAGAGCCGGTATGAGGTTATCAAATGGGCATATTTTTAACCCTAGACATCTGATTCTTTGCTACAGTCTCACCATGCGTATTGTCCATAATGTCCTCCTGAAAAAAGTGAGCCACTTTGGATGTTTTTGTTTCATGGAAAATCAAAAATTTTAAAAATATTTTTTTTAAATAAATACTTGTATCACTCATAAAAATAAATGAATGCAAAATATTTTCACCCCCATGAAAATAGTTAGGTATATATTATTAATGATAATGAAAATATTTTCCGTTAACTAATTTTTCCAAAAAATATAAGCATTCGTTTTTTGAAAAATATTTTCCAAAATTTAAAATTTCCGCGAAACAAACAAATGCTTTGTGAGCGAGTATTTGTATTTGATTAAACGAATAGTTATTAAGACATGAAGCTAGTTCAACGTGCCTCATGCAATTTAGCAATCCCAAATTCACATGTCAGGGGTCATGGATTCCTCCATCTAATGGTTAGACGCTCCTTCCCAATGGTTACTTCCTTTGACGTTACCTAAATTCGTCAGTTACAGTACTTGGTGATTACTTCTATAACGATTGCATCCGAATCAACTGATTCAACAGCCTGATTAATATATCTCTGACGGTTGCACCCATATCAATTTCTATAGGTTATATCCAACTTTATCAGTTCCACTACTTGGCAGTAATTCTATCTCCAGTTTGTCGACGGTACAACTTGGTATTTTATCATTTAACTCGATCTTCATTTATTAACGTTTCGCTCCAAGACTAGGTTATTTCGCCTATATTCCTTGTCGGCTAAAGCCAGTTTTATTACCATCTAACTGAGTTTGCCTATTAAATTACCTTTGTTGCTTGTCAATCGGTCTATGTGGACCAAGATGTCGATCAATTTTTATCAGGGTATGCCCCACTTTCAACAATGTCAAATAGTTTTCAATTCTTTTCAATATTCGTAATCATGATCTACAAATTGAATGATGTGCATTCAACCGTGGTACCCTTTATATCAAATCTTTTCACCATCAACACTCTTCATCATTTCCCTATATTTTCGTATCGAGAAGCCCTACATCACACTCGCCTAGAAAACCTATTTATTCATATGATATGTATCGAACTAAAGTTTGCAACTTTACCTTTTCTTCTCCACGACCTGAATCATCTTCGACCTTTCCACTCTCAAGCTTTTCCGCAGCACCCGCTACTCGAGCTTCAGCCCTCTCTCCTCGACATCCAGAAATGTTGTCTCTTAGTTTACCAGCCTTGGATAGGGCCGACTGACCAAATCATTCTCGGTCCTCATTTCGATAACCTCCCGTCTGCCTATCTTTGATCAGTTTTTTCCTCGCCTCACAAGGAGATCCTCCCTATCCATCGGGATTTCATCTTCAAACGAGTGTGGTCGAAAAATAAATTTATCGACTCATGAATTTTCCAGCATCCAATGAAAGATGTCCTTAGGGGTTCTCGAGGCTGAAGCCTCACATGCTGCCCATCTAGAAACAGGAAAGATTTGAATTGACTTCGAAACTCTGTTGCCTCAACTTGGATTTGAATTTTAGCTTGATAGGTTCCTTCTGCTCTTTTACTCTCCTGCAAACTGCTTACATCGCTGGAAAATAGACTTGGACGCTCAATGCACGTGTTTTGTCCATATTACTGCGCAGTTAAGATAAGAATAGTCCCCAAGTGTTTGATTAGGCCTTAATCCAAGCAGAAGAAACCAGGCATCATCGAGAGCATGGATGAGTTTCAGTGTGATTTGATAGGTGTGCACGATCTAGGCGGTCGCTGATCGAAATTTTTACTGTTAGTTCCAAGTTCTAATGTTAAGATGTCCCCAGAGCAGAATAAATATGATTCAACAAAATGGATGCAGGGATGACATTTTCTGTGACGTCTCAGGCTCGTCACCTATGAACACGTCCTATTCTTATCGTTATTATTATTTTCTATTTTCTTTTCTTGGCACACGGAAGCGCAAATTTTCCAATATCCCATGAATGATTTCTTCAATGGTTCTCGAGGCTGAAGCCTCACATTTTGCCCAACCGGAAACTAGCAAAGACTTGATTTGACTTTGGAAATCTATTGCCTTAACCTGGATTTGGAATTTTATTTCGGTAGGTTCCCTCTACTCTTTCTAGTCTCCTCCATAAAATTGATTCTTCCTTTGGGACCACTAAATATTGCTCTACCGGACTTTAGAGGCTGGTCAAAACTTGCATTTGCCTGACTTGTGCTCTCATGATCTTTCTTATGAGCTTTTATCGACCTTTTTTGGGGTAAGAACAGTAGGAGTGCCACAACTTTTATACGGAAATCACTTGAGTGCCATAACTTTTTTTTTATCACCTGAGTACCACAACTTTTAAAAATAGATCACTTGAGTGCCATTTGCTATTTGGGTCGCCGGAAAATCCGACGTGGCACTAAAATAATATAAAATCAACCCACGTGGCTCGCCGGAAAGTTGAATCAGCAATAAAAAGGAAACGACGTCGCATGTTTCGGAATGAACTTTTACAAAGTGGCCACTCAAGTACTAGATCTTTTTAAAAGTTCACTTAGGTTCCTCAAATTTTAAAAAGTAATCACTTAGGTTCTTTAATTTTTTAAAAGTGCTCACTTAGGTTCATTAATTTTGGAAAAGCGATCGCTTAGATTCACTTTAAGAACGTCGCACGCTTTCAGATTGAACTTTCACAAAGTGGTCACTTAAGTACTATATCTTTTTAAAAGTAGCCATTTAGATTCCTCAATTTTTGAAAAGTGATCACTTAGGTTCTTTAATTTTTTAAAAGCAATCACTTAGGTTCCTTAATTTTGAAAAAGTGATCACTTATGTTCAATTTAATAACGACACGTTGGACAAAAGAATTTCCACGTCACAATAAAATATTAAGTAGAAAGTCCACGTATGATGTTTGGCCGGAAGTGGCACTCAAGTTATCCATTTTGCTCCGATTTGATACTCAAGTGATTCAAAAAAAAGTTATGGCACTCAAGTGATCTCCATACAAAAGTTGTGGCACTCCTACTGTTCTTACCCCACCTTTTTTTGTGTAGGTCGACAGGTGCAAGGACCAGCTGACACTTCTTCGGAAAAAGGCAGACTCGGGAAGCTACACTTGGAATTAGCGACGCAAGCTATACATCATTGGAAAACAGACATAAAGACTCATTGTGACACCTAGCAGCTTTTCGACTTCGATTAGGCATTGACCAAGTAGAAGAAACCAGGCCCGCATCATCAAGAGCGTGGATGAGTTCGGGTGTGGGTTTGATAGGTTTGCGCAATGTTGGCAGTTGCCGATCGAGATTTTTTACTGCTAGGTTCAGGTTCTAATAAAAAGATGTCTTTAATTGCTAATGTCTTTAATTGCTAAGAGCGGAAGAAATCCAATTCAATAAAGTGGATGGAGGGATGACATTTTCGATCAGAGGTCGACGAATGTCGTTATTGGCGAGTTCGATCCCCAGTTTTTGTGCAGCCCATACGAAGTGAGGCATAGTTTATATATGCAGAAGAAGTGCGGTGACAAAATGGATGCATGATTGTGTAGAATTGTTGTTTTTTAACTAGAGTTCGAATTTCGCCGATATCGATGGATTCTATTTGTAAAATTTCCAATAATGAGAAATGCACGACGAATCTTTACGCAAAATGTAAGTGTTAACAAGAATTGAAAGGGCCACTTCTCATTAGCAGCAAACGAGGCAAATTTTTGCTCAGTCCCAAAAGTTCAGGAAAGTGCAGTTGTCAAGAAGTAGACATAATTCTTTTGAAGGCTACTTCTCATTAGCAGCCAATGAGGATGTCAGCACTATCAAATGCTTTTGAAGGCTTCTTCTCATTAGCAGCCAGTAAGGTGCTTTCGTACCACATTCCATTTTGGGTTTGGTATTGGTTTTAAGGGAGAAATGTTCAATTATGTGGGTAAGGACAACCATTCATTGGCTTTGCAATGCCCCGTGGAGAAACCAACCTGGACTTTATATCTCATCAAAACTCACAGTTTCGAGCAAAACCAAATTAAGAACTTAATCTAAATCACTGAAACTCTTGGTTCAAAATAATTTTTCATATTTAATACTCTCTTAAGTTCAAAGTACAAAAGCATCATATCCTATCGCATCATTAGTAAAGGAATAGTTCTGTCATTTATTTCTTCTCTCACCCCTTTCCATTAACCTAGCATGGAGATTGAAGATCCATCTCTAACCCAAATCATACCTAATGTTAGCTATAGACAACCCGAACGTTTCAGGACCATTTATCGCCTTTTCCTTAGAGTAGGGTCATGAATGTATGAGTGTCCCCAGTCCTTCAGTTCAACAATGTTAACAACATCATGCTAATAATCGAGGTAGAAACATAATCTGCACAAAGGGAAACTAAGCCATAATTAGGCTTCAACCAATTCAAAAATAAACTTTCCCCAGAACTCCAGAGCTTGCAGCACGCCCACAAGTAACTACAATTTACTTCCAAGACCACGAAATCCAAAATCTGCACCTTATTCTAATGATCAAAGTTTCTGGAAAAGAATAACAAAAACCATCCAAGAAACACAGTTTAGAAAGTAAGACGTGTCACAAGAATAATAATGCCCCTGGTACCATAAAGCCATCACCCAAGATTAGATTCTACCAGATATCTCCATATCTATAGCACCATAACATAAAACGCAAAAGTGAAACTAACTGAGGTCAAACTTCATTATCTATTAAGTTTATCATGGCACCAAAAAACCATATATTGAAAATATACCCAACTAAAAAACAAGAAGGAATTCTCACTTGGAAAAGGACAAACTTAGATAACACAGCTTAAGATCAAATCTACTGGGTGTAACAAACTATTCAGTTGTGTTGGGAATTAAGTCAAATTCATTAAGTGTTATCAGTGACCGTTCGACTCCCATGGCATAATTAGTATTCCGATGTAATTATGACTCCCATGGCATAATTAGTATTCCGATGTAATTATTGTTTTAGTAGACATAATTAGTTGAGTCTATCAGAAACCTTTTAGTATTCCGATGTAATTGTTGTTTTAGTCTTTTCACTTTCCTAGAGAGACTCAAGAGTCATGTTTTAAGCCTATAAATAGGTGAGTCTTGTAACCATTTCAATATGGGTGAATCGATTGTGAATACACTATATTGAAAAGCCACCTTCCGTCTCCTCTTCCTTGTGTGAACAAAGTTCCTTTGAGAGTGCTTATTGAGAGCCCCACAGTCGATTTATCCCATCAAATTGGTATCAGAGCTTCACGGTTTCGTGATTATGGCGTCAACAAGCAACCTTCCTTTTCAGTATCCAATCCTCACCAAAGAAAACTATGGCAAGTGGGCTTCCAGAATGAAAGCCATACTCGGCGCCCATAGTGTGTGGGATCTTGTCAACAATGGCTATGATGAGCCAGATGAAGATGTCGCGTTGACTCAGGCTCAGAGGAATGCGTTGGAGAAGACTCGTTCGAAAGATCAACTCGGGTTGTCAATCATCTTTCAAGCCTTAGATGATTCTATGTTCGAGAAAGTCTCGAATGCTACTACATCCAAGGAGGCATGGGAGATTCTTCAAACCACGCACCAAGGTGTTGAGAAAGTAAAGAAGATCCGCCTTCAAACTTTGAGAGGCGAGTTCGAGGTAATCCGTATGAAAGAATCTGAGTCGATTTCTGATTATTTCACAAGAGTTTTAGCTATTGTGAATCAGATGAAAAGGAATGGCGAAGATGTTCTTGATGTTCGTGTTGTCGAAAAAATCCTGCAATCATTGGATAAGAAGTTCGACCACATCGTTGTCGCTATCGAGGAATCGAAAGATGTCGATTCTATGACGGTCGATGAGCTCATGGGTTCGTTGCAAGCCCATGAAGAAAGACTGAAAAGAAACAAGTCTGAACCGGTGGAGGAAGTACTCCAATCTCGATTGAATATCCGAGATGACAAAGGCCAAAGAAGTGACCCTGTGCAAACTCGATGGGTCAATCAAGATCGTGACCGAGGACGCGGTAGAGGCCGTTTCCAAGGAAGAGGTCGTGGACGAAGCGGAGGAGATTTCGCCCGAAGCAATGAGTGCTTTCATAATCAAAGAAGTACACGTGGAAGAGGAAGAAACACAAATAGCCGGTATGATAAATCAAAGGTTCGATGTTATCGTTGTAATAAATGTGGCCATTATGCTTATGAGTGTTGGCAGAAAGAAAGTGCGGTGGCAGATGAAAAGGCAAACCTGGTGAATGATGGTGATCAAGTTCTTATGCTGGCATTTAAAGAAAATGCTGATGAAAAGAATGATACGTGGTACTTGGACACTGGAGCAAGCAACCACATGTGCGGCCGAAAGGAGATGTTCGTTGAAATGGATGAGACAGTAAAAGGAAAAGTCTCGTTCGGTGATAATTCTCAAATTCTTGTCGAAGGGAAAGGTACGATTTTAATTCGTCTGAAGAACGGAACACGTCAGTTTATTACTAACGTGTATTATGTGCCAAAGATGTCGAGCAATATTTTGAGTTTGGGACAGCTTCTTGAGAAAGGATTTACTGTCCAGATGAAAAATCTATGTCTTATGTTGAGAGATTGCAATAATAAGTTGATTGCGAATGTGAAGATGTCGAAGAATAGGATGTTCACTCTGAACATCAAAGATGATATGTCTACATGCCTTCAAGCATGTGTAGACAATCCTTCATGGCTATGGCATTTGAGGTTCGGTCATCTCAATTTTGGCGGACTCAATATGCTTTCTCGCAAGAAGATGGTGTATGGCTTACCGCATATTGATCACCCCGATCAATTATGTGAAGGATGTGTAATTGGCAAGCATTCTCGAGCAAGTTTTCCGAAGGAGTCGACTTATCGAGCGAAGAAGCCACTGGAGTTGATTCATTCTGATGTATGTGGTCCGATCACTCCTCAGTCGTACGGTAATCATCGCTACTTTGTTACGTTTATTGATGATTTTACTCGAAAGACTTGGGTGTTTTTCTTGAAAGAAAAATCAGAGGTGTTTGATACATTTAAGCACTTCAAGAAAATGGTTGAAAAGGAGAGTGGTTATTTTATCAAGTCTTTAAGAACTGATCGTGGAGGAGAATTTACTTCTGGAGAATTTAATCAATTCTGTGATTACCATGGCATTCGACGTTTCTTAACGGCGCCGTATTCCCCACAACAAAATGGTGTGGCTGAGCGAAAGAACAGAACCATTCTCGACATGGTTCGCAGTATGTTGAAAAGCAAAAATTTGTCAAAGGAGCTTTGGGGCGAAGCTGTCAGATGTGCAGTTTATCTGCAGAATCGATGTCCCACGCAAGGACTCGATGGTGTTACCCCAGAAGAAGCATGGAGCGGGAGAAAACCTACGGTTTCTCATTTAAGAATTTTTGGGAGTGTTGCGTATGCTCACGTACCCAACCAGAAAAGATCGAATTTGGAAGACAAGAGTAAAAAGCTCATTTTCATCGGGTATGATTCCTCATCAAAAGCTTACAAATTGTTTGATCCTGACACTTTGAAAGTATATGTAAGCAGAGATGTGAAATTTGATGAAGAAAGTTTGTGGGAGGAAAATCGACAACTTGTCAAAACCAGTCATGATAAATTTGTCGAAACCGTTCGTGATGATTCTGTCGAAATGGAGATTGAAGCTCATTCACCTTCTCCGATGTTCTCTCCATCATCGTCAGCTTCAACTTCAAATACTGTCGAAGAATCGCTAGCACCGAGATCTAGAAGACTTTCTGAAATTTATGAAGCTACCGATGAGCTTCACCTTATATGTCTTCTTGCAGATTGTGAACCACTTATTTTCGATGAAGCTGCCAAAGAAGAAAAATGGAGGAAAGCCATGGATGAAGAGATAGAAGCCATCGAAAAGAATAAAACGTGGCAACTCGCTGATCTTCCGAAGGACAAAAAGGCGATCGGTGTCAAATGGGTATACAAGGCCAAGAAGAACGAGAAAGGAGAAATCACTCGTTATAAGGCCAGACTTGTCGCAAAGGGCTACAAACAGAAAGCTGGGATCGACTATGACGAGGTATTTGCACCTGTCATCCGAATGGAAACCATCAGACTAATGATTTCCATTGCAGCTCAAAATCGGTGGCCAATCTATCAAATGGATGTCAAATCGACATTCCTGAATGGCGTTCTTGAAGAAGAAATTTATGTCGAACAACCCACTGGGTTTGTTGTGAAAGGTCATGAAGACAAAGTGCTGAGATTGAAGAAAGCTTTGTATGGGCTTAAGCAAGCTCCGAGAGCTTGGAACTCCAGAATCGATGCTTATTTCAAGGCAAATGGCTTCGTACAATGTCCGTACGAACATGCTCTCTACTTGAAGCATGAGAAAGGTGATGTTTTATTGGCATGTTTATACGTTGATGATCTTGTCTTCACAGGAAATAATTCTGGATTGATTGACACTTTTAAAGCATCGATGGTGAAAGAATTTGAAATGACAGATAATGGTTTGATGAGTTATTTTCTGGGTATCGAAGTGAAGCAAAATGAAGATGGGATTTTTATTTCCCAAAAAAGATATGCTGAAAATATCCTTGAGAAATTCAACATGAAGAATTGCACTTCGGTTAATACTCCAATGGATTGTGGTGCAAAACTGTCAAAGTTCGATGAAGGTGTCGATGTTGATTCAACATATTTTAGAAGCTTGATTGGAAGCTTAAGGTATTTGACCTGTACCAGACCAGATATCATGTACAGTGTCGGAATTGTGAGTCGATATATGGAGAATCCGAAGACATCTCATCTTAAGGCAGCAAAGAGGATACTTCGGTACATCAAAGGTACTATCTCTCTTGGCTTGTATTATTATCAATCTGAACTATTTCAACTCAGAGGTTATTCAGATAGTGATTATGGGGGAGATGTCGATGACCGAAAAAGCACTACGGGCTTTGTATTTTATTTGGGTGAAACTGCTTTTACATGGTCATCAAAGAAGCAATCCAGTGTTACTCTGTCGACATGTGAAGCGGAGTATGTTGCTGCATCATCGTGTGTTTGTCATGCGATATGGTTGAGAAAGTTGCTCAAAGAAATCCATATGGAGCAAAAGGATGCAACGGAGATTTTTGTTGATAATGTTTCTGCCATTGCTTTGGCGAAGAATCCAGTTTTTCATGAGAGGAGCAAGCATATCGATGTTCGATATCATTTTATTCGAGAACAAGTCAGCGACAAACAAATTGAAGTTGTGCACGTGAAGACCGGTGATCAAGTCGCAGATATTTTTACGAAACCTCTCAAGATCGAAGTGTTTCGGAAATTCAGAAGTTTACTTGGAATGATCGACGGAAGAGAATTTGGCTTAAGAGGGAGTTTTGTTGGGAATTAAGTCAAATTCATTAAGTGTTATCAGTGACCGTTCGACTCACATGGCATAATTAGTATTCCGATGTAATTATGACTCACATGGCATAATTAGTATTCCGATGTAATTATTGTTTTAGTAGACATAATTAGTTGAGTCTATCAGAAACCTTTTAGTATTCCGATGTAATTGTTGTTTTAGTCTTTTCACTTTCCTAGAGAGACTCAAGAGTCATGTTTTAAGCCTATAAATAGGTGAGTCTTGTAACCATTTCAATATGGGTGAATCGATTGTGAATACACTATATTGAAAAGCCACCTTCCGTCTCCTCTTCCTTGTGTGAACAAAGTTCCTTTGAGAGTGCTTGTTGAGAGCCCCACAGTCGATTTATCCCATCAAGTTGAACCTCCACTCCTCGTGTGACTGTAGCAAAGAATCTAAGCCAAGGCTACAATACAGTTCAACAATGTTAACACCATCATCCTGATAATCGAGGCAGAAAAATGTGGAGGTACAAACAGTTAATATTGCAGGTATTCTTGGATCAAAAACAGAAAATGCACAAGATAGAACGCTAAAACAATTTCCAATAATGTATCTGTTACATAAACATTGTGATAAAAACAGTTTCATCCGCGTCATGCAGGATATCACCATCACCAACCCTCCCTGTAGAACACTAAATCTTCTTTCTCAAAGCTGTTTTACCCATCTAAACTTCCAAACTGCTTAACTGTCCCGCTCTTTTCAAGGAATACATGTGTAAATATGTATACTGGAAACTGGAAATCAACACCAAACTTAAAAATGGACAGAAGATTAGTTCATTATGACCCAAGAAAAAAAATCATTCTACCAATGGAAACTAACGGTCATAATTACACTTCGAACAATTCAAAATAAAATTTCCCCCCAGAACTCCAGAGCTCGAAGCACATCCACAAGTACCAAAATTTACCCCCAAGATGAAGAAATCCATAATCTGCACCTTATTTTAATTATCTATTTTCTGAAAAAGAATGATGAAACCCGTCCAAGAAAAACTTTTTAGAAAGTATAATGTGTCAGCGGCTTCGTCACCAAAAAAGCCACAAGATTAAGAACGCCCCTACTCCCATTAAGCCATCACCCTAGATTAAATTCTACCAGATACCTCCATATCCATAGCACTATAACGTAAAACGCAAAAGTGAAACTATCTTAGGTCATCCTTCATTATCTACCAAGTCTACTATGGCATTAAAACACCATACATTTAAAATATACCTGACTAAAAAAACCGGGATTCTCACTGGAATAAGGACAAACTCAGATAACACAGTTTAAAATCAAATCTACTGGGTGTAACGAGCTATTCAGTTGAACCTCTAATCCTCCAATTGTTGTCCACTAAGAGGGTATATGTGCTTGAAGTTCATATATGAAAAATTAAGGTTGATAGACAAACCTGAAATCAATCGCAACCAAGTAATCTGTATGCAAATGAATGATCCGAGCCCAACGAAATAACGTTGTGTCCTTAAGACAAATTTGTCCCATCAACCGGTAGCCGAGGTTCTTGGACAATTGTCTCCCAGGATAGAACGAATCGCGTTCCTCTGAAGCAGTACTTCTTCAAAGGACTCCGGCGAACGCAACTTCTTGAAATAATCGCACAATATGGTGACAATGATGAATGAATGACGAACATAACAATTGTATCTAATGTTCGTATCTAATCCTTATGTATGTTACTCTTATTTGATGCGATGGTCAATGCTCTATTTATAGAGAGTGGGTCGAAGAGTTACGAAGACATATGGCTTCGTCGAAAGGGTTCGTCGACGAAAATGCATGATTTCATCGAAAGGATTCAATGAAACGTCACGAAGTCGTACGGTTTCATCGAAATGATTCGACGAAACGAAACAACTCTTCATTTCTATTACGAACCGAGACAACTCTTCATTTCTCATTCAACTTCATATGGGACTTTGAAATCAAAGTTCCAACACCAATAACTGTAGCAAAGAATCTAACCCAAGGCTACAGCACAGTTCAACAATGTTCACACCATCATCCTAACAATCGAGGCAGAAACATGTGGAGGTGCAAACAGTTAATATTGCAGGTATTCTTGATCATTCTAAAAAGTATTCCCAAAAGATATTCACTTACATCAAAAAACAGTCAATGTACAGGGTAAAAACACTAGAACTATTCCCATTAATGTATCTGTTATACGAACATTGTGATAAAAACGGTTTCAGCCGCATCATGTGGGATATCGCCATCACCAACCCTCTTCGTAGCTAATCTGCGTCTTCGTTTGATAATGCACACTAGATTCCCAATGTCTTACCGCCAAGATATGGAGACACAAGCGTTTCCAAATAGATAGCATGTTCGATAAGACCGTTCCCCTTCCTTACAAGACAATCCCTCCTAGTGTTATCCAACCGATTCAACAGAATCATCTGGTCCCTATTCATCAAAAGAACGACTTTCCCGCTCCTTGTGTACGCAAGGGGGAGATTCTCGCTCCTACTGTTGTCCAACGATATGGAATCCATGCTCAACCATTTTGTCCACGATCCGTGTTCGTCCATTATCCATGCCTCAATGCGAGGATCAAGGGTGCTACTGTGAATTAACAGACTGGCCCCGTGGATCCCGAGTCCCACTAAAGTCAGGTCAACATCGACTTCGGGGACCGGGAGCTCCCGGTGGAACCTCTCTTCCGACAAGTCAAATGACATGATCACACCTCTCTCTCTCTTAGCCTATTGTGAGCGACCCTATAGTCTACAAACAACTCACGCGGGCACCAATGTATGGCCCCATTCCAATAAACTCCCCGGGCGGGTACTCTAAGATGGGTTCCTTCTTGGAACTGGACTTGTACAGCGAAAATATTGCCACCTCCCAAATTTCATCATCGACAATCCCATCTACTATTTTGTAGTCATCAGATCGATAGTCATATCCAAATCCACGAAATGAATCAGTTTGTCCAACAAAATCGAAACCGGGAACCTCCCTATACTCTCTGGTGGTCGGATTGTATATGAAATATATGTTGGAGGTTAGGGTTTGAGATAGTAGAAAGGGTTTTGTCTGCTTAAAGTATTACACTAAGAGACGTCAAATTTAGAACGCTCAACAGTGTTACCTCCAGCGTAGGAAACCCTAGAGTTATATGCAAGCTACTGGGCTCCAGCCCATATGGACCCCAATAACCATGCTTTCACCTATTGGGCTTGTATGTAAACATATTATATGGATTATATCAATAATATATCCAACAATCTCCTCCTATGTTTACCATACAGTACAATCCAATACGGTGGTCAGTGTAATGTTCAAACAAATATGAATCATCCACATTCTGTCAAAGATAATCAACTCGGATCGATCTAAGAGTTTTAATAATAAATATTAAATTCAATCATCGTTAGCAGTCCAAATAGGTGAATCATCATTATCATGAATCTGTTCTAAGATCAGCATACCAAAATAAATCTATGAATCAGCTCACAACCAACATATGCATAATAGTCAAGTATAAGTAGGCCAATCAAAATAGTCGAAGGCCTTACAAATACAAGAAACAAGCATAATGCTGTTCACAACACATGACAGAAAATATAAGTCTTAAGTAAATGGACTCCATCAAAATGGGCATTTGCAGGAGATCTGTCAAGTCCCCCACACACTCTAAATTAATCAAGTTGGTCATCCTGGTCAGGATCCCACTCAATAAACTCTCCTACATCTCTTTCATCCCCTGTAGAATCTCAAATATGAATTTCATATTACCATGAATTCAATCATTTGAATAATCTACTAAAAGTGTCTAGTTCTACTAAAAGAACTTAGCACCATAACACCAGGCAGAGAGGAACATATATCGATGTCACAAAGTATCATAATATCATGTTCATAAGCATCAAGCCAGTTTCATAAATTATTAACAAGGCCTAAATATTTTGATTTATAAAGAGTCATCAACCCAAGTTTATTCGTAAAAGAATAACCATTGTATAGTTTCAAAGAACCAGACCAATAGTAAAGTCACTTACAGTAACTTAGTCATGTAATGTCAAGTTTCAATTAAGAACAAGATCAACAGGCTTCTTATGCAATCAACTATTTCAGTGTTCCAATTTGGAATGTCACGACTACTGATTCTTAAAGTCAAATAATCTCGCATCAAATTTGAAATGAGATCATTTAACCAAAAGATAGTCCAAACCTAGTTGGATTGTATCATCAAGTTTGGAATGACACAAGCTTCCCAGATAGAACCTTTGAATCAGGTTAAAGTCATCTTCATCAAGTTTGGAATGAGACAACTAACCCTTTTTCAGATTTATCAGCAGCCATAAACATCGATGAAACACATAAACTGTGCTTATCATTTTGGCCAACAAAAGAAGATTCGATAATTCAAAACACACAACAAGAATGTAAGTAAATTGTAAATAAGACTTGTCTACACAGTCTTCAACCTCATTTCCCCCCACTGTTTTGAATAATCGATCTTTAGGCAAACCTTTTGTGAGAGCCTCAGCCATGTTATCCTTCGATCTCACATCAACCAAGGTGATAACTCCTCGTTCTCTCAGATAATTCAATAACACATGTCTCAGTCTCACATGTCTTATCTTTGAATTAAAGAGAGCATTCTTGACGACTTGGACACTGCTTGATTATCACAGAACAGGCTTAAAGAATTAATCTTTAGCCGAGTCAAAGGAATATCCATAATCAGATTCTTCATCCACTCTGCCTCTTCGCCGGCTGAAGCTAAAGCAAAAAGTTTTGATTCCATAGACGACAATGCAATACAAGTCTGTCTTTTGGATTTCCAAGTAATAGCAGCTCCACCCAACGTGAATATATATCCACTTGTGGACTTACTATTTCTAATCTCTAATCACCATAAGGCATCAGAATATCCATCCACAGTTGAAGGAAAACCAGAGTAACATAGAACATAATCTTTAGTACCTTTAAGGTATCTCATCAGCCTACTGAGGGCATCACAATGCTCTTTACTAGGATTACTAGTGAAACGACTCAGCATACCAACTGTAAAAGCTATGTCAAGTCTAGTGCAACTCATAGCATACATAAGACTACCGATCAGTTTCGAGTACTTTAGCTAATCCACACTGGTCCCTTCATTGGGACTCAGTCTTTTATTATAATCACATGGTGTCTCAGTCGGTTTACACTCACTGTATCCCCAAGTAGAAAGTAGATGTTCAATATAATAAGTCTAGCTAAGGGAGATGAGTTGCCTTTCAAAGCTTACTTTCATTCCAAGAATGGTATTAGCAATACCAAGATCTTTCATGTCAAATTCTTTAGCTAAAGTAGCTTTTACGTCACTCACTATAGAATGATCGGTGCCAAGAATTAACATGTCATCAACATACAAGCAAATGATGACTATCTTATTTGACATAGAATGATGGTAAAGGCATTTATCTGAGTAACTAGACTGGAAGCCATAACTCTTTACCACTTTGTCAAACTTAAGATGCCACATCTTAGGTGCTTGTTTAAGACCATACAAAGATTTGTTCAATTTACAAACTTTGTCCTCAAGGCCTTTCATGACATACCCTTCCGGTTGTTTCATGTAAATTTTCTCATTTAACTCACCATTTAGGAAAGCTGTTTTTACATCCATTTGATGCACTACAAAGTGTTCAATAGATGCCAAAGCAAGAATAATTCTTATAGTTGATAGATGACACACATGTGAATAGACATCAAAATAGTCTATTCCACTCTACGTTTATAGCCTTTAGCTACTAAACGTGCTTTGTATCTGGCTATTGATCCATCGCTATTCAGTTTCTTCTTCAATACCCACTTACAGCCTATAGCCTTAGCCCATTTTGGCAAATTGACTAGTTGCCAAGTGTAGTTCTGTAGCAGAGAGCTAATTTCATCATCTATAGCTTCTGCCCAAAGTAGAGATTCCCTAGATCTCATTACTTCCTGATAGGAGAATAGATCATCCTCTAGATGGTAAGTAACAAAGTTTTGATCAAAACTTTTGGGAACTCTCTCTCTCTCTTATAGATACTCTAACCGGAACTGGTTTAATAGCCAGCTGTGTGGAATTAGTGCCAGAAGGACCTGCTTCGAATTCTACAGGAGACTCTGAAATCATATCTGTAGATCCATAAACATTCAAGCCATGATCTCTGAGAAACTTGTTCTCGAAGAATTCTGCATCTCTAGATTCTATCACTGTGTTAGTAGATAGATCCAAAAATCTATTTGCAGCACTATCTTCTGCACTACCTAGATATACACAAGTAATTGTTCTAGGTCCCACCTTAGGTCTTTTAGGATCTTGTATTCTAACGTAAGCAACACAGCCCCAAGTCTTAAGAGTATCACATCTACAATGATGTTAATGCCATATCTCATAAGGTGTCATAGATAACTTAGACTGCGGCAACCTGTTTAAGATGTGATTAGCAGTTAGAACTGCTTCACCCCAGTAGGAGGAAGGTATGCCAGCTATAAGTAACATGGAATTTAGCATTTCAGTTAACCTTCTATTTTTACGCTCGGCAACACCATTTGATTGGGGTGAGTAAGGAGCAGTGGTTTCAAGTATTATCCCCTCTGAAGCACAAAATTCCTTGAACCCTGTCATTGTACATTCACCTCCTCTATCACTCCTAAACCTCTTAATTTTCAAGTTGAGTTGATTTTCTACTCTAGATTTGAAAATCTTAAACTTTTCAAAAGCATCATCTTTCGATTTCAATAAATAAACATGACAATATCTAGAAAAATCGTCTATGAATGTTATGAAATACTTCCAACCACCTCTAGTAACGTAATTTCTAAAGTCGCAAAGGTCAAAATGTATTAGCTCAAGAAGTTGTGTGCTTTTAGAAACCGACTTAAAAGGTTTTCTAGTGATCTTAGCATGTGCACACACTTCACATTTGTCAAATCGAATAGAAGTATCCAATGGAATGTTGTGAGTTTTAGCTAGATGTTGCATTTTCCTATAGTTCACATGTCCAAGTCTGTTGTGTAACAACTTTGGATCAATCAAAGTAGAGCTCACATGATTTATGCTATCAGTATCTAAACCCAACCTATACATACCATTAACCATGAACGCACAACCGAAATAACATGAGTTAACTGATAAAGTTACTCTACCATTCATAGTTGAAAAGGACATACCAGTTTTATCAAGTAAACTCATAGAAATCAAATTCTTTTTCAGTAAAGGTACTACTCTAACATGTTTCAGAGTTAGTAATTTACCTGAAGAAAGCACCAAATTTGCAGTTCCAGTATGAGTCACCTCTACCTCACCACCATTGCAATTTTCCACGGTGCCTTTCACTTTCGTGACATCAGTGAGTAAGTTCTTGTCATTTGTAGCATGACAAGTAGCACCACTATCCAACCACCACTCAGAAGAGACACTGACCTTTCCATTCTTCATCATTTCAATGACGGCTTGAGGCTTAGACTCATTAACTAGCATATTAGCCTCATTTTGTAGTGTGTCGCTCTTTGGCTTCTTTGGTAGCTTACACTCTGTTGTCCAGTGACCTCACTTTCCACAGTTATGGCACTTGCCCTTCTTCTTCCTTTTGGAGATAGTCTTTTTGGCCTCTAACTGTGAAGAGGATTCACCTTTTGGTGACTTGGATTTTTTCTGAGGTCTATTGGAATGTGAAACAAAGTTGGCAACTGACGTCTGTTGACCTACTTGTTCCAAACAAAGTTGGCAACTGACTTTTGTTGACCTATTTGTTTCGGCAGATGGTTTGTTCATTGGGCAGGTTTTGCTAAGCGAGCCTTATGTGAACACTGTTCAGCAAAAAAGTCACTAATTCTAAGTCGAAAAGCTTACCCAGGTTGACGACGTCGATTGGGTTGCCAATTGCTGTAGGTGACTTTTTCTCGGGGTCCAAGACCGTCCCCGCCAGGACCGGGCGGAGGGAGGCTTGCTCGCATCGGCGGCAGTGGCGCGTGGAGTTCAGCAGCTGGGCGGAGGCAAGGCGGAGGAAGGGAGAGCGGGTATGGGGGTGATAGCAACCCTAATTTACCTCATTCGAATCATCCTCCGAGCAAAATAATTTCAAACTGTAATTCCAGCAAAGAATATAAATGGCATTTGGTAATTTTGTTTGTTTTTTTTTCTTCCTTTTTTGTCGTAATGATGCATATGTTAAGCTGAATTTGAACAAGTCAGTTGGGCCTCGGAACTGAGGAGAGCCCAGAGTAGAGTAGGTGGAGAAGTGGGCCAATCTGAAGGCTCCAAATGCCATCATTTTTTTCAAATAAGGGATTGAAGTTAATTTTATTTCAAAAAAAAAAAGCTTGAAGTGCTCTTTTTGTTTCAAACTAGGGCCTTAATAAGGATATTTTCGACTTTTTCCATTTTGTTATAATTGCCCCCAATTTTTTCCCTTTTTTCTTTCCTTTTCCCTATTTTTTTTTCTCTTCCCCTAACCGGCGGTCGTGGATTGGCCGTTCTCCCCGGCTACAGGCGAGAGCTAGCCTCGCTTGCGACCGCAACGGCTCACCTTGCCCAGCCCAGGCGAGGACCGACCTCGCGGCCACCAGTGAGGGGTCGCCTCGCACTGCCTAGAGTCGTGCCAATGTCATCTGCACCAGTTGGAGAACGGAGCCTTTGTTTGAGCCATGCTAGTATCATCCACACCAGCTAGAGCTTGCTCCAATCGAAGTAATCGACGGTGGTTGGATAATCTCATCGAAGAAATCGGGCCCGAGGGCGTACGATCCGGCAGGGGAGTCAGCGCACAAGTCAAGTGGGTCTGGGTAGGCGTCGGAGAGGGCAAAATCATGGGGGAGGAAGTGACCCGGCAGCTCGAGGTGGTAGAGACAAGAAGGCGTCGGAATGGCAGCAATGGGGATTGAGCCTAAAGGAGGGGTGGAATCATCATGAAAGCCCAAGGCCTTCATGATGGAGTCCAGTCCAGGGTCTTGAGCACGTCCCACTGGAGGACAGCAAAGCCATCCTCAGCGTCGCCCCTTGGCAAGGAGAATATCTCGACGGATTGTTAGACATGGGTCGACGGAGGTCGAAGACCGACGTGGACTCATAGCAGAGGAGCAGAGGAGTGCGGCGGCGGCGTTTTACTGTTGGGAAGTGACAAGAACTCTCATAGCTCGGCGAGATGTACCCATTTTTCCTTGTCCTCGGTCGATCGATTGTGGTGTGGTTTTTGGTGTTAGATATTTGAGCTTGAGTTTCTGTGTCTTGACTTATAAATGATGGTTTCGAAGGAGTGGATGAGGAGGAAGAGGCGGACAGGAGATAGTTTGGTGGAAATAGAGGGAACAGCGGGGTCGGGTTCTGACCCGACCCACAACCTAGTCTCTTTTTTTCTTTTTAATAAATAAATAGCTTTCTAAAAATGCAATTTGATCGTCGAACTTTCTGAAAATTACAATTTAGTCCTTGAACTTTCTAAAAATTATAATTTGATCCTCAAACTTTCTAAAAATTGCAATTCGATCCTTGAACTTTTTGAAAATTATAATTTGGTTCTCGAACTTTCTGAAAATTGTAATTTGGTCCTCAACCCTTCTAAAAGATTGTGTTTTGTCCCTATTCTTTTAGAAAATAACCCCGTAAAATTCCATATGTCTTGTAAATTCTCGTTACTTGATAGTTGTATCATGGATTATAAGTAATCCACCCCTTTTGGTTTCCGTATTCATTACAAAAACAATGGCACAATGGCAGCACAACGGTGGCGTACCCCCAAATTGCGAAGACAAAGGCTTAGAATGCAAAACTTAATTGTTTGCGATGTGAAATGGAGGCCATAACATGGGATGGGAGGGCCAAATTGAGTGACCATATCATCAATTTCGATGAGAATTTATAAGATGTCGCTTGGGCTGGTTACTACTTGAAAGAGCTCGACAAGATCGTCGCTTTTAGCGATAGTCTACCAAAAAGTCGAATGGACTTTCTTCATGCTCTCTGGGAGAGGAAGGTTGCCTAAAATATAACAAATTTCTTGAAGCCTTCATAAGAGAGGATATGAAGATTAAGGCGGACTCTTTCTGTAAGCACCATCTGGCGCAAGAGTACGCCTTGGCACAAGTCAAAGGAACTTGCTAAGGTCGTAGCCCTATGGGGGTATTGTAAACGAAGAGCTTCCTGAACGTTTCTATAAGACTCTGCCGGTCTATAAGCTAAAGATTGCCAGTTGAAGTGTTATTTCTTTTAAATGATGCCTAGCTGTGAGACCCATTGTCTTTTGACTTGAGGATTGTTCTATTTTCACGTGGTTCTTTACTAAGTTTTTTAATTGAACTTGTTTAATGGCTATTTTTATTTCGATAATGAATAATAAATTGCAGCTATTATAAATATTTTTTATCGTGGTTATTCTTTATGTGTTCAAGTGGGAATTCGATTAGTTTGTGTAACTATTTAAAGAACTCGATTTATATAAATAATTATATCAAAGATAATTTCAAATTGGGTTCTTTGGATGATGATTGGGAACATGTGAACTTTCGAATCTTAGGGCTTGTTGTGAGACTATTCGTTAATATAATTAGTTAGTATAAATTTTTATACATAAAAGTTAGGCATTAAAAGATTCTTGCAAATAGTGTATAAAGAATTTTGTGTTCTTATATAATGCCTTCAGCAACAAAAAACATCATAGCTGAGCTGAATAATGGTGAAAAGCTTAATGGTGAGAATTACAAGATATGGAGCATGAAAATCCCATATGTGATGGAGGAACATGAAGCACTAGAAACCCTGAACCAAGTCATGGATGAACCTGTAGAGGGCTCCACTGCACAGCATCGAAGAGACAGAGATGCTTTCACTGCTTGGAAAAGAAAAAACTCTCTTGCTTGTATTACGTTGCTAAGCAGCATGGAAAATGACATAATGAGAGAGTTTAGGCGATTTGATAATGCCAAGGATATGTGGGATGCATTATAGGCCAGGTTTGGTCAAACTTCGGTGACTAAACGTAGACAACTCACTATATGGTTCAACTCATATAAGATGCCTCACGGCCAGAATACAAAATAACATCTAAGGCAGATGTCAAACATGTTAAGTGAATTGTCTGATGCTAGATACATAATAACTGACGAGCAGCAAATACAAGCGGTTATACGCTCTTTGCCACAAAACTAGGAAAATATGAAGATCCACTTAACTCACAACGATAATATTGAAACTTTTTAGGATGCAATGCGACATCTAGAGCTGGAAGAGGACCGCCTCCTGGCGGCTAAACTACAAACAGATATTTATTATGCTGCTTCTAGCTCACATAGAGTTGTGGGCTCCAAGCGCAAGCATCCAGGTGATTTTAAAAAGTGGAAGGGCAAAGGAGCGGAATCTTCAGGGAAGAAACCTTAGATCAACCAACCAAAGAAAGGAAAGCATCATTTCAAAAAGAACATTTCAAGGGTGAAATGTTTTAATTATGGCAACAAATGGCACTTCGCTCGCGATTGTACTGAGTCGAAGAAGGTAGAAACCTTGTGTACACTTGTGAGTGTTTCTTATGTTTCTAGTTCGATCTTTTTAACTAAATCTCATCATTTGTGCATTATAGACTCAGGTGCCACAGACTATGTGACAAAGGACCGATGAGTCTTTATGGAATTTCGACAAGTTCTACTTAGAGCAAAGTAGATATATGTGGGAAATAACTCCAGTGCAGAGGTGAAAGGCATTGGCATCTGCCAATTGAGTATGCACGGTGGTCGCACTTAATCCTGCATGACGTACTATATGCTCCAGAAATTCTTCGAAATTTAGTTTCAGTATTGGTTTGGTCAAGCATGATTTTAATTTGAATTTCCATAGTAATGTTAATTTGTTTTTGGGAACAAGTCTATATAGTTCTGGTTATTTTCTAGATGGATTTATCGTTTTGGATGTTAACTATAGTGGTATTAATATCATTTATAATGATGTGAATATGTGGCATGCTAGACTCGGTCATATTAGCCAACAATGAATGAATAGATTAGCCAAAGATGGTTTATTGGGCGGTATTAAAAAAGTCGATTTGCCCATATGTAAGCATTTTCTAGCGGGAAAAATGACACGAAACCATTTGGAAAAAGGACCAGAGCTGAATTTCGATTGCAATTAATTCACTCTGACATCTATGGTCCAATGAATGTGAGAGCAAGGCATGGGTCCATTTACTTCATCACTTTTATAGATGATTATACTCGATTTGGATATGTCTATTTGATTTCTTATAAATCTGGAGTATTGTGTTGCTTTAAGAAGTTTATGATCTTAGTAGGAAACCAATTGGACAAGAAAATAAAAGCACTGAGATCCGATCGAGGTTAAGAATATCAGTCTGATTAGTTCAGAGATTTGTGTGATGAAAAGGGAATAGAAAGACAGTTGTCTATTCCATACACTCCTCAACAAAATGGTGTTGCAAATAGAAAAAATAAATCCCTATTGAAAATGGTTAAGTCTATGATGGCACAAGCTCATTTGCGAATCACCTTTTGGGGTGATGCTTTGTTAACAACATCCTATATACTTAACCGAGTGCTGTCTAAATTAGTTACTTCCACTCCATACAAATTATGGACGGGTAGAAAACTCAATTTGAGTTTCATGAAATATTGGGGCTATCCAGCCTACACTCACGAATCGTCCCACAAATATGGAAAATTGGGTCCTAGAGGCAAGAAGAGCATCTTAATAAGATACTCGAAAAACTCAAAATGATATGTATTCATAGGTGAGCAGGAAGGTCGGAATGAAACTAAATTTGAATCATGAGATGTTACATTCTCATAAAATGAGTTTCCTAAAAAGGGCAAAATAGGTGAAGAAAATTTCCTATTTGAGACATTAGATAATGAAGCATGTAGAAGCAATGTGAGAAGTGGGGAATTTATTTTGAACCAGTCTCAATTGCAATCACTTGATGAGGCAATGCCATCGTTATCTAGTTCGAATGGGAGCGTAATGGAGAATGAAGTACCTAGGGTACAATCTTCTCCACAGCGAACAAGTCGTAAAAGCATTCCCTGTCGACGCTTTGAGATTGAAAGGGAAGCTTTCGTGGTCGCTCCACAAGTTGAAAATGAGCCAAGGAATGTAATTGAGGCTCTATCTTGCCCCGAAAAGGAAGAGTGGATACATGCAATAGAAGAAGAGATGAAGTCAATAAGATCAAATCAAGTTTGGGAACTATTGATCTTCCAAAAGGATGCGAAGCCATTGGGAACAAATGGGTTCTCAAAACAAAAAGAAAGGCTGATGGCTCAATTGAAAAATATAAGGCTCACCTCGTGGCGAAAGGGTATAATCAACATGAAGGAATTAATCATGAGGAAATTTTTTCCCGTGTAGTAAGATTTACCTCAATTCGCCTTATGTTGGCAGTAGTGGCAAGTATAGATCTTGAATTACATCAAATGAATGTAATTGATTTTCTCAATGGATAATTAGAAGAATTGTATATGCAACAACTCATTGGGTTTGTTATATAAGCCAAGAACAAAATATATGTCGACTTTTGAAATCGATATATGGCCTTAAAGAGCCTTCAAGGCAATGATACATACACGTATCATATGATTTTACATTGATTGATGAGGATCATTGCATGTATATCAAAAGACCCAAAGAACATTTTCTGATCTTATCATATATGTTGATGATATCCTTATTGCCAGAAATAATATGAAGTTTGTTCAAACAATCAATAATTGGTTATTGTCCAATTTTGAAATGAAAGATATGAGTGAAGCTGCATATATTCTTGAAGTTAAGATTTCAAGAGATCGTTCAAAAATGTTATTGTCTCTTTCACAAGAGACGTACGTAAATAAAGTCCTTCAACGATTCCTTATGCAGGATTGTAAACCCATTGACACTTCTATTATCAAGGGCGAAAGCTTGAGCCACAGATTGTGTCCTAAGACTCCACAAGGACGGGAACATATGAAAAATGTTCCATGTGCTAGTGTTTTTGGGAGCTTAACGTACGCTATGATGTGTGCAAGGTCTGACATTTGTCATGCTAGTGGAATGGTGAGTAGGTACCAATCCAATCCAGGTCAAGCACATTGGACTGACATTAAGAGAATCTTGAGGTATTTGAAGGGTACTGCAGATTATTCACTGATTTACCAAGGAAAAGATATGCATCTTGAGGGCTATACCGACGTTGATAGGGTAGGAGATTTAGATGCAAAAAATTCTACCTCTGAGCCTATGCAGTGGCGCAATATCTTGGAGTAGTAAAAAACAAACATATATAGCATTATCGACAATGGAAACTGAGTTTGTGGCCCTGTCAGCAGCAGTACAAGAGGGAGTTTAGCTCAAGAGATTTTTGGATCATCTAGATGTTGCTGAGGATTCTGCTAGATCTTTATTGGTTAATTGCGATAGCCAAGCAGCGATAACTTACACCAAGGATCCTAAATTTCATTGCAAGACTAAACATATAGATACCGAGTATAATTTTGTGAAAGACATGGTTGAACGAAAGGTTGTGAACGTCTAGTATACATATCTACGCACAGTATGGTAGCAGATCCAATGACCAAGCCGATTCCTAGAGATGTTTTTTCTCGGTCATGTAAAGTCTTTGGGACCACGTAGAAATTGATGTATTGGATATTTGTATTTCTTTTTCCTTAAATTTCACAATAAATGATATTTGTTATCATTTTTTATGCCTATGAGTTTACTTAACTTTTATGCATTTTAATGCTTAGTGCATTACATTGAGAAAGTATGTCGGACAGACGAAAGATTAGCTCACTCACACGAGCAATCGCCTTTATTTGATGCATGAAGAATAGAGATGAGACGTTTTCAAGCTTATTATCTAGGCATAATTGAGAGCTCAAGCCTGAAATTCTTCATGTCATCCTAACAGGAGTGTTAGGATGTAGTCATAATAAGATATACTCGAAAGTGAAGCAATTATATATTTCACTTTATATGTCTTTGATGCCAGATGTCAGTTCTGATGGATTTTTTTTTAAAGGAGTAGATGTGTGAACTCAAGTTAGATATATGAAATATTTGAACTATCATATGTACGGTATTACATGTAGAGACATACGCTCCATGAGAAGGGAGAAAATATCGTAATATGTATTTCATATTACGTATGCATGAGACGACCAAAAGGAGTTCTTTTCATCCTTCCCTCACGATACTACTTCGCTAGGGATCCCATTTCCGTACCGACCCAAGATATGCTTATATGCATGAGACGACCAAAAGGAGTTGGTAAGAGTATTGATCTCAACTCTATAGCCATGTGAGACTCTTGAGGATAAGAGTTCCTCAGTTAAGTGCCCTCATGACTCTGACCTATTCTTGAAATTTCTATTCAGTGTTTGCTATCTTAGATTGTTGCCAATGATCATGAGTTTGATTCGATCTAATAGGACATTTCTAGAAAAGTGGGCTGAACTGAGATTGAGAGGTTTGAAAGAAGAGAAAGATAAATTAATTTTGATGTCATATTCAATCTTTGTATTCACAGGTCGATCAATTATGATCATTTGAGTTTAATCATAATTGTGGATACAATGTAATTGTATATGAGTACTCAAAGAGATCAAGTGAGATATGATGTAAATGTGGCTGATTGATCTAAGGTACAATATACTAGATCTATTCTAAATAATAATGCCCAATGTGAGTTGCGATATATTCCGAACAGATATATGACAATGAGCTCTCAGAGTATACTGGTCGCACGGATTATTTGCCCATATGAACTTTGCAATGAGAAAGGAGATATGGATATTTGGCTTTTTATCGGCGAGTGGGAGATATTGGATTTGATTGCGCCAATAAAAGGGCAAATCGATCTTTGCCAAAATCACATTAATGGATTGACAATTAAAGGATTTTGTTTCCTATTCTATAAACGGAAAAATAGCATATGGCATATCTTCTGGAATTGAACGTCATTTGTTCATTATTCACGTTCTCCAAAATTCTCTCAACTCAAAAGGCTACAAAGAACAAATGATCGATGGATCGCTTTTCTCTCCTGCGTTTTCGGGGCATCTAATCTGTGAAGATCGAGGTATGTCAATTATTCGTGATATGCTTCATAGATTAGTGATACAAGTTTGATTATAGGGCTTGATGATCTGGTACAATTGATACGTAAACGTACGTATACGGTGGTTTGATTGATCTTTGGTTATGATCCACAATTAGCATTTATGGGTGTGTAGATCTATATTATTCCACTTCGTTTATAGATCTCGGTTAGTTTTTTAGTCTTTTTACCCAACAACTTGGAATAAGCGACGCAAGCTATACATCATTGGAAAATAGACTTGAAGAGTTGTTGTGATACCTAGCTTGCAATTTTTCGAGTTCGATTAGGGATTGAACCAAGCAGAAGAAACCAGGTCCGCATCATCGAGAGCGTGAACGAGTTCGGGTGTGGGTTTAATAGGACTGCGCAATCTCGATTTGTAAGATTTCTAATAATGCGAAATGCACGATAAATCTTTATGCAAAATACAAGTGTGGATAAGAATCAAGAGGGCTACTTCCCAATGAGGTAAAGTTTTGCTCAGTCCCAGAATTTCAAGAAACATAATTCATTCCCAGAGAAGAAGTTATTGTCCTGATTCAAAAAAGTATCAATGCCACGGAAAGGATAACGCGAAGCAGATTACTGATGATTGGTGTTTTGTTTTCATATGTAGGATGTGTGACCACTATCAAATGCTTTCGAAGGCTACTTCTCATTGGCTGCCAAGAGGTGCTTCGTATCACATTGCAGCAGGGCCGACTAAGTAATAACATATCTTCTTTTGGGTTCTGTTTATTGGTTCAAGGGAGAAGGGCTCAGTTATGTGGGCAAGGACAACCGTTCATTGACTTTGCAATCCTTCATGGACAATCCAACCTAGAGTTATCCCATCAGAACTCAACAGTTTCGAGCAAAAGAAAATTAAGAACTAAAGCCACTGAAAATATTGGTTCAGAATAGCTTTTAATACTATATCTATGGACGTAAAACAATCAGGCATAATCTAAGAAGTATGAACACAACATATGGACAGAAGCATCATATTCTATCGCATAACGAAGTACTAATAAAGGAATAGTTCGGCCCATTTATTTCTTCTTGCACCCCTTTCCATTAAACTAGCATGGACATTGAAGATCCATCACTAACCCAAACCAATACCTACCGTTAGTTATAGACAATCTGCATGCCTCATCTCTTTGGTTTCTCACTATTTTCAGGATGATTCATTGCCTTGTCCTTAGATTAGGGTCGTGAAAGTTTTGAGTATCCCCTGTACTACAGTCGTTAGAATATGCGAGAACAGGCGTTGGTTTAACTAGATTATAGTAGTAGCCAAAAAGACCAGAAAATTTTTCTCTCCTAAGTCCTTCACAGGCCCTTCAAGAATCTTCCACCAGGTTTATTGTTCACAGGCAAATTGCGTGAGCAGGAGATACGCAATTCAGGTGGTGAGGCATGAACAAACCTCCACAGAATCCCTACTTCAGACATTTTGAGACACCCCAAGGCCACTCGAGCATCGCACCACTACTTGGCAGTGGTGTATGCCATGACCTCGTAATGGCAGGAATTAAGTATATTCAGCTGACCAATTCAAATAGTAAAACATCGTCCGTTTCAATTGGCAGACGAGTAAAGCACTACTATGCAGTACATTGTGAATCCACTTCACTAAATTAAGCTTATGGTCTTATTAACTGATTTTCTTTCTTCAAACCGTTTTACCCATCTAAACTTCCCAACTGCTTAGCTGTCACGTTAGGAATACATACCTATACACATGTATACTGGAAACGGGAAATCAACACCAAACTTAAAAATAGACAGAAGACAGTTCATTATGACCCAAGAGAAAAACAAATCATTCTACCACTGGAAGCTAGCGGTCATAATTAGACTTCGAACAATTCAAATGAAAATTCTCCGCAAAACTCCGGACCTCGCGCAACGGCCACAAGCACTAAAATTTACTTCCAAGATTAGAAATCCACAATCTGCACCTTATTTTAATTACCTATTTGCTGGAAAAGAATGATGAAACCCGTCCAAGAAACACATTTTAGAAAGTAACATGTGTCAATGGCTTCGTCACCAAAAAAGGTGCAAGAATAATAAGAATGCCCCCCAGTCCCATTCATAGTTGTCAAGGCGTCGCCTAGGCGACAAGGCAACCTCAGGCGACCAAGGCGCCCTGTCGCCTTGCTAGTTCTCCTCAAGGCGGGTGTCTTGGTCGCCTAGGCGTCGCCTTGTGGACGCCTTGGGCGCCTTGGACGCCTTGGGCGCCTTGTTGGTTCTCCTCAAGGCGGGCGCCTTGGTCGCTTAGGCGTCGCCTTGTGGACGCCTTGGGCGCCTTGAGAAGTACAAATATTAAAAGTTATTTATTTTTAATAATCTTTCATGCATCTATTTACTACATTAAAAGTTATTTATTTTTAATAATCTTTCATGTATATATTTGCTCTGTTGAATCATGAATGTAAGTTTTGAAGTACAAATATAAAATATACAATTATACATATATATTTAAAAATTTAGCTACATTGTCACCTTGCGGACGACTAGGCGGGCGCCTAATCGCCTAGGCATTTTAGAGGCCTCTGCTCGCCTTGTTGCCTTAACAACTATGGTCCCATTAAGCCATCACCCTAGATTAAATTCTACCATATACCTCCATCTCCATAGCACTATAACGTAAAACGCAAAAGTGAAACTATCTTAGGTCATCCTTCATTATCTACTAAGTCTACTATGACATTAAAACACCATACATTTAAAATATACCCGACTAAAAAGAAACGGGATTCCCACAGGAATAAGGACAAACTTAGATAACACAGTTCAAAATCAAATCTGCTGGGTGTAACAAGCTATTCACTTGAACCTCTAATCCTCGCATGATTGTAGCAAAGAATCTAACCAAGGCTACAGTACAGTTCAACAATGTTCACAACATCATCCTAATAATCGAGGCAGAATGAGGAGGCACAAACAGTTAATATTGCAAGTATTCTTGACCAACCTAAGAAGTATTCCCAAAAGACATCCACTCACATAAAAAACAGACAACGCACAAGATAAAGCACTAAAACTATTTCCATTAAGGTATCTGTCATATAAACATTTGTAAGCTGCGATTCTAGTCCGTACGCAGCAACCTAAGATCATCACGTATAGATACACGAATCACAGATTCATAGAGTTAAAGAATTGACACACATTGTAGTGGAACCGTCGTTCTTGATGCGGAATTGCGACGATCCGATACTCAAGAGCTTCTCCTCTATGAACCCCATTTATCACTGGCTTCAATGAGACGGCCCTTCACTGTCGTTTCTGACGATTTCTATATGTGAGGTTATGTGGACATTAGGGTTTAGAGGAGGGACTTACGCACTATTTATAGAGAATGAAACCTATCCCCTCATCAAAGATTAGGTTTATCTCAGCCCATACTATCCAGCCCCATATCCGACTAAAATAGGAAACTGTATATATCTTACATTTACTAGACCAATCAATAATTACAGAAATAATTAATAAAGCCCACAATAGAATATATCCAAATTAGAATATATATTCTAACATTCTCCCACTTGGGCGAAATTAATTGTAACTGTATTGTATATGCGCATTTTAATATTGGTCTAGAGATAATTCCCAATAGTCAATCCGATCCCATAAAGCCTCAAGCACCGAACCATGCCAGTAATTGCATCAGAAGACACAGAGCCATCCACGATCACAAATGCTCTTAACTCTACTGATATGGATTTGATATTGTAGTATGGCAATCGGATAACATCTCAAATAATAAAGACACCTTATATGTTATCTTCCTTGTCAGTCACCATTCTTTCACTTTATGTGTCACGAAACCGAAAGTGTCACGAGAGAACATCTTTACGGTTCCAACGAACCAACATATGTCTAACCTTTATAGTTAACTATACTTTACGTGTAACAAGACATATGCCTTTGGCTAAAATAACTAAATGCCCCAGCCATCACTCAAGGTTTATACGATACCTTAAGATTTTCAACTGATATATGTATTTAACTCCCCTTAATCATTAAAACTTTATTGCATGCAATGGAGTTGATACATATCTATATGTTACAAAATGTAACAAACACAGATGTAAACTTTATTAGAGCAAATATCGAATGCAGCTCCCACTGAACAGCAGCATCTCATGATGCTTACTCAACCCGTCAATTAACACGTCATATCAGCATCCCACGATACTTTTATATTTGCGACATGTCATCTAAATGTGTATGGGAAGAGACCTTAAGTTAGTGAGTCTGCAGCATTATCATCTGTGTAATAAGCTCTACTGTAGTGTCACCCTTTTATCTGTTACCTTTATGGTCAAAACCTTGACCGCCAGATGCTCAGACCCCTTAAACCTCTGCTGTTGTTAATGAATAATACTGCAGAGTTATAGTCACAATATAACTGTATGGGTCTATTCATAAAATTAAATACGACCAACTCTTTAATGAGATTCCGGAGCCAAATAACCTGAATAGTAGATGAAAAGCATACCACAAACTCCGCTTTCTTAATCGATGATTACATAGATTTTTGTTCACGCTTTTCTGTAATACTGTACTTTTCTTTAGACATATAAATGTCTATAGTTGTCAACTTCACATCATCCTGACAGTTAACAAAGCTAAAACCCGAATGCCTTACTAGCTGCAGGTCCTGAATATGTCTGTAAATTAGCATACAGTATTTTATCCTCTTTAAGTACCTCAAAATTTTCTTAGTAATCACCCAGTGAACATGTCTAGGATTTAACCAACACATTACAAGAATGATCCATACGAATCTCAATGCCTAGGACAAAACACTTTATATCAAGATCAATCACGTAAAAAATGCTTCAACAATATCTACCTCATCTTATGAATAATTCAAGAAAATTCCTTTTAAGCAAGATATCGTCTGCATAGAACACAAGGAAAATAAATTCCTCCCACTGATCTTGTAGTATATATATTAATTTACTTTGTTCTTGACAAAACAGGATAAAGCTACAATACTATGAGACTTCAAGCCACAATTGTCTAAAAGCTTACTTGAAGCCATAAAATAGACTTTTCAGTCTAGAATACCTATAAACATGATCAAACTTTATTCCATGGCATTTATATGGGATTCCTCTCTCTTTACGCACAAATTTATCCAAATCATCTGCTGCAAAACCTTCGGGTTACATAAAAAGACTACCTCGAAGTATCCAATTAAAAAGAAGTTTAAATATCTGTATAATAAAGCTCCTTATAATAATGAGCTATTAATACCTTAATCACTCCGAAAAAACTATTTATGAGAGACTGAATAAAAATTATTTTAAGTCAACTCATTCTTTACGAGTGAAAAATTTGGCTACTAATCTGTTTTAAACTTCTCAAACGAAACACTAATCAAAATGTAATTGGATATAATAAGGTAGACAAAAACTTTCATCTGAAATCCCTTTAAGTTTTACAAACTCAATTGCAGCAGATGGACTTGTGACATTGAGGCATGCTAATAAGCTTTTTAAACACTGTATGTTTTATAGTCTGCATCTCATTTACCATGCACTCAACCACAGTTCTAATTATGAACAAGAAATAGCGATTGTATAAATTACTAGATCAATCACATAGTTAATTTTGTAGTCATGCTCTTCTGGATAGACTATACAATGTGACTTGGTACAGCTGATCGTCTTTGCCTGATAGATCTTTTAGGTAGAGCTACTTTAACCTTTATTCTGCGCTTGTAGGGTTTGATAAACTTCATCATGTATTATCTTAATAACAAGAACCTGAACCCCAACAGAATTGAAACGTAACTTAGAATTCTCCATGAGCATCTGTATAGGCAAAAATAATGACACAATGGTCCCTACCACACCATTACCTTTAATAGTCTGTGAGCAACTACCTTTATTCGGCTATATCAAGCTCCAGCAATTTAGCTATCTATAATTCCACAATTCTTGTTCCTCCTTTAGGATGATAAATCAATACCCCTTTAGATGATATGGGTAAGGCACGAAATAAAACTGAGTGGTTCTGGAGTCCAACTTATCCAATGTTGGATTATGTAACTTTATTTCTGCATGAACACCTCAAACTTTAATATGGTTCAAACTAGGTTAACGTCCAGTCCATGATTCAAAAGAAGTCAATGAAATATTTTGATAGAAGAATAAAGGGTTATTTTCAAAGTTTTACCCTACAGAAAAAACATATAAATTGATTTTATAGATCATACTCTTCATCATATCCGTATGGTGTGATTTTGCCTTTCGGCCACACCTTTCTATTGAGGAGTATCGGACACAAAACCACAACCCAGAATCCTCTCAAGTATTTGGTAAATGCCTCTTTAAGCTATCCAGCATTGCCATGTCAACCATGATATTCACCACCTTAGTCAAAACTGACAACTTTTTTTATATATAATAAATTTATCGACTATAGTAAAAAATATGTTGAACTTGTCACGAAAATTAAACTTTTCTTCAACCAAGTACGAAAACATATAGAGAAAAATCATCATTTAAATGTGATAAAAAAACTCTACACAATATTACCATATATGATCCACTTATACCAGTATAAACGACCTTCAATAGGTCATAACTATTGACTACAGTTTCACCCTTTATCTTAGTTATCTTATATCTGCTTCAATCTACGCATGTGTCTAGGTCACTTTCAAGAGTGAACAGAATGCTTTTATCTGTCTTTCCACTCTCTCTCTTTACTGATGTGACCAATAAATATATTCTATAATGCGCATGATTGTTCCTTAGGCAGAGATCTTTTGCAAACAACGTTTCAGCTGTATAGGTGACGTATAATTTATTGGGAGATAAACATAATCTGTACAATCCATTGGACATAGAGTAGTAACCAACTTTATTTTAAAAAAAATAGTAATTGTTTTATTTGAAATCTCAAAAAAAGGAGTAACTACACATGTCCATACTTGATACGGAAAATAAATTCCGTCTTTAAGAAGAGTACATAAAATATGTTTCATAATGTCACAATAAAACCAAAATCCGGAATGACATTCCCATCAATTTAACGTCAACTTTATAGTTGTTTCCATAATGAGCTTGATTCAACCTGATTTGGTACCTTTCAGTTTATGAATTCCTATATGGTAAACGCAACACAATATGTCGCACCACTATCTAGCCATCACATAACCAGATGAAGCCTAAGTTAGAATGAATTCACAAACAAATACCAAAAAATCATTACTTTATGCTCATACTTAGATAACCAAGTCTTTGTATTAACTGTAGTCTTTCTTTATGTGAACTTTCTTCTTGTAAAAGAAGTAGCAATCAACATCCTTTTCAAAGGATGCTTTTCATGGATCCAAATCATCAGAATGACCGGTGGATTAATATAATACTTTATGAGTATGATTTTAGAACTGTTCAAAATACAATTTCATCAACTTTAAGACGTAATCTTTAATCTTAATAGAACCATTACACTTGATGTTGAGGACTCATTGTAGATATTTACCACTCTTAATAATAAATGAGATATAATTTCGAAGCCTCTGAGGTTTCCTTTACTTACTTAGCAGTGCAGTTAACTGGCAGAAAACACTTTTCAAGTGTTCTTTAGTAGACCGCTTCATATCAAATAAGCGAATTCGATCACTCTTTACCCAATAAGCACACAATGCTCTTGAAAGTTTTCACCAATGAAAGTGAGAACTACGGGTCTTTCTTGACAAGAGTAATCCAAGTATTTGCCAGTTCTTTGTAAACAGATAATCCTCATTCAGTTCTCAATAAGTCTTAATTCTAACAGAGTTGCCGTTCACAGAAACGGTGACTAAAAATAATCATTTTTTTTTAATTAGCATAATGCAAATTTCACTTGAGAGATACATACATCATCATATAATCACCTTTGGGCAGAAAACATGACATGCAGTTGTATACTCCCTACATTACAGCGGCCATGAGAATTTATTTCAATCTTCGTTAATCACCACCTTTGGGTGTATGACAGCACTTAGACTAATCAATCCTCAATCATATGCTGTATTGTAACCCTCCATGCAAGAATACACAATTACCTCCTTTGGGAGTATAACTACGCACTAAAACAGAAGACATCGCAATATTATTTAACATGTTTCTTATAAAACTCAACCAAGCGTGCCGCTTTGGCGGTCACAACCCAATTGAATTTACCTGAAATTGGGATGCAACTTTATATTTCACATCCACTATATGCATGTAATTTCAGAAATTGGGGCAATCATGTTCAAAATTACATGCTTTGCTAATTTTCATCGATACCTCAATAATTCATGTCAAACCATAAACATGAAATTGATATAAAAAAAAAAATTCCACATAATTCCATGTGATACTTTCATGTAATCATGTACCTGTATTTCACAAATCCTTACAGAAATACCAGAAAATACTTCAAAAATACCCCAAAATACCCTTGTATTTGGCGTTCTGTATGTATTTCCATCCATAAAAATACCAAACATGAAAAATAAATGTACCGAGCATGAGCATACGAGCACGCAGGTACCTGGAACATCCTCATCGGAGTACCCACGCGCCCTCACGCGGCGCTTGTAGCCTCGGCGCGTGAGCTTCACGCGCTGCCACGTGCAGTGCACTTGTTCAATGCCTCAGCCGGTCTTCGAACCGGTCCGACCAATCTAACCGGTCTGACCGCTGTCTTAAACCGTTTTAGCGAACCGGGTCGAGCGGATCCGGTCGAACCAGTCAACGTCCGGTCTGATCGGACAGTCCGAGTCAACGGTCAACCATCCGAGTCGGGTCAACAGGTCGGGTCGGGTCAACGAGTCGGGTCGGGTTTGCCCGGCTGAGATGACGTCAACTCTTATGTGTCGCGCACGTGCGGGGTCCAGAGTCAGCGCGTGAAGCGCGTGAGGCGCGTGGCCGCCACGCGCCCGATAGCCACCGGCAAGTGGCGGCTCGTCCGGAGGCTGCTGGTGGCAATCTTTACATGGTTTTGGTCGTCTCGTCGAGCCCTTTCCGAATATATAATTTTCTTTGAATTTCGATAAAAATAAAATTTCGAAAATACACCGGGAACGCGATTCGTGACCTAATACGCGCAGGCTCTGATACCACATGTAAGCTGTGATTCTAATCCGTACACAGCAACCCAAGATCATCACTTATAGATACACGAATCACAGATTCATAGAGTTAAAGAATTGACACACCTTGTAGTGGAACCGTCGTTCTTGATGCGGAATTGCGACGATCCGAGCTTCTCCTCTATGAACCCCCCTTTATCACTGGCTTCAATGAGACGGCCCCTCATTGTCGTTTCTAACGATTTCTATATGTGAGGTTATGTGGACATTAGGGTTTAGAGGAGGGACTTAAGCACTATTTATAGAGAATGAAACATATCCCCTCATCAAAGATTAGGTTTATCTCAGTCCATAATATCCAGCCCCATATCCGACTAGAATAGGAAACTATATATATCTTACATTTACTAGACCAATCAATAATTACAGAAACAATTAATAAAGCCCACAATAGAATATATCCAAATTAGAATATATATTCTAACAACATTGTGATAAAAACAGTTTCATCCGCGCCATGCGGGATATCGCCATCACCAAACCTCTTGGTAGATAATGTACATCTTCGTTCGATAATGCACTCTAGATTTCTGATGTCTCACCGCCAAGATATGGAGACACAAGTGTTTCCAAATAGATAGCATGTTTGGTACGGCCATCCCCCCTCCTTACGGGATAATCCATCCCACTGTTATCCAACGGATTGAACAGAATCATCTGGTCCCTATTCATCGAAAGAACGACTTTCCCGTTCCTTGTGTACGCGAGGGGGAGTTTCTCGCTCCTACTGTTATCCAACGGTATGGAATCCATGTTGAACCATTTTTTCCACGATCCTCCCATATCCATTATCCATGCCTCGATGCGAGCATCAAGGGTGTTGCTGTATAAGAACAGACTGGCCACGTGGATCCCGAGTCCCACTAAAGTCAAATCCACATCGACTTCAAGGACTGGGAGCTCCCGGTGGAATCTCCTTCCAACATATCAAATGACATGATCCCACCTCTTTCTCTTAGGCTATTGTGAGTGACCCTATAGTCTACGAACAACTCATGGGGGCACCAGTGTATGGCCCCGTTCCAATAAACTCATTGTTCGTGTACTGTGTGACGGGTTCCTTCTCGGTACTGGACTTGTATTGTTCTCCAGGAACCAGACTTCAGCGAAAATATTGACACCTCCCAAATTTCATCATTGACAACCCCGTGTACTATTTTGTAGTCATCAGATCGAGAGTCATATCCAAATACACGTAATGAAGCAATTTCTCTAACAAAATTGGAACCGGGCACCTCCCTATACTCCCTGGTGGTCGGATTGTATATGATAAATATTCTGAGGACATGTAAACATACCAAGCCATCGCAGGACCCCACCACGCAGGGCTTCCAGAGAAGATCGATGGTATGAGGAACCGCTACCACCCGATCCTCGCAACCGCGGTCGAGCGCCTCGTAATCTACGGTCTCGAGGGGGCCGTATTTGGTGCTAATGACGATCCTCTGGCTAGGAATCATATCCCCTGCCTTCAGCCTCTGCAGATGCGACTTGACAAATCTCCGGTCAGAAATTAGATCGGAAATTAGAGACCGCCACTGTTTGGACACGTATTTGAACCGCATCAGCGACTTGGCCGGTAGCCTCGAGAATATGTCGATGAAGATATCCTCAGTGAAATTTTCGCCCATTTGTTTCGGCAAATGGTCTGTTCATTGGGCAAGTTTTGCTAAGGAAGCATCATGTGAACACTGTTCAGGCTCAGGTTGACGACGTCGATTGGGTCACTGTGACGCCCTGAAAATTCGCCTTTTGTAATTGAACTGAATTTGATAAAGATGAGTGAAATTGAATTTCAATCAATATGAAATTTGGATCGCAAGGTATTAAGGGACGAATTTTGGACAGTTCTTGAGATGCTAGTCATTTGGTTTAGGCTCCGTAATTTCTAGTCGTTACGATTTAGGATTCAGTTCCTCGCGCCCGAGCCTAACTTGTGAATTACCAAAATACCCTCCACCCAGCGTACCAATTTCATTTCAGTCCTGAACTATCCAAAGACAATTTTGCCCTTCAATAATTCAAATCGTGGGCCCCACATGTCAAATCCCACCAACCCATCACCATCAAGTCAACACCCAACTACCATTCAACCCTCTCTTATCTCCCTCTACTCTCCCACGCCCTCTCTTCTCTGCTCTCTCTCTCTCCCACGTCTGTTTCCCCTCTCACTGTTGCCGAAGGAGAACCGGCCGAGCTCTTACTTCCTCCTCATAATTTGCGTCGCCGGCCACCAACTCTAACCCCCAGCCCTTCCTCCGTCGTCACCCTGACTGGTCCCGATCGCCGTTCACCGCCGGACAGCCACGAGAGGGCTCGAGAAGCTGGTGCCCTATTCTGGCCTCCACTGTCCCGAGAGCTCCAGCCCGTTCCCCGGCCGTTTAGGATGCCGCCGCCACCCCGCGTACCCCACCGATGACCACCACCCTCCTAACCACCACCTTGACCCAGCCACACCGATCGTCGAGCACCGGAACTGCCGCGAGCTGGCCACGAACTCGCGGTGCCCTGTTTAGGCCCCGAGCGAGATCTGCCGGCTCCCACCACCATTTAGCCGTTCACCGCCGCTCACCTCCACCTCCTACGTCCTCCTCGAACCCCTCCCTAGTTTCCTTGAGCACATGGAAGCCAACCGCCGCACGTGGAGGAGCTAGAAGATAGCCCAGGCCGACCTCCCATGTTTCAACGTTGTGATTACCCTGTTTCGATCGGTTTTCTCCAGCCACCGTTCGGCCGTCTCCAGCCACCCTCCACCGCCCATTTCCAGTCCCGACGGTCGTC
The DNA here is from genome assembly GCA_021437785.1 of Rhodomyrtus psidioides. Classification (NCBI taxonomy): domain Eukaryota; kingdom Viridiplantae; phylum Streptophyta; class Magnoliopsida; order Myrtales; family Myrtaceae; genus Rhodomyrtus; species Rhodomyrtus psidioides. Next base: position 6,976,711 of record JAILYB010000027.1, on the reverse strand, counting down.
TTCAGCCCCTCAGTGAGTCTCATGGCCCTTGCCGACCTTTCCTTAGCTTTTGAGGCCGAGATTCACCGTGAAATAACCCTGTTTCCCCTGTTCTGCTGGCTATCCAGCCACTGTTCCAGCGTTGTCGCGGCTGCTCTAGCCACCGTGAGCTTCCGTGTCGTCACCGTGAAGCTCCCTAAGTTGTGGGTTTTAACATTAGGTTCGGGAAGCATTGTGAGTCCGAGAACCCTAAAATCAAAGCTTGGCCGTGGATTCGCCGAGAGCCGTCGCCGCCGTCGTCGCGACCCATCATCACCATTTTGAGATCGCCCGAGCTAATTGGATGTGAGTTAACCCCTAAACCTTGGTTAGGGCGTTAATTGCGCCTAGGATTAGTTAATTAGTCAATTAGGGTAATTAGTTAGAATAATCGTGGTCGGTTTAGATAGAAACCGAGTTTAGGGTAAATGGCCATGATTAAATAAGTTAGTCGATTTAGTTAAGTTGTATGTGGCTAGTTGGTGGTTAGAATTGATGGATTGACTTATTGGACATCGATTGCCATTGTTTGACCGCGAGCGAGCGAGCGATAGTTCAGAACCGAGCGATCGATATATAAATTGATGAAATTGGGATTAATTAATGCCGTTTGATTAATTGAATTGGTTAATCGATCGTGGCTTGACTGCTTGATTGATTGCAGTTGATTGATTGTGATGTGACGTGATGGAATTTCTGAGTGTTTCATTGTCCGTGTCGGGCGCAAGCCTAGTTATGAGATTGCGCATTCATATGACCTGTGTGGAATCAAACTGCATGATTTAGCATGAAAAATGGCCTTGGGCCAAGTCTTTAAGCACGTCTGTATAAGCATCCGGCTTAAATCAAAGATGATAAAATTGATTGATTGTCGGATGAGATGTGTGGTCATATGATGGACGATGAAATTCCTGCCAAGGTCTTGACAAAATTGTAGCGTGACAATCGAAAGAATACAACTTGTCGGAAGCACGTCATTCTGTGTTATCAATTTGATGGATGCCGGTCCCAGCTTGTGACGGACCGAAGCCTGGAAGGGATTCCTGATAGTCTTGTGCCGTGACAGCCGGATAACCCACGGACTACTGGATGCAGTGGCCGGAAGTAAGGGACGATGCTTGGTGCCACCAGAAGTGTGCCAACTGACTAGTGTATTAGGCACCAATGACCAGTGTGCTAGGGTGACAGACCCCATTTCTTAATAAATGGCTTCGCATGGTGTTCTGAGTGTGTAAGCTTGTGATGCTTTGCCTTGATTGGACTGTTTGACTGTCATGTTGTGTCTGCATCGCATTATGTGTGGCTTCCTGGCGAGTAAGTTGCTTGTGACTGGGTATCTGTTCTGTGATGACTGTCATGTTTTTGAGGTAGGATATCCTAGGTGAATCAACGTCCTAACCGAGCTTAGGCGTTGACTTCACTGAAATTTATTTCTCACCCCATCGTGGGATAACATTTTCAGGTCCCAAGTGACAGAGCCACGAGGACACTAAGACGTGGACTTATTGAAGTAGTCTCGGAGGCCGTGTTAGACCGAACCTGATAGTCCGAGAGTTGTAGACCTGGAGCCGAATAATGGCTCGTGAATATTGTCTAGACAAGATAGTTAAATAAAAAGGTTGACTTTGTGAGCTGTCATGTTTTGATTGATATGAATGACTGTTTAACTATCCTTGCCTTTTGATTTGTTGTTTGGGAGTTGCACGTTTCCGCATGTGTAATGAAAGATAAAATAATTGGGTCGATAACGTGCCTGGGACGTTATCTCTTATGACCTGAGGTGATTTGGTAGGGATGACGCGTGCTCAAGGATCGAGGCGTGACATCCCCGCCCAAGGTGGTGTCAGAGCAAGGTCAGCCTGATCCATCCAGTCATTGGCTTGGAGTGATAAGGAGCATGAGAATTGGGATAGTTAGTAGGACTGAAAACCCTATGCATGTGATTGTTGCTTAAGTTTTAGGGCTGTAAATCTGAACCCTCGTTTGTTTTACTTTTGGGTGAGCAGGATCCCGTATAGTATTTGCTGAGAGTGTGGTTTATGAAACCGGTTGGGTTGAGTTTGGAACCGTAGAGAACAATCTTTATGAACCCTATAATGCCAAAGAATGATTGTTGTAAGATACTTGGGCCGTAAGTTAATTGTCTAGAGTCATGGAAAGGGGACATATTCGAATACGATGATAGTTATAGATTGCCTTGGAGCTGCGATAAATGGTTGACATCAGGCGATCTAATTTAAACCGCTAGATGGGGTTAGTTGTGAGCTTAGTGATGATTGATGAGGAAGCTCGACCTTCTTAGTTTTGTCTCTTGAGGCGACTCGTCTGTTGGTAAGTGGTTGTTAAGATTATCCGGTGTATGTGGTTGATACTTATGTTGGGAAACCCAGAATGGAAGTTATCGTTGTTGTGTGTGGATTTTCGATTGCCTTTCCCTAGGAGTCGCCAAACTATTGCCGGAAAGGGAAGTAGAATCCATGGTAGCGCTGGCCCTTGAGATGGAGTCGATCTCTAAGGCACCATCTAGAATGACATTGTCGGAACTAAAGGGTCTCAAGGTTCGGATGTAGTAGCTATTGGAAAAAGGGTTCGTTCATCCTAGTGCATTGCCTTGGAGAACTCCAGTGTTAATAATTAAGGAGAAAAGATGAGTCATTGAAATTGTACATTGACTGCAGACCGATTACCGGGTGGTGATTTGGAACAAGTACCTAATGTAGTAGCTATTGGAAAAAGGGTTCGTTCATCCTAGTGCATTGCCTTGGAGAACTCCAGTGTTAATAATTAAGGAGAAAAGATGAGTCATTGAAATTGTACATTGACTGCAGACCGATTACCGGGTGGTGATTTGGAACAAGTACCTAATGTAGTAGCTATTGGAAAAAGGGTTCGTTCATCCTAGTGCATTGCCTTGGAGAACTCCAGTGTTAATAATTAAGGAGAAAAGATGAGTCATTGAAATTGTACATTGACTGCAGACCGATTACCGGGTGGTGATTTGGAACAAGTACCTAATGCCGTGAGTAAATGATTTGTTCGACTAGCCGTAAGGGCTTTGATATACTCGAAGATCAATGTGAGGACGAGATATCAACGATTAAGGATTACAATGAGGACCTTGAGAAAGAAGAAGTTGTTTGTCCGGCTTTGGAGATACGAATTTCGGTTAACTCGTTTAGTTCGTCTATTTATGTGGTTGTCGACGAAGAGCCATCAGTGGACTTGGCCAAGATCGATGCAATCATGGATTCGATGCAGTCATGGATTTGACAAAGTCATCGATAGTGAAAGAAGTTTGAAGTTTCTTACCTTGGCGGACTATTATAATGCTTTGTAGAAAAGTCCTCTGTAGTAGCTAAGTCTTTACCTCGGTTGTTTAAGAAGGACGATGAGTCAAATTGGAGAAGGACATATTGTTATGATGAATTCAGGAAAATGATCTGAGAAGAGATGATTGATAATTGCGGATTAGAGATCTAAAGTCGTGTGGCTCATTTGTCATTAAGTTGTCGAGTTTATGGACGATCTTAATTGGTGAGAAAAGAATCGCAGGAAAGGACGAACATTTGGACTAACGACCAATGCGATGGAAGGTAGGTGAGAATGCTCGGGACCGCGATCGGACATGAAATTACTTATCAATCCTAGGAAATCGATCTCCGAGATGTAATAGTGGCTTGAGGAGTCTGAAAATCCAAAGCGAAAAGCATTCTTGAAAGTGGGTAATCTTGTATTTGGAGTAGCCGATGAAAGATTACGAGTTATTTGAGAGGTCACCATACAAGCAATGCCTTGAAGTCTACTAGGATTGATAAGAGGTTGTGGTGCCTTTGAATGGGAGTCAAAATGGTCTCGTGCTATATTACTAGAGAGGCCTAAGGACGATTGGAGATCCATATGAGATTGATGACAAACAACTCAGTAAGATCATGGTAGAGCGTATGTTGTCTAAGAACCATGATCAAAGAGACCTAAGGCAACACATAAAGGAAAGACTAGGGGAAATGAACAAGGAAGTTCGTAATGATAAGCTAAGGGTGAATGGCATCGCGAGATTCGCCAAATGATGATATTAGTTTTCGAGATCTGTGAGGACCAAAATAAGATGAAGATTATGAGATGTGGCATTAAGGAAGACTAGTTACCAGAGTGCGCGTCGGAAGCATGGTTATTGCCATACAGTCTCTTGGAGTAACGACAGTAAGGGTCTTATTTTTGGGTTAAGCAGAAAGCCTACTAGAATCCACCGCAGTAACTACAGTATTAGTTCGGAAAGCATGAGAAGGGCACCATGACTTTAGCTAAGTTTGCTAAGGAATTGACAAGAAGGCTTGTGCGACTAAGCACTGGTGAAGAGTTTAGTGCATGGATAAGTCAAAGCGTAATACTACAAGTCTAGTGAACGGTTGCTGTCATCAAGGATTCCAGAGTAAAGGACGGGAGCATATCACCAAGGACATGTGATGAAAGTGTTAATAATAATAATAATAATAATAATAATAATAATAATAATAATAATAATAATAATAATAATAATAATAAGGGAGAAATGACTCAATTTGAAGGACAGTAAGACAGTAACCAGATCGATGAAGTATGCTCAGGTTATGACAATGCGAAGAGATTTTTCTGGGAACGAGTACGACGCCCAAGACTTAGAACCGATCTAAGTGTGGGACTCGAGCGATTCAGAAACAACAACAAAGGATTGAGGAGGCCACTGAAAGTTTAGAAGTCTCCTTCGATACAGACTATAGCCTGACTTGCCAGTTGACTGTACTGATTGAGGTTTGACTGTGTGGCGATCTGAAATCAAGCATAGATCGATTTGGTCTGATCTCGCTTAGCTGTAAGTCGACCACAGAATTACCCTGTCGTGCATCAGGGATTGATTAGTGGCATGATTTGCGAGCTGGCATTGATCGATTATTAGGATGGCCATGGACCTAATGAGGGACGACTTGTACTAGAACCCCATACCAACCGCTCACTAGTCAAAGGGCTGATCACCCTGAGCCATGTGACGTGTTGTTGGAAGAATATGGGTCGAGACAAACTAATCCTACATCAATTTGAATTGGTCATGAGAGGTGATCTCGATAGTGTTCAAGTGCACCATCGGTCTAGAAACGGGTGATTCCAACCCTAGACCGGGATATTTGAGGTGGTCCTCGACTCGCCAATCGCTTGTGAGCTGACCCTGTTCGACATAATGGATGGTCTGACCCTTAGTTGAATTTGGCGCCTAAAGTTAGTGACTCCAGAGATGATTCAATAGTTGACAAGTGGCGATTCCAAAGCCCTGAGCGATGATGAAGAGGCAGAGCATTAGTCGACCTTGTCCGTTTAAATAGAATGCCCAAATTGCCATTAGTGTTAGTCGTGATTGACATCCTTAGAACAAGAGGAGAAGCCGTGATAAACCTTGCTCATTGAAAGTTAAGAGGTGGTCGATCGATTCGTGGAAATGGATAATTTCTATGGTTACTTGTACAACTAGCAAATGGACTGGATAATAAGTTTAAATGGTCACAAGTTGGGTTGAATGTTTGAAGCTGAATGACTCAACATGTCTAAACGGACTATGGATACAGAATTGTGTCAATTTGAAAATCAAGGATTGTAGATTGAGTCTAACTCGGGTTTCGATAGTCGCGCTGTGATTTTAGTGCACCGACGTGAAATAGTGATTGCTATGATTGAGTAAAGTCGACGACCAATGAGGATGTTTGGAGTTGCCAGTCTCTTGATCCTTTTGGAGAGCTGCAGTGGCTTAGTTTTGAGGAAATATTCCGTAGGGCGTACTGAATGCTGGTGAGCTAGGACGAAGTTGGTAAAGAGAAGATCACCAGTCTTGACTTGGTAGAATAGTCAATTGAAGCTGTCAAGGTTGATAGTTCAGAGTCGTTGAAAGAGTTATGTCGATAGGAGGCATAGACTTCTGGGATTCCAAGTGGATAATCATGCCTTTTTGAAAGTGTCGCCAAAGAGAGTGACATTTCGTTTTGGCAAGAAAGAAAAGCAGATAAAAAGTGCATTAGAGCATTTGAGATTTGAGGCAGAATGAAAATCAGACTTATCGTCTTGCGTTGCCGCCAAGGTATGATGTCTTTCACTTGTCCTTATTGAGGAAGTACGAGCTGGATCCCACTCTTGCACTGAGTTACGAGGAGATCGAGTTGGATGAGTAAGCATCATACGTAGAGAGTTCAGCCCAGATCATGTGTAGAAAAGAGCAAGTGCTCCGAAGAAAGATAATCATTCTAGTCAAGGCGATTTGACATCACTATGGGACTGAATGAGCTACCTGAGAGAATGAGGAAGTAATGAAGAATAGTTACCCTGATCTTTTTTAATAGTTTTAACTGTACTGTAATTTCGGGGACGAAATTTCCTAAGGTGGGGAGAGTTGTGACGCCCTAGAAATTCACCTTTTTGTAAATGAACTGAATTCGATAAAGATGAGTGAAATTGAATTTCAATCAATATGAAATTTGGATCGCGAGGTATTAATGGACGAATTTTGGACGGTTCTTGAGATGCCAGTCATTTCGTTTAGGCTCTGTAATTTCTAGTCGTTGCGATTTAGGATTCAATTCCTCGTGCCCGAGCCTAACTTGTGAATTACCAGAATACCATTCGCCCAGCGTACCAATTTCATTTCAGTCCTGAATTATCAAAAGATAATTTTGCCCTTCAATAATTCAAATCGTGGGCACCACATGTCAAATCCCACCAACCCATCACCATCAAGTCAACACCCAACTACCATTCAACCCTCTCTTATCTCCCTCTACTCTCTCACGCCCTCTCTTCTCTGCTCTCTCTCTCTCTCCCACGTCTGTTTCCCCCATTACTGTTGCCAAAGGAGAACCGGCCGAGCTCCTACTTCCTCCTCCTGTTTTGCGTCGCCGGCCACCAACTCTGACCCCCAACCCTTCCTCTGTCGTCGCCCTGACTGGTCCAGGCTGCCGTTCGCCGTCGGACAGCCACGAGAGGGCTCGAGAAGCCGGTGCCCTGTTCTGGCCTCCATTGTCCCGAGAGCTCCGGCCCCTTCCCCGGCCGTTTGGGACGCCACCACAGCCCCGCGTGCCCCACCGATGACCACCACCCTCCTAACCACCACCTTGACCTAGCCACACCGACCGTCGGGCACCGGAACTGCCGTGAGCAGGCCACGAACTCGCGGTGCCCTGTTTCGGCCCCGAGCGAGATCTGTCGGCTCCCACCGCCATTTCGCCGTCCACCGTTGCTCACCTCTACCTCATACGTCCTCCTCGAACCCCTCCCTAGTTTCCCTAAGGTCATGGAAGCCGACCGCCGCGCTTGGAGCTCGAAGATAGCCCAGGCCGACCTCCCCTGTTTCGACGCCGTGATTGCCCTGTTTCGATCTGTTTTGTCCAGCCGCCGTTCGGCCGTCTCCAGCCACCCTCCACCGCCCATTTCCAGTCCCCGACGGTCTTCTTCAGCCCCTTAGTGAGTCCCATAGCCCTTGCCAACCTTTCCTTAGCTTTTGAGGCCGAGATTCACCGTGAAATAACCATGTTTCCCATGTTCTACCGGCTGTCCAGCCATTGTTCCAGCGTTGTCGCCGCTGCTCTGGCCACCGTGAGCTTCCGTCGTCGTCGCCATGAAGTTCCCTAAGTTGTGGGTTGTCAACATTAGGTCCGGGAAGCATTGTGAGTCCGAGAACCCTAAAATCGAAGCTTGGCCGTGGATTCGCCGAGAGCCGTCACCGTCGTCGTCGCGACCCATCATCACCATTTTGAGATCGCCCGAGCTAATTGGATGTGAGTTAACCCATAAACCTTGGTTAGGACGCTAATTACGACTAGGATTAGTTAATTAGTCAATTATGGTAATTAGTTAGAATAATCGTGGTCAGTTTAGATAGAAACCGGGTTTAGGGTAAATGGCCATGATTAAATAAGTTAGTCGATTTAGTTAGGTTGTCTGTGGCTAGTTGGTGGTTAGAATTGATGGATTGACTTATTGGACATCGATTGCCATTGTTTGACCGCGAGCGAGCGATAGTTCAGAACCGAGCGATCGATATATAAATTGATGAAATTGGGATTAATCAATGCCGTTTGATTAATTGAATTGGTTAATCGATCATGTCTTGAATGCTTGACTGATTGCAGTTGATTGATTGTGATGTGACGTGATGGAATTTCTGAGTGTTTCATTGTCCGTGTCGGGCGCAAGCCTAGTTATGAGATTGGGCATTCATATAACCTGTGTGGAATCAAACTGCATGATTTAGCATGAAAATGGCCTTGGGCCAAGTCTTTGAGCACGTCTTTATGAGCATCCAACTTAAATCAAAGATGATAAAATTGATTGATTGTCGGATGAGATGTGTGGTCATATGATGGACGATGAAATTCCTGCCAAGGTCTTGACAAGATTGTACCGTGACAATCGGAAGAATACAACTTGTCGAAAGCACGTCATTCTATGTTATCAGTTTGGTGGATGCCGATCGCAGCTTGTGACGGACCGAAGTCCGGAAGGGATTCCTGGTAGTCCTGTGCCGTGACAGCCGGATAACCCATGGACTACTGGATGCAGTCGCCGGAAGTAAGAGACAATGCCTAGTGCCGCCAGAAGAGTACCAACTGACTAGTGTGCTAGGCACCAATGACCAGTGTGCCAGGGTGACAGACCCCATTTCTTAATAAATGGCTTCGCATGGTGTTCTGAGTGTGTAAGCTTGTGATGTTTTGCCTTGATTGGACTGTTTGACTGTCATGTTGTGTCTGCATCACATTATGTGTGGCTTCCTGGCGGGTAAGTTGCATGTGACTGGGTATCTGTTCTGTGATGACTGTCGTGTCTATGAGGTGGGATATCCTGGGTGAATCAACGTCCTAACCGAGCTTAAGCGTTGACTTCACTGAGATTTATTTCTCACCCCGTCATGGGATAACATTTTCAGGTCCCAAGTGACAGAGCCACGAGGACACTAAGATGTGGACTTATTGGAGTAGTCTCGGAGGTCGTGTTAGACTGAACCTGATAGTCCGGGAGTTGTAGACCTGGAACCGAAGAATGGCTCGCGAATATTGTCTAGACAAGATAGTTAAATAAAAATGTTGACTTTGTGAGCTGTCATGTTTTGATTGATATGACTGACTGTTTAACTATCCTTGCCTTTTGATTTGTTGTTTGGGAGTTGCACATTTCCGCATGTGTAATCAAAGATAAAATAAATGGGTCGATAACGTGCCTGGGACGTTATCTCTTATGACCTGAGGTGATTTGGTAGGGATGACGCGTGCTCGAGGATCGGGGCGTGACAGTCACCAAGCCAATGACTGTATGTGACTTTTTCTCGAGGTCCAAGGCAGTCGCCGCCGCGACCGGGCGGAGGGAGGCTCCCTTGCGTCGGCGGCGGTGGTGCGTGGAGTTCAGCAGCTGGGTGGAGGCAAAGCGGAGGAAGGGAGAGCGGGTCTGGGGGTGACAGCAACCCTAATTTACTTGATTCGAATCATCCTCCGAGCAAAATAATTACAAACTGTAATTCCAGAGCAAAGAATATAAATGGCATTTTGGTAATTCGAATCAGCTGGGCCTCGCCCACGTGCAATTTAGCAATCCTCGTTCACATGTCCGAGACCATCAATCCCGACAACTGACGCTCATGCTCCTTCCGTCCATGGTTACCTCCATTGACATTACACCTAAGTTCTCATGTATTCCTTGTCGGCTAAAACTAATTTTTTTTTATCAGTTAATTGGATTTGCCAATACAAAGCTTTCGGCACTTGTCAAATCCTAGGCCAGTCGCTTCTCACTCGGTCTTTGCGATCAGATGTCGAGCAAGGACATGGACATTTTATTTTTTGTCAAGGTATGCCCTCTTTTAAAAGAAGTAAATAGTTTTTTTATTTCTTTAAATATTCAAAATAATGATCTACAAATTAAAGAGATGTGCATTCCAATCATCTTACCTTTCATATAACATCTTTACATTGGCATACTCTACACGTTACCCATCACTTCCTTCGGAGAAGCTCCAACATCACACTCGCCTACAAAACCTATTTATTCAGATGACATGTATGGAATTAATGGGTACAACTTTACATATGTTTCTTTATGATCTGAATCATCTTCTGCCTTTCCATCTTGAAATATATGTCTCTTGATTTGATAGTCTCCAAAAGTTCGAGCGAAAAGTTAAGCTTTCCTCTTAAATTTCCAATTATACAAAATGCGTCAGAAACCTACAAGTGTCGACAAGAATTAGATTTCATTTTTTTTTTCATGAGAAGTCAGACAATTTGAAATAGATTTTCTTAATTTGTTCATATATATATATATATATATAAACTCACTTCAAAGAACAAGACCGTAACCACAAGGAGCTATATCGAGGATGTATGCAACTGAGGAATATAACCAAGGTAAAAGCAATGAGGTCAAAAAGGATCTCAATGAACGTAAACCGCTCCCTAGGCTTTACCTTTCCCATCACGTGCTATACAGTGCCTCTTCAAATTTCTAATTTTGACCCGCCTTATGGCAATATCACCAGTTTTATTAATTGGAGACTACACTATGCTTCTATGCCGCTCTCGTCCCGTGCAAGAGCGGTCCGGGTAGAATATGGGTCATTTAACGAAATCTTGTACAACAATAGTATAATCGACTTTAAGTGTTCAAGAAGGGAAAATTTCGAAAAGAAAAACAAAAGAATTGTAATAATGTCAGACAATTTGACTATACCGATCCAAGTAAAAAGGATATCTTCACGAAGAATTGTAATCATGCTTGAATTTTACAGTTGCTGACGTTGTTGGATAAGGATATCTTCACGAAGAAATCATAAACTCTCTTTTTGCCTTGAATAGTGGTCCTGTCTATGGTACAAATTGACTATACCGATCCAAGTAAAAAGGATGACATGAGAGTAGAATTATGTTTGATGCGCACTGACTGGTTGGCTCTCGAGCATCCTAGTTTCCTCAGGATCCGAAGTTCTGAATTTAGCATTAAGTAAAGTGTTTAACTCGGACAAAGTTTTGAATTTGGCATTAACCAGATGAAAACTCATAAAAGCACCATGTATTATCGAGAGATGCCGTTGCAAAGTAGTTATTCGTGGCAGGAACTTTGATTGCTTGCACCTGGAAAGATGAACAATTACCTCACACAAATAATCACAAAGAGGGGTTATGCCATAATTCTGCCCAACATCGAATTTTTCAAGTGGACATTTTTTAGGGTATAGTTGCGCAATCTAGGGCAAAAGAATCTCCTATTCCAGACGGTTTCTTTCATACTTGCTAATGATATCTATAGCATTTTCTCGGTAATTACGACAATCATCAGACGCCAAATTAACATCCCACCGGCATCCACCGTCAACTTGCGGTAATTTGAAGTTGATTAGTTGCTAACTACATGAAGCCAGCAACATAATTAGACAGTTCCGTCCCCAGATGATATAGGAAAAATTGTCAGAAAAATAAGAAAGAAGCTTCTACGATCAAGAATAACTTCTTTAATATTAGCTCAAATGAAGCAACATTGAGATTAAGCAAACTTGAAAAGCAAAACACCATTACAGTATATCAACGATCATGCAACACAGCAACAGATCTATAACCATTCTAGTGCTAATATATGATTTTCACTACCAGAATCAGGAATTTGAAGGAAGAGGATGTTGAAAAAGGGAAGGAAAAAGATCACGTGTCATTGCAGAAAAGAGTAAAACAAAGTTTCCAGTTCAACTCATGTTTAAATTAACATAAGTAATATATGCATATAACAAAGTTGCTCAAAATGCATAATCACTTGATTTTGTTATTACAGTCTTCACAAGAATTATCATCCATAGAAGACTTACGAGGTTGACAGAAACAAGGAGATTCATTATTGAGTACAAAATTGCAGTCCAATTGAGTCCTATAACAAAGCTCTAGACATAAAAATTCAAGAACATGCAATTTTCAAGAAATAAACATTATTCATTCCAAGCTAAGAACATATTGTCCTGATTCAAAAAACTATCAATCCCATTGAAAGGATAATGGGAAGTAGATTATCTGATGAGTGGTGATTTGTTTTCATATGTAGGATGTGAGCATCATACATCTCCTTTTGGGTTTGTTTTATTGGTTTATGGGAGAAAGGTTCAGTTATGTGGGTAAGACAACCGTTCATTGGCTTTGCAATGCTTCGTGGAGAAACCAACCTGGACTTATTTCATCAAAACTCACAGTTTCAAGCAAAACCAACTTAAGAACTTAACTCCACTGAAAATCTTGGTTCAGAATAGTTTTTCGTATTTAGTACTATCTCTTGAGTTCAAACAGTCAGGCATAATCTAAGAACTATGAACAAGACATAAGGACAGAAGCATCATATCCTATCGGATCATAAAGTACAAATAAAGAATAGTTCTGTCCATTTATTTCTCCTTTCACGCCTTTTCCACTAACCTAGCATGGAGATTGTAGATCCATCACAAATACCTCATCTCTTTGGTTTTTCACTATTTTCACGATGATTCATTGCCTTGTCCTTAGAATAGGTCATGAAGGTTTGAATCTCCCCTGTCCTTCAGTTGTTAGAATAAGCGAGAACAGGTGTTGGTTAAACTAGATTATGATAGTAGCCAAAAAGACCAGAAAGTTTTCTCTCCTAAGCCCTTCACAGGCCCTTTAAGAATCTTCCACCAGGCATAACAATCTGCCACTGCTTTTCCCTGGATAAAGCTTCTGGGACATACCTATTGTGAAATATAATACTGCACGGTTATTATCCATAGGAAACTAGTGTGAGCAGGAGATAAACAATTCAGGTGGTGAGGCATGCACAAGCCTCCACAAAATCCCTACATATACATTTTGAGACACCCCAAGGCACTCAAGCATTCTAGCACTTGGCAGTGGTGTCTGCACGACCTCGTAATGGAAGAAAATAAATATGTTCAGCTGATCAATTCAAATAGTAAAACCTAATACGTTTCAGTTGGCAGATGAGTAAAGCACTACTATGCAGTACATTGTCAATCCACTTCACCGAAATAAGCTTATGTTCTTTTTAACTGATTTTCTTTCTTAAAAACCCTTTTAGCTATTTTTCCTCTTTAACTTTCAAACTGCTTAACTGTCAAGCTCTTTTTCAAGGAATACATGCATATACAAGCTCTTTTCAAGGAATACATGCATATACAAATACATATACATATATATACTGGAAACTGGAAATCAATACCAAACTTACAAACAGAGGGAAGACGGCTTCATTATGCCCCACGAATAAAATCATTCTACGACTTGAAAATAACAGTCTTAATTAGGCTTCAGTCAATTCAAAACAAAATTTCACCCCAGAACTCCAGAGCTCACAGCACCTCCACAAAGTACTAAAATTTGGTTCCAATATCAAGAAATCCATAATCTGCACCTTATTTTAATGATCTATTTTCTGGAAAAGAATGATAAACCTGTCCGAGAAACACATCTTAGAAAGTGAAACTGGCTTCGTCACCAAAAAGGTACAAGAATAAGAATGCCCCCAGTCCCATTAAGCCATCACCATAGATCAACAAAGCCTATCTATAGCACTATAACGTAAACCGCAAAAGTGAAACTGGCTTAGGTTATCCTTCATTCCAACTAAATAAACCTGAATTCTCACTGGAAAAGGACAAACCTTAAACAACACAATTTAAAGTCAAATCTGCTGGGTGTAACAAACTATTCAGTTGAAACTCAAATCCCCGGATGACTGCAGCAAAGAATCTAAGCCAAGGCTACAGTACAGTCCAACAATGTTCACACCATCATCGTAACAATTGAGGCAGAAACATATGGAGGCAAAAACAGTTAATATTGCAGGTATTCTTGATCAACCTAACAAATATTCCCAAAAGATACACACTTACATCAAAAACAGACACCGCACAAGACAAAACACTAAAACTGTTATAATGAGTGTATAATTGTTCTATAAACTTTGTGATAAAATAGTTTCATCCAGTGTAAACCTTTCGGATCATGCGGGGATGTTGCCATCGCGAACCCTCTCGATATATAATGCGCGTCTTCGTATGTGGACTTTGACAATCCACTGGCACGACTCTTGGAGGCTACATTCTTGATGGCTCACCATCGAGATAGGGAGAAATGAGAGTTTCCAAATAGATAGCATGTCGTATAAGGCCATCCCTCCCAATGGGATAGTCCTTCCAACTGTTATCCTCCGGATTGAACAGAATCATCCGGTCCATATCCATCCGAATAACGATTTTTCCGCTCCTTGTGAACGCGATGGGGGTCTTCCCAAGGGGGGTCTCCCAATTTTTTAAGGCAGGCATGCAAGCAACGCTGAAACATTTTGTCCACAATGTTCCTCCTCTCCCATACTCATCCTCATCAGTTATCCATGTCTCGAGCCGAGGACCATGGCCGCTGCTGTATATGGACAGACTAGCCCCATGGATCCCAAGTTCCACTAAAATCATGTCCACATCGACTTCAGGGACTGGGAGCTCCCGGTGGAATCTCTCTTCCGACAAATCAAATGACATTATCACAGCCCTCTTTCTTAGCCTATCACGAACGACCCTTTCGTCAAGAAACAAGTCGGGGAAGCACCAGTGTAAGGCCCCGTTCCAATAAACTCCCTGGCCGGAAACTTTGAGATGGCTTTCTTCCTGGAACTGCACTTGTATAGTTCTCCAGTAACCGGACTTGAGCGAAAATATTGCCACGTTCCAATTTTCATCACCCAAGATGCCCTCTACTATTTTGTAGTCATCAGATCGAGGGTCGTATCCAAATCCATGGAATAAATCATATTCATGTTTCCCAGGAAAATTGGAAACAGGCGACTCTCTATACTCCCTGGTGGTCGGGTTATATATGAGGAAAATGCCGGGGACAAGTAAACATACCAAGCCATCGCAGGACCCCACGACGCGGGGCTTCCAGAGAGGATTGATCGTATGAGGTACCACCACCCGATCCTCGCCGCCGCGGTCGAGCGCCTCGTAGTCTACCGTCTGAAGAGGGCTGTAGCGGCTTCCGATGACGATCCTCTGGCTAGAAATCAAATCCCCAGCCTTCAGCCTCTGAAGATGCAACTTGACAAAGCTCCGGTCAGAAATTAGATCAGAAATCAGAGAACGCCACCGTTTGGTCACGCATTTGAATCGGATCAATGACTTGGCCGGTAGCCTCGAGAGTATGTCGATGAAGATATCCTCGGTCAAAATTTCGCCCATTGTTTCGGCAGATGGTCTGTTCATTGGGCAGGTTTTACTGAGGAAGGCTTACGTAAACAAGTGTTCAGCAAAAAGTCACTAAGTCGAGAAGCTTACTCAGCAATGGCCGTAGGTGACTTTTTCTCGAGGTCCAAGGCCGTCGCCGCCGGGACCGGGCGGAGGAAGGCGCACTTTCGTCGAGGGCGGTGGCGCGTGGAGTCCAGCAGGGCAAGGCGGAGTAAGGGAGAGCGGGTGTGGGGGCGACTGCAGCCCTAATTTACCCGATTCGCACCATCCTCCAAGTCCGAGCAAAGATAATTACAGACTGTAAATCGCCTTTTGATACGTTGATCGATGAGTAGAAATCGCCTTTTGATACGTATTAGGGATAACAAACCGTTACCAAAACATTAAGCTAATTTTACGTTCATGCAATTTTGCAATCCTCGTTCACATGTCCGAAATCGTAGATCTCACCGGCTGACGCTTATGCTCTTTCCGTCCACGGTTACTTCCATTGACATTACACCTAAGTTCGCCAGTTCACTCAATTGTTACAATTGCATTTGAGTCAATTATTTTCATGCCTGATTAAATGTCTCTGATAGTTGCATTGCATCCATATATGCGATATCCAACTTTATCAGTGAACGGATCCCCTGTCAAGATTTATATTTTGACAGGGGTGCCCCTGTCAATCGGGGGGGCAATTTTCCTAATTAATGTTTTTTTAAAAAAAATTATCAAAATAATACTAAAATAAAAGTAATTACCAAATTGGGTGCCAATCGGCGATTGGGCCGCCGATTGGCACCCAATCTGGAAGTTGGGCCGCAATCGGCGGTTGGGCCGCCGATTGAGGCCCAACTTCCTCATTCAGGCCCCAATCGGCGGCCCAATCGCCGATTGGGGCCGCAAGCCATTTTTTTTAATTTTAATTATTTAATTTTTATTTTCTTTTTTTATAAAAGTAATTATTAAATAATAAATTATATTGAAATTACGTAAATTACATAATTTAAATTATTTAATTTATTATTTAATTGAAACTTTTATACAAAATATAAATTAAAAGTAAATTTTAATGGTGGAATATGAATTATGTGGTGCTTGTCTTTTTTTCCTCAAAGTTACGTAATTTCAATATAATTTATTATGTAATTGATAATATACAAAATATAAATTAAAAGTATATTTTAATGGTGAAATATGAATTATGTAGTGTTTGTTTTTTTTTTCTCAAATTTTATATTATTTTAATATAATTTATTATTTAATTGCAGCTTTTATGAAAAAAATATAAATTAAAAGTAAATTTTAATGGTGGAATATGAATTATGTAGTGCTTGTTTTTTTTCCCATGTAATTTACGTAATTTCAATATAATTTATTATTTAATAATTACTTTTATAAAAAAAGAAAATAGAAATTAAATAATTAAAATTAAAAAAAAATGGCTTGCGGCCCCAATCGGCGGTTGGGCCGCCGATTGGGGCCTGAATGACGAAGCTGGGTCGCAATCGGCGGCCCAAGTGCCGATTGGGGCCCCAATTTGGTAATTACTTTTATTTTAGTATTATTTTGGTAATTTTTTTTTAAAACATTAATTAGGAAAATTGCCCTCAATCGGGGCCATCCATTCAATGATGGATGGTCCCGATTTGATGGGGAAAAGAAAGTAAAAAAAGAAAAGAAAAAATCCAGCCGCAATTTTGAAAGATTTGGGCCGTCCGTTGTTGATCGGACGACCCAGATTCACCTAGGTACACCCTGCCAAGATTGCGGCTTGGCAGGGGATCTGGATCCACTTTATCAATGCCATTACTTGACGATAATTTAATCTCAAATTCGTCCATGATTACGAGATGGCCTTTTATCAGTAAACTTAATTTTCCTTTTCTGACCAAAAAACCTCATCTTCCTTTGTCAACATTTCATTCCAAAAATTAGTTGTTTTGTATATATTCCTTGTCGATTGAAACTAATTTTCTTATCGATTAACCCAGTTTGTCAATACAAAGCTTTTGACACTTTGGCAAAGCTTTTTACACTAGACAAATTTTATTTGGGTTGCTTCTAACTTGGTCTTTGAGACCAGATATCAAACAAATGTGGACATTTTTTTTTTGCAGAAGAACACTACAAGTGCCAATATTTGTGTACGGAGCTCACTTTAGTGTCAATATTTTTTTTGGATCACTTTAGTGCCAATTTTTGTCAAAAACGATCATTTCAGTGCCAACAGGACACGTGTCATGATTTCCGGGAAGTCACGTCAGATCACATTAGGACACGTGTCACGATTTCTGGCAAGCCACGTCAGATTTGGCACTGAAATGATCGTTTTTGACAAAAATTGGCACTGAAGTGATCCAAAAAAAAATATTGGCACTAAAGTGAGCGCCGTACACAAATATTGGCACTCCTGCTGTCCTTCTGCCTTTTTTTTTTGTCAAAAGTATGTCCTCTTTTAAAAGAATCAAATTATTTTCAGTTTCTTTAAATACTCAAAATAGTGATCTGCAAATTAAGGAGATGTGCATTCAACCACCGTACCTTTCATATTACATCTTTTCATTGGCGTACTCTACACATTCCCTACCATCACAGTACAACTTTACATATGCTTCTTTACTACCTGAATTTTCTAACTTTTCACTCTCAAGTTTTTCGATGACACCGGCCACTCGAGCTTCTGCCTTCTCTCCTAGACATCTTGAAATGTATCTTTTGATTTGGTAGTCTCCGAAAGTTTCAAGGAAAAGTAAAGCTTCCTCTAAAATTTCCAATTATACAAAGTGCATGACACATCCTACAAAAAATTGTCATTTCGTGAGAAGTCAACAATTTGAAATAGATTTTCTTAATCTGTTCATATATAACGTTCAAGTACGATTTGTTTATGTTTAAACTCAATTCAACTTCAGAGAAGAACAAGAGACCGTGCCCACAAGGAGCTATTTCGAGGAAGTATCTAACTGAGGAACATAATCAAGGTAAAAGCAGTGAGGTCATCCCAATGAACGTAAACTGTTCCCTAGACATTACAGTAAAAGATCATCCAGGCTTTAAAACCTTTCGCATCACGTGCTATATCGTGCCTCTTCGAATGTGGGCTACGGCAAGTTATTCGACAACCAATTAGGAAATGGCAATATCACCAGTTCTTTTTAATTGGAGACTACACTATGCTTCGATGCCGATAAATGGTTTCTCATCCCGTGCAAGAGCAGCCCGGCTAGAATATGGGTCATTTACCGAAATCTTGTACAACAATAGTATACACGACTTAGTGTTCAAGAAGGGCAAAATTCGAAAAGAAAAACAAAGAATTGTAATCATGTTAGACAAAGAGCTGCTGATTGTTAAGTGCAGCAGATTCTGATTCAGCTGGCACAAAGCTTAAGTGCGCGAGTTTTCTAGTGCAAGCATATAACGAAACTCAATCTCTACTTCGCTGTCTCTCCCAAATGCTGATTCTACCTGCTTGTCGCGATCGCGACACTTCATGATTCCATGGCCCCATCCTCAGAAGGCAAGCCAAAGATTCGCAAATTGTGATCCATCGATCCGATGGCAATGTACTTTGAATCTGGACCGAACTTAACGCACGTCACTTTACCTACAACCATGACCAGAATATCAGTGGGGGGCCACATTTGAGACGTGCAAGATTTTAAAGAAGAGGAGAGGCGGCGAAAGATAACCTGTCCCAGATAGATCAGGGAAAGTCTTGATACAATTCCACTCTGATTTAACACTGGCAACTTGATATACTCTGGCATAGCACAAAAATTGAAGTTAACCCTAAAATAACAGGTCCTGATTCTAGACGTGCATTTCCCACTTTTCTGACCATGCGTTTGGTGGATTTTTTCTATAAGCAAATCATCAAAAGCATGTTTTTGTTTTTCAGGAAATAGTTCTCAGCTATCAGTGAAATTGAAAGCAAGGAAGGCTACCAAATACAATAAAAATAAAGAACAGGTAAATATTCTCTAAAAGAACACAAACCTATGCTACCTTATTATTCTCACAAGTTGAGTACAAAATCTACCATATAGAAACTCACCTTGTATCTGAGCCGGCAAGTCCAAGGTAGCATCCACTGTGATCAAATTCAACTGCAATAGGAGAGAGTCATAGTTACTCTTTGCACTGATAATTCACACACTGAGCCAACCCTACTCCCCCTCCCCCCTTTGAAAAAAAAGGGGAAGCGGAACCAGTATAATGTATAATCTTCTTTGAGGGAGTTCAATAGAAAAAGTTCACTCTTCATAACAAACCCAACCAAACAGGAAGGTATCTAATGCTCACTGCCATCCCAGATCTACTTTCACTACAACAAGCAGGCCTAAGAGGATGTGATACCAGAATTTGTCCCAGTGTCTTTGTCATACGCTGAAAATGTGCGGAAGTTCTTCAACTTCCGCAGATCCCACAGCTTAACCCCATCCTGAGCTGCAGTCTATGTAATAAATATCTAAGTCAGATGGCAAGTCTAAATTTCTGTTGATAATAAAAGACAGGTCAGAAGAACATGTACCGCAAGGAAGTATCCATTCTCAGAGAAAGATATCGCAGTAATCGCCCCCGTATGACCAGAAAATGTCGTAACATTTGCCTGTTTCAAAATGAGAAAAAGTTACAAAAGTATGTCATCAACCAAAAAGGGACAGGAAGAGGAACAACAAATGCGCAAGAAAAACATGAGCAGCAGGAAGGAGAAAAGGAGGAAGGTTTTTTTTTTTTTTTTTATGGGGGGGGTGGGTGTTGGGAGGGTGCGTGGGTGGGAGGAGGAGGGATTGAGTTATTTGAAAATGATTGAGCAAAACTGTTAAGCTATGCCATGAAAAAATACTGGAATATTAACAAAAAAACGACGATGCCAGTTATATAATGGCTATGGAGTTCAGCCACTTACAACTTCCCTCCTTTTTATAACAGCATGCGAATTCGCATATAGCGACTAACCTAACCATGATGGAAAAAAAGTTGAAAATAGACCATGGTGTACTGCACATGCAAACTGTCGGTGGGAAGCATGATTGCCATACATCATCTATACTACATAGAAATATTAAGACTAATAAACAAGTGCGGTGAAAATGCCCATTCAGCTCAAACTGTACACAGAGAAACAATTGTGGACCCAGCCAGCAACAGCATTCCCTTTCCATCTCAGACAGGTTGCGAACATAGTACCTGTGTTTTTACATCCCATATTTTAACATCGGCATTCGAGGTGCCAGTACCAAGGATGAGACCATCCGGATGAAAAGCTGCAGACGTATAACCCTCAGATCCTGAAGCGCCTTCAACCTGCAGAATGATGGAGAATATAAGCAAGGGTGATCTAAAAATATCATGTGACAATTGAGAGCAGACAATCTGAACCATTCATAATCAAAAGCACTTCCACATTATGACCTATAAAATTGTATCAGCAGTAAAACTATCTCAATGCTTCAGGCAATGGCCTCAGATTATCGTATTTACTCAGGTAATAAATTTCAAAATTTAAGGATAGTTGTTCTTAGACTGTTTAGACCAGGAACATTCTTTCAAAGTAAATTATGTCGTAAAATGATGTAACATATGTCATCAGCTTACTTTGGAATATAATACATGTTTTTGCCATATATATACATATATATGAATTGCAAAAGCACTTTAAGCACGAAGCAAATGCAGTTTTTGTAGAAGCCTAGGCAATGCTCTCAGATTATTGTATTTACTCAGGTAATAAATTTCAAAATTTAAGGATAGTTGTTCTTAGACTGTTTAAACTAGGAACATTCTTTCAAAGTAAATGATGTAACATATGTCATCAGCTCACTTTGGAATATAATATAATATAATATAATATAATATAATATAATATAATATAATATATATTGCAAAAGCACTTTAAGCGCGAAGCAAATGCAGTTTTTGTAGAAGCCAGGCATTCTTTCTGCTCGATCATTACAGTGTCTTTGCCTGAACATCCATTACACACAACACAGATGTTATAAGTTTTATTTATCAATTTACATGGAAAATTGCATGTATATCCTCACACGTGCAGAGAGAGAGAGAGAGAGAGATTTGAAACCTGAGTAAGACATAAACCAGTTGAAAACTCATAAAAGCACCATGTATTATCGAGAGATGCTGTTGCGAAGTAGTTATTTGTGGCATGAACTGTGATTGCTTGCACCTGAAAAGATGAATAATTACATCACACAATAATCACAAAAGGGTTATGCCATAATTCTGCCCAACATCGAATTTTTCAAGCAAAATTTTATTGGGAAACATAGTTAAGAAATCCACGGTAA
Organism: Rhodomyrtus psidioides; assembly: GCA_021437785.1. Classification (NCBI taxonomy): domain Eukaryota; kingdom Viridiplantae; phylum Streptophyta; class Magnoliopsida; order Myrtales; family Myrtaceae; genus Rhodomyrtus; species Rhodomyrtus psidioides. The sequence continues at coordinate 6,955,141 of JAILYB010000027.1, read as the reverse complement.
AAGAATTTCTTATTCCAGATAGTTTCTTTGATATTTGCTAATGATATCTCTAGTATTTTCTCGGTAATTATGACGATCATCAGACACCAAATTAACATCCCGCCAGCATCCACGGTCAAAACTTGCAGTAATTTGATGTTGATCAATTATTAACTACATGAAACCAGCAACATAATTGGATAGTTCCTTCACCAGATGATATTGGAAAAATCGCCAGAAAAATAAGAAAGACGCTTCTACAATCCAGAATAACTTCTTTAATATTAGCTCAAATGAAGCAATATTGAGATTAAGAAAACTAGAGAAGAAAACCAACATTACAGTAAACCAATGATCATGCAACACAGCAACAGACGTATAACCATTCTGATGCTGATACACGATTTCCACCACCAGAATCAGGAGTTTGAAGGAAGAGAATGTTGAAAAAGGGCAGGAAAAAGGTTCACACATATCATTGCAGAAAAGAGCAAAACATAGTTTGCAATTAACTCATATTTAAATTAATAAAAAAAACGAGATATGAACAGAGGCATCATATTATTCAAAAAAAAAAAACCGGGAAAAAAAACACGCACAGAGAAGCATCATATCCTACCGCATCATAAAAAGGTTCTGTCCATTTATTTCTTCTTTCACCCCTATCCATTAACCTAGCATGGAGATTGAAGATCCATCTCTAACCCAAACCAATACTCAATGTTAGCTATAGACAACCCGAATGCCTCATCTGTTTGATCTTTCATAATTTTCAGGATTATTTATTGCATTGTGCTTAGAGGAGGGTCATGAAAGTTTGAGTGTCCCCTGTCCTTCAGTTGTTAGAATAAGCGAGAACAGGTGCTGGTTAAACTAGACTATAATAGTAGCCAAAAAGACCAGAAAGTTTCATTTCCTATGCCCTTCACAGGCCCTTCAAGAGTCTTCCACCAGGCATAACGTAATGCAACTGCTTTCCCCTGGGTAAAGCACCTAGGACATACCTAATGTGAAATATCCTACATTCCCACAGTTACTTCTTACAGGAAAATTTTTTGAGCAGGAGATACGCAATTAAGGTCATGAGACATGCACAAGCCTCCACAGAATCCCTACATCATAAATTTTGAGACACCCAAGGCACTTGATCATTGTAACACTTGGCAGTGACGTCTTCCATGACCTCATAATGGCAGAAACTAAATATATTCAGCTGATCGATTCAAATAGTAAAGCCTCATACGTTACAATTGGAAGATGAGTAAGGCACTCCTATGCAGTACATTGTCAATCCACTTCACTGAATTAAGCTTATGCTCTTAGTAACTGATTTTATTTCTCAAAACACCTTTTTTTGCTTAACTGTCAATACCAAACTTACAAATGGACAAAAGGCGGCTTCATAATACCCCAAAAATAAACTTGAAAATAACAGTCTTATTTAGGCTTCGAACAACTCAAAATAAAATTTGCCCCCGTAACTCCAGAGCTCATAGCTCGTCCATAAGTACTAATATTTACTTCGAAGATCAAGAAATCCATTATCTGCACCTTTATTTAATGATCTATTTTCTGGAAAAGAATGACAAAACCGGTCCAAGAAACACAGTTTAGAAAGTAAGATGATCAGGGGCAACATCCAGAAAAGGTACAAAAATAAGAATGCCCCCAGTCCCATTAAGCTATCACCCAAGATCAAGTTCTACCAGATACCTTCATCTTTATAGCACTATAACGTAAAATGCAAAAGTGGAACTATCTTAGGTCATCCTTCATTATCTGCTAAGTTTACTATGGCACTAAAATAAGATCTACTGAAGATATACCCAACTAAAATAACCTGAATTCCCACTGGCAAAGGACAAACCTTAGATAACACAGTTTAAAATCAAATCTATTGGGTGTAACAAGCTATTCCGTTGAACCTCTACTCTAATCCTTGGATGACTGCAGCGAAGATTCTAAGTCAAGGCTACCAGTACACTTTAACAATGTTCACACCATCATCCTAATATTCGAGGCAGAAACATGTGGAGGCACAAACAGTTAATATTGCAGGAATTCTTGATCAACCTAACAAATATTCCCAAAAGGTATCCACTTACATCAAAACACTAATCAGACAATACACAAGATAAAATACCATGTTCTTAAGCAAGCTGGCAGACAATAAGCTGCACAGTTCAACTGCACATGAATGATGAAGAAATTACCATCACCGTGCATCAAAATCATGTCTTTGGTTCCCAATGAATGACTAGATTCTGGTACTCCTCTAGGCTGCCTGTGTTTTTAAGCCTCGTGGCTGTATCTAAAGCTATTTTGACTCACTGAACAATACTAACGCGAGAAGCACATCCATGCTTCAAATAACATGAAAAAATCTAACATGAAAAAATCATCGAGATTATTGACGAAACCAATTGAAGCAAGAAAACAGGCAAAAGGATTTCAAACAAGCAAGACTCCAAGAGTCGTAAATTTTACACCAAGGAAGCATTTTTAAGCTACAAATAAAGCATAAAATGTTGAGAAGGCATTTCTATGATTACGACCAAGACAAATGTGACGAGGAATGTGCTTTTCCTTTTCATAGTTGAAGGCAAGGTATTTGATTAAGGGGGAAAAAAAGGCCACCAAGAGTACCTCAGCAGTGTGATCTTTCAATATATGCCGACAGTTATAACTCCCATCCTCAGAACCTTGCCACACCCGCACAGTCTGCAGATCAAACACGGAAGCATCTAGAGAAAGCGTGACAAAACTACAGTAGTAACTACTTAAACAAATTGCTGTAATCATTATGGTTGAAATGATGAGCACAATGTATACAGAGCGGACCACATGCAAGATGGAACATATTCACCAGACTTATTTTTTTCTCTTCTTTTTCCTTCCTTGTCATAAGGGTACAAGAGTATAGAAATGCGGAGTTATATATGCAGAAGATTCACATGTTCAGCAGGTTAGTACGTCAGATGAATAGTACATGCCACTCAAGTTCATGTAGTACTAAGGACAGAAGAAAAAGATTCTTTAAAGAGTGCAAAAAAATCCAGCTGCCAGACATTTTTAACATCTCTTGACACCCTCATGAGGGGGGAAACATACATTCTGGCCCGTAGGTCGATAAATCCAATAGCAGGATGCATAATGCCCAATCAATTCAAATCATCCAGAAAAGAAGGAAAAACCATTTCTATCAAGCCTATGCAAAGAATCGGCCAAGAGAATCTTGCATGGGCATATAATAAGTGTAAACTATACCAGGCTGCTAATTATTGGATTTTATACTTGACCAAACATTTTGCTATAACCACAGCAATTTAGGAAAGAAAATCATCAAATCATTTATTTTAAAGTTTGATTCAGACCCAAACAAAAATACTTTTGCACCTTTTCTTTGCTCTGCATTTTCAGCCCTCCTATTACCAAAAAAGGCCAATGCTCAATGCTCGTGTCTCCGACCAAAAAAAGAGCAATGCATGTGTCCTCCACAAGCAAGATACAGCAGTATTTTGATGAATCAGTTAAATAGAAGAGAAAATAAGAAGGTATTGGCTTCCTAAAGCATCAATATAATATAATATCTCCGAGTCTCTGACCAAAGACAGCTTTGTATCACCATCGATTTCTCCTATAACACCACTTAGCCAACCTACTTGTATTATTGCTGAACAAACAGCAATGTCTCAATTACTGTAGCATTTCTCAAACTTAATGCCCAAGTGCAAGCCCTAGAACTAACATATGTATCCATTTATTTCAGCTCCTTCCTCAACGCCATTGCTAACCATATACTTGCTCTTTATTTTAACACGTAATCCTAGCTTTGTGGATGCTATATGCATGAAGGATGGAATATCTGGAAAGATGGTTCTGAAAACAGCTTACCTTATCTGCAGAACCAGTTAAGACAAGGTCACCTTGGGCATCAAAGTTTACACTGGTAACCTAGAACAAGATGCACAAACAAGGTGAGAGTCATTTGATGACGAGACAAAAGAAGACATTCATTCTCCAAACACACACACACCCCTGGTTCTTCCCTCCCCCAACCAAACCCCCCAGCCCCTAAAAAATTTCATCAGAGGAAAACCTTCTTTGAATGCCCTGATAATGTAGACATGATCTGTCCAGATGATCGATCAAAAAGTACAGCAGATGTGTCAATCCCACCAGTTGCAATGATATCCTGTTCATAGGAAGAAATGCTTAATTAAAGCAAAGCAAATAACTTTCGTGGAAGAACATCATTAGCAAGATGATTCGTATATTGATTAAATTGCTGAAGCATAGTGAGAGGAATAATCAGCATTGCCAACATAAGAGAAGCTTCCAGTGGTCCATAACAGCATACTAAATACAGAACACCCGCTTTTCCAATTGTAAATAGAAAAAAGCCCTCGAGTTAGACTTTGCGAAAAACATCAAACTAGATTTGAACAATTCCACCATAAACTCTCCGTCGTCCAGAAAAGACTTGAATTCATTATGAAGCACTACTAATAATATAAGACCAATAATGTATCTCAAAGAAACAAGAAAAGAACAAATTAAGCCATCAAATCTTAAGTTAACAAGTCGGAGTATAGAAAACAGAGACCAAACTTCTGTTTTTTTTTCCCTCCCCTTTTTGGGTGTCCGCTTTGGCTATCAGAACCAAATAATTTTACATTTTTGGATTCAGTTAACAGATCAAGACTTCAAAAGCCTGTTACAACCAAAAGAAATAGTGTTGCAGCAAACAATAACATGCCTTCATTTCACTTTTCCATTGACAGATGAGGCTTTAATATTAGCCGCCCTAATAGTGGTGGTTTCTCATCTATCAAAGCTAAGGTCAAATTTCTGACCAAGTATTATTTCTAATACTGCATCTCTCTGTCTCTCACACTGTCATCTTTCAAAGTAAAGGCTTTAGCTTAAGCTATATTCTGTGCCCTCTCAGCAGATAGATCAGATTAAACAATAATAAAAACTAGAGAGAAGGGATCTGCCAGTGGGTTGAAGCCCTACACTACAATGAAATTTTATTATGTACTTTGATCCCGTGTTGGGGCTATTCTTGTAACAAATACGATGACTCCAGCAAGAAATTTTCCAAGAAAGAGAGAGAAAGCAGAATCACCAAAACTAAGTGTAAGGTCTCTATCAGTTGATCTACATAATTGGCAGCTTCATTTATCGATTTGGTTTTTCATTTTCCTCATTCATCTAGCAAACCAGGAAAAAAGATGTCATATTCATTCTTCCTAACCAAAAAGTTGAATTCAAAATCCATACAGGACAGAACCATGGCTCTAATTCAATTTGACTTTGATTCATCTATATTAGGTTTACTTTTAATTTACAAAATCAATACCCAATGGATGCTCATTATAAAGTCAAACAGAAACCTGGATTGAACCATTTCAACTTGTATCCCCTTATCAATACCCAATGGATGCTCATTATAAGATGTTGATAGGTTTTCAAAGCAACTCTGAGTCTCTGAAATACCTTGGGTCAAAGTTCTAATACTTGGCAAGTACTTCTTTTTTAAATTCAAGCCGCCTCGGCAAAGTCTAAAGGCCGAGGTAGGTTAAAAAAAATCCCCAAAAAAAAAACAAACAAATTGTCAGGGTTTTCAACATTTTCAGGATACCAGGTGGGAGAATTAACGTATGTTTCGGCTTCCTATCTTGCCCTCAATAGCTTATTCCTGTTTCTTATTCTATGCTAAAAACCCAAGCATGCTCGCAATCAAGTAAGGGAAAGGTCAGCTGCCTGATGCCTCAGTGTGACCACTCTGGCATGATCGCCAACATCACTTTGAAAGCCATAAGATGATGATGATGAGAGAGAGAGAGAGAGAGAGCAAGAGAATAGCAGTGGTAGTCACTGACACCACTTGGTCTTGCGATCTTGCATGGGTCATGCAACCCAAGCATTGCCTCGTCAAGGCCGCTAAAACCCCCAGGTGAGATAGCTCTCATCAGGTCAACCCTAAGTGAGGCATATCACTAAGTTGTAGGCAACCCCAGGCAAGCCGCATCTTCCATAGGTCTTGCCATCCCAATGTCGAGTCAACCCACTAGGCTTGTGTTGTCCATCCGTGCTTATCTGCATCTGCACTCTCCTTTATTATCTTTTTCATTTTAAAAGTTGCTTTGTATTGTGTTTTGCATAGGAATACCGAACGCTATTTTGCTTTCAATGAAAACACTTTTAAGTCAAGGTCCCTTTTGTCAATGCAAATTCTCGAAGACAAAGCATTCCCAAGCTCACCCCCAATCAAGCATTATTCACCAGTCCATCCGTAACACGCTCACCATGACTACCCTAACTTTGGTACTAAATCCACAAGAAGACAGACAAAAGGTCAAAATCCTAATATATCTTTTACAACCATGCGTCACTTTATCAGCACATGAAGCTCACAAACGGTCGAAGAATTTTCAGAAATAATGTCAACTACATTTAACAAATTCTGGATGAAAGAGGAATATTTAGAATCACACCTTGGAATGACAGATGTCAAGAGATGTAATGCCCGGTTTGCCGGTTTTGTGCAGTGGATAACTAGACAGTTGGGTGTACCTCTCCACATCCTCAACAGGAGCCAGTGTAGAGGGAATCTGACAACATTTAAGGCCAGTTATAGATTAAGAACATATGTAGTAACCATGAATGAGAGGTGAGAATGAAAATAAAAAGCTGCCACCAAAAGGACAAAAGGGCAAAATTATGGCATAAAATGTAAAACCAGAAGGACAAAAAACTGATACTAATGTACCTGTCGCTTTTTACGCTGTTGAGAAAGTGCTAAGTTACAATCTGTTATCTCAGTAATGATGCTTGAAGAAATACCAGGTCGCATTTTCTTCCCAGCATAGCCCGGCTCTTCATCTAGTGAAGCTATGACATACAAAGAAAACCAAAGTAACTATTTGATCACTGACCAAATGGTAAAAAGCGATGCAAAACATAAAAAGGAAGAACCTTTCCTCCCATTGCTCAAGGCAGGAGCATTCACTGCAATATCAGAAGATGCTGTCATGGGTATCTGTCTTTCAGCCTGTGCAAGTAACGATCGGGCTTCATCCCTTTCCTTTTTCAGTCTTGCAATAACACGGCAAGCAGCATCATGCTGCAAAAAGTGACAAAGCAGGGACAATTCCATGAAATAGTCTCACAGACTTTAATTGATGAAACTAGTTATGTTTGACGAACCAGCAAATCCAAGAGCATACTTATTATAAATATGGTGGATAAAAGAAAATTGATACTCTCAAAATAATCCTAGCCGGTTTCAACATTATACAAGCTTGTATTATAGAGACCAAATAATATGGCAATGCTGACTTCGGTCAAGACACCTATTAACTTAACATCTTATCCTAAATGACGGGTAACGAGTATGATACTGCATTGTCCAATACCTGGTACAATGCATGACTTAGTTCTTGCCTAGCCGTGTGCAGTTGTTGCTCCAGCGCAAAGTTGGAAAGCATCAAGCTGTCCCATTCCTATCAGATAGAAACAAAATGACTGTTAAACACACTAGCATTGGTCAAAAGAATTTTGAGTATCCACTGCATGCCCAAATAAAAAAGGTAAGATATAGCAAAATAGCAATACACTACATTTTGGAAAATGCTAAGCAACCCAGGTATGCTGGCAGCCTGCAAAGGTCTGGGCTTGACTATCTGCATTAAAATCAACGGGGATCAAGAAGAACTTCCATGAAACTAGTGGAGCATTATAAAGAATTCAAACTCATAATGCCAAGAATACCTTTCCCATCTTCACAGGGAGGATATCATCCATGGTAAGTTGTTCCCCAGTAACTGGGCACTTTCCATAATCCTACCCAAATGATCAAGAAAAATTAATTATTCTCACAAGAAGACAGCCGTGTAAGAACTTTATGCATTAAGACCATATACAATATAGAACAAAGAGTAAATCCCTAAACTTTACCAATCACACGTGTTAAACGGTCAAAAGATGCTTGATTCCTTATCATTTTCATGAAAGATAGTAACACGATTATTCCACCTAACAAAAAGGAACAATCTTTTTTTTATATTAATAGAAGTATGCAGAGTCATGTATCTTATATTTTATATATCCAACTAGTTATTCAGGGGAAAAAAAAGTTCTTTCGATTGGAACTCTATCATACCTTACTCTTATAAGATTAACCTATGGATTAACCAAAATTTATTAATTCCGTCTCTTCTCTGTGTTCTCACCAATTAAGAAGTGCCAAGAAGCACGACCATCAATTCAGAAATTTCAAATCACCAAGAACTTATTTAACAACAGAAAAAAGCAAGCTACTACTGATTGCAAGGTCGTAGGCTTCTGTCACTGTCGCAGTTTCCCTAGAATTGGCGAACAGCTTGAATAAACTATAACCTACCCAAATGCTCCTCTCTCTCTCTCTCACTCTCCCTTCACATTCATATGTCTCTCCGCAACAAGAATGGAACAAACGAAACAGAACGAAGAACATAAACCCAAGAATGTCAGAACCAGACCGAAACGTATCGCTCGATTAGACGCTTCTCGAAGACATGGCCGGACTTCGTCGAGACGACCGGCTCCTCCGGCACCTCGCCGGATACTGCAAGCACAAAAGAGAAAAACCCATCAAGAGCTCAGATCAACATCTCGGCGGCAAACACCAAAACCCACCGAAGCAAGTGCACAGGCACACCACGAGAGATAAGTATTTCGACACAGCGAGAGAGAGACATACTTGAGCAGTTCATTTCGCTGGAGAGAGAAGCTAGGGCTTCGGTTCCGCTACAAGCAGCTTGAGGGAGGGGAAGAGACAGAGCGTGTGTGTAGCGAAGGCTGCTGCTGCTTCGAAGAAGAAGAGATTTGGTGGAAGATTTTCGAGAGCAGCGGCAAGAGGGGAGAGAGAGAGAGGAGAGGAGAGGGAAAAAATGGAGGAGAACCGAGGAAGAGAGCGTGAAAAGGACCCCAATATGCAGGCCCAGGTATCAGGCCCAAAATCTAAAACGGTCCATTTGAGCTTGGATTTTGGTATCTCTATTTTAAAAAAATGAGTCCTTGAACTTTGACTCGATATGCAATGTAATCCCTAAATTTTTAATTTTTTTAGTTGTGGTCTTCGAAATTTAGCCTAATGTTTAATATAGTCCTTAAACTTTTGAGTTGTTCAATATGATTTTGGACTTTTGGTACGTGTTCAATTTAGTACCTAATTTATAAGATAATGTTCAACAGTCCTTGCATTAATTTATGAATAAGGAAAATATCAAATATTTTCATATAGTCTAGAAACTAGATTAAATATGTATTAACATTTCAAGGACCACACTGAACAAATTAATATTTCATATACCACATTGCACACTTTATTAAGTTCAGATACCACATTGCACATTGAGCTAAAATTTTATGGGTCAGTTATGTTTTTTTCCTTTTGAAATGCCTTCAACTCCTTTTTCATTGCCTAATGCTAAGAAAAAAATGGGGAAGAGATAAGTCTGAGGAGCTGAGTGCTTGTGGGGGCATGACCATGTATTTCGACCTTATAGCGGGTTACTATTTAAGACGCGCCAGCGCGATAACCCAAGGGGTCGTTGAGCGTAGGTCCTTAAGGTTGCTTGAGGTTGGATGAGACAACTTAGATATCGATGGTCAATCCTTCGAATGTGGTGGTTAAGACGAGAACGGGACTTTTAGGCATTAAACCTTGCCTGAGCCACATGGGCCATCCTAGTTCAATTTTATGGAAAAAAAAAGTCTTAAACCTCTTTGTATTAGTGTTAATTCACTTCTAGACCTTTTAATTGTGTCAATTTAGTTATAACCTTTTTGTATTTGCACCAATTAAGTTCATCTAGCCAATTTCAACTAGAAAATCACTGATATGGACGGCGGTCATCCAATGTACACATGAGCGCCTGCTATGTCACGTAAAATGATCGGTGTCCAGTCAACGATTTTCGACTAAGATTGGCCTAACAGATTCAATTGAAACAAATGCATAAGATTGAAGATAAAATTTGCATAATTGAAATGTTTAGAACTGAATTAGCGTCAATGTAAAAGGTTTATGACTTTTTTGGATTTTTTTTTTCTGATTTTATGATGGACCTTTTGTGGCGCTATAACCATATCCACACAGAGACCTATGAGAACTAGCAAATTTTTTACTCTTCTTGCACCTAGTGTCGTCAGAGAATCTAACGCGGGTGTTGACTAGGGATGCGCGGCTAATTATGCGTCGAGGTCGAGTTTTTTGTTCTCGTGTCGAGTAATTTTTTGAGATCCTCTGAAATTAGATTCTAAATGTACGTGTTACGGTCATTTTTCAGTCGACCAAGATACTTTTCATATTTCGTGTGGAATTATATACAGGATAAATTATACAAAAAGCCCAATCTCTCTTTTCCCCTCTTCTCTCGAGCTCTCTCACCTTCAGCCACCATTTCACGTTGCCCTCTTCATCTCTCGCCAACCCCGGAGATGGAGACGGAACCCGCTGAGTAGCAAGGCAACGGCAAAGGCGGTGGAGGGTCCGCGACCTCCAGGTTGGTGTAGGCGGAAGTATCGCGAGGTCAGGAAGGCGTGATGGAGATGGTGGCGAGTGGGTGGCTAGCTGCAGAGGGCGCTACAAAATGGTTGGATCACTGTAGAACGAGAAGCAAGCAAAGAAATTAGGGAAAAAAATAAAGGGAAAAAAATTAGAAGGAAAAATTCAAAGGAAAGTATGTAAAAAAAACGCAGTAGTCGTTCATTTTAAAATGGATAGTACTTTTCTGACAGTGCTGTAAGTTATTTCTGACCGTAGATATATACACAATGACCACGTATTTTGTCTAAAACACTCATTAATTTAAAAATCATAGTGTAAAAAATAATGATAGTACTTTCAAATTGTCAAGGTAACAATTCCCTTTTAAAATTGATGGAAATAAAAGCCTCGACCACCCTTAGAAACTCCTAACAATTTCCTTTGATTCAGCAATTCAAGTACATCTAGACATATTTCTAAGTTAGTCCAAAAATTAACTTCCTCATAGACTCCATATGCAATACAAGTTTACTATACCATTTTAAATAAGCAACATGACCTATTGAACCCGAGTAGGCTGGCAATGAGGCATTTTTTTTGGGGGGGGGGGGGGGGGGGGGGGTGGTGTTCTTAAGAAGTCAATGATCCCAATTTCGATCAAAGGTGTGTCTGATTTTTTGAGGTCACCTCCTTAAAAGTATCAAACTCGTATGACCTTGTAATTTCTAAATGAGGTTGAATTGAGGGGATCGCCAGATTGGAGTTTTTTTTTTTTTTGGTCAAAAACATGAGTAGCCTTTATTTCTCAACCTGGATTAGCATAAAGTAAGCTTAAGCCAGGAGCATCGCAGCAAAGAAAGTCCCATAAGGTTTGGGGGGTTTACAAATCCAAAAAGCGGGAAGCAAATTCAAGCGTGATCCTTTTGAAATCCAATCTGCAACTTTATTTTCGGATCTCCTGCAATGGGCCACAGTAAGGTTCGTGAAGCTCTGAAGATGTGCTTGGGCCTCCAGTACAACCGACTCACACTCCCACGGGATTGAAACTCGTTCAAGTACAGCATCAATCAACGCCTTGCAGTCTATTTCCAAGTACAGTTCCTCCCCTCTTCTAGATTTGAAAAACTCCAAAGCTCTCACGAAGGCTCTCGCTTCCGCATGAAAAGGTGAGCAAGCTTGGATTTTTTCTGCAAAACCTTCAAGTAACGCACCCGATCCATCTCAAAGAATACCTGCGATCACCGCTTCTCTGTTTCCAGCATCAAAGGAGCCGTCAATATTGATCTTTAAGGCTCGATTTTTCGGGGGAGACCACGTAGGTTGCAGGTGAGGTCGAAATTGCACAGCTTTCTCATCTCTCTTGTTCCACCTCTTGTAGCTGCAAATCAAGGCATCTGCTGTTTCAAACAAGACATCTATGTTAAGGTTTTTACTTCTGAAGACACGATCATTACTAGATTTGGCACATCAGATCGGAGTTAGGCAATCCTCAATTGGAGCTAGGGTTGGGAAATGAGTCATGCCAGCCCAACACGACACTACCTCGAAGGTTGAATCCGATGGGTTTTTAGGGTCTCAAACCCGAATGATCAATCACTGGATTGGGTTGGAGTAGACATGGCCATTTGGGCCCGTGGACCCGGAACCGGCCCGTTGACCGGGCCCGCGGGCCTGAACCGGAACCGGCCAAAAAAAAAGGGGGGGGGTGCGTGGCATGGGGGGCAGTGGGCCCCCGGCCCCCCCTCAGGAAGAGCCGTTGGCTCTTCCCCAACGGGCCGAGGACCGTTGGCCTCGGCCTGTTGCGAATTTTCCTTTTTTTTAAAAAACTATATAAAAACCTCACAATCCATCTTTATTTTTCTCACAATTTCTCTCAATTCTCTCCAATATTCTCAAGTCTCAACTCTCAAGTCAAATTCTCTCGATCTGATATTCTCTCTGAATTTCGTCTCAATTCTTTGAATCAACTTTCCGAACAATTCTCTCAAAAAATGGCAAGTGGAAGCAGAAATACTAGAAAGGGAAAGAGCCCGATGGGAAAATTCGATTTTCCTGTTCATGAATATGATCCTCGTGAATATGCATGTTGGGAAGACGACGATGTTCCCAATCCCGACGTCGAGCACGTCGCAACGCAAGAAAGTATTTATCCTCCTACTGCTACTACCACTGATGTCGAAGGATTGTTGATACCAAATGAGCCGGCACGGAAGAGCCGAGAATCCGACTTATGGCTACACTTTGACAAAGTGTGGAATGAAAATGAAGGTAAATTTGATATAAGCTGTAAATATTGTATGCAAAAATATAAACTTGGTAAATGAGATGGCTATGGAACATTTCGTCGACATTTGACGAAAAAACATCCAACGCAAGTGGGGATCGACACTAGCCAACAACAAATTTCCGGGTTCGCCAATCCTAACCCTTATCCTTTATTCTGTTTCACTAATGCACTTTATAAAGAAACATTAGCTGAATATGTTTCCCTTGAGCATGCTTCGTTTAATACTGGTGAAAATTTTAATTTTAGATATTTGGTAAATACTGCGCTGGTTCCGAAAGCACCATTTGTTCCGAAAACTACTCTTAAACTCGAATTTAAACGAGTTTATAAAGATCGAAAAAATAAATTGAAAACGTTTTTTGAAGAATTCAAAGGACGTGTACATATAGGTAGTGATATTTGGAGTGATTCTTGGAATATTAATTCTTATATGGGTGTCACGTGCCATTGGATAAGTGATGATTGTGTTATTCAAAAAAGACTTCTTGCATTTCGAGTTTTTCCTGAAAGGCATACGGCCCATAATATTTATAGAATAATTAGACGAGTTTTAGAAGAATATGGTTTGATTAATAAAGTTTTTTCAATTGATTTTGATAATGCCGCCGCAAATACTGCTTCCATTCCCGAGTTAGAAAAAATGTGTAAACCCTCTTTTGGCGGACAATTTTTTTCGCATTAGATGTGCTTGTCATGTTTTGAATTTATGTGTTCAAGATGGTTTACGAATTCTTGTAACTTCTCTCCACCCAATAAATAGTGCAATTAGATTTTTATGGAGCCGCCCTCAACTTATGAAAGCGTGGGGAAAATTTTGTAAAGAAAATAGGAGAACGGCAAGAAGGTTTCCAAAAGATGTTCCGACTCGTTGGAATTCTACCTACGAGATGCTTCTACAAACTTTTGATTACAAAGATTTATTATGTTCATTTATTTCAAATACTGTTCCCGATATTGCTTTACTTCCGCAACATTGGGACGTTTGTAAAAAAAATTTAGATTGTTTGAAAATTTTTAATGATGCTACTAAAACTTTATCTGGTATTTATGATCCTACTACGCATTTATTTTTAATAGAGTGCGTTAATATTGCTAATGTTTTTAATGCATATGAAAAAGATACTGACTTAGCTTCGAGTATTTTAGTAATGCGAGAAAAATGGTTGCATTATTATTTGAACATTCCTCTTGTCTATTTAGTTGGTATTGTTTTCGATCCACGTACTAAATTAGATGATTTATTAGATTATCTGACTGCTTATTATTATGATTGTTTACATTTGGATGAAGTAATAAATATTTCAATTATACAAGTAGATGGTAGCATTATATAATGAATTTTGTAATAGATATGGTTTAAGCGACAGTGGATATGAATCTGCCCAGCATATTGTCTCAGAAAGTGATGTGGATATTTCACTACTTAGTAGAGGGTATAAAATGCTCAAGACTAGGCAAAAAACACATAAAGGGACTTCAACAGGTAGTATTTCCAAATTAGAAAACTATTTAACAATTTCTTTTGAGTTTAGCGATTCAGAAAACAACGCAGATTTCAAGATTCTTGAGTGGTGGAAGAATCATTCAACTCAATTTCCAGTTCTCTCCCTCATCGCGAAATAAATATTAGCGACCCATTCTTCAACAGTGGCGGTTGAACAAGCATTTATTGCTGGAGGATTAATTTTGGACCCTCGCCGTTCAAGATTAAGTCCGGAAAGTGTGGAGTGTCAAGCTTGTGTCGATGATTGGACAACGGCTAAATTTCGCCAACAAGAGCTGGATCGAGAACACGAATTCTTCAGTGATGACTGTGGAGATACTACCACCACCACAACGGGTAGCGACGATTGACGATGAGGTAAGTTGGGGGTTACCAAAGGTAAGAGAACTACATGGGCTTTGATTCTTCTATCCCTAAGAAGATATGTAGGCGCTTAATGATAATTCATTATGCGAACCAGCACAAGATCTCTGCCTCGTCCAAGAGACCCCAAAGCAATTGGGGGTGCTAGCTGAGCGGAGAAGACCGTCCAAAGTCTGGAAGACATCCTAGCTCGGGATCGAATTCAATGGTGTCAAGAGTGCCACTTGCGCTATGTGTGCCAAAAGATTTATCCAGTGAATCGTGCTAGCAATGATATATCTTCTTCCGTGCGCCCTTAATGATGGAAGAGGAGAGTCACCAGCTTGTTGATTCTTTCGACCATGGCTCGTGAGTCGTGACATACTGACCCCCCACCGGCGTCTCTACATGTTCAGTACTATCCAATGGATCTTGAAAGATGGTAGGTATATGACTCGTCTGCGAAAAATTTAGAAACTGCAACAACCGGAAGGCATGACAGGTTTTGGAACAATTGAATCCACATGAAAGTGTCCGACATGATCAGGAGGACAGCGACGAAACAATATTATCCGCATCATGATGAAAGATATGGTATCAAACAAAATCAAATGTTTGTTGGACATTCTCTTTGGATGTGATTTGTGTGTAAATATCACTAGGGCACCGCTTTGTAAAAAAATTTCCAAATTATTTGGAGATATACTTGGAACTTAATATTTGGTTAAATTGAACGAGTATATTCATTAGTATTCATCAATTGATTTGCTATTATGTCTTAACATTTGGAAATAGAATTAAATTAATCTTGATGCATTTATTTTTTGCCATTTCCTTTTGGCAAGAGCGGGGGCTCCGGGCCAACCCTGTCAAATCTCTCCATGTTCATCCGATCTTTGTTGATTTAGTCCAACGATTCTTGGCACATATGCAATCATGTGAATCGTAATGGCGTCTTTACGCTGCTAGGAATATTATGTGTTTCCTCTTTCCTAGGGAAGACCTCAACTGTGTCCAAGACAAAATCTTCAGGTTCCCAGGAAAAGCACATTGTGTCCTATCACTCTCCTAGGAATTTCATCAAACATGGAAACCCCGCTAGCGCCACGGAACCTTTCCCAATCTGGCAAGATAGAAGCTTTGTCCCTAAGGCAAAACGCAATCCCAACATGAGGAATCGAGATTCGATCGTGGGTGGATTTTTGGCCTGAACAGCATCGACAATATTTTCGTCTGAAGGGGAGAGGTTGGTGGAGAGATTTGACCCATCTTTAGTAAGACACCGAGCACGGGGCGTTGTTGGGGTTGTCGCGCACTGTCGAGATGGCAATATCTGATGATAGCCTAGCACAACAAAGCTCACCGAACCGGGATAATATCGCGACGTGTCATTAGGTGGACTCGTCCGTTTATTCAGCAGCCGACACGAACTAATGTGCTGCGTTCAGCAACTTTCATTTTGATAGACGTATTGGTGCTTGGGAAGACAAAGAAGAACAACTATTTCACGAGAGATCAATGTAAATACACACTTGATTTGCACGCCAGAATGACTTAATTCAATGTCGGGTTGTACTATAGCATCTCTAGGACTTGATCTGGAATGACCTTCTCCTCTTACATAGCTTGTATATGAAGCATGAGAAGGCCCAAATACACATGCCCTTTTCCACGTGATAATGATTTATATTTTAAAATTGGATTGATTGTAATTATTCCTTTAACATAGTGTCAAGAAACTCATCTCATTTTTTTTTATTTTCTTTTTCACTCCCCTTATAATTTACCGCAATTCTTCATGTGGATTTTCAATGCCCCCACCCCTCTTCTACTTATTAAAAATTCAAGGGAAGAACTTGTAATCTACATACATAAAAAAAGTCCCTTCCGTCGAATTATCGTAACTCATTCATTTCACTCTTCATTCCGTTTTATTTTATGATTCGACTCTCTAGAAATGTTCGATTCGATTCGTTAGTGTCTCAACTCCTGTCAATGGAACAACCGTAACACGGGCGCGGCACGCTCGAACGAAGATCGACGCCAAGCATGTATATATGGCAAACACAAAAAAGAGGAACAACACCATGTTTAAATGTCTAACTAGAGCTTGGGAAGTAAAGGAAAACAAAATCGATTCAAAGAACCCCAAAATGCTTGTAGGGCTTCCTTTTTCTCCTCTCGTGGGGTGCTCATGCATTTGGTCTCTCTTTTGTGCTGCGACGGGAATATATGGGAATTTGGTGCGGCATATCGATTGAACGCACTTTGCCACGTGTTGTCCTCCTATTTGCCCCCCTCCTCACTTTTCCTTCGGCCAACAAAAAAGAAAAGGGGGAAAAAAAGAAAAGCGCAGGAGCATTTATCCAAAGCACAGAAATTCCGTTGTTTAAGTTATGTTCATGTCGTGTCTTTTATTAGAATAAGTTTTACTCCGATCGACATCACCAAAGATTTGTTATATAAAAGAGGAGATGATGTTAAGTCCGTTAGTCTCAAGTTAGACGTTATGGTACTGTTTGGTTCAGCATTTGAAATGAGCATTGTGGTTCTAAAACACATTGGCCAAATGCGTTGGGCTACTTTTTTGACTTAATTGCATCTCAAATGCTCTCCAAAAACCTTTAGTCCAAAGTACCTCTGGAGTTACTTTAGGAAGTAGCATTTGTGGAATGCAATTAATTTTTTTTCTTTTAACTTTGTACTACTGCCACCGACCACTGCCGCCCACCGCCGCCGCTGATCACCGCCGCCCGCCGCCACCCACTGCAGACGACCGCCCACCTGCTGCCGACAACCATCGACGGTCCCGTCGCCGACAACCATCGACGGCCGCCATTGCCGCCCTCCGCCTCCCCCAACCACTACTAACATCTTCGACCGTCGCCCATTGACCAACTCCCGCCTTCGTCGCTGTTGCCCGCCGACCACGGCAGACCACCGCAGACCTCCGCCGCCGCCCCTCCGTCGACTTGCGCATTTTTTTTTTATTTTAAAAAGTGAAAATACTTTACAAAGTATATTTTTCACCAAACAGCATTTACGTCAAATTTTGCTTTTCATTGTATTTTTAAATTCAACTCTACCAAACAGTACTTGCATTTTGAAAAAGGCCTTTAGCCCAAAGATATTTGCATTTTCTCAAAGTCCCTTGGCCAAATGCTGAACTAAAGAGAGCCTATATGTTCGTATTAGTTTCAGTAATTTTTTGGGATAAGTATACTATAAGTCCTAAAACTTATTTCGAAAGTACATTTGAGTTCTAAAACTTTCAAAAGATGCAATCAAATCCTAAAACTTATCAAATTATTACAATCGAGTCATTCTATTAATACTGTTAGTTTGTCTAACGGACTATACTGACGAGGCATCCTACGTGACATTTGTAATTATTTTCTTTTCCAAACCTAAAATTTAAATTAAATTAAAAAATAAAAAGGCCAGAGTATCATTTTAAAAAGATAAAATTGGAAAAAAAAATTAAACAGAACAATCGACAACAGGGCAAGGCCTCGCTCGTGAGGCGTGGCCACCGCCGCCAATCGCTAGAGGTGTTGGCGAGGGTCGTCGGCTCCCATCAACCTTGAGGGAGACCTCATCGGCAAACCTGGCTAAGTCGATCGAGGCTCGCGCGGATCTAGGCAACGCCGGCCCTCGCATAATGCCAACGAGGGCGACCCACCCTGGCCACCGGCCCCTTTGGCCATGGGTTGCGACGAGCACGCCTTGTCACCAGTTCTTCTTTTTTTGTTGTCTTTGTTTTTCAGTTTTAGCCTTGTAAAGTTAACTTTTGGCTTTTTTTTATATAATTTTTTTATTTAATTGAAATAATATTTGGAAAAAAAAGGCCACGTCAGCATATTCTGTTAGATAAATTGACGATGCTAATGAAAGAACTCGATTGCACTAATTTAACAAGTTTTAAGATTTGATTGCAGTTTTTGATAGTTTTAAAACTCAATTGCAGTTTTGCAACAAATTTTAAGACTTGTGGTGCATTCCTCCCTAAGTTTTTGAAGGCATCATGTTCCTAATAGCACTTTCGTTTTCCTAATAGCACTTTCGATGTAATACAAATGAGCACTCACATGTGATTCAAGCAAGAGAGCAAATTGCTCCTTTCTAGAAAAAAAAAAAGTGTTTTAAGATGGCATTAAGATCTGTCAATTCTTGCCCCCCGAGATATTGACCTGCCAACTTCCATGCTAAGAGGATAGTCGGGCAATATTTTTCCACGTCTTTTTAATACTAATGATAATAAAAAATCACAACAAAGTTGATCAGATCTTAATATTTTAGCTAAATATTATTTGTATGTCGTTGCCCTTCCTTTTACATAGCTTAAGGTTCCGGGGGAAATACAATATGCCTAATTTAAGCCTGTGTCTTTATTGTTATTTATGTTAGTTTACCTACAGTTTTCACATCAAAAAATTGATGAGGCTAAATACAACATCTCGATCCGCTCTAGAATTTCGAAAAGTTACCGCTCACATAGTCTCGAACTTCGAAAAGTTACGTGTTACTCTCACGAAGTTTGATTTTGCTGTTAGTCTTACATGAAAATGGACTAACTCGTTTTTCTTTGACCAAAACAACCTCAACCTTTATTGTCTTCATTTTCATTAACCATGTAACAGGGGTTATTTGGGTGAAAGAACCGGGTAAGTTTTCAAGTAACACTTAACGACCATATAGATAGAAAAATTAGTGTTGTAGGGGGCCACAAAAAAAAAAGAGAGACAAGTTTGGGGTCTATGGTGCAACCGTGCCAAAGTTTGAGGGGCTACTGATTGACTTTTCATAATTCGAGGACCGCACACATATGCCAAAGTTCAAGGGGGTTTCGATATTTAAATGAAAACAAACTATATACTGGTTCAGTAATTTTTTTTTTCCACAAATGACGAACATAGTTGTGGTCTAGCATCGACTGATCTTGTGAATTCCACGTAGCCAACACATAGAATTTGCCGCATTTGATTCATGCCTTTGATAATTACGATTGATTGGCTGATGTCGTCTTTTTTCGCAACTTCTGCGTGCGCGCGTGAGAGAGAGGGGGAAAACTAGGCAAATTAAAATCCCAAAAGTCGGCTAGGAATTTGGATGAAAACTTGGAGACGAAAAAAGAATCTGAAAGTCGGCTAGGAATTGGGTTGAAAGGCTCGGTCAACCCAAAAGATCCGAGAGTCGGCTAGAAAATGGGGGTGAAAACTTGGCGATGGAAAAAAACAAAAAAATCCGAAAGTCGGCTAGGAATTTTTTGGGGGTGGCAAGGGCTCGGTCAACCCAATTTCTGTCCAAGAGCGCTGCGACGAGCCAGGCCACGTCACCGGCTGGCGACACGTGTCCGACATCCCTCCCGAGCTCCCTCGCCACGTCAGCTGGGGGACCAAAAGCGGTGGCCCACCTTCGCTTTCGGAGTTGACGCAACCCCCGGAGTGCCCAAGCAGACAGCTCCGTACGGACAACCCCCCTAAAACGCTTGTATATATTTGTAGGCAAACTAAGAGAGTTTTGACACCCCATGCCTTCCTCTTCCTTAGCGATCTAAAATTAACTCCCTCTCTCCTTTTTCTCTCTCTCACACACACGCACATACAGAGACATACAGAGACACATGCACTTTGTTCTGATCGTCATCAATGGAGGTTTCTCATAAGGAACACGTGATAGCGTCGTCGTCTTCTTCTTCAGTGCCATTCTGAGAGAGGGAGATTGTCCATACTAAATCTTGCAAAGTTTCTTCGTCGGGGTCTTTAGTTATCTGCCAATATCCGAGGACAGAATGCTCGAGGACGTGCTTCATCCGCCTCAACGGCTTCCAATTGTAAATTTCTCTTGCCCTCTGAAACTGTCTGTACTCCTCATCCTTTTCTGTAAATACACAACGCATGCATGCATTGCATTTTTCTTTGCCCCCTACCCAAAAAAAAAAAAAAAAGAAATTCTTCCATTGTTCTGCTCTCTTTTTCGACATAAGTTTTGGGTTCTTTCAGTCCTTTGATTTGTTCCATGTGAAAATGTTTTGCCTGAGCTCAAGATCAGCATGTGCCTGGTCTTCCCATGAAATGATGATGATCAGTCATTGTGTGATTGTCATGATGACATTACTGATGTCGCAACGAGTACCAGCACGTTAATTTTGATGCATCACTTTCTCTTCCAGTCTTCTTTAGGTAATTGAATGTGAAGGAAATGTCCTGAGCTTCAAGTTGGATTTCTGACATCATCTTCAAATCTGATTAGGAAGTATATCCATGCATCGCCTTCGTACTCCTTTGTCGGCCCTATGAAGATAGGATTGTGATTTGGCCAAAGCCGCTTCATTATGCTCTGGTGATCATTGAGTTGAATTCTGCAAACTAGATTGATCATCAGCTTGGCAAAACATATCTATGATAATGTTTGTTTGGTCGTATAACAGTCATATTTTGATAAAATGCTTGTCCAAGTGAAAAGCTCAAAACTTTTGCTTCGATTACTTTGTGAAATTTCTGAAACTCTTCCATGCTGCCTGTGCAATAGCTGTCTAGGTTTGAAGATTCTGAGCATGAATTAATGAAACTCATGAGGGACCTTATGACATCGCTTCAGTGTACACACATCACCTAATGGCTTCTTCTTGAGCACCTCTCGATAACTAATGCTTGTCCAGATTAAGCATCCTATATTTTACCTCACAACAGACATGCCGTGGAAACCGGTCTTCACATCTGCTATTTATCTATTGCATATCACAAGGTGCCTGCAAAAATGCACTTAATCTTCCTGCTTTATTATGTGTTGGAAAGATGACATTGATCACCTTCACAGAACCCACTTTCCAAATTAATTTTGGGAATCCAAGCATCATCATATGCCTGTCCATAATTAATGTCCTCTTCTACTAGTTTACACATCAAGAAATATGCTAAAAGGGTTAGAGAGACCAATCGTAGCCTCGTAGGGTATGGATCAGAAACATGGAGTAATTTTACTTTTAGTGATAATTGATATACTTACTAGTTTTTATTCAACAAATTACTGCTGTTCAAACATCGAGTTGCATCTGTTGTTCTGCAGGATGATATGTCGAGCCCGTTAAGTCCTCAACTGTTAGAACTTTGCGACCCCGAATTACTTTCAGAAAGTATACAGAACTCAGAGATCACATCATGTTCAAATTGCTGCTACGAAGAGTACCCTGATTCCTCCAAATTTTCTTTACCTGAAGATCCGCAGAACGTTGGCGATCTTCTGCAGGAAGATGATGGAATCAATACTAACACGACGACCACGACTACAAGTAACACCACGACCGCCGCCGTTATTAACTACAACGGAAATCATACAGCAACCTTTGATCCGCAAGAAGATGTTGATAACGACATTTCTGCTTCGATTGATTTCTCTCTCTCCCCTTCGTTTCCGGTTTCCCCATTCGTCTGTCCTCAACAAGACCACCTGATGATGGATTTCCCTTCAGTGCAACTGACAGAAAATCAACTTCCACTGGCCAATAGCACTGACGGGCTACCAAATTATACTTGCGAAACTATGCCGCGGTTAATTGGCCCTCCATTGATCACCTCAGTGTTCAAAGAAGATTGCTTGTTGTCCATGCCTCCATATATTCCTTTGGATCCTGCATCGCCGTCGTGCTCCTTCGTTGGCCCGGTAAGGGCATACATGCCGGGGAGTATGACCGGCACATTATATGCAGATAGGTCGGGAGTCTCCTCAGGAAACTTTCTAATAAAAGCAGATATGCAAGCTCGAGATTGGGATTACCAGGATGACAATAACGGTGAAATCTTTTGCTCGGACCCGATCCGGGTGCTTATGCCTGAGGACATGCAGGTATTGACAACATTTTACAGCAAATTACGCTTCATTTTGAATATGAAGTTTCAAAGTTCAATGCAGTTGGTACGCACATGGCATTAGATCTTTGTGGTGGATTAGAACAAATTCTCATGGCACTGTGTCGATTTGATACTTTGCAAGGCATTTTGTGCCGAGAACCAAAAGCTGATGGATGGAAATGCGAGTTCTGCACCTTTCGCAACAGATGTTTCAATCTTAGAAGACCCAACTTACAAAGTAGGAAAGCTCTCGGTTGAGCAGAGGAAGGAGAAGATCCATCGATACCTGAAGAAGAGGAACGAAAGGAACTTCAGCAAGAAGATTAAGGTCTTCATTCTCTTCTTCTCCTCGCATTATTCATGTATTGGTTTACCTTTCCTAGGACATTAGCTGAAGAAGCTTTCCCAATATCTGCAGTACGCATGTCGCAAAACTCTGGCAGACAGCCGTCCTAGAGTTAGAGGGAGATTTGCAAAGAACGACGAATTCGGGGAGAACTCTAGGCTCGCTTGTGGGCATCTTGACGATGATGAAAAGGAAGAAGTGAGAATGACTTTTCTTAGGAAATCTGCATTGAACATGCCATATCTGTTGTTCTAAATAAAATTCCATGGATCAACCGATGCCTTCCAAATTGTGATATCTATGACCAAGACGAGAACAAATAAATAATCATCGCCTGATCATCCTTTTCGCCACATATAACACCTCGTCGGCTTTTGTTTCAGGTGGCTTTGAAAGAAGATGAGATGATGGATGCAACTGATATGTTTGCTCATATCAGCGGAGTCAATCCCTTCAGCTACTCAATCCAATCTTGGATTTGAATAGCCAGATCTCACAGACCCAAGCCACTCCATTACCGAGTGTTGCAGGACTCGGCGAAGCCCAGATCTCTGCTTCTGCAGACCGGTCGACTAACAAGAATTAGTGGATTAATACATGTGTAAGGACTAACGAGTATGACAATAAGAATTAATGTAATTTTGTATATAAGATCTGTATGTTACAAAGTATATCGATTAGACTTTGTAGACGTGAAACTGGGAAATAGGTAATCAGCAATTGGATGATGAAGAAAAACGGACGGTGTAATTATGTTAAAATATATGAAGATACGAGACAACATTAAGGGGCTTCATGTATACGGGGAAAAACAAGGAAGTTACTTTTGACAGTGTAGACAAAATCTTAGACTAGTTGTATATGGTAAGATGTTTTCTGAGGCTGTGAACTCTCTTCTAAGAGATATTTGTGTTTTATTGTGGATATGACTCAGCATTTTAGGAATTCAAATTTCGCGTAATTTCACGTTTCTCAATGCTTTTGCATTTCCCCAAGCCTCATTCCCAAAGCCGAACCAAACACAGCTTTTGTCCCAATATTTCAATAAACATTCTTAAATTACTAGAAAATCATCATTGAAATTATATCGATCTTGCATAATGCTATTGTTCCGTACCCAAATTGAAATCAACATTCTGGCTGATAAGTTTCGATAAGTATTGGTAAACATCGAAAGTTGTTAATAGAAACCACGGAGACTTCTACTTTATTTTGGTAATTTACATGTTGATAACATACTGATATTCTTATGGAATTACAATTACTTTTAAGATGATGTATAAATTAGCAATTCTCATGTTACTTTACCCATTCTTATTTGCATATATTACCAACACTTCGATTTCTCTAGCTCTTCTATGGCATTACTAACCGAACTATTTTTTGCTGATTAAATTACCAACTACTTTTCCGAAGCGAACTCTCGTTAGAGTTACAGTTACTTATGGATGTCTTATTGTTTTTCCTAGTTTGCCAAATTTTCTATTTAATTCAATTTTTATTCACTTTGGTTAACCCCTTATATTTCCTTACTCTTTTTCAGAGATTACCAACTCTTAATTCTTTGACACGTACTTATTGAGATTTATTCGTTTTCTTAATTCGCTAATTTTTTTTCATCACAAACGTTTATACGGCATTTCCTTAGCAACGACTTAAATTTACGAACTATTTTCAGAAATTACTAGCCTTAATTAAAATTGCGTACCGATTTTTTTTTCTAATTAAGTTATCAACTGGTTATGGGTAAACAACTATCCTTTGATGACCAAATTTTCTATCTTTTACCAATTTTCATTTACTTCTCATAATCACGCATTAAATTTATCAACTCTTGCATGAAAGGACTAGCTATAATTTAAGCAATTTATCAACTTTTGATTAAGTTATTAACTAGTTGCGGATATTCCAACTGTCATTTGAGTCGGATACCCACGTTTATTTTCTTTTTTTAACTATTAGAATTTTCCACTAACTTACATATTCGGAAAAAAAGTTGGTAAGCCATCAAACAAATATTGAAAATTCGATATTGTAATTGAGAAATTCTAGGTGTTGGCAAGAAAGTTAAATAAAAGTTGGTAAAATACGAAGATAGGTTTTCTTTATATGAGATCAAAAAAGTTTCTAATTTCAAAAAATGTGTAGAAAACGTGGTGAGTTAAAAAACCCAACGGTAAGCAACTCAGATGAGGGTTGGAAGCCCAAAACTAATTGGTAACTTAATTGAGAAAAAGTTAATATGACACGCATCAAAGTTGATATCGTACAATAGTATGTAAATTAAAGCTATTTGAAATTAGATATTTTTTTTTTGTTTGAGATAAGAGAAGTCGGCAATTTAAAAACGAATAAAACCAAAAAAAACATTGGCAACTAACTTAAATTGAAGTAGGTAACACAAAAGTAGTCGGTAACTTGACCGAGAAAATTTAGTAATCACTCTAACTAAAGTTACTAATTTAAAAAAAAAAGTTTAAAAACTTAAAAAGTTGGTAAGAAATGCCAATAGAAGTAGCAACTTAGTAAAAAATTTACTAAATTTGAGAAAATCACGAAATAAATGTCATTAAATAACTCAAAAGTGATTCGGTGACCCAAAACTAGTTTGTAATCTAATTGGAGAAAAGTTTCCAAATCACATAAATAAAGCTAGGCTGATAGTTTCACATAATAGTAGGTAAATGTAGGCCTTTGGTGACAAATGTTAAAAAAAGGCAGGTACCCGTGGTAGTTTCTAAAACTAAAAATAAAATCAGCGTTAAGTAACTCATTAGAGAAACCCAAAACTAGTTGTTAACTTAATTGAAGAGAGATGATAAGTCATTCAAAGAAAAGTTTGTCATTTCAAGTACTAGTTGGCCGATAGGCATGCGGCTCTGCTGTTAAAAGGATTGGAGGTGGGGATGCTAGTATCATAGGTACATGGCTTCTGCGCTTTGCAAAAGTCATCAAGAGAAGATTTAGAGATAGGATAGTTAAAAAAAAAGTAATAGTTGATAATTTAAGGAGTTTGAGAAAAACATGACCCAAAAATTTTGTGAAATTATGGGAGAATGTGTTTTTTTTTGTGAAAAATAAGAGAAGTTGGTAAGTTGTAGAAATTAAGCAAACGTGGGTAACCAATTCATATAAGAGTTCGTTAATTGTTGATAACTTAATCTAGAAAAATGTTGATAAGCACTCCAATTAAGGCAGTATTTTGTGAAGGAGTTAATAAATTTCATGTGTGAGTAGGTAAGGTAACTAAAATTAGTAACTCATAGACAATTTGATCAATTAAAAAAGAGTGAAAATAAATATTTGAAGCAACTCAAGTGACGTTTGGTAAGCCAAGACATGTTAGTTGTCTAATGAGATTTTTTTTTTTGTAAGCCACCCAAATAAAAATTGATAAATTTATTGACGAGATGATAAATATAAGGTTGGGTGTAAACGAGAAAAATAAAAGTTGATAAATTGAAAAATCAAATAAACGTGGATAAAAAAACTCAAATGATAATCGATAACCTAAAATTAGTAATTCGACCGAAAAATAGTCGGTAAATCACTTAAATAAGGATTGGTAAATTTACATTGGAGCTATTAAAATCAGACGTGGGTAAGAAAGATAATTAAAAGTAAGTAAGTCAATGATTTGTAAAATACCAAAAGAAGAGCTTTTTTCCTCATAAAAATATAATTAAGTTGTCAAGAAGAAGTTACCAAAAAACAACACGATTGGTGGTCTTTTTTTACCAGCATCTAAAACATTTACCAACTCTTTAAATATCTATAACAGTTTAAAAAAAATTCCGTTTTCTGAAATAAAAGAATAGAATTGGCCTCTTTTATGGGAACATTTGGAAAATCATCATCTGTATAAAAGGTATTCTATTCGCTGTCCAAATGTTGCTACGCTTGCATTCGTGATTAATCGTGGTACCATCTGGTTTGTCAGCTCCAATGTTTTTTCTTTTCTTTTTTTCCCCTCCGAAAGCTCCAATGTTGAAAAGTAGTTTGAAAAGTTGGGACGTGTTTAGTTCGATCTAATTATTTTTGGAAAACACCGTCAAGACTTGTGTAAGCTTTTGGAAGAAATTCTCCTTACTCCTTTGCTTTATGAATCGCAGGAGCAGTGGTGATCACCCCTGTGGCCACTTTCCATTTCTGTTGACATGACTTTCGAAAGGAAAATACTTTTTTAATAATTTAACGATACTGTCGGTTATTTTTTACTGTATATCCATACACTATCATGACGTATTTTGCATAAAACATTCATTAGTTGAAAAATTATGGAGTCAGAAATACTGACGATACTGTCAGACTGTCAGGGTAGCAATTTACATTTCGAAATTGCTACATCTGACGGTGACGGTATATCTTAACTTGAGATTAAGTTGTTACGTGACAGGTCGAACCAAATGATTAATATAATCTGTGCATCTCCAGCTAAGGTTGGTGTTTCAATTATCCGTTGTAAAGCCGATGCCATATCCTTCGCAATTACCCGTTGAGACTCTTGGGCCACGAGACCAGCAGGATTGTACAGTCGCCATTGCTTTCTTGCCCTTTTTTTTAAATGAAAATTATATCAAAATTTAGTTTTTTTTTTGGCAAGTGAGTTTCTTCCCAAAAATATTCCATTTCGAAAAACAATGCATAGGTTTCACCTAAAGACAATAAAAAAGTTGCCAGCGCAACTTTTTTAAATAAATAATATTTCAAATTTATAATGAATTGCATATATAAGGGTGCCTATTGCAAACACTGTAAAAGATTAAGGTAGGATACTTAACAACGTTTTTGTACTATGATATGATAAAGCCTTTACAAAAAGGACACAACATTGAAAATGAAAATAGTTATTATTCTTATATTTGCACTGTGTTATAATTGAAGGCTTAAATTTCGGCTGCCCGGGAGTTTGGTCGCCCTTCCTAGATATGGCGAGGGCCGCATCGCCTAGGGCCATCGTGGCCTCGCCGGCCAAAGCCAAAGTTTAAGGGGAAAAAAAAAGAACAAAATAATTTTTTACAATAAATATTATTTAAAAATATTCAAGTCAGCGACGGCCATCCTACGTGGCACCATCAGAGATTATTATAATCTCTCTCTCTGGCAAATTTGCTCGCATATAAGCAAGTTATCTGTTTCAGGACATGAACAAGATTGTCAAAATCTCGGTGGATTTTGAAGGCCAATGTCATCCGATGACCTCCATTTCTTGCTTTCGTTTATTGGTATTCTTGTGCCGTTGGAACGAAGCCTTGCGGACTGATCCGCTTCATTCGGTAGAAATTTCTAAGAGTGGAATGTGCGCAATCTTTTCCCAATCTGCACCGCTTTCTCTTTGGCACCTCTCTCGCAGAATGGGACACCGACTGATTTCCAATTCCTTCAAGGAGGTGAGGCGTCGCATTCCATCAGGCAAACATGTTAAACCTGAGCAGTTAGTAACTTCAAGCTTTTGGAGCGAAGAGAAATTGCCAATCCATTCCGGCAAACTCGTCAGATTCTCACAGGATCTAATATTAAGAGATTGCAACGTGAGGACATGTTGAATCCCTTCGGGTAATGCCACCAATTTCGGAAGTCCTGAGATCGTAAGATCACGGAGTTTCGTGAGGGAACGCCATTGGGTGCCATGCTCATCGTCGTGGCTCGACAAATCGAGCTCTTCACAGTCGTAAATATAGAGGCGCCAGAGCGAGGACAAGTACTTCATACCATGAGAGAGACTCCTCAGTTCGCTGCAATTGTGGAGGCTCATCTCCTTGAGATTTCCAAGGAGTGGAAGTAGAGTCTGGAGCATCGAGTCCTCCAGATCCATCACATAGTAAAAATTAAGATGCTCTAATTTAGAGTAGGGGGTGGATGAGGATAGTGCTGCTTCCGATAGATAATTTGGAATGGCCATCAGTTGTTGTTCCAACAACTTCCCGCAAGCTGCTTCAAAAAAATACAAGGTCTTTACCTGAGGAAACAGCGGCAGGGAATTCAGGGAGAAACAATATGATATTTTCACGACCGCAAGTTTTGGGAATGTTGAATGCGAATCGTACTGCCAATGATCTTGATCTGCTCCCACTTGTTGCCTTCTTCCCCACCAGCCTTTCAGGTACGAACAGCGCCTGATCGTCAGTTCCTCCAGAGATGGGAAGAAGGGGCGCTTAGTATTGAATTGCTCCTGGTCACTTATCTCTTGAACGAACTCCAAGCCATACATGTACTTGAGACTCAACCTCCTTAGGGAAGAGAGTTCGCCCAGGGGTGGTAGGTACTTCCATACTCCACAGTTCCAGAGTTCCAGCTCAACAACGTTCTCGATGGAAGAAAGCCAGCGTGGCGGACTCCTGCTGATACAAGAGTACATGCTCAAATTTGTCAGATTTGGGTGCGGCCAGAGGTTGTCCCACAAGATCGATTCATCCCTCTCACTTTTGTCATCTTCTTGCTGCCACTGCGCCCCCTTCAACTTCAAGGAACGAAGACGTTGCTTTTCCCTCAGGTGAAATTTCTCCGGTGCCGGTTGAAGGAACTCCAAGTTTTCAATATCAATGGACCCGCCCAATCTGTTTAAGCCACCCAGTTCATCTAAGCTCCCCACACCACCAGGTACTTTATGGTCCATCTTTTGGACGATGAATCTGGATAAAGTCTGCAGCGAAGTCAAGTGGCTCAACCCGCGTGGCATGTGACTCAATGAGTAACACCCATCAATTAAGAGGTGTCTAAGGTTGACCATTTTCTTCAAATCTCTTGGAAGTGTTGTAAGCTTCCCGCAATCCGAGAGTTTAAGGGTCTGCAAGTTCACCAAATCCGTGATTGAATCCGGCAAACTCTGGATAGATTGGTTTCCAGAAACATCAAGAAACCTTAAGTGCTTCAACTGACTCCCCAAGGAATGAGGAATAGAACAATCTACATAGCGCAAACCCAACGTTCGACAATGCCTAAACTTGGAGAGAATCCCACGAGATTCATTTGAAGTAGAGTTTGAGTCTATCCACATCCCCAAATAGAGAACTGTTCGTAAATTGTTCGGTTCAAGTTGCGAGGCCACTCTTCCTAGCGAGTACAAGGGTGAGGCAAATGACATATGTCGAATTCCTCCATTGATGCCGCTTTCATTGAGATTAATCATCTTGCACTCATCTCCTGCAACTTTCAAGGCAAGATCGTGCATGAGATCGTGCATCTTGAATCTTTTCACCTCCCTTGTATAATCATCAAGCTTTTCAGCCTCAAGGAATGACCTCCAAAGTAGGTCCGAGACATATCGATCCCCAGCCTTTTCTAGGTCCTCGTTCTCGTCCCATGACTCAATAAATCCTTGTGCCATCCAAAGCTGTATCATCGTCTCTTTATCGAAGACATAATCTTTTGGAAACAAAGCACAATATGCAAAACAATGTTTTAAATGCGACGGAAGATCATCGTAGCTGAGCTTAAGGGCTTCCATAATTCCGTGGTCCGACTTATCTATTTTTGAAAGTTCACGCTCTTTGAAACGAAGCCACTCTTTTTCCTTTTTGGCATACAAAAGGCTACCTATTGTTTTGATGGCAAGGGGAACACCGGTGCATTTTTTAACTATGTCTCGACCTATCTCCTCCAGTCTCGGGTTTAATGATTCTTCCCCATCTACCAAAGCTATTTTCCTGAATAAGTCCCATGACTTCTCTTCAGATAAGCCGTGTAGATCATGGATAACTGATTTCGCATCTGTAGCACGCACGACCGATTGCTTGCGCGTGGTGACGAGTATCTTGCTCCCCCATGAACCACCCATTAGCAGGGATTGAAGGTCCAACCATGCCCGGTGATCTTCATTCCACAAGTCGTCCAAAACAAGCAAGTATTTATTCCCGTCCAGTGCCTTGCGAAGGAGCTGCTGCAACTGGTCTTTTGATTTATTCTCAATGTTTTGCAGATCTCTTATCATCTCAGGATCCCCTTGACACTCTTTCTCGGCAGATTTCAGTATTTCTTTGATGATAACATCCACATCAAAGATTTTAGGATCCCCATGACACACCCACATCTTAGGCTTGAAATAGTCTTTAACCTTGTCATCGTTGTAAACCAGCTGAGCAAGAGTGGTTTTTCCAAGTCCGCCTATACCCACGATCGAAACAACCGAAACTCTCTCTCTAGAGGAGGAATCGAGCAAATGTGCGATGATCGCCTTCTTTTCCTCTTCCCTACCAATTATTTCTTCCTCTCGCGCAAAAGAGTGAGTTGTCCTCCTCCTCTCCATCGCAACAGTTGGCCCACTCAGATGCGGCTCTAATTGGAACTCCCTATCATTTTTAATCCGACCCAGTTTCTTCCTAAGCTCCTCTATCTTATTAGCCACTTTGAGCTGGTACGCAAGCTGATTCGATTTGGAGAAGAAAAGGCGTACCTCTCTCCAGGTCTTGTTGCCGGAAGCGACCTTTCGCCTCAGATCTTCAGTTGCGACATCGTCGAGCAAGTCCTGTACTTCGTACAACACGTCCTTGAGCCTCTTGAGCCAGAGCTTGACCTGGTCATTGTGCCATTGCTGCTTCTCGGCATCCAAAAGCCCAGCTTTGATGGTCTCGATGGTGCCTTCAAGACTTTGGAGGTCGTCCTTGGCACTGCAGAGCAACCGGATCTTCTGAGAAGCGAAGGAGCCTCCAGGTTTTGCCGCTTCGGTGGCGAGGCTTTTCAGTATGTCGGTGGCGAGGCTGAAGAGAACTGCTTCCGCCATTTCCAGAGGGCTTGATAAGTGTTCGTGAGGGGGTTGCAGAGGGCTGATGCTTTTGTTGGGAGAATGGTTTGGTAAGGCCTCATGATCAACTTCATGCGCGAATATATGGCAAGGCCAAAGGCATCTCCATGTTACTTCATGCTCAGTTAATCCACCAGATCAAATAGCATAACTTGCAACAGAGAAAAAAGAATAGCGTGTATCGATTGTTCCTTTGTGGAAAGCCCAAAGCACCCCTCTATTGGCTTTATCCTCACCCTTCATGGTTAAAATGACAGAAATACCAAAATTATGTCTGATCAGAAGACTCGGATTCAAGTTCAACAGCTTCCTTAATCCTTTAGCCTCTCTTGGTTCCAAGTTTACACTTCGGCTCTCTCTCTCGGCCACTGGAAAAAATGCATTGCCGGTCTCGGATGGCCCTGAAGCCGGAAGATGCTGCCGCATCAGCCGCCAAAGCCCAGAAGCTAACAGCTCTTCAATCCCGGTTTCTCTCTCTATCACCGCAATCGCGTGGACAATCTGGATTTTCATTGCACTTCTGTCCTGTCCTCGGATGCAATGTCAAAAGCATCGATCATTTTTTTTAGGTGGGATCTTAAGACACTTACTCAAAACAAAAAGATAATCAATTCGTGGTTCCCAATAGAGATGGAATCCGAAATCGAAAGCAGAGCCATACGCAGAATCAGCTGAAGACGTAATCTCGTTCGGTAAAGATATCGCTAGAAGTTCATGAAGTCTTTTCCAGGACTATTCTGCATTTGTTGCATCATGGGGTAAGTGTTTATACTTCATATACCTTGTTCTTGATTATCACTCCGTACCTAATGCATTCTTGTTGCTCATTCTAAGTCAATGGTTGATTCATGTTTGCGCTTCAGATTCTTCTTTTATCGCAGCAACATTCCGCCTCTTGACCTAAGGTACCATAGAGAAGAGAAAGTGTGGCAAATCTATCAACACAGTTCTGAAACAATGGTTGGTTTCATAGGAATTATCATCTTTTAAGAATATAAGCGGTGTTCTTGATTAACACGACTTGATGTCATCATTTCTTGGGAATTTTCAATGCAGGATCAAAGCTAAATCTGCACACCTGCTGTAATCCTTTTGACGGGATGACATCGAGAGGCGGCCCCTTGCAATATCGATGTAGAAGACGGATCCGGTACCTTTGCTAGGCAGAGGAGCCTTAGGATCTCCACCGCCCACTCTCCCTTTTTATAGGGGGGAGTGTTTTTGGGTGGTGGAGATCAGCCAGCCTTACAAAAAGTAAGGTAGGCGATCCATCTCCGTAGAAGACTCGCAACAACCCATGAACTGATCATCCCATCCCATCTCATCCATGGACCTATCAAAAGGTTGGGGCCGATCATAAATGATTCAACCCAAATTTACCTATGTAACCCTCTTATAACTCATTTATTGCAATACGAATTTCTTGACTCATACCTGATCCAGTGCATATTGCTAAAATATTTCAATATTTAATCCAATTTAGGAAAACTTGCTCCTTATGAATTATTTTTAAAAAATATGTATTGCCAAAACATTATGGCCAATTTTTGTAATTTAAAAAATAAAAAATATTTTTTTTGCCTTTTTCTTTTCATCTAAATCTGGCAAGGGTTGCCAGCTAATTATGCTCCACATAATTAAGGAAAAACTTCAAAAAAGGGCCTCAAGTGCCCCTCTTTTTTAAAACAATGGCCTATAATGGACATTGTTTCAATTTAGGGCCTAAAGTGCCCATTTTATTTCAAAAAAGGGCCTGATCAGGGGCACTTTTGTCTTTTTACGTTTTTTTTTGTTTCTTTCCCTTTTTTGTTTACTTTTCTTTCCTTTTTTCATTTTTTCACTTCCTGCTTGTGGACCTCCCTGATCCGCCACCCCCCGCGTCCAAGCTTCTCCTCACCTCGAGAGACCTCTGTCTCTGGATTCTTCTTCTTCGTGTTCGTAATCAGAGCTTCAGAAGAACGACTCACAGTGGGAGAAACCAGAGAAGTCCAACCCACAGCAAAAGACCCAATGCTCGACGAAGAATATGGGGTTCTCCACAAGCGGGATCAAGATCGGAGCTTTCTTCAGGGCGCTCCTCGTGACCCGAAGGGAGTTTTCGGGGTTAGGAGACTTCGGGTCCCAGCATTCGAGCCACAATACATCGCGAGCTACTTGGAGGCAGACGGAGGCGGGAGGTGGAGATGAGCCAGGCCAGCGGCGGGGTGCCAGTCGGGGAACCGGGGCCGACGAGGAGGCCGACGGAGAGGATAGCACGAACATCGGGAGGGAATGAGAAGCCACACGTCTTTCTTCAACGCTTGTGATAGGCCATGGTGGTATAGCACGTCTTCTCCTCGTCCAGACCAAGAAATAAAAGAGCTCTGATTCCACTATATCCATGATGTAATTGCGGATTTCATGAAAACAGAGCAAGCTTTTTCCTTACAATTTCTGGACTGCTATTTTTACCTTCCGTTTACACCTGATTTTTAATTTCCTTTTATTTTTATTTTTATTTCTAAAATTAATTAAAAATAGCCAAAAAAATCATAAAATTACAAAATCAAATTTGGAGGCCTTGGCCTAGCCTTAAGAGTCAATTCTGAACAAAAATTATTTTTTTATAATTTTTAATAATTTTTGAATTTATTTAATTATTACAAATACCCAAAAAAATACCATTCGTCGTCAAAAAATATACAAAAATATTCAATAATTTTTTTTTAATTTCCTCTTCAAGTGTGTCACCTTAAATCTTGAAAATTCGGCTCGGGTCACTATGCTCCTTAACAAACATAAACCTGAACCGGGCCTAAAAAATTCATTTCGAGTCCTTTAATTTTCAATTCTCACTTTTTATAAGCTATGACATTGGATTCTAAAGTTTTGAAGTGCAATTGGGTCAGTTTGCCCTCCAATTTGATCAATTTTAACCAAAAGGGCTTAATTGCATAAATTTCTTTCAATTTAGTCCCCGGTTTTTACAATTTTCGAAATTAAATTTCACACGGGCACAGCCATTAAAATTAAACACCTCTACCCGATAGTTTTCATCAATTGGTGGCATCAATTTTTACTAATTCGATCGTTTAGGCCCTCGATTAAGCGAAAATCATCTTCGGATCCTAGGGATGATTTGGGGTTTTCACAAAATTCCAATCAATTGATTCATGAAAATACCCTTATTTGATAGAAAATATGTCAATGAGTCCGATTCTGCCATCAATTTCATGAAAATATGTCAAATTAGGGCCCGATTGAGTGATTTAGTCAAACCGGGGGTCGGGTCCGGCCCCACCCGACCCGGTCCGACCGGGTCTGCAACTTGCACGCCGAGCATGGGCAGGAACAGGGGCCGACAAAAACGCATGGGGGGAGTCGGTTTTTCGAAAAAAGGGAACGAGCGAGCGTACATGGGCAATGGCAGAAGGCCATACCGTGCTTTTTGCAGAGAGAAGGGCACCGGTCGGCCACGGAAAACCGAGGGGTTGCTCGGTTTTAATAGAGAGAGTTGAACGAGAGAGAGAGAGAGAGAGAGAGAGAGAGAGAGAGAGAGAGAGAGAGAGAGAGAGAGAGAGAGAGAGAGAGAGAGAGAGAGAGAGAGAGGGGGAGAACAGAGCACTTGGAACGAAAACCAGCGGACAAGTGATCACCCCAGACCTTCCACGAACATCATTCATCGCCACCAAGGTCTTGATCGCCATCAGCACCTTCGAACAGGTCGGTTTTACTCCCCCGACCTCCATTTTTTTACATGTACACCAAGTGTTCGATGAAATGCCTAAATGAAGACTTGAATTTATAACGCTCGGCCCGTGCCCTCCGCGGCCTCCCTTCGTGCGAATATAGCCTCTAAGATTCTCTATAACCGACTCTAAGCCTCATGTTGATCTTCATTTTGCATTAAAACCACGCGAAAATGATGGCCGGAGCTCCACCATTTTCGGACCAAGCCGAGAGCTCACATCGGCAAGGCCGACGGTCGCTGAGGTCTAGGCGGCCTCAGGTAAGCCTCTTGACCCTCCTTAGATGCCATGTGAACGTTCAGAACCGATTTTAAACAATAAAAAATTTTCTGCAAATCCTCTCGCCGGCGCCGGTCCGGGGGAGGCTGGTTTGGCCGTTTTCCGGCGTAAAATTTGCCATGTCTTGGTTGTATGTTGGTGCTGAGGTGTAGAGGCACCAAATGGCGAAAAAAGGACCAAAAAATATGAGGGTTTGGGCACGATTTACGTTTTTCCGGCGAAGATTCCGGCGACTTCGCCGGAATAATCACTGTTCCGGCGAAGTGCCGGTCATCTTCTCTGGCAACGGGGTGCGGGTCAACAGGTCAACGCTGACGTGGCATGCCACGTCAGCGTGGTGGGCCACGTCCGAATAAAATAAAACCCAGATCGGACGGTCGTGGTTTAGCCACGTGTCGTGATCTGGGATTTTTGGAAAAAAAAGATTTTCGAAATTAATAAATTATTTTCGAGAATAATAAAAACATTTTAATCTAACGGACGATATTGTGCCAAGTGGCACTCTGACGATCGTCCGATCTTGACCAAGATCGGACGCACCAGAAGAGGCCACGTGGCCCAATATGCACCATCGGATGGGGTCTAATTTTCAAAAACAATAAAAAATGGTTCTGATCGAACGACTAGGATGTTGCCACGTGGCGCTTCCTGGACCGTTCGATCTAGGGTTTTCAAATAATAAGTAAAAAAAATGCTAAAAAATACTTTTTTAAAAAATCTTAAAAATCAAAACGGTGTCGTTTAGGCCGGTGCCAACCCGTAGGGTCGAGCCGGGCTCCCGAGAGGCATGGGCTGGGTCCAACCCGGCCCGGAAAATGCTTTTAAATAATTAAAAAAAATCAGAAAATAATAAAAAATAATAAAAATTCAAAAATTCAATAAAAAATGGAAAATCATAAAAAAATTCATAAAAAAATTAGAAAATTCAGAAAAATTCTAAAAAATTCTAAAAAATAGGAAATGACCACATTCAACTGGCCATCGCCTATTTCGGGTTCCTCGACCCCCGGCCTTTCCAAAAATGACGATTTTGCCCTTCCGGCAAACCGTCTTCCAAAACAATTTCTAAAAAATCCAGGAAAATCCCTAAAAATAGAAAATGGCCACAATCAACTAGCCAAGGCTCATTCCGGGTGTTTTGAACCCCGACCCTTCTTAAAAATGACGATTTCGCCCTTTGGGCGAATCGTCTTCCAAAAATTGAAGAAAAATCAAGAAATTCTAAAAAATTCTCAAGAATGGGAAAAGGTCACAATCAACTAGCCATGGAATATTTTGGGTAATTCGGTATCCAAACCTTCCAAAAAATGACGATTTTTCCCTTCGGGCTAATCGTCCCCAAATCTTCCCATTTTGCCATGGTCCTAAATCACACCTTCCTTAAGCCCTTATGGCTATACTAGAAGGCCATGTGATGTGAATTGATGTGCATCGATCTGATTTATTTATGCACTCGATCGCGCTTTCATTAAAATTGATTGTGATTGATAGGAATAGTCTTCCAATATGCATGAAACCCAAAATCAAACCTACCTCACCCAAAATTGCGTCTGCATGAAATCTTAATTAGGAAAATCACTCGCGTTAGGTACCGAAAGGGCGTTGGTAGTGACACCAACGTAACCAAGTTCCCGAACTCAAAATCTTTGGTTCCGCAGAACTAATCGATCTCTCCCAATTGGTCAGTAAGGTTTTCGGTCTACCCTCCAAGAAAGACCGGTGGCGACTCCAAATGCATGCACAAGTTGTACATGCCACCACGACCTCACTAAGGTCGGAATTGATCGGCTCTTATTGCCGAATCCTCAAAAAAATACTCCCGCTGCGATTTGGTATGGGCATGGGAGGGCCCGCGCCGATCCAAATCCCGCGATCCGCACTCCAGTGGGGGGGGTAGGCCCGCGATCGGTAATCCATTAGCGCGTCCGCTTCGGACGGGTCGCGACACCTTCTCTAAGCAAACTCCGCAGCCCTCGCTACTAATGCTCTTCGAGCATTGCGCCAACGTGTACACCCCTCTGCCACTCCAAACTCTCCGCCGCCTCCGCCTGCGGTCCGAGTCGCGTTGCTGACGGCGAACCCGACAGTAGCCGTAAAGCCCTCCCTAGCGGGCCCGTTGACGAGGCCACGGTTGGAGCTGCAGTTCACAGAGTCGTAGCCGGGGTCGACGAGCTCGGCGAAGAAGTCGTAGCGGAGGAAGCAGCCCTTGAAGTAGATGCGGGCGGCGAGGGAGGGGAGACAACGAGGGAGCTTGGTGCAGCTGGCGGCGAAGCAGAGGAGGCAATCAGTCCGAGGGAGGTCGCGGTGGCATTGGGAGTGGCCGTAGATGGCGACGCCGAAGGAGGAATTGGTGACGCGGGTGGCGAAATGGCGGGTGGTTATGAGTTGGCCAAGGGACTCAATTTCTTTCACGAAGGACGGAACAAAGTTAGGGACGGGGTGGGAGGCGAAGGAGTTGCCGCAGGAGAGGCCGGCCTCGAAGATGCGATGGGTCGAAGAGAGTGAGAGAGAGTGAAGAAGAAGGAAAAGAAGAAAAAGACGACGACTACGGATACGACGGAGGAGGAGGATGAAGAAGAGGGCATGACGGTTGTGGGAGCCGACGGTGGAGAGCACATGGAATCAGAGAAGATGTGCCGTAAGGGGAAGATGATGAACAAGGGAGGGGAGGGGAGGAACGAAAAGTAAAAAGAAATCATTAAAAAAAACAAAAGACAATAATGCCCTTCATTAGGCCATCTTTTGAAATAATTTGAGCACTTCAGGCCCTTATTTGAAACAAAGTGAACTTCGGACCCTTATTTGAAAAAATCAGAGCACTTCGGATCCTTTTTTGAAATTTTCCTCATAATTAATGGTGCGTTTGGGAGGGGGCTTTGGACACCTAAAGGCCTTTGGGTCAAAATTTTAGCGTTTGGCAAAAAAATTTCGAAACATATTTAGCTGAAAGTGGCCTTCCGAACGCTAAAAGCCTTTGGCTTTGCAGCTGTCTCGGCATACAAACAGTGGCCATTAATTCTGACAAAAAAAAAAAAAACAGTGGCCATTAATGAATATTTCGAATTTCCAATACTATCCTCACTTGTTAATCATAATTCGACACTCACCCTTTTTCCTTATTTCTCTATCTCGTAGCTTCCACGCCCAACACCCCCACCTCGCGATCCCAACGCCCCCGGTCTCCCTGACTCCACCTTTGTCCTCATCGACCCTCCCCTCAATCTCCACAATCGCGTCCAGTCCCTCATCCGTGCCGGATATGTCGATGCCACCTCTGCCGTCGCCCGCGACTCCGTCTTCTCCAATACCCGCCCCAAATCTGGGCATGCGAATTGCCGCAAAGACCTTGCCGTCGCTGTCCAGGTCGGAGACGATGCCAGCTGCCTTCCCTGGCCCCGAGATGCCGCTCCGAGAATCTGAACTGCATCGACGCGTCTCCTGCCCGGTAAGGTTTCTCCTCATTCTCTCTCTCTCTCTCTCTCTCTCTCTCTCTCTCTCGCCAAATTCCATGTCTGCTACAGAAAAAAGAAGAAGAAAACTTTGGTGGATTCCTTGTGTTATGGTTGATTCGTTATTGAAGGGGATGTTGATGGGTAAGTTTAATTTGCCTTTATGGTTCTTGCAGCTGTAGCTTCTGAGGGGGTTTGTAGGGTATGAACCATGCTTGCCATTTCATAGCTACTAAGTCCATGGTAGGATCCTTGAATTAATTCTATTTCGAGATGAATTTACATTTTGTTGTTGTGCTGTCATTTTGAGTTTCTAGTTTCGCTTGGTCTGAATAATGTGTTGGACAATTTTCTTCAAAGAAAGAACATAGTGAACATCCTGTGTTTTTTTTTTTTTTTTTTTTGGTAGCACTAGCTTTTCAACTCGAAGTGATTTATTTATTTTGTAATAAAACTGAATGTAGATGCATATCGATGGAGTAGTTCACTGGAAGTTCAAATCTTGTGTACGAAATGCAATTGTGGGTTGGATCTTGCGATTAATTTTTTCAAAATAGTGCCCTGGAATATTTAGAGATTACCAAAGAAGAGAAGCTAGAAAAGTGATAAATGGAAGACTTTATTGTGCTTTTTCAAAAACTTTTAGGAGTCGATTGCGATTGGTAGCAATGAGCTTCTTGTATGCTTTTCCCCTTCTTGATGTGAAGCTCTAATATGTTGCTGGAAAAATCGTCCTCATTAATAAATGTTTTAGGCCTTCCCTAAGTACTTTGCTTTTGCTCTGTGGGCTTTTCTGCAGAAATTGGTGTTGTAGCTGCCAAGAAGTCATTCATTATTTCACCGAAGTTTTCTAGGCAGTCTTGCATCCGGGAGATTAGAATAAAGAGGGGTCAGTATAACTGCCTAAATGGTAGCAACACTGAGTCAAGGGGTGCTCTTATTGTTCTAGAAGGATTGGATCGTAGTGGAAAGAGTTCGCAGTCGGTGAGGCTGCTTTCTTTCTTGGAGGGATTGGGGCAACTGAAACAATTTTCAAGCATGTTGTTTTTCCTGGCTCCAACTTGCGAAAGATTATTTGGGCATGCTTTGGGTTTATGTTGAATGCTGGCTTATCGAAGCAGGGGGGAGAAAACCTTGTCTAACCTTGGACCTAACCCTTTTCCTTTTCAATCTCTTTTGAAGATGCTTCTGATCAAACATTGGGATTTATGTTGGAAGTCTTGCGGTCTCTTACTAGTTCCTCTTGGCTGCTCTGGGATGCTACTGATTATGATGATATTGGTTCTTATCTCATTTGTCATCGCCAGTTTTATCTTTTGAATATTTTAATAGAAGAGAGCAAGCTCATCAAAGGAAAATGCATGTTGGATCACTGAAGATATGTATCTCTGGTCTTGATAGTTCGTGCCGTTTGTGCTCGCCGGTCGTGGGGATGATGGGTTCTTGCAATAGAGACAAAGATGGAGGATGTTTTCTTTGAAGATGTCAAAATTTTGATCTTTTCTCTATAGACATGATGGTGTCCTCTAGTATCCAAAGAAAAGTTCATTTGTTGATATGTTGGTAGTCAATTTCTTCTGTCAATGAATGTTATCTTAAAGGAGCCATTTTTTCAATCAAGTTCTTGTTTTTGTTCCTACACTTCTTTCTATGTAAAGGAGCTGAGTGCGAGGAGGCAAATCTAATGATAAAAAATTACACTTTACCATGGATATTCTTTCTTTTCTTTTCTTTTTTCCGGTCGAAATTATAGGTATTCAGTTGACTATGATTTATGTCTTGAATTAATAGTTAAGAAAGTTTGTAATATTAAGAAGAACTTATTTCTATCGTATTTATTATAATGACCTTTTGATATTATTGTATGCAAATAATCATATTTTGACTTTTGTAACTTATAAATTTATTCATATGTGCATTTCAAGTTACTGTCAATATGAAAATATAAAAATTGTCGTCATTATTTTTTTCGAATTTTAAAATAATTAAAGTTAAAAATATAAATTAGCACACCAAAGGACTTTCTATATGTAAGTTTATTAAATAGCATTTTTCCTAAAGTCACATCTCGATGCACTTTTCAATTTCATTTTATCAAAGAGTATTTGCATTTCGCAAAATCTCTTTAGCCCAAAGGCATTTGCATTTTCCTAACGACTTTTCTCAAAAGTCTTTACAAATGCAGCCTAAATATAGGTTAATGTATAGGTTCTAGTCTTCTAGACCCATTTTTCCACTCTATTAACCGAACCAGCCAACTTCGCACCTTTACATTGGTCTCAACACTTTGCAGCTTTTGCCAAAAAAAAAAAAATTGCAGATCTCCTCGATTCCTTCACCACGTTATTCTCTTCCAAGTCTATGCATTCACATTACCCCGAAAATGAAATCACCCAGCTGGCAATGTGGGTAGTGAGCTCATGGGTCACTTAAAATTTTAAATTAAGTTGAAATAATAAAGCCCAAGTGTATCTGGGTCTACTAGGGATTTGCATCAAACCCATATTCAACGCATTTAATTTAAACCCAAAATATATTTAACCTACGAAGGCCTCGATGAGCCTCGAGTTGTCGAGATCTGGCTGGTTGTCACCGGCTACCGATCTCCGGTCGCCGACCATCATTGGTCTCCGCCGGTCGTAGGTCGTCACGGGTCATCGGCAACCTTGTCAGGCGTAGAAGAAAAAAAAATAAAAAATGTGAATATGGTTAAAAAAAAGTCAGTCTTTTTTAAAAAATTATAAAAAATTTCCATAATAGTTTACTAATATTTTTTTTTCAAAAAAAAATATAAGAAATGAGTTTTTATAATTTGAGTTAATTATTGAAGTATTTTAGCAATTGGCCGTTAGATTTATATTGCATAAAACTGGATCGAACCGTTTTCGACCCAACAAGACCCACCCGTTTGATAGATCTATCATGGATAGAGATTAATGAAGCATATTTTTGTGTTCCTGTCGTTTTTTGTTGAACTATAGTATAATAGTATTACTATGGGTCGGGTTATTTACACTCCAATTTTTGCTTCCATGCTCCCTATTAGTATATTACAGTGTCTATCCCTTATTACGGTAATAAGGGATAGACACTGTAATATACTAATAGGGAGCATGGAAGCAAAAATTGGAGTGTAAGGCTGCGTATGGTAACACTCCACAAACGCATATGGTAATAATATTACCCCTGATGTCCCTCATTTTGTTTGATTGTTTCATTTTTTTTGGGTCCCACATTATTCTTCCTCTTCTATGTTCCCTCTCGTTTCAGTTCACGGTGATGCTGAGCTAAAAGAGCCCGTACAAAACAGCGCATGCTAGCTCCACAACGTTATACACTCTCTCAAATAATCCAATGTTCTATACTTGATCAAGGTGGTACTTTCCGACTCTGATGCTTAGAAATGCACCTTGCAAATTTCTCATTGAAGAAATTTATGCGAGTCCCGCAACCGGCTCTCTGGGGAGATCCCCACGAGCTTCGCCGGGAGGATCCCGGCAACGTCACCCTCGATTTCTCCTACAAGGAGCTTGCCGGCGAGATTCCAGAGTGCGTTGTGCAGATGAACCAGGACAAGAGGTCGTTTAGCTGGAATTCCGACCTCTGCAGGATTCCGACAAGGAACCCGTGCCTGAGTCATTCTCGCTGCCAAAAGTGTTGGCTCCAACCTCGCCTTTGGCATTTGCGGCATCCTCGAAGACGATTGACTGGACTCCTGTGACGGCGAGAAAGTTCAAGAGCGAAATAGGGCTTTGGCCATGGACCACAATGTAAAGTGGGACAAAGAAAATAATAGATAAGATCGAAAACAAAGGCATTCACTGTATGGTTTTCCCCTCAAAGACGAAACTGTTATCCTCGAGCTAAATACAAATGTAAATAAAACAACCAAACCCACATTGTCAGATAATAAGAAAATCAAACGACACTTTTTTTTGTCAGAATCAAACGACACCTTTCTCGAAGACATTTGGTCAAATAGCTGGACGACAGACATCTTCCAAGCTACATACTTGGAAATCAATGAGGAGAGGCACTTAGGTCACCTCCACTTTGGCAATAAGAGAGAGACAAGCAGCGGCCGAGAGCTAAGGCATCCATGGCTTCTCTACGGAAGCTGCACATGAACCTATCCAAATATATTGTTCTCGGCGAGCAAAAGAGTGAGAGTCGAAATGCGAAGTGCGGGTGGACTCTCATTACCAACTCCACATCTCATAGCGACCAACGGCTAAAGATGGGTCCTTTTCCATATTCGAATACATGGCGTTTAGCCCTTCCTTGGATAAGCGAGAGGCCAGCTCTTCGTCTTCCCAAAAGAGGGATAACAAAGAAAGAAATGGATGGACGAAGATTAAAAACAGAGTAAGAAGAACAGAAAAGTGGTCAAATGGCCGGTCACCATTAGCTAAAAAGAGAGAACAAAGAATGAACAACGTGGAAGAGGGAGCACTTAACATTGCATAAGGGATTGATTTGGTTTATTTTTCAAATCAAAGGATAGCAACTCCATTTTGCGTCGGTCCTTATTGGAATAAAAGGATAAAGCCGACAAGTCGCCTATGACCTAAACTCCAGGACTTTGACTCGTTTACATTGAGGATATTTTTATATGGATTACACAGCTTGCGTGTGTTGACACCTGATTTTTGACCATATGTTATTGTGGTTTTTTTTTCTAAAATTAATTAAAAATAT
This sequence comes from Rhodomyrtus psidioides, assembly GCA_021437785.1. Taxonomy (NCBI): domain Eukaryota; kingdom Viridiplantae; phylum Streptophyta; class Magnoliopsida; order Myrtales; family Myrtaceae; genus Rhodomyrtus; species Rhodomyrtus psidioides. Next base: position 6,911,399 of record JAILYB010000027.1, on the reverse strand, counting down.
AAAAAAGTCATAAAATCACAAAATCAACTTTGGAAGCCTTGGCCTAGTCCCATGAGCCAATTTTGAATAAAATATATTTTTTTGTGTATTTTTTTTAATATTTTTCAAATTTAATTAATTATAAAAATACCTAAAAAATCAGAAAAATACCATTCGTGGTCAGAAAAATACACAAAAATATTCAGTAATTTTTTTTAATTCCCTCTTCAAGCTTGTCACTTTAAATCTTGAAAATTCGGCTTGGGTCACCATGGTCCTTCACAAACATAAACCCGAACTGAGCCAAAAAAATTCATTTCGAGTCTTTTAATTTTCAATTCTTGGTTTTTATAAGCTATGACATTGTATTCTAAAGTCTTGAAGTGCAATTAGGCCAATTTGCCCTCCAATTTGATCAATTTTAGCCAAAAGGACTTAATTGCACAATTTTTTTTCAATTTAGTCCCCGGTTTCGCAAATCTTGAAATTAAGTTTCACACGGGCATACCCATTAAAATCAAACAACTCTACCTTATAGTTTTCATCATGCTGAATCCATTGGTGACCTCAATTGAGACTAATTTGGTCGTTTGGACCATCGATCAAGCGAAAATCATTTTCAGATCCTAAGGGCAATTTGAGGTTTTCACTAAATTTCAATCAATTGATTCACAAAATCGCCCATATTTGATAGAAAACATGTCAAGGAATTCGATTTTGGAATCAATTTCATGAAAAGATGTCAATTTGGTACTCGATTTGGCGAAATGGTCGAACCGGGCCGGTCGAGTCAGACCCGACCCGACCCGACCCGGCCAAACCGGGTCTGCAACTAAGTTGCAGACCCATATGGCCGAACAACGCAGGAAAACAGGGGGGTCGATTTTGTGAATGGAGGTCGATTCAGCGCGCAAAAACGGTCGGCCATGAAGAAGAAAGTGGAGTTGAGTTGGAGAGCAACACGATGGTGGAGGTGGGGGTCGCCGCCGGCCATAAAATAATCGCCAAATTCCCCTATAAATAAAGGTCTCAGCCATGGAGTTAAGGAGAGAAAAAAAAAAGAGAAGAGAAACCGAGTTCTAGAGGGAGTTTTGTGCAAACGTGATCGCCTCTATCCTGTTGGACATTCCCTCGTTTTGTTACAGAACTTCAGCCGCCGTCGACGAGCCCAGAGTAGGTCGGTATTCTCTCCCAGCCTTCATTTCTCGCATGCACACCAACTGTTCGACGAAATGCCTCAATGACCGTGTTATTTTGTGTCTCTCGGCCGTGACACCCCGGGCTTCATTTCGTGTGATCCTAGTCTTTAATCTTCATTAGAGTTCTCCTTCCGCTTGTGTTGGCTTTTATTTTGCATCGAAAACTACCGAGGACGACAGCCAGAGCTCTACCGTGCTCGGACCGAGCCGTGAGCCCACTCCGGCGTAAGCGGCGGTTGCCGACCATCAAAGGATCTCAGGTAAGCTTCCCTAACCCCATTGGATGCCATGTGATGGAATGAAATCGAGTTTAAACGCAAAAAATTTCTGTAAATTCCTCGCCGGCGCCGAGACTGTGGATGTCTGGTTTGGCCGTTTTTCGACGTCACTTTTGCCATGTTTTGGTTGTAGGTTGATGCTGAGGTGCTAGGGAGTCGAATGCCGAAAGAACAAGAAAAAAAATACTAAGTTTTGGGCACGGTTTGGATCCTCCGGCGAGAATTCCGGCGAAGGTCGCCGGAAATTGACACTGTTCATCGTCGTCCCCGGCGACCGGTCAATGGTCAAAGTGCAGATGTGGCGTGCCACGTAGGTAGCCACGTCAGTGTGCAGGGCCGGTTTTAAAAATAAAACAGATGGGACGGCCGTGGTTATGCCACGTGTCACGATCTCGAATTTTCAGAAATTAATAAATGATTTTCGGATAAATAATTAATAATAAATCCGACGGTTGTGTGTGTGCCAAGTGGCTCTCTGTGGATCATCCGATCTAGCTCAAGATCGGACGCACCAGGAGTAGCCACGTGACACAATCTGGCGCGTCCAATCCGAGGGTTTTCGGATAATAATAAAAAAATGATAAAAAAATAGAAAGATTCTTAAAAAATAAAAAACGGCGTCACTTTAGGGCAGTTTTGACCAGTAGGGTTGGGCCGGGCGCCCGAGAGGCGCGGGCCGGGTCAGACCCGGCCCGGAAAACATTTTAAATATTTAAAAAAATTCAAAAAAATAAAAATTCAATAAACAAATAGAAAAATTGGAAAAAATCAGAAAAATTCCAAAAAAATTCCAAAAAATAGGAAGTGGCCACAAACAACTGGCCATCACCTATTCCATGTTTTTTGGCCCCCTGATATTGCCAAAAATGACGGTTTTGCCCTTCCGGCAAATCATCTCCAAAAAAAGTCACAAAAATTTCAGAAAATCCCAAAAAATAGGAAATGGCCACAATCAACTGGCCAAGAATCATTTCGGGTGTTTTGAACCCCGACCCTTCTTGAAAATGACGATTTCTCCCTTTAGGCAAATCGTCTTCCAAAAATTGAAGAAAAATCAAGAAATTTCAAAAAATTCTTAAAAATAGGAAATTGCCACAATCAACTGGCCATGGAATATTTTTGGGCAATTCGGTATCCAAACCTTCCAAAAATGATTATTTTTCTCTTTGGGCTAATCGTCCCTAAATCTTCCCATTTTACCCCTAGTCCTGAAATCACACCTTCTCTAAGCCCTTACGGCTATACTGGGAGGCCATTGATTTGAATTGATGTGCATTGACATGATTTTATTTATGCACTTGATTTGAGCTTCAATTATATTGATTGTGATTGATAGGATTAGTCTTCCAATCTGCATGAAACTCTGAATCAGACCTACCTCATCCAAAATTGCGCATGCTTGAAATCTTAGATAGGAAAATCACTCACGTTAGGTACCGAAAGTGTGTTGGTAATGACACCGACGTAACCAAGTCCCCGAACTCAAAATCTCTGGTTCCGCAGAACTGATCGATCTCTCTCAATCGGTCAGTAATGTTTCCGATCTACCCTCTAAGAAAGACCGGTGGCGACTCAATGCATGCACAAGTTGCACATGCTACCACGACCACACCAAGGTCAAAAGCAATCGACTTTTATCGTTGAAAGCCCCTCAAAGATATTACATCCGTTGCGATTTGGGCAATGGGCCTTGGGAGAGGCCCGCGTCCAACCAGACAGGATGGCCCATTAACCCTCGAGAGAACAGGCAACCTCGAGAGGGTCGCGACAGCGTGGTTAACCTAATAACCTTGCTTGGTTATGTAGTTTGAAATTTACAGTTAGCTAGACAGTGACAATAGGAGTCCTCGTGCCATTTAAGAATTTGAGTTCTCAAACTTTTCTTTCATTTAAGAATTACAGCATGCATTGAAAAGCATTTGAGAGATTTGGTTTGCTCCATCATAGCTAATGTTTCCTCTCTAGGAAGCACCTGCTATAATATTTTATAAATATTGCGATCCCACATTTAGTAACACTATTAGGGAGCCCTCTGTTTCGTATCGTGTCCAACATTCTTCGACACTCTTCGACATGTGACCAACAAGTGGTCAAGCTCTAGACACTTTGGCAACACACAAGTCCAGCATCCCGACAAGCCATTTCGACAAACACTGTGTCAATTTTAAGCATTTTCAATAAACTAGGGCTCAATGTATTTTTCAAAAGTCTATGTACTTAAGTCATATATTCAGCCATCCCAAAATTAATGTACCCAACCAACTCAAAAAAATTTAATTATAAATCCTAATAGAAGAAGAAGAAATTCATCGCTGATTATTTCTAATATACACGAAAATTTATCTTGTATAAAAAAAATATATATTCAATATATAACATGTCTCGTTGTGTCAGAATTCTTTTTTTTTTCTAGAATGATATGTCGGCTTATGGTGTAGTGCCATGTCGTGTGTCACATGACGATACTACTTATTATTATTATTATTATTATTATTATTATTATTATTTTGCACGCATGTAATGTTGAGGTAGCACCACATGACCATCACATCGGAAAAAGATTGAAAAACAGTAACAGAGAGGGGGATAGCAAGTACCAAAACACTCGTCGAGTGATCACCGAGAATTGATTTGATCCCTTATTCCGCAAAATATAAAATCAACCTATGGATTGCCAGTTTTAGACCCTTTTTAAAGCCCTAGGGGGGAAAGGTACTTTTTAAACCCATCAACAATTGAACCATATAAGTATTTGTAATGAAGTTGCGTAATTTTCATTTTATTATTGTAACAATTTGAAGTTTATGCAAAACATAAACCACATCAAATTTTGAGTAGAACAGAGAATCGGATTGAAATCGACTGATTCAGGAACCGACTATATTTGAAACTTACCGGTTTGGTTCCAGGAACATAGGGAGCTTGGTTCCTAGTTCTAGGTAATGAACCCACCCATCCCGAGGGGGTCCATGAAATAGGGAGTAAGGAAAAACTCAAAGCCTAGTGATGATGGCATTAGACCGATTTCTTCTTTTCATTGTGTGTGTCGGAGTTATTCCACCGTCCAACTGATGACACTGTCATTAGATCCTCCTTTTCTCATCATACTCGGGCAAGTAGAGGTGAGATGGTGTTTGGAGCTTTATTCACGCATTAGTATTTCTTATCCAGTTTGTGGATTTTTGGAAAGTCGTGGAACCATCTTGTGTCAAACATTTGAGATGTGACTCCGTGAGGTGATCACCAACACAACGCGATATCCGGCGCTCCTATTAGATGGTGTTGGTGGGTTAATCGCCTCTCATTTGACAACTCTGTTTTGCTCAACAATGCTTATACCTAACAAGGACTTAGAAGGACAAGGGCCTAATGATATTAGTCATCAGTCGACTATGAACCTTAGTGTTGGATTATATGGGGGTGCACGGTAAGTACCGTGGTCCGCCCATATAGGGCATCACACCCATCACACCCTTTGGCCAAAGAAATAACTGCCAGAAGCATTTTATCTTAAAAACGTCGTTCCTCTTACGATAGTCGGTCGTCAGAATAGAGAACAGTGACAAACGACGACGCCTCCGCTCTAGTCCCGAACACAAGATCGATAGCCAACAAAACGACAAATGTTGACGAAATCTCTCGCTGCAATATGACATTTAATCTGTGAAAAACGAGGTATGTCCATTCTGTGATGTATTTCTCCGATCAGTGATTCAAGATGATCCTATGTTTGTCGATTCAGAGTATTTCCGCTGCATTTGTAATCGAGATTCGTTTCCTTCATTGGTATTAGAGCATTTGTTCTTGAATTCTGATCTTATCTATGTTTATAGTTGAGTTATCTATTTTCTGGTGATTTTTCGTGGGATTTTTGGAAGAATTGTAATGTGGGACTACTCTGGCTGTGGAGAAAACTACCGATTCCGGCCAAATTCCAGCATTTTACGGGCTGTCTTCAGAATAGAAGGGTCGCGTTGCCATGGGGAACAAAAGCCCTATGATATCTCAACATCTGGTTGTTCGCCGGAGACGAATTTCGTGAAGGAAGTTCGCGGGTTAGGGTTCCGCGTCCCAGCGATTTTTGCTTGATTTTGTGAAAAATATTCATCGTTTTTTTTTTTTATACTTGGACCTATGTGGTTGCACCGGCTTATTGAACAAAACCCAGTAATTATTTTGGATTATAAAGGGTTGTCTTAAAAGAATCGGCCGATCAAAGTTGCGGTGAAAAATGCCGAAGGGGTTGCGTGAGGGCTCATGTTCTTCACGAATAGAAGAAGTTTCGGGCAGCCTGGGCGGTTTTGGGCAGGGCATGGGCAAGGGGGCCGTGCATTAAAAAAAATATAAAAAAAAAGATTGCTCGGTCGAACATTTACGGCCGCGGGCCGCGTAGGCAGAGAGCGCGTACTGCGCATGAGAAGCCAACGCCTGGAAAGTTTATTAAAATAATAATAATAATAATAACAATAAAAAGGGGGGAAACTGTCAGCCGTGGGATTCGAACCCACGCTATTTGGGTCTACTAGACTTTTACCTAGGGGTTGAGCAAAAATCACGTAAATAAAGCTAGGCTGATAGTTTCACATAATAGTTGGTAAATGTAAGCCTTTGGTAACAAATGTAAAAAAAAGGCAGGTACACGTTCTAAAACTAAAAATAAAATCAGCGTTAAATAACTCATTGGAGTAACCCAAAACTAGTTGTTAACTTAATTGAAGAAAGATGATAAGTCATTCAAAGAAAAGTTTGTCATTTCAAGTACTAGTTGGCCGATAGATATGCGGCTCTGCTGGTAAAAGGATTGGAGGTGGGGATGCTAGTATCATAGGTACAGGGCTTCTGCGCTTTGCAAAAGTCATCAAGAGAAGATTTAGAGATAGGATAGTTAAAAAACAAATAGTTGATAATTTAAGGAGTTTGAGAAAAAAAATGACCCAATAGGTTAAGGACTTTTTTTATACTTTCCCCAATGCGAAGCATTGACGGTCGTTGCCATTAGAACTTATAGTAAGGCAAAGAGAGAGAGAGAGAGAGAGAGAGAGAGAGAGATTACTGATATAATCTTGAAGACTGTTTTGGTCATCAGAGTTGTGCTTCATTTGTGGTAAATGATGATAAGAACGTTCAGTGCTTTGGCAAATTTGCTCGCATATAAGCAAGTTATCTGTTTCAGGACATGAACAAATCTAACCGGTCAAGGCATGGGAACGAGGCCTTTGACCCCCCCCCCCAAAAAAAAGAGACAACCCTGACCAAGAATAAAAGAACTAAAAATCTCCACCGCAAATACATTTACCAGATTGTCAAAATCTCAGTGGATTAAATTCTAAGAGGAATGTGCTCAATCTTTTCCCAATCTGCACCGCTTTCTCTTTGGCACCTCTCTCGCAGAATGGGACACCCACTGATTTCCAATTTCTTCAAGGAGGTGAGGCGTCGCATCCCATCAGGCAAACATGTTAAACCTGAGCAGTCAGTAACTTTAAGCTCTTGGAGCGAAGAGAAATTGCCAATCCATTCCGGCAAACTCGTCAGATTCTTACAGGATCTAATCGTAAGAGATTGCAACGTGAGGACATGTTGAATCCCTTCGGGTAATGCCACCAATTTTAGAAGGTCTGAGATCGTAAGATCATGGAGTTTCGTGAGGGAACGCCATTGGGTGCCATGCTCATCGTCGTGGCTCGACAAATCGAGCTCTTCACAGTCGTAAATATGGAGGCTCGAGAGCGAGGACAAGTACTTCATACCATGAGAGAGACTCCTCAGTTTGCGGCAATTGCCGAGGCTCATGTCCTTTAGATTTCCAAGGAGTGGAAGTAGAGTCTGGAGCATCGAGTCCTCCAGATCCATCACATAGTTAAAATCAAGATGCTCTAATTTAGAGAGTGGGGTGGATGAGGATAGTGCTGCTTCTGATAGATAATTTGGAATGGCCATCACTTGTTGTTCCAACAACTTCACGCCAAATGCCGAAGAAATACTCAAGGTCTTTACCTGAGGGAACAGCGGCAGAGAATGTAGGGAGGAACAATATGATATTTCCACGACCGAAAGTTTTGGGAATGTTGAATGCGAATCGTACTGCCAATGATCTTGATCTGCTCCCACTTGTTGCCTTCTTCCCCACCAGCCTTTCAATTTCTGACAGTTGATGAGTTCCAGTTCCTCCAGTTCCAGTTCCTCCAGAGATGGGAAGAAGGGGCGCTCGGTATTGAATTGCTCATGGTCACTCATCTCTTGAACGAACTCCAAGGCATCCAAGAACTCGAGACTCAACCTCCTTAGGGAAGAGAGTTCGCCCAGGGGTGGTAGGCACTTCCATACTCGACAGTAAGAGAGTTCCAGCTCAACAACGTTCTTGATGGAAGAAAGCCAGCGTGGCGGACTCCTGCTCTTACAAAAGTATATGCCCAAATTGGTCAGATTTGGGTGCGGCCAGAGGTTGTCCCACAAGATCGATTCATCCTTCTCACTTTTGTCATCTTCTTGCTGCCACTGCGCCCCCATCAACTTCAAGGAACGAAGACGTCGCTTTTCCATCAGGTGAAATTTCTCCGGTGCCGGTTGAAGGAACTGCAAGTTTTCAATATCAATGGATCCGCCCAATCTGTTTAAGCCACCCAGTTCATCTAAGCTCCCCACACCACCAGGTACTTTATGGTCCATCTTTTGGACGATGAATCTGGATAAAGTCTGCAGCGAAGTCAAGTGGCTCAACCCGCGTGGCATGTGACTCAATGAGTAACACCCATCAATTAAGAGGTGTCTAAGGTTGACCATTTTCTTCAAATCTCTTGGAAGTGTTGTAAGATACCTGCAACCCGAGAGTATAAGGGTCTGCAAGTTCACCAAATCCGTGATTGAATCCGGCAAACTCTGGATAGATCGGTTTCCAGAAACATCAAGAAACCTTAAGTGCTTCAACTGACTCCCAAAGGAATGAGGAATAGAACAATCTACCCTGGGCAAACCCAACGTTCGACAATGCCTAAACTTGGAGAGAATCCCACGAGATTGAAATGCTTTCCACATCCCCAAATAGAGAACTGTTCGTAAATTGTTCGCTTCAAGTTGCGAGGCTGCTCTTTCTAGCGAGTACAACGGTGAAGCACTTAACATATGTCGAATTCCTCCATTGATGCTGCCTTCATTGCGATTAATCATCTTGCACTCATCTCCTGCAACTTTCAAGGCAAGATCGTGCATGAGATCGTGCATCTTGAATCTTTTCACCTCCCTTGTATAATCATCAAGCTTCTCAACCTCAAGGAATGACCTCCAAAGTAGGTCCGAGACATATCGATCCCCGGCCTCTTCTAGGTCCTCGTTCTCGTCCAATGGCTCAATAAATTCTTGTGCCATCCAAAGCTGTATCATCGTCTCTTTATCGAAGACATAATCTTTTGGAAACAGAGCACAATATGCATAACAATGTTTTAAATGCGACGGAAGATCATCGTAGCTGAGCTTGAGGGCTTCCATAATTCCGTGGTCCGACTTATCTATTTTTGAAAGTTCACGCTCTTTGAAACTAAGCCACTCCTTTTCCTTTTTGGCATACAAAAGGCTACCTATTGTTTTGATGGCAAGGGGAACACCGGTGCATTTTTTAACTATGTCTCGACCTATCTCCTCCAGTCTCGGGTTTAATGATTCTTCCCCATCTACCAAAGCTATTTTCTTGAATAAGTCCCATGACTTCTCTTCCGATAAGCCGTGTAGATCATGGATAACTGATTTCGCAACTGTAGCACGCACGACCGATTGCTTGCGCGTGGTGATGAGTATCTTGCTCCCCCATGAACCACCCATTAGCAGGGATTGAAGGTCCAACCATGCCTGGTGATCTTCATTCCACAAGTCGTCCAAAACAAGCAAGTATTTATTCCCGTCCAGTACCTTGCGAAGGAGCTGCTGCAACTGGTCTTTTGATTTATTCTCAATGTTTTGCAGATCTCTTACCATATCAGGATCCCCTTGACACTCTTTCTCGGCAGATTTCAATATTTCTTTGATGATAACATCCACATCAAAGATTTTAGGATCCCCATGACACACCCACATCTTAGGCTTGAAATAGTCTTTAACCTTGTCATCGTTGTAAACCAGCTGAGCAAGAGTGGTTTTTCCAAGTCCGCCTATACCCACGATCGAAACAACCGAAACTCTCTCTGTAGAGGAGGAATCGAGCAAATGTGCAATGATCGACTTCTTATCCTCTTCCCTACCAATTATTTCTTCCTCTCGCGCAAAAGAGTGAGTTGTCCTCCTCCTCTCCATCGCGACAGTTGACCCACTCAGATTCCTCTCTAAATTGAAGACCTTATTATCCTTTTCAATCTCATCCAGCGTCTTCCTAAGTTCCTGAATCTTACTAGCCACTTTGAGCCGGTGTGTAAGCTGATTCGATTTGGAGAAGAAAAGGCGTACCTCTTTCCAGGTCTTATTGCCAGAAGCGACCTTTCGCCTCAGATTTTCAGTTGCGACATCGTCGAACAAGTCCTGGACGTCGTACAGCACATCCTTGAGCCTCTTGAGCCAGAGCTTGACCTGGTGGTTGTGCCATTGCTGCTTCTCGGCATCCAAAAGTACAGCTTGGATGGACTGCATAGTCCTCTCAAGGCTTTGGAGCTCGTCCTTGGCACCGCAGAGCAACTGGATCTTCTGAGAAGCGAAAGAGCCTACAGGTTTCGCCACTTCAGCGGCGAGGCTATTCAGTATGTTGGTGGCAAGGCTGAAGAGAACTGCTTCCGCCATTTCCAGAGGCAAAAAAGCAGGGGCTTAGAAGAGTTTGAGAAGAGGTTGCAGAGCTAATGCTTTTGTTGAGAGACAATGGTTTGGTAAGGCCTCATAATCAACTTCATGCGCGAATACATGGCAAGGCCAAAGGCATCTTTTTCTCCTTTTTCTTGCCGGCTAATTGCGATCCACATATGCTCTTACGTGGTCCTGCTCCAGCGCAGCAGCAACAACAGCAGCAGCAGGAGCAGCCAATTATGACTCAACCTCCACCAGTCAGAAACCACAATATCAATTCTCCTCCGGTCAAAGTCAACAGGATTCTTTTTTTTTTTCCCGGAGGATATTTAATTTAACCTCCCCCCCCCCCCCCCCCCACATAATTTCTCGTTTTCCTCGCTATAAATGCAAAGTAAAAGGGTTTTTTTTTTAAAAGTAACTTGATTGACGTCACCAAAACAAAATTATGGCGTCATCAAGCTTAACGTAATCTGATGTACGAAATGGGTTCAATTATTTTTGGGACGTCGGGATAATTTTTTATGCTTTCTTTTCTAAATAAGTTAGAATTTATGTCGGGTGTTTCTGTTTATCCAAAAATATCGAAAAATCTCGCATACAATTTCCTAATAATTTCCGAAATTTGGACAATGTTGACAAGTCGTATTTTTTTTTTTTAAACTAGACCTTCGGTAAAGAGTACTTCCCGAGCATTTGTCCAACTTCCAAAATAGGGGAAGGCCGTCACTTCCAATAGCTAATCTCTCTCGTGTCATGTGCGATCGCTCGTCAAAAATCAATACATTTTCTCATTAAACATGATTAGCATTTAGCATGTTCTCGGAACCGTTTGCTAACAATATACTTATCATCAAGTGTAATTCAGCCCTTGGCGCATGTGCGAAGAAAGCACGACCAAATTGCTTCTTTTAAATCATTTTAATTTTTCATGCTCCAGAATTTAATCTCGACTGCCACCGACTAACCAACTTAGCACCTTTACATTGGTCTCAACACTTTGCAGCTTTTGCCGGCAAAAAACAAACAAAAAAATCGCAGATCTTCTCGATTCCTTCACCACGTTATTCTCTTCCAAGTCTATGCATTCACATTGCCCCGGAAATGAAATCACCCCCCATGGACAGCTGGCAAAATGGGTCAGAAATTCATTTATTAACTCAATTTTAGTGAGCCCATGTTAAAGATGGGTCACTTAAAATTTTAAATTAAGGCTCCGTTTGTTTCGCGAAAAATATGACATTTCCAGAAAATATTTTTCAAGAAGTCATTTTTCAGGAAACTGACATTATTTTCCGATATTTGGCTAAAATTTGAAAATGACCTAGAATATGTTTTCCGCCGTTTGGTGTGGAAAATTGGATTTGATTTTCTCTCATGAACTCCTTTAATTTTTTTTTTCATTATTTCATTTTTTAATTTTTCTTAATATTTCGAATTCTTTTTTATCTTTTTTTCTTTTCTCGTTTCTTTTTTATTTTTATTTTTTCTTTTGATTTCAGCTAGTCGTCGGCCATGGCAACTGCCGACGATCGATTGTAAATGAGCTCGAGCCTTGGCCAATTGTCGACCAGCACGATCGAGAATAAGCATAGCAGGAAGAGTATGGGTAACAACATGGATTGAGAAGATCTTATCCCATCAAAATGAAGAGCTTTGGATGGAAGGAAAACGCCTCCAGAAACCTCACTCCCATCTCCACGGCAGCGCACAACATCCTTCACACGACATGTTTAATCACTTTTGAGCAAAAAATGAAACAAATCAACCATCAATAATCAATCTCAATTATCAACAATCAGATGTATCGGAGAAATAATTTGTGAAGCACAATAAAGAGTGGGACAGCAAAACTTATCAACAGCATTATCACAAATGGTGAAAACAGAAGTCAAACGAGGAGCTTCCATGTTGGTTACCATAACTCTAGCTGAATAGATCCACTTCAAACTGAAATTCTGAACTTCATCAGATTGATATTTCCTATTTGTCCTATGTAGATCTAAAAGAAATGACTGATGATTATTCATCCTCTACCCAGGATTATTCATGTTGAACAGTACAGTTATCAAAACAAAATGTTCAAATGTAATTCCAAGACCACATGCACCATCTAGTGCTTGTCCTTCTTGGGGACATCCTTCTTTGAGACTTTTGATTCCAGTTCCTTAGTTCCCTTCTCAGCCTCCCTGAAAGAAGGAGAAATACTATCAGGACATTATAACAGCATGGCTGGTCGATAACCAACAAACTCCTTCAAGTTAATAATGCTCTCTGTTTCATTTGTCTAGACTTTCAAACATATGGCGGACAAAGCATGCCAAATAGAAGAAGGAAGAAAGAGTTATTCAAAACAGTAAAATCAATCTTTAAAGGGAAAAAATGGAAAAGATGTCAATATCAGATTCCTCATCTCAACAAAATCATTCATCAAATAATGCAATCGAAAAAGGACACACTTCCCCAAACACAAGTTTCAGTATACAATATCTGAGTATCCCACCCCATCAGCCTCCACTCACAAGAAAAAGATCAAATATGACAAACGTGTTGATGACATTAACAATACTCAACAGGGGATGGACATGATAAAAAATTTACCGGGCCCTTTACATATTTTACTATAGTGAAGTTTCAATGCAAAATAATCAGAACATAGCACTGTCAAGTGAACCACAACTCTCATCACAAACAAGTGAACATACATGCTTGGCAGTTAGGAAAATGCAGAGAAAAATGTCTAATGACTCCAAGCAGAATGGATTCTCAAACTTCAAACTCTGATCTTCAACTCTAATACTGAATGAACATTCAACAACTTATGTAGCCCCAAGAAACCATCAAACCAACATGACTGATGTGCAACCGATTCGCTTGCCATTACCATGAATTACATCAAGTGTGCAACGGCGGCAGAATGCGGGAGCACCCACCCACCTGAACTGCGAGAAAGCGGCTACAATCACTTCCACTGCGCACCGCCGAAACAAAATGTAGCCCCAAGAAACTATCAAACCGATTACTCCAAATAAACCAGGACTTTTTGTCTCCGGCAAAGACAAACCACATCGTAATCGCATCATCTCTAAACACCAAAATTTGCTAAAATGATCTCATACCAGTCCAGAAACCCGTCCATCAAAACAAAATCCAAGATATTCTTAGCGAAGGACTCAGTCCACACGATTGCAACTCCCTTCAGTTCGACTGTAAAATTACGAATGTCCCTACAATCCGTACCCAAAAAGCGAGAATAAAACGCAAAGGCCGCGGAGTTTCGAAACGCGGGCCAGAAAAACCTAACCTGGATGCGGCGGCCGATTCTTCTTCCAGCCAGTTTCGAATGTGCTTGACGTTGCGCCGGAAGATCGCCGCCGACTGCTTCACGTCGCTCCTCAACAGCAGAACCACAGCGCTCACGCCCGCCACCGTGATTATTAAGTTGGTCAACCCCATCCTTGGATCTCACATAAACCTGGGATCATCCGCATCACTGATTTCACTGGTTCTCGAGGGTTTATGGGTCAGCTGGGGACGACGACCGACCGACCGACCTTCGAGAGGAGCGGGTACGCGGCAGGCGCCTACGGAGGGGACGCGGCGGCAGAGGAGGAGGAGGAGGAGGAGGTGAGGGATCTTAAGCGGAGGCGGCGGTCTCCATGAGAAGATTGGGGAGGGATTTCGGCGTCAAGAAGAGGATGAGAGACAGAGTGGAAAATGATCTCAGTTTTTTTCAACTGGAGATCATTTTCCCTAATTTTAAGGGGATTTTTTTTCTGTTGATCGAAAATTATTTTCTTTGACTACATATTTTTCGCCCTCCAAAAGCCAGAAATTAAGGAAAATATTTTTCGAAAAAATATTTTTCGTGAAACAAACAGAGCCTAAGTTGAAATAATAAAGCCTAAGTGTATATGGGTCTACTAGGGATTTGCATCAAACCCATATTCAACGCATTTAATTTGAACCCAAAATATATTTAACCTACGAAGGCCTCGGTGAGCCTCGAGTTGTCGAGATCTGGCTGGTTATCACTGGCTGCCGATCTCCAGTCGTCGACCATCATTGGTCTCCGCCGATCGTAGGTCGTCACCGATCTTCGGCAACCTTGTCAGATGTAGAAGAAAAAAAAGAAAAAAATGTGAATATGGTTAAAAAAAGTCAGAATCTTTTTAAAAAAATTATAAAAAATTTCCATAATAGTTTAGTAATATTTTTTTTGAAAAAAATATAAGAAATGAGTTTTTATAATTTGAGTTAATTATTGGAGTATTTTAGCAATTGGCCGCTAGATTTGTATTGCATAAAACTGGATCAAACCGTTTTCGACCCAACCAAACCCACTCGTTTGATAGATCTATCATGGATAGAGATTAATGAAGCATATTTTTGTATTCCTGTCGTTTTTCGTTGAACTATAGTATAATAGTATTACTATGGGTCGAGTTATTTACACTCCAATTTTTACTTCCATGCTCCCTATTAGTATATTACTGTGTCTTTCCCTTATTACCCCTGATGTCCCTCATTTTGTTTGATTGTTTCATTTTTTTTTTGCTTACCCACCTCCCCACCCTTGATATGAGGTGGGCCCCCTATATTAATGGTGGGGATCACCCTACCTTAAAAAATTTAAAGTAGGGGATCTGGGTCCGCTAAAGAAACCCGTACAAAACTGCCATGCTAGCTTCACAACGTTATACTCTCTTTCAAATGATTCAATGTTCTATACTTGATCAAGGTGGTCCTTTCCGACTCTGATGCTTAGATATGCACCTTGCAGATTTCTCACTGAAGGAATTTATGCGAGTCCCGCAACCGGCTCTCTAGGGAGATCCCACAAGCTTCGTCGGGAGGATCCCCGCAACGTTGCCCTCGATTTCTCCTACAACGAGCTTGTCGGCGAGATTCCAGAGTGTGTTGTGCAGATGAACCAGGACAAGAGGTCATTTAGCGGGAATTCGGACCTCTGCGGGATCCCGACAAGGAACCCGTGCCTGAGTCATTCTCGCCGCCAAAAGTGTTGGCTCCATCCTCGCCTTTGGCATTTGCGGCATCCCCGAAGACGATTGACTCAACTCCTGTGATGGCGAGAAAGTTCAAGAGCGAAACAGGGCTTCGGCCATTGACCATAATGAAAAATAGGATAACAAAGAAAGAAAATAATAGGTAAGATAAAAAACAAAGGCATTCATTGTATGGTTTTCCCCTCAAAGACAAAGCTATTATCCTCGAACTAAATAAAAATGTAAATAAAACAACCGAACCCACATTGTCAGCTAATAAGAAAATCAAACGACACTTTTCTCAAAGTCATTTGGTCAAATAGCTGGACCACAGACCTCTTCCAGGCAACATACTTGGGAAATCAATGAGGAGAGGCACTTAGGTCACCTCCACTTTGGCAACAAGAGAGAGACAAGTAGCGGCCAAGAGCTGAGGCATCCACGGCTTCTCGACGGAAGCTGCACATGAACCTATCCAAATATATTGTTCTTGACGAGCAAAAGAGTGAGAGTCGAAATGCGGAGTGCGGGTGGACTCTCATTACCAACTCCACAGCTCACAGCGACCATCGACTAAAGATGGGTCCTTTTTCATATTCGAATACATGGGGTTTAGCTCTTCCTTGGATAAGCGAGAGGCCAGCTCTTCGTCTTCCCAAAAGAGGGATAACAAAGAAAGAAATGGATGGACGAAGATTAAAAGCAGAGTAAGAAGAACAGAAACGTGGTCAAATGGTCGATCACCATTAGCTAAAAGGGAGAACAAAGAATGAACAACGTGGAAGAGGGAGCACTTAACATTGCATAAGGGATTGATTTTGTTTATTTTTCAAATCAAAGGGTAGCAACTCCATTTTGCGTCAGTCCTTATTGGAATAAAAGGATAAAGCCGACAAGTTGCCTATGACCGAATCTCCAGTACTTTGACTTATTTACATTGAGGATATTTCTATATGGATTACACAGCTTGCGTGGTTAACCTAATAACCTTGCTTGGTTATGTAGTTTGAAATTTACAGTTAGCTAGACAGTGACAATAGGAGTCCTCGTGCCATTTAAGAATTTGAGTTCTCAAACTTTTCTTTCATTTAAGAATTACAACATGCATTGAAAAGCATTTGAGAGATTTGGTTTGCTCCATCATAGCTAATGTTTCCTCTCTAGGAAGCACCTGCTATAATATTTTATAAATATTACGATCCCACATTTAGTAATACTATTAGGGGCCCTCTATTTCGTATCGTGTCCAACATTCACCGACACTTTTTGACATGTGACCAATAAGTGGTCAAGCTCTAGACACTTTGGCAACACACAAGTCCAGCATCCCGACAAGCCATTTCGACAAGTACTTGTTGACACCTGATTTTTGACCATATATTATTGTGATTTTTATTCTTTAAAATTAATTAAAAATATCAAAAATGTCATAAAATCATAAAATCAACTTTGGAAGCCTTGGCCTGGCCTTAGGAACCAATTTTGAACAAAAAATATTTTTTGGTATTTTATAATATTTTTCGAATTTATTTAATTATAAAAATACCCAAAAAATCAGAAAAATACCATTCGTGGTCAGAAAAATACACAAAAATATTCAATAATTTTTTTTTAATTTCATCTTCAAGTTTGTCACCTTAAATCTTGAAAATTCGGCTCGGGTCACTATGTTTCTTCACAAACATAAACTCGAACCGAGCAAAACAATTCCTTTGCGAGTCTTTTAATTTTCAATTCTCACTTTTTTATAAGCCATGACATTGAATCCTAAAGTCTAGAAGTGCAATTGGGTCAATTTTCCCCCCAATTTGATCAATTTTAAACAAAAGGGCTTAATTGCATAAAAATCTTTCAATTTAGTCCCCGGTTTCACAATTGTTGAAATTAAATTTCATACAGGCGTACCCATTGAAATTAGATACCTCTACCCTATGTTTTACATCATGATGAATCCATTGCTGGCCTCAATTTTGACTAATTTGGTCGTTTGGACCGTCAATTAAGCAAAAATCGTTTTCGGATCCTAAGGGCAATTTGGGGTTTTCACTAAATTTCAATCGATTGATTCACGAAAATATCCCTATTTGATAGAAAACGTGTCAAGGAGTCCGATTTTGATGTCAATTTCATGAAAAGAGGTCGATTCGGGGCTAAATTGGGCGAGGAGAGTCGAACCAGGCCGGTCGGGTCAGACCCGCCCGACCCGGTCCGAACCGGGTCTGCAACTCAGTTGAAGACCCGCGCAGGACAGGTACAAAATAAAAAAAACGCAGGCGGGTGGCCTTCCTCGGCTTTTCTAACTCTCTTTCGGCGAGAGCGGGGCGGGCAAAAGAAGGTTGGTCGTCCACTGAAGGTGGTCGGCCAACGAAAAAGGAAGAGGAGAATGCATAAAAAAAGATAGAGGCTCGGCAGTGGGGAGGGTCTTGAGGAGGAGAATTTCTGACAAAAAGGGGGGAATCACTTGCGTCGATTGCTGATTTTTTTTTCTGGGTTTGGTCTCTCTGGGGATTTGTCTCGTGGGCATACATGTGTGTTGGTTTGAGAAGCTGAAGCGGCGAGCAATCTGGTCATCTTGCAGCTTCAATCACTCATTCACGGAAAAAAAAAGGGGACTCCTTGTTCAGTGGCATGTCTTCCCCAACGCTTAGCCCAGCATCTCCACAGCTCAACCATAGCCATCACCGAGCCCTCACCGACCTTCCTCCACCTCCCTCAGTCCCTATCGACGGCCACAGAATAGCCATTGCCACCCAGAACGGCCGGAAAGCCGGTTGGAAGCCAGCTCGAGCGGCCTGCCCTGTTTTGGGCCCTAGTCTTGGCAGCTGCGGTTTCACCTGGTGCCGCGACCTCCAACCACCACTACTGCTTTCCCCCATCCCTCTAGCTTCCCTTTATCCCCTCCGACACAGCTGACCGCCTCAAGCCGCTGCAAACTCGCCGGAACAGTCCCGAAGGCCTGTTTTATTTTCGGTGCTCTGTTTCTGCGCCCGGTTCTGTTTGAGCTGAGTTCTGCCGGTTCCGCTGTCTCTAACTCGTGGCTCCGCCCATCTGCGACCACCTCAGACGTCCCTCGACGTCCTCCAGCCGTCGCCGCCCTCCGGTTCCGCTGACCGCCGCCTCGGTCGAGCAAGAACAGAAATTGAAGCCGTTCCCCTGTTTTCGCCTGCTCTGCTTCCTTCGCGAACAGCCATTGTTCGTCGTGATCCGCCGCCCTTGCCGTCGCTGCACCGGCCACCACCGACTGTCAGAACCTCCTTAAGACTCCCCTTACACTTCCACCGTTGATCTCGGAATCGACCGCCACCTACAGCCGCCGAAAATAGCTCTGAGAAGCCGTCCCCTATCCCTGCCCGGATGCCCTGTTCTGTGGGCCGTTGCCCTGTTTTGGGCTTGGTCCGCGGGTCAACGTGTTGGGTCGTGGCCCATTTTGGCCTGGGCCGTGTCTTGCGAGGTTGGCCGAGTGGTTGGGCCATTGTGCCAGGTCCGTGGGCCGAGCCCATGGCCGAGCTCGTGGGCCAAAGCCGTGATCTTGGGCCATGGCTGAGCCCATAGCCGGTCCATGGCTGATCGAATTGGCCCGTTTCCGAACCCGGATTTATTTATTTCTTAAATTATTATTATTTATTGCCGGTCTTAAAACTTGTAAAATTGATTGTTGACATTTTGATGTGGTGATCGATAGGTGATGTGCATGGAGATGGTCGCAGGATGGAGGTGGGCGATTGAAGGCCGGTGTCCAATCCGGTATGTTTTACGTACCCGATCCGTATATCAGGATTATTTTTCTAAAATATTGCCTTTATAGACTTGATTTGTATGTATTTGTTTCAGTCTAGTGGTTAGCTTATTTATCTGGTTGAGTGTTATCTATTGTCAAAGACATGCTTTTTAATAAAACAATAGAAAATAAAAAAAATAAAAAAAATTCGAAAATCAATAAAAAAAATAGAAAATCATTATAAAAAAAAATTCAAAAAAATCGGAAAATTCAGAAAAATTCTAAAAAATCCCAGAAAATAGGAAATGGCCACATTCAACTGGCCACGACTTGTTTCGGGTCTCTCGACCCCCGATATTTTCAGAAATGACGGTTTTGCCCCTCCGGCAAACCATCTTCCAAAAAATAGGAAATGGCCACGAACAACTGGCCAAAACTCATTCCGGGTGTTTTTGAACCCCGACCCTTCTTAAAATGACGATTTCGCCCTTTGGGCGAATTGTCTTCCAAAAAATTGAAGAAAAATCAAGAAATTCAAAAAAATTCTCAAAAATGGGAAATGGCCACAATCTACTGTCTATGGAGTATTTTGGGTAATTCGGTATTCAAGTCTTCCAAAATTGACGATTTTGCCCTTCGGGCTAATCGCCTCCGAATCTTCCCATTTTACCCCCGTTCCGAAATCATACCTTCCCTAAGCCCTTATGGCTATACTAGGAAGCCATTGATTTGAATTGATGTGTATCGGTGTGATTTATTTATGAACTTGATTGCGCTTTCATTAAAATTGATTGTGATTGATAGGAATAGTCTTCCAATCTGCATGAAACCCTGAATCAAACTCACCCCACCCAAAACTGCGTCTGCATGAACTCATAGCCAGGAAAATCACTCGCGTTAGGTACCGAAAGGGCGTTGGTAATGACACCGACGTAACCAAGTCCCCGAACCCAAAATCTCTGGTTCTGCAGAACTGATCGATATCTCCCAATCGATTAGTAAGGTTTCCGGTCTACCCTCCAAGAAAGACCGGTGGCGACTCCAAATGCATGCACAAGTTGCACATGCCACCACGACCACACTGAAGGTCGAAAGCGATCGACTCTTAACGTCGAATCCTTCTAAAAAATACTCCCGCCGCGATTTGGTATGGGTTTGGGAGAGCCCGCGCCGATCCAAGACTCACGATCGGTAATCCATTAGCCGCGTCCGCTTTCGGACGGGTCGCGACAACTGGCGACTCCGCTGGGGAATTTGTTCTAGAACCTATGGTTCTAGACCCCAAGTGAACTTAGGCCGTAATTAAAACGTTGAGTGATATTTCTAACCCTGCAGGCGCTCTTGAAGGTGAGGTAAGTCCGCTTATGATAGGTGTTATATGTTTTTGCAGATTGGAGTGATAAGGGGGGGTAGTCTGTGATTAACATCGTCTTATGCAGGTTGGCGTAGGAATGAATGATTGTGTGTATGTTTTATATTGAAGCGGTGATTGTTAAATAAGATGCATGTTTATCGCTTTAGCACGACACCGAAAATACACACAACCGCGCCTAAAATCCCGGGCGCCGTCTATAGGAAAACAATAGAATGGATTGAAAATGGAATCTCCGTGAGGAAAGACACGGGGTAATCCACTTTTCAATTCCGCTCATTTCGAACTATGGATCGAGCCCCAATGCAACGATAGTTGTGCAATGGAATCTGCTCTTTCTAGAACTCGAGGTGGGAACCTTGACCTTAGGTGCCAAATCCTTTGATTTTTAGAAGTTTTATCCTCACTTGTCTCATGTGCATGTCTTTAGATGGTGGGTATATCTAAAACCACCTAAAAAAAAAAATTTGGTGATCCTGAAGTCACATCTCGAAGACTAAAACTGGGACATCTCCAAGTGTTCGGACCACATTCCTTTGATTGATTTGACATTCTTAGTCCTCTTATATAAAATTAATTTTGCTGAGATCCTCTATATCTCGTCCCGTAGATTGATTGTATTAGGGATCTATTTGTATTGTATACATCTTAATAAGGCTCATTTCTATCGAAAATGGGGGCAAATTCCTCAAACCCGTGGAGCATAGTGGAATTCGTCCCTTCAGTGCAAAATACATTGGGCCGCAGAGCCACTCGTTTGGTGAAAGGACGTATCGTTCCTAATTGATTTTTAATCAGATCTGGGGATAAGTTTTTCTCCATTCTTTTTATCTCAGGTGATAAAAGAGACAATGCACCCAAAAGCTCATGCATTCAAATGACAAAACAGACGTCGCCCAGCTGGGGCAAATGAACCGTAGGCGTTGCAAATACCTTCAAGCACGGATGGAGGAATTTGATAGATGTTGTGCATATCAATATGCAACATCAAAACGGAATGCAAATCAAGTGTAAAAGGACGTATCGTTCCAAAATGATTATTTTCTTGATATGGGAATAATGCTTCCTTTCTTTTTTTCTCTCAGATGATGATCAAGAGCAGATGACGCAGGATGTAATGCTTTCAAATAACAAACAGGGAACATCAAATACCTTAAATGGCGACTGTGATCAAGAGAATCACCAAACCGCCACATGACGAATCCCAAGAATATCAAGCTGTCTTGAGACAGATAAAATTGATCAAGGACTCTGACAATCGAGATGGATGATCAGAATCTGCAAAAATCAATGGGAGCAGGTTCCCCCCATTTGCTTTGAGGAGCCGAACCGGGGGCAAACTCTCATGATCCCCCATGAAAGCGCATCAGACCAGGGTCATCGAATCCAGAGATGACAAACAGCAAAACCATGCCTAACTGGGGCAAGTGAATGATTTGTACGCAGGACGTCTCTCCTCTGACAAAGTCAATAGACGCAATAACAGAGTCGTCCGCATCAGAATCAAACCCCAAGATACGAATTTGAGTGAACGGTAACCTTGTATCGTTCCAATTTGGTCTTCCAAGACCACATGCCTAACGTGAGTTTTTACTCATTTTACAGGAAGTTGTTGGCGCTGAAAGCCTCAAATGAAAATAGCGCGCTAACAGGGAGGCGAATAGAATCATTGGCCTTAGAAGTCAGGATTCCAAGAGATGGTCTTTGATTATAAGACCTAGTGGATGGTAAAAAGTATCGCTCCTACGTCACATGCTTTGACATGCATTTTGATAAAATCTTCTTTTTTTTTCCTTGAATAAAAGGAACCTTAAAGAATGCGCTGGAGTGCGCCCAAAAACACAAATGGATCTTCTTTGGGGCAAATTCTTGAGAAGGATTCGTCGCCCAACCAGATGGGAGATCAAGGACACAAGATAGAGGGCCAAATTATGCAAGCCGCGCGTTTGTGTTCAAATGGAAACACAAAACAAGAACAAGGCGGTATCGTTCCAATTTGTCTTGAATTTTGGAACGCAAACTGACACTTAATTCCCGTCTTTGACAGGGGCTCGCCATCAAGGCGAAACAGGTTTTCACATCCCATGTATTACCCATTGGAACACATGACCAAGGGTAAGATGTATCGTTCTAATTTTTTGAAAAATTCATGAACGTACAATAACACGTTTCTTCCGCATTTTCAGGGATCTCCAGCCGCGGCGGGTAGGTAAGTATCCTTTTTCCCCAAGTCGTTGAAGATAAAAAAAGTGTTAGGACTCTTTCAATCATTATGTCTGAAAAGAGGCATCGAATTTTTAAACTCATAGACATCGACAGTTGAAGTTGGGAGGTTGTCTGAACATGAATGAAACATGCATGTGCATCATAAAGCCCTATTGGGAGGAAATTTTTCGGAGAAAAACAAAAAGAATTTTTCCAATAAAAATTGTTCAAACCGTTTAAGGGTGTTTTCTCATACGAGAGGCGAATCCTAATCCAAACATGTCCAACACACACTTGAGAGATGAGTGAAGTGAGCAGATAACAAAATCTGGGTCTACGGGGGTAAGGACAATTTGCAGCGATTACATGGGTTGGGACGACGGAGGCATTCGTTTCATATCCCCCAAACACTACAGGTGACCGTTGATAACCCATTTGAACGGCGGTTCTCATTCTTAACCCTATCAAGAATCATCCCACACCGGGGCAAAAAGGAAGTAAGTCCAGCAGCGTCAGGAGAAAATGGTTAGAAATTTTCTTGCTCGGACTAATTAATCTTTGTGTGTTGTTTATATGGTAATCCAAGTGCCATAGGATGACGAGAAGCATTCATTCTTTATCCCATACACTGTATCATTTGCACAGCCAAGTTGAGCCTGCAAATTCATTTCATGAACCCATTGGTGATCATTCCAAGACGGATGTCGCACCACTTCAAAAATGGAAGAGTTCAAGACTCAGGAATTACGAAGAGAATTCCCGGACTGATATTTAAAGCATGTTTAGACTATATGTCTAACATGATCCCATGAAGATGAGAAAAAGTGGGATTTCAAAAATGAAAATGAGAAAAATCCCCGGCATCAAGAAAAAGCAAAGTGCCTAGTAAAAGCAAGGCCGATGCTCGTGCAAGTTGTTTAATTGGTCCGCAATGAAGCTGGATGGGAAAAGGGGAAATCCCTGAAGGAGCCAAATCCAAAAGGACTGCTCCCCAAATGCTATCAAGCGCAGAACAAAGACATAGAAAGAGTCAGTCTCTGAATGCAACAAGAGACGCTCTTTAAAGAGTTGGTGCACATCGCAAGATAGGTTGCGCGCCTCAAAGGCTAAAGATGCAGAAAAGAAAGGACAGGTGGCAAATCAGCAATAATCACCAATGTCAAACCCGTCACGAATTCTGGGCCAAAAATAAGCCTGTTTCGGTCCCCAATCCTACCAATGTTACAACCCCGAAACAGTCTTCTCTGACTAAGACACTTGGGTTAACATGTAGCTTAGCTCGAAGAAGTACGAGCAAGACTATTTCTTTCTCATTTTGCAGGGTTCTCGACTTGTAAACCCGGAGCAAATAGTGAAGACTTACATTCAATGACCTTGACTCAAAAGTGAGTCCCCCTTGAAGATCAATAACCAAGCCCGACATTACGGTCCCGTGGAAGACCTCCCGACCGATCAAAATGTATGCGCTGCGAATGAGCCTAAAACCTAGGCACAGGTTAGTAGGGAATTGAGTGCATCCCCTATAAAAATCACTATCTCAAAACAGGTGAGAAGACCTCCTTGTCGAGAAATATTCCAATTGATGTTTTGAACAAACTCTCTTTGAAATTTTCAAACTGTTGATCCGGATTTTCCATGCAAGGAATTTATGATCACATTTGCATGTTGCAAGAATGCTTTGGATAACCTCCAGCATCAAAATGCACATTTCATGACTAAAACTTAAGTCATAAAATTTTGTCAATTGGACAATTATTGTCTTCCCAAAGATTATTTACATTTTCTTGGTGAAGAAAAATCTTTCAAGTTTGAACTTTCTGCAGGATACCTAGAGAACCCAGCTCCCAGAATGTCGCCTCAACAGAATCAAATGAAGCTTTGTCAAAATAAAATCTTTCTCTGCTTCAAAACTGAATTCCCGATAAATTTCGGGATCTTTCAAAAGGAGTGAGGATAGAACCTTTTTTTTTAAAAAAAACAAATCAAGCAATCCTAGCTTGACGTGGAGAACCCTCGTCCTAGGATCCCTTTTCAAAAATATCAAACAGTCTCATCGGACGTGGAGAACCCTCGTCATGAGACCCATTTTCAAAATTTAGGCAGTCTCATCGGACGTGGAGAACCCTCGTCATGAGACCCCTTTTCAAAAATCAAGCAGTCCTAGCTTGACGTGGAGAACCCTTGTCCTAGGATCCCTTTTCAAAAATATCAAACAGTCTCATCGGACGTGGAGAACCCTCGTCATGAGACCCCTTTTCAAAATTTAGGCAGTCTCATCGGACGTGGAGAACCCTCGTCATGAGACCCATTTTCAAAAATCAAGCAGTCCTAGCTTGACGTGGAGAACCCTCGTCCTAGGATCCCTTTTCAAAAATATCAAACAGTCTCATCGGACGTGGAGAACCCTCGTCATGAGCCCCCTTTTCAAAGCAACAAAGGTAGAAACCGCCTAAAGGGTCAAAACAAAGGTAGAAACCGCCTAAAGGGTCAAAAATATGGTAGAAACCGCCATAAGGGTCAACTCATTGATAAATACCGCCAAAAGCATCGACACAAAGGTCCGATCCACCATACGGATCAAAATCCTTGGCAAATTCCCAAAGAAAGAATGCGCTTTCCTTAGGTTCCTAACAGTTAGGAATTCCATGATGGTATGACCTACCATACAGGTCAGAGCTTAATCTCCCTAGGATATTCTGAATGACGAGTCCTAGGTATCTTCTTGAAAGTCGTCACAGCGGGCAGCATCCGGCAGGTAAGCTTCAGGTAAGCCTCTCTCATCCCAGCCCATGTTCCAATGGTTAGAGCAAACCAGAGATTAATTTGAGTTTTTATCATGAGCCTTAAAGATTCAATGTCGTAGCATTTCTTCACTCATTTTCCCAGTCGAGTCGATTAGGAATCAGGCGCCACCTTATCTTTGAGAGAAACCTCTGACGAGATTCCTCTCAAAGAGGGGCAGCTGTTGACACCTGATTTTTGACCATATATTATTGTGATTTTTATTTTTTAAAATTAATTAAAAATATCAAAAAGGTCATAAAATCACAAAATCAACTTTGGAAGCCTTGGCCTGGCCTTAGGAACCAATTTTGAACAAAAAATATTTTTTGGTATTTTATAATATTTTTCGAATTTATTTAATTATAAAAATACCCAAAAAATCAGAAAAATACCATTCGTGGTCAGAAAAATACACAAAAATTTTCAATAATTTTTTTTTAATTTCATCTTCAAGTTTGTCACCTTAAATCTTGAAAATTCGGCTCGGGTCACTATGTTTCTTCACAAACATAAACTCGAACCGAGCAAAACAATTCCTTTGCGAGTCTTTTAATTTTCAATTCTCACTTTTTATAAGCCATGACATTGAATCCTAAAGTCTAGAAGTGCAATTGGGTCAATTTTCCCTCCAATTTGATCAATTTTAAACAAAAGGGCTTAATTGCATAAAAATCTTTCAATTTAGTCCTCGGTTTCACAATTGTTGAAATTAAATTTCATACGGGCGTACCCATTGAAATTAGATACCTCTACCCTATGTTTTTCATCATGATGAATCCATTGCTGGCCTCAATTTTGACTAATTTGGTCGTTTGGACCGTCAATTAAGCAAAAATCGTTTTCGGATCCTAAGGGCAATTTGGGGTTTTCACTAAATTTCAATCGATTGATTCACGAAAATACCCCTATTTGATAGAAAACGTGTCAAGGAGTCCGATTTTGATGTCAATTTCATGAAAAGAGGTCGATTCGGGGCTAAATTGGGCGAGGAGAGTCGAACCGGGCCGGTCGGGTCAGACCCGACCCGACCCGGTTCGAACCGGGTCTGCAACTCAGTTGCAGACCCGCGCAGGACAGGTGCAAAATAAAAAAAACGCAGGGGGGTGGCCTTCCTCGGCTTTTCTAACTCTCTTTCGGCGAGAGCGGTGCGGGCAAAAGAAGGTTGGTCGTCCACTGAAGGTGGTCGGCCAACGAAAAAGGAAGAGGAGAATGCATAAAAAAAGATAGAGGCTCGGCAGTGGGGAGGGTCTTGAGGAGGAGAATTTCTGACAAAAAGGGAGGAATCACTTGCGTCGATTGCTGATTTTTTTTCTGGGTTTGGTCTCTCTGGGGATTTGTCTCGTGGGCATACATGTGTGTTGGTTTGAGAAGCTGAAGCGGCGAGCAATCTGGTCATCTTGCAGCTTCAATCACTCATTCACGGAAAAAAAAGGGGACTCCTTGTTCAGTGGCATGTCTTCCCCAACGCTTAGCCCAGCATCTCCACAGCTCAACCATAGCCATCACCGAGCCCTCACCGACCTTCCTCCACCTCCCTCAGTCCCTGTCGACGGCCACAGAATAGCCATTGCCACCCAGAACGGCCGGAAAGCCGGTTGGAAGCCAGCTCGAGCGGCCTGCCCTGTTTTGGGCCCTAGTCTTGGCAGCTGCGGTTTCACCTGGTGCCGCGACCTCCAACCATCACTACTGCTTTCCCCCATCCCTCTAGCTTCCCTTTATCCCCTCCGACACAGCTGACCGCCTCAAGCCGCTGCAAACTCGCCGGAACAGTCCCGAAGGCCTGTTTTATTTTCGGTGCTCTGTTTCTGCGCCCGGTTCTGTTTGAGCTGAGTTCTGCCGGTTCCGCTGTCTCTAACTCGTGGCTCCGCCCATCTGCGACCACCTCAGACGTCCCTCGACGTCCTCCAGCCGTCGCCGCCCTCCGGTTCCGCTGACCGCCGCCTCGGTCGAGCAAGAACAGAAATTGAAGCCGTTCCCCTGTTTTCGCCTGCTCTGCTTCCTTCGCGAACAGCCATTGTTCGTCGTGATCCGCCACCCTTGCCGTCGCTGCACCGGCCACCACCGACTGTCAGAACCTCCTTAAGACTCCCCTTACACTTCCACCGTTGATCTCGGAATCGACCGCCACCTACAGCCGCCGAAAATAGCTCTGAGAAGCCGTCCCCTGTCCCTGCCCGGATGCCCCGTTCTGTGGGCCGTCCCCTGTTTTGGGCTTGGTCCGCGGGTCAACGTGTTGGGTCGTGGCCCATTTTGGCCTGGGCCGTGTCTTGCGAGGTTGGCCGAGTGGTTGGGCCATTGTGCCAGGTCCGTGGGCCGAGCCCATGGCCGAGCCCGTGGGCCAAAGCCGTGATCTTGGGCCATGGCTGAGCCCATAGCCGGTCCATGGCTGATCGAATTGGCCCGTTTCCGAACCCGGATTTATTTATTTCTTAAATTATTATTATTTATTGCCGGTCTTAAAACTTGTAAAATTGATTGTTGACATTTTGATGTGGTGATCGATATGTGATGTGCATGGAGATGGTCGCAGGATGGAGGTGGGCGATTGAAGGCCGGTGTCCAATTCGGTATGTTTTACGTACCCGATCCGTATATCAGGATTATTTTTCTAAAATATTGCCTTTATAGACTTGATTTGTATGTATTTGTTTCAGTCTAGTGGTTAGCTTATTTATCTGGTTGAGTGTTATCTATTGTCAAAGACATGCCTTTTAATAAAAAATAGAAAATAAAAAAATAAAAAAAATTCGAAAATCAATAAAAAAAATAGAAAATCATTATAAAAAAATTCAAAAAAATCGGAAAATTCAGAAAAATTCTAAAAAATCCCAGAAAATAGGAAATGGCCACATTCAACTGGCCACGACTTGTTTCGGGCCTCTCGACCCCCGATATTTTCAGAAATGACGGTTTTGCCCCTCTGGCAAACCATCTTCCAAAAAATAGGAAATGGCCACGAACAACTGGCCAAAACTCATTCCGGGTGTTTCTGAACCCCGACCCTTCTTAAAATGACGATTTCGCCCTTTGGGCGTATTGTCTTCCAAAAAATTGAAGAAAAATCAAGAAATTCCAAAAAATTCTCAAAAATGGGAAATGGCCACAATCAACTGGCCATGAAGTATTTTGGGTAATTCGGTATTCAAGTCTTCCAAAATTGACGATTTTGCCCTTCGGGCTAATCGCCTCCGAATCTTCCCATTTTACCCCCGTTCCGAAATCATACCTTCCCTAAGCCCTTATGGCTATACTAGGAAGCCATTGATTTGAATTGATGTGTATCGGTGTGATTTATTTATGAACTTGATTGCGCTTTCATTAAAATTGATTGTGATTGATAGGAATAGTCTTCCAATCTGCATGAAACCCTGAATCAAACTCACCCCACCCAAAACTGCGTCTGCATGAACTCATAGCCAGGAAAATCACTCGCGTTAGGTACCGAAAGGGCGTTGGTAATGACACCGACGTAACCAAGTCCCCGAACCCAAAATCTCTGGTTCTGCAGAACTGATCGATATCTCCCAATCGATTAGTAAGGTTTCCGGTCTACCCTCCAAGAAAGACCGGTGGCGACTCCAAATGCATGCACAAGTTGCACATGCCACCACGACCACACTGAAGGTCGAAAGCGATCGACTCTTATCGTCGAATCCTTCTAAAAAATACTCCCGCCGCGATTTGGTATGGGCCTGGGAGGGCCCGCGCCGATCCAAGACTCGCGATCGGTAATCCATTAGCCGCGTCCGCTTTCGGACGGGTCGCGACAGTACTGTGTCAATTTTAAGCATTTTTAATAAATTAGGGCTCAATGAATTTATCAAAAGTCTATGTACTTAAGTCATATATTCAACCATCCCAAAATTAATGTACCCAACCAACTCAAAAAAATTTAATTGTAAATCCTAATAGAAAAAGAAGAAATTCATCGCTGATTATTTCTAATATACATGACAATTTATCGTGTATATATAAAAATATATATTCAATATACAACATGTCTCGATGTGTCGAAATTTTTTATTTTTTTAGAATGATATGTCAGCTTATGGTGTAGTGCCATGTCGATACTACCTTTTTTTTTTTTTTGCACACATGTAATGTTGAGGTAGCACTACATGACCATCACATCGGAAAAAGATTGAAAAACAGTAACAGAGTGGGGGATAGCAAGTACTAAAACACCCGTCGAGTGATCACCGAGAATTGATTTGATCCCTTATTCCGCAAAATATAAGATCAACCTATGGATTGCTAGTTTTAGACCCTTTTTAAAGCCCTAGGGGGGAAAGGTACTTTTTAAACCCATCAACAATTGAACCATATAAGAATTTGTAATGAAATTGCGTAATTTTCATTTTATTATTGTAACAATTTGAAGTTTACGCAAAACATTAACCACATCAAATTTTGAATAGAACAGAGAATCGGATTGAAATCGACTGATTCAAGAACCGACTATCCTAAAACTTACCGGTTTGGTTCCAAGAACAGAGGGAGCTTGGTTCCCAGTTGTAGGCTATGTAGCACCGATAGGATACGCAATACGGGACACGATACGATACGATACGCCGATACATGGTTTCTCAAAAAATAGAAAATTTCGATACGCTGGGATACGTTATATTATATTATATATATATATATGTCGCGACCCTCTTGAGGTTGTCGAGCTCTCGAGGGCTAATGGGCTGTCCTGTCTGGTCGGACGCGGGCCTCTCCCAAGGCCCATTACCCAAATCGCAACGGAGGTATGCGTGATCGACTTTCAGTGTAGTCTAGTGACATGTGCTGAGTGTGCATGCCATGGAGTCGCCACCAATCATTTTTTTAGGGTGTGATTGGACCACCCAATCGAATAGTTGGGAGTTTCTATTCAATTCTGCGAGAACCAGAGAAATGGTTTCGGGGACTTAGTTACACCAACTGTCAGAGTTGACGCCCTTTCGGTACCTAAGTTGACTGAATTTTCTAGCCTGAGATTCATGCGGATGAGTAAGGTATGAACCCTAAATCTAGAAATTCATGCAGATAGGAGTGATTATCCTAGCAATCACAATCAGTAATAAAATGCGCAACTCAAGGAATCTAGATATGCAAATAAATCACTTGGCATTCCTAGTAAGGCCATATTTATCAATCACAGCTCAAGAATGATTTAGTTGTCCTAGCCATTCTACACACGATCTAACCTAAGAAAAGCATTAGGAAGCATCGAAGGAGTTCGAGAGTACTCACATGGGGTTCGCCGTGCCCTGGTTTGGTCTTGGACGAGCCGACCCGATTATATTTGGGGATCCACTCGGCGTTTTACACCATGAAATCATGTGAAACAAAAACGAAAATATTCAGCAAGGGGAATTTATTGTAGATGGTGGTCGATCTAATTGGACGTCAAGACTAAAAAATATGTAGAAATTTACAAATTAAAATACTCGAATGACATTTTTTTGCCAAATTCAACTCTATGCGTCGCGAAGAAACACATGCAATTGAACTTGAATTTTGACTATTTATGAGTTCAAAATGAAAAGGAAATTAAAATAAAAATATTGACTATTTTTCTATATTTTTACGACATCGAACGCTATTTTTCTTCATTTTTCATGTATTTTTCTATTTTTGGAAAATATTAAAAAATATTAAAAAATATGAAAAATTATTTTTTTTTATCAAAAATGGTTCCTTTAGCTTGGTCAAGGTTACCAAAGATGATTTTTTAATTTTTTTTAACTTTTTATAGATTTTTTATGAATTTTTTAAAAATAAACTATGAAAGACTGATAAAAAATCAGGTGTCAACAGCTGCCCCTCTTTGAGAGGAATTTCGTCAGAGGTTTCTCTCAAAGACAAGGTGACACCTATATTCCGATCGACTCGACTGGGAAAATAAAAGAAATCATGACATCCAATTTTCATGCCCATCAATGTGTGCTTTTCCTTAAAAAGAGATGTGCTCATTCAATTCCCCGATATGATGTAAGAAAGTTAAGGAGTAGATAGACTTCCCTGCCCCTTACTTGTCGAATGCTTGCAGCATTTGCTGTGTCTGATGGGTTCAAGTAGATTCCTAAGGACTTGTCATCGGAGTGTCCTTGGGATGTTAAGCTCTGACCTGTATGGTAGGTCAAACCATAATGGGATTCCTAACTGATAGGAACCTAAGGAAGACGCATCCCACATTTGGGAATTTGCCAAGGGTTTTGATCCGTGTGGTGGACTAAACTAGAAATGGCTTGCCTAATGTAAGGCTTATTAGGGAAAACGAATCCTCCCGCGTTCGGGATTCATCAAGGTTTTGATCCGTATGGTGGATCGGACCATTGGGTTGATCCTTCAGGCGGTCTCTACCAGTCCTTTGACCCTTCAGGCGGTTTCTACCATTCATTGACCTTTCATGCGGTTTCTACCATTGAGTTGACCCTTCAGGCGGTTTCTACCATTGGTTGACCCTTCAGGCGGTTTCTACCATACATTGACCCTTCAGGCGGTTTCTACCATTGTTTTGACCCTTCAGGCGGTTTCTTCCATTGGATGACCCTTCAGGAGGTTTCTACCATACATTGACCCTTCAGGCGGTTTCTACCATTGTGTTGACCCTTCAGGCGGTTTCTACCATTGATTGACCCTTCTGGCGGTTTCTACCATTGAGTTGACCCTTCAGGCGGTTTCTACCATTTATGAGATTCCAAATTGATATGAATCAAAGGATGACGTACCCACTCTTCGGGGCTAGTCGGAGACTCGATCATTCTGTGGATCGGTCTTAGAAAAGACTTGCCTACTAAAAGGCTTCACCTAAGGATGACGCACCCAGTCTTTGGGGCGGCCAAAAGTCCTGCAGAAAGCTTAGACCTGAAAATATTTTCCTCGCCAAGAAGATATTAGTAATCTTTGGGAAGACAATAATTGTCTAACTGACAAAATTCTACGACTCAAGTTTTAGTCATGAAATGTGCATTTTGATTGCTGGAGGTTATCCAAAACATTCCTGCCATATACAGATGTGATCATAAATTCCTTGCACGGAAACTCTAGATCAAACAATTTGAAAATTTCAAAAAGAGTTTGCTCAAAACATCCATTGGAGTATTTCTCATCTAAGAAGGCTTCTCACTGCTCTGTGATAATGATCTTTAATAGGGAAAGTGCTCAATTTCCTACCAACCTATGCCTGGGTTTCAGGATCATTCGCAACGCATACATTTCGACCGATCAGGAGGTCTTTCACGGGACCGTAGTGTTAGGCTTGGATATCGGTTTCCAAGGGGGACTCACTTTTGAGTCAAGGCCGTTGAACGAAAATTTTCACTATCTGCTCCGGGTTTACAAGTCAAGAACCCTGTAAAATGAGAAAGAAATAGTCTTGCTCGTACTTCTTTGAGCTAAGTTATACATTAACCCAAGTGTCTTAGTCAGATAAGACTGCTTCAGGGTTGTAACATTGGAAGGATTGGGGACCGAAAAAGGCTTATTTTTTGCCCAGAAATTGTGAAGGGTTTGGCATTGGTGATCATTGCAAATTTACCACATGTCCTTCGAAGAACATCTCCATTTCTTGAAGTGTACACTCCTCTTTTAGAGCGCACAAGGATGTTTAAAAGCGTCTCTTGTTACATTAAGAGACCGTCTGTTTGTGTGTTTGCAATTTGAGCACGACATCATTTGGAGAGTAGTCATCTTGATCTGACTCCTTTGCAGGGTCTTTTCATCGTATATCTAGACTTTACTGGGGATATTTTGAATAGACATCAGCCTTGCTTTTTACCAGGCACTTTGCTTTTTCTTGATGTCTAGGGATTTTTCTTTTCCCCCTTTTTTTTAATCCCGTGTTTTTCTTTTCTTTTGGAGCTAGGATTTTCGGCAATCATGCTAGATATGCAACTTAAACTTTGGCACGCTTCCATTCCTAGAGTGATGTTGCCTTTGCTTTGGAATATGCAATGATCACCAATAGGTTGATGAAATGAATTTGCTGGCTCAACTTGGTCGTGCAAAGGATAACAGTGTGTAGGATAGAGAAATGAATTATTCTCGTCATCCTATGACACTTGGATTATCATATAAACAACACACAAAGATTTATGTTAGTCCGAGCAAGAAAATTTCAAACCGTTTACTTTCTGATACAGTTGGACTAACCTTCATTTGCCCCAATGTGGGGTGGTTCTTGACAGGGTTGAGAATGAAAATCGCCGTTCAATGGGGTTCTCAATGGGCATCTGTAGTGTTTGGAATGAAGAAATAAATGCCTCTGTCATCTCGATCCATGTAATCGTTGCGAATGACCCTTATATCCATAGGTTAAGGTTTCGCTATCATTTCCAATCTCCTCATCTCTCAAGTGTGTATGGGACGTGTTTGGATTAGGCTCGCTTCTCTTATGAGAAAATACCCTTTTGAACAGTTCAAACGACTCTTGTTGGAAAAATTCATTTCATTTCATCAAGATTTATCCTTCAAAGGGATTTTGTGATGCACCATACATGTGTAATTCATGTTCAGACAATCTCATGTTTTAAAACATGAATGTCAATGAAGTAAGAATTCTATGTCTTTTTAGATGTGAGAATCGAATTAATTCTGAAATTTTTTAATCTCCAATGAATTGGGAAAAGGGATACTTACCTGCCCATCGAGGCTGGAGATCCTGGAGATATAAAAGGGATATGTCATCGTATATTCTAAAACTTTACAAAAATTGGAACAATACATCTTACCCTTGGTCATATGCTCTAACGAGTGTACAAGGGTTGTGAAAATCTGCAATGTCTGCCCTGATGGCGAGCTCCTGCCAAGGATAAATATTAAGCATTATTTTGGGTTTCCAAATTCAAAACAAATTGGGACGATACTACTTTACTCTTTATTTGAATTCCATTCTGCATGCCAATGTGCAGATTGTAGAAGCCGGCCCTCAAGCTTGTGGCCATGATTTCTTTGTCTGGTTGGGCAACGAATCCACCTCGAGGATTTACGTCGGAGGAGATTCATTCATCTTTTTGGGCGTGTTTCATGCACTGTTTTGTTATTTGAATGCATGGCTTCTTGGGTGCCTCGTCTCTGTTCATCACCTGAGAGGAAAATGAGAGAACATTATCCCCGCATCTGATTGAAAATCATTTAGGAACGATACGTTCTTTTTACCAAATGGGTGGCTCCGCGGCCAAATGCGTTTTACATTGAAAGAATGGATTCCATTACGCTCTGCGGATGATAACTATCGCTTCAGGGACTTGCCCCACGGATTAAACGATGAATTTGATGTCTTCGGCTTCGACATGCTTTCCGGATGTAGGAATGGTTTGCCCCCATTTTCAGTGGAGATGGGTTTTGTCGAGTGGGCAAGATCAAAAACTCATCCTAGATTTGGCTTTAGTCGAAGGTTGAAATCCCGACCTTGGATAAGCGAATCATGATTCATCTCCTTCTGCTTCGGATTTGTCATTTGCATGCTTCACATTTTACAATACCAACTTCGCCGCTTGATGAAAATGAATCGATGATTTTCGAATTGCCCCAAGTTCTATAGTCATCTGCGTCGAATCTCTTTGAACTTCATCGGGTGATAGACCAACTGATAAAATGATTTTTCAATCCCGAGATCGAACTCCTGACGTTTCGTACCACTTCCATTTCACTGACTACCAGGACACAGCACTATTGGCGTTCCTAACTGGTTCGTTTTTTGTTATAAAATTCTTGAAGCAGTTAGCGACCCCCATCGAGAATGAAACAAGCTCAATTTAGAGTTCATAACGACTAAAGGTCCCTTAGAACGATACAGAGCTAACCGTCTTTGAGCTCGCTTGGGCTTTTGCTCGCATTTTCCTATGTGAAGCCTTTAAATGTTTTTCTTCGTGGCGTTCAATTGATTCGCCTCGACTCTAATCTAACAAGGGATTGTCGCACTCAAGCATGATGATGCTCGCAGGTAGTACTGATCGCTGCCCCAGATTAACTCTAGGCATTAAGGAAGATTATCTTGCATGGAAGACTTTATGACAGAAAGATTAATGATACATCCAGTCACATGTGCCTAGTTCCCTTGAGGATTCTCGGTGATCAGCCAGTTACACCATGAATCAGACATATAATCGTCATTTTGGATCATAACTTCATAAGCCCATCAGTTTTAAACTGATCGATCCAGATATGGAGCTCCTCATCAAGGAAATCTTTTGATTCTTCGAGCAACTGATATTCGGGTTGACCATCATCGCTTGGCGTTGAAGGATTCCTGTTTCTGTTGTGAGCGATCTGATTCTTCGAGCTAGAACCTTCGTCGTTGCTCGAGATTATAAGAGGATGATTGATCGGTTCACTATCAAAAGCACCTTCCATTTGGGAATGGAAGAAACAAAAATCCTCAGAGCATTCGCCCGCTTGATCTTCCGAAATCATATGCCCAAGCCGAGCAGATCTTTGAACACTAGGCGCAATATGTTGATCGGGGATAGGAAGAGCACTAGCGAAAAGTTGCTGCTCAAACCAAGGAGTTCGTACCTGCTGCACTTGTGGCATATACTCTTGAGGGGTGCTGAGATGATTCGGGGGAATATTCTGATTAGCGCCCAAGTAGTCGATGGTGCTGCTACCAGCTTGGTCGGTGCCTAGATTCGGCAGGGTATTTCTTACTTCAGGGGCATTGTAGTTATAGCCATGCCTAGTGTTTAGGCACAAGTTGAGTTCTTTCAGGTTCAGTGCTGTGTGGCGCTGTCTTAGCGCCCTTCTGTAGCTCTTGAGGTGACTTGCGACTCCATATTTAGTGAGTCCTGGTATGTTCATGATCTCAAGTATGCGCGTTGGATATGCTGAGTTGATCCCTAGTTGCTGAACCGCACTAAGGAACTTGAGATGAAGCTCGGGGGACCAATTGACCCTCGTCTTCTTGCGACCCGGAACAGTGTTGACAACTTGGCTATTGCTCTCTGGCCTATTTCCAGTAGGATTTGATCGAGCCGGAAATTGTTGTGGAGGGAATTCATCAGCTTTGGATTGGTCGGTCGTGATAGTAAGCTCATCGTTAAGGAAACTCCAATCATGGTGACGCATATCACATCCTTTAGAAGGCATCGGTATTGACTTCGTAGAATTGATTTGTTCATGCATATCTCCAACAAAATCTGATTGTATCGAAGATGGTTCGAGGGAGTGGGGTGGTGAATGAGCATTTTCAATCCTCATATAAGGCTTATCAAGGAACATTTCGCCGAGAGTGATAGGGCCACCGCAATTAAGGCAAGCGATAGTGCTGGGAGCTTTCTTATACCTCATGTTCTCCGCTCGAAGCTTTTCGTTTTCCTCCTTTAGAATCGCAAGTTCTTGACGTCTGTGTTGAGCCCTCAATTTGGCTCGCTTATTTTGAAACCAAAACTTGACCCTCAAAGGTTTCATCCCTAGCTTCTGGCCCAATTCATTTCTTTGTTTCATGTTCGGGAGAGGGCATTCACTAAAGAAAGCTTCAAGCTCTTGGATTTCATTCTGAGTGTGGCACTGGCGACGTTTCCTTTTCCGGGATTGACCATCGCTGCTGCTGTTGTCGTCGCTGCTGAGATCCTGAACTTCGTTGCCGAAAGGGTTGGGTTCTGTGGTTCTGGTACCAGACGCCATCCTAGAATCTTCGAGATCTCTCAGTAGTTCATTTTCTGAGATTTTTGGATCAGTCGCCTCTAGCAACTGATGGTAACTCTCAAACATGTTGGATCGAAAAATGTTCGATCAATTTTTGCTCACTCAGGGTTCTCTACTCTCTCATGTATGCTCACTCTCTCTAAATTTTCTTTTGAGTGGTTCTGTATGCCCATGAAACGTTCTTTAAACATGGATGAAGATCATCAGGCAAGCGTTGCTCCCAAGATTTCGTATTTCCCGCTTTGTCGTCTTCTTTCTTCTTTTCAACGTGGAGGGACACCAAATCGATTTCCTGTTCTCGATATCCATGTCTGTCTCCCACTTATTTTCAAAAAGGTGGAACTACGCTCGCCTCCCGCTCAGTTTTTTAATATGATGGGACCGCCAAATCCTTTCGCAACTTTTTTCGATAGTTGCGCTTAACTCCCGCTCAATTTTAATATGGTGACACCGACATATCTTTTTACAACTTTTTTAGGTTTATCAAGCCTGAAATCGCGGACTGGGACAAATCTGATGGTTCACCGAAAGAGCCACCATTGCTTTACCCAATTAACTTGGCTCCACGAGCATTATTGCTGTGCCTTTCTTCATTCTCGAGTTGCTATAAAAGGAGGAGTTAATGCATAGAAGATTAACACTCTTACATAATTGCCTTTTCGTATTTTAATCACTCTACCACACTCATCTTCTTCTCCCTCACTCCAACGAAAATGACCTCCTCTCCTATTCGCGCTTTCTCAGCCGAAATTTTGCCCCAGTAGGAAAAACTCTATAACCTCCTCGGTCGAGGCTATGCTCATATAGCCGATCACCCAGAAACTGAAGATGAAATCCGTATTTTGCTCGTGGAAATAGACACCACCTCCATCGAGGGCACTAATTTAGAGAGGGAATATAGAATCTTCCCAACCCTCTTTATAAACTTTTTAGAGACTTACCGTGTCGCTCATCGAAAAGCTACCGTGGCTCACGTTTTGCGAGCTCGCTATGAGGATCGGTCCAACTGCTTGGTGTTGGCCAACCTTGTGGCCGATAGTCACAGAAAGGCTGTTGAGTTCGCCAACAAGCGAGTCTCGATGTTGCTTCGCGAGAGGGGAAATTTGGTGGAGCGCTTGGCCTTATCCCTGACCACCTATGAGCACGACCGTCGTAATGTCGTGTTGAAGTTTCAATGTGAGTGGCAGGAAGAAAGGCTTGACAGCATTACCACGGATATAGCCCATGGGAGAGGACTAGTTCGGGACCTGGAAATAGCCGCCGAAGATCACGGGACCAAGGTTGCCGATCTTAAAGGGGAATGTAAACGCCTTCTTCTTAAGCTTGCAGATCTCGAGTCTCAAGGTGGTGAGTATAAGCAAAACATCAATAATATGGAGGGCCAACTAGGTTCCTTTGTGATGCTAATTAGGGCTCATTGCGGTTTTATGTTTCCACCCCGATGATTTGTATGATCTGCTTTTAAGGTCCCTCGATTGAGCGAAATGAATGAAAGCTCTAATGTGTGTGTCTCAACTTCTGTATGGCTGACTTTCTCGAACACCTGACCACTCTCAACCTAGGCAAGCTGCGCTTTGACATTGATGATTCGAGCGTGTACATCTTGATTTTTTAATCTTGCTTATGATCGGATAAAGGAACCTCCCACCGCGATTATCCACAAAAAGACTTCTCTTCTCTACTTGTTTTTAACCTGTTTCAAATGAAAAGGCAGAATCAGAAGAAAGAATTTGAAAAATAAAGCATAAATCCTTTCAATTTTATGCTTACTTATGATTAATAGGGATAAGAGCTTTTACAAGGGTTTTGGCCTTGTGCAAAAGCTTTTATCGATATTCCTCAAAGGAAAGCATATCATTGAAAGGAATGTAATTCACGATAATTGCCTTTGATCAATTCCAAGAAAATCAATGGAATGTTCAAAAGTACACAATTACGATGTGTTTTAAATTCAATTGAAGATACAGTATCCAAATTAAAGCTGTTTGCTAAGAACGAGAGTAATTTGGATATCTATCTTTTCATTAAATTTGAAAAACACGAATACTCTTGATATTCTTGATCAATTATTGTGGATTACCAATGATGCAAAACATGCATGAACCAATTCAAGTTTATAGTTCCTTCTGGCGAAATTGGGATTGTATTGCCCTATACGGCCAAAAGGTTGTATAAGACTTCCAATTTCAATTTCATCCAAAGGAATTATAAAATTGATTTTGGAGTATTCGAGTGATTAGAAGAAATGCCACTATCACATTCCAATGACAAGTCAATAGAAATACAACAAATTTCAATCTGAATGTATATAAACACAAATAAATCCCTAATACAATCAATCTAAGGGATCAGATAGAGAGGATCTCAGCAAAATAAATCCTATACAAGGCTAGAAATGAAAAATAAAACAAAGGAATGTGATCTTAATACTTAGAGAAGCTCTAGTTTCGATCTTTGAGACGTGACTTCAGGATCACCTATTCCAAATCATCATCTTCATTAGATGATACCTCAATGATGTCCATAGTAGGCTCTTCTTGTCCACTTGGCGCTCGTAATGGGATGACACCATCTTCATCTTCCATCAAGAACATTGGGAGGAAAACACTCATATCTATCCTTAAAATGGCATTTAATCCAATCACCGGAATTATGCAATGAATATAATGATTAAGAGCTGTAACAAGTTCGAGGGATAGAAAAGTCTTACCAACCAAACTTAAGAGAAAATCAAGCTTCTCTGTATTTTTTGCAGTGTTAGGTATACTAACCTTCCATAGACAAACGCATGAGACAAGTGAGGGAAAACTCCTAAAAATCAAAAGATAGGGCTTGGTACCTAAAGCCAAGGTTCTCGCCTCGAATTCTGGGAAGAGCCGATTCCATTGCACAACTATCGTTGCATTGGGACTCAATCCATAGTTCGAAGTGAGCGGAATTGAAAAGTGGATTACCCCATGTTTTTCCTCACGGAGATTCCATTTTCAATTCCTTCTATTGTGTTCCTAAAGAGGGCGCCTGGGGTTTTAGGCGCAATTGTGTGTATTCATTGTGTCGTGCTAAAGCAATAGACATGCATTTTATTTAACAATCACCGCTTCAATATAAACATCCACACAATCATACATCCAAAACTCCTACCTGCATAAAACAAAGTTAACAAGCACTTCACCCCTTATTTCTCCCGTCTACAAAAACATCTAACACATTCGTTAGCATAAACACCTCACTTTCGAGAGCATCTGCATAAAATTAGGTTAGAAGAATCAATCAACTTTTTAATCGGCTCAAGTCCACTAAATGGTTAAGAACCAGTCCCCAGCGGAGTCGCCAGTCTGTCGCGACCCTCTTGAGGTTGTCGAGCTCTCGAGGGCTAATGGGCCGTCCTGTCTGGTCGGACGAGGGCCTCTCCCAAGGCCCATTACCCAAATCGCAACGGAGGTATGCGTGATCGACTTTCAGTGTAGTCTAGTGACATGTGCTGAGTGTGCATGCCATGGAGTCGCCACCAATCATTTTTTTAGGGTGTGATTGGACCACCCAATCGAATAGTTGGGAGTTTCTATTCAATTCTGCGAGAACCAGAGAAATGGTTTCGGGGACTTAGTTACACCAACTGTCAGAGTTGACGCCCTTTCGGTACCTAAGTTGACTGAATTTTCTAGCCTGAGATTCATGCGGATGAGTAAGGTATGAACCCTAAATCTAGAAATTCATGCAGATAGGAGTGATTATCCTAGCAATCACAATCAGTAATAAAATGCGCAACTCAAGGAATCTAGATATGCAAATAAATCACTTGGCATTCCTAGTAAGGCCATATTTATCAATCACAGCTCAAGAATGATTTAGTTGTCCTAGCCATTCTACACACGATCTAACCTAAGAAAAGCATTAGGAAGCATCGAAGGAGTTCGAGAGTACTCACATGGGGTTCGCCGTGCCCTGGTTTGGTCTTGGACGAGCCGACCCGATTATATTTGGGGATCCACTCGGCGTTTTACACCATGAAATCATGTGAAACAAAAACGAAAATATTCAGCAAGGGGAATTTATTGTAGATGGTGGTCGATCTAATTGGACGTCAAGACTAAAAAATATGTAGAAATTTACAAATTAAAATACTCGAATGACATTTTTTTGCCAAATTCAACTCTATGCGTCGCGAAGAAACACATGCAATTGAACTTGAATTTTGACTATTTATGAGTTCAAAATGAAAAGGAAATTAAAATAAAAATATTGACTATTTTTCTATATTTTTACGACATCGAACGCTATTTTTCTTCATTTTTCATGTATTTTTCTATTTTTGGAAAATATTAAAAAATATTAAAAAATATGACAAATTATTTTTTTTTTATCAAAAATGGTTCCTTTAGCTTGGTCAAGGTTACCAAAGATGATTTTTTAATTTTTTTAACTTTTTATAGATTTTTTATGAATTTTTTAAAAATAAACTATGAAAGACTGATCAAAAATCAGGTGTCAACAATATATATATATATATATAAATTATCATTTTTATGAACTATTAAACGAGATGTTGAGCCAAGAACAAAAAATAACCAATATGAAGACTCAGATGATAAAGATAGGCAGAAAAAAGAAGAAGAAGCAACCACCAGCTTTAAATAACAAATAGCATGAAAGTCCACGTGAATAGATAAATAGAGATCTTACTCATTAAAATCACGCAGAGTTTGAAATTTGCTACTGGATAATCCTATGTCGCTGACATCTCCCAATGCAGCTTCCAGTGCTTATTCATCACTCTGAGTTTGAAACAGAGGAGGGCTTGGCCGGTGTTGACACCTGATTTTTGATCAGTCTTTCATAGTTTATTTTTTAAAAATTCATAAAAAATCTATAAAAAGTTAAAAAAAATTAAAAAATCATTTTTGGTAGCCTTGACCAAGCTAAAGGAACCATTTTTGATAAAAAAAAAATAATTTGTCATATTTTTTAATATTTTCCAAAAATAGAAAAATACATGAAAAATGAAGAAAAATAGCGTTCGATGTCGTAAAAATATAGAAAAATAGTCAATATTTTTATTTTAATTTCCTTTTCATTTTGAACTCATAAATAGTCAAAATTCAAGTTCAATTGCATGTATTTCTTCACGACGCATAGAGTTGAATTTGGCAAAAAAATGTCATTCGAGTATTTTAATTTGTAAATTTCTACATATTTTTTAGTCTTGACGTCCAATTAGATCGACCACCATCTACAATAAATTCCCCTTGCTGAATATTTTCGTTTTTGTTTCACATGATTTCATGATGTAAAACGCCGAGTGGATCCCTAAATATAATCGGGTCGGCATGAGCTCGATAGCTCGTCCAAGACCAAATCAGGGCACGACGAACCCAATGTGAGTACTCTCGAACTCCTTCGATGCTTCCTAATGCTTTTCTTAGGTTAGATCGTGTGTAGAATGGCTAGGACAGCTAAATCATTCTTGAGCTGTGATTGATAAATAGGGCCTTACTAGGAATGTCATGTGATTTATTTGCATATCTAGATTTCTTGAGTTGCGCATTTTATTACTGATTGTGATTGCTAGGATAATCACTCCTATCTGCATGAATTTTTAGATTTAGGGTTCATACCTTACTCATCCGCATGAATCTCAGGCTAGAAAATTCAGTCAACTTAGGTACCGAAAGGGCGTCAACTCTGACAGTTGGTGTAACTAAGTCCCCGAAACCATTTCTCTGGTTCTCGCAGAATTGAATAGAAACTCCCAACTATTCGATTGGGTGGTCCAATCACACTCTAAAAAAATGATTGGTGGCGACTCCATGGCATGCACACTTAGCACATGTCACTAGACCACACTGAAAGTCGATCACGCATACCTCCGTTGCGATTTGGGTAATGGGCCTTGGGAGAGGCCCGCGTCCGACCAGACAGGACGGCCCATTAGCCCTCGAGAGCCTGACAACCTCAAGAGGGTCGCGACAGACTGGCGACTCCGCTGGGGACTGGTTCTTAACCATTTAGTGGACTTGAGCCGATTAAAAAGTTGATTGATTCTTCTAACCTAATTTTATGCAGATGCTCTCGAAAGTGAGGTGTATATGCTAACGAATGTGTTAGATGTTTTTGTAGATGGGAGAAATAAGGGGTGAAGTGCTTGTTAACTTTGTTTTATGCAGGCAGGAGTTTTGGATGTATGATTGTGTGGATGTTTATATTGAAGCGGTGATTGTTAAATAAAATGCATGTCTATTGCTTTAGCACGACACAATGAATACACACAATTGCGCCTAAAACCCCAGGCGCCCTCTTTAGGAACACAATAGAAGGAATTGAAAATGGAATCTCCGTGAGGAAAAACATGGGGTAATCCACTTTTCAATTCCGCTCACTTCGAACTATGGATTGAGTCCCAATGCAACGATAGTTGTGCAATGGAATCGGCTCTTCCCAGAATTCGAGGTGAGAACCTTGGCTTTAGGTACCAAGCCCTATCTTTTGATTTTTAGGAGTTTTCCCTCACTTGTCTCATGCGTTTGTCTATGGAAGGTTAGTATACCTAACACTGCAAAAAATACAGAGAAGCTTGATTTTCTCTTAAGTTTGGTTGGTAAGACTTTTCTATCCCTCGAACTTGTTACAGCTCTTAATCATTATATTCATTGCATAATTCCGGTGATTGGATTAAATGCCATTTTGAGGATAGATATGTGTGTTTTCCTCCCAATGTTCTTGATGGAAGATGAAGATGGTGTCATCCCATTACGAGCGCCAAGTGGACAAGAAGAGCCTAAGTATTAACATCACATTCCTTTGTTTTATTTTTCATTTCTAGCCTTCTTGTATAGGATTTATTTTGCTGAGATCCTCTCTATCTGATCCCTTAGATTGACTGTATTAGGCATCTATTTGTGTTTATATACATTCAGATTGAAATTTGTTGTATTTCTATTGACTTGTCATTGGAATGTGATAGTGGCATTTCTTCTAATCACTCGAATACTCCAAAATCAATTTTATAATTCCTTTGGATGAAATTGAAATTGGAAGTCTTATACAACCTTTTGGCCGTATAGGGCAATACAATCCCAATTTCGCCAGAAGGAACTATAAACTTGAATT
Organism: Rhodomyrtus psidioides; assembly: GCA_021437785.1. Taxonomy (NCBI): domain Eukaryota; kingdom Viridiplantae; phylum Streptophyta; class Magnoliopsida; order Myrtales; family Myrtaceae; genus Rhodomyrtus; species Rhodomyrtus psidioides. Next base: position 6,867,357 of record JAILYB010000027.1, on the reverse strand, counting down.
GGTTCATGCATGTTTTGCATCATTGGTAATCCACAATAATTGATCAAGAGTATTCGTGTTTTTCAAATTTAATGAAAAGATAGATATCCAAATTACTCTCGTTCTTAGCAAACAGCTTTAATTTGGATATCGTATCTTCAATTGAATTTAAAACACATCGTAATTGTGTACTTTTGAACATTCCATTGATTTTCTTGGAATTGATCAAAGGCGATTATCGTGAATTACATTTCTTTCAATGATATGCTTTCCTTTGAGGAATATTGATAAAAGCTTTTGCACAAGGCCAAAATCCTTGTAAAAGCTCTTATCCCTATTAATCACAAGTAAGCATAAAATTGAAAGGATTTATGCTTTATTTTTCAAATTCTTTCTTCTGATTCTGTCTTTTCATTTGAAACAGGTTAAAAACAAGTAGAGAAGAGAAGTCTTTTTGTGGATAATCGCGGTGGGAGGTTCCTTTATCCGATCATAAGCAAGATTAAAAAATCAAGATGTACACGCTCGAATCATCAATGTCAAAGCGCAGCTTGCCTAGGTTGAGAGTGGTCAGGTGTTCGAGAAAGTCAGCCATACAGAAGTTGAGACACACACATTAGAGCTTTCATTCATTTCGCTCAATCGAGGGACCTTAAAAGCAGATCATACAAATCATCGGGGTGGAAACATAAAACCGCAATGAGCCCTAATTAGCATCACAAAGGAACCTAGTTGGCCCTCCATATTATTGATGCTTTGCTTATACTCACCACCTCGAGACTCGAGATCTGCAAGCTTAAGAAGAAGGCGTTTACATTCCCATTTAAGATCGGCAACCTTGGTCCCGTGATCTTCGGCGGCTATTTCCAGGTCCCGAACTAGTCCTCTCCCATGGGCTATATCCGCGGTAATGCTGTCAAGCCTTTCTTCCTGCCACTCACATTGAAACTTCAACACGACATTACGACGGTCGTGCTCATAGGTGGTCAGGGATAAGGCCAAGCGCTCCACCAAATTTCCCCTCTCGCGAAGCAACATCGAGACTCGCTTGTTGGCGAACTCAACAGCCTTTCTGTGACTATCGGCCACAAGGTTGGCCAACACCAAGCAGTTGGACCGATCCTCATAGCGAGCTCGCAAAACGTGAGCCACGGTAGCTTTTCGATGAGCGACACGGTAAGTCTCTAAAAAGTTTATAAAGAGGGTTGGGAAGATTCTATATTCCCTCTCTAAATTAGTGCCCTCGATGGAGGTGGTGTCTATTTCCACGAGCAAAATACGGATTTCATCTTCAGTTTCTGGGTGATCGGCTATATGAGCATAGCCTCGACCGAGGAGGTTATAGAGTTTTTCCCACTGGGCCAAAATTTCGGCCGAGAAAGCGCGAATAGGAGAGGAGGTCATTTTCGTTGGAGTGAGGGAGAAGAAGATGAGTGTGGTAGAGTGATTAAAATACGAAAAGACAATTATGTAAGAGTGTTAATCTTCTCTGCATTAACTCCTCCTTTTATAGCAACTCGAGAATGAAGAAAGGCATAGCAATAATGCTCGTGGAGCCAAGTTAATTGGGTAAAGCAATGGTGGCTCTTTCGGTGAACCATCAGATCTATCCCAGTCCGCGATTTCAGGCTTGATAAACCTAAAAAAGTTGTAAAAAGATATGTCGGTGTCACCATATTAAAATTGAACGGGAGTTAAGCGCAACTATCGAAAAAAGTTGCGAAAGGATTTGGCGGTCCCATCATATTAAAAAACTGAGCGGGAGGCGAGCGTAGTTCCACCTTTTTGAAAATAAGTGGGAGACAGACATGGATATCGAGAAAAGGAAATCGATTTGGTGTCCCTCCACGTTGAAAAGAAGAAAGAAGACGACAAAGCGGGAAATACGAAATCTTGGGAGCAACGCTTGCCTGATGATCTTCATCCATGTTTAAAGAACGTTTCATGGGCATACAGAACCACTCAAAAGAAAATTTAGAGAGAGTGAGCATACATGAGAGAGTAGAGAACCCTGAGCGAGCAAAAATTGATCGAACATTTTTCGATCCAACATGTTTGAGGGTTACCATCAGTTGCTAGAGGCGACTGATCCAAAAATCTCAGAAAATGAACTACTGAGAGATCTCGAAGATTCTAGGATGGCGTCTGGTACCAGAACCACAGAACCCAACCCTTTCGGCAACGAAGTTCAGGATCTCAGCAGCGACGACAACAGCAGCAGCGATGGTCAATCCCGGAAAAGGAAACGTCGCCAGTGCCACACTCAGAATGAAATCCAAGAGCTTGAAGCTTTCTTTAGTGAATGCCCTCTCCCGAACATGAAACAAAGAAATGAATTGGGCCAGAAGCTAGGGATGAAACCTTTGAGGGTCAAGTTTTGGTTTCAAAATAAGCGAGCCAAATTGAGGGCTCAACACAGACGTCAAGAACTTGCGATTCTAAAGGAGGAAAACGAAAAGCTTCGAGCGGAGAACATGAGGTATAAGAAAGCTCCCAGCACTATCGCTTGCCTTAATTGCGGTGGCCCTATCACTCTCGGCGAAATGTTCCTTGATAAGCCTTATATGAGGATTGAAAATGCTCATTCACCACCCCACTCCCTCGAACCATCTTCGATACAATCGGATTTTGTTGGAGATATGCATGAACAAATCAATTCTACGAAGTCAATACCGATGCCTTCTAAAGGATGTGATATGCGTCACCATGATTGGAGTTTCCTTAACGATGAGCTTACTATCACGACCGACCAATCCAAAGCTGATGAATTCCCTCCACAACAACTTCCGGCTCGATCAAATCCTACTGGAAATAGGCCAGAGAGCAATAGCCAAGTTGTCAACACTGTTCCGGGTCGCAAGAAGACGAGGGTCAATTGGTCCCCCGAGCTTCATCTCAAGTTCCTTAGTGCGGTTCAGCAACTAGGGATCAACTCAGCATATCCAACGCGCATACTTGAGATCATGAACATACCAGGACTCACTAAAGATGGAGTCGCGAGTCACCTCAAGAGCTACAGAAGGGCGCTAAGACAGCGCCACACAGCACTGAACCTGAAAGAACTCAACTTGTGCCTAAACACTAGGCATGGCTATAACTACAATGCCCCTGAAGTAAGAAATACCCTGCCGAATCTAGGCACCGACCAAGCTGGTAGCAGCACCATTGACTACTTGGGCGCTAATCAGAATATTCCCCTGAATCATCTCAGCACCCCTCAAGAGTATATGCCACAAGTGCAGCAGGTACGAACTCCTTGGTTTGAGCAGCAACTTTTCGCTAGTGCTCTTCCTATCCCCGATCAACATATTGCGCCTAGTGTTCAAAGATCTGCCCGGCTTGGGCATATGATTTCGGAAGATCAAGCGGGCGGATGCTCTGAGGATTTTTGTTTCTTCCATTCCCAAATGGAAGGTGCTTTTGATAGTGAACCGATCAATCATCCTCTTATAATCTCGAGCAACGACGAAGGTTCTAGCTCGAAGAATCAGATCGCTCACAACAGAAACAGGAATCCTTCAACGCCAAGCGATGATGGTCAACCCGAATATCAGTTGCTCGAAGAATCAAAAGATTTCCTTGATGAGGAGCTCCATATCTGGATCGATCAGTTTAAAACTGATGGACTTATGAAGTTATGATCCAAAATGACGATTATATGTCTGATTCATGGTGTAACTGGCTGATCACCGAGAATCCTCAAGGGAACTAGGCACATGTGACTGGATGTATCATTAATCTTTCTGTCATAAAGTCTTCCATGCAAGATAATCTTCCTTAATGCCTAGAGTTAATCTGGGGCAGCGATCAGTACTACCTGCGAGCATCATCATGCTTGAGTGCGACAATCCCTTGTTAGATTAGAGTCGAGGCGAATCAATTGAACGCCACGAAGAAAAACATTTAAAGGCTTCACATAGGAAAATGCGAGCAAAAACCCGAGCGAGCTCAAAGACGGTTAGCTCTGTATCGTTCTAAGGGACCTTTAGTCGTTATGAACTCTAAATTGAGCTTGTTTCATTCTCGATGGGGGTCGCTAACTGCTTCAAGAATTTTATAACAAAAAACGAACCAGTTAGGGACGCCAATAGTGCTGTGTCCTGGTAGTCAGTGAAATGGAAGTGGTACGAAACGTCAGGAGTTCGATCTCGGGATTGAAAAATCATTTTATCAGTTGGTCTATCACCCGATGAAGTTCAAAGAGATTCGACGCAGATGACTATAGAACTTGGGGCAATTCGAAAATCATCGATTCATTTTCATCAAGCGGCGAAGTTGGTATTGTAAAATGTGAAGCATGCAAATGACAAATCCGAAGCAGAAGGAGATGAATCATGATTCGCTTATCCAAGGTCGGGATTTCAACCTTCGACTAAAGCCAAATCTAGGATGAGTTTTTGATGTTGCCCACTCGACAAAACCCATCTCCACTGAAAATGGGGGCAAACCATTCCTACATCCGGAAAGCATGTCGAAGCCGAAGACATCAAATTCATCGTTTAATCCGTGGGGCAAGTCCTTGAAGAGATAGTTATCATCCGCAGAGCGTAATGGAATCCATCCTTTCAATGTAAAACGCATTTGGCCGCGGAGCCACCCATTTGGTAAAAAGAACGTATCGTTCCTAAATGATTTTCAATCAGATGCGGGGATAATGTTCTCTCATTTTCCTCTCAGGTGATGAACAGAGACGAGGCACCCAAGAAGCCATGCATTCAAATAACATAACAGTGCATGAAACACGCCCAAAAAGATGAATGAATCTCCTCCGACGTAAATCCTCGAGGTGGATTCGTTGCCCAACCAAACGAAGAAATCATGGCCACAAGCTTGAGGGCCGGCTTCTACAATCTGCACATTGGCATGCAGAATGGAATTCAAATCAAGAGTAAAGTAGTATCGTCCCAATTTGTTTTGAATTTGGAAACCCAAAATAATGCTTAATATTTATCCTTGGCAGGAGCTCGCCATCAGGGCAGACATATTTTCACAACCCTTGTACACTCGTTGGAGCATATGACCAAGGGTAAGATGTATCGTTCCAATTTTTGTAAATTTTTAGAATATACGATGACATATCCCTTTTATATTTCCAGGATCTCCAGCCTCGATGAGCAGGTAAGTATCTCTTTTCCCAATTCATTGGAGATTAAAAACTTTCAGAATTAATTCGATTCTCACATCTAAAAAGACATAGAATTCTTACTTCATTGACATTCATGTTTTAAAACATGAGATTGTCTGAACATGAATTACACATGTATGGTGCATCACAAAATCCCTTTGAAGGATAAATCTTGATGAAATGAAATGAATTTTTCCAACAAGATTCGTTTGAACTGTTCAAAAGGGTATTTTCTCATAAGAGAAGCGAGCCTAATCCAAACACGTCCCATACACACTTGAGAGATGAGGAGATTGGAAATCATAGCGAAACCTTAACCTATGGATATAAGGGTCATTCGCAACGATTACATGGATCGAGATGACAGAGGCATTTATTTCTTCATTCCAAACACTACAGATGCCCATTGAGAACCCCATTGAACGGCGATTTTCATTCTCAACCCTGTCAAGAACCACCCCACATTGGGGCAAATGAAGGTTAGTCCAACAGTATCAGAAAGTAAACGGTTTGAAATTTTTTTGCTCGGACTAACATAAATCTTTGTGTGTTGTTTATATGATAATCCAAGTGTCATAGGATGACGAGAATAATTCATTTCTCTATCCTACACACTGTTATCCTTTGCACGACCAAGTTGAGCCAGCAAATTCATTTCATCAACCTATTGGTGATCATTGCATATTCCAAAGCAAAGGCAACATCACTTTAGGAATGGAAGCGTGCCAAAGTTTAAGTTGCATATCTAGCATGATTGCCGAAAATCCAAGCTCCAAAAGAAAAGAAAAACACGGGATTAAAAAGAGGGGGAAAAGAAAAATCCCTAGACATCAAGAAAAAGCAAAGTGCCTGGTAAAAAGCAAGGCTGATGTCTATTCAAAATATCCCCAGTAAAGTCTAGATATACGATGAAAAGACCCTGCAAAGGAGTCAGATCAAGATGACTACTCTCCAAATGATGTCGTGCTCAAATTGCAAACACACAAACAGACGGTCTCTTAATGTAACAAGAGACGCTTTTAAACATCCTTGTGCGCTCTAAAAGAGGAGTGTACACTTCAAGAAATGGAGATGTTCTTCGAAGGACATGTGGCAAATTTGCAATGATCACCAATGCCAAACCCTTCACAATTTCTAGGCAAAAAATAAGCCTTTTTCGGTCCCCAATCCTTCCAATGTTACAACCCCGAAGCAGTCTTATCTGACTAAGACACTTGGGTTAATGTATAACTTAGCTCAAAGAAGTACGAGCAAGACTATTTCTTTCTCATTTTACAGGGTTCTTGACTTGTAAACCCGGAGCAGATAGTGAAAAATTTCGTTCAACGGCCTTGACTCAAAAGTGAGTCCCCCTTGGAAACCGATATCCAAGCCTAACACTACGGTCCCGTGAAAGACCTCCTGATCGGTCGAAATGTATGCGTTGCGAATGATCCTGAAACCCAGGCACAGGTCGGTAGGAAATTGAGCACTTTCCCTATTAAAGATCATTATCACAGAGCAGTGAGGAGCCTTCTTGGATGAGAAATACTCCAATGGATGTTTTGAGCAAACTCTTTTTGAAATTTTCAAATTGTTTGATCTAGAGTTTCCGTGCAAGGAATTTATGATCACATCTGTATATGGTAGGAATGTTTTGGATAACCTCCAGCAATCAAAATGCACATTTCATGACTAAAACTTAAGTTGTAGAATTTTGTCAGTTAGACAATTATTGTCTTCCCAAAGATTACTAATATCTTCTTGGCGAGGAAAATTTTTTCAGGTCTAAGCTTTCTGCAGGACTTTTGGCCGCCCCAAAGACTGGGTGCGTCATCCTTAGGTGAAGCCTTTTAGTAGGCAAATCTTTTCTAAGACCGATCCACAGAATGATCGAGTCTCCGACTAGCCCCAAAGAGCGGGTACGTCATCCTTTGATTCATATCAATTTGGAATCTCATAAATGGTAGAAACCGCCTGAAGGGTCAACTCAATGGTAGAAACCGCCTGAAGGGTCAATCAATGGTAGAAACCGCCTGAAGGGTCAACACAATGGTAGAAACCGCCTGAAGGGTCAATGTATGGTAGAAACCGCCTGAAGGGTCAACCAATGGTAGAAACCGCCTGAAGGGTCAAAACAATGGTAGAAACCGCCTGAAGGGTCAATGTATGGTAGAAACCGCCTTAAGGGTCAACCAATGGTAGAAACCGCATGAAGGGTCAATGAATGGTAGAAACCGCCTGAAGGGTCAAAGGACTGGTAGAGACCGCCTGAAGGATCAACCCAATGGTCCGATCCACCATACGGATCAAAACCTTGATGAATCCCGAACGCGGGAGGATTCGTTTTCCCTAATAAGCCTTACATTAGGCAAGCCATTTCTAGTTTAGTCCACCACACGGATCAAAACCCTTGGCAAATTCCCAAATGTGGGATGCGTCTTCCTTAGGTTCCTATCAGTTAGGAATCCCATTATGGTTTGACCTACCATACAGGTCAGAGCTTAACATCCCCAGGACACTCCGATGACAAGTCCTTAGGAATCTACTTGAACCCATCAGACACAGAAAATGCCGCAAGCATTCGACAGGTAAGGGGCATGGAAGTCTATCTACTCCTTAACTTTCTTATATCATATCAGGGAATTGAACGAGCACATCTCTTTTTAAGGAAAAGCACACATTGATGGACATGAAAATTGGATGTCATGATTTCTTTTCTTTTCCCAGTCGAGTCGATCGGAACACAGGTGTCACCTTGTCTTTGAGAGAAATCTCTGACGAAATTCCTCTCAAAGAGGGGCAGCTGTTGACACCTGATTTTTGATCAGTCTTTCATAGTTTATTTTTTAAAAATTCATAAAAAATCTATAAAAAGTTAAAAAAAATTAAAAAATCATTTTTGGTAGCCTTGACCAAGCTAAAGGAACCATTTTTGATAAAAAAAAAATAATTTGTCATATTTTTTAATATTTTCCAAAAATAGAAAAATACATGAAAAATGAAGAAAAATAGCGTTCGATGTCGTAAAAATATAGAAAAATAGTCAATATTTTTATTTTAATTTCCTTTTCATTTTGAACTCATAAATAGTCAAAATTCAAGTTCAATTGCATGTATTTCTTCACGACGCATAGAGTTGAATTTGGCAAAAAAATGTCATTCGAGTATTTTAATTTGTAAATTTCTACATATTTTTTAGTCTTGACGTCCAATTAGATCGACCACCATCTACAATAAATTCCCCTTGCTGAATATTTTCGTTTTTGTTTCACATGATTTCATGATGTAAAACGCCGAGTGGATCCCTAAATATAATCGGGTCGGCATGAGCTCGATAGCTCGTCCAAGACCAAATCAGGGCACGACGAACCCAATGTGAGTACTCTCGAACTCCTTCGATGCTTCCTAATGCTTTTCTTAGGTTAGATCGTGTGTAGAATGGCTAGGACAGCTAAATCATTCTTGAGCTGTGATTGATAAATAGGGCCTTACTAGGAATGTCATGTGATTTATTTGCATATCTAGATTTCTTGAGTTGCGCATTTTATTACTGATTGTGATTGCTAGGATAATCACTCCTATCTGCATGAATTTTTAGATTTAGGGTTCATACCTTACTCATCCGCATGAATCTCAGGCTAGAAAATTCAGTCAACTTAGGTACCGAAAGGGCGTCAACTCTGACAGTTGGTGTAACTAAGTCCCCGAAACCATTTCTCTGGTTCTCGCAGAATTGAATAGAAACTCCCAACTATTCGATTGGGTGGTCCAATCACACTCTAAAAAAATGATTGGTGGCGACTCCATGGCATGCACACTTAGCACATGTCACTAGACCACACTGAAAGTCGATCACGCATACCTCCGTTGCGATTTGGGTAATGGGCCTTGGGAGAGGCCCGCGTCCGACCAGACAGGACGGCCCATTAGCCCTCGAGAGCCTGACAACCTCAAGAGGGTCGCGACAGCCGGCTGTTTCGGGGTCCCACGGGCAACGATCGACCTCCGGAGGCTGTGGGGGACGAAAAGGGGTCAAGGGGCGTCGTTGGTGATGGCTTAGAGGCGGCGGAGCTACGGCGAGGGCGGCGGACGAGCCTCGAAGATGGCTCGGCCCTAAAACAGGGCACCCTGCCAGAACAAGGCTCTCCGGCCTTCTGCGGTGGTGATGGGCAGCGAGAGGAGGTCGAGAGGACTGTGGTGAGCCCGGAGGAAGACGAGGCGAGGGCTGGTGGTTGATGGGAGCGACGGCAATGGCGGACGAAGCTCGAACAGCCCTCTGTCCCCAAAACAGAGCAAGGAGGCCGACGGGTCTGTTTGGAGCTCTCCAGCGGCGCACGGCTGCCGGGACGGTGGCAACGAGGTGGCGGAGAAGCGGAGGAAGCGCCTGGAAGTGGTGGTGGTCGGTGGTCAAACAAGAATGAAGGAGGAAGGAGAGGAGAGAGTCGTTCGGTGGGGGTGTGTTGCCAAAATGAACAGAGAGAAGGAGATGGGTGAGGTCGTGAGTGGCAGAGAGAAGGAAAGGAGAGAGTCAGATATCACAGCTTTCCTTGTCCCACATCAGCTGACAATAAGAGAAGGAAATGGAAATCTTCTATAAAAGGGGGCTCAGGACGCTTCTTTCAAGCAGTGGGGCTAAACGCTTAACAGGCTTCCGCGAGGGCCTAGCGGGAAATGAGTTTTTTTCCCTGGAAGTGAGTTTCTTTTCCATGTTTTGCCGCGGACTCGCGTGTCAAGGACATTGACCAGCAGGACACGTTCGGACACGCGTTGACCGCGTGTCCAAGCGTGTCCATGCGTATCGGATACGTCAACGTATCCGATACGTAAAAAATCTCAATATACGCGTATCGGTGCTACATAGGTTGTAGGCAATGAACGCACCCATCCCGAGGGGGTCCATGAAATAGGGAGAAGGAAAAACTCAAAGCCTAGTGATGATGGCATTAGACTGATTTCTTCTTTTCATTGCGTGTGTCAGAGTTACTCCACCATCCAACTGATGACACTGTCATTAGATCCTCCTTTTCTTATCATACTCGGGCAAGTAGAGGTGAGATGGTGTTTGGAGCTTTATTCACGCATTAGTATTTCTTATCCAGTTTGTGGATTTTTGGAAAGTCGTGGAATCATCTTGAACCAAACATTTGAGATGTGACTCAATGAGGTGATTGCCAACACAACGCGATATCTGGCGCTACTATTAGATAGTGTTGGTGGGTTAATCGCCTCTCATTTGACAACTCTGTTTTGCCCAACAATGCTTATACCTAACAAGGACTTAGAAGGACAAGGGCCTAATGATATTAGTCATCAGTCGACTATGAACCTTAGTATTGGATTATATGGGGGTGCACGGTAAGTACCGTGATCCGCCCATGTAGGGCATCACACCCATCACACCATTTGGTCAAAGAAATAACTGCCAGAAGCATTTTATCTTAAAAACGTCATTCCTCTTATGATAGTCGGTCGTCAGTTTTTCAAGAGAGAAAAATAGAGAACAGTGACAAACGACGACGCCTCCGCTCTAGTCCCGAACACAAGATCGATAGCCAACAAAACGACAAACTTTGATGAAATCTCTCGCTGCAATATGACATTTAATCTGTGAAAAATGAGGTATGTCCATTCTGTGATGTATTTCTCCGATCAGTGACTCAAGATGATCCTAGGTTTGTCGATTCAGAGTATTTCCGCTGCATTTGTAATTGGGATTCGTTTCCTTCATTGGTATTAGAGCATTTGTTCTTAAATTCCGATCTTATCTATGTTTATAGTTGAGTTATCTATTTTCTGGTGATTTTTCGTGGGATTTTTGGAAGAATTGTAATGTGGGACTACTCTGGCCGTGGAGAAAACTACCGATTCCGGCCAAATTCCAGCATTTCACGGGCTATATTCGGAACAGAAGGGTCGCCTTGCCATGGGGAACAAAAGCCCTATGGTATCTCAACATTTGGTTGTTCGCCAGAGACGAATTTCGTGAAGGAAGTTCGCGGGTTAGGGTTCCGCGTCCCAGCTATTTTTGCACGATTTCGTGAAAAATATTCATCGTTTTCGTTGGTACTTGGACCTATGTGGTTGCACCGGCTTATTGAACAAAACCCAATAATTATTTTGGATTATAAAGGGTTGTCTTAAAAGAATCGGCCGATCAAAGTTGCGATGAAAAATGCGGAAGGGGTTGCGTGAGGGCTCATGTTCTTCACGAATAGAAAAAGTTTCAGGTTGCCTAGGCAGTTTTGGGCAGGGCACGGGCAAGGGGGCCGTGCATTCAATAAAATAAAAAAAAAGGTTGCTCGGTCGAACATTTACGGCCGCGGGCCACGTAGGCAGAGAGCACGTATTGTGCATGAGAAGCCAACGCCTGGAAAGTTTATTAAAATAATAATAATAATAATAATAAGGGGGGAAACTATCAGCTGTGGGAATCGAACCCACGCTATTTGGGTCTACTAGACTTTTACCTAGGGGTGAGCAAATATCACATAAATAAAGCTAGGCTGATAGTTTCACAAAATAGTTGGTAAATGTAAGCCTTTGGTAACAAATGTAAAAAAAGGCAGGTACACATGGTAGTTTTGTCGCGACCCTCCTCCTCAAGGGAGGTCCTATCGGAGAGGGTTAATGGGCCGCTCGATCTAAGCCTGATCGGACACGGGCCTCTCCCATGGTCCATTACCCAAATCGCAACGGCTTGATATACGTGGTCGACCTTCGATGTGGTCTGGTGACATGTGATATGTGTACATGTCAAGGATTCACCACCAATCGTTTCGTAGAGGGTACGATTGGAAACCCTATTGAATAGTTGGGAACGATCTATTCGATTCTGCGGAAACCAGAGAAATGGGATCGGGGACTTAGTTACGCCAACTGTCAGAGTCGACGCCCTTTCGGTACCTAAGTTGAACGATTAATCTGACCTGCAGAAGAATGGGGTACGGATCCTAAATCCAAGAGTTCATACAAATGGGAATGACTACCCTATCACTCACAATCAATATAAATAAATGCGCAAATCAAGGATCCAATACATGCGGATAAAACACATGAAATTAGCATGGCATCTCGAATGAGGCCCTATTAGCCTAGAGAAGTATCAGTCAAGACTTAGGAGTGATTTGGACATGATTCGCCCATGAGGGGCAGAATCGTAATTTTGAGAAGTTTGGGGACAATTTGCCATAAAAAGGGCAAAATTATCATTTCAGATGAAAGATGCAGTCAAAAGATGGTGGAAACGAGATTGGCGATCAAATCCTTCCATTTCCTATTTCTCGGGAATTTCTAGGATTTTTCTGGAATTTGAAAGTGATTTTACCCTTAGAGGGGTAAAGTCATCGTTTTGGATAAAAATGAGGACTGAAAATCTGAAATATTTGGGTTGGTCACCCACCTGACCCAAACCCCAACTTTGAGCAATTTTCAAGGCTCGATTGAGACAAGAAAGACGATTTTTCCATTGAGGGGCAAAATCGTCATTTTGAGAAAAGGGACAAGACTCGAAAACCCAAGCCCAAGAATTGATCGCCTAACCGACCCTAATTCTTGCCTTGGCATTATCGACCCTATCTCGCATATACAACAGAGGCGACTTACCCTTAAAGGGTAATATCGTCAACTCTCGGAAGAACAGATAAGAAACTCCAAAAATAGGGTTGACCAGTTGTCTGTGATCAATCCTCGATTTTTAGAGATTTCTGGAGTGTCTAGGAATTTCCTTCAATTTTCCTACATTTTTTTTTTGGATTTTCTAGAATTTTTTTAGCATTTTTTAGGATTTTCTAAGACTTTTCTGATTTTTTTTTTAAATCATTTTCTGATTTTTTATTTATTAAAATGTGATTAGGACCGGGTCAACCCGACCCACTCGGGTCGGAACCCGGCCCAGATCTGGACCCGCGCGCCCCAACTCCCCAAAACGACGCCGTTTCCTCTTTTCCTATTTTTTGGATTATTCGAATTTAATCTAACGGTCCTCATTGAGCTGCGTGGCTAATCCACGAACGTCGGATCTGATTACTGAAACCTACGGTCTAAATTAAGCGAAGACTCGACCAGGGCCGTCCGATTGTCCTATTGAAATCTACGGCCAGGATTATAACTTGAGACTTGATCTGAGCCGTTCAATCTTACTATCCTAAACGACGTCGCCTACTCATTAACCTATGCGACACCATTTCAATTGAATTTGATTTTTCGATGTAAAATATTTTCAAATTATCCTAATTTCTAATCGGAAGGTCGTTATGAAAAGGACTTGATTAACCTAGACCGTCCGATCTACGCTGACTCGCCTTAACAGACTAACGATCGAGCTGACTCGACATCCACATGGACCAATGGCCGACTGCCACCTAAGCTTTGACCCGCTGACTACGCCACGTCAGCTTCGTCTTCAACCTCGCGACTGTCTCCGAATGGACGGCTACGACACTCCAGCGATGATCCAACGGTGGAATCTTGACAGAATCGAGCGAAACCGGCGGCAATCGACTAGTCTCATGTTCGTGCATAGCATATCGCAAAATCGCGCGACTACACTCGTAGGATCGAACGTGGTGAAGCTCGAACCAGTGCGTACGTAGCTATTCTAATCATGCGATTCACGGCATTTTAGGCTAATTCATCAACACACGAGTATCATTCAATGTTCAGAAGACTTACCTCGAGCTCCGATTGAGGTCGCACGCCCAGATTTGGCTGGGCAACTATGGACGGCGGTCGGTAATGGAGTCTATGTTCGAAGACTCGATTCGAGATATTCGGGCGAAATCGATGCAAAATGAAGATGCAATGATGGTCAGTGATGTTTAAGGAATGAAACGCACACACTAATTGCAAGAATGAAGACCAGAATCGATTTCCGCCATTGATGCTCAGTAAGAAAGCTTGAAGGTCGAACTCATCTATTCTCGTGGTTTCAACGTGCGCGGCCGACGTCGATCGACTCCTGGGAGTTTGGGCGACCTCTTGACGACCTCATGGAGCTTCGGTTTAGCTTGTAAAGGCCCAACCAGCGCTCTGCAAATCCGAGCTCAAACCTTCGACCACCGCGAGGGAAGGTGAGCTCTCTCTCTCGTTCTCTCTCTCTCTCTCTCTCTCTCTCTCTCTCTCTCTCGATTCAGTTTCTTCTTCTCCGATCGAATTCACCCACCCCCTGCTTCGCGAAGGTTCCTCGGCTTATCTCCTCCTATGAGATTTTGGCGCCGAACGGAGGGTTGGGATAGGTGACCTCTGCACGTGAGAACACGTGCGAAATGGTCACCGATGACCGACAATCGACGGGCATCAAATGGCCATTCTGTTCGGGGCCTCTAGTGATCGCATTTAGCACGAATTTGGACGAATTTCATCTGAGCTTTGTCATTGTTGACTTTTGCAGGTACCGAGGCTTTGACCGGCTGATTACTCCCCGTTCTGACGGCCATTGATCATCATTCCGGTCCCAATTGACGGGGAATGGTCTAAGGAACCAAACGCCCAACAATGCTTCTCCAATTATAGTCGATTGGTCGATCAATTTTTTTGTTGAAATTCGACTTCGTACTGTTCATTTACGCGAAGGCTTAGTGGAGAAGATGACACTGTAGCAGACCGGTTCAGACCGGTCCGACCGGTCTGAACCAGTTCCGAATTGGAATTTTCAAAATTAACCCAAATTGGTGGGGAATTTTTGTAATTAAACCTCAGAATCGACTTTAGGGCATGAAGTTTATCTAAAAATGTGGTTTTGCCCAAAAGTTCATATCAATTTCAACAAAAACCCCAAATTTTCATTTAATTGTGAATCGGGGAATTGTGCAATTGAAGGTTCAAATGGTCAAATTGGGCCAAATTACCTATGCCAATCGATTTAAAATGGTAAAATTCATTGGGCAATAAGTTTAATTTGCAATGATAGCCCCTGAATTGAAAGTAATTTCAAATATGCCCAATTTCAAGAACTAAAATGCAATTTCGCCAAATTCGTGCAATTGAGCAATTTGTGCAAACAATTGGGCTAAATTGCAATAAGGGACAGTTAGATTGAATGTCAAGATCCTAGAAAATTTCAAAATTGCAAATTAAAAGACTCAATCGATATTTTTTTTTACCAAATTCAATCATACATGTTACAAAGGAACATGTAAAATTGAATCTGATTTTAGAATTTTTATGAGTTAAAAAAGACAAAGGATTTAAAATAAAAATATTGGCTATTTTTTCATATTTTTGTGACCTCAAATACTATTTTTCTTGATTTTTCTAGTATTTTCCTAATTTCTGAAAATATTAAAAAATGCAAAAAATATAAAAAATTATTTTTTGGTCAAAAATGGTTCCTTAGGCTTGGCCAGGGCCACCAAAGTTTATTTTTCAATTTTGTTTTAACTTTTTATGAATTTTCTAAGAAATAACCAAAAAAGGCTTATCCAAAATTAGGTGTCAACAGCTGCCCCTCTTTGAGAGGAATCTCGCGAGAGGTTTCTCTCAAAGACATGTGACACCTAAGTCTAGATCGACTATACTGGGAAATAGAAAAATGAATCTTGACATCTAATCTTTTTTGTCCCGCTGGTGAATGCTTTTGCCTTATGTTTGCTGATGTGAGGGAAAGAGAGGCGGGATAGAGATGGTCACCTGTTACTTACCTGCCTGATGCTCGTGCGGCATGCGCGATGTATAGCGGGTTTAAGTAGATACCTAGAGGCTCGTCTCTTGAGCGTCCTAAGGCAGTTAAACTCTAGCATGTATGGTAGGCCGTACCAGAGTAGGATTCCTATGTTTGACAGGAACCTGTGAATGACGCACCCGTTCTTCAGGGATTGTCAGTGGTTTTGATCCGTATAGTGGATCAAACCATGAATAGGATTCCTTTCTGCTAGGAACCTATGGATGATGCACTTGTTCTGTAGGGATTGTCGAACATTTTGATCCTTCAGGGGGATCAGGCCGTGAATAGGACTCCTTCTGCTAGGAACCTATGGATGACGCACCCGTTCTATAGGGATTGTCGAACATTTTGATCCGTCAGGAGGATCAGGCCATGAATAGGACTCCTCTCTACTAGGAACCTATGGATGACGCACTCGTTCTATAGGGATTGTCGAACATTTTGATGATCCTATATTCTAAGGAATTAACTAGGGCCTATACAAGTGAGGTGTACCTAACTCTTAGGTTTATCAAATGAGCTATTCTGGGTCTAGGGATTACCTAGAACCTTACAGACAGCTAGTTCTAAAAATTATCCGTTTGATGTGCAAAGCGTTATTCTGGAATTTTGGGATTCCAAGTATCCTACAGAAAACTCGAACCTGTAAAACTTTGATAAGACTCTTCTGGGATCTAGGGGTTACCTGAAATCTTGCAGAAAGTCGATCTTGAATATTTTCCTTTAGACATTGGAGGTGACATTCTGGGATCTGAGGATTCCAAGTATCCTGCAGAAAGCTCAAACCTGTAAATTTGAAATCTCACAGAGGGATGATTTCGAAGTTTGTCCTTTTTGACATTGGAGGTGACATTCTGGGATCTGGGGATTCCAGGTATCATGCAGAAAGCTCAAACCTGTAAATTTGAAATCTCACAGAGGGATGATTTCGAAGATTGTCCTTTTTGACATTGGAGGTGACATTCTGGGATCTGGGGATTCCAGGTATCCTACAGAAAGCTCAAACCCGTAAATTTGAAATCTTATAGAGGGATGATTTCGAAGATTGTCCTTTTGACACTAGAGGTGACATTCTGGGATCTAGGGACTCCAGGTATCCTGCAGAAAGCTTAAACCCGTAAATTTGAAATCTCACAGAGGGATGATTTCGAAGATTGTCCTTTTTGACATTGGAGGTGACATTCTGAAATCTGGGGACTCCAAGTATCCTGCAGAAAGCTCAAACCTGTAAATTTGAAATCTCACAGAGGGATGATTTCGAAGATTGTCCTTTTGACACTAGAGGTGACATTCTGGGATCTAGGGACTCCAGGTATTCTGCAAAAAGCTCAAACCTGTAAATTTGAAATCTCACAGAGGGATGATTTCGAAGATTGTCCTTTTTGACATTGGATGTGACATTCTGGGATCTGGGTCCAAGTATCCTGCAGAAAGCTCAAACCTGTAAATTTGAAATCTCACAGAGGGATGATTTCGAAGATTGTCCTTTTGACATACTGATAAACATAATGCAGATAAATGTTCATTTTAACCTACGCAATTATGTAAAATGACTTGGGATGCTGGAGATTTGTTCAAAATATCTTCAAGCATGCGAGGATGATCAAGAATCCTTGTGAGGAAAATCCTTGGATCAAACAATTTGAAGTTTCCAATCAAAGCTTACTTTCGAGCATTCTATTGGAATATCTTTGTCAGAAAGGTCTTCTTACCATTTTTCTGACTTGGTCTTTTCATAAAAAGAGCACTCGAATTTCCTAATACCATGTATCTTGATTTTCGGGACCGTTCGCAGTGCATGCATTCATATCAATCAGGAGGTCTTTACGAGACCGTAACGTTGGGCTCGTACACGATTTCCGAAAGGGGACCCATTTTCTGAGTCAGGTCTTTTTGCATGCAAAATTCTCGTCATCTGCTCCGAGTTTACAAGTCAAGAACCTTGCAAAAATGAGAAAGAAATAATCTTGCTCGAACTTCTTCGAGCTAAGCTTAGATATTAAACCCTACGTTAACCCAAATGCTTTAATCAGAAAAGACTTCTCAGGATTGTAACGCAGGTAGGTTTGGGGACCAAAAAAGAAAGGCTTGCTTTTGGCTCAGAACGTGCGAAGGGTCTAACATTGGTGATCACTTGCAGATTTGCTGCTGATCTGGTCCCTTGTGGTTCAAAGAGTACCTCAGTCTTTGAGGTGCATCGGTAGCCTTTAGAGAACCTCTCTCTTATGGTAGTGCGACGTCGACATATGAATGCGACATAATCTGGAAGTGTATTTCGTAGTCCCGCTCCCTTGGGATTTTTTTTATAATCAGATCTCACTGGTGATCTTTATACACAGATATCATGCCATCTTTTTGGAATTTACAAGATCAAACACACGATTCACAAGTGTACAAATATTTGGAGGGGCATTGGCCTTACTTTTACCAAGTACTTTGCTTTTTCTTGATGCCAAAGATTGAATTTTTCATTCTTTCTTTTCTCTCTTTTTTTTTTCTTTTGTTGAAATTCCACATTTTCCTTTCTTTTGGATTTTAAGATTTTCAAATAAGTATGCTAGATGTACAGCTTGAATCTCAGCACTCAAACATTAATCTAGGAATTTTTTTTATTAATCCCATCTTTTGAACTCTTCTGCTCTTGAAGTGACGTCGCTTCCGCCTTGGGATGTGCAATGATCACCAACGGATTTGTGAAACGAACGTATAGGCTCAACTGGGCTATGCAAAAGGTAAAAGTATATAGGATAGAGAAACAAATGCTTTTCGTCATCATAAAGCACTTGAATTACCATAGAAGTCAAAATGATAAGCAACACACGAAGATTGATGGAAGTCTGAGTAAGAGAATTTCTAACCATTTACCCCTGGTACTGCTGGACTTACCTTCAGTTGGCCCCAATATGGGGTGGTTCTTGACAGGGGTAAAGAATGCAACCGCCGCTCAAAGAGGTAATCAATAGTCACCTGTAGTGTTTAGGATGAGAAAATGAATGCATCTGTCATCTCAATCAATGTAATCGATGCGAAGGGCTCTTATACCCTCAGATTCAGGCTTTCCTATTCTCGTACTTCTCTCATCTCTCGAGTGTATGTTGGACGTGTTTGGATTAGATTTTCCTTTCATCTGGAGGAACACACCTACTAGATAGTCTAAGCAAGCTATGTTTTTGGAAAAATCACTTTATTTTTCTCTAGACATTTTATTCCACAGGAGATTTCAAAGAAGCATCATGCATGCTCGTACCGTGCTTGGACAACCTCCGATTATGACAGATGCGTAATAAATGTCATGAATTCATTTCTCAAAAGCAAGATTTATTTCTAAGTTCGGAAATGTGAATATTCATTTTCTTGCTCTTTTTATCTTGTGGAAGATGCGAGAGGTTTTACTGCGTTTGTCTTCCGTCTTCATCAGGCATTCCTGCATGTAGGATAGAGTAGACATCCTTGTGAGTGAAAGGTGGCTTAACCTTTGATGAAACAGATACATTTCACCTGATACTTGGTGTTGAAGATCCTTCTGTCCAGAGTTTCATTTGGATGAGTCCAATTTTGAGTCCACTTCTTGGAATCCTGCAAAACTGAACACATGTTAGTGTATGTATGGATGTATGATATGCTTATGCAATGGCTACTATGGTGGTTCGGATCATTTCGAAACAAGCCAGATACTTCAACCTCTGATTTCATTTCAAGGATAATATTTTTTCACAGCATCTGAATTTACATGGTGTCCCAATTCTTCTCCTTCAGAATTTACAAGGATCAATGCTCCTACTGTGAGAATCTTCTTGACAATATAGGGGCCTTCGTAATTCAGGGTAAACTTGCCTCCCGAATGGACAACATTTGGCAGAGTCTTCTTTACCACCAGATCATTCACCTCAAAATTTTTGGCTCTAACCTTTCGATTGAATGACTGGGCCACCCTATTCTGGTAGCTTTGACCATGACAGATTGCTCTAAGACGTTTCTCGTCTATCGAATTCATCTGTTCATATCTGTGCTTAGAGTATTCTGACTCGGAGAGCTTACCCTATGATAAGATTCTTAAAGAGGGAATCTTAACTTTCACGGGTAGGACCGCTTCCATCCCGTATACCAAAGCGTAAGGAGTTGCCCCTGTAGAAGTCTTGATCGAAGTTCGATATGCCATTAAGGTGAAGGGTAGCCTTTCATGCCAATCCCTATAATTCTCTGCAGTCTTAGCCATGATCTTTTTGATATTCTTGTTAGCTGTTTCTACTGCCACATTCATCTATGGGCGGTAAGGGGAAGAATTAAGATGTCGAACGCTAAAGTGGTCCAGTAGATCATCGACAATCTTGTTGTTCAGGTTGGACCCATTATCTGTGATGATCGCTTGAGGGGTACCATATCGAAAGATTATATCTCTCTTAATAAACCTTGCTACGTTTCTTGCGGTGACATTCTTGTAAGAATTAGCCTCTATCCACTTTGGGAAGTAATCGATCGCTACCAGGATGAAGCGATGACCATTTGAAGCCGTTGCATTGATGGGTCCTACCATGTCTATCCCCTACATAGAAAAATGCTAGGCTTCAGACATTTGATGTAGCTCCTTCGGGGGCGCATTAATCTTATTGCCTTATATTTGGCACTGGTGGCATGACCGGACATGTTGACAACAGTCTGATTCGATGGTCATCCAATAGTATCCGAGTCGCATGATCTTTCTAGCGAGAAGATGACCGTTCATGTGTGGCCCACATATACCTTCATAGATCTTTTTCATGAGAGTATTTGCTTCTTTAGTATCTACGCATCTCAACAGAGTGGAGTCAAATGATCTTTTGTACAAGACTTACCCATTGAGGAAGAACTTGCTGGCCATTCTGGCTATGTATCTCCAGTCTCCTGCCTGACACCCTTCAGGAAACTCTCATTTTAAGAGATAATTCTTGATGTCATAGTACCACGGCCCTCCATTGAATCCTTTTTCTATCATCATGCAATAGGCTGGCTTTTTTGCTATGCCGATTCTTAGTGGTTCTATTTCCAACCTATCAGTTACTTGTAACATTGAGGCTAGTGTGGCTAATGCATCTGCAAATTGGTTATGAGATCTTGGTAGGTATTCGAATGACACATCTTCGAATTTAAGTTTCAATTCTTCAAGGTATTCATGATAAGGAATGAGCTTTGCGTCCTTTGTCTTCTACTCTCCATGTGTCTGTAAAATAATGAGCATGAAATCTCCATAAACTTGTAGCCTAGGTATTCCCATGGAAATGGCTAATTGTAAGCCTAGAATACAAGTTTCGTATTCCGAGATATTGTTGGTGCAAGGAAAAGTCATCTTTGCCGCAACTAGATAATGTTAATCGTCTGGGGATATCAATATTGCCCAGTGCCGGCTCCAGATAGGTTAACAGCGCCATCGAAATACATGACCCACTTATCCACTTAATCTTCTGTCTTTGTCTTTCCAGAAGACTCGTAACTTCGTGAGTTTTCTGCCAACATATTAGCTATGGCTCTCCATTTTACTGATTTCTGTGGAGAACACCTGATGTCAAATTCAGATAACATCACCTGCCATTTTGCTAACTTCCCAATTAAAACGGGCTTCTCTAGGAGGTATTTGACAGGGTCATTTTCTGTCACCAGCTGAATGTGGTGATGCAGGGTATACTGTCTTAACCTGCGAAGTACCCATACGGTTGCCATATATGCCCTTTCAACAGGTATGTACTTTGCTTCAGACGAGGTGAATTTCTTGCTCAAGTAATAGATGGCTCTTTCCTTACCATCCGTCGGACTCGTTTGGGCGAGTAAGGCTCCCAAAGATTCCTGTTGTATAGTCAGATATAAGGTCAAAGGATGACTTGGGACGGGCAGCACTAGTACTGGCGGAGTGACCAGGTAGTTCTTGATCTTCTGGAATGCCTGACTGCACTCTGTATCCCATGTCACTTTCGCACCCTTCTTAAGTAGTTTGAATATTAGTTTAGCCACATCTGATAGCTGATTGATGAATCTGACAATATAGTTTAGTCTCTCCAGAAGACTTCTCACTTCTTTTACTATGGAGGGAGTTGCTAGATCATGGATGGCTTGAATCTTTGAAGAATCAATCTCAATACCCCTGTTACTGACCATGAATCCGAGAAGTTTCCCAGATTTTGCCCCAAACACACATTTGTTAGGGTTCAACCTCAATTTGTATTTACGCAGTCGCTCAAATAGCTTTCTTAATACCTGAATGTGATCCTGCCCCTTTTTGGATTTAGCAATCATGTCATCGACATATACTTCGATTTCCTTATGGATCATATCGTGGAATAATGTGATCATAGCCTTCTGGTAGGTGGCCCGACGTTCTTTAATCCAAAAGGCATAACCTTGTAGCAAAAGTTTTCCTAGGGGGTAGTGAAGGCAATCTTCGGTTTGTCCTCCTTCTTCATGAGGATCTGGTTATATCCGGAGAAGTCCTCCATGAATGAGAATAGTTCGTTCCCTGCGGTACTATCAACCAATACGTCGATGTGAGGTAGTGGAAAATCATCCTTTGGGCTTGCCTTATTCAAATTCTGATAATCCACGCAGATCCGGATTCTGCCATCCTTTTTCATGACGGGGGCTATGTTGGCAATCCAGTCCGAGTATGGGATAGCCTCAATAAAGCCCACCCTGAGAAGCTTCATCACTTATTCCTTGATTCTGTCTTCTAACTCGGCTTTCATCCGTCTACTGCCTTGCCTGACAGGTTTGACACTGGGATTTGTGGGTAATGCATGTTCCACAATTCTAGGATCCAAACCCAGCATGTCAGCGTAAGACCATGCAAAGACATCCTGATACTCCCTCAATAATTCTATGAATCTGAACTTTTCACCTCGGGATAGATGTCCACCGATCTTGACTTCCTTGATATTCATAGAATCCCCCAAGTTAATAACAACTAGTTCCTCTGAAGTGGGAGGTACTAACTCTTCGAAGGCACTCCATTCTCTGCGGATAGATGCATAACCTTCATCCTCATCCTCTTCTTCAATATTGTAGGTACAGTCATCATGATGATCCGAATCACACAATAACCTGGTATATATGCTTGAAATGATATGCCTGAAATGTCATGAGCATGGTTAGTCTATATTTCATATGGGAATGCCATGCACGGGTATGAAAAACCTTTTCAAAAGAGATTTCAAAATAAGTGCAGGCGTAAACGGAACTAGCCCTCAATTCATAGGACATCCTTGTTCTTGGGAAATCTTTTGGAAATCAGGAATTATACAGGAAATCAGGCCTCAAGCTTCTGTGTGGAAGGCTAATATCATCATTGGGCTGTTTATGGTTCCATATGTCCTTAACAAAAATTGTGTGATTTTATTGAATGCAAAATGGGCTGCATTACAGGCTATGCTATTTGGACCAACGGCCGGAGATCCAAAGGCGTTTGCCTACATTTATTTCAAGCAACAATACTAAAGGTGCAATGAAATGCGAGAAATCTAAATGCAATATTAAGAGTAGGAAAGAGGTTTCTTTACTCAGAAACGGTGGCTTCATCACCCAGTCACTCTATGATGACGTTCACGAAGTTATCCTCCAAGAAAGGGTTTGCCAGATCCGGTTCTGCTATTGGAGATATGTCTTCTTTTGACAACCACCTAGAGTTCTTGCTGAAGTGCTCGTTCAAAAGGTTGTTGAATATCTTCGACCTGCCATTCCAGGCTAGAGAACCAATGAATGAATCTTTCGGGTTTTTCTGGCCTCCATAGCGTCCCTGGCTTTTGCTTCGGCCTTGGCCTATTGCCCTGGGGACAGACTTGTCCAAGTGATTTTTCTGATACCCTAGGCCCATCCTATGCTGGTTAGCTTTCAACTGCAGGGGAGTATTCATTCCTTGACCATACTTGCCCAGACCTTCCCCAGGGTTGTACCCATATGATAATAGCATCTTGGCTGGTAGAAGATTGGCTTTAGAAATATAATGAGTTCTTAATCTTGCCCCCACTGGAGTGTGTACTGCTGCCACCAACTCCAAGGAATGATAGCTTGCTTCTATCTTGATTTCGGGCTCGATGTAGGGAATAACGCTATTCTGATATGTTTGGAGGTCGACTTCTCCATGCATGATAATTACCTTCCCATCTACTACGAAGCGCACTTTCTGATGCAAGCTCGAGGGTACGGCTCTTGCCACATGGATCCAAGGTCTTCCCAGCAAGAATCCGAATGCACTAGGTAGATCCATTACTTGAAAGCTTATAGAGAATTTGGTTGGGCCGATGAGCACTTCTAGCTCAATTTCGCTTACCACTGTCTTCTTCATTCCATCAAAAGCTCTAACCGCTGTTTTGGAGGTTTTAATCACATCTTCGTTGATCCCAACCTCCTTATCGTAGCTAGAGGGCAAATGTTGAAGGCTGATCCGTTGTTGATCAGTACGTGTGCCACTCTCTTTCCATTACATTGCGCGAAAATGTATAAGGCCTTGTTATGTCCTCTTCCTTCCATAGGAAAGTCTTCGTCTGAGAAGCTCAACTGATCTTTCAAAAAGATCGCCCCTACAAAGTCCCATAGTTGTACATCATTAATCGTTTCAAGGACATGCACCTCATTGAGTATCTTCAACATCGCGTTCTTGTGCTTCTCTGAATTAATGAATAAATCCAGTAAAGATATTTGAGCTGGCATCTTCCTCAACTGCTTTATTACTTCAAACTCGCTGGTTTTAATGATGAACATGAGCTTTTCGGCGTCTTCCTTTGAGACTTCCTTCTTTTCGGACTCGCCTTCCCTAGGGGCATAGAATCGTCTAGACCTCTTTACGGCATCTACTTCATCTGTCCCGTAGTTCCAGTGAACTGCCTTAGGATCGTACTCTTCTACTAGAGGGACTGTTACGGTTATTGTCTTTGGATAAGATGTTTCTGGTTCAGCTGTGTCGTTTTCTTCTTCTTCTTCCGTCAATCGAATCACGACAGGCTTGACTATGCAATCTTCTACCTCATTCAAGATATCAAGTTCTTCCAATTTAATTACCACAGCTGCAGCGGCTTCGATCATTGACACAGTGTTGTCAAAGCCCTTTGACAGGATTTCGTTTCCTAATTGACAATGTCGGTCGTCGTCACCCAGTACTGTTGATGTCGCAGATCTCGGGTATTCTCTCCTTCCTTCGAATAGTTCAGCTGAACCCGGGTGTTGATCCTCCGATCTCTCATACTGTTTCGTGTTAAGTTTGGTGCCTATCATCTGGCCCATCAGTGATTTGAGCCCCTTCGTAAAAGGCTTTTCCACTTCCTTCGGGATTTGAACGGGATCGTCCATACCCCCCATCCATCTGGTACGATATCCTCCATTCTCTGATAAAAACTAGAAGGAGCAGAGTACTTCACCTTGAAGTTATATCCCCCAGAATCCTGACCCAGGTTATCTGTAATTTCTCCCCTTTCTAGCGCGTCAGCCATGAATCGGCGATCTGCTAGACTTCGCCTCTTGGCTTCCATTTCGTTCTCGTTGAGTTCTTCTTCTGGTTCAATGATCCGCCCAAAATCACCTACCAGACCCTCGTGCGGGATGTTCCACATGCCTCCCTACTCAGTTTTAATCATAAAGTAGCTTCCTTCCAAGGTTAGAGAAGCTTCGACTCCCTCGAATCTTTCATCGGTAACATTTGACAGTATCCCCAAGCTCATCATTTTAGCTATACACGGTTTCTTCATGTCAGCAGAGATCTCCCCTTCTTTCGGGTATAGTGAAGCGATTTCTAAGATGTCGGTCATCTTAGACATGTCCACCTTTAGCTTAAGGTGGTTTTCCTCCTCTTCAGCGAATATTGCCCCTACTGCTTGGTGATCAGGGAGTGGATTTTCTTGCACATTCGGAGCCGTGTTATCAAATTTCAAAATCTGACTGTCAATCAGAGCTTGTACCTTTAGCTTAAGGATATAGCAATTATCAACATTATGTCCCCTTTCACCCATGTAATAGACACAAGTCTGGCTCTCGCCAAAACCTGGATACTTGATAGGATTTGCTCTAGGTGGTTCATTTTCCACCAAGTGTTGCTCTAGCAGCATCGGGAGGAGGTTGGATAAAGGCCTCGGGAGTTGAGAGAAATGCCTTTGGGGTTGCCTCTTTCTAGGCTCCTGTAATTTCGGTGCTGACCAGGACAATCCTCCTTTGGTTTGATTAGAATTGCCAAACGATTTGGGCTTATAGGGGTCCGGTATGAATGCTATGTCGAGCCCGGCCTCTTTCTCTTTCTTCAAGGGGTACTATTTTTTGGTAAAGGCTTCATGAGGCATTCTTTCTCTTAAGGCCCATTCTAGCCTTTCAGCTACCTTTATGAGATGTGCAAATGTTTGACATCCAGAAGTGTTTAATTTGTCAAAGTATTCATAGGGGAGTGCTTTCAGGAACAAATCAATCAACTCATCTTCTAAGATTGATGGCTTTACTTGGGTTGCCAAAACTCACCATCTCTAGGCATAAGTTCTGATCAACTCGCCCATTGCTTTCGAGGTTTGCAGCAAATCTTCTCTCGTCGGTGCTGTAGCTGTGTTGAACTTATACTGCCTGATAAAATCTTCAGCAAGATCTTCCCATCCATCGTAGTCATCCAGGTCCAATTCAATGAACCAAGTCAAAGCGGCGCCAGCCAGGCTCTCCTGGAACGTGTTCATCAGCAGTGTAATATAATCTGAATATTGCGCCATCTTGCGCATGTAATATTTGAGGTGAGCACGGGGACAGCCTGTCCCATTATACTTCCTTACGAAATCTGGTTCCTTGTAGTCAGGAGGGGTCTCTACCTTGGCGAAGGGAGATATCTTGTCGAAACGAGCCAATTCATAACCTTGGCTGCTCAAGCATTCTTCGATCTTGGCTATTCTCTTAGCCTTTGCTTCAATTTTTGCTGTCTGCTTCTCTTTTTCTTCCTTCTCGAGGTTGATGACAACAGGGGGTGTCTTTTGTTGTGACTGGATGTTCGGCATACGGACATCGTCCTCGACATGTTGGGTATTTTCCGCTGTCTCTTTATCTGCTACATCGGGTGCAAGTGATGGACTTGAGTTGTTCTGATTAGGAGCTACTGCCTGTCTGGCGTGGGAGGCTTCCGGCATCGCCTTAATATCGGCCATCATAGTGGCCATATCAGTCATTTGAGTTTCCAGCATGCCTACGCGTGGGGTCAACTCCTGTTGTTCCATTCTCGTTTTAAGCCGAGTGCGAAAGCGATACGTTGGTAGTTCCGTGATGAGAGTGCACCTATTTTCAAAAGAAATTCCAATGAGTATTTCTTTGATACTGACAAAAGGAAGTATTCGATTCTTCTAATTGCATGTTTTCTATTGGTAATGAGAAAAAGGACTACCTTGTGAGCCTTTGTCTCATGTGAGTAGTTCTTTTGATCATTCTCCAAAGAGAATTCATGAAATTAAAATAAGTGTAATTTTTTACGATAGTTTTCATGCATTTGTAAAATATGTCCACATTCATGCTCATATGTCCAAAATAATATACAGTACAAGTGAGAATGTATGAAAATGCATCACAGTGTTTGCTTATTTTACACTTGACAGAATAGCCTATTCAAGTCTAGGACGCTTGAGGTCTAAGGTGTCCTCATCATCCCAATACGGGTTCTCCTCTTCAGTCTAGGACTCTTCATTTTCTGAATATGGCGGCGGTCCCATGTCTTCGGGTACATATGGTACAATATATTAAGGCATGTAGGGCTCGACAAGGCTGCGTTTGGTCGCTTCAAAGTGCTGAACGTATTCTGTGGTAGCCCTGTGAATGTTCTCCTTACGAGTCATGTTTTCTGGCCAACTTATATCTTCGGCCTGATAGTTCTTCAAAGAGTGTATAATAAATTTCGCCTTGGCTTCGAACTGTTTCCTCTTTTCTCCCACGAGGGTCTCGTTTGGTATGTCAAAGGAAAAGACACCAGGTCGTGGTGGAGAAGGGATCTCCTGTAATGCCCTAAATTATCGGATAATCCTCTTTAGATAATATGCGGTAGTGCTTGTGAATCCTAGCAAAGGGACTGGATCTTTGTTATTGCATGCAAGCCTGACTTTGCCCAGTGTCGGCAACCTTAGCTGCCATCGGAGCTATTCTGATTTTAGAGTTCCAAGGAATTCTCTCCATTCCCTAAAATTGAACTTAGGAATGCGTGTATGGGTTCTGACAAAGGTTTTAAGAGGATGAGCATCGGGGTTAATCTAAGTGAAACCCATGCGGATATGGAATTGTCTGACATGAGACGTGAACCACATGTACAGAAGATCAATAGAGGCTCTAAAGATTTCCTTCTTATTTTTCTTAAAGCGATTTAGGGAAAGAAAGGTCTCAGCGAGGATAAGGTTCGAGTAATCCCACTCACAGCAAACCTGTCTGACTACTACAGCCATAATAGGGTCGAAGGTGACAGAAGAGAACGAGAATAGCACAAAGCTAAAGAAGGCCAAGACAAAGGCTCTACCTGATTTAGTCCCCTTAGTGGGAGGAAGGTTGGGAAATCGATCTAGAAGGAAAGATAGTGAAATTCGTCCATAATTACTTTTGGCATCTGCTTTGACTTCTTTGAGGCTCGTGTCAAGGAATTCGGCTAGTTGACTCAACGGCTCAAATCCTATGGGGGTTGAACTAGTAGGTGGGTGAACTCAACTCCGATGGTGGCGTTGTATTCTTCAATAGTAGGGATAACCTCCAGTCCCTCCATGCAGAATGTAGCAGTGGTAGGATCCCAATAGAGCGCTATGACTTGGATAAAGGTAGGTGGGCACTCAACCTTCAGCAGGTCCAATAGATATCCCAGTCGTGATTTGGCGTATTTCTGGCTGGCTTCACCCATGCCTTCCCACCATGATCGGAGCTCGGCCCGGGGGACTTTAAACACTTGAATATCATTCTTTCCCATCAAGTCTAAAATATGCGAATGATTTTGAAAAGTCAATCGTCAAAAATTACTTTAAATATGCGACTATGCAAATGCCATGAAGTATGCATGGATCAACTTAATTGCATAGTTCAATTGAAGAAATAGAAATTAGAATTCTTTTCAGGTACTGAAGACCTGACTTGAAGTCTAATTTGAATTTCTGGAAAGTGAATTATGCAATTTAGTCAGGTTCACTCCCGTGACTAAGGGAACTAACAACGTCATATTCCATTGGCCAAAACATCAAATGGAAGAAGAGCAGAATGAATCCCTTATTACAACTAAGACATCTAACGAAAAGAAAGGTAAGAAGAGACTTTTCAAACAAGAAAGCCACAAAAGGCCAATGGAATGCGAGGATCTAAACCACATCTTCCTACTGGTCTATTCCCCTTCACAATGATAGTCAGTCGGGAATCCTTCTCCAGTTGAGTGTAGGGGATCGTCTTCAATGCATTGGTCGGGGGGGTTCTAGTTCCTCTGGCCATTCTCTGGTCCATGGTATGATGACTTCTGGAGTTTTCTCACGTCTCGTCTTCTTGAGTGTGATGCGTTTCGACTTCGTCTTGATCGCAGGGAGTCTTTTCTTTCCCCAAAAAGTGATCTTTGGTATGTCTTCATTAGCGCGTCTTTTAGCTTGTCGACGTGCATATGCCTCTCTAGCTAGGTGGTTGCGACGCTGTCTCTTCATCTCCAAATAATTCTTGAACATCTCGTCCGCTTATCGCTTGAATCTGAGGTTGTCGACATAGTAGCGGGTTTGGCAAGCTTCAGCATATCCCAACTTGCGTCCAGTCAGCTCTCGACCATACACAAATCTGGTAAAGTGTAGCCTTATGTTTGGTCCAGGGCGAGTGACTTTCCTTAGGTACTCGAAGGTTATCAATTCTATTGAAATTTTGGGAAATAACGACATCCTACCCCATTATCGTTGTTATTTCAATTAGTCACTTGAGTGATTTCATGATGTATGCAATGCATGTGGACGTATATAATGCATGAATCGTATTATGAAACAGGGAATAGTGAAGTACATTGAAAGTAAATGCCTTACCAACCATACTTAGGGAATGTGAAATGTCCTCCTGTAACAATGGGTGATTTTAGGTATACAAACCATCCATAGATATGCGCATGAGACAAGTGGGTATACTCTAAAAATTGAAAATCGGGTGAGGAGCCTATGGCTCAGGCTCCCACGATCCAAATGAGGCAGATTCCTCAACAAGGGTACCCATCCAAGAGGGCTAGATATCGCAAATTTGGATTGTGAGCGGGAACGAACACGAAAGTCTCAAGTGCCATCAAACACGAGATTCTTTCGTATCATTTCCCTGTCTAAGGTAACCTAGAGGTGGTTTGCAGTCGGGATTTGACAGCCAGTGTGTGCGATGTGTCGTGATCATCATAATGCAAGGTCATGCACATCAGTTTGTGTCAAACACCGCTTCAATATGTGTCTAAGATAAACATACATTCCCAAATCCAACCTGCAGGAAAAATGTCAACAATCACTCCACCCTTTATTTCTCCAATCTGCAAAAATATCTAACACAATGGTTAGTGTACGTACCTCACCTTCGAGAGCATCTGCAGAAAATAATGTCAGATAAATCAACCAACTTTTTAATCGGCTCAAGTCCTCTGGAATTCGTAACCAGAGATTCTGGTCTAGAATCTTCCCCAGCGGAGTCGCCAGTCTGTCGCGACCCTCCTCCTCGGGGGAGGTCCCGTCGGAGGGGGCTAATGGGATGCCCGATCTAAGCCTGATCGGACGCGGGCCTCTCCCATGGTCCATTACCTAAATCGCAACGGCTGGATATACGTGGTTGACCTTCGGTGTGGTCTGGTGACATGTGAAATGTGTACATGCCAAGGAGTCGCCACCAATCGTTTCGTGGAGGGTACAATTGGAAACCCTATCGAATAGTTGGGAGCGATCTATTCGATTCTGCGGAAACTAGAGAAATGGGATCGGGGACTTAGTTACGCCGACTGTCAGAGTCGACGCCCTTTCGGTACCTAAGTTGAACGGTTTATCTGACCTTAAGATTCATGCAGACCAATGGGGTACGGATCCTAAATCTAGGAGTTCATGCAAATGAGAATGACTACTCTATCACTCACAATCAATAGAAATAAATGCGCAAATCAAGGATCCAATACATGCGGATAAAACACATAAAATCAGCATTGCATCCCTAATGAGGCCCTATTAGCCTAGAGAAGTATCAGTCAAGGCTTAGGAGTGATTTGGACATGATTTGCCCATGAGGGGTAGAATCGTAATTTTGGGAAGTTTGGGGACAATTTGTCATAAAAATGGCAAAATTGTCATTTCAGATGAAAGATGCAGTCAAAAGATGGTGGAAACGGGATTGGCGATCAAATCCTTCCATTTCCTATTTTTCGAGAATTTCCAGGATTTTTCTGGAATTTGAAAGTGATTTTACCCTTAGAGGGGTAAAGTCATCATTTTGGACAAAAATGAGGACTGAAAATCTCAAATATTAGGGTTGATCACCCACCTGACCCAAACCCCAACTTTGAGCAATTTTCAGGGCTCGATTGAGACAAGAAAGACGATTTTTCCATTGAGGGGCCAAATCGTCATTTTGAGAAGAGGGACGGGACTCGAAAACCCAAGCCCAAGAATTGGTCGCCTAACCGACCCTAATTTTTGCCTTGGCATTATCGACCTTGTCTCGCATATACAGCAGAGGCGACTTACCCCTAAAGGGTAATATCGTCAAGTCTCGGAAGAACGGATAAGAAACCCCAAAAATATGGTTGACCAGTTGTCTATGGTCAATCCTCGATTTTTGGGGATTTCTGGAGTGTCTAGGAATTTCCTACAATTTTCCTACATTTGTTTGGATTTTCTAGAATTTTTTTAGCATTTTTTAGGATTTTCTAAGACTTTTCTGATTTTTTTTAAAATCATTTTTTGATTTTTTATTTATTAAAATGTGATTCGGACCGAGTCGACCCGACCCACTCGGGTCGGAACCTGGCCCAGATCCGGACCCGCACGCCCCAACTCGCCAAAACGACGCCGTTTCTTCTTTTCCTATTTTTCGGATTATTCGGATTTAATCCGACGGTCCTCATTGAGCCGCGTGGCTAATCCACGAATGTCGGATCTGATTACTGAAACCTATGGTCTAGATTAAGCGAAGACTCGACCAGGGCCGTCCGATTAGATTGAAATCTACGGCCAGGATTATAACCTGAGACTTGATCTGAGCCGTTCAATCTTACTTTCCTAAATGACGTCGCCTACTCATTAACCTATGCGACACCGTTTCGATTGAATTTGATTTTTCGATTTAAAATATTTTCGAATTATCCTAATTTCTAATCGAACGGTCGTTATGAAAAGGACTTGATTAACCTAGACCATCCGATCTACGCTGACTCGCCTTAACAGACTAACGGTCGAGCTGACTCGACATCCACGTAGACCAATGGCCGACTGCCACCTAAGCTTTGACCCGCTGACTACGCCACGTCAGCTTCATCTTCAACCTCGCGACTGTCTCCGAATGGACGGCTACGACACTCCGGCGATGATCCAACGGTGGAATCTTGACAGAATCGAGCGAAACCGGCGGCAATCAACTAGTCTCATGTTCGTGCATAGCATATTGTAAAATCGGTGAAGCTCGAACCAGTGCGTACATAGCTATTCTAATCATGCGATTCACGGCATTTTAGGCTAATTCATCAACACAAGAGTATCATTCAATGTTCAGAAGACTTACCTCGAGCTTCGATGAGCTCGCACGGCCCAGATTTGGCTGGGCAACTATGGACGGCTGTCGACAATTGAGGCTATGTTCGAAGACTCGATTCGAGATATTCGGGCGAAATCGATGCAAAATGAAGATGCAATGATGGTCAGTGATGTTCAAGGAATGAAACGCACACACTAATTGCAAGAATGAAGACCGGAATCGATTTCCGCCATTGATGCTCAGTAAGAAAGCTTGAAGGTCAAACTCACATATTCCCGTGGTTTCAACATGCGCGGCCGACGGCAATCGACTCCTGGGAGTTTGGACGACCTCTTGACGACCTTGTGGAGCTTCGGTTTAGCCTGTGAAGGCCCAACCAGTGCTCTGCAAATCCGAGCTCAAACCTTCGACCACCGCGAGGGAAGGTGAGCTATCTCTCTCTCTCTCTCTCTCTCTCTCTCTCTCTCTCTCTCTCGATTCAGTTTCTTCTTCTCCAACCGAATTCAACCACCCCCTGCTTCGCGAAGGTCCCTCGGCTTATCTCCTCCTCTGAGATTTTGGCGCCGAACGGGGGGTTGGGATAGGTGGCCTCCGCACGTGAGAACACGTGCGAAATGGTCACCGATGACCGGCAATCGACGGGCATCAAATGGCCATTCTGTTCAGGGCCTCTAGTGATCGCATTTGGCACGAATTTGGACGAATTTCATCTGAGCTCTGTCGTTGTTGACTTTTGCAAGTACCGGGGCTTTGACCGGCCGATTACTCCTTGCTCCGGCGGCCATTGATCATCATTCCGGTCCTAATCGAAGGGGAATGGTCTAAGGAACCAAACGCCCAACAATGCTTCTCCAATTATAGTCGATTGGTCGGTCAATTTTGTTGTTGAAATTCGACTTCGTACTGTTCATTTGTGCGAAGGCTTAGTGGAGAAGATGACACTGTAGCAGACCGGTTCGACCGGCGGTCAGACCGGTCTGAACTGGTTCCAAATTGGGATTTTCAAAATTAACCCAAATTGGTGGGGAATTTTTGCAATTAAACCTCAGAATCAACTTTAGGGCATGAAGTTTATCTAAAAATGTGGTTTTGCGCAAAATTTTATATCAATTTCAACAAAAACCCTAAATTTTCATTTAATTGTGAACCGGGGAATTGTGCAATTGAAGGTTCAAATGGTCAAATTGGGCCAAATTACCTATGCCAATCGATTTAAAATGGTGAAATTCATTGGGCAGTATGTTTAATTTGCAATGATAGCCCCTGAATTGAAAGTAATTTCAGATATGCCCAATTTCAATGACTAAAATACAAGTAAGTATGCAATTTTGCTAAATTCATGCAATTGAGCAATATGTGCAAATAATTGGGCTAAATTGCAATAAGGTATGGTTAGATTGAATGTCAAGATCCTAGAAAATGCCAAAATTACAAATTAAAAGACTCAATCGACATTTTTTTACCAAATTCAATCATACGTGTTACAAAGTAACATGTAAAATTGAATCTGATTTTGCACTTTTTGTGAGGTCACAAAGATAAAGGATTTAAAAGAAAAATATTGGCTATTTTTCCATATTTTTGTGACCTCAAATGCTATTTTTCTTTATTTTTCTAGTATTTTCCTAATTTCAGAAAATATTAAAAAATGTAAAAAATATGAAAAATTATTTTTTGGTCAAAAATCCTTAGGCTTGTCCAAGGCCACCAAAGTTGATTTTTCAATTTTTTTAACTTTTTATGAATTTGTTTATGAATTTTCTAAGAAATAACCAAAAAAGGCTGATCCAAAATTAGGTGTCAACACGTTTCTAAAACTAAAAATAAAATCAGTGTTAAATAACTCATTGGAGAAGCCCAAAACTAGTTGTTAACTTAATTGAAGAAAGATGACAAGTCATTCAAAGAAAAGTTTGTCATTTCAAGTATTAGTTGACCGATAGGCATGCGGTTCTGCTGGTGAAAGGATTGGAGGTGTGGATGCTAGTATCATAGGTACAGGGCTCCTCCGCTTTGCAAAAGTCATCAAGAGAAGATTTAGAGATTGGATAGTTAAAAAAAAGTAATAGTTGATAATTTAAGGAGTTTGAGAAAAAAAATGACCAAAAAATTTTGTGTAATTATGAGAGAAGGTGTTTTTTTTTGTGAAAAATAAGAGAAGTTGGTAAGTTGTAGAAATTAAGCAAAGGTGGGTAACCAATTCATATAAGAATTCGTTACTTGTTGATAACTTAATCTAGAAAAATGTTGATAAGCACTCCAATTAAGGCAGTATTTTGTGAAGGAGTTAGTAAATTTCATGTGTGAGTAGGTAAGGTAACTAAAATTAGTAACTCATAGACAATTTGATCAATTAAAAAAGACTGAAAATAAATATTTGAAGCAACTCAAATGACGTTTGGTAAGCCAAGACTTGTTAGTTGTCTAATGAGAATTTTTTTTTTTGTAAGCCACCCAAATAAAAATTAATAAATTTATTGAAGAGATGATAAATATAAGGTTGGCTGTAAAAGAGAAAAAATAAAAGTTGATAAATTAAAAAATCAAATAAACGTTGATAAAAAAACTCAAATTATAATTGATAACCTAAAATTAGTAATTGGACCGAAAAATAGTTGGTAAATCACTTAAATAAGGATTGGTAAATTTACATAGGAGTTATTAAAATCAGACGTGGGTAAGAAAGATAATTAAAAGTTAGTAAGTCAATAATTTGTAAAATATCAAAAGAAGAGCTTTTTTCCTCATAAAAATATAATTAAGTTGTCAAGAAGAAGTTACCAAAAAATAACACGATTGGTGGTCTTTTTTACCAGCATCTAAAACATTTACCAACTCTTTAAATATCTAATAGTTCAAAAAAAAATTCCGTTTTCTGAAATAAAAGAATATAATTGTCCTCTTTTATGGGAACATTTCGAAAATCATCATCTGTATAACAAGGTATTCTATTCGCTGTCCAAATGTTGCTACGCTTGCAGTCGTGATTAATCGTGGTACCGTTTGGTTTGTCAGCTCCAATGGTTTTTCTTTTTCTTTTTCTTTTTTTCCCCTCCGAAGGCTCGAATGTTGAAAAGTAGTCAAAGATTCTTCAAAAGGCCTCTTGTAGTTTGAAAAGTTGGGACGTGTTTAGTTCGATCCAATTATTTTTGGAAAACACCGTCAAGACTTGTGTAAGCTTTTGGAAGAATTCTCCTTACTCCTTTGCTTTATGAATCGTAGGAGTAGTGGTGATCACCCCTGTCGCCACTTTCCATTTCTGTTGACATGGCTTTCGAAGGGAAAATACTTTTCTAACAGTTTGACGGTACTATCAGTTATTTTTTACTATAGATTCATACATCATCATTGCGTATTTTGTATTAAGTACTCATTAATTGAAAAATTATGAAGTTAGAAATAATGACTGTCAAATTGTCAGGGTAGCAACTCCCATTTCGAAATTGCTACATTTGACGGTGACGATATATCTTAACTTGAGATTAAGTTGTCACGTGACAGGTCGAACCAAATGATTAATATAATCTGTGCATCTCGAGCTAAGGTTGGTGTTTCGATCATCTGTTGTAAAGCCGATGCCATATCCTTCGCAATTACCCGTTGAGACTCTTGGGCCACGAGACCAGCGGGATTGTACAGTCGCCATTGCTTTCTTGCCATTTTTTTAAAATGAAAATTATATCAAAATTTAGTTTTTTTTTGGCAAGTGAGTTTCTTCCCAAAAATATTCCATTTCGAAAAACAATGCAAAGGTTTCACCTAAAGACAATAAAAAAGTTGCCAGCGCAACTTTTTTAAATAAATAATATTTCAAATTTATAATGAATTGCATATATTAGGTACCTATTGCAAACACTGTAAAAGATTAAGATAAGATACTTAACCACATTTTTGTACTATGATATGATAAAGCCTTTACAAAAAGGACACAACATTGAAAATGAAAATAGTAATTATTCTTATATTTTGCACTGTGTTATAATTGAAGGCTTAAATTTCAGCTACCGGTGAGGTTGGTTGCCCTTCCTAGATATGGCGAGGGCTGCATCGCCAGGGCCATCGCGGCCTCGCCAGCCAAAGCCAAAGTTTAAGGGAAAAAAAAAGAATAAAATAATTTTTTACAATAAAAATAATTTAAAAATATTCATGTCAACGACGACCATCCTACGTGGCACCATCAATGTCCATGTTAGTGATTTTCTACCATAATTGGTCGGATGAATTGAATTGGTATAAATTCAAAAAGGTTTATGACTAAATTTGTCCAATTGAAAGGCTTAGAACTGAATTGGTATCAAGGCAATAGGTTAAAGACTTTTTTTATACTTTTCCCCAATGCGAATCATTGACGGTTTTTGCCATTAGAACTTATAGTAAGGCAGAGAGAGAGAGAGACAGATTACTGATATAATCTTGAAGACTGTTTTGGTCATCAGAGTTGTGCTTCATTTGTGGTAAATGATGATAAGAACGATCAGTGCTTTGGCAAATTTGCTCGCATATAATCAAGTTATCTGTTTGCGGACATGAACAAATCTAACCGGTCAAGGCATGGGAACGCTTGACCAATTTTTTTTTTTTTAAAAAAAGGCATGGGAACGAGGCCTTCGACAAAAAAAAAAAAAAAAAAAAAAAAAAAAAGACAACCCTGACCAAGAATAAAAGAACTAAAAATCTCCACCGCAAAAACATTTACAAGATTGTCAAAATCTCGGTGGATTTTGAAGGCCAATGTCATCCGATGACCTCCATTTCTTGCTTTCGTTTATTGGTATTCTTGTGCCGTTGGAACGAAGCCTTGCGGAATGATCGGCTTCATTCGGTAGAAATTTCTAAGAGTGGAATGTGCGCAATCTTTTCCCAATCTGCACCGCTTTCTCTTTGGCACCTCTCTTGCAGAACGGGACACCCATCGATTTCCAATTCCTTCAAGGAGGTGAGGCGTCGCATCCCATCAGGCAAACACGTTAAACCTGAGCAGTCAGTAACTTTAAGCTTTTGGAGCGAAGAGAAATTGCCAATCCATTCCGGCAAACTCGTCAGATTCTCACAGGATATAATCTTAAGATATTGCAACGTGAGGACATGTTGAATCCCTTCGGGTAATGCCACCAATTTCGGAAGGCATGAGATCGTAAGATCACTGAGTTTCGTGAGGGAACGCCATTGGGTGCCATGCTCATCGTCGTGGCTCGACAAATCGAGTTCTTCACAGTAGTAAATATGGAGGCCCGAGAGCGAGGACAAGTACTTCATACCATGAGAGAGACTCCTCAGTTTGCGGCAACCGACGAGGCTCATGTCCTTGAGATTTCCAAGGAGTGGAAGTAGAGTCTGGAGCATCGAGTCCTCCAGATCCCTCACATAGTAAAACTCAAGATGCTCTAATTTAGAGTAGGGGGTGGATGAGGATAGTGCTGCTTCTGATAGATAATTTGGAATGGCCATCACTTGTTGTTCCAACAACTTCCCGCAAGGTGCTTCATAAAAATACGAGGTCTTTACCTGAGGGAACAGCGGCAGGGAATTCAGGGAGTGACAAAATGATATTTTCACGACCGAAAGTTTTGGGAATGTTGAATGCGAATCGTACTGCCAATGATCTTGATCTGCTCCCCCTTGTTGCCTTCTTCCCCACCAGCCTTTCAGGTACGGACAGCCCTCGATCGTCAGTTTCTCCAGAGATGGGAAGAAGGGGCGCTCAGTATTGAATTGCTCCTGGTCACTTATCTCTTGAACGAACTCCAAGGCATGCAAGTACTCGAGACTCAACCTCCTTAGGGAAGAGAGTTCGCCCAGGGGTGGTAGGTACTTCCATACTCGACAAAACCCGAGTTCCAGCTCAACAACGTTCTTGACGGAAGAAAGCCAGCGTGGCGGACTTCTGCTCATACAAGAGGACATGCTCAAATTGGTCAGATTTGGGTGCGGCCAGAGGTTGTCCCACAAGATCGATTCATCCCTCTCACTTTTGTCATCTTCTTGCTGCCACCCCGGCCACTCCAACTTCAAGGAACGAAGACGTTGCTTTTCCCTCAGGTGAAATTTCTCCGGTGCCGGTTGAAGGAACTGCAAGTTTTCAATATCAATGGACCCGCCCAATCTGTTTAAGCCACCCAGTTCATCTAAGCTCCCCACACCACCAGGTACTTTATGGTCCATCTTTTGGACGATGAATCTGGATAAAGTCTGCAGCGAAGTCAAGTGGCTCAACCCGCGTGGCATGTGACTCAATGAGATACACCCATCAATTAAGAGGTGTCTAAGGTTGACCATTTTCTTCAAATCTCTTGGAAGTGTTGTAAGATTCCAGCAACCCGAGAGTTTAAGGGTCTGCAAGTTCACCAAATCCGTGATTGAATCCGGCAAACTCCGGATATATTGGTTTCCAGAAACATCAAGAAACCTTAAGTGCTTCAACTGACTCCCCAAGGAATGATGAATAGAACAACCTACATAGCTCGAACGCAACGTTCGACAATGCCTAAACTTGGAGAGAATCCCACGAGATTCATTTGAAGTAGAGTTTGAGTCTATCCACATCCCCAAATAGAGAACTGTTCGTAAATTGTTCGGTTCAAGTTGCGAGGCCACTCTTCCTAGCGAGTACAAGGGTGAGGCAAATGACATATGTCGAATTCCTCCATTGATGCCGCTTTCATTGAGATTAATCATCTTGCACTCATCTCCTGCAACTTTCAAGGCAAGATCGTGCATGAGATCATGCATCTTGAATCTGTTCACCTCCCTTGTATAATCATCAAGCTCTTCAGCCTCAAGGAATGACCTCCAAAGTAGGTCCAAGACATATCGATCCCCGGCCTCTTCTAGGTCCTCGTTCTCATCCAATGGCTCAATAAATCCTTGTGCCATCCAAAGCTGTATCATCGTCTCTTTATCGAAGACATAATCTTTTGGAAACAAAGCACAATATGCAAAACAATGTTTTAAATGCGACGGAAGATCATCGTAGCTGAGCTTGAGGGCTTCCATAATTCCGTGGTCCGACTTAAATATTTTTGAAAGTTCACGCTCTTTGAAACTAAGCCACTCCTTTTCCTTTTTGGCATACAAAAGGCTACCTATTGTTTTGATGGCAAGGGGAACACCGGTGCATTTTTTAACTATGTCTCGACCTATCTCCTCCAGTCTCGGGTTTAATGATTCTTCCCCATCTACCAAAGCTATTTTCTTGAATAAGTCCCATGACTTCTCTTCAGATAAGCCGTGTAGATCATGGACAACTGATTTCGCATCTGTAGCACGCACGACCGATTGCTTGCGCGTGGTGACGAGTATCTTGCTCCCCCATGAACCACCCATTAGCAGGGATTGAAGGTCCAACCATGCCTGGTGATCTTCATTCCACAAGTCGTCCAAAACAAGCAAATATTTATTCCCGTCCAGTACCTTGCGAAGGAGCTGCTGTAACTGGTCTTTTGATTTATTCTCAATGTTTTGCAGATCTCTTATCATATCAGGATCCCCTTGACACTCTTTCTCGGCAGATTTCAGTATTTCTTTGATGATAACATCCACATCAAAAATTTTAGGATCCCCATGACAAACCCACATCTTAGGCTTGAAATGGTCTTTAACCTTGTCATCGTTGTAAACCAGCTGAGCAAGAGCGGTTTTCCCAAGTCCGCCTATACCCACGATCGAAACAACCGAAACTCTCTCTCTAGAGGAGGAATCGAGCAAATGTTCGATGATCGCCTTCTTATCCTCTTCCCTACCAATTATTTCTTCCTCTCGCGCAAAAGAGTGAGTTGTCCTCCTCCTCTCCATCGCAACAGTTGGCCCACTCAGATTCCTCTCTAAATTGAAGACCTTATTATCCTTTTCAATCTCAGCCAGCGTCTTCCTAAGTTCCTGAATCTTACTAGCCACTTTGAGCCGGTGTGTAAGCTGATTCGATTTGGAGAAGAAAAGGCGTACCTCTTTCCAGGTCTTGTTGCCAGAAGCGACCTTTCGCCTCAGATTTTCAGTTGCGACATCGTCGAACAAGTCCTGGACGTCGTACAGCACATCCTTGAGCCTCTTGAGCCAGAGCTTGACCTGGTGGTTGTGCCATTGCTGCTTCTCGGCATCCAAAAGTACAGCTTGGATGGACTGCATAGTCCTCTCAAGGCTTTGAAGCCCGTCCTTGGCACAGCAGAGCAACTGGATCTTCTGAGAAGCGAAGGAGCCTCCAGGTTTCGCCACTTCAGCGGCGAGGCTATTCAGTATGTTGGTGGCAAGGCTGAAGAGAACTGCTTCCGCCATTTCCAGAGGCAAAAAAGCAGGGGCTTAGAAGAGTTTGAGAAGAGGTTGCAGAGCTAATGCTTTTGTTGAGAGACAATGGTTGCGTGGTGCCTCGCGATCAACTTCATGCACGAATGTATAGCAAGGCCAACGGCATCTCCATGATCCTTCATGCTCAGTTAATCGACCAGATGAAATAGCATAACTTGCAACAGAGAAAAAGAATAGCGTGGATCTGTTGTTCCTTTGTGAAAAAGCCCAAAGTGCTTGTACATGGAATTATTCTAATGTGCGGCGCTGAATCCACCCCTCCATTGGCTTCATCCACACCCTTGATGGTTAGAATGAGAGAAATACTAAAATTATGTCTGATCAGGACACTCAGATTCAAGTTCAACAGCTTCCTTAATCCTTAAGCCTCTCTTGGTTCCGACCGAGTTCATGCTTCGGCTCTCTGTCTCTCTCTCTCTCTTGGTCGCTGGAAAAATGTATGGCCGGCCTCGGATGGGTCCCAAGGTCTTTGACTCTGGAAACGGACAAGAGCTTGAACCAGGTATGGCAAAGGCTGCAGCACGCGCCCCGCTCTCTCTAATTGGCCATCTCTCCCGGACTTGGGATTAAGCCGTTAAGAGGGGTGGATTTAACGCGTTCTTAAGACGCTCAAAAAAAAAAAAAAGATAATCAAGTTCGCTAAAAGTTGATCTAAGTCAATGGTTTATGTATGTTTGCGCTTCTGATTCTTCTTTTATTGCAGCCACATTGAATGCCTCCTGCCCTAGGACGCCTTAGAAAACAGGAAGTATGGCAAATCTATGAAACAGTCGTCAAACAGTTGTTGGTTCCATAGGGATTATCATCTTTCAAGAACACAACGCCGTGTTTTTTTATTAACACGACTTGATATCACCATTTCTTGGAAACTTTCAATGCAGGATCGAAGCGATATCAACGCACCTGCTGTTCTGGCTACTTTTCACGGGACCACATCGAGAGGCGACCCCTTGCAAGATCGGTGTAGAAGACTTGCAAGAACGTGGCACGATCTAAGCTGATCATCCCAACCCATCGATAGATCTATCAAACAGTTGGGTCGGGTCATAAATGGTTCGATCCAAATTAGTCCTATAACCCCCTTATGACTCATTTATTGCAATGTAAATTTCTTGATTCAATAGTTAATCAAATCTAGGAAAATTTGTTTTATTATAAAATAATTTAAAAATTATATTGCCAAAACATTGTGGTCAATTTTTATTGTTTAAAATTAAAAATAAAAAATTCTTTTCCATTTCTTTTCATCTAAATCCAACGAGGGTCGCCATCCGATTCTCGCACGTAACAGGCGAGGCTGGTTGACCTTTGTCGCCAAGAAGCTGGGGCCACAAAGCCCACACCAGATTTCAAAAAAAAAAGAATAACAATAGAAGTTTAATTAATGAACATTATAAACAAAAAATCAACAAATGATCTGTTTATTATAATTCACTTAAAATAGTTTTTTTTTGTCGAAACTTAAAATAGTTAGTTAGCTCATTTTTATCAATTTAAAACCCATTAAAGTTGTTAAATAATACATTTACGACGCACTAAGTTTGTTTTTAAAACTTACGGCAGCTGATTTATTACCCACACCATTAAATATAGGTTAATCTATGGGTTCTAGTCTTCTAGACCCATTTTGCCACTCTACCCATCGCCCAGCTGACTCAGCGTCTCTATATTAGCGTCAACACCCCCCCCCCCCAAAAAAAAAACCCATATTCAACCCATTTAATATGAACCCAAAATGTATGTAACCTATGAAGGCCTTAGCGAGCCTCAAGCGCGATGGGATCCAGCCAGTTGTCGCCGACTTCCGATCTCCGGTCACTAACCATCATTAATCTCCACTGGTCGTAGGTCGTCATCGATCACAGGCAACCCTTGTCAGACGTAGAAGGAAAAAAAAATGTTAATATGGTAAACAAATCAGAATCTCTTTTACAAAATTATAAAAAAATTTCCACAATAGTTTAGTAATAATTTTTTGAAAAATATATAAGAAACAATATTTGATAAATTGAGTTTATTATAGAAGTGTCTTAGCAATTGGTCGCTAGATTTGTATTGCATAAAAAAAGGTCAAACTGCCTTCGACCCAACCCGACCCACCCATTTGACAGATCAATCATGGATAGAGATTAATGATTCGTATCATTTTTCGTTGAAATATAGTATTATTATGGGTGGCGTTATTTACGCTCCGAATTTTGCTTCCACACTCCCTATTAGTATATTACAGTGTCTTTCCCGTATTACCCCTAATGTCACTCTTTTTGTTTGATTGTTTCATTTTCTTTTTGTAGGTCCCATGCTCTTCTTTTAGTTTCATGGTGATGTACGGAAAAATATTGGGTGAGGCAGGTGCAGTGCGCCCCACCCAATCAAGAGGGGACAGTTGTCCCCTCTATATTGACAAGAGAGAGTGAGAGGAGAGAGGACAGAGAGTGATTGAAGGGAGAGGGAGGGGACAGATGTCCCCTCTTTATTGGGTGGGGCGCATTGCACCCGCCCCACCCAATATCTTCTCGTGATGCAGAGCTAAAGGAGCCCGTATGAAACTGCACATGCCAGCTTCACAACGTTATATTCTTTCTTTCAAATGATCCAATGTCCTATACTTGATCAAGGTGGTACTTTCCAACTCTGATGCTTAGATATGCACCTTGTGGATTTCTCACTAAAGAAATTTGTGCAAATCCTGCAACCGACTCTTCGGGGAGAACCCCACGAGCTTCGCCGAGAGGATCCCAGCAACGTCACCCTCGACTTCTCCTACGACAAGCTCACCGCGAGATTCCAAAGTATGTCATTCTGATGAACCCGGATGAGAGGTCGTTTGGCAGGAACTCGGACATCTGTCGGATCCC
The DNA here is from genome assembly GCA_021437785.1 of Rhodomyrtus psidioides. Taxonomy (NCBI): domain Eukaryota; kingdom Viridiplantae; phylum Streptophyta; class Magnoliopsida; order Myrtales; family Myrtaceae; genus Rhodomyrtus; species Rhodomyrtus psidioides. The sequence goes on along the minus strand of JAILYB010000027.1, from coordinate 6,823,790 downwards.
GACAAGAAACCTATGCCCGATCCTTCTTCCTCATCATTCTCGCCGCTAAACATGTCAGCTCCAACTTCGCCTTTGGCTTTTGCGGGATCTCCAGAGATGATTGACTCGACCCCCCCTCGCGCCGATGGTAAGCAAGTTCAAGAGCCAAATAGGGCTTCGGCCATGGACCACAATGAAAAGAGGGACAGCGAGGAAAGAAAATAATAGATAAGAATGAAAACAAAGGCATTCACTGTATAGTTTTCTCCTCAAAGACGAAGCTACTATTCTTGACCTGGATAAAAATGTAAATAAAACAATCGAACGCACATTGTCAGCTAACAAGCAAATCAAACGAGAATTTCTTTTTGTCAGAATCAAACGACTCTTTTCTCGGAGGCATTTGGTCAAATAGCTGGACGACAGACATTTTCCGGCAATGTACTTGGAAATCAATGAGGAAATGCACTTGGGTCTTCTACACTTTGGCGGAGAGAGAGAGAGAAGCAACGGCCAAGAGCTGAGTCATTCACGGCTTCTCTACGGAAGCTGCACATGAACCTATCCAAATATATTGTTCAAGGCAAGCAAAACCATGAGAGCCGAAATGCGGAGTGCGCGAGGACTCTCATTACCAACTCCACGGCCCATAGCGACCATCGTCTGACGGATAAGTGCACCGTGAGTGCCATAAATTGTGTAAGGCATTCACTTAGTGTCATAACTTTCAAAACATTCACTTGATTGCAATAACTTTCAAAAATCGTTCATTTGAGTGCTACATCAACTTTTCTGGCGTACACATCAGCTTTTAGACATGCCACGCCAGCTTTTCGGCGTGCCACATCATCTTTCTGGCATGCCATGTCAGCTTTTCGGCGTGCCACGTCAGCTTTTCCGACGTCCACGTCAACGATAGCACTCAAGTGAACGATTTTTGAAAGTTATGGTACTCAAATGAACGCCATATAAAAGTTATGACACTTAAGTGAACGTTTACCTTTACTTAAAACTCTCGGTCGGTCACTCAGCCTCTCTCTCTTCGTCCTCCCTTTTCTCTCTAGGGTTAGCGCCACCACTGCACTTTCTTTCTGAGGGAGGGGGAGAGCCAGCTAGCTCTCTCCCTCCCTCCCCCCATCCTCTCCCCCCAAACCTCTTCCTTTCATCTAGTTTTGTTGTCCCTCTCTCCCACTCCCCCTTCCTTTCATCTGTTTTACTCGGTCAGCTTCGGCAGCCCGCAGAGACAGACGGTTCCTCTTAGGACAACGATTCTTTTGGGTCGATTTTGTGCCGGGAATCTCTCGATCGTTCGACGCTGACTCAGGGGACGAAGTAGTTCGAATGGTCCATTTGTTTCTTACTTCTAGGAAGCAAGACAAGCTGACAAAGGCGCCTCCTTGCATCTCGGTGGGGTTCGATTCTGAAGCTTCCATCTCATCTGTTGAGGAGTACGTCGGCCTCGAGGAGCAGATCTGCAAGCCGAAGCCTCGATTAGGTTGTTTTTCCTTTTCTTTTCGACTATGTTTTCGGAGATTTTGGGTATAAATAATTTTCTGCAGCTGATTAAGCTACTCTTATATCCCGATTTAGATTTAGGTCTAGATCTAGGGATTTTACTCTCCCAATCTGTATTTAGGTATAGATCTGATAGTCCCCTACAAGACTTTGATTTGTGGTCTTTCAACATACTGCTGTTGGTGTTTGTGCTCGACGTTGGTGATGGAGTTGTCACAGTTGGACGTGCATCGCAAGCCGTTGCATTTGGTGTAATGCCCCGGATTTTGGCATCTGTAAAATATTAGAATTTAGATTAAGGAATGCCTATGAATCCTAGTTTATTGCTTGAATTTGAATTCCAAGGAATTTTGGATAGAAAATTGAAAATTTCCCCCAATTGTCAATCGAATTAGGATTCGATCATTAATCAATTTGATTCAGCATCGAAATTTCATGAGCTCGAGCCTTGATTAGGTCGAGCCAACCCTCGAGAAGCCTAAGTTACCCTTGATTGGATGGCCAATTGTCCAATTTACCCTTAAGTGTCAAATTACCAAAATCCCCCTGTCAAGATTGGAATAACTAAAATGCCACAGTGTTTCATAAACAAAAGACAAAGGCAATAAGTGAGAGTGGACCCCACCTTATCTCTCTCCTCCCCTAGTCAAAGTCGGCCAAATCCCTTTTGACCAAGAACAACCTACTATCTGTCTCTTTTTCTACCCTCTCTTGCCCACCCTCTTGGTTCTATCTCTCTATCTCACTCGTTTTTTGCCCGACCAAAGCAACCACAGCTCAGCCACCACCACCTTCGACCATCCACCACCTCCTTAGGGTCCCGTTGGCCGCCAAAGCACTGCCATTGCCTCCCAAAGTAGCCAAAAAATCGGCTGGAAGCCAGCTCGGAGTCCCTGCCCTGTTTTCAGGCCGGGACTACTACAACGGCTGTTGCAAGCTTCCGCGGCTCATCAGCCGCCATCACCGCCTCCCACTATTACCACACCATCCCCACGAAACCCTCCGACGCCCCTCCACCACCTGCAACCATAGAACCGCCTATTGACACTTAATTTTTAATCATATTTTATTTTGATTTTATTTCTAAAATTAATTAAAAATAGCATAAAAATTCATAAAATTACAAAATTAACTTTGAAAGCCTTGGCCTAACCTTGGAAACCAATTTTGAACAAAGAAATATTTTTCAAATTTTTTAATATTTTTTGGATTTATTTAAATATAAAAATACCTAAAAATCAGAAAAGTACCATTCGTGGTCAAAAAATTACACAAAAATAGTCAATAATTTTATTTTAATTCCCTCTTCAAGTTGGTTAGTATAAATCCCGAAAATTCGACTCGGATCACTATGTTCCTTCATAAACATAAACCCGAATCGAGCACTAAAATTGCTTTTTGTGTCTTTAATTTTCAATTTTTGCTTTCAACAAGCCATGACATTGGTATCAAGAACCTTAAAGTGAAATTGTGTTGATTCACCCACCAATTTGATTAATTTTAACCAAAAGGGCTTAATCGCGTAATTTTCTTTCAATTTAGTCTCCGGTTTCACGAATCTCAAAATTAAATTCTCTCTAGGGACACCCATAAAAATTAAACACTTCTACCCTATAGTTTTCGTCATGCCGGATCCTTTGGTGGCCTCAATTTGGACTGATTTGATCGTTTGAACCTTTGATTAAGCAAAAATCATTTTCGGACCAGAGGCACAATTTGGGGTTTTCACTAAATTACAATTCAATTGTTCACAAAAATACCCGTTTTAGATAGAAAACATGTTGAGGAGTCCGATTTTGACATCAATTTCCTAAAAAAGGTCAATTAGAGGCTCAATTGGGCGAAAATTAGGTACCAGATAGGTCAGACCTGACCCGACCAAACCGGGCCTGCAACAAAGAGACAGAACTTGTCATTTTTCACGTACAAGGAGCAAAAAACAGGAGCATGGCAGTGACAAGGATGCAGGGAGGGATCGTGCGACAACATCACAGAGGCCAGACCTCTTTTAGCAGGTGGATGGAGTGCGTGATCGTCCTCGATCCCGAACAGCTTGGGCTCCGGGGGCATAAGGGTCGGCCGGAGAGAGAAAAGAAGGGGGGGCCTTAGTTTTTTCAAAAATTTAGAGAGAAGAGAGATCCGAGAGAGAGAGCGAGTGGTCCGACGTCCTTCGAGTGTTCTCCATGCTTCAGGGTACCCGAAGCACCATCGCCGAAGCTTCCACAGTCGCCGGCGACCCTCGGACAAGTCGGTATTCCCACTGAACTTTTATTCCCTTGTCGCATGCCACCTGTTTGATAAAATGTCTACATGAACGTCTCGATTTGTGGTTTCCGGTCGTGTCATTCCCGGCGTCATTTCGTGCGAAGCTGTCCTTAAGACCTCTCTAGAACCGACTCTAAGCTCCTCTTGACCTTTTATTTTATATCAAAACGCGACAAAAACCTGACTCAGAGCTTCACCGGCCTCGGCTCGAACCGACAGCTCAACGGAGGGGTCCGAGCGATCGTCGACCCCTAAGGGAGCTCAGGTAAGTCTCTAAACCTTCATTGGGTGCCACTTGAACGTTTGAAATCGAGTTTCAGACATAAAATTTTTTCTGCAAAAATCCTCGACGGAACCGGTTCAGTAGCCGTCTATTTGGGGTTTTCCCGGCGTGTTTCTTGCCATAAAGTGACGGTATGTTAATGTGGGATGTCTAGGGAGTCGAATGGTACAAAAATGAGTGAAAAATCTTAAGTTTCGGCCTCGGTTCGGGCGTTTTCCGGCGGCCTCGCCGGAATAATGATTGTTCCGGCGAGGCGCCGGTCGTCTTCTCTGGTGGGGTGGTCCGGTCAATGAGTCAAAGGGCTGACATGGCCTACCACATAGAGCCGATGATGCAACCCTTGCGAGTCAAAGACCATGAGGAGTTTGTCTGGGAGAAAAGCAACAAGCAGTGTTTGATACGTCAAGTCATACTTGACTAATCCTCCTATATTAGTTCCGCCAAAAGCTGACAGGCCGTTAAAATTGTACTTATCAACTACCGATATAATTATCGAGAGTATGTTTGCACAAGAAAATAAGAATGGAAAAGAACAAGCGATTTATTATTTAAGCAGAACATTGACTGATGTTGAAAAAAGATATACCGCGATAGAAAAATTATGTCTATCTTTGTACTTCTCTTGTATGAAGTTAAGGCATTATTCGTTGCCAACTACAGTACATGTACTCGATAAAACCAACATGATAAAATACATGTTATCAAGGCCTGTTATAAAAGGACGTATAGCCAAGTGGGCATTCATCTTATCCGAATTTGACCTGGTGTACCCATGAAAGCAATCAAAAGACAAGCCGTTGCTGATTTTATCAATCGGTATCCAGATTTACCAATCGAAGATAATGAAAAGAGTCTTAGCCATGCTGTTCCATGGATCATGCACTTTGACGGGTCTCCCACCAACAAGATAGCTGGAGTAGGAATTGTGCTTATTTCGCCTTCATGAATGCATACAAGGTCTGTGTATAAATTTGATTTTGAGTGCTCCAACAGCCAAGCTAGGTATGAAGCCCTGATAATATGTCTATGAATATTGATTAAGCTGAAAGTTTAGTTTGTCAAGATATTGGGCGACTCGCAATTGGTGGTCAAGCAATTGAAGGGAGAGTATCAGTGTTCAAATGAAAATTTGATCAGCTATTACTATTTAGCCAAGCAACAATTGGGTCAATTCATAGACTATGATATTGACCATATGGAGAGAAAAATGAATTACGAAGCCAACGAGTTGGCGCAAATGGCTTCTGAATACATGATATCAAAAGAGTTAGTCGACATGGTGACCACCATTACACTATCGGTACCTTCCATAGAGTAAAGAGAGATGTCGATAGCACTCAGTGAGATGGTTAAGGCGAAAGATTGCGGAAAACCCATCGTGGAATATTTGAAAAAGCCTGGTTCCAAGGATCGAAGGCTAAAAGCACAAGGCAAAAATACGTGGTGATAAGAGATGAGCTCTATCGGAAATCATCAGATTGACTATTACTGCGATGCATTGACAACGACGATGCAAAATCGGTCATGGCGGAAACACATGAATATTATGCAATACAGTCTTACATCAGATTGACTATTATGCGGAGCGCATCAAGCTGGAATCAAAATGAGATGGCTATTGAAAAGGCATGGATACTTTTGGCCTACTATGATGTAAGACTGTATTGATTACGCCAAAGCATGCCATTTATGTCAAAAGCATGGTCCATTGCAACATGTTTCGGCCACGGAACTTCATTTTATCATAAAGTCATGGCCATTTAGAGGTTGGGCAATGGATATAGTTGGTAAGATCTATCCTCCCTCATCTCGTAAGCATAGTTTTATTCTCCTGGCAACGGACTATTTTACAAAATGGGTAGAAGCAGTCCCATACAAGAGCATAACCCAAAGCACAATGATCAAGTTCTTGGAAGAGAATTTCATTCACCGGTTTGGCTTGCCTAAGTCAATTATCGCAGATCAAGGGACAGTTTTCACTGGAAGCGAGGTCATGAAGTTTACCCAATCAAGAGGAATTAAGATGATGCATTCTACACCATATTACCCACAAGCAAATAGGCAGGCTGAAACTACCAACAAAGTGGTGATTGGCTTAATTAGTAAACACTTGGAAGAAAATCCAAGAGAATGAGATGCATTATTATCAACAGTCTTGTGGGCATATAGAACTTTGCGAAGATCAAGCACCGGGGTTAGTCCTTATATGCTTACGTATGGACAAGAAGCAGTATTGCCAATAGAGATAACTGTGCAGTCAATGAGGGTGCAATCGCAAAACGAGATGTCGCTAGAAGATTACAAAGATTGGATGCACATCAGTCTGGATGACTTGGATGAGGTTCGGGCGGCGGCTTTGGATCAGCTGATTATGCAAAAGAAGAGAGTGGCTAGATCTTTTAACAAGAGAGTCAAAGTGAAACAGTTCGCCACAGGTGACTTAGTGTGGAAAGCGATCCTGCCGTTGAATCAGCAAGACATGCAATTCGGAAAGTGGTCATCCAATTGGGAAGGACCCTATCTAGTTACTGAATCACTTAGAGGAAATGCATACAGGTTGATGGACATTGAAAGAAAAGAATTGTCTCGTGCTATCAATGGGAGATTCTTAAAGAAATAATATCCATCGGTCTAGGAAACGCAAGGGGAGTAAGTACACTCATCAAAATTGAAAATACATTCTGAGCTTAGTAACAAAAGCCTGCAAGTCTTTAGCAAGCTTGCCATTTTGGGCTACAAAATTAGAATGTAATGCAAGGTCGCAATGGAGTTCAGATTGTTGCCCTTTTAGGTGCTCTAGACGATGTGTGTGGAATTGAACGGCTTCAAATTTCTCCCAAGCCTCACGAAGCAGTTGTTGGTACTCACTCGAAGAAGTCTCAACCATCAGTTTGAGACGAGAAATCTCTTCTCTAAGAACCCTCCATTCTGCACGACGGTGACGAGAAAGGAAATCAAGAAGACGACGTGCCATTTCAGAGTCTTCCCTGGCTCGGATATAGGAAATCCTGGCTAGAGCAAAATCTGCTTCGAAATTACGTAATCAAGAAGTTTGCTCAACAACCTGAAGTTTAAGGGCCTCGACTTCCACAATTAGAGGTTCAACGCTCCAAATCTCCTTCACATTGTGTTCAAATTCATCAAAGCTTGCTGGGAATAGAGAGCACAGCTCCCATACTAAGTCTAAGAAGCCGAAATCTGCAAACAAGAACATTTTAGATCTAAAGATGTCTGTCAAATGTCGCGACCCCCCCTCGCGGGGGTAGCGGGCTAATGGGCCGCCCGATCGCTGGCTTGATTGGACGCGGGCCTCTCCCAAGGTCCATTACCCAAATCGCAACTGCTGGATATACGTGGTCGACCTTCAGTGTGGTCTAGTGACATGTGATAAGTGTACATGCCAAGGAGTCACCACCAATCGTTTCGTGGAGGGTACGATCGGAAACCCTATCGCATAGTTGGGAGTAGTCTAGTCGATTCTGCGGAAACCAGAGAAGTGGGTTCGGGGACTTAGTTACGCCAACTGTCAGAGTTGACGCCCTTTCGGTACCTAAGTTAAATGGTTTATCTGATCCTAGGATTTCATACGGACGAGTGTGGTACAGATCCTAAATCTAGGAGTTCACGCAGATGGGAATTACTACCCTATCACTCACAATCAATAGAAATAAGTGCGCAAATCAAGGATCCAGTACATGCGGATAAAACACATGAAAGCAGCATGGCATCCCTAATGAGGCCCTATTAGCCTAGAGAAATATCAATCAAGGATTGAGAGTAATTTGGACATGATTCGCCCATGAGGGGCAGAATCGTGATTTTGAATAATTCGGGGAAAGTTTACCCTTGAAAGGGTAAATCTGTCATTTTAGATGAATGGGGAAGTGAAAGGACAGGGAAAATAGGATTGGCTATCAATCCAATCCATTTCCTATTTTTAGGGAATTTCTAGGATTTTTCTGGAATTTAAAAGCGATTTTACCCTCGGAAGGGTAAAATCGTCATTTTGGACAAAGATGAGAACTGAAAATCCTAAATATTAGGACTGGTCGTCCACCTGACCCGAACCCTAACTTCAAGCAATTTTCAGAGCTCGATTGAGACAAGAAAGATGATTTTCCCATTGAGGGGGTAAAATCGTCATTTTGAGGAAAGGGGCGGGACTCGAAAACCCAAACCTAAGAATTGGTCGCCTACTCGACCCTAATTCTTACTTTGGCATCATCGATTTTATCATATGCACACAGCAAGGGCGACTTACCCTTACAGGGTAATGTCGTCAAGTCTCGGAAGATCGGATAAGAAAACCCAAAAATAGGGTTGACCAGTTGTCTGTGGTCAACCCTCGATTTTTGGGAGTTTCAAGAATACCTAGGATTTTTCACAATTTTTCTACAATTTTTTTGGAATTTTCTAAGATTTTTCTGATTTTTTTTTAAAATCATTTTTTTGATTTTTTATTAAAAAAAGTGTTATTCGGGCCGGGTTGACCCGACCCACTTGGGTCGGAACCCGGCCCGGACCCGGACTCGCGAAACCAAACACGCCAAAACGACGCCGTTTCCCATTTTTTATTTTTTCTAATTATTCGGCTTTGATCTAACGGTCTCTAATGGACCACGTGGCTAATCCACGATCTTTGGATTGACTTACCAAATCCTATGGTTCAGATTGATTGAAGACTTGACCAGGGCCGCCCGATCTAATTACTTAAACCTACGGCCGTGATTAGAACATGGGACTTGATCTGGACCGTCCATTCTCATTAACCTAAAACGACGTCGCCTGACCATTCACCTGAACGGCGCCGTTTCTGTTATGATTGATTTTTCGATTAAAACTTTTTTGGGATAATCCTAATTTCTAATCGAACGGCCACCATTTATTAGACTCGATTAATCTGAGCCGTTGGATCTACCTATTCGAATAACAAACCCCCCAACGGCCTGCTGACTAATCATACACGTGGACCAATGGCCGAGCGCCAACTAGGAGTTTGACCCGCTGACCATGACACGTCATCTTCGTCTTCAACCTCCCGACTCTGAGGGAGCGAACGGCTATGCTTCTCCGGCGAAGATCCGACGGTGGATCCTTGATGAAATCGCACGAGACCAACATCAATCGACTCGAAATCACCTCTAGTCTAACATATCTAAGAACCGAAGCATATAATTCGCGGAATCAGGAGTATCAAGCAGAACGCCGAGTACGGCCATGGTAGTTCGATTACTTGATTAACATAAAATCATTGCAATTCCATCCCAGGATAGCATTAATGGATGCTCAGGAGACTTACCTCGAGCTCCGATTGAGCTCGCTCGGCCCAGATTTGGCTGGGCAAGTATGAACAGTACTCGGCAATGGAGGCCGGGATTGGGAGACTCAATTCAGGGCGTTTAAGCAAGGTCGATGCAAAAAAGATATGCGAAGATGGTCAGTGATATCCAAGGAGCGAAACGCACACACTAAATGCAAGAATCATTGCCAGAAATGAAGTTCGCCATTGAAGCTCAGTGTAGAATTCGAAGCTCTGGCTCACCTGTTTTCGTGGGTTTCACGTGCACGGCTGACGGCGATCGACTCAGGGGACTCTGGACGACCTCTCGACGACCTCGTGGAGCTTTGGTTTTGCCTCGGAAGGCCCAACCGGTGCTCTGCAATTTGAGCTCCAACCTTCGACCACCGCGAGGGAAGGTGAGCTCTTTCTCTCTCTTTCTTTCTCTCTCTCGATTCAGTTCTCTCTTCTCCAACTGAATCTTTCAACCTCTTGCTTCACGAAGGTCTGTTGGCATATATATCTGTTTTAGATTTTGGCACGGAGCGGGAGGGACTAACTGACTTGAATCGCACGTGTAGCCACGTGATTTCAGGTCCAAACGGCGTCGGGGAGACTGGGTAATTTGCCGAGGTTCATTCGGTTTCGCGGCGAGCCTCCTTTCTCACGAATTTGACACACATTTAACATATTTTTGCCAAATGTTGACTTTCGCAGGTCTGTTGCTTGACTCGCCGATTGTTCCTTCCTCTGGCGACCATTGGCCGTGATCTTGGTGTCGATCGACGGGGGAAGCTAAGAGGAATAAAATGCCCACCGTTCCCCTTTCAATTGGTCGCGAATTGACCTTCAATTTGGCCTTTAAAATTCGGTCTGTTACTGTTCATTCGCACGAGTGTTTTGAGGAAGACGATGACACTGTAGCAAACCGGTTCGACCGGTCCGACCGGCGGTCTGACCGGTCAGAACCGGTTCCGACTTACCATTTTCCAAATTAAACCCAAATTAATGGGAAAATTTTGCAATTGAACCTCAAAATCGAATCTAGAGCATGAATTCTATCAGAAAATGTAATTTTGCCCAAAAGTTTACATCAATTTCAATAAAAACCCTAAATTTCCTTTTAATTGCAAATTGGGGAATTATGCAATTGAAGGTTCAAATGATCAAATTGGGTCAAATTACCTGTGCCAATCGATTCAAAATGGTGAAACCCATTGGACAGTATGTTTAATTTGCAATGATAGCCCTTGAATTGAAAGTAATTTCAATTATGCTCAATTTCAAGGACTAAAAATGCAATTTTATTATGCAATTTTGCCAAATTCGTGCAATTGAGCAATTTGTACAAACAATTGGGCTAAATTTCAATAAGGGACAGTTAGAATGGATGTCAAGTTCTTAGAAAATGCCAAAATTACAAATTAAAAGACTCAATTGATATTTTTTTTCTCAAATTCAATAGTATGGGTTACAAAGGAACATCCATAATTGAATCTGATTTTGAATTTTTTGTGAGGTAAAAAATACAAGGGATTAAAAAGAAAAATATTGGCTATTTTTCCATATTTTTGTGACCTCAAATGCTATTTTTCTTGATTTGTTTGAGTATTTTCCTATTTTCTAAAAATACTAAAAAATATAAAAAATATGAAAAATTATTTTTTGGTCAAAAATGATTCATTGGGCTTGGCCAAGGCCACCAAATTTGATTTTGTAATTTTTTGACTTTTTATGAATTTTTTGTGATTTTTCAAAAATAAAACTGAAAAAAACTTGGTCAAAAATCAGGTGTCAACATCAAATCAACAACTTCCAATCTGCTTTTCTGGTGCAATAATAAAGCTTGATGCCCCTGCATCAGCAGTTCGTGAAGTCGTTTCCACAGATGTCGATCATCCATGGGTAACCGGCTAAATGAAGATGTCCATACAAAACAAGTGATATCTGTTACATCTCAAGCTTAAGAAAAGTCAGAGGTTTAGAGGATCTACCTTCGTGATCCCCTAGATATCCCCTTGGTCGTGGCCAAAGAGGCAATTGAGAGGAAGAACCATATGAAGACATGACGGCTTGGGTTGTGTTTTCGAAAGGGTCGTTTGTGCCAGAAGGCTAGTTATCATGGATTAGATATACAATTTCAGTTATCAACAGCAGTATGTCCGAATATCCCGGATGGAATTGAGAAACATGGTGCGTGCAAAGTGGGCAGTTGCTTCCTTGAAGATTTACTATGATTCTGGACGTGGAAAAGTTGAAATCCCGAGCAAGTTATCATACTGATGTTGTTCCAAGAATTCCTACTTAATGACGATTTTTATGATGAAATGATTAGTGGGATGTTATGGTCATCAACTACTGGTAGACATGAGATATTCAGAATCGGTAACTTGGAGCATCAGGAAATCGAAGAATCGGTAAGTTGAAACATCGGGAAATCACAGAACTAGAAAACACATCAAGTTTCTCTTTAAGTCATGCCCAAGTCAAAAGAAAATCAGAAAAGGCAGGTGGTCAGATAACAGACTGAAGAACAAAAGAAGTTCATTCATCTACCTAAAAAGGGGAAGGATTCCATACACCCATATTTTTCTCCTTTCTCCCCTCTTCTTTCCTCGTTCCCATTTCCCACTCTCTTTTTATTTCCTTCTCTTTGCTAGGCTACTAGCCTCTCTTACTTTTCCCCATCAAACATGTGGAAAATCCCTCTAACCCTACTCTTGCTTGAGATGCTCCGTGAAACGAATAGAAAATAACGAAGGCGGTCTTCCAGCATCTTGTTTTCTTCCTCTGCATGATCCTTGGCCTTAGCCAGTTCATCCATAGAAGCCTCAAGGCGGTTCTGTTGTTTCTCCAAGGTTTGGAGGCACTCTATCTAGTCTTGGATATGATCATTGAGGGCATCCAACGCAGCCTTCAAAGCTTCAGCGTTGCCCTGAACAGAAGCCATAGAGCGAGCCTCATGGGCCTCGACTAACTCATGTTCTCGCCTTTTGACAGCCTTGGAAGACTTCTTCAGATTTCCCCGGCTTGCTCCTAGTCGATTAGAGACAACATCTTTGAGTCGGAGAACACCACAGTAAGAGGCCATGATTGATTCTCGAGCGTCACAGATCTCTTTGTACGCTACCTCACCATTTTCGATTTCTTCGATCTTACACCACAATTCGTGCTCGACAAGGTTACATCGGGTGATCTCCATCAGATTCTCCTAAAACTTGTTCACCCCGTGATCAAAGATAGGTACAAACTCATCATAAGTTGTTCGAAATGGGTGATCAGCAGGAAGATGCTGAGGAGCAGCTTGCTTCATAAGGAAGTTCAGTTTCTCGAGCATCTCAGGGCACATAACCCATTTGGCATAGGTGCGGCTAAGAAAAGAAATAATATCCTCCCACAGAGAAATGAACTCAAAGCTAAAGGGAGAATGTGAGGAAGCAGAAGAAGACGCAGACGAATGTGCAGGCTTCATGATAGTAGAGAGAGTAATGGCTGGTGTTTTGGTTTCGTGAAGATCTGGATGAAGATTTCCCCTAGAAGAACCATGCTATTTATAGAAGTTCAAGCGACATATCTCTCAAGGTGTGAAGTATCCGTCCATGACCTTCCGACTACCAAGGTAGTGATGTTAGTGGGGGAGTGCATAATTTCGAGACAATTAAGCACGTCGTGGAAAAGTGGATGCGTACAGTTAATCCCCAGAGAACAATGATCTCTAGACCGTTTATTGTTGCCCACGAAGCGTCGCAACCATCCGATTCAGAGATAAACCCGAGATGGCGTCTTACATTAAATGCTCCACAGGAAGAGGTGATCTTTTGAAATCATATCATGACTAATCGAGTCGATTTGATGGCAGAGATTGAAGGATATCGGTCGGGAACAAACCAGAATAAAGATGATAAAATCAAACGTGAATAGGAGACGAGTGACAGTGAATCATGTCGCAGTTTCCGTAAGAAGATGTTCAAATTCTGTTGCTACACCATGAATGATCTAAAAGACAAGTTCAAAAGAACCGAATCAAGATTTTGCAGGACATGTGTTCATATATCAACCCAACGTGAAAAGGCGAAGAGGCAAAGCACGCGAAACAAGGCGACAAGACGGTGGCCAAATTGAAAAGTAAGTCAACTTTCGTCATCAGCATTTAAAAGAATTAAAAGTTCTCTTAATTCTTTTAAAAAGGGGCATCTGTTGATACCCAAATTTAGCACAACTCCCGAGCGAGCCTGGAGACTATCGTTACTTTGTTAGGGAAGTGGAAGAGCCAAGTAAACTTCTCGAAGAATCAGTAAACTACAGGACGTTAAGGCTCCAAGATTTGGGAAGTGAGCAACATAGCGAAAAGTTACTGACCGGTCGGTAACTCGGAACGGATCGGAAACTCAAAAACGGCTTGGTAAACTTAACGAGCAATACGGAGAGTTAATGACAAAGATCGCGAACGTGGAAGAAGTTACGAAACCGCTAAAGAAGCCACGATAATGGGAGGTTACAACAGAAGATCAAGATAGTGGGCACGATCAGATCATAGGCACAGAAGTTACTGGAAAAGATTCAAAAATCAAACCCGCAAGACGGTTCGTAACCAACCCCTGGCGGACATGATGGTGAAGGACATGCGCAAGAAAGAAGACATCAAGGGCACCAAGATTCAAGATTTCAAAATAGCAAAAATAACCAACTGAGCAGTTATCTTCCAAGTTCTTTACGTTTCCAATACCTTTACGTTTCCAGCAATTGTACCTTTATCTTTGACCGATGCCGTTTATATTCCTGTACTTTACATGCTTTCCTAGGAGTATTGTAACTTAGCTTGAACCCCATTGATCTCAATACAACTTTCCGTTCCATTTTCGATCCATACACAATCCAACATCATCCATCCCCACGCGCTCACCGTACTTCTTTGAGGATTGAGTTACAGAACCTATCTTAATAAAAACCGAAGAACGAATTTCGGTGAAAGGTTTTCCTTGTTGCGAAAACAAGCGAACAAGGCTCGAAAACTCCATATACCTATATTATGATTTCTTAAATATTGCAATTTAATGTATAATTAAACTTACACGATGAGGTCCAGATTTACCTTAAATGAAATCCTATGTGAACTCTAGCGGGAACTAATCGACGTGAATATTTATTTTGTTAAAAAAATTGCATGTTATTTCCATGGTGAAAATTGATATGGACAACAGCAATATAACAAATATAGTCTTGACCCGTGCAACGTAATGACAACTTGCTATTACTAGAGAAAGAAAGAGACTTCTTAGAATAATGGATCGGTGGAGTCAACCCAGTCAACGCTTCAAAAGCAATCGATCGATGGAGGCTCAAGAAAGGCAAAGATTGTCCTCCAGAGAGCAACGGAACCAGAAGTGAGTTTGAGGTTTTTTTTTTTGGTCGAAAAAAACAAGCATATTAATATAACTCATAGTAAAGAGTTTTTACAAACTAGGTCCGTCAGAGGGGCATCAACACAAAGTAAATTCCAAACGGGCTGGGGAGGCGCGGAGGCCCATTGATCTGAAAGTTGGTGGGCTCGGTGCATCTTGGCCACACAATCTGCCACATAATTAGAGGTTCTTTTGCAATGGACGACAAATATGTTGGTAGAACTAAAAAGACTTTGGCAAGCATGCAAAACTAGGGGGATTGCTTCCCAGCTGGCTTCCACATCTTCTTTTATCGCACGAACTAAAACCTGTGAATCAGACTCCACTTGAATAGAGACATGTTTCTCTCTTACTTCTCTCCTTGCATCCAGAAACTTCAAACCCGCGATTAGGGCATGGAACTCAGCCAACAGAGGGGGGCACAATGGGATCTTCTCAGCAAATCCATCCACCAAGGCGCCAGTCGAGTCGCGAAGTACTCCTGCAATCGCTCCTTCGCGATCTGTAGCCCCACCAGTGGAAGCATCGACGTTGAGTTTTAGATCTGGAGGTTTTAGAGGCACCTACACGGTAGGTGAATCTTCGTCTGTTCTCTCAAGGCTCTAATTCTTGCCGTTCCACCTTCTATGAGTCGCAAGCGCTGATTCCGCTTCTTCAATTAAGGATTCCGCACATGGCTTTGACCCCCCCTAAATACCAATTTTCTTGCTTTCCAGATTTCCCAGAGAGTTACGGCAATCAAATCAAAAGAGGAAGCACAGGTTGGGTCACAAATAATAAACTACAGCCAGGTATCCATGTGTGCTGTCTGAGGAATTCGGGTGCTCATTCTCAGCCTTCTCAAGATAGTTTCAGTCCATGGACAGAAGAGGAAGAGGTGTTCTACTGTTTCTGCTTGTCTACTGCATAGAGGGCATAGAGGGTCGTTGATTATTTTTTGCTGACATAGGTTATCCCTTGTAGACAGAGCATTGTGTGCAATATTCCATAAAAAAATCCTCACTTTAGGAGGGACATTTACCTTCCAAATTCCATTCCACAGACTTCTTGATGGTTGGACTGAAGTAGAAACCTGATTCGAGTGTTGATTCGTATCTTTTTCTCTCAGAGAGTTGTAGGCACTCTTCACTGTGAAGTCCCCTCTCGCTGTTTTAGTCCATTTCAACTTATCTTCCTGAAGAGTGGGGCTAAAAGGGATGGCTAAAATCTCCAATGCTATGTCTATGTCCAATAGGGTGTTAACTCTTTCAACATCCCAAGCAACTTCCTCCTTTATAATCAATTCTGAAACTGTCAAGGGATCCGATATGTTTGTTGGGCCCCCAATGATTCCTCTTCTAAGCCAGCAGTCTTCCCGAATATTTACCACCTCCCCTATTCCGATAGACCATCGCACCGAATCCGCTATGATATCTCTACCTTGGAGTATGCTAATCCAACCCCAGGAAGGTCTCAACCCTTTCTTAGCCTGTAGGAAGTTGCAGTGTGGGAAATACATACCTTTCATGACTCTGCACCAAAGGCTGTTTGGGTTCTAGGCTAATCTCCAAGCTTGTCTTCCCAACAAGGCTTGATTAAAACTTTCCATACCTCTGAATCCCAAGCCACCATTATCCTTCCTTGATTTCAGGAGTTCCCATTTGCGCCAATGAATACCCGTCTTCTTCTCACTATTTTTCCACCAAAAGTGAGCTATTTTCCTTTCAATCGAAGTGCATATTGACTTTGGTATTTTAAAAATCGACATAGCATACTGGGGAAGAGCCTGGACAACTGCTTTAATAAGGGTCTATTTTCCAGCCTTTGAGAATAAGTTTTCCTTCCAACCATCCAGTTTCGTATCCACTCGTGTATTGATCCATGAGAACATCTATTTTTTTGTGTCACCCCAGTCAGAGGGTAAACCCAAATATTTCCATGTTTTCCTCATAACTGGGACTCTTAGAACATTGGCTAGGCTTTCCTGGAGCTGCATTGGACACTTTGGACCCATGAACAGGCCAGATTTATTTAGGTTAATCTCTTGACCGGATGCGTAGCAATACTGGTTTAGAAGCATCGCCAGATTCTGACATTCAACTAACCTTCCTTTCAAGAAGAAAATTGAGTCATCCGCAAATAATAGATGAGAAAGACGAAGGCTAGAACTGTTCAATTTGATACCCTTAATAGTCCCCTCACTGACTGCCTTCTTCATCAACATAGACAAAGAGTTATCCATAAGAATAAATAGGTAAGGAGAGATAGGATCACCTTGTCTTAATTCTCTCGACGGTTTGAAGTATGGCAGAGGTTCACCATTGAATTTCACACTCAAAGTAGCCGAGTTGACACATTTCATAACTCTATTTACCCAAAAGTCACAGAATCCCATCTTGATCAAGCAAGCTTCTAAAAAGTCCCATTCCACTCGATCATATGCCTTCTTCATATTGAGTTTCAGAATAGCTCGAAACCTCTTCTTCCTCTTTTTAATTCTCACTTGATGTAAAATTTTCTGAACGACCAGAATGTTGTCTTGGATTTGTCTTCCTTCGACGAAAGCACTATGTTCCTCCACGATTAACAAGGGCAACCAACATTTTAGCCTGTTTGCAAGGATTTTTGATATAATTTGTAACCAAAGTTACACAGGCTAATTGGTCTAAACTGGTCTAGCCACTCGGGGTTCTTCACTTTTGGAATAAGAGTTAGTAGAGTTTTGTTCAACTCTGGGTTCATACTCCCCGTATCAAAAAAATCCTTGACATCTTCAAAGATCCCAGCCTTGATGTGCTCCCGGTTTTGCAGATAAAATAAACCATTCAACCCATCCGGACCTGGGGCTTTTTCTGATCCCATATTGAAAACCACATCACTGATCTCTTCCAAAGTGACTTCAGCTGATAGCGTTGCATTCATATCCTCACTCACAAGTTCTGGACATTGTGCCAGGACAGGCTCAAAGCACCTAGGACCCGCTGAGGTATACAAGTCAGCAAAGAAATTCGTTGTCATCTTCTTAAGACAAGTTGGGTTTCTGATGCATATCTCCTCCCCTATCATCTTAAGCATCGAAATTCTATTTCTTTGCCTCCTTTGTATGGTTGTCGCATGAAAGAACTTCGTGTTTTTGTCCCCCCATCTTAGCCAATTCACTCTTGACCTCAAACCCCAGAACATTTCCTCCATTCGCCAATATTTTTCAATTTGATCAGTTAGCTCCCTCTGGATACTTCTTTCTTCAGGTGAGTTTCTGCCATTGGTAATCATTTGGACTTCCATTTGCAGTTTTTGAATTTGAACTCTACAGTTAGGGAACTCCTTTTTACTCCATTTCTCTAGAGCATCCGAAACAGATTTTAGTTTTTCCACCATATCAGCCCCTTCCCTCTCAGATTCTTCCCATCTTTCTTTAACAATGCGGCTGCAATCCTTACTCTCAGTCCAGAAAGATTTAAATTTGAATGATTTCTTCCTTTTCACCTTGGCGTAATCAAGGTTAGTTGGATAGGGCTATGATCAGACCCTATCGTGGGTAAAGCAAACGCCTCGGCTGACGGGAAGGCCACCCTCCAAGCAAAGTTACACATAGCTCTATCCAGTCTCTTTTTCACAAGAGCGCCTTCCTCTCTTTTATTAGACCAGGTAAAAGCACACCCCTTACTCTCGATATCCATCATAGAACATTCCTCAAGTAATGCTCTGAAAGACTGCATTATCTGATTCTCAGCTTCTCTTCTCCCCACTTTCTCCCAACTATACAGGATTTCATTAAAGTCTCCAATCCAAACCCATGGTAGATCCAGCTCCGAGTGCATTTGTTTCAATTGCTCCCATAAACGGAGCCTTTCCTGGTAGGTGGCAGGCGCATAGCAGCAGGTTAGTCTAAAGGGACAACTCTGGTCCGGATATGAATATTTCAGATCAAAGAAGTCATTTGTGGCCGAGAGAATTTCTACATTCACATTATCATTCCAAAATAAAAGCCAATCCACCACCCAAACCCCTTGGGTTTACAATATGCTGATACTGATACTTTAACCTCTTCCTAACCCCGAGAACAACTCTTTCTTGGTTCTTTATCTCACAAAGAAAAATTAACTTGGGCCTTTCTTGAGCCGAAATGGCTCTGAGAGCTCGAACTGTCAGAGGTGTGCCCAACCCCTGACAGTTCCAAGCAAGAATACTCATTTTTCACCCGGTGGCTTATTTGGGCAAGCCACCAATGCCCGTATGTTAAGTTCATTAGGAGACTCAACAGGTGTGTCAAGTAGAAACGACTCATCCAGGAGCATATTATGCATCTCCTTGTCATCAGTACATTGTAACATTCTTCCTTTTTTTGCCACTCTGCTAGCTGATTGTTTCTGACCTCTCTTTTGACTGTTGCAACCATGAAATGAAGGGAGTTCTAGAAGGAGGTGTCTCGCACCTTCTGTTCCAGCAGAATCTTTTTCCTGATTTTCTAATAAGGTATGATACTCTAACTCGCACACCTTCCTCTTCGCTCTTTCCTCACTGGATAAAACCCTCTTTACAGTGGTACCGATTATACCATAAGTGCTGTTAGCCATTGTAGAAGACTCTGGAGTCTCTAGAATCGCCTCCTCCTCCTCATCTTCGAAATTTTTTGTCTCATAAAAGGACTTCCAGTAGGGGCTGTGAGAATTCATCTCTGTTTTCAACCACGTCCCATAAAATATATTCTCATTATTCGCAAAGCATTCTTCCTCATAGGGAATGTCAGCACAATTTTGGGCATAATGTCCAATTTTCCCACATGAGAAGCAGAAAATAGGTAATCTTTCATACCGAAAATCAACCCAAAGCTCTTTCCCTTTATAACTATAAATCAGCCCCGGTTCTAATGGCTTTAGCAAGTTTAGAACAACTCTTGCCCTGCAGACTGCTATTGCTGCATAACCTCTTACTTCGATCTTGACCTCCAGAACTTTCCCGACCTGCTCCACTATACTACTCATTACCTCAACTTTTCTTCCCTCTACAGGTAATCCCACAAGATGGATCCAGAATGCACATGAATCGAAAGGGTAACACTGAGGCACAAAACTAGGTTCCCATGATTTAAGAACCAGTAGGTGTCGGGGAAAAGACCAAGGGCCAAATTCTATGATTCTACATTTCTCCTCTACACTCTCAAAAACGAAGGAAAAGAGACCCAGCTCGAGATGAGAAACAACTATCTTCTCAGATTTCCAAGCTTTTTTCATGGTCGACTGGAAGGCTTGGAAGTTTATCTCTGGGTTGCCATAAAGCCTCCCAAAAGTCGTACGTTCACCTTCCTGGATACTTATCTCGGTAACCACTTCATCAACGACTACTCTTTTCGTATTCGCCCAAAGCTGACCCAGACGGCTACATAGGGCATTGATCCTTTGTTCTTGTTCCATCTGAAAATGGCTATGCATGCAAGGAGAAAAGGGCGACAACTACTATTCCATCAGCTTCCACTCAGAGCAAGGAACACCAACCCTTTAGAGAAGACGACTGCACATTTCAAAGAGAGGGAGAAGGGTTTTGTCAGATTGGGAAAATTAGGCTTAGGATTTTGAGGGGGTTACGGTATTTTGGGAGAAATTTATCAATGTCATGGTTATGTATATTCAGACAAAGAGAAATCACAAGGGAAGGAGATACGGAGATTAGGGTTTAGATGATGGAGGTTGGGGGTTGGGCTTGATGATACTCTCATGGTGAGAGAGAGGAGCTCTCATGACGAGAGAAAATTTAAATGCCATGGAGTTTGAGTTCATGTGGTAACATATTCTACTGAATAAGCTTGACAACTAGTTATGACAATTACTCAGAAACAAAATATATTGATGACTAGATGTGTCAACGATTCGGTCCAGTTCAGTTTTTCAAGAAATCTAATCTAAACCGAACCGAATCTCGCTTTGAAAAGAACTGAAAATCCAATTCAATTCGTTTCGATTTGATTTCCGGTTTTTTCTCTTCTTGACTGAGCGCACAAAACGAAGTCGGCCAACTGGCGAAATTAGTCAAAGCGGGCTAAAAAAAGGTTCCCTATTGGGCCAAATGTCTCCTCTCTACACATACGTAGTGGGAAACTACTCTTTTACGAGATGATTAGGTTGACGACATGTCGACTCCGACCATGAGCAAGCAATGATCATGCCTGCATCATCATCGGAAAATAGGTTGTCATGTCAGTAGGTGGTCAACATAAAGTTTTTAACGGAGGCAATAGAAGAGAGAAATAAAAGAGAAAACACACCGGGATTTACTTGGTTTAGACTTTAATTATATAACCTCCGTCCACACACACAACGAGGACTTAACCACATAACCAAATGGAGAATTACATATTCTAATATCTCAAGCAGCCGGGCCCTATCTGCAACAACACTCAACAATGACACGGTTTTCATCTCACAGTCTCTCACGAAGATCTCATAATAAAAATAAATAAATAAATAAATCTTTGTAGAGAACCCGTAAAGCACGCATTTGATTTGGATAGCTCTTGGGTGTAGTGTGCGAAAAAGCCTCTAAAAGCTGGATAAAAACTCAAACGGACGAGTTTCATGTCGAAACGGCACAGGAGGCTTCACTATCGCATGCCGGCGGCCACTCGTCTTCGGGCTAAGTCGGTGATGAGGAAGTAAGATAGATGGGCGTTCAAAAATGATCCCCGAACACTATGCAAAAACCTACGTTTTCAACTTTCGCTTTCGATGATGCGCTGATTTGAGTAAGATCTTCCTCAAGGTAAATGGTTCTACACGCTAAGGGGTGGTGTTCTTGCCCCCCTTTTTTTTTAAAAAAATGGAAATTATATCAAAATTTAGGGGGTTTTTTTTTTTTGGCAAGTGAGTTTCTTCCCAAAAAATATGCCATGTCGAAAAACAATGCAAAAGTTTCACCTAAAGAGAATAAAAAAAGTTGTCACCATATTAAATAGTCGAAGATTAAAATTGGCAACTTCTTTAAATAAAGGATATTTCAAATTTATAATGACTTGCAGATTGGGGCACGTACAGTAAGCATTTGCAAACAGTGTAAAATAGTAAAATAGGACACTTAACCACATTTTTCTACTATGAAATGATAAAGCCTTATACAAAAAGAACACAACATTGAAAATGAAAATAGTTATTGCTCTTATATCCTTGGGTGAGTGCTGGCCGGCCCTTGCCAGCCAAAGCCAAAGTTTAAGGGGAAAAAAAAATAAGGACAAAATATTTAAAAAATGTCAACGCCAGCGACGATCATCCAACGTGCTTCCACCAGCGTCCACGTTATCGATTTTCTACCACAGTTAGCCGGTGGACTGATTTGTTACGAATGCAAAAAAAGTTTAGAACTAAAGTTGTCCAATTGAAATGTTTATGACTGAATTGATACTAATAAATTAAGGAATTTCTCGGTACTTTTCCCCAGCGCGAAGCATTGATGGTTGTTGCCATTTTAACTTATATTAAGGCAGCGAGAGAGAGATTACTGATATAATCCTGAAGACCGTTTTGGTCATCAAAGTAACGCTTAATTGGAGGTGCGTGATGATAAGAACGTTCGATGTTTTGGCAAATTTGCTCGCATATAAGCAAGTCATTTGTTTCAGGACAGGAACAAATCTAACCGTTTAAGGCAAGGGAACGAGGCCAGCCAGCTGCATTCATTTCAAGTTGAAGGTTGATTAGCTCGAACAACATTTGGCCCAATGTTTTTTTTTTTTCACTGCTTTGGCCCATTTATCATCATCTTGACGATAAAAAAAAAATAAAAAAATTGACTGATACCATTTCATTTCTTATTGTTTGGATATTGTCACTTTGATTTGTCTTTTTCAAAGTAAACCAGAAAAATAAATCTCATCTTATTCTCTTTTTAGCGGAATCGCATCATTTCTGTCAACCAAAAACAAAGAAACAAGCAAAGTCTGTATCCCGTTTCATTTAAAGTGTATTTTCATATGAAAAGATCTTTGTTCTTTCTACTCAATGATAATAATTTTTTTTCTACTTGGGATTATCTGTGTGGCAGTATATAATCTATTTTATTGTTCATGTTTCAAGGATTTTAACTTATGCAAGCTTTTTGGGTCTTTGTAAATCCTCTAATCCTGAATTAAGCAAGAGAAAAAGTTAAAAATGAAAAAAATGAAACCGGTCAAAGCATTGTCCTGACCAGAATTACAGATCAATCACCGAATCTCCACCACCCCGACCAAAATTAAAAATTACAAGATAGTCAAAATTCTGTGGATTTTGAAGGCCAATATCATTGTCATCCTATGACATCCATTTCTTGTCGATCTTCTCCCATCATGCTTGAAAAATTGTTCTGCATATTGCTCATTGTTTCCGAAGGATTTTGTCCACCATAAGGAGACAATGACACAACTCCGGGTGACACAAGGATTTGTTAAGTCACTCAATGGAGAGGATAACCTTGAAGAGATCGCTGATAATTACTTATCAGACCTATCTATATAGGTCATTCGTTGATGCGGAAATCGTGTGCGATGATGGTGAGGTCCTAACTTGCAAGATGCATGATCTAGCTCGGAAAGCTGCTGGAGGTGAATGCAAGCTTGTTGATTTTAAAGAAGAAGTAACTTGTGGAGGAATTCGACATGCATCATTTCTACCCGGTAATTTTTCTCAAGATAAAGTGTTATCCCTGCTCGAAACATCCATACTGCGGACGTTTCTCTTTTTGGAAGTTTATGGACTCGAAACAAGATCCTCTGTACTTGACAAAGTTTTCTCGGGGTTAAGGCATTGTCGGGTCTTGGGTTTGAGCATGACACACATTCCTCTCCCTCGTTCCTCCTTTGGAAAGTTGAATCACTTGTGGTTTCTTGACGTTTCTGGAAACCAATCTATCCAGAGTCTACCGGATTCAATCACGGACTTGGTGAACTTGCAGACCCTTAAACTCTCTTATTGCAAGAAGCTTACAGCACTTCCTACCTAGAGATTTAAAGAAAATGGTCAACCTTAGAAACCTCTTAATTGATGGTGTGACGCATTGAGTCACATGCCATGCGGGTTGAACCACTTGTCTTCGCTGCAAACTTTATCCATGTTCATCGTCCAAAAGATGGACCACAAAGTACCTGGCGGTGTAGGAAGCTTAGATGAACTGGGTGGCTTAAACCGATTGGGGCGATCCATTTCTCTTACAAACTTGGAGTTCCTTCAACCGGCACCAAACAAATTTCACTTGAGGGAAAAGCAACGTCTCCGTTCCTTGCGGTTGGTATGGTCGAGGGAGCAGCAAGCAGACGACAAAAGTGAGAAGGATGAATCGATCTTGTGGGACAACCTCTGGCCGCACCCAAATCTGACCAATTTGAGCATGTACTCTTGTAAGAGCAGAAGTCCGCCACGCTGGCTTTCTTCCATCAAGAATATTGTTGAGCTGGAACTCTGGAACTGTGGAAGATGGAAGTGCCTATCACCCGTGGGCGAACTCTCTTCCCTAAGGATGTTTACTTTCGTGTCCTTGAATGCCTTGGAGTTCGTTCAAGAGATAAGTGACGAGGAGCAATTTAATGTTAAACGCCCCTTCTTCCCTTCTCTGGAGATGCTGAAGCTCTTCGACTGTAGGAACCTGAAAGGCTGGAGGGGAAGAAGGCAACAAGAGGGGATTTGGATCCCCTACCTTAACGGTACGGTTTTTTGAGATCTAGGCCGTTCAATTCAAAATGAGCGGCCTCAATCAGTCCACAATTTTTAGTGAAAAATGACGTTGACTGATCAGGGCCGTCCACAATCAAGGCACCCCTACCATTAAGATAGGGGATCCGGTTCCAACAAGAGGGAGCAGATCAAGATCATTGGCAGTACGATTTGCATTCAACATTCCTAAAACTCTCTGCCATGGTAATAACGGGTTTTTACAAACTGAATTCCCTGCCGCTGTTCCCTCATGTAAAGACCTTGAGTTTTCGGTTTGGGGATTGCGTGAAGTTGTTGGAACAACAAGTGATGGATGCCCCCAAATTATGTATTAGAAGCAGCACTATCCACATCCACCCCCTCTCTAAATTAGAGCATCTAGAGTTTTATTATGTGATGGATCTGGAGGACTCGATGCTCGACACTCTACTTCCACCCCTCGGAAATCTCAAGTCCATGAGCATCGACTATTGCCAGAACCTACGAAGTCTCTCTCATAGTATGCAAGATCATCAACGCTCAACTTCGTGGAAGTCAAGGTACGTGGCAAGACGCTCCTAGCCTTTGTGGACACAGGTGCGACTAATCTCTTCATCTTAACTAAAGCGGCACGGTGGTTGGACCTTGATGTGGAACCCAATGAACACTTCTTCAAGACACTGAACTCTAAAGATCGCCAAGCTAATGGCATAGCCAGAGACGTCGAGATTCAAGTCAGCAGATGGAAAGGAATGCTCAACTTCGAGGTAATTCTGTTGGACGATTATGACTTGATGTTGGGTATAGATTTCTTTGACAGGGCACAAACAATGGTCGATCTGAGGACCAAGTCGCTCATCATTACTGATTCAAACCTGGGCTCGGTGAATCGTGCACAAGCCTCGAGGACTCGGGTTGATCTCAATGTTACCGGGCTAGGCCTTGATGGGCTGGGATGCGGTGGCCGATGTCCTAGGAACATCCTAAATAGACCTGGGCCGAGGCACAGGCATAAGCGTCGGAGTTCCAAGCACAAGCATTAGGGTCTTAGCCCTACCTCAATGGAATCGGGCTTGCCCTCAGTGGACTTCGTTAGACTCGGTCCTAACGTTCTAGTCTTGGCTTATATTGCCAAGGGCTCAAGAACGAGCGTTAGGGTTCCCATGCCCAAGCATAGAGACTCTGATTCAATCAGCGATATCTAGTCATATTCTAAAAAATAACTTGTGATTTTTTCAAGAGGAAATCATTTTCATGAATTTAGTGTTGGTTGTCCTTTGATTCATTTTCTTAAGTGATCCAAACGTCAAAAAAATAAAGAAAAAATATTTTTGCCGAAAAATATTTTATGCGAAATAAACAGAGCCGAATAAATTACTTGTCTTTTCGATGCCAAGTCCTTGAGACAAACGTGAACATCCTGACAAAAGAAGGAAAGCTATGAAGAGAATTTACATATTCACTTTGTACTGTCATGTTTCCAATTGATTCATATTATTTTACAAGCTCGAATACTCCATATACCTAATACCTATATTACGATTTCTTAAATATTGCAATTTAATATCTCATTAAACTTACACGATGAGGTCCAGATTTACCTTAAATGAAATTCTATATGAACTCTAGCGGGAATCAATTGACGTGAATTTTTATTTTGTTAAAAAAAAATTGCATGTTATTTCTCTGGTGAAATTGATACGAACAACCAGCATTTAGAGTAATATAACAAATGTAGTCTTGACCCATGCAAGGGACAAGTACTAGAAAAAGAAAGAGACTTCTCAGAATAATGGATCGGTGGAGTCAACACAGTCAAGGCTTCAAAAGCAATCGATTGATGGAGGCTCAAGAAAGGCGAGTATCGTCCTCCAGAGCGCAACAGAACCAGAAATGGGTTTGAGTTCATGTGGTAACATATTCTACTGAATAAGCTTTACAACTAGTTATGACAATTGCTCGGAACAATAGGAATGTCACCGGTTCGATTTGGTTCAGTTCTTCAAAATACGAACCGAATCTCGCGCTGAAAAAAATCAAAAATCCAATTCAGTTCGATTCGGTTACTCTTCTTTACTAGGAGCTGCACAAACGAATTTGGCCGGCGAGGATCGAAACT
Source organism: Rhodomyrtus psidioides (assembly GCA_021437785.1). Classification (NCBI taxonomy): domain Eukaryota; kingdom Viridiplantae; phylum Streptophyta; class Magnoliopsida; order Myrtales; family Myrtaceae; genus Rhodomyrtus; species Rhodomyrtus psidioides. The sequence continues at coordinate 6,797,317 of JAILYB010000027.1, read as the reverse complement.
GACGAAATTAGTCAAAGCGTGGAAGAAAACTCAAAGTTAATATCGGGATAAAAAAAAGTTTCCTGTTGGACCAAATGTGTAGTGGGAAACTATTCTTTTATGAGATGATTAGGTTGACGACATGTCGACTCCGACCATGAGCAAGCAATGATCATGCCTGCATCATCATCGAAAAATAGGTTGTCATATCAGTAAGAGGTGAACATGAAGTTTTAGGTAAATGACACTTTAAATATCAATGTTTATGTAAAGCGCTCTTGTTAATATTTTTTTAGATCACTTAAGTGTCATTTTTTTAAAAAGGATTATCTAAATGCCAACTCCGATGAGGTCGTCAGAATCTATTGCCATTGTTACTAAAATGATTGTTTTTCTCTGATTTAGCACTAAAGCAATCGTTTCTTGGATCACTTAAGTGTCAATTTCTTAAAAAACGATTATTAAAGTGTCAACTCAAGTAGAGCTGTTAATAACCCATATTTTGTATAAAATGGGTCTTATATGGGTCATTAATGTTTAAAGGGCTCACAAAAAATGGGTCCAAAATATTGAAGTAAAATTAAATGGGTCAATAATGAGTTCACACTTAAACTCATTTTCAATCCATAAGGGCAATTGCAAATGGGCCCAATATAATACTTCAAAGGCTTTGCAATATAATACAATTGCAATGCCGGTTACCGGCCGCTGTTGGTCACCGATGGTCAACCGCGCCATCGGTCGTCGGTCGTCGACTGCCGCTGTCGGTCGTCAGCTGCTGGTCGGAGAAATTTTTTTAATAATAGAGTATTTTTGAAATAAAAGATATTTTTAATAATAAAAGTATTTTTAAATAGTTAATATTTTAAAAAAATTTACAAACTTCGAAAAAAATAAGAAAAATCTAAAAAAATAAAAAATAAAAAAATTCACTAGATTTTTTTATTGTATGGAAGTATTTTAATAATATTATTTTCTTATAATATTATTGTGATTTGGTAATATGGGTCAAATGGGCCGGGTCGGGTATGGGTTAGTTACAGGTTGAGTCGGTTATGAGTCATTGAATATGGGTCAAAATGGGTTAGACGGATCAATATGGGGGTCCGACCATATTCGACCCGATCTAAACCCGACACGGCTCGACCAGACCCGACTCGATCCTCCCATTTGACACCTCTAAGAATCTCAAGTAGCCATGCTCTATTTGCAACTACACTCAACAATGACACGGTTCTTGTCCCAAATTTTGCTTTCGATGATGTGTTGATATGAGTAAGATTTTTCCTCAAGGGAAAATGTTCTATACGCTCAACAAGGAAAATATTTCTATTTTCAAAGTAATGATATACTAGGAGATTAATTTATGTGTTAGGAGAACCCTCAATGCATCACAAATTTGATTCGGTTGCTTAACAAGCACTTCATGCGCACTCTCTGATGAAACTCACTAGAAGAGTATTTTACATTTGATTTTGTTTCCTTTTGGTTTACTCTTAATGTTTGAATTTGACTTCTTTTAGGAAGAAGGAAAAAAAAAAGCCCCTATATCATTTTCAACTTACTTTAAAATCATTCGACATCAGGTAAAAACCTATTTTTTCGACCTTTCCTTTTCAATTATCCGTTGATTTGAGTAAGATCTTCCTCAAAGGAAATCGTTCTACACACTAAACAAGGAAAACATTTCCTTTTTAAAGCAGCGCATTTGAAAACTTTATTCGATCGCATGTAAGTACTTTATATACACTCTCTAATGAAGCTCGCAAAAAAAGTATTTTAACCGTTAAAATATTGTGAAAAGTTTTTACTTGATAATCGAATGAATTTAAGGCTCCTTTTGTTTCGCAAAAAAGAGAATGATTTTAAAAATATTTTCCAAAAAATAATCACTTGAAATAATTAGTCAATGAAAGATGTTCTCATTATCGACAACAATTTATGTGATAAGATTATCAAAAAATTTCTAAACTTATTGCAATTGTGTCAATTTAGTCCTATATTTTTGCTGCCAAATCAGTCCTTCCGGCCAACTTTGGCCGACTGACACTGACGTGGCAATTTAATTATTTGAAGAACATCTTGAATTTTTTTTATAATTTTTTCTTTATTCTTTTTTAATTACTTTTTCTTCTTCTCTTTTCTAGCTTAAGGCCAACGAGGGTGAGTGTTGGCCACAAGCAAGGCCGTTGCGGGCCCTTGTCACGTCTGGGCAAGGGTTGGTATCCTCGCCTAGCTAGATTTGGTGAGGGCGTCGCAGCCTTGGCCCAGTACCGGCGAGGGAGTCCTAGTCCTAAGCTAGAAAAAAAGGTCAAGAAAATAAAATAAAATAAGAAAAATTTAATGAATTTAATAAAATATAGCTAAAAAAAATTGCCACATCAACGCCAACCAGAATGACTGAATTGGTATTGGCAAAAAAAAAATTAGGACTAAATTGACACAATTACAATAGGTTTAGATTTTTTTTTTTGTAATTTTCTCCAAAGATATATGTGGACGATGAAATTTATTTTCATTCATGCATTAGCGATCATTTTTGAAAATATATTTTCAAAATCATTCATTTTTTTTCTGGGAAAAAAAAAAGCACTACACTACGAAAGTAAGCTGAAAACAGTTTAGGTGTGTTTCTATTTTTATTTAAAGAAGTCAAATTCTAACATGTAACAGTAAACCAAAAGAAAATATAGCCCGATGTAAACTTATCACCGAAAGAATAACATGCAGCACAGGGACTGTCTTGTGATTTGCGAGCCTTATCGTTGTGTAATCTCTGTGTGTGTTAATATTAGCTCTTGCTTGAGCTTTGAACCCTTCACTACGTTATCTCTTCCAGTTCTGTGCATTCACATTGCCCACAAGGAGGAGGAAAGCCACTCGGATCGTGGAGAAGAAAGCAAAAAGTCAAAATTAGTGCTTAAAAAAAATATTATTCTTGCTTCTCCACTTGCAATATGGAGACTTGTCACCTGTATCTATCATGCGCACCAGCTCATCCCCTCTCTCTCTCTCTCTCTCTCTAACATTTGAATTTGCTAAAAAAAATTATAGGCAATAATTTATTTCAAATGCCCATGGAAAATGGGTGCAGGGAAATATTTGTTACTTGGAATTGTGGGGCATTTTGCATGCATTAGGTTCAAATTGATGCGGATGTGAACAGGTCAGATCTGATACAGCAATAGTATGTAAAGCAATGAATTCTGTGCAAGTATTTTTATATATCATATCGACAGATGTCCATTTGATTTCATGTATTGGATGAATCGTTTTCATTAGTATATTTTAGATGTGTACTATGCATTTACTTCTCTAATGACTCGGGCTTCTACTGAAATCCGTAACATACTTGAATTAGTAAAAAAATTTCTTTTACTAATCATTGAAAAAAGACAGGGTTGGACCGGTTGGTGTTTTTTTTTCTTCATATTTTTGTAATTGCGTGGGAAAGAGGAAAATGCCACGACAAGTTTTTTGAGGCTGTACTAATTGGACCACAATCTTTTCACCTGTTTCACAAGTTAGTCCCCTTCGTAACCAAATCATCCAAATGCCTTGATTTTGTTGAGGGGGAAAAATGGAGCTTTACTAATCAAACTCAATCACCAGCAATTCAATCATGTGTGCCCTTTTTTTTTTCTTTTCATTTTGAGGTTTCTTACAACATTTACTCAAAACGTGCACGTATAAAATTCGTGAAAGTCGTCTCTGGGAATTTTAATTATTTTTTTAAAAAGGAGTCAAATGCATGAAATTTCAAAATTTGAAATTCATCCATTGTCTCATTCGTCCCACTTATATTCAGAATTATTGTATCATATCTTCGAGATCCAGCAAACCCATTGTCTCCTCCTTGCTTTTCTTTGGACAAACTCAAGACAGATGTTGACGCTTTTGCTCGATGTTTTACTCGTAGAAAAACACAATCACATAACTCAGCCATCTGCTTCAAAGACACTTCACTTTGTGTTACATTTTATTTCCTAAGCTGATATACTTTCTTAGATAAAGGAGGTTTGAATATTGCTTGCACGACAATGTCTAGATGAGAAATGACGGTTGCGATATCTATTTTTTCCTATGAATTACCATGACTTGGTTGTAAAGATCAAAATGAACAAGTTTGATACCTACCACTTTCGAACACAAAATTATACACATTTAGACTTCATTTGTTTCGAAATGCACAATGTCGCAAAATTATGCATAAAGTGAAGGCAGAAGATTTTGTACATGAAGCCTACTTTTCGCCTACTTAGCCCACATGTGAACCTACATGGTTAGGATCCCTAAATCCACCAAAGCAATTACCTGTGAGCACATTATCCAAGGCCATGATTGTCTGGGAGAATATTTGCTCCTAATTAGTGCTTGCTTAGACTTTGTTTGTTTTCCGAGAAAAGAATGATCTAAAAAATAATTTCTCGAAAATGATGAATTGTATCGCTTGCAAAAATAAATGAACGAAAAATTAATTTATGTTCCCGAAAATATTTAGATATAAATTGTTATCGCTGATGAACATATTTTTCATTGACAAATTATTTCAGGCGATAGACTATTTTTAGGAAAATGGATAATGATACAAATAATCCTTGAATTTTGACCAAATATGCAATGTAATCCATGAACTTTTAATTTGTTCAATTTGATTTCTAAACTTTAGTCTAATGTTTGATATGGTCCCTGAACTTATTATCTATTCAATGTGATCCCTAAACTTTTGGTACGGGTTCAATGGAGTCCTCTTTCCATTAATTTAAGATTAGCGACAACGTTGAATATTTTTACATTACATGTATCAAAAAAGTTCATAGACTATATCGAACAAATTTAAAAGTTCAGGAATCACATTGCACGTTGAACTAAAGTTCATGGATCACATTGAATATATTTTTTTTAGGGATCACATTGAATGAATTAAAAGTTTATGGACCACATTACATAGTAGACCAAAGTTCAGACACCATTTCAAATCATTCTTATTTTTTCTTAAACAAAGGAAGCCTCGATTCAATAGGAGATTTACAAAGACATTGCCTTTTTACAATATCGCATTTGTTGTGTACAAGCAAGAATCAAAGAACATGGACACCATGATTGGATGGATCCCACGAATGACCCACGACTCTGGGCTCAAGCTGGGCACAAACTTTTTTTCCCAACCAAAAACGTGGCTTGCAATTACCAAATTCTGTGCACCATTTACACCATATTACAACTCTCTTTACTTTTCGGCTGGTGGTCACTTTCTCTCTCTACCTTCCCCTGTTGAAACTCTTGACGCCTTTGACACTCTACAGTCAATTGAAGATCACTTCAAAGTCAGGAAAAAGGAAGAAAAAAAATTCTTAAAAATCCTTCCTTCAGCTGCTTCACGTTCATGCTCAACAACCATCGGAAAAACCTGGTACATCCTCGGGTAGAGGTTTCTTTTCTTAGAATATATCATTCTCCACGATTGACTTTGTTTCTCTCTCTCTCTCTCTCTCTCTCTCTTCACGAGGGCAAGTTCTCTGTGTTTGGTTGGTGATCATAACAGTACCCTTCATTTTGCACTCGTAGATAAGCTCAGAAAACAAAAGGGATTGGATACTTTCTCTCTTTCTCTCTCTCTCTCTCTCTCTCTCTCTCTTTCTCTCTGCTTTTTTGGGGTTAAAAAAGGGTGGTTCTTGTTTTCCGGTGCAACACACACACAAGCCCAGCATTGGTGGTTCCTTTCTTGGATCCGTTTCTGCAGGTACAAGTCGAAAGTCTTCATCTTTCTGTTTTTCCAGGACTTAGTAGGTTTCAACTTGGCTATGGGAGTCTCCAACTTTTTGTGGGTTTTCGTGTATGACTTGTATTTTTTCTATGTCCTTTTCTGTGGGTGGACGTGGGCTAGGGGACCAAAGGCAAAAGGGTGTGTATTGCTTTAAGCATTTTCGAAAGTTAAATGCTTTTTTGTGGAAGTGTTGGAGCTCATGTAGTTGCTCCATTCCAAAGGAAATTTTCTTGCAGTGTTCCAAATTCTTCTTCTCTTTTTGGGATTAATCCCCTGTTTCCGAAGAGAAGCTGAGCTGGCTCTTTCTTGGGGGAAATTCAATCATTTCCTACTGAATTCTTTCGATAGATCATTCAAGATTCTTGCTTCAGTTATTTTCCAAAATCAGGTTTAAGAGTTGCTTTCTGCCTGTTTAACTGTCATTTCCCCTTAGAATTCAGTGAAGTGGAAAGCTATTGTTTCTCTGCACTAGTTTCCCAAATTCAAGCTTTGTCTGAGCTTGACAATCATCTTTCTTTTCTCGAGTTTCGGATTGTATTGGCGAATATACTTGCAACCATGGTCTGCCAATCATTTCCTGTTTATCCGGGTTCTCTTTGAAGAAGCCTAGCTAACACATGAGAGAGATCGTTTTTGTTGAAGTTTTAGAACTTTTTAAATTATCTGATTTGGATATTTCTGGACCAGTGATTTCAGATGTTAGCTGAGAATATGATTGCTCAGCAATGCTACGCCTCATCATCGTCCCAAGCAATTCGATGCACACGATAGTGTTTGCTTTTGTAGCTGGAGGTTGAACATGGTGAACTCATCTGTCATTACTGGGAAAGATGTGCAAGAGGAAGAAGATTCACGAAGCGGGGTGAGAAAGAAGGTGTGTTCATCGACCAGCGATTGTTCCGACCTCTCCAAAACTGCGGCAAAGCGGATGGATGATAACCTTGCACTAAATATCAGCCAATCACAAAGCCGTGAAAGATGTGTGAAGGATGCAACTGCCCAAAGTTTTATCGGCTTAAGTACTAGGATCCCGAAGCATCTGGTTACTCTCGATGAGAACTATCTCCGGCGCTGCCTGGAATTGGTCCACAGAAGTGTGTCAAAGGATGCGACACGCTACATACCGGTAAATTTGACCTCCTCGCCTGATTTCCAGTGTTCGTTATCAGCAATTGGGACTGGGAATGTCGTCCGGAGGCATGCCGGGGTGTGGATTATAGATCCGATTGTGGGAAGCAAGACCATCATAGAAAAAGACATAGATAAAAGTCCTCTTTTTTGCCATTTTGGTGCACTTGGGAATGATGCCAAATATATGAGATCAAACCCGCATGATGCTAAGGACTCGGCAGTTTGTGATTTGACAGACTCTCCAAATCAGCGGAGTGTCACCTCGCCGATAGAGATGGAAAATGAAGTGCCATTTCAGGAAATATCAAGCTCTGGTCTTGACTCTAAATTTGAAAGGCTTACTCCGGTTGCGAGCATGAGTTCAAGGAGTTCCGATAGATCTTCTACTTCTTCCGGTGCTGCTTTTTCTCAGGGTATGCTCCAATCCACATGGAAGGCTGGGATGCCACATTTCATTATGTCTATCGATGACCAGAGGGAGATACTCGTCGCGGATCCCATGAAGGTCGGACCATCGAGTCATGCGGGTTCAGATTGGGTGTATATGTTTTATTTAAAAAGGCAGGCTTCAACAAAACACGTGAACCACGATAACGAGTGGCATCTTATAGGAAAGATGGAGGTGGTAACATCGATGTCCCTTTGCCAGGAGAATCTCAAAATCGTGCAGACCGAGTTTGTCCTATTTGGTGGCTGGGAAACTTTTCCGGAAGAGGGGCAAGCTATGGGTGTCAACCGCAGGAAGAGTAAGAAGTTGGCAAAGAAAGTGGCTAATGTGTTCAGGCCTGGTCATTCGTCTAAGCAGAGAGGTGTATATGGAAAAAGTGGGATTTTGGAGGATCATTCTCCAGAATCAGGCCAAGATGTGCACAAAAACCTGGATATGCCAGGCGGGCTTAGCATTACAGAGCATCTTCTTCCGCCCAACCTTGAATTAGCTGCCATTGTAGCGAGGAACCGTGTTGGGGACATTCAGAAGGAAGAAACTGGAGGTTGGGGTTTGAAATTTCTCAAAAAGAATGGTGAAACTAGGAAAATCGACCATCCAGATGCCTGCACTTCAGTGTGCGGCGACACAGATTCTGGCGATTGTGTCGTCGGTGTGGAAGTTGCAGTCCCTGCCGGACTTCACGGGGGTCCGAGAAAGCGGCATGGTGGCCCCTCTAGTCTCATTGAAAGATGGAAATCTGGTGGACAGTGCGACTGCGGTGGATGGGACCTGGGCTGTCCATTAACACTACTCAAAGCAAGATCAAGCGACGGACGTATTCTAAACACCAATTGCGATGAGCAGGACTGCAAGTCATTCGATCTCTATGTGCAGGTTCTTTTCTTTGCACTCGTGCTTTGTTTCACTTGAGATGTGAGATTTTATCAGCATTCCTGGTTTGCATCATTAAGTGGGTCATGAGAAACTTGATTTTGCAAGTTGAAATGTTCTATAGTAACTGCATCAAACAACATGTATTGCAAGTCCTGCTTAGTTTTTCATTTCTCTGAGTCTCGGTTAATATGGTGAACTAACTTAAAAGATGCTGTTTCAGGGTTCGGAGCATTGTCTTCCTACATTAAGGATGACGGACGTCCGTGACGGCCTCTATCTTATTCATTTCAGTTCAGCATTATCACCTCTGCAGTCTTTCTCGATTGCTATCGCACGTATTCATTCTCAGAGTCATGTTCTCCACCCGAAATTGTACAGGAGTTGAACAAGAATGCAAGAATAGGATTTCGGTTTTTTTTTTTTTTAATAACCCCCGAGTACTGTACTTTTTCTTTTCTTTTCAAGTTATAGGGAATTGTTAGTGAGTTTATACAACATGTACGATCTCTTCAACTGAGTCTCTAAGGTGGTCGGTGTCTTCGATTAGGAGTGCTTTCTTGCGTGACAATACACGGCATTGATCGAGTCGAGATTTCCAGGATTTTTTAAAATGAAAAAATACTGTAATTTGCTCCTTTTAGATTGGAAAGCTGTAATTATTCAATATATCTATGTTCCTGCTGTCTGCTGTTCTACGATAAGTTCCACTTCAGATAAAGTTTCAGAAGCAGTCCATGTTATTGAGATTCTTCTGTGAGGACTTATTTTGCTTTGGGGGGGGTTCTCTTGTGATTTCAGACTATCGGTTCCTGATGTCCTCCTAGTCAGGATGTTCGAGCGTCGGGTTATTGACAAGGTCCCATCTTGGGCTCTTCGAAAGAACTCAATACAGAGTTGTGTCGACAAGGGAGGTACTCGCGAACTAGTTGCAGCAATTCTGCACGACGACGAACCCGGTTAGAAAGAGGGAACGCAGAGGTCAGTCAATGCACATCTTTGTGCGAACATGGCTTTTAAGTTACAGCAACTGTCTAACAAATTAAATTATCTGGCGCAGTTCCTAAGTAACATTTTCTTTGTGCTTCTCTCATTGACCTACTGCGACAACCGGCTCCACTGCATCTTCTGATCTTTGGTTGTAGCTTCCAGAGTTCGGCTCCTGGAATACATATCGCAGTTCTTATTTCAATCTCCATACATGAAAACCGCTTCTTCGTCGGTGAACAGCCAATCTTTTTCCCCTAAACCCGTCGGCTGATCCGCATTTAACTCATGTAACGACATCGTTCAAAGAGCGAACAAAATTACAGGACTACTCAACTTCGATATTCTTAGCTTGTTTTATATCTGCTGTTTTACCATCAAACACAGCAGGAACATGAATTTGCCTCTTGGAATTGCAGGAGGCTGTGTGCAGAATTCATGAAGCCAATTTTCAGGGACTCACTGTTGAATTTATCAACCTCTTGACTTGACAGTACTATAAATTTGTGAATTTCTCTTGAAATCTGATACGTTTGAATGGGAGGAATGCTTGTTCCTTATTCATCCTCTGTTTGGCTTTCACCATCGCAATAGAATGGGGGGCATTCGAAAAATGGGGGAGTCACACTACTCCCATTCCATTTTAACTAAAAAAATTAAAAATAAAACTATATAAGTAATAAAATAAAGACAATTAAGTAACCATTAATTAGTGTAATCAGAATGTACATTGTAAAATACATTTGATCACCTATGATAAAACTACTATGTATGATATAAATAGGTCTTAGTAAAATAATTAATTTTTTTATATCTCATCTCCTTATTAATTGGGAGTTATAGATAAAAAAAATTGTAATTAATTACAAATATGGTTACTATTAAATTAATTGATAATTTTCCCTACACCTACGTTGCCAGTAGGACACAAAAGGAACAAGCTAAAAGGAAAATGGACAAAGACGTCGTCACGGTTTATCCATTAGAGTGCGAATGGAATGACCTAATTTAAAGCCAAGTTAAAGTTAAAGGACCCGATTCACAAAATAAGAGATATGCTCACTCGAATAAAACTCGATACAAAAATGTAATCGAGTCCTAAAATTTCAAAAAACATAATTAAGTCCTAAAATTTATCAAATTGGTACAATCGAGTCTTTTCGTTAATTCCGTCCAACTTAGCCATTGAAAAATGCCGACGTCATTTTTTTTTAAATATTTTCTCTCTTCTACGTGACGATAACGTGATTAAAGGGACGTCGTTTTGGTCCAAATCTTCTTTTTAATATGTTTTTATTTAAATTAAATTTAAAAATATATATAGAAAAAACAACATCAGCTAGAACAACTCGCCATTGCCTGGAAGGGCCATCGATGTGGGGATCATCGGGCCTCTAACCTTCTAATCCGGGCAGTTCATTTTTGGACGGCCGGCCCAGATCTCTTATTTTTAGGGGGCAATTTTTACAATTTTATATATATATTTTTATTAGTGATAATCTGGATCATCCATTCATAACACGAACGGCCTTATTGGAAGGTTAGGGCCTAACCTTCTAAGAAAAGGTTAGACGATCCCTTTCCGGCAACCCTCGGCTAACACGGCTAACATTGGATGAGGTCGACCATTCCCCCACCATTGTCGGCCTTCCCGGCTGTGGTGGGGCGACCCTCGAAAAAATAGATGAGCTTTTGGGCCGATACAAAGAAGCCCAAAACCAATATGGATGGGCTTGGGCTTTATATGAAATTCCAACTCGAACTGGAAACCCTAGTTCAGTTCAGACCGGTTCTCTGTCCGCTTCGGTCTTCCCCGGCCTCTTGCCGCGCTACATATATATTGAAGGCTGAAGCACCCACAAAAACCCTAGTCGCACCTCTGCTGCTGGTTGCTTCTCCTGCCGACGAAAATGTCGAAGCGAGGTCATATCTCTCTCTCTCTCTCTCTCTCTCTGTGCTTTGTGCGTCTTCGCTTTCCTTGAAAGATGTAAGCGATCACGGCTGGCAGTGTCTGATTTCATTTGCCTCTTTGCTAGTGACGTCGCGGAAGATCTTGGTTTTGGACTTACTATTGGAATAAGAAGTTAGATAAATGACGTATTGTTCTTGGTAGCTTAAGGTGTACTTGTAGATTTAGACTGGTGGGATCTCTAAGATGGATGCGCTCGACTTGGCGTCGCTCTTTGATGCGATTTAAGATTTTCACCTTATCTTTTTCCTTTGCTTTTTATTACTAGTTTTTTGGTGGGGGTGATTTGCGGCTTTGTGTTGATCGGGCGTTGTGGTTGCTTTTGGCTGACTATCAGTGTAGCATGAGAGGAAATTGGATAGTATTTGGGGGCTGCAACTTTGGTTACCATTCGTGTGATCCGTGGCAAATATGGTTTAAGTAGTCGCGATAGCAAATTGAGCAATTTGGTATTTATGTTTTTGATGATCTCTCCACTTTTTTAGGACGCGGAGGTTCTGCGGGTAACAAGTTCAGGATGTCACTGGGTCTGCCAGTGGCAGCCACGGTGAACTGTGCGGACAACACTGGGGCTAAGAATCTTTACATTATCTCGGTGAAGGGAATCAAGGGTCGCTTGAACAGGTTGCCCTCCGCTTGTGTCGGAGATATGGTGATGGCCACTGTCAAGAAGGGGAAGCCTGATCTCAGGAAGAAGGTCATGCCCGCGGTCATCGTCAGGCAGCGCAAGCCGTGGCGCAGAAAGGACGGCGTGTACATGTACTTCGAGGGTCAGTATTGCTGTTTTCTTTTGTTTAATTGGATTATATGCTTCAGTTGTCCATTTGCATCTTATTTGGGTTGTTGTGGTTGTGCTCAGTGGTAGCAACGTGCATCTGAACTTTTAGCAAGTTTCCTTCATGTTTTTGTGGTCATACCTAATTAGGTGGTGTGTTGTTGGTTGTATCTCTGCAATGCTTATAAGTATTAACAAGAAAAATTCTTTTTTTGTACATACTTTTGCTCAACACGTAAAATGGAAATTGTTAATAGATGTAAATAAAGTTAAATGGAAAAACTTCAGATTAGTTTTTTTCATCAAGATGCACCAGTTGGTATCAAGAGCACTCTTTTCTTTTCGTTCAACTGTGCTTGCGTTGGGGCTTGCTGATTTAATTTGACTGAGTTACTTTGATTGTTTTGTTCCCAAATTGTGTCATATATTTGACATGAGTGATTAGTTTTCCCAATTGTGCTGTTTTTATATTTTGTTTGAATCTCACTTTTTGCAATTTGACACACACACACACACCCACTACTTTCTCAGGTCTTAAAATTTGGTTTACTCCTTTATATTTATTTTTGCTGGTGATGTGGTGCTGAGGATTTGTTATTTGGGCCTCTGCACCTCCCATAACCAGCAATAGTAAATATGACCAACCTTACCCCTATACCAGATGTTAAAATTGTTTTAACATCCCTGTCAAGGTTGGGATACTGTCTTGGTCTCTGAGATTGGCCTGTATTTGTTCATCTCTCCCATGTCGAAGATGACACTGTCTGCATACATTTTTATACATGGAAGTCATCGTGATGATTGACGATATATATCATAAGGCGTCGGCTCTATTGTCTTAGTGGGCAAAACATTACCTATAATTCACCACCAGACATAAGTCAGGTGTCCACCATACATCTGTGGTTGATACAGTTACGAGTCTGGAAAAGTGAGCGTGTCCTTCGTTACAGATGTTGCGTTGCTCCTATTGTGACATCTGCTCCATCTGGGCTCGACAAAACTCAACCAATCAACTACTTTCCCTTGTTTTAATTTCCGTTTGCTGGACTACTCTATTGAGTGATTGCACGTCATATGTATTGTTATGTTGCACCAGTAGATGTACCGTATTGATGATTTCTTGCATTCTGGCAGTATATTTTGTTTTTTGACTCTTTATTTGATTATATCTGCAGATAATGCCGGTGTCATTGTGAATCCGAAAGGAGAAATGAAAGGTATTAGTTCTCTTCACGAATGTCTTCACAAGCTCAAAGTGCTTTGATTCAATAACCAAAATGGAGAGTCGTAGAACGGTATTGACAAACCCATACGAAATAAAGCAGCGATACTTACAGGACTAGGCTTCTGGATACAAATAGTGTGGTTTTAGGTCAGAAGGCAAGACTAGTTTGATTGATGAAAAGTTTTGGCCAGACTTTGAAATCAGAGTTGCATTCGTGGACGGTTCGATCTATGATTCTCCATGATCCTTGTATCTCATCCTCTTCTAATATTTTTCAGGTTCTGCCATTACGGGTCCAATTGGGAAAGAGTGTGCAGACCTGTGGCCGAGAATTGCCAGCGCAGCCAACGCAATCGTCTGAGAGTTGCAGTTATCTTTTGTTCATGTTATTTCTTTTCATATTGTGGTTCGACATTTCGGGTAGAACCTCAGATTGTGAAGTTATCAGATAAATTTTCGTGTAGAAGGCTCACATATCCCCCTTGTCTCTTTTTGAAGCATTGTCATGCTTTAGAAGATTTAAGTTTATCCATCTTAGACTCTTGATTCTTTCTCGAGTCTTTCCGCCTGCAGCTATGTTTATTTCTGTCACGGCTTAGACTGATTGGTATTGGGTTGATTCGGAAAAAGCTCTTTTCATTGAAGCAGTCTTGTATACAATTTTCACTTGGAAACAAAAAACCTCCCTGGACGCTGCAACTGGATATGAAGTAGGGTGCATCATTTTGTCTCTAAGTAATGTGGAAATTGCTCATCTTCCTGCATTTGTCATGCTTGAAGAGTAATAAATATATCTGTTGTGTGATCAGATTTGTTCTTTATTTTGGTCAGAATTGCATAATCGAATTTGCTCATTAACAATGTCATTTGTCAATGTTCCAATATGAAAGGTCGTGACTTTTAATGCTTGTGGAGCATTTTCCTCTCGTGCTAGATAGTTGATTCGATAAGACATGGATGAATTCTCAGCAAACATTTTATGGCGTCCGCGAATGCAGTTCCTGTTCGTGTTGATGTATTATCTGGTTGGTTTTTCTAAGTTTTAATTGTCAAACACGCCTTCGTGGATAGTGATGAAATGGACAAGAAAACAACTCTGAAATTCTCTATTTGCCACCCAAAATCTCACTCCCTAGGATCCTTTCTTCCGCGAGAACTGTTTTCCTTGGAAACTTTTCAAATAGATCTCGGAATCGTTTTGTCTCAAATAAGGTCACACAATGGCTCGTGTCTCAAATAAGGTACTTTGGAGCCGTATTTGATACTCTTATGAGAAAACAGCTCTATCTTTTAGGTCTTCGCTTGAAAAATTTTCTAATCCTAAACCGATCTACCTGTGATAAATTTATCTCAATTTATTTTTTTATCACAAAAAATTTCAAATTGATATACTTGTAATAAATTTATCTCTTCAATCACTAAAAATTCCAAACCGGTGCATCTATAACAAATTTATCCCCATAGCATTTTTTTTACAGCTGAAAATCTCAAATTATGTAAAAAATTTACCCTCTATTAATTTTCGTTAAATTGAGTTAATATCGCGAAAATTCTTAAATTGATACGCATGTGACAAATAGATATTAAAAACCCCAAAAATGTACACCCAATAATTACGACATGTCATCCACCTAATTTGATGATAAAATTTAATGAAAACTAAGATAGAGTAAATTTGTTATAAATGTATCAGTTTGAGGTGATTTTATAGGTGTAACAGTTCAGAGTTTTTTATAGTTAAAAAAATAATTTGAATCAAATTTATTACAAATACATGAGTTTGTGGCATTAATCCTTTTCCTTTTTCTTTTCTAGGTTGTCAATTGAATGGAGGAAATTTCGCATTTAATCACGGTTGCGCGTGAAAAGTGGCCGCCATATGTAGGGGTGAGCATAAAAGACCGCCCGGACCGGACCGGTGGTCCGGTTCCCGGTTTTAGGGGGGTCCGGTCCGGTCCGGTCCCCGGTTCCAAAAATTGGAACCAGTGACCGGGCGGTCCGGTTCCCGGTTCTAGGGACCGGTTCTGGAACCGGACCGCCCGAACCGCCCGGTCTGTTATAAAAAAAAAGAAAAAAATATCTCACTTTTACTTTACTCACGTTAGTCGATCAGATTCATTACTCATTAGGGATTAGGGTTCCTTCCTTTGCCTCTCGCCTCTCGGAGTCATCCCGTTCTCCTCTTCCTTTGCCTCTCGCCGATCGATTCAGTCTATCCCTCTCGGCAACGTCCTTGCTCGCTGTGAAATAGCACGGAGATGCCGCGATAGTTCAAAGCTTCGGACGGAGGTGTACATCGGAGCGCGAGAGATTCGGCGCCGTCGAGCTTAGTCCGCCTCTCCTCTCTGGTGAAATTTGTGTCTCCGGTGAAGTGCATCTTCGTCCGCCTCTTGTCCCCAACGTTGTCGAGGTATCATCCTTTCTCTTTTCCCTTTCAATCGTTAAAAGGAGTCATCTTTTTTGTAAAAGTAGAAAATGGGTTCAAAGAACTTCCACGGAAGAGAAGAAGAGAGATCATTACTTGGGGTGAGCATTGAAAAAGAGAGATCATTAGTTGCCAACTTTTGACGGCAATACAGTTTAAAGGTTTGGAAAAGTGGCTTTGCATTTGGCTGAGTTCTGTGGTCCAGCAGCGCCCTACCAATGAACAAGCGTCAAATATACACGCGAGACTCAACCCTTGAGAACTATAGTGTATTTGTTCTCGGTTGTAATGATGGAAGAATGTATATTCTTCTGTGCTTTTACCTTTTTCTTACAAATACTACTAGAACAATGCAACTGAGAAAGATTTGTGAACGTAGTGTTGTCCAAAGTGAGTTACGGTCATGGCTGGAAAAGTGAGATGCGTGATTCTACTTTCATCCATTACATTTGTGGTAGTCACTTGTTTTTGTTTCGGTAAATGCTTCTAAGTCACGATTCATTAGCATACAGTTTGTGCTAGCAACCCCTGTATGCAATTGCGCTTTGTACAGAGCAACCCCTGTATATTTTTCAGAACCTACTTTTTTCTAAATCTCTCATTAGTGCTCTTTTCCAATGAGTCTATCCTATTTTCAAACCTATCAGTAATTCTTTTTTCCATTTCCTCTATTTTCTTCGTAGTAACCTTTTCCAAATGTTCAAATCTTTATCAGTAACATATGTAGCTTACACTCCCCTATTCAGGTGTTCTACCTATATGTCAATGGAAGTGGACGAGTCCATCGATGAGGTGACTTCGCCAACGCATTCACTGGAGCATGAAGGTGAAGAAATACATGAAAGTGAAGAAGTCTTCGAAGAGGAAGTCGACACAAATAAGGTATCTCATGGCTGCCCAACTGTTACTGGTAAAAGGAAACTATCAAAAGTCTGGCAGCATTTTCGTAATCGTTCAAATTCATCTCGCTGATAATAAAAATTGCATCACATATCATGTCACTTCATTGAAGATATTAAGCAAAAGACTGATTAGCACAATTAGTGCAGAAAGAAAAGGCAGGGGGATTCAAATTCAACAAATGACCAAAAGGAAAAGATGGGCTCCTTGCTACTGCTTCTGGGCAAATATCCTTTGGACGGTTGCATACAATTTGTCACTCTTTTTGGTCTTTCCGCTGCACTCATCGATGCTTGCTGCTTCTGGGGGACGATGTATGAAGGGAATGGAAGGAAATATTTTGTGAATCATTGCAGACATCAGTGGGCAAAATCCCAGATTTCTTGTTTGTGTTTTTGTAATTTGTATGCACATCGGATCAAACATTATAGCCAGATTTCTTGTTTGTGTTATTGTGTTGTTGGTTCTGTTGAAGTTGTTTCTAACAGGTTCCAACGGAGATTTTCCATTTGTCTTGAGGCTATTGGGAGTGATTATTTGAACATTTCCAACAGGTTACACTCCACGTTTCTAACATATGTAACATATTTTCAAACCCCTGTATAATTGTAGCCTTTTCCCCTCTGGAAACATATACATCCTCCTAACTGTTATGTGGCTTTGTGATGCAGGCCACTGCAAAAAAAATGTACATCAATTGGTTTCTTGGAACCGGACCGGACCGACGGTCCGGTCCGGTTCCTGGTTCTCGAGTGGCCGGTCCGGTTCGCGGTTCCGAAAAATGGGAACCGGGACTATTGGTCTGGTTCACGGTTCTTGAGGGGAACCGGACCGGACCGGAAACCGCTCACCCCTAGCCATATGTCGTCAAAAGTGACCAGCTCATGTGCTGATATTCCCCAAGGGAATCAAAATATAAAAGATGGGGAATTAGCAACCCATGGCCCAGGAATGATGATGGTTGTTTATTAAGGTGCCGACAAAATTCTGTAGATGACATTTATGTCAAAAAAGATTAAAAAGAAACCTAATTAAAGAACCCCACCAAATTCGGAAAAAAAAAAAAACCTTTTTCAATTAACAATGCGAGTGTTACCTATCATACAATCCCGTTCAATTATTAAACAATCAAACATAGAATTGTACTATTTTTTCCTTATTACCTATATTTTATCGATTGTCGTGGAGACAATCGTAAGTCGTAATAGATTATATCACTTCTATACATATAGAGTGCTTACAATATAATTTTTCTATATGTATATATGCCGTTTATCCGAGGAATTGCAAATACATCCTTTGCCATCCTCTTTCCTTCATCTAGCCCGTCATGAAAAGCTCAAGAAAGAATTAGAAGACCAATCAATTCCTGTTTTGTGGTACGAAAGAAAGGCTCAATTGAAGCGCCATGTGATTCTTGGAACAAAAGTTATCCTGTCCCCACGTGACATGCGCTCTGCCGGGGCCTAACATGTTTATCATCAGAGTCTGATCCACACCTCACTCTCTCCCATCCTGAATTGAACATGGCGGCCGAAGCCCTCTTCACCCTGTCCCTCTCGCTGGGCATTCTCGCCTCCCTTTGCTCTGCAGATTGGAACATCTTGAGCGGCCAGAGAACAAGGAATGGGGTCGAGATCAGCTTGAAGAACTACTGCGAGGGATGGAGGATGAACGTGGAGCTCCACAACATCAGGGAGTTCGAGGCGGTGCCCGAGGAATGCGTCGACTACGTAGGCAAGTACATGAGGTCGACCCAGTACAGGGTCGACTCGGAGCGGGCGATCGAGGAGTGCATGGTGTATCTCAGCACCAGCTGCAGCTTGAAGAGGGATGGAAGAGATGCATGGATCTTTGATATCGATGACACTTTGCTGTCCACTGTGCCTTACTATAAGAAACATCAATATGGGTATCAATCTTTATCTTTTGTATTAAGAAATCATGAGTTAAGACTGAATCAATGTGATAAAGTTTGGTTCACTCAGGCCATTTTGTTCTAATTGCTGATGAACAGAGGAGAGAAGTTGAACGTGACTTCTTTAGAGGAGTGGATGAGCAAGGCAAAGGCACCAGCTTTGGAGCGCTCGCTCAAACTTTTCAATGTGATCAAGGCCAAAGGCATTCAGATCGTCTTGGTCTCGTCGAGGAGGGAACATCTCAGATCCGCCACCATTGACAACCTTGTCAATGTGGGTTTCCATGGCTGGAGTAGCCTTGTCCTGAGGTTTCTCTCTCTCCCAAATTCTTCACGGGTTACCATCCCGTCAGATATGTTCACAAGTTAACAGCAGGTGTCGCACCTAGTGACAAGCCCGACAGGGGCACCCGGGCCCTTGCGGCATGGGCAGATCCGTTGATCAGCATAAGGTCTAGTCTCTACAAAACAGCAGGTGTTGGCACCTAGTGGCGATCAAGCCAGCAGGGCTGCCCCAGCCCTTGCGGCACGGGCAGACCCGTTGGTCGGGGCTTAAGGTCTAGTCACATTGTAGAGAGCAAAGTCTTCGGTTTTATGTGGATATAACTATTGTTTTCTCTCTTTTGTATGGTGAAGGGGACCTGAGGATGAGCTGAAAGGAGTGCAAAGCTACAAGGCTGAGGTGAGGAAGAAATTGGTCAGCGGAGGGTATCGCATATGGGGCATTCTTGGAGACCAATACAGCAGCATCCAAGGACTTCCTAGCGCCAAGAGGACGTTCAAGCTTCCAAATCCTCTCTATTACATTTCTTGAGGACATCATCTCTTGCAACATGTCATGAACAAAAATCATTTTCCATGTTCTGTCAGGCACTTGTCTTCCTTTGTTGTTTCTTTCTCCCATGGTCAATGAACTCTCCTTACTACAAACTACAACCTTTTCACCTTCAGATCTCCCTAAGTTGCGCACAAATTAGGGCAGTCTTTCATTATTTAAGAAAACAAACTCATATTTAAAAAGAGGGGACTCCAGACTATGAATCCGAAACTAACTTGGGTTTCTTGTCTGCACACCGGTCATATTCATTGCTCATTACACTAGAAGTGACCGACCACACGCCGCTTCTAGTTTAGCCCATCTTTCCTTCAGCTCCCATTTGCATCTTGGCGCAGTAGTCGAATAAACTCCCATCATAGCAGCGTCTCACGGCCTCTTTCGACAGCATGCCATCCTCATCCCTTGCCAGGATGTACAGTACTCCCCATTCAAGCTTGCTGGAAAACCTGCATCCCCCACCCAGCCGGTCACCAAAGGAATTTTGAGATCTCAACAAGAACAGTGGCGTAGTAACATGAAACCAAATTAGGAAACTTACGCTACCCAGGACTGCTGTTTAGAAGAAATGAATATGGCATCTACCCGGTATGTAGGATTAGCTCTAACGATTAAAGAAATAAATGATCAAAATCTCAGACTTGTGTTAACAATTAAGTGTCCAAAATCTCCAGACTTGCCACTTTTGTTAACTCATAAACTAAGTAATGATACTCAAAAAAGGTAAATGCTTTTCCCTGCATCCATAGCAGGTCGCATCTCATTAACATGAGACAGAGTATCACAGCCTCAATTAAAGTATTAAGAGTAAAATGAAAAAACCGAGAGAAGGAGAAAACCTAACCAGCCAAAGAGATCATATGCATGTCGATTCCCTTCAGTCATGTCCCAAAGTTCTCCAAGGGTCATCTTGTCGGGTACAGTACGTGCATATTTGCTGAACATGCTCTCGAGATTTGCTGGTATATACCTGATATTCCACTTCATGGTATTCAATATGTATAGCAGAGAGCAAAGACCTTCAATATACAGGTTTCAACCTCACAAAGAATAAGTACCTTCCTTCTGTGTCATATGTTCCGCTGTCACTTCCGTGCTTGTCTTTGTGTATGTTGTCTATGTAAATGGGGAAGAAGGGAGAAGGAAACCAACCCTTCACGTGTAAAATGTAAAGCAGTCACCAATCATAATGCAGAAAATGTGCCATTCATGTTCATGTGCTAAGCCATGCCAATTGCACGTACTTATCCAGAAGTTGGAAAATAGCGCATATACCAGTTCAAAAATTTTATTACATTGATTCTATCAAATTGGAACCGCCCAAGTCAACATTCAAACCTCTATGTTTGGTGACCTTTGCTTGTCCACTGTAATCATCCTTCATTCCTAGTCTTACCCATTCTAGCCAGAGTGGTTTCTCTCTATCACACTACCTGGCGGCCTTTTAACATATTTTGTCCAAATTATCGTCATGCAGAATGCTAAATGGACCAAGCTAGTACCTTTAGACTCATTAGCTACTGAAAAATATTCACGGTGCACTACTGACTGAATCTGCAGGTCAGCTGGATTTCGTAATTAAGGATTTATGCCTGACTCAAATATGTGCTCCAGAAGTAAATTAGCTTACTGCAGGAACGGTGTCAAAATAACTTACAGGTAGGGTTGGATAACTTAGTGCCACATTAATACCAATTGCCATGATCAGAGAGGCTATTGTGTTGAAACCTACAGCACGTAACCCTGTGAAGATGTGAAAGAACTTAAGGGCTGAAGCGGAGTAAGCACACAGAACAATAAGACAAGCCATTGTGTTAAACACGTTAGCAATAGATGTCAACACAAGATGCAAATAGGATTCTGCAGAGAACAAGCAAAATTTACAAGTACCTCTTTCTCAATCTTTTTCAGTCTATTTCATTCCTGATCTAACAGTTTACAGTTCAAATTTTGCCAGAGCATCATTCGCTAATGTCCATCAGAAGTTACGCAAAACAGATCTCAAATTTTAATGTCATGCCTTAGAGGCATTCTAAAATTCATGCACCCTTTACAATTTTACAATTGTAAAGAACGACACTCAATCGTGCAGGGACCAGTCAAGTCCCTTAGTCACTTCTTTTAGAAGTCCCAAAAGAGAACACATCACCATATGAAGCAGCAACCAAGATAAATCGTTTGTTTCTTAGCAACATGTGAATTTACCAACGTAAGTCTCCCAAGGATAGATAATTCCATTGTCATCCTGGTCGAAGAAGGCACAATGCTGCTGAAGAACACTGAGATTATTGCTCCTATGGCCTGGTGTTCCATAAGGATGATCAGTATCAGGAGCTTTCAATGCCCTGGGAAGATCTGTCATATGACAAGACAACTGAATAAGATTGATGGAGGAAAATGGTTCATCACACACACTAAATATTAAACTACGCTTTTTATCTTTTAGAATAATCGGTAATGATCACATGACATCTTTACATGGTACCCAAGCCCCTATTTACCTCTCCGATTATATAAATTCCACTCGTTAGTCTTAGGCCAAAGTCCGGTTGTATGCGCGAGAGGAGTGATCTATTGTTGGTAGTGATCTCACATAACATTTCCAGCACTAGAAATGCACATAGATAACCTCAATGATCCTGAACTCAGTAATATATCTCTTCCCAGGTAACTCCGATTGCTACCATGAGAAGGAAAGACAAATGTCTCTCTATAAGTAGCGCATGACTAGACTTTTCAATACATCATGGCAATCTTGGTGCTGTTCGAGCCACTATATTTTAAAGTCAAGACCAGGAAAAAGAAGAGACGACCATTAACACTTGTCCCAGTGTAATACAGAGATGATCCATGCAATAGCCAGAGAAAAGTAATGTCATGAATGCGCCATCTCAAATGCATTACATGACATTAGAATCATGCAGGTAAACATTTTCAATCCATCAATCAAGCAACGTAGACCTTCATTCAAGATGTTGGACTCACTCTCTCTTCTAGAAAGTACATCATACTCCAATACGTAGTGTCACAGTTTGCATTTGGATACAAGTGAAACGGTCACAACACCGTTGTCTCTCACAACAACTAATCGCGGCAAGCTTCCACGCACCCAATAATGTTTGGGTAAGTAAGTCGCACCTGTAGCTGTCCCTAGTGTTTGATGCATTCTTTGAGTTCTTAAATTTTACAACCAAAACAATTTAGCACTGAAAGGTTGGATTTTGAAATCATTCGGTCCTTTGGGATTTGGTTCCATATGTCATGCAAAATGTGAATAGAGTATCAAGTAAACGACCACGCCTAAGTCACAGCAAGCAAACTGACCCGTCCAAATGGATGGAGTGAGGCCTGATAACGGGTGATAATAATTTGATACCACACATAGGTGGACTTGATGTGAAGTGATTGGAGTCATGAATCTACAAGGATCGTTAACTACATAAGTTAATCATATTTGTGTAGAATCGGACAATTGAAGTTAACATCTATCATGCTTCTTTACTTGCAAATCTCATGTCTGAAGTTATCATCTCTCCCTACCAATTGCATGCACTTCACACCCACCAAGAATTACAACGAAGTTCGCCGTCCGAGATGGATTACAACTCGTGATGGACAAACATGCAGTCGCATCGTGTCACGCAAATGGGTAATCAAGCGAACAGTGGGCGGGCAAAAAAAGGAATTGAGTAAGCTCACAGGGCTTCGGAAGCGTCCTCTCCAAGTCAGCCCGGACCCTCCTCTCGTAGGTCACCGGCGCGTAAGGCGCCTCCGTGGCCAACGCCTCGTTCTCCGACGGGATCACCGCGGTCGTCGCTGCCATCTCTCTCGTGGTGATGAAAGCAGAGCAAGCGAAAGTGCCACCCACGAAGGACTTATCAAGCCAAATGGGGGGAGAGAAAGAGAGAAGAGGGGCACCGAGTTGAGCCCAATGTTGCGTGGCGGGCATGCAAGGAAGGTGGCCGTGGCGGGTTGCGTCCATGTGTTGAGACTTGCATGCTTCGCGTGGAGCTTTTAATGGCGCTCTCCCCTGTAAAACTTGGATGCTCTCTCTCTCGGACAGAGAAATCGTTTCGTCTAGCCACGTCCGCAGCTTTCGTGTTCTCCTCGGGTCATCCGAGTAAGAGGATTCAATTGCATTTAAGCTATGAGAAAATGATTTGTTCCTTTTTGTCGAAAGAGACATTAGTGCTACAAAAATTGATTTCGGGACCACATAAAAAATTATCTTTTAATTTGCTGAAAAACGAAACAAAATTCTCAAGCCAATCCTCAATATTTAATTTCACCTACGATCGATGTAGGTCAAGCTCGAAATCATGACGGTTAAGTTCAAAACGCTCGTCGAGTGGAACTCTTTTTGATAACCTACAATGTTTTGAAGGCTGTCTTAATTGCAACTGGAATGAGTCATTGAATAGGATGATCGCACCACATGGGACATGGAAAAATCTAAAGAGGCTTTTAATGTGACCAATTGCCTGCGACTAATGTTTATTTCATTGAAAATTTCATGACAAAAAAAAATATTTTTTAAATATTTTCAAGGTAAATGGTTTCATTTGTTTGGTGGTATAGGAAACGTATTTTCATTCTTCTTAGAAAAAAAAAGACATTTTTCCTTAATCTAAACTTGTTTTCATTTTATGAAAAATATTTTCGGTGGATCAATTAATTTTCCTCATCCAAACACGAAAAATTCAAAAAATAATTTCTCAAAAATAATTTCCTTTCAAACAAATGGTCTCTTGATTGGATCCGGATCCAATTAGCACAGGGGGTACCCTTGTTACATCTGGGCCGTCCATTTTGAAATGGACCGCCCAGATCCTTGATTTAGGGGGGGGGGGAATGAAAGAGTTATTTGATCTGGGCCGTCCATTTTGAAATGGACCGCCCAGATCAGATCCTCTTCCCTCATAATTTGTGGCAACGCGATTGATGGCAGCGGTCGTGATGGTTCAATGGTGGTGGTGGCGAGCTTCGTCCTTGTCACGCCCCGACTCTCGAGCCCGCGACATCCCTTGCCAAATCGCCACGAGGTCATAGAGATAGCGTCTCAGACACACTATCGACCTATCACTTAACTACACATGCGGAAACGTTTTAACTCCTCGACAAAAATTCACATGGAATAGAGCAGTAGGTAGTCACAACCATCATTCACAAAAAGACAATCAATCAAAACATCCATCGCAGACAAGTCTAGATCTTATTACTACTAACGTACATACGCAACTCCATACTTCGGGGCGACTAGACAAGACCTCAAAAGGTCACTCAGTCAAGTGAGGTCAACTTCCCATTTACTTCAACAGACTACTCCAACAGCCAATCATTGGCATCCGCAAAGCTCTATCAGAAGGGACCTAAAAATGTTATCCCACGACGGGGTGAGAATAAATATCAATGAATCAAGCCTAAGCTCGGTTAGGAAACCGATTCACCCAGGGGGTCCTGACCGAAGGCTCACATAGACATGAATAACACCCAAACATAGTCACAACATAAAAAACATCCACATGCACACTTACCAGCCTTCAGCTACACATAATGCAATGCTTGACTCGACTCAACAGTTATCTCAGCCAATCGCTCATAAATGCATTGCATTCACAAATGTGCACATGACACCACACGAGTCTATTTATTAACGATGATCGTGCCTCCGACACATGAGAGGATCTACGCGAAAAAGGGCGTGATTCGACTCTCACAAATAACGCGATCTAACACTTCAGTGTGATCCAGCGTTCTACTGGCAAAGCCGGGCTACGTTCCTTTTCTCTCGGCAACAGCTACTACAAGTGGTATATCCAGTGCACCCGTTGCACGGCACACGCGGTAGGCATCCCTATACGGGGCGTCGGTCCAACACCAGTTGCGATCGGCATCCGACTAACTCTGCATCCGTACTAGTTAACACCGGATCAGAGCTGTCGTGCTTCTGGCAAGTCGTCTGATTCCATCAGATTGGTACGACACGAACTTGTCAGGAATGCATCATCGTTTTCCTCATATGACCATATAATCCACATCCAGCAATCAACCCATTTCATTATCTTTGGTTAAGGCCGGATACTCACTCAAGCATATAAAAGTCTTGGCCAAATGCCATTTTCATGCTAAAATATGTCTTTTGACTCCGCACTCGATCATATACAAATGCAGACTAGCCATTAGTCACCATAACCACACATAGGGTGATTAACACTCAATCATTAATCCAACAGCTAATCAATCAAGTCATCCAACGAGGCAATCAATACAAACACGAACAATCAATCTGATTAGGCCACATAAAGGCTCGAATTCGTGCAATAATCATTTATTAGTCAAACCAATCGATTTAAAACGTCGATCGCTAGCTCGTCTCTAGCCTATCGCTCGCTCGCGATCAAACAACGGCAATCCATTGCTCAATCAATCAATCAATTCAATCTTGCAACCAACTAGTCACAGACAATTTAATCACTTCGACTAACCTAATTGATTGGACATTTAACTAAATCCCAATTACTATCTAAACCAAGCCCCGATCGTGTACCTAAATTCCACAATTTGACTATATAACTAATCCTAGGCGCAATTAGTGCCCTAACCAAGGATTAGGGTCAACTCACAAATAGCTAGCTCGGGCGGTCTCAAAAACGACGACGCAGCGTCAATGGCTCCCGGCGACGACGACGGCGGCGGCGGCGGTTCACGGCAAAAATATGGTCTATCGCGCGGCGACTCA
The DNA here is from genome assembly GCA_021437785.1 of Rhodomyrtus psidioides. Taxonomy (NCBI): domain Eukaryota; kingdom Viridiplantae; phylum Streptophyta; class Magnoliopsida; order Myrtales; family Myrtaceae; genus Rhodomyrtus; species Rhodomyrtus psidioides. The sequence continues at coordinate 6,771,343 of JAILYB010000027.1, read as the reverse complement.
ACCCAAAACTTCGGGAACACTACTAAGAGGTCCGGCAAGGTCGTCGGGACAGGTGGCCGGCGGCAGAGCTCCGGCGAACGGCGGTCGGCAACTGAAAACAGAACCGGTTAGCAGGGTTAAACAGGGGAACCAGGCTATTTTTGGGGTTTTCTCGACGCTGAGGGCCGAGGTGAGGCCGGCTAAGGCAAGGGGACTCGCCTACAGGTCGAGGGTGGTCGGTTGGAACCGGTGACGGCGACAAAAAATGGCCGGAGGCGGCGGAACAGCCGCGACACAGAATCGACCAAAACAGGGACTTCGCACGGCCGAGACATGGGAGGTAGTCGGAGGCGATTTTCGAGCCCCACGTACGGCGGCGAGCTCCATCGAGCTCGGGGAAGGTAGAAGGGTGTTCAGGGAGTCCGTCGGCGGCGGCGGTGAGCAACGGCTACAGCCGGTTCGGCCCGATTTGAAGAAAAATCGGACCGGCTCGAAAACAGGGCACCGGGACTCTCGGGGCTCCGGTGGCTCCGGCGGTCGACGGGCGGAGCGGCCGGGTCGAGGTGGTCGAGGAAAGGCAGGTGAACGTGGGGTGGTGAGAGACGGCGGCGACGCCGCACGAGGCCGGAGGAGGGAACGGAGCTCTCGGGTCAAAACAAGGTATTTCAGGCCGGGGCTTCTACAGCGATTTCTCGGCTGTCCGGCGGCCAACGGCGGTCGGGACGAGGTCGACAGTGGTGGTGGCGGTCTGCTGGAGGTCATGGCTGAAGATGATGGGTGGCGGTCGCACCAAAATCGAACGGAGAAGGGAGTGGTTCGGCCGGGGTTGCTCCACGAGGAAGAAGAAGAAGGAAGCAGAAGAAGAAGAAGAAGAAGAAGAAGAGAGAGAGAGAGAGAGAGAGAGAGAGAGAGAGAGAGAGAGAGAGAGAGAGCACGTGGGCGGCTTTGGGAGAAAAGGTGGGGTCCACTTTGAAGACTTTTGAGGCAATTTTGTCATATATGCAAATATCTAGGGGCAATATGGTCATTTGGTAATTTAGGACTGAAACGAATTCGGTACATTGAACGAAGGGAAATTTTGGTAATTTCACAGGCTAGGTTCGATCAGGATTAGGCTCGAGTCGCGCGGATTGAAATCCTAATTCACGGCGATTAAGAATTCGAAACCTAATCTAAATTGACCGAAACTTCAGAACTCGTCCAATTATCGTCTCTTCAGTCCTTACGATCCAATATATTTTATCGATTGAAATTCGATATTAATCCATTTTATTGAATTCAGGCACTTTACCGAAGTCGAATTTCTAGGGCGTCACAACTCTCCCCAACTTAGGAAATTTTGTCCTCGAAATTGAAGTACTGCTACAACCCTTCAAATAGATAAGAATATCTAGTCTTAAAAACTTCCCTGATTCCCCGAGCAATTTCTTCAAGTCCATAGTGCTACCAAACCACCTCGACTAGCGGGATCGTCTTGTTCTGGAGCACTCGCTCTTTCCTATCCACTAGCCTAACTAGACTTTTCACGTACGATTTTTGCTTATCCAATTCAAATTCCTCATAGCTTAGTACATGAATGGGGTCCGATTCGTATTCTTTAGTATCGACACGTGGAAGATGTTACACTTGAGTAAGCTTTTGCGACAACACAAGACAGTACGCCAAATTCTCAATTCTTTCCAAAATCTCGAAAGGTCTAACATACCTTGGGTTTTACTTTCCTTTATTTCCAAAACAAGATGTTCCTCTCCTAGGCGACACCTTCTAAAAGATATCATCTATATGAAATTTCAAAGGTTTTCGTCTTTTATCGGCGTAACTTTTCTGATGACTCTGCACTGTCCAAAGTCTGTCTCTGATAACCTTGACAGCTTCCATCGGCTATTCTACTAACTCAAGACTTGTTATTTTTCTTTCACTAATTTCAATCCAAACAGACTAGCGTTCTACACGCTTTACCATACAATGCCTCGAAAAGCACCACTCTAATATCCTATTGGTAACTATTATTTAGGCATATCTAACCTTGTTGTCTCATTCAATTGCCGATTATCCATTCCCACGAATCAATTGGTCCTTTCTTAACTTCCAAAGATAAGAATTTAACACTGCTTCTCCTCTTGTTCCATAGATATCAGTTACGACTATCACTAATGGCAATCTGGGCATTCTACCTACAAGGAGAAGGTCGACTAATGATTCGCCTCTTCTTCAATGCCTTGAGATTTGGAATCATCACTTGTCAGTAGGGGTGTCAATGGGCCGGGCCGGGCCGGGTCTCGGCCCGGCCCGAGCCGGCCCGAATTGAGCAGTACCATGCTTGGGCCGGGCCGGCCCGGATTTGGGCCGGAAATATTGTTTTCTTTCCTTTTTTAAAATTTTTTTGAATTAAAATTAATTAACAAACCATCAAATGAAAAAATATAAAAATAAATTAAATTTAAAAGAAAAAAATAGGTATTTACAAAAGTTTGGCGTCGGGCCGGCCCAGCCCGAGTACTAGACCCGGCCCGAAAAGGCCCAAAAATGCAGAAAAATTTCGGGCTGGGCCGGGCCGGCCCGTCCGGCGCGGGCCAAATTGACAGCCCTACTTGTCAATTCTAGAAACATTTGAAGATTTACCGAACTCAGACACCAAATCCAACTGAGGGCCAGGCCATCCATTCTGTCGAACAGGGTCAACTCACAAACGACTGGCGAGTTGAGGACAACCTCAAATATTTCGGTTTAGGGTTGGCATCACCCGTTCCTAGATCGGTGGTGCAATCGAACACTATCGAGATCACCTCTCATGACCAACTCAAATTGATGCAGGATTGGTTCAACTCGACCCGCATTCTTCCAACAACACGTCACACGACTCATGGTGATCAGCCCTTTGACTAGTGCGCGGTTGGTACAGGGTTCTAGTACAAATTGTTCCTCACTGGATCCATGGCCATCCTAAATATAGATCAATGTCAGGTCGCAAATCATGCCACGAATCAATCCCTGGTATACTTCAGGGCGACTTTATGGTTAACTTACAACTGAACCAGATCCACCCAACTCGATCTATGCTTGATTTCAGATCGCCACACAGTCGAACCTCAATCAGCACGATCGACTGGCAAATCAGGCCATCATCCGCATCGAAGGCGACCTCTAAATTCTCTCGGTGGCTTCCTCAACTCTTGGTCATTGTTTGCGAGGAGTTCGAGTCTCAAGCATGTGTCGGCCCTAGGTTTTGGACATCACACTCTTACCAAGTTGAATCTTCTCACACTGTTATAACTTGAACATGCGTCGTCAATCTAATTACTGCACTCCAAACTGAGTCATTTATCCCTTGACTTCTTGGAAGTTTCATCACGAATCCAATGGGACCTTCTCTCACCTTTACTCTAGAATCTCCAACGACCGCAGCAGTCCACTGGGCTTGTAATGCCTCGCTTTGACTTATCGATACGCTAACTCTTCGCCATAAGCTTAGCCGTACCAATTTTCTTTTCAATCCCTTAGTAACCTTATCTCAAATCTTGATGTCTCCTCAAGCTATTCGAACTAGCACTGAAACTACTATGGTGAGTCCCAATCGATTTTCTGTTTTAACAAAAGCAAAATCTTATGCTCTTCACTCCAAGAAATCAAGTGGCCCTACTATACTTCCGATACGCTACTCTGATAACTATCCTCCCTTAATTGTCACTTCTCGCAATCTTAATCTTATTCAGGGTATCTCCAATCTCAATAGCCTACGCAACCAACTGGCGACCCTACAATGTCGTCCACCCTTAGACTGTCAATACGAACTTTCCTTGTTCGTCTATACTATCCTCGTTCCATGCACATGTCTAATTACAATCCTCAGGCAGTGTATACTTCACCACAACCTTATTAGGTTATTAGTCGACTGAACCATATGGGCCTCAAGTCATCCCAAGACTGCCTTTGACATACTGTAAGACCTTCTCAAATTTTAGGAAACACATAAGTCTTACCAACCCATGACGTCTCAATTCATCCACAATCTTCTGTCCTTCACACGAAATACAACACAACGTATTCACCACATGTGCTACACTTTGAAATCCCAGTTTAAACACGTGTAGTGGAAGGCTTTCCTCGTCATTCATCACCTATTACCTATCCTCACATAGATTCTTATCAGTTCGAATATTTAAAGATCCATTTCTAAGTCCTCGCCCACTTTCTTGCGAGTATCTATCGCATCACCACTTAGGTCTAACAACGAAAGTCGAAATCAAAATCATCAGCACACCACATAATTCTAGCTTACACGATCCACCAATACATGTCGCCTTATTGCCAAACCGTACTGACGAGTCTAGTCCACCAATAACTTCCTTTCACAAAACCTCTATAACTTGCTGAACTTAAGAAGTTTCGAATACTTGTCGATATCAACGGTCTTGGTCAATCCATGACCAACTTAATCTTAATCGAACCCATTAATACTCTATTACCAGAAATTACATGTCCTACGAACCACACGAGTTAACCAAAACTCGTACTTATTAAACTTGATAGTCACTTATACCCTCAGTGAGTCTTCGATCGAATGCTATTCATTGTCATCCAAATTCCTCAAGTACGGAAGAATGTCGCTTAGGGACGCATCACCAATCGATCAGAATACTTTTCTCGATCACCCTATTCATCGGACCCATAAAAGTGACATGGGCATTCATCCGACCGAACGACATCAATGTAAGCTCGTAGAGTCCTTAACGTGCCTTGAATATCTTTCATGACATACTCTCATTCCTGATCCTCAACTGATGACATCTCGTCCGTAGATCAATCTTAGAGAATACCGAAGCTTATTGTGGTTGATCAAATCTTTCGCTTGTCCTTGAAGGTGAATACTTATCCTTGATCCCCATCTGATTGAATTGTTTGAAATCGATACGTAACTTCAACGACCTTTCTCTTTTTCCTCAGCTAACAGTTCAATCGCGGACGTCAAATAACTTAACGATTACTCGCCAGCAGACCAGTCGCCTTAGGCGACGGAACCAAACAAGTCAAGGCTTCTCCTCGATTAATATCAAACTCAGAACTAACCAACCTGACGGGTTAAAACTCAATGTCTCGTAACAACACCCATCACGACTCTAAGGCAATCTATGTCCATAACAACCTCAAGGTTACACACATTCAGTATGATCACCCTATCCTTGTCTCTTGAAAGATTAAATCAATTTATCCTTGAAACGTCTTACAACAGGCACTCCTCTATCCTTTAATAGCATTGAAATCCTAACTACCATTCTCAACGGTTCCAAACTCAGCTCAAATCCTTTAACAATCTACACTCCCGACAGGTACCATACGGGGTCTTGTCCACCCCAACGCAATACCAAAGAGAGCTCAGGCATACAGCCTCAAAACTTGAGTAATGAATATGTGCACAAACTGAATAACTTAAAGGGACATATAACAATCACATGCACAACGGTTAAAGTCATACTAACTATCCCAAATCACAGCGCTCCTTATTACTCCAGGCCAATGACCAGATGGATCAGGCTAACCACGCTCTGATACCACCTTGGGCGGAGATGTCACGCCCCAACTATCGAGCCCCCGACATCCCTTGCCAAATCGCCACGATGTCATAGGGATAGCGTCCCAGGCACACTATCGACCTATCACTTAACTACGCATGCGGAAACGTTTTAACTCCCTAACAAAGATTCACATGGGATAGAGCAGCATGTAGTCACAATTGTCATTCACAAAAAGACAATCAATCAAAACATCCATCATAAGAAGATGAGTCTAGATCTTATTACTACCAATGTACATACACAACTCCATACTTTGGGGCGACTAGACAAGACCTCAAAAGGTCACTCGATCAAGTGAGGTCAACTTCCCATTTACTTCAACAGACTAGTCCAACAGCCAATCCTTGGCATCCGCAAAGCTCTGTCAGAAGGGACCTGGAAATGTTATCCCACGACGGGGTGAGAATAAATCTCAGTGAATCAAGCCTAAGCTCGGTTAGGAAACTGATTCGTCGAGGAGGTCTTAACCGAAGGCTCACATAGACATGAATAACACCCAAACATAGTCACAACATAAAAAATATCCACATGCACACTTACTAGCCTTCAGCCACACATAATGCAATGCTTGACTTGACTCAACAGTCATCTAAGCCAATCGCTCAGAAATGCATTGCATCCACAAATGTGCACAGGACACCACACGAGTCCATTTATTAACGATGATCGTGCCTCCGGCACATGAGAAGATCTATGCAAAAGAGGGCGTGGTTTGACTCTCATAAATAACGCGATCTAACACCTCAGTGTGATCCAACGTTCTACCGGTAAAACCGGGCTACGTTCCTTTTCTCTCGGCAACTACTACTACAAGCGGTGTATCCAGTGCAACCGTTGCATCGCACGCGGGTAGGCATCCCTATACGGTGTGTTGGTCCAACACCAGTTGCGACCGGCATCCGACCAACTCTGCATCTATACTAGTTAACACCGGATCAGAGCTGTCGTGCTTCTGGCAAGTCGTCTGATTCCATCAGATTGGTACGGCATGAACTTGCTAGGAATGCATCACCGTTTTCCTCATATGACCATACAATTCACATCCAGTAATCAACCTATTTCATTATCTTTGGTTAAGGCCGGATGCTCACTCAGGCATGTAAAAGTCTTGGCCAAATGCCATTTTCATACTAAAATATGTCTTTTGACTCCGCACTCGGTCATATGCAAATGCAGACTAGCAATTAGTCACTACAACCACACATAGGGCAATTTAACCCTCAATCATTAATCCAACAGCCAATCAATCAAGTCATCCAATGAGGCAATCAATACAAACACGAATAATCAATCTGATTAGGCCACATAAAGGCTCAAATTCGTGCAATAATCATTTATTAGTCAAACCAATTGATTTAAAACGTCGATCGCTCGCTTGCAATCAAACAACGGCAATCCATTACCCAATCAATCAATCAATTCAATCTAGCAACCAACTAGCCACAGACAATTTAATCACTCCGACTAACCTAATCGATTGGCCATTTAACTAAATCCCAATTACTATCTAAACCGGGCCCCGATCGTGTACCTAAATTTCACAATTTCACTAAATAACTAATCCTAGGCACATTATCGCCCTAATCAAGGATTAGGGTTAACCACAAATATCTAGCTTGGGCGGTCTCAAAAATGACGACGCGGCGTCAACGGTTCCCGGCGACGACGACGTCGGCGGTTCACGGCGAAACTAGAGTCTATCGCGCGGTGACTCAACCCAAAACTTTGGGAACACCACTAAGAGGTCCGGTAAGGTCGCCAGGACTGGTGGCCGGCGGCAGAACTTCGGCGAACGGCGGCCAGCAGCTGAAAATAGAACCGGTCAGCAGGGTTAAACAGGGGAACCAGGCTGATCTTGGAGTTTTCTCGGCGCCGAGGGCTGATGCGAGGCTGGCTAAGGCTAAGGGACTCACCTACAGGTCGAGGGTGGTCGGTTGGAACCGGTTATGGCGACGAAAAATGACTGGAGGCGGCGGAACAGCCGCGACACAGAACTGGCCAGAATAGGGGCTTCGCGCGGCCGAGACAGGGGATGTGGTCGGAGGTGATTTTCGGGCCCCACACGCGGCGGCGAGCTCCGCCGAGCTCACGGAAGGTAGAAGGGTGTTCGGGGAGTTCGTCGGCGATGGCGGTGAGCAATGGCAACGGCCGGATCTGAAGGAAACCGGACCGGCTCGAAAATAGGGCACCGGGGCTCTTGGGGCGATTTCCGGCGGCTCCGGCGGTCAACGGGCGGAGTGGCCGAGTCGGGGTGGTCGAGGGAAGGCAGGTGAACGTCGGTGGGGTGGTGAGAGGCTGCGGTGACGCCGCACGAGGCCGAAGGAGGGAACGGAACTCTCGGGTCAGAAGAGGGGATTTCGGGCCGGGGCTTCTACAATGATTTCTCGGCTGTCCGGCGGCCATCGGCGGCTGAGACGAGGTCGACAATGGTGGTTACGGTCTGCTGGAGGTCGTGGCTGAAGATGATGGGTGGTGGTCGCGCCAAAATAGAACGGAGGAGGGAGGAGTGGTTCGGCCGGGGTTGCTCCACGAGGAAGAAGAAGAAGAAGAAGAAGAAGAAGAAGAGAGAGAGAGAGAGAGAGAGAGAGAGAGAGAGAGAGAGAGAGAGAGAGAGAGAGAGAGAGCACGTGGACGGCTTTGGGAGAAAATGTGGGGTCCACTTTGAAGACTTTTGAGGCAATTTTGTCCTATATACAAATATCTAGGGGCAATATGGTCATTTGGTAATTTAGAACTGAAACGAATTCGGTACACTGAACGAAGGGAAATGTTTGTAATTTCATAGGCTAGGTTCGGTCAGGATTAGGCTCGGGTCGCGAGAATTGAAATCCTAATTTATGACGACTAAGAATTCGAAACCTAATCTAAACCGACCGAAACTTTAGAACTCTTCCAATTATCATCTCTCCAGTCCTTACCATCCAATATATTTTATTAATTGAAATTCGATAGTAATTCATTTTATTGAATTCAGGCACTTTACCGAAGTCGAATTTCCAGGGCGTCACAGTTCTACTGCTGGTGATGGTGGTGGCTCTTCTTGTACTGCGGTTGTTTGGGTATGTAATGTTGTCTACCGCCTTTCTCTTTATGAATTTGTCTTATAATCTGTGACATCCAGAATTTTCACAATATTAGAAATAATTAGAAAATGAAAGAATACTTTTTGATTGGTTCTTTAAGACATTTAGAAACTTCTAGAAGAAGCTAAATATCTCTTAATAAAGAAGAAATCTTAAAGCTTTTTGAAGAAGTTAACCTTTTGGCTTGTCAAGGAAACTACCATGTAGCTTCTCGAGAAAGCTATCTGGTAACTTCTCGAGGAAGCAACTCCGAAGCTTCTTGAGGAAGCCATCTGGTTACTTATGTTAAATGTAAAATAAAATAAATGGTCTTTTGATGTATAATAAGTGTGTAAACTAAAGAGAAAAAGAGATGATAAATCCAATTATAAAAATATGTCATCATTAAGAGCTAAATGTTGTAGGACTATAGGATAGCTAAATAGACAAGTTTAAAAGAGGACACGTGGCATCTAAATTATTAAATTAAATTAAAATAAAATTGGCTTGGAGAAAAAGAAAAAGGATATCCAGAATATTCACAAATTATTAAGCAAAAGTAAATGTAAAAAATTGGCTTAAAGAGCAAGCCAGCACAAAAAGACAAAATTTCATTAGAAAGAGTAATCTAAAAATACTCTAGATTAACCATGTGACAAATTAGTAAAACTTGAAGAACAAGTTAAGAATTCTCTAGAATTATGCTTAAGTGGCTTACTAAAAAAGTGACGCATAATAGAACTTGGAGAACAAGTCAAGACTTCTAGAAATAATAAAACTTGGAGATCAAGATTTGGTTTAGAAGCATATGACAATTTCAAAACTTGGGGAGCGCAAGTTTTGAAAAGTCAAAACTTGGGGAAAAAGCTAAAAATAAATAAATAAATAAAAATAATTAGAAACTTGGAGAATTAGTCAGGAAACTACTATAAATAGGGGAGGGGTTCCTTAAGGTACCTCAACCAACCATCTCCTTTTTCTCTCCCTTTTTCTCTCATCGTTATCTCTCCCTATTTATCTCACGCCACCTCAAGCCATCATCACCTCAAGTCGCCGTCGCACCGCCTCATGCCATCGCCTCTCATTCCATCATGTTTTATCCATCATAGGATAAGATACATAATCCGAGTACAGGTAAATGGGATTATTAGATCTAACGTGGTAATGTCCGTTTGTTTCTTGTACGAAGTATTGCATTATATTGACATGAATTGTGTGCATTTCGTGTGCGACACGAGTGTTGTTGCATCAAGCCACGAAGAAATTTTCTTGCATTAAAATGATTTGATGCATGCGCTTGCAAGAATGTGTTTGTGCAAGTCATCCGAGGAACGATGTATGGCCCAGATAGGCAACTATGGCCCGGATAGGCAATTATGGCCAGGATAGGCAACGTTCCCTTAAAGTCTCAAGGGTTCATATTGTGGGTATATTAAGCCGTCGTTCTTATGAAGATGATTTTGTGAGACGTTTACCGTTTGGTAACATTGAACCCACAAGTGAGCGTTTCCGGGATACGTCTTACTAGCTATGGCCCGGATAGGGACTAATAATTGGCGAGCCAAGAATGCATTGATGTGTTCATGGAATTTGAGTAAAATTTATGTGGTGGATTCCACGTACTTGACAATTTGCAAACAAATATTCATGCGTATATGTACAATGTATCACATGATAGCTTTGTTGAGTATAAAGCTGACATTCCTACCTTAGGCCTAGTAATTTCATTTACTGGGCTGCTACCGCGAGCTCCTCTGTTCGGCCAGTTCACCCATATGCATATGTACCTGAGCGATACTTTCGATGTGAAGTATTGAAGATATGGGTGATAATAGCAGAAAGAGATCGAGTAGTTAATTTCTTTCGTATTATGTTTATACAAAAGTAGGTGGGAGACTATATGAGGATATAAGATGTATTGATGCATATAAAAATTTATGTGTGTTTATATATAAAGGTTGCTATGTCTGCTATTTCATTAAGCTCACCGTTAGAATAAAGGTTGGCAGAAAATAAGAAAAACGGTTAAGGAAAATTATAAATAGGTTGATAAATAAGGGAAAGGTTCTGGGGTCGTTACATACTCAATATTTGACCGGGTTTTCTTTTTCTCAAGGATGTCCTCATATTCTTGGGTGACTATTTTTCTTGTTGTGGGCGTTATTTTTTATCGAAAAAGTCCTAAACTTATTGCAGTTATATCAATTCAATTTTAAACTTTTTTTTGCTAATTGAGTCCTAAACCTTTTTGCAACTGTGCCAAGTCAGTCCATTTAGTAGTTCGACACTGACACGGATAATTTTTTATAATATTTTAATTTATTCTTTCGAATTTTTAATGATGCTCTTATTTTTTAAAATAATTTTTTTATGTTTTTTAATGTTTAGGGTTGACAGGATATGGCGGGCCATTAGCCAAGGACTAACAACCGCCGCCGGCCCTAACACCCCCCCTCCCCCCAAAAAAAGGGAAGAGAAAAGAGAAAAAATAGAAAAATATTATTTAAATTTCAAAAAATATTATCCACATCAGATTCTGCCGGCCAAATGGATTAAATCAGCATAATCATAAAAAAAAAAAAATCCAGCACTCAATTTGCAAAAAAAAATTATGACTGAATTGGTATAATTGTAAAAGTGTGACGTCCTCAACTCGACCCTCGATATCCGCTATAGGAAGTATAACCTCCTATAGGACTCTTGGTCTCTTGAATCCCTCCAAGAGCACTACGGCTTTGCGCCGTTTACTTTTTCCGAGACCATGTGAGGTTCGTAAGTTGTGACATTACGGGGGAAGGACATGTGGTGTCCCAGGAACACCGTCCTTGAATTCGACCCATAATCTTTTTCCGCTCCTTTACTATTACTGTTTAGTTTTCTCTCTATAACGAATCACCTGCGGAAGCGATTCCATTTTATACCTTTTTCGATCTATCGGGGAACGGAGACAACTTTTAACACAAGTCATGTGCTCCTCATATTCATTTCATTTCCTCGTATAACATTTACATGGATTTTATGACATTTACATGGACTTTAGAAACCCCTTTATCTCGTATGCTTCATAGGCTTGGGAGACTACTTCAGTACTTGAGCTTCCCTAAAAATAGTACTTGGCTTCCAAAAACTCTTCCAGACCAGTCAGTCGCCTAGGATTTGTGCACCATCCATCTTCATGCTATTGCTTTCTTATCAAAAGGATTCTCCTCCACGATATCAACACAAGCAATTTCTACGGACATGACTATACCAAACAAGAAGATGACATACTTGCGATTACCTACAAGTCTGGAAAGATAAGGGGTGAGATACAACTATCTCAGTAAGCGTATATCTAAACCAAACATAGGAAGCAAGCTAAAGGTACAAGCCATAACGCAAGCAACCATATCATATACAAATCGTTTTCGATTCCTTTTCATGTAAGCATACCTCTCTACTTTTCATATCATATCACGTACATTTAAGGACCTCTCACCCTTGCGGATGAGGCGTGTACATATCTTTTCATATCATATTCTGTAGATCCACCCTGTTCATATCTGTGCGAGGCCCTCTCATTCTTACGAACAAGCATTTAACATATCATGTTGTATCATATAATCTCACCACCAATGGTAGCAAGACCAAGGAGAGTATGCATCATAACGATCCAAGGTTCTAGAGGTGGCCCTCACGAGACTCGCGTCGTCGTGTGGCACTTAGTCCTTGACCAACATATCATGTACTTTTCAAGCAAGCATTAGAGTAGCTAAAGCTTTACGACCTAGATAAGGGTTAGATATCACTTACCTCTTGTGGACGAACATAAAATAAAATCTTGTGAATTGCTTTGCGTGTCGATTCCTATGGATGCTTCGTGATGGTGCTTCTTGAATGCTTGGCGGCCGAATAAAGTGAGAGGGAGAGGGAAAGATTGGCGTGAGAATGAGGGGAAGAGAGGAAGTGGTCGCCGACTTTAAGGGGGGTTCATGCCCTTTATATAGTACTATTTTTCTATTTAATTTTCATTTATTTAATTTCTACTTGTTCTCCAAGACAAGCTTAGGTGGCAAAGGTTTGTCTCTTTCTATTAATTGTTGGCCTCTCACGTAAACTCAAGAGCCAAGCATATTATGCCACCTTGCTTCTCTAGAGTGTTCTATTATAACACTTGTCCCTTTTATATTTTTTTATATTTTTCATTTTAATCTCTTGCTACTTGTTGCCCAAGAAAGGCTTGGGTGTCTTGAATTTGTCTTTTTCTTATTAATTATTACCTTCAAGAACCAATGATTAATTGACACCTTAGCATTCTAGAGTTTTCTATTAATACATATGTCCATTTTCTATTTTTCTATTTTTATTTTATGTGTCTTCCTTTCTAAGTTTCTACATAGCACTCTATGGGGCTATATTTTTAGACTTGATTTGTGGCATCTCCTCATTTCACACGCCTATGGGGAATTTCTTGTCCACAATTTATTAAATTTTTATCATGCTTATAATACATAATTCTAGCGAATTCTAATATTTTATATTATTTTTTCTAATCTTATTTTGTCCTCCTGTGCTTGGCTTGTTCCCCAAGCCAAAAATTATTTTTCTTTCTTGCTTTATTTTTGACTTGTTCCTCAAGTTGGTTTCGTCTTATATATTTTCCACGTGTCGATTCCTCATTCCGACTTGTTCCCTAAGCCATTTCGTCTTCATGTGTTGGCTTGCTCTCTAAGCCAAATATTTCTAATGCTATTTTGTCTTCACATGCTAACTTGTTCTCCAAGTTAATATTTTTCTATTTAAATTTTGCTGAATAATAGAGAATAGTCTAGATATTCTTTCCTTGTTTACCAAACTAACATTTTAAATATTCTTAAGAATATTCTAGGTGCCACGTGTCATGTTCTCAATTAATTTCTTTAGCTATTTTATAATCATATAAAATTTTCGCCCTTTTATCAACTTTTATGTTTGAACATTTCTTCCCCTTACACACCTACTATACACATATGTAAACTATTTCTTTTATTTTATTTTACATTTAAAATAAAGATCTAGCATATAAATTCCAATATTGTTGATATCATCTAACCATGGGGGTCTCTAGGCTTTTATTCCATTCTATAGATGCCAAACATAAATAGCGCTAATGGCAATTTGGGCATTCTATTTACGGGGGGTAAGGTCGTCTAGCAATCGACCTCTTATTCTCTATTCTAAGACTTTTAAAATGCTATCTATCAAGCTTTTGGAACATCTAAACATTTCCTCTATTCTTGGCGTTTAATTAAACTAAGGATCGGACCATCTTTCTCTTGCCGAATTAATTCAACATATAGCCGAGCACATCAAGAGGCGTAGCCATATTTGGCGCCCTCAAGATCGTGTCTCGCTGCCACTTGAGTCAGGAGCCACTTCTCAACTCAGGGTTGGAATCACCTGTTCCTAAACCGAGGCATAACGAACGCTATCGAGTTCACCTCTCATGACCAATTCAAATTGATGCAGGATTGGTTCATCTAGATCCGCAGTATTTCAGTAACACGTCACATAGTCTCGGGTGATCAGTCCTTGACTAGACCGTGAGTGGTACGGGGTTCTAATCAACATTCAAAGAATTCACGGCTAGTTTAACTGTCGACCATTGTCCGTTTGCAAATCGTTCCACGGTTCAGTCCCTGGTCGACTTCAGGGAGATCCTGTGGTTGTTCTGCAACGAGATGAGGTCAATTATAATCAATCCATGCTTGGTTAAGGTCGTCACTCAGTCGATCCTCAATCGGAAGCATAACCGATTTATGTACTAACCCGTGATTCTTACCAAAGGCGATCTTTCTCTTCTGATGGCTCCTCTTGACCCTATGGCCTTTGTCTGTAATTAGTCTGAATCCTAAGTTTAACCTTGCCCTAAATTTTGGGGTGTAACAAAAAGGTTTAAAATTTAATTGATAAAAAAAAAAGTTTAGGACTGAATTATATATTTAAGACTTTTATTAATGTGGCAGAATTTGGCATAGTGGTGGTAGTTTTTGGGTTTGAGCTGGTAATGGCGGCATCACCGGTTTTGGCTGGGTTAACATGTGGCGCTCCGCTCGCGCTGCTTGTGGAGGCAGTACTCCCTCCATTGTAGCAGGTGGCGGGCGGGCGGGCTGGCAAATGGTGGCTCTAAGGAGAGGACATATATTTTCGAAAAGAAAAATTGCGATTTGTACGTAGGTTGAAGAAAAAAAGATGATGTGAAAGCGTTTTAACTATTTTATGCGTATTTGTTGTTGCGACATCAGAAAAAAAAAAGGGTACCCTGGCGTTTGAAGGTACAACTAAGGGCAATTTAACGAGTAAGTTGACCGCATCATCTAATGCCTGTGTGTGTGTGTGTTTTTTTTTTTGAACTGAACAAGAATCTCTTCCAAAGAGTTCGGGTACTTGATTAAGTATATATAAAAAAGATTAAGTACTCAATTAAATAACGATAGAAGTTAACTTTGAACCAATTAAAAAGGATTTTTTTTTTTAAAGTTTCTCGCCAAACCACATAACACGTGAAAACATATGAGATTATATTGAAAGCTAAGTAAGATAAACTAGAGCCAATTCACACGGTAGGCGCTTAAGTGTTGTTTCGGCGATTATGCATGCGAAGAAGATGGTGATTACTTGAGGGAAATGAGGGGACAATGGCTACAAGAGATATGCCGATGCAGTAGTAGTTTAGGCTGCGTATGGTAATACGCCAGAAACGCTCCAGGGAAAGTCTTTCTGTTCCAAAGGTGTTCCCAGAACACTTTTGGAACAGAAACACGTATGGTTCAAAAATGTTCCAAAAGTATTCCGTGGAACACTTTTGTGTCGGGGAACACTTTTGAATAAACAAAAAAAAAATTGCTTCTGAATTTTGAAACACTTTTGAAACCACTACCCACCACCGTCGCTAGGGGTGAGCGATTCCAGGTTCTAGGTAGGTTCCACCTGGAACTTGGAACCTACTCGCTAGTATCAGTTCCTCATTTTTCGGAACCTAGAACCTACCATCTATACCTTGGAACCTGGAACCTACCCTGTCACAGGTTCCGGATCCGGTTCCAAGGTACCCTAGAACCTATCAATACAGCTATCTTTGCATCAAAACAGAAGAAAGCCTGAACATTTGGAATGAAAACAAACAGAAAGTTGAAGGATTCCCATGGATTACTAAAAGATCTGTTCACAAAGAGCTCAGCAAGTTCAGATACGCCTACTAGACTAAAACAAACTTTAGATAGAGCAGAACTGGAATCAAACTCCGGGAGTTGTTGGAAAATGTTTTCTCATCTAACAAAGAGAAGCCCAGCTCGCAATCTGTGGAGGTAGGTGTCAATTTGCTTTAGCCAAAGTAGAACTTGATAATCGAACTGGTGGTACTACTGATCCTTCCCCACAAAAGTTTTACAAAAATATTCTCATCAATCTCAATAAATAAGTTCGTGTCAATTAGTCAATCAGAAACATAGAGCTCAATAATAATCATTATCTACCATTCTGGTGATACAAAATGCTAAGCGCTCAAACGAGTAGGTCGAACAATCTCAGACATATAACACGACAACTTGATTCTTTCCAGAGGCATCATTCATCAGTTCTCCAGGTCGTTGGTAAGCACAAGACACAACATAAACAGATAGACATAGAACAAGCGATCACCGATCTTGCAACAACGTCATAATTCAGATCTAAGTGAAAACGGTGAATTGGAGAACAAAATTGAAGCATAATCAGAAGGGAAGAAACAGAATTTAAGGGGGGATAAAAATATTACAGGAGAAAACGAGCACCGCCGTTGCGCCGAGGAAGCCGAAGAAGGCACAGTTTCATCGCCGCTGAATGTAGATGACATCATCGGTTCTTCCTTCTACGATGTCGTTCGCTGGATCTGGTGATAAAAGGTCCTTGTTCTTCTTCTTCGCTTGAGGGATTGGTGAAAATTCTCTCTCTTTCTTTCTCTCTAGGGAACTTCACTTTTCGTTCTCTCTCTGAGTTGCAGAAGAAGCTCCTGGAAGAGAAATTGCCCAGCAACTTCGGATTGGCAGGATCGCGCTCTGTCCATTCTCAGTATCACGGAGCACAATCAACCCACAAAGAGATGCGTAAAAAGCAAAATCGACCCACAAAATCAACGAACCTCGGGCGCCGTTGAGGGATGACCGTCCGACGTCGTCAAGAGATGATCGTCCGATGTTAGTGAGGGATGGTCGTCGAACGTCGTTGAAGGATTGTCGTTGGGCATCGTTAAGGGATGGCCGTCCGAAGAGGCGATGGACGGCGAGGGAAGGGTTGACGTTGAAGCCTTGAAGAGCTGGAGAGCCCAATGGACGGTGAGGGATGGCCGTCGGGCGTGCTGTGCCGGAGGTTTCAGAGGATGTCTCGTGAGAGAGGAGATCGAGAGACCATCGAGAAAAATAGAGAGGATTCAGACGAGACCATCTAGAATAGAGAGGAAAAGTAGAATCTAAGGTTTTTAAAAATTCGGTTTCGAGTCCATTTTCGGTTCCGGTTCCGGTTCGGTTCCACATAAAATCGGGAACCGAAATCGAAACGGCGGTTCTTCAAAATGCAGAACCGAGAACCAGACCTAGCACGTTAGAACCGGAAACCGAACCGGAACCGACGGTTCGGTTCTTCGGTTCTTGGTTCTACCCTGGAACTATGCTCACTCCTAACCGTCGCCGATCGCCCGCCGCAGAAGGCGGTCAATGGCGGCGGCGGAAAAAATATATTTTTTTTTACTTACCAAACGCGTTTCTGTTCCCAGAAATTGTAGCTGAGAACATAAACACAAAAAAATATTCTATTAAAAAATGTGCCCATGAACAGAAACGTTACCATACGCACCCTAACATTCCAGGGAAAGTGTTTATGTTCCAAAAGTGTTCCCGAAACACTTTCGGGACAGAAACGAGTATCGTAAAAAAATGTTCCAAAAGTGTTTCGGAGAACACTTTTGGTTCAGAGAACACTTTTGAAGAAACAAAAAAAAAACTTGCTTCTGAATTTTGGAACACTTTTGGAGCTACCACCCACCACCTCCGCCGACGCGGCCATCACCGACCAGCCATCGCCGCCGGCTGCCTCCGCCGCATCCGATCACCAACGAGCGAAAAAAAAGTGTTTTTTTTACTAACCAAACGTGTTTCTGTTCCCAAAAATTGTAACCGAAAACAGAAACACAGAAAAATGTTTCTGTTAAAAAAATGTTCCCAGGAACATAAATGTTACCATATACAGCTTTAAATGGAAGTAGCTGCTCATTAAAAAAAAAGAACCAATCAAGTACGTAAATTTACCAATTTAGATTTTGTTATTGTAAGAATCAGACAAAATTCTAAATCTTTCATTTCAAAAGATGCAAATGACGAAAATACCTTTAGTTGAGCCATTCTTTCAAATAATAATGACACTTCATGCATTTATTTGAAACAAAGCCCACTTTAGAAGATTCTAAATCTTTCATTCAAAAGATGCAAATGATGAAAATACCCTTAGTCGGGCTCTTCTTTCAAACATTAAGGGCACTTCATGCCTTTATTTGAAGCAAACTTCACTTTAGATCCTTATTTGAGAAAATATAGGGCGCTTCAAGCCCTTATTTGGATTTTTTTTCCTAAGAATCATGTCAGCTTTAAGGGTAGTATAGTAATTTTGCAGGTGGACACCAAATATAAAAAGTTGTCTTTACTGCGTAGACCAAATTGACAAAGCTCAAATTTATGCAATAGTCAAAAGTGAAGATGAGATGGATTATTAGGGAAATTTTCAAAAAAAAAGGGTTTGAAGTGACTTCGTTTTTTCAAATAAGGGCCTAGAGTCAATATCGTTTCAAATAAGGGCTTGAAGTACTCAAATTGTTTCAAAAAAGGGCCTATCCTAAGGGCATTTTTGTCTTTTCATTTTTTTCCTCCTCTTCCATCCCGCCCACTTGCCTCAATGCTGCTGCCTCACTCCCCGATAGAGCTTGGTGGTGTTTATCGGCTGCAGAGGCCGGAAGATCGGCCTGCCATCAGGCCCCAGCCGATTCATCATCATCATCCTCCCCCTCGAGTTGTGACTCATCTTGTCACTCCAGTATTGTAACAGCCTCTGCTGTTACTGCAATCGGGACAAGTCACCTGCGAAGTTGTACAACCGGTGATTAAGGCCTAACTGCTATTATGCGAAAGATATAACCTGTTGCTGCTGCCGCTCTTGATTTTGCGGAGGTTGGAGCTGGAACACTGGCCGAAACGCGTGAAAAGGCACAGTCCCAAACTGCTGCTAGAACTGCCCGTGATGTTGGGGTGCATCTAGAGCGAAGGGAAAGATCAATCTCGGAGAGTTGTGCGAAGACGAAGGAGCCACATGGAAGAGAGAGTGAGCGATGGCCGAAGTGGAAGGAATAGAGGAAGGCATGGCGGTGAAAGGTGCTTGATTTTGAGGCGCGGAAAAAGACAATGATAACTCGAAGCTCGCTTGCCTCTCCGGGCTTCATATCTCCTTGAGAGGCTTATTCGACACGGAAACTTCTCCAAATACGGGCTTCCATTGTCGAATCTCTTAAGTTGAAACCGTAGTCTCTCTAGGTCGACTGTAGAATACTTGACGTGGCGGTAAGCGCCTTCCATTTTGTCCCATGTTTCCACTCTTGCCAAACAGAGGCCTTCACCTCGCGATTGTTTTTCTTATTTTTTGTCATTGCAGAGAAGGAACGAGCTTGAGGGACTCTGGAGAAGGGACCGGAACCGGGTGGGATCGGGAAGGAGGAGGCCAATGAGGGCCGAGCGTCGTTTTCGAGAGGCATCCTGGAGATACTGTCCCTGAGCTCCGACTCCGATCACAGCAGCAAGGCCAAGAAGCCGACGGCGGCTCAGAGGAGGTCGGCGAAGAAGCTGCTATCGCTGGTGAGTCCGGTGAAAGCGAGGGCCGACGAGGATGCCCCTTGCGGACTCGGCTAGAGTCATAGTCTGCTTGGTTTGAGCGAGTAGTACGGTCGTGGCAAGGAACGAGGACGGATCTCTATCTTGCTTCCCTCCACTGGTAGATCCACAGCACGTCTCCTTCATGGGAGGTTGAAAGAGGGGCGAGCTTGGGGAGTCGGTGGCATGGCAGTGGGCAAGGAGCCTCTTTGGTGCAGGTTGGCGACATTCATCCCATGAAGAAGACGTGATGTGGAAGGCTTTTTTCCTAATCATGCCAAAAAATGAAAATATTTACCAAATCAGGTTTAGAAAAATAATTACCAAACCAGGTCTCGCTCGGCAGTCGTACTGCAGAGCCAGCGACGCCGGTGACGGAACAGTGCTGCTCGGTAGTCAATTTTATTTTATTTTTTATTTTTAATTTTTGGTCGAAAGAGCCTGGAGCTGTCTGAATTATGGCTGAACTTTCTCTCTATGTATTCTCTTCATGGTCCTTGATTCTCTAGAATTCACAAGGAAACAATCCCCAAAAGAGCACAAGTCCACCACTTCCTTTCTCTATTTCTTTGGCCGAGTATGGACAATTGTGTTGCGTCCTCTCTGAGCAAGAGAAAAACAAAACAAGGAAGAGCAAAGATGGAGAAAAAATAATAATTAACAATGAAAGTGACTATGATAAAGGAAAAAAGGAAATTGGCCTTGAGCACACCATGGTCTCCGACGATTTGCCCTTTGCCTCTCACTCGCCATGGCCATGTATCCCGATGATTTTTGGCCTTCGAATTCTGCCATGTATTTTATATGTGGCCTTTGAAGATAGCGAATCGGATCCAAATGGTAATAGATCAGACTAGCTAACTTCCCGTTTTTGCTAAACCGGAAGATCGTACCCGAATGGCGACAAATAAAATATATCCAATTTAATATAAACGTTGCCTTATCTTGCGAATTGCAATTTCCTAATTCGAACTTTGCGCACTAAACTCGAGGATGGAATGATCGGCAAATGTTATCGGCGGATCAAGCTTACTTGGTGAGGCTCACAGAATTTTCAGACGATGGTTGGCCTTGAAAATTATTCTTCAATAAGGTTGGGGGAAGAATAACGACAGCAATGCAATCGTATAGACTAGCCAGTCTTGGAGGGGTATAGAGCTTTCTGCGACAAAACAAGGATAGATAGATCCAAGAGCAAGCAAAAAGCAACTACAGGAACAAAAGGACTTGAAATCTTTTTCCACTCACTGTTTCGTGAAAGTAGAATCCTTGTGGAGAGGATGGACTAATCTACACCCAAATCTACTTTAGGCACATGACTATTGTGGCGTGAATCTTCCCTCAACTAAGGACTTCTTGCGGGCGTCCTTGTTTCTTCCTTCAATCGCTCTTCATGTGTTTTGTGCCTCCATATCTTTTAACGTAGTAACGTTACTGAATCGGGAACCACTCGAACCACGGATTTCTTTGTCTGCATAAAGTGAAATCATAAAAAAAGAGAGGCAACCACCCGCTCGGCATATTAATTACATTTACTAATGACGTTGTCTTCCTACATGACCTCCTCTTCCGCAACGAGGTTGTCTCCGTTGATCGGGAGGTCTAGTGTTGTACCGACGAGAACGAGGATCCGGTTGAGCAGGACGTGTCGATGACGAAGGCATATCTTCTGAAAATATGTCAGATCCTACTGTAGGGGGGACTGGATATAATTGAGAGAAATCAGATCCATATTCCGCATGAGAACTAACTGGAGTCCGGGGATGTGAATCATAAGGAAATGCATAAGCCAATCCCTCGCCAAATGATCCTGTAAACTAGGTGAACCTTGCATCGAAATGATGGCTGAACTCCGGATTGAAGTTGGTGCTCCGTATGATATTCCATGGAATAGGGGACGACATCATTAGGTGGATGAGCTCGAGGGGTTCTCAGGGTCGGCCGATTAGTCCTTTGAGTCCTTTGGGTCCTTTTTGTCGACTGACCAGTTTGAGGGGGGTCATCGTCCTCGTCCGACCGAACGGGTGCCGCGGTAGTTGCCGGTTGGGGTGTTGGCGTCATTGTTAGCCGCATCTCCTCCTTATGGGCGTATAGCATTGCCTTAGCTATCCTCTTCACTTCTTGCCAAGCCTCAGGAGATGGACCAACCGAATCCATGATATGCACGATTTGTTCGATGCCATCACCCTGGTAATAAAATGAAAATTAACGAAAGTTATAAAATGGCAATAATTTATGATACTAAAAAATAAGTAATGAATTAAATTGAAAGAGTTTGCACGAACTGTTGTACCCATTGCGGCTTCCGGAACAGAAATACACTTTCGTGTATGACGACGGAACCACTCCATATATCCTGAATGGAAGTGGAGTGGTAGCGCTGTTCTTTTGCCTCTGACTATATGTATGTCCCGTTCATTCTATAAATTGATCCACTCTTCGTGTTCATTCACCCAATTCGTCCTAGGTGGTGTGTTATCAAAATGATGGAAGACAGTATGATCGTATGGATGTATAGGTATTGGCTGCTTCATACCAAACTGTCGAAATACTTGGTCTGGATAGTGCCACTCAACTATCTAGTGACAGATGAGTGGGACTCTCGCCCTCTAACAATTTTGTCCCTGCAGGCAGTATTCCGATAGATTCTCTTCTTCAATGTCCTTGTAGGGCATCCAAGTAATCTGTTATCGTAATGAAAAAGATCAAATTAAACGAAAAATTAATTTACAAAAGTAACATTATAGTAAACCCCATTTGTTGCTCGCATTACTTACATCTTCGATTGTCATTCTATCAAGTTGGTAGCGCAGGTGTTGTAAAGCATGTGTAGAGACGTCAATTGTAATTTGTCCCCAGCTCCAGCAGCATAAACGAAGAAACATTACATTTTCATGTATGATACGCAGTGAAAAGTATAAATGACGCACGCATTAAAAAGGAAATATATGATGTACCGACTACCGTAAGGTGCATCTGGGAAAGGATCACCATAAGTCATACTAGGGGAGATGCATTTGAAGCGCTCCCACGCCCAAATCTGTAGCACTTGTAGGGTACCACCCATTTGCTTGGCTTTCGGGTTGGTTGCACGGCATAACTCCCGATATAACCATGCTAGTGCTGCTGAACCCCATCTGTACTGCGTAGGGGCCTCAATGTTCTCTAGTAAAGGGAGAAGCAGTAAAATAACTCGAGCACATGATTTGTCCATGAAAATATATCCCCCAAGGAGGCAGAGAACGAATGCTCTAGCAAACTGAACTACGGTAACGTCATCGTCATCGTCTGTAAGATGATGAAAATTTTGACTCAACCAACTTAAATTTATCTGCGTGCCGTGCAAGTTGGCTGGGCTAGCACCAAGCATGCGGGCACAGAGAACGCCCCAATTCCAATTAGTATGGCCAGTAACTACAAAGCCATCGGTGGGAAGCCCTGTGATCATTGCAATATCCTCTAGAGTGATCGTGCATTCACCTTCTGGCATATGGAAGTTGTGGGTCTCGGGCCTCCACCGCTCGACCAATGTAGTAATCAAATGCCAGTCACGCTGGACAAATCTCATCTTGTAAATGCCATAGAATCTTGAATTTTGCAGATAATGGATAATGCGCAGAACAACTTCACCTATGTGTGGCGCTACTCGCTGACATCTAAGGGTTGCAGACGGATGTATCTATAACATGAACTGTTAGTGAAAATTGGCATCATGCTTACAAATAACATATCAACCACTGGATTCCTTAGTTACCTCAACAGCATCCCATAGGTGTTGTGACCTATGTCGGGACTGACTCGTCAGTAGTGAACCATCCTCAGGGCCTGGCTGAATGTGAGTCCTTTGTGCCATATCAACACAATTGTGACGTGAGAAAAAATTTTGTGACTTGAGTGAGTGACCAAGGGAGAGCGAATATAGAAAACTTAAGGGTGATGGATGAGAGTTAAGGAGTGAGGGATGTAAGATTTCTGCGTTGCTTTAAAAAGAAGAGGCGTTGTGCTCTCTTCAATACCCGTGAAGGCGCCGAAGGCCCCATCATTTAGCAGAATCATTCGGGGGTCCCTTCGGCAAAAGACAGATTCCGCTCGGAAAGGCTCCCCCTTCCCGAAATAGAAAGGGGGGGGCCTCCATCCGAATTGGGAAAGGAGAGGCTCCCCTTAACATTCAAAAGGGAAAGGAAGGGGGCCTCCCCCATTCCCCACGCAGAAGTGAAAAAGGGGACCCCCCTTTCCTCTTCGCGAATTGGAGAAGGGGAAAATGGGCTTCTCCCCCTTTGCAGAAGTGGAAAAGGGGACCCCCTCCCCTTCGCGAATTGGGGCAAGAGCCCTCCCCCATTTTCCCCTTCTGAACCGAAGGGGACAAGGAAGGGGGCCCCTCTTTTTCCCTTCTGGAAAAAGAGGGGGAGTGGACACCCCTCTTTTCTCTTCTGCGACGCTGAAGGTGTCTCTCCCCTTTTCCCTTTCTGCGACGCGGTAGGATTCCTCTCGAAAATTTTAGCAGGAATCCTGTCGAAAAGGAGATGAGAGCTCATTCTTCCTGGCAGACGTTGCTACAGCGTCTGCCAGCCTCACTCGAGAGTTAGGGAGAACGCAACCTCCTCTCTTTAAAATGAGAGGAAGGTTGCTTAGGTTGGGGCACCACCCTTCGTATTAACGTTCATTACTTATAAGTTAATTCCGCGGATGGCTAAGAGAGTTTTTGTGGGAGCAAATTCGAAAAAGAAAATGGTACACGAACTTCCGTTGTCATCGATTTGCGTAAGGAGATCGTGGCTTTCACGAGACTTTGATTTATTGTAACAAGTGTAAGGAATATGCTATTTATCGGTAAATTCACTATTGCATCCTCTACGATTATGTAACATAATGATACATGCAAGTGAGTACTCACTGTTAAAAATTTAAACGACGGCTTTTTTGTTATTTTTCAGCTATTGCCTACAAATCGTAAATTTTCAAGATGATGTTCATTGGTGCTGCGATGATTGTCAACTTGAGATTTTCACTGGTTATACGAATGAGGAATGTTGTACTCACATGGAGAAGAAGAAAAAGAGGAGGAGGACTAAGAATTGGAAGTGGACGAGGGTGAAGAATGGAAGAAAGACGAAATTATTGTCCCTTCCTTGACCATGCGTTGACTAATAATTGTTGTATTACGATAAAATTATTGGCACTTGAATGTTCAATGCAATCAAGCTTCGACATCCACATGGAATTTTGTGTAATTTCTTCTCGATTCAATTTGCCTTGATTGTTCATTCGTTCGCTCGACGGCCTCAATCGCTCGTTTGTTCAGTTTCCTTCGTCGATCATTCATTTGCTCGTGAATAATACAGAGCAATTAATTAATTAATTAATTAATTAATTTAAAAAAGAAGAAAATAAGAAAAAAGGAATTAATTAAATGATTAACAATTTTTTTAAAAAAATTTCCTCGGCACCCTTGCGGAAGTCACACTTGCGCAGCGTGGAAGTTTTACTTCCGTACGTGACCCGTTCGGAACTATGACTTTCGCACAGTTCTTCTTTTGATAAATAAAATAAAAAGTAACTTATTTTCTTAAAGTAATTTTTTAAAATACCCATTTTGAAAAAAAAAAAACTCACTAAGCGAGGGGGGCACCGAGCCCCCGGGGGTCCCCCTCCCATCCATTCGACAGATTAATAATCTGTCGAACGGAGGGGGGACCCCCTGCCCTCAATTCGACAGATAATCTGACGAATTGAGGGGAGGGGAGGGGGACCCCCTCCCTTTGGCAGATACCCTCCTCCTTTTTGGCGAGTGGGTCTCTCCATTCCTTCGATTCTGCTATAAAGTAGAGCCGAAATCATAGTGAAGCCGTGTACTCAAACTTCTCTCATTCTCGCGCTTTGATATCACTCTTGCACTTTCAAAAACTTAAGGTCAATTTCATTATAGTATTTTTTTTTTCAATTTTTACGTATAGATTTATTTATTTGGTTGTTAATAATTATGTTTTAACTTTTTTTATAATGTTCCAGATTTTCATTCAGAGCCTGCTCTCCCTCGATAATTTGAGGTTAGTTTCGTTGTAGTTATTATTTACAGTTTCATAAGTGTATATTAATTTATTTAGTTGTTATTTACACTTTATATTATTTAAAAATTATTGGGAGCCTCGCCATCAATATATGGGATAACGAAGGGCAACCCTTGACTTAGCTCGTCACTACGATGAATACAAATTTAATGAACAAGCGAAAGGCACCGCAAGTTGGAGCGTTCGATTTCCAATGTTATCTTTCCTCCTCTGACTTGCGATGCCTTTCACTTGTTTATTGAATTTTCTGCATCGTATTGATGAGCTAAGTCAAGGGTTGTCCTTCGTTATCCCATATATTGATGGTGAGGCTCCCGATAATTTTTAAATAATATCACACGTCCTAATATAGTGTTGACGTTCATTGAATTTGATATATTGATTGTTATGATGTTTACTAAAATGTATGCGCGAAATAACTTATAATCGGTTGAGCAGAATGTTGTCGACATTTTTTGCGATTGTACACTGGGGAGGTAGAATTGTGCAAAAAGAATATGGAGCAGATTACGGAGGCGAACAATCTACCTGGTTCAATTTTGCAAACATATGGACATTTGGCGCATTACGTGCTACAATTGAAAGCGCATTGAATATTACAGGAAACCTGTACATTCATTGGCTGATGTATATATGCCCAAATGTAACACAATGTTTTGTCGTATATGATACCATGGATGTGCGTGATGATGCTACAGCTCGGATGATCCAAGAGTTTGCACTTCAGACTGGTGGAACAGGGTTTGTAGTGTTTTACGTAACTGTAGCTGAGCACCAAATGATGAATGATTACCATGCGGGGGAATGTTCTAATGCTGGTGAAGAAGAAAATGTTGTGCATCATCGGTATGTAGAGTTCGATGATAATGTTGATGAAGAGGATATGAATGAAGAGGTTAGTGATGAAGAATATGCTACTTTCATGGACATTGATGATAGTGATGAACAAGATGTTGGAGGTGACAGTATGGAGGGTTACTACAACGCACATCGTAGTAATCTCATTCGGCCATTGGTTCATCCACCGCCCTATTTCGGATATCGATTTTGATATGATGCAAGATGATACAAGGGCCAAACCAGGCGACACGGTATTTGATCCATCAAAAGAATTTGCTGTTGGCCGGATATTTCCATCACGGGATGCGGTTCAACTGGCTGCTAAGAGTACTCAATGAGAAGAAATCATACATTTTGCTATGATACGACAAGAGCCACAAAATATGTCATCAAGTGTGATAATCCAAATAGCCCGTGCGATTGGAGGCTACGCGCGATTACTAAAGCGGGTGGCATGTCTTGAAAAATAAGTAAGTAGTATGGGCCCCATACATGTAGGAATATGCAATTGTTTTCAGATCATCCGCACCTTGATCAAAGGTACATATGCAGCTTTATACAACAAATGGTTTCCACCCAACCAGATATCAAAATCAAGATAATGATGGCGAAAATTCAAGACAAGCTGAACTTCCAACCTACTTATCGCAAAACCTGGAAGGCCAAACAAATAGCGATTGCCAAAGAATTTGGAGGGTGGAAGGAGTCATACGGTAGGTTGAAGAAATACATGAACGCAATTGAGAAAGAGAATCCAGGTTCTCATTTCGTGATCGAGGATCGCATTAAGGAGGATCAGAGCTGCAAGATTTTCAAACGGATGTTTTGGACATTCGCACAGACGATTGAAGGTTTCAAAGCTTGTCGTCCAATGATATTGATTGATGGTACTTCCTTGTACGGAAAATATCGAGGAATGTTCCTTTGTGCGGCCTCACTCGATGGCAAGAATCATAATTTCCCGTTGGCATTTGCTGTGGTCGATCGGGAAAATGGTGACAATTGGCAGTGGTTTATGAATATGTTGCGGAGATATATCACCAGAAGGGATGATATTTGTGTGATATCGGACGGGCATCACGGGATTCGACAAGCAATGGAGACAGCACAATGGCATCCTCCACATGCGCACCATAGGTATTGCATTCGTCACATTGTCAACAACTACAAAAAGCTTTTCAAAAATGACAATGGCAAAAGGCATCTTGAGATGGCAAGTAAACATTGAAATTCGTAAATTCGAATAAAATACGCGTTCTTAATTTTTTTGCGTAGTGTGCTAATTTTTATTATAATGGACAGCATATGCGAGTCAACGGCTGAAGTTCGATTTCATCATGAGCCGAATTAGGGAGTTCGATCCACCCACAGCTCAATGGTGTGATCGGATTGAAAGAGAGAAATGGACAAAGGCTTATGATGGGGGGAAGAGATATGGATCAATGACCACAAATTTGGTTGAATCGGTCAACGGGATGCTGAAATCCATTCGTGGTCTGTCAATAACAGCCATGATCGAGAAGATATTCTACTAGTTGTCCACCTATTTCGACACCAAGAGAACGACATATACAATGCAGAAGGCTAACGTGTGGGTATATATGTAGTTCGCGGGCAAAACGCTAAAAAAATAGTGAAAAAGCAAACAAGCATCACGTGAGATGTTTCGACTCTCAAAGAGGGGTTTACGAAGTGAAAAGTAGATATGATAGGAGCAGGGGATCTGGAGGCAACAAATACAAAGTGCGCCTAGACATCTGAACGTGCACATGTGAAAAATTTCAACAGTTGAAAATTCCTTGTTCCCACGTACTTGCAGCATGTCAATTACATGGGATTGATCACGGTGCATTTGTAGAAGAATGCTATAGGTTGGACAAAACTCTTCAATGCTATCCGTACATGTTTAATCCGGCAGGGCATCATGATTATTGGGATGAGCTTAATGAGTTGCCATTACTGTCGGATCCGAGGCGTATTAGGAAAAAAGGAAGGCCTCGTGCGTCCCGGATATGTAACGAGATGGATTGGAAAACACCGAGCGGTAGCAATTTGCATTACCATTGCAGCAACTGTGGGAAATCAGGGCATAACAGGAAAACGTGTACACATAGATCGGAGCGGGAATAGATCACAATTGTGTCAATTATGTATATTAGTTTGATGAAACTTTGGTAATTTTATAATATCGCTCAACAATCACATTTATTAAGTTCGTTTTTTTCATGATTTTTATATTACATATGTGAATTTTTTGTAATATTATAATATCTCTATTGCACGATATTTCTTTAGTTCTTCTATTCGACGTCTATATTACATATATGATTTTATTGTAATATTATAATTATATATATTAAGTAATTAAATATTGATAAGTATGAAATTAAAGAAAACGAGTGTAAAAACGACAATTGATGAAGTGGAAAAACAATGATTGATGGAGAGCGTTTCTTTTCGAGGTGGGTATAGACAAAATTCTTTTGAATGATTTGTTTCCTCTGCTTCCCAGACTGGTTATTTTTCAATCTACTCCGACGGTTGGTTCTGATATTGATATTCATAGGCTTATTTCGAGCTTGAATTGCAGCTGGAGGGAAAAAAACGGGAACAGTGAGAGGCAGAGGGCGAATTGTCGGAGACCACAGTGACTTCAGGCTCTTTCTCCAAAAAAAAAAATGAGTGAACAGTGCCGCTCGGCACTTTGACTGTCGAGCGGCTGTTCCGTCGCCGGCTCAACAGTACGACTGCCGAGTGGGACCTGATTTGATAATTATTTTTTTTAAACCTGATTTGGTAAATATTTTCATTTTTTAGCATGTTTAGGAAAAAAGCCCTGATGTGGAGGAGATGATGAACAGGAGGGAAGGGGAGGAGGAAAAATAGAAAAATAGAAAAGAAAAAAGAAAAATATTAAAAGACAAAAATGTCCTTATGATAGGCCCTTTTTTGAAACAATTTGAGTACTTCAGGCCCTTATTTGAAACGATGCTGACTTTAGGCCCTTATTTGAAAAAAAAAACAAAGCCACTTCAGGCCTTTGTTTGGAATTTTTTCAGATTATTATTATGTCTTAAAAAAAGATATTTACTCATTTTCTTGAATAAAGGTCAATATACTTTTGAAGTCGAGTTATTTCATGAAAAATAAATGATTTGAATTTTTTTTAAAAAATATTGTTTGTATATCTTTAAATGATTTCTTGAATGATTATGAAATTTTATTTGTTCACTTTTACAAGTAATAGAAATTTTTGTTTATTTAATTTTGTAAGTTAGAGAAATTTTATTTGTTTATTTATATAAGTAATAGAAAATTTTGTTTATTTTTATAAGTACAAATATTAATTATAGAAAAAGTATTTTCTCAGATGGTTTATTTTCTAAGAAAAAAAAGTCTTCCAACATCTTTTACGAGTCACCAATTTAATCCAAATAAGAATCCCCTCGAGCCTCGAGCAAACCTAATAAGAGGTTGCTGTGAAAACTGAAAATTTTAAGGACTCTCCCCAACACAGAAGAAAACGCGGAGCGGGCAAGAGTAAGAAAGACGAGCTAGGGATTATGGCGACCGAGATCGAAGGAGCTCCTGCGACGGAGGCCGTGGCTGCGGTGGCGAAGGAGCCGCACAAGTTGGAGAGGAAGTGGACGTTTTGGTTCGATAACCAATCGAAGCCCAAGCCAGGCGCCGCCTGGGGGACTTCTCTCCGCAAGGTCTACACCTTCGACACCGTCGAAGATTTCTGGTGGTATGCTTCGGTTTCGATTCCGATGTCGTTTTCGCTTCTTCTGTTATGCGTGCCTGGATTCTCCCGTGTCGTTGATCTGCTGGATACCTGGACGCTTTGCTTGTCGTTCCGTTTCCGGCTGAATTTCTGTGTTTCGTGGTGTTCTTAGGGCTTCATCGATTTTTTTTTTTTGGTGGTTACCCTTGCCAAAGAGGCTTGTTACGATGACTTGGGCATCTAGCCTGATGGTGTGGTTGATTGGAATTTCTCGTTTTGTTTCCTGTGGAATAGAAGAGGTACTTTTGGATCTGCTGATGTGAGTTGTGCTGGTATATAGTAAGTAATTGGGTTCCTTCACAATTCATGATCTGGTCGTGCTTGTTGATGACCATGAACATACACTAATTGTTCTGCTGAAAGGGAAAAATAGTTCCTTCAGGAAAAATTCTGGGTTGAGATGATCCAAAGGGTTTCTTCTGGCCTTGCCTTGGAATTGGGACCAATGGTCTAAGTGTGTAAATGAAAAAGAAAGAAAAAGAGAAGGAAACTTGTAGGAAATCCGAATCCTATGGGCTCAGTTTGTTGCTTCTGTCAATGCTGTTAAGGTTATTGATATCCATAACGACAGGAAAAATGCAGGCTGGACTTCTGGCTTGAATTGTCAACTCAAGGAAATTTGTTGAAAGATGAAGAATGGTACTTTTCACATGCGAGAGTGGAATGATATTCAGTCAACCTTGAGCTCAGCTTGAATGATGTGTTTCTAGAATGTGGCTTTGCATGTGTTCAAATATATTGCATGACTAACTATTTGTTGATTTTTTTTTGGGTAAAACTATTTATTGAAAGGAAGAGGTCGGCCGAAACTGACTTGGGGGAAAGTAGTAAAATAAGATTTAACGGAGTGGGAAATAGATTGGCGTATGGTTTGTCTTAGGTCGGAATGGAGGAAGGCTATTAGTATTGCGGAAGGGCAGAATCCCTATGTTCATGGCTGTCCTTTTTAGTAATTTCTCTCTCTATATATATTTTTATATTTGTTTATTTATTTTTACATATTTATCTCTTTTCCCTTGAGTGGTCTTGCTTTTATTTATGAGTCTTTAGGGTTCACCTCAACTAGTTTGGCATAAAGTGTTGTTGATGTATTTGTTGAAATTGCTCTCTGCAGAACTGAATATAATTGCTTTTTTTTGTCTGTGACCATTGCTTTGCTATTGTCTAATACTGTTGTACGATTCCTTTTAGCTGCAATGTGCCCTTCTGTTTGTTTGCATTATGGTTTCTTGTAATCAAGGTGTATGCCTTACAAGAGTTCGTCTTTCATACTTCTACCATTATTGACATTTCCCAAAGTCCATATGGTTTTCTTTTTTCCCATGACCTATTGAATAATTATTTAGTGAGTTAACATTTTTCTCGCAGTTTGTATGATCAAATCTTCAAGCCAAGCAAGTTGCCTGCACAAGCTGATTTTCACTTATTTAAAGCCGGCATTGAACCCAAATGGGAAGATCCTGAGTGTGCCTATGGGGGAAAGTGGACTGTTACCTGCAGCAGAAAGGCTACCCTTGATACGATGTGGCTTGAAACAGTGAGGAGCTTAAAGTGACTTTCCTATTAGTTCATTCTCTTTACCTTCTACAAACCTATTGAATGGGAAAAGCAATAACTTAAATGTGGTTTTTAATAGTCTTGAATACTAAATCTGATAATATATATATTTTTTTTTTGTAGTTGATGGCTTTGATTGGAGAGCAATTCGAGGAGGCAGATGAAATCTGCGGAGTGGTTGCTAGTGCGCGCCAAAGAGGGGACAAACTCTCTCTGTGGACAAAGACAGCTTCAAATGAGGCTGTACAGGTACATATTCTCTCTAAAATAAATATAAGTAATCGGTTCCATCTCTTTGGGGCCTGCTCATTGATCAACTTGTTTTGTTGTGATTCTCTCTTACCATATTATAAAAACTGTGCAGCGAAGATCTCTCATTCATCTTTCCTTCCTGTCAATATGTACTGGTTTTTGTAAATGTTCATGTTGTCATGTATCTAACTGATTGTATAGGTCGTATGTTATTTCCAAAGAGGTCAGCATCTACTTGGCTCTGCCAATATTATCCTTTCTAAACATCCTTTAGCCACGAGCCTTGCATTGGTTCTGGCTACTTTGCCTTTAAATCAACACCATATACTCCATATGTGGCTTGTGAGGTTTAGATATTTAAAAATAGTCCTATAGGCAGCTGATGTATACCTGCTGTTTGCTTAGTTAAATCTTCTCAGGCATCTGCACCAATGAAGTTGTCTGATTGACAGTGGTTATGCTAAGGCAATGCAATTTACGTTCTTTTTTGTACTAATAACTTGGATCGGGTTTCAATTGTTAAACCTGGGACCTGAAGCTGACAAAAGTAGTTAGATCCACACTCCACTGCCTATTTTCTGGGGATTTGTGCAGTACCGTTGCATATAGCCATACATTACCTATGCCCTAATCATCATTCAAAGTTGCGGACGATTCAATTGCTCAACATAAAATACTAAGTGCATTGATCTCCTCTCATGTAGGTGGGTATTGGCAAGAAGTGGAAGGAAATCATGGATGTTACTGATAAGATCACTTACAACTTCCATGTAAGTCTTACCATAGTGAGTTTGGTGTTGTTGTACATCGTGTATCTTCCCTTTTTGACTGTCTTGTTTATTGCAGGATGACGCTAGAAGGGACAAATCGGTCAAGCAACGTTATACTGCCTGAATCTCTGCTGTCAATTCTGTTGGTGAGAGTAATGCAATGTTTTATTTATTGCATGGATGGTTTAGCAAGCACGGCATGTTTTGGAGTCTGGAGCACGCAAAACAAAAAGAAAAGGCTTGATATGCCTTAGAGCTGTTTCTTCATCATGTTGTGCTCGAGCTTATTGAAGAACGGTAGAACTGCATCATGTTGTGGAGATTACTGCATGATGAGCAAGATGAATTGATTTTCTTCTTTTTGCGCTTAATTATGTGTCCGGCTTACCTTTCAGATCTAGTGATGTTTATGGGACTCCTTTTACATGATGTTTAACCTCAAAGAACCTGAGTTACGAAAACTTGAAGCATTGATAGTGTTTCTCTCTTCTTTTATTTATTTATTTTATCTATTTTTTTGGGTACTCCTGGCAAAAAAATGTGACGCAGTCCTCAGTATTATGATTCCAGATGTTGATCTTTCTCCTTGTTGAGCTTAATGAGATTTAGGATGGAATAACCTGAAATTAGATGTGAGCAAAAAGAGGGTGCATTTGGATTGCATTGGGACAAATCCAAAAGCATACAGCGGTGTTCAAGTCTGTAAGGTTTATCACTGAAGTAAGTAGCAAGGAGGAAGTTGGGATGTTGCAATTAGTGGACTCTTTTTTGTCAATTTTAACTCGAACTTAGTGGACGTACACACTTGATTCCAGCATCAGTCTAAACAGAGTGCGAGTATTCTTGCCAACCGGCTTCTCGATATAGACTAATCTGGTCTCAGTTTTCACGAGACGGCAAAGAATGATTACCGTTCTATTAGTTAGGCAAGGAGAGAAAACTGCGAGTCTCTGACTGGCTGCTAGTTGTATCGTTATTGCCGAGAAAATATTAGGTGCTCTTGGAGTGCCAACATATCTATAAGTTACTCCATTAATTGATTGACACGTGTCATGTGCGGGGGGGGGGGGGGGGGGGGGGGACATTTCATATTTTCCAGAATCTCTTTTTTTTTTTCACTCTCCCTTTTCCCTCAACTTTGTCTACGCATCCTCAACGCCGAGTCCAACTTCTTCAGCCGGACGGTCTGCGTAGTCCGGTGGTTTCGCGCCTATCTGCGGCCAGTGGAGTGGGGGCGGGGCAAACGATAGAAAACAACGACAAGCCCGGTGATTTCACGCCCATCTGTGGCCGGTAGCAGGGTAGCTGCAGGCTGAGCTGCCGAGATTTTGGGCGGCGAGTATGCGGCAGCAACAAGGAGGAGGCGGAGACGACAGTCAATGTCTGGTTGAGGGCATGCTTCGCGTTTGAGATCGCCGCTTCTTGTTTTCTTTATACCGAATAAAAAAGAAGAAGAGGGCAGCGTGAGAAACCGAAGGAGCTCAGTTTTGGGCGATTGACCGACAAAGGAAGAGGCAGAAGTCTGTTTTGTGGGCGGAAGGTTGAAACCGAGAGAAAAACAGAGAATGGGGAGATTGTGAGCACAGAACTTGGTAGAGGGGAGCTCGTGCTAAAAGAAAATATTTTGGGGACCTCGGGAAATTTGCTCAAGCCTCTCACCTATCACATCCATCATCACCACCACCACCACCACCGGACTTGTCGTCGTTTTCCGTCGCCAGCCCTGCCTCACTCCGCCGATGCAGCCCTGCCTCCGTCCAGCTGAAGAAGCTGCCACTTGGCTTCATGTTTTGTTGAGGATGTGCAGGAGACGGTGAGGGCTGTTTAGGTAGGTTTTGAAACGTGGGCTCCAGATGACACGTGTCGATTAATTAATGATGTGGCTTAGAAATGTGTTGGGACTCCAAGAGCACCCAATATTTTATCGTTATTGCCCAGCAAAAATGTATTTTGATCTATTATTCACGATCTAAAGCTTCTATTAGAGCAGGAGAGCCTGAGACATGTCGAATGCTCGGTAGAGGTGAGCACAGGGTCGATTTCAACTTGTTAATCGGCCCAGATTGTCCAGTTCGAAACTGGTTACCAAGAGAAGCGATTTGGTTCTCGGGTCTGACGTTCGACGACCGGCCTGAATCGAGTAGGGTTTTGGTTCGATCTCCAGAGCCGCTGGTTATATTTGAGAAAGAAGCGAAGTGAACCGTAATTGAATTTTTATATTATTATTATTATTATTATTATTATTATTGGGTCGAATCCGTAATTGAAGTTGAAGACAGGGTGCAGGCTCGTGTTTTGATACAGCCAGTGTGGGTAGGCCTGGCCTGCCCATCACCTTCTACCGGGCGGGCTGGTGCACATCGAGTTCCGTTGGGGGTTCCTGAGCCTATATATGTATATGTGTGTGTTATTAGTGGAACATTTCTTCAATCATGATAAAATTAGAGAACAAGTCAAGGTTGTTAGCGTAAATAGCAAGGATCAAGAAGCTGTAAGAACGCATCTTTCATTTTGAATGGGCACTTTTATTGACACGTTTCTTGTCTTCTTATGTGGCATGCCTCGATAATTCTACTTGAGATCTCATGGTTATTCGTAATCAATGACTATGCTTCCTGCACGATGATTAGGACCAATCAGATAACGAGAAAACCAAGCTAGCATAGGACATGTACTGAGACTAAGTTTCCGGTTCGATTAGACAACATGGCTTGGTACTTGTTATGGTTTTTCCATGCTGGACGAAACGGGGGCAGCCGATGAGGCAAGGAAGCAGAGTGCTTCCGGGGTCAGAGGAGAAAGCGAAACTCGATTTCCAGATTTCTAAACCCCTAAAAGAGCAATTTTCACTTGACCGTAAGCACTTTCCATGGAAGCGAAATTATTCCGCCGTCGTCGAGAAGTGAAGGATTGCAACAGAGAACTGAATTAACTTATGAGGAAGCTCGTGAGACACAACTATATAACTACATTACAGGGAAACTCTAGCAACAAGCCAGAAGAAAATGTATGTGGGGGGGAGGGAACTAGACATAATTTTTTTTTTTTTTTTTTTTTTATATTCTAATTGGACGAAAACATTTTCGTCCCATGAAATAAACAAATGCCCTGAGGCTCAATCTTCGATTCTGTCTTAGGCAAGGAAGCCCAGCCTCTCTCCGTTCTTCTTGGCTAGTCGGATCAGCCCTTGTCTTTGCTTTGCATCAGCTCCAATTGCCTTGCAGAATTCTGTGATCACCTGATCCATACAGTGTTTATGCCTATAATCAGTTTTGATGTTATGTATGCACTAAATTTTCGAAATTATTAATTTAGAAAATGCAAGTGACTTGGTACATCCTAAATTCAAAATTTTATCATTGGGAGGGATGTCAATAGTCAGAAAACTGCACAACCACACACATTTTTCAGACAATCCAACCCATCTGATTTTTTTCTTTTTTTGTAAGCCACAAACTCATCTGTCTAAAAACAACATTATCCTTTAATTCCAATAATACCATTGATTGATTTTCTCTCCTACATCTTTCAAAGGTCACCCACATTTCAATTTTTAGCAGACATATGTAATTTTGAATCTCTATAGTTTAATCTATCCCAATTGGACACACAAACTAGAATATTCATCCCATATTTCATTCATTCATTCATTCATCAATACTATCAATTTAGATAGATGCCAAATCTATTTGCACAAAATCCGACGGATTAACACATGAACTACCGTTAGGCATACGAAGATGGACCCTCTAAGTGGTTATTTAGACAAGAATACGTGCAGGTACCTGCGAATGAAGAGAAATGGCTTTGCCCCGGAGCTGGTTGAACCGCTTCTTCCCGATGAGGTTCCTCGTCACCACCACGGCCGGCGCAAACAGCCCCTTCCCTTCATTGACGTTCTTCATCATCGGTTGGCACCTCGCGGGCTTGCTCGCCACCTTCACTCTCCCCGCAGACTTCGCCATCAGAGCGTGGTGGTCCTCGCCCATGACCGAACTCCCCCAGCTCCCGTGGAACGAGGACCCGAGCCCGCCTTTCAAGTTCGCCACGGAGATCGACGTCGCGGCCATTTGATGACTGATGTAACGGCGACAAAAAATCAAGAACCAACCAAGAAGCTCGAGCTCAAGCTCAAGCTGAGGCTCAGGAAGTGGGATCGACTTCGGTTTTCTTCTGGTTCTTCTATGCAAAGATTGGTGCTTACTGCTTGCTAACGTGTGTGGTTCGAGTTTTTTGCCTTGCGTTGTGCTTTGGTGAAGAGATGATATTTCGGGGTTGGGTGTGAGCCTCCCGTTTCTTTATTGGGGGTCAGGAAGCATCAGGAGCCACACGTTCCGGTGGCTTGGAAATTCAAGAACCACGTAGGTCACTTTGTGCTCCGGTCTCTCTTCTGCGTTATTTTTCTTGTGGTCCCCTGATTTTTTGGAGGGGAAGAAAGAGGATCTGAATCTGCAATTCTAATGGCTCCATTCATTCTCTCCGGGGGTGTGGGGCCCGCTCGGCCTCGCGCCCCTCGGCAACTGTTCGGTGCATAGTGCACGAGACGAGGGAAACCCGTGTCCATGTCGAGCTCATCATGGACTGGGCGTATCTCGACCGTTCATTTCGTGAGTCTTAAAATGGGCGTGGGTGAATTAGTCCCAAATGGATGCTCAAAGAGTATCGGGTTACAGTGGGATAACGAAGAATTCATCTTCATACAAGTATCTAAACTCATCTTCCATTTTCTCAATCACAAAATAGGAGGGGAAAATTGTTCAAAAAGTCATAAATCTATTGTAATTTTACCAATCTACTCATAAATATTTTCACATTCTGTCAATTGAGTTCGCTCAGTCAATTTTAGCTGGAATTAACTGACGTGGACACCAAATTTCCTACATGGTTGCACCAACACTGACGTGGATAAATTTTAAACATATTTTGATATATTGTGATTTTTTTCTTCTTTTTTTTTTTTTCCTTTTGCCAGTGGCTGAATGGGCTAGCCTCGCCTAGGCGGGGGTCATAGTCACTCGCCACAGGCGAGGCCAGCCCGCCTAGCTATCGATCTCTTGTGGCTGGTGGCAGCCATTGGCGGAAGGTAGAAGAAAGGGAAAGAAAGAAAGAATCAGAAAAAATGATAAAGAAATTAAAGTATTATTAATAATTGTTCACATTTGAGCAGCCGCGCCACATAAGACGGTGAGCGTCTACATTAGCAATTTTCGATAAAATTGGTCGGATGGACTCAATTGACAAAGTGTGAGAAAATTTAGGACTCAATTGGCAAAATATGAAAATGTTTATGACTCAATTGGAAAAATCGAAAAGTCTATGACCAACTTGGCAAAAGTTCAATAAGTTTAGGACTTTTTGGACAATTTTTCCCAATAAGAACCATATGGGTGCGTCAAGCTTGTTGTCGGGGCTACCGGATCCGATAAATTATCGATATCCGACTCACTCAGTTTAGCATGATAAACCCACGTCAATACTTGTTTGATACGTTGGGTCGAGGCAAGTGTTTCTACGAAGCTCGAGACCGTTCAAGGTGGGGAAACTTGTTGGACGGGCTCGGCCATGCGGAAGAGTGGCGACCGAATTGGACGGTGCAAATCAATTGGAGGCTCCACGGATGATTTTGACCAAAGAATGTGCGTCGGAGAGACACGGCGGGGGAAAGGAACCCAATTGGAAAACTTCCATCTTCCCTTCTCGATTCAAAGGTCCAAACTTTGCCTGAAACCCATGTGAATCATTTCATTACGTGATGTGTGAACTCCCGGGTGGGTGGCCAAGAAAAACTTGACTGATGAAGAAGGATGGTGAAGTCTTTGAACATTCGACGGTTCTGGTTCCTGGAAAAGGTAGAGGAGCAAAGTCAAGGATTTGCTTCTCTTCTTTGGCGGAGACGTGGAACGCTTTCCAACTTTGTTGGAGAAATGTGAGTGACCTCGAGGTAGATGGTTCCGATTTGAATAACTAGTGAGAGAAGTTTCTAATATCGATCGCTTGGCTTGATTCATGTCATTGGTTCTTTTCCTTTGAGCAATGTGAGGTATGCTAAGACTGTAAGTAGACATTTTAAACGAGCAGACATTCCTTTCATTGAACGGAGCTGTACCGAACTGGATTTTTGGTTCAGTTTTTATTCGATTGAGGACAAGATTCGATTCGGTTCGGTTCAAGTTTACATCCATGGCTTTCAATGCCCGATAACAAATGGTCGTATCAATATATAAACTGAATTTCTAGATCGATTTTTAGTACATATAGAGATCATTTCTCATTTTTCTTTTGATATCTGATACATCTAACGGCCGTGATAAGAGAGACATGTTTCACCAATCTTGCCGAGTTAACTCTCTCTCTCTCTCTCTCTCTCTCTCTCTCTCTCTCTCTCTCTCTCTCTCTCTCTCTCTTTTATTTTTATAAAGTTTGACTAGCTCATTTTTGAAGCTTTTCTGTTATTTATCTCTACTAAATTGCTTGGGAGTTCGCCGTGAGCTCGGACACCTCGGTTATCAAAAAAAAAAAATTGCTTGGGAGCCAAATATGTGCAGCGGTGCTTTTTTCCTTTTTTATTTATTTATAATTTAACGAAGATCAATAAAGTCGTGTTACCAACTGGAGTTCTGAGTTTTGTGAATCCGGGGCTCAACAAAAATATGATGTTATGTTTGGAAATAGATGTGGACCGGATAAACTTAGGTACTCCGACGTGGCCACGGTTCGGAACCGGCGGCTCCAGTTCGTGGCCACATGTGAACGGTGTTGGGTTTCCTAGATTCTTAAAATGGAGCGGAACGAAACCCTAAAATAGGATCCATGTGTATATCGAAATCAAAATAGGTTCAAGACGTACCTTTTGCGATCGGAGACAAATTGACAATCTGTTGTGTCTGGATTAGCGCTCCAAGTGTTGCGCCTCTACATATATCCGCACACACGAACTGAGATTTCAAACGATCCAAGTGCTAGCTTTCAGATCTTAGAGTTCTTCTCGCAATCGTCTTTTCTCTTTGAGACTCTCTCAGAGATCTATGAACAGAGAACCGTTCTCTATTTTTTTTTTTCCCTTCGGTATGATACTCACGCAAGGTCTGAGGCGTCTCTAGGGTTTTACTCATAACCCACGTTTTGCGGTTTGGGCCCCACGACTTAACGGCCCACGACGTCCTCTAAATCGTTCATTCGACCGTGCATTTAATCGTTATCTCATAACGCGCACAATCGTATAGATGTTTGTAATAGGAGAATAAATTAAGATCTACTTCTTAAGTAGATCAAGACGTAGAGAAAATATTAAATCAGTTCCCTATTGTGTGCGACCCTGTAGGTTTCTAGACATTAACAG
The DNA here is from genome assembly GCA_021437785.1 of Rhodomyrtus psidioides. Classification (NCBI taxonomy): domain Eukaryota; kingdom Viridiplantae; phylum Streptophyta; class Magnoliopsida; order Myrtales; family Myrtaceae; genus Rhodomyrtus; species Rhodomyrtus psidioides. Next base: position 6,731,215 of record JAILYB010000027.1, on the reverse strand, counting down.
TGTGCTCGAAACTCTTTTGGCCCACAAGTCATAAGCGGCCTCTAGCAAGACATTACGACTACCTAAGTATAGTGAATGTCGATTTTCCGACACAACCTGATCCACAACTAATGTTAGAGTATCAACCTTAATTGGTTCTTAGGGAAGACCACTAACAAACGGTTCCGGGCCGGTTCCGGTTCGAAACCCGTCGCCACCCCTTTGTCTCCCACCTCTCCACCACCCTCTTTGTTGAGCGTCGCACCCCTCTTCGCCTTCAAGTACCAACTGCCTGTTAGCCCCTAGAAAAGCAAATCAGATCACCCTCGTTAGCCCCCTTCTTGAGCTGCTTGTAATTGGTAGCCTGTTGGACGAGATTGAGTATGGTGATTGTGAGCTGGGCATCCACGAGAGGATAAGCCTTTGGCTTCACTGCTTCGCCCGTTTGCAACAAAGAGATTGTGAGAGAGGCTAGGGTTTTTCTTGTGAAGAGAGAGCGAAGGAAGGAGGAAGAGACTCGAAGACTCACGTGGGCTGCAGCAGATAGAGAGAGGGAGGGAGGGGGGAGGAAGGGAGGGTTTGCGGTTGATGCCTGATGGGACAAAAAGAAAAAGGGGGTGGGGCCCACCACAAACGTTCCGGTTTGGAACTGGCGGGCCCGGTCCACGGGCAATTTTGGGCCCAAACCGGCCCGTGGCCACCTCTGCTCCTTATGGTCTCTTTGGGCGCAAATAATGTCATTCTATTTCTTTATTTTTCTTATTTTCTATTCTTCGAAATTTGTTTGGAACAGAAATTTGTGGTAAAATATTTCATTTTTTTCTATTTTTGAAATAAATTTTTAGCCTAGAAATAGGTTTGATGAGAAGTGGAATTTTTCTATTTTTTTATTTATGAAATAAAAAACATAAATAATAATTATTCTCATTGCTCACTCCCTCCCTCTCTCTCTCTCTCTCTCTCTCTCTCTCTCTCTCTCTCTCTCTCTCTCTCTCTCTCTCTCTCTCTCTCTCTCTCTCTCTCTCGTTACTTGCAATCCGTCGCCAACCTTAGGAATTTTATGCAATTATTAAACGAATTTTTTGTTCTGGGAACGAAACTTTTGTGTCATTGTCAGATGCATTTCTTTTCTTGGAAACTCGTCAGGTAATAGAAATAGAAAAATCTATTTATATTGAGAAATAGCTTCAGGAAACAGAATGGTTATCATTAGCGTAATTTACATCATGCACAAAAATCAAGAAATATTATTCACCCATCATTGGGGAGAAGTATAAGAAAAGTTCTAAATTTGCTGATATTAGTTCAGTCATAAACCTTTCAATTGAATCAAGTTAGTCCTAAGCCTTTTTGCTTCGATACCAATTCAGCCAACTTAGAAAGGAAATCGCTGATGTCAACGTTGACATGCATTGACATGAAATTTATTTTTATAGTTTTTTTTTGAATTTTTTCTTTGTTTTTCCTTTTTTCCCCCTCTCCCCTTTTCTTTTTGCCGGTGGCCATCGTCGGTCAGACTCGTCCAGCCGCGCCTGGGTGAGGGCAAGTGTCGACGAGGCCCTCTTGCCAGATTTGACGAGTCCAACCCTTGCCCAGGCGAGAGTGGTCTTGCCAGGCCTCGTTTGTGCTGTTGGAGGATCTAGAGCTTTGATAGTTGAACATAAAAAGCTCACATGGTGGCAAGAGACTACATGAGGTTGTAAAGGTTTTTAGAGGAGAAAAATTGCAACCGACAATAAATCCCTCCGGAAGTAGGAAATTGCGAGTTCTCCAAGTTAATGGCGCACATGATAACATTTCTCTACTAGAAATTAACTTCTGACTAGAAGTTGATTTCTCTACTTCTCTTCAAAAGAAGAAGTTAATTTTTCTACTTTTGCTTCAGATTGACTTCTGATAAGAGAAATTCGTTTAGTAACGATTGAAAATTTATATTTTTGAAATATTATTAACAAAACCTTCGATGGCGGTGGTCGGCAGATGGATGTCATTGGTGATTGGAGGACGGCGGTGACTGGCGGTCGTCGGTGGCGGCGGCGATGGTTGATAGGTGGCGGCCGTCGGGGTGGGCTGGCGTTCGTCGGTGGCGGCGGTCAGCGAAGGCGGCGGTTGGCAGCGGTAGTGGTCGGCATCCGGCGGTTGCGGCGATGGTGGTCGGCGGCCGCAACGACGGTGGGCAGACAGTGGTCGGCGGCGGCCCACAGAGGCAGGTGTGGTCTAAAAAGTGATTCTGAAGCCAATAAATTAAAATTTTTTACTTCTTAAAATTAACAAAAAAAATCTTATTAGATGTTAAAAATCCTACCATAAGTCATTTTTTTACCAAACGGATTTCTAGTTCGGACGTATTTTTACTAAACGGATTTCTCTGCGAGATTGGCTTATGGTCGAGAAATTGACTTCTAGAAGTGTTATCATGCATGCCCTAAATGGAACAACAAATCCACTCCAGAAGCATGTTTCTATAGTTCTTCCTAATCATCAACCCACCACTCATGGTCGAGAGGGAATTCATGTCCTGGCCCATCAAGATATTCGGTAAAATTTCACGATAAAGAAAAATACTTTTCGAGAAATAATTTTTTTTTTCAGAAAATGATCAGTATGTTATTTGTTTGGTAATATTTGACGAAAAACGTTTTCTGATGTCTGAATCTCATTTGAAAAATAATTTCAATCTTATTATTTTATCTCAGGAAAAAAAATAATCAAATCTTTTTATTTCCAACACCACACTCATTGTGACATTCTGAATTCCGACCCTATCTCGAAGCTTATGAATGAATGAATGCCTATCGATGTATTTTAGTAAATCTCACTCAGAATTGATCTCTCTTGAGTCGACTAACCAAAAGGGAAAGGCTAACTAGGATTTAAGTACGTGAACTAAAGAACTCAACCACGAGTCGGTACTTTGACCATAAGGATTGCCGAGGGAATATTTTGGACCACTAAAGGTCGATCTAAGAATGGTTTCAGAACAATTTGCTAGTGTCATGCGATTGGTCCACGGGTGATTCTGGATGGCCATAGCATGATTTGTGAATTAATCTAAACCGATTCCTAATGATCGCAACCTTCGGGACTAGCAATTAAACCTCGCAATTACATGACAACCAAAGTCGCCGTGGCACGAGTAACTCTTAAACGCGACATTAGTCGCGGGTCGATACGCGTAACTCCTAAGAGCCACCCGTTAGTCTGAGATACGCCGGAACGACAAACGACTGAATTTAGCCATAAATTGGACTTCGAGATTAGAGGCCGGATATTCGAGGATTCCAACGGGGATAAATTGGACGTCGCCTCATCGGGAACCATTAGAATTAGAATTCGCCCATTAGCATTTAGAAAAGTGAAATTTGGAGAGACGATTAGGAAATTACCCTTATACCCTTAGATAAAAGCCATTTTCTTTAGAAATAAGCAAGGGCAATTTGGACAATTGCCACTCTCCTCTTCTTGGCCGAAAATTGAGGGGTAGAGTAGTCTTTTGACCCATTGAATTATTTGATGATGGATTGACAAGTTGACTTGACCATTGGACTTGATTTCCCCATGAACCACTTGTCATTCTAAGTCACTATTCCTTGTCATAGAACCCCATCAACCACCCCACTCAAATCTTTGCCTCTTGCCCTTGAAATTTGAAGAACACTTCTCATTCTTCCTCCCCCCTCTCATTCGGTCGACCCCCATTTCTCTCTCACTCTCATTCCTTTTCTTTCTCCCTTCCTCTCACGCCTTCTACGCCGACCAGCCCTAGACCGAAACTTGTAGGCTGTTCTTGAGGATTCCTTAGTTGAAGCAACGTAAGTGATCTCGAGGACTTAAGTTTATGTGTTATTCGTTTGGTGTAGGAAGTTTAGAGTGATTTCTAGGATGAATCCATGGCTGATTCCTCTTGCTTTGGTTCGAACCCAACCGGTCTTCCTTGGACAGATTTGAATCCCGGGCTTCGCCGCTTCCTTCGTCGTTTTCGCTTGCTTGTTATCTTGGTAAGCTTACTCTAATCCTTTATTAGGACCTTAAGTTATGGAAGGACCAAGTGAGAGGTGGATTTAAGGAGTTTAATGGGCTGTTCTAGTAGGAACTTATTGAACCCGAATTTGTGATTTCTAGGACAGATTGTGATCGACCAATTGTGATGCTTGAAATGATGAAATTATGTTGGGATTAGGCTAATGGATGTGCTCTTGTGTGGACCGAATGCCCCATTGTGAAACGTGAAGTGCTAGAGCTTGTTGTGTTTGAGTGAGTCAATGAAATCTCCTGATTAGGCCTAGGTAAATTCGGCCATGGTAGAATTAGATGAACTAATGCATTGAAAAGAACCTATTGACCCTCTGTTGACACCCGATTTTCGATCAAGTCTTTTTCAGATTTATTTTTTGAAAAAATCACAAAAAATCCATAAAAAGTCAAAAAAAAAATTACAAAATCAACTTTGGTGGCCTTGGCCAAGCCCAAGGAACCATTTTTGACCAAAAAATAATTTTTCATATTTTTCATATTTTTTAGTATTTTTAGAAAATAGGAAAATACTCAAAACAATTCAAGAAAAATAGCATGCGAGGTCACAAATATATGGAAAAATATCCAATATTTTTATTTTTAATCCCTTGTATTTTTGACCTCACAAAAAGTTCAAAATCAGATTCGATTATGGGTGTTCCTTTGTAATCCGTACTATTGAATTTGAGAAAAAATATCAATTGAGTCTTTTAATTTGCAATTTTGGCATTTTCTAGAATCTTGACATCTATTCTAACTATCCCATATTGCAATTTATCCCAATTGTATGTACAAATTGCTCAATTGCACGAATTTGGCAAAATTGCACACTAAAATTGCATTTTTAGTCCTCGAAAATGAGCACAATTGAAATTACTTTCAATTCGAGGGCTATCATTGCAAATTAAACATACAACTCAATGGGTTTTACCATTTTGAATCGATTGGCACAGGTAATTTGGTCCAATTTGATCATTTGAACCTTCAATTGCATAATTCCCCAATTTGAAATTAAAAGGAAATTTGGGGTTTTTATAGAAATAGATGTAAACTTTTGGGCAAAACCACATTTCTAGATAAAATCCATGCTCTAGATTCGATTTTGAGGTTCAATTGCAAAATTTTCCCATTAATTTGGGTTTAATTTAGAAAATGGTAAATCGGAACCGGTTCTGACCGGTCAGACCGCCGGTCGGACCGGTCGAACCGGTCCAGAACAATGTCGTCGTCTTCCTCAAAACGCTCGTGCGAATGAACAGTGACAGACCGAGTTTCCAAGACCAAATTGAAGGTCAATTCGCGACTAATTGAAAGGGGAATGGTGGGCGTTTTGTTCCTCTCATCTTCCCCCGTCGATTGACACCAACGGCACCATCCGACGTCGCCGGAGGAGGGAGCAATCGGCCGGTCAAAGCCCCAGTACCTGCAAAAGTCAACAACGACAAAGCTTGGATGAAATTGGTTCGAATTCGTGCCAAATGCAACCGCCTGAGGTCCCGAACGGAATAACCACTTAACACCCGTCGATTGCCAGTCGCCGGTGACCATTTCGCACGTGTTTTCACGTGCGAAGGTCACCTGCTCCAACTTCCCGATTCGGCGTAAAACTGAAAAGGATATAAAAGCCAACAGACTATTCGCGAAAGAGAGGGAGGTCGATTCAGTTAGAAGAAGAAAAACACGGTTGGAAGATGGAGAAAGAGAAAAAGAAAGAGCCCGCTCTCCATCGCCATTGTCGAGAGCGAAGCTCGAAATTGCAGAGCATCGGTCAGGCCCTTCCAGGCTAGACCAAAGCTCGGGGAGACCTTCAGGAGACCGCCCAGAGTGCCAGGAAGCGATCGCCGCCGGCCGCGCCCTGCAAAATCGTAAGAACAGGTGAGGCTGAACTTCGATTCTTGTACTGAGCTTCAATGGCGATTCTTGCATTTCCTGCCCATTCTTTCAATCACTGTGTGCGTTTCACTCCTTGAACATCACTGACCATGTTCGCGTCTTGATTTTGCATCGATTTTGCTCACATCCCCCGAATCGAGTCTTTGAACTTAGCCTCCACAGCCGATTCTTGCCCAGCCAAATCTGGGTCGAGCGGGCTCAATCGGATCCCGAGGTAAGTCTTCTAAACTTCCCCTGGTGCTATTCTATGACTGGATTGCCTTGATTTGTTGCGAATCGAGCTGTTGAATTTCCATGGCCGTACTCGGCATCGTGTATGATGCTCGTGATTCTGTGGATCATGAGCTTTGATTCTTAGATATGTTAGACTAGAGGTGACGGCGGGTCGATTAGTGTTGGTCTCGCACGATTCCATCAAGATCCCACCGTCCGATCGTCGCCGGAGAAGCACAGCCGTTCGTTCAGTTGCAGGCGCGAGGTTGAAGACGAAACTGACATGGCGCGGTCAACCGGTCAAACTCCTAGTTGGCATTCGGCCATTGGTCCACGTGTCTGTCGAGTCAGCTCGACCGTTAGTCTGTTAGGGTGAGTCAGCGTAGATCGGACGGTTCAGGTTAATCGAGTCCAACAAATGGTGGTCGTCCGATTAGAAATTAGGATGATTCGAAAATGATTTTAAATCGGAAATAAAAAATGGTTGAAACGGCGCCGTATGGGTTAGTTAGTGAACGGCGTCGTTTAGGTTAATATGAATAGACGGTCTAGATCGAGTCTTAGGATCTAATCGTGGCCGTAGGTTTAAGTAATCCGATCAGACGGCCCTGATCGGGTCTTCGCCTAATCTGAACCGTAGGTTTTAGTATTCTGATCTGGCGGTCGTGGATTAGCCGCACGGTTCAATAGGAACCGTCGGATCAAGTCTAAATAATCAGAAAAATAAAAAGGGATAAACGGCGTCGTTTCATGGTTGTGGGTCGCGCGGGTCCGGGTCTGGGCCGGGTTCCGACCCGAGTGGGTCGGGTCGACCAGGTCCGAAACATATATTTTTTTAAAATAAAAATAATCAGAAATGATTAAAAAAATAAAAAAAAATCAGAAAAATCTTAGAAAATCCAAAAAAATGCTAGAAAATTCCAGAAAATTCCAAAAAAAATGTGGAAAATTGTGGGAAAATCCTAGACATTCCAGAAACCCCCAAAAATCGAGGGTTGACCATAGACAACTGGTCAACCCTATTTTTGGGGTTTCTTATCCAATTTTTCGAGACTTGACGATATTACCCTTTAGGGGTAAGTCGCCTCTGCTGTGTATGCAAGATAAGGCCGATAACGCCAAGGTAAGAATTAGGGTCGATCAGACGACCAATTCTTAGGTTTGGGTTTCGAATCCCGCACCTTTTCTCAAAATGACGATTTTGCCCTTCAATAGGAAAATTGTCTTTTTTGTCTCAATAGAGTTCTGAAAATTGCTTAAAGTTAGGTTTTGGGTCAGGTGGACGACCAACCCTAATATTTGAGATTTTCAGTTCTCGTCTTTGTCCAAATGACGACTTTACCCCTCCAAAGGTAAAATCACTTGAAAATTCCAGAAAAATCCTGGAAATTCCCGAAAAATAGGAAATGGATTGGATTGATGGCCAATCCTGTTTCCCATGTCTTTTGACTTCTCGATTCATCTAAATTTTCCCCGAATTGTTCAAAATTACGATTTTTCCCCTCATGGGCAAATCATGCCAAAATCATTCCTAAGCCTTGATTGATATTTCTCTAGGCTAATAGGGCCTCATTAGGGATACCATGCTGATTTCATGTGTTTTATCCGCATGTACTGGATCCTTGATTTGCTGATCTATTTCTATTGATTGTGATTGATAGGGTAGTAATTCCCATCTGCATGAACTCCTAGATTTATGATCTGTACCCCACTCGTCTGTATGAAATCCTAGGATCAGATAAACCATTTAGCTTAGGTACCGAAAAGACGTCAACTCTGACAGTTGGCGTAACTAAGTCCCCGAACCCACTTCTCTGGTTTCCGCAGAATCGAATAGTCCACTCCCAACTATTCGATAGGGTTTCCGATCGTACCCTCCACGAAACGATTGGTGGCGACTCCTTGGCATGTACACTCATCACATGTCACTAGACCACACTGAAGGTCAATCACATATATCCAGCAGTTGCGATTTGGGTAATGGACCTTGGGAGAGGCCTGCGTCTGATCAAGCCAGCGATCGGACGGCCCATTAGCCCCCTCGCCCCGCCTCGCGAGGGGGGGAAGGGTCGCGACAGACTGGCGACTCCACTGGGGACTTATTCTAAACCAGAATCTCTAGTTATGAATTCCAGAGGACTTGAGCCGATTAAAAAGTTGCTTGGTTTATCTGACCCTATTTTTTGCAGATGCTCTCGAAGGTGAGGTACGTACAGTAACCATTGTGCTAGATGTTTTTGCAGATTGGAGAAATAAGGGGTGGAGTGATTGTTGACATTTTTCCTGCAGGTTGGAGTTGGGAATATATGTTTATTTTTATGCACATACTGAAGCGGTGTTTTGATACAAACTAATGTGCATGACTTTGCATTGTGATGATCACGACACATTACACGCACTGGCGGTCAAACCCCGACTGCAACCACACCTAGGTTACCTTAGATAGGGAAAGGGTCCGAAAATGATCTTGTGTTTGATGGCACTTGAGACTTTCGTACTCGTTCCTGCTCACCATCTGCATTGGCGATATCTAGCCCTCTTAGGTAGGTACCCTTGGGGAGGAATCTGCCTCGTGCAGATCGTGAGAGCCTGAGCCGTAGGTTCCTCACCTGATTTTTGATTTCTTAGAGTATACCCACTTGTCTCATGCGCATGTCTATGGATGGTTGGTATACCTAAAACCGCCCATTGATAAGAGGGGGACATCCCACATTCCCCCAGGTATGGTTGGTAAGGCGTTTACTTTCGATGTATTTTACTATTTCCTGCTCCATGATATGACTCATACATTACATACATTCATGTGCATTCACATCATGCAAATCGCTCAAGTGACTAATTGAAACTGCAACGGTAATAGGGTAGGATGTCGCTATTCCCTAAAAGCTCGACAGAATTGGTGACCTTTGAATACCTGAGGAAAGTCACTCGCCCCGGACCAAACACAAGGCTACACTTCACTAGATTCGTGCATGGTCGGGAGCTGACTAGACGTAAGCTAGGATATGCGGAAGACTGTCAAACCCGCTATTACATTGATAACCTCAGATTCAAGTGACAAACGGATGAAATGTTTAAGGACTATCTGGAGATGAAGAGACAGCGTCGTAACCAGTTGGCCAGGGAAGCATATGCCCGTCGGAAGGCTGAACTGCTGGCCAGAGAAAGTGTGCCCATAGTCACTTTCTAGGGAAGAAAGAGGCGCCCCGCGACCAAGACAAAACCGAAGCGTATCTCGCTCAAGAAAGCGAAACCCGAGAAGACTCCTGAAGTCGTCGTACCATGGACCAGAGAATGGCCAGAAGAACTACAGCTTCTCGACCAAAACACTGAAGACGACTCATTTACACTTGAGTAGAGGAAAACTCCCGACCAACTATAATTTGGGTAGACCCCTAGGAAAAGAGTGATTTAGACCCCCACATTCCAACGGTCTTTTATAGCTTTCTTGTTTGAAAGATCTCTCTTTACCTTTCTTCCATTAAAACACTTTGATTGTAATAAAAGTTCACCCCACTTTGTTCTTTTGATGTATTGACCAATGGAATGTGACGTTGCTATTTCCCTTAGTCACTGAGTAAACCTGACTAAATTGCATAATTCACTTCCTTGAAATTCAAATTAGGCTTTGAGTCAGGCTTTCAAGACCTGAAAAAGGTCCTAATTTCCATTTCTCCAATTGAACTATGCAATCGAGTCAGCTCATGCATATCTCATGACATCTACACGTTCATACGTTTAAAGTAATTTCTGACGATTGATTTTTCAAAATCATTTGCATATTTTAGACTTGATGGGAAAGAATGATATTCAAGTATTCAAAATCCCCCGGGCCGAACTCCAATCATGGTGGGACAGCATGGGCGAAGCTAGCCAAAAGTATGCTGGATTACGGCTAGGATACCTGTTAAACCTGCTGAAGATTGAATGTCCACCTGCCTTTATCCAAGCTATGGCGCTCTATTGGGATCCTACCACCGCTACATTTTGCATGGAAGGACTAGAGATTACTCCCACTATCGAGGAATACAGCGCCGTCATCGGAGTTGAGTTCACTCCTACGCCCGTCCGACCTCCCATAGGATTTGAACCCCTGAGTCAGTTGGCTGAGTTCCTTGACACAGGTCTAAATGAAGTCAAAGCAGATGCAAAAAGCAATTCTGGACGAGTCTCCTTGTCTTTCCTTATAGACCGATTTTCCTGCCTCCCTGCTGCTAAAGAAACCAAATCTGGTAGAGCCTTTGTCTTGGCATTCTTTAGCTTTGTACTATTCCCGATCTCATCTGTCACCTTTGAGCCCATCATGGCCGTAGTAGCTAGACAAGTCTGTTGTGGGTGGGATTACTCAAACATTCTCCTTGCCGAGACCTTCCTTTCCCTAAATCGCTTCAGGAAAAATAAAAAGGGAATCTTTGGAGCCTCAAGTGATCTTTTGTATCTGTGGTTCACGGCCCATATTAGACAATTCCACATCCGCATGGGTTTCACTGAAATCAGCCCTGATGCACATCCTCTTAAAACCTTTGTCAGAACACATACACGCATTCCTAAGTTCAACTTTGTAGAGTGGAAGAACTTCCTTAAAATTCTAAAGCCCGAACAACTCCGATGGCGGCTAAGGTTGCCAACGCTGGGCAAAGTCAGATTGGCCTGTGGTGACAAAGGTCCAGTCCCCTTGCTAGGATTCACGGGCGCTACAGCATACTATCCGAAGATGGTGATCCGACAGTTTGGGGCGCTACAGGGGATCCCTTCTCCATCACAACCCGATACCTTTTCTTTTGACGTACCAAGCAAGACTCTCACAGAGGAAGAGAAGAGACAATTTGAAGCCAGGGTGGCATCCATCATACGCTCTTTGAAGAATTCTCAGGCTGAAGAAATAAGTTGGCCAGAAGACATGACTCGAGAGGAAAACACTCATAGAGCCACCGCAGAATACATTCAACACTTCAAAGCGACCCGACGAAGCCTTGTCGAGCCCTACATACTCGAATACATCGTGCCGTACGTACCGGGAATAGAGCCGTACATACCCGAAGACATGGGACCACTGTCGTATTCAGAGGACGATGAGCCCCAGACTGAAGAGGGGAATCCATATTGGGATGATGAGGATACCTTAGACCTCAAACGTCCTAGACTTGAATAGGCTATTCTGTCAAGTGTAAAATAAGCAAACACTGTTATATCTTCTCATACATTCTCATTTCTATTAGATACTATCTTGGACACATGAGCATGAATATAAGCATGTCTTTCGAATGCATAAAAACTATCGTCAGAAATTACGCCTATTTTAATTTCATGAATTCATATCAGGAAATGACTAAAAGAACTACTTATGTGAGGCTAAGGCTCACAAGGCAGCCACTTTTTCTCATCTACTGACAAGAAACATGCAACTGAAAGAGTTAAAACTGCTTCTTTTTGCCAAAATAAGCGAAGCACTCACTAGAAATCTTTTGAACAGGTGCACTATCATCACGGAATTTCTCACACATCGCTTCCGAACTCGCCTTAAGACAAGAATGGAGCAGCAGGAATTGACTTCGCGCGTGGGCATGCTGGAATCTCAGGTGACTGCCCTGGCAACTATGATGGCTGACATTAAGGCCATGCTAGAGGCCACCCAAGCTAAACAGACAACCGCCCATAATCAGAACAACTCAGGCCCTTCTGCGGTACCTGATGTAACAGATAGAGAGGTAACAAGGGATACCCAACATACAGAGGAGGATGTCCATGAGCCAAACAGCCGATCACAACCAAAAACCTCGCCTGTTATTATCAACCTCAAGAGGGAGGAGAAAGGGAAGCAGACCATGAAAACTGAAGCAGAGGCTAAAAGGCTGGCCAAAATCGAAGAGTGCTTGAGCAGTCAAGGTTACGAGTTAGCCCGCTTCGACAAGATATCTCCTTTCGCTAAAGTAGAAACTCCTCCTGATTATAAAGAGCCAGAGTTTGTAAGGAAATACAATGGGACAGGTTGTCCCCGAGCACACCTCAAGTATTATCTGCGTAAGATGGCGCACTATTCAGATTATATCCCGTTACTAATGAACACATTCCAAGAGAATCTGGCTGGCGCCGCTCTGGCATGGTTCATTGAGCTAGATCTAGAAGATTACGATGGATGGGAGGATCTAGCAGAGGACTTCTTCAGGCAGTACAAGTTCAACACGGCTACAGCCCCAACGAGGGAGGATCTTCTACGAACTTCAAAGGCGAGGGGCGAATCAATCAGGACATATGCTCAAAGGTGGCGAGCCTTGGCTACCCAAGTAAAGCCGTCAATCCCAGAAGAGGAGCTGATCGACTTATTCCTAAAAGCACTCCCCTATGAGTACTTTGACAAACTGAACACTTCTGGGTGTCAAACATTTGCGCACTTGATAAAGGTTGCTGAAAGGCTAGAATGGGCCTTGAGAGAAAGAAGGCCTCATGAAGCTCCTACTAGGAAGCAGTATCCCTTGAGAAAGGAGAGAGAAGCCGGACTGGACATAGCGTTTATACCAGATCCCCACAAGCCCAAGCCGTTTGGCAATTCCAATCAGACCAAATGAGGATCATCCTGGTCAACACCAAAAGTGCAAGAGCCTAGAAGAAAGCAACCTCAAAAACAATTCTCCCAGCTCCCGAGGCCTTTATCCAAACTACTCCCGATGCTGCTAGAGCAACACCTGGTGGCGAAAGAACCGCCTAGGGCAAACCCTGTAAGATATCCTGGCTATGATGAGAGCCAGACCTGTGCCTACCATATGGGCGAGAGAGGGCATAATGTGGATAACTGTTATATCCTTAAGTTGAAAGTGCAAGCCCTGATTGATAATCAGATTCTAAAATTTGACAATGCAGCCCCAAATGTACAAGAAAATCCACTGCCGGATCATCAAGCAGTAGGGGCAATATTCTCTGAAGGGGAAGAAGACTACCTTAAGCTGAAGGTAGATATTCTTAAGCTGACCGACCTGCTAGTAACCGCTTCATCATGCCCAAAAGCAGGAACGATCTCGACTGACCAAAAGAAACTATGCATCGCTAAGATGATGAGCTTGGGGATAATGTCCGATATCATCAATGAAGAGTTCGAAGGAGTCAAAGCCTCTTTATCTTTGGAAGGAAGCTACTTTGTGATCAAGACTGAGCAGGGTAATACCTGGGGTACCTCACACGAGAATCTGGTAAACAGTCTTGGGCCAGCCACTCAATTAGAAGAACAGTCTGAAGAAGACGAACTGGAAGCCAAGAGACGAAGCCTAGCAGACCTCAAATTTATGGCCGACGCACTTGAGAAGGGCGAAATTATAGACAACCTTGGTCAAGATTCTGGGGGATACAACTTCAAAGTGAAATATTCAGCCCCTCCCAGCTTTTATCAGAAAATTGAAGACATCATACCGGACGGATGGGGAGGTATGGATGATCTCTCTCAGTCAGAGACCTCGAAGGGCATAGAAGAACTTGACAACACCGTATCGATGGTCGAAGTCGCTTCGACAGTAGTAATCAGATTGGAAGAACTTGATAGCATGAGCAGGGTGGAAGACTACCTAGTCAAGCCCGTTGTGATTCAACTGCCGCGAGGAGAAACAGACGACGCGACTAAACCGGAGATATCTCATCAGGCAACTGTAACTATAAAAGTCCCCCCAGCAGAAGAATACGATCCTAAAGCAGTCCATTGGGACTATGGGACCACACAGGTAGACGCAGTAATGAGGTCCGGACGATTCTATGCCCCCAGGGAGGGCGAATCCGAAAAGAAGGAGGTCTCAAAGGAAGACGCGGAAAAACTCATATCGATCATCAAAACCAGCGAGTTTGAGGTGATAGAACAGCTGAGGAAGTTACCCGCTCAGATATCCCTATTGGATCTATTCATTAATTCTGAAAAACATAAGAACGCACTGTTAAGGATACTTAATGAAGTACATGTCCCTGAAACAATTAATGAGGTACAATTAGGGGACTTTGTGGGGACGATCCTTTTAAAAGACCAATTGAGCTTCTCTGACTAGGACTTCCCCATGGAAGGAAAAGGGCACAACAAAGCCTTGTATATTTCCGCATAATGTAACGGAAAAAGAGTGGCGCACGTATTGATCGACAATGGATCAGCCTTCAACATCTGCCATTTGGCTACCCTAAGGAGGTTGGGAATCAATGAAGAAACGGTTAAAACATCCAAAACGGCTGTGAGAGCTTTCGATGGGATGAGGAAGACAGTGGTAGGAGAGATTGAGCTTGACGTGTCTATTGGCCCGACAAAGTTCTCTATAAATTTCCAAGTGATGGATCTGCCCAGTGCATTTGGGTTCTTGCTGGGAAGGCCTTGGATCCATACAGCAGGAGCTGTCCCTTCAAGCTTGCATCAAAAAGTACGCTTCGCAGTAGATGGGAAGGTGATTACAGTACATGGAGAAGTCGACCTCCAAACATACCAAAGCAGTGCCATACCCTACGTTGAACCTGAAGTGAAAACAGAGGCGAGTTATCACTCCCTGGAACTGGTAGCAACAGTTCATACCCCGGCAGGGACAAGGCTAAAAACCCCATACATTTCAGAAGCCAGTCTTCTACCAGCTAAGATGCTGCTGGCATACGGATTCAACCCCGAAAAAGGCCTAGGCAAACATAATCAAGGTATAAATACCCCACTGCAGTTAAAAGCTAACCCACATAGAATGGGCTTGGGGTATCAGAAATATCACATAGATGGATCTAGCCCAAAGACAACGGGCCGAGGCCAAGGCAGAAGCCTGGGACGCCAGAGCAGCCCGAATGACTCATTCATTGGTTCTCCAACTTGGAAAGGCAAGTCTCAAATGTTCAAAAACCTTTTGAATACCCACTTCGACCAGAACTCTAAATGGTTGTCTGAAGAAGATGTCACTTCACCGATAGAACCAGATCTGACAAATCCTTTTCTCAAGGATGACGCTGTGAATGTCATCATGGAGTGGTTGGACAATGGAGCCACTTCCTCTGAGTAACAAGACTCTCCCCTTGTCTTTAAATACTGCATCTAGAACTTTTTGCATTTTGTCGCATTTTCTTTTCTTATTGTATGTATAGGGAAACGCCTTTGGATCTCCGGCCGTTGGTCCAAATAGCACATCTTGTAATGCGGCCCATTTTGCATTCAATAAAACCATACATATTTTGTTAAGGACATATGGAATCACGAATCAACCCAATGATGACACAAGTCTTCTATACAGAAGCGTGAGGCCTGATTTGCCATATGACTCCTGATTTCAAAAAAGCTTTCCTTGGGGCAAGGATATCCAATGACATGAGGATTAGTCCCATTTATACCTGTACATATTTCTAAAACTCTTTCGAAAGGACTTTCCATGATCACGCATGTCATCCTTATGGAATACCAACTAACCATACTCATGACATTTCAGGCATATCATCTCAAACATGCATACCAGGTTGTTACGAGATTCGGACTTCTCCAGTAACCGTTCTTATAACATTGAAGAGGATGAAGATGAGGATTATACGTCTATCCGCAGAGATTGGAATGCCTTTGAGGAGTCGACACCTCATACTTCGGAAGAACCAATCATTGTTAATCTAGGAGACTCCGTGAATATCAGAGAGGTCAAGATCGGAGGGCATTTATCCCGAAGTGAAAAGCTCAAGTTCATAGAGTTATTAAAAGAATACCAAGACATTTTCGCATGGTCTTACGCTGATATGCCAGGCCTAGACCCTAAGATCGTGGAACATGCATTACCTACGGATCCCGGTGTCCAACCTGTCAAGCAAGGCAGCAGACGGATGAAGGCTGAGTTGGAGGACAAAATCAAGGAAGAAGTCATGAAGCTTCTTAGGGTAGGCTTTATTGAAGCTATCCCATATTCAGACTGGATTGCAAATATAGTCCCCGTCATGAAGAAGGATGGTAAAGTTCGGATCTGCGTAGATTACCGAGATCTGAATAGAGCAAGCTCAAAAGATGATTTTCCACTTCCTCACATTGATGTGTTGGTGGATAGCACAGCAGGTTATGAATTGTTCTCGTTTATGGATGGATTTTCGGGGTATAACCAAATCTTCATGAAACAAGAAGACAAACCAAAGACTGCTTTTACCACACCCTGGGGGAACTTTTGCTACAAAGTCATGCCCTTTGGATTAAAGAACGCCGGGGCTACCTATCAGAAGGCCATGGTCACATTATTCCATGATATGATCCACAAAGAAATTGAAGTATACGTCGACGACATGATCGCCAAATCCAAGAAAGGACAGGATCACATACAGGTGTTGAGAAAATTATTTGAACGCCTGCGCAAATATAAGTTGAGGTTGAACCCTAACAAATGTGTGTTTGGGGCAAAATCTGGGAAACTTCTTGGGTTCATAGTCAGTAACAGGGGCATTGAGATTGATCCTTCAAAAATTCAAGCTATCCACAATCTGTCAACTCCCTCCACAATAAAAGAAGTGAGAAGCCTTCTGGGGAGACTGAACTATATTGCCAGATTTATCAATCAACTGTCTGATGTGGCTAAGCCAATCTTCAAATTGCTTAAGAAAGGCACGAAAGTAACATGGGATGCTGAATGCAGCAGGGCATTCCAAATGATCAAAAACTATCTGATCACACCGCCGGTACTTGTGCCACCAATTTCTGGTCACCCATTGACCTTATATCTGACTATACAGCAGGAATCCTTGGGAGCCTTACTCGCCCAAACAAGTCCGATAGATGGTAAAGAAAGAGCCATCTATTACCTAAGTAAGAAATTCACACCATCTGAAGCAAAGTATGCACCAGTCGAAAGGGCCTGTGTAGCAACGGTATGGGTACTTCGTAGACTGAGACAATATACCTTGCACCACCACATTCAGCTTGTAACAGAGAACGATCCTGTCAAATATCTCCTGGAGAAACCCGCTTTAATCGGGAAATTAGCAAAATGGCAAGTAATGGTGTCTGAATTTGACATCAAGTGTTCTCCACATAAGTCAGTTAAAGGAAGAGCTATAGCTGACATGCTAGCAGAAAACGCCTCAAATGGTGAGTCTCCTGAAGTAACAAGCACAGAAGGTCAAATTCTCAACTTAGCAGAGGACAAGTGGGTCATGTACTTCGATGGTGCTGTTAATCTATCAGGGGCAGGCACTGGGGCAGTACTGATATCCCCCGATGATCAACATTACCCTGTGGCGGCAAAAATAACTTTCCCGTGCACCAACAACATCTCAGAATATGAGGCGTGTATTTTAGGCCTACGATTGGCCATTTCCATGAAGATACCTAGGTTGCAAGTTTTTGGAGATTCCATGCTCATCATCCTACAGACACAAGGAGAGTGGAAGACGAAAGATGCAAAGCTTGTCCCTTATCACGAATACCTTGAAGAATTGATACTTAAGTTCGAAGAAGTGTCATTCGAATACCTATCAAGATCTCACAACCAATTTGCATATGCGTTAGCCACCCTGGCCTCGATGTTGCGAACAACCGGAGGGTTGGATATAGAACCCATAAGGATCAATATAGTTGAATGGCCAGCTTATTGCATGCTAATCGAAGAGGAGTTTGATGGAGAGCCATGGTATTATGACATCAAGAATTACCTCTCGAAAGGGGAATTCCCTGAAGGATGCCAACCAGGAGACCGAAGATACATAACCAAGATGGCCAGCAAGTTCTTTCTCAATGGACAAATTCTGTACAAAAGATCCTTTGATTCTACTCTATTGAGATGTGTAGATGCCAAAGAAGCAAATATCCTCTTGAAAGAGATCCATGAAGGAATATGTGGGCCTCACATGAACGGCCACCTCCTTGCCAGGAAGATCATGCGGCTTGGCTATTATTGGATGACCATCGAATCAGATTGCTGTCAGCACGTCCGGTCATGCCACCAGTGCCAAATATACGGTGATAAGATCAATGCACCCCCGAAGGAACTGCACCAGATGTCTGAAGTTTGGCCTTTCTCTATGTGGGGCATAGACATGATAGGGCCTATTAATCCTGTGGCTTCGAATGGTCATCGCTTCATCTTGGTAGCGATTGATTATTTCACAAAATGGGTAGAAGCCAGCTCTTACAAGAATATCACTGCAAGAAATGTGGCAAGATTCATCAAAAGAGACATCATATCCCGGTATGGTACCCCTCAAGCGATCATCACAGATAACGGGTCTAACCTAAACAACAAGATTGTCGATGATCTACTGGATCACTTTAGCATTCGACATCTGAATTCATCTCCTTACCGCCCACAAATGAATGGGGCAGTGGAAGCAGCCAACAAAAACATCAAGAGAATCTTGGCTAAAACAGCAGAAAACTACAGAGATTGGCACGAAAGGCTGCCCTTCGCCTTGATGGCTTACCGAACATCGATCAGGACTTCTACAGGGGAAACCCCCTATGGTCTGGTGTATGGGACAGAAGCAGTTCTACCAGTAGAAGTTAAGATTCCCTCTTTGAGAATCTTATCCGAAGATAAACTCTCTGAGTCAGAGTATTTCAAGCACAGATATGAACAGCTGAATTTAATAGACGAGAAACGTCTTAAAGCCATTTGCCATGGACAAACTTACCAGAAGAGGGTAGCCAGGGCGTTCAATCGAAAGGTCAAGACCAGAAACTTCGAAGTAAATGACTTGGTAATTAGGAAAGTTTTGCCGAGTACTACCCATCCAGGGGGAAAATTCACTCCGAATTACGAAGGCCCCTACATTGTCAAGAAGATCCTCTCGGGAGGAGCATTAATTCTTGTAAACACCGAGGGAGAAGAACTGGGGCACCCTGTAAATTCAGATGCTGTGAAGAAATATTACCCTTGAAATAAAATCAGATTCCGGTCATATGACTTACCCCGAATTGAGCCTACTCCTCATGATAGTCTTTGCGTAAGCATATCATGCATCCATGCATACATTAGCATGTGTTCAATGTTAAAGGACCCAAGGAAGCAGGGTCGCGATAGATTGGAATGCATGATCAAGAGGACTTACTGTCGTGGTGGTCAGATTTTCACAAGTCTATCCACTTCCGTTGAAGTACATGATCAAGAGTAAGGTGTATCGTTCTAATTTCCTAAAATTCGAGAGCATACACTGACATATTCCTCTTATGTTTTTCAGGAATCTCTAGCCACGCTGGGCAGGTAAGTATTTCATTCCCAATCTTTTAGGTTTTTAAGATTGTCAGAATCCTGATTGCTAGAACTTGGAGGCTTTTTGGAATCTAGCATACATTCAAAGCTCATGTCTAAAAAGACGCAAAATTCTCACAGTCATTGGCATTTGTGTTTTAGATCTGGAGGTTATCTGAACACAATTGAAATATATAGGGTGCATCATAAACCCCCTTGGAGGGTAA
Source organism: Rhodomyrtus psidioides (assembly GCA_021437785.1). Lineage (NCBI taxonomy): Eukaryota > Viridiplantae > Streptophyta > Magnoliopsida > Myrtales > Myrtaceae > Rhodomyrtus > Rhodomyrtus psidioides. The sequence goes on along the minus strand of JAILYB010000027.1, from coordinate 6,711,750 downwards.
GTTTTGAAGAAAACAAGATGAACTCTTCCAACATGGGTTGTTTAAAATTGTTCAAAAGGATGTTTCCTCAGACAAGAGGCATGCCTAATCTAAACACGTCCCATACACACTTGAGAGATGAGTAGAGTGGTAAGGATAGCAAGACCTTGACCTACGGACGTAAGGGTTATTCGCAGTGATTACATGGATTGAGACGACGGAGGCATTCGTTTCTCTATCATAAACACTACAGGTGACCATTGATAACCCTTTGAACGGCGGTTTCTTTCTTTACCCTTGTCAAGAACCACCCCGCAGTGGGGCAAACTGGAAATACGACCAGCGATATCAGGAGGTAAATGATTAGAAGTTTTCTTGCTCAGACTTGCATCAATCTTCGTGTGTTGCTTGTCATTTTAACTTCTATAGTAGTTCAAGTGCTTTAAAATGACGAAAAGCGTTCGTTTCTCTATCCTATACACTTTTACCCTTTGCACAGCCCAGTTGAGCCTGTACTTCGTTTCGCAAACCCGTTGGTGATCATTGCATATTCCAAGACAGAGGCGACGTCACTTCAAGAGCGGAAAAGTTCGAAAGATATGATTTGTAAAAAAATCCTGGACTAATGTTTGAGTGATGAGATTCAAGTTGTACATCCAGCACACTCATTTGAAAATCATTGTCCCCAAAAGAAAAGAAAAGGTGGGATTTCGACAATAAAAAAAGAAGAGAGAGAAAAATCCAATCTTGGGCATCAAGAAAAAGCAAAGTGCCTGGTAAAAGCAAGGCCAATGCCCGTCCAAATACTTGTACACTCGTGAATCATGTGTCTGATTTTATAAATGCCCAAAAAAATGGCACGATACCTTTGTATAGGTCACTAGTGAGATCTGATTGTAAAAGAAAATCCCAAGGGAGCTGGACAGCAAATGATACTTCCAGATTATGTCACATTCAGATGACAAAAGCATAGACAAGGTATTGACGCCATCTCGACATGAGAGAGATGTTCTCTATAGACTATCAATGTACTTCAAAGACTGAAGACGCTCTTTGAATCGAAAGGTACAAGATCGACGGCAAACCTGCAGTGATCACCAATGTTAAACCCTTCGCGTATTCTGAGCCAAAAACAAGCTTTTTTTGGCCCCCAATCCTACCTACGTTACAACCCTAAGAAGCCTTTTCTGATTAAAGCACTGGGATTGACATAGAGTTTAATGTCTAAGCTTAGCTCGAAGAAGTTCGAGCAAGATTATTTCTTTCTCATTTTGCAGGTTTCTTGACTTGTAAACCTGGAGCAGACATTGAAGACTTCTCTTCAATAGCCTTGACTTGCTTGCAAGTCCCATTTGAAAACCGTTGACCAAGCCCAGCATTACGGTCCCTTGGAAGTCCTCCTGATCGATCGAGGTGTATTCACTGCGAATGATCCTGAACCCTAGGCACAGGTTTGATAGGAAATTCGAGTGCATTCTTCGTAAAAGACCATTATCTCAAAGCGGTGAGAAGTCCTCTTTGATGAGAATACTCCGTTGGACATTTTAACCAAACTCTTTTGGTAATTTCAGATTGTTTGATTCAAACTTTCCCCACAAGGAATTTTTTATCACTTTCGTATGTTGCAAGGTGTTTTGGATAACCTCCAGCATCGTAATGCATTCATTGAAATTTTTTCATGACTATGATATAAGTCATAAAGTGCTGTCAGTTTGACATTAGATATCACTTAAAAACCATTGGTGTGCCCTTGGTAAGAAAATTTTCAGATTGGAGCTTCTGCAAGATTCTTGATGACTTCGGCTCCTAAAACGGCTTGTATCACTCTTGGTGAGAAACGTTCAACATGTCTAAACTTCTACAGAATTCCTGGCAAGCCCAGATCTCAGAAGAACACAACCTCTCTTGGACTCGTGGTAGCCCCAAGTCCCAGAATGACGCATTTCTCTAAGAAGGAAAGTTTATGTGCCTGAGCTTCTGACAGATTCTTGGTAACCCCAGATTCTAGAATGCTATTGTTCTTAGTTAAACTTCTATAGGAATCATGGTAACCCCAGATTCTAGAAGGATGCCTTGCTCTGTAAAGAAGAGCTTTCAAGTTCATTTTCCTGCAAGATCCCTGGTAATTCCATATCTCAGGAAAACACATTCTTATGAACAGTTTTGTAGGTCTGAACTTTCTGCAGGATGTCTGGAGTACCCAGATCCCAGAATGTCACCTCCCATGTCAAAAGGACAATGTTTGAAATTATCTCCTTGTGTGAGATTCCAGTATTACAGGTTTGATCTTTCTGCAGGATACCTGGAGCTCCCAGATCCCAGAATGTCACCTTCAATGTCGAAAGGACAATATTCAAGATAATCTTTCTACGAGATCTCAGGTAACCCCTAGATCCCAGAAGAATCTTATCAAAGTTTTTGCAGGTTTAAGTTTTCTGCAAGATACTTGGAATCCTCAAATCCCAGAATAACGCCTTGCATGTCGAAAGGACAATTTTCAGAATCAGCTTTCTATGAGGTTCTAGGTAACCCCTAAACCCAGAATAGCCCATTTGGTGAAGCCTAAAGGTTAGGCACACCTCACTTGTATAAATCCTAGTTAATTCCTTAGAATATAAGATCAAGATGTCCGACAATCCCTAAGAGACTGGGTGCGTCATCCATAGGTTCCTAGTAGAGAGGAATCCTGTTCTCGGCCTGATCCCCCTGACGGATCAAAATGTTCGACAATCCCTAAGAGACTGGGTGCGTCATCCATAGGTTCATAGCAGAAAGGAGTCCTATTCATGGTCTAATCCACCATACGGATCAAAATGTTCGACAAATCCCTAAGAGACTGGGTGCGTTATCCATAGGTTCCTAGCAGAAAGGAGTCCTATTCATGGTCTGATCCACCATACGGATCAAAACCCCTGACAATCCCTAAGAGACTGGGTGCGTCATTCACAGATTCCTGTCAAGAATAGGAATCTCATTCTGGTACGACCTACGATACAGGCTAGAATTTAACCGCCCTAGGATACTAAAAAAGACGAGTCCCTAGGTATTCACTTGAACGCGCTATACACCGCGCATGCCGCACGAGCATCAGGCAGGTGATCAAACAGGTAAAAGGCAGGTGGGTCTCACTACTTTCTCTCTCACGTCAGTAAAAGAATAAGGAGCAGAGCGTTCACCAGCGGGACAAGAAAGATTGAGTGTCAAGATTCATTTTTTCCCCAGTCGAGTCGGTCTAGACTCAGGTGTCACCGGTCTTTGAGCGAAACCTATCACGAGATTCCTCTCAAAGAGGGGCAGCTGTTGACACCCGATTTTCGACCAAGACTTTTTCAGATTTATTTTTTGAAAAAATCACAAAAAATCCCTAAAAAGTCAAAAAACAATTACAAAATCAACTTTGGTGGCCTTGGCCAAGCCCAAGGAACCATTTTTGACCAAAAAATAATTTTTCATATTTTTCATATTTTTTAGTATTTTTAGAAAATAGGAAACTACTCAAAAAAAATTCAAGAAAAATAGCATTCGAGGTCACAAAAATATGGAAAAATATCCAATATTTTTCTTTTTAATCCCTTGTATTTCTGACCTCACAAAAAGTTCAAAATCAGATTCGATTATGGGTGTTCCTTTGTAACCCGTACTATTGAATTTGAGAAAACAATATCAATTGAGTCTTTTAATTTGCAATTTTGGCATTTTCTAGAATCTTGACATCTATTCTAACTATCCCATATTGTAATTTAGCCCAATTGTATGTACAAATTGCTCAATTGCACGAATTTGACAAAATTGCACACTAAAATTTTATTTTTAGTCCTCGAAAATGAGCATAATTGAAATTACTTTCAATTCGAGGGCTATCATTGCAAATTAAACATACAACTCAATGGGTTTTATCATTTTGAATCGATTGGCACAGGTAATTTGACCCAATTTGATCATTTGAACCTTCAATTGCATAATTCCCCAATTTGCAATTAAAAGGAAATTTGGGGTTTTTATAGAAATAGATGTAAACTTTTGGGCAAAACCACATTTCTAGATAAAATCCATGCTCTAGATTCGATTTTGAGGTTCAATTGCAAAATTTTCCCATTAATTTGGGTTTAATTTGGAAAATGGTAAATCGGAACCGGTTCTGACCGGTCAGACCGCCGGTCGGACCGGTCGAACCGGTCCAGAACAGTGTCGTCGTCTTCCTCAAAACGCTCGTGCGAATGAACAGTGACAGCCCGAGTTTCCAAGACCAAATTGAAGGTCAATTCGCGACTAATTGAAAGGGGAATGGTGGGCGTTTTGTTCCTCTCATCTTCCCCCGTCGATTGACACCAACGGCACCATCCGACGTCGCCGGAGGAGGGAGCAATCGGCCGGTCAAAGCCTCGGTACCTACAAAAGTCAACAACGACAAAGCTTGGATGAAATTGGTTCGCATTCGTGCCAAATGCAACCGCCTGAGGTCCCGAACGGAATAACCACTTAACACCCGTCGATTGCCAGTCGCCGGTGACCATTTCGCACGTGTTTTCACGTGCGAAGGTCACCTGCTCCAACTTCCCGATTCGGCGTAAAACTGAAAAGGATATAAAAGCCAACAGACTATTCGCGAAAGAGAGGGAGGTCGATTCAGTTAGAAGAAGAAAAACACGGTTGGAAGATGGAGAAAGAGAAAAAGAAAGAGCCCGCTCTCCATCGCCATTGTCGAGAGCGAAGCTCGAAATTGCAGAGCATCGGTCAGGCCCTTCCAGGCTAGACCAAAGCTCGGGGAGACCTTCAGGAGACCGCCCAGAGCGCCAGGAAGCGATCGCCGCCGGCCGCGCCCTGCAAAATCGTAAGAACAGGTGAGGCTGAGCTTCGATTCTTGTACTGAGCTTCAATGGCGATTCTTGCATTTCCTGCCCATTCTTTCAATCACTGTGTACGTTTCACTCCTTGAACATCACTGACCATGTTCGCGTCTTGATTTTGCATCGATTTTGCTCACATCCCCCGAATCGAGTCTTTGAACTTAGCCTCCACAGCCGATTCTTGCCCAGCCAAATCTGGGTCGAGCGGGCTCAATCGGAGCCCGAGGTAAGTCTTCTAAACTTCCCCGGGTGCTATTCTATGACTGGATTGCCTTGATTTGTTGCGAATTGAGCTATTGAATTTCCATGGCCGTACTCGGCATCGTGTATGATGCTCGTGATTCTGTGGATCATGAGCTTTGATTCTTAGATATGTTAGACTAGAGGTGACGGCGGGTCGATTAGTGTTGGTCTCGCACGATTCCATCAAGATCCCACCGTCCGATCGTCGCCGGAGAAGCACAGCCGTTCGTTCAGTTGCAGGCGCGAGGTTGAAGACGAAACTGACATGGCGCGGTCAACCGGTCAAACTCCTAGTTGGCATTCGGCCATTGGTCCACGTGTCTGTCAAGTCAGCTCGACCGTTAGTCTGTTAGGGTGAGTCAGCGTAGATCGGACGGTTCAGGTTAATCGAGTCCAACAAATGGTGGTCGTCCGATTAGAAATTAGGATGATTCGAAAATGATTTTAAATCGGAAATAAAAAAATGGTTGAAACGGCGCCGTATGGGTTAGTTAGTGAACGGCGTCGTTTAGGTTAATATGAATAGACGGTCTAGATCGAGTCTTAGGATCTAATCGTGGTCGTAGGTTTAAGTAATCCGATCAGACGGCCCTGATCGGGTCTTCGCCTAATCTGAACCGTAGGTTTTAGTAATCTGATCTGGCGGTCGTGGATTAGCCGCGCGGTTCAATAGGAACCGTCGGATCAAGTCTAAATAATCAAAAAAATAAAAAGGGATAAACGGCGTCGTTTCATGGTTGTGGGTCGCGCGGGTCCGGGTCTGGGCCGGGTTCCGACCCGAATGGGTCGGGTCGACCCGGTCCGAATCATATATATTTTTTTTAAATAAAAATAATCAGAAATGATTAAAAAAATAAAAATAAATCAGAAAAATCTTAGAAAATCCAAAAAAATGCTAGAAAATTCCAGAAAATTCCAAAAAAATGTGGAAAATTGTGGAAAAATCCTAGACATTCCAGAAACCCCCAAAAATCGAGGGTTGACCACAGACAACTGGTCAACCCTATTTTTGGGGTTTCTTATCCAATTTTCCGAGACTTGACGATATTACCCTTTAGGGGTAAGTCGCCTCTGCTGTGTATGCAAGATAAGGCCGATAACGCCAAGGTAAGAATTAGGGTCGATCAGACGACCAATTCTTAGGTTTGGGTTTCGAATCCCGCACCTTTTCTCAAAATGACGATTTTGCCCTTCAATAGGAAAATTATCTTTCTTGTCTCAATCGAGTTCTGAAAATTGCTTAAAGTTAGGTTTTGGGTCAGGTGGACGACCAACCCTAATATTTGAGATTTTCAGTTCTCGTCTTTGTCCAAATGACGACTTTACCCCTCCAAAGGTAAAATCACTTGAAAATTCCAGAAAAATCCTGGAAATTCCCGAAAAATAGGAAATGGATTGGATTGATGGCCAATCCTGTTTCCCCTGTCTTTTGACTTCCCGATTCATCTAAATTTCCCCGAATTGTTCAAAATTACAATTTTGCCCCTCATGGGCAAATCATGCCAAAATCATTCCTAAGCCTTGATTGATATTTCTCTAGGCTAATAGGGCCTCATTAGGGATACCATGCTGATTTCATGTGTTTTATCCGCATGTACTGGATCCTTGATTTGCGCATCTATTTCTATTGATTGTGATTGATAGGGTAGTAATTCCCATCTGCATGAACTCCTAGATTTAGGATCTATACCCCACTCGTCTGTATGAAATCCTAGGATCAGATAAACCATTTAGCTTAAGTACCGAAAGGGCGTCAACTCTGACAGTTGGCGTAACTAAGTCCCCGAACCCACTTCTCTGGTTTCCGCAGAATCGAATAGACCACTCCCAACTATTCGATAGGGTTTCCGATCGTACCCTCCACGAAACGATTGGTGGCGACTCCTTGGCATGTACACTCATCACATGTCACTAGACCACACTGAAGGTCAACCACGTATATCCAGCAGTTGCGATTTGGGTAATGGACCTTGGGAGAGGCCCGCGTCTGATCAAGCCAACGATCGGACGGCCCATTAGCCCGTTCGCCCCGCCTCGCGAGGGGGGGGGAAGGGTCGCGACACCCTCTAGTGCTAATCGGTCATGGACTAAAATGCGAAGAATGATGATTAAGTCAATGATCATGATAGGTAGGATTCGGCCATGAAAGGATTATGAGGCTTCGTCACAATAAAATGACCATTGATCTTAATACTACCTTGGCCGTGTACCCATGTGATTGATTAGGTGATTGAATTGACAAGAATTCTAAAATGAGGCTTATGTGAATTCGGCCATGAGTGCCAATTTGTGCATTTGATATTTAAATTGATGAAACAATTCCTAGTGTTTGAGGAATGGCCGAATGGTGATGATAATGATTGAAGATTCCCTAATCGAATTATATTCGATCATGAAGTATTAAAATGGTGTCACCTTACGTAAACCTTGTGATGTGATTTCGTGGCATGGGATTAACAATGTGGTGATCGTTTATTGCCTTGAATTGTTAAAATGCTCAATTGAATGTATTTAGCCATACTTGTTTTAATTGTGAGCTTATGTGAATATGGTATCCTGAGGCGCCTATATGATGCGGGATTGAGTAATGATAAACGTCTGATGCGCCTATATGACGCGGGCTTGACTGAGGAGAAATACCTGATGCGCCTATATGACGCGGATTAAGTGATGAGAAATGCCTGAGGCGCCTATATGATGCGGGCCTAACCATGGGAATTATGGTGGTATCAAGTACAAGTACCTTGTATATGATATGAGTAATTGAGTGCCAAAGTACGAAGTTAGTCTAGAATTGAGAATCTTACCATGATTTCGCCTTGATTAAATTATTGTGTGCCTTTTGCCTCGTTCTTGATTTATCGGTCATTGCATGTGTTTGGGAGTGTCAGGAAGTGCTAAGTGCCTAGCTTAGGGTTAGGATTAGCTTATTGAGATTTATCTCACCCCGTCGTGGGACCAACCTTTTTCAGACCCTAAGCCCTAGACATGACGCCACGAGTTTTTGGGGTACCCATGCGTATAGACTTGTCTGTCACTGAGTACCCGCACGGGGAAGGTAAGTGGTTTATTAGGAAGCGCAGTACAGTTTGGGTGGACATAGGGACGGATCACTGGAGGCCAGACGTGTATGCAACATGGTTCTACCGGGATGGCGACACTACCCATGGCCCTCTGAGGACTTTTGATGTACCCTGGGACGTGGTGGGCGAGCAGCTGGACCCGATGAATATTTACCCTCCAAATGGCGAGATTTCTGATTCGGAGATCGATCCCAAGCCAGAGATACCCCTTCCGGCGGTGCCATCCCAGAACCTGATCGCCGATGGTGAAGTTATCGAGCCCTCTGATGCCGATGACGATCTCTTGGATGCAGCAGAACCGGAGCCAGTGATTGCGGGTGTAGAAGACGAGGCCATGGATTGGGTGGCTGACCCCGAGGAAGGAGACATCCCAGTATACTCTGAGTCAGAGCCTGAAGAAGAAGATGAAGAGGAAGAGGAAGAAGAAGAAGAAGTCCCAAGGGAAGTACAGCCGGGTGACTGGGTTGAGTACGACCCCGTGGCAGACGAGAACCTTTCTGACGTCAGCGAGTCTGACCTTTAGATTACTTAGTCGCTCCCGACCTTTTGGAAGCGCCCTTAGGATAGCGACGCTCACCCAGCCTAATGATCCCTTTTTGTTTAGGCTAACCACCCTCTCCCTAATCCCTTTTTATTGTATGTCTTTTATGTTTAAGTTGTTGTGTAAAACTGGATCTACCTTATGTTAGGTATCAATGTTGTTTCCCTAAAGTCATCTTTTATTCATTTATGGTATGGAGTTGTGTATGTCGCTTCCGCATGTGCATGTGTGTCCATTTGTTTATCGCTTGTCGTTCGATCCTGGGTATATTCATAACAAGGAACGACGTCTGGGTGATGTTGGCACGCCTGTAAGGACGCGGGATGTGACACTCATGAACTATGACTCGTTTAGGAATGACCAATTCATGGCAGATACAGTTGGCATCGCATCCCTCACGCTTCTCCCGGTTAGTACGGAATTTCTTTCCATGTGTTCATGGAATTGGGAAAGTCGGACAGTAACACTAAGGCCTGAGAAAACTAAGGGGGTGCATGATTCCCTTTCTCTTCCCGGACTCTATTTATGGCAAGAAATAGGTTTTTTCATTTCTATTCCCTAGACAAGTTTCTCAGATAAAAAACGTGTTTGATAACGATACAATTTTTCTATTTCTGAAAAAAAAATCATTTGACAACATCAAAAAATTTCTATTTCCGGGTGAGCTTTTCGCCACCGGTCGCCGCCATTGTCGGCGGCTGCAATCACTGGCCGGCGACCGGAGGTGGAGGCGGCGGCGGTGGTGGGCGATCAGCGACGGCCGATGACCGGTGGCGATCGATGACGATCGGCGATAGACCGGCTGCCGAAGTTGATAAGGGAGAAGTGATAAAGAATGAACAAATTGTTTCGAGTTTTTGTTTCTGAAACAAAAAAAGTAGCTTTTTTAACTTCTCATTTCTCATTCAAAACCTATTTCTGAACCAAAAGTTTGGCCAGAGAATAGAAAAATTACATTGTGTTGTCCAACGCATTTCTGTTCCAAAGCTATTCCCTGAAACAAAAAAATAGGGAAACAGAAAGAAAATCATGCATCCCCTAAAAGTGCCCCAAAGTAAAAAAAAGTAGGCTTCGGGAAAGGGAAAAAAATTAATTTTTAATTAGAGCAACAGTGTATTCATTTAATCTACGCGCTGTTTGTTTAATGAAAAATAACTTCCGAAAAAATATTTTTCGGATTTTTCAACGTTTGGCTCGCAAAAAATAAATTAATCAAGAAAAACATTTTCCACCATGAAAAAAACGTGGGGAGAAAGGAGGAAAACATTTTCTCTCTGTTTACTCTCTTCACTTCTTCATATTTTTTTTTTCTTTTAACTATTTAAAAAAAAATATTTTTAACTGTATTTTTGAAATTTTTTATGTTTTCTTTTCTTTCTTTTTTTGCATGTCCCCAGTCACAGCAGGCCACAGGCAAGGCTCCAACTCGCGCAAGAATAGGGGGCCGAGGCTTGGTCTCACTGACCTTGAGGCTGTGAGGCTCGAGATGTCTCACTTGGCTAGATTTGGTTTGCTTTCCGATGGAGAGCTCGAGCCTCGCATCCTCGAGGTCGCTGAATCTGGCGAGGCTTGGCAGTGGGTCGCCAGCCAAAGAAGAAAGGAAAAAGAAAAAAAAAAGAAAAGAAAAGAGAAAAAATAAAATAAGAAAATTATTATAAGACGTGTACGTGGAAATTGATTTTCCTTAATAAATGGCTGAAATAATTTCCAGTTCTAGGCTTCAACCAAATACCAAAAATTATCATCATTTTCCTAGAAAACAGCTTCCTTAAAGATATTTTCCATGCTACTTTCATTTAGAGAGGGTTTGGAATTCTTGCTTGGACATGACTTCGATCCATATTCATCTTGGATTTGGTGTACTTTTTTAGCTTCTCCAACCTTCAGAATTTCCTTGTCCAATCAAGAGGACTAAATCCAGATATAAAGAATAATAATTAAAGCACGAGTTATGGCAAATTGAGTGTTTATTCTTCCTCTTTTTAAGAGATAAAGAGATTGAGGGATGAGGATACTGGTATCATAGCTATGAGGTTTGACTCCTGCTCTGCAAAAACTCATAGCAAAAAAGAGAGAGGAAAATCAAGGATTGTATAGATAAAAATAAAGGGTCTATTCACAGTGCAAACTCAATTGAAAGGGGAAATGCCTCCCAATGCCTAAATAAAGCTAGACATCGACTTAAATAGGCTAGAAAACGCAGGATTTAAATTTAATTCAGCATTAGGTCCCCTTTGGCACAAATAACAGGATTTGACATATTCCACTACATCATGTTTCATCCCTGGCAAATAGAACAGTTGCTTTAACTCTTATTCGAAACTTCTGGCTTCTTCAAACAATTCTGCACTTCAATATAATTAGCAGGACTGAGAGCTATAGCTTTTTTTCAATACTCAGCAGCTTAATTGAACCAAGACTCTGCAATTTCAAAATCTCCATGTCGAATGACCTGTTCTCCCCGATAAGAATAGGTGGGTCATTTCCTTCCCTTAGAATCGTACTTGAGAGCTTCCTACCTCATGCGGCTTATCGTTCAATTCTTCTGGTGTCCCTTTTTTTCGTTAGGTTAACCAAAAGCAAAAGAAATTAATTCCATGAGTTTCAAACTTAAATTTTTACTAATAAAAAAGAACCATTTTTTTTTTAGTTTTATCTTTTCTCCCAACTTCAGAAGAATAAAGAGGCAATTCCACTGTTGCTAGTATTTTTTCAAAGGTAACTATCTTGGTTTCATAGAGAAATTGATATAGAATCTTTGAAAAAGTCTTTTTTCATAATAAATTAAAGACTTACTATATCTCTGGGATCTGAAGCTACATGCTGCACGATACCTTAGGGGATCGACTTTATTTCATAAATGGAGTTCTAATTTTTATCTTCTATCGTGAGACAAGTAAGTAAGTAGCTCTTATTTTATGGGCCCAAAACCTTACTAATTGTTCTATATGGTGCTTTCTCGATCAATTAGATCCTTTATCCATAGAATAAAGTATCTTGGCATGTCTATTTCTTCATAGTTTGACTTCTATGAAGTTCCTTTCTTTGCTACAACTGATTAAAAATCGTTTTTGGATGATGCATGTGTAGAAATTAAAGAAAGATCCAACCTCTCCAGAGAGGACGAATATATATTTTTTTATTTAAGGGTACTGTAAAAAAAAAAAGAACAAACTCTAAAATAGTATGATGGTATATTTAATTTTTTTATACCTCAAGACTCGATTTCTTTTTATCATACTCGTTTCTTCTTGTTTTCCACAAAAATTAAACCATTAAAAAAGAGTACTTAACTCTTTTTCTATGTTACTTCTATTGTCTGTTAAGTTTGTAACTAATGAAAACGTAAAAGCGGTCAAATGATATGTCATGAGATGATTGTATAATGAAGGTGGTAGGTTATATAAAAAAGAAGAATGAAAAAGGAGAAAAAATAAATAAAAAAGAGATAAATTCACTGATAAAGCACTGATATTCTTTGCATAAATACCTAAAAAAAGGGAATGCAGGTGGAAATTTCAAACAAAAATGAAAATTAGGAAAAGATATGCTAATAACTAGAGTGGCAATTCGTGTTCGCGGGTCGTGTGTTGTGTCGACAAAAGGGGATATTACAAAACAAAGCTGGAACACAATACCAATTAGTATCGGAAATTTACTTGCTCACACCAAATCAACCCACCAGCCACCAACGTGATAAGAAAGAATATCCTGATCTTTTCATAAAATCTATTTAGAAATTGCAATAATCCGTCAACAAAATATAATCAAATCAAATTGAAAAATATGGTCATAGCCAATTGGAATATCATCAATTTAATCTTGTCATGAGGTAACACGACTTGGGTACGATAGTCTCAATCCAAAACCTGCTAACTTCTTTAGAAATAATTATGGTATTTCCTTAAATTTTTTAGAGATGATTATGATATTTGTTTTAAAATTTCATATATCCCTTAATTATGCATATATCTATGAGATTCACCATATCATCCTTTGATCGTGTATTTGATTATATTGTTTTTTTAGATAGCTATCGCATAACAATTCTCTTTCTCGTTTTATCCTTATCTTGATATCTTTTCAGAATCGCTTGGAAATTTTCATTGGAATAAAGCTCGTGAGATTAGATAGTAAACCCTCATTCTCCTCCTCCTCCTCCTTGGCAATTAGAGCGTGGGCTAAGAAGAAACATTACTATTAATTTGCATGCGAAAGTTGATCGCGCAGAAGCGGCATCCCAATAAAAACAAATGTATGCGCAAACCGACGTCAATCGGGGAGAATTCACGTGGAAGATCAGCAGCTTTACCGAGCTGACATCGCCGAGTCTTTGTTCTGAAGCATTCACAGTTTCTGGTCTTTCATGGTACTTCAAAAAATTTCTATTTCTCTACTTCTGCGTTGTTTCTTGATGATCACATGTTCATCGCGTTGCCAAGTGATTCTTGTGTCGTCTGATCCTTTTTGAGCAGGAGAATTCAGGTATACCCCAATGGGAATGGCTCGAGACATCTGGCGGTGTACCTCTGTTGCGTTGATCCGGTTTCGTTGCCAAACAGGTGGACCAAGTTCCGCTTGAGCGTGATTGATCAAATCAATAATGTTCGCTCTATTACGATAGGTTCGTTCTTGAACTGGATTGACTTCTCTTGAAATCTCTTGTTCTTCTTTAATCCACTTGTATGATATGTTTCTCTCTGATTGATTGTGCATCTAGACTTCGAGAGATCGATGTTGTGAATTGAAGAAGAAAGAGAGTTCAAATGAGGAAAGATTAGGTGAGAAGAAATAGAAAGAGAGATATTGAAATAAGAGAGAGAATCTGTATTTCACTTGTTAAACCTCTCTAAGGCTGGTGAACTTCTAACCTCGTCAGTCTATAGACTTCTGTAGGAATATGCTTGCTTGAGCTGATCATGGGGAGGTGTTTGCCTCTTCTGCTGCCAATATTTTGGTTTGACATACAATACAACATTCTAGGTCTCGATGGTCTCCAATTTTTCTTCCACATATCATGCTCTGGTGGCCGATCTCAACTAGTTTGGAATAAATGTGTTGTTGATGTTGATGTATATCATGCTTTGGTGCTGTTGTAAGGAAGTTTTTGAATTGTCACCCTATCTCATGAATTCTGCAGAGACACAACATTGTTTCACTACGAGTGAGAACAACTGGGGTTACTCAAGCTTCATGCCATTGACTTTGCTTCGTGATCCTCGGCGGGGATTTATAGCAAATAACACTTTGGTGATTAAAGCCGACGTTTGCGTCTTAACGGCTGATGATCCGGTGCATATTCAGTCAGCTAGATCAACTGATAGATTTGACTCCTATTTCATTGGTCTGGAAGAACTCATCAATGGTGCTAAGACTAATGGTGCTAGTGTAGGATCAAGTTCCTGCCACCAAGATGGTGACTTGAAGGCTGAAATTCCTAGCTTAGAAGAGGTTGAGAAGGCTAAGCAGTCCTTAAAGGAAGGCCTTTCACATCTGTTTAACTTGAATATGAAAGAGAGCCTAACTGAGGCACTATCAATTTTAAGCTCAGCGAGAAATAGATTAACGTTGGAGCAACAAACAGCAATTGAGACATTCCGGGCCAATTTCATTGATATCACTTCCCATTTCTTAACATTTGAGCAGGATAATGCTGATATTGAGATGCATAAACTACGAAAGGATCAAAGGCTCTCTGTAATGAAGAAATGCCACGAGACTCACACCTTGTATAAGCAGTTAATGGATGACCTCATCAAGGAAGAGGAGGAAGTGAAGTCTAGGAGGGACAAGCTTCTCTCAGACTGGGAGATCTTGCTGGTCGAGGCCGAAGAAGCAAAGTCGGGCTATAAAGATGAGCAGAAGAAAGTAGCTGAGGCTGAAGAGGAAAAGAAGAGAATAACCGTGGAAAGAATGTCTAGATCCATGACTGCTTGGTCAAATTTGAGGGCTCAATTCTGCTAAAGCTTTAAGGTCTCCAATAGGCCATGAAGCAATTGTTTTAGCTTGACTATTTTGTTTTAGTTTGACCTATTGGTTGGCTGATTTTCAGCAAAACAATTGCCTAGGCGGGCCTATGTGGTTGGTCCTACATCATGTCAATTGAGTGAGCTAGTGAGTCAAATATACATACCATACATAAGCATGTCTATATAGTCAGTGTTTGATGTCTTCTTATGAATTGTGCAGTCATCCTGCTTTTTGCTCTTGGAGCTTGGAAATCCTCTCAATTTGGACGCACTTTCCCCACTATTATTCTATGAATATGTGATGGTTGAGTGTCTCTTCACGTAAAACCTTCTTGATGTTGATATGACTCCGCATCGGGTGGCTGTAGCTCTAGCTATCAGGGGTACGTGTATCCACATCTTATCACACAGCCTATGGATTCCATTATAGCTTTAGGAGCATCATGAGTAAGGGACACAAACAAGTGGCTAAAGTGTTGAGGAAGTTATCGGTAGTTACATAAGTAAAATAATTGATGCATTCAATTTTTCCAAACAAATAGTATTGATATTTCTTTTGACATTAGTAGAACATAATGTTATACCCAAAGTAAACGTTTAGAGATAGACTCAAGCCATAAATTCATGTCCAATGTAAAATCATGGTACATATAATGGTGGCAACCGACAGTCAGTCGCTGACAACTCATGTTGTGAAAAAAAAAAAAACAACGTTTCACATTTTTTCTAAATGAGACAACGTTTCGATAGTCTTGTTTGTAATATAAGTTCATATATGGAGTTTTCGACCCCAAAAAAGAGAAGGGAGAAAGAAGTACGGAGTCCCTTTTGAAGGGACTTTTATTGAGGATGAGAACTTTCTAGTAACATATGCTTGTAAATACACCAATTCAATCGATCTAGTGTTGCAAATTCTTTATCTTTTAATCATTCCAAGCGCTAACAATATTAATTCTCGAGCAACACCGTATTGCAAGAATACCTAAAAGTCCCTCAAGATTTACGTGTCGTATCTTGACCAATTTTGAGTTTTATTTTTACACAGATTATCGTTCTTGGCTTAGTCCTTTTATATGTGGATGGTCTCAAATTGTACAAAAAGACTAAAATGCCATTTATGGTATGAAAGGTGCAAGCCATTTCGTGGGCAAAGTTGAAATTTTGTGGTTCCTCTACATCTGTTCTCTTCATTTTAGGGGAGATTGAAATGTTTGGATCCCATAGAAGATTGAACAAATGCAAGCCTAACCTTTTCTGTATCTCATAAAAAAATTATTTTTTATTACCTTTTTGCCTTCATAGTCTTAACTATTTACAAAATTACCATAAAAGCCACGTTTTCTAGAAAATGACTTAATTTGTCATTCTTTACGTTTTTTTCCCTCCATGATATACTTATTTGGAGTTATGATCTATACAAGGATTAATTATAAGGACTTTGAGAATAACATGTTGTCGGTCACAAATTCTTAAAGGAGTGGACCCTACAATAATTTTAATTATTTATTTTTAATTTTTTGTTACTATTTAATTGGACATGTTCGAGTTCTTGGAAAGATATAAAGAGTAAGGCAAAATATGTTTAAGAATTCCGAGAAAATAACGATAAAAATTCAGCAAATGGAATATGCCACATATAGATGGACACCATGCATACAAGTAAAGAAGAACCTCTGCATTTAGGAATTATGTGATTAAGATCGTTGAAAAAACAATCTCATAGTGGAAAAGGAATGCTGAATGATCATAAAGAAAGGAATTCTATAGGGTTAGTCCAAGTTGCTCAACTCCCCCAATCAGGATTGAATTAAACACTATTATTGTTACATGCTTCAAAGATTTTGCGAATAACAAATTCACGCACTCCTTACTAGGAACTGTAGAATCCAAAATGTGTTATGGATCTATATATTTCAGTTGCTATCCAGATTTTACTGACAAGTGATTGGTCATTTTTTAACAGAATTTCTCGAAAGGAATCAACAACTCGCCAGTGAAGCCATCGATAATAAATCCTGAAGTTATCAACAAGAGTCTTGAAGTTTTTTGAAGAAATTTCTCGATAAAATCATCCGCATTGACAACGAGCGACTGACATGAAGATAATTATTGACTGGTTATGTCTTAATTATCTGTGCGTAAAATAACTTCCAATGACCACCAAAAGGTAGTTATTTATGAAGTCACTTCTAGTAACCACCGAAAGAGAGTTATTTGTTTTTTCTAATTTAGTAACTACTACGTGTAACCGCTGTTTGCAAGGGTTGTAAATACGCGAAGGGATCGTCTTCCCTTCCCTTAGAAGGGCAGGCTTTGCCCTTTGAATCCGAACCATCCGTGTTATGAATGGATGGCCCAGATTATTACTAAAAAAAAATAAATAAAAAAACTCAAAAAGCTACCCCATAAAAATAGAAGATCTGGGCCATCCATTTAAAAACGGATAGCCCAGATCCCAAGGGCTGGTGCCCGCCCTTCTAAGGGAAGGGCAGACGATCCGGATCCTGTAAATACACCAAGTTTATTCTTTGCAAACCACCCTTCAATCAATCATAGAAACTCAACATTCTCTATTTTTGTCTTTACTTTCTGCAATTTATCTTTTCTACAATGTAAGTATCTTTTAATTCTCGTACTTAGTCATAATTTCATATATCTTCAGCGTCAAATAAATTTCGATGTTATATCTATCTAATATCTCACTTTGTGGGCAATTAGATTTTGGCAAAGTATTTTTCACTTCATCGTCGATTAAATTCTGACAAAGCATGTTTGTTCTTTCTGATTCATTGAGACTCTTGTCCGGAATCTCCATATAACCTGTCTCCTCTTAATAAAAATCGAAGAACCAATTTCGGTGAAAGGTGTTTCATCGGTTGAAACCATTTTCGACGAAATTCTTTTTGGCACACCTGATGTGACAACTTGTGGTTCGATTTGAAGAGATTCAATGCCGAGAATAAGGGATCAATCCAAAGCCTCGCAATGCCATAGGTAATGATCCCAATGGCTATGACAGCTCTACGCACTCCGGATCTTCTACCTATAACAGAATTGTAGAAGAAGGCCAATGCGAGGGGGAATATTTTTCCCGACATATCATTGAAGACTAATTGGGAGAAGTTACACCAAATCCTCATATGTTGGCAGAATCTAACAGCCTTTCCCATAGGGTCAAATGAAATCGACCGACAAACTTGTTGTCCATAACTTCAACGGATTCTTGCTGTACAAGCTTCTTGCTTCTTGTTCACTATTGCTTCTTTCTTTCTTTCTAGCTTGTTTTTTGTTTTGTTTTTCTTTCTCTTTTTTTGAAACCATTCAAAATTCGGCTCGGGCAAAGGTGAATGAAGAGACTCAGCTCTGTTTTGGCTTCATCCCATTTATGTCTTCCTCTCCCCCTTAATATCAACACGAGAACCGACACGGAAACTCATTCTCTGCGAAAAAAGAAACGAAAAAGGATTGAGAACAGAAAGGGAAACACAGGCTCAAGGTCCTTGTCCTCTCGCTTTTTCTAGCCCACAACTTCCCACGGCCATCTTGTCACACCAGCCACCTCCGCAAGAGCACCAGTAGTCGTCGGCATCATCTCCGACGAACTCGACCCAAGAGTTCCTTAATTTGCGGCTGTCCCCATGGCTAGAGATTGGAATCTGAAATTTGGGCTTGATTTCCACTTCAGTCAAGCCATGAGACATCAATGAGAAACAACGAACAAGTGAGATGTTGTTTGAGCAGGGATGGTTTGGACGAAGAAGAAGATAAAGAAAGGAAAATGTTTATGGACGACAGTACTCCTCTTTTGACCATTGGAAAAATTAGGGCGCGCATGGTAACACTTCGAAAGTTGAATTTCTGAGCAGAAATCTATTTAATAATGCAACTTTTAAAGTAAAAATTAGTTTGGTTATGCAGTTTTATTTTTCTACTTTTGAAACAATTTTTTGCTTCAGAAGTTGTTTTGAGCATCTTCCAGAACAAAAAGTAAAAATTTAATCTCATCAGAAGTAAATTTTTGTTTTCGCCCTCGTTCTTCAATTCTTCCTCTTTTCATTGCATGATGCATCTCTCTCCCCCTCTCCCTCTCTCTCTCTCCTCACTTCCAACCACGACTCCGCCTTCGCCGTCGCCTCTGATTCCAATTCGCACATCCGGGGAGCTCAACGAGCTGCTGATTTTGATTCGTGCTTCCAAGCTGCTAATCCCCTTCTTTGTCTGTTGTCTGGGTCCAACAAGCTCAATGTGAATCTGCCGGGCGCGTTTCACTGCATTACTTTGGAAGGTCTCTCCCTCTTCGCTCCCAACCATGCCGCCACCTCCGCTTCCTCCATCGCCACGTTTATGCTGGATTCACCAATTGTTGAATTCCATTTTAGGTTCGACCATTTTTTTTTTTTTTTTACGATTTTTCATGAGCCAGAAATGTTGATTAAATCCCACCGATCATGCATGCATCCGACCACGCACTAATCAGCATACAAAGAAAGCTAGCTGTGGCGTGTGGTAATGACATGATCCATGCTTGTTAAAAACCAGAACCAGAAAAAAGAAAAAGAAAAAGAAAAAGAAAAAGATAGCGTAATTGAGTGAAGAATCACATCCAAAGCTGATTCATTGTTTGTTGGTTCCTCGAGTGGTGAAAAACACGTGTGCTCTACTGCTTAAAATAAAAACTTTCTTTCCGTAGAGGCTATTCTCGCATAAAGCTGATCGGCTTCAACTTTGGGTGTGCCTTTTGTAGATCAGAATCGACCCACAAGACGAAAGATTTCTTCTTCTTCTTTCTTGAGTCCATCTCGCCCCAACTTTGTTTCTCCAGCAAGTTTGATCATGGCGTTACCAAATGCATTTCTCTGATCAGAAATCAACTTTTAGAGTAGAAGTAGAAAAATTAACTTCTGATCAGAAGTAGAAGTGTTGGGATGCGTGCCCTTAAGTGCTCGCCGATGGGCTTAATTAGATTTATACTTTATTTGAAAGAACGTTCATTTCAAACTCTTATTTGAGAAAATAACCTCATTTTAAACTTTTATTTGTGAAATTTTCGGACAAAATTTTCTTTAAGGGACAAAAGATTGAGTGGAACTATTTCTCAAAAATCTCGATTAGGAGTCTCTAAAATCAGAATTTAAGCTTCACCGAGAGTGATTTGCATCTTTTGAAAAGGAGGAAAATCAGTTTGAAGAATTTCAGCCAGTTCTTCTGCCGTCACAGTGTAGTATTTTCTTTAAATAAATAAATAAAAGACAAAAGAGTTGTGACTTGGATGATGATTCGAAGAGAAAAAGGCCACGAGGTGAGGAAAAACCTCATCTTCCCTGGAGCGTACATGTTTTTCAGCTTTAGTTTTTCAATAGTTTCAGAAACGAGGATGCCATGAGAATCAAGATGTTCTAAATCCACAATTCGTTGAGGAATTGTGCCACGTTTGATGAAATCTCTAAAAGCTTCCCATGCTCTTGATTTAAAAGCAGTAGGTTGTCAAAGGAGGGATCTAATTCAAAAGAAGGTTCAAAAGATTGAAGTACTCCGTCGTCATCGTCTTCGTGATGCTTGTCACTAGATCCTTCATCTGTTTCAGCAGGGGCCTCAATTTGTTCGGTAACACCTTTGGGGCTATTGTTCCTGGGTTTGCTGCAGTACCAAAATAGGGTAATCTCCTATTGCATAGCAAGTGGAGGAGGCGCATTAGCAGCAGATGTTTCCTTTGGAGGACTGACTTCTTTCATGTCTTTGGGAACATCGCCTTCCTTTTCCGTGGAGGATTATTAGCATTCAAAGCTGGATATGGTCCATTCGAGACTATTAGCTTTGCCATGATGGTCTGCCTACAGCTTGGGGAAAACGCATACTAGTGACCATTCACGAATTCTCCAAATTTCTTCACATTGAATATGACTTGAACTACTTTAGATTGTCATGAACAAGTGACGAGTATGGATGCAAAAAGTAATATATATACAGAATAAAATCATTAAGGGGAAGCATGTCGCAATGTTTGTGCTTGTGTGCACCACTGTCTTTGTCAATATTGCAGCTGAGCTGCCTTACTACCATAATTTATGCCCATGGCCTAGGACAATCTGTAAGTATCAACTTTTTATATTCCTAATTCATTGTCGGAAAGTGGTATCTAAAATCTTCCACTTGAAGTTATAGTTCTGCTTAAGATGAGACATGAACCTCAATACTGATCATGTAAAAACCCAAAAGATATTTCTGCCCCAAAACTGCTGCTAAATTGCATCTCAAAAATGACCATCAGATAACATAGCCGCATTAATCACCAATCTCTACACATTCGGAACAAGACATCTCACGAAACCGCTAGGTTCGCTGTGGAGTCAACAAATTGAGTTGATTGGCTTAAGAACAGTCGGTCGAAGCATATATGTTTCGCCTCCACTGATGTGGAGCTCCATCGGAAGAAGAAAGCGTAGGACACTCGAGAGAGACACTTTGGTCTTGCCGGGCCTTGCCTGTGCTATATGGGGATCTAGAGCTTTGATAATTGAAACGTGAAAAGCTCACATGGTGGCAAGAGACTAAATAAGGTCGTAAAGGTTTATAGAGGAGAAAAGTTGCAACCGCCAACAGATCCATTCCGGAAATAGGACAATGCGAGTTCTCCACAGTTAAATCCAGAAGCAAGTTAAGTTTCTGCACTCCTTCCTAATCATCAAGAAACCACTTTGGCTAAAGTGATCGCCGAGTTACGGTTATGCTTATGCAGATACCCACCACACATCATCAAGACGGAATTCATATCCCGTCTCATCATGATATCCGGTTAGATCTCCATCTTCAAAAGGTGCATTTGTTTGGAGAAAACTTTATGATAAAAGAAAATAGTTTTTGGAAAATATTTTTTCAGAAAAATTATTAGTTTTGATTTGTATGGTGGTATTTAACCGAAAATGTTTTTTTTTTTTTATATTTGTCTCTCATTTGAGAAGTGATTTCAATTTTATCACTTTTCTCTGGCAATAAAATAATAGAATAAATTTTTCACTTTTATTCATTTTTTTTCTTCCTTCTTCCATTGCGACCCGCCGACGGCGGCCATTGAGCTCGCCGACTTGTGTTTGTAGCTGGCCACTGGTCATCCCCAAGGTGTGGCTATCGGTGGAGGGAGAAAGAAAAAAAAAGAAAAGAAAAGAAAAGAAAAAGGAAACAAAAAAAATATAATATAATTTTTAAAGAAATCTAGATGAGTAATTGCGGAAAGTGTTTTTACCCAGTTAGATTTAGAAATTCGTTTTCCTAATTTTAGCATGAATTTTTCATTGATTGAAAAGTGTTTTCTATTGATTAAGTTATTTTCGAAGAACCAAACGGGTGAAAGTCTGGAAAAGTAATTGTCGAAAAACACTTCCAATCAAACAAACGCATCTAAAAGTTCAAGCAAGTGAATTATCACTGGCTAGGTGCATTAGCATCTCAATATCTCATTAGTTACTTCACGTCGGATTTCTTATTAACAGACTCATTCGTGCAATCAAACAAAATCTCCTCTCTCTCTCTCTCTCTCTCTCTCTCTCTCTCTCTCTCTCTATATATATATATATATATATATATATATATATATGCAATCCTTCAGCGTAATGGGCAAGTTCCCTCTCTTTCTTCTGCATCATCATATCTCATTAATCTCCACACTATTGCTTTGCACAGCAAAACTCATTATGTGATCAAGACGTGCCGTTTCAGTGCACTCGCCTTCACTGACCACGAATGGGTTGCCCTAGCTTTGCCCTCTCCTTGCCTCACGGCCTCTTTCGTCAGACCGAACCGAGAGAAAGCCACGTGGCACGTGCTACTGAAAATCATAAGAAATCATGAGATTAGCGATAACTCATGGGTGGGGAAAGGTAGGAATTTTTTTTTTTCCAGAGAGAGAGAGAGAGAGGAGGAAAAGCATTCGGTCGAAGGATTTACAATTGAGGCCGTGTAATAGACATTCTGGCCCTGCTTATAGAGACTTAAACCAGTACTAAATAACTAACTCGTATAAGAAAAAACCAACTATATATATATATATATATATATATATATATAAAAGAAGAAAATGGAGAGTCCATTTTAGCCTCTAATTTAAGTGTTATGACTTACATAATTTGGGTTTCGGTTAATCAAATCACCTGAAATTTTCACAAGCAAATGTTGGCACATAGAATTCATTATCTTTTTAAATTATCCAATAATAGTGTAAATTTCAACGGAAATGAAAAAAAAAAAAACAAGAGTACTTTTTACTTTTTCTTAATCCAAAATAAACATGCCCCCAAAACTTGAGTTAAGGACCTTACTAACCTAAGTCATTTGCTGGCAATCCCCTGCCCTGGCCAGGCTATTTTTAATGACAAATGAATTTGCTATAATATGGATTTGGATCCCCTGCCTAGCCGCAATCTAGGCAAGGGTGTACATGTCAAATCTGGGCTGTCCGATCAATCACGGACGGCCCAGATTTGATAAAATTGCGGCTGAATAAAAAAAAGAAAAAGAAAATTATTTTATTCTATCAAATCCGGGCCGTCCGTGATTGATCGGATGGTCCGGATTTAACATGTACACCCCTACCTAGATTGCGGCTAGGCAGGGGATCCGCTCGCCTATAATATGGCCAATCTAGTGAGAAAAGGACATCCTATTTTGTAGAAATATTCTTGAACACTTAATTTCTTTTTCCTTTTTGTCAAAGTAACATTTCATTCCTATCTACCAAAAAGAGAGAGAGAAAGAGAGAGAGAGGGGATAAAACATCGCAATCCTACTGTTGTCGTGTTGCTTTGTCTCATATCTTTCGAAGTTGATTTATTTCCCCCCTTTTGTAGATGTATCCAGGGCCGCCATTGTCGCGTATGTAAATATAGCAATTTCTTTTGACCATCGTTAAGAAGACTTGGTCCGGACACCTCGATCATAAAAAAAAAAATCATTAAGAAGACCGCATAAGCTCTCAATAAATTTGTGCTTAAGTTGCCAACCCTTCCTTCACACATTTTTTCAAGTGATATTCCTTTCGTCAATCGATTCCGAAGAATTGGAGAAACTTGGTTTCAAGGACAGCAAAGGACTAGTATCCAGCTATAGGGAGAGTAATAACTAAGGCTCCATTTGTATCGCAAGAAAATGAGTAATTTAGAATATATTTTACTATAAATAACTGCTTATATCGCTTATGAAAATGAATGAACGAACCATAATTTCATTGTTCATGCAGATATATAGACATAAATTTTTATCCATAAATGAAAATAATTTCCATTCGATAATTATTCCAAGCGATACAATCGATCACTTTTAGAAAAAACGTTTTTTGAATTGCTTATTTTTTGCGAAACAAATGGAGACTAGGGCCTATTCACAGGACGACTCCTAATGCTGAAGCATCTCGAGCAATAAACACCATCTAAGGTACCTATATGCGCTTCACTGATAAAGCAACGACATTCTTTGCATTAATACCTAAACAAGTCAACTCGAACGCAATACAATTACTTTATCCGTGTCAATAAACTTGACACAAATTAATATGAACTTGACCCGAAAGTTAAGCGATTGATACAACACGGCTTGTGTAACATGATTAAGTATGGAAAATTTACTCCCTATGATATGAAATTTACTTGCTCGCACGAAATCAACCCACCAACGTGACAAAAAATATCTTCAACTTTTTATAAAATCAAACTTTTTTTTTTTGGTCGAGTCATAAAATCTATTTAGAAATTGAAGTAATCCATCAACAAAATAAAATCAATCAAATCAAATTGAAAAGTAAGGTCATTACCAATGGAATATTATCAATTGAATCTTCTCTTGAGGTTGACATGACTTTGGAACGATTTAGTGTTAATCCAAAACCTGCGAACTTTGTTAGAGATAATTATGATATTTCCTTAAACTTATTAGAGATAGTCATGATATTTACCCTAATTTTCATATGTCTCCTGATTATGCTTATACCCATGAGATCCACCATATCTTCCTTTGATCGTGGATTTGATTATCTTGTTATTTTGGATTTGATTATCTTGTTATCTTAGTAAACCATTCCCGATTATTCTGTCATAGAAGAAACTCTCCTCCTCCTCATCCTCATCCTCATCCTCGTCCTTCTCCTTCTCCTTCGAAATTAGAGCATGACCTAAGAAGAAAGATTACCGTTTGATTGCGAAAGTTGATCGTGCAGAAGCAGCATCCCATTAAAAACAAATGTATGCGCAAACTGATGTCAATCGGGGAGAATTCACGTGGAAGATCAGCAACTTCAAAATGTTGATCTCGCTGGGTCTTTATTCTGAAGTATTTACAGTTTCTGGTTGTCCATGGTACTTCAAAACTTGCTAATTTTGTACATTTGCGCTGTTTGTTGATGATCACTTGTTCATCATGTTGCCATGTGATTCTTGTGCCAATTGATCCTTTTTGAGCAGGAACATTCTGGTATACCCCAAAGGGAATGTCTCGAAGCATTTGGAGATGTACCTCCATGCCGCTGACCCTGCGGCGATGCCAAATGGGTGGACCAAGTTCAGCTTGAGTGTGATCGATCAAATCAATAATGCTCGCTCTATTAAAATAGGTTCGTTCTTGAACTGCATTGACTTTTCTTGGAATCTCTTGTTCTTTTTTAATCCATGTGTACGATATGATTGATGATTGTGCATATTGATTTCGAGAGATCGATGTTGTGACTTGACGAAGAGAGAGAGTTTAGATGAGGAAAGATTAGGTGAGAAGAAATAGAAAGAAAGGTGTTCAGATGAGAGAGAGAATCCGTATTTCATTTGTTAAACCTCTCAAAGGCCGGTGAACTTCTACCATTGTCAGTTTATAGACTTCTGTAGGGATATGGTTGCTTAAGCTGATCATGGGGAGGTGTTTGCTTCTTCTGCTGCCAATATTTTGGATAGAATACAACATTATAGGTCTTGATGGTCTCCAATTTTTCTTCTACATATCATGCTCTATTGCTGTTGTAAGGAAGTTTTTGAATTCGTCACTGTGTCTCGTGAATTCTGCAGAGACGCAACATTATTTCACTGCGAGCGATAGTCACTGGGGTCACTCAAGCTTCATGCCATTGACTTTGCTTCGTGATCCTGGGCGGGGATTCATAGCAAATGACACTTTGGTGATTAAAGCCGAAGTTTGCGTCTTAGAAGCTGATGATTCGGTGAATATTCAGCCAGCTAGTCCAACAGATAGGTTTGACTCCTATTTTAATGATTTGGAGGAACACATCAATGGTGTTGAGACTAATGGTGCTAGCGTAGGATCAAGTCCCTGCCACCAAGATGGCGACTTGAGGGCTGAAATTCCTAGCTTAGAAGAAGTTGAGCATGCTAAGAAATCCTTGAAGGAAGGCCTTTCACATCTCTTTAAGTTGAATATGAAAGAGAGCCTAAATGAGGCACTATCAACTCTAAGCTCAGCTAGAACTGGATTAACGTCGGAGCAACAAATAGCAATTGAGACATTTGGGACCAATTTCAATGACTTCACTTCCGATCTCTTAACATTTGAGCAGGACAACGCTGATATTGAGCTGCATAAACTACAAAAAGATCAAAGGTTCGCTGCAATGAAGAAATGTCACGAGACTCACATCTTGTATAAGCAGTTAATGGATGACCTCATCAAGGAAGAGGAGGAAGTGAAGTCTAGGATGGACAAGCTCCTCTCAGAATGGGAG
Organism: Rhodomyrtus psidioides; assembly: GCA_021437785.1. Taxonomy (NCBI): domain Eukaryota; kingdom Viridiplantae; phylum Streptophyta; class Magnoliopsida; order Myrtales; family Myrtaceae; genus Rhodomyrtus; species Rhodomyrtus psidioides. The sequence continues at coordinate 6,685,381 of JAILYB010000027.1, read as the reverse complement.
AATTTGCTGGTCGAGGCCGAAGAAGCAAAGTCGGGCTATAAGGATGAGCAGAAGAAAGTAGCAGAGGTTGAGGAGGAAAAGAAGAGAGTAGCCGTGGAAAGAATGTCCGGATCCGTCGCTGCTTGGTCAAATTTGATGGCTCAATTCAGCTAAAGCCTTAAGGCTTTATTAAATAAGGCTATGAAGCAATTGTTTATTTAAAGTATGAAAACTGTTTTAGCTTGACTATTGGTTGGCTGATTTTCAGCAAAACAATTGCCTAGAGGGGCTTTATGTGGTTGATCCTACATCATGTCAATTTAGTGAGCTAGTGAGTTAAATATATATATACACACACATACATACGTATGTCTATATAGTCAGTGTTTGATGCCTCGATCTTTCTGCGCTTTTTGCTCTTGGAGCTTGGAAATTCTCACAATTTTGACGCACTTTGCCGACTATTATTCTATGAATGTGTGATGATTGAGTTGTCTCTTCACGTAAAACCTTTTTTATATGACTCTGCATCGGGTGGCTACGCCTTTAGGAGCATCATAAGTAAGGGACACAAACAAGTGGCTAATGTGTTGGGGAAGTTGTCGGTAGTTACAGAAGCAAAATAATTGATGCATTCAATTTTTCCAAACAGATAGTAATGAAATTTCTTTTTAGACACTACTAGAACATATTTTTATACCCAAAGTAAAAGTTTAGAGATAGACTCAAGCCATAAATACATACCCAATGTAAAATCATAGTACATAAAACAGTGGCAGCCGACAAGCGTCGATGACAACTCATGTTGTAAAAGAAAACCAACGTTTGACATTTGGTCTAAATGAGATAACTTTTCGATAGTCTTGTTTGTAATATAAGTTCAAATAGGAGTTGCATGAAAGGTGCAAGTCATTTCGTGGGCAAAGTTGAAATTTTGTGGTTCCTCTACGTGTTCTCTTCGTTTTAGGGGCGATTGAAATGTTTGGGTCCCATAGAAGATTGACCAAATACCACCCCCAACCGTTTCTCCATATCATAAAAATATATTTTTTTATTACCTTTTTGCCTTCATAGTCTTAACTATTTACAAAATTGCCATCAAAGCCATGTTTTCTAGAAAATGACTTAATTTGTCTTTCTTTACGTTTTTTTTCCCTCCATGATATACTTTCTTTGGAGTTATGATCTATACAAAGGATTAATTATAAAGACTTTGAGAATAACATGTTGTGGGCCAAAAATTCTTGAAATAGTGGACCCTACAATAATTTTCAATTATTTGTTATTTATTTTTTTTGTCTCACAAGATTTTGTCAACCTAATAGTAGATAAAAAAAAACTGTCACATAAGCATATTCATAATCATAACAGCTATAACAAACAACAAATCACATTGGTCTCCTCGTGTCTGATTACTACCCAAGTCGTGTAACCCATGTAAGTCCTTGTAAAATCAAAAGTCGTACTAAGGCATGGGAATGATATAAATCGTTCAGTGATATCATATAAAACGCTACATGACTACTATTGCTTATGGCATGACTATTTAATTGGACATGTTCGAGTTCTTGGAAAGATATAAAGAGTAAGGCAAAATATGTTTAAGAATTCCGAGAAAATAATGATAAAATTCAGCAAATGGAATATGCCACATATAGATGGACACCATGCATACAAGTAAAGAAGAACCTCTGCATTTAGGAATTATGTGATTAAGACCGTTGAAAGAACGATCTCGTAGAGGAAAAGGAATATTGAGTGATCATAAAGAAAGGAAATTCTATAGAGTTAGTCCAAGTTGCTCAAATCCCCCAACCAGGATTGAATTAAAAACTTTTTTTTTTTGGGTTATATGCTTCAAATATTTTGCGAATACCAAGTTCACAACACTCCTTACTGGGAATTGTAGAATCCAAAATGTGTGATGGATCTCTATATTTCAGTTGCTATTCAGATTTTACTGTTTCAGCAAGTGGATCCAATTGTTATGAGAACATTAGCTTTTGTTTATGATGGGATTTATCGCAACCGAATCAGAACGATCAAATAGAGAATCAAGAAAAATTGAATGACGCACAGTTTACCCAGGTTCACCTCAGAATAGGGCTACGTCCTGCAAAGAAATTTCACTATGATAGCGGAAGCCCCGCCCGCTGACCGGGCAGCGAGACACCCGTGTCGGGGGCGCTGCCCCCGAACCTCCGCATCCCGCGCGCATGGGTCACATGTCATTGGATAACACTTTGGTTTTCCTAAACTCACGTGGGCGTACCCGGTGTGAGAAACAAGGGTCCCCGAAGTATTTGCCAACTCCAACATTCTCCCACTTGGTGGATACTTTGCGCAAATGAGAGCCTTTCTGATATCATTCTTCTTCAATTCAATCGCAGTAGAGCACCATTCAAACTTCGCACATGTGACGGCTTTAGTAAGGAAGTTTGAACTATTTTTCACCGTATCGACCTTTACAAGCCGAACCTCTTTCTTCTCCACCTTTTCTCGGATGAAATGATATTGTATATCAATGTGCTTTGTGCATGAGTGAAATGCTGGATTCTTAGCTAAATAAATAGACCCTTGATTATCACATCTCACATGTACGACACCTTGCTCAAAGTCAAGTTCCAAGCACAATCGCCGTAACCATACGGCCTCTTTTCCAGCATGAGTAAGAGCCATGTACTCAGCCTCTGTAGAAGAGAGGGCTACCACGCTTTGCCTTCTACTCATCCAACTCAATGCAGCCCCAAACAATGTGAAAACATACCCGCTAGTAGACCGTCTGCTATCAATATCTCCGCCCCAATCAGCATCTACATGACCTACGATATCAAACATGTTTCCATTCCATGTACCTTCAAAATATAAAGAAAAATTTGAAGTTCCACGAAAATACCTGAAAACTCTTTTGATCCCATTCCAGTGTTCTCTACCTGGGTAAGACATGTATCGGCTCAAGACTCCCACTGTTTGGGCTATATCCGGACGCGTGCACACCATAGCATACATCAAGCTATCCACTGCACTCGCGTATGGAACTCAGGTCATCTCTTCAGCTTCTTCACCCGTTTTAGGACATTATTCCATAGATAACTTGGTCCCTAAAGGTATAGGGGTACCAACAGGCTTGCAATCTATCATATTGAATTTCTTCAATACTTCTTTGATGTATTTCTCATGCCCTAGCCACAGCTTCCGTTTCTCACGGTCCCTCCTAATCCGCATGCCCAAAATAAAATTTGTAGGCCCCAAGTCTTTCATTTCGAACTTCTTGGCCAACAAACTCTTCACAGATCTCACTATCTTCACGATATTCCCGATCAACAACATATCATCCACATATAGCGTGAGAATGACAAACTGATCGTCCGTCCTCTTCACATAAACACAATGGTCAGAATTTGAACGCACAAAATCAAGCTGGAGCATGTACGTGTCAAACTTCTGGTACCACATCCTCGGTGACTGCTTCAGCCCATATAAGGACTTTTTCAATTTGCACACTAGATTCTCCTTTCCCTTTACTTCAAAGCCTTTTGGTTGCCTCATTTATATCTCCTCCTCCAAGTCCCCATGAAGGAAAGCCGTCTTTACATCCATCTGTTCCACCTCAAGATCGTATGCAGCTGCTACGAACAGAACAAACCATATCGAGGTCAATTTCGCCACGGGAGAGAAGATCTCGTCATAGTCAACTCCCTCGATCTGAGAATACCCCTTGGCTACAAGCCTAGCTTTGTCTTTCTCTACAGTCTCATCCGGTTTCAGTTTTCGCTTGGACACCCATTTGCATCCAATTGCCTTTCTATCCTTAGGCAACTTACACAAGCTCCATGTCTCGTTATGATCAAGCGACTGCATCTCATCTATCATTGCGGGCTCCCACTGATTCGCATCATCCATGGATCTTGCCTCTTTTACAGAACTAGGATCATCTCCGGTAATGCTCAAAGCATGAAACGTACTCGATGCACTAAGTGAGTATCAAAGTGGTACCTTTCTTTCCCACGTTGATCTCCTAAGAGCCGGCATGCTATCTGTATCCGAGTCTTCATCCGAATATGCATCCTCGACTTCATTAACCAAGTCCCCTTGCTCCGATTTTGAATCAAACTCTACTGGCATACCTTATGGAACCATCTCCACTGTTTTAGCTTTAGGACTTTCTTCAAGCACTATCACTTTCTCGGGCTCATCACCTTTCTGTATGCCAATCTGAGATTGTGATTCGCGAAAGACAACATCCCTGCTGTATACAATGGTCTTTGATTCTGGATTCCATAACTTATAGCCCTTGACCCCTTCCTTGTACCCGACAAATATGTTCTTTTTAGACTTATTGTCAAGTTTGCCCCGTTTCTCCTTGGGTATAGAACATATGTGTCACACCCAAACACCCGAACATGTGATAGATTCGGTTTCTTCCCAAACGCTGCCTCATATGGTGTACGATCCTTCACTGATGAGGTCGGTGACCGATTCTTCAAATAACTGGCCGTGGCTACAGCTTCTGCCCAAAATTCGTGCCCCAAACCTGCTCAACTCAGCATTCATCTTGTCCTTTCTATGAGTGACTGGTTTAATCTTTCAGCCACACCATTCTGTTGAGGCGTATATGGGGTCGTCTTCTGCCTTGCAATACCATTGTCCACACAGAACTGCTCGAACTTGTCCGAACAGAATTCACCTCCGTTATCTGTACGAAGTATCTTGATTTTCCTGCCCAATTGGTTTTCAACCAAAACCTTAAATTCTCAATTTTTTTTGAATACATCTGATTTACTTTTAATAAAATAAATCCAACTATATCTCGAAAAATCATCTATGAACGATACATAGTACCTGGATCCTCCAATAGATGTAGTCGGAGTAGGCTCGAAGACATCGCTGTGAATCAGCTCAAGAATCTCTGTTGCTCGGTGTGTTGGAAGCTAACTCGGTTCTGTTTTCCATGAAGACAGTGTTCACAGAACCCGAAGCTGATAGAGCAATCTGGTACTCCTTCTACCATTTGACTCGAAACTAAGGTAGACAGTCCATTTTCACCGATATGCCCTAGCCTCTGATGCCACAACATGGACGTATTATATCTATCTTCCTTGATCTTTTCAGAGCCGAAACCACTACCAACAGTCACTGTTTCTCCGAGCAGCTTATACAATGTCCCATAACGGACTCCTCGTGCAATCACAATGGAACCTCGAGTCATCTTGCACGAATTCTTATCACAGCTGAAAGTAACCCCTGAATCAGCCATCGTACTGACTGATAATAGGTTTCTGCTCATCAATGGTATGTGCATCACGTCTGGAAGAGTTTTCACCATGCCATTACTCATCATCAGCTTCACCTTGCCACGCCCGACAATCTGAACTGCAGTATCATCTTCGAGCATGACATTTCTCATATTCACAAAACCAGTGTCTATGAGGTGTCATGTGGTATGAAGCACCGGTGTCGATCGACCAAATATCATTATCTGACTGCGCCATACAAGCAGCAGCCAAATACATGTCTCCTGCATCGACCTCCTTCTTTCCCGAGGATGATTAAGGTTCTTTCTTAAAAATTGGTTTGTTTTTACAGTCCCGCTTCACATGGCCCTACTCTTCACATCTCCAGCATTTGTACCCTCATCTCCCTACTCTTCGATCGCCCACGAGATTTGGATCTAGACCCTCTCTGATTTAGAGTCTTCTCTGCTGGCCTACCCTTAGCAGTTAACGCCTCTTTACCGAAATTTCCTGACCCATTTCTTTGTGTCTCCTCTGATAACAAGGCCGAACACATACTCTCATACGATAATTCCTTATCCCTACCACCGATCACCACAATCAGGTTGTCGCATGAATCCGACAGTGAACAAAGTAGTGTTATCGCCTTGTCATCATCTTGAAACTTAACACCGATTGATACGAGTTGACTAATCAACGTGTTAAAGTTATATAAATGTGCAGAAAACGAGTCGCATACGTGCATCTGAAGATTATACAGTCTTTTTCTCAAAAATAGCTTATTAACCAACGACTTACTATGATAAAGCGACTCCAGTTTCTGCCATAAATCTATAACTGTAGGTTCGCTCATCACGTTTGTCAAAATCGAGTCTACGAGACAAAGCCAGATCAAACCTTTGCTTTCCGATCAATCCGATCCCAGTCTTCAATCTCCTTTGGATCCGCCTTTTTGGAGGATGAATCGTCATTCTTCCCCGGTTCCTTTATCACGATACCAGGCATCGCAGCATAGGCCCTTCCGTTATGATTGCCGACCAAAGATCTCGATCACAAAGTAGATTTTCCATCTTCATCTTCCACAGATCGAACCGCGTCCCATCGAATATTTAGATCTCAATCCGTGACCCTCCTGACATCTCAGATAAACCATAATTCCTCGAACACAAGGCTCTAATACCAATTAATGGGATTTATCGTAACCGAATCAGAACGATCAAACAGATAATCAAGAAAAATTGAACGACGCACAGTTTACTCAGGTTCACCCCAGAATATGGCTACGTCCTGCAAAGAGATTTCACTATGATATTCGGTTTACAGCCACTCAACTCGTTACAATGATCAACATAAACGAGCAAAATATATATGCCATAAACGGGCCCAAAATCTAAACCTAGCAAAACCTCTGTTATGCCCACAATGACCAAACTTTGGGTTATCATCGACAAGTGATAGACCTAGTCTATAAGAGCAGAGTTTGGTCATTTTTGAAGAAAATTACTCGAAAGGAATCAACTACTCCCAGTGAAGCCATCGACAATAAACCCTAAAGTTATCAACAAAAGTCTTGAATTTTCTCGATAAAATCATCTATATTGACAACGAGCGACTGACGTAAAGATAATCGTTGATTGGTTATGTCTTATCCGTTCGTGGAGTAACTTTCAGTGACCACCGAAAGGGAGCTAGTTGTAAATTCACTTCTAGTAACCACCGAAAGAGAGTTATTTGTTCTTTCTAATTTAGTAATTGTTATGTGTAACCGTCATTTGTAAGGGTTGAGACTGTGAAATGTATGGTCATACTCAAGTGAGTTGATGAGTCAACTACTTGGTTTGACAATCTAACTGCGGTATCGAGAAAATGAGTTTGAGCTATATAAGGATGACACTTGTCTTGCCTTATGCTTAACTCGGATATCAAGTGACAAAAGGATTTAGTTTGTGTGATTGGTTCTAGTGCAAGTGGGAGATTGTTAGTGATTTGCCCTAGGAACCAATCAAGGTTGATACTATAACATTAGTTGTGGTTTAGGTTGTGTCGAAAATCGACATTCACTATTCTTAGGTAGTCATAATGTTTTGGTAGAGACCGCTTATGACTTGTGGGCCAAAAGAGTTTCGAGCACACTACTAATATTTAGTGAACCTACATGGTCGCACACAATAGCGAACTAAATTCATATTTTTTTCTTTACGCCTTAATTTACTTAAGAAGTAAATTTATTTTATTCTCTTGTTCCTAATATCTACGCGATCGTGCGTGTTATGAGATAACGACTAAACGCACGATTGGAGGTGGACGGTTTGGCGAACATCGTGGGCGCATGCCATTATGTCGTGGGCCCAAACCGTGAAACGTGAGGTTACAAGTAAAACCCTAGAGACACCTCATACGTATATAGTCTTATTCTGAAGGAGAAAACATAGAAAATCGTTCTCTGTTCATCGGTCTTTGAGAGAGTCTCAAAGATCAAAAGGAAATCAAGAAAGAGGAACTCCAAGATCTGTAAGCCAGTACTTGGATCGTTGGAGATTTCAGTTCGTGTGTGTGGATACCGGTAGAGGCGCAACACTTGGGGCACTAATCCAGACACAACCAATTATCGATAGATTTTCGATTTGCAAAAGGTACGTCTCGAACTCCTATTGATTTCAATATACGCATGGATCTTGTATAGGATTTCGATATTCCGCTGCTTTTTTAACAACTAGGAAACCCAACAGTTGGCCACTCTCTGATTGCTCTTACCTTCACATCATCCACCTCTATTCCTCCAGCAATAATAATAAACCTCAAGAATAGCAGCTTATTAGTCAAAAAACTGTACTTCTTAAGATTAACATATAACTTATTAATCTACAAGGCTGTCAACACTTCCCTTAAATGCATCAGATGATCATCTTCAGTCTTACTATAAATTAGGATATCATCAAAATAAACTACAACAAATCTGCCAATAAAAGATTTCAGAACTTGATTCATAGGCCTCACGAAAGTGCTCGGAGCATTAGAAAGTTCGAACGGCATCACCAACCACTCGTATAGCCCCTCCTTTGTCTTGAAAGCTGTCTTCCACTCATTTCCAGGACGAATATGAATATGATGATATCCGTTCTTCAAATCCACCTTCGTAAACCACTTAGCTCCATGTAACATATTCAGCATATCATCTAATCTCGAAATTGGAAACTTATAACCCGCGGTTATATTATTAATAGCTATATTGTTCACACACATCCTCCAACTCTCATCTTTCTTAGGTATTAATAAAGCAGGAACAGCACATGGGTTCATGCTATCTTGAATTTGCCCCTTACGCAACAACTCTTCCACCTTCTCCTTTAGAACCTCACTCTCCTTAGGATTCATCCTATAGTGTGGAAGATTAGGTAGACTAGCACCAGGAATTAAATCTATATGGTACTGAATATCGCGCATAGGAGGTAACCCATCTAGAATCTCGTCAAGCATCAACTCACTAAATTCCTTCAATAAAGGCCTAACTGCTTCAGGCTGCTCCTCCACTTGTAATTCAGTCTCTGCCTCAATCGCTTATTTCATTACCGCACATGAATTTCTCTGGTCTCCTTAATTTCATATTCAAATTTCCTTATAAGAGTAAGGAAATTATTACATGCAATTTACTTTCCTTTGTTCTTCAGGGGCAGTAACGTAAAATTCACCCCATCTTTCACCAGATTATATTGGTTGCTCCTCCTCGAATGCTAAGCATCCACATCAAATTGCCACGGCCTCCCAAATAACACGTGGCATACATCCATGTTTACCACATCACAATACAGCTCATCATGATACTTACCAATGGAGAATGACATTTTACAACGTTCGGTCACTTGAATGCTTTCTGCCCCAGATTTAATCCATCCTAACGTATAGGGGTTATGATGTTACTCCACAAGTATGCCTAGCTTCTTCACTGCCTCCTTTCCAATGATATTCTCCATGCTTTCACTATCAATAACCACAGCAAAGATCTTTCCCAAAATATTGCATCTGGTTTGGAATAGCTGATGGCACTGTGAATCATCCTCCTATTTTAGGACTAACATCATCCTGCGCACCACACCGTTTATCTCCTCCTCTTCCTCATCTTCAAAACTTTCTTCCTCACCATTTGGTTCACAGCAATATAAGTCTTCTTCCTCCTCTTTTCTCGCTGCCACGTTTACTATCTTTCTCTGAGGGCATTCATTAGATTGGTGCCTAGGTTGATTACATCTGTAACACTTCATCGCCACTGGTTTAGCACAAGGGTTAGGGTTAGCAATTTTCTGTGCTTGCGCTCCATTATCCCTTACCTCGTTCATAGGACGCCTCTCTACTACCTTATCATCCTAATTTCGCCCTGAATTATAGCGATTGTTGAAGCCACTCTTCTCCATTGAACTACTCGAACTACTACCTCTGCAATTATCGTAGCATCTTTTTCCCCTTTCTTGTTGCATCAATTCTGCCTTTATCGCCATATTCTTGGAGTCATATAAATTCCGCAGAAATCGCACTCCAATTTTATCTCGAATAAAGGGCTTCAACCCATCAAGATACCTAGCAACCTGATGTCCCTCCGTCTTCGACAGATTATTCCGCTCCGCCAACCTCATAAATTCCACCGTATACTCATGTATGGTCCGACTGCCCTGCTGGCAACATCATTGGAACATAATTTGCTCATAATCTGGTAAAAGGAACTCCTGCTTCAGTAGTCTCCTCATTCGATGCCAAGTTCGAACCCTCTTTTTTCCTTCCCATTCTCTCCGATTCTGCAATCTCTCCCACCATGCAGATGCACCCCCCCCCTTTAATCTACATGCTACTAATCGCACTCGTTTCTCATTATGGGTCTCCATATAATCGAAGAATCTGTCTATATCAGCAATCCAGTCTAGAAATTCTTCTATTCCAGACCTCCATTAAAATAAGGGATATCGACTTTCAATTTAAAGTCGTTACATTCATGATCGTTGTAACGTCGACGGCCATCTCTACCGTCATATCCCCTATGATATCCTCCATGACGATTCCTGCCTCCATAACCAGGCCCTTCGTCCAAAAATTCATGCTCATCTTCTTCTGAACTATTTGAAAACAGAGGATTATTCTACATGCGGACAGGAACATGCCTATTGACAGGGTCACTGAGAGCAAGATCTGCACCCGACCTTCTGTCGTTCCGTCGGTTTCGATTCACATCAATGCTGAAACCTTCAAATCGATCTACCAATGCATCATGTCATGCTTCGATGCGTTGAAATCGTTGATCAAATTGTTGATCCAAGCGCTCTATTAAACGCTGCTCCAAACGTTGCAGCGCGTCGTCCCCAAGGAATGGGGCTCTAGTCTCCTGATCATCATCACGAAGACCACCGCCAATTGCCATAGGCTCTGATACCACCTGACGGAGCATCCGGCGATAAAAAAAAAAAAGAAGCAAATCCTTACTTAGAGAGAAAACTCAAAAATTCAATATTTATAATAATGTTCTGTCGTCTAAAAACCCTAAAACAAGCTTATATATGGTGTTAACCCTAATGACACCAAAAACCGGTAAAAATACAAAATTACCACTAAAAATAAAATTAAATCCGAAAAAATACTAAAATAATTCAAAAAATCATCTAAACGATCTCGGATCGTTAAAATCCATCGTCAGTCAATGCCAAAGGCTTTGTGTATTGATCAGACGGGTGTTTTGCTTCAATTGACCGAATCTGAGCCCATTTTGACATCATTGACTCTGAATCTGAAATTCTAGACGCATCTTCTCGACCATTGGGACTTATGCCTATTCAATCGGTCCAGAAACGCATTGCTACTATGCTCCGCACCAGGTTCTCTCAAGCTTAACCAGGTATTTGGAGATATTGGCAATGGACAACTTCAATTCTTGAACATCTTATTAAAGCTGAGGCAGGATGATGAAGGAGGAAGCAGAGAGGTCCACTAGAGATGTTGATCTTTCAGGACGAGGGGGCGTGGTGCTTGCCTAGTCACAGATGCCTTGCCTTTCTTTTTGTCTCTTTGCTCTTTCTGTTCAGCGAACCTTTCTTTGGGCACATCTTTTGCTAGTTCGTCATCTCCTTGGCCAATGAGGATCACCTCATCTTTGGCGTTCACCCAGCCATCATGAGAGATCCTTAGGCATCATCTTGTCTTGGGTCTTCTTGCTGATTATGATTGAGGGAATGCCATGCTCCGTGATAGGTGAGAAGTCAATGCCTTTGTACCTAAAAATCCAAGTGATGAGCGTACAATAAGGCATTCTTCCTGTTTTCTTTCTCGCCATTTGGTACATGTGAATAATTATTCGGTGCGGGATTGAGAGAGGAAAATCGGTGAGTATTGCCCATATCAACTTGGCCTCACACTTGGACACATTGTTCGTGGAGGATGTCTTGGGACAAACGATCAAGTTGACAATCTTTTGAACAAAATTTTATTTAAGGGACAAAAGATCGAGTGGAACTATTTCTCGAAAATCTCGATTAGGAGTCTATAAAATCAGAATTTAAGCTTCATCGAGAGTGATTTGCATCTTTTGAAAAGGAGGAAAATCAGTTTGAAGAATTTCAGCCAGTTCTTCAACCGTCACAGTGTAGTGTTTTCTTTAAATAAATAAATAAAAGACAAAAGAGTCGTGACTTGGATTATTATTCGAAAAGAAAAAGGCCACGAGGTGAGGAAAAACCTCATCTTCCATGGAGCGTACATGTTTTTCAGCTTTAGTTTTTCAATAGTTTCAGAAACGAGGATGCCATGAGAATCAAGATATTATAAATCTACAATTCGTTGAGGAATTGTGCCACGTTTGATGAAATCTCTAAAAGCTTCCCATGCTCTTGGTTTAAAAGCAGTAGGTTGTCAAAGGGGGGATCAAATTCAAAGGAAGGTTCAAAAGATTGAAATACTCCGTCGTCATCGTCTTCATGATGCTTGTCACCATATCCTTCATCTATTTCTGCAGGGGCCTCAATTTGTTCGCTAACACCTTTGGGGCTGTTGTTCCTGGGTTTGTTGCAGTACCAAAATAGGACAATCTCCTATTGAATAGGAAGTAGAGGAGGCGCATCAGCAGCAGATGTTTCCTTTGGAGGACTGACTTCTTCCATGCCTTTGGGAACATCGCCTTCCTTTTTCGTGGAGGACTATTAGCATTCAAAGCTAGACATGGTCCATTCGAGACTATTAGCTTTGCTAAGATGGACTACCTACAGCTTGGGGAAAACTCATACTAGTGACCATTCACGAATTCTCCAAATTTCTTCACATTGTATATGACTTGAACTGCTTTAGATTGTCATGAACAAGTGATGAGCATGGATGCAAAAAAATACATAATAAAATCATTCAAGGGGAAGCATGTCGCAATGTTTGTGCATGTGTGCACCACCGTCTTTGTCAATATTGCAGCTTAGCTGCCTTACTACCAAAATTTATGCCCATGGCCTAGAACAATCTGTAAATATCAGCTTTTTATCTTACCTAATTCACTGTCGAAAAGTGGTATCTAAGATCTACCACTTGAAGTTATAGTTCTGCTTAAGATGAGACATGAACCTCAATACTGATCATGTAAAAGCGCAAAAGATATTTTTGCCCCCAAAACTGCTGCTAAAATTGCATCTCAAGAACGACCATCGGATAACATAGCCACATGAATCACTGATCTCTACACATTCGGAACAAGACTTCTCACGGAACCGCTAGGTTCATCGTGGAGTCAACAAATTGAGTTGATTGACTTAAGAACAGTCGGTTGAAGCATATATGTTTTGCCTCCACTGATCTAGAGCTCCATCGGAAGAAGAAAGCGTAGAACACTCGAGAGAGACACTTTGATCTGAGTCCATTAGCACTAAAAGCTGAATATTGCCATTAGACTTGTAGCTTTGCCAAAGATGGACTAGTATGTATACTCAGAGTTCCAATGTGACTACAAGCCTTACCCCATAATCCTTGTATTCTGGATCAACACACGAGTTTGGAATCACAAACAAAACACCAGGAAACCCTATTGGCGGAAACTATTTGTTGATCAAATCGACAGGATCCTCCTAGTTTGGTAGTAGAAGATTATAGGAGATTCTCCTGATTTGGTTATTATTGTTGTTACTTTGTATATTCCCTAAATATCGGGAAATAATTGTGAACCTCTATCAATAAAAGGCAATCCCTCTCTTAAAGAAAGATCATAACTTTGAGAGAGTGTTCTTGAGGACGTAGGCTTACTTAGCCGAAACTCGTTAAAATTGCGTTTGAGTTCTTTACCTCTAAATTCATCATGGTATCAGAGCAGGTTCAATCCTAGCCTGTTATTGTTTGTCTTGACTATTTTTTTTTCTAGTCGCCTTGTTGCTGTGGTGTCACCATGGAAGGATCAGATGACGGCAAGAAATTGTCGACTGTTCCAACTTCTTCTTCTTCTTCTACCAAAGGTCTTCCACAAAAATCTCACCCAATGTCTCACCAACATGCTTCTGAACGAAAGGAATTTTCTTCCTTGGTCATGAGCTGTAACCGTAGCTCTCGGAGGCCGTTCGAAACTTGGCCACATCAATAGTAAGATCAAAGCTTCTTCAGAAGATGATTTCGAATATGAAGAGTGGCTAGCCAACAACCATTCTGTCATGTCCTGGATTTTCAACTCCATGGAGCCCCAAATGTACGAGATTTTTGCATACTCCAACTTAGCGAAAGCATTATGGGATGCGTTAGTTGGAATGTATGGGAAACTTAGAAATGTCTCTCGGATTTTTGAAATCCATCAAGAATTAGCAAATTCAAAGCAAGAAGAAAATCAATCGTTTACCTCTCATCTTGGAAATTTCAAGAGGAGGTGGGACGAGCTTCGTCAGTACCATCCAGCCACTCAATCCGTTGTTGATTATGTTCGCAGAGAGGAGGAAGATCGGATCTTTCAAAAACTAGCTAGCCTTTGGCCAAAATATGATGATCTCAGGCGACAAATCCTGATGAACCATCACTTGCCATCTCTCAACGAAGTCTGTGCCACGATCCAAGGAGAGAAGACCCGGCGTCGGGTTATAAATCCAACGCCGCCTAATCTAAAAGGAACTGCTGAAATCTCAGCCCATAATGTCGTAACCAACAAATCAGCGGAGGTTGTTGCCAGATTTGCCAAGGCAAAGACAAAGAAAACTGGTCGTTTTCATTGCGAACATTGTGATCGTGATGGTCACACTAAGGATCGGTGCTGGATTCTTCATCCTCATTTGCGGATTAGTAGAGAGAATGGGCCATAAGCAAAATTTGCTGTCCAACATGATCCAATTAACCCGATTGAATTCAAGGCCAAACTTGAGAGTCTTACGAATCAATTTCAGCTACTTTTGCAGAGCCAAGGATCCAACATTAAAATAGCTGGATCAACCGGCCCATCTACTGAATCAAGCCACATGGTACAAACTTCTAGTAATGTGTTCCTGACTCAGTTCAAAAGTGAGTTTGTTATAGACTCGGGTGCCTTTGACCACATGTTTAATTCTGATAAAATGATGGTTAAAATTATCTCCAATGACTCTCTTATTACTGTTGCTAACGGGGCACAAGTTCGGACACAAGGAACAGGAAAATTCAAGATGTTGTCTAAGAGTTCTAATGCTTTGATCGTACCTAATTTGTCCTCAAATCTATTGTCTGTTAGTAAGTGTACGAAAGAATGGAATTGCAATGTCATTTTTTCTGCTTCAAAGGTGGTATTTCAAGAATGCATCACCAAGAGGATGATTGGTGAAGGGAGGCTGCAGAATGGACTCTATGTCATAGATCAATACCCTGAGGCGTTGAGTGCAATCTAGAATGCTAAGAAGTCATCAGAACTATGGCATAGATGCATGGGTCATCCATCTGATCAGATTTTACACATTCTTGATAAATCTTTATCTCATGATTCTAGTTCGTGTGATTGTTGTCATTTTGTAAAACAACATAGACTTCCTTTTTCCTAAGAGTACACATTTCTCTTCATAATTATTTGATCTAATTCATTCTGATGTCTGAAGTGCTCCCATTGAGTCTCAAGATGGCTATAGATATTTCATCTCCTTCATTGATGATAAGTCTCGCGCTACATGGCTGTATCTACTCAAAACCAAAAATGAGGTTCTTATTGTCTTTCAGGAATTTTGTGCTATGATATAAAATCAGTTTAAGACAAATATGAAAGTGTTGCATACGGATAACGGGACTGAATACTGGAGCATTTCAAGTGTATTTGCGTAACTTGGGCATTATTCATCAGACTTCCTGTGTTGGGACGCCCCAACAAAATGGCATAGCCGAGAGAAAAAACCGTCATCTTCTAGAAGTTACTCGAGCCTTATTTTTTTTAGGGAATCTACCAAAAACATATTGGAGTGACGCTATTCTCACCAGTTGCTATATTATTAATCGGATCCCTAGCCGAGTGCTTGATTACAAGATTCCGGTAGAAATTTTATATAGAATGAAGTTTAATATCTCACATTTGAGGGTTTTTGGCAGTACATGTTACGTTCATTCAAACAATGGTAAACTCGATCCACGTGCTCAGAAGTATGTATTTGTGGGCTATTCTTTAGCTAAAAAGGGATATAAGTGTTACGAGCCCACCACAAAGCGCCTCTATATATCCTGTGATGTTCACTTTGATGAGACTAATATGTATTATACTGACAGGAATCAACTTCAGGGGGAGTACACTGAACTCTCAATAGATTATGGAGAAGTTGCTCATGTCCTTATTATTGCTTCACCTATGGTACCTACGAATGTACTCAATTCAAAAGCAACTTATAGACGACAATTAGAACATGACACGGAGCTATAGAAAAATACAGAGTCGTGGATAAAACTGAATCTGGGGAAGAAATCACGACAAAAGAATTACCTAGAACATCTTCACCACCAGTTCGTCGATCTATGAGGATTTCTATGCCCTTTATTAGACTCAGAGATTTTACCACATATCACATGGTACAGTATTGTTGACACCTGATTTTTTACCATTTATTATTGTGATTTTTAATCTTTAAAATTAATTAAAAATATCAAAAAAGGTCATAAAATCACAAAATCAACTTTGGAAGCCTTGGTTTAGCCTTAGGAACCAATTTTGAACAAAAAATATTTTTCGGTATTTTTAATATTTTTCGAGTTTATTTAATTATAAAAATACCCAAAAAATCAGAAAAATACCATTCGTGGTCAGAAAAATACCCAAAAATATTCGATAATTTTGTTTTAATTTCCTCTTCAAGTGTGTCACTTTAAATCTCAAAAATTCGGCTCGGGTCACTATGTTCCTTCACAAACATAAACCCGAACCGAGCCTAAAAAAAAAAAAAAATCCTTTTCGAGTCTTTTAGTTTTCAATTCTCACTTTTTATAAGCTATGACATTGGATTCTAAAGCCTTAAAGTGCAATTAGGTCAATTTGCCCTCCAATTTAATCAATTTTTACCAAAAGGGCTTAATTGCACATTTTTCTTTCAATTAGTCCCCGGTTTCACGGATGTATACGTATACTCTACGTATTTATACGTCATACGTATTTATACGTTATGCATATTTGTACTGTTTGGTAACCTCTTTAACTCTTGTAATAATAATAATGGTTATTATTTTTAACACCTTTGTTAGTGCCTTTTTTTTAGCATTTTTGTATTGTGAGTGCTATTGCTAGTGCTATTTTTAAATATCATTTTTGTATTATAAATTGTGAGTGCTATTGTTAGTGCTATTTTTAAATGGCATTTATTTATCATAAATTGTGAGTGCTATTATTAGATAGAATTTATAATTGTTAGTGCTATTTTTAAATAGCATTTTTGTATTATAAATTGTGAGTGCTATTGTTAGTGCTATTTTTAAATAGCATTTTTGTATTATAAATTGTGAGTGCTATTGTTAGTGCTATTTTTAAATGTCATTTATTTGTGAGTGCTATTTTTAGATAGAATTTATAATTGTTAGTGCTATTTTTAAATACAATTTATTGGAAGGTATTTTTGGCTATAAAAGGATGGCAAGAGTTTTGAGGTTGAGGAGAGAGACATTTTGTAGAGTGTGCAAATTTTTGAGAGCTTAGAGAGAAGAACACAAACACTCTCTATATTCTCATAATCTTGAGTGAGCAAAATATACTAAGTTCGGAATATTGATTCCGCATATTGCTAGCACAATTGTTGTGGAGTTATTAGTTGTCTCCCCGTTCGTCAATTGGTGGTGCGTCCGAACTAGATGCCTAACACTTGTGGAGGCTGAGATCGAAGAACATCGAACCGACACCTCCGTTCAAGCACGCTACGAGAGGTAATCTATTTACTCCCTTTGAGACTTTATGATTTTTTTCGATTGAAATGCACGAAATACGCCTCTGGAGATACATGTATGGGTTGTTATTTATTTCCGCTACGTGTTACGTGGATCCCAACAGTGGTATCAGAGCCAATCCTTAGGTGTTTTCGTGCATTTAATTGATTTTTTGCAATTTTTGCAATACTATGGCCAATATGTATTAACGAATTGTTCGTCTTACATGGCTAATGGAGATTGATTATTTTATATGATAAATTAATCAACGTAGCAAAAATTGAGACTAAATCAATTTTGAATCGAAAATTTATGGCTATCTTATTTTACGTAAAAATTCTGAATATGATTCAACGTAGAATTTTTATTGTGCCTTCCTAAGTTTTAAATTGTGAATTTATTACTTACGTGAAAGGGTGGTGATCATGGAAAAATCCCTAATCAATGTGATTGATGTATATATGAATGTATGATGATTATTTATATATTTGGGGTTGTAATTATTAAATGGAGGCTGCGTACTCCTTTTATTTTTCATGTAATCTTTATTTTTAGCATAGTCAATTGTTGATGTAAATGCTACGAGGATTACGTGGAGGAGCCTTTTAAGTCGGCGAGCTCTTTGGGGCCCAATTCTTGAAGAGTTCAAGAAACCAAGAAGAAGCGAAGAGCGGCTCTCCATTATTAAAATATTAAAATGATTAAATGTGGTCTCATTGGCTCGAGACCCATTAAATCATAATTCCATGATCACCACGTAGGATAGATGTTTATGTGATTGACATCTATTTATTTATTATGATTACGTGAGCATGTTAAACTGGTTAATGTGCAAAGTCAGACTTACCTCACCCAAAATTGCGCCTGCATGAAATCCTAGTTAGGAAAATCACTCGCGTTAGGTACCGAAAGGGCGTTGGTAACGACACCAGCGTAACCAAGTCCCCGAACCCAAAATCTCTGGTTCCGTAGAACTGATCGATCTCTCCCAATCGATCAGTAAGGTTTCCGGTCTACCCTCCAAGAAAGACCGGTGGCGACTCCAAATGCATGCACAAGTTGCACATGCCACCACGACCACACTAAGGTCGAAAGCGATCGACTCTTATCGTCGAATCCTCCTGAAAAATACTCTCGCCGCGATTTGGTATGGGCCTGGGAGGGCTCGCGCCGATCCAAGACCCGTGATCGGTAATCCATTAGCCGCGTCCGCTTCCGGACGGGTCGTGACAAGTATCCCATCCAAGACTGTGTCAATTATGATAAAATTTCTCATCACTTTTGGAGTTTCTTATCTGCTCTTGAAAGTTCAAAAGGACCCAAAAGTTATGAAGAAGCCAAACTTCAATCAATTTGGATTGCAGCTATGAAGGAGGAACTTCGAGCACTTGATAAAAATCACACTTGGGATGTGGTGCGATTACCTGATGGAAAGCGTTCTATTGGTTGTTGTTGGATTTACAAGATTAAATATAATAGTGATGGATCAGTCGAAAGGTATAAAGCTCGCCTTGTAGCTAAAGGATATACCCAGACCTACGGAATTGACTATAATGAGACATTTGCTCCAGTTGTGAAGATGAATACTATTTGTGTTCTTATGTCTGTAGCAGTCAATCGTGGATGGTCACTTTGTCAAATGGACGTAAAAAATGCTTTTCTGCATGGAGACCTTGAAGAAGAAGTGTATATGGATCTTCCCCTCGGCCATACTTTGCAAAACGACGAAAGGATGGTTTGCAAGTTAAGAAAGTCCTTCTATGGACTCAGGCAGTCTCCTCGAGCATGGTACGGTAAGCTTAGTTGTGAACTTACAAAGTTTAGATTTGTACGAAGTATTGCTGACTCCTCAATGTTTACTAAATTTGATGAGGGTGGTATTATAATACTACTCGTTTACGTTGATGATATTGTTATCACTGAAAGCAATAAATCTAATATTGAGGCTCTCAAACAATACATACACCGAGAATTTGATATCAAAGATCTCGGAAAGCTAAGGTATTTCTTAGGGATTGAAGTAGCCAGCTCTCACAAGGGTTTGTTTCTGTCACAGAGAAAGTACATTCTAGACCTGAAGGAACATCAGGTGGTCTGCACGCGCCCGAGCTTCTCTCTCTCCCGGCCATGAACAACGACTGAGCTTCTCTCGCTCGGTCCAAGGCAGTTTCCGGCCGTCTCCGGCGTCCTCTTCGTCTGGAATTCGAGACCGAAGCTCGCAATCCCCCTTTGCATCAACCCTCCGACGGATTTGCATTGACGTCCACCCACGGGGAAGAAATCGCAGATCTGAGGCTTCGTGGGTGGTTCTACTCGCCAGGGGATCTGCTACGATTTCCGGCCGTTTTAGCCGACGGCTACTCATTCTTCATATAATCTCTCAAGCTTGCAAGACCACTCTCTACCGTCCCACCAAAGGATTTCAATATGCGTAGAAGGGGCTGAGAGGAATCTAGGATTTTGGGGATTAATCGTTCTCTACGACTCCCTCGTCCGACTTAGGGTCTGTGGCTGTTTTCGGCCAATTAGCCGGCGCTGTGGGTTCATGTTACACTATTGGAGTACGCCTTACTCTCCTTCACTCCCTCACTTGACGATTTGACCTCCTGCTGAACTCGGGCCTTCCCTACGTTCAACTCTAGCTAGAGATTGCCACTGCTGCTTTCCTTCCTCCTTCTTAGTTTCCTGCTAAGGGCCTTGTAAGTAACTTCTACTCCCCTTTGCGAGTGCAACTGGTCTTTATTCTGCTGCTCTGATTGTAGGGTGGAGAATTGGTTTGGCTTGACTGGTTGGCAGTTGTTACGAATGGATGGTGGTTCTGCCGTTATTGGAGTTAGAGAGTGATTGGTGATTTTCGTTGACTGGTAGCTTGTTGTGTGATCTATTGATACTGATGTGTTAAATTATGAGCACGCCATCTATTGAAGGGTCGGGGACTGAGGGAAGTCGGTTCCCTCAGATTGAACCACCCATTTGCATGGCCTCTCTTGAGGAGTCTGCCCCATCCTCTATCCCTGAATCTGCTGCTCCATCTCAGAGTAATGAGGTTATCCCCTCCACATTCCCCCAGTTGAATGAGGACAAAGCTGTGAATACTGGTGCTGGAGGAATGGTTGTTGGTAACCCTGGTGATGAGGATAGTCGTGTCTTTGCTTCTGCTAGTGGAATGGTTGGTGGTTTCCACGGTGATAGGGGAATGTCTATTGAGTTTAGACAGGAAATTATGCAACCTAAGGTAGCTAATGATGAGTTAGTTGGAGACCCTAGTGTTACGGTCGGTAGCCTTAATGTTCTACTAAACAAAGGCAAATCTATCTGCTCTACTACTGGTGGAGATGTTGTCCATGAAATTAGGGTAAATGGTAGCACGGCTGCTGTTGGCGTTTCTGTTGGAATGGCTGTTGGGCCCTCAAATGTGGATGGAAAGGACCCAAGGAGAAGATCCAGATCTGGTGGCAGAGATTTCAGACCTCGCAGTGTCTATTTTAGCCCTAAACCAGACCACATGACAGGTATACAGGGCAGAGATGCTGCTGGCACCGAGGTACATACTGTGGTCACGAATGTAGAGGATGGGGGGACATCACGAGTGGCTGCACTTGCTCCAAAGCACAGCCAGAGCAAGGGAAGCAGCCACATCAGGGGAAGATCTCGTGGGAGGAAGCCAAGGCCTACGATCCTCCAAAATGGTGCTCAGAATGGGGCACTCCAACCTGGCCTTCCTCGACTAGTGGGAGAGGGGGTTGGGGTTCGTAGTAACAGTAACCAGCACCCCCAGTCTAGGATGACAAACCCACCACAAACTTGGGCCAATGTGGCGAAGGTTATGTCCAAGGGATACAACCTTTCCTTTCTCGCTCCGGTTAAAAAAAAATGGGAAGGCACGTGTCTTTATTTCCCCGGAGGGTGTGTTGAAGGAAAATCCTCTCTTAAAAGAATGTGTTGTGGGACAATTCCTTGAGAAGAAGATTTACTTTAAGTTGACAGAAGAAGCCATCAAGAAAACTTGGGGCAACGAAGTTGTGGATATCCGCTTGCATGAAAATGGATTTTACTTCATTCATATTCCGGATGAGGTGTTTAGAAGGAAAATACTGGAAATGAGGCTTATCTCCATCCTTAATAGCACTATGATACTCAGAGCTTGGCACCCAAAACTGAAATTGAGAAAGATATACATGAAACACTACCGGTCTGGGTAAGACTAAGAGATGTTCCACTCTCGCTTTGGAACCCGACGAGTATTAGTCGCATAGCTAATGCGATTGGAAACCCCCTTTATGTGGATGCACAGACGGAACAAATAAAGAGATTATCCTTTGCGAGAGTCTGTATTGAAATTAGGGCTGCAGAACCACGCCCTAAAGTGGTAGAAATTATTTGGGATGAAGAGTCAATGAATGTGGGGGTTGAATATGAATGGAACCCTTTGGCTTGTGATTCTTGTCGAGTTTATGGCCACAAACAGGGTGCACAGGATTTTCCTTGTGCTCAGCCAACTGAACCTCATTTGGCTAAGACGCCGGCTCCAAGACAACAACAAGAACAAGAAGGCGTTTGGCAACAAGTTAAAGGAAGAAGAAGGAGTGGCGTTAACTAGCCCCATAACCAAGAAGCTGTAATCCTAGATCAGTTGAACTCTCGGCCTGCTCAGCCTTCTCACTTGGCATCCACTTCAAACCTAAGAGCTGCAACTGATTTGAACTCAGACTTGGGAGGTGTACCTATTACTGTTTGTCCTCATCCTGCTAAGGATTTGAGTGGAAAAGGTCGACAGCTCTCACTCAGTCGAGAAGTCTCTGACCCAGGTCTAGTTGATGCCCAACCTACAGCTCAGAAACCCACCCTAACTCCCTCAGCTTCGAAGGGGACTACTCAGAACTTGTCCAAACTAGAACATGCTAATTTGTTGGAAGGTTTTGGAGCTTCTGCTGGATCAGTAATTGCTACGCTACTGAAGGAGCCTCGGCTTACTGCTTGTCCTACTCTTAGGGCAGGTTCTCCTACTGCAGAAACTGATCTCCTAGAGCCCCTTTCACATAACTCTCCACTGATGTTGTGGCCTCTGAGAGCCACCCTAACCTTGATGCACTGCAGCATCGGCAGCCCTATACAAGATCAAAAGCTGGATCCATCAAGACCTCCACTCTCAATCCTCCTCCTGGGGTGGCCTTTGAGAGACTCGAAGTTGTAGGGATTCAGCAGCCTCCCCCCAGGTCAATGAGGTCTCCTCTTGTTGCCAAGACACAGGGAAATAGCTTCCCCTTTCTACTGCTGCTGAGAACTGCAAAGGTGTATTACAGCAACAGCTTCTCCCTAAGGGATCCGGCTCCCATGACTTACTGAAAAGTAAGTCATGGTGACTTACTTTTCATCTGAGCCGTTCATTCCAAATGAACGGCTCAGATGAAATATTTTTGAAATTCAAAAATAAAGAAGGAAAAAAACCAAATTCTCCAAATAAACTCCGTGAGATCCATTTTCTCTCTCTCTGGAAATCCTTCACCGCCGCCCGTCCCGTACGCCCTCTCTCTCAAAAACCTTCTGGGACCAACTCCGACCACCCGCCACCGTGAAAGCTTCCGGCACCACCACCACCACCCGCCACCGTCACTTCTTTCTCTCTCCTTCAAAAAAACCCTCGGTCGTCGCATGTTCGGCTTCTCTCAAAAATCTGCTACGATCTACTCCGACCGCGTGTTCACCTACCCGTTGCCACCAACTCCGACCACCCGCGACCGTCGAAGCTTGCTGCTTAGCCACCACTGTCGGCACTTTCTCTCTCCTCTAAAGAAGAGATCCGTTGTCGCATGTTCGCCTTCTCTCAAAAATCTGCTACGATCTACTCCGACCGCCTGTTCGCCTACCCGTTGCCACCAACTCCGACCACCCGCCACCGTCGAAGCTTCATGCGCCGCCACCACTGTCGGCACTTTCTCTCTCCTCCAAAGAAACCCTCCGTAGAAGCCCTCCGTCTCTGCCCGTCAAAACTCTCTCAAAAACCCGTTGCAACTAACTCCACTGAGGGAAAGAAGGCTCGATCACCCTTTTGAGGATTTTCGCCGTGAATCGACTGAGTAGGAGCAAGTCTACGACACCCTTCAAGAAGGTAAGCTACTGATGAATTTGTCGAAATTGGTCATGGGATTTAAATCATCGGTATTTACCAATTGTTATAGTATTGGTTTCTCAGTTTTGAACTATGGTAATGAAAAAGATGCGTCAATCAGACACGGGCTTGTGTGCAGTAAAGACAATTGCTTTAACTTCTCTCTGTTCTGCTTATCTTTAATCAGTCTCCCTACTAGTGTGCAGTAAGATAAGATATTTTAGAGAATTCGATGGAGGGATGCGAAATTGGTCAGTGAAAAACGAAAAGGCCTTTAATTGCTTTAAGTGGAGATGCTATTTGTTTTAACGAGATTAAATGCATGTATCACTTCAAATGGTAGTCAGATTGTAGGGTAAGACCACCTTATCTCTGATATTATCTGCTGCTTTCGACTCCTTTTTTGTCTGTTGTAACTTGCTGATGAAAATCATGGTTGAGAAAGGATTTTCTGTATGGGTGTTATGTGTCCAACTAATTGCTCAACCGAAAGCTTTAAAAAGACAGGAAAATAATTTAGGGGTGCATTTAGTTCTAATCTTCTACGAAAGTTATGTATTGTGTTCTTCACCTAGAATTCCTTGCCGTAGCAGAATGTGATTTCCCATGCTTGATTGTCAATCAATTAATAAAAAATCTAGTGGGAAAGTGTCAACGCTGTAAATATGATGCAATAATGGGGCATATTCTTACTGAGGTGGCAATGTTCGATCTTTTTTACCATTTTGATTACTACATAAAATTGAAGTGCAACGAACGCAAATATATCTGGCATGTGATAAAAGCAAGTAGCATTAATTCACCTTTTTCATGGTTTTGGAACATTCATCTCCGAAATTAATTTAGTTAATGGATGTTAAATTCGAATGAAACTAAGGCGATGAATGAATATCTGTGAAATCGGCAAATTTTTTAGACTCCGAAATTAACTACGAGTTTAGACTCTCTTTGTGGTCTAGGCAAGAAAGTTCGTTTTGTTTTTTTTTTTACAATGCTGAATCAATATGCACTCAAATCTTGTACACAGACTGGACTGGACAACGTTTGGGAATCTTGTAGCTTTTGAGACACAGTAGTTTTCCGTTTGTTAATTACTTCCCTTGGTCTGTTCTGCTGAAAGCAAGAAAACTTCTACATGTTCTTTTGTATTATGCTTGAATTTGTTGAAGAATTGGACTTAATTTTTGGATTGGCGCAGGGCATTTTGATCAATGGGCAGTTTCCAGGGCCTCAAATCGATGCAGTCACTAATGACAACTTAATCATCAGTGTGTACAACTACTTGAAGGAGCCATTCCTGATTTCTTGGTAATAAATCTCTTGCTTCTGCGGAGATCTCTCTCTGTGTCTTCTTTTTGTGTTCCCTTTCCGTGTTTTCTCTGGTCGTTGCTCTGTTTTCTTAGCTTAATCTAAGCATGCAGGAGTAAGAGTGTGAAATAGTATGATTTCCTTTTTCTGGTTTCTTTTTCCACTCACAGAGAGAGACCATCAACTTCAAGAATGGCTAAGATCTTGGTTTCCTTTTGCTAGATTAATCTTAGAAAGTACCATGGTGAGCTTAAGATCTGGCTTTTCCTTTCCCTTTTGTCAGTTATTACCGAAAGATCAAGCTTGTTTCGCTGCACACAACTGCAATGTGGGAACTACTCTGTTTTAGATACATCAGAAACTGGAGTCTGGATCTGTGGTTTCCACTTTCTTCATCAATTTCTCAACATTTTGATATTATTCTTTCCTCGTTTTTTTTTTAACCGGTCATATCTAAAATGCAAGCTGGCATTATCAGTGAGGTCTCCATCAGTCATCAATGCACTGATATCACTCAGCTAATATCCAATGTGCTCTCCCAATTATCCCATTGATAAAGCCAATCTTTCACAATTTGCGTCAATTCCGTTGATAGAGCATATCTACCCCAATATGTACTAATATTATAGATTATTACTTTTTGTAAAATCTTTTCAAGCGTTTCTGTGTTTCCATAGAAAGTGAAAACTGAAATTGGACCCTTTATTGGTGTTATGTATACTATCAATAAATGGTTTTCATGTCGTTCAAGCATTACTGCACAATTCTAAAGTATTTCTCTGCTTCGCATGTTCTTTATTGGTTGTTAGGTCTACCATGAATTGGGTTAGTCATATGATGTAAAAAACTTGGATTCCTACACTTTTAAGAATGATGAACATATTTGTAATGTCCTTGGTGTTGTGTCTCACTTCTCTTTGATGTTTTAGGTTTGTTCAAATGCCGAAGGCATATTATGTTGTTTTCAAAGGCCATAACATCGGCATCTATGATAATTGGCCTGAAACTTCAGCCCAAGTATGTGGTTATAGTCATTGTAATTACCAAGGATATAACAATTGGGAAGCTGCAAAACATGCGTACTTAAAATTTTTTAATATGGATGAGTTGCCAACAACAATTCATTTGCCTCCACGATTTCGTCCTACTGAGCTGGAGCAAACCCGAAGGGAGCTGGCACAAACTCAAAGGCAGCTGCAACAAACCCAAAGGAAGTTGGAACAAACCCAAAAGGAGCTGGAACAGACTCAAAGAGAGCTGGAACATAGCCAAGATTCACTTCGAGTGACTATACTGGAGCTACAGCATACAAGGGTGGCGACGGACAACTTTCGAGATATTATTAGTGGCTTTAGGAATGTTAACATTGATTAGAAACTATTGGGGGCAAAGCAAATGGATTCGTTGTGTAAGTTGATGTTTCATTTGGATTTAGTGTATAACATTTTTGATGAAATATGATGAGTTGATGTTTAGCCGAATCTTGTCTTATTGTAGATGATCATTTTTATGCAGTTCACTTTGATGGCAGTTTTTGTCCTCTTTGGCCGGTGAATAGAGTTCAATATGATGCGCTCTTATAAGTGCATCTGTTATGAACTGATGAGAGAGGATATAAACTTTTTATGTTATTCCTTGTTTAGTTTTAGTGTTGTTTTGCAGACTGAACGGGACACGCATGGGAAGTTGCAATTCCATTAGACTGTGATATACATGATTGTGAGTGTGATCTTGTTTGATTCTGGAAGTTGAGGAAATTGGATCTGATCGTAGGATTGCTCACATATCAAAGATGATGAGTTTACCCCTATGGTGAGGTTTGGCAGTAGGTATGTTGTGTGGGATTCTTCGGTAGTTGACTATTCATTGACGAAAAATTAAAAACACGCAGACGAAACTAAATGAAGCGCAAATTCTAACAATCGGACGCGGAAATGGTTGGATATATAAGGAATTAGACCGGAATGGACATACGAAGAGAAAAGAGAAAAAAAAATGACTATTCATTGACGAAAAATTAAAAATGTAGACGAAACTAAATGAAGCGCAAATTCTAACAATCGGACGCGGAAATGGTTGGATATATAAGGAATTAGACCAAATGGACATCCGAAGAGAAAAGAGAAAAAAAAAATAACTATTCATTGACGAAAACTAAAGAACGTAGACGAAACTAAATGAAGCGCAAATTCTAACAATCGGACGCGGAAATGGTTGGATATATAAGGAATTAGACCGGAACGGACATACGAAGAGAAAAGAGAAAAAAAAAATGACTATTCATTGACGAAAAATTAAAAACGTAGACGAAACTAAATGAAGCGCAAATTCTAACAATTGGACGCGGAAATGGTTGGATATATAAGGAATTAGACCAAATGGACATCCGAAGAGAAAAGAGAAAAAAAAATAACTATTCATTGACGAAAACTAAAAAACGTAGACGAAACTAAATGAAGCGCAAATTCTAACAATCGGACGCGGAAATGGTAGGATATATAAGGAATTAGACCGGAATGGACATATGAAGAGAAAAGAGAAAAAAAATGACTATTCATTGACGAAAAATTAAAAACGTAGACGAAACTAAATGAAGCGCAAATTCTAACAATCGGACGCGGAAATGGTTGGATATATAAGGAATTAGACCAAATGGACATCCGAAGAGAAAAGAGAAAAAAAATAACTATTCATTGACGAAAACTAAAAAACGTAGACGAAACTAAATGAAGCGCAAATTCTAACAATCGGCCGCGAAAAAGGGCCGGAATGGACATCGATCATCATCCAAAAAGAAAAAACGAAAACGTAAATGGTGCTGACCAAACAACAGCAAATAAAAGAACGGACTAAAGGGGACTAAAAGGAAACGCAAAAGATGAGCCATCAAACAATAGAGATGAAAGTTGTAGTTGCCCATCTTGAATTTCTTGGACATACTAACCAGTGACCACAGTTGTCACTAAAGAAGGAGGAAATTAAAGCAAATGTACATGGGTTTGGCAAAAGATGAGCCATCAAACATATGCCTGTTCAAGTAGGGTTGCAGACAGAGGTATATTCAACCAATTCAGTTTACAAGTGATACGGTCCCAGTGAAGTAGGGTTGCATCGTGACCATCAGCAGAAAGACATTTCCTCTGCAGAAAGACCAAATGGAGCACGTGCTTTGCAGAAAGCCATTTCCTCTGCCGCAACAACTGGATCTGCATCGTTACCATCAGCAGGTGATACGGTCCCAGTCGCCTCCCGATGTGCCTGTTCAAGTAGGGTTGCAGACAGAGGTATATTCAACCAATTCAGTTTACACCACAACTAGCAATTAGAAAATCTGTAATGGCATGTTCATTTTTCTGATTTGAGCACGTAGATAACAACCACAATAATTAAAACCCAAGAACACTGCCAAGGCTGCCTTTAAGCTGATTTATTGCCTATAGGCATTCATGCTTAAAATAAAATCTCCACAGGATGTGCTACCTCTACAAACAACAAAGTATTGGAATACCATAGAATGGGCATTCCACTACTTATTGATAAAACAAGCTGTAAATTTGTCTGTTCATGAATTTTCATGGAATTTTACATTGCACTAGTGCCTTCAGATTTCCCCTTGTATTTGAAAGCCCCAGAATACGTAGAAAGGCATTACCTTCACGAGAACTTCAATTTTTCCACAACACAACCGAGCAAATATTGCTACAAAAGGATCAATTATGGGCCTGCAGGTCAACAGAGAAGAGAAACACTTGGCATGAGATATCGCTTAAAGCTAAATCAACCACAGTATGTCAAACCTTAGCTTATCTTCAATCACAATGAAAAACAGATTGTAACATGGTGAATTTTCTAGAGACGCGAATAATTGTGTATAAACAACTCAGTGGATGTCTCATCCATAATTCTCAAAAGAGCAACATCAAACATGAACTAAAAGCTTCATATTCTTGACAATCAACAATACCTGAAATCGTATCATCTTTTTGAAATAGATGAACTTGAGATAGGGCTGCATCTTCTAAGTTTTGGGATAGCTGGTAGGGCTGTATAGCCAAGCTCATAAGCCTAAACATCCATAATGAAATGTCCCGAGTGTCAGTAAATATGATCATAATAAAATGCACATAGCTTAGTACACGTAGAATAATGCATTGCCCGTCACCAAGCGGTGCTATCATGGAAGGCATATTGAAATCTCGTGGTGCCTCAAACCTATTGAGTAAATTACTGTAAAAACCCGGAGGGTTATTGAAACTTCCAAGAACTTGCGGTAGAGAAGATGCTTGGGAAGAAACTTGAGGTGTGTCTCGTTGCTTTTTTCTTTTTGTATTATTCTTCTCTAGACAGCTCTTATGTCGCTTTCCTCCTTTGCGTGCATCTTTCTTCTTGAGGCCCGTACATTTTACAACGAGACTTGTATCTTCACTTACGCCAGTCAAAATTCTCTGAGACTCACCTCCAAGTGGCATTTCATCAAGAGATTTGTTTATGGTTAAGATCATCTTCTTGATAAATTCATATCTCTGAATAGTTTGTGAGCCCTTGACTGGTATTTTCACAAACTCGGGACACACCTCTCTATATCTATCAGTAGCATCCATGTCACCATTCCCCTGAACGGATATATAGAATTTGTTAGAAGTTACCAATAAATTAGAACATTAAATTGAGTAAAATAGAGTACAATGACAACTTATACCTGAGTATCTAATCCATGCTTCTCTAGTATCCCATCTCTTGCTTCACGTGTCCATCTCTTCAAAATGTAAGCATTAGGAATTAACTTTATATTCACCATATCAAGCACCTTCAAGGCATGGCAACATAAAATCCCAACAGTCTGAAAATGATTACAAACACAATTCACCACTTCATTGCTTAGACCACTTGTGACCTTGTACTCTCGATCATTTGTACCAAATGAGCCAACAACATATTCCCACAAGAGACCCATCTCATTACGTTCCTTGATAACCAGGCCCAAAGTTTTCATCCATTCTGTTTGAAAATGTTCAAACATCGATGGTGTATAGACTTTACTTGCTTGCTGCAACATAGGTGATGTCTGATACGAAATAATTGGCATTTTCTCTCTAGAATTAAACTCAGCATGTAACTCTTTGTACCTCTTATCGTTCACCACCTTATCAAATCTCTTGAAGAATCCATTTAGATTTAGCTTGCATGCAAGATAATCCTTCAGATCTCCATTCAAACTTTCACTCAACTGTGTACTACGTATCCCCAAGGTAACTGTTGATTTCATATAACATCTAGCCCACTTCTCTTTCAACCTATAAAGATTTTGGAGCCAAGAATTGTCAGTAGCATCATATGATGAAAGTAATGAATCCCAAGCCTCTTCAAATTTTGTCACTTCTACATATTCATATACAAGCTTCTTCAAATCGGTCAAAAAATTCGATCCATTCTTCATTAAATGACCAAAATTTTTTATGGCATTTTGCATTAGATGCCATGTACACAATCCATGCCTCGTCTCGGGAATCACCTCCTCTAATGCTTTCGACATTGCTGCATCTTGATCAGTAAAAATAGTTGCCGGCTTCCTATTTTTGTGTGCACTCAAGAATGTTTCGAAAAGCCATATGAAGGAATCTGCGGTTTCATCATATAAAAGTGCAGCCCCAAAAATCACAAGTTCTCTATGGTGATTCAATCCAATAAACACACCAAGTGGCCTGTATTCTTTGTTTGTGGAAAATGTGGTGTCAAAAGTCACAACATCACCAAAAAGGGCATAATCAATAATCATCCTAGAATCTGCCCAAAATATGTTCGTTATTTGCTCATTACTATCAAGCTGAACAGCATAGAAGAATGATGTGTCTAAAATCAATCGTTTTTCGAAATACCTCAATAAACATCCCGCGTCTCCAAACTCCATGTCTCTCCCTCGTTTAGTGCGAAGATAGTTTTTCACATCTACTCTTGTGTAACCAACATTTTCTCTTCCCCCAGACTGTACACTTGACAAGTCATGCTGATGTCTCTGTGTGAGCCCTGCATTGTCAGCCAACACAATTTGCTGAGCTTGAACATCACTTATTTGCCTATGTGACCGTATCAAGTGACTACACTCTGCAAAGTGGAGTGGATGAGAATGATTTGGCTCAAAATCACTCGCAAAATATTTACCGCTCCCTCGAACTAATTTGATTCCCATTCGGGCAGGACAGTCCATCCTCGTTTCAGGCATACGCTTTGTCACTAATTCTAGCCGTTTACCTTTTTCTCGATATCCCTCTTTTGAACAGCAAAAGTGTGCAGAAGTTATGCAACCATCCTTCTTCCCCTTGTTAGAAAATCTTCTACGTACACCAAAACCAACTTTCAATACATACCTCTTCCAAAACTTCCACGCCTCATCTACATCATTAAATTCCATACCCATTTGTGGAGTCCAGTCATTCTTGTTGAAAAAATCACACAAAAAAAAAACAGTGAACCAATTGGCATCATTAGACGTAAACTTGAAAATTCAACAATAATACAGAAGAAAAACTAACATACTTTCATGAAGACATTAATTACCTTGTGTCATCATCATCTATTTGAGAGGCTGTCTCCATTTGAGGGATCATTTGACTCATAGTACTAAGCATGGGAGTTAGTGCTTCCTCACTATCCATTTGAGAGAGAGTCTCCATTTTATTGGGAGTTTCTCAATGCCTCTTCCGAAGATGTAAGTGTCTCAAGGTAGTTGATTGTCACCTGAAGTTCTGCAAGGATGAAGAGATTATTAAATCCACACATGGAGAGGCAATAGCACACCTTTAGACAGAAGATTCCATACTACGCCTCATTTTACATTGCACTAGTGCCTTCAGATCAAAACATCGGAGTAACCTACAATTTTCTCTATATATCAGGAAAGTTCCAATATTCATTTCCACCATCACATCCACACAAAGAGATTCCACAAGACTTAGGCATATGTTCAATTGGTAATCTGAACTCAGTGGAAGTAATCTACATGAGGAGACAATGAAACATAGGATTAGGAAAAGGAAAGAACCTGTTAAGCTTTGAAGTGATTGCTCCAGTTGCCAACAAGCCATCATTGCTTCCATAGAATGAACACGAACATGTTGTTGTAGTTGCTCTTTAAAGGAACAGAGCAATAGAACATAATGCGTCTGCATTAGAAAGACAAGAAAAATCACATGAGAAACTACAAGGCAGACCTCGAAGCTGAAATAGTGCAGAAATTATGTCAAAATAACTGAGAAGATTGGAGTAAAAATAATTAATGATGAGAGTTTATACTGCCTCAACCTATTAATGGTATCTTAGGGCCTTCATTTATTCGAGGAAACAACACTTTCTTACTTAAATTTATTTTCCAAAATGTATCAGCTACACAATGTAAAAAAGTTTTAGCAGTCATGACAGCAGAATTTCTTCATCCATGGTAGTTTATTTTATCAAATTTCGCACTTTCGTGCTGATCAACAAATCACAGAAGATCTCAGTGCACATATGAGCATACATGACATATGTTCTGTCATCTCAAAAATGAATTAAGTTCTGCAGACTTACTATAGTTCTTCTAGTGTATCAACCTAAGTGATATGAGATTCAAGGAAGCCATCTGGCAGATACTACTGCACCAAAAGTTTTCATGACAATCATCCCTGTTATTCATTTGCAGGAAACTTTTAATGAGGGACATATCTCACAGTTGACCCAGGAAGCAATTGTAGAAGCTTCAAATTCGCATTGGTGTTATTTTGGACAGTGAAGCACAAAAAGACATCTCTCTTCGAGTTAATGAATGCACACTCCGTCAGTTTTTCAGGCCATTTTAATTACAGTAAGATATTTATCCTTCTTTTGGAGAAAAATTAAAGATTAGCTGACAGAAGGATCTTGAAGCTGGTTTCTGTGTTAGGAAAATCTAGGGAGATACCATGTACGAGACCATAGAAGTGGAGTCTGTGGCAACAGATTCTTCAAAGCACTCTCAAAAGTTGAATTATTAGTGCACTCAAACAGCACGATTCCTACATTGATGCGACAAGAGGACATTATAAATAGAATAGCAAAAAAGTTGTTCTATCCATAAACTTCACACATCTTTTCGTACCTCACATTCTTTCAAAGCTCAAACGAAGACAATGCCGACAATGCCCAGCAGATCATGAAAAAGAAGCAAAAAATACAGGGAAGCGGGACTCAAGCTACAAGACAAATCTCTCTCCCTCCCTCTCTCTCTCTCAATTGGAACTTGAAGTTAGAACGAAACACCAAACCCTCAGGAACAGGAAATGCAGAATTGAGGAAGCATTAGCAACATAAGAACAACCAGTCCCCAGAACCCATATCTTTAGGTTAAGTGCCTTTACCCGGATGAAGAGAAACACCCTGTTTCACGAAAGATCAATGACATGACTGCTGGCTCCAAACACCCCTTGAAAGATCGCACAATTGAGAACCACCACACTATATACTCGAATCTCTGATTTTTTTTTTCATCAATTCAAAAATGAACTGTCATTAACACCGCGATATCATCAAAATTGATCTCCATAGCATCATATAACAATCCAAGATCATCCTATTTCTGCACTTTTAATAATACATAACTAGTGATTTTCCTCTAAGAAAGCCAGAACATAATGTGAATGTAACTCGATTAGGAACGTTTAACCACCTCTCAGCCAACCACTCTACTAGACCGCTAATCTCAAACCACGTTAATAAAATTCTAAGAGAACAGCACTTCACAATGCTGGCAACATAATTTCATTTCATCAAATGCAGGACCACATATAAAACATCAAAACGAAGAAGAGCGCTCCATCATTCGAGCAAAACTGCAGAAAGTAGTCTCGCAGAGTGGTTGACTGAAAGAACAGCACTTCACAATGCTGGCAACATCATTTCATTTCATCAAATGCACGACCATATAGCAAACATCAAAACGAAGAAGAAGCTCCATTATTCGAGCAAAACTGCAGAAACTACAATCAAAATTACCAGATCAAGAAACTGGGTATTTGCTTCGCAAATCATTCACCGCCCCAAGCCCATATCCCAATCTCCCCCAAACCAACAAACGCCTACCCCACATCAGATATTCAGTGAACAGAGTTACCGTAATTTCAACTGCCGAGGCTGCCATCGGACAGGTGGAGGCGGCGTGAGGAAGGTCGAACTGTGAGGGAAAGGGAAGGTAAGAGCGAAGCCGAGGAGGAAGATCGAGGAAGGGACAAATGCCTTGGCGTCGGCGGCAGATCTGCTCCGCCACAGTCGACAGCGGATCTGCGGAGCGTCGGAGAGGTGGAGGAGGCGCGAGGAAGGTCGAACTGTGAGGGAAAGGGAAGGTAAGAGCGAAGCCGAGGAGGAAGATCGAGGAATGGACAAATGCCCTGACGTCGGCGGCGGATCTGCGGAGCGTCGGAGAGGTGGTGGAGGCGCGAGGAAGGTCGAACTGTGAGGGAAAGGGAAGGTAAGAGCGAAGCCGAGGAGGAAGATCGAGGAAGGGACAAATGCCCTGACGTCGGCGGCGGATCTGCGGAGCGTCGGAGAGGTGGAGGAGGCGCGAGGAAGGTCGAACTGTGAGGGAAAGGGAAGGCAACAGCAAAACATGATGGAGGTCTGATCGCGATCCTCCCGAGGTTTGACGACACAGAGGAGAAAGGGAGGGAAGAGGAGGTCGGGAGGGGAAAAAGGGAACAAACAAAAAGGAAATCTACAGGGAGCGTTTTCACGCTCAAATTTTCGGATGTCTTTTGGCCGTATATGACGTGGCTTTATCTGAGCCGTTCATTCCAAATGAACGGCTTAGATAAAAAGTAAGTCACGGTGACTTACTTTTTGGTAAGTCATGTGAGCCAAATCCCTCCCTAAGACCTTGCCACCTCACTCAAAGGAGAAATCTGTTGCCCTCAAGGCCCGGCCAACACCTCCTCCTCGCCTGATCAAGTCTCGGTCAACCCCTATAACCGAGAGACTCCAAGTTTTTGCTGATAAACAGCTGCCTTCCCTGGCTCTTTCTTCGCAACCAGATTCTGTCCTATCTTCCGGATCTGAGGATGGTGAGAATGCAGCGAGTAACATTGGTTGCGATGACAAGGACGAAATCTCCTCCCCCTCCCCACCGCACACTAGACCTCGAGTGACGGCCTGTGCACTCAAGGATGACTCTAGCATAGCCCAACCAGAAGGTGACCCTGATAATGGGGATAACAACTCTTCTTCTTCAAAAATTGGCAATTAGAAGTCCAAGAAGAAGAAGACTAAGAGGAGATATCGATGACTCTTTCACTTTCCTGTGAATATGTTTTTTGGCGTATGGAATATTAAGAGTCTGGCTAACCCCCTTAAACAAGCTGAAATACGGAACATTACTAGGAACAATCGTCTTTCCCGTATTGGAATTCTGGAGACGAACGTTAAAGCGTCGATGTTTGTGAGTATCTCTAATAGCTTACTACCCGGATGAGGTGGCAAGCCAACTATGAGTATTCACCTCGAGGTAGAATATGAATTGGGTGGGATCCCTAGGATATTGATATCTCTATTTTATCATGCTCGGCTCAGATTATCCATGCTCGGCTTCGCGTGATTACTATGGATAAAGTCTGTCTCTTTTCTGTTGTTTATGAGGAACACACCTTTGTTGCTAGAAGAACTCTCTAGGCCGAGCTTGTCCGCCTTAGTGACTGTAAAGAGCCATAGGTGGTTGCTGGCGACTTTAATGTTATTCGGGACTATTCAGACAGGATGGGTAGCTCTACTCCCTGGATTCCATCCTGTGATGAGTTTGGAGATTGTCTGAATCAGGCGGGACTAGATGATCTTAGATATGTGGGCTACAGGTTCACTTGGTTTACCTCCTCTGGAGAATCAAGAAAACAGCACAAGATTGATCGCGTTCTAGTTAATGATCTCTGGAGTCACTTGTTCTCCTTTTCTAAAGCTACCTTTTTAGCTCCCGGAATTTCTGATCATATCCCAATGGTGGTCAAGATAATGCCTCCACTGGTCTCGAAGAAGCCATTTAAGTTCTTTAAATACTAGATTTCACATCCTTCTTATAAGGATATTGTTGCCCAGGTTTAGGCTACTCCTTTTGGTGGTACTTCGATGTTCGTTGAATGCAAGAGACTCAAGCTTCTAAAATACCGACTCAAACAATTGAATAGGAGCTCTTTCTCAGATATATCAAATCGTACTAAACAAGCCAGGTTAGCTTTTAATGCGATACAAGAGGTCCTAGTACATGATCATACAAACTAGCTTTTGGTGGACCATGAGGCGAAGCATCTTCGGACTTTCTCCACTTTGCGGCTCCAAGAGGAATCCTTTTATAGGCAGAAGTCCAGAATCAAGTGGTTGAAAGAATGAGATTTGAACACAAAATACTTTCATCACTTTGTCAACAAGAGAAGACTTCTAAACCATATTCTTTCCATTTCAGACTCGACGGGAGAGGTGCTGACCGAACCAAATCAGGTTCGATCACATATAATCAATCACTTCTCGGGTTTGCTAAATGGAGATTCTTTGACCACAACGCCGGATGTTGCTCTGATTCGAGACTTCATTGCGAGACCACTTGATGATGATCAAGTGCTACTCTTATCTCAGTCGATAACGGATGAGGAAATCTGAACCACACTTTTCTCATTGGCCAAAAGTAAAGCCCCCGGGCCCGATGGCTTCAGTGTTAAGTTCTTTATATCTTCTTGGGATGTGGTTGGTCCTTCTGTTATACTGGCCATCAAGGAGTTCTTCAGGACTGGACGGCTTCTCAAAGAAATTAACACGGCAATCCTTACTCTGGTTCCTGAGACTCCTAATGCATTGGCTACGCATGATTTTTCGCCCCATTGTGTGTTGTAACACGATCAATAAATCAATCACCAAGATTCTAGCCAACCAGATTACGTCGACATTGCCATCTATTATTTCTCGATCCCATGCAGCTTTTATTAAGGGGAAGAGGATAAGTGATAATATCATGCTTGCTTAGGAGTTGTTTGCAAACTTTCATCACGAGCCTTATCTCCCGAAATGTGCGATCAAGGTTGATTTCCGGAAAGCATATGATACGGTTGACTGGGGCTTCTTGGAGGCTATTTTATGTGCATTTCGGTTTCCAGGCCCTATGGTTAAGTTGATCATGGAATGTGTTTCGACACCTAAGTTTTCTATTGCTACCAATGGAGAACTCCATGGTTTCTTCTCGAGCACAAGAGGCATTAGACAAGGGGATCCACTTTCCCCATATCTCTTTACCCTCGTCATAGAGATCTTCTCGGGTATTCTACATAAAAAAGCATGCCAACCGGGGTTTAAGTTCTTCTGGAGATGCAAACAAATAGGGACCTCTCACCTGTTCTTCGCAAATGATGTGCTACTAGTCGCTGAAGGGAACTTACCCACCATCCAGTCACTCAAGGAAGGTCTTGACCTCTTCTCCAACTAGTCCGGCTTGAGGCCGAACCAAAATAAGAGCGAAGTCTTTTTGTCGGGCGGCTCGATCACACTAAAGGATCAAATTTGACAACTCCTAAACTTTCAAGAAGGTACTCTTCCATTTCGATACTTGGGGGTTCCTGTCATTGCATCGAGACTTGGCAAGTCAGAGTGCGATGCTTTGGTGAATGCCATTACTGCAAGAGCACATTCTTGGGTTCAAAGATATCTATCCTATGATGGACGTCTCCAACTCTTGAAATCTGTACTGCACTCTATCCAGGTTTATTGGGCTAGCGTTTTCACATTACCTAAGTCTATATTGTATAGAATTGAACTCATACTCAGACAATTCCTATGGAAAGGCCCAGACTTAGGTAAAGGTGGAGCGAAAGTTGTTTGGGTGAATATTTATCTTCCCAAGGATGAGGGAGGCTTGGGGATTCATCGGCTTGAGGATTCTAATAAAGCTATGACTCTAAAACACATTTGGATAAAGAATCGTTGTGGTGCAAGTGGATCCACTCGATTTTTTTGAAGAACATCAACTTCTGGATTGCTAAAAGACCCATTGTATGCTCTTGGGCTTGGAAGAAAATACTCGACCTCATACCGGACATCTTTCTACAGTTCAAATGGGAGATTGGAAATGGACATTCTACTTCATTCTGGTTCGATCATTGGTATGAAGGGACCCCTTACACTTGCGTTATGAGGCAGGAGATATTTATCGATCTAGGATCCCACGTGACGTTTCGGTACGTGATTTCTTCTTCTCTGATTGGTCGCCATCACCTATACTAGATGCATTACTTGCTCTTGTAGGGCCGGTACCTAATTTCCTTGAAACTAGAGATGATAAATTCATATGGCAAGGCCATAATTCTGGGGACTTATCAGTTTCATCAGCTTGGGATCACATTTGGCACAAAGGGAGATGGGTTCATTGGAACTCCTTTATATGGGATAATGCATTTGCTCCTTGAGATGCATTCATCATGTGGCTGGCCTCACATAAACGGCTACCCACTCAGGTTCTGTTATTACAATACCGCAGGATTGATGATGGAATTTGTGCCCTCTGCCAATCTGAAACTGACTCGGTTAATCATTTTATTTTTGGTTGCTCCATCACCGATAACCTTACATCAATATGGGCATCTAGGTGTAATTTGAATTGGCGAAATCGTGCGTGGGATGATCACATTCGATGGGCAAAACAAAATATTAGTGACCGATTTTTTTGCCACCATATCGCTAGGTTCTCCCTTAGCGTGCTATGTTATATCATATGGACGGAGATGAATAACATACTCTTCCGTCACAAGACTCTCTTTGTACCGGCAATTATATTGCACCTTACTAAGATAGTTAAGGACAAAGCTATTGCATTGGAGGGTGTTCGATCCCCGTAATAGGAAACTACAAATGAATTGAGGCCTTACTTCTACCATTTTTGAAGAGGTCTGGGAGAATGTGTGACTACAACCCCTACTCCATGGA
Source organism: Rhodomyrtus psidioides (assembly GCA_021437785.1). Lineage (NCBI taxonomy): Eukaryota > Viridiplantae > Streptophyta > Magnoliopsida > Myrtales > Myrtaceae > Rhodomyrtus > Rhodomyrtus psidioides. The sequence continues at coordinate 6,646,462 of JAILYB010000027.1, read as the reverse complement.
GTTTATTAGCCTACTTGTTACTCAGGTTACGATATGCAGGGGAAACAACATTCTGGCGTGGTGGATCCGAATGATGTGATGCTTTTCCTGCTTCTTGCCTTCTATATTACTGGCTTCTTCATTATTTGCAGGATGTTCTAGCCAAGAGAACACCACATGGAGTCTACCTATCTCATCTCGAGAGAATAGTTTGGATGATACTCTACTGTGTTGGCTGGACATGTTGTTGTTCTACCCACTATATCTAAGTTGGCCTAGTTATGGTGGAGTCTCTAGGGCTAGTGGTTTTAATGCTGTTGTTATGGATGATGCTAAGTTGCTGCTAAATTGGGGCAATTGGCTATCTTGTTGTTGCTACCGTTTAACACTGGCTTCCCTTGGAGTTCTACAACCTATTGGCCCCGCTCTTTGGCTGCTCAGTCTTTTTTGGAGGGTTGGTCTGCTAACCCTCATGTTGCTGTGCTACTGCCGGATCTACTGAAGGCTTTCTTTTTATTTCCTTTTCTGTTTGTTTTTTCTTTCTTTCTTTTCTTTTTTTTTTGTTCAGGCCCCCTCTTACGTCTGGGGTGTGGGGTTTGTGTGTCCTCCCTGGTTCTGAGACTGGCTCTTGGTCCTTTGTTCTTTCGGTTCACTGCAACTTTTCTTCCAGATTTGTTTTATTTTGGTGATGGAGGGTTTTGGTCACTTTTTGGCTGCCCTTGTCACCGTCCTAGGTTACTTTCTATCCAGACCTTCTCCTCACAGATTTGTTTGCTATTCGGCTTCTTCAAGAACACAGCTTCTTCTCATCTAGCTGCTGTTGGAAGCTGAACTTGCTGCTCTAAGTTTCACGCCAGCTGCTTCTTCCTCAGCTGGAGCTCCCTTTGCCAATTTTTCTGGCTTTCTACTTGGCCAACCTCTCGGCCTTTCTATTGTATCTCCTTTACTGACTTTTGGGCGTGTCTTTGCCCCTTTGTAATGCTGCGTTGGCCACCTTCTGGTTGGCTAATTTTGTTGGCTGTACACAAGATGCAATTGAAGATATTTGGATCTTGCCAACTTGCTGCTGATCATTTGCTAGCTCACTTGTCGACCATGAATCCACCGGCCAGCTACTCCAGCTCTCTAGCTTTACATATACCCGGCGATGGTTTTGGTTTTTATATGGCATGTTGGTCTTTTGTATCCGACTCTTTAGGCCTCATGTTTGGCCGTTTTTTTTTAAATGTTTTCCCTATCTTGCCCATTCTGTTTCTTAGGGTTGCTATTAGTTTTTTCTGGACCTATTCTTGTGGCTCTCTCTCTTTTATATTGATGGACATGTCTTGGCCTCTAGGATCGACATACTTGCCGAGTTGATGTATCTTGCAATCGGTTCACCGTTGAACCCATCTTGGCACTGCGATACCAATATTGGTTCATGCTTTTTGTGTCCCGTTCATACTTGTACCTAGCGATCTGAAAAATCAATACAAACTTACCTTATAAAAAAACATGAAAAATCGGGGCCAAACCAACAAATGTTCCTATGGTTACATTAGTAAGTTTGCCGCTGACAATACTCCCGAGAAAGACCTTAGAGCGTTTCAACATCTCATAGGCAGGTTGATTTACTTGAATATTACTAGACTTGATATTACTTATGCAGTCAACTACATAAGTCAATTCATGTAAAATCCGACTCAAGGACACTCGAATTTGGTTGATCAATGGCTAAGGTACTTGAAAGCTACACTAGGAAGGGGTATTTTTATGAAGAACAACGTGCATACAGATATTGTCGGGTATGCAGACGCAGATTGGGTAGGAAGCCCCAATGATAGGAAGTCCACTACAGGCTTCTGCACCTTCGTAGGAGGTAATATTGTTACTTGAAAAAGTAAAAAGCAAAATGTTGTTGCCCGTTCAAGTGTTGAACATAATATCGAGCAATGGCTACTACTACTAGTGAGATCATTTGGTTGCACCTTCTTCTCCAGGAATTAGGATGCAAACCAAGAACGTCACCTATGAAGTTGTTTTGCGATAATCAAGCTGCTGCTCATATCGCCTCAAATCTCGTGTTCCATGAAAGAACAAAACACATCGAGGTGGACTGTCATTTTGTACGGGAAAAGGTTCAAGATAACACCATCGAAACTCCATATATTCGAAGCAAAGATCAATTGGCCGATGTTTTCACCAAAGCCCTTGCTAAAAGACCATTTCAAGATATGGTGAACAAGTTGACCTCTGATGATATCTTCCGTCCAACTTGAGGGGGAGTGTTGACCAAATCGACATGATCCTCCTAGTTTGGTAGTAGAAGATTATAGGAGATTCTCATGATTTGGTTATTATTGTTGTTACTTTGTATATTCCATGAATATCGTGAAATAATTATGAACCTCTATCAATAAAAGGCAGTCCCTCTCTCAAAGAAAGATCATAACTTTGAGAGAGGATTCCTGAGGACGTAGGCTTACTTAGCCGAACCTCGTTAGAATTGCGTTTGAGTTCTTTACCTCTAAATTCATCACTATTTATATCTTTTAGGAGATTAGAAATAAGTAAAACAGACTAGAATAGACATTAAGAATTCAAAAACAAACAAATGAAGCAACTTTTGAGCTTGTCGAACGTCTCATTTTCCATCTTACCCCCAAAATCCAAAGTATCTTTCGAAGCAAACATCATAGATCATCTTCTTTGCTTCCACTTCACTATAGCCATTAATAAACAAAGCAGCGTGGACAGTCAACAAAATCGTCCAAATCAAAACCAAATGGGGAGAAATGTCGACCATTTAGCCATCATCATAGAAAACCACCAAGACAAAAGCTTACAACTGTTGTGAGCGAGAAACTCCTCCTCCTGCTTTTACAAATCCTACCACCTAGGGGTGTCAATGGGCCGGGCCGGGCCGGGTCTCGGCCCGGCCCGAGCCGGCTCGAATTGAGCAGTACCATGCTCGGGTCGGCCCGAACCGAGCCGGATTTGGGCCGAAAATATTTTTTTCTTTCCTTTTTAAAAATTTTTTTGAATTAAAATTAATTAACAAACCATCAAATGAAAAAATATAAAAATAAAATACAAAAATAAATTAAATTTAAAAGAAAAAAATAGGTATTTACAAAAAATTGGCGTCGGGCCGGCCCGGCCCGGCCCGAGTACTAGACCCGGCCCGAAAAGGACCGAAAATGCAGAAAAATTTCGGGCCAGGCCTGGCCTGCCCGTCCGGCGCGGGCCAAATTGACAGCCCTACTACCACCTCAAATACCAAATCAAATTTATTCAATACGGCAACGCTAGAATTAGAAAAAAAAAAAAAAAGGTGAACCTCAACCTGCCGGCAACTTTACCCAGGGCTTGAGGCTTCTTCGTAGCTCCATCGCCACTAGGCTTATTAATGACCATGTGACATTGCAGGAAACAGATAAACCGTCTCAGGAGGGAATCCAGTCGAGCCCAAGTTCACTGACGAGCAAGTGGAGGTACCGGACGGGGACACGCAGCACCGGACCAAAGCAAATCGTGTTCTGTTAAGGCCGGCGGAGTCAGGGGCGATCGCGACAATGGAGAGAGGCGATCGAGAGCTGCAAGGGGAGAGTGGGGTGGAGAATGGAGTGGAGGCGATGTGAAGGGGGGTTTGGTGGAGAAGAGGCGCCTCGGGAAGATTTACATGGAGAGGGAGCGGTGGCGCGTAGAAGTGGAGGCGACCGAACGCGCCAGGGTTTTCGCCATGATGGAATCGGAGATTTCGAGCGGGAGTGAAGAGTGAGATTGTGATGGAAGAGGTGACAGAGAGAGATAGAAGGCGGAAGTGAGGAGATTAAAAATATATAAGTTTTAAGAATATGTTTAACTAACAAAAATTTACACTAATTTCTCCTTCTTTTCGTAATTTTTTTATTAATTAAACATATTATAAAATTTAATTATTTTAATTCTTGGTCTATCTCATCCAAACATTATAAAGTCTTGTTACATTACTAAAATGGGTGCAGATTTGACTCTCTTTTTTCTAGGATAGGCCATAGATCAACCATAATTCGAAATGTAGGGTGTAAATCATAAATACTCAATGTAATGGGTGCATAGCACAAAATCTGAATTTCAAGGGGGTCGAAATGTGATAATTGACCTTCTCCAAAACGGCCAAGTACCCAAAGAAAAGGAGTGAAATTTTTCTTGCGTTTTGGACAAAAGTATCCCAAACTTATTGGGTGAACCAAAAAAGATAATAAAAATAATAATTTTTACGCGCGGAACAAAAATCTCAGCCGTGCTTACAAGGCAGCTGATATGGCAGACAGTGTGACACGTCATTAGAATGAAAATTGAGGTGGTGACAATTTACCATAAACCCAAATTATCGGTCAAGTTCGCAAATTTGAAATAAATGGTGGATTGCAGTTTATATATATATTGCAGTTTTAAATGGGGTTTTTTTTTTACACATCACCATGGCCTTTTGCACAATCATCATTATTTTGTCGTGTCCATTGCCACGTAAAGCTAAATTGGCCATAAAGAGTGCATCCATTTATTTCGTGAAAAATGACCGTAAAAATAATCTTTTATATCACTTAAAATAATTAATTAGTAAAATATATTTTATTTATTCACAATAATTTTTTTTTAAAATATTTTCAAAGATGATGAAAATTTACTCAAAATTATTTTTTAAATGATACAAGCGATCATTTTATTTTTTAAAAAAAATATTTTAAATCATTCATTTATCACGAAACAAATGAAGAAATTACCGAAAATTTATAAACCTATTGCAATTGTACCTATTCGGGCCTATATCTTTTTTTTAATATTTTTACCAAATTGAGTTCTAAATATTTTGCATTTGTCTCAATTCAGTGCCAATTTTGGTATGAAATGACTAACATGAATGTTGGGTGTCCTATGTGGCACGGCCAGTGCTGACGTAGATAATTTTTAATTTTATTAATTTTTTTATTTTCCTTTCTTTTCTTTTTCCTTTAAAGTGGCCAGCGAGGGTAAAAAGGAAAAGAAACGAAAGAGAAAAGAAAAGAAAAGAAAAAGGGAAATCAAAATTTAAAAAATATTGTTAAAAATTATCAACATCAGCACTAGCATGAGCGATTTTCGGCCAAAATTAACTGGATCAACTAAATTGATATAAATGGCAAAAGAAAATTATTTCATTTATCTGCTTTTTTTTTTGACATGGAGGATTATATATAGTGAGGATTTTGTATTTTCATATATTTTTGGGCATTGGCTAAAACCTAAGTAGCATCGACACGTGTCCGAAATCAGACTCGCAATCAACTCCTTGGAGTCGCCCCTGGGCGACATTGGTAAGGCCCCAACTTCAATGGTGGGCCTTTTCACTAAAAGAACAAATTTTAACTACATTTCAAATTAGCCTAATAGCCCAGAGAAATGAGCTTTTATGTCTCATTCTTGACATTTTAAAGACACGTCCAACTTATTATCATCGTTGGGCAACCAATGTGTGACTCTTTTCTTCAAGAGATAAGTCTCCAAGTCTCATTCTTAATTTTTTTTAAAAAGGCTTTTTGTTTGTCTCTCTCTCTCACCATCAATGTAGGACCAATTATAGGCTTATGATTCAAAATGTCAATTATAGAAAGCTTAATTAGCAATGGCAAGTGCATTACTCCATTCGATTCATGGACATGAAGAGAGGGCTGCCAATCATACATTTCTTCACGAGACGCGTGGAGAAATGCTAAGTGAGTTGGCCCGTAATTGTCAATTTTTTTTTAGAGAAAAACTGTCTTACTCGGCTTCTTGATAGAAGAAGCATTTGATTGATTTCAGTTTACTACTTGGGTGGGAGCGTGCATATGTTGAGCTCTCTTTTTTCCTTCTTATTCCTTCACAAATTTTTTTCCCTTGTTTTCGATAGTCAATTTAGGGTCTTAGACTAAATTGTGGAATTTTTCTATTTTTTTTTTATGTTTTGCTAAATGTACCTCAAAATAACAACCGAATGAAAATAACAAATGCCTAGAATTGGAATCGTTAAAATCGGCCCTCCAAGTCTGTCCCCAATCCTTTCATCTTGGGCATTGGAATTTGGATCAATGCCGTAATTGTTCTCATGGACATAATAATTTGTTGGATGGTTTAGTTCACAATTTCTCAAATCATTTTGCTTTTATCTATTTTCCTAACTATCGATGTGGGACCAATTCTAATCTTCTATTATATACATATTGTGAATTTGAATCAAATTAATTTGATTGAAAAAATCATAAAAATGATAATTTACAAGTATATATAAAAATATACATTCAATATATCGTCGTGTTGTCGTGTAGTGTAGTGTCGCGTTCGATGTCAGTGCTAGTTAGGCTAAAACAACAAAAACAAAGGAACTTTCCTTCCCAAAAAACGAATGCAAGGAGCCAAACAAATCTCCAACGCGCACCCAAGTTCCAAGTCCAACTACTCCAAAAATATTTCGACTGACGCCATCAACGTTCCCACCCGCATCAAGAACCAGAACAACTCCGACATCATCTTCCCTTTCACAATCTCCGCACTGACCAATTCATCGGTTAACAAAAGCGACGACGACCGCCTGCGATCTAGAAAATGGCGTCTCTCGCCACCCATTTCTCGGCCTTCGTCTTCCTCTTCCCCGTCGGCCTCCGCCGCCTCCTCTGCTCCTACTCTCTTTACCTCAAGAACCCATCCTCGTACAGATCCAAGCCCTGGTACTTCTCGGAAACGAAATGGAAGAACCTCGACCTCTACACCCTCCTCGTCGCCCTTCCCATCGCGTCCTTCTCCGAAATCTTCCTCTTCCTCACCTTCTCCGGCCACCCCACGTACCGCTTCGCCTTCTTCCAGCAATCAGCCGCCGTTTTCCTCTTCTGGGCGCTGGTCATCCTCGTAGTCTTGAAGGAATACGTCGATAGCGCCACGATAAACGAAGGGTACGTGTTTATCATTGCTGGTATTGCTTTCTTGGTGGAGTACTCGGTGATTGGAAAGGGGGTGGGTGGTCTCGGTGCGCCTGTGTACGAGCTGTTGGGGAAGTTGAGTCTTGTTTGTGCTGGTTCTTGCTTGTACCTGGGATTGAGGCCGTCCTCGTTCTTTGCAGAGTACTTGTTGTCGTCGGGCTTGGTGTTCAAGGGGACTTGGGTTTTGCAAGCTGGGCTGAATTTGGGTACTGATGTGTTTGCCTTAAAGGGGTGTCGCAAGTTGGGAGTTTCGAAAGGACAGTGGGATCTCGATGTGAAATGTGCTCTTGAGGAGGATGGTTTGCGGGGCATCGCACTAATGAATCTGTTGTTTACCGTGCACGCCATTGGGGTTGTTGTTGTCGGCTTTGGGCTGTTTGGCTTGTTGTCGTGTAATCGGAATTTGAGATTCGGTGAGGCGAGCGGGCCGTTGCTGGCTCAGCTTGAATCAGAGAGCATGTTGATGCGGCCAGCACCTGAATTTGAGCTGGAATGAAGGTCGCTCATATTTGCTCCTACATTTTGTAATTCTTCACTTCATTTTAGGTAGGCTACTTTTGCCTGTTCATGGTCGGTAGTGAGCAACTGATTCTTTTAAATCGTTATTCTTTTGCAATGAAAAGAGTTACTAGAATTTTTTCTTAAGTGATTTGTTGCCAACAAATGGAGGCTCCTTTGTTCAAGTCTGACTGATTCCACCTAATAGAGGAAATAGGGGATCAAAATTCGTGGCTACCACTTGCTCCATGGGACCATTTTGGCTTTGGGTGTTGTGGTTGACATGTAATGTTTTGTCCTTCACTTATGTATTTACCCTACATTAAGATTTTTTCATAAGCAAAGGGCATATGCCCTTGCAGATAGGCAGAAACATGGTTCCAAAATGAGTACAAATACGAAGAAGTGATCAGTGGGACAATCGGAGTAAGCCCTTCGCTTTGATTAGTATATTTCTGGTGTCTTCAGTGCATCTATTGTGGCATCGTCAATTATGCATCACCACCACATGGAGTTGCTAATGTCACATTTGCAAGCAATGTAGTTCTTTTAAAGCTATTAAAGATCAATGAACGTTGGCTCTATTTGTGTCTCATGGAAAGGTCTAGAGAGTGTTTTGCAAACTTCATTATGAATTATTTGCTAGAAGTTTCTTGGCCACGGTGGGTGGACTGAACAGAACCGTTGCTAAATCATAAATGAGAGTTATGAGACACTTATTAAGGGAACATTTTTTTATCATTGCACATGACATATTTGTTTGAGGTGTCGATGACAATAAGCCTAATGGCTGATGAATGCCAAACTTGTAAGGATTCATCAGGAGAGCAACTAAGATTATCTGATCATGTGATTTTGCCAAAACCATTGGAAGGAGAAAGGCCTACGAGCAACTCATGTTATGAAAGGCTGGTTAAGACAAACATATTGTGTTGCTGTTCTTTTAGAAGATCCTGGAGGATAGAGGTATAGTATTATGCGGAATTGTTGTGAATGTATAAATAGATGTACCGAAAATTTTGTGGCTTATTATTTTGGTGTGATTAAGGTATATACTCTGCAGCAGAAGGAAGTTTTGGATTTCAATTGTACACTTTATTAGGCTGAACCCATGGTCTTGGATTGTGCAAATGATTCTATTCATTTTATTGGGGAAGATTATTTTCTAGTTGACGATCTTAGATTTTAGAGATATGAATCCATCTCTTCACTCATGTGTCCAACTGTCAAAGAACGCAATTTTTTAGTCTGCATCAAGGAAGCGTTCTTTTCTATGGGTCGGCCAAGCCTGTCAACATGTGCTGAGTCAAACAAAGTGCCGATTTTAGCTAGGGAAAGGTTGATGATCCTCTCTACAGAATGGTAGAATTACAGTGTAGGTTCCTTTCATCTGCTTACGTGACCTCTGTGATTTTTCTGTTTACCTGTTTACCCGAAGTTTTAGATTACTAAATATTGCCAGTGAAAGGAGTCAAGCCAATTTATGTCATTAATGATGCCATGACAACTTTAGCAAGGAATTCTGCAACCTGTTGGACCGATGGGGGTGGTCTCGGTCAGCCGTGCTTATGCCATCAAAATGCTAGCTTTCCGTTTTGAATCCATTCTACATGGTTAGATGTATTTCCTTTAGGGCCTGATCGCGTGCTCCAGTGGCAACTGGCAAAGTACGGTGGATTATCCACCATCGTTACATCGCCGGCCCCTGGAGTTCTCTTTCGGTTACATTGTCAAATTTACTCAGTTGCTTTCTCCTTCCAAGCTCTCGGTTGGCTAGACCTACCTTCCCGGTTCTTGCTCATCATTTTTCAGAAAACGAGACGCGTGAAGAAGTACTATGACAAACACAACCACTCTTCATTGCTGTAAAATTAGGGGCCTTGAGAGTCAACTAGCTTGACTTTTCTACGCTTTTCAATTATGAAGTAGTCAGCTAGATGTGGTCATTACGGGACATCTAAGTATTTATTTCATGGGGGAATTGAATGAATTTAACAATCAATTGCAGGTTTGCTGTCTCTTTCATGATAGTCTTATAAAACCCTTTTCCTGAGATTGTTGCTGGTGTTTTCTTTTTATGGTGAAATGTCGTCGTCGCCATCTTTACCTAAGCGGCATGTCTATTCCTCCGCAGACTGTCATATCTGGAAGAAGAGTAGTTAGAAACAACTGATGGGAACTTTTGAACTCGATTATGGCATACTTTTGTTTCTTCGAAAGTGCAGCTCGGCATCTGTGTTTAGACTCTCCAGAATGAACAGACATGTATTCTTCGACCATATATGTTCCCACGAACTCCGTGCTGCTGCCGGATGGCCAAGATACAGAAACCCGAAGTCAAAGAAAAAAAAAAGACTCAGTGCCAAGACAACTCAGTAAGCTGATCAGCGTCAAGGTAAAGTTTTTATGAAGAATGAGGCCTGATTCCATGATTGGTATCAAAATCAACGGAGATCCTAACGACTGCAGCTGAAGATATTGGTGTTGATCACACATAAAGTTGGGAAAATTGTCAAAAAAAGTTTTAAATTTATAATTTTTTGCGAATTCAATCTTGAATCTTTTAATTTTGTCAATTCAATTCTATACTTTTTACATTTGTGTCAATTTAGTTGTAAACCTTTTTTTTTGTAACAGTTCAGTTCTAAACCTTTTTGTATTTATGACAATTTAGTCCAACCGATCAATTTTGGTCGGCCGATGCTACCGTGAACTTGGCTAGTGCTAACGTGACAGTTATTAATAATATTTTAGTATATTTTCAAATTTCCACTTTTTTACTTTTTTTACTTTTTCTTTTTACCGGTCATCTTCTTCCTCCTTTCTATAGAGGGCCGACAAGGACCTCACCACTAGCACTGCGGTCATTGGGCGAGCTCGGCCTCGCCATGGCCACCCGGAAGCTCATTTTGGGTTCACGAGGTCAAGATCGTAGGTATCAGGCGTCAACAAGGCGATGATCGAGTCGCTCTTTTTTTTTTTTTTTTGAGATTTTTCTCACTCAGAGGATCAAAAGAAGACGCTCGAGTGCACGGTGTGCCTCACCAAGTTCAAGGACATCGAAATCCTCCGATTGCTACCTTAATGCAAGTCAAGTTCTTCTGTGGAGAAAGGAGGAGGAAGAATGTGGACAGTAAAAAAAAGGAAAAAAAAATAAAACAATAAAAAAATACTAAAAATTGCCTCGTCTTCCATTGGCGTTCACGTAACGCCAGCCAGTTAAAGTTGATCGGATAGAATGAATTGATATAAATGCAAAAAGTTTAGCATTGAATTAGCATAAAAAAATATTTAGGACTGAATTGGCATAAATATAAAATGTTTAATACTGAATTGGCAAAATTGATGAAGGTTCTGTCAATAGCCCCATTGAGACTAGCATTTCAATAGTTTTGCGTTGATTAGTTGGTCACTGAGTTCAGTGAAGTGCTTCCATTGCTATTTCGCTGCTGCTGCTGCAAGAATTGAGTTTCCCCTAAGTTGTCCATTTGCTTACATTGATGTTTTTGAACTGATTATGTCTGCGATGTCTATCAAAGCAGTCCCACGTGTTAAAATTCAAGCTCCTCTCAAGTCGTCGTCCTGGCTTTCGAACAACAGTACGAGGTCCTATCAACTACTTGCCGTCAGGATAGACAAGTAAAAGAAAAGAACAAAGAGACTGCGCGACAATTGGTCCGAGGTAACATCCTGACATGCATCGGGATTCGGGTGTCTCGCTTGGAACCTATCTAATTCATTGACCAAAATCGTTAAGATCAACGTGCATTCTTAAAGTACGTTTTTTTTTTTTCACAAAAAGGACTTACAATTTGGAAAACATTTTTTGAAAAAAAAAATTGGTTATATATCGTTCGCAAAATGAAAGAATGAAATGTTTTCATCGTCTATGAAAATCGTTATGTATAGATTGATATTGATAATGAAAATATTTTTCATTGACTACTTTTTCTAAGTGATGCACCTAATCATTTTTGGGAAAAAAGCGATCTTGAATTTTTCGCGAAAAAAACATACTTTAAATGTTTAATTCTTATGATCATCAGGTAAGTGCCATCACCAACTGCATTACTACTAATCACATAAGTAACCACCATATGAAGCATATCTTTTTTAAAGATCAGCAGACTGTAATTTATAATAAAAAAGAGATAAGTTTAATCGTTACAAAATGGTAGGAAAATACACAAATAAAGGTCAATTTTAGGGAAAAAAATGCTAAGTCATTTATTATCTGCCAAACAAACTTTGTCTTAGAGTTTTAATACACAATTAAACCATGTTTGGACGATAGGAATGACAATGGATAGGGAAAATTGCTATGAGTTTTGACAGGATCAATACTGAAGCGAAATTAAACAGTGAAAATATGGTAAAGTAACATGACAAGTTATGAAAATTCTATATATCCCCAGTCAATTATCGCGAGTCTAATCGATCATCACGGGACATCATTTTTCTTTCGAAATTTATACATTACGTGACTATCTTTGTATAGAAGAACACACGAGGAGGACGAAGGAAAACACAAGAAGAGAAATCTACATAAATATGCATCTTATAAGAAAAGCATACTATGTACCATAACGATATTAACTAACATTAATAACAAGAGGAGAAAGTTAGTTTGTGTTGGGGGGTCCCACAGACCACAATGCCAATTGTACTCACGTGTCCACCAACCCGAACATTCTATTGTATTTTATTTCGCAGCTTCGCTGCCGTCATCAAATGCGCATACCTACATTCTCTCCTTGTTCCCGTCTTTTTCGATCGAGCAGAGAGTACTGCTTCAAAGTCGAGACTCGTTAAGGATCTGCAAATTTTTCTGGGTTTTAGGCTTTCAGCTGTTTCTGTGGATCCTTTCCTATCCCAAGCTTGCAATTGTCGTTCGTTTCTCAGATTTTCGCGATCTGCAGTTGCAAATTTGGGAACTTTTCATTTCTGCTGCCATCTCTAGCCTCTGGTGATTCTTGGGTCGCTGGCCTTTTGGTTTTATCTTCTGCGATTAGATCAAGGATCGGGTCAAAAAGCGGGCGTTGACTTTCGGCTTTGTGTGCTTGGGTTTTATGGTTTTATTTTGGATTGTTTGCGATCGCGTGATCTTTAAGCAATTTGGGCATATGGGTCAATCCGAAAGACCCTGAATATTTTCTCTTTGCTTAATGTTTTTCTAATCTGGGTTTTGACTCGAGGTCGGAAGAAATTTTGGTAATTCTGTAGTGTGTAGCGTTGTAACTGTTGATGGATGAGAGTGCTAAGGATGCAAATGGCTATGATAAGAAGCCTGCCAATCCTGTGAGTGATTTAGACTCTGGAAAGGTTGAGGGTCATGGTGATGTAGAAGAGGACAGCGAGGTGAAGTCGTTGTTGCCGCCGAAAGGTGGTGGGATGATTAGGACTTCCGAGAAGACGGGGAGGAAGGTGTCGTGGAATGATACCAACGGCAATAATCTCACCGAGGTGTTGGAGTTTCAACCGAGGTATGACAGTAGTAGTATGTTAAATGTTTGATTATTCTCTTAAAAATTTTGTAAGCTGGCATGTTTGTGATTATAGCTTTTATTCAGGTGGTTTATGTAGCATTTTCTATGCTGAATTGCCTCAATCTTATTAAAGCTTAGACATTGTTGTCTTGATGTGGTACTTCAAACTGTGGTGGGTGGCTGTTAGGGGCAAGATTTATGGTTCTTTCTATCTTCTTAGATGAGAAAACAGAGAAGATTATCATTCTGATCTTACAGTAGTCTGACTGTGTAATACTGGTTTTCTATCCTGCCTTGCTAGGGATGATATAGCAAAGAGATCTCAGTAAAGTGCCTTTTGAGGTTGTCTTGCAACTATAAACAGAAGCAATGTGATGCGGTATCTGGTGCTTGATTCTGAGTACCGGTCTAAAAGCGTGAAAGAAACAGGAGTTTGACCTTTGATGGCTCCCATATAACTTGATTTATGCCTGATAAGCTACCACAGTGTGCAATAGATGCTAGAGTCATTAGCATCCATAGGTGAAGGAGGAAATTTACTCTTATGTTGTTTTTCCTTTTGATACTTCAATTTGCCAAAGGGTGGAAATGAATGGTTGCGATATCTTTAGTTCAGTATGCCATGGTAAGTTAATATTTCTTGCCATAACTACAATTTGACTTCATGCACAAAATGGTTTCATGTTAGTCATTGAGTACGGGAAGTACCTAACTGTTGTTTTTGCTCAATGGGTTAAGAGGATCCATGTAGTCGACTCCACTTAGTAGGGAAACACGCAGTAAGGTGGTGTAATCTAAAGTTGATATAATTATTTAACTCAAAATTGTTCGAGCAACTAGAGCTTTAGTGATGCTAACTGAAGCAAGGTTGATCAAGATTTTTCCATCATCGGGCTACATAACTTCACCCGTTTTATAGTTTTGGTGAGACAATTGCAGTTCATGCTTTCACATGCCTGGATTTTGTCAGCTTAGCAATTCAACAATAGTTTTGGAAGGAAATCCAATAAAATTGAGAAGCCATAACTAGGGCTTGTCAAGGATCGGCTGAAGCTTTACTTTCTTTTCTGTGACCATATGATTGGGCCATCTTTTATGACAACTACCAGTTGCTTGTAAGAAGGCTTTTAGCTTTTTCCACTAATAGAGGTCAATGAAAACTCTTTTTCATGGTCCACTGTTTAAAGACCCATGCTAGACATGCTTTTTAGCAGTATCTACTCTTCCTTCACCAATTTTCTTCAGATTTGGCGTCATACTGTTAAAACATTGAGCCTTCTTGATTATTGACCCGGGAATTTGCAGATTATGATATTTGAGGAAAAGGAGGGCCTTAAATTGCATAATTTATCATGTTAAGACCTTCTTATCAGTCTTTTATTGTCTAACATGTTCAGAGTTCAACTATCTGAGATGATGTCTACTCTTCATTATAATTATAACTATGTATTAGTCCTTGTCAAATGAATGTCGACAGTAAGGTTTATTATCTTAATTCCAACCTGAGAGGTATTAAGAGGATTCCAGTTATGTTGGTTGAGGGTTGATTTATGTCATCACTACGAATATATAAGGATTCTCCATGTACCTGGGGGGAAGTTAATATCCGAATGTGCAAAGATGTAGTGGAGAACATTTTTTGTTGAAATCTACAGCCTAGAGTAGGCGATGAAGAGGTTGACCTAACTCTCATAAAAATGAAGCAGTGCATGAACCCTTTTGGACCATAATCAATATCTTCTTACGTTTGGCCCCCATTGAATACAAAAATGAGTGCCTACACTTGAATGAAAGCATGACATAAAATGGAACGGGGAATGTGATGACTTTGTAAGTAAGGGGATGAAAGATGGTGATTCTACAAGTGCCAAAAGATGGATGGTTTCATCTGATCCTTCACATTACGTATGGTTGGTTTGATGCTCATGATCAAACAGATCTGTTGCTTTAATTTTGAAAGAATGTGCCTTCTCACTGGTCCACTGGTGAGCTCATGTTCTGGATTGCAATGACATTTTGCTTTCTTTAAATGTTCAGTTCATTTGGAAGGTTTGACCCTCACAGGTCGCATGACCTTTTTGTATTCGTGCATGTAATGCTAATCTTGTAAAGCTGTAACGAAATTGTCACTTGCAGGAAGTTATATGTAAAACATGTGGATCGTCCATGCACTCTTCATTTTTACTTAATTGGAATGCATTAGTGAAGTTTAAGTGTGGTATATATGTTTTATATATCCCATATAGAAGAGGGTCAAGGCAATGGAATTTAGACAATGGATGTGAAGAATTAGGAAAGCTTATCCTTATGGTACTAACAAGAGAGTAGGTCTTCATATTGACGATAGGCCCATAAATAACCCTCGAAAATCAAACCAATGAATGATGAGCTTTATACACTGAAGAAACAAATAATTCATATTTTTCTGGATGTCACAACTTAATTTGGCTTCTGTGTGGTGGCGAACAAGAGGCATGAAGTTTAATGGCCAGAGACATGTCTTCTCCTAAGAAAAAGTTGATGCAGTTTGATTTGTCTGCAAAAGAGTTGCTGCAATAGTAGTGTATGGTGGGTTGAGTGTCTATTAGGAATCCATTATCACTAAAATTGTCGACACAAGTTGCCGTACTTTTCTTGTCTCCTAATTTTCTTCTTGCCTTTGTTTTGGTTTGATTTAGAACTTCAATGCTTTAACTGCAAATTGGCTAAACAGCAGAAAAATGGTGATACATGTTCCATCTCTAATTGGTCATCGTAGGACTTAATAAGCTAAGCTAATCTGTCCGATGATTAGTGCATCCATTGAATTGCATATAGCCTGATGCAAACTTGGTGAACAGATCACCAGATTCCTCCGTTGGATCTCTTTGCTTTCGAATATTCTTCCCTGCCTTTGAGTTTGAGTATAGACTTGAGTTCTGTCGGATAGTCATATTTATGCCAATGAAGCAGAAAATAGAGTAGGGGTACTTGAGAAGGAAGCCATTGACATTAACAAGAGTCAAACGAAAGCAATAGTGGTCGTTGTAGAATCACTGTTCTCTGCTTGATAAAATCAGATCTGTGAATGCTCGAACTCTCAACCAGTGGCAAAGAAGAGATGACAAAGAACGTGTATGCTGTATAAATAGTCTCATCTGAACAATCTTTGTGGTTTTTTGCCAGTTGAGTGCACTCCCTAGTTCTTTTTTTTTCCCTGCTTCACCTTTCTCCAGATGTTACTTGACTTGCAATGCTTTTTCCCTGAATTTGACGCTTTGTGATAAGCATTTCCTTGTTTGTCCTGCAGTGATGCCAGCGACAGTGATGACGATGATAATGATTCTTGCTTATGCACCATAATGTAGAAGTGATATGACTCTTGCACATCAGTGACATCACCACAGAGCAGATTGGCCATTTCGACACCGTCACTTATTGGGAAGTAAGTGGGATTTGCTTGAGGATGGTTGTTTGGTTCATGAAAGGCAAGCAATGAAAATTGCCTCCACTTCGAGTGTTCTCTGCGATGTCACGAGTCTTTTGGTGACTACGGCTACGAACAAAGGTGGAAGAGTAGTGCTTTGTCTGGAATGAGGAAAGATGGTGTTGGGTCCATCTTGATGGTCTAAGAGGCAATACTATGTATAAAACACGTGAATTCATACCGTATTGACCCGAATACGAGTCTAATTGACGATGAGATTACCACGCAGGATTCTCAATGGTAAGAAAGACACAGATACTAAGTTTACGACCATGTCGCTATCCGTTATTTTTGGCTTAATGCACAAACACACGCATGTCTCTCTCTCTGCTTCCTATGTTGTGTGATGCATCAAAGTTTTTGTGCGGGGAGAACAATAAGTGGTGCATCTTCTGGTCATTTTAGTTTTCTCTCTCTCTCTCTTTTGTGGGGCAGGGGTGGGGGGTCAGATGGTCATTTTAGTTCAGCAGGCAGGAAATGGTGATTCTGCAAAGAAACGAGAGTAAGTACAGATCTGTAAACCTTCAGCCTATGTGAGATTTACTAATCACTTATGAATATCACTAGGAAGTAAAACGTTACTAAGTACTAACCACATTAATCTTAATGGTTTTTTGTATTGAGATTTACTAAGCATATTAGAACTCATTTAACAACCATCTCAGAACCATGTTGGATAAGACCGCTTCTGATTTCCACGTAGTACGAAAAATTAGATATGAATTCACGTCATACTATGCGTTTGGTTTGGCTTTTCGAAAAAACCTTTGAAAAAAGGTCAAGGCTTTGGCATAAAGGGATTTTACTGAAATGCAAAGACTGTTTGATAAGCTGTAAGTCAAAGTTGCTTTAGGAAGCAACTTTAGGAGAATGCTGTTTGGTACACATATATATGAAAAGTAATCAATTTAAGTTTTCTAATTTTATTTGTTTAAAATTGAAATAAAAAATAATGATGGTAACTTTTATATTTTCATATTAAAAGTATTGTGAAAGACACATATTAACAAATTAGTTTTTATTTTTTTGGTTAAACTATTAACAAATTAGTTAGAATCTTCCAATTCTTTTTAAAACGCCAAAGACTCGCTGAATTTCTAAATGGCACGAGGAATGGGCACAGTTGAACACTTCTCGATAACCCGTATGGAAATTTTAATTAAGTGATGATACATTAAGCTCTTATAATAAGTATATAATAACTGAAAATTAGAGTAGAGTCAATCGGGACAAGCACGAATAAATATTGCACATGTAATTCTATCGGAAGCTTCGCGAGTAGTTTACATAAAATGCTATTAAAACCAAAAGACAAAAGAAATCGATCAACCTGAAGGATAACTTGCAAACTGCAAATCGTGAGAAAGGTCATAATGACCAACCCACAATTATTTATATTGGATCAAATCTCAAAAGCAAACAATTGATCTTTGTTAAACTAAGTTCAAAAGGAAACGAAGAAGACAACAACTCACGAAATGTCATGTCTCTTCGAGGATCATTTTAAAACTTGAAAAGTTTATTACCACAACCTGAATACTCATCATTCATTGAACTCAAATCTCATGTCTCTAGTCTCTACATAAATCCAAAAACGCAAGAATGTCTTGTTCCTTTCTTGTTCCCATCCTAAGTTTGTTCTCGCATGTCTAACACACATAGAGTATCCTGAATTACATATGAGCAGATCTTCTTCTTCTTCCTAACTGTTTTCCTTTTGTTGTTGAAGGGTATCTTGAATTTCCTACACATCCTTCCTAGTAGAAAGAAACATTTGACTATCCTGCAAGATGCCAGTGGAGATCAAAACTAGAAGATAAACCACTCAAGTTCTCAAGAACTCACAGAAGCTGAGCCATCTCTAGTGGACGAGAATTAGATAGATCTGAATTATCAGGTGATGGAACAACATCATTAGGAAAAACGATTCTCTTCCTAAATTAATTCTGTTTCAGATAAGAGGAATTAAGAAAAATGAAACGCATATGTTGCGGAATCCAGAATGACAACAAATACTCGATTAAGAATAATACTGGCTAACACAAAGACCAATTAAATCAGCACTTTCAGAGATTTCTCGGCTTCTCCGCATTTTCGGTAACTGCTTGTGTGACAAGAAGCAACCCTTTTGCATTCCCCCTTCCATCAAAATTCTGCTTTTATCTTCCACAAACCATTGCTCCAATAACAAATACAATTAATTCTACTTAGCCATGCATTATGAGTGATGTCAAATAGATGCCTAGAAAAATTCTTGCACAAAAAGTGTATGTGATGATCCCATCAGTTGCATCTGCATCATTAAATTTCACTCTATTTATGTGATTACAAAAACTTTCGTCTACCAAACGACGTTATTCACACCAACGGGATAAAACAAAATTCACTGCAAGGGTGTGGGTGGCCATTTGAGAGGAGGAGAGTGAGAGTGAGAGCGAGAGCGAGCGTTGGGCGGGAGGAGGCAACGAAGAAGAGAATTAGAAGAAATCTAGGGTTTTTGTTTTAATGGGGTAAGCTGGAATACACATGGATCTCAAATGCGTGTGATTTTGCAGTAATTTCGTCGCATGAATTGGGTTCTACATTCATTTTGGTTCTGTTCCGATATAGACAGATGATTTGTGATGCTGATAATATTGGTGTCATAATGAAATTCGTAGTTATCCTTATAACACATCCAAGCAATCCTTTGCCTTTGATCATTAAGAAACACAAAAGAAAGGATAAAAAAAAAAAAGAAGAAGAAGAAGAAGAAAGTTCGGTTGACAAAAGAAAGGAGAGAGAATTTACAAGATATGATCTATTTATATCTAACCTATCAATTCATATTGAAAATAAAAGAGAAATCCTTTATTACGAAATGTTTTGATATACAAGAAGATGAATCTATTATTTTATTTCGATTTGCTACTTTTACTCGTTTTTTACTGGATCGAGTTTAGTGGATTTCCATACGCATAAATTATTTTTTATGTGGACAAAAAAAAAAAAAAAAAAACTCTTGGCAGTTCTTCAAGTCAATCAAACAATGTATGATCATCACCAACCAAAAATAACAACCAGAAGTAGTCAAGCACCCCCAAATACCTCAAGGGGAACAAGTCAAATTCTCTCTCACAAACAAGAGAGACCAGAAACAATAGTTGCCTTTTAAGAGGCAAAGAATACTCAAAACACACAAAATGTTGGATGACAGCATGTATGTGACTGAAGGTTACTGTCTTTATCCAGGATGATGGATGAAAATCCTGATCACAACGTTGTAAAATTGTATTGCCATGTGCAGTTGCGCTTTATTACAGCAGACCGGTGTTTCATCAGCTGTTTCCTTATCATTCCTGCAATTCCCAGGAAGTTCAGCTCGATCCCATCTGTGATGACTGAAATCAGCTCAATACAACATGCTTTTGCTCCAATCAAACTGTCCTGAATAAGATGGTGCTGCTCTTATTGACAGGTGCATTCTCGGATGGAACAGTGTTGGGCGAGACCAACCAGTTCGAAAGGCTCGTGTTCACCATGCCAAAAGGTTTAGAAGTAACTGAATTGGATACCAAAGAAGAAGCCGAGGGACTAAAGCTAGCATTCAGTGAAAATTGCGCGCTGAATTGTTTCTCCAATTCTATGTTCTCCTTTTGCTGGTGCTTAACCAGCGTGGCATTCCCCTTGATTCTCTTCCACTGCATAAGATTTTCAACTGGGTTTAGTACAGAGTCGATGTATTGAGTCCTACATCGAGCATTTTCACTTGTGTTTAGAGTTTTTGTTTCTAGGACACTCGTGGAATGATGGGATATGAGGTTTTCAGTTTTGTCCAAATCTGACCGCCACAGAGAAACTTGCTCCTTCATACTCGAAGACACCGAAGAATTGATTTGCAGGGGAATTTGCTTCTGGCTCATTCTAGAATCCTGCATATTGCTATAAGAATCGATATCGTCATTACTGCCTATATCATCATCCTCATCTTCGAGTTCGAAATCGCTGTTATCGTAGAGCAATTCCTCTTCCTCATCAGAGCTGTCTCTGCAGTTCTGATACCTATAGTTCTCCGAATAGAGAGCACCTGTCGAAGCAATCGAACCATTGTTAGGTAGTGTTGGGGATGGATCTAACCGGTATGTTTCATCCTCGGGTCCTCTCTTCTCTTCCTCTTTATCGCTCTCCGAGAAATAAGCATCCGAATCCGGGATCGGCTCGTAGGTCTGGACATTCAAGTTGAACCGGACTTTCTTTCGGGTCTTCGCACTAGATTGTTTCTTGCTATATAAAACCAAAAGCATTGCAAAATCATTAAGTAATACCCCTAGTGAATCAATAAGTAACTTTCCTTAAGGGAGAATCAACTAACCTCAAGGAAGAAGTTGAGGTGCTAGAGTCCTGGGTGATTTCTAGATCTAGTTGGGATGAGTTATCCAGAGGCTCATATTTCCCACGGCCAACCTGCGACGACCCCAAAAACACAAGCACTTGGTGAGCGTCTTGTGGAGAGAGCCAAGAACATCAATCAAGAAACAGGGGAAGATTAAAAATTGAAGCTTTGGAACAGAAAAAAAAAAAGAAAAGAAAAGAAGAAGGGTCTTATGTACATGGTCTCCAGAATGGATTGGCTTTCTTCTCCGCCTTCGCTTCTTGGAGAGCCCGAAACATGCAAGAAAGCACCCCATCAATGGTGGAGGTTTTGAAAAGCTCAGTCTCACGGGGGGCGAGCGTCTTCAAGTCTTGAAGATCTTCATGGAAGAGGAGTTTGCCTCAAATGAAGAAAGCCCATGAAGTAACAGAGGCAGAGAGAGAGAGAGAGAGAGAGAGAGACTGTGTGCGTTCTGGTGGGTGGGTGTTAATGGGCATCTTGATTTGAGGGAAGAGAGAGAGAGAGAGGTGTGTTCAAATCTAGGGTTGTGGCTCCAAAGCGTTTGAAAAAAGGGAACGTTGGAGTCTCATAATGAAGGAGAAGAGGGTGGTGGGCACTCGTGCTTTTATTTAATGAAAGAGAAATCAGATGGAGACAAATCCATGAGCAGCTTTGTCTGACAGCTTTCGTGGCTTGCTTGCTTGCTGGTTACATTACATGGAAAAGTTTCCTCCTCCAATATAAATAAGTATTTTCCTAGAAACAAAATCCTTTACTTTTTTTTTGGGTCTGAAACAAAAATCCTTTACTTATATACACGTTATCGCATTTATGTGCAACTAAACAACTTAGGAAATGAGAAAAGAAGATTCAAATTTGATACATCACGACATACTCAACTTTTTCTTTTTATAGTAGCATGAATGAGCCATTCTATTAATAAATTCAAGGGTTAATACCACTAAAAACCTCAAACTGGTACACATGTGACAATTTTATCCCAATTTATTTTTTTTTTACCATGAAAAACCCTAAACTGGTACATCTGTGACAAATTTACCCCAAACTAGTACAGCCGTAACAAATTTACCCTCCGTTATATTTTACCATCAAATTGTTAAGTTATATGACATGTGGCTATTGTCGGGTGTACACGTTACCATATATTTGCTATAAGTGTATCAACTTAAAATTTTTCATGGTATTGACTCAATTTAACGAAAATTAACAAATTTGTTATATGCGTATCAGTTTGAGATTTTTTATGATAAAAAAAATAGTTTGGGGTAAATGTCACAGTTATACTAGTCTAAGGTTTTTGGTGGTTAAAAAAAATAATTTGGGGTAAATTTGTCATAAGTATACCAGTTTGGGATTTTTGTGGTTAAAAAAATAATTTGGGGTAAATTTGTCTTAGGTGTACCAATTTGAGGTTTTTCGCGGTATTAACCCTAAATTCAAATGATAAGTGTATTGAAATGCCTAAAATTTATTTTGAAAGTATGGTTGAATTCTCAAATTTTTCAAAAAGTACATTCAAATCCCAAAATTCATCAAATTGATGTAACTAAGTGCTCTCGTTAGCACGGTCAATTTGGTTAACAAAAAATGTTAACGTAACATTTTTTTTCTTATTTTATCTCTCCTACATGACCTTTTTATTATTATTTATCTCCGCATATTATTTACATTAGATTAAAAAACTGAAAAAGGCTAAAATTTTCTCAAGGTTCTTTGCACTTCTACCATGTTGTGCTCTTGTCACACAAGGATATATATATATAGGCGCCTCACTTCTCAACAATAAAGGATGATTTTTCTTTCCCGATCAATAAGACCAACCAATGATTAACACAGTAGTTAGAGGAAGTACAATCATGACAAAACTGTCGTGATCTATCCTTAAAGTTTGACAGAGGCAGAGGTCGATGCTATGCACAACTTGATACCCAACCTTCCCCTGGTAAACACATGATCAGTGAAAACTCACCAAGATGCAAGGTAAAATTTAACAGATGCAGAGGTCGATTCTTGCCCGTTGGGACTGGTGAATCACCTAAGCAACTCTTTGGGACTATGCCATTTGATTAGTCTAGAGAAATCGTGCTTTCCACAAAAGAGAGCTCCATCTTAACCTCAGTTTTGCCACCCCTAACTTGTGCCACTCTTTGCCCTTGAAATCACATTATGAAGAGAATCAGACGGTTTCAAACCTGACTTCACCATGGCATTCAGCAAATCCCCTGCCTCTTCCCACTTGCAGTCCTTGCAAAGAACCTCAATTGTTCGAGTGTAGCTGCCGAAGTTGGGAACCATTCCTTTCTCGCCCATTTCAGTAAGCAAACTCAGGGCCCTATACGAGCTGCCCTCTTTGCAGTATCCATGGATCATCGTGTTGTATATCACATCGTTGGGCTCTATGCGTCCGTCGCTCATCGACTTGAACAACTTCGATGCCTCCTTCATATTACCTTCTGTGCACAACCCGTGTACTAAAACACCGTATGTGTGCGCATCAGGAACGAATCCTGCCTTCTGCATGGACGAATAGACGTCCGATGCTTTCTGCATGTCGTCTGACCGTGCGAAGGCATCTATCAGAATGGTATAGGTCACTTTCGAAGGAGCGATGCCTCTTTCCTCCATCTCCTTCACCAAATCAGTCACTGCAGGCAAATTCTTGGCTCTAGTAAATCCCGCCAGTAAAGTGTTGTATGTAACCAAGGATGGGGAGTGACCGTTTGACTTCAGTTGATCAAATAAGCTGAAAGCCTTGTCCAACTTTCCACAGATACAGAATCCATGGATGAGGGTGTTATATGTAATCACGTCCGGATTAATCCTGCTCCTTTTCATCAAGTCCACCAACCTCTCGGCTTCGCAAACTCTGGAGTCGCGACACAGACCCCTAATGAGAGTGTTGAATGTGACGACACCATATGCGATCCCTTGCTCGCGCATTTCATCGAATAGTTCAAAGGCTCCGTTCACATCACCTCCCTTGCAAAGCACGTTCATCATGAGGTTGCAAGTACGCACGCTCGGAACAACCCCACTGAGCTTCATCTTTCGGAACAACTCGAAACCATCTCTCTTCATGCCTTTCCTCAAATACCCATCAAGCAATACTCTGTAGGTGTTGCGCTTGGCGACTAAACCCAACCCGCTCATCTCCGAGAACAATCCTCCAGCCCTTCCGACGTCGCCATGTTTGCAACAGCCATCGATCAAGGCCGTGTACACGTAAGCCACCGGAGACCAATTCATCTCCTTCAACCGAGCAAAAACCTCGAAACCTCGGTCCAAGCGACCAGCGTCGCAACAGCCCTTCACCATGATCCCGAGACTCCGCTCGTCAACGATTCCGACTTTGGCCCCGGAATCACTGAACAGACGCCACGCCTCGTCGAACGAGCCCGACCTAATGAGAGAGCTCAGCAGATTGTTGAAGGCGCTCGGACCGGGGACGAGGCCATTTCTCGCCATCTGGGTCGAAAATTCGTGGGCTCGCTCCGCCGATGGAGATTGCAGAAGGGCAAGAAGAATTGATTCGCGAAGAACGGCGGTCGACCGGGATTGAATCGGACTAAGTTCTCGTCGGGCTGGGAGATGTGATCAATAAGAAGGCGTCGTTTTTGCCTTTTAGAGCGACAGTGAGAGCTTTGGCGGGTTTCTTGTCTTCTTGTCTTTCCCCTCCATTTATGTTGGCGAGTGCAACTGTCAACCGCCATTCAATTCCAAGTCCTGGGGAATATAAAATGCCACCTTTCGCTAATCCCTTGAGAAACTACATGATCTGTGAGGGAACCGGATCGTCTACCATACTTGGATTATGGCAGGCCTACCATAGAGATAATCGCAACCGTCGATTTGCATCCGAGAGCTGGGATTCAGCCACATCATTGCACAAAAGAAACTCAAATTTTGGGCAGGTAAACACCTATTTCCAAAAAGAAAAAAGAAAACTCAATTTTCTCTTTCCTCAAATTTCATACGTCGACTTTCTCTCTCCTCAAATTTCGTCCGTCCACTCCGTCCTTCTCTCTTTCTCTCAAATTTTGCCCCTTCTCTCCTCCGTGGAATCGCCGTCGACGACACCAAATCCAAAGGCGTGGGCAGAGGCGTGAACGCCAGATTCTCCTCCAAATCAAGCAAAGACCACCGCCATCGCCATCGCTATCGACGAATCCACCATCCTCAAGCTCTTCAAATCCCAGAAGAGCTACCTCAACTTCTTCTTCCAGCACCTCGACCTCCGCCAGGCCCTCCGCTTCACCCAGACCCTCCTCCTCAAATCCTCCTCCCCTCTGGCGGCACCATCTTCTTCACCGGCGACGGCCAGTCCGGCTTCGTCGCTCACAAGATCTCCCAGACCGTCGTCTCTCTAGGCATGTGCTCTGGGTTCCTCTCCCCTGTTGACGTCCTCCACGGCGACATCGGCATTCTCGCCGATCGCGACTGTTGTGACTAGCGTTATCACTTAGAGAGGGGGTGAATAGGTGATGATAGTGCAATTTAAAAGTTTTTTGCGGAATATCAATTGCATATGCGTTTTTATAACGTCTTAGACGATGGCAACACAGTATAACAATATAAACAGTTCGTGTGCAGTTCTACTATCACAGTTTATATAATATGATCAGAGTAGATATAGAGAAGACTGTACATAGGGTTTATAGTGGTTCGGTTTTGGTTAAGCCTACGTCCACTTCTTCGGCTATCAGCCAATCGGCTGGATTCCACTAGTAAACTGCTCGAAAGGTTACAGCTTAGTGATCTCCTTGACACGTAGGATACCCCACCGAGCGCTCAACACTCTTGTGTACACCTCCTCACAATTACAATGGATGAATCAAGAAGTGTGTATTAAATGAAGTGCTCTCGACCTAAGAATTATAAAGACTTTTCCCTCTCAATGCCGACATGTTTCGTCAATGCCTAAGTGCGAGTAGGATAATAACTCGCCCAAGGTATCTTATACATGCAAGTCGATGTCGATGGCAGATCAATAGCATGCAATCCATGCCACAGTAACTATCACACTAGCAAGCATGACATTTCAACATATCATCAATCACATGCGTACTTACCCCACCTTGGCCCACACATAAACAATTTATATACATGAGATCAATTGCATATAGCCAAGGCATACAACCAGAACACTCATCACATTTAGCATGCGCAATGCATCACACGTGTTCCAGTTCTTAACAACCGAAACCGATCTAGCAAAACCATTGTCGCGACCCGTCCGAAAGCGGACGCGGCTAATGGATTACCGATCGCGGGTCTTGGATCGGCGCGAGCCCTCCCAGGCCCATACCAAATCGCGGCGGGAGTATTTCTTAAGGGATTCGACGATAAGAGTCGATCGCTTTCGACCTTCAGTGTGGTCGTGGTGGCATGTGCAAATTGTAAATGCATTTGGAGTCGCCACCGATCTTTCTTGGAGGGTAGACCGGAAACCTTACTGACCGATTGGGAGAGATCGATCAGTTCTGCGGAACCAGAGATTTTGGGTTCGGGGACTTGGTTACGCTGGTGTCATTACCAACGCCCTTTCGGTACCAAACGCGAGTGATGTTCCTAGCTAAGAGTTCATGCAGGCGCAATTTTGGATGGGATAAGTTTTGATTCCAGGTTTCATGCAGATTGGAAGACTATTCCTATCAATCACGATCAATTTAGATGAAAGCGCAATCAAATACATAAATGAATCACATCAGTGCACATTAATTTCAATCATTGGCCTCCTAATATAGTAATAAAGGCTTAAGTAAGGTGTGATTTCAGGTCCAGGATAAAATGGGAAGATATGGAGGCGATTTGGCCCGAAGGGCAAAATCGTCTATTTTTGGACGATTTGGATACCGAATTACCCAAAATATTCCAAAGCCAGTTGATTATGGCCGCTTCCCATTTTTGGGATTTTTCTGGAATTTTAGAAACCGATTTACCATTCGAATGGTAAAATCATCATTTTCTAGAAGTGAGAATGAAATGTGGAAATCTCAGACATAAGGTTCAGCCACCTATCTGGCCCATCGCCAATTTCTAAGCAATTTCCACAATTCATCAGAATATCAAAGACGATTTACCCTTTGAGGGGTGAAATCGTCATTTTGGATTAAATGGGAGAAAATCCCAAAAAATGAAAACAAATCAATTTTTTTGTCATTTTCAGCGTTGGAAAATTTTTAGAATTTTTTTAGGAATTTTATGTAATTTTTCTCAATTTTTTTTGAATTTTTCTTATGAATTTTCCGATTGTCTTTTTTTTTTTATTATTATTATTACTTAAAGGAACCGAGTCCGGGTCGGCTCCTCGGGCCCGGACCTGGATCAGGCCGTCAAGCCTGATCCGATCCGGGAAAACGGACCCGAACTGGGCCCGGTCAACACAAAAGGAGGCAAGCCTTCCTTTCCTTGTCCTGCCCGGACTGGGCTTTGAAATGGCCCAGAAATTTTCTTTCTATCAGCCCGCCCAACCTACCCTCTATCAGCTCTAACGCAGGCCCAGATCCAGCTAAAAAATAAAACAAGCCTAGCTAATCCGACCCAATATTCTACACGCCTAACTCAACATGAGAATGAGTCTTACCTTGCTGTTCATCATCGTCTTCAACACGACGCCTCTGCCCTTCTGACGCCAACGTGTCCCCGAATGCTTGAACGATCTCCGAATGCTTCGCCGCCGCGCCGCTCGGACTCGCTCGGACGGAGCTCTGGTTCGGCTTTGCCGACTCGTCTTCTCGCAAGGTGGAGCCTCACTGGCCAAGACTCACCCCACCTTCCTGCCGCTAGGACTCGCTGGTCGAGCTACCGCGAGCGGCCACTACCAGGTCCGAGCAGCCCTCAACTGCTTTTCCGGTGGCTCCGGACGGCAACGACGGTGGTGGTGACCTTCGACGGACAGAAGAGGAGGTGAAAGTCTGGTGATGAGCTGGTGGCGATCGGAAGAAGGCACAACAACTGCGGACAGTAGCTCGGCCAAAACAGGGGAGGTCTGGTCGGGGGCTCTTCGTAGCTCCACAGGTGACAAACGGCTTCTGGTGGCTCCGGGGGACGACGAGAGGTCAAGGGTGGTCGTCGGAAACGATCATCGAGCAGCGGAGAGGAGCAGAGGACGGCAAGACAGTGGCTCGAGCGAGAACAAGGCAGTGACGCGAAACAAGGCACAGTCGGCTCACGGGGCTGTTTGGCAGCCCCGCGGCGATTGTCGAAGATCGAAGGGGGGTGTCGTGAGGTTGGAGAGAGGTCTGGAGAGGTGTCTGAGGTGGTCGAAAATGGCTGTGGGTGGCGAAGTCACATGAACAGTAGACCGAACCTGAAACAGGGCAGGGTGTTGCCAGGCTGGTTTGGTGGAGGTCCGGCGGCTCACGGCTGTCGGAACGATGGCGAGGTGACGGCAGCGAGGTGGCGAGATGATGCGGTGATGGCCGGAGGCAGTGGCGCCCAAAACCGAAGGAGGAAGGGGTGGTCAAGGTTCTCCCTTTTCCTCCTCCCTCCCTGGCTGCTCTCACTCACGGAAATAGAAGAAGAAGAAGACCACCAGCCGCGGGGCCAAGGTGGCGTGGAAAAACCAAACAGGAAAGAGAGGGAGCGGCGGTGGAGAGAAAAGAAGAAAATAAAATAAAATATAATATAATAATAATAATAATAATAGTGAAAAGGAGGGAGAGGGAAAATAAATAAATAAACAAATAAATAAAAAAATAAAAAAATAAAAAGGAGAGATAAAATCCTTAATTAAACATATACTTTTTTTTTGCTTTTTCCTTTTAAATGATTATGTTTTTCCCTTTTTTTTCTTTTTATTATTATTAATATTTTTGCCCAAATTCAATTTTATGATGATCGACGAACACCTAAAATTGAACCTGAATTTTACTATTTATAATGTCAAAAAAATAGATAAAATAAAATAATAATAATAAAATAAATAATAATAAAAATAATAATAATAATAATAATAAAAATAAATAATAAAAAAAAATACCAAAAATATTTTTTGTTCCAGAATTGGTTCCTAAGGCTAAGCCGAGGCTTCCAATGTTGATTTTGTGATTTTATGACCTTTTTTATATTTTTAATTAATTTTAAAGAATAAAAATCACAATAATATATGGTCAAAAATCAGGTGTCAACAGCTGCCCCTCTTTGAGAGGAATCTCGTTAGAGGTTTCTCTCAAAGATAAGGTGGCGCCTGATCCCTAACCGACTCAATTGGGAGAATGAGAGAAGAAATGTTACGACATTGAATCCTTAAGGCCCCTCGATGAAAGCTCAAATTAATCCCCGGTTTGCTTTTGCAATTCAAACATGGGCCGGAGTGAGAGAGGCTTACCTGAAGTTCACCTGTCAGATGCTTCCGGTTGAGACAACTTTCAAGAAGATACCTAGGACTCGTTCAGAATATCCTGAGGAGATTAAGCACTGACCTGTATGGTAGGTCATACCATCATGGGATTCCTAATTGGTAGGAACCTGAGAAGGGCGCATCCCACGCTTTGGGATTTGCCAAGGATTTTGATTCGTATGGTGGATCGGACCAGAAATGGTTCACCTACTGTAAGGTTTGCCTAGGGAAACGACTCTTTCCGTGTCTGGATTTTGTCAAGGTTTTGATCCGTATGGTGGATCGGACCAGAAATGGTTCACCTACTGTAAGGTTTGCCTAGGGAAATGACTCCTTCCGTGTCTGGAATTTGTCAAGGTTTTGATCCGTATGGTGGATCGGACCATTAGGCTGATCCTTCAGGCGGTTTCTACCTTTGAGTTGACCCTTCAGGCGATTTCTACCTCGAGTTGACCCTTCAGGCGGTTTCTACCTTTGGTTGACCCTTCAGGCGGTATCTACCTTTGATTTGACCCTTCAGGCGGTTTCTACCTTGATTTGACCCTTCAGGCGGTATCTACCATTGTTTTGACCCTTCAGGCGGTTTCTACCGTTGGTTGACCCTCCAGGCGGTTTCTACCTTGGTTTGACCCTTCAGGCGGTATCTACCTTGAGTTGACCCTTCAGGCGGTTTCTACCATTGATTGACCTTCAGGCGGTTTCTACCATGAGTTTGCTTTAAAAAGGGGTCTCATGACGAGGGTTCTCCACGTCCAATGAGACTGCTTGATTTTGTTTAAAAGGGGTCCCGAGACGAGGGTTCTCCACGTCCGATGAGACTGCTTGATTTTGTTTAAAAGGGGTCCCGAGACGAGGGTTCTCCACGTCCGATAGGGCCTGTTTGATATTTTTGAAAAAGGATCCTGGGACGAGGGTTCTCCAAGTCATGCTAGGACTTTTTTTTTTTAAAGTTTCTCTTCCCCAAGAAAATATTGGTAATCTTTGAGAAGACAGCAATTGTCCAATTGACAAAATTTTATGACTTAAGCTTTAGTCATGAGATGTGCATTTTGATGCTGGAGGTTATCTAAAACATTCTTGCAACATGCAAATATGACCACAAATCCCTTGCATGGAAAATCTGGATCAACAGT
The DNA here is from genome assembly GCA_021437785.1 of Rhodomyrtus psidioides. Classification (NCBI taxonomy): domain Eukaryota; kingdom Viridiplantae; phylum Streptophyta; class Magnoliopsida; order Myrtales; family Myrtaceae; genus Rhodomyrtus; species Rhodomyrtus psidioides. The sequence continues at coordinate 6,616,231 of JAILYB010000027.1, read as the reverse complement.
TTGAAAATTTCCAAAAAGAGTTTGCTCAAAACATCAATTGGAATATTTCTCGACAAGGAGGCCATCTCACCTGTTTTGAGGTGATGATTTTTAGGGGATGCACTCAATTCCCTACTGACCTGTGCCTAGGTTTTAGGCTCATTCGCAGCGCATACATTTTGATCGGTCGGGAGGTCTTCCACGGGACCGTAATGTTGGGCTTGGATATTGGTTTTCAAGGGGGACCCGCTTTGGAGTCGAGGCCATCGAATGAAAATCTTCACTATCTGCTCCGGGTTTACAAGTCAAGAACCCTGTAAAATGAGAAAGAAAGAGTCTTGCTCGTACTTCTTCGAGCTAAGCTATATGTTAACCCAAGTGTCTTAGTTAGAGAAGACTGTTTCAGGGTTGTAACTGTTGACACCTAAATTTTGATCAACCTTTTTCTTCCTTTATTTTTCAAAAATTCATAGAAAATTCATAAAAAGCTAAAAAATTACAAAATCAACTTTGGTAGCCTTGGCCAAGCCAAAGGGACCATTTTGGATAAAAAAAATATTTTTCATATTTTTCGTATTTTTTATTATTATTATTTTCGAAAAATAAAAAAATAAAAAAAAAATAAAAAAATAGTATTCGAGGTCACAAAAATATATACAAATAGTCGGTATTTTTATTTTTAATTTTCTTTACTTTAGGACCTCATAAAACAGTAAAATTCAGGTTCGATTTTAGGTGTTCACTGATCACCGTAAAATTGAATTTGACAAAAATATTAGTAATGATTAAAAGGAAAAGGAGTGAAAACATCATCATTTAAAAGGAAAAGGGGACTAATCATTTTGTCTTCGCTTTTGATTATTTTATTATTATTTTTACTTTTTAGTATTTTATTATATTATTATATTATTATTATTTTATTTTTTATTATTATTTTACTCTCATTCCCCTCCTTCATCATCCGCTGCTCCATTCCTCCTCCTTCTTGCTCCTTCTTCTTCCGCAGATTGTTCTTCTTCTTCTTCTGGTTCTTCTTCTTGTTTTTGTTCTTCTTCTTCTTCTTCTTCTTCTTCTTTTCTTTGTGAACCTCCCCCACCTCACCGTACATCACTCCCCGCCACCACATGTCCGGCCGCCTTCGTCGAGCCAGCTACCACCGTGCCATCACCTCCTCCGCCGTCCTTAGTGGGCTGGCCGTGACTAGGCCGTGACCCGGCGATGGCTCAACCGTGAGCCGGCCATGAGCCGGCCATGACACGGCCATGACCAGGCCAAGACCCGGCCGTGACCCGGCCATGGCCCAGCCGTGAGCCGGCCGAGATCAGGCCATGGCCCAGTCGTGTTCGGGCCGAGACTTGGCCATGGCCCAGCCGATGGCCGAGCGAATTGGCCCGTGTCCGGGCCCGAATTTTTATTATTATTATTATTATCATTATTGTTATTATTATTATTTATTGCCAATTTTAAAACTTATAAAATTGATTGTTGACATTCTGATGTGGTGATCGACAGGTGATGCGCATGGAGACAGTCGCACGCTGGGGCTGGGCGATTGAAGACCGGTGTCCAATCAAGTATATTTTACATACCCGATTCGTATATCAAAGTTAATTTTCTAGAATAATACCATTATAGACTTGATTTGCACGTATTTATCTCAGTTCAGTGGTTAGCTTATTTATCTGGTTGAGTGTTATCTATTGCCAATGATATGCTTTTTGTTAAAATATTTTCTGAAAATATAAAAAAAAATATTAATAAATCAGAAATGCCAAAAAAATGGAAAAATTAAAGAAAAACAAAAAAATTGAGAAAAATTGCAGAAAAAAAATCTAAAAATTTTCCAAGGCTGAAAATGACAAAAATTGACTTGTTTTCATTTTTTGGATTTTTCTCACATTTAATCCAAAATGACGATTTTACCCCTCAAAGGGTAAATCGTCTTTGATATTCCGATGAATTGTGAAAATTGCTTAGAATTTGGCGATGGGTCAAATGGGTGGCCAAACCTTATGTCTAAGATTTCCACGTTTCATTTCCTTTTTAGAAAATGACGATTTTACCCTTCGAGAGGTAAATCGGTTTCTAAAATTCCAAAAAAATTATGAAAATTGTCGAAAAATAGGAAACGGGTCAATCGAGTGACCAAACCTTTTTTCGACACGGTTTTACTCCAGATTCATTCCGAAATGACGACTTTTCCCTTTTGGGGAAAATCGTCCCTTTTGATCCCAAAATTACGACTTTACCCCTTATGGATAAAATCATGTCTAAATCATTCCTAAGCTTGATTGATACTTATTTAGGCTAATAGAGCCTTATTAGGAGTGTCATGTTGATTTGATGTGTTTATTTTGCATATTTGGATTCATTGATTTGCGCATTTTATTATTGATTGTGATTGCTAGGATAGTCATTCCTATTTGCATGAATTCCTAGATTTATGATTCGTACTCCACTCATCTGCATGAAATCTTAGGTCAGAAAATTCAGTCAACTTAGGTACCGAAAGGGCGTCAACTCTGACAGTTGACGTAACTAAGTCCCCGAACCCATTTCTCTGGTTATCGCAGAATTGAATAGAAACTCCCGACTATTCAATAGGGTGGTCCAATCATACCCTCCAAAAAATGATTGGTGGCGACTCCCTGGCATGCACACTTAGCACATGTCACTAGACCACACTGAAGGTCGACTACGCATACCTCCGTTGCGATTTGGGTAATGGGCCTTGGGAGAGGCCCGCGTTCGACCAGACTGGACGGCCCATTAGCCCTCGAGAGCACACAGGCAACCTCGAGAGGGTCGCGACAGACTGGCGACTCCACTGGGGAATTAGAGAACTTGAGCCGATTAAAAAGTTGATTGGTTTTTCTGACCTGTTTTGTGGAGATGCTCTTCAAGGTGAGGTACGTACTTTAAATCTTAAGGTGTTAAATATTTTTGCAGGTTGGAGAAATAAGGGGTGAAGTGTTTATTAACTCTGTCTTATGCAGGTAGGAGTTTAGGATGTATGATTGTGTGGATGTTTATATTGAAGCGGTGTTTGCTAAATAAAATGCATGTTTATTGCTTTAGCACGACACAATGAACTCACACAGCCGCGCCTAAAACCTTGGGCGCCCTCTTTAGGAAAACAATAGAAGGAATTGAAAATGGAATCTCCGTGAGGAAAAACATGGGGTAATCCACTTTTCAATTTCGCTCACTTCGAACTATGGATCGAGTCCCAATGCAACGATAGTTGTGCAATAGAATTGGCTCTTTCTAGAACTCGAGGTGGGAACCTTGACCTTAGGTTCCAAATCCTATCTTTTGATTTCTAGAGTTTTTACCCTCACGTCTCTCATGCGCTTGTCTACGAAAGGTTAGCATACATAAAACTGCCAAAAATATAGACAGCAGGGGCAAACCACTCCTACATCAGGAAAACCTGCCGAAGTCGAAGGCATCGTATTTATCATTTAATATGTGGGGTAAATCCCCCAAGAGATGGTTATCACCCGCAGAGTATAATGGAATCCATTCCTTCAACACGAAATGCATTTGGCCGCGGAGCTACCCATTCGGTAAAAGAACGTATCGTTCCTGAATGATTTTCAATCAGATTCGGGGATAATGTTTCCTCTCTTTTCCTCTCAGGTGATAAAAAGAGACAAGGTCCCAAAAGGCCATGCATTCAAATGACTAAACAGACGTCGCCTAGCTGGGGCAAATGAACCGTTGATGTCGTAAACACCTTCAAGCACGGATGGAGAGATTCGATAGATGTTCATATCAATATGCAACATCAGAATGGAATGAAAATCAAGAGTAAAGTTGTATCGTCCCAATTTGTCTTGAATTTGGGAACATGAATTGACACTTATTATTTATCCTTGACAGGAACTCGTCATCAAGGCGGGCAGATTTCCACAAACCTTGTATACTCGCTAGAGCACATGATCAAGAGTGAGATGTATCGTTCCAATTTTTGTAAAGTTTTGGGACATACACTGATATATTTCTTCTTTATCTCCAGGGATCTCCAGCCGCGACGGGAAGGTAAGTATCCCTTTTCCCAGTTAGCTGGAGATAAAAAAAAATGTCAGAATCCTTTCAATAATCATGCCTAAAAAGGATAGAGATTTTTCAATGCATCGATATTCATGATTTAAAACAGGAGGTTGTTTGAACATGAATAAAACATGCATGGGGCATCGTAAGATTCCCTTGAGGGGTAAATTTTGGGGAAAATGAAAGAGATTTTTCCAATAAAAATTTGTTCAAAACTTTCAAAAGGACGTTTTCTCAAAAGACGAGAGGCAAAGCCTAATCCAAACACGTCCTATACACACTTGAGAGAGAGGTGGAACGGATCAGATAGCAAAATCTGGACCTACGGAGGTAGAGATCATTTGCAGCGATTACATGGATCGGGACGACGGAGGCATTCGTTTCATATCCTAAATACTATATGTGACCATTGATAACCCCTTTGAACGGCGGTTTTCATTCTCAACCCTGTCAAGAACCACCCCAAACTTGGGCAAACGCAGGTCAGTCCAGCGGTACCGGAAGGTAAAGGGTTAGAAATTTTCTTGCTCGAACTAACATCGATCTTCGTGTGTTGTTTATATGGTAATCCAAGTGCCATAGGATGACGAGAAACATTCATTTCTCTATCCCATACACCATACCATTTGCATAGCCAAGTTGAGCCTGCAAATTCATTTCAAAAACCCACGTTGGTGATCATTGCATGTTTCGAGATGGAAGTAACGTCACTCCAGGAACAGAAGCGTGCTAAGGTTTAAGTTATATATCTGGCGCAATTGCCGAGAATCCTAGTTCTGAAAGAAAAGGAAAAGCGTGATAAAAAAGGGGAAGAAAAAAGAAAAATCCCCAGCATCAGAAAAGAAAAAGCAAAGTGCCTGGTAAAAGCAAGGCCGATGCTCGCATAAGCTGTTTGATTGATCCCCAGTAAAGTCTGGTCGGGAAAAGAGGAAATCCCTAAAGGAGTAAGATCAAAAGGGCTACTCCCCAAATGGTGTCAAGCGCGGAGCAAAGATATAGAGAGAATTATCGGTCTTTGAATGCGACAAGAAACCATCTCTAAAGGATTTGTGCACACCTCAAAAAACGGGCGCACGCCTCAAAGGCTGAGGATGTAGAAATGAAAGGACAGGTGGCAAATCAGCAATGATCACCAATGTCAAACTCGTCATGAATTCTGGGCCAAAAACAAGCATTTTTCGGTCCCCAATCCTACCAATGTTACAACCCTGAAACAGTCTTCTCTGACTAAGACACTTGGGTTAACATATAGCTTAGCTCGAAGAAGTACGAGCAAGACTATTTCTTTCTCATTTTGCAGGGTTCTTGACTTGTAAACCCGGAGCAGATGGTGAAGACTTTCATTCAATGGCCTCGACTCCAAGGTGAGTCCCCCTTGAAGATCAATAATCAAGCCCAACATTACGGTCCCGTGGAAGACCTCCCGACCGATCAAAATGTATGCGCTGCGAATGAACCTAAAACCTAGGCACATGTTAGTAGGGAATTGAGTGCATCCCCTATAAAAACCACTATCTCAAAACAGGTGAGAAGACCTCCTTGTCGAGAAATATTCCAATTGATGTTTTGAACAAACTCTTTTTGGAATTTTCAAACTGTTGATCCAAATTTTCCATGCGAGGAATTTGTGATCACATTTGCATGTTGTAAGAATGCTTTGGATAACCTCCAGTATCAAAATGCACATTTCATGACTAAAACTTAAGTCCTACGGTTTTGTCAAATGGACAGCCGTGGTCTTCCCAAAGATTACTAACGTTTTCTTGGTGAAGAAAAATCTTTCAGGCTCAAATTTCTACAGGATTCTTGGAAACCCCAAATCCCAGAAAAACATTGGCTCCGTGGAGCGGAGCACACAGGTTTGAACTTTCTGCGGGATACTTGGAGAACCCAGTTCCCAGAATGTCGCCTCAACAGGCCCAAGTGAAGCTTTGTCAGAATAAAATCTTTCACTGCTTCAAAACTGAATTCTCGGCAAATTTCGGGATCTTTCAAAAGAAGGGGTGAGGATAGAACCCTTTTTCAAAAGAAGTCAGCAAACTGTCCCAGCAGACGTGGAGAACCCTCGTCCTAGGACCCCTTTTTCAAAAATCAAGCAGTCCTAGCTTGACGTGGAGAACCCTCGTCCTAGGACCCCTTTTCAAAAAAATCAAGCAGTCTCATTGGACGTGGAGAACCCTCGTCATGAGACCCCTTTTCAAAAATCAGGCAGTCTCATCGGACGTAGAGAACCCTCGTCATGAGACCCTTTTTTTTTTTTTTTCAAAATCAAGCGGCCCTATCAGACGTGGAGAACCCTCGTCATGAGACCCCTTTTCAAAGCAAACTGAAGGTAGATACCGCCTGAAGGGTCAGTTCAAGGTAGAAACCGCCTGAAGGGTCAACTCAAGGTAGATACCGCCTGAAGGGTCAACCAATGGTAGAAACCGCCTGAAGGGTCAAACCATGGTAGAAACCGCCTGAAGGGTCAACTCAAGGTAGATACCGCCTGAAGGGTCAACTCAAGGTAGATACCGCCTGAAGGGTCAACTAAGGTAGAAACCGCCTGAAGGGTCAAATTAAAGGTAGAAACCACCTGAAGGGTCAAATTAATGGTAGAAACCGCCTGAATGGTCAATCAAAGGTAGAAACCGCCTAAAGGGTCAACTCATGGTAGAAACCGCCTGAAGGGTCAATGTGTGGTAGAAACCGCCAGAAGGGTCAACCAATTGTAGAAACCGCCTGAAGGGTCAACTCAAAGGTAGATACCGCCATAAGGATCAACCCAATGGTCCGATCCACCATATGGATCAAAACTTTGACTAATTCCAAATGTTGAAGAAGTTATTTTCCTAGGTAAGCCTTACGGTAGGCGAACCGCTTATGGTCTAATCCACCATACGGATCAAAATCCTTGGCAAATTCCCAAAGAAAGAATGTGCCTTCTTTAGATTCCTATCGGTTAGGGATCCCATAATGGTATGACTTACCATACAGGTCAGGGCTTAACCTCCCTAGGACACTCTAGTAACGAGTCCCTAGGTATTCACTTTAGTCCGAGCAAGAAAATTTCTAACCATTTTCTCCTGATACCGCTGGACTCACCTCCATTTTGCCCCGATGTGAGGTGGTTCTTGACAGGGTTAAGAATGAAAACCGTCGTTCAAAGGGTTTATCAACGGTCACCTGTAGTGTTTGAGGGATATGAAACGAATGCCTCCGTCATCCCAACCCATGTAATCGTTGCGAATAATCCCTACTTCCGTAGGTCCAGATTTTGGTATCTGATCCGCTCCACTTCTCTCCAGTGTGTGTAGGACGTGTTTGGACTAGGCTTTGCCTCTTTTCTTTTGAGAAAACGTCCTTTTAAAAGTTTTGAACTTTTGATTGGAAAAAATCTCTTTCATTTTCTCCAAAAATTTTACCCGTCAAGGGGATTTTATGATGCACCATGCATGTTCTTATTCATGTTCAGATAACCTCCTGTTTTAAGACATGAATGCCAATGAAGTTTGAATTCTATGTCTTTTCTAGACATTAGATTCTGAAAGCTTTTCTTTTTCTCTCTGTTTTTTTTTATTTAACATCTTCAATGGATTGGGGAAAGGGATACTTACCTGTCCCCCGCGGCTGGAGATCCTGAAAATGCGGAAGAAACATGTTATTGTACGTTCACGAATTTTTCAAAAAATTAGAACGATACAATTTACCCTTGGTCATGTATTCTAACGGGTAATACATGGGATGTGAAAACCTGTTCGTCTGTAAGGCGATTCCCCTGTCAAGGATAAATAACGAGTATCAATTCATATTCTCAAATTCAAGACAAATTGGAACGATACAACTTTACTCTTGGTTCTCATCCCGTTCTGATATTGCGTATTGATATGAACAACATCTATCAAATCCGCCTATCCATTCTTGGAGTGTTTGCAACATCAATGGTTCATCTGCCCCCAGTTAGGCAATGTCTGTTCTGTTATTCGAACAAATGGCTCCTTGAGTGATTTATCCACGTTTATCACCAAATAGGTGGCTTCGCGGCCAAATGTATTTCGTATTGAAGGGGTAGATCCCATTATACTCCGCGGGTGATAGTCATTGTTTGGGGAACTTGCTCCACGGATTAAGCGATTAATCCACGGCCCTCGGCATGAAGATGCTCAAAGGGTGATGTTGACACTCACGCGCAATTAGTTCTAGACATTAATGAAAGATGTTCCCGTGGGAACCTTACAGTGCGATCAACAACATATTCAATAGGAGTGTTCCACCCCTTTCGTCTAAGCATTTTTCATCGAGTAACCATGCCTTGCATCAGACGTTTGGTCACCTGCCTTGCGTCACCACTGCGATGGCCCTCCGGCTCCAAATTGATCGAGCCAAAGATTGAACTCATCGCCAAGGAAATTGCTCGGGTCTTCGAGCCATTGATGTTCAAGTTGGGTATCAACGATTGTTGGGGGCAGATTTCTTTCATTGCCTTCGTTGTGAGGGACTGGAGTCTTTGAGCTGGAACCTTCATCACTGCCCTGTTGGGGTTGAGACATACATTCCTGAAGAGTATTGATCCAAGTGTCCAGCTCCTCATCAAGGAAATCACCTGTTCCTTCTAGCCCTTGGTGCCTAGATTGGGTGTCGTCGACTACTGGCGAAGGATTCCTCTCTTTTCTCTTGCCGTGAGCAATTTGACCCCTCGAATTGGAACTTCCTCCAATGACCGGCAGGTTCATATGTGCACTCTCTACCAATGCCAGATCCGCTTCAGGGACAGCATTAACGACTGATTCGCGCTCAAACTGAGGAATCTCTATGTGCTGGAACTGTGGCATATACTCTTGAGGAGTATTGTGATAGCTCGGCGGAGCATTCTGATTTGGGTCAGAGGAGTCGCTGACACGGCTGCCGGTCTCGTCATTGCTGAAATACGGTTGGGTGCTCTTGGCTCTCCAATCATCATGGTTGTAACTCTGCCCAGCACTTGAGCTCCAACTGGCTTTATGATGGTTTAACGCTATCCTTCCATCCCTTAGCAATCTCCTATAGTACTTGAGGTGAGACTCAACGTTAATTCTAGAGAGCCCCGGCACATTCATAATCTCGAGTAAGCGTAGTGGGCTAGCCGAATCAACTCCCAGCTCTCGAATTGCATCAACAAATTTGGTGTGAAGTTCATAGGTCCAGTAAAACCTTGTTCTCTTATCACCCAAAATATCGTCAATACTTCGGTAGCTATTCTCTACGGGATCTAGTCGTTTCAAAAGTTGTCCAGGGAGGGACTCACCGACTTTGGATTGGCTGGCTGCGACAGCGAGTTCGTCATTGAGAGAACTCCCCCTGTGATGATTCATATCCCGTTTCTCAGAGGATGTTGGTGTTGATCCTATGGTGTTGACTTGCTCATGCAGATCTCCGGCGGTATCTGGCTGTGTCGGAAAATGCTGTGGAGAATACGGTAACAGCTGAGCGTTATTCGTCAACAGGGATGGTTCATCGAGGAACACCTCGCCGAGGACAACAGGATTTCCACAATTAAGGCAGGTGGCCTTGGTCAGAGCTTCCTTATATCTCGCGCTTTCAGCTTGAAGCTTCTCATTCTCCTCCTTCAGGACCAGTAACTCCTGGTCTGCGTATTGCTGTTTCACCCGGGTTCGTTTGTTGGCGAACCAAAACTTGACCTTCGAAAGCTGCAATCCTATCTTTCGGCTCAGCTCCATTTTCTGTTGTTTGCTTGGAGTGAGGCATTCATTGAAGAAAGCTTCGAGCTCTCGGATTTGGCCTGGAGTGTGGCGTTGTAGTTGCTTCCTTTTCCGACTCCGGTCATCATTGTATACTCCTTCTTCGTAGCTGAAACCTAGAATTTCATCGCTAGAGGAGTCAGTCTCCATGGCTTTCGGGCAGTATTCAGCTTTAGGATCTTCAAAGTCTCCCAGCAGTTCGTGCTCAGAAATGTCCAGGTCGGGCGTTTCTAGCAGATGGGAATAGCTTTTAAACATGATGGATCTGAGTATCTCGGGCTGATCTAGTTCACTCAGCTTTCTCTATTCGCTCTTACGTGTTTGCTCACTCTAGAAATTTTCTCAAGTGATTGTGCGTGTCCTAGAACCATCCTTCAGGCTGCATATGAAGGCCAGCAAGCAAGCGCTCCTCCCGAGACCCTGTAATTACTCATCGTCTGTATTCCCCTTTCTTTTTCCTCGTGATAGGATCACAAACTCTTTTGCATTGATTCGGTTTCATCGAGTATTGCGCTCGTCCCCTAGTTCAGTCTTCAAAGTGGTGGGTCTACAATCTTTCGGCGCCTTTTATGATTTGCTAGGCCCGAGAACGTGGGGAGCAGCGGTGGACCCGTAATTAATGACTCCGTTTAATTCATTTAGCTCCATTAACGCTATGATCTTCTCTCAACCCCTTTTCATCGTTCAAACGAAAGTGGCATTTTCCCTGTGCATGCTGTTACTCTTCATTTCAGCATCCCGGGCGCTTGGTGAGGAATGAGTTCGTAGCCACTCAAAATTTTAAAGACCGTCTCTGGTTTGAGACTTAATCTAACAAGGGATCATCACAACTGAGCGTGACGATGTTCGTCGATAGCGTTGGTTTTAATATAGAATTAACTATAGTCATTAAAGAAAAATGTTCCCGTAGGAACTTTACAACGGATAAAATGAGTGATCTACTCGTAAACATGTTCTTCTTTCTATGGGTGTTCGTAGTGACCGACCCATCGTGCCCCGAGTCAGGTGCTAGATCATGGCTGTCCAAGCATGCCAGCTTCCCACTGATTGAATAAGGCATCGAGCCCCTCATCGAAGAAATCGTCTGTCGTGGGTTGACCAGCGGCAGGCAGAGCACCAGCCGACTGCTGCTCGAATGGAGGAGTGCACACTCGCTGTACTTGTGGCACGCGCTCTTGAGAAGTGTTGAAATAGCCTGGGAGGACATTCTGATCAGCTTTCAGTTTGCCGATGGTCGGGTTGCTAGCTTGATTGATGCTTAGATTTGGCCGGGTATCTCTTGATGCCTGAGCATTACAATGGCGGTCGCCCCTAGCTTTTGAGCTCGAGACGGATTCCTCCGGTTTAGCTCCGCTCGACGTTGTCTTAATAGCTTTCTGTAGGCAGCAAGGTGATTCCTGACCAGCTCCTTACTAAGCCCCGGTACATTCATGGCCTTAAATATGCGCGTCGGAGTTGCTGAGTCGATCCCCATTTGGTGAACCACATCTAGGAATCTGGAATGCAGTTCATGGGGCCAAGCGAACCTCCTCTTATCGTGGCCCAAAATTGCATCGATGGCTTGACGACTGATTAACTCATCTCCAGCAGGACCCGACCCTATCGAAAATTGTTGTGCATGAGGCTGATATGCTTTGAGCTGGTCGGCGGTAACATCCAGCTCCTTGAAACTGTAACTCCAATCAAAGCGATGCAAATCCCATCCCCCAGGAGGCATTTGTATCATCTTCGTAGGATCATCCTGCTCATGCGTGACTCCGGCAAAATCTGGTTGAGCAGGAGATGCCCCGAGGGAGTAGGGTGGTAAATGAACGTCTTCAATCATCGCGTGAGGCTTATCGGGGAATATCTTACCGAGGGCGACGAGGTTATCGCAATGAGGGCAAACGGTGATATTGAGAGCTTTTTCATACCTCATGTTTTCTGTTCGCAGCTTTTGATTTTCTTCCTTTAAAATCTCGACCACCTGACGTTTGCGTTGAGCCCTCGATTTGGATCTCATATTTTGAAACCAAAACTGGATCCTCGACTGATTAATCCCCAACTCCCGGCTCAATTCAATTCTCCACTTCTTTTTCATGTAATGGCTTTTACTGAAAAGGGTTTCCAGCATTTGGGTTTCCTCCTGAGAGTATTGGTGAGGACGTCTTCTTTTCCCGAGTTGAGCATTGTGGATGTCGTTGTCGTCGTCGTCGTGATCTTGATTTCCGTTGCCAGAAGTGTTGGGCTCCATGGTTTTGGCGTTAGACTTGATCTTGGAATCTTCGAGATCCCTCTGTGGTTCAATTTCTGAGATTTTTGAGTCAGTCGCCTCTAGCAGCTGACAGTAACCTCTTAAATATGTTGGATTGAGAAATGTTTGATCGGTTCTTGCCCACTCAGAGTTCTCCACTCTCTCCTGTATGCTCACTCCCTATAAAGTTTTCTTCGAGTGACTTTGCATGTTCAGGAGACGCTCTTCAAGCATCATTAGGCAAACGTTCCCCCTCAAGACCTTGAATTTCTCGCTTAGCTTTTCAACGTGATGGGACTGCCAAACCCTGTTAGGGCTCTCTTCGATAGTTGCGCTTTCCTCCCACCTAACTCTAATAATGGTGATCACGACAAATCTTTTACATCTTTTAATTGATGAGCCGGAAATCGCGGACCGAAACGAATCCAATGGTTCTCGTGAGGGGACCTCCTGCTTTACCCCCTAACTGGGCTCCACCAGCATTATTACTGAGACCCTTCATCATCCTCGAGTTGCTATAAAATGAGGAATTAATGTATGGAAGGTTAACGTTCTCGCATAATCAGCTTCTTCCTTCTAATCTCTCTATTAAACTCGTCTTATTCTCAAGCCAACCCAACGCAAATGGCCTCCTCTCCCGTACGCACTTTTTCAACTGATGTCTTGGCCCAGTGGGAAAAGCTTTATAACCTATTGGGTCGTGGTTACGCGCACATAACCGATCATTCTGCAACTGCGGATGAAATTCGTGTCCTGCTCGAGGACTTAGATACCACTTCCCTCGAAGATACTACGCTGGGGAGGGAATATAGAACTTTCCCGACCCTCTTTGCACACTCCTTAGAGGCCTACCGTGTTGCTGATCGGGAGGTTCTCGTGGCTCGCGTCTTGCGGGCTCGTTACAAGGATCGGTCTGATCATTTGGTGCTGACCAACTATCTGGCCGATAGTCACAAAAAGGCCGTCGAGTTTGCCAATGAGAGGGTCGCGACGTTGCTTCGCGAGAGGAGGAAACTGGTGGATCAATTGGCCCTATCCCTGACCACTGGCGAGCACGACCGCCACAATGTCCTATTGAGGCTGCAAAGCGACTGGCAGGAAGAACGGCTCGACAAAATAACCGCAGACATAGCTCACGGGAATGGATTAGTTCGGGACTTGGAAATAATCACCGAAGAACACGAGGTCAAGGTCACTGAGGTTAAGGGAGAATGCAGAAACCTTTTCCTCAAGCTCGCGGACCAGGACATGCGAAGTCGTGAGTACGGGCAGAGCATTAACAACATGGAGGGTCAGTTGGGCTCCTTTGTGTCGTTAATTAGGGCTCACTTTGGCTTTACTTTTCCACCCCGAATTGTATGACCTGCTTCTGAAAACCCTCCGCTGAGCAAAATAAATGAAAGTTCTCGTGTGTGTTTTAACTTCTGCATGGTTCCTTTCTTCGAGCGTTCGAACATCTTCAACTTAGGTGAGCCGAACCATAATATCAATAAGTTGAGCAAATATGGATTTTATAACTCGCTCATGATCAGATGAAAGAATAGCCTCAGACTTATCCAGGAAAAGATTTCTCTCTGTTACCTATTTTTTACCTGCAAATGAAAAGACAGAATCAGAAGGAATAATTTGAAAAAGAAAGCAAAAACCCCTTTCAATCTTATGCTTACCCATGATTAATAAGGACAAGAACTTTTACAAGGGTTTTAATCTTGCACGAAAAGTTTTTATCAATATTCCTCGAAAGAAAGCATACTATTGAAAGGAATGTAATTCACAATAATTGCTTTTGATCAATTTCGAGAGGAACGAATTACTCAAAAGTACGAGGCATAATAACGTGTTTTAAATTTAATTGAAGATACGACATCCAAATCAAGGCCGTTTTGTTAAGAACGAGAGTAATTTGGACATCTATCTCGTCATTAAATTCAAAACAGCGCCGATATTCTCGGTCAATTATCGTGGATTACCAGCGGCGCACAATCATGCATGAACCAATTCAAGTGTATAATTCCTTCTAGCGAAATTGGGGTTGGATTGCCCTATACGACCAAAAAGGTCGTGTAAGATTCCAATTTTAATTTCCTCTAAAGGAATTATAAACTTGACTTGGGAGTATTCGGATGATTAGAGAAAATGCCACTATCACATTCCCATGACCCGTCAAAAGAAATACAATCAAGTTCCATCTGAATGTATACACCAATAGATCCCTAATACAATCACTCTAAGGGGTGAGATAGAGAAAACCTCGGTAAAAATAAACCCTATACAAGAGGACTAGTAATGGAAAATGAAACAAAGGAATGTGATCCTAACGTTTAGGGATGCCCCAGTTTCGATCTGTGTCTTCAGGATCACTTGCCCCAACTCGTCATCTTCATTGAATGATACCTCAATAATGTCTATAGTATGCTCCTTATCGCACACTCGGTGTTCGTCGTGGGATATCACCCTCCTCGTCTTCTATCAAGGGCATTGGGGACAAACGCACATATCTATTCTCGAAACGGCATTTAATCTAATCACCAGAATGCAATGGATGAAATGCCTATATTTACATGAACTGTGATAGGTTTGGGGGATAGAGAGTCTTACCAACCAAACTCGTTGACTTATGTGCGGTTTTAGGTGTACCAACCGCCCAAAGACATGTGCATGAGACAAGTGATGGTGAACTTCTAAAAATCAGAGGGTTTGGCACCTAAGGTCAAGGTTCTCACCTCGAGTTCTAGAAAGAGCCGATTCCATTGCACAGCTATCGTTGCATTGGGACTCGATCCATAGTTCGAAGCGAGCGGAATTGAAAAGTGGATTACCCCGCGTTTTTCCTCACGGAGATTCCATTTTCAATTCCTTCTATTGTGTTCGTAAAGGCAGCACCCGGGGTTTTAGGCGCGGTTGTGTGTGTCCACGTGTTGTGATCATCATAATGCAATTCATGCACAACAGTTTATCAATCAGCAATTCAAATCATCCACACAACATACATTCCTACGCCCAACCTGCATAAGACAATGTTAATCACGGACTACACCCCTTATTTCTCCAATCTGCAAAAACATATAACACTTACCATAAGCGGACTTACCTCACTTTCAAGAGCGCCTGCATGGTTAGAAGAATCACTCAGCGTTTTAATTACGGCCTAAGTCCACTTGAGGTCTAGAACGATAGGTTCTAGAACAATGTCCCCAGTGGAGTCGCCAGCTGTCGCGACCCGTCCGAAAGCGGACGCGGCTAATGGATTACCGATCGCGGGTCTTGGATCGGCGCGAGCCCTCCCAGGCCCATACCAAATCGCGGCGGGAGTATTTCTTAAGGGATTCGACGATAAGAGTCGATCGCTTTCGACCTTCAGTGTGGTCGTGGTGGCATGTGCAAATTGTGCATGCATTTGGAGTCGCCACCGATCTTTCTTGGAGGGTAGACCGGAAACCTTACTGACCGATTGGGAGAGATCGATCAGTTCTGCGGAACCAGAGATTTTGGGTTCGGGGACTTGGTTACGCTGGTGTCATTACCAACGCCCTTTCGGTACCAAACGCGAGTGATGTTCCTAGCTAAGAGTTCATGCAGGCGCAATTTTGGATGGGATAAGTTTTGATTCCAGGTTTCATGCAGATTGGAAGACTATTCCTATCAATCACGATCAATTTAGATGAAAGCGCAATCAAATACATAAATGAATCACATCAGTGCACATTAATTTCAATCATTGGCCTCCTAATATAGTAATAAAGGCTTAAGTAAGGTGTGATTTCAGGTCCAGGATAAAATGGGAAGATATGGAGGCGATTTGGCCCGAAGGGCAAAATCGTCTATTTTTGGACGATTTGGATACCGAATTACCCAAAATATTCCAAAGCCAGTTGATTATGGCCGCTTCCCATTTTTGGGATTTTTCTGGAATTTTAGAAACCGATTTACCATTCGAATGGTAAAATCGTCATTTTCTAGAAGTGAGAATGAAATGTGGAAATCTCAGACATAAGGTTCAGCCACCTATCTGGCCCATCGCCAATTTCTAAGCAATTTCCACAATTCATCAGAATATCAAAGACGATTTACCCTTTGAGGGGTGAAATCGTCATTTTGGATTAAATGGGAGAAAATCCCAAAAAATGAAAACAAATCAATTTTTTTTGTCATTTTCAGCGTTGGAAAATTTTTAGAATTTTTTTTAGGAATTTTATGTAATTTTTCTCAATTTTTTTTGAATTTTTCTTATGAATTTTCCGATTGTCTTTTATTATTATTATTATTATTACTTAAAGGAACCGAGTCCGGGTCGGCTCCTCGGGCCCGGACCTGGATCAGGCCGTCAAGCCTGATCCGATCCGGGAAAACGAACCCGAACTGGGCCCGGTCAACACAAAAGGAGGCAAGCCTTCCTTTCCTTGTCCTGCCCGGACTGGGCTTTGAAATGGCCTAGAAATTTTCTTTCTATCAGCCCGCCCAACCTACCCTCTATCAGCTCTAACGCAGGCCCAGATCCAGCTAAAAAATAAAACAAGCCTAGCTAATCCGACCCAATATTCTACACGCCTAACTCAACATGAGAATGAGTCTTACCTTGCTGTTCATCATCGTCTTCAACACGACGCCTCTGCCCTTCTGACGCCAACGTGTCCCCGAATGCTTGAACGATCTCCGAATGCTTCGCCGCCGCGCCGCTCGGACTCGCTCGGACGGAGCTCTGGTTCGGCTTTGCCGACTCGTCTTCTCGCAAGGTGGAGCCTCACTGGCCAAGACTCACCCCACCTTCCTGCCGCTAGGACTCGCTGGTCGAGCTACCGCGAGCGGCCACTACCAGGTGCGAGCAGCCCTCAACTGCTTTTCCGGTGGCTCCGGACGGCAACGACGGTGGTGGTGACCTTCGACGGACAGAAGAGGAGGTGAAAGTCTGGTGATGAGCTGGTGGCGATCGGAAGAAGGCACAACAACTGCGGACAGTAGCTCGGCCAAAACAGGGGAGGTCTGGTCGGGGGCTCTTCGTAGCTCCACAGGTGACAAACGGCTTCTGGTGGCTCCGGGGGACGACGAGAGGTCAAGGGTGGTCGTCGGAAACGATCATCGAGCAGCGGAGAGGAGCAGAGGACGGCAAGACAGTGGCTCGAGCGAGAACAAGGCAGTGACGCGAAACAAGGCACAGTCGGCTCACGGGGCTGTTTGGCAGCCCCGCGGCGATTGTCGAAGATCGAAGGGGGGTGTCGTGAGGTTGGAGAGAGGTCTGGAGAGGTGTCTGAGGTGGTCGAAAATGGCTGTGGGTGGCGAAGTCACATGAACAGTAGACCGAACCTGAAACAGGGCAGGGCATTGCCAGGCTGGTTTGGTGGAGGTCCGGCGGCTCACGGCTGTCGGAACGATGGCGAGGTGACGGCAGCGAGGTGGCGAGATGATGCGGTGATGGCCGGAGGCAGTGGCGCCCAAAACCGAAGGAGGAAGGGGTGGTCAAGGTTCTCCCTTTTCCTCCTCCCTCCCTGGCTGCTCTCACTCACGGAAATAGAAGAAGAAGAAGACCACCAGCCGCGGGGCCAAGGTGGCGTGGAAAAACCAAACAGGAAAGAGAGGGAGCGGCGGTGGAGAGAAAAGAAGAAAATAAAATATAATATAATATAATAATAATAATAATAATAGTGAAAAGGAGGGAGAGGGAAAATAAATAAATAAAAATATATATAAAAAATAAAAAAAAAATAAAAAGGAGAGATAAAATCCTTAATTAAACATATACTTTTTTTTTGCTTTTTCCTTTTAAATGATTATGTTTTTCCCTTTTTTTTTCTTTTTATTATTATTAATATTTTTGCCCGAATTCAATTTTATGATGATCGACGAACACCTAAAATTGAACCTGAATTTTGCTATTTATAATGTCAAAAAAATAGATAAAATAAAATAATAATAATAAAATAAATAATAATAAAAATAATAATAATAATAATAAATAATAATAAAAAATACCAAAAATATTTTTTGTTCCAGAATTGGTTCCTAAGGCTAAGCCGAGGCTTCCAAGGTTGATTTTGTGATTTTATGACCTTTTTTTTTTATATTTTTAATTAATTTTAAAGAATAAAAATCACAATAATATATGGTCAAAAATCAGGTGTCAACAACCATGCTCTCCCGGCAAAACCGTGCTTCGTCCCATTACTTCGGTGACGGCAACCGACAAGCCATGTGGTTCCAAGTACCCTCGGCATGGACTATCAGTCAGGCATTCCTGTAGGGAGCATCAGTCCGCAACTTGCCGCGACCGGCATCCAGTAAGTCATGTGGTTCCAAGTACCATCGGCATGAACTTACCAAGCTCGACCCTCGTACCCCGGGGTCAGCTTCGTCCTCACGTACCCCAGAAGACGGTACCCATTATGTGATCACACAAGCACGACAATCAAACAGCAAGTTTATCTCTTTGCATTTAATCCAACGCAACCACAAGCAGTCATGCTCAAAAATTGGCCTAAGGTCTTACATGCGATCACATGTGCACATATATTTCCACCAAATCTTACAATTATATATAGGATAATCAATCATCAAATGCACATCGGTCACGACATTCTACAATGATCAGATAATCATCCAATAATAAAACGATAATTTCAGGCAATTAACCGTCTAATAACAATTATTTATTTATCAGTGTCATATTATAATCAATCATCAAATGCACATCAGTCACGAAATTCTACAATGATCAGATAATCATCCAATAATAAAATGGTAATTTCAGGAAATTAACCGTCTAATAACAATTATTTATTTATCAGTGCCATATTTAATTAATCAGACTCGATTAATTAATCCAGATTCCAATTCACATGATTAAAATATTTTAACGAGCTTGATAACAAATAAATAAATTGATTATTATTAGAATTAAAATATCCGACGCCCGTTAATTATTCTAATCGCAATCAATTTCGATTAAACTAATCCTCGAAAGCAGTTAATGCCCTATTCAGAGTTTAGGGGTTACCTCACAAACTCCGGCGGTCGATGTCGGGTCGGGCACTGACTAGGCGACCAACCAAGACACGGCACGGGCGTGGGCTGGTCACACGAGCACACCTTCTCGGCCACTTGGCCTAGGGTCTCGGCCCACGGGATCGGCCATGGCCCAGGAAGACCGGCACAGATTCCTAGCCATGGCCTAGGCCCACGGGCCAGCTCAACAGGCCACGGCTGAGGAGCAGGGCACGTCAGGGACAGAGCAGAGGCTTGGCTGGCTATTTTCGGTGGTGGTGGCGGGAGGTTCGGCAACTGAATAACGGCGTCGGGACGGGGCATCCAACAACCGAACAGGGCTGTGATGGTCGGTTTAGGGTCTAGGACGATCGAGCAACGTCAAACAGGGTTAGTAGTGGCTTCAGGATTATTGGGGAGCTCGGTACAGAGCCGTTGGGGGCGTCGAGTTAGTCTCTCAGTAGCCAAACAGTGGTGAGCAGACCTTGAACCAACAACTAGGGCGTCGGGCTAGCTGGGGGTGGTCCAAGCAGGTGTCGAGTGGCTCGGAATAGTGAGCCGGCGGCTGGACAGCAACTCCAGACAACAGGTCAACGGTGAGTTGACATCGGGACAGCCACTTGAGGCGTCGGGTCTGCAAACCATGGACCAACCAGCGACATCGAGGACTGAGCGGGAGCTTCGGCTTCACAAAAAGCAACCACCTGAACTCGTCTGGACTGCTGGTGGCTCCGAGAAGTTCAGGGGGGCTCGAAACAGAATCGTCACAGCCTAGGTCCTCAGATCTGGGCTCGGGGCTGATGGAGCTTAGGTCGGAGGCCACCGTCGACTTGGCTAGACAGCTGCCGCCGCCGCCGAGCTGAGGCGAACGACTGGTGTAGCAAGGAGGTGGTGTTACCATATGTGACTAGAGGAGGTGTCGGGTGGCACAAACCAGAGGAGCTTCGGGTCTGGTCGCGGGAACAGGTAAGGCGACGAGCAAAGAGAGGGAGGGTGGCAAGTCCGTTAGCTTGGATGAGGCATGACTGGAATAGATCGGGCACGGGGCACGGTGACGCGAGTCACGTTGGTTCCCCGCCGCGGCAGGTGGTTGGCGCAACGTCTTCAGGTGGAGCGTGGCTGGAGGTGGAATGTGACGCCCTAGAAATTCACCCTCCGTAAAGTGACTAAATTCAATAAAAGGAATTTAAATTGAATTTTAGTCAGTGTAAGGTCTTGGACCGTAGGGAATTAAGAGACAAATTTTAGACGATTCAAGAAATTGTTTGTCAATTAGATTAGGCTCCGTAATTTCTAGTCGCCGCGAATTAGGATCGAAATTCTCACGCCCGAGCCTAGCCAGTGAAAAGACCAAAATTACCCCTCCATCAGTCGAGCCAAAAATCCACAGAGTTCTGAATTATTGAATTACCAATTTGCCCCTCAATAATTCACAACAAGCTAAAAATATTCAAATCCCCAAAGTGGGCCCTACTTGTCACATTCCCCACCCACCAATCACCTTTAGTCAAGGTCTAATCCCACCCATTCTCACGTGCTCTCCTCTTTCTCGTCTGATCTCCCATCCCCCTCACTATTCACGCGTGGATTCCCTTCCCCGCACAAAACCGAAGCTCATCTTCCTCCTCTTCCTCTAGTTGTCTTCATGCAACCACCCACCTCCGACCTTTAGCCACCTCCGTCCACCCCTGCTCGGCACCCCCGTCGCTTTTTCTGCCACCGTGCGCCGCTGCAAGGCCCCAAAAAATGACCTGTCGCTACCTGCCCTATTTTCGGGTTCAGTGGGTCTTTTCTGCTCCGAAGCCGTTGCGGCCGCCCTCGACTACAACCGACGTCCTCATCGACTCCCCTCCGACCTCTCGATGCCCCTCGACCGCCGCTCGCCGCTGCAAAGCCGCCGGAACGCCAAACAGACCTGTCAACCTTCTTGCTCTGTTTTCGGGACAGAGGGCTGTTCGAGCTTTGCCCGCCCTTGTCGTCGCTCCCGTCAGCCACCAGCCCTTGACTTGCTGTCCTCCGCCTCCCTCACGACCCCCTCGACCTCCTCTCGCCGCCCGTCATCGCCCAGAAACGTCGCAGAAGGCCGGAGACCCATGTTCGGACCTGAGTACCCTGTTTTGGGGCTGGATCTATTTCGAGCCTCCTCTGCCGCCTTCGGCCGCCCTCTGCCGCTCGCCGACCGACCCCAGTAAGCCCCCTGGACACGTTGTCATCGGCCAAGACCGTTGGTGGCCACCCGTCGCCGGTAGAGCCCGAAACAGCCTCCGATCCGAGTCCCCTGTTTCAGACCCAAGGTGCGTCTTGTTCTGCTCGAGCGCCGTCCGACGCCTTTGGCCACCCTCACCCACCGTCGTCGACCACCCACTGTCCCCAAGGAACCCCTATGAACTCGTGGTACCCTCGCCTTGCCCCGTCGGCCCAAGAAAACCCACAAAACAGCACCCGACGCCACTGTTCTCTGCCCCCGACGCCGTCCCCTGCCTCAATCGTTGGCTGTCGTTACCGTGTGTTCCCCCGAGCTGTGTGACACGCCGTTGGGTCCGGGAAGCATCAAGGAGTCGAGAAACCTAGGAATCAAGTCCGGGCCGAGAGTTTGCCGAGGAGTCGCCGGATTTTGTGGATCGAAGCTGTCGCCGTTTGTCGTCGCCGTCAGTGTCGTGACTGCCCGAGCTAGATCAATTGGTGAGTTAACCCCTAATCCTTGGTTAGGAAGCTAATTGCGCCTATGGTTAGTTAATTAGTCAATTAAGGTATTTAATTAGAATAATCGTGGTCAGTTTAGATAGAAATCGGAATTAGGGTAAATGACCGCGATTAATTAAGTTAGTCGATTTAGTTAGGTCGTCTGTGGCTAGTTGGTTGTTAGAATCGATTGATTGACTGATTGGGCATCGATTGCCGTGGTTTGATCACGAGCGAGCGATAGATCAGAACCAAGTGAACGATCGATAATTTAATAAAATTGGAATTAATCAATGCCGCTTGATTAATTAAATTGCTTAATCGATCGTGTTTTGACTACTTGACTGAGTGCAGTTGTTTGACTGTGATGTGATATAATTGAGTTTCTGATTGTTCCATCATCCGTGTCGGGCGCAAGCCTAGTTATAAGGTTGTGCATTTATATGACCTGATTGAGCTCAAATTGCATGACTTAGCATGAAAACGGCCTTGGGCCAAGTCTTTGAGCACGTCTGTATGAGCATCCGACTTAAATCAAAGATGATAAAATTGATTGATTATCGGATGAGATGTGTGGTCATATGAAGGACGATGAAATTCCTGCCAAGGTCCTGGCAAGATTGTACCGTGACAATCGGAAGAATACAACTTGTCGAAAACACGTCATTCTGTGTTATCAGTTTGATGGATGCCAGTCCCAGCTTGTGACGGACCGAAGCCCGGAAGGGATTCCCGGTAGTCTTGTACCGTGACAGCCGAATAACCCATGGATTACTGGATGCAGTCGCCGGAAGTAAAGGACGATGCCTGGTGCTGCCAGAAGAGTACCAACTGACTAGTGTACTAGGCATCAATGACCAGTGTGCCGAGGTGACAAACCCCATTTCTTAATAAATGGCTTCGTATGGTGTCCTGAGTGTGTAAGCTTGTGATGCTTTGCCATGCAGTCTGACTGCCATGTCAAATCGGTATGATGCTTTGCCTTGATTAGGCTGTTTGACTGTTATGTCGTGTCTGCATCGCATTATGTGGGGCTTCCTGGCGGGTAAGTTGCATGTGACTGGGTATTTGTTCTGTGATGATTGTCATGTCTATGTGTTAGGATATCCTGGGTGAATCAACGTCCTAACCGAGCTTAGGCGTTGACTTCACTGATATTTATTTCTCACCCTATCGTGGGATAACATTTTTCGGTCCCAAGTGACAAAGCCTCGAGGATACCAAGACGTGGACTTTGGAGTAGTCTTGGAGGTCGTGTTAGACCGAACCTGATAGTTTGGGAGTTGTAGATCAGAAGCCGAAGAATGGCTTGTGACTATTGTCTAAACAAGATAATTAATTAAAAATTCGACCTTGTAAGTTATCGTGGTTGTTTGAGATGATTGATGCTTAACTATCCCCGTTATTTAATTTGTTGTTTACGAGTTGCACGTTTCCGCATGTGTAATCAAAGATAAAATAATTGGGTCGATAATGTGCTCGGGACGTTATCTCTTATGACCTGAGACGGTTTGGTAGGGATGACGCGTGCCTGGGGATCGGGTCTTGACATGGAAGACGATGGGATGAGGCGGAGGCGCGAGGTGAGTGACATCCCCACCCAAGGTGGTATTAGAGCGAGGTCGGCCTGATCCATCCGATCATTGGCTTGGAGTGATAAGGAGCATGAGAATTGGGATAGTTAGTAGGACTGAACACCTTACGCATGTGATTGTTGCTTAAGTTTTAAGGCTGCATGTCTACACCCTTGTTTGTTTTGCTTTGGGATGAGCAGGACTCTGTATAGTATCTGCTGAGAGTGTAGTTTGTTAAATTGGTTGGGTTGAGTTTGGAACCGTAGAGAACGGTTTTTTTGAACCCTATAATGCCAAGGAATGACTGATGTAAGATACTTGGGTCGTAAGTTAAATGTCAAGAGTCATGAAATGATGACAGATTCGAATACGATGACCTTATTGGCTATGGTATTATGATGGATATGAATTGCCTTGGAGCTACAATAAATTGTTGACACTAGGTGATCTAGTTTAATTCGCTGGACGGGATTAGTTAGGAGCTTAGTGATGATTGATGAGAAAGCTCGACCTTATTAGTTTCGTTTATTGAGGCGACTTGTCTATTGGTAAGTGGTTATCAAGGTTACCCGATGTCTATGGTTGATACTTATGATGAGAAACCTAGAATGGAAAATATCGCTGTCGTGTGTGGATTTTCGGATGCCTTTTCCTAAGGGTCGCTAAAGTAATGCCGAAAAGGGAAGTAGAATCCGTGGTAGTGTTAGCCCTTGAGATGGAGTCGATCTTTTTGTCGGAATTGAAGGAACTCAAGATTCGGATGCAATAGTTATTGGATAAAGGGTTGAGAACTCCAGTGTTAATAGTTAAGAAGAAAGGATGAGTTATTGGGGTTGGGCATTGACTACGGATAGTTGAATCAAGTGTGATTCGGAACAAGTACCCAATGTCGAGAGTGAATGATTGTTCGACCAGCCGTAATGGCTTTGATATTCTCGAAGATCGATGTAAGGGAAAGATCTCAGTAGTTGAGGATTTTGATGAGGACCCTGAGAAAGCACAAGTTGTTTGTCCGACTTTGTAAATGTGAATTTTGGTTAACTCGTTCAACTCATCTATTCATGTGGTTGCCGATGAAGAGCATTCAGTGGACTTCGCCAAAACCGATGGAGATATGGATTTGATGCAGTCATGGACTGGACAAAGTCGTCGATAATGATAGAGGTTGAAGTTTCTTACCATTGGGTGGACTATTATAACATTTTGTCGGAAACGTTCTCTGTAGTGGCTAAGTCTTTGATGCAGTTGCCTAAGAAGGACAATGAGTCAACTTGGAAAAGGACATACTGTTATGCTAGACTCATGAAAATGATATGGGAAGAGATAATCGATAATTGTGGATTGGAGGCCTAAAGTTATACGGCACATTATAATTAAGTTGTCGAATTTATGAACGACCTTGATTGGTGAGAAAGGAATCATAGGATGGCGAACGACGAACGTGTGGACTAACTGTCATTGTGACTGAATGCATGTGAGAATGGTTTGGATCGCAATCTAACTTAAGGTGTTTGATCGATCCTAGAAAATTGGTCCTTGGGATGTAATAGTTGCTTGAGGAGTTTGAAAATTCAAAGCGAAAAGCATTCTTGAAAGCGGGTAATCTTGTATTTGGAGTAGCCGATGAAAGATTACGAGTTATTCGAGAAGTCACCATATAAGCAATGCTTTTTAATTTTGGTGGTATTGACAAGGGTTTGTGGTGTATCTAAATGGGAGTTGAAAAGGTCTCGTGCTATGCGACTAGAGAGGCCTAAGGACGATTGGAGATCCATAAGAGCTAGATGACAAGCTAAGGGTCAATAGCACGGTGAGATTTGCTGGATGATTATATGAATTCCTGAGATCTGTGATGACCCAAAATAAGATTAAGGTTACGAGATGTGGCAATTAAGGAAGACTAGTCATCAGAGTGTGCGTCGGAAGCATAGTATGGCTATACAGTCTTTTGGAATAACGACAGTAAGTGTCTTGCTTTTGGACTAAGTAGAAAGCCTACCAGAACTCATCGCAGTAACTACTGTATTAGTCAGAATAGCATGAGAAGGGCACCAAGACTTGAGGTAAGTTTACTAAGGAATTGAAAAGAAGGCCTTTACGACCGAGCAATGGTAAAGAGTTAAGTGCATGGATAAGTCAAAGTGTAGCACTACAAGCCTAGTGCGCGGTTGCTGCTATCGAGGATTTTGGAGTGAAGGACGGGAGCATATCACCATGGACGTGTGATGGAATTGTAAGGAACCATATGAGAAATGCCTTAGTTTGAAAGATAGTAAGACAGTAACCAGATTGATGGAGTCTGCCCATGATATGACAATGTGAAGAGATTTCGCTGGGTATGAGTACGACGCCCAAGATTTAGTACCAATCCAAGTTTAAGGGTCGAGCGATTCAAAAACAACAACAAAGGATTGAGGAGGCCATTGAAAGTTTAGAAGTCTCATTCGACACGGACTATGGCCTGACTTGCCAGTTGGCTGTGATGATTGAGGTTTGACTGTGTGGCGATCTAAAATCAAGCATGGATCGATTTGGACGGATCTTGCTCAGTTGTAAGTCGACCACATAATTACCCTGAAGTCGACCAAGGATTGATTCGTGGCATGATTTGTGAGCTGGCATTGATCGACAACCAGGATGGCCATGGATCCAGTGAGGGACGACTTGTACTAGAACCTCGTACCAACCGCGCACTAGTCAAGGGGCTAATCACCCTGAGCCATGTGACGTGTTGTTGGAAGAATACGGGTCGAGATGAACTGATCCTGCATCAACTTGAGTTGGTCATGAGAAGTGAACTCGATAGTGTTCAAGTGCACCATCGGTCTAGGAACGAGTGATTCCAACCCTAGACCGGGATATTTGAGGTGGTCCTCGACTTGCCAATCGCTCGTGAGCTGACCCTACTTGACAGAATGGATGGCACGGCCTTTAGTTTGATTTGGCGCCTAAAGTCAGTGACTCCAGAGATGTTTCAACAGTTGACAAGTGTCGATTCCAAAGCTCAAAGCGATGATGAAGAGGCAGATCATTAGTCGACCCCGTCCGTTTAAATAGAATGCCCAAATTGCCATTAGTGTTAGTCGTGATTGACATCTTTGGAACAAGAGGAGGAGCAGTGATAAACCCTGCGCATTGGAAGCCAAGAGATGGTCGATCGATTAGTGGGGATAGATAATTTCCGTGGTTCCTATGACAATCAACAGTTGAATTGGAAAGCAAGTTCAGATGGCGGCGATTCCGAACGAATATTTGGAATTAGATGATTTAACTTGTTTAAACGAATGGTGGATATGGAATGGTTCAGTTTAGTAATCGAGGATTGTAGGTTGGAATCTGACCTAGGTTTCGTTAATCGCATTGTTATTGAGATGAGACAGTGGTTACTATGAATTGAGTAAAGCCGACGAGCAATGAGGATGTTTGGAGTTGTCAGTCTCTTTATCCTTTGGAGAGTTGCTGTGGCTTAGTTTTGAGGAAATATTCCGTAGGGTGTACCGAACGCTAGTGAGTTGGAATGAAGTTAGTGAAAGGAAGATCACCAGTCCTGACTTGGTTGAATAGCCAATCGAAGCTGTCATGATCGATATTTCAGAGTCGTTGAAAGAGTTACGTCAATAAGAGGCGCAGACTTTTGGGAATCCAAGTAGATGATCATGCCTTTTTGAAAGTGTCGCCTGTGAGAGCGATATTTTGTTTTGGCAGCCGAACAAAAGGCGCTAGATCATTTGAGATTTTGAGGCAGATGGGAAATCTGACTTGTCGTTTTGCGTGGCCGCCGAGACTCGTTCCAGCACATAACATCTTTCCCTTGTTGATGTTGGCGAAGTATGGGCCGGATCCCGCTTAGGTACTAGTTACGAGAAGATCAAGTTGAATGAGCAAGTACCGTACGTGGAGCGTTCGGTTTAGATCATGGATAGAAAAGAGCAAGTGCTCCAAATCAAGACGATTCCATTGGTTAAGATAGATTGGAAATACCATGGGACTGAAGGAGCTACGTGGGAACAACGAAGGAGTGTCAAAGGCTAGTTATCCTTATCTGTTTGAGTAAGTTTTGACTGTACTGTAATTTCATGGACGAAATTTCCTAAGGTGTGGAGAGTTGTGACGCCCTAGAAATTCACCCTCCGCAAAGTGACTGAATTCAATAAAAGGAATTTAAATTGAATTTTAGTCAGTGTAAGGTCTTGGACCGTAGGGAATTAAGAGACAAATTTTGGACAATCCTAGAAATTGTTTGTCAATTAGATTAGGCTCCGTAATTCCTAGTCGCCGCGAATGAGGATCGAAATCCTCGCACCCGAGCCTAGCCTGTGAAAAGACCAAAATTACCCCTTCGTCAGTCTAGCCGAAAATCCGCATAGTTCTGAATTATTGAATTACCAATTTGCCCCTCAATAATTCACAACAAGCCAAAAATATTCAAATCTCCAAGGTGGGCCCCACTTGTCACAATCCCCACCCATCAATCACCTTTAGTCAAGGTCTAATCCCATCCATTCTCACGTGCTCTCCTCTCTCTCGTCTGATCTCCCATCCCCCTCACTATTCACGTGTGGATTCCCTTCCCTGCACATAATCGAAGCTCATCTTCCTCCTCTTCCTCTAGTTTTCTTCATGCAACCACCCACCTCCGATCTTCAGCCACCTCCGTCTACCCCTGCTCGGCACCCCCGTCGCTTTTTCGGCCGTCGTGCGCCGCTGCAAGGCCCCGAAAAATGACCCGTCGCTACCTGCCCTGTTTTCGGGTTCAGTGGGTCTTTTCTGCTCCGAAGCCGTTGTGGCCGCCCTCGACGACAACCGACATCCTCATCGACTCCCCTCCGACCTCTCAATGCCCTTCCGACCGCCGCTCGCCCCCGCAAGGCCGCCGGAACGCCAAACAGATCCGTCAACCTTCTTGCTCTGTTTTCGAGACAGAGGGCTGTTGGAGCTTCGCCAGCCCTTGTCGTCGCTCCTGTCGGCACTAGCTCTTAACTTGCCGTCCTCCGCCTCCCTCACGACCCCCTCGACCTCCTCTCCCCGCCCGTCATCACCCAGAAACGCCGCAGAAGGCCGGAGACCCATGTTCGGACCCGAGTACCCTGTTTTGGGGCCAGATCTGTTTCGAGCCTCCTCCGCAGCCTCCGGCCGCCCTCTGCCGCTTGGCGACCGACCCCAGCAAGCCCCCTGGACACCTTGTCACCAGCCAAGACCGTTGGTGGCCACCCGTCGCCGGTAGAGCCCAAAACAGCCTCCGATCCGAGTCCCCTACTTCAAACCCGAGGTGAGTCTTGTTCTGGCCGAGCGCCGTCCGACGCCTTTGGCCGCCCCCACCTGCCGTCACCAGCCACCCGTTGTCCCCAAGGAACCCCCGTGAACTTGTGGTACCCTCGCCTTGCCCCGTCGGCCCAAGAAAACCCACAAAACAGCACCTGACGCCACTGTTCTCTGCCCCCGTCCCCTGCCTCTGACCGCCCTTATTTTGCCTCCTCAGCCGCTGGCCGTGGTTGATTCCGGCCACTGGAGACTGCCTCAATCATTGGCCGTCGTTGCTGTGTATTCCCCCGAGCTGTGTGACTCGCCGTTGGGTCCGGGAAGCATCGAGGAGTCGAGAAACCTAGGAATCAAGTCCGGGCCGAGAGTTCGCCGAGGAGTCGCCGGATTTTGTGGATCGAAGCCGTCGCCGTTTGTCGTTGCCGTCAGTGTCGTGACTGCCCGAGCTAGATCAATTGGTGAGTTAACCCCTAATCCTTGGTTAGGGTGCTAATTGCGCCTAGGGTTAGTTAATTAGTCAATTAAGGTATTTAATTAGAATAATCATAGTCAGTTTAGATAGAAACTGGGATTAGGGTAAATGACTGCGATTAATTAAGTTAGTCGATTTAGTTAGGTCGTATGTGGCTAGTTGGTTGTTAGAATCGATTGATTGACTGATTGGGCATCGATTGCTGTGGTTTGATCGCGAGCGAGCGATAGATCAGAACCGAGTGAACGATCGATAATTTAATAAAATTGGAATTAATCAATGCCGCTTGATTAATTAAATTGCTTAATCGATCGTGTTTTGACTACTTGACTGAGTGTAGTTGTTTGACTGTGATGTGATATGATTGAGTTTCTGATTGTTCCATCGTCCGTGTCGGGCGCAAGCCTAGTTATGAGGTTGTGCATTCATATGAACTGTGTGAGCTCAAATTGCATGATTTAGTATGAAAACGGCCTTGGGCCAAGTCTTTGAGCACGTCTGTATGAGCATCCGGCTTAAATCAAAGATGATAAAATTGATTGATTATCTGATGAGATGTGTGGTCATATGATGGACGATGAAATTCCTGCCAAGGTCCTGATAAGATTGTACCGTGACAATCGGAAGAATACAACTTGTCAGAAGCACGTCAGTCTGTGTTATCAGTTTGATGGATGCCGGTCGCAGCTTGTGACGGACCGAAGCTCGGAAGGGATTCCTGTTAGTCTTGTGCCGTGACAGCCGGATAACCCATGGACTACTGGATGCAGTCGCCGGAAGTAAGGGACGATGCCTGGTGCTGCCAGAAGAGTACCAACTGACTAGTGTACTAGGCACCAATGACCAGTGTGCCGGGGTGACAAACCCCATTTCTTAATAAATGGCTTCGCATGGTGTCTTGAGTGTGTAAGCTTGTGATGCTTTGCCTTGATTGGGCAATGTGACTGTCATGTCAAATCGGTATGATGCTTTGCCTTGATTGGGCTGTTTAACTGTCATGTCATGTCATGTCATGTCTGCATCGCATTATGTGTGGCTTCCTGGCGGGTAAGTTGCATTTGACTGGGTATCTATTTTGTGATGATTGTCATGTCTATGTGTTAGGATATCCTAGGTGAATCAACGTCTTAACCGAGCTTAGGCGTTGACTTCATTGAGATTTATTTCTCACCCCGTCGTGGGATAACATTTTCAGGTCCCAAGTGACAGAGCCTCGAGGATACCAAGTCGTGAACTTTGGAGTAGTCTTGGAGGTCGTGTTAGACCAAACCTGATAGTTTGTGAGTTGTATACCAGAAACCGAAGAATGGCTTGTGACTATTGCCTAAACAAGATAGTTAATTAAAAATTTGACTTTGTAAGTTATCGTGATTGTTTGAGATGATTGATGCTTAACTATCCATGTTGTTTAATTTGTTGTTTATGAGTTGCACGTTTTCGCATGTGTAATCAAAGATAAAACAATTGGGTCGATAACGTGCCTGGGACGTTATCTCTTATGACCTGAGGCAGTTTTTTAGGGATGGCGCGTGCTCGAGGATCGGAGCGTGACATGAAAGGCGATGGGATGAGGCGGAGGTGCGAGGTGAGTGGCTTTCGGTGGTGGACGAGTGCAGTGAAGGGGCTGTGCCGCGCAACTGAAGAAGAAGTTGCAGAAAATAATAAGAAGAAGGAGAGTGAAGAAGAAGACGTTGTGAAAAGGGCATTCCATCGATCTATAGAAGCCACGAAAAAGGAACAGAGAGAGAGAAGGCTAAACTTTTGTGGAAAAAGGACGTCTCATTCGGTTAGCAGCTAACTAGAAAGAACAAAAAGAAGGGATAAAAGACCACGTGAGATACAAAGAAGAATAAAAATGTGGGTAGCCGATTGGACTTGAGGTGGAGCCCACAAAAATTATTCTCTTCCTTCTTGTCAAAGATCAATTGTCGCAGAAGAGATTGGGGAAATATCTCGGCTGATGTACATCCAAATGGGATCCACAAATATAAAATCTGACTCACTTAATAATTTTGTCTTATTTAAATAAAATCGAAGGACAAAAAAGGGTAATTTCACAAATGGGTATCGGACGGTCATTTGGCTCGATCGATTGAGGGTAAAATTGAAATTTCCTCATTTAGGGTTCGCTAAAAGTTGAAATTACGCGTGACGAGTATCGATTCAACGAGTCAAAGTTTGACGATTCGAACTTGACATTTTCTGACAAACATCCTAGAATAGCCAATCATCGTCCTTTGAATTCTTAAAATCCAACTTTTACTTTCCACGCTAGAATTTATAATTTCTTTTAAATACGTCGAAATTCCAGGACGTCACAGGAAGTGTTTAATCTTTGACTCCAGTGGTCAGGAGCTGTTCAAGATAAATATGCAATAGATGAGTTTTTCTCTGAATCCTCTCGAGAAGGAGCAGATGGCATTCAAGTGCCAGGCTAGTGATTCAGAGATATGGCACAAGAGGCTGGGGCACTTTCATCACAAAGGCGTGCTGCTGTTCATGCAGATGAATGAAATGGCAACTGGGTTACCAAGCCTGGAGGAGCAAATCACAAAGTGCAAGGCTTGTTTGCTGGGCAAACAAACAAGACTTCCCTTCAAGGAATCCACTGAGAGAGCTAAAGAGAAGCTGTAGCTAATTCATACAGATCTCTATGGTCCACAAGTGACTCCTTCACTAAATGGAAGTAGGTATTTCATTATTTTCATTGATGATTGTACCAGAATGTGTTGGATTTACTTCATGAAGCAAAAGTCAGAAGTTACTGAGGAATTTCTGAAGTTTAAATGATGGGTTAAGAACCAAAGTGGCTGCAAGATTCAGGTTATCAGATCTGATAATGGAATAGAATACACCTCACAGAGGTTTAACTCTTTTTGTGAAGAGGCTGGAATTGAGCATTAGCTTACTGCTCCTTACTCTCCACAGCCAAATGGAGTAAGTGAGAGGAAGAATAAAACTATTATGGAGATGACTAGGTGTCTGCCGCATGAAAAAAATCTGCCAAAAGAATTTTGGGCAGAAGCAACAACACAGTAGTTTTTCTGCTGAATAGGCTGCCTACAAGGGTATTGGAGAAGAAAACTCCCTTTGAAGCTTGGTTTGGTGTCAAGCCAATTCTAAGAAATTTGAAGGTGTTTAGTTGTTTGTGTTTTTCTCACATTCCACAGGTCAAGAGAGACAAGCTGGGCGAGAAAGCTGAACCTGGAATCTTTGTTGGCTACAGTTTAGTGTCAACCATAAACAGGGAAGGTGATCACTAGCAGGGATGTTCAGTTCTTGGAAGATGAGCAATGAGACTGGACAGATGAGTCACAAGGAAACCACAAGGAGGTCTCATTGGAACCTGATGAGCTGGTGGATGATGTTCTAGTTAGAGGTACCAGATCTCTGACTGATATATATCAGAGGTACAGTGTGGCTGTTTTGGAACCCGCTGGTTATGAGGAAGCTAAAAGTGATCAGAGGTGGATGAATGTAATGAAGGAAGAATTGGCCATGATAGAAAAGAACCAGACATGGGAGCTAGTGAAGAAGCCTGAAGACATGAAGGTAATTGGAGTAAAATGGGTTTTCAAGACCAAACTTAATCATGATGGCTCAGTGAATAAGCATAAAGCCAGGGTGGTGGTGAAGAGATATGCACAGGTTTGGGGAGTTGATTTCTCCGAAACCTTTGCTCCTGATGCAAGACTGGATACAATTAGAATAACTCCTGCTTTGGCAGCTCAACAAGGATGGAAGGTGTATCAGTTAAATGTGAAATCTATTTTTTTGAATGGAGTGTTACAGGAGGAGATTTATGTTGAGCAGCCAGAAGGTTTTGTGACACCAGGCCAAGAGGAGAAAGTTTATTTGTTGAAAAAGGCTCTCTACGGTTTGAGGCAAGCTCCCAGAACATGGTATAGTAAGATGGATGAGTACTTGCTGGGTCTAGGTTTCAAGAAAAGCCTCAGTGAGTCCACTCTATATGTCAAGAAGTTAGTATCTGACTTAGTGGTGGTGTCTCTTTATGTAGATGATATGCCGATGACAGGGAATAATAGTGCTCATATTACTCCATTTAAGCAAGAGATGATGAAGATGTTTGAAATGACTGATTTTGGAGAGATGTCATATTTTCTAGGGATAGAGGTTAGGCAGACTCAGAATGAAGTTTTTATCTGTCAGAAGAAGTACTTGAAGGAGATCCTGAAGAGATTCAACATGGAGGAGTACAAGAGTGTGAGTACTCCAGTGGGTCAGAAGGAAAAGTTTCAAAAGAAAGATGGATCAGAACCTGCAGATGAAATAGTTTATAGAAGTTTGATTGGCTGTCTTATATATCTCACTGCAACTAGGCCAGACATCACGTTACTGTAAGTGTCTTGTCTAGATTTCTTAATTGTGCAAGTCAGTTGCATATGGTAGCTGTAAAGAGGGTGTTGAGGTACTTGAAAGGTATTCTTTCATATGGAATTAAGTTCTACAAAATTCAGGAGTTTAAGTTGTAGGGGTATTCTGATAGTGACTGGACAGGATCAGTGGATGATATGAAGAGCACTTCAGGTTATTACTTTACATTCGGGTCAGCATGTTTTTTGGGTGTTCAAAGAAATAGGAAATAGTGGCACAATCAACTGTAGAAGCTGAGTTCATTGTAGCTACTGTAGCTGTGAATCAAGCATTATGGTTGAAGAAGCTGATGGATGATCTGCATTTGGAGCAAGAAGAAGTAGAAGTATTTGTGGATAATCAAGCTACTCTGGCCATTTCACAGAATCCGGTATTTCATGAAATAACAAAGCATTTTAAGGTCAGGTATTACTTCTTGAGAGAAGTGCAAAAGGTTGAAGAGGTGAACTTGGTGTACTGCAGTTCAGAAAACCAAATTGCACATATATTCACTAAGTCGTTTCATGTTGGTCGATTCGAACTTCTCAGGGCAAAGTTAGGAGTGTCCAGCACTTGATCCAGGAGGAGAATGTTGATGTATCAAGGCTACACAATCTATTTTCTGTTGAGTCAGTTTGTTAAAGTCCTATTTTGTAGGGTGTTTAGCGCCATGTTATCTATTCTGTTAATTGGTTACAGATTTATTCTGTTAGTTTGTTGCTGATATTGTGGATCAAGAAATCTGTTAGTTAGTGGATAACGTGAGTTTATCAAAAAGCTTGAGTCTATAATTAAGATTTAAGTTTTCTGAATTAAGTAGAAGCAGTTCCCTTTCAATACGTTCTGTCCTATTGTAAAATTACAGCTTTTGCTGTCAATTCTCATTCTATTCTTTGAGAAAACAACATTCTCAGGCACATACATCACATCAGAAACCAGTTTAGTTCCGGCACAACTCTCTATTGCTACAGTCCCTTTACCTTTCACTTCTAAGTACTCCCCATTCCCAATCCTCACTCTCGACTTCAATGACTTGTCAAGGTCAATAAATAACTTTTCATCACTTGTCATGTGGTTCGTGCAACCACTATCAACAAGCCAACTTTCACATGGAGTACTAGAAGAGAAACAAGAGGCAACAAACAGTTGATCTACCTCTTGCTGGGCTACAGCATGTGCCTCACCTTGCTGCTGATCTCCCTTTTCTTTGCAGAACTTCTCAATGTGTCCAAGCTTATGACATTTTCTGCATCTTACATCTGGCCTCTTCCAACACCTAAAGTACGGATGATTATGTTTTCCACAGTGCTGACATGAGGAATACCTTCCCCAATTGTTCTTGGAGTTGCCTGCACTGTTCTCTCTTGCAGCAACTTCTAAACCACTACTGCCATTCCATTTCTTCCCTTTCCACTTCTTGCCTTTCCCTCCTACATTCTGCTGTTCTTTGGCCTGCAAAGCTCCTTATGTACTTCCTTCCTGCCTTATTAACCTCCTCTGCTCTTGTGCTTGCAGAGCACTAAGCAATTATGTCAACTTGATCTAAGACAAATCCTTGGTATTCTCCAAAGAGGCAATAGTTGCCTCAAACCTTTCGGGCAAAGAGACAAGAATCTTCTACACTAGCCTATTATCATAGAGGTCAGTGCCTAGAACTCTTGCCTGATTTGCAATGCTTATCAGCTTATCAGAATAATCCTTAATTGTCTCAAACTCCTTCATCTGCAGTCTCTCGAATTCTGTGATCAGATTTAGCCCTTTCATGCTTCTGATCCTCTCATCTCCTTGATACTCAGCTTTGAGGAAGTCCCAGATAGCTTTGGCTGATTCACAAGCCATAATTCTGCTGAAAATAGCAGGTGAGACAGCAGCATATAAACAAGATTTTACCTTTGCTTTCCTTGTTGTCCTCTCCCTTTGATACTTAATCTGATTCATGGTTGGATTGTCAGGAAGGGGAGCAACTTCATAATCTTGTTCCACAGGTTCCCAAAAATCACAACCCTCTAGATAGGCTCGCATTCTCACTGCCCATGCTTGATAATTTTCTTCATCAAACACCGGTGGAGCCATTGAAAAAACACTCGATCCTGCCTCCATCTTGCTTTCGGCTTCTATGGATGCAGACACACCTCTCAATCAATCTCACTAGTCGCTTAGAGCCCCTTAAGATCAAGAAGGCTCTGATACCAATGTTGTTTTCTCAAAGAACAGAAGGAGAATTGACGACAAAAGCTGTAATTTTGCAGCAAGACAGAATGTATTAGAAGGGAACTGCTTCTACTTTATTCTGAAAACTTAAATCTTAAATGCAGACTCAAGCTTTTTGATAAACTCACGTTATCCACTAACTAACAGATTTCTTGATCCACAAAATCAGCAACAAACTAACCGAATAATTTTACAACAAACTAACAGAATAGATAAAATGCAGCTAAATACCCCTACAAAATAGGACTTTAACAAACTGACTCAACAGAAAATAGATTGTGCAGCCTTGATACATCAACACATGTAATGGGCGATCGAAACTGTTTAAAGTAATCTCTCTCTCTCACAAATCACATGATCTCATGCTTGTGCAACCTGGGCCCAAAGCGGATTAAAGAATAGCATGTTTTTGAACCTTCTAAGGCAGATGATTTGCTGCTAGTTGCAGGGGAAGAATTTCGGCCGATTCCTTCTCTGAATCAATAACTGCGAAATTTTGAATATTATTCTGGACAACAGAAAGAGAATTGTTCTCTCACGACAAGATTAATTTGCAGGTTTTGAATAAGGTGGTCACAACCAAAGAACGTTGAATCACCGAAAGAAGGAACAAAATTTTCCCAGGAGCCAATGGCTGAATGACCCTGAGGGGAATCCATTGTGAGCTTGCTTAAATGGGTTTTGCTTAGTGACTGCGCAAGGGAAAGATCAACTCGACGACGGGAAACTCACGTAAGGATTGGCGAAAGCGGCATCATTGCCTGGACGTGAGAACACAATCTGCATCTTGAAAGTCATCGAAAATTACACTTTTTAGAAGAAGCACCAAAAGTGCACTGTAAGCGGCACTCGCCTTATTTTCAACTTGAGGAGAGTGAATGCTTACGTCTCCCATGACGAGGAACGAAAGTAGTACTTCCTAAAACAAGGAATTACCTGATAATTGCCGAGCGTGGGCAACTTAAAACCAGCTGCACGACAGTCGAAGTAGTACTCCCATGACCTTATGAACTTTTCGTTGAATCTTCCCTACAAAAGGAGAGATGCGTCATGACCGGTGAAAAAACCAGGGGAAATTGGACCAAAGTGATCACTGCTTCAAGTCGCTTGTCACCTCTATTTCTCCATGAAGTTCTTCCTGCAACATCGAAGTGTTTGGCAGTAATGGATCCCTATGTTGTCCAGATGCTCCAAGCTGTAGTGGAAGATCTTTGGTGAATAGATGAACTGAAGAAGAACGAAGAAACTTATGTACTTAATGATATGCAATTGTACCAACGTCGGGACGCGGTGGCCATAGCTGATGTTATCCTGCTTAAGCAAGGCAGGCAGCCGATGGGGAAGACATATTCTTTTATGAACTCTGAACTTCGCCTGTATTCATAATGCCGCTCATCGGGTATGGATATGAACTAGCGGCTTTTAACACACCAGCGAAAAAAAAATAAGCACGTCTTAAACTTTTGTAACAATAATTCGAGCCTCAAAACTGTTCTCTGACAAATGCCTTTAGAACAAGAAGTCCATCTTTGGCTAGCACAGATTCGCAACACAAAACAAAACGGCGAGAAACTCACCAGGAAATGATTCTGTAATATTTGTAGGTACTTGGCAATTGGCGATAATCGTAAAGAAGGAATTTGATGCTGTCCTGCAGCGAAAGAAATACATTTTCTCTTGGACTGAATGAAGTAATTTTTCAAGTTCAAAAATGCCTGATTGGGTACCCCCTGGCCCTGCTTCTTTCACTCTCGAATCGGCATACTTCAGCTGCTCTTTTGACAAAGTAATGTCTGTGTATTTGCATCCGGTTTGCCTGACAACTTCAATGGCCAAGCTTCCCCAACCACAGCCGATTTCAAGACTTCATGCGTCTTTTCAATTCTCGCCTACATTGTTTTGAGGCAACGCATTAGTCACAAACCAGTCGAACTTCAACCGTCCAGCAGCCCCATCAAGTAAAACTTACTTTTCTGATCGAAAGAGAGATTTTTCTCGTCTGTGCCGCCTTTAGGTCTTCACCTGCCATCTATCAAATTTCCGACAGGACGACAATGCGTCATTATTTTGAGCCACTAGACTTCACTAATCTGTATCTATTCTCGTTTCTAAAGCACGTATTCAGCAGCAAAACTTCAAAACAGGGTTGTGGCTGCTGACCTTGAATACCGCACAGGAGTATGTCATAGGCTTGTCCAAGAACCGCGAAAAAATTTCGTTACTCTGCAAACACGACGAAATGGAAATCATCTTTACATCATACCGTGTATACAAGCACATTCTTGCTTTTGATGTACATCAATGTTGAGAAACTGATTACGTTTACCAAAAAAGGAAAATATTGAGAAACTGACAATGTATTCTGGTTCGTTC
The DNA here is from genome assembly GCA_021437785.1 of Rhodomyrtus psidioides. Lineage (NCBI taxonomy): Eukaryota > Viridiplantae > Streptophyta > Magnoliopsida > Myrtales > Myrtaceae > Rhodomyrtus > Rhodomyrtus psidioides. Next base: position 6,578,326 of record JAILYB010000027.1, on the reverse strand, counting down.
TGTTCTCTTGGGAAAATCCTAGGAGAAAAGATGAGACATAAAGTACCTACCAGATCATGATGCCGGGAAATGTTCCTACGAGCTTGAGTTAAAGTGTTCTGCCTTGAAACATGCTTGAAGTAGTACTTAGCCGAAGCAGTACCAGCTGTTAATAACATCAGCGTCCACCAACGTCTAATGAAAATGGCGGCATCCATCCACTGGTTTAGTATCTTTTAATAAGATCCTACACAAGTCATTAAGAGCATTCTGCATAAACTCGCAAATTCTGTTCTAAGACATCAATGAAAATGCAGAAATGGACCACAACAAACTAGCAATGGAAATGACTTTAAAGATGAGAAGATGTTGACTATGAGACTATCAGAGCAATGACACTTTTTTAACACTTCAGGATCAACTGAGAAAAAAGACCAGGAACTATGTACTCTACAAGCCGATACTCATCATGATAAGCAGGAGTATACTCACATTGCTGAGCCCGTAGAAATATAGCTGCCAAGAAATCGAGTGACGAAAAGGCGTGCCCCAATTTCCTTGAGCGAAGGAACCATATTTTGGGGATTCTCAAGAGCAAAATGACTTTGTCCGATCACTCCATGTGCAGCAGCCCTGCCAGCCTGCAAATAAGTCCCTGAAGTTAAAATTATCATAAGCATATTGCGCAGAGAGAGAGAGAGAGAGAGAGAGAGAGAGAGAGAGTCTATACCTTCAATCCATCCTTATGGAAGTCATATCCTGAAAGAAGAATAAGAAGTCAAGTTAGTCATGATTGAAATCAGACTGAGTCCATATCAAAAGATTCAAATTACAGCAACTTTATGAGAAAAGGCCACACAAAAACTTGGACAGGCTCGACCTGGTACACTCTGCAGAAGAACCAAATCCCTCTTTTCCCTTGGATCCGACATAGCTCAAGCGAAGCTTTCGAGGCGGCAACATATGAAAGAGGATGGCCAGTGGGCCGCTTAAGCAACGTGAGTTCCGGTTCATGCGAAGGATTGAGGGTCACGAGAATGACATGTCTGCTGATACCTCCGTTCTCCCACGCAAAGATTTTCGCACAACTCCATCATATTAGGTGTGACATGTCTGGTATCTCCACTTCCGCTCAGAGAAAATCTCAAACGACTCCATCATATTAGTATTCGTAACGTACAGGAGACCCCCGATTCGCGTCAGCATAAGTTGCTCAAGCCTAGTGATCCTTTACGAAGAAAATTACTTGTCTAACACGCCAAATAACCATGATCTCAGAGTGACAGAATAACAGACAAATTGTCTTCGACTCCCTCGTTGCCAATGACACACGCAGCGCGTTCGTGGTTTATTGAATCACTTTCTACTCCGAGACAAGATTTGATGGTTGAAGTGTTGGGATTCACGTAACACGTACGGGAAAAAATAAAATAAATAAACGCAGCGGAAATAATAAATTGCCCATACATGTATCTTCAGAGGCGTAGTTCGTGCGTTTCAATCGAAAAACATATTAAACAAATAGAGTTAACGGATTACCTCCCGTAGTGTGCTTGAATAATGAAAAACGGTTCAGATGTTCTTTGATCCAAGCCTCACAAGTGTCAAGCCTCTAGTTCAGACACACCACCAATCACAACGACGAACGGAAGAACGAACTAGCGGAATCACCACTCGATTGTGCTAGCAACTCGTGACGATGTTTTTTCTCGTTCTTGAATTTTTTGTCACCATGGGAGGGAAGCCAAAATGAGAGAGAGAGCGAGATAGATCTAAATTTTCTGCTCACAAAATTCACACCCTTAATCCAAGGATCTAATCCTTTGATTATGCATTGCACACACATATACACGCATAATTCTAGGATCCGATCCAAAAATTATGCCGCCATACAATCAGCAATTTAGCCCACCAATCAATTATCGTAATTATGACAATTAATCAATTTGGCTCTTAATGGGCGTAAATTTTCAACATCTCCCACTCGCCCACAAAAGCCTAAATTGACACACAATAATAAATAATATGTGTGCAAATCGACACAGCAATTTTTTGTCGATTTAATCCGTACATGTGCATCATATAAACTTGTGCCTATGACCAAAAATAAAAAATTAAATTAAATCCCATTTAATCTAATTTCGGTCTGAATAATTCAATAGTCGTTATTGCAAACATATTTGCAATATTGTCATTCCGTTCATCGTTGTCATATATTAGTTAAGGTGTGTGACATCCCTAAGTTCATCACTGAGTTGACAGTAAGACATGCACTAACACATTAGTACTTCCAAGAGAATTAATTGTCCCGATTAACATCTAGGTCCCACGAGCCATGAGTGACATCTAGCAATATGTGACGCCTCGAAACCCCGACTCCTGTAAATAGTGTAACCTCGACAGTGGTATGAATAAGAATTTCAATTTGGTCGCTTAAGTTATTTCGAGGATTTAGAAATAGGAATTGGGATGATTTCCGTAATTGTCGATCGAATTGGATTGGATTTTTATCGGTTTGTCGATTCGCCTTAGAATTTAAATTTTCGAGTTTGAGCCTCGCCGTAGCCAAGCCGACCTCGAAGGATCTATTATCCTGATTGGATGGCCAATGTCCGAATTACCCTTGAGTGAGAAATTTCGAAATTGCCTCGGCCAAGAAGGGAATGGACAAAAATGCCCTTGAATATTTGATGAACTAAAGGACAAGAGCATTATTGGATGTGGGCCAACCTTATCCTCTAGAAGAGTCAAATGGGGGACAGCTGCAACTCTTTTCTCTCTCTCTCTCTCCTCCTTTTCTGTTGCACGACACTTCCTCTGCACACACGTTTTTCTTCTTTCTCTTGTTGCTTCACCGACCGTCTTCCTCTCCCTTTTTCACTGTGCTTGGGCGATCGAGTCACCACTAGCCCTTCATCGATCGACCACCACCTCGTCCTCTGTCCGTCGCCGCCCCCTAGCACCGTTGTCACCGTCCAGGGTCGCCGGAGAGCCGGCGGGAAGCTGCTGGAACAGCTTCTCTGTTCTGTTCGAACAGAAGAGAGCAGCGGCTTCTTCTTGCTGCACGGTGGTTTCCGGTCACTACCACCACCTCACACGACTCCCTCACCCCTCCTCCGACACCTCTCTGCTGCCGTAAGCCGCCACCAGCCGCCGGAAAAGCTCTGGTAAACCAAAAATCGAACTCAACTCAGTTTTGCCGGTTTTGAGCAGTTTCTGTTCTTGAGTGGGTTAGTCGCCCTTAGCTTGTTTCCTTGCTTGCCTCCGGCCACTACACATACCCTGACACCCCTAGGGACGTTCCCTATCAGTAGCAAGAGGTGTCGATGCTGTTAGAAACCCAAAACCACCCCAAAACCGAGATGTTCTTGCTCTGACTCTTCTGTTGCAGCTGCTGTCCTTGTTTCTGTTCGTGGCCGCCGGCGACTTCTCCGACCACCACTGGTCGCCGACGACCAGCCCTGACCTCTGTGAACCTTCCCCTTTGACCTCAAGTCCGGCCACCACCCTTGACCGCTCGAAACAGTGCCATGAAGTCCCTATTTTCCCCCTTGCGTTGCTGCTGCCCTGTCACTGTTTTTGGGCTGAATTAATTCTGCGGGCTGGATTTACAGGGCTGTGGAGTTGGGCCGAAGCCCATTCTGAGTTGGGCCGTGTACTAGGGTGTTGGGCCAAGTGACTTGGGCTTTGTCTTGGGCCCGTGGGCTAAGTTAATTGGAGTTTGGGCCTATTGGACGATATCTGTGGTTCGCGATCCGGTTAGGTTCAAAGTTTGGATCGAATGTGTTATTTCAAGGAATTGGCGGTGAGTTGACATCTAATTCTCGATTAGGTCGTTAATTATGTATGGATTAGTTTGCCTAGAATAATAGGTGTTTAGGTAGTCCGATTAGGGTCGGTTTAGGCTAGAAGTGGATTTAGGTTAAATGACCCTAATTAACTAAGTTAGTTAATTTATAATCGTTGGAATTATAATTGCTTGACTTATTCTTGGTTTCAATTGATGGCTTATTTTTAATGGTCAATTGAATGGCGAGAGTTATAGGATCGATATGGAAATCTTGGCTTCGTGACTGTTTGATTTGGATGACGGCTTGTGTTGTGCATTCCTATGATTCCGTGTGACCCATTGGCATTATTTAGCATCAAATGGCCAAGGGCCAGTTCTTAAAGCATATATGCGCGATCTTCCGTTATGATTAAAGATAAGCTTGATTGATTGTTGGATGGCATGAGTGGTCACACGATGAGAGATGATGCGACGCCTGACAAGTTTATATCGCGCCCGGCATGCCAAGAGCATGGGGATACACGCGATGACTTGTTGGAAGCTCGACTTTCTCTTGTACGGCACTGAAGAGTGCGGCGTAGGCTTGGATTGTCGGAAGCAGGTCGCAGCTTGTGATGGACCCGAACCCTCTGGAAGTCTAACCGTCGAGCCCGGCAATGCTAAAAGCATTGGAGTAGTATGAATCTTATTACTATGCCCGTCATGCTAAAAAGCATGGGGTTTACTAATTGTCGCGGATCATCGACCTATAAACGGACTTGGTGTGATGTCTAGTGTCTGATTGATGCCTGTGTGCATTGTAAGGAATTGATTGACTGTTTGATCAATTTGAGTTGGCACGACATGTAACCGTACTCATCCTGCATTATGTGTGACTTTATTTGGGTAAGTTGCGTGTGGTTGAAAAATATTTGAATGCATTGCCTGGTAGGATGTCTGGACGAGTCATCGCCCTACCCGAGGCTTAGGCATTGACTTCACTGGGATTTTATCTCACCCCTTCGTGGGAACATTTTTCAGGTCCGAAGTGATGCTGAGCCCTCTGGCGGTCGTTCTCCGACTTCTGATGTCAATCATGACTCTTCACCTGGACCTTTGGAGACCTTTGGTTCTTTTTGGAGTAGATGAGGACCTAACCCTGCTTGATCCCTTTTTGTTTTATAATGGGTCCTAGAGAGCCTAGCCTGTAGCTCCGTAGGGTTAGTGATCATCTGCTGTTTACTGTACCAAGTTGACAACCATGTAGTTTGACATCCTACTATTGCTGATGTTGTATTGGACTATCCCTGTTATATTACATGTATGGGAGTTTGTTCGCTTCCGCGTGTGCCATTTGTTATTGGGGTCGATAGCGTGCCTGGGACGTTATTATTATGACCACAGGCGATTTGGTAGGGATATTACGTTCCCGGGGATCGGGGCGTGACACAATATGTCATGGCTACCCAGACAGTGTGAATTCTTTAAGAACATAATGAACCTGTCAGCTTTGACTACAATCCCTCCATCGAACAAAGACCATGGAATATTTGTCAAGTCACCAATTCGATCATATGCACAAATTTAATCGACATGCATTTATACGAGACATAAACATTTTATTCTTGTTTACAACCCTGACAGAGGATTTCAATGCATTGTCATAATTAAATCGCATAGGATATCATACCTTGCATATGGCAAGGAGAGAGATTCCATTTTGCGCACACATGTGACTTCGTATGTGCATGAACTATGACCATCAAGTACAGAGATGGATCGACGAACCGTCAACATGCGTCATCGTGAACCATAGCCATCCAACACACAAGTCAACACTGTGCCTCAGGCCTAAGTATTATTTACACAACACGAAAGCATGAGCGATTAGACGTTGACCACGCTAAAAGCTTCCATGTCGTTAATCGTTCAATGCGTGTCACGTTCAGTGAACTTGTCTAATACACGCACCTGTGTTCTACTCAGGCATCGCAATACCCAATGACTTGTGACTCGTCATTCCCTTAAGTATCCAATACTTAATTGCGAAGTTAAGAACACACCGATCTCAGCAGGATTGTTGATATCCATTCAATGATCCATTGATCGGGAACAGTTTGAAGATTTAGTCTAACTGTGAACCCGTCACACATATTCTCAACGTCTCAAGAATAGGTCCAGTCACAACTGATCTTATGAAATTTATTCATATAAGTAAGTAATTGGACAAATGATTAAATACGTCTTTGCCATTGATTAAATAAGAAATCAAAAGTACAACTGAAATCCCTAATATGTAACTATTACATAATTGCTTTAGGGCATATCTCTAACAATATCTCACTTGCACTAAAGCCAACCGGTCTGGTACCTTAAACCCATTTTGTCAAGGTGTCTTTCAAAAGAAGACTGAGGTAAGGCCTTAGTAAAGGGATCTGCCACGTTTTCCGCTGAGGCAATTTTCTGCAAGGCGATATCACATCTCCCAACTATTTCTCTGATGAGATGGAAGCGTCTCTCAATATGCTTGGACTTCTGGTGAGACTTTGGTTCCTTAGTTTGAGCTGTTGCCCCATTGTTGTCACAAAATAATGTAATCGGCTACTCAATAGAAGGAACTACTTCTAATTCAGAAACGAATTTCTTCATCCAAGCTGCTTCCTTTGCCGCTTCAGAAGCGGCTACATACTCTGCCTCAGTGGTGGAATCAGCAGTTGTGCTTTGTTTGGAACTCTTCCAATTAACTGCACCACCATTGAGTGTAAAGACAAACCCAAATGTGGACTTATAGTCATTCGGATCTGATTGAAAATCGAAATCAGTATAAGCTTCAACTTTAAACTCACATTCTCCGTATATCAAGAATAAATCCTTAATACTTCGCAAGTACTTAAGGATATTCTTGACTACTATCCAGTGCTCTTCCCCTGGATCATATTGATATCTGCTAGTAATGCTCACAGCATGCGCGATATCTGGTTGTGTACATAGCATAGCATACATTATACTTCCAATAGCAGACGCGTAAGGTATCTTTGCCATCCGCTCTCTTTCTTCGGGAGTGTTGGGACACATCTCCTTGGAAAGACAGATTCCATGCCTAAAAGGCAATAATCCTCTTTTGGAACATTGCATGTTAAACCGTGTTAACACTTTATCTATGTACATAGACTGTGAGAGGCCAATAAATCGTCTTGATCTATCTCTATAGATCTTGATACCTAAAATATAGGTTACATCTCCTAAATCTTTCATGGAGAATTTTTGTGACAAGAATAGTTTGATCGATGATATCATCGGTATATCATTTCCAATCAAAAGTATATCATCGACATAGAGAACTAGAAACGCAATTGTGCTCCCACTAACCTTCTTGTATACACAAGGTTCATCCGGATTTTTGATGAAGCCAAACGATTTGACTACCTCATCGAAACGGATGTTCCAACTTCTGGAGGCTTGTTTGAGTCCATAAATAGATCTCTTAAGCTTACACACCTTCTAACTTTCACCACTAGATTCAAAACCCCATGGTTGTTCCATATAAATGTCTTCCTCAAGGAAACCATTTAGAAAAGCCGTTTTGACATCTATTTGGAATATCTCATAATCAAGGTGCACAGCTATAGCCAACATAATCCGAATAGATTTTAGCATGGCTACAGGTGAGAAAGTTTCTTCGTAATCGATCCCTTCTTTTTGACGATATCCTTTCGCCACCAGCCGTGCTTTGTAAGTTCCAATCTGACAATCAGCGTTCATCTTCCTCTTGAAAATCCATTCACACCCAATTGGTACAATACCATCAAGCAGATCAACTAGAGTCCAAACATAATTGGAATACATTGAATCTATTTCGAATCTCATGGCTTCTAGCCATTTACCAGAATCGATGTCCGACATCGCCTCCTCATAGGTTCTAGGATCACTCAGTTGATCACTATCATTAACAATGAATAGTGGTTCAATATCTTCAACCGAGTCTCTATAGCGAATAGGCAGACGAGACGTTCTCGCACTCCTCCTAAGAGGTTGTATATCAGATGCTCCCACTGAATCAGAGATCGGTGTCTGAACTTGGTTATTTGGTACTTCATTATTTTCTTCTTGTAAGATTATTTTTCTTCCAGCACCACCTTCCTGGACGAATTGATTCTCCAGAAAAGAAGCATGCCTACTAACCGAAGCTCTTTGGTCAGAATGAAAATAGAAATAATATCCAAGAGTCTCTTTTAGATATCCAATGAAGCGACCTTGTTCAGACCTAGCCTCCAATTTCTCTATTCTCAGCTTCTTAAAGAAAGCTAGACAACCCCAAATCTTGATATGATTAAGACTTGGTTTCCTACTATGCTATATCTCATAAGGCGTAGTTGGAACAGACTTAGAAGGCACTCTGTTCAGTAAATATGCAGATGTCTCAAGGGCATGTCCCCAAAGGGATATAGGTAAATCGGTGTAACTCATCATGGGCACCATATCTAATAAAGTGCGATTTCTTCTTTCAGATACACCGTTATGTTCTGGAGTTGCAAGAGGTGTCCATTGTGATAAAATGCCATTATCTTTAAGATTGTCCAAGAATTCAGTACTAAGGTATTCACCTTCTCGATCAAATCGAAGAGCCTTAATACTCTTTCATGTTTGTTTCTCAACTTCAGACCTAAATTCCTTAAACTTTTCAAAGGATTCAGATTTATACTTCATTAAGTACAAATAGCCATACCGCGAATGATCGTTGGTAAAGGTAATGAAGTAAGAATAACCACCCTTAGCAGTTTCATTAATTGGTCCACATACATCTGTATGTATCAATCCCAATATGTCAGCAGCTCGCGCACCATGTCCTACAAAGGGCGCTTTAGTCATTTTTCTTAGAAGACATGCATTACAAGTCGAGTATGGTTCAAAACCAATTGGATTAATATATCCATCATTACTCAACTTGTTAATCCTATCTTCTCCAATATGACATAATCGGAGATGCCAAACATGCTTTGGATTCGGACTATCTCTAGGGCGTTTATTAGTTATGACATTTACATTGTAACTATGTTGTTTATTGACATTCATAATCGCATTACCGGACATTGTAATGGTATAGAGATTATTAGTTAATAATCCAGAACCAACACACGTTCTATTATAATAAATAGAACATACATCATCAGCAAAAGAAAATTCATAATTCTCTTTACCCAAACGAGATATAGAGATGATGTTCTGAACAGCATTCTCATAATGCAAACAATTATTTAAAATCAAAACATATCTAGAAGGCAAACATAAATGGAAAGTCCCTATAGCTAATGCAGCAACTTTTACCCCATTTGCAAATGTTAGGACAATCTCATTTCGCCCTAGCATCCTGCTTATTTCCAGATTCTGTAAGGACATACAAATATGTGAGGTTGCAGCAGAATCCAAAATCCATAAGCTAGATTCAGCACTAATCATATGATTAGTTTCAATAAGCATAGACACCTTACCTTCGGAAAGTTGATTCTTGGACTTGACCTTCAAGCTTGCGAGGTACTTCTTACAGTTCCTCCTCCAGTGCCCCATGACACCATAGTAAAGACATTTCCCTTTTTCAATCTTGGACTTTGGTTGCACATCAGCTTTCACAGGCCTCTTCCATTTCTTTTTCTTCAAAGTAGCTTACCCTTTGAAGAAGAAGCCTTAACTACTATAGCCACTACATTGGGCCTTGTGTTGTGCATTTCATTCTCATAAACTACCAGCATACTATGTAACTCAGATAGAGTTTTCTCCATCTTATGCATGTGGAAGTTTTGGACAAAACCAGAGAAGGAATTGGGTAAAGATTAGAGGATCAAATCCACAGTTAAATCATTGTCCATGACAAGATTCAGCCTAGCCAATTCTTATATGTGCCAGATCATTTTCATGACATAATCATTAAATGATGATCCCCCAGCCATCCTCATACGGTACAATGCCTTAGATATCTCATAACTAGATGTTCGACCATTCTCATCAAAGAATTCCTTCAAGTGCAATATGATCGACCTAATATCTTTCATTGCTTCATATTTCTTCTAAAATTCATTATTCATTGAAACAAGCATATATGACCTAACTTTTAAGTTATCATCATGCCATTTATCATAAGTGATGCGTTCCTCTTGGGTCCCACCCTCAGGAAAGGAGGTTGGCATATTTTCATCAAGCACATACCCGAGTTTTTCTGAATTGAGAACAATTCTCAAATTCCTCACCCAGTCGGTGAAATTGAGTCCAGTCAAACAACTCTCGTCAAGTATCGAAGCGAGCGGGTTTATGTTCACCATTTTTAGAGTAATAAATATCTGTGCAGAAAATAAATTGTTAGCCGTTGTCTTTCAAAATAACTATTTCATTTTGGTCTTTAAATGAAATAGATCTTCCCACTAAATTTATATTCGGATCCCATACTCCTTAAAATGGGAAACGAAAATCTTTCTCGGGTGAAGATTACTAGTTGAGATTGGAGTCCCACCACCTCATAGTCCACCTCACCTAACAGTTATTGGTGTTCTATAAGCTTAGTAAGTGAATCAACTTATTCAACGTATCATATGCGAGTCCCAATAATAACTTCGGCCTCTAGACCATGAAACTCTCACCTAACAGTTATTGAGTTCATGATCATAGTTAAGTCTAACACATTGTCTCATGCAAGTATTGAAAACGCAAACGATCTCATCACCTAACAGTTATTGGAAATCGTTCAGCTTTAACTCTACAACATCATATGTTTAATGGATTGATCCATTATTATGGATGACAATTGACCCCTATGTATCCATAACTAGTCAATCAATCACTATAATAAAAGATCAAACCACGACGATGGAAGGCCACGAGTCCAAAACCCGTTACGACTTAATATTATTTTAAGGAGATTTTGAGTCATTATTAAATGTCTCACTTTGCACATTAACCGATTGAATATGCTAAAAAAAACAGAATAAATAAATAGATGTCAATCGCATAAACATCTATTTTACGTGGTGATCATGGAATTATGATTTAATGGGTCTCGAGCTAATGAGACCACATTTAACCATTTTAATATTTTAATATTGGAGATCTGCTCTTCGTTTCTTTTTGGTTCATCGGACTCTTCGAAAATCGGGCCCAAAGAGCTCTCCAGCTTTATGGCTCCTCCACGTAGTCCTCGTAGCATTTACATTAATAAATGACTATGCTAAACTACGCTAAAAAATAAAAATTACATGAAAAATAAAAGAAGGACGTAGCCTCCATTTTAATAATTACAACCCCAAAAAAATATCAATAAACACCATACATTCATACATTCATCAATCACATTGATTAGGGGTTTTTTCATGATCACCACCCTTCCACGTGAGTAATAAATTCATAATTTAAAGCTTCGGAAGGCACAAATAAATAAATAAATAATTCTGCATTTAATCATATTCAAGGTCAAGCAATGCAAGCCGCGTGAAGAAATTCATGCCAACGGAACAAATTTTACGTGCTTAATTCCAAACGGTATAAGCATTCTCGCCCCTCTATTCGTAGCCACGAATCATTTTGCAGAATTCATACGTAATATAAAACTCACTACATATTTTTGATTCAAAATTGATTTAGTCTCAATTTTTGCTACGTTGATTAATTTTTGTCATATAAAAATAATCAACTTCTATCGGCCATGTAAAAAGAACAATTCTTTAAAACAAATTGGCCATAATATCGCAAAAATCTATACGCACTAAAAACAATTAAACACACGAAAACGCCTAAGGATTGGCTCTGATACCACTGTTGGGATTCACGTAACACGTCCGGGAAAAAATAAAATAAATAAACACAGCGGAAATAATAAATTGCCCATACATATATCTCCAGAGGCGTAGTTCGTGCGTTTCAATCGAAAAATATATTAAACAAATAGAGTTAACGGATTACCTCCCGTAGTGTGCTTGAATAATGAAAAACGGTTCAGATGTTCTTCGATCCAAGCCCCACAAGTGTCGAGCCTCTAGTTCAGACACACCACCAATCACAACGACGAGCGGAAGAACGAACTAGCGGAATCACCACTCGATTGTGCTAGCAATTCGTGATGATGTTTTTTTCTCATTCTTGAATTTTTGGTCACCATGGGAGAGAAGCAAAAATGAGAGAGAGAGCGAGATAGATCTGAATTTTCTGCTCACAAAATTCACACCCTTAATCCAAGGATCTAATCCTTTGATTATGCATTGCACACACATATACACGCATAATTCTAGGATCCGATCCAAGAATTATGCTGCCATACAATCAGCAATTTAGCTCATCAATCAATTATCGTAATTATGACAATTAATCAATTTGGTTCTTAATGGGCGTAAATTTCCAACATGAAGCTGGCCGTAGACATTTCAATCAGTCATGGTGTCGTTGTCTTGAGGGTAAAAACCGATCAATGGCATCGCCATCAATGACATTTTCCATGGTAATGAACAAAATTCATCCTATGCATAGTGTAACTGGTAAGAAAGAAAATTTTCAAACCCTAAAGGTCTGCATGATAACACTTTCAAAAATCAAATTCTCTGCTAGAAATCAATTTGCCAGAGAAATCCGTTTGGTTAAAAAAAAAAAACATGATAGGATTTTTCACTTTTGGTAGGATTTTTCACTTTTAATAGAATTTTTTGGCCAATTTTGAAAAGTAAAAAATTTTAACTTCTCGGCTCCGGAATCACTTCTTGGATCACACCCGCCTCCGTCGACAGCCGTCGCCGCCACCGCCCACTGCCCACCGCCGCCGTTCGCCACCACCTGCCGACCGCCGACCACTGCTGCCACAGCCACTGTCCTCCTCCACTGCCTGCCGACCATTGGCGCCACCACTGCCGTCATTTGTAGTCGTCGCCCATCAATCACCGTCGTCCGCCAACAACCAACGGCCACCGTCGTCGATGATTTTGTTAATAATGTTTCAAAAGTAATTACCAAAAGAATTTTTTTGATCAGAAGTTAATCTGGAGCATAAGTAGAAAATCAACTTTTGCTTTTGAGAAGAAATAGAGAAATTAACTTCTGGTCAAAAGTTTTCTAGTAGAAAAATGTTGCCATGCGCCCTAAAATTTCTACATGCGCAAGATATACAAATTGCTTGTTTCTTCAACGTTTGAAATCGGGCTGTCCGGGCCAACACATTTTCTGGCCCAGCCCAAACTCATGGGCTAGAATAGAGCTAGTCGGGCCATTCTTATGCAGCCCACTAAGACCAGACATCTTTGCCATCTATATTATTAGCTTGAAAGTGATTCGTACGGTATGCATGAATTTTTGGGGTTCGCAAGAAGGACAAATGAAAACCAAATTGAACCCACCCTATTCCAATTGGGCCGTTATAATTTGTGTCTATATTCAGATTAGATATGGTCATGCACGTTGATTTTAGTCATGTAAATAAAGCAAATCTAACTAGACAAGAACCTTTTTTTTTTTTTTTTGGGTTCTAAAGCTTGTTGGATTGTCGAGCCGAGCGAACCACTCCGGCCGTGATCGAGGGATGAGAAATTATTATCCGATTCTATCATAAAAAATGGTGGGTTTAATATTCAGGTTTTACAGAATGATTTGCTCATGGCGACCCTAGTCATTGTGCTAAAAGATGAAAAAGGTTGCCTTTAAAAGGTTACTAACAAATGGTCTCTAAACTTTGGTCAAATATACGATGTTGTTCCCGAGCTTTTAATTTGCTCAACGTGATCATTGAATTTTTAACTCAAATGTGCAATGTCGTCTCTAATCATTTAACTTGATCAATGTGATCTCTACATTTTTTGCAAAGGTTTGTCTAATCCTTGGATTCAATCTCGTCTATAGATTAAATTGAACATGCATCGAAAGTTCAGGAATCGCATTGAACAAACTAAAAGTTTAAGGACCACATCGAACATTAGGCTAAACTTCACGAATCACATTTAATGTTTAGGTATGCAAATGGGCATTGGGCCAAAATCAAATAGAAATCATTTGTGTCGTTTTTTCTATTGTTTTTTTTTTTATAACAAAGTTCTCCCACTTTTTCACTTTCAAAATCTAGAAGTTATGAGCACTGTTTCGGACCCTTTCAATATGGAAATTTCAAGGAATAACAATGCATGGTAACGATCTTTTTTTATATTTATTTACGATGAATTGCCTCGTGAAGTAATTTTACGACGCGTTACAACAGTTTTATACTTAATTAGGATGCGACGTCAATATTCCGAAATGGCAATGTAAGTCTCGTCAACATTTTTGAGGGTTTTGCTCTTGCATCATTATCACTCTCCGACAAATAAGCAGCCTCATCCGGGTCTTAGCGCTAGATTATAGTTTTCGCTACATAAAAAAAACGCAAATTTATCATGTAGTTAATCCTAATGAATCAGTAATTTAAGTAATTAACTTCCCTTTAATTTGACTATCCTCAATGGAAGAAGTTGATGTGCTAGAGTCTTGACTGATTTCTAGATCTAGTTGTTGGGATGAGTTAATGTTAGAAATATTTAGGAAGTTTTGAGATATTGTGGCGCATGAGCCCCCAAGCGTCGACGACGGCCATTGTGTGTGAGATTCGCGTGCTCATGGGCAAAGGGCTCCGGCGGCGATTGCTGGCATCATCAATACTTGTTCAAAACCTTTTGGAATGAATCAAATTATATTGGGCTAAGACTAAGTAGACTGGATTTCAATGGAGAATCCAATGCGGAAAGGGTAAGAAGGATTGAATCGAACCGAGTTCTCCGTCGAGTTTGGATCGAGTGACCGGGTTTCCACAATTTTCGGAGCGACAATGAGAGCTTCCACGGGTTTCTTCTCTTAATGTTTTCCCCTCTATTTATGTTGGCGAGCGCAACTGTCAACCGTCACTCAACTCATGGCAACTCATGTTTGTGCCACCTGCTTCGAAAGCGGGTTAAATTAACAACAGCATACTTTTGCACCTTCAAATACATATGAATGGCTACAAGTTGCGGAAGAATTATTTTGGCGGATTCCTTGTCTGAATCAATAACTGCGCCGACTCGACTATCGTTCTGGAACCCGAAGAGAGAATTGTCCCCTCACACCGATGAACTTGCGCCGTTTGAATATGGTGTTCACAACCAAAGAACGTTGAATCGCACTGAAAGAAGCAAGAAAAACTTCCCAGGAACAAAGAGCTGAACGACCCTGAGGGACTCCATTGGGAGCAGGCTCGGTTGGGTCGCGCTTTCTCAACGAAAAGATCAATTAGACGGCGGGAAACTCGCGTACGGATCGGCGAATGCAGCATCATTTCCTGGACGTGAGAACACGATCTGCATCTCGAAGTTCATCGAAAATTACACTTTGAAGAGGAAGCACCATATAAAAAGTGCATTTGTAAGCAAACTTCTCCCGTCAATGAGAAAGAAAGTAGTACTACATAAAATAACGAGGCCATTACCTGATAATTTCCGAGAGTATGCGACTTAAAACCAGCTGCGCAATAGTCGAAGTAGTACTCCCACGTCCTTATGAACTTTTGGTTGAATCCCAGAGCCAATATTTTCCTGCAAAAGGAGAAAGCGGTCATGGATTGCCGACTAAACCGGGAGAAATTGCACCAAAGTGATTGCGGCATCCTGTCACTAGTCACCTCTGTTTCTCCATGAAGTTCTTCCTCCAACACTGAAGTGTTTGATAGTAATGGATTCCTATGTTGTCCAGATGCTCCACGCTGTAGTGGAAGACCTTTCGTTAGATGAAGTGAAGAAGCACAAAGAAACTAATGTACTTAATGTAACGCCATTGTACCAAAGCCGGGATGCGGAGGCCATAGCTGATGTTATCCTGCTTAACGAAGGCAGGCAGCCGCCAGGAAAGATGTATTCTTTTATGAAGTCTGAACTTCGCCTGTATTCGTCATACCGCTCATCGGGTATGGATATGAACTAGTGGAATTTAACACACCAGTGAAAAAAGATAAGCACATCTTTTGCTTTTGAAACCACAATTCGAGCCACAAAACAGGTGTATGTCACATGCCTGTAGAACAAGAAGTCCGTCTTTGGCTAGCACCGATTCGCAACAGCCAAAGAATTCCTCCATATATTCATGGCCGACTGCTTCTATCATCTCGCTGTGAAATCATTCCAATAAGAGAGTCTATTAAGCATCTGTTTTGGTTTGTTTAACAGTACTAGTAGTACCATGAAAAGACAAAACTCACCAGGAAATGATCCTGTCATATTTGCAGGTACTTGGCAATTGGCGATAATCGCAAAGAAGAAATTTGATGCGGTCCTGCATCAAAAGGAAATACAGTATCTCTTGAACCGAATAAAGTAATCTTCAAGAACATATTGCAGGCAGATTGGGTACCTGAAGGCCCGCTTCTTTCACTCTCAATTCAGCATACTTCAGTTGCTCTTTCGACAAAGTAATGCCAGTGCATTTGCATCCGGTTTGCCTGACAACTTCAATGGCCAAGCTTCCCCAACCGCAGCCGATTTCAAGAACTTCGTGCGCCTTTTCAATTCTCGCCTACATTTGGATAAGGCAAAGCATTAGTCACAACACAGTGGAAGGTTAACCATCAAGCAGCCCACAACTAACGGCAAGTAAAACTTACTTTTTTAATTAACACAGAGATCTTTCTCATCTGTGCTACCTTTAGGTCTTCGCCTGCCATCTTCAAAATTTTCAACAGAACGAGTATGCGTCATTTTTTGAGTGACTAGACTTCATTCAGACATGGATATTTTTATTGCCTCTGGCTACTAAATCACATATTCGGCAGCAGAAATATCATAACATGGTGGTTGTTGCTGACCTTGAATATCGCACATGAGTATGTCATAGTCTCATCCAAGAACAGCGAAAAAAGTTCATTACTCTGCCAGCATAACAAAATGGAAATCCTAGAATTACATCAGATCATATGCACGAAAACATTCTTGCTTTTGATATACATCAATGTTGAGAAATTGACAATGTATTCTGGCTCCTCCTGTTCTCTTGAAAAGATGCTATGAAAAAAGATTAGGAATACAGTATCTACCAGATCATAATGCCGGGAGATGTTCCTGCGAGCTTGTGTTAAAGTGTTTTGCCTTGATACATGCTTGAAGAAGAACTTAGCCGAACCAATACCAGCTGTTAATAACATCGGTGTCCACCAACCCCTAATCAAAAGGGGCATCCGCTGGTTTAGTATCTTTATTAAGATTGTACGAGGTCCAATCCAAAGCAGTTTGTTCCGCTGAGTAAATTATCGAGTACCTTTTCTTAATTAATCTCGAGACAGCAGTATCAGTATCTCTGTTGGCTATGAGAATCTGTATAATCATTGACAAGTGATTGAACATTTGATATGTTCAAAGGATACAGCATTTGGAAAATTAAGTCTGTTACCTGAAAAAGATTTAGAAGACCTTTATCTTTGTCTACAAAAGAAAAATCACCATTTATGTATGCATCTGCTATGCCTAGATCGGCCTGAGTCATAACCTGAAAAACCAAAAAAAAATTGTTATCAAGACACAAAAGGGTCTCAGCAGGAACTAGCAAAAACTGGGCTTTACTGGTAGAAAGGTCCTGAATAGTTTTATCCGGCGTGGGCGGAAGTCAAGCTTAAAGATATAGCAATACCTTCCAGTAAAACTGTGGACTGTGGATCCTCAAAGTAACCGTCAGAGGACATCTTTTCCTAGTTCCCTCGAAGGTAAACATCGTGCCTCCTTCCTCTAATAAACTGCCACTCACGAAAGCATAATTACAGCTACATGATTCTGGAAAATGTTAACCTAAGCCGTAAGTCCTTAAGAACAATTTTCATTTTTTCTGCAAATCATTCTTATTGACGAGAAAATTCGCATATTCTGTTCTAGGTTTTTAATGAAAATGCAGGAGCAGACCAGTAAGATGAGAAGATGTTGACTAAGAGACAGATTCAGAGCAATGACAGTTACCAATTCTAAGGATCTACAGAGAAATAAGACAAGGAAAGATGTATGCTACAAGCAAGCAGTTATCATGGTGAGTAGTGGTAAACTCACGTTACTGAGCCAGTAGTAATATAACGTCCAAGAAATCTAGTAACAAAAATGCGTGCTCCCATTTCCTTGAGCGAAAGAGCCATATGCTGAGGATTCTCAAGAACAGAAGGACTTTGTCCAATCACTCCATGTGCAGCAGCCCTGCCAGCCTGCAAAGAAGTCCCTTAACTTAAAATCGCATATCCAACTAGTCGATCTCTCAATCGATCGATCGATCGAGATCGAGATCGAGATCGAGATCGAGAGAGAGAGAGAGAGAGAGAGAGAGATGCCTTCACTCCATCCTCATGGAAGCCATACCCTGACAGAAGAATAAGAACTCAAGTTGGTCATGACATGTACAACTACGTTCCCTTGGCGACCTGAGTCCAAGAATTAAAAAATTCTATCTGCCGAAAGGTTGAAGTTACAGCAACTTTATGAGCAAAGACGATACAAAATTGACTCACATACTAGGCAAAACTTAGGACCCTCCTCATTCAAAATGTTACCACAAGAAAGATGGCAAGAACCTAGCAGCATTATTCTTTATTAAATGCATAAGAATAAGTAAGACTCAGCGTTTCTAAAAAGACGATCACCAGCGCCAATATAGAAACTGAAAGGCTCACCCTGGTATGCTCCGCAGAACCAAATTCCTCTTTTTCCTTGGATCTGATCTAGCTCGAGTGAAGCTTTCGATGCGGCAACAGATGGAATTGGATGGCCAGTGCACCACTTAAGCAATGTGTGTTGCGGTTCATGTGAAGGATTGAGAGTCACGAAAAATGGCAAATCCTTCTGGTCAAGGTTCTGCAAATTTTTACAGGCCCAACCAAAGAAAAGAGAATCGGTCATGCTGGAACCGGTGCCAACGAAAGGGAGTTCTAGAGGCAGTCAATCCACTGAAATTGCCAACACGTTGAGGAATGCACCTCAAAAGATGCTATGTTGCTAATACTGATTAGTGTAGTTTATGCACTCCATGAACACTGCAAGTTTCACTTCTTTTATTCTAAGGCAATATGTAGCACGACTTTGTAGCGCAACAGATCCTGAAGGGCACAGCAGAATCAGAAATAAAATCACAGCAAAGCACATTTGCCAAACCTGAAGCACATTGAGCCAGTACGTCAAGCACACTTGATTTTCAGTACCCCCAAGAAAATTCCACGCACTCCACGCTGCTGGGTTTTTGGGCATGAAAGTTTTGTCATGATGAAGATAAATCTCGCTGCCAATAGGAAAAATGCACTGATGTTTTTGCATTCTGTGGTAAATATACAGGGCAAAAAAGAAGCTTGCCAAAGAAATTTTCCCAGGCAGAAGGATTAAAGCAGATGCAATTGACAACGAAATCACTGTGGACACGATTGTTCTATTCTACATCAACTAACCGTGGCCTTGTAGACAATTGGATATATCTCCAGTAGCATGTTTGCAGACTAGTCATGAAAAACATTAGCTGAAAACGCAGAAGCTATAGATTAACCAATTTTACCTGTAGGCATATTGGAATGCACCAAGTACTCTCATCTCGTCATAAGTTGCTTGGTCTCCCAACAATCTCAGAGCATCCGGTGCATGGACAGCTACGATACACTTATCATATACTTCTTCAGAACCATCTCCAGTTAGGACAACACAGCCTGTTCAATCTCCTTCTGTTACCATTAAATTGTGGACTAAAAGGACCAAAACTATAAATCGTCCTGACGACACTTGAGTATACCTACTATGACAATTTAGTTATCCTGCCCGAGTCGTTCGTCTAGTTCCATGTCATGTGACTGGAAAAATGCAGAAAAGGACGAAATTTAAACAGCGAGTACTTACCCTCATCACTAGTTGAGATGGATCGCACTTCACAACTTGTTCTTATTTCACACCCTCTACTCTCAAGCTCATCTCTGACCTGAACCCACAAATATTTACAGTTTTATTCATCAGATTCTTTGTAGGGCTTCAAGAAGAAAAATTTACGACCAAGAACGTCCAGTTTTCCATCTCGATCTACTGAAGGTCCTAATTATCATCACCTTATTGACGTAAGAACGCGAGCGTCTTCGGACAGTAAGCCACTGAGGGCGGCCAAAAACCTGCAAAGAATCGACTTATTGATACAAAATGCTACCAAATTAAGCAGCAGAGAACTGGTTGATAGGACATCTGAAATTGCAAAACACGGTTTTTGTCATTTCCAATCAACCACTGACTCTTCTATAGCCATGAGACCTACCTGAAGCAGACTATGATTGCGGCAAAAGGACAGAACCGAGAAGGCTGAAAAGCTCATGACTCCTTCCGAAGGGCAAGACCAGATTGAACCACAAATTGGGATCTGTAGGAAAATAAAATTAATTGGTAATTGCCATAGAGCTACCTTCTACAAATGAGCGCAGGACAGATTTTGTTATAAAAATCAAGGATATGACAGAGTACAGTGATTCAACAATCTCACAAGGTAAGCCTTTTGAAACAATTCAGAGTAACCCCGTGAGTTGATGAACTGTCCCAAAGTTTCACTGCGATCAATGTCGGGATTGGTCTCAAGTCCTTCTAGGTAACTACAAAAATAAACAAGCATCAAACAGAGTGAATGCCAGTGATTATCTTGTCGTGCATACAAAAAGGATGCAAGAACTTGAAGATTGGCTTCTTCTTTTGAATGAATTAGGCTCAGCTTGATCACCTTGCAAAGTCATGTAGGATATGCTACCTTGAGAATGAATATTGACCATTTTCGAGACAACATTTGGTTATCTAATCATCTTATCCTGCTATAAAATGCATAGAATGTCCGGAGTTTCCTTTCAAAAAATGACCAATATCATTGTTCGAACAGTTTGAAATCTTGCATCAACAGTGTAGCATATTGCCAAAAACTTAGGCTTCAAGAAACCACTCTCTACACTGGTATCATCCATGATCAATTTAGCTGGCAATCACAATTCATTAATGACATTTCCTACTTCTGATAACGGGAAGATCGTCGGCAAGATTGCAAAAAATTAGGAGCAAATCTTTGGGATGAAGGATTATGATCACTATGTCGATCTGAGCTGCAAGCAGTTCAGACAACCAGAGACAAATGCAGATAACCTTCCAATGAGCACTAAAAAGACTTCATTTACCTGAGGACATCCTCCTTAAATTTGATGATTTCTCTGAGCATTTGCCAGAAGTACGGATTCAACACATTTGTCTTCTGGGCAAACAAACTCGAAAGACCATTTCTGCTTCCCCATTCACAGCCTCGGCCTTCATCCAAGCTGACCGAGAATGACATGTCCGATATCTCCATTTCCACTCCAAGACTCTCAAACAAGTCCATCATATTAGGGTACGTAACCTGAGTACCCCTTGATTCGCATCAGCGTTAGAAGTTGCTCAAGACTAGTCGATTGTTTACGACGAAAATTACTTCTCTAAGATGCCAAAGAAGTACCGTGCATGCTCTCAAAACGACAGAATAACAGATCAATGGCTTCAACTCACGTTACAGACAACGTATGCAGCGCATCAGTGGTACATCGAATCCGAGTTATACTCCGAGACAAGATTCAATGGTTGTAGCTACTCAGAGACATTTCGATGGCCGAAGACTTTTTGATGATATGCCATGTCTTGAGGGTGAAAACCGATCAATAGCATACTCATCATTGATCTCATACATGATAAAAAAAAGCATATGCTATCCATGCACACAAACTTAGAGATGCCTGTACTCTCAACGATTGAAATCGGACTCTCCAGGCCAACATATTTTCCCTCCCAGCCCCAAACCCCGGCCCGGAAAAGGACTAGTCGGGCCATTGTTATGCAGCCCGACTTAGACCAGATCTAGTCATTTTTATTCTCAGTTTGAAAATGATTGTTCCGTTATAGTCATGCACGTTGCTATAGTCATGGAACTCCTTTCTCTGTAGTATATCTATAAACATAAAGAAATCTACCCTAAGTCTGCGTTTGGTAGTCGGGATAAAATTCAAGATATGATAAAATTTATCATATCCCTTGTTTGGTGCTTGCCTAAGACAAGATATAACGAGATATAATAGGGATATAGCCTAGATAAAATTATCTCATGGGGGAGGTGAGATAAAGATGGATAGGATTTTTCCTTCTTCTTTTTTTAGGTATTTTAGTAATTTACGAATATTAGTATATTTTACTATTTTGTAAAATGTTATTAGAGAATGATGGAAGGGAAAAAATAAATAAAAAAGGAAAAGGAAAAATAAAAATAAAAAAAGCAATAAAAATGAAGTAGGCAAGAGTGTCATGGGGGGATTCTTATCATTTTCATTTGTGCAACTTTTAGGTTCATTTACATGTCATTCATATCAAAACAATAGACAAAATAAGATGTGAAAATATCCGATTTTATTATTGTCAATCACCAAACAATAGATAGGACATAGCAAAATCTTTGGATTTTATATCATATCATATCCAGTTCTATTCTGTTTAGAAATCCCGACGATCAAATATAGGAGTAAAAAAAATATAACTAGACGAAAACCCGCCTTTTTTTTTCAGCTTTAAACCTTGTTGGATTGGCGAGCCCGAGCAATCACACTGGCCGGGCAGCAGATCTGCCCTAGGCCCTAGCTCCAAAGTGCAAGTAATGAGAAATTATTACCGGGATGTACCGTAAAATTGGATGAGTTTTTCGTGCGGATTTCACGTGGGTCCAATCTAAATTCACCGGGCGATATAGTATACTTGTCACAATTTTGTTCCCATTACCCTTTTTCGAAAACCCGCCAAAAAAAAAAAGGGTAGCAGTTGGATAATACGATGAAATCCAAGAAGATGACAAACTGGCTTAGCTGTACACTTTTCATGGTTATTGTCCCGCGCTGCAATGCCGTCCCCACTGTCCATTGGTCGTTCGCACATCAAAATCAACAAACGGTACCGGAGAGAAAGATGATGCCATTCGTGAAGTACATCTTATGTCTTAATTTTTCGATCAGAAGTTTACGTTGGACGATAATTTTCTAAAGCGGTTAGATAGACAGGTTCGGGGACAAAAGTACATGGATGATCAAACAAATGGGAGACACGATTATAAGAAGAAGAAGGTTATTTCAACCATTTCGATGCTGACAACGAAGTATCTCAAACTCTTAGATCAACTCATTGTCCTAATTAAACGTGTCAATCTCCTTTTAACAGACAATAATCATGCGCATATGTACAAATTTACTGTTTGAGATTATCCTCGAAACATAAGGTTACCCAAATAGGTAACTCAGCAATAGTGGAGTAAACTTAACATAATTTGATATTTTATATCTTAATAACCAAGATCCTTGTGTAATTAAGTTCCCTAGTCTAATTAACAAATAAGTTCTAATGCTTAGAACAACACATTTATTTTTCTAGAAACGAGTTTTTTTTAATCATCATTTCCAATTATTTTCAAAATTAGATACTAGAATAAAAGAAAATGCATTAATTACCAATCATTTTCAGTTCCTTTTTCTTCATGTGATACCCCCCAAAAAAAAAAGTTCCATATCATAAATAAATTCCGCTCTATTCTTGTACAAAATTCTAAGTATTTCTTAGAAAATTTATAATCTCCGCTCGCTACTCCGAATGGATGCTGTGGCATCGCAGACTTACGGGCAACATCATACCTATCTCGAACTCTTTTCTATTCACGAAAAAATGGAGAGCATAGTTACTAAATCAGCTCAAGTTCTTGTATTTTAAAATCGAAAAATGGGGGAAAATATATATGTCGAAAAGACTTAGAAAAAAAAAAGGGGTTGAAAATTAAACATATACACGTGGAGAAAGGCATTGTGACTTTCTAAATCTGCAGATAAAGTTAGAAAGGTAACCTTTTCGATTGCCTTCTCACCTCCCTAAACCAACCCCCCCAACCCACAACATACTTAGAAAGTTCCTTACTGTATTTTCTAGGGAAAGAGGACGAGCAATGGCGATCTGGAGTTATAACGAGAACGTCACTCTTATCTGCCGCGAGACGCTTGGCTCCTTGCCATGTACAACTGGATCTACGTTTTGCTCAGAGCAGAGAGGAATGGAGAAAAATGCAGCGATGATAATGGTGGGTAGAAGATGTAAAAAGAGGGGAAAGAAGAATGGAGATGGAGGGCTGAAAGACTTACGCGATTGAAGACCATGAAGCCGAGGTCCAGGTCGACGCCGTCGAAGGAGACGGTCCTGGCATGGCCGCCCAAGCGATCCTCCTTCTCGTGCAGCACCACCTTCGCTCCCCCTTTCGCCGCCTCGTACGCCGCCACGAGGCCGCTCGCGCCACCCCCAATCACCCCCACTTTCATCTTGATGCCCAGAAGGAAGAAGAAGAAGAAAAGACTGTCAAATGCTTGCCAATGCAATCTATCGTCTAGGGTAAGTTGAGAAACTTTCTGCAGTCATTAGGGGTACTCGTGAAAACGCAGGGGGGAGCCAACACAGACAATGTCTTGGGAGCGTGAGGAGAGAAATCCTGTTAAGGAAGTTGTCGATGCTTTTTCTTTCTTTCTTTGGAGGGGGGATGATATCCAATAACTTTCCAGTAGAGAAGAAGAATGGCAGAGTGCTATGTAACCTGAACTTACTCGACAGTTTTCTAAGCACATTCCGTGATAACTTTATCCCCAGAGAAAGAGAAAGAGACTAGAAGAAGACGAAAGGGTAAGCTTGAAAGGGCGTTGCGAAGGGTCAGGATCGCCTGCCAAGGAAATTTTCTTGGTAGACGATCCCTACCCTCCATTGGGGTGGACCCCCCCCCCCCCCCCTGTGGAGGGTGGGGATCCCCCGCCATGGAAATTCCTTGGCATGGGATTGCGAGAGTATAGGCTTAGAATTGAGAGAGAGAGAGAGAGAGAGAGAGAGAGAGAGAGAGAGAGAGAACCTCTAGGACTGGTACTTGAATTCACTAAAATATCCCCAACTACTACTGATTCTATCACTCCCCAATGGCAGCTCTCGTTCGAGGACGACGAGCAATTTGTGGCGATTCCTTCTTGGTCTTACCCTACGCAACCCAAACCGACATCCATGTTCCAACCAAAAAAAAAAAAAAAGAAAACCGACGTCCATGTAAAAAGTGTGAAGAGGTGCTATATATCATAGAAATTAGTGCATCCAAAAAATTTGGAACTACTTGATTCAGGAGATCTCTTAATTTCTGTACATTGATAAATCCAGAGGGGCGACCTTATAATAATATGTTCTCGTACGCAACTCTACATATTTAATGATGTGTCCACGTCTCGATTTTAGGAGAAAACCAGAGTATACGCTATCTCTGTAAATGCGACTCTTCACAAGCGACCTTTTTTTTTTTTTCAATTGCATTTTGATGGTTTAAAAAAAAACGAATACCCACAAATTATAATTTTTCAAAACAAGCATTGAGAAACATTTAACAAGTTTTTTTTTTTCGTGATATGTCATAGCGAGTCTTTTAATTGGTTCATGCACGATAGTATAAATTTTCGGCAATATCATTGTGAAAATTAAAACAATTTCAATTCATAGAGTGGAATTGCGTAAGTACATAAAGGATGGGACCGTAATGTACAGCGTTTGTTTGGCTTTTGGTAGCCAAGTGTATTCCTGATTCCACCATCTGGAATTTGTTGACGTTTGATTTAAAGAGATTTGAGGGTCCTAAATCTATAGAAGATAGCTACGACAAGACTAGTTGTCAAATGATTTAAAACAAAGAAAGACAAGGGGGAAAGCAAGATTTACAATTCAAGTATGAATAACTCTAGGAGAAAAAATTGCTAGAGTGTTTTGATCCGAGTGTTGATACGATTAAACGCCCACCGAGAAATTCACTGTGGGGAGTTTACAATCCTTCGATTGATCCGGTGATTCTCAGCTTAGATCACAAAAAAAAAAGAACTCAAACACTCATCTTTTTGCACTAGTGTGTAATCCATCTCTTATATACAGTATAACTGTAGGCCGAAAAGGAAACCCTGGTTGGGAAACCTACTAAAACTAGCAAAAAAAAAAAACTTAAACTAGATTTTTTTTTTTTAATGAGACTTCTTCTGCATGACTCAAACTCGAGAGATGTCTTAATAATTTATTTAAAATTTAGATTCTAACTCCTTTCTTTAAGCTACATGTTTAAACTAATGTGTAGTAGGTGTTGTTGTTGGAATTGAACTTTTATAACATGGCAGGAGAAGAAGATGAAGAAAATCAAAATCAAAATGTCCTCCCATCACAGTATCTCCAAAGGACTGATAAGAAGGATTCAAACCCACCCAATTACGAGGGAAATTTTGAAGGTATAACAATATATGTCACCGCCTGTTTTCATGATACTTTTATATCTATTTATAACAAATCGTTGCACCGATATAAACTATTTTCACTTTGTTTTACGACGCTTTCATACTGATATTATACGCTACGTCCGATGAAGTGCCCCTCAATACTAGGATAGCTCATGAGCAATCGTGGAGCATTCGTTTGCTCTTGGACATCTTATCGTTGGAAATCTCAACCTTCACATAGTCATCTTTTGAAATTTCAACCTTTCCCATTTTTCATGGGATCAAATTCTTCTCAAATACCATAGAATTATTATACGGTATTCGCCATAAGCCTAAATTTCTATTCTAAGAAAGATTAATCGGTCATTTCCGATACTAATGGCACTATCCCAAGATTTAACCCTTTTTTAATATGCAAAGATATACGAGAATATCCTTGTTAGTTTTTTAATTAGTCCAATTTGGCAGGATTTGAAGATGCTTCGTCATCAGCTTTAAGGTATATACAGTCGCAATGGCCCACCAATCTTTCTACCCTATCAAATGAGGAATCTTGGTCAGCGCGAAGATCGTCCAAAGAGGACCTTTTTTTCCCCAATTAACGCCGTGAACGATGATGGGACGTAACGAAGCCACGCCATCTGATCCCTGCGACACAATTCGCGACCGCGCGTTTTTGGTCGGCCAGTGAGCATCGTGACGTGCTCCGATTCTGAGCAAGTGATTGTTCCCCAGGCGTCAATGAACTCATGCGAGAAGAATGGTCCAACGACGGAGGATGGAGAAAAACAAGAAAAATTCTCACTAGCTTTTTGAGAAAATTTCAAATCTCATTTTCTTAATTAATGGCTTGAGATTATCTTTATTTCAAATAAGGGTATAAAGTGTCTAAAATAAGAATTTAAAGTGGCCATGACTGTTTCAACTAAGGGCTTCACCTCGCCAACTCGCCAATCAAAGGCATTTTTGTCAAAATGCAATATTAACCTAATTTTTAGTTAAATTAAATTAAAAGCTACAAACTAAAAAAAAAGAAAGAAATACAGACGGGAGGGTGGCTGTTGCCCCAACGCAAGTGGGGCGACGACGATGGCCGACGAGGTTGCTAGCACCTCAGCCGGGGCTGGCGACCCTGTCGACCCTAGCCCTTGCCAGAACAGGGAGAGGGCTGCGGCCCTTGGCAGGACCAGGCAACAGTCGGGTCGCCGACGTCTCGTCCCATTGGCGTTGGGGCGGCAGCCATAGGCGCCTATGTCTTTTTTTTTTTTTTTCAATTTTAGTTTTTAGTATTTTTAGCCCTTACAATTGATGAGTCAGGCCTTTTTTTTAAAGAATGATATAGTCATTTCAAGCCATTATTTGATAGGATTAATATCATAAAAAATCATAAACTGGTACACATGTGACAATCTTAAACTATTTTTTGGACCATAAAAAATCTTAAATTGGTACACCTGTGACAAATTTATCCCAAACTTGTATACTTGTGACAGATTTACCCTTCGTTAATTTTCGTTAATTTTACTATCAAACTGATGAGTAGATGACTTATGACAATTGTTAGGTACAATACCCTACGTTTGCTACAGATATATCAATTTGAAATTTTTCGTGATATTAATTCAATTTAACGTAAACTAACATATGGTAAATTTATCATATATGTACCAGTTTGAGATTTTTTATGGTAAAAAAAAATAGTTTGTGATAAATTTATCACAGTTGTACGGTTTAAGATTTTTTATGGTCAAAAAAATAATTTGGGATAAATTTATCACAAGTGTACCAGTTTAAGATTTTTTATGGTCAAAAAAATAATTTGGGGGTAAATTTATCACATGTTTACTAGTTTGGGGTTTTCGTATTATTAACCTTGTTTGATACAATATCCACTTTAAGCTCTTATTTGAGATAATAAGAGCACTTTATGTTCTTATTTGAAATAAGATCAACTTCAGGTCCTGCTTTTATTCTAATCTGGTGGACAGGTGTCGGCTCATTATTGGAGCTGAGAAGAACGTGTCCCTAGTTAGCAATTGACGCGGCGCTTCGGAACCTTCCGTCATTTCCTCCTCGGAGTCGGTATCATTTTTGGGAATAACTCTTCTTATGTTCGATACCAATATTGGCCACATAAAAAGCTCCAAACTAATATGACAGTCCTTCATGTCATGTCTACCTCGTATTTGGATAAATGTTTATCTTGTTGATAACCTACGTGTGCGAAAAAGTGTTTGTTTCTCGGTTATTGATCTTTTATGAGTTAGTTCGCATTATTATTTGAGAGGCTTATTCTTCTTTTAATGAAATAAAAGAGGCTGCTTGGGTTGGAGTTAGATAAAAATCGCATAGATTGGCAGGGTGTTGCACAAAAAATCTCCCTCGATAAGGCCCAATGGATTCTCTCGGGATCAGCCCAAGAGATCGGAGCCCAAAAGGGTTGTAATCGCGGAAAAAACTTATTTTAACGAACGTTAGCAGTTCATTAAGAAAGAAGGGTTCCGGGTAAGCTATGGACAGAGAATGTCAAATGCAATGTTTTATTGATAAAGACGTGCCTTTCGATAGTTTTGTACAAGATTTCGACAAACCTATAGGAGACGAATTTCGATGAACTCGTCGAAGTGCTTCAATGGAAGTGACCAAGATACAACACCGGAATTCAATCGACGATGCTAAACGTTACTGTAGGACACAATGTCGGAATCTAATCTACGACACTGGACGGGTGGAAATATAGGACACAATACCGAAATTTAATCGACGGGACTGGATAGGTGGAAAGTGAACCAATACAGCATCGGAATCTAATCGATGGCACTGGACTGGGCGAGGAGAAGTCGGAATTTAATCAACGACACCTATCTCTAGATATGAAACACGTCGGAATTGAATCGACGACGGGAGTCTAAAAGCTATGGCTAAGATTAAGCTAAGTTGGAAGATAAAGATTTGTTGTATTGTGTTTTGGGGAGAGGGGTTTGATGCTGGATATCCTTAGGTATTTATAAGCGTGCTCCGGTAACCGTCGAATGGTCTTTTGCCTTGAGCTCCAAGATTTGCTTTGGTAACCGCCGGACAGATGTCATCTTCAAGATTTTTCGCACGTTGTCCTTCGACGAGTCTTGGGGACGAAGTCTTTTCAAAGCTTACCGCGCTTTTCCTGTTTCTTTTGATGGGATTGCCGCCAATTTCTGTGACTACTCCTGATCGTGTCTTCTTTCGCGCGCCCTTTTTATCCGGTGTTTCGGGACAAAAATTCCCTCAAGGTCATCACTATAGCTGATCCTTGCCCGCACTGTACACACCTTTTCGTAGCTGATTACTTCCTTTCCTTCGTGCGCCTCTCGTGACCCCTAGGGTAATTTTGAGTGTCAACACAGGGCAAACCACTTCGAGCAAACCTCAGTTACTCCAACTGAGGTTTTCTAGAAATGGCTTTAACTCACAGAGAATGAAGCTTTGCAATTGCAACTTTCAACGTACGTAAGCTTAGACCACTTATGAGAAAATAAAAACAAAAAAAGATCATACAAAACTTGAATATTGCTCGAGTTGAAATTAGTCAACGCTATCGAAGATGTGCTTGTGCCGATAAAGTGAAATCTCTTTTACTATAGTTAGATAGTGATGTATACCTAAGTCGATTGACTTAGCCTTTTTGGTAGGATTTGACAACGACAGGAGTAAAAAATCTCATGGTATCAATGACCATGTTTTGTTTGGTGATTAAAGCACCAAATAAATTTGATAAAAAAAAAGCACCAAATAAAATGCAGGATCATCTGGGCTCTTGCTGCACAAACTGCAGCATAAATTGCAAATCATCTATCATTTATACAAATCAACTTTCATGCACAAATTGCATCATAAAATAGCAATTTCCACCAAATCAACCATATATGGCAATTTCAAATATATATATATTCAACCCACATACATGGAGTCGCCAAAAGTAAAAACATTCCTGCATAAAATCATTTCAACAAATCACATTCATTGCTCTCAACATCGGGGAGAGTGCTAGAAAAATCCTAAACCTATTGCATTTGTGCCAATTATGTCCTAAACCTTTTTTTATGTCAATTTCGTCCTAAACCTTTTATGTTGGTGACAATTAAGTGCTAAACATTTTATTGATGTCAATTCAGTCTTAAACTTTTGCATTGATGCCAATTCAATCCTAAATATTTTGTATTTATGCCAATTGAGTTAATCCTGCCAATTTTGGCTGAAAATGGTTGACGTGGACGTCGATTGTCCTACGTGGCATGCCTTGCGCTAATTGGACATTTTTCATATTATTCTAGTATTTTAAGTAATATTTTTTAGCATTTTTAGTTTTTTCTAAATTATTTAAAATACCAAAAATATTTAAAAAAAATATCCACGTTAGTGTTAGCCATGTCACGTAAGATAATTGACGTCCACGTTAGTAATTTTCGATCAAAATTGGTCAAATTAAATCAATTGGCACTAATGCAAAATGTTTAGGACTGAATTGAAATCAATGCAAAAGGTTTAGGACTGAATTGATACAAAAAAGTTCAGAACTAAATTGGCACTAATGCAATAAGTTTAGGACTTTTTTTTATACTTTTTTCCCAACAACATCATTTCATTGTTCCTTGACTATGGTAGACTTAGAAGCTTCTTCTCTTTACTAAGGTTGCATGTGCCCATAAACCAGAACAAACCCAGCGTCAACAACACAAGAAACACTCGATAAATATCTCATTGAATTTTCATCCTTGAAAATTCCTTCTTCCAGTGGTTCATCAAAGATTCCAGACCCATGATTTCTACTTCCATTGAGTCGGCATCATCCAACTCATCTGTCAATACATATCGAGGTGCATTTCCTCCTTGAAGTAGCTCTAAGATAATCTCTGTTGCTTGGTTTGAGAATTTTGCATTGTCCACAACTGAAGTCTTCTCTATACTCGACGCATCCATGGAACCTTCTCCCGGAATTATCTTTCATCCAAACTGTTCTTATTGGAATTCTCTGTGGCGACCTCCACTCTCACCACCCGCTTGCTGATCGTGCTCCGCTTTAATCTGATAATATATAAGGGTGCATACGAAAGACATTACAAAATAAGACGGACATACAAAACACACTAGTGTATGAAAACAAACGGCGGGCACGATGCCTGAGGATATTGGCTCATTACGGTTCACTAACTGTACCTAATAGATAATAAATACACCGTACATAACACAGAACATCACATATCTAAAAGACATCTTAACAAAATGAACTGGTACACTGGGAGGATTTCAAAAGATTATATCTACTCTCGATCACCAACCTCGATCACCAATATCACCTTACCACAGCCTTCATTAAGAGTGGTCATCATATCTTCATCCATAGCCACTTGTATCTGGGCATCTGAAAAGAGGGTAAACTAATAGTGGCCGAAGCCTAGCAAGTAATATATCTAACCAAATGACTAGGCAAACCATTCACCATTCGTATGAGCACAACATACAAGCAAGAAGTCAACTGGTTACTCAACCGAAGCCACCACAAAATATAGGTACGGAAGGGTCACAAGTTAATCAAGTGTCTATCCACTAAAGTAAACATGAAAGAGCCGCAAGACTACTTTGAACCATCCATTCACATCTTTAAGCTGAACGATCACATAGTCACGATTCCGACCCGTGTCAAACTGGTGACTTACTCGGCTTCCAACTTTAGTCTCACCCTACTCAAAGCCAGATAACAGCCATATAACCAACGGACATACCATAATGGTATCGCACTTCATGAGTCTTTCTCCAAATCATATGGCCGAACCCACCTTATATGGTCTCACTCCAATTCATTGATTAAACTCAACCTACAATCCACAAAATTCCACAAGCAAACACAAAGAGTCTCGACCAAATATCCGTAGCTATTCGACTTCAAATCGCTTCCTCTTGACGATAATCCAAATGATTAGCTCATACATTCGACCTACCCAGGAGCCTAGGATGCCAAATCAAGCAATGGATTAACCATGCAACACCATTTTCCTCACCATGCAAGCTCTACTATCAATCAACATTCCCATATAGGAAATTGGCGTTCCGCACTAAAACGAACTATAAATGAGCAGACTAGTGGTAAGTGTTGGATATTTCAATAGTTTTGAAATATAATTTTACAATGATTTAGGATGCTCTATGATCGTCTGTATAGGCAGAGAAAAATGATACAGTAGTCCCTACCATACCGTTATCTTTAATAGTCTGTGAGCAGCTACCCTTATTCGGCTATATCAAACTCCAATAATTTAGATATCTGTAATTTCACAATTCTTGTTCCTCCTTTGAGATCATAAAAAAATACCCTTTTGAATGATTTGGGTAAGGTACGAAGTAAAATTGAGTGGTTCTGGAGTCCAAATTTTTTAATGTCGGATTATGTAACTTTACTTCTGCATAAACACCTCATAACGTCCAGTTCATGACTCAAAAGAAGTCAATAGAACATTTTTAGTATAAACACAATTCACAATGTAAAGGGCTACTACTTTAAAGTTGCACCCCACAGAAAATCATATAAGTTAGTTTTATAAATCGTACTCTTCTTCATATCCATGAAGTGTGATTGCCCCTTTTGGCCACACCTTTCCGTTCAAGAATTCCAAGAATAGTTGACTAAGTTACTATCCCAAAATCCTTTATGTATTTTGTAAATGGCTTTTGAAACTATCCAGCATTGCCATGTCAACCATAATACTCACCACGGCGGTCAAAACTGATAATTTTATGATTTTTCTCGACTGTTTCTTGACTTTAGTATGAAATAACTTGAACTTGTCAAGAAAATCAATTTTGTTTAATCAAGTGCAGATACCCATATACGGAATAATCGTGAATAAATGTGATGAAATAAAATTTTTACATGATGTTGCTGTATAGGATCCACTTATACCAGTATGAATAACCTCCAATAGGTCATAACTGTTGACTACAGTTTCATTCTTTATCTTAGTGATCTTACATCTGCTGCAATCTACACATGTGTCTAGGTCACTTTTAAGAGTAAGTAGAATATTTGTCTTTGTCAGTATTTCTACTCTTTCTTTACTGATGTGACCAAAAAGTTTATTTCATAATGCGTATGACAGTACCTTAGGCAGAGGTCTTTTGTAAATAAATTTTTAGCTGTATAAGCGACGTATAATTCATTGAGAGACAAACATAATCTGTACAATCCATTGGACATAGTGTAATACCGAACTTTATTTGAATTAAAAGAAACAATAATTACATTATTTGAAATCTTAAAAGAGTAACCACACTTGTCCTAACTTGATGGGGAATTAAATTTCATTTTTTAGGAGAGTACATAAAATATATTTCTTGATGTCATATTAAAATCAAAATCCAGAATGACATTCCCATGAATTCAATGTTAACTTTATAGTTGTTTCTATAATGAGTTTGATTCAACATTGTTGACACCTGATTTTTGACCATTTATTATTGTGAATTTTATTCTTTAAAATTAAATTAAAAATATCAAAAAATGTCATAAAATCACAAAATCAACTTCGGAAGCCTTGGTTTAGCCTTAGGAACCAATTTTGACCAAAAAATATTTTTCGGTATTTTTAATATTTTTCGAGTTTATTTAATTATAAAATACCCAAAAAAATCAGAAAAATACCATTCGTGGTCAGAAAAAACCCAAAAATATTCGATAATTTTTTTTTTAATTTCCTCTTCAAGTGCGTTACTTTAAATCTTGAAAATTCGGCTCGGGTCACTATGTTCCTTCACAAACATAAACCCGAACCGGGCATAAAAAATCGTTTGAGTCTTTTAGTTTGAAAGTTTTTCATCTTTGAGCCTTGACGTACCATTCTAGCGTCCCTTTTAGTTGTTGCTAATGCTTGACCTAATTAAAAAGAAAATGAAAACGTCGAACGGTTCATTCACCGAAGAGCGGCGGTCAAATCCAAAGAAGGGAAGCTGGATCCCTAAGGCCAAATGGGATATAATATCGCCAAAAGGAAGGGAGCGGCGCATTGTTTTCAAAAGAGAGGACAGAGGAGAGTGGGATTATAAAAAAAGGGGGGAGAGAAAGCTAGAGTGGTTGGGAAGATTCGAATTTTCATCCGCACGAGGGATAAAGCATGAGGTTTTGGGGGGAGCTTAAAAAAGGAGAGACCACCACAAAGCTTGGGGAGGGGAGGAAGAGACTAGGAGCCGAACATCATTACCAGGCCAAGACCGCATCCCCCTCGGTCCGTCCGTCGAAGGCCACCAACACACCGGTTTCATCCCGTTACCCTCGATTTCCGAACGCGCTCCACCGAAGCCGTCGCAACCATCTTCGGTTGAGTCCGGGCTTACCACCTGGGCCAAGGCAACCCGCGCTGCCACATCCGACACTGCCGCTACTACCATCACCATCTAGTTGTCGTTCCGTCGCTCAACCATCGTCTAGACTTTACATCCGACGTATTCCCGTCTCTTCCTCTGCTCGTTCATTTGACTGTGTCTTCAGCTCCTCGGCCCCCGTCCCTCTGTCGAGCGCCTGCCTGCTCTTCATCATAGACGAGATGCGGAAGAAGTCAGCGGAGACGAGCTAGAAGGCATCTTCGGAGTCGCTGCCCATCATCTCGATGCCAAGGACCATAGCTCCTGTTCATGACCTGGAATGCCCTGGCACCCGCTCCCCGTGATCAGACACGACGCTCATCTATTCATGGACCCGGCGCCATCTGATGTTTTTCTA
Organism: Rhodomyrtus psidioides; assembly: GCA_021437785.1. Taxonomy (NCBI): domain Eukaryota; kingdom Viridiplantae; phylum Streptophyta; class Magnoliopsida; order Myrtales; family Myrtaceae; genus Rhodomyrtus; species Rhodomyrtus psidioides. The sequence goes on along the minus strand of JAILYB010000027.1, from coordinate 6,543,526 downwards.
GCTCTTGTTTGGCTTTGACCCGTTCCTTCAGCCCATCCAAAGCCATCTGCAGCCATGACAAGTCTAGAGGATTGTGGTCCTGGGAAACCGAAGCTTCTGCTCAGCCTTGTCCAACGCCCTTCATCCCTTCCAGCCGCCGCTCGGCTGCTATTCTGAGACCTCCCCGATGTCCACCCGGTGACCCATAGCTTCTTTTCCGCCTCAAACGCTGCTGATTGGTCCCTGACATGCCAACCTGATGCATCTGGTGGTCGTCTCGGCACCTCCATGCCGTAGATAATTCCTTGAGATCGCTGTCCCGTACTCCATCCATTGTCACTCAAAGCTAGCTACCCTTCCCGGCGTCTCTTTTGCTACCTCGACGTCAGCTCGTCGCTGTTCTGCTACTCGAAGCCGCCATTTCGTCCGTTGGGTGCCGCAGAGGAGAGAGAGGAGACCACGAGACCATGATTTCTTCCACCCATACTAACCGCCAGCATCGTTGATACAAAACCTTGTATCACGACACACTATTCCGATGACCTCTCAGGCCTCTCCCGAGCTTTAGTCCAATCTGTTCGGTCCCTAAGTTCGTTGACTGGACGTCTCCTTCAAAGCTCCTACGCCGCTGTGCCCGCCAGCTACGACAACCCAAGCCGTCGCCGTTTAGTCCAGCCATCCCCACCATAGGGAGATGCGACCAGCAGCAGTTGTCGTGAGACGACGAAAACGGAAGCCGCCCTTACATGCGTTTCACCGGTGACGAGTGATATGAATGACCACGGTGACCGGCGTGTCGAAGCGGGAACGATCCAGTCATGGCGGCAGCTCGTATCCATGAAATGCCAACGTGAGTAAAGATGATGGCGCGACGTCGGATCTCTGCATGGTGGTCTCAATACCGGAGGACCGGAGTCGGCGACGAAGAGGACCACTACAATTCGAGAGCGAGTCCCGGGAGGCGACGATGAATTTCTGTCGTGCAGGGAGGGAGCTACGGCGCATGGATTGATGCACAACGGGAGCGTGATCGAGACTTCTTTTTTTTCTTGTGGTCGACGTGGGTCGAGGTCGACGATTGCGGCGATGGCCTCCGACGAGGGACTCCGGTGACAAACCGAACAGAGCCAACCTCGCCGTTGATCCCGTGAAGAGGATAACGCATGAAGAAGGTGATGAATAGTGGCTGCATATTACCTTTCTTTGTTCGGGCAGAGTTAAAATAATTCAAAAGAAGGCACTTGTGGGTAATAATAAACAATCAAAGAAAAGAAGGCTAAAGAAGAATAAAGAATGAATTGTGGGTTACATTCGTGCGGATGCGTTTCTGTGGATGGGTTTTGGGTTTTAGGTTAGTGTATGGGCTTAGCTTGAAATTTGAACCTTAGGCTTTAGAGTACAATTGGGCCTTTCTTGTTTTAGATTTTATTTGGGCTTTTGGTTGGCATGTAGTTATTAAAGGGGTTGGATCTAGGGGTCCAAATCAGATTATCATTTTCGAAATTAAAAAATAATAAAAAATTCAAAAATCAATAATAAAATAGAAAATCATAAAAAACTCAAAAAAATTCGAAAAATTCAGAAAAATTCTAAAAAATTTCAGAAAATAGGAAATGGCCACATTCAACTGGCCACGACCTGTTTCGGGTCATTTGACCCCCGGACATTCCAGAAATGACGGTTTTGCCCTTTCGGCAAACCGTCTTCCAAAAAAATTCTAAAAAAATCCAGGAAAATCCCAAAAAAATAGGAAATGGCCACAATCAACTGGCCAAGGCTCATTCCGGGTGTTTTGAACCCCGAACCTTCTTAAAATGACGATTTTGCCCTTTGGGCGAATTGTCTTCCAAAAATTGGAGAAAAATCAAGAAATTCCAAAAAATTCTCAAAAATGGGAAATGGCCACAATCAACTGGCCATGGAATATTTTGGGTGATTCGGTATCCAAATCCTCCAAAAATTGACGATTTTGGCCTTCGGGCTAAATCGCCTCCAAATCTTCCCATTTTACCCCTGGTCCTAAATCACGCCTCCCCAAAGCCCTTATGGCTATATTAGGAAGCCGTTGATTTGAATTGATGTGCATTGATGTGATTTATTTATACACTTGATTGCGTTTTCATTTAAATTGATTGCGATTGATAGGAATAGTCTTCCAGTCTGCATGAAACCCTGAATCAAGCCTACCTCACCTAAGATTGCGCCTGCATGAATTCTTAGTTAGGAAAATCACTTGCGTTAGGTACCGAAAGGGCGTTGGTAATGACACCAGCGTAACCAAGTCCCCGAACCCAAAATCTCTGGTTCCGCAGAATTGATCGATCTCTCCCAATCGGTCAATAAGGTTTCCGGTCTACCCTCCAAAAAAGACCGGTGGCGACTCCAAATGCATGCACAATTTGCACATGCCACCACGACCACACTGAAGGTCGAAAGCGATCGACTCTTATCGTCGAATCCTTTGAAAAATACTCCCGCCGCGATTTGGTATGGGCTTGGGAGGGCCCGCGCCGATCCAAGACCCGCGATCGGTAATCCTTTAGCCGCGTCCGCTTCCGGACGGGTCGGGACAGCTGGCGACTCCGCTGGGGACGTTTGTTCTAGAACCTATGGTTCTAGACCTCAAGTGGACTTAGGCCGTAATTAAAACGCTGAGTGATCTTTCTAACCATGCAAGTGCTCTTGAAGGTGAGGTAAGTCCGCTTATGGTAGGTGTTATATGTTTTTGCAGATTGGAGAAATAAGGGGTGTGGTCCGTAATTAACATTGTCTTATGCAGGTTGGGCGTAGGAATGTATGTTGTGTAGATGATTTGAAGTGCTGATTGATAAACTGCTGTGCATGAATTGCATTGTGATGATCACAACACGTGGACACACACAACCGCGCCTTTTACCCCGGGTGCCGCCTTTAGGAACACAATAGAAGGAATTGAAAATGGAATCTCCGTGAGGAAAAACGCGGGGTAATCCACTTTTCAATTCCGCTCGCTTCGAACTATGGATCGAGTCCCAATGCAACGATAGCTGTGCAATGGAATCGGCTCTTTCTAGAACTCGAAGTGGGAACCTTAACCTTAGGTGCCAAACCCTCTGATTTTTAGAAGTTCACCATCACTTGTCTCATGCGCATGTCTTTGGGCGGTTGGTACACCTAAAACCGCACATAAGTCGACGAGTTTGGTTGGTAAGACTCTCTATCCCTCAAATCTATTACAGTTCATATAAATATAGCCATTTCATTCATTGCATTCTGGTGATTAGATTAAATGCCATTTCGGGGATAGATATGTGTGTTTTTCTCCAACATCCTTGATAGAAGACGATGAGGGCGATATCCCATAGCGAACACTGGGTGGGCAACAAAGGAGCCTACTATGGACATTATTAAGGTATCGTCCAATGAAGATGACGAGTTGGGGTAAGTAATCCGGGAGTCACAGGTCGAACTTGGGGCATCCTTAAACGTTAGGATCACATTCCTTTGTTTCATTTTCCATTACTAGTCCTCTTGTATAGGGTTTATTTTTACCAAGGTTTTCTCTATCTTGCCCCTTAGAGTAATTGTATTAGGGATCTATTGGTGTATACATTCAGATGGAGCTTGGTTGTATTTCTTTTGACGGGTCATGGGAATGTGATAGTGGCATTTTCTCTAATCATCCGAATACTCCCAAGTCAAGTTTATAATTCCTTTAGAGGAAATCAAAATTGGAAATCTTGCATGACCTTTTTGGTCGTATAGGGTAATCCAACCCCAATTTCGCTAGAAGGAATTATACACTTGAATTGATTCATGCATGTCGTACGTCATTGGTAATCCACGATAATTGATCAAGAGTATCGGCATTGTTTCGAATTTAATGACGAGATAGATGTCCAAATTGCCCTCGTTCTTAACAAAACGGCATTGATTTGGATGCCGTATCTTCAATTAAATTTAAAACACATCGTTATGCCTTGTACTTTTGACTAGTTCGTTCTTCTCGAAAATTGATCAAAAGCGATTATCGTGAATTACATTCCTTTCAATAATATGCTTTCCTTCGAAGAATACTGATAAAAAAACTTTTTGCGCAAGATTAAAACCCTTGTAAAAGTTTTTGTCCTTATTAATCACGAGAAAGCATAAGATTGAAAGGAGTTTATGCTTTCTTTTTCAAATTATTTCTTCTGATTCTGTCTTTTCATTTGCAGGTAAAAAATAGGTAATAGAGAGAAATCTTTTCCTGGATAAGTCTGAGGCTATTCTTTCATCTGATCATGAGCAAGTTAGAAAATCAGGACATATTTGCTCAACTTATTGATATTATGGTTCAGCTCACCCAAGTTGAAGATGTTCGGATGCTCGAAGAAATGGACCATATAAAAGCTAAAACACACACACACACAGGAGCTTTCATTCATTCTTGCTTAATCAAAAGACTTCCAAAGCAGATTAATACAGATTAGCGAGGCGGAAAAGTAAAGCCGAAGTGAGCCCTAATCAGCGACACGAAGGAGCTCAGCTGGCCCTCCATGTTATTGATCCTCTGCTTGCACTCACTGCTCCGTATATCATGATCCGCGAGCTGGAGAAGAAGGCGCTTGCACTCATTCTTAAGGCCAGCAACCTTGGCCCTGTGATCTTCAGCAGCAAGTTCCAAGTCCTGGATCAATTCCCTCCCACGGGATACATCCGCCGTAACAGTATCGAGTCGCTCTTCCAGCCACTCGCTCTGAAACCTCAACATGATGTTACGACGATCGTGCTCATAGGTGGTCAGGCACAAGGCCAAACGCTCCACCAAATTTCCCCGTTCACGAAGCATCGTCGAGACCCGCTCGTTGGCAGTTTCCATAACCTTGTTGTGGCTGTCAGCCACGAAGTTAGTCAACGTCAGGCAGTCACAGCGGTCTTCGTAGCGGGCTCCAAGACACGAGCCACGAGAACTTCCCTGTGAGCAACGCGGTAAGCCTCTAGAAAGTTTGCAAAGAGGGCTGGGAATGTTTTATACTCCTTCTCCAACCCAGTACCCTCGATGGAAGTAGTGTCTGTGGCCGCGAATAGAACGCAGATCTCAGCCTCGATCTCCGGATGATCGGCTATATAAGCATAGCCCCGACCCAAGAGATTATAGAGTTTTTCCCATCGGGCCGGGACTGCGATTGAAAAGACGCAAGCATGGGAAGAGTCAGAGGAAGAAGCAGAAGATGAAGCCATTTCTTGTTGGAAGGATGGAGAGGAAGACGAGTGCGATGGAATGAATGAAAGTGAAAGCTGGGCAAAGAAGAGCACTAACCTTCTCCTCTTTTCATAGTAGCTCAAAGATGGAGAAAAGTTACAGCAATAATGCTTGTGGAGCCGGGGTAGTTAATGTAAAGCAGGGGCTGCTCCTCCCGTGAATCATCAGACCTGTCTTGATCCGCGATTTCAGGCCTGACGAGTTTGAAAAGTTGTAAAAGAGTTGTCTATTTCACCAATATTGAGATGGAGCGGGAGTCGAGCGCAAATATCGAAGGAGCCGCGATAGGGTTGATAGATTTGTCATGATGAAAAGCTGAGCAGGTGGTGGACGTAATTTAGTCTTTTGAGAGATAGTGGGGGACAGGTTCGGCTATCGAGGAAAGAAAAGCGATCCGGGATCTCTCCACCATGAAAAGGAAGGAAGACGACAAGACGAGAAACTCAAAATCTCTAGAAGAGCGCTCGCCTGGTGATCGTCTTCCATGCTCGAAGAGCGACTCCTGAGTACGCAAAGTCACTCAAAAGAAAGTTTAGAGAGAGTAAACATACGAAGAGGATTACAAGACCTTGAGTGAATAAAAAAGGACGAACAAACCTCTTCTTGATCCAGTATGTTTAACAGTCATAGTCATTTGTTGGAGATGACTGACCCAAATGTCCTAGGTAATGTGCAGTTGGGAGACCTCGAAGTCTTTGGGATCGAGCCAGATGTCGAAACCATGCTACCCAACCCTGCTGGCAACGAGGTTCAGGATCAGGGCAGCGACGATGACAGTGGTGGCGACGACGACAGTAGCAGCAACAACGACGGCAGCGGCGATGTCCCACCTCGCGGAAGAAGACGTCGCCGGCCCTATACTGAGAAGGAAGTCCAGATACTTGAAGCCGCCTTCAATAAGTGCCGTTACCCGAATACGAGACGAAGAAGAAAATTAGCCCGAAAATTAGAGATGGAACCCTTAAGGGTCAAGCACTGGTTTCAAAACAGACGGGCCAGATCAGTGGTTCGGGGAAAGTGTCAAGAGCTCGAAACTCTAAAAGAAGAATACGCCAAGCTTCGAGCGGAAAACATGTGGTATAAGGAAGTCCTCATCAACACCGCTTGCCTTAACTGCGGTGGTTCCATCGACACTCGCGAAATGTTCCGTGATAAGTTTTCTATGAGAATCGCAGGTGGTCGTCCACCACCCCACTCCCTCAAACCATCTTTTGAAAGAGGGGAGGCGCGTCACTACAATTTCCCTGACAATGGGCTTACTATCACCACAGACCAGTTCGAAGTCAACCGGCTTCCCCTGCAACAACCTCTGGCACAACCAGACCCTGCCGAGAGTGAGTCGAGGAATGATCGCCGAGTCACGGATGCTATCCCGAGTCGCCAAAAGAAGTTCATATGGTCTCCAGAGCTCCACAGAAAATTCCTTGATGCGGTTCACCAAATAGGGAATGACTCATTATGTCCAACACGCGTACATGAGGTCATGAATGAACCGGGGCTCGCTAGAAGGTTAGTCGCAAACCACCTTAATGGCTACCGAAAGACGCTAAGACGGCGTCATGCCACACGGCGCCTAGAAGAGCCCGACTCGAACTTGAACATTAGGTACGGCCACGAACACAACAGCTATGCCTCAAGAAGAGCCCTGCCGAGTCTCGATACCAACCAAGCCGGTAGCTCTACCACCAACTGTTGGAGAATTGGTCAAGATAGCCCTATCAGTCATCTTAATGTTCCTCAAGAATACGTGCCACCAGTGCAACAAATATACACTTCTCCGCTCGAGCAGCAGCCGTCCACCGGCGTTCTCCCTGCTGCTGATCCACCCACGACGTCTAATGTTCAGGAGTTCGCCCAACTAGGGCATATGATCTCAGATGATCCAATGGGGGAACACTTCGAACAATTTTGCTTCCTTGATCTCTGAGTGAGACACGCTTTTGATAGGAAAGAGGTCGACCCTCCTCTTTTCTTCTCAAACAAAGATGGTGGTCACAGTTCGAAGAATCCATCAGGAGGAGGCTAGCAAACCTTCACGGCCATGATCTCGAGTCGATGACCGCGCACCTGAACCCAGACATGATGGGTTGGTGATCGAACATACCCAGAGAAAGGGGGGCTTGTACACAAGTAGAACTTATTTCTTATCTGCGCATTGTAAAGTTTCAATCGGAGCAGTTCCTTTCTTCTTTAAGGCCTAGGGTTGATTTCACACAATGATGCTTGCTAACATCATCATGTTTAGCTACAACGATCTTTTGTCATAATGGGTTCGAGGTAAATCGACCAAACGCACGAAGGCAAACGTGACAGCATAGGTTACAAACATAACGTGAGCGGGCTCGAAAGCGGAAAGATCGTCAGTTGCCTCAAACACTATGATTGCGAAACCAAGGGCAATATTGAATCTTGCGAAGGATAAGGGGAAATATACATACACTCTCATTTATTGCACTTAACATGAGACTTTACAAACAGACTACTGAGGAGGAACCGTGAATCCAAAGTGAGTTCTAATGAGCGTCACAAATGAGCTCAATTGATTCTCCATGCTATCCATGCCTTGCTTACAACCCACACTCTGGGAATCGAGGTCTACAAGCTTGAAGAAAAGGAGACGACATTTCTCCTTAAGTTCGTCCACCTTGGTCTCATAGTACTCGAATTCAAGCTCTAAGTCCTGAGCCAGCACCCTCCCGCGAGCTATATCCATGCTCAGGTCTTCAAGCCTTTCCTCCAACCAGGCACACTGGAACCTCAGCACGAGGTTGTGCTGATCTTGCTCAAAGGCGGTGTTAAAAAGAGCCAGACGCTCCACCAAGTTGTCCCTCTCACGGACCAACATCGAAACCTGGGCGTAGGCGTATTCAACAGCCCTTTTATGGTTATCGGCCGTCAGCATGGCCAACATCAGGGACTCAGTTCGGTCCTGATAGCGGGCTCGCACGATACCAGCCAAAGTGACCTCCCGGCTAGCAACTTCGTAAGCCTGCAGGAAATTGTTGAAGAGAGTTGGGAAGATCACAAACTCCCTTTGCAGTTTCGTACCTTCAATACACACAGTATCCAGGGCCGGAATCAGAGTACAAACTTCAACCTCAGCTTCAGGATGACTGTTTATGTAGCCATAACCTCTACCCAAGATGTGATAAAACCTCTCCCATTGGGTTGAAGCTTCGGTCGAGACAGCAGGAACAGGAGAGGAAGCCATCTGCGATTCAATAGCAGAGAGGAGAAGGAATGATGGGGGAGTGTTTGAGAGGTTAGATCGAAGTGTTAATCTTCTCGATATCAACCTCTCGCCCTTTAGCGCTCGAACGAGAAAGGAAAAGTTGCAATAATTTCTTTATACGCGGCCGGGCTAATCAAGTCTCATTAATGCATCCCTGATGAGTCATTGGTCCACCTCTATCCCGTGATTTCGGGCTTAGAAAAGGTAACAGCACCTAAAGGCCGGCGGACCTATTACTTTGGAGACCGAGCTAGGAGGGGGAGGCGTAATGTTCGATAAAGCAAACGTCGACACGGGAAATCTGCACGCTCCACTCAGGCAAGAGAGAGTAAGAACAGACGAGGGGAATCACGAGGTCTCAAAAGGAACGCTCGTCAGACACTCATTATTTGTTTTCGAAAGGGTGTTTCTTGGGACACGCCTAATCTCTAATAATCACATAGAGGGCGATCATCTGAGAAAGGGTGGAGAAAATTGAGCGAACGAAGACCTGGAAGAGACATTTCGATCCAAAATGTTCAAGGGGTACCGTCATTTGTTGGAAACGCCCGACCTAAGTGTTTCCGAACTTGAACGACTAGAGGAATTTGAAGACCTTGGAAACGAATTCGTCATGAAGGATATGGAAATCGACCCGACCATCCAGGAGACTCAAGCCCTCAGCGACCAAGACGCCAGCGACGATGATCCGCGCCAGAAAAGAAAGCGTCGCCAGTTCTACACTCCGGATGAGGTCCAGGTACTTGAAGCTATCTTCAGGGGATGCCCTTTCCCGGACACAGAACAGAGGAAGAAGTTGGGCCAAAAACTAGGGACGAACCCTTTGAGGATCTTGAATTGGTTTCAAAATAAACGAACCAAGTTGAGTAATCAGTACAAACGACGGGAGACCGCGTTTCTAAAGGAACAGAACGAGAAGCTTCGAACAAATAACATGAGGTATGAAGAAGTTCTTAGCACTATTGCCTGCCCTAACTGCGGTGGCCCTACCACTCTCAGTAGATTGTTTCCCGTTAAGCCTTTGCTAGGATCGAAAATATTGGCGATGTGCATGAACAAATCAATCCCACAAAGATAGTGCCAGTGCCTTCTGAAGGAGGGAATATATGTCACTATGATGAGAGTCACCACGTCAGAGCCCAAGAGTCTTCTCCACAACGACTTCTGGCAGGATCAGATCCTGCTCGAGAAGGGTTAAAGATCAGCCGTCAAGCTGTCGACGCTATTCTGAACCAAGAGAAGAAGATTTTCGCGTGGCCCCTTGAGCTTCACCGCAAGTTCTTAGACGTGGTTCGGCGAATAGGGCTCGACTGTGCACGCCCGAAGAAAGTAATGGAGGCCCTGAATGCACCAGAACTTACCAAGGCTATGGTCTCAAATCACCTCGGTTGTTACAGAAGAGCGCTAAGACAGCGTCATACTAACCTCGGTTGCAAATCCAACACTTATTGGGAAATTGATCAGAATATCCATATGAGTCATCCCAATTTCCTTCAAGAGTGTGTGCCACAGATCCAGCAGGTGCAGCACCCATCCGTCGCTGTTTTTCCCCTTACTAATGAGCTTTCTGCGCTTAGTGCTCAAGGACTTGCCGAACTAGGGCATGTGGTTTCAAAGGATCTAACAAAGGAATGTGTTGAGCATTTTTGTTTCCCTAATTCCCAAGTAGAAGATGCTTACGGGAGTCAATCGGTCAACTCCCCTCTCATGTTCTCGAGAAGGGATGGAGGTTCCAGTTCGAAGAACCAGTCGGGCGATACTACCCAACCCATACATCAATATTTCGAAGGGTCAGATGACTTCTGCGATGATCAGTCAGTGATACTTCGATCCAAAATGTTCCAAGGATACCGTCATTTGTTGGAAACGCCCGACTTAGAAGTCTCCGAGCTTGAGCTGTTGGAAGAATTTGAAGATCACGGGACTGAATCCGGCATGATGGTCATGGAGATTGACACTTCCAACGATGAAACTCAAGGTTATGGTAATGAAAACAATGCCCATAGTAGTGATCAGCGTCAGAAAGGAAAACATCCCCTTCACCGTACTTCAAGTCGAGACCGGGAGCTTGATTTTTTCTTCGAGGAATGCCCCCATCCAGATGAGAAGCAGAGGGCTGAGCTAGGTCGAGAGTTAGGGTGGGAGCCTGGGAAGGTCAATAATTGGTTTCGTAACAAGCGAGCCCGGCTGAGGAATCTACGTAGACAGCAAGAGTTAGCGATTCTGAAGGAAGAAAATGAAAAGCTTCGAACAGAAAGCGCTAGGTATGAGGAAGCGCTGTGCAGTGCCACTTGCCTTGATTGCAGTAACCGTATTCTCATCAGTGAAATATTCTTCGAAGAGCCACTTCTAGAGATTGGTAGTGCTCATATGTTACAATGCCTTTCGCAATGTCTTCCGGTGCAGTCAGATACCGTCGAAGGCTTACAAGAGCAGTTTCCAACACAATCAGATCTCATAGAGATTAGTCGGCAAGCTGTTCTTGTTGGCAAGAAAGCGCGATTTTCTTGGACTGCTGAACTCCATCGCAAATTTGTTGATACAATTCGACAGTTGGGGATCGACACGGCACGATCAACGCGCATACACGAAATCATGAACGTGCCGGGACTCTCTAAAGTTAACGTCGCGAGCCACCTTGGATATTTCAAGAGGTTGCTAAAAGAGGGACGGGTGACACTAAGCTCGGATGGAGCTGGTTCGAGCTTGAATGTTGGTCATGACTACGACCACGATGATTGTAGAGCCAGGAACACCCAACCATGTTTCAGTGTTGACGAGACCAGCAACCGTGTCACCGACTCCTCTAACCCAAATCAGGACGCTCCACCAAGCAGTCTCAATAACCCTCAAGTGTATATACCGCAGTTCCCGCAAATAGGAACTCCCCAATTTGAGTACCAACCTGTTGCTAGTGCTCTTCCCATGGCAAATCCAACATTTACATGGGACATGTCTACAGATTTACCGGTCAACAAGGGAGATCCCGGCTCGAGGAATCAAATCATCCAAGGCGAAAGTGATTTATCGCCAGCGATCGGTGATACTCGACTTGAGCATCAATGGCTCGGAGATTCGAGCGATTTCCCTGGAGAGGAACTCCATTTCTGGCTCGATCAGTCTGAAGCTGGCGGACTCTTGCAATAGTGATACAAAGCCGACGATCAGGTGTTTGATTCAAGGCGCGACTGTAAAAAAAATGCTCGGGGAAAAGAGGTTGAATACCCTGAATGAATGTATTGGTAACCTCATTGTAAAAATTCCCATGGGAGCATTTCTCATTTACGCTTGAAACTAGTCGTACGAGGATCCACCTTACCTTTTGAGCATCTTTAAGCTCAGGGGCGAGCTCCCCAAGCGATGATCATCGTTCATAGAACATAACGGAATCCATCCCTTCAATGCAAAATGCATCTGGCCGCGAAGCCACCCATTTGGTAAAACGATGTATCGTTCCTAAACGATCTCTAATCGGATACCGAAGTAATGTCTTCTTTCTTTTCCTTCTCAGATGATAAACATGGATAAATCACTCAAGGAGTCGTGCGTTCAAATAACAGAACAGACGCTGCCCAGCTGGGGGCAAAGGAACCATCGATGTTGCAACCACTCCAAGCATGGATAGGCGGATTTGATAGACGTGGTTCATATCAATACGCGACATCAGAACGGGATGAGAACCAAGAGTAAAGTTGTATCGTCCCAATTTGTCTTGAATTTGAGAATATGAATTGATACTCGTTGTCTACCCTTGACAGGGGAATCGCCTTGGAGACGAACAAGTTTTTACATCCCACGTACTACCTGTTAGGGTAGTTGAAGGTAGGATGTATCGTCCCGATTTTCGAAAAATTCGTGAACATACAATGATATGCTTCTTTTACATTTTCAGGGATCTGCGGCCGCGACAGGTAGGTAAGTATCCCATTCCCAATTAGCTGGAGATAAAAAATGTGTCAGAATACTTTCAGCCGGCATAAAGATTTTCCAATGCATCGATATTCATGATTTAAATCGGGAGGTTACCTGAAGCATGAATAGAACATGCACGGTACATCACAAAATCCCATCGACGGATAAATTTTGGAGAAAAGAAAATGAATTTTTCCAAATATGATTATTTTTCAAACCATTCAAAGGGATGTTCCCTCAAAAGAGAGGCGAGCTCAAATCCAAACACATCCTACATACACTTGAGAGATGAGTGGAGCGAATCAAATAGCAAAATCTGGACCTACGGAGGTAGGGACCATTCGCAGCGATTACATGGATTGGGACGACGGAGGCGTTCGTTTCATATCATAAACACTACAGGTGACCGTTGATAACCCCTTCGAACGGCGGTTTTCATTCTTAACCCTGTCAAGAACCACCCTACATCGGGGCAAAATGGAGGTGAGTCCAGCAGCATCAGGAGAAAATGGTTAGAAATTTTCTTGCTCGGACTAACATCAATCTTTGTGTGTTGTTTATATGGTAATCCAAGTGCCATAGGATGACGAGAAGCGTTCATTTCTCTATCCCACACATGTTTATCATTTGCACAGCCAAGTTGAGCCTGCAAATTCATTTCATAAACCCGTTGGTGATCATTGCAAATTTCAAGACAAAGCAGATCACTTCAGAAACGATGGAGTTCAAGACCTAGGGTTTACGAAAAAGCTACTAAGTCGATACTCAAGCGTGCTAAGAGTCAAGTCATATATCTAGCACAATTGCCAAGCATCCCACTTGTGACAAGGGATTAAAGAAATCCCAGCATCAGAAAAGAAAAGGCAAAGTGCCTGGTAAAAGCAAGGCCGATGCTCGCATAAACTATTTGATTGATCCCCAATGAAACCTAGTTGGGAAGAGAAAATTTCTAAAGGAGTCAGATCAAAAAGACCGCTCCTCCAAATGATGTCAAGCGTGGAAGAAAGACGCAGATAGAGTTGTCAAAAGCGGTTGCATGCCTCAAAAATTGAAGATGCAGAATGGAAAAGACAGGTGACAAGTTTGCAATGATCACCAATGTCAATCCCCTCATAAATTCTGGGCAAAAAAACAAGCCTTTTCTCGGTCCCCAATCCTACCAACATCATAACTCTGAAACAGTCTTCTTTGACTAAGACACTTGGGGTTAACATATAGCTTAGCTCGAAGAAGTACGAGCAAGACTATTTCTTTCTCATTTTGCAGGGTTCTTGACTTGTAAACCCGGAGCAGATGGTGAAGGATTTCATTCAATGGCCTCGACTCCAAAGCGGGTCCCCCTTGAAAACCAATATCCAAGCCCAACACTACGGTCCCGTGGAAGACCTCCCGACCGATCAAAATGTACGCGCTGCGAATGAGCCTAAAACCTAGGCACAGGTTAGTAGGGAATTGAGTGCATCCCCTATAAAAACCACTATCTCAAAACAGGTGAAAAGACCTCCTCGTCGAGAAATATTCCAATAGATGTTTTGAACAAACTCTTTTTGGAAATTTCAAATTGTTTGATCCAGATTTGCCGCACAAGGAATTTGTGATCACATCTGTGTGTTACAAGAGTGCTTCGGATAACCTCCAGCATCAAAATGCACATTTCACAATTAAAACTTAAGTCATACGGTTTTTGTCAAATGGACAGCCGTGGTCTTCCCAAAGATTACTAACGTTTTCTTGGTGAAGAAAAATCTTTCAAGCTCAAACTTCTGCAGGACTCTTGGAAACCCGAATCCCAGAAAAATATTTGCTCCATGGAGTGGAGCACACAGGTTTGAATTTTCTGCAGGATACCTGGAGAACCCAGCTCCCAGAATGTCGCCTCAACAGACTAAAGCGAGGCTTTGTCAAAATAAAGTCTTTCACTGCTTCAAAAAAAAAAAACTGAATTCCCGACAAACTTCGGGATCTTTCAAAAGAAGGGGTGAGGATGTGACCCCTTTTCAAAAATTTAGGCAGTCTCACCGGACGTGGAGAACCCTCGTCATGAGACCCCTTTTCAAAATTTAGGCAGTCTCATCGGACGTGGAGAACCCTCGTCATGAGACCCCTTTTCAAAATTTAGGCAGTCTCACCGGACGTGGAGAACCCTCGTCATGAGACCCCTTTTCAAAGTCAACTCATGGTAGAAACCGCCTGAAGGGTCAACTCAAGGTAGATACCGCCTGAAGGGTCAACACAAGGTAGATACCGCCTGAAGGGTCAACACAAGGTAGATACCGCTTGAAGGGTCAAAACAAGGTAGATACCGCCTGAAGGGTCAAATCAAGGTAGATACCGCCTGAAGGGTCAACTCAAGGTAGATACCGCCTGAAGGGTCAACTCAAAGGTAGATACCGCCTGAAGGGTCAAACCAAGGTAGAAACCGCCTGAAGGGTCAACTCAAAGGTAGATACCGCCTGAAGGGTCAACTTGAAGGTAGAAACCGCCTGAAGGGTCAAAACAATGGTAGATACCGCCTGAAGGGTCAACTCATGGTAGAAACCGCCTGAAGGGTCAAAACAAAGGTAGAAACCGCCTGAAGGGTCAAATCAAGGTAGATACCGCCTGAAGGGTCAACTCAAGGTAGATACCGCCTGAAAGGTCAACTCAATGGTAGATACCGCCTGAAGGGTCAAACAAAGGTAGAAACCGCCTGAAGGGTCAACTCATGGTAGAAACCGCCTGAAGGGTCAAACTTAAGGTAGAAACCGCCTGAAGGGTCAAAACAATGGTAGATACCGCCTGAAGGGTCAAACAAAGGTAGAAACCGCCTGAAGGGTCAACTCATGGTAGATATCGCCTAAAGGGTCAAACAAAGGTAGAAACCGCCTAAAGGGTCAAATCAAAGGTAGAAACCGCCTAAAGGGTCAAATCAAAGGTAGAAACCGCCTAAAGGGTCAAAGCAAATTGATGGTAGAAACCGCCATAAGGGTCAACTCATCGGTAAATACCGCCATAAGCATCGACACAAAGGTCCGATCCACCATACGGATCAAAATCCTTGGCAAATCCCAGGGCATGGGATGCGCCTTCCTTAGGTTCCTACCAGTTAGGAATCCCATCATGGTATGACCTACCATACAGGTCAGAGCTTAATCTCCCTAGGATTTTCTGAATGACGAGTCCTAGGCATCTTCTTGAAAGTTGTCGCGACCGGCAGCATCCGACAAGTGAGCGTCAGGTAAACCTCTCTCCCCTCAGCCCAGGTTCAAACTGCAAGAACGAACCGATGATTAATTTGAACTTTTATCAAGAGCCTTAAGGATCCGATGTCATAGCATTTCTTCTTTCATTTTCCAGTTGAGTCGGTTAGAAATCAGGTGCCACCTTATCTTTGAGAGAAACCTCTAACGAGATTCCTCTCAAAGAGGGGCAGCTGTTGACACCTGATTTTTGACCATTTATTATTGTGATTTTTATTCTTTAAAATTAAATTAAAAATATCAAAAAATGTCATAAAATCACAAAATCAACTTTGGAAGCCTTGGTTTAGCCTTAGGAACCAATTTTGAACAAAAAATATTTTTCGGTATTTTTAATATTTTTCGAGTTTATTTAATTATAAAATACCCAAAAATCAGAAAAATACCATTCGTGGTCAGAAAAATACCCAAAAATATTCGATAATTTTTTTTAATTTCCTCTTCAAGTGCGTTACTTTAAATCTTGAAAATTCGGCTCGGGTCACTATGTTCCTTCACAAACATAAACCCGAACCGGGCATAAAAAAATCGTTTGAGTCTTTTAGTTTGAAAGTTTTTCATCTTTGAGCCTTGACGTACCATTCTAGCGTCCCTTTTAGTTGTTGCTAATGCTTGACCTAATTAAAAAGAAAATGAAAACGTCGAACGGTTCATTCACCGAAGAGCGGCGGTCAAATCCAAAGAAGGGAAGCTGGATCCCTAAGGCCAAATGGGATATAATATCGCCAAAAGGAAGGGAGCGGCGCATTGTTTTCAAAAGAGAGGACAGAGGAGAGTGGGATTATAAAAAAAGGGGGGAGAGAAAGCTAGAGTGGTTGGGAAGATTCGAATTTTCATCCGCACGAGGGATAAAGCATGAGGTTTTGGGGGGAGCTTAAAAAAGGAGAGACCACCACAAAGCTTGGGGAGGGGAGGAAGAGACTAGGAGCCGAACATCATTACCAGGCCAAGACCGCATCCCCCTCGGTCCGTCCGTCGAAGGCCACCAACACACCGGTTTCATCCCGTTACCCTCGATTTCCGAACGCGCTCCACCGAAGCCGTCGCAACCATCTTCGGTTGAGTCCGGGCTTACCACCTGGGCCAAGGCAACCCGCGCTGCCACATCCGACACTGCCGCTACTACCATCACCATCTAGTTGTCGTTCCGTCGCTCAACCATCGTCTAGACTTTACATCCGACGTATTCCCGTCTCTTCCTCTGCTCGTTCATTTGACTGTGTCTTCAGCTCCTCGGCCCCCGTCCCTCTGTCGAGCGCCTGCCTGCTCTTCATCATAGACGAGATGCGGAAGAAGTCAGCGGAGACGAGCTAGAAGGCATCTTCGGAGTCGCTGCCCATCATCTCGATGCCAAGGACCATAGCTCCTGTTCATGACCTGGAATGCCCTGGCACCCGCTCCCCGTGATCAGACACGACGCTCATCTATTCATGGACCCGGCGCCATCTGATGTTTTTCTAGCTCTTGTTTGGCTTTGACCCGTTCCTTCAGCCCATCCAAAGCCATCTGCAGCCATGACAAGTCTAGAGGATTGTGGTCCTGGGAAACCGAAGCTTCTGCTCAGCCTTGTCCAACGCCCTTCATCCCTTCCAGCCGCCGCTCGGCTGCTATTCTGAGACCTCCCCGATGTCCACCCGGTGACCCATAGCTTCTTTTCCGCCTCAAACGCTGCTGATTGGTCCCTGACATGCCAACCTGATGCATCTGGTGGTCGTCTCGGCACCTCCATGCCGTAGATAATTCCTTGAGATCGCTGTCCCGTACTCCATCCATTGTCACTCAAAGCTAGCTACCCTTCCCGGCGTCTCTTTTGCTACCTCGACGTCAGCTCGTCGCTGTTCTGCTACTCGAAGCCGCCATTTCGTCCGTTGGGTGCCGCAGAGGAGAGAGAGGAGACCACGAGACCATGATTTCTTCCACCCATACTAACCGCCAGCATCGTTGATACAAAACCTTGTATCACGACACACTATTCCGATGACCTCTCAGGCCTCTCCCGAGCTTTAGTCCAATCTGTTCGGTCCCTAAGTTCGTTGACTGGACGTCTCCTTCAAAGCTCCTACGCCGCTGTGCCCGCCAGCTACGACAACCCAAGCCGTCGCCGTTTAGTCCAGCCATCCCCACCATAGGGAGATGCGACCAGCAGCAGTTGTCGTGAGACGACGAAAACGGAAGCCGCCCTTACATGCGTTTCACCGGTGACGAGTGATATGAATGACCACGGTGACCGGCGTGTCGAAGCGGGAACGATCCAGTCATGGCGGCAGCTCGTATCCATGAAATGCCAACGTGAGTAAAGATGATGGCGCAACGTCGGATCTCTGCATGGTGGTCTCAATACCGGAGGACCGGAGTCGGCGACGAAGAGGACCACTACAATTCGAGAGCGAGTCCCGGGAGGCGACGATGAATTTCTGTCGTGCAGGGAGGGAGCTACGGCGCATGGATTGATGCACAACGGGAGCGTGATCGAGACTTCTTTTTTTTCTTGTGGTCGACGTGGGTCGAGGTCGACGATTGCGGCGATGGCCTCCGACGAGGGACTCCGGTGACAAACCGAACAGAGCCAACCTCGCCGTTGATCCCGTGAAGAGGATAACGCATGAAGAAGGTGATGAATAGTGGCTGCATATTACCTTTCTTTGTTCGGGCAGAGTTAAAATAATTCAAAAGAAGGCACTTGTGGGTAATAATAAACAATCAAAGAAAAGAAGGCTAAAGAAGAATAAAGAATGAATTGTGGGTTACATTCGTGCGGATGCGTTTCTGTGGATGGGTTTTGGGTTTTAGGTTAGTGTATGGGCTTAGCTTGAAATTTGAACCTTAGGCTTTAGAGTACAATTGGGCCTTTCTTGTTTTAGATTTTATTTGGGCTTTTGGTTGGCATGTAGTTATTAAAGGGGTTGGATCTAGGGGTCCAAATCAGATTATCATTTTCGAAATTAAAAAATAATAAAAAATTCAAAAATCAATAATAAAATAGAAAATCATAAAAAACTCAAAAAAATTCGAAAAATTCAGAAAAATTCTAAAAAATTTCAGAAAATAGGAAATGGCCACATTCAACTGGCCACGACCTGTTTCGGGTCATTTGACCCCCGGACATTCCAGAAATGACGGTTTTGCCCTTTCGGCAAACCGTCTTCCAAAAAAATTCTAAAAAAATCCAGGAAAATCCCAAAAAAATAGGAAATAGCCACAATCAACTGGCCAAGGCTCATTCCGGGTGTTTTGAACCCCGACCCTTCTTAAAATGACGATTTTGCCCTTTGGGCGAATTGTCTTCCAAAAATTGGAGAAAAATCAAGAAATTCCAAAAAATTCTCAAAAATGGGAAATGGCCACAATCAACTGGCCATGGAATATTTTGGGTGATTCGGTATCCAAATCCTCCAAAAATTGACGATTTTGGCCTTCGGGCTAAATCGCCTCCAAATCTTCCCATTTTACCCCTGGTCCTAAATCACGCCTCCCCAAAGCCCTTATGGCTATATTAGGAAGCCGTTGATTTGAATTGATGTGCATTGATGTGATTTATTTATACACTTGATTGCGTTTTCATTTAAATTGATTGCGATTGATAGGAATAGTCTTCCAGTCTGCATGAAACCCTGAATCAAGCCTACCTCACCTAAGATTGCGCCTGCATGAATTCTTAGTTAGGAAAATCACTTGCGTTAGGTACCGAAAGGGCGTTGGTAATGACACCAACGTAACCAAGTCCCCGAACCCAAAATCTCTGGTTCCGCAGAATTGATCGATCTCTCCCAATCGGTCAATAAGGTTTCCGGTCTACCCTCCAAAAAAGACCGGTGGCGACTCCAAATGCATGCACAATTTGCACATGCCACCACGACCACACTGAAGGTCGAAAGCGATCGACTCTTATCGTCGAATCCTTTGAAAAATACTCCCGCCGCGATTTGGTATGGGCTTGGGAGGGCCCGCGCCGATCCAAGACCCGCGATCGGTAATCCTTTAGCCGCGTCCGCTTCCGGACGGGTCGGGACAGCTGGCGACTCCGCTGGGGACGTTTGTTCTAGAACCTATGGTTCTAGACCTCAAGTGGACTTAGGCCGTAATTAAAACGCTGAGTGATCTTTCTAACCATGCAAGTGCTCTTGAAGGTGAGGTAAGTCCGCTTATGGTAGGTGTTATATGTTTTTGCAGATTGGAGAAATAAGGGGTGTGGTCCGTAATTAACATTGTCTTATGCAGGTTGGGCGTAGGAATGTATGTTGTGTAGATGATTTGAAGTGCTGATTGATAAACTGCTGTGCATGAATTGCATTGTGATGATCACAACACGTGGACACACACAACCGCGCCTTTTACCCCGGGTGCCGCCTTTAGGAACACAATAGAAGGAATTGAAAATGGAATCTCCGTGAGGAAAAACGCGGGGTAATCCACTTTTCAATTCCGCTCGCTTCGAACTATGGATCGAGTCCCAATGCAACGATAGCTGTGCAATGGAATCGGCTCTTTCTAGAACTCGAAGTGGGAACCTTAACCTTAGGTGCCAAACCCTCTGATTTTTAGAAGTTCACCATCACTTGTCTCATGCGCATGTCTTTGGGCGGTTGGTACACCTAAAACCGCACATAAGTCGACGAGTTTGGTTGGTAAGACTCTCTATCCCTCAAATCTATTACAGTTCATATAAATATAGCCATTTCATTCATTGCATTCTGGTGATTAGATTAAATGCCATTTCGGGGATAGATATGTGTGTTTTTCTCCAACATCCTTGATAGAAGACGATGAGGGCGATATCCCATAGCGAACACTGGGTGGGCAACAAAGGAGCCTACTATGGACATTATTAAGGTATCGTCCAATGAAGATGACGAGTTGGGGTAAGTAATCCGGGAGTCACAGGTCGAACTTGGGGCATCCTTAAACGTTAGGATCACATTCCTTTGTTTCATTTTCCATTACTAGTCCTCTTGTATAGGGTTTATTTTTACCAAGGTTTTCTCTATCTTGCCCCTTAGAGTAATTGTATTAGGGATCTATTGGTGTATACATTCAGATGGAGCTTGGTTGTATTTCTTTTGACGGGTCATGGGAATGTGATAGTGGCATTTTCTCTAATCATCCGAATACTCCCAAGTCAAGTTTATAATTCCTTTAGAGGAAATCAAAATTGGAAATCTTGCATGACCTTTTTGGTCGTATAGGGTAATCCAACCCCAAATTCGCTAGAAGGAATTATACACTTGAATTGATTCATGCATGTCGTACGTCATTGGTAATCCACGATAATTGATCAAGAGTATCGGCATTGTTTCGAATTTAATGACGAGATAGATGTCCAAATTGCCCTCGTTCTTAACAAAACGGCATTGATTTGGATGCCGTATCTTCAATTAAATTTAAAACACATCGTTATGCCTTGTACTTTTGACTAGTTCGTTCTTCTCGAAAATTGATCAAAAGCGATTATCGTGAATTACATTCCTTTCAATAATATGCTTTCCTTCGAAGAATACTGATAAAAAAACTTTTTGCGCAAGATTAAAACCCTTGTAAAAGTTTTTGTCCTTATTAATCACGAGAAAGCATAAGATTGAAAGGAGTTTATGCTTTCTTTTTCAAATTATTTCTTCTGATTCTGTCTTTTCATTTGCAGGTAAAAAATAGGTAATAGAGAGAAATCTTTTCCTGGATAAGTCTGAGGCTATTCTTTCATCTGATCATGAGCAAGTTAGAAAATCAGGACATATTTGCTCAACTTATTGATATTATGGTTCAGCTCACCCAAGTTGAAGATGTTCGGATGCTCGAAGAAATGGACCATATAAAAGCTAAAACACACACACACACAGGAGCTTTCATTCATTCTTGCTTAATCAAAAGACTTCCAAAGCAGATTAATACAGATTAGCGAGGCGGAAAAGTAAAGCCGAAGTGAGCCCTAATCAGCGACACGAAGGAGCTCAGCTGGCCCTCCATGTTATTGATCCTCTGCTTGCACTCACTGCTCCGTATATCATGATCCGCGAGCTGGAGAAGAAGGCGCTTGCACTCATTCTTAAGGCCAGCAACCTTGGCCCTGTGATCTTCAGCAGCAAGTTCCAAGTCCTGGATCAATTCCCTCCCACGGGATACATCCGCCGTAACAGTATCGAGTCGCTCTTCCAGCCACTCGCTCTGAAACCTCAACATGATGTTATGACGATCGTGCTCATAGGTGGTCAGGCACAAGGCCAAACGCTCCACCAAATTTCCCCGTTCACGAAGCATCGTCGAGACCCGCTCGTTGGCAGTTTCCATAACCTTGTTGTGGCTGTCAGCCACGAAGTTAGTCAACGTCAGGCAGTCACAGCGGTCTTCGTAGCGGGCTCGCAAGACACGAGCCACGAGAACTTCCCTGTGAGCAACGCGGTAAGCCTCTAGAAAGTTTGCAAAGAGGGCTGGGAATGTTTTATACTCCTTCTCCAACTCAGTACCCTCGATGGAAGTAGTGTCTGTGGCCGCAAATAGAACGCGGATCTCAGCCTCGATCTCCGGATGATCGGCTATATAAGCATAGCCCCGACCCAAGAGATTATAGAGTTTTTCCCATCGGGCCGGGACTGCGATTGAAAAGACACAAGCATGGGAAGAGTCAGAGGAAGAAGCAGAAGATGAAGCCATTTCTTGTTGGAAGGATGGAGAGGAAGACGAGTGCGATGGAATGAATGAAAGTGAAAGCTGGGCAAAGAAGAGCACTAACCTTCTCCTCTTTTCATAGTAGCTCAAAGATGGAGAAAAGTTACAGCAATAATGCTTGTGGAGCCGGGGTAGTTAATGTAAAGCAGGGGCTGCTCCTCCCGTGAATCATTAGACCTGTCTTGATCCGCGATTTCAGGCCTGACGAGTTTGAAAAGTTGTAAAAGAGTTGTCTATTTCACCAATATTGAGATGGAGCGGGAGTCGAGCGCAAATATCGAAGGAGCCGCGATAGGGTTGATAGATTTGTCATGATGAAAAGCTGAGCGGGTGGTGGACGTAATTTAGTCTTTTGAGAGATAGTGGGGGACAGGTTCGGCTATCGAGGAAAGAAAAGCGATCCGGGATCTCTCCACCATGAAAAGGAAGGAAGACGACAAGACGAGAAACTCAAAATCTCTAGAAGAGCGCTCGCCTGGTGATCGTCTTCCATGCTCGAAGAGCGACTCCTGAGTACGCAAAGTCACTCAAAAGAAAGTTTAGAGAGAGTAAACATACGAAGAGGATTACAAGACCTTGAGTGAATAAAAAAGGACGAACAAACCTCTTCTTGATCCAGTATGTTTAACAGTCATAGTCATTTGTTGGAGATGACTGACCCAAATGTCCTAGGTAATGTGCAGTTGGGAGACCTCGAAGTCTTTGGGATCGAGCCAGATGTCGAAACCATGCTACCCAACCCTGCTGGCAACGAGATTCAGGATCAGGGCAGCGACGATGACAGTGGTGGCGACGACGACAGTAGCAGCAACAACGACGGCAGCGGCGATGTCCCACCTCGCGGAAGAAGACGTCGCCGGCCCTATACTGAGAAGGAAGTCCAGATACTTGAAGCCGCCTTCAATAAGTGCCGTTACCCGAATACGAGACGAAGAAGAAAATTAGCCCGGAAATTAGAGATGGAACCCTTAAGGGTCAAGCACTGGTTTCAAAACAGACGGGCCAAATCAGTGGTTCGGGGAAAGTGTCAAGAGCTCGAAACTCTAAAAGAAGAATACGCCAAGCTTCGAGCGGAAAACATGTGGTATAAGGAAGTCCTCATCAACACCGCTTGCCTTAACTGCGGTGGTTCCATCGACACTCGCGAAATGTTCCGTGATAAGTTTTCTATGAGAATCGCAGGTGGTCGTCCACCACCCCACTCCCTCAAACCATCTTTT
Source organism: Rhodomyrtus psidioides (assembly GCA_021437785.1). NCBI lineage: Eukaryota > Viridiplantae > Streptophyta > Magnoliopsida > Myrtales > Myrtaceae > Rhodomyrtus > Rhodomyrtus psidioides. The sequence goes on along the minus strand of JAILYB010000027.1, from coordinate 6,520,063 downwards.
GAAAGAGGGGAGGCGCGTCACTACAATTTCCCTGACAATGGGCTTACTATCACCACAGACCAGTTCGAAGTCAACCGGCTTCCCCTGCAACAACCTCTGGCACAACCAGACCCTGCCGAGAGTGAGTCGAGGAATGATCGCCGAGTCACGGATGCTATCCCGAGTCGCCAAAAGAAGTTCATATGGTCTCCAGAGCTCCACAGAAAATTCCTTGATGCGGTTCACCAAATAGGGAATGACTCATTATGTCCAACACGTGTACATGAGGTCATGAATGAACCGGGGCTCGCTAGAAGGTTAGTCGCAAACCACCTTAATGGTTACCGAAAGACGCTAAGACGGCGTCATGCCGCACGGCGCCTAGAAGAGCCCGACTCGAACTTGAACATTAGGTACGGCCACGAACACAACAGCTATGCCTCAAGAAGAGCCCTGCCGAGTCTCGATACCAACCAAGCCGGTAGCTCTACCACCAACTGTTGGAGAATTGGTCAAGATAGCCCTATCAGTCATCTTAATGTTCCTCAAGAATACGTGCCACCAGTGCAACAAATATACACTTCTCCGCTCGAGCAGCAGCCGTCCACCGGCGTTCTTCCTGCTGCTGATCCACCCACGACGTCTAATGTTCAGGAGTTCGCCCAACTAGGGCATATGATCTCAGATGATCCAATGGGGGAACACTTCGAACAATTTTGCTTCCTTGATCTCTGAGTGAGACACGCTTTTGATAGGAAAGAGGTCGACCCTCCTCTTTTCTTCTCAAACAAAGATGGTGGTCACAGTTCGAAGAATCCATCAGGAGGAGGCTAGCAAACCTTCACGGCCATGATCTCGAGTCGATGACCGCGCACCTGAACCCAGACATGATGGGTTGGTGATCGAACATACCCAGAGAAAGGGGGGCTTGTACACAAGTAGAACTTATTTCTTATCTGCGCATTGTAAAGTTTCAATCGGAGCAGTTCCTTTCTTCTTTAAGGCCTAGGGTTGATTTCACACAATGATGCTTGCTAACATCATCATGTTTAGCTACAACGATCTTTTGTCATAATGGGTTCGAGGTAAATTGACCAAACGCACGAAGGCAAACGTGACAGCATAGGTTACAAACATAACGTGAGCGGGCTCGAAAGCGGAAAGATCGTCAGTTGCCTCAAACACTATGATTGCGAAACCAAGGGCAATATTGAATCTTGCGAAGGATAAGGGGAAATATACATACACTCTCATTTATTGCACTTAACATGAGACTTTACAAACAGACTACTGAGGAGGAACCGTGAATCCAAAGTGAGTTCTAATGAGCGTCACAAATGAGCTCAATTGATTCTCCATGCTATCCATGCCTTGCTTACAACCCACACTCTGGGAATCGAGGTCTACAAGCTTGAAGAAAAGGAGACGACATTTCTCCTTAAGTTCGTCCACCTTGGTCTCATAGTACTCGAATTCAAGCTCTAAGTCCTGAGCCAGCACCCTCCCGTGAGCTATATCCATGCTCAGGTCTTCAAGCCTTTCCTCCAACCAGGCACACTGGAACCTCAGTACGAGGTTGTGCTGATCTTGCTCAAAGGCGGTGTCAAAAAGAGCCAGACGCTCCACCAAGTTGTCCCTCTCACGGACCAACATCGAAACCTGGGCGTGGGCGTATTCAACAGCCCTTTTATGGTTATCGGCCGTCAGCATGGCCAACATCAGGGACTCAGTTCGGTCCTGATAGCGGGCTCGCACGATACCAGCCAAAGTGACCTCCCAGCTAGCAACTTCGTAAGCCTGCAGGAAATTGTTGAAGAGAGTTGGGAAGATCACAAACTCCCTTTGCAGTTTCGTACCTTCAATACACACAGTATCCAGGGCCGGAATCAGAGTACAAACTTCAACCTCAGCTTCAGGATGACTGTTTATGTAGCCATAACCTCTACCCAAGATGTGATAAAACCTCTCCCATTGGGTTGAAGCTTCGGTCGAGACAGCAGGAACAGGAGAGGAAGCCATCTGCGATTCAATAGCAGAGAGGAGAAGGAATGATGGGGGAGTGTTTGAGAGGTTAGATTGAAGTGTTAATCTTCTCGATATCAACCTCTCGCCCTTTAGCGCTCGAACGAGAAAGGAAAAGTTGCAATAATTTCTTTATACGCGGCCGGGCTAATCAAGTCTCATTAATGCATCCCTGATGAGTCATTGGTCCACCTCTATCCCGTGATTTCGGGCTTAGAAAAGGTAACAGCACCTAAAGGCCGGCGGACCTATTACTTTGGAGACCGAGCTAGGAGGGGGAGGCGTAATGTTCGATAAAGCAAACGTCGACACGGGAAATCTGCACGCTCCACTCAGGCAAGAGAGAGTAAGAACAGACGAGGGGAATCACGAGGTCTCAAAAGGAACGCTCGTCAGACACTCATTATTTGTTTTCGAAAGGGTGTTTCTTGGGACACGCCTAATCTCTAATAATCACATAGAGGGCGATCATCTGAGAAAGGGTGGAGAAAATTGAGCGAACGAAGACCTGGAAGAGACATTTCGATCCAAAATGTTCAAGGGGTACCGTCATTTGTTGGAAACGCCCGACCTAAGTGTTTCCGAACTTGAACGACTAGAGGAATTTGAAGACCTTGGAAACGAATTCGTCATGAAGGATATGGAAATCGACCCGACCATCCAGGAGACTCAAGCCCTCAGCGACCAAGACGCCAGCGACGATGATCCGCGCCAGAAAAGAAAGCGTCGCCAGTTCTACACTCCGGATGAGGTCCAGGTACTTGAAGCTATCTTCAGGGGATGCCCTTTCCCGGACACAGAACAGAGGAAGAAGTTGGGCCAAAAACTAGGGACGAACCCTTTGAGGATCTTGAATTGGTTTCAAAATAAACGAACCAAGTTGAGTAATCAGTACAAACGACGGGAGACCGCGTTTCTAAAGGAACAGAACGAGAAGCTTCGAACAAATAACATGAGGTATGAAGAAGTTCTTAGCACTATTGCCTGCCCTAACTGCGGTGGCCCTACCACTCTCAGTAGATTGTTTCCCGTTAAGCCTTTGCTAGGATCGAAAATATTGGCGATGTGCATGAACAAATCAATCCCACAAAGATAGTGCCAGTGCCTTCTGAAGGAGGGAATATATGTCACTATGATGAGAGTCACCACGTCAGAGCCCAAGAGTCTTCTCCACAACGACTTCTGGCAGGATCAGATCCTGCTCGAGAAGGGTTAAAGATCAGCCGTCAAGCTGTCGACGCTATTCTGAACCAAGAGAAGAAGATTTTCGCGTGGCCCCTTGAGCTTCACCGCAAGTTCTTAGACGTGGTTCGGCGAATAGGGCTCGACTGTGCACGCCCGAAGAAAGTAATGGAGGCCCTGAATGCACCAGAACTTACCAAGGCTATGGTCTCAAATCACCTCGGTTGTTACAGAAGAGCGCTAAGACAGCGTCATACTAACGTCGGTTGCAAATCCAACACTTATTGGGAAATTGATCAGAATATCCATATGAGTCATCCCAATTTCCTTCAAGAGTGTGTGCCACAGATCCAGCAGGTGCAGCACCCATCCGTCGCTGTTTTTCCCCTTACTAATGAGCTTTCTGCGCTTAGTGCTCAAGGACTTGCCGAACTAGGGCATGTGGTTTCAAAGGATCTAACAAAGGAATGTGTTGAGCATTTTTGTTTCCCTAATTCCCAAGTAGAAGATGCTTACGGGAGTCAATCGGTCAACTCCCCTCTCATGTTCTCGAGAAGGGATGGAGGTTCCAGTTCGAAGAACCAGTCGGGCGATACTACCCAACCCATACATCAATATTTCGAAGGGTCAGATGACTTCTGCGATGATCAGTCAGTGATACTTCGATCCAAAATGTTCCAAGGATACCGTCATTTGTTGGAAACGCCCGACTTAGAAGTCTCCGAGCTTGAGCTGTTGGAAGAATTTGAAGATCACGGGACTGAATCCGGCATGATGGTCATGGAGATTGACACTTCCAACGATGAAACTCAAGGTTATGGTAATGAAAACAATGCCCATAGTAGTGATCAGCGTCAGAAAGGAAAACATCCCCTTCACCGTACTTCAAGTCGAGACCGGGAGCTTGATTTTTTCTTCGAGGAATGCCCCCATCCAGATGAGAAGCAGAGGGCTGAGCTAGGTCGAGAGTTAGGGTGGGAGCCTGGGAAGGTCAATAATTGGTTTCGTAACAAGCGAGCCCGGCTGAGGAATCTACGTAGACAGCAAGAGTTAGCGATTCTGAAGGAAGAAAATGAAAAGCTTCGAACAGAAAGCGCTAGGTATGAGGAAGCGCTGTGCAGTGCCACTTGCCTTGATTGCAGTAACCGTATTCTCATCAGTGAAATATTCTCCGAAGAGCCACTTCTAGAGATTGGTAGTGCTCATATGTTACAATGCCTTTCGCAATGTCTTCCGGTGCAGTCAGATACCGTCGAAGGCTTACAAGAGCAGTTTCCAACACAATCAGATCTCATAGAGATTAGTCGGCAAGCTGTTCTTGTTGGCAAGAAAGCGCGATTTTCTTGGACTGCTGAACTCCATCGCAAATTTGTTGATACAATTCGACAGTTGGGGATCGACACGGCACGATCAACGCGCATACACGAAATCATGAACGTGCCGGGACTCTCTAAAGTTAACGTCGCGAGCCACCTTGGATATTTCAAGAGGTTGCTAAAAGAGGGACGGGTGACACTAAGCTCGGATGGAGCTGGTTCGAGCTTGAATGTTGGTCATGACTACGACCACGATGATTGTAGAGCCAGGAACACCCAACCATGTTTCAGTGTTGACGAGACCAGCAACCGTGTCACCGACTCCTCTAACCCAAATCAGGACGCTCCACCAAGCAGTCTCAATAACCCTCAAGTGTATATACCGCAGTTCCCGCAAATAGGAACTCCCCAATTTGAGTACCAACCTGTTGCTAGTGCTCTTCCCATGGCAAATCCAACATTTACATGGGACATGTCTACAGATTTACCGGTCAACAAGGGAGATCCCGGCTCGAGGAATCAAATCATCCAAGGCGAAAGTGATTTATCGCCAGCGATCGGTGATACTCGACTTGAGCATCAATGGCTCGGAGATTCGAGCGATTTCCTTGGAGAGGAACTCGATTTCTGGCTCGATCAGTCTGAAGCTGGCGGACTCTTGCAATAGTGATACAAAGCCGACGATCAGGTGTTTGATTCAAGGCGCGACTGTAAAAAAAATGCTCGGGGAAAAGAGGTTGAATACCCTGAATGAATGTATTGGTAACCTCATTGTAAAAATTCCCATGGGAGCATTTCTCATTTACGCTTGAAACTAGTCGTACGAGGATCCACCTTACCTTTTGAGCATCTTTAAGCTCAGGGGCGAGCTCCCCAAGCGATGATCATCGTTCATAGAACATAACGGAATCCATCCCTTCAATGCAAAATGCATCTGGCCGCGAAGCCACCCATTAGGTAAAACGATGTATCGTTCCTAAACGATCTCTAATCGGATACCGAAGTAATGTCTTCTTTCTTTTCCTTCTCAGATGATAAACATGGATAAATCACTCAAGGAGTCGTGCGTTCAAATAACAGAACAGACGCTGCCCAGCTGGGGGCAAAGGAACCATCGATGTTGCAACCACTCCAAGCATGGATAGGCGGATTTGATAGACGTGGTTCATATCAATACGCGACATCAGAACGGGATGAGAACCAAGAGTAAAGTTGTATCGTCCCAATTTGTCTTGAATTTGAGAATATGAATTGATACTCGTTGTCTACCCTTGACAGGGGAATCGCCTTGGAGACGAACAAGTTTTTACATCCCACGTACTACCTGTTAGGGTAGTTGAAGGTAGGATGTATCGTCCCGATTTTCGAAAAATTCGTGAACATACAATGATATGCTTCTTTTACATTTTCAGGGATCTGCGGCCGCGACAGGTAGGTAAGTATCCCATTCCCAATTAGCTGGAGATAAAAAATGTGTCAGAATACTTTCAGCCGGCATAAAGATTTTCCAATGCATCGATATTCATGATTTAAATCGGGAGGTTACCTGAAGCATGAATAGAACATGCACGGTACATCACAAAATCCCATCGACGGATAAATTTTGGAGAAAAGAAAATGAATTTTTCCAAATATGATTATTTTTCAAACCATTCAAAGGGATGTTCCCTCAAAAGAGAGGCGAGCTCAAATCCAAACACATCCTACATACACTTGAAAGATGAGTGGAGCGAATCAAATAGCAAAATCTGGACCTACGGAGGTAGGGACCATTCGCAGCGATTACATGGATTGGGACGACGGAGGCGTTCGTTTCATATCATAAACACTACAGGTGACCGTTGATAACCCCTTCGAACGGCGGTTTTCATTCTTAACCCTGTCAAGAACCACCCTACATCGGGGCAAAATGGAGGTGAGTCCAGCAGCATCAGGAGAAAATGGTTAGAAATTTTCTTGCTCGGACTAACATCAATCTTTGTGTGTTGTTTATATGGTAATCCAAGTGCCATAGGATGACGAGAAGCGTTCATTTCTCTATCCCACACATGTTTATCATTTGCACAGCCAAGTTGAGCCTGCAAATTCATTTCATAAACCCGTTGGTGATCATTGCAAATTTCAAGACAAAGCAGATCACTTCAGAAACGATGGAGTTCAAGACCTAGGGTTTACGAAAAAGCTACTAAGTCGATACTCAAGCGTGCTAAGAGTCAAGTCATATATCTAGCACAATTGCCAAGCATCCCACTTGTGACAAGGGATTAAAGAAATCCCAGCATCAGAAAAGAAAAAGCAAAGTGCCTGGTAAAAGCAAGGCCGATGCTCGCATAAACTATTTGATTGATCCCCAATGAAACCTAGTTGGGAAGAGAAAATTTCTAAAGGAGTCAGATCAAAAAGACCGCTCCTCCAAATGATGTCAAGCGTGGAAGAAAGACGCAGATAGAGTTGTCAAAAGCGGTTGCATGCCTCAAAAATTGAAGATGCAGAATGGAAAAGACAGGTGACAAGTTTGCAATGATCACCAATGTCAATCCCCTCATAAATTCTGGGCAAAAAAACAAGCCTTTTCTCGGTCCCCAATCCTACCAACATCATAACCCTGAAACAGTCTTCTTTGACTAAGACACTTGGGTTAACATATAGCTTAGCTCGAAGAAGTACGAGCAAGACTATTTCTTTCTCATTTTGCAGGGTTCTTGACTTGTAAACCCGGAGCAGATGGTGAAGGATTTCATTCAATGGCCTCGACTCCAAAGCGGGTCCCCCTTGAAAACCAATATCCAAGCCCAACACTACGGTCCCGTGGAAGACCTCCCGACCGATCAAAATGTACGCGCTGCGAATGAGCCTAAAACCTAGGCACAGGTTAGTAGGGAATTGAGTGCATCCCCTATAAAAACCACTATCTCAAAACAGGTGAAAAGACCTCCTCGTCGAGAAATATTCCAATAGATGTTTTGAACAAACTCTTTTTGGAAATTTCAAATTGTTTGATCCAGATTTGCCGCACAAGGAATTTGTGATCACATCTGTGTGTTACAAGAGTGCTTCGGATAACCTCCAGCATCAAAATGCACATTTCACAATTAAAACTTAAGTCATACGGTTTTTGTCAAATGGACAGCCGTGGTCTTCCCAAAGATTACTAACGTTTTCTTGGTGAAGAAAAATCTTTCAAGCTCAAACTTCTGCAGGACTCTTGGAAACCCGAATCCCAGAAAAATATTTGCTCCATGGAGTGGAGCACACAGGTTTGAATTTTCTGCAGGATACCTGGAGAACCCAGCTCCCAGAATGTCGCCTCAACAGACTAAAGCGAGGCTTTGTCAAAATAAAGTCTTTCACTGCTTCAAAAAAAAAAACTGAATTCCCGACAAACTTCGGGATCTTTCAAAAGAAGGGGTGAGGATGTGACCCCTTTTCAAAAATTTAGGCAGTCTCACCGGACGTGGAGAACCCTCGTCATGAGACCCCTTTTCAAAATTTAGGCAGTCTCATCGGACGTGGAGAACCCTCGTCATGAGACCCCTTTTCAAAATTTAGGCAGTCTCACCGGACGTGGAGAACCCTCGTCATGAGACCCCTTTTCAAAGTCAACTCATGGTAGAAACCGCCTGAAGGGTCAACTCAAGGTAGATACCGCCTGAAGGGTCAACACAAGGTAGATACCGCCTGAAGGGTCAACACAAGGTAGATACCGCCTGAAGGGTCAAAACAAGGTAGATACCGCCTGAAGGGTCAAATCAAGGTAGATACCGCCTGAAGGGTCAACTCAAGGTAGATACCGCCTGAAGGGTCAACTCAAAGGTAGATACCGCCTGAAGGGTCAAACCAAGGTAGAAACCGCCTGAAGGGTCAACTCAAAGGTAGATACCGCCTGAAGGGTCAACTTGAAGGTAGAAACCGCCTGAAGGGTCAAAACAATGGTAGATACCGCCTGAAGGGTCAACTCATGGTAGAAACCGCCTGAAGGGTCAAAACAAAGGTAGAAACCGCCTGAAGGGTCAAATCAAGGTAGATACCGCCTGAAGGGTCAACTCAAGGTAGATACCGCCTGAAGGGTCAACTCAATGGTAGATACCGCCTGAAGGGTCAAACAAAGGTAGAAACCGCCTGAAGGGTCAACTCATGGTAGAAACCGCCTGAAGGGTCAAACTTAAGGTAGAAACCGCCTGAAGGGTCAAAACAATGGTAGATACCGCCTGAAGGGTCAAACAAAGGTAGAAACCGCCTGAAGGGTCAACTCATGGTAGATATCGCCTAAAGGGTCAAACAAAGGTAGAAACCGCCTAAAGGGTCAAATCAAAGGTAGAAACCGCCTAAAGGGTCAAATCAAAGGTAGAAACCGCCTAAAGGGTCAAAGCAAATTGATGGTAGAAACCGCCATAAGGGTCAACTCATCGGTAAATACCGCCATAAGCATCGACACAAAGGTCCGATCCACCATACGGATCAAAATCCTTGGCAAATCCCAGGGCATGGGATGCGCCTTCCTTAGGTTCCTACCAGTTAGGAATCCCATCATGGAATGACCTACCATACAGGTCAGAGCTTAATCTCCCTAGGATTTTCTGAATGACGAGTCCTAGGCATCTTCTTGAAAGTTGTCGCGACTGGCATCATCCGACAAGTGAGCGTCAGGTAAACCTCTCTCCCCTCAGCCCAGGTTCAAACTGCAAGAACGAACCGATGATTAATTTGAACTTTTATCAAGAGACTTAAGGATCCGATGTCATAGCATTTCTTCTTTCATTTTCCAGTTGAGACGGTTAGAAATCAGGTGCCACCTTATCTTTGAGAGAAACCTCTAACGAGATTCCTCTCAAAGAGGGGCAACTGTTGACACCTGATTTTTGACCATTTATTATTGTGATTTTTATTCTTTAAAATTAAATTAAAAATATCAAAAAATGTCATAAAATCACAAAATCAACTTTGGAAGCCTTGGTTTAGCCTTAGGAACCAATTTTGAACAAAAAATATTTTTCGGTATTTTTAATATTTTTCGAGTTTATTTAATTATAAAATACCCAAAAATCAGAAAAATACCATTCGTGGTCAGAAAAATACCCAAAAATATTCGATAATTTTTTTTTAATTTCCTCTTCAAGTGAGTTACTTTAAATCTTGAAAATTCGGCTCGGGTCACTATGTTCCTTCACAAACATAAACCCGAACCGGGCATAAAAAAATCGTTTGAGTCTTTTAGTTTGAAAGTTTTTCATCTTTGAGCCTTGACGTACCATTCTAGCGTCCCTTTTAGTTGTTGCTAATGCTTGACCTAATTAAAAAGAAAATGAAAACGTCGAACGGTTCATTCACCGAAGAGCGGCGGTCAAATCCAAAGAAGGGAAGCTGGATCCCTAAGGCCAAATGGGATATAATATCGCCAAAAGGAAGGGAGCGGCGCATTGTTTTCAAAAGAGAGGACATTGGAAGGGACAAAGGAGAGTGGGATTATAAAAAAAGGGGGGAGAGAAAGCTAGAGTGGTTGGGAAGATTCGAATTTTCATCCGCACGAGGGATAAAACATGAGGTTTTGGGGGGAGCTTAAAAAAGGAGAGACCACCACAAAGCTTGGGGAGGGGAGGAAGAGACTAGGAGCCGAACATCATTACCAGGCCAAGACCGCATCCCCCTCGGTCCGTCCGTCGAAGGCCACCAACACACCGGTTTCATCCCGTTACCCTCGATTTCCGAACGCGCTCCACCGAAGCCGTCGCAACCATCTTCGGTTGAGTCCGGGCTTACCACCTGGGCCAAGGCAACCCGCGCTGCCACATCCGACACTGCCGCTACTACCATCACCATCTAGTTGTCGTTCCGTCGCTCAACCATCGTCTAGACTTTACATCCGACGTATTCCCGTCTCTTCCTCTGCTCGTTCATTTGACTGTGTCTTCAGCTCCTCGGCCCCCGTCCCTCTGTCGAGCGCCTGCCTGCTCTTCATCATAGACGAGATGCGGAAGAAGTCAGCGGAGACGAGCTAGAAGGCATCTTCGGAGTCGCTGCCCATCATCTCGATGCCAAGGACCATAGCTCCTGTTCATGACCTGGAATGCCCTGGCACCCGCTCCCCGTGATCAAACACGACGCTCATCTATTCATGGACCCGGCGCCATCTGATGTTTTTCTAGCTCTTGTTTGGCTTTGACCCGTTCCTTCAGCCCATCCAAAGCCATCTGCAGCCATGACAAGTCTAGAGGATTGTGGTCCTGGGAAACCGAAGCTTCTGCTCAGCCTTGTCCAACGCCCTTCATCCCTTCCAGCCGCCGCTCGGCTGCTATTCTGAGACCTCCCCGATGTCCACCCGGTGACCCATAGCTTCTTTTCCGCCTCAAACGCTGCTGATTGGTCCCTGACATGCCAACCTGATGTATCTGGTGGTCGTCTCGGCACCTCCATGCCGTAGATAATTCCTTGAGATCGCTGTCCCGTACTCCATCCATTGTCACTCAAAGCTAGCTACCCTTCCCGGCGTCTCTTTTGCTACCTCGACGTCAGCTCGTCGCTGTTCTGCTACTCGAAGCCGCCATTTCGTCCGTTGGGTGCCGCAGAGGAGAGAGAGGAGACCACGAGACCATGATTTCTTCCACCCATACTAACCGCCAGCATCGTTGATACAAAACCTTGTATCACGACACACTATTCCGATGACCTCTCAGGCCTCTCCCGAGCTTTAGTCCAATCTGTTCGGTCCCTAAGTTCGTTGACTGGACGTCTCCTTCAAAGCTCCTACGCCGCTGTGCCCGCCAGCTACGACAACCCAAGCCGTCGCCGTTTAGTCCAGCCATCCCCACCATAGGGAGATGCGACCAGCAGCAGTTGTCGTGAGACGACGAAAACGGAAGCCGCCCTTACATGCGTTTCACCGGTGACGAGTGATATGAATGACCACGGTGACCGGCGTGTCGAAGCGGGAACGATCCAGTCATGGCGGCAGCTCGTATCCATGAAATGCCAACGTGAGTAAAGATGATGGCGCGACGTCGGATCTCTGCATGGTGGTCTCAATACCGGAGGACCGGAGTCGGCGACGAAGAGGACCACTACAATTCGAGAGCGAGTCCCGGGAGGCGACGATGATTTTCTGTCGTGCAGGGAGGGAGCTACGGCGCATGGATTGATGCACAACGGGAGCGTGATCGAGACTTCTTTTTTTTCTTGTGGTCGACGTGGGTCGAGGTCGACGATTGCGGCGATGGCCTCCGACGAGGGACTCCGGTGACAAACCGAACAGAGCCAACCTCGCCGTTGATCCCGTGAAGAGGATAACGCATGAAGAAGGTGATGAATAGTGGCTGCATATTACCTTTCTTTGTTCGGGCAGAGTTAAAATAATTCAAAAGAAGGCACTTGTGGGTAATAATAAACAATCAAAGAAAAGAAGGCTAAAGAAGAATAAAGAATGAATTGTGGGTTACATTCGTGCGGATGCGTTTCTGTGGATGGGTTTTGGGTTTTAGGTTAGTGTATGGGCTTAGCTTGAAATTTGAACCTTAGGCTTTAGAGTACAATTGGGCCTTTCTTGTTTTAGATTTTATTTGGGCTTTTGGTTGGCATGTAGTTATTAAAGGGGTTGGATCTAGGGGTCCAAATCAGATTATCATTTTCGAAATTAAAAAATAAAAAAAAAATTCAAAAATCAATAATAAAATAGAAAATCATAAAAAACTCAAAAAAAATTCGAAAAATTCAGAAAAATTCTAAAAAATTCCAGAAAATAGGAAATGGCCACATTCAACTGGCCACGACCTGTTTCAGGTCATTTGACCCCCGGACATTCCAGAAATGACGGTTTTGCCCTTTCGGCAAACCGTCTTCCAAAAAAATTCTAAAAAAATCCAGGAAAATCCCAAAAAAAATAGGAAATGGCCACAATCAACTGGCCAAGGCTCATTCCAGGTGTTTTGAACCCCGACCCTTCTTAAAATGACGATTTCGCCCTTTGAGCGAATTGTCTTCCAAAAATTGGAGAAAAATCAAGAAATTCCAAAAAATTCTCAAAAATAGGAAATGGCCACAATCAACTGGCCATGGAATATTTTGGGTGATTCGGTATCCAAATCCTCCAAAAATTGACGATTTTACCCTTCGGGCTAAATCGCCTCCAAATCTTCCCATTTTACCCCTGGTCCTAAATCACGCCTCCCCAAAGCCCTTATGGCTATATTAGGAAGCCGTTGATTTGAATTGATGTGCATTGATGTGATTTATTTATACACTTGATTGCGTTTTCATTTAAATTGATTGCGATTGATAGGAATAGTCTTCCAGTCTGCATGAAACCCTGAATCAAGCCTACCTCACCTAAGATTGCGCCTGCATGAATTCTTAGTTAGGAAAATCACTTGCGTTAGGTACCGAAAGGGCGTTGGTAATGACACCAGCGTAACCAAGTCCCCGAACCCAAAATCTCTGGTTCCGCAGAATTGATCGATCTCTCCCAATCGGTCAATAAGGTTTCCGGTCTACCCTCCAAGAAAGACCGGTGGCGACTCCAAATGCATGCACAATTTGCACATGCCACCACGACCACACTGAAGGTCGAAAGCGATCGACTCTTATCGTCGAATCCTTTGAAAAATACTCCCGCCGTGATTTGGTATGGGCTTGGGAGGGCCCGCGCCGATCCAAGACCCGCGATCGGTAATCCTTTAGCCGCGTCCGCTTCCGGACGGGTCGCGACAAACATGATATGATATCTTTCAGTTTATGAATTCACATATGATAAACGCAACATAATTTGTTGCACCACTATCTAGCCACCGCAAATAAGATGAGGCTTTAGATAGATTCAATTTACAAACCAGTACCAAAGACTCATTACTTTATGCACACATTTAGATAACCAAGTCCTTACATTAATTGTAGTCTTTCATTATGTGACCGTTCTTTTTGCAAAAGAAGTAGAAATTACCATCCTTCTTAAAGGATGCTTTCAATGGACCCAAATAGTTAGAATGACCGGTGGTTTATGTATTCCTTTCCGAGTACGATTTCTAAACCTTTTAATATGCAATTCTACCATCTTTAAGACGTAATATGTAATCTTACTAAAATCATCATACTTGATGTTTAAAGAGTCATTGTAGAAGAGTGCCACTTTTAGTATTAGACAATACATAGTTTCAAGCTTCCAAGGCTTTCTTCATTTATTTAACAGTGCAGTCAACTGGCAAAAATACTTTTCAAGTGTTTTTTAATGGATCGCTTTATATCAAATAAGCAAATCCAATCTCTCTTTATCCAATTAGCACATAGTGCTTTTGAAGATTCCTACTAATGAAAGTGAGATCTGTGGAGTCTTTCTTGACAAGAGCAATATAAATATTTGTCAATCCATACCAAATAGAAAATCATCTCTGCACTTTTTAAAATTAGAACTAGTAAGAATCTCAATAGCTATGGAGTTGCCGTTCATAGAAAATGTAACCGAAAAATAATCGATGTTTGTAATTAGCACAATGTGAAAATTTACCTTGAGAGTTACATACATAATCATATAATTACCTTTGGACAGAAATCATGATATGCAGTTGTATACTCTCTATATTATAGAGGCCATGAAAATTTATTTTAGTCTTTGTTAATCACCACCTTTGGGTGTATGAAAGTACTTGGACTAATTAATTCTCAACTGTATGCTGTACATGCAACCCTTCATACAATAATACGCAATTCCTTGATTTGGGAGTAAAAGTGCACATTAAAACAGGAGACCTCCAAATATTTTGTAAACTATTCTTTATTAAACTCAACCAAGTGTGCCACTTTGACGATTACAACCCAATTGAATTTACCTGAAATTGGGATACAACTTTATATTTTACATTTGCCGTATGCATGTAATTTCAGAAGTTAGGGACAATCATCCACAAAATTACATGCTACTAATTTACATTGATACGCTCAATAACACATGTCAAACCATATATATGAAATAAATAAATCATGCTCCACATATCTGTATGTAGTACTTACATATAAGCTTATACCTGTATTTCAAGAAATCATATAGAAATATGAGAAAATATGCCAAAAATACCCCAAAATATACACGTATTTGGAGTTCCATAAGTATTTTCCATCCATAAAAGCATGAAACATGTAAAATAAATATACCACCTTGTAGAGCATGATCATACGAGTACGCCGGTACTTGGAACACCCCATCGAACGCCGCATGCTCCCTCACGAGTCGCTTGAAGCTTCGACGCGTTAGGCCCATGCACTGACACGTACGGAGCACGTGTTCTAGTCTTCATCTGGTTTTGAAATCGATTCAATCGGTTCAACCGATCCGAACGCTCCCTGACCGAACTTCGCGAACTGGGTTGAGGCAATCCAGTCGAACTGGTCAACGACTGGTCCAATTGGACGGTCCGAGTCAATGGTCAATTGATTCGAGTTGGGTAACGGGTTGGTTCGGTCAGGTCCTGGGTCTAGTTGGATCTACACCTGGATGAATGACGTTAGTTGATGGCAGCCCTGCACGTGCTGAGTACGTGCAAGCCTAGGTCAGCGCGTGTCCACACGCGCCCGATGGCCGGCGGCACGTTCGGCAGTCGTCGATGACGATCTTGACATGGCTTTGCTCATCTCGTCGAGCCCTTTCTGAATATATAATTTTCTTTTGATTTCGACAAAAATAAAATTTCGAAAATTGCTAAGAACGCGATTCGCGATCTGATACGCGTAGGCTCTGATACCACATGTAAGCTGCGATTTTAATCTGTATGCAGCGACCCAAGAATCACACGTATATGTATGCAAATCACAGATCCATAAAGTTAAAGAATTGACACACCTTATTTCGGATCCATCGTTCTTGATGCGGAATTTTGACGATCCTACCCTCAAGAGCTTCTTCTCTATGAACCTCCTTATCGCTGGCTTCAATGAGACGGCTCCACACGTATCGTTTTGACGATTACTTGTGTGAGTTTATGCGGATATTAAGGTTTAGAGGAGAGATTTGAGCTCTATTTAAAGAGATTGAAAACTATCCCTTTATTAAAGATAAGTTTTATCTCAGTCCACACTATCCAAAATCATATTAGACTAAATAGGAAACTGTATATAACATTTCCTTTGTTGATTTAGCTTTCCAGGGCGCCATGTTGGCTTGTTTACATTATTATAATGCCACGTAGGACTTTCCGGCGAGGCAAATAGCCGTCGGCACTTAAGTAATCGATTTTTTAAAAGTTGTGGCACTCAAGTAAGCGGAAAAAAAAAATAAAAAAAAAATAAACGGAAAAAAAAAGTTATGGCACTTAAGTAAGTACCGTACTTAAGTTATGGTAGGCTTGATATACTTATCCCTATGAACTTGGGTTCTCGAGGATGACCAGGATTCGCAGGTTCAGATTGTTGTGTAGGATTGAAGAGATATTATCTTGTGATTGAGGTAAGTACTGCTTATTCCTCTTCCATTGAAATTGATTTTGCCGTCTCGTATTTACATTGGCCATAAATCAGCCGATCCTGCTCTTTTATGGATCAGTTTGGAGAATGTCGCTAATTCTATCGATATGCCTTGGACAGCTATAGATGAATCGAATGAAATAACTTTGCACTAACGAGAGAAATTAGGTGGTAGAAGAGCTAACAGAAACAGAATCCATGAATCGCCTATTGCTCCGATCATGGCGAAGCAATGGATGTCGTGTTGGACCTTGTTTTACCTAGGGGTGTCAATGGGCCAGGCCGGGTCTCGATCCGGCCCGAAGGTGGATAGTACCGAGTTCGGGCCGGCCCGGGCCGAATTATTATTTTTTTTTCATTTTTTTTTCGAAATTAAAATTAATTGACAAATCTACAAATGAAAGAATATAAAAAGAAAAAATTAAATTAAATTAAATTAAAGGAAAAATACGGATGTTAAAAATATCAAGGCGTCGGGGCTTAGAAAAAGGGTCAGGATCCCCTGCCCTAGTGCACCCGGGGTCATTAGATCATTCCCCTAGGGGGAATGATCTGATGGCCCAAAATAGTGGGATCCCTGCCACTAGGGCAGGGGATCCGGATCCTTAGAAAAGGCTTTTGCAATCATAGTTGGAAAACTAATTCATACCACCCTAGATTGCTTAAAAGTTGGGGCACTCAAGTAAGTGAAAAGAAGAAGAAGTTATGGCACTTAAAAAAAAGCACTCTTGATATACTTACCTCTAGGAACTTGGGTTCTCGAGGATGACCAAGATCTGCAGGTTCAGATTGTTGTGTAGGATTGAAGAGATATTATCTTGTGATTGAGGTCAGTACTGCTTATTCCTCTTCCATTGAAATTGGTTTTGCCGTCTCGTATTTACACTGGCCACAAATCAGCCGATCCTGCTCTTTTATGGATCAGTTTGGAGAATGTCGCTAATTCTATCGATATGCCTTGGACAGCTATAGATGAATCGAATGAAATAACTTTGCACTAACGAGAGAAATTAGGTGGTAGAAGAGCTAACAGAAACAGAATCCATGAATCGGCTATTGCTCCGATCATGGCGAAGCAATGGATGTCGTGTTGGACCTTGTTTTACCTAGGGGTGTCAATGGGCCGGGCCGGGTCTCGGTCCGGCCCGAAGGTGGACAGTACCGAGTTCGGGCCGGCCCGGGCCGAATTATTATTATTTTTCATTATTTTTTTTCGAAATTAAAATTAATTGACAAATCTACAAATGAAAGAATATAAAAAGAAAAAATTAAATTAAATTAAATTAAAGGAAAAATACGGATGTTAAAAACATCAAGGCGTCGGGGCTTAGAAAAAGGGTCAGGATCCCCTGCCCTAGTGCACCCGGGGCCATCAGATCATTCCCCTAGGGGAATGATATGATGGCCCAAAATAGTGGGATCCCTGCCACTAGGGCAGGGGATCCGGATCCTTAGAAAAGGCTTTTGCAATCATAGTTGGAAAACTAATTCATACCACCCTAGATTGCTTAAAAGTTGTGGCACTCAAGTAAGTGAAAAGAAGAAGTTATGGCACTTAAAAAAAAGCACTCTTGATATACTTACCTCTAGGAACTTGGGTTCTCGAGGATGACCAGGATCTGCAGGTTCAGATTGTTGTGTAGGATTGAAGAGATATTATCTTGTGATTGAGGTCAGTACTGCTTATTCCTCTTCCATTGAAATTGGTTTTGCCGTCTTGTATTTGCATTGGCCATAAATAAGCCGATCCTGCTCTTTTATGGATCAGTTTGGAGAATGTCGCTAATACTATCGATATGCCTCCGACAGCTATAGATGAATCGGATGAAATAACTTTGCACTAACGAGACAAATTAGGTGGTGGAAGAGCTAACAGAAACAGAATCCGTGAATCTCCTGATTGCTCCGATCATGGCGGAGCAATGGATGTTGTGTCGGACCTTGTTTTACCCGGACTAACATGTACAATCATGATACTCTTATCCACGAAAGGCTTAGAAAAAGCCTTTTGCAGTCATAGTTGGAAAGCTAATTCATACTACCCTAGATTGCTTAATTTCTCATTATGCTGTTGTTGAGACCTGATTTTGCTAATATAAAGAGTTCAGCGAATATCCAATAATACCAGGCAAATAGAGCAAGTAAAAGGCTGGAAAATAAAGAACCCGAGTCGTATCGGACAAAATTAATGCAAATCCTTATTATTAAGACACGAGACAGGATCTTCGTGAAGCTATAATGAAACCTCAATATATAATTTCTAACATAAACTAATACTTGGAAAAGGGAAAGGAATATGTGTATGTAAAGTGCTATGAACATCTACTAAATTAGTTCTTTTCAAAAGATGGACTGATTAATGAACAAATAAATCCTTATTAATGCAACGGAAAGTTTAATGCAATATTAGGAGAATCGCTATTTTTTTTAAAATTTCCCTAAATGCACTCCTAGTCCTAGACATATTATTATTATTATTATTATTATTATTATTATTATTATTATTATTATTATTATTATTATAAGATGCAATCTAAAGTTATTAGCATGCAAGATACAATTTTCTTTTATTTTTCATTTTTTCGTACTTGTGATTTATGGAAATAAGAGTGCAAATATACCAATCAACTATCGACGCTATTCATGATAATTCTAATTGCAAAAATCACGGTGCAAATATGAGAAGTTGTCTATGCAAAAATATGCAAAAGTATCAAGATTCCTAAAGATGTAAAGGTAAACATAATTAGATATGCACATATGAAGATTCATGCCCTAATGTGAATCTTGCATGTCAATCTAAGATTCAAAACATAGGGTAGTTACGGTAGTCTATTATGCAAATACGATATGTAAGTCACCATAAAGGAATTGAACGCTAACATAACATGAAATATGATAACCTATCTAAAAGATCAACATGTGATGAATCTTTATTTTGTGGAATTAATCCTGATGCAAATTGTGTGATCTATTATGCAATGAACATCTATCTAAACTTCCGACCAAAAAAAAAAACATCTATCTAAACTAGCATCACATCCAAAATTTCAAAAACATGATAATGTAGGTAGATAACAATCTCATCAAACATCTCCATCGAAATAAACCGAAACAATGCTAGTTACGGCGCGAATTACGAAATACTCGCGTAAACATTAAACCAAAATTGAAAGCAAAAGGTATTGGTTCGGATTTAACCATATTCGAGACTAGTCGCTCCGCGTTCTTCGTTTGGGTTATGAATGCACTCGGGGACAAATATCCAGACAAAATCAAAGTAGATAGTGAGTAGGCTGGTGCAATTGAATTAATCAAAGTATTGGAGATGAAAATTCAAATCTTTATCTTACAAAATGAGACGAATGCCGGCCGAATCATTTTTTTTTTCCCTTTTCTCTGCTTTTTTAGTCAAGAGTTATACCGCTTCACTCTTGTACTTAGATGATCAACCCAATAATCTCAACCCCATTTCATTGTTGTTTGCTTCAGCCAAGGTTTCCATATCTTAAATTTTTGTAAAAAAAATCCATAGGGGCCTAACTCGTGCGGGCTTGGTCTTGAAAATTCAAACGAATTTAGAACCCTCTCTGCTATAAATCCAAGCTCATTTCGGAAATTGGGCCAATTTGGTTGCAATTCCCCAACGGGCCTATGTTTAATTCGACGTGGACACGCTATTTCGAAAACATAATATCCAGATAATGCAACATAAACGTGAATGCCGAATTATGCGATTTCGATATTCCCCCCCTTTTTTTGGGGTTGAATGCTGTCCCTGTCGTTATCAATGAATTCAATCCCTATTTTTTATGATATGAATGAGGTATTTTAACAAAAATTTAGGTGTCAATAGCATGACACTAGGGTCTTCCGCTAAAGCAATAGAACACATTTGCCGAATCTTCTTGTGACCTCGTCAAATTCGTTCTCCAATCTTGGCATATACTACTGGGATTACCAATTCAATTTTAAATATTTTTAATTTTTTGTGCCTATTGAATCATAAACATTTAAGTTAAATATCATGAAAAATCCCAAACTGATACACGTGTGACAAATTTACTTCAAATTAATTTTTTTACCACTAAAAACTCCAAATTGGAACACTTTTGATATATTTATCCCAAATTGATACACTTATGATAAATTTACCATCTGTTAATTTCTATCAAATTTTGTCATCAAATTGCTGAGTTGGATGATACGTGGCAATTGTCGAGTGTACACGTTTGGGATTTTTACCCTCTGTTTATTATAGGCGAATCAATTTGAGATTTTTTTGTGGTATTAATTTTATTTAATGAAAATTAATGTAGGGTAAATTTATCATATGTGTAACAATTTGAGATTTTTTGTGGTTAAAAAAATTATTTGGGTAGATTTGTCATAGACATAACAGTTTGGGCTTCTTGGTGGTCGAAAAAATAGTTTGAGGTAAACTTGTCACATGTATACCAGTTTCGAATTTTTTTTGTGGTAAAAAAAAGTTTGAGGTAAATTTGTCAAAAGCGTATCAGTTTGGAATTTTTTGTAATATTAATACTTTTCATTTTTTGTCAATTGAGCCCATTAAGCCAATTTTGGCCGAAAATTGCTAACTCGAACACCGACCTTCCTATGTGACATAGTCAACACTGACATGGATACTCATTGACAATTGCTAATATTTTTTCAATTTTTTGTTTTTTTTTTCCTTTTTGGATCCAAGGGCTGGCTAGGCCATTGGCCACTAGCTGAAGAACGACAACCCTCACTAGCCCCTGGGCGAGGGATCACGGTCCATAAGGAAGGCATCGCGGCTCTCGCGAGCCTTGGCCTACCTCAACGGATGGCGAGGGGCCACATCGAGGGCAGCGGAGGTCGCTGGCCCTTAGCTAGCTAGACCTTTGAACAAAAAAATAAAAATAAATAAAGTAAATATATTTTTCTAGAAAACATTAAAATATTATCAAAAATTGTCCATGCCAGAGCCTGTCGTACCACGCTGGGTCCACGTCTGCGATTTCCAGCCAAAATTGATCGAATTAACTCAATTGTTAAAATTAAAAGGTTTATGACTGAATTAGAAAAAATGCAATAGGTTTAGAAAATTTTGAATAATTTTCTCTACAAATAAATATTTGCATCGGGGTTAGCAATAAAAATAAGAAATAGTTCGTATAATCAAACACATGCAAAACAAATGCAAATGTATGACAAAGATGAGGGCTGAAAAAAAAAATTGTGAACGGGGCTTGAACCCTTTCATTTCTTAGGCGTTTTAGTTGCATGCTTGAGTAGCCAAGCAGACAAATCACCCTGCATCTTTTTTATCTCCTGTATTTTGATTTGTATAAGTAGTTCACATTTACGATAAAATGCAATTTATGAAAAGTAACGTGCTGTTTGGCTAGCACACCAAATACTATTTATGTGGCATGTATGAGGTAACCGGTCCAAGTGTGCTAACCAATGGTTGCGGTATGGAGGAATGTTTACATAAGGGTTCAGCATAGTGGTAGCCGCGGGCCGGTTTGGGCCCGGAATCGGCCTGGTTAAACCAGTAACCGGCCCATTGATCGGGCCCGACTGTTCCAAACCGGAATTAGCTCTTGTCATATGGCCCGGTTACGGGTCCCAATTTCCTTGAATCAGCCTTGTGGTAATTTTAATTATGTTGTGCCCCACTTCCTTTTCTTTTTGTCCCATCAACCGTAACTACCTCTCTCTCTCTCTCCATCTTTACCCGACGCCAACCTCCATCTCCATCCTCGCCGCTCACCGGTGCCACCACCCAGAAGCTGCTAGTCGTTCCAGCCACTAGCCAGTCGCCTGTGCCACCGCGCTCTCCCCATCAGCAGCGATATCGAGATCCCGCGACTAGCCAACCTCCACCAGTCGCGACCCACTTCTGGCCACGACCCATAAGCGGGGATGCTCTAGCTCGGAACCGAGCCTTGAACCGGCCCGAAACCACCAGTTCAAAATCAGAACCGCCTCTTAAGGTTTTGGTTCCGGCCCATGGCCATGACTAGTTCAGCGTCCCACAATACCCTTTCGATAACACGATTTCCTGATTAAGCCTTAATTTACATGTATGTGCATTTTCCTTAAAAGAATTTACAAATAGAATTTTGGCCCATACATAATCACGCATCATTCTCTGTATTGCATGAAGTGAATATGTAGGTTGAAGACATGCTATGCATTGTGCGTGACCCAGAAGAGATATTGAATGAGACATGATTGAATGATTTAGAAGTTAAAATAGAGTGTGGAAATGCAACTTCGTGTGAAATTTGTTTGGGGAGGTGTTTTGAAATTGAATTTTTCTAAGCTAGATTTAAGATTGAAAAAAATAATTACAGTGGCCAACAAACATGAATAATATGCTAATAAAATGTTGGTTGAGTTGGTGAGATCCCTAGACTTTAGATAATTAAACTGATGAGGTCCATGTTCGAATCTCCTCGGCCGCGTCTTGGGGGACTTTTTTTTTTGGTTGAAAGTGATGCACTTGCATTAATTGAAATTACGGATCCTTACAGAAAAGCCCAATGGGGCATCAACACGAAGTAAATTCCATAGGGTTTGAGGAGGTTTAGAGGTCCAAAACATCGGGACACAGTCTTGGGGGACTTAACCGGAGGTATTGGCGCTTATATCCTCACTACTCCGAGGAATAGTCCATTGCACGTGGGAAATCTCGGTTGCAAAAAAAAAACATAAATAATTTCTAAAATCTCAATGACATGTTTTGAGATTAGATTTTTCATTTTGGCATTGCATTTACCTAAGAACATTTGGACATCGTGATGACGTACTTTCATTTTTACGATCCTAAACGAATATTATGACATTGTAGCTATTTTCCAAATTAATATTAATGGTGTCGGGACTGACTTATCAAGCTGTGAACCTCGAAAGCATAAAAAACATTTCAGAAAATCTAGCGAATCTCTAGAGAATGCTGTAGGGCGAGGACTTCCAATTTGCCCACCAATTAGCAAAATTGAGGGGTATTTGAATAGAAAGTACTCTCTTCGAGAGCTTTCATATTGTGTTGGATGCGTGCTGGACATCGACACACATTCGACACACTCTGCGACATGTGATCAACACGCTGTCAATAGTGTTAGACTTCCGACATGTGGTCAACTCTTCGGACACACCAACGACAAACGAGTTTAGCATCCTTACATGTCATTCCGCCACATATGAGGTCAATTTAATTATTTTCAATAAATTAGAGATCAAAATATAATTCTATTAAAAATATAAGATTAAGTCATATACCCAGTCACCTCAAAATTAATATACCCAACTAGCTTCAAAAAACATAATCGTGAATCTTTAAAAGAAGAAGATGAAGAAATTCACCGATGTCTGTATACATGATAATTTATGACGTATATATAGAAATATACATTTGATATACAACGTGTCCCTATGTGTTGTAATTCTCTATTTTTTAAGAAATGATATGTCGGCATATCGTGTCATGTCGCGTGTCGGTGTCGTTGCTACTTAGTATTTAATATACTACGCGTTCCAACGCCACCAAAAACGTCGATGATGATGATGATAACACTCATGGTTTACAAAGGGGAAAGAGAGAGTGTATGCCGACCTAAGATCGCGAGGATGGCCATCAGTCTTAACAATCCGGTCCCAAGAGTCATATTTTGACGCAAAACTCTGAATTAGTAAATTAGGTTTTAATTTCAAACCAAACAGAGTAATTGTTAGGAATATTATAAGTCATTTTGACGTACACAAAACCATTTATGTTTTGGTGAAAAGAATTTGGTTGCTTCTAAAAGATTTGCACTTCACTATGGTTAATCACTAACACTATCCTTCTTGATAGAAGCAGGAAGACCATTTGGCAGAAGCACACTGGTTCTAAATTCAAACACGTTACTTGTGAATTGTTTCTAAATTGACTAATTCCATTTTGTATCTCTTAGCAGATCAAATTCCCCACTAACGGTCGATGATCTGGAAAAGATTTCGATGTTAAGTCATATTATTTTAATGTCAATCAAAATGATTTCCTAAAGATTTTTTCCTTTTATAGGATATCTTGATTGTCTTTCTAAAGTTAAGGCAAATACCTTATACTCTTTGTCTAAAGATCTTACGATATGTTTGTATGGGCGAATATATCTTTCCAAGTTTCTGGTGAATCTTACCGTAAACAACTTGTGTTCTTTTATCAATCAACCAACGGCTAGTATTGGTGATTGATCCTCGGAGTGGATCTGTCCAGCGGAGAGCTTGGAGTACGGGGGCTATAAAGAGCACAAAGTTAAAAGAACAGAGGACGACCAAGAGACAACCGACCCTATTCAAAGAGAGCGCTTCATTATTGTCTAAAGATCACTTCTGTGAATCCTGTAAGAGAGAGTGAAGCAGAGAAAGAGTGTTGAGTGGAAAGATCTTGGTAGAGGCATAGCTCGCTTCTGTAGAAGCAGTAGAATTTCAAGAAATCGCTCATATTCATGTAATCTCTTATTCGGATACTTAGTGAAATCCAGCCAGTAGGCTGTTAGTGTGGGAGAGTGGACGTAGGCCCTCAAAAGCCGAACCACTATAATCTCGCGTGCAACGCTTTCCTACTCCTTCTGCATCTATTAACTGTCTGGCAGAAGTTCTACAGTACTTTGCTATCACTTGTGTTATCTCGATTTCGATTATTTTATAAATTCCGCACTATTCATCAAAATTCGATTGATACACCTATTCACCACCTCTAGATGTATAGCCTAGCCAGGAGCAACAATTGGTATCAGAGCCTAAGGCTTGTCTTTGGAAGTGTATACTTCTAAGCTAACGATCCTCAATGGCTAGTATTCTTGGAGCAGGTATTGTGGAAGGACAAAGCAGCACGCGACCTCCATACTTTGATGGAAGAAGATACGGGAACATCTATCTATTAGATGTGGACACCGAAGAAGAAAAATGTCTGATCACAATCAAGGAAGAGTCTGATCTATGACACAAGAAACTTGGGCACATTAGTCATAAACAAATTATCAAGCTATCTTCCAAAAAGCTTGTGAAAGGATTACCCAAAGTTAGGTTTGACCAAGTTGAATTATGTACAGCCTGCACTCTCGGAAAGCAAGTAAGGAGTTCCTTCAAACCAATCAATTGTGTCTCTACTAATCGTTCTCTACAGGAAATGGCAAGAACACTCTTAATCGAGAGCAAAATTCCTTTATACTTTTGGGCAGATGCAGTCTCAACTGCTTGTTATATTTCAAACCGTGTGTATCTCAGACAACTTCTTGATAAAACGCCTTATGAACTCTTTAAAGGCAGAAAACCGAACATCTCCTACTTCAAAGTGTTTGGTTGCAAATGTTTTGTGCTTAAAAATGCAAATAACAGAGTTGGTAAGTTTGATGAAAAGTCCGATGAAGCAATCTTTCTTGGCTACTCCACAACAAGCAAAGCATACATGATTTTCAATAAAAACTCTTACATTGTGGAAGAATCAATGAACGTGAAGTTTGATGAGAAGAGCACTCTCTATGTCACTCATGTGGAAGGAGATACAGAACATTTGGTTCAACAAGGCGTACAAACCAACTTGTCCGGAGACTCTACTTAATCCGATTCTATCAAAGCTAAGTCTGCCTCTACAGATGAAAAGCATAAAGAGAAGTTTGATCACAACTGGAAGCATAAGTCCAGTCATCCTCTACAACTTGTCATTGGAAACGTACGAGATGGAATCAAAACTCGAGCCTCTATCAAGGAAATGACAGGTACTTTTGCTCTTATTTCTGAAATTGAACCAAAAGACTTGACAGAAGCACTCTCGAATGAAAGTTGGATATAGGCGATGCAAGAAGAACTACTACAGTTCAAAGTAAATCAAGTCTGGGAACTGGTTCCAAAACCAAAAGATCGACCAGTCATTGGTGCAAAATGGGTGTTTCGAAATAAGCTTGATGACAAAGGAAGAGTCACACGAAACAAAGCAAGGTTAGTTGCAAAAGGATACTCACGGGAGGAAGGGATTGACTACGACGAGACCTATGCGCCGGTAGCCATGTTAGAAGCTATAAGATTATTATTAGCATATGCATGTTATTATGGCTTCAAGCTATTTCAGATGGATGTCAAAAGCGCGTTCCTGAACGGCTATATCAAAGAAGAGGTATACGTAGATCAACCACCATGCTTCGAAGACCCGAACAGATCTGATTATGTGTACAAACTGAACAAAGCCTTGTATGGTCGAAAACAAGCACCATGTGCTTGGTATGAGAGGCTGAGTACTTTCCTCATCTCTAATGGTTTTGAAAAAGGTAAAGTAGACACTACTCTGTTTATTCAAAGGGAAGGTAAGAACATTCTTCTAGCTCAAATATACGTTGATGACATCATTTTTGGTTCTACTAATGGAACTCTGTGCAAGAATTTTTCGCAGATTATGACAAATGAGTTTGAAATGAGTATGATGGGTAAGTTAAATTTTTTCCTTGGATTACAAATCAAGCAAGGAAATGAAGGTACGTTTATCTGTCAAGAAAAGTATGCAAAGGAACTAGTAAAAATGTTTGGGCTTGATAAATGCAAAAAGACTGAAACTCCTATGTCTCATTCCTCAAAGCTTGAAAAAGATGATACTGAGAAAAAGGTTGATAAAAAACTCTATAGAAGCATGATTGGATCTCTACTGTATCTTACTGCCTCTCGACCAGATATTCTTTTCAGTGTGTGTATGTGTGCTCGTTTTCAATCAGATCTAAGAGAATCACATCTCTCTGCTGTCAAGAGAATCATTAGATATTTCAGCACTTTTTCTTCACTTGGTTTGTGGTACCCTAGAAATTCAAACTTCTCTCTTATTGGATATTCTGATGCTGACTATGCTGGATGTCGAATTGATAGAAAGAGCACATCAGGAACATGCCAACTAATGGGAAACATGCTGGCATCGTGGTTCTCCAAGAAACAGAGTACAGTGGCTCTATCCACGGCAGAGGCGGAATATGTTGCTCTGGGAAGCTGCTGTACACAAATCTTGTGGTTGAAGCAACAACTTCAAGACTATAATATTAATGAATCCAACGTTGAGATTAAATGTGACAACACAAGCACCATTAGCTTGACAAAAAAATCCTGTTCTTCACTCAAGGGCCAAGCACATTGAGATCAAGTATCATTTCATAAGAGACCATGTGCAAAACAATGATGTTCGCATTCAGTTTGTTGATTCTAAAAATTAACTGGCTGACATCTTTATGAAGCCACTTGAAAAAGGTAGCTTCAATTTTATTAAAGAGAAGCTTGTAATTACTAACTTTCCTATGAAATCTTGAGTAGATGCAGGAAACATGGGTTGAAAAAAAGGAAATAAAATCCTTTCCAATTTGCTAAGAAGCGAAGGTATGATCTCAAATCTCTTATGATTTTATTCAAATATGCTGTGATTGATTGACTGAATATTATCATGCATATCCACCTTCCAAGAAAAACTACCCGTTACCATTTCTCACAAATCCCTACTTTCTCGGCCATCTCGGAAAACCGCTCGGGAAGTTGCCTTTAATAACCGCTCTTTACACTCTCCTTATAAAAGGAATAGTTTCTCACTCTTTACACACAACCGCCCTTCGAAAAGCTATCAACTTTCTCGTATCATCTCAAAAATTCAAACTTTCCAAAAGAAAATCGCTCATCTTCTTCATCATGCCTCGTAAACCTGTCTCCCTCGAACCAAAGAAAATCTCCACCTCTGTTCGCCGGTCACAAAGAACTTCCGCCCATGCCATCCGCTTCTCAAAACGTGGACCCGCACACATTTCTTTGGTGGACGAAGACTCAGATAGCATGGAAGTCTCCTCTGTCGAACGAGGATCGAGTAGGTCTACTAACTCACCGCCAAAGGAGGGAACTTTACAAGTATTTCACACTCCTGACACACATCCGAGTCCAAGTTCGAGTATTTCCACTCCTTCTTCGTTACAAACTCTTGAGGGGATACAAAAATCCATGACCCTTATGCGTGAATCCGGGGTGGATGATCGTGCTGTTGAAAAATTTGTGAAGAATTTTGGGTTCGATTCTGAGTCAGATGTTGAAACTGAGGTTAGGAAATTTGTAAGTCCTTTTGATTCTGCCAGTGTTGAGAAACAGAATGTTGGTACATCGAAAGGCAAGGAAAAGATTAGTGATGATGTAGAGGAAGCATACGATTCTACGAAAGGAGGAGATGACACTGAGTCTAGGGTAAGGACTATTGATAACGATGATTTGCTATTTGAGAACTTTCGAGCGTTTGGTGGATTTGCAAAAGATACAAAATTTCAACCCAAACTGTTCAAGAGTTAACAACATCATGACTATTTTCAAAGCTTTCTGGCAAGAAAGGTAATGCTACATAAGACGGTCGATTTTGACTATCTTGATAGTCATGGTATTCTTGTCTCTGAAATATTTGAGAAGCTAGACCTGCTAACTTTTGTACCGACTCTGAAGTTGTGTACCCTGAACTGGTGGCTCTATTTTATTCCAACTTGCATTTCACAAAGAACTCGAACATGATGACTTTTACTGTTTGTGATTTTTGGTATGTTGTGTCTGCCAAACTTATAGCATCTCTCATTGGGGTAAGAGCGTCTGATTTTGTGAAAATCGAGATTTCGTCTAATGAAGCTTACAAGTTGATCACAAAAGATACTACTATCAAAGAAGTATCGGGACACACATCAACTATGCTGCCATGCCTCTGATATACAGAATCGTGCATAAGATTCTCATTGGATGTATTCGTCCTAAAGCCTCATCCACTACAGATGTATCACGGTATGAAGCTCGATTGATGGCTGCAATTGTCAAAGGCAAATCTTTTTCACTGGCACTTACCATCATCTTTCAGATGTATCGCACTGTCACAAAGCGAGCTGGTCAACTTCCTTATGGAGCTCTCATTACCAAACTGTTTCAAGCATTGGATGTCAAATCCCCTTCGAAAATGAAGAAAGAGATTCTGCTAGGTATGACAGTAGGAGCTGATACATTATTTAAGATGCATTTTTCTGTTACTCCTAATGGCTGGATAGATAAGGATTGTCAGATCATCAAGATAGGCTGTGATCTTGATGATACTGCAAAGAAGATCATTGGTGCAACATTGGTGAAATTGAAAGGAAGACCAAAGAGAAAAGCTTTAATGAAAGCCTCTGCGTCCCCGAAGAAAGGAAAAAGACTCAAGAAGGATTCGGTCTCCTCTGACTCTGAAAATACTATCTTTGGCGATGCATCACCTCTTAGCCGCAAGTCTACTCAAGCTGCGATAGATGCACAAATTGCCGAGGAGATGGAAAAAGGGTGAAACTACTCTCTTGGAAAAGAGTAGTGAATTGGAAGAGAGTGCCATAGCCTTGTATGAAGCAAAGGAACAGGCTATTCAGCACACTGAAGACATAATTCGAGACTTGGATACTTAGATTCGTGAAAAAGCTCAAGAAGAAGCACTAGCACAGGCTCAGTTGGAAGCTGCGACCCATGCCAGATTGCTCGAAGAGGCCAAAGCAGAAGCAGAAGCTACTGCCAAGGCACAGGTAGAAGCATATGCTTTATCTAAGAAGGAAAGCATCGCTCAAGCTCAACTTGCAACCACAGCAGCCGTTACGAAAGTGATTGAGGATGAAAAGAAAAGGAAAGCTGAGGAACTTGCTGCAGTAGAGGCACTAAGAGCAAAAAGGGAGGAGGAAAAACAACAACTTCGCGAGGAATACTTTGAGGTTCTTCGAAGTGACAGAGCTCAACGTGAAGAGGACAGAACTGTTCTTGTTGACAAACTTGATCTTGCAAGTCTTCAAGAAGGAGTTGGTACTCAGGGGGAGAAATTGATACAAGCACTTGAAAAATTCACACAGCATCTCTTAAACCTTCAGCAGGGGCAAGAGAAGATGTAGCAGCAGATCAATATTCTCCGGGCAGAACTTTTCAAGCAAACTGATGCTCTTGAAATTCGCCTGAAATCCATCGAAAGCTGCATACTAGTTGAGGTCAATAAAGCTCAGGACCAGGTTTCGGGAGATCTGGTTATGTTTGCTTAGAATCAAGTTTTGCTGGCCCGAGAAATGAAGAATTTAACAGAGGTGTTCGATATGCGGCTGCGGGACTTGACCACCTTCAACCTTGTTCGCGTTCCCTTCGACATTGCCACATCCAAACCATCCTCTTCTTCACAACCTCCCAAATGATTCTCCAACCCTCATGTTTTGTTGCATGGTTATGCTTGCTAGCATGCAATGTACTGCCGTACTATAAATTGCATGTTTAAATAAATTGCTTGCTTTATGACTATCTCTAATCTTTTGATGCTGACAAAAAGGGGGAGAGACGCCAGACAGTTCTGTAAGTT
This sequence comes from Rhodomyrtus psidioides, assembly GCA_021437785.1. Lineage (NCBI taxonomy): Eukaryota > Viridiplantae > Streptophyta > Magnoliopsida > Myrtales > Myrtaceae > Rhodomyrtus > Rhodomyrtus psidioides. The sequence continues at coordinate 6,489,754 of JAILYB010000027.1, read as the reverse complement.
TTGTTCTTTGTAAATCCTGTCGCTGCTGAGAAAATGGTTTTGTCTCCATCAAAATAGGGGGAGATTGTTAGGAATATTATAAGTCATTTTGACGTACACAAAACCATTTATGTTTTGGTGAAAAGAATTTGGTTGCTTCTAAAGGATTTACACTTCACTATGGTTAATCACTAACACTATCATTCTTGATAGAAGCAGGAAAATCATTTGGCAGAAGCACACTGGTTCTAAATTCAAACACGTTACTTGTGAATTGTTTCTAAATTTACTAATTCCATTTTGTATCTCTTAGCAGATCAAATTCCCCACTAACGGTCGATGATCTGGAAAAGATTTCGATGCTAAGTCATATTATTTTAGTGTCAATCAAAATGATTTCCTAAAAGTTTTTTTTCCTTTTATAGGATATCTTGATTGTCTTTCTAAAGTTAGGCAAATACCTTATACTCTTTGTTTAAAGGTCTTACGATATGTTTGTATGGGCGAATATATCTTTCCAAGTTTCTGGTGAATCTTACCGTAAACAACTTGTGTTCTTTTATCAATCAACCAACGGCTATTATTGGTGATTGATCCTCGGAGTGGATCTGTCCAGTGGAGAGCTTGGAGGACGGGGGCTATAAAGGGCACAAAGTTCAAAGAACGGAGGACGACTAAGAGACAACCGACCCTATTCAAAGAGAGCGCTTCATTATTGTCTAAAGATCACTTCTGTAAATCCTATAAGAGAGAGTGAAGCAGAGAAATAGTGTTGAGTGGAAAGATCTTGGTAGAGGCATAGCTCGCTTCTGTAGAAGCAGTAGAATTTCAAGCAATCACTCATATTCATGTAATCTCTTATTCGGATACTTAGTGAAATCCAGCCAGTAGGCTGTTAGTGTGGGAGAGTGGATGTAGGCCCTCAAAAGCCGAACCACTATAATCTCGTGTGCGACGCTTTCCTACTCCTTCTGCCTCTATTAACTGCATCTATTAACTGTCTGGCAGAAGTTCTACAGTACTTTGCTATCATTTGTGTTATCTCGATTTTGATTATTTTATAAATCCGCACTATTCATCGAAATTCGATTGATACACCTATTCACCCCCTCTAGGTGTATAGCCTAGCCAAGAACAATAGTAATGACTTCCATAGATGTAAGCAAACCTACGCATCCCTCCATAATTTTGTCTGTCCATGTATATAAAGCCATGTACTAGCAAACTCTAAATTAGTAAATTAGGTTTTGATTTTGTTAGTCCATGTATGTACACATTCTTTCATCATTTAACGCATGTTGATACAATGTCTTGTAATAGAAAACTAGCCGATCATCAATTAGTGCCGCACCTCCTTCTCGATCATGTAAAGATTTATTTTACGTATAAACAGAAAATAATGCTATTTTTTCCAGAACGTTGGGAAACTCCTACTTGTAGGGAACATACGAAAAAAAAAACTACGGTTTTGGGACTGACTAAATCAACTCAAACTGGTCGTTCCAGTTCCACAAATTAGGAACTGACTTGCCTGGTCTGGTTCTAAGTTGGGAACTGACCAACCATGAAATCAATCACCTCTTGACATGTTCATCGGAACCATTATTTTTATCTACTATTATCCAAAATAACCAAAATAATTACTGCCACCTTTCTCGTGAATTTTACCAATGGAAGCCCATGGATCGGACCATGGGGAGATGGGGTTTAACGAGCAACCGGCGATGGCAACACGGTGTGGCCGAGAGGTAATGAGCAACATAAGCAAAGTAGGGAAGAGAGATGGACCTGTTGTAATGATCAGTTAATGGCTCAACGTCAATTCAAGCACTTCTTCAATCAATGAGCTGCAGTTTTCTTGGATCCATTAATGAAGAGTAAATGGATGCGTCGGTTAACGATTTCTTCAACCTTCATGCATCAATAGCTCTCTTCAGTTTCTACAGCATTCCTTGAGCTTTCATGCGACAAGTTTATGGACGCATAAACGGATGCATTAATGAAAGCGTTTCTTCACAATCCCGTAGCAGCCTATGGACGCTAGGGGTGAGCATGGGCCGGGTGGGCCGGTTCCAGGCCTAGACCCTGTACCCAACCCTGTTATAACCGGTTCCCATTTTTTGGAATCGATACCCTGCCCTGTTTATCTTGGAACCTATTTTGGAACTGACTCTGTTTTTCGGTCCGGTTTTCGGGTTCACCCTGTTTACCCTGTTTTTTTTTTAAAATCAAAATAACATGAGCATCCATAAAAGGAGCAATAAAAATTACAGTGAACAAAATGATAGAATCTGACAAAATTTGCACCAACCAAATGAGAATTTTCACAACTACAATTGCGTCAATAGACTCAATACTAGCACTAATACAACAAAGAGGGCGAAGTTCGCCCAGCACTAATACACTAACTTGCTGGAAGATAACCCAGCACTAATACACTAACTTGCTGGAAGATAACCTGCCTGCAAGAAGGTTCCACTTCCACTAATACAATAAAGAAACACAGAAAAGATCCAAAAATTGAGAATGTAGCTTCTCCGGAGGAAGAAAGACATCTAACATGAAGAAATCTGCAATCTCACAGTTTCTTCGACAGAATCAAAGATCAAACAACATAACATGCGAAGTGCCTTGAGATCACTATAATGTCTTTGAACAACAAAAATCCCAAAGAACGAGTCCACTGAACATAACTCCTCCAAGAGCGATATCACGAGCTTGGTATGAAACCTCTTACAAAGACATGAAATTCATACATAAAGAAAAATAAAAAAATAAACCATGCTCTAGAAATGCAAAAGTGACGATCGATGAAGTCTATTTACTTACCACAAAAGTGCAGTTTCCACAAAATGAAGTCTATTTACCAACGATAATGTCTTCGGTAAGACAATCTATATCTAAAAACCAAAAAAGAGATTAGAAAAATACTCATTTAATAGATAGATATGCAAATGAATTACAAGAAAAAAAATATACACCACTTACCTGACTCAAACTTTTCCGCATTCTCGATGCACTCTTCAACATCAACCGGCTTGTGAATGGATCTCAACCAATCTTGAGTGCAAATCAAACCTTCCACCACTCTAGGAGTCAAAGAACTTCGAAAGTTGTCAAGCACACGGCCTGATGTGCTAAAAATCTACTCAGAAGCAACATTAGTCACTAGAATAGACAAAACGTCACGAGCCATCAATGATAAGATTTTGTACTTTGACCCACTACTCTTCCACCACATCAAAAGATCAATATTAAGGACATCTTCACTCTCGGCTTCAAGATACCGATTGTTGACACCTGATTTTTGATCAAGTCTTTTTGCAATTATATTTTTGAAAAATCACAAAAAATCATAAAAAGTCAAAAAATTACAAAATCAACTTTGGTGGCCTTAGCCAAGCCCAAAGAACCATTTTTGAACAAAAAATAATTTTTCATATTTTTCATATTTTTTAGTATTTTTAGAAAATAGGAAAATACTCAAAAAAATCAAGAAAAATAGCATTTGAGGTCACAAAAATATGGAAAAATAGCCAATATTTTTATTTTTAATCCCTTGTATGTTTGACCTCACAAAAAGGTCAAAATCAGATTCAATTATGGGTGTTCCTTTGTAACCCATACTATTGAATTTGAGAAAAAAATATCCATTGAGTCTTTTAATTTGCAATTTTGGTATTTTCTAGGATCTTGACATTCAATCCAATTGTCCCTTATTTCAATTTGACCTAATTGCTCGGACAAATTGCTCAATTGCAAACATAATTCCATTTTAGTCATTGAATTTGAGCATAATTGAAATTACTTTCAATTCAAAGGCTATCAGTACAAATTGAACATGCTGCCCAATGGATTTCACCATTTTAAATCAATTGGCATAAGTGATTTGGCCCAATTTGGTCATCCGAACCCTCAATCACACGATCCCCAATTTTCAAATAAATGGAAATTTGGGGGTTTTGTTGAAATTGATATGAAATTTTGGGCAAAATCACAATTTTAGATAAAATTTATGTCCTAGATTCGATTCTGAGGTTCAATTGCAAAAATTTCCTGTTAATTTGGGTTTAATTTGGAAATTGCAAGTCGGGATCGGTTCAGACCGGTCTGACCGCCGGTTGGACCGGTCCAGAACAGTGTCGTCTTCCCCACTGAGCCTCCGCGCAGATGAACAGTGCAAAGACGAGTTTCAACAACAAAATTGACCGACCAATCGACCATAATCGAAGAGGCATTGTTGGGCGATTAATCCTTTAAACCATTTCCCATCGATCGGGGCCGGAATGGTGATCAACGACCGCCGGAGCAGATAGTAATCGGCCGGTCAAGACGCGAGACCTGCGAAAGTCAACGAGTGCCAAATGCAAGTCGAATTCATGCCAAATGCAACCACCGGAGGTCCCGAACGGAATAACCACTTAATACCCGTCGATTGCCAGTCGCCGGTGCCATTTCGCACGTGTTTTCACGTGCGAAGGTCACCTGCTCCAACTTCCCGATTCGGCGCCAAAACTGAAAATGATATAAAAGCCAACAGACCTTCGCGAAGCAGAGGTTGGTCGATTCAGTTGGGGAAGGACGAACAGAATCAAGAGAAAGAGAGAGAACGAGAGAGAGAGAGAGAGCTCCCCTCCATCGCCATTGTCGAGGGTAGAGCTCGGATTTGCAGAGCGCTGGTCAGGCCTTCTCAGGCCAAACCAAAGCTCTTCAAAGTCGACCAGAAGACGCTCAAACCCCCAGGAAGCGATCGCCATCGACCGCGTAGCCCAAAACCGCCAGAATAGGTAATCCCGAACTTCGAGCTTAAGCTCTGGTCTTCAATGGCGAACCCTGATTTCGGTTTCAATCTTTGTATTTCATGTGTACGTTTCATTCCCTGAACATCACTGACCATCTTCGCATATCTTTTTTGCATCGATTTCGTCTTAACACACCAAATCGAGTCTCCCAATCCAACCTCCATTAATCGAACACTGTTCATTCGTACCCAGCTCAATCGGAGCTCGAGGTAAGTCTCCTGAACATCAATTGGTGTTATCCCGTGATGGAATCGCAATGATTTTGCTTAAATCGCATGATTGAACTCCCATAGTCGTACTCGGCAATCCGCATGATGCTCTTGATTCTATGGATAGAACGATTCGATTCTTAGATATGCTAAGCAAGAACCCATTACGAGTTGATTTCGAGCGATTTCATTGAGGATCCACCGTCGGATCGTCGCCGGAGAAGCACAGCCGTTCGTCCAGTCGCAGGCTCGAGGTAGAAGACGATGCGTACGTGGCAAGGTCAACAAGTCAGCGTCTTAGGTGGCGAGGTGCCATTGGTCCACGCTGGCGTCGAGTCAGCTCGACCGTTAGTCTGTTAGGACGAGTCAGCGTTAGATCGGACGGTCTAGGTTAATCGAGTTTATTAAACGAGGATCGTCCGATTAAAAATTAGGATAATTCGAAAATAGTTTTTTAATCAGAAAGGCAAAACTGGTTGAAACGACACCGTTTAGGTTAATAGTAAAGCGGCGTCGTTTAGGATATGTAGGTATGGACGGTTCATATCAAACCCTATGTTCTAATCGTGGCCGTAGATTTAGTAAGTCAATCAGACGGTCCCGAGAGAGTCATCGTTCAATCTAGACCGTAGGTTCTAGTAATCAGATCTAAGGGGCGCGGACAAGCCACGCGGTTCAATATAGGCCGTTTGATCAGATTAGGATAATCCGAAAATAAAAAAACGTGATGCGGTGTCGTTTTGGAGCCGGGGTCCGCGCGGGTCCGGGTCTGGGCCGGGTTCCGACCCGGTCCGAATCATATTTTTTAATAAAAAAATCAGAAAATGATTTTAAAAAGTAAAAAAAAAAGTCAGAAAAATCTTAGAAAATCCAAAAAAATGCTAGAAAATTCCTGAAAATTCCAAAAAAATGTGGAAAAATGGTGGAAAAATCCTAGACACTCTAGAAATCCCAAAAATCAAGGATTGACCACAGACAACTGGTCAACCCTATTTTTAGGGTTTCTTATCCGATCTTCCGAGACTTGACGACATACCCTTTAAGGGTAAGTCACCTTTGCTGTGTATGCAAGATAAAACCGATAATTCCAAGGTAAGAATTAGGGTCGGGTAGGCGACCAATTCTTAGGTTTGGGTTTTCGAGTCCCGCCCCTTTTCTCAAAAATGACAATTTTGCCATTCAATGGGAAAATTGTCTTTCTTGTCTCAATCGAGTTATGAGAATTTCTTAAAGTTAGGGTTTGGATCAGGTGGACGACCAACCCTAATATTTGAGATTTTCAGTTCTCGTCTTTGCCCAAATGACGACTTTACCCCTCCAAGGGTAAAATCACTTGAAAATTCCAGAAAAATGCTGAAAATTCCCGAAAAATAGGAAATGGATTGGATTGATAGCCAATCCTATTTCCTCTGTCTTTTGACTTCCCAATTCATTTAAAATGACAGATTTACCCTTTCAAGGTGAATTTTCCCGAATTGCTCAAAATTACGATTTTGCCCCTCATGGGCAAATCATGCCAAAATCGTTCCTAAGCTTTGATTGATATCTCTCTAGGCTAATAGGGCCTCATTAGGGATGCCATACTGCTTTCATGTGTTTTATCCGCATGCATTGGATCATTGATTTGCGCATTTACCTTTAATTATTGTGAGTGATAGGGTAGATATTCCCATCTGCATGAACTCCTAGATTTAGGATCTGTACCCCATTCGTCTGTATGAAATCCTAGGATCAGATAAACCATTCAGCTTAGGTACCGAAAGGGCGTCAACTCTGACAGTTGGCGTAACTAAGTCACCGAATCCACTTCTCTGGTTTCCGCAGAATCGAATAGACTACTCCCAACTATTCGATAGGGTTTCCGATTGTACCCTCCACAAAACGATTGGTGGCGACTCCTTGGCATGTACACTCATCACATGTCACTAGACCACACAGAAGGTCGACCACGTATATCCAGCAGTTGCGATTTGGGTAATGGACCTTGGGAGAGGCCCGCGTCCGATCAAGCCAGCGATCGGGCGGCCCATTAGCCCGTATCCCCGCAAGGGAGGGTCGCGACAGACTGACAACTCCGCTGGGGATGAATTCGAACTCAGAATCTCTGGTTACGAATTCCAGAAGACTTGAGCCGATTAAAAAGTTGTTTGGTTTATCTGACCTTATTTTCTGCAGATGCTCTCGAAGGTGAGGTACGTACACTAACCATTGTGTTAGATGTTTTTGCAGATTGGAGAAATAAGGGGTGGAGTGATTGTTGACATTTTTTCCTGCAGGTTGGAGTTGGGAATGTATGTTTATTTTTATGCACACACTGAAGCGGTGTTTTGATACAAACTGCTGTGCATGACTTTGCATTGTGATGATCACGACACATTGCACACACTGGCGGCCAAACCCCGACTGCAACCACCCCTAGGTTACCTTAGATAGGGAAAAGGTGCGAAAAGGATCTTGTGTTCGATGGCACTTGAGACTTTCGTACTCGTTCCCGCTCACCATCTGCATTGGCGATGTCTAGCCCTCTTGGGTAGGTACCCTTGGGGAGGAATCTGCCTCGTGTGGATCGTGGGAGCCACAGTCGTAGGTTCCTCACCTGATTTTTGATTTCTTAGAGTATACCCACTTGTCTCATGCGCATGTCTATGGATGGTTGGTATACCTAAAACCGCCCATTGATAAGAGGGGGACATTCCACATTCCCCCAGGTATGGTTGGTAAGGCATTTACTTTCGATGTACTTTACTGTTCCCTGCTCCATAATATGACTCATGCATTACATCATGCAAATCGCTCAAGTGACTAATTGAAACAGCAATGGTAATAGGGTAGAATGTCGCTGTTCCCTAAGAGCTCGACAGAATTGGTGACCATCGAATACCTGAGGAAAGTCACTCGCCCCGGACCAAACACAAGGCTACACTTCACTAGATTCGTACATGGTTGGGAACTGACTGGACGTAAGCTAGGATATGCGGAAGACTGTCAAACCCGCTATTACGTTGATAACCTCAGATTCAAGCGACAAGCGGACAAGATGTTTAAGGATTATCTGGAGATGAAAAGACAGCGTCGCAACCAGTTGGCCAGGGAGGCATATGCCCGTCGGAAGACCGAACTACTGACCAAAGAAAGTGTACCCATGATCACCTTTTGGGGAAAAAGAAGACGTCCTGCTACCAAGACAAAGCCGAAGCGTATCACACTCAAGAAGGTGGAACCCGAGAAGGCTCCTGAAGTCGTCGTACTGTGGACTAGAGAATGGCCAGAGGAACTACCGCCTCTCAACCAAAACACTGAAGACGACTCCCTTACACTTGATTAGAGGAAAACTCCCGACCGACTGTCATTTGGATAGACCTCTGGGAAAAGAGTGATTTGGATCATCACATTCCAACGATTTTTTACAGCTTTCTTGTTTGAAAGATCTCTCTTTACCTTTCTTCCATTAGGCATCTTGATTGTAAAAAAAGTTCACTCCACTTTGTTCTTTTGATGTATTGACCAATGGAATGTGACGTTTCTATTTCCCTTAGTCACTGAGTAAACCCGACTAAATTGCATAATTCACTTCCTTGAAATTCAAATTAGGCTTTGAGTCAGGCTTTCAAGACCTGAAAAAGGTCCTAATTTCCATTTCTTCAATTGAACTATGCAATCGAGTTAGCTCATGCATACCTCATGACATCTGCACGTTCATACGTTTAAAGTAATTTCTGACGATTGACTTTTCAAAATCATTTGCATATTTTAGACTTGATGGGAAAGAATGATATTCAAGTATTCAAAATCCCCCGGGCCGAACTCCAATCATGGTGGGACAGCATGGGCGAAGCCAGCCAAAAGTATGCTGAATCACGACTATGATACCTACTGGACCTGCTGAAGATTGAGTGTCCACCTGCCTTTATTCAAGCCATGGCTCTCTACTGGGATCCTACCACCGCTACATTTTGCATGGAAGGACTAGAGATTACTCCCACTATCGAGGAGTATAGCGCCGTCATCGGGGTTGAGTTCACTCCTACGCTCGTCCGACCCCCTATAGGATTTGAACCCTTGAGTCAGGTGGCTGAATTCCTTGACACAGGCCTGAATGAAGTCAAAGCAGATGCAAAAAGCAATTCGGGACGAGTCTCCTTATCTTTCCTTATAGACCGATTTTTCCGCCTCCCTACTGCTAAAGGAACCAAATCTGGTAGAGCCTTTGTCTTGGCATTCTTTAGCTTTGTACTATTCCCGATCTCATCTGTCACCTTTGACCCCATCATGGCTATAGTAGCTAGACAAGTCTGTTGTGGGTGGGATTACTCAAGCATCCTCCTTGCCAAGACCTTCCTTTCCTTAAATCGATTAAGGAAAAATAAAAAGGGAATCTTTAGAGCCTCTAGTGATCTTTTGTATCTATGGTTCATATCCCATATCAGACAATTCCACATCCGCATGGGTTTCACTGAAATCAGCCCTGATGCACATCCTCTTAAAACCTTTATCAGAACCCATACACGTGTTCCTAAGTTCAACTTTATAGAGTGGAAAAACTTCCTTAAAATCCTAAAACCCGAACAACTCCGATGGCGGCTAAGGTTGCCAATGCTGAGCAAAGTCAGATTGACCTGCGATGACGGAGGTCCAGTCCCCTTCCTAGGATTCACGGGCGCTACCGCATACTATCCAAGGAGGGTGATTCGACAGTTTGGAGCTCTACAGGAGATCCCTTCTTCACCAGAACCTGGTATCTTTTCTTTTGACATACCAAGCAAGACTCTCATGGAGGAGGAGAAGAAACAGTTTGAAGCCAAGGTGACATCCATCATTCGATCCTTGAAGAATTCGCAAGCCGAAAAAATAAGTTGGCCATAAAACATGACTCGTGAAGAAAACATTCATAGAGCCACCGCAGAATACATTCAACACTTCAAAGCGACCCGACGAAGCCTTGTCGAGCCCTACATATCCGAATACATCGTACCGTACGTACCTGGAATAGAGCCGTACATACCCGAAGTCATGGGACCGCTGTCATGTTCAGAAGACGAGGAGTCCCAGACTGAAGAGGGGAATCCATACTGGGATGATGAGGATGCTTTAGACCTCAAGCGTCCTAGACTTGAATAGACTATTCCGTCAAGTGTAAAATAAGCAAACATTGTGACACCTTCTCATACATTCTCATTTCTGTTAGATACTATCTTGGACACATGAGCATGAATGTGAACATAGTTTGCGAATACATAAAAACTATTGTCAGAAATTACGCCTCTTTTAATTTCATGAATTCATATCAGGAAATGACTAAAAGAACTACTTACGTGAGGCTAAGGCTCACAAGGTAGCCCTTTTTCTCATCTACTGAAAAGAAGCATGCGACTAAAAGAATTAACTGCTTCTTTGTTCCAAAAATAAGCGAAGCACTCACTAGAAATCTTTTTGAACAGGTACACTCCCATCACGGAACTACCAACACATCGTTTTCGTACCCGCTTTACGACAAGAATGGAGCAACAAGAATTGACTCCGCGTGTGGGCATGTTGGAATCTCAGATGGCCGCCTTAGCAACTATGATGGCTGACATCAAGGTCATGCTGGAGGCCACCCAAGCTAAACAAACCACAGCCCATAACCAGAACAACTCAGGCCCTTCTTCGGTACCTGATATAGCAGATAGAGAGGTAACAAGGGATACCCAACATACAGAGGATGATGTCCATGAACCAAATAGCCGATCACAACCAAAGGCTTCGCCTGTTGTTATCAACCTCGAGAAGGAGGAGAAGGGGAAGCAGACCATGAAAACTGAAGCGGAGTGCCTGAGCAGTCAAGGTTACGAGTTAGCCCGCTTCGACAAGATATCTCCTTTCGCTAAAGTAGAGACTCCTCCTGACTATAAAGAGACAGAGTTTGTAAGAAAATACAATGGGACAGGTTGTCCCCAAGCACACCTCAAGTATTACCTACGCAAGATGGTGCACTATTCAGATTATATTCCGCTACTAATGAACACATTCCAAGAGAGTTTGGCTGGCGCCGCTCTGGCCTGGTTCATTGAGCTAGACCTAGAAGATTACGATGGGTGGGAGGATCTTGCAGAGGACTTCCTCAGACAGTACAAATTCAACACGGCTACGGCCCCTACAAGAGAAGACCTTCTGCGAACTTTAAAGGCAAGAGGTGAACTAATCAGGACATATGCCCAAAGGTGGCGAGCCTTGGCCACCCAAGTAAAGCCATCAATCCCAGAAGAGGAGCTGATTGACTTATTCCTGAAAGCACTCCCCTATGAGTACTTTGACAGGCTAAACACTTCCGGGTGTCAAACATTTGCACACTTGATTAAGGTAGCCGAAAGACTAGAATGAGCCTTAAGGGAAAGAAAGCCTCATGAAGCTTCTAGAAGACAATACCCCTTTAAAAAGGAGAGAGAAGCCGGACTCGACATATCATTTATATCAGATCCCCACAAACCCAATACGTTCGGCAATCCCAACCAGGCCAAATGAGGATCGTCCTGGTCGACACCTAAAGTGCAAGAGCCTAGAAGAAAGCAACCCCAGAAGCAATTCTCTCAGCTCCCGAGGCCTTTATCCAAGTTGCTCCCGATGCTGCTAGAGCAACACCTGGTGGCGAAAGAACCGCCTAGGGCAAACCCTGCAAGGTATCCTGGCTTTGATGAGAGCCAGACCTGTGCCTACCATATGGGCGAGAGATGGCATAATGTGGATAACTGTTATATCCTCAAGCTTAAAGTGCAAGCCCTGATTGATAGTCAGATTCTAAAATTTGACAATGCGACCCCAAATGTACAAGAAAATCCACTGCCAGATCATCAAGCTGTAGGGGCAATATTATTTGAAGGGGAAGAAGACTACCTTAAGCTGAAGGTAGATGTGCTTAAGCTGACCGACCTGCTAATAACCGCTTCATCATACCCAAAAGCAGGAGCGATCTCGACTGACCAAAAGAGACTATGCATCGCTAAGATGATGAGCTTGGGGATAATGTCTGATATTACCAATGAAGAGTTCGAAGGAGTCAAAGCTTCTTTATCTTTGGAAGGTAGCTACTTCATGATCAAGACTGAGCAGGGTAATACTTGGGGTACCTCACATGAGAATCTGGTAAACAGTCTTAGGCCAGTCACTCAATCAGAGGAAGAGTCCGAAGAAGACGGACTGGAAGCCAAGAGACGAAGTCTAGCAGACCTCAAATTTATGGCCGACGCGCTTGAGAAGGGCGAAATTATAGACAACCTTGGTCAAGATTCTAGAGGGTACAACTTCAAAGTGAAATATTTGGCCCCTCCCAGCTTTTATCAGAAAATTGAAGACATCATACCGGACGGATGGGGAGGTATGGAGACCTCTTTCAACCAGATAACCTCGAAGGGCATAGAAGAACTTGACAACACCGTATCAATGATCGAAACCATCACGACCGTGGTAATAAGGTTGGAAGAACTGGATAACCCGAGCAGGGTGGAAAATTGCCAAGTCAAGCCTATCGTGATTCGATTGCCGCAAGAGGAAGAAGACGACACATCTAAACTAGAGATACCTCATCAGACAACTGTAACTATAAAAGTCCCCCAGTAGAAGAATACGATCCTAAAGCAGTCCATTGGGACTATGGGACCACACAGGTAATGAGGTCCGGACGATTCTATGCCCCCAGGGAGGGCGAATCCGAAAAAAGGGAGGTCTCAAAGGAAGACGCGGAAAAGCTCATATCAATCATCAAAACCAGCGAGTTTGAGGTGATAGAACAGCTGAGGAAGTTACCCGCTCAGATATCCCTATTAGATCTGTTCATCAATTCTGAAAAGCACAAGAACGCACTGTTGAGGATACTTAATGAAGTACATGTCCCCGAAACAATTAATGAGGTACAATTAGGGGACTTTGTGGGGACGATCCTTTTAAAAGACCAATTGAGCTTCTCTGACAAAGACTTCCCCATGGAAGGAAAAGGGCATAACAAGGCATTGTATATTTCCGCACAATGTAACGGAAAAAGAGTGGCGCACGTATTGATCGACAATGGATCAGCCTTTAACATTTGCCCTTTGGCTACCCTAAGAAGATTGGGAATCCATAAAGAAACGGTTAAAACATCCAAAATGGCTGTGAAAGCTTTCGACGGGATGAAGAAGACAGTGGTGGGTGAGATTGAGCTTGACGTGTCCATCAGCCCAACAAAGTTCTCTATAAATTTTCAAGTGATGGATCTGCCCAGTGCATTTGGGTTCTTGTTGGGAAGGCCTTGGATCCATACAGCAGGAGCTGTCCCTTCAAGCTTGCATCAAAAGGTACGCTTCGCAGTAGACGGGAAGGTGATTACTGTACATGGAGAAGTCGACCTCCAGATATACCAGAACAGTGCCATACCTTATGTTGAACCTGAAGTAAAAACAGAGGCGAGCTATCATTCCATAGAACTGGTAGCAACAGTTCATACCCCGGCAGGGACAAGGCTAAGAACCCCCTACATCTTAGAAGCCAGTCTTCTACCAGCTAAGATGCTGCTGGCATACGGATTCAACCCCGAAAAAGGCCTAGGCAGACACAATCAAGGAATAAATACCCCACTGCAGTTAAGAGCTAACCCACATAGAATGGGCTTGGGGTATCAGAAATATCACATGGATGGATCTGGCCCAAAGACAACAGGCCGAGGTCGAGGCAGAAGCCTGGGACGCCTGGGAGGCCGAAACAGTCCTAATGACTCATTCATCGGTTCTCCAACTTGGAAAGACAGGTCTCAAATGTTCAATAACCCTTTGAATGCCCACTTCAACCAGAACTCTAAATGGTTGTCTGAAGAAGATGTTACTTCACCGATAGAACCAGATCTGACAAATCTTTTTCTCAAAGATGACTCTGTGAATGTCATCATGGAGTGGTTGGACAATGGAGCAACTTCCTATGAGTAAAGAGCTTCTTCTTTTGTCTTTAAATACTGCATTTAGAACTTCATGTATTTTGTTGTATTTTCTTTCCTTATTGTACGTATAGGGAAACGCCTTTGGATCTCTGGCCGTTGGTCCAAATAGCACATCTTGTAACGCGGCCCATCTTGCATTCAATAAAACCACGCATATTTTGTTAAGGACATATGGAGCCACGAATCAGCCCAATGATGATACTAGTCTTCCACACAGAAGCTTGAGGCCTGATTTGCCATATGATTCCTGATTTCCAAAAAGATTTCCTTGGGGCTAGGATATCCAATGACATGAGGATTAGTCCCTTTTATACATGTACCTATTTCGAAAACTCTTTCGAAAAGACTTTCCATGATCATACATGTCGTTCTTATGGAATACAAACTAACCATACTCATGACATTTCAGGCATATCATCTCAAACAAGCATACCAGGTTGTTACGAGATTCGGACTTCTCCAGTAACCATTCTTATAGCATTGAGGAAGATGAAGACGAGGGTTATGCGTCTATCCGCAGAGATTGGAATGCCTTTGACGAATCGACACCTCCTACTTCAGAAGAACCAATCATTGTTAATCTGGGAGACTCCGTGAATATCAAAGAGGTCAAGATCGGCGGGCATTTATCCCGAAATGAAAGGCTCGAGTTCACAGAGTTACTGAGAGAATATCAAGACATCTTCGCATGGTCTTACGCTGATATGCCAGGCCTTGATCCTCAGATTGTGGAGCATGCATTACCCACAGATCCCGGTGTCAAACCTGTCAAGCAAGGCAGCAGACGGATGAAGGCTGAGTTGGAATACAAAATTAAGGAAGAAGTCATGAAACTTCTTAGGGTAGGCTTTATTGAAGCTATCCCATACTCAGACTGGATTGCAAATATAGTCCCCGTCATGAAGAAGGATGGTAAAGTTCAGATCTGCGTGGATTACCGAGATCTGAATAGAGCAAGCCCAAAAGATGATTTTCCACTTCCTCACATTGATGTGTTGGTGGATAGCACAGCAGGTTATGAATTGTTCTCATTTATGGATGGATTTTCGGGATATAACCAAATCTTCATGAAACAAGAAGACAAACCAAAGACTGCTTTTACCACACCCTGGGGGAACTTTTGCTACAAAGTCATGCCCTTTGGATTAAAAAACGCCGGAGCTACCTATCAGAAGGCCATGGTCACATTATTCCATGATATTATCCATAAAGAAATTGAAGTATACATCGACGACATGATCGCCAAATCCAAGAAAGGACAGGATCTCGTACATGTGATAAGAAAATTATTTGAGCGCCTGCGCAAATATAAGTTGAGGCTGAACCCTAACAAATGTGTGTTTGGGGCGAGATCTGGGAAACTTCTTGGGTTCATGTCAGTAACAGGGGCATTGAGATTGATCCTTCAAAGATTCAAGCTATCCACAATCTGTCAACTCCATCCACAGTAAAAGAAGTGAGAAGCCTTCTGGGGAGACTGAACTATATTGCCAGATTTATCAATCAACTATCTGATGTGGCTAAGCCAATCTTCAAATTGCTTAAGAAAGGCGCGAAAGTAACATGGGATGTTGAATGCAGCAGGGCATTCCAAATGATCAAGAACTATCTGATCACACCGCCGGTACTTGTGCCACCAATTTCTGGTCACCCATTGACCTTATATCTGACTATACAGCAGGAATCCTTGGGAGCCTTACTTGCCCAAACCAGCCCGATAGATGATAAAGAAAGAGCCATCTATTACCTGAGTAAGAAATTCACACCATCTAAAGCAAAATATGCACCAGTCGAAAGAGCCTGTGTAGCAGCGGTATGGGTACTTCGCAGACTGAGACAGTATACCTTACACTACCACATCCAGCTCATAACAGGGAACGATCTTGTCAAATACCTTCTGGAGAAACCCGCTTTAATCGGGAAATTAGCAAAATGGCAAGTAATGCTATCCGAATTTGACATCAAGTGTTCTCCACAGAAGTCAGTTAAAGGAAGAGCTATAGCTGACATGCTAGCAGAAAACCCGTCAAACGGTGAGTCTCCTGAAGCAACAAGCACAGAAGGTCAAATTATCAACTTAGCAGAAGACAAGTGGGTCATGTACTTTGATGGTGCTGTTAATCTATCAGGGGCAGGCAATGGGGCAGTACTGATATCCCCGGATGATCAACATTACCCTGTGGCGGCAAAAATAACTTTCCCTTGCACCAACAACATCTCAGAATATGAGGCGTGTATTTTAGGCCTACGATTGGCCATTTCCATGAAGATACATATGTTGCAAGTTTTTGGAGATTCCTTGCTCATCATTTTACAGACACAAGGAGAGCGGAAGACGAAAGATACAAAACTCATCCCTTATCATGAATACCTTGAAGAATTAATACTCGAATTCGAAGAAGTGTCATTCGAATACCTATCGAGATCCCACAATCAATTTGCAGATGCGTTAGACACCCTTGCCTCAATGTTGCAAACAACTGGAGGATTGGATATAGAACCCATAAGGATCAATATAGTTGAACGGCCAGCTTATTGCATGCTAATCGAAGAAGAGTTTGATGGGGAACCATGGTATTACGACATCAAGAACTATCTCTTAAAAGGTGAGTTCCTAAAGGATGCCGACCAGGAGACCGGAGATACATAACCAAGATGGCCAGCAAGTTCTTTCTCAATGGACAAATTCTGTACAAAAGATCCTTTGATTCTACTCTATTAAGATGTGTAGATGCCAAAGAAGCAAATATCCTCTTGAAAGAGATCCATGAAGGAATATGTGGGCCTCACATGAACGGCCATCTCCTCGCCAGGAAATCATGCGGCTTGGCTATTATTGGATGACCATCGAATCAGATTGCTGTCAGCACGTCCGGTCATGCCACCAGTGCCAAATATACGGTGATAAGATCAATGCACCCCCAAACGAACTACACCAAATGTCTGAAGTTTGGCCTTTCTCTATGTGGGGCATAGACATGATAGGGCCTATTAATCCTGTGGCTTCAAATGGTCATCGCTTCATCTTGGTAGCGATTGATTACTTCACAAAATGGGTAGAAGCCAGCTCTTACAAAAATGTCACTGCAAGAAATGTGGCAAGATTCATCAAAAGAGACATCATATCCCGGTATGGTACCCCTCAAGCAATCATCACAGATAATGGGTCTAACCTGAACAACAAGATTGTCGATGATCTACTGGATCACTTTAGCATTTGACATCTGAATTCGTCTCCTTACCGCCCACAGATGAATGGGGCAGTGGAAGCAGCCAACAAAAACATCAAGAGAATCTTGACTAAAACAGCAGAAAACTACAGGGATTGGCACGAAAGGCTCCCCTTCGCCTTGATGGCCTACCGAACGTCGATCAAGACTTCTACAAGGGCAACTCCCTATAGTCTGGTGTATGGGACAGAAGCAGTTCTACCCGTAGAAGTTAAGATTCCCTTTTTGAGAATCTTATCAGAAGATAAACTCTCTGAGTCGGAGTATTTCAAACACAGATATGAACAGCTGAATTTAATATACGAGAAACGTCTTAAAGCCATTTGCCATGGACAAACTTACCAGAAAAGGGTAGTCAGGGCGTTCAATCGAAAGGTCAAGACCAGAAACTTCGAAGTAAATGACTTGGTAATTAGGAAAGTTTTGCCGAGTACTACCCATCCAGGGGGAAAATTCACTCCGAATTACGAAGGCCCCTACAGTGTCAAGAAGATCCTCACGGGAGGAGCATTGATTCTTGTAAACTCCGAAGGAGAAGAATTGGGGCACCCTGTAAATTCAGATGCTGTGAAGAAGTATTACCCTTGAAATAAAATCAGATTCTGGCCATATGACTCATCCCGAATTGAGCCGAGTCATCATAATAGTCATTGCATAAGCATGACATGCATCCATGCATACATTAGCACGTGTTCAATATTGCAGGACTCAAGGAAGCAAGATCCTCGAGAGCAAATACCAAGAATGTCCGATGAAGACAGCAGACAGCAAAATGAAGAGCAGGAAACTTCAAAAGAAGGGCACATGAACACCTTCCAAAATGAATGAAGCCAATTAGAATGCATGATCAAGAGGACTTACTGTCATGGTGACCAGGTACATGTCCTATTTCTCCAAAGACTGAGGATTTCAAGAAATTTTAGAACAACTTAATCATCTTGTGTTGTTAAGAGACGATGCAGATTTTCATGAATCTATCCATTTCCATTGGAGCGCATGATCAAGGGTAAGGCGTATCGTTCTAATTTTCCGAAATTTGAGAGCATATACCGACAGATTCCTTTTATGTTTTTCAGGGATCCCTGCCCACGCTGGACATGTAAGTATTCATTTCCCTATCTCTCAGGTTTTAAGACTGTCAGAACCATTTTTGCTAGAATTTGAAGGCTTCTTGGAATGTAGCATGCATTCAAATCTCATGTCTAGAAAGACGCAAAATTCCCACAGTCATGTCATTGGCATTCATGTTTAAACTTGGAGGATATCTGAACATGATTGAAATATGCATTGTGCATCATAAATCCCCTTTGAGGGTAAGTTTTGAAGAAAACAAAATGAACTTTTTCAACAAGAGTTGTTTAAATTGTTTAGAAAGATGTTTCCTCAGACAAGAGGCAAGCTGGATCCAAACACGTCCTATACACACTTGAGAGATGAGTGGAGTGGTAAGGATATCAAGACCTATACCTACGGACGTAGGGGTTATTCGCGGTGATTACATGGATCGAGACGAAGGAGGCATTCGTTTCTCTATCATAAATACTACAGGTGACCATTGATAACCCTTTGAACGGCGTTTTCATTCTTTACCCCTGTCAAGAACCACCCCACACTGGGGCAAACTGGAGGTACGTCCAACAATATCAGGAGGTAAATGGTTAGGAATTCTCTTGCTCAGACTTGCATCAATCTTCGTGTGTTGCTTGTCATTTTAACTTCTATGGTGATTCAGGTGCTCTAGGATGACGAAAAGCATTCGTTTCTCTATCCTATACACTTTTTACCCTTTGCACAGCCCAGTTGAGCCTGTACTTCGTTTCACAAACCCGTTGGTGATCATTGCATATTCCAAAACGAAAGCAACGTCACTTCAAGAGCGGAAGAGTTCAAAACACAGGATTTATAAAAATTCCTGGACTAATGTTTGAATGCTGAGATTCAAGTTGTACATCTAGCACACTCATTTGAAGATTCTGATCCCCAAAAGAAAAGAAAAAATGGGATTTAAAAAAAAAAATCCAATCTTAGGCATCAAGAAAAAGCAAAGTGCTTGGTAAAAGCAAGGCCAATGCCCATCCAAATACTTGTATATTTGTGAGTCATGTGTTTGATCTTGCAAATGACAAATGATGGCATGATACCTTTGTATAGGTCACTTGTGAGATCTGATTATACGAGAAAATCTCAAGGGAGCTGGACTACGAAAGATGCTCCCAAACATGTCACACCCAGATGATGAAAGCATAGACAGGATGTTGACGCCGTCTCAGCATGAAAGAGATATTCTCCAAAGACAAATGTGCGCTTCGAAGACTGACAATACTCTTCAAAGACTATCAATGCACTTCAAAGACTGAAGACGCTCTTTGAACCAGAAGGGACAAGATCAGCGGCAAACTTGTAGTGATCACTGTCGCGACCCGTCCGAAAGGCGGACGTGGCTAATGGATTACCGATCGCGGGCCTTCCCCCGCACAAGGGTGCAGATCGCGAGCTTTGGATCGGCGCGGGCCCTCCCAGGCCCATACCAAATCGCGGCGGGAGTATTTTTCAAAGAGATTCGGCGATAAGAGCCGATCGATTTCGACCTTAGTGTGGTCGTGGTGGCATGTGCAACTTGTGCATGCATTTGGAGTCGCCACCGGTCTTTCTTGGAGGGTAGACCGGAAACCTTATTGACCGATTGGGAGAGATCGATCAATTCTGCGGAACCAGAGATTTTGGGTTCGGAGACTTGGTTACGCTGGTGTCATTACCAACGCCCTTTCGGTACCTAACGCGAGTGATTTTCCTAGCTAAGAATTCATGCAGACGCAATTTTGGGTGAGGTAGGCTTGATTCAGGGTTCCATGTAGATTGGAAAACTATTCCTATCAATCACAATCCATTTTAATGAAAGCGCAATCAAGTGCATAAATAAATCACATCGATGCACATCAATTCAAATCAATAGCTTCCTAGTATAGCCATAAGGGCTTAGGGAATGTGTGATTTCAGACCGGGGTAAAATGGGAAGATTTGGAGGCGATTTAGCCCGAAGGGCAAAATCGTCAATTTTTGGAAGATTTGGATACCGAATTACCCAAAATATTCCATGGCCAGTTGATTGTGGCCATTTCCCATTTTTGAGAATTTTTTGGAATTTCTTGATTTTTCTTCAATTTTTGGAAGACAATTTGCCCAAAGGGCGAAATCGTCATTTTAAGAAGGGTTGGGGTTCAAAACGCCCGGAATAAGTCTTGGCCAGTTGTTTGTGGCCATTTCCTATTTTTTTGGGATTTTCCTGGATTTTTTTAGAATTTTTTTGGAAGACGGTTTGCCGGAAGGGCAAAACCGTCATTTCTGGAAAGATCGGGGGTCGAAAGACCCGGAACAGGTCATGGCCAGTTGAATGTGGCCATTTCCTATTTTCTGGAATTTTTTAGAATATTTCTGAATTTTTCGAAATTTTTTTTGAATTTTTTTATGATTTTCTATTTTTTTATTGATTTTTTATTGATTTTTTTATTTTTTTAAATTATTTTCTGAATTTTTTTTAATAATTAAAATTATTAACCGGGCCGGGTTGGACCCGACCCACGACCCGGACCCGCGCCCAGGCCCGGTCCACTTCCCCTTTGATCAAAACGACGCCGTTCCGAAGGTTTCGAACGGACGTCTCAGATCGAGACACGTGTCTCATTTAAAACCGCCGGATCATCAACTTTTATACATATATATATATATATATATTTTTATTTTTATTTTATTTTTTTTTATTACCGCGCGCTGACGTGGCCGCCACGTGGCTGCCACGTGGCTGCCACGTCAGCGCCACGTCAGCGTTGACCAGTCAACAAGCGTTGACTGGTCAACGTCTCGTCGGGGAAGACGACCGGCGCCGGCGTCTCCTCGCCGGCGCCTCGTCGGAGGGCGATATCTCGACCCTCCGACGTCCAAATCAAACGAAATCAACGCCAAAAGATTCTACTCGACGTCCTCTACCACATATCTGAATCTCAACATAGCAGAACACCAAAAGGTTGACTCGCCATCTCCGACCGAAAGCAAATCTCCGGCGAACTTGGTTCTAGCCGTTCTACACGTTACTCGACCAACATAAATTATTGGGAAGCATCCTAGGAGGTTGGAAAGGCTTACCTGGTCGCCGGTGAGGTTCGGTTCTGACCGAAACGAGCTCCCGAGCTCATGACCGAACGGAGGAGGTCGGGATCGACTCGTCCCCTTTTAGCCATGAAATGGCCTGCGACCAAAAACGAAAATGATCAGTGATCCATAAGGATCCATTCTAGATCAATAAATCGCAAAACCAAACAGTGGAACTCGAGATGCCATTAAAGGCCGAGGAGAAGCTCAAGCGCGTATCTCCCCCTCGCGGCGGTCTCCGGCGATTCTGAAGGGCAAGGAGAGCTTCCTCGTGGCGTTGCCGAGCTCGGGGAATGGTTCTACCGGCTCCGTTTTCGCTTGGCCGAGAGTCACGCCAGTTTTTTTAAAAAAAAATTTCTTCGGTCGTCCCTCCTCCTCCTCTGTCCATGCTTCTTTTCTTCATGGCCGACCCTCTTTAACCTCTGCTGGCCCTCTTTCTTTAGTGCATCTCCTTTTTTGCCAGCCTTGCCGCCGAAAGGGAGTTTAGAAAAGAACCAAAACTCAATTCCCCGACCCCTCCTGCGTTTTTTTATTTCTGCTCCTTCGTCCCGCGCGGGTGTGCAACTGAGTTGCAGACCCGGTTCGGACCGGGTCGGGTCTGACCCGACCCGCCCGGTTCGACTCTCCTCGCCCGATTTAGCCCCAAATCGAAATCTTTTCATGAAATTGACATCAAAATCGGACTCCTCGACACGTTTTCTATCAAATAGGGGTATTTTCGTGAATCAATTGATTGAAATTTAGTGAAAACCCCAATTTGTCCTTAGGATCCGAAATTGATTTTTGCTTAATCGAAGGCCCAAACGTCCGAATTAATCAAAATTAAGGCCACCAATGGATTCAGCATGATAAAAACTGTAGGGTAGAGGTGTTTGATTTCAATGGGTACGCCCGTATGAAATTTAATTTCGAAAATTGTGAATCCGGAGACTAAATCGAAAGAAAATTGTGCAATTAAGCCCTTTTGGCTAAAATTGATCAAATTGGAGGGCCAATTGACCCAATTGCACTTCAATACTTTATAATCCAATGTCATAGCTTATAAAAAGTGAGAGTTGAAAATTAAAAGACTCGAAAAGGATTTTTTATGCCCGATTCGGGTTTATGTTTGTGAAGGAACATAGTGACCCAAGCCAGATTTTCAAGATTTAAAGTGACACACTTGAAGAGAAAATTAAAACAAAATTATTGAATATTTTTGTGTATTTTTCTGACCATGAATGGTATTTTTCTGATTTTTTGGGTATTTTTATAATTAAATAAACTCGAAAAATATTATAAAATACCAAAAAATATTTTTTGTTCAAAATTGGTCCCCTAGGCTAGGCCAAGGCTTCCAAAGTTGATTTTGTGATTTTATGACCTTTTTTGATATTTTTAATTAATTTTAAACAATAAAAATCACAATAATAAATAGTCAAAAATCAGGTGTCAACAATCACCAATGTTAAACCCTTCGCGTATTCTGTGCCAAAAAACAAGCCTTTTTTTTGGGTCCCCAATCCTACCTACTTTACAACCCTGAAAAGCCTTTTCTAATTAAGGCACTTGGATTACATAGGGTTTAATGTCTAAGCTTAGCTCGAGGAAGTTCAAGCAAGATTATTTCCTTCTCATTTTGCAGGTTTCTTGACTTGTAAACCTGGAGCAGACATTGAAGACTTCTCTTCGAAAGCCTTGACTTGCACGCAAGTCCCCCTTTGGAAACCGTTGACCAGGCCCAACATTACGGTCCCTTAGAAGTCCTCTTGATCGATCGAGGTGTATTCACTACGAATGATCCTGAACCCTAGGCACAGGTTTGATAGGAAATTCGAGTGTATTCTTGGTAAAAGACCATTATCTCAAAACGGTGAGAAGTCCTTTTTGATGAGAATACTCCAATGGACGTTTTAACCAAACTCTTTTGGGTAATTTCAGATTGTTTGATTCAAACTTTCCTCACAAGGGATTTTTGATCACTTCCGTATGTTGCAAGGTGTTTTGGATAACCTCCAGCATCATAATGCATTCATTAAATTTTTTATGACCATGATATAAGTCATAAAATGCTGTCAGTTTGACATCAGATATCACTTAAAGACCATTGATGTGCCTTTGGTAAGAAAGTTTTCAGATTGGATCTTCTGCAAGATTCTTGTTGTCTTCGGCTCCTAAAACAGCTTGTATCACTCTTGGTGAGAAACGTTTAACATGTCTAAACTTCTGCAGAATTCCTGGCAAGTCCAGATCTCAGAAGAGCACAACCTCTCTTGGACTCGTGGTAGCCCCAAGTCCCAGAATGACACATTTCTCTAAGAAGGAGAGTTTATATGCCTGAGTTTCTAACAGATTCTTGGTAACCCCAGATTCTAGAATGCTATTGTTCTTGGTTAAACTTCTATAGGAATCACGGTAGCCCCAGATTCTAGAAGGATGCCTTGCTCTATGAAGAAGAGCTTTCAAGTTTATTTTCCTGCAAGACCCCTGGATGTCTGGAGTACCCAGATCCCAGAATGTCACCTCCCATGTCAAGAAGACAATCTTTAGAAATCATCTCTCCGTGAGATCCCAGTGTTACAGGTTGGAACTTTCTGCAGGATACCTGGAGCTCCCAAATCACAGAATGTCACCTTCAATGTCGAAAGGACAATATTCAAGATAGTCTTTCTGCAAGATCTCAGGTAGCCCCTAGATCCCAGAAGAATCTTATCAAAGTTTTTGCAGGTTTAAGTTTTCTGCAGGATACTTGGAATCCCCAAATCCCAGAATAACGCCTCGCGTGTCGAAAGGACAATTTTCAGAATCAGCTTTCTGTAAGGTTCTAGGTAACCCCTAAACCCAGAATAGCCCATGCGGTGAAGCCTAAGGGTGAGGCACATCTCACTTATATGGATCCTAGTTAATTCCTTAGAATATAGGATCAAAATGTTCGACAATCCCTAAGAGACTAGGTGCGTCATCCATAGGTTCCTGGCAGAAAGGAGTCCTATTTCTTGGCCTGATCCCCCTGAAAGATCAAAATGTTCGACAATCCTTAAAAGACTGGGTGCGTCATCCACAGGTTCCTAGCAGAAAGGAGTCATATTCATGGTCTGATCCACCATA
This sequence comes from Rhodomyrtus psidioides, assembly GCA_021437785.1. Lineage (NCBI taxonomy): Eukaryota > Viridiplantae > Streptophyta > Magnoliopsida > Myrtales > Myrtaceae > Rhodomyrtus > Rhodomyrtus psidioides. The sequence continues at coordinate 6,465,360 of JAILYB010000027.1, read as the reverse complement.
CGGATCAAAACCTCTGACAATCCCTAAGAGACTGGGTGCGTCATCCATAGGTTCCTAGCAGAGAGGAGTCCTATTCATGGTCTGATCCACCATACGGATCAAAACTTCTGACAATCCCTAAGAGACTGGGTGCGTCATTCACAGGTTCCTGTCAAGTATAGGAATCCCATTCTGGTACGGCCTACCATACAGGCTAGAGTTTAACCGCCCTAGGATACTCAAAAGACGAGTCCCCAGGTATTCACTTGAACGCGCTATACACCGCGCATGCCGCACGAGCATCAGGCAGGTGATCAATAGGTAAATAGCAGGTGGGTCTCTCTACTTTCTCTCTCACGTCAGCAAAAGAATGAAGAGCAGAGCATTCACCAGAGGGACAAGAAAGATTGAGTGTCAAGATTCGTTTTTTTTTCCCCAGTCGAGTCGCTCTAGACTCAGGTGTCACCTATCTTTGAGCGAAACCTCTCACGATATTCCTCTCAAAGAGGGGCAGCTGTTGACACCTGATTTTTGATCAAGTCTTTTTGCAATTATATTTTGAAAAATCACAAAAAAATCATAAAAAGTAAAACAAATTACAAAATCAACTTTGGTGGCCTTGTCCAAGCCCAAAGAACCATTTTTGAACAAAAAATAATTTTTCATATTTTTCATATTTTTTAGTATTTTTAGAAAATAGGAAAATAATCAAAAAAAACAAGAAAAATAGCATTTGAGGTCACAAAAATATGGAAAAATAGCCAATATTTTTATTTTTAATCCCTTGTATTTTTGACCTCACAAAAAGTTCAAAATCAGATTCAATTATGGGTGTTCCTTTGTAACCCATACTATTGAATTTGAGAAAAAAATATCCATTGAGTCTTTTAATTTGCAATTTTGGTATTTTCTAGGATCTTGACATTCAATCCAATTGTCCCTTATTTCAATTTGACCTAATTGCTCGGACAAATTGCTCAATTGCAAACATAATTGCATTTTAGTCCTTGAATTTGAGCATAATTGAAATTACTTTCAATTCAAAGGCTATTAGTACAAATTGAACATGCTGCCCAATGGATTTCACCATTTTAAATCAATTGGCATAAGTGATTTGGCCCAATTTGGTCATCCGAACTCTCAATTACACGATCCCCAATTTTCAAATAAATGGAAATTTGGGGGTTTTGTTGAAATTGATATGAAATTTTGGTCAAAATCACAATTTTAGATAAAATTTATGCCCTAGATTCGATTCTGAGGTTCAATTGCAAAAATTTCCTGTTAATTTGGATTTAATTTGGAAATTGCAAGTCGGGACCGGTTCAGACTGGTCTGACCGCCGGTTGGACCGGTCCAGAACAGTGTCGTCTTCCCCACTGAGCCTCCGCGCAGATGAACAGTGCACAGATGAGTTGCAACAACAAAATTGACCGACCAATCGAACATAATCAGAGAGGCATTGTTGGGCGATTAATCCTTTAAACCATTCTCCATCGATCGGGATTAGAATGGTGATCAACGATCGCCGGAGCAGATAGTAATCGGCCGGTCAAGACGCGAGACCTGCGAAAGTCAACGAGTGCCAAATGCAAGTCGAATTCATGCCAAATGCAACCACCGGAGGTCCCGAACGGAATAACCACTTAATACTGTTGACACCTAATTTTTTGACAAAGTCTTTTCGGTTTTATTTTTGAAAAATCACAAAAAATTCATAAAAAGTCAAAAAATTACAAAACCAACTTTGGTGGCCTTGGCGAAGCCCAAGGAACCATTCTTGACCAAAAAATAATTTTTCATATTTTTCACATTTTTTTAGTATTTTTAGAAAACAGGAAAATACTAGAAAAATCAACAAAAATACAATTTGAGGTCACAAAAATATGGAAAAATATCCAATATTTTTCCTTTTAATCCCTTGTATTTTTGACCTCACAAAAAATCCAAAATCAGATTCAATCTTAGGTGTTCCTTTGTAGCCCGCACCATTGAATTTGAGAAAAAAATACCAATTGAGTCTTTTAATTTTCCATTTCGGCATTTTTTAAGATCTTGACATTCAATCTAACTATCCCCTATTTCAATTTAGCCCAATTGTTTGCGCAATTTGCTCAATTGCACAGATTTGACAAAATTACATACTAAAATTGCATTTTAGTCCTTGAAATTAAGCATAATTGAAATTACTTTCAATTCAAGGGCTATCATTGCAAATTAAACATGTTACCCAATGGATTTCACCATTTTAAATCGATTTGAACAGGTGGTTTGACTAAATTTGATCATTTGCACCCTCAATTACACGATCCCCAATTTCCAATTAAATGAAAATTTGGGGGTTTTGTAGAAATTGATGAAAACTTTTGGGCAAAACCACATTTCTAGATAGAATTCATGCCCTAGATTCGATTATGAGGTTCAATTGCAAAATTTTCCCATTAATTTGGGCTTAATTTGAAAAAAACATATTCGGGACCGGTTCAGACCGGTCAGACCGGCGGTCGGACCGGTCGAACCGGCCCGCTACAGCGTCTTCTTCTTCATCAGGCCTGTGCACGAGTGAACAGTGGAAGGTATAATTTCAAGGAGAAAATTGAGCGACGAATCAACGACAATTGGAGAAGCAATGCTGGGCATTTAGTTCCTTGGGTCAATCCCCGTCGATCGGGACCGGAATGAAGACCAGTGACCATTGGGATAGCAAATAATCGGCTGGTCAACCTGCACACCTGCAAAAGTCAACAAACGACAAATGCAGGTCGAATGTATACCAAATTCGTGAGGAATGAGGCTCGCCGGGAAACCAAATGAACCTTGGCAAGTCACCCATCCTCTCCGGCGCCAATTGAACCCAAAAACACGTGCTGCCACGTGCCATTGAAGTCAGTTGGAACTCCTCAAATCGGCGCCAAAATTCGGAGATGCTATATAAGCCTACAGGGGCTTTCAGTTAGAAAAAGAACGGATTCGGTTGTAAAAAAGAAAACAAAATCGAGAGAGAAGGAGGAGGAGAGAGGGAGAGCTCGTCCTCCAACCGCCATTGTCGAGGATAGAGCTCGAATCCACAGAGCATCGGTCAGGCCTTTCCAGGCTAGACCAAAGCTTGAGGAGATCGTCGGGAGGTCGCCCATACTGAGAGGAAGCCGCTGTCGTTGACGGTACAGACTGAAACCGCCGGAACAGGTGAGTCACAGTCTCGAGTCTTCCTTCAAGCTTTCATGGCGATTCACGTGTTTCTTGATCGTTCATGCAATTAATGTGTGCGTTTCATTCCTCGAACATCACTGACCATGTTCGCGTCTTCATTTTGCATTGATTTTGCTCACATGCCCCGAATCGAGTCTTCCGATTTAGCCTCCATAGCCGATTCTTGCCCAGCCAAATCTGGGCCGAGCGAGCTCAATCGGAGCTCGAGGTAAGTCTTCTGGATCTCCATTGATGCTATTCTATGACTGAAATTCTTTGATTTTGAGTGAATCGCATGATTGAGCTTCCATGGTCGTACTCGGCGATTGGCACGATGTTCTTGATTCTGCGAATAAGATGTTTCGATTCTTAGATATGTCGAACTAGAGCTAATCGCGAATCGATTGCCGTTGGTCTCGAGTGATTCCATTAAGATTTCACCGCACGATCATCGCCGGAGAGCCACAGCCGTCCATTCCGTCGGAGTCGCGAGGTTGAAGACGAAGCTGACATGGCGTAGTCAACATGTCAAAGTCTTAGGTGTCAGTCCATCATTGGTCCATGTTTTCGTCCAGTCAGCATGCCGTTCGAGGTTGTTATTCGAATAAACAGATCTAACGGCTGAGGATAATCGAGTCTAAATTCTAGCGGCCGTCCGATTAGTAATTAGGTTTATCCGAAAATCTTTAAAATCAGAAAATCAAAACGAGCTGAAACGGTGTCGTTTAGGATAGTAACAGTGCGGCGTCGTTTTAGGTTAGAGAGGGTGAATGGTCTAGATCGAGTCTTGCGTTCTAATCTTGACCGTAGATTTTGGTAGGTCGATCAGACGGATCTGGTCAGGTCTTTGCTCAATCTAGGCCGTAGATTTCAGTCAGCCCATCCAACTGCTGTGGATTAGCCACGTGGTCTATTAGGGACCGTCAGATCAGTGCCAAATAATCTGAAAATCAGAAGTGCATCAGACGGCGTCGTTTCGACCAAGGATTTCGCGGGTCAGGGTCTGGGCCGGGTTCCGGCCCGAGTGGGTCGGGTCGACCCGGTCCGAATAATATTTTTAAATAAAAAAATCGGAAAATGATTTTAAAAAAAATATAAATAATAAAAAAAATCAGAAAAATCTTAGAAAATCCAAAAAATGCTAGAAAATTCCAGAAAATTCCAAAAAAATGTGGAAAAATTGTGGAAAAATCCTAGATATTCCAGAAACCCCCAAAAATCGAGGGTTGATCACAGACAACTGGTCAACCCTATTTTTGGGGTTTCTTACCCAATTTTCCGAGACTTGACGATATTACCCTCTAGGGGTAAGTCGCCTCTGCTGTGCATGCTAGAAAAGGCCGATAATTCCAAGGTAAGAATTAGGGTCGGGTAGGCGACCAATTTTTAAGTTTGGGTTTTCAAGTCCCGCCTCTTTTCTCAAAATGACGATTTTGCCCTTTAGTGGGAAAGTCGTCTTTCTTATCTCAATCGAGTTCTGAAAATTGCTTGAAGTTAGGGTTTGGGTCAAGTGGACGACCAACCCTAATATTTGAGATTTTCAGTTCTCATCTTTGTCCAAAATGACGATTTTACCCCTCCAAGGGTGAAATCACTTTTAAATTCCAGAAAAATCCTGAAAATTCCAGAAAAATAGGAAATGGATTGGATTGATGGCCAATCCTATTTCCCCTGTCTTCTGACTTCCCAATTCGTCTAAAATAACAGATTTACCCTTTTAAGGGTAAATTTTCCCGAATCATTCAAAATTACGATTCTGCCCCTCATGGGCGAATCATACCAAAATCACTCCTAAGCCTTGATTGATATTTCTCTAGGCTAATATGGCCTCATTAGGGATGCCATGCTGATTTCATGTGTTTTATCCGCATGTACTGATTCCTCGATTTACGCTATTACTTTTAATGATTGTGAGTGATAGGGTAGCTATTCCCATCTGCATGAACTCCTAGATTTAGGATCTGTACCCCACTCATCTGTATGAATATCCTAGGATCAGATAAACCATTCAACATAGGTACCGAAAGGGCGTCAACTTCGACAGTTGGCGTAACTAAGTCCCCGAACCCACTTCTCTGGTTTCCGCAGAATCGAATAGACCACTCCCAACTATTCGATAGGGTTTCCGATCGTACCCTCCACAAAACGATTGGTGGCGACTCCTTGACATGTACATTCATCACATGTCACTAGACCACACTGAAGGTCGACTACGTATATCCAGCAGTTGCGATTTGGTTAATGGACCTTGGGAGAGGCCTGCGTCCGATCCAGCCAACGATCGGGCGGCCCATTAGCCCTCCGCTCTCGAGAGGGTCGCGACAGACTGGCGACTCCACTGGGGATCGAACCCAGAATCTCTGGTTTCGCAGACCAGAGGACTTGAGCCGATTAAAAAGTTGTTGGGTTTATCTGACCTTATTTTTTGCAGATGCTCTCGAAGGTGAGGTACGTATGCTAACCATTGTGTTAGATGTTTTTGCAGATTGGAAGAATAAGGGGTGGAGTGATTGTTGACATCTTTCCTGCAGGTTGGAGTTGGGAATGTATGTTTATCTTACGCACATACTGAAGCGCTGTTTTGATACAAACTACTGTGCAAGACTTTGCATTGTGATGATCACGACACGTTGCACACACTGGCGGTCAAACCCCGACTGCAAACCACCTCTAGGTTACCTTAGATAGGGAAAGGGTGCGAAAAGGATCTTGTGTTTGATGGCACTTGAGACTTTCGTATTCATTCCCGCCTACCATCTGCATTGGCGATATCTAGCCCTCTTGGGTAGGTACCCTTGGGGAGGAATCTGCCTCGTGTGGATCGTGGGAGCCTGAGCCGTAGGTTCCTCACCTGACTTTCGGTTTTCCTTTTTAGAGTATACCCACTTGTCGCATGCGCATGTCCATGGATGGTTGGTATACCTAAAACCACCCATTGATACAGGGGGCATTCCACATCCCCCAAAGTGTGGTTGGTAAGACATTTATCTCTAAACGTACTTTATTTCCTGCTCCATGATATGACTCATACATTGCATACATCCATATGCATTCGCATCATGAAGATTACTCGGGTGACTAATGAGAACAACAATGATTATGGGGTAGGATGTCGCTGTTCCCTAAGAGCTCGACGGAGTTGGTGACCTTCGAGTACTTGAGAAAAGTTACTCGCCCCGGACCAAACACGAGGCTACACTTTACTAGATTCGTGTATGGTCGGGAACTGACTGGATGTAAGCTGGGGTATGCTGAGGACTGTCAAACCCGCTACTACGCTGATAATCTCAGATTCAAGCGACAATCAGACGAAATGATGAAGGATTATCTGGAGATGAAGAGACAACGTCGCAACCAGCTAGCTAGGGAAGCGTACGCCCGCAGGAAGGCTGAATTGCTGGCCAAAGAGAACATACCCATGATTACTTCTTGGGGTAGGAAGAGACGCCCTGCAATCAAGACCAAGCCAAGGCGCATCACACTCAAAAAAGTGAAACCCGAGAAGGCTCCCGAAGTCATCGTACCCTGGACTAGAAAGTGGCCGGAGGAACTACAACCTCTCGACCAAACCACTGAAGATAACTCCCCTACCCTAGATTAAAGGAGAATTCCTGACCGACTGTCATTTGGGTAGACTTCTGAAGAAAGAGTGATCTAGACCCTCACGTTCCATTGTCTTTTATGGCTTTCTTGTTTAAAAAAACCTTTCTTTACCGTTCTTCTATTAGATATCTTGACTGAAGTAAAAGTACATCCCCACTTTGTTCCTTTGATGTGTTGACCAATGGAATGTGACATTGCTGTTCCCTTTAGTCACTGAGTAAACCTGACTAAATTGCATAATTCACTTCCCTGAAATGCAAATTAGGCTTTGAATCAGGCTTTCAAGACCTGAAAAAGGGTCATAATCTCCATTTCTTCAAATTGAACTATGCAATCAAGTTAGCTCATGCATGCTTCATGACATCTGCATATTCATACATTTAAAGTAATTTCTGGCGATTGACCTTTTAAAATCATTTGCATATTTTAGACTTGATGGGAAAGAGTGATATTCAAGTGTTCAAGATCCCCCGATCTGAACTCCAATCATGGTGGGATGGCATGGGCGAAGCCAGCCAAAAGTATGCGGAGTCACGACTAGGGTACCTACTGGACCTACTGAAGATTGAGTGCCCACCTGCCTTTATTCAAGCCATGTCGCTCTACTGGGATCCTACCACCGCTACATTTTGCATGGAAGGATTAGAGATCACTCCCACTATCGAGGAATACAGCGCTGTCATCGAAGTTGAATTCACCCCTACGCTCGTCCGACCCCCTATAGGACTTGAACCCCTAAGTCAGGTGGCTGAATTCCTTGACACAAACCTAAATGAAGTCAAAGCAGATGCGAAAAACAATTCTGGACGCGTTTCCCTGTCTTTCCTTATAGACCGATTTTCCCGCCTTCCTGCTTCTAAAGGAACCAAATCTGGTAGAGCCTTTATCTTGGCATTCTTTAGCTTTGTGCTATTCCCAATCTCAACTGTCACCTTCGACCCTATCATGGCTATAATAACTAGGCAAGTCTGTTGTAGGTGGGATTACTCAAACATCCTCCTTGCCGAAACCTTCCTCTCCCTAAATCGTTTCAAGAAAAACAAAAAGGGAATCTTTAGAGCTTCTAGTGATCTGCTATATCTGTGGTTCACATCCCATATCAGACAATTCCACATCCGCATGGGTTTCACTGAAATCAGCCCCAATGCACACCCTCTTAAAACATTTGCTAGAACCCATACACGTATTCCTAAGTTCAACTTCATAGAATGGAAGAACTTTCTCAAAGTCCTAAAACCCGAACAACTCCGATGGCGGCTAAGGTTGCCGACGCTGAACAAGGTCAGATTGACCTGCGATGACAGGAGTCCAGTCCCCCTGCTAGGGTTCACGGGCGCAACTGCATACTATCCAAGGAGGGTGATTCGGCAGTTTGGAGCACTACAAGAGATCCCTTCTCCACCGCAACCTGATATCTTCTCCTTTGACATACCAAGCAAGACCCTCACAGAAGAGGAGAAAAGACAGTTTGAAGCCAAGGTGGCATCCATCACACGCTCTTTGAAGAATTCCCAGGCTGAAGGAATAAGTTGGCCAGAAGACATGACTCGTGAAGAGAACATCCATAGGGCTACCACTGAATACATTCAACACTTCAAAGCGATCCGACGAAGCCTTGTCGAGCCCTACATACCCGAATACATCGTGCCGTACGTACCAGGAATAGAGCCTTACATACCCGAAGACATGGGACCACTGTCATGTTCAGAAGATGAGAAGCCCCAGGTTGAAGAGGGGAATCCATGCTGGGATGATGAGGGTGCCTTAGACCTCAAACGTCCTAAACTTGAATAGGCTATTCTGTCAAGTGTAAAATAAGCAAACATTGTGACACTTTCTCATACGTTCTCATTTCTGTGGAGTACCATCTTGGACACATGAGCATGAATATGAAACACGTTTTGCAAATGCATAAAGAAAAACTATCGTCAGAAATTACGCTTCTTTTAATTCCATGAGTTCTCGTCGGGAAATGATTAAAAGAACTACTTACATGAGGCTAAGGCTCATAAGGTAGCCCTTTTTCTCATCTACCGACAAGAAGCATGCAACTGAAAGAATTAACTGCTTCTCTTTGCTAAAATAAGCGAAACACTCACAGAGATCTTTTTGAACAGGTACGCTCTCATCACGGAATTTCCTACACATCGCTTCTGAACTCGCCTTAAGACAAGAATGGAGCAGCAAGAGTTGACTCCGCGCGTAGGCATGCTGGAATCTCAGATGACTGCCTTAGCAACTATGATGGCTGACATTAAGGCCATGCTAGAGACATCCCAAGCTAAACAGACGACTACTCACAACCAGAACAACGCTGGTATTTCTTTCATACCTGATACGACAGATAAAGAGTTGACGAGAGATACACAGCGTACAGAGGAAGACGTTCACGAACCAAATAGCCGGTCACAACAAAAAGCCTCGCCTGTTGTTATCAACCTTGAAAAAGAGGAGAAGGGAAAACAGACCGTGAAAACAGAGGTAGAGGCTAAGAGATTGGCTAAGATCGAAGAATGCCTGAGCAGCCAAGGCTACGAGTTAGCCCGCTTCGACAAGATATCTCCTTTTGCTAAAGTGGAGACTCCTCCTGACTATAAAGAACCAGAGTTCGTAAGGAAATACAATGGGACAGATTGTCCCCGTGCCCACCTCAAATACTACCTGCGCAAGATGGCACACTATTCAGATTACATTCCACTGTTGATGAACACATTCCAAGAGAGCTTGGCCGGCCCCGCTCTGGCCTGGTTCATTGAATTAGATTTGGAAGATTACGACGGATGGGAAGATCTCGCAGAAAACTTCCTCAGGCAGTACAAATTTAACACGACTACAGCCCCAACAAGAGAAGACCTTCTACGAACTTCAAAAACAAGGGGTGAATCGATCAGGACATATGCTCAGAAGTGGCGAGCCTTGGCTACCCAAGTAAAGCCTTCAATCCCAGAAGAGGAGCTGATCGACTTATTCCTGAAAGCACTCCCATATGAGTACTTTGACAGACTGAACACTTCTGGATGTCAGACATTCGCACACCTGATTAAGGTTGCTGAGAGGCTGGAATGGGCCTTGAGAGAAAGAAGGCCTCAGGAAACTCCCACTAGGAAGCAGTATCCTCTGAGAAAGGAGAGAGAAGCCGGACTGGACATAGCATTTATACCAGATCCCCACAAGTTAAAGCCATTTGGCAATTCTAATCAGGCCAAAGGCGGATCATCATGGTCAGCGCCAAAGGTACCAGAGCCTAGAAGAAAGCAACCCTAGAGGCAATTCTCTCAGCTCCCGAGACCTTTATCCAAGCTACTCCCGATGCTGTTGGAGCAACACTTGGTTGCGAAAGAACCACCTAGGGCAAACCCTCCAAGGTATCCTGGCTTTGATGAGAGCCAGACCTGTGCCTACCATATGGGCGAAAGAGGGCATAATGTGGATAACTGCTATATCCTGAAGCTGAAAGTGCAAGCCCTAATTGATAATCAGATTTTGAAATTTGACAACGCAGCCCCAAATGTGCAAGAAAATCCGTTGCCCGATCATCAAACAGTAGGGGCAATATTCTCTGAAGAAGAAGAAGACTACCTTAAACTGAAGGTAGATGTGCCTAAACTGGCCGACCTGCTAGCAACCGCTTCATCATACCCAAAAGAAGGGGAGATATCAACTGACCAAAAGAAATTATGTATCGCCAAGATGATGTGCCTAGGTATAATGTCCGATAGTACTGATGAAGAATTTGAAGGGATTGAAGCATCTCTATCTTTGAAAGGAAACCACTTCTTGATCACAGTTGAGCAGAGTAGCACCTGTGGTACCTCACGTAAGAAATTGGCAAACGATCTGGGGCCGGCCACTCAATCAGAAGAAGAATTTGAAGAAGACGAAATAGAAGTCAAGAGGAGAAGTCTAGCAGACTTCAAGTTTATGGCTGACACACTTGAGAAGGGCGAAATTATAGACAACCTGGGTCAAGATTCTGGAGGGTACAATTTCAAAGTAAAATATTCAGCTCCTCCCAGCTTTTATCAGAAGATTGAAGACATCATACCGGACGGATGGGGAGGTATGGATGATCTCTCTCAACCGGGAACCTCAAACGGTATGGAAGAACTCGACAACGCCATATTGATGATCGAAGTAGCCACGGCCGTGGTGATTAGATTGGATGAACTGGATAACCTGAACAAGGTGGAAGATTGCCCAGTTAAACCTGTCGTGATTCAACTACCTCAAGAAGAAGAGGGCAACACGTCAGGACCAGAGATACCTCATCTGACAACTATAACCATAAAAGTCCCCCCAGCAGAAGAGTACGATCCTAAAGCAGTCCATTGGGACTATGGGACAACACAAGTAGATGCAGTAATGAGGTCTGGAAGATTTTATGCCCCCAGGGAGGGTGAATCCGAAAAAAGAGAGGTCTCAAAGGAAGATGCCGAAAAACTCGTATCGATCATCAAAACCAGCGAGTTTGAAGTAATAGAGCAGCTGAGAAAGATGCCCGCTCAGATATCCCTATTAGACCTATTCATCAATTCAGAGAAGCACAAGAACGCGCTGTTGAAGGTGCTCAACGAAGTACATGCCCCTGAAACAATTAATGAAGTACAACTAGGGGACTTTGTAGGAGCAATTCTTTTAAAAGACCAACTAAGCTTCTCTGACGAAGACTTCCCCATGGAAGGAAGAGGGCACAACAAAGCTTTATACATCTCCGCCCAATGTAACGGCAAAAGAGTGGCACACGTATTGATCGATAATGGATCAGCCTTCAACATCTGTCCTTTGGCTACCATAAGGAGGCTGGGAATCAATGAAGAGATGGTCAAGGTATCTAAGACAGCTGTAAGAGCATTCGACGGCATGAGGAAGACCGTAGAGGGAGAGATCGAGCTTGACGTATTCATCGGCCCGACAAAGTTCTCTATAAACTTTCAAGTAATGGATCTGCCCAGTGCATTTGGATTCCTGCTAGGAAGACCTTGGATCCATACAGCAGGAGCTGTCCCTTCGAGCCTGCACCAAATAGTACGTTTCGTGGTAGATGGGAAGGTGATTACTGTACATGGGGAAGTCGACCTCCAGGCATACCAGAACAGTGCCATTCCCTATATTGAACCTGAAGAGAAAACAGAAGCAAGCTATCATTCCCTAGAATTGGTAGCAACAGTTCATACCCCAGCAGGGACGAAGTTGAGGACCCCCTACATCTCGGAAGCCAGTCTTCTGCCAGCTAAGATGCTGCTGGCATACGGGTTCAATCCCAAAAAAGGCCTAGGCAAACATAATGAGGGTATAAATACCCCGCTTCAGTTGAAGGCTAATCCACATAGAATTGGCTTGGGGCACCAGAAGTATCCCATGAATGATTCTGTCCCAAAAGCAACAGGCCGAGGCCGAGGCAAAAGCCTGGGACGCCGTGGAGGCGAAAACAGCCCGAATAACTCATTCATCGGTTCTCCAACCTGGAAAGGCAGGTTTCGAATGTTCAGAAATCCCTTAAATGCCTACTTCAACCAGAACTCCAAATGGCTATCTGAAGAGGATGTCACTTCACCGATAGAACCAGATCTGACAAACCCTTTTCTTGAAGATGACTCTGTGAATGTCATCTTGGAGTGGTTGGACAATGAAGCCACTTCTTCTGAGTAAAGAGACTCTTCCTTTATCTTTAAATACTGCGTTTAGAACTTTCTGCATTGCATTGTATTTTCTTTCCTTGTTGTATGCATAGGAAAACGCCTTTGGATCCCCGGCCATTGGTCCAAATAGCACATCTTGTAACGCGGCCCTTCTTGCATTCAATAAAACTACGCATGTTTTGTTAAGGACATATGGAACTACGAATCAGCCCGATGATGATAATGGTCTTCCATACAGAAGCTTGAGGCCTGATTTGCCATATGATTCCTAATCTTCAAAAAAAAATTCATGGGGCCGGGATATCCAATGACATGAGGATTAGTCCCCTTTGCACCTATATCTGTTTCGAAAACTTTTTCGAAAAGACTTTACATGATCATGCATGTCATTTTTACTGAGCACAAACTAACCATACTCATGACATTTCAGGCATATCATCTCAAACATGCATACCAGGTTGTTACAAAATTCAGATCCCTCCATTAACCACTCCTATAACATCGAGGAAGAGGAAGACGGTGATTATGCATCTATCCGAAGAGATTGGAACACCTTTGAAGAATCAAAGCCTCCTACCTCAGAAGAACCAGTCGTTATTAATTTGGGAGACACCGCGAACGTCAAAGAGGTCAAGATCGGCGGACACCTATCCCGAGATGAAAGGCTCGAATTCACCAAGCTACTAAAAGAATATCAAGACATCTTCGCATGGTCTTACGCGGATATGCCAGGCCTTGATCCTAAGATCGTGGAACATGCATTGCCCACAGATCCCGGCATCAAGCCAGTCAAACAAGGCAGCATGCGGATGAAAGCCGAGTTAGAAGACAAAATCAAGGAAGAAGTCATGAAACTTCTTAGGGTAGGCTTCATTGAAGCTATCCCATATTCAGACTGGATTGCAAATATAGTACCCGTCATGAAGAAAGACGGAAAAGTTCGGATCTGCGTAGATTACCGAGATCTGAATAGAGCAAGCCCAAAAGATGATTTTCCACTCCCCCACATTGATGTATTAGTGGATAGTACGGCGGGTTATGAATTATTCTCATTCATGGATGGATTCTCGGGATACAACCAAATCTTCATGAAACAAGAAGACAAACCCAAGACTGCATTTACCACACCATGGGGAAATTTTTGCTACAAAGTCATGCCCTTTGGATTGAAAAACGCCGGGGCTACCTACCAGAAGGCTATGGTCACGTTATTCCATGACATGATCCACAAAGAGATTGAAGTATATGTTGATGACATGATCGCTAAATCCAAAAAAGGACAAGATCACATACAGGTATTAAGGAAGCTGTTTGAGTGCCTGCGCAAATACAAGTTAAAGCTGAACCCTAACAAATGCGTGTTTGGGGCAAGATCCGGGAAACTCCTTGGATTCATAGTCAGCAACAGAGGCATTGAAATTGATCCCTCAAAAATCCAGGCCATCCACGATTTATCAACTCCATCCACAGTAAAAGAAGTGAGAAGCCTTCTAGGGAGATTGAACTATATTGCCAGGTTCATCAATCAGATGTCTGATGTGGCTAAGCCAATCTTCAGATTGCTTAAGAAAGGCGCGAAAATAACATGGGATGCCGAGTGCAGCAGGGCATTCCAAATGATCAAGAACTATTTGATCACACCACCGGTGCTTGTGCCACCAATTCCTGGTCACCCATTGACCTTATACCTGACCATACGACAAGAGTCCTTGGGGGCCTTACTTGCCCAAACAAACCCGATAGATGGAAAAGAGAGGGCCATCTATTATCTGAGTAAGAAATTCACGCCATCTGAAGTAAAATATGTACCAGTTGAAAGGGCCTGTGTAGCGACGGTATGGGTACTTCGCAGACTAAGGCAGTATACCCTACACCACCATATCCAGCTCATAACAGAGAATGATCTTGTCAAATACCTCCTGGAGAAACCCGCTTTGATTGGGAAATTAGCAAAATTGCAAGTAATGTTGTCTGAATTTGACATCAAATGTTCCCCACAGAAGTCGGTAAAAGGAAGAGCTATAGCTGACATGCTGGCAGAAAACCCGACAAGCGGTGAGTCCCCTGAAGTAATGAACACAAAAGGTCAAATTCTGAACTTGGAAGAAGACAAGTGGATCATGTATTTCGATGGCGCTGTCAATCTATCAGGAGCAGGCACTGGGGCAGTACTGATATCCCCAGATGGTCAACATTACCCTGTCGCGGCAAAGATAACTTTTCCTTGTACCAACAACATTTCAGAATATGAGGCATGCATTCTGGGCCTACGACTGGCCCTTTCTATGGAGATACCTAGGTTACAAGTCTTTGGAGACTCCATGCTCATTATTCTACAGACACAAGGGGAGTGGAAGACGAGAGATACAAAGCTCATCCCTTATCACGAATACCTTGAAGAGTTGATACTCAAGTTCGAAGAAATATCATTCGAGTACCTATCAAGGTCTCACAACCAATTCGCAGATGCATTAGCCACCCTAGCCTCGATGTTGCAAACGACTGAAGGGTTGGATGTAGAACCTCTGAGGATCGGCATTGTTGAAAAGCCAGCTTATTTTATGCTAATCGAAGAAGAATGTGATGGAGAGCCATGGTACTATGACATCAAGAATTACCTCTTGAAAGGGGAATTCCCTGAAGGATGCCAGTCAGGAGACCGAAAATATATAACCAAGATGGCCAGCAAGTTCTTCCTCAATGGACAAATTCTGTATAAGAGATCGTTTGATTCTACTCTGTTAAGATGTGTAGATGCCAAAGAAGCAAATATTCTCATGAAAGAGATCCATGAAGGTGCGTTTGGGCCTCACATGAACGGCTACCTCCTCGCCCGGAAGATCATGCGGCTTGGCTATTATTGGATGACCATCGAATCGGACTGCTGTCAGCACGTCCGGTCATGCCACCAATGCCAAATATACGGTGATAAGATCAATGCACCCCCAAACGAACTACACCAAATGTCTGAAGTTTGGCCTTTCTCTATGTGGGGCATAGACATGATAGGGCCTATTAATCCTGTGGCTTCGAATGGTCATCGCTTCATCTTGGTAGCGATTGATTACTTCACCAAATGGGTAGAAGCCAGCTCTTACAAGAATGTCACTGCAAGAAATGTGGCAAGATTCGTCAAAAGAGATATCATATCCCGGTATGGTACCCCACAAGCGATCATCACAGATAATGGGTCCAACCTGAACAACAAGATTATCGATGATCTGCTGGATCACTTTAGCATTCGACATCTGAATTCATCTCCTTACCGCCCACAGATGAATGGGGCAGTGGAAGCGGCCAACAAAAACATCAAGAGAATCTTGGCTAAAACAGCAGAAAACTACAGGGATTGGCACGAAAGGCTGCCCTTCGCCTTGATGGCTTACCGAACGTCGATCAGGACTTCTACAGGGGCAACTCCCTATAGTTTGGTATATGGGACAGAAGCAGTTCTACCAGTAGAAGTTAAGATTCCCTCTTTGAGAATCTTATCCGAAGATAAACTCTCTGAGTCAGAGTATTTCAAGCACAGTTATGAACAGCTGAACTTAATAGATGAGAAACGTCTTAAAGCCATTTGCCATGGACAAACTTACCAGAAGAGGGTAGCCAGGGCGTTCAATCGAAAGGTCAAGACCAGAAACTTCGAAGTAAATGACATGGTAATTAGGAAAGTTTTGCCGAGTACTACCCATCCAGGGGGAAAATTCACTCCGAATTACGAAGGTCCCTACATTGTTAAGAAGATCCTCACGGGAGGAGCATTAATTCTTGTAAACTCCGAGGGAGAAGAACTAGGGCACCCTGTGAATTCAGATGCTGTGAAGAGATATTACCCTTGAAATAAAAATCAGATTCCGGTCACATGCCCTGCCTCGAATTGAGCCTACTCTTCATGATAGTCTTTGCATAAGCATGTCATGCATCCATGCATACATTAGCATGTGTCCAATATTGTAGGACCCAAGGAAGCAGGGTCGCGATAGATTGGAATGCATGATCAAGAAGACTTACTGTCGCAATGGTCAGGTGCAAATCTTTTCTCTTCAAAAACTAAGGATTTCAAGATATTTTAGAACACTTAACTATCTGGTGTTGTTAAGAAAAATGCAGATTTTCATGAATCTATCCACTTCCATTGGAGTGCATGATCAAGGGTAAGGCGTATCGTTCTAATTTTCTGAAATGCGAGAGCATACACCGACATATTCCTTTTATATTTTTCAGGAATCCCTAGCCGCGCTGGGCAGGTAAGTATTCCTTCCCTAATCTTTTAGGTTTACAAGACTATCAGAATCCTTATTGATAGAATTTGAAGGCATCTTAGAATCTAGCATGCATTCAAATCTTATGTCTAGAAAGACGCAAAATTCTCACGGTCATGTCGTTGTCACTCATGTTTAAACTTGGAGGTTATCTAAACATGATTGAAATATACATTGTGCCTCATAAATCCCCTTGGAGGGTAAGTTTTGGAGAAAGAAAAATGAACTCTTCCAACAAAAGTTGTTTAAATCGTTCAAAAGGATGTTTCCTCAGACAAGAGGCAAGCCTGGTCCAAACACGTCCCATACACACTTAAGAGATAAGTGGAGTGGTAAGGATAGCGAGACCTTAACCTACGGACGTAAGGGTTATTCGCAGTGATTACATGGATTGAGACGACGGAGGCATTCATTTCTCTATCATAAACACTACAGGTGACCATTGATAACCCTTTGAACGAAGATTTCATTCTATACCCCTGTCAAGAACCACCCCACAATGGGGCAAACTGGAGGTACGTCCAGCGATATCGGGAGATAAATGGTTAGAAGTTCTCTTGCTCAGACTTGCATCAATCTTCGTGTGTTGCTTGTCATTTTAACTTCTATGGTAATTCAGGTGCTTTAGGATGACGAAAAAGCATTCGTTTCTCTATCCTATACACTTTTACCCTTTGTACAGCCCAGTTGAGCCTATACATTCATTTTACAAACCCGTTGGTGATCATTGCATATTCCAAAACGGAAGCGACGTTCCTTCGAGAGCGGAAGAGTTCAAAACACATGATTTGTGAAAAATTCATAGATTAATGTTGGAGTGCTGAGATTCAAATTGTACATCTAGCACACTCATTTGAAAATTCTGATCCCCAAAAGAAAAGAAAAGGTGGGATCTCGACCAAAAAAAAAAAAAATCAGATCCTGGGCATCGAGAAAAAACAAAGTGCCTGATAAAAGCAAGGCCAATGCCCATCCAAATACTTGTACACTTGTGAATCATGTGTTTGATCTTGTAAATACCAAAAGATGGCATGATACCTTTGTATAGGTCACTAGTGAGATCTGATTGTAAAAGAAAATCCCAAGGGAGCTGGACGGCAAAGAATACTCCCAGATTATGTCACACTCAGATGATGAAAGTGTAGACAAGATGTTGACATAGTCTCAACATGAAAGAGATATTCTCTAAAGACAAATGTGCGCTTCGAAGTCTGACGATGCTCTTTAAAGACTACTAATGCACTTCAAAGACTGAAGACGCTCTTTGAACCAGAAAGGGCAAGATGGCAGCAAACTTGCAACGATCACCAATGTAAATCCTTCGCATATTCTGAGCCCAAAAACAAGCCTTCTTTGGTCCCCAATCATACCTACGTTACAACCCTAAAAAGCCTTTTCTGATTAAGGCACTTGGATTGACATAGGGTTTAATGTCTAGGCTTAGCTCGAAGAAGTTCGAGCAAGATTATTTCTTTCTCATTTTGCAGGTTTCTTGACTTGTAAACCTGGAGCAGACATTGAAGACTTCTCTTCGAAAGCCTTGACTTGCACGCAAGTCCCCTTTGGAAACCGTTGACCAGGCCCAACATTACGGTCCCTTGGAAGTCCTCCTGATCGATCGAGGTGTATTCACTGCGAATGATCCTGAACCCTAGGCACAGGTTTGATAGGAAATTCGAGTGCATTCTTGGTAAAAGACCATTACCTCAAAACGGTGAGAAGTCCTCTTTGATGAGAATACTCCGTTGGACATTTTAACCAAACTCTTTTGGTAATTTCAGATTGTTTATTTCAAACTTTCCCCACAAGGAATTTTTTTTATCACCTCCGTATGTTACAAGGTGTTTTGGATAACCTCCAGCATCGTAATGCATCCATTGAAATTCTTTCATGACTATGATATAAGTCATAAAGTGCTATCAGTTTGACATCAGATATCACCTGAAGACCATTGATGTGCCTTTGAATTCCTGGCAATCCCAGATCTCAGAAGAGCACAACCTCTCTTGGAATCATGGTAGCCCCAGATCCTAGAAGGATGCCTCGCTCTGCGAAGAAGAGCTTTCAAGTTTATTTTCCTGCAAGATCCCTGGATACCTGGAGTCCCTAGATCCCAGAATGTCACCTCCCATGTCGAAAGGACAATTTTCAAAATCTGCTTTCTGTGAGGTTCTAGGTAACCCCTAAACCCAGAATAGCCCATTTGGTAAAGCCTCAAGGTTAGGCACGCCTCATTTGTATAAATCCTAGTTAATTCCTTAGAATATAGGATCAAAATGTTCGACAATCCCTAAGAGACTGGGTGCGTCATCCATAGGTTCCTAGCAGAGAGGAATCCTATTCTCGGCCTGATCCCCCTGACGGATTAAAATGTTCGACAATCCCTAAGAGACTGGGTGCGTCATCCATAGGTTTCTACCAGAGAGGAATCCTATTCTCGGCCTGATCCCCCTGACGGATTAAAATGTTCGACAATCCCTAAGAGACTGGGTGCGTCATCCATAGGTTCCTAGCAGCAATGAATCCTATTCTCGGCCTGATCCCCCTGACGGATTAAAATGTTCGACAATCCCTAAGAGACTGGGTGCGTCATCCATAGGTTCCTAGCAGAGAGGAATCCTATTCTCGGCCTGATCCCCCTGACGGATTAAAATGTTCGACAATCCCTAAGAGACTGGGTGCGTCATCCATAGGTTCCTAGCAGAGAGGAATCCTATTCTCGGCCTGATCCCCCTGACGGATTAAAATGTTCGACAATCCCTAAGAGACTGGGTGCGTCATCCATAGGTTCCTAGCAGAGAGGAATCCTATTCTCGGCCTGATCCCCCTGACGGATTAAAATGTTCGACAATCCCTAAGAGACTGGGTGCGTCATCCATAGGTTCCTAACAGACAGGAGTCCTATTCATGGTCTGATCCACCATACGGATCAAAATCCCTATTCATGGTCCGATCCACCATACAGATCAAAACCCTGACAATCCCTAAGAGACTGGGTGCGTCATCCATAGGTTCCTAACAGACATGAGTCCTATTCACGGTCTGATCCACCATACGGATCAAAATCCCTATTCATGGTCCGATCCACCATACGGATCAAAACCCTGACAATCCCTAAGAGACTGGGTGCGTCATCCATAGGTTCCTAACAGACAGGAGTCCTACTCATGGTCTGATCCACCATATGGATCAAAATCCCTATTCATGGTCCGATCCACCATACGGATCAAAACCCTGACAATCCCTAAGAGACTGGGTGCGTCATCCATAGGTTCCTAACAGACAGGAGTCCTATTCATGGTATGATCCACCATACGGATCAAAATCCCTATTCATGGTCCGATCCACCATACGGATCAAAACCCTGACAATCCCTAAGAGACTGGGTGCGTCATCCATAGGTTCCTAACAGACAGGAGTCCTATTCATGGTCTGATCCACCATACGGATCAAAATCCCTATTCATGGTCCGATCCACCATACGGATCAAAACCCTGACAATCCCTAAGAGACTGGGTGCGTCATCCATAGGTTCCTAACAGACAGGAGTCCTATTCATGTTCTGATCCACCATACGGATCAAAATCCCTATTCACGGTCCGATCCACCATACGGATCAAAACCCCGACAATCCCTAAGAGACTGGGTGCGTCATTCACAGGTTCCTGTCAAGTACAGGAATCTCATTCTGGTACGGCCTACCATACAGGCTAGAGTTTAACCGCCATAGGATACTCAAAAGACGAGTCCCTAGGTATTCACTTGAACCCGTTATACACCGCGCAGGCCGCACGAGCATCAGGCAGACAATCAACAGGTAAGTAACAGGTGGGTCTCTCTACTTTCTCTCTCACGTCAGCAAAAGAATGAAGAGCAAAGCGTTCACCAGTGGGACAAGAAAGATTGAGTGTCAAGATTCATTTTTATTTTCCCCAGTCGAGTCGGTCTAGACTCAGGTGTCACCTGTCTTTGAGCGAAACCTCTCATGAGATTCCTCTCAAAGAGGGGCAGCTGTTGACACCTAATTTTTTGACCAAGTCTTTTCGGTTTTATTTTTGAAAAATCACAAAAAAATCATAAAAAGTCAAAAAATTACAAAACCAACTTTGGTGGCCTTGGCGAAGCCCAAGGAACCATTCTTGACCAAAAAATAATTTTTCATATTTTTCACATTTTTTAGTATTTTTAGAAAACAGGAAAATACTAGAAAAATCAACAAAAATACAATTTGAGGTCACAAAAATATGGAAAAATATCCAATATTTTTCCTTTTAATCCCTTGTATTTTTGACCTCACAAAAAATCCAAAATCAGATTCAATCTTAGGTGTTCCTTTGTAGCCCGCACCATTGAATTTGAGAAAAAAATACCAATTTAGTCTTTTAATTTTCCATTTCGGCATTTTTTAAGATCTTGACATTCAATCTAACTATCCCCTATTTCAATTTAGCCCAATTGTTTGCGCAATTTGCGCAATTGCACGGATTTGACAAAATTACATACTAAAATTGCATTTTAGTCCTTGAAATTAAGCATAATTGAAATTACTTTCAATTCAAGGGCTATCATTGCAAATTAAAAATGTTACCCAATGGATTTCACCATTTTAAATCGATTTGAACAGGTGGTTTGACTCAATTTGATCATTTGCACCCTCAATTACACGATCCCCAATTTGCAATTAAATGAAAATTTGGGGGTTTTGTAGAAATTGATGAAAACTTTTGGGCAAAACCACATTTCTAGATAGAATTCATGCCCTAGATTCGATTATGAGGTTCAATTGCAAAATTTTCCCATTAATTTGGGCTTAATTTGAAAAAAACCTATTCGGGACCGGTACAGACCGGTCAGACCGGCGGTCGGACCGGTCGAACCGGCCCTCTACAGTGTCTTCTTCTTCATCAGGCCTGTGCACGAGTGAACAGTGGAAGGTAGAATTTCAAGGAGAAAATTGAGCGACGAATCAACGACAATTGGAGAAGCAATGCTGGGCATTTAGTTCCTTGGGTCAATCCCCGTCGATCGGGACCGGAATGAAGACCAGTGACCATCGGGATAGCAAATAATCGGCTGGTCAACCTGCACACCTGCAAAAGTCAACCTTCTGGATCTCCATTGATATTATTCTATGACTGAAATTCTTTGATTTTGAGTGAATCGCATGATTGAGCTTCCATGGCCGTACTCGGCGATTGGCACGATGTTCTTGATTCTGCGAATAAGATGTTTCGATTCTTAGATATGTCGAACTAGAGCTAATCGCGAATCGATTGCCGTTGGTCTCGAGTGATTCCATTAAGATTTCACCGCACGATCATCGCCGGAGAGCCACAGCCGTCCATTCCGTCGGAGTCGCGAGGTTGAAGACGAAGCTGACATGGCCTAGTCAACAGGTCAAAGTCTTAGGTGTCAGTCCATCATTGGTCCACGTTTTCGTCCAGTCAGCATGCCGTTAGAGGTTGTTATTCGAATAAACAGATCTAACGGCTGAGGATAATCGAGTCTAAATTCTAGCGGTCGTCCGATTAGTAATTAGGTTTATCCGAAAATCTTTAAAATCAGAAAATCAAAACGAGCTGAAACGGTGTCGTTTAGGATAGTAACAGTGCGGCGTCGTTTTAGGTTAGAGAGGGTGAACGGTCCAGATCGAGTCTTGCGTTCTAATCTTGACCGTAGATTTTGGTAGGTCGATCAGACGGCTCTGGTCAGGTTTTTGCTCAATCTAGGCCGTAGATTTCAGTCAGCCCATCCAACTGCCGTGGATTAGCCACGTGGTCTATTAGGGACCGTCAGATCAGTGCCAAATAATCTGAAAATCAGAAGTGCATCAGACGGCGTCGTTTCGACCAAGGATTTCGCGGGTCAGGGTCTGGGCCGGGTTCCGGCCCGAGTGGGTCGGGTCGACCCGGTCCGAATAATATTTTTAAATAAAAAAATCGGAAAATGATTTTTAAAAAAAATATAAATAATAAAAAAAATCAGAAAAATCTTAGAAAATCCAAAAAATGCTAGAAAATTCCAGAAAATTCCAAAAAAATGTGGAAAAATTGTGGAAAAATCCTAGATATTCCAGAAACCCCCAAAAATCGAGGGTTGATCACAGACAACTGGTCAACCCTATTTTTGGGGTTTCTTACCCAATTTTCCGAGACTTGACGATATTACCCTCTAGGGGTAAGTCGCCTCTGCTGTGCATGCTAGAAAAGGCCGATAATTCCAAGGTAAGAATTAGGGTCGGGTAGGCGACCAATTCTTAAGTTTGGCTTTTCAAGTCCCGCCTCTTTTCTCAAAATGACGATTTTGCCCTTTAGTGGGAAAATCGTCTTTCTTATCTCAATCGAGTTCCGAAAATTGCTTGAAGTTAGGGTTTGGGTCAGGTGGACGACCAACCCTAATATTTGAGATTTTCAGTTCTCATCTTTGTCCAAAATGACGATTTTACCCCTCCAAGGGTGAAATCACTTTTAAATTCCAGAAAAATCCTGGAAATTCTAGAAAAATAGGAAATGGATTGGATTGATGGCCAATCCTATTTCCCCTGTCTTCTGACTTCCCAATTCGTCTAAAATAACAGATTTACCCTTTTAAGGGTAAATTTTCCCGAATCATTCAAAATTACGATTCTGCCCCTCATGGGCGAATCATACCAAAATCACTCCTAAGCCTTGATTGATATTTCTCTAGGCTAATATGGCCTCATTAGGGATGCCATGCTGATTTCATGTGTTTTATCCGCATGTACTGATTCCTCGATTTACGCTATTACTTTTAATGATTGTGAGTGATAGGGTAGCTATTCTCATCTGCATGAACTCCTAGATTTAGGATCTGTACCCCACTCATATGTATGAATATCCTAGGATCAGATAAACCATTCAACATAGGTACCGAAAGGGCGTCAACTTCGACAGTTGGCGTAACTAAGTCCCCGAACCCACTTCTCTGGTTTCCGCAGAATCGAATAGACCACTCCCAACTATTCGATAGGGTTTCCGATCGTACCCTCCACGAAACGATTGGTGGCGACTCCCTGGCATGTACATTCATCACATGTCACTAGACCACACTGAAGGTCGACCACGTATATCCAGCAGTTGCGATTTGGGTAATGGACCTTGGGAGAGGCCTGCATCCGATCCAGCCAGCGATCGGGCGGCCCGTTAGCCCTCCGCTCTCGAGAGGGTCGCGACAAATACCCGTCGATTGCCAGTCGCCGGTGCCAATTCGCACGTGTTTTCACGTGCGAAGGTCACTTGCTCCAACTTCCCGATTCGGCGCCAAAACTGAAAATGATATAAAAGCCAACAGACCTTCGCGAAGCAAAGGTTGGTCGATTCAGTTGGGGAAGGACGAACAAAATCAAGAGAAAGAGAGAGAACGAGAGAGAGAGAGCTCCCCTCCATCGCCATTGTCGAGGGTATAGCTCGGATTTGCAGAGCGCTGGTCAGGCCTTCTCAGGCCAAACCAAAGCTCTTCAAAGTCGACCAGAAGACGCTCAAGCCCCCAGGAAGCGATCGCCATCGACCGCGTAGCCCAAAACCGCCAGAATAGGTAATCCCGAACTTCGAGCTTAAGCTCTGGTCTTCAATGGCGAACCCTGATTTCGGTTTCAATCTTTGCATTTCATGTGTGCGTTTCATTCCCTGAACATCACTGACCATCTTCGCATATCTTTTTTGCATCGATTTCGTCTTAACACACCGAATCGAGTCTCCCAATCCAACTTCCATTAACCGAACACTGTTCATTCGTACCCAGCCAAATCTGGGCCGAGCGAGCTCACTCGGAGCTCGAGGTAAGTCTCCTGAACATCAATTGGTGTTATCCCGTGATGGAATCGCAATGATTTTGCTTAAATCGCATGATTGAACTCCCATGGTCGTACTCGGCAATCCGCATGATGCTCTTGATTCTATGGATAGAACGATTCGATTCTTAGATATGCTAAGCAAGAACCCATTACGAGTCGATTGGCGTTGATTTCGCGCGATTTCATTGAGGATCCACCGTCGGATCGTCGCCGGAGAAGCACAGCCGTTCGTCCAGTCGCAGGCGCTAGGTAGAAGACGATGCGTACGTGGCAAGGTCAACAAGTCAGCATCTTAGGTGGCCAGGTGCCATTGGTCCACGCTGGCGTCGAGTCAGCTCGACCGTTAGTCTGTTAGGACGAGTCAGCGTTAGATCGGACGGTCTAGGTTAATCGAGTTTATTAAACGAGGACCGTCCGATTAAAAATTAGGATAATTCGAAAATAGTTTTTTTAATCAGAAAGGCAAAACTGGTTGAAACAACACCGTTTAGGTTAAAAGTAAAGCGGCGTCGTTTAGGATAAGTAGGTATGGACGGTTCAGATCAAACCCTATGTTCTAATCGTGGCCGTGGATTTAGTAAGTCAATCAGACTGTCCCGAGAGAGTCATCGTTCAATCTAGACCGTAGGTTCTAGTAATCAGATCTAAGGGGCGCGGACAAGCCACGCGGTTCAATATAGGCCGTTTGATCAGATTAGGATAATCCAAAAAAAAAAAAAAAACGCTGCGGTGTCGTTTTGGAGCCGGGGTCCGCGCGGGTCCGGGTCTGGGCCGGGTTCCGACCCGAGTGGGTCGGGTCGACCCGGTCCGAATAATATTTTTTAATAAAAAAAATCAAAAAATGATTTTAAAAAATTAAAAAAAAAAGTCAGAAAATCTTAGAAATTCCAAAAAAATGCTAGAAAATTCTAGAAAATTCCAAAAAAATGTGGAAAATGGTGGAAAAATCCTAGACACTCTAGAAATCCCAAAAATCGAGGATTGACCACAGACAACTAGTCAACCCTATTTTTGGGGTTTCTTATCTGATCTTCCGAGACTTGACGACATTACCCTTTACGGGTAAGTCACCTTTGCTGTGTATGCAAGATAAAACCGATAATTCCAAGGTAAGAATTAGGGTCGGGTAGGTGACCAATTCTTAGGTTTGGATTTTCGAGTCCCGCCCCTTTTCTCAAAAATAACAATTTTGCCTTTCAATGGGAAAATTGTCTTTCTTGTTTCAATCGAGTTATGAGAATTGCTTAAAGTTAGGGTTTGGGTCAGGTGGACGACCAACCCTAATATTTGAGATTTTCAGTTCTCGTCTTTGCCCAAATGACGACTTTACCCCTCCAAGGGTAAAATCACTTGAAAATTCCAGAAAAATCCTGGAAATTCCCTAAAAATTGGAAATGGATTGGATTGATGGCCAATCTTATTTCTGCTGTCTTTTGACTTCCCAATTCATCTAAAATGACAGATTTACACTTTCGAGGTGAATTTTCCCGAATTGCTCAAAATTACGATTTTGCCCCTCATGGGCAAATCATGCCAAAATCGTTCCTAAGCTTTGATTGTTATCTCTCTAGGCTAATAGGGCCTCATTAGGAATGCCATGCTGCTTTCATGTGTTTTATCTACATGCATTGGATCCTTGATTTGCGCATTTACCTTTAACGATTGTGAGTGATAGGGTAGATATTCCCATCTGCCTGAACTCCTAGAATTAGGATCTGTATCCCATTCGTCTGTATGAAATCCTAGGATCAGATAAACCATTCAGCTTAGGTACCAAAAGGGCGTCAACTCTGACAGTTTGCGTAACTAAGTCCCCGAATCCACTTCTCTGGTTTCCGCAGAATCGAATAGACTACTCCCAACTATTCGATAGGGTTTCCGATCGTACCCTCCACAAAACGATTGGTGGCGACTCCTTGGCATGTACACTCATCACGTGTCAATAGACCACACTGAAGGTCGACCACGTATATCCAGCAGTTACGATTTGGGTAATGGATCTTGGGAGAGGCCCGCGTCCGATCAAGCCAGCGATCGGGGGACCCATTAGCCCGTATCCCCGCGAGGGAGGGTCGCGACAGACTAGCGACTCCGCTGGGGACGAATTCGAACTCAGAATCTCTGGTTACGAATTCCAGAAGACTTGAGCCGATTAAAAAGTTGTTTGGTTTATCTGACCTTATTTTCTGCAGATGCTCTCGAAGGTGAGGTACGTACACTAACCATTGTGTTAGATGTTTTTGCAGATTGGAGAAATAAGGGGTGGAGTGATTGTTGACATTTTTTCCTGCAGATTGGAGTTGGGAATGTATGTTTATTTTTAAGCACATACTGAAGCGGTGTTTTGATACAAACTGCTGTGCATGACTTTGCATTGTGATGATCACGACACATTGCACACACTGGCGGTCAAACCCCAACTGTAACCACCCCTAGGTTACCTTAGATAGGGACAATGTGCGAAAAGGATCTTGTGTTCGATGGCACTTGAGACTTTCGTACTCGTTCCCGCTCACCATCTGCATTGGCGATGTCTAGCCCTCTTGGGTAGGTACCCTTGGGGAGGAATCTGCCTCGTGTGGATCGTGGGAGCCTGAGCAGTAGGTTCCTCACCTGATTTTTGATTTCTTAGAGTATACCCACTTGTCTCATGCGCATGTCTATGGATGGTTGGTATACCTAAAACCGCCCATTGATAAGAGGGGGACATTCCACATTCCCCCAGGTATAGTTGGTAAGGCATTTACTTTCGATGTACTTTACTGTTCCCTGCTCCATAATATAAATCATGCATTTCATCATGCAAATCGCTCAAGTGACTAATTGAAACAGCAATGGTAATAGGGTAGAATGTCGCTGTTCCCTAAGAGCTCGACAGAATTGGTGACTTCGAATACCTGAGGAAAATCACTCGCCCCGGACCAAACACAAGGCTACACTTCACTATATTCGTGCATGGTCGGGAACTGACTGGACGTAAGCTAGGATATGGGAAGACTGTCAAACCCGCTATTACGTTGATAACCTCAGATTCAAGCGACAAGCGGACAAGATGTTTAAGGATTATCTGGAGATGAAAAGACAGCTCGCAACCAGTTGGCCATGGAGGCATATGCCCGTCGGAAGACTGAACTACTGACCAAAGAAAGTGTACCCATGATCACCTTTTGGGGAAAAAGAAGACGTCCTGCTACCAAGACAAAGCCGAAGCGTATCACACTCAAGAAGGTGGAACCCGAGAAGGCTCTTGAAGTCGTCGTACCGTGGACCAGAGAATGGCCAGAGGAACTACCGCCTCTCAACCAAAACACTGAAGACGACTCCCTTACACTTGATTAGAGGAAAACTCCCGACCGACTGTCATTTGGATAGACCTCTAGGAAAAGAGTGATTTGGATCCTCACATTCCAACGATTTTTTACAGCTTTCTTGTTTGAAAGATCTCTCTTTACCTTTCTTCCATTAGGCATCTTGATTGTAATAAAAGTTCACTCCACTTTGTTCTTTTGATGTATTGACCAATGGAATGTGACGTTGCTATTTCCCTTAGTCACTGAGTAAACCTGACTAAATTGCATAATTCACTTCCTTGAAATTCAAATTAGGCTTTGAGTCAGGCTTTCAAGACCTGAAAAAGGTCCTAATTTCCATTTCTTCAATTGAACTATGCAATCGAGTTAGCTCATGCATACCTCATGACATCTACACGTTCATACGTTTAAAGTAATTTCTGACGATTGACTTTTCAAAATCATTTGCATATTTTAGACTTGATGGGAAAGAATGATATTCAAGTATTCAAAATCCCCTGGGCCGAACTCCAATCATGGTAGGACAGCATGGGCGAAGCCAGCCAAAAGTATGCTGACTCACGACTAGGATACCTACTGGACCTGCTGAAGATTGAGTGTCCACCTGCCTTTATTCAAGCCATGGCGCTCTACTAGGATCCTACCACCGCTACATTTTGCATGGAAGGACTAGAGATTACTCCCACTATCGAGGAGTATAGCGCCGTCATCGGAGTTGAGTTCACTCCTACGCTCGTCCGACCCTCTATAGGATTTGAACCCTTGAGTCAGGTGGCTGAATTCCTTGACACAGGCCTGAATGAAGTCAAAGCAGATGCAAAAAGCAATTCGGGACGAGTCTCCTTATCTTTCCTTATAGACCGATTTTCCCGCCTCCCTGCTGCTAAAGGAACCAAATCTGGTAGAGCCTTTGTGTTGACACCTGATTTTTGACCATTTATTATTGTGATTTTTATTCTTTAAAATTAATTAAAAATATCAAAAAAGATCATAAAATCACAAAATCAACTTTGGAAGCCTTGGCCTAGCCTCGGGGACCAATTTTGAACAAAAAATATTTTTTGGTTTTTTTATAATATTTTTCGAATTTATTTAATTATAAAATACCCAAAAAATCAGAAAAATACCATTCGTGGTCAGAAAAATATACAAAAATATTCAATAATTTTGTTTTAATTTCCTCTTCAAGTGTGTCACTTAAAATATTGAAAATTCGGCTCGGGTCACTATGTTCCTTCACAAACATAAACCCGAACCGAGCAAAAAAAAATCATATTATGTCTTTTAATTTGCAATTTTTGTAATTTTGAAGTCTTGACATCCGATTTGATTGCCCTATGTTGAAATTTGATTAAATTGTTCACACAATGGAGGGGAATGTACGTGTGGTTCTTATTTTTATTTTTTTATTTTTATTTTATTTTTATCTTTTTATTTTATTTTATTTAGCGGTAGACGTTGGAGAAGTGTCATTTTGGCTACGGATGATGGATAGTGAAGTTGAGTGGAAGAATAAAGAAAGTTGAGTGGGAGAATAAAGAAGTGAAAAGAAAAGAGGGGAATGGGAGAAGAGAAAAAGAAATGAAAAGAAGAGGGAGAGGAATCTGTGGAAGGGGTTCCACGAGGAAGCAAGCAAGGGAGAAAAGAAAAAAAAAAAGAAGGGAAGAAGGAGAGAGAGCACCGGAGGAGGAGAAAGAGAGAGAGGAGCTCGTAAGGGAGATCCTTCAAAAAAAAAAGGGAGAGATACAGAGGGCTTCGGGAGTCCGTCTTTCATTTGTTGGGGAGCTCTTACGAAGGTGCTAAAGCCAAGCCCAACGCGCGACACTCTTACGTCCATTCCCGTCCCCGCATTCTCATCTTGCATTTTCGCCACCTAAAACCCGTCGAGTCGGCCTTGAAATAGAGATCTCGCCGTGAGTTCGCACGCTCGTCTCAAGTCAAGCCGAGACCACCAGTTTGCAAGGCGACCGAGGATCGACGGACCGGAGGTCGCTAACGAGCGACGGCCTACGGTTTGAGTCCGTTGAGGTGAGTTCCTTTTTCCTGCTTATGGGTATTAAAAAATGAATGATGATGATGAAAGCCAAACGAGTAAACCGTACAAAAAATGTTGATGACGGAGTCGTTTAGTCCGGTCATAGTGTCGGTCAAGTGATGTAGGTGTTGGCCGGCGTCGTCGTCGGAAGTGTTGGCGCTAACGATCAGCGGCGGCCAATCATCTTTGAAGTCTTGAGGATGACGTGCTTTTGGAGCTCACTGTAACATCCATGGAGGAAGTTGTCGTTGAAAGAAGAGAAGCCAGGAATGATAAAAAAATAATAAAAGAAAACAAAACAAAACAAAGGGGAAGAGGAAGAAACGTTGGAGTTAGGTCAGATTAGTGGCAAGGTGCACGTTGGCTTTTGCTCTTGCATTTTAGACTGGGCTGGACCAGTTTGTTCCTTTAAATTTCGGTTTGGACCTTTTTTGTTAAGGTTGGGCTTGAGTTGGAAAATGAAGAAAAATGGAGCTTGGGCTTTAGAAAGGAAATTGGGCCAGGTCTAATTGAGAATAGGCCTTCCTTTTGGATTTTATTCAGGCTTTAGAAGGGTTGGGCTCAGAAGCCCAATCCGGATGACTAATTTCGAAATAAAAAAAATTAATTAATTATAAAATTCAAAAATTCAATAAAAAATAGAAAATCATAAAAAAATTCAAAAAAATTTGGAAAATCCAGGAAAATCCCAAAAAATAGGAAATGGTCACAAACAACTGGCCAAGACTCATTTCGGGTGTTCCTGAACCCCGACCCTTCTTAAAATGACGATTTCTCCCTTTGGGCGAATTGTCTTCCAAAAATTGAAGAAAAATCAAGAAATTCCAAAAAATTCTCAAAAATGGGAAATGGCCACAATCAACTGGCCATGGAATATTTTGGGTAATTCGGTATCCAAATCTCCCAAAAAAATGACGATTTTGCCCTTCGGGCTAATCGCCTCTAAATCTTCCCATTTTACCCCTGACCGAAATCACACATTCTCTAAGCCCTTGTGGCTATGCTAGGAAGCCATTGACTTGAATTGATGTGTATTGATGTGATTTATTTACGTATTTGATTGCGCTTTCATTTAAATTGATGGTAATTGATAGTAATAGTCTTCCAATCTGCATGGAACCCTGAATCAAGCCTACCTCACCCAAAATTGCGTCTGCATGAGCTCTTAGCTAGGAAAATCACTCGCGTTAGGTACCGAAAGGGCGTTGGTAATGACACCGACGTAACCAAGTCCCCGAACCCAAAATCTCTGGTTCCACAGAACTGATCGACCTCTCCCAATCGGTCAGTAAGGTTTCCGGTCTACCCTCCAAGAAAGACCGGTGGCGACTCCAAACGCATGCACAAGTTGCATAGGCCATCACGACCACACTGAAGGTCGAAAGCGATCGACTCTTATCGTCGAAACCCATTAAAAAATACTCCCGCCGCGATTTGGTATGGGCCTGGGAGGGCCCGCGCCGATCCAAGACCCGCGATCAGTAATCCATTAGCCGCGTCCGCCTTTCGGACGAGTCGCGACAGCTGGCGACTCCACTGGGGACTTTGTTCTAGAACCTATGGTTCTAGACCTCAAGTGGACTTAGGCCGTAATTAAAACGCTGAGTGATTTTTCTAACCTTGCAGGCGCTCTTGAAGGTGAGGTAAGTCCGCTTATGATAGGTGTTATATGTTTTGCAGATTGGAGTGATAAGGGGGGTAGTCTGTGATTAACATTGTCTTATGCAGGTTGGCGTAGGAATGTATGTTTTGTGGATGATTTGAAGCGCTGATTGATAAACTGTTGTGCATGACTCGCATTGTGGTGATCACGACACATGGACACACACAACCGCGCCTAAAACCTCGGGCGCCCTCTTTAGGAAAACAATAGAAGGAATTGAAAATGGAATCTCCGTGAGGAAAAACATGGGGTAATCCACTTTTCAATTCCGCTCACTTCGAACTATGGATCGAGTCCCAATGCAACGATAGTTGTGCAATGGAATCGGCTCTTTCTAGAACTTGAGGTGGGAACCTTGACCTTAGGTGCCAAATCCTTTGATTTTTAGAAGTTTTATCCTCACTTGTCTCATGTGCATGTCTTTAGATGGTTGGTATATCTATAAAAAAATCGCTGATCTTGGAGTCACATCTCGAAGATTGGAACTGGGGCATCTCCAAGTGTTCGGACCACGTTCCTTTGATTGATTTGACATTCTTAGTTCTCTTGTATAAGATTAATTTTGCGGAGATCCTCTCTATCTCGTCCCTTAGATTGATTGTATTAGGGATCTATTTGTATTATATACATCTTGATAAGGCTCATTTCTATCGAAAATGGGGGCAAATTCCCCAAAACCGTGGAGCATAGTGGAATTCGTCCCTTCAGTGCAAAATACATTTGGCCGCTGAGCCACTCGTTTGGTGAAAGGACGTATCATTCCTAATTGATTTTTAATCAAATCTGGAGATAAGATTTTCTCCATTTTTTTTACCTCAGGTGATAAAAGAGACAATGCACCCAAATGCTCATGCATCCAAATGACAAAACAGACGTCGCCCAGCTGGGGCAAATGAACCGTAGGCGTTGCAAATACCTTCAAGCATGGATGTAGGAATTTGATAGATGTTGTGCATATCAATATGCAACATCAAAACGGAATGCAAATCAAGTGTAAAAGGATGTATCGTTCCAAAATGATTATTTTCTTGATATGTGAATAATGCTTCCTTTCTTTTTCCTCTCAGATGATGATCAAGAGCAGAGGACGCAGGATGTAATGCTTTCAAATAACAAACAGGGAATATCAAATACCTCAAATGGCGACTGTGATCGAGAGAATCACCAAACCGCCACATGACGAATCCCAAGAATATCAAGCTGTCTGGAGACAGATAAAATTGATCAAGGACTCCGACAATCGAGTTGGATAGTCAGAATCTGCAAAAATCAATGGGAGGAGGTCGCCCCCATTTGCTTTGAGGAGCCAAACCGAGGGCAAACTCTCATGATCCCCCATGAAAGCGCATCAGACCAAGGTCATCGAATCCAGAGATGACAAACAGCAAAACCATGCCTAATTGGGGCAAGTGAATCATTTGTACGCCGGACGTTTCTCCTCTGGCAAAGCCAATGGATGCAATAACAGAGTCGTCCGCATCAGAATCAAACCCCAAGATACGAATTTGGGTGAATGGTAACCTTGTATCGTTCCAATTTGGTCTTCGAGGACCACATGCCTAACATGAGTTTTTACTCATTTTACAGGAAGTAGTTGGCGCTGAAAGCCTCAAATGAAAAGAGCGCGCTAACAGGGAGGTGAATAGAATCATCGGCCTTAGTAGTCAGGATTCCAAGTTATGGTCTTTGATTATAAGACCTGGCGGATGGTAAAAAGTATCGCTCCTACGTCACATGCTTTGACATGCATTTGGATAAAATCTTCTTTTTTTCCTTGAATAAAAGGAACCTTGAAGAATGGCGCTGGAGTGCGCCCAAAAACACAAATGGATCTCCTTTGGGGCAAATCCTTGAGAATGATTCATCGCCAACCAAACGAATGGACCAAGGCCACAAGATAGAGGGCCATATTCTACAAGCCGCGCGTCTGTGTTCAAATGGAAACAGAAAACAAGGACAAGGCGGTATCGTTCCAATTTGTCTTGAATTTTGGAACACAAACTGACACTTATTGTTTGTTTTTGACAGGGGTTTGCCATCAGGGCAAAACGGGTTTTCACATCCCATGTATTACCCGTTGGAAATACATGACCAAGGGTAAATTGTATCGTTCTAATTTTTTGAAAAATTCGTGAACGTACAATAACATGTTTCTTCCGCATTTTCAGGGGTCTCCAGCCTCTGGGGACAGGTAAGTATCCCTTTCCCCAATCCACTAAAGATGTTGAATAAAAAAACAGAGAAGAAAAGAAAAGCCTTCAGAATCTGATGTCTAGAAAAGACATAGAATTCTAACTTCATTGGCATTCATGTTTTGAAACAGGAGGTTGTTTGAACATGAATAAGAACATGCATGGTGCATCATAAAATCCCCTTGACGGGTAAAATTTTTAGAAAAAGGAAAGAGATTTTTCCAATCGAAAATTGTTCAAAACTTTCAAAAGGACTTTTTCTCAAAAGACGAGAGGCAAAGCCTAGTCCAAACACGTCCCACACACACTGGAGAGAAGTGGAGCGGATAAGACAGCAAAATCTGGACCTACGGAAGTAGGGACCAGTCGCAGCGATTACATGGGTTGGGACGACGGAGGCATTCGTTTCATATCCCCCAAACACTACAGGTGACCGTTGATAACCCCTTTGAACGTCGGTTTTCATTCTTAACCCTGTCAAGAACCACCCCACATCGGGGCAAAATGGAGGTGAGTCCAGCAGCATCAGGAGAAAATGGTTAGAAATTTTCTTGCTCGGACTAACATTAATCTTTGTGTGTTGTTTATATGGTAATCCAAGTGCCATAGGATGACGAGAAGCATTCATTTCTCTATCCCACACACTGAATCCTTTGCACAGCCAACTTGAGCCTGTAAATTCATTTCATGAACCCATTGGTGATCATTCCAAGACGGATGCAGCACCACTTCAAAAATAGAAGAGTTCAAGACTCAGGGATTACGAAGAAGATTCCCGGGCTGATATTTAAAGATGTTTAGACTTTCAGACATATGTCAAACACGATCCCATGAAGATGAGAAAAGTGGGATTTCAAAAATAAATGAAAAAAAATCCGCGGCATCGAGAAAAAGCAAAGTGTCTGGTAAAAGCAAGGCCGATGCTCGTGTAAGTTGTTTGATTGATCCGCAATGAAGCCGGATGGGAAAAGAGGAAATCCCTAATGGAGTCAGATCAAAAAGACTACTCCTCCAAATGATGTCAGGCGTGGAAGACGCAGACAGAGTTGTCAAAAGCGGTTGCATGCCTCAAAAATTGAAGATGCAAAATGGAAAAGACATGTGACAAGTTTGCAATGATCACCAATGTCCATCCCCTCATAAATTCTGGGCCAAAAACAAGCCTTTTTCGGTCCCCAATCCTACCAACATCATAACCCTGAAACAGTCTTCTCTGACTAAGACACTTGGGTTAACATATTGCTTAGCTCGAAGAAGTACGAGCAAGACTATTTCTTTCTCATTTTGCAGGGTTCTTGACTTGTAAACCCGGAGCAGATGGTGAAGAATTTCATTCAATGGCCTCGACTCCAAAGCGGGTCCCCCTTGAAAACCAATATCCAAGCCCGACATTACGGTCCCGTGGAAGACCTCCCGACCGATCAAAATGTATGCGTTGCGAATGAGCCTAAAACCTAGGCACAGGTTAGTAGGGAATTGAGTGCATCCCCTATAAAAACCACTATCTCAAAACAGGTAAGAAGACCTCCTTGTCGAGAAAATATTCCAATTGATGTTTTGAACAAACTCTTTTTGGAATTTTCAAACTGTTGATTCAAATTTTCCATGCAAGGAATTTGTGATCGCATTTAAATTTTGTAAGAATGTTTTGGATAACCTCCAGCATCAAAATGCACATCTCATGACTAAAACTTAAGTCATAAAATTTTGTCAATTGGACAATTGCTGTCTTCTCAAAGATTACCAATATTTCTTGGGGAAGAGAAACCCTTAAAAAAAAACCCTTTTGAAAATTTAGGCAGTATCATCGGACGTGGAAAACCCTCGTCATGAGACCCCTTCTCAAAAATCAAGCGGTCCTCGCATGACGTGGAGAACCCTCGTCCTAGGATCCCTTTTCAAAAATATCAAACAGGCCCTATCAGACGTGGAGAACCCTCGTCTCGGGACCCCTTTTAAACAAAATCAAGCAGTCTCATCGGACGTGGAGAACCCTCGTCTCGGGACCCCTTTTAAACAAAATCAAGCAGTCTCATCGGACGTGGAGAACCCTCGTCATGAGACCCCTTTTCAAAATTCAAGCAGTCTCATCGGACGTGGAGAACCCTCGTCATGAGACCCCTTTTCAAAATTCAAGTAGTCTCATCGGACGTGGAGAACCCTCGTCATGAGACCCCTTTTCAAAATCAAGCAGTTTCATCGGACGTGGAGAACCCTCGTCATGAGACCCCTTTTCAAAATTCAAGCAGTCTCATCGGACGTGGAGAACCCTCGTCATGAGACCCCTTTTCAAAACAAACAAAGGTAGAAACCGCCTAAAGGGTCAAACAAAGGTAGAAACCGCCTAAAGGGTCAAAACAAAGGTAGAAACCGCCTAAAGGGTCAAACAAAGGTAGAAACCGCCTAAAGGGTCAAAACAAGGGTAGAAACCGCCTAAAGGGTCAAACAAGGGTAGAAACCGCCTAAAGGGTCAAAACAAAGGTAGAAACCGCCTAAAGGGTCAAACAAAGGTAGAAACCGCCTAAAGGGTCAAAACAAAGGAAGAAACCGCCTAAAGGGTCAAAACAATGGTAGAAACCGCCATAAGGATCAACCCAATGGTCCGATCCACCATACGGATCGAAACTTTGACTAATTCCAGATGTTGAAGAAGTTGTTTTCCTAGGTAAGCCTTATTGTAGGCGAACCGCTTATGGTCTAATCCACCATACGGATAAAAATCCTTGGCAAATTCCCAAAGAAAGGATGCGCCTTCTTTAGGTTCCTACCAGTTAGGAATTCCATAATGGTATGACCTACCATACATGTCAGAACTTAATCTCCCTAGGATATTCTGAATGACGAGTCCTAGGCATCTTCTTGAAAGTCGTCGCAACCGGCAGCATCCGACATGTGAGTTTCAGGTAAGCCTCTCTCTTCTCGGCCCGTGTTCAAATTGTTGGATTAACCCGGGAATTAATTTGAGCTTTTATCAAGAGCCCTAAGGATTCAATGTCGTAGCATTTCTTCTCTCATTTTCCCAATTGAGTCGGTTAAGAATCAGGTGCCACCTTATCTTTGAGAGAAACCTCTAACGAGATTCCTCTCAAAGAGGGGCAGCTGTTGACACCTGATTTTTGACCATTTATTATTGTGATTTTTATTCTTTAAAATTAATTAAAAATATCAAAAAAGATCATAAAATCACAAAATCAACTTTGGAAGCCTTGGCCTAGCCTCGGGGACCAATTTTGAACAAAAAATATTTTTTGGTTTTTTTATAATATTTTTCGAATTTATTTAATTATAAAATACCCAAAAAATCAGAAAAATACCATTCGTGGTCAGAAAAATATACAAAAATATTCAATAATTTTGTTTTAATTTCCTCTTCAAGTGTGTCACTTAAAATATTGAAAATTCGGCTCGGGTCACTATGTTCCTTCACAAACATAAACCCGAACCGAGCAAAAAAAAATCATATTATGTCTTTTAATTTGCAATTTTTGTAATTTTGAAGTCTTGACATCCGATTTGATTGCCCTATGTTGAAATTTGATTAAATTGTTCACACAATGGAGGGGAATGTACGTGTGGTTCTTATTTTTATTTTTTTATTTTTATTTTATTTTTATCTTTTTATTTTATTTTATTTAGCGGTAGACGTTGGAGAAGTGTCATTTTGGCTACGGATGATGGATAGTGAAGTTGAGTGGAAGAATAAAGAAAGTTGAGTGGGAGAATAAAGAAGTGAAAAGAAAATAGGGGAATGGGAGAAGAGAAAAAGAAATGAAAAGAAGAGGGAGAGGAATCTGTGGAAGGGGTTCCACGAGGAAGCAAGCAAGGGAGAAAAGAAAAAAAAAAGAAGGGAAGAAGGAGAGAGAGCACCGGAGGAGGAGAAAGAGAGAGAGGAGCTCGTAAGGGAGATCCTTCAAAAAAAAAAAGGGAGAGATACAGAGGGCTTCGGGAGTCCGTCTTTCATTTGTTGGGGAGCTCTTACGAAGGTGCTAAAGCCAAGCCCAACGCGCGACACTCTTACGTCCATTCCCGTCCCCGCATTCTCATCTTGCATTTTCGCCACCTAAAACCCGTCGAGTCGGCCTTGAAATAGAGATCTCGCCGTGAGTTCGCACGCTCGTCTCAAGTCAAGCCGAGACCACCAGTTTGCAAGGCGACCGAGGATCGACGGACCGGAGGTCGCTAACGAGCGACGGCCTACGGTTTGAGTCCGTTGAGGTGAGTTCCTTTTTCCTGCTTATGGGTATTAAAAAATGAATGATGATGATGAAAGCCAAACGAGTAAACCGTACAAAAAATGTTGATGACGGAGTCGTTTAGTCCGGTCATAGTGTCGGTCAAGTGATGTAGGTGTTGGCCGGCGTCGTCGTCGGAAGTGTTGGCGCTAACGATCAGCGGCGGCCAATCATCTTTGAAGTCTTGAGGATGACGTGCTTTTGGAGCTCACTGTAACATCCATGGAGGAAGTTGTCGTTGAAAGAAGAGAAGCCAGGAATGATAAAAAAAATAATAAAAGAAAACAAAACAAAACAAAGGGGAAGAGGAAGAAACGTTGGAGTTAGGTCAGATTAGTGGCAAGGTGCACGTTGGCTTTTGCTCTTGCATTTTAGACTGGGCTGGACCAGTTTGTTCCTTTAAATTTCGGTTTGGACCTTTTTTGTTAAGGTTGGGCTTGAGTTGGAAAATGAAGAAAAATGGAGCTTGGGCTTTAGAAAGGAAATTGGGCCAGGTCTAATTGAGAATAGGCCTTCCTTTTGGATTTTATTCAGGCTTTAGAAGGGTTGGGCTCAGAAGCCCAATCCGGATGACTAATTTCGAAATAAAAAAAATTAATTAATTATAAAATTCAAAAATTCAATGAAAAATAGAAAATCATAAAAAAATTCAAAAAAATTTGGAAAATTCAGAAAAATTCTAAAAAAATTCCAGAAAATAGGAAATGGCCACTTTCAACTGGCCATGACCTGTTTCGGGTCTTTTGACCCCCGATCTTTCCAAAAATGACGGTTTTGCCCTTCCGGCAAACCGTCTTCCAAAAAAATTCTAAAAAAATCCAGGAAAATCCCAAAAAAATAGGAAATGGTCACAAACAACTGGCCAAGACTCATTTCGGGTGTTCCTGAACCCCGACCCTTCTTAAAATGACGATTTCTCCCTTTGGGCGAATTGTCTTCCAAAAATTGAAGAAAAATCAAGAAATTCCAAAAAATTCTCAAAAATGGGAAATGGCCACAATCAACTGGCCATGGAATATTTTGGGTAATTCGGTATCCAAATCTCCCAAAAAAATGACGATTTTGCCCTTCGGGCTAATCGCCTCTAAATCTTCCCATTTTACCCCTGACCGAAATCACACATTCTCTAAGCCCTTGTGGCTATGCTAGGAAGCCATTGACTTGAATTGATGTGTATTGATGTGATTTATTTACGTATTTGATTGTGCTTTCATTTAAATTGATGGTAATTGATAGTAATAGTCTTCCAATCTGCATGGAACCCTGAATCAAGCCTACCTCACCCAAAATTGCGTCTGCATGAGCTCTTAATTAGGAAAATCACTCGCGTTAGGTACCGAAAAGGCGTTGGTAATGACACCGACGTAACCAAGTCCCCGAACCCAAAATCTCTGGTTCCACAGAACTGATCGACCTCTCCCAATCGGTCAGTAAGGTTTCCGGTCTACCCTCCAAGAAAGACCGGTGGCGACTCCAAACGCATGCACAAGTTGCATAGGCCATCACAACCACACTGAAGGTCAAAAGCGATCGACTCTTATCGTCGAAACCCATTAAAAAATACTCCCGCCGCGATTTGGTATGGGCCTGGGAGGGCCCGCGCCGATCCAAGACCCGCGATCGGTAATCCATTAGCCGCGTCCGCCTTTCGGACGGGTCGCGACACTTTGTCTTGGCATTCTTTAGCTTTGTACTATTCCCGATCTCATCTGTCACCTTTGACCCTATCATGGCTGTAGTAGCTAGACAAGTCTGTTGTGGGTGGGATTACTCAAGCATCCTCCTTGCCGAGACCTTCCTTTCCTTAAATCGCTTCAGGAAAAATAAAAAGGAAATCTTTAGAGCCTCTAGTGATCTTTTATATCTATGGTTCATATCCCATATCAGACAATTCCACATCCGCATGGGTTTCACTGAAATCAGCCCTGATGCACATCCTCTTAAAACCTTTGTCAGAACCCATACACGTGTTCCTAAGTTCAACTTTATAGAGTGGAAAAACTTCCTTAAAATCTTAAAACCCGAACAACTCTGATGGCGGCTAAGGTTGCCAACGCTGAGCAAAGTTAGATTGACCTGCGATGACGGAGGTCGAGTCCCCTTGCTAGGATTCACGGGTGATTCGACAGTTTGGAGCTCTACAGGAGATCCCTTCTTCACCACAACCTGATATCTTTTCTTTTGACATACCAAGCAAGACTCTCATGGAGGAGGAGAAGAAACAGTTTGAAGCCAAGGTGACATCCATCATTCGATCCTTGAAGAATTCGCAAGCCGAAAAAATAAGTTGGCCAGAAGACATGACTCAAGAAGAAAACACTCATAGAGCCACCGCAGAATACATTCAACACTTCAAAGCGACCCGACGAAGCCTTGTCGAGCCCTACATACCCGAATACATCGTACCGTACGTACCTAGAATAGAGTCGTACATACCCGAAGACATGAGACCACTGTCATGTTCAGAAGACGAGGAGTCCCAGTCTGAAGAGGGGAATCCATACTGGGATGATGAGGATGCTTTAGACCTCAAGCGTCCTAGACTTGAATAGACTATTCCGTCAAGTGTAAAATAAGCAAATATTGTGACACCTTCTCATACATTCTCATTTCTGTTAGATACTATCTTGGACACATGAGCATGAATGTGAACATAGTTTGCGAATACATAAAAACTATCGTCAGAAATTACGCCTCTTTTAATTTCATGAATTCATATCAGGAAGTGACTAAAAGAACTACTTACGTGAGGCTAAGGCTCACAAGGTAGCCCTTTTTTCTCATCTACTGACAAGAAGCATGCAACTAAAAGAATTAATTGCTTCTTTGTTCCAAAAATAAGCGAAGCACTCACTAGAAATCTTTTTGAACAGGTACACTCCCATCACGGAACTACCAACACATCGTTTCCGTACCCGCTTTAAGACAAGAATGGAGCAACAAGAATTGACTCCGCGTGTGGGCATGTTGGAATCTCAGATGACCTCCTTAGCAACTATGATGGCCGACATCAAGGCCATGCTGGTGGCCACCCAAGCTAAACAAACCACAGCCCTTAACCAGAACAACTCAGGCCCTTCTTCGGTACCTGATGTAGCAGATAGAGAGGTAACAAGGAAAACCCAACATACAGAGGAGGATGTCCATGAACCAAACAGCCGATCACAACTAAAGGCTTCGCCTGTTGTTATCAACCTCGAGAAGAAGGAGAAGGGGAAGCAGACCATGAAAACTGAAGCGGAGGCTAAAAGGTTGGCCAAAATCGAGGAGTGCCTGAGCAGTCAAGGTTACGAGTTAGCCCGCTTCGACAAGATATCTCCTTTCGCTAAAGTAGAGACTCCTCCTGACTATAAAGAGGCAGAGTTTGTAAGAAAATACAATGGGACAGGTTGTCCCCGAGCACACCTCAAGTATTACCTACGCAAGATGGCGCACTATTCAGATTATATTCCGCTACTAATGAACACATTCCAAGAGAGTTTGGCTGGCGCCGCTCTGGCCTGGTTCATTGAGCTAGACCTAGAAGATTACGATGGGTGGGAGGATCTTGCAGAGGACTTCCTCAGACAGTACAAATTCAACACGGCTACGGCCCCTACAAGAGAAGACCTTATGCGAACTTCAAAGGCAAGAGGTGAACTAATCAGGACATATGCCCAAAGGTGGCGGGCCTTGGCCACCCAAGTAAAGCCATCAATCCCAGAAGAGGAGCTGATTGACTTATTCCTGAAAGCACTCCCCTATGAGTACTTTGACAGGCTAAACACTTCCGGGTGTCAAACATTTGCACACTTGATTAAGGTTGCCGAAAGACTAGAATGGGCCTTAAGGGAAAGAAAGCCTCATGAAGCTTCTAGAAGACAATACCCCTTTAAAAAGGAGAGAGAAGCCGGACTCGACAGAGCATTTATACCAGATCCCCATAAGCCCAAGAAGTTCGGAAATCCCAACCAGGCCAAAGGAGGATCGTCCTGGTCGACACCTAAAGTGCAAGAGCCTAGAAGAAAGCAACCCTAGAAGCAATTCTCTCAGCTCTCGAGGCCTTTATCCAAGTTGCTCCCGATGCTGCTAGAGCAACACCTGGTGGCGAAAGAACCGCCTAGGGCAAACCCTGCAAGGTATCCTGGCTTTGATAAGAGCCAGACCTGTGCCTACCATATGGACGAGAGAGGGCATAATGTGGATAACTGTTATATCCTCAAGCTTAAAGTGCAAGCCCTGATTGATAGTTAGATTCTAAAATTTGACAATACGGCCCCAAATGTACAAGAAAATCCACTGCCAGATCATCAAGCAGTTGGGGCAATATTCTCTGAAGGGGAAGAAGACTACCTTAAGCTGAAGGTAGATGTGCTTAAGCTGACCGACTTGCTAATAACCGCTTCATCATACCCAAAAGCAGGAGCGATCTCGACTGACCAAAAGAGACTATGCATCGCTAAGATGATGAGCTTGGGGATAATATCTGATATCACCAATGAAGAGTTCGAAGGAGTCAAAGCTTCTTTATCTTTGGAAGGTAGCTACTTCATGATCAAGATTGAGCAGGGTAATACCTGGGGTACCTCACATGAGAATCTGGTAAACAGTCTTAGGCCAGTTACTCAGTCAGAGGAAGAGTTCGAAGAAGACGGACTGGAAGCCAAGAGACGAAGTCTAGCAGACCTCAAATTTATGGCCGACGCGCTTGAGAAGGGCGAAATTATAGATAACCTTGGTCAAGATTCTGGAGGGTACAACTTCAAAGTGAAATATTTGGCCCCTCCCAGCTTTTATCAGAAAATTGAAGACATCATACCGGACGGATGGGGAGGTATGGATGACCTCTCTCAACCAGAGACCTCGAAGGGCATAGAAGAACTTGACAACACCGTATCAATGATCGAAACCGTCACGACCGTGGTAATAAGGTTGGAAGAACTGGATAACCCGAGCAGGGTGAAAAATTGCCTAGTCAAGCCTATCGTGATTCGATTGACGCAAGAGGAAGAAGACGACACATCTAAACCAGAGATACCTCATCAGGCAACTGTAACTATAAAAGTCCCCATAGTAGAAGAATACGATACTAAAGCAGTCCATTTGGACTATGGGACCACACAGGTAATGAGGTCCGGACGATTCTATGCCCCCAGGGAGGGCGAATCCGAAAAAAGGGAGGTCTCAAAGGAAGACGCGGAAAAGCTCATATCAATCATCAAAACCAGCGAGTTTGAGGTGATAGAACAGCTGAGGAAGTTACCCGCTCAG
The DNA here is from genome assembly GCA_021437785.1 of Rhodomyrtus psidioides. Lineage (NCBI taxonomy): Eukaryota > Viridiplantae > Streptophyta > Magnoliopsida > Myrtales > Myrtaceae > Rhodomyrtus > Rhodomyrtus psidioides. The sequence goes on along the minus strand of JAILYB010000027.1, from coordinate 6,422,189 downwards.
ATATCCCTATTAGATCTGTTCATCAATTCTGAAAAGCACAAGAACACACTGTTGAGGATACTTAATGAAGTACATGTCCCCGAAACAATTAATGAGGTACAATTAGGGGACTTTGTGGGGTCGATCCTTTTAAAAGACCAATTCAGCTTCTCTGACGAAGACTTCCCCATGGAAGGAAAAGGGCATAACAAGGCCTTTTATATTTCCGCGCAATGTAACGAAAAAAGAGTGGCGCACGTATTGATCGACAATGGATCAGCCTTTAACATTTGCCCTTTGGCTACCCTGAGAAGATTGAGAATCAATGAAGAAACGGTTAAAACATCCAAAACGGCTGTGAGAGCTTTCGACGGGATGAAGAGGACAGTGGTGGGTGAGATTAAGCTTGACGTGTCCATCGGCCCAACAAAGTTCTCTATAAATTTCCAAGTGATGGATCTGCCCAGTGCATTTGGGTTCTTGTTGGGAAGGCCTTGGATCCATATAGCAGGAGCTGTCCCTTCAAGCTTGCATCAAAAGGTACGCTTCGCAGTAGACGGGAAGGTGATTACTGTACATGGAGAAGTCGACCTCCAGACATACCAGAACAGTGCCATACCTTATGTTGAACCCGAAGTAAAAACAGAGGCGAGCTATCATTCCCTAGAACTGGTAGCAACAGTTCATACCCCGGCAGGGACAAGGCTAAGAACCCCCTACATCTCAGAAGCCAGTCTTCTACCAGCTAAGATGCTGCTGGCATACGGATTCAACCCCGAAAAAGGCCTAGGCAGACACAATCAAGGAATAAATACCCCACTACAGTTAAGAGCTAACCCACATAGAATGGGCTTGGGGTATCAGAAATATCACATGGATGGATCTGGCCCAAAGACAACAGGCCGAGGTCGAGGCAGAAGCCTGGGAAGCCTGGGAGGCCGAAACAGCCCTAATGACTCATTCATCGGTTCTCCAACTTGGAAAGGCAGGTCTCAAATGTTCAATAACCCTTTGAATGCCCACTTCAACCAGAACTCTAAATGGTTGTCTGAAGAAGATGTCACTTCACCGATAGAACCAGATCTGACAAATCTTTTTCTCAAAGATGACTCTGTGAATGTCATCATGGAGTGGTTGGACAATGGAGCCACTTCCTATGAGTAAAGAGCTTCTTCCTTTGTCTTTAAATACTGCATTTAGAACTTCCTGCATTTTGTTGTATTTTCTTTCCTTATTGTACGTATAGGGAAACGCCTTTGGATCTCTGGCCGTTGGTCCAAATAGCACATCTTGTAACGCGGCCCATCTTGCATTCAATAAAACCACGCATATTTTGTTAAGGACATATGGAGCCACAAATCAGCCTAATGATGATACTAGTCTTCTACACAGAAGCTGGAGGCCTGATTTGCCATATGATTCCCAATTTCCAAAAAGATTTCCTTGGGGCCAGAATATCCAATGACATGAGGATTAGTCCATTTTATACATGTACCAATTTCGAAAATTCTTTCAAAAAGACTTTCCATGATCATACATGTCGTTCTTATGGAATACAAACTAACCATACTCATGACATTTCAGGCATATCATCTCAAACATGCATACCAGGTTGTTACAAGATTCGGACTTCTCCAGTAACCATTCTTATAGCATTGAGGAAGATGAAGACGAGGGTTATGCGTCTATCCGCAGAGATTGGAATGCCTTTGAGGAATCGACACCTCCTACTTCAGAAGAACCAATCATTGTTAATCTGGGAGACTCCGTGAATATCAAAGAGGTCAAGATCGGCGGGCATTTATCCCGAAATGAAATGCTCGAGTTCACAGAGTTACTGAGAGAATATCAAGACATCTTCGCATGGTATTACGCTGATATGCCAGGCCTTGATCCTCAGATTGTGGAGCATGCATTACCCACAGATCCCAGTGTCAAACCTGTCAAGCAAGTCAGCAGACGGATGAAGGCCGAGTTGGAAGACAAAATTAAGGAAGAAGTCATGAAACTTCTTAGGGTAGGCTTTATTGAAGCTATCCCATACTCAGACTGGATTGCAAATATAGTCCCCGTCTTGAAGAAGGATGGTAAAGTTCGGATCTGCGTGGATTATCGAGATTTGAATAGAGCAAGCCCAAAAGATGATTTTCCACTTCCTCACATTGATGTGTTGGTGGATAGCACAGCAGGTTATGAATTGTTCTCGTTTATGAATGGATTTTCGGGATATAACCAAATCTTCATGAAACAAGAAGACAAACCAAATACTGCTTTTACCACACTCTGGGGGAACTTTTGCTACAAAGTCATGCCCTTTGGATTAAAAAACGTCGGGGCTACCTATCAGAAGGCCATGGTCACATTATTCCATGATATGATCCACAAAGAAATTGAAGTATACATCGACGACATGATCGCCAAATCCAAGAAAGGACAGGATCACGTACAGGTGATAAGAAAATTATTTGAGTGCCTGCGCAAATATAAGTTGAGGCTGAACCCTAACAAATGTGTGTTTGGGGCGAGATCTGGGAAACTTCTTGGGTTCATAGTCAGTAACAGGGGCATTGAGATTGATCCTTCAAAGATTCAAGCTATCCACAATCTGTCAACTCCCTCCACATTAAAAGAAGTGAGAAGCCTTCTGGGGAGACTGAACTATATTGCCAGATTTATCAATCAACTGGCTGATGTGGCTAAGCCAATCTTCAAATTGCTTAAGAAAGGCGCGAAAGTAACATGGGATGCTGAATGCAGCAGGGCATTCCAAATGATCAAGAACTATCTGATCACACCGCCGGTACTTGTGCCACCAATTTCTGGTCACCCATTGACCTTATATCTGACTATACAGCAGGAATCCTTGGGAGTCTTACTTGCCCAAACCAGCCCGATAGATGGTAAAGAAAGAGCCATCTATTACCTGAGTAAGAAATTCACACCATCTGAAGCAAAATATGCACCAGTCGAAAGAGCCTGTGTAGCAGCGGTATGGGTACTTCGCAGTCTGAGACAGTATACCTTACACCACCACATCCAGCTCATAACAGGGAACGATCCTGTCAAATACCTTCTGGAGAAACCCGTTTTAATCGGGAAATTAGCAAAATGGCAAGTAATGCTATCCGAATTTGACATCAAGTGTTCTCCACAGAAGTCAGTTAAAGGAAGAGCTATAACTGACATGCTAGTAGAAAACCCGTCAAACGGTGAGTCTCCTGAAACAACAAGCACAGAAGGTCAAATTCTCAACTTAGCAGAAGACAAGTGGGTCATGTACTTTGATGGTGCTGTTAATCTATCAGGGGCAGGCACTGGGGCAGTACTGATATCCTCGGATGATCAACATTACCCTGTGGCGGCAAAAATAACTTTCCCTTGCACAAACAACATCTCAGAATATGATTGTTGACACCTAAATTTTGATCAACTTTTTTATTTTTATTTTATTTTTATTTTTTATTTTTTTTTGAAAATTCATAGAAAATCCATAAAAAGTTGAAAAATTGAAAAATCAATTTTGGTGACTTTAGCCAAGCTAAATGAACCATTTTGACCAAAAAAATAATTTTCATTTTTTTAATATATTTTTGAAAAATACAAAAAAAAAAGAAAATCAAGAAAAAGAAAATCAAGAAAATCAAGAAAAATAATATTTGAGGTCACAAAAATATATAAAAATATTCGGTATTTTTATTTTATCCATTTTCTGACCTCATAAATAGTAAAATTCAGGTTTGATTTTATGTGTTCTTTGATCATCATAAAATTGAATTTGGCAAAAATATTAGTAATGATTAAAAGGAAAAGGAGTGAAAACATCATCATTTAAAAGGAAAAGGGGCTCATCATTTTGTCTTCGCTTTTGATTATTTTATTATTATTATTACTTTTTAGTATTTTATTATATTATTATTTTATTGCAATTTTATTATTTTATTTTATTTTACTCTCTCCCCCCCTCCTCATCATCCGTCGCACTCCTTCTTCTTCTTCTTCTTCTTATTCTTCTTCTTCTTCCTCTTCTTCTTCTTCTTCCTCCCTCCTCTTCCTAGTTTTTGGTTCTTCATTTTTTTCCTCCCTTGGATTACGCCGACCACCCTCACCACCACCTTGCTCCGCCACCCTCCGACGCCGTGCCGAGATCCCGTCCATCTTGCTGTTTATCGCGGCCTCGTGGAGCTCCTGGATACCGCAATCCCCCTCATCATCTCCCTCAACTCTCTCTTTCATTTTCGTTTTTTATTTCTCTCGCTCAGCTCGCCGCCTAGACCCAAAACCGTCCGGTTTTTCGGCCATAACTCTTTCGTTAGGAATCGTATGAGGACGAGCCATATACTGTTAGAAAGCTTATTCTCTTGCCGTTCTAACGACATATTATGAGTCCAATTTGGTCCAGCCATTTGCCTTGTAGAGCCGTTTGAATTAGCAAAGGTCGCTGCTGACCCTGTACCGACCAGTTTCTGCCGCCGCCGCCGTCGTCCTCCACGATCAGCCATTCCGGCGACCTTTCCGACTCCCTCTGACCACCACAGGTTAAGTTAAGATGTCCTTAACAATTTCCCGTTAGTTTCATGAATTTTCGAGGTCTGGTTAAATTATGGTGATTTTTTGAAAAACAGTCGACGAAAATCGAGCGAACTGAGGTATTGTGGTCATATCTCACTCATTTGGACTCCTTTTAAGGTGAAATTTTCGGTGACGGCTTCCTAAGAGGATAGGCTATGTTCTGGAGTCTTAAGGTTGCTGAATATTTGCTGTGTATTTACTTTATGTCCTAGCATTTCATGCATCATATAGTTAATTTGTATTGTATTGCATTTAATAAAAGTGTGCATTTTCTACATTTTACTTATTAGACCCAGAATCGGAAGGCCGAGCCTCCTGTTGGTGTCTGAATATTTGCTGCGTATTTACTTTATGTCCTAGCATTTCATGCATCATATAGTTAATTTGTGTTGTATTGCATTTAATAAAAGTGGGCATTTTCTACATTTTACTTATTAGACCCAGAATCGGAAGGCCGAGCCTCCTGTTGGTGTCTAAATATTTGTTGTATATTTACTTTATGTTATTTCGCCTATCAGACCCAGAATCGGAAGGCCGAGCCTCCTGTTGGTGTCTAAATATTTGCTGTATATTTACTTTATGTTATTTCGCCTATCAGACCCAGAATCGGAACGCCAAGCCTCCTATTGGTGTCCAAGGCATTTTATTCATTTATTTTCTGCAAATTATATTGTGCTACCCCAGAATCGGAAGGCCGAGCCTCCTGCTGGTGGTTTATACCCCCACACATTGTTGCACGAGCACCGACGGACTCCGACGTCGTAAAATTCACCGGATCCCATCTCATTTGCTTATGTTTATGTTGTATAATGACTTAATATCTTCTTTATTTTTATTATAATTTGCATTGTGTTGCGTCCTATAAAAACAAAAAACAAAAAATGTTAGATCGGACGGCTGCAGATGAGCCACGTGTCGTGATCCGGTGATTTTCAGAATAAAAAAATATTTTTAACATTAAAAGAAATGAATTTCGAATTTTACAAAAATTAAAATGATTCGATTGTCACCGAGACGCCACGTGGCGGGTTAGGGACCGTCAGTTGGGATTTATTTTCAGAAACTTATAAAAAAAATCAAATAAAAAAAATTCCAAAAAAAATGGATTATTAAGGAAAAATTCAAAAAAAAAATTGAGAAAAGTTGCAGAAAAATTCCTGAAAAATTATAAAACTTTTCCAATGCTTAAAATGACAAAACAAATTGATTTGTTTTCATTTTTGGGATCTTCTCTCCTTTAATCCAAAATGACGATTTCACCCCTCAAAGGGTAAATCGTCTTTGATATTCCAATGAATTGTGGAAATTGCTTAGAATTTGGCGATGGGTCAGATAGGTGACTAAACCTTATGTCTAAGATTTCCACATTTCATTCCCATTTTTAGAAAATGACGATTTTACCATTCGAATGGTAAATCGGTTTCTAAAATTCCAGAAAATCATGAAAATTGCAAAAAAAAAATAGGAAATGGGTCAATTGAGTGACCAAACCTATTTTTGACGTTGTTTTACTCCGGATTCATTCCGAAATGACGATTTTTCCCTTTTTAGGCAAATCGTCCCTTTTGTCTCAAAATTACGACTTTACCCCTAATGGGTAAAATCATGTCTAAATCATTCCTAAGCTTGATTGATACTTATTTAGGTTAATAGAGCCTTCTTATGAGTGTCATGTTGATTTGATGTGTTTATTTTGCATATTTGGATTCATTGATTTGAGCCTTTTATTATCGATTGTGATTGTCAGGATAGTCATTCCTATTTGCATGAATTCCTAGATTTAGGATTCGTACTCCACTCATCTGCATGAAATCTTAGGTCAGAAAATTCAGTCAACTTAGGTACCGAAAGGGCGTCAACTCTGACAGTTGACGTAACTAAGTCCCCGAACCCATTTCTCTGGTTATCGCAGAATTGAATAGAAACTCCCGACTATTCAATAGGGTGGTCCAATCATACCCTCCAAAAAATGATTGGTGGCGACTCCATGGCATGCACACTTAACACATGTCACTAGACCATACTGAAGGTCGACTAGGTATACCTCCGTTGCGATTTGGGTAACGGGCCTTGGGAGAGGCCCGCGTCCGACCAGACTGGACGGCCCATTAGCCCTCGAGAGCCCACGGCGAACCTCGAGAGGGTCGCGACAGACTGGCGACTCCGCTGGGGACTTAGAGAACTTGAGCCGATGAAAAAGTTGATTGATTTTTTTTTCTGACATGTTTTATGCAGATGCTCTTCAATTTGAGGTACGTACTTTAACCCTTGAGGTGTTAAATGTTTTTGCAGATTGGAGAAATAAGGGGTGAAGTGTTCGTTAACTCTGTCTTATGCAGGTAGGAGTTTAGGATGTATGATTGTGTGGATGTTTATATTGAAGCGGTGTTTGCTAAATGAAATGCATGTTTATTGCTTTAGCACGACACAATGAACACACACAGCCGTGCCTAAAACCTCGGGCGCCCTCTTTAGGAAAACAATAGAAGGAATTGAAAATGGAATCTCCGTGAGGAAAAACACGGGGTAATCCATTTTTAATTCCGCTCATTTTGAACTATGGATCGAGCCCCAATGCAACGATAGTTGTGCAATGGAATCTGCTCTTTCTAGAACTCGAGATGGGAGTCTTGGCCTTAGGTTCCAAACCCTTTTGATTTTTAGAGTCAAGCCTCACTTGTCTCATGCGCATGTATGTGAATGATTGGTACACCTCGAAACCAAAAGGTCATTCAGCGCCGCTTATGAATCAAAATCCAAAGACTTGTGTGAAGAATCAGTTGCGAGTTTAAATGAACCAGGATGGCATGGAAAAGCGCTGGACCACTCTGGAGAGTCAACTGACGAGGGCAAATGCCTCCTGACCGGGGCAACCGAATCAAGGATAAGGACGTGTCATTCCTAATTGATTTTCAATCAGATAATGGCATAATATTTCATATCTCTTCCTCTCAGGATAAGACGGTTAAAGACCAACAAAGGGGAGCTTGCCTTCCCGACAAGATGGAAAAGAGTGCACCTTCATCGGGCATCACCCATTGGGTTTGCAAAAACAAGATGGATTTATTGTGATGAGCCTTAAGTAGACAACGTGAAGCTGGGGCAACCTAATTTGGATCGACTCTCTTGAAGTCGAGAATGGTATATTCGTTCCAAATTAAATCGATTTATTCACAAGCTGATATGGTTTTCCATTCTTGCAGGTGATGACAAAAATGAATGGGACCACTGAAGAATTTCCATCATCTTGGATGCCCGAAGTGACTAGAGCCGGGATAGTAAATTCGTAATCGTTTCAATTAAAGCTCCTTACGCGGTGATTGACTCTTTCACTCCTCGCGCAGGTTGTTGAAGTACTCAATCATGAGTAAACCCATTCTTGCGGATGTCAAATAGCCTGAATGCGTCAATGCGGTAGGATCAAATGGCCTACGACTAAATCAGCCAGCCCCAGACAAAGCATCCGGTGGCTAGGGACAAATCGCTCCACTACCCGGAAAAGAGAAACATCAAATACTTCAAATGGCGACGATGATCGAGAGAATCACAAAACCGCCACACGACAAATCTCAAGACCGTCAAGTCATCTAGAGACGGATAAAAATAATTGAAAATTCTGACGATTGAGATAGAAGATCATAATCAACGAAATCCATGGGAGTGAGTTCTCCCATTTTCTTCGAGGAGCCGAGCCGAGAGAAAACTCTCATGATCCCCCATGAAAGCGCATCGGACTAGGGTTATCAAACCCAGAGATGACAAACATCAAGACAAGCCTAACTGGGGCAAAATATTTAAAAAGCATCGTTCCTTCAAATGTTGGAAGGACAAAACCTCGAAGGGAGTATCTCTTTCCTAAAATTCCAAATGAAGTCAGATAAAGACCTATGCCTGTCTCTTCATGTGCAGGTGCATGGACTTCTCCAAATTGGATCGAAAATCGCCAACAAACACGGAAAGTGTTAAGGCATGTTGCTAGGACAAACGTCGCCCAACTGGGGCAGAACGGCCGTTAATCTCACGAACAACACCCATAAATACAGACGAGAGAAGACATTCCCAAAGTGGATGATGATTGTAGCAAAATGCTGGAATGAATTTAGCTGGGGCAGGCATGAAAAACCATGCCTAACTGGGGCAAGTGAATCATTTGTACGCCGGACGTTTCTTCTCTGGCAAAATCCAGGGACGCAATGACATAGTCGTCCGCATCAGAAGTAAACCCCAAGATACAAATTTGGGTGAACGGTAACTTTGTATCGTTCCAATTTGATCTCCAAAGATCCCACATGTAACATGAGTTTTTCCTCATTTAACAGGAAGGCGTTGGCGCCGAAAGCCACAAAAGAAAAGAACTCACTAATTGGGGAGCGAACAAAATTATCGGCCTTGGAAGTCATGCACTCCAAGAAATGGTCTTTGATTAAAAGATCGAGTGGAGGGTAAAAAGTATCGCTTCCCCACATCATGCTTTGACATGCATTCCGATAACAATTTCCTTTTTCCTTGAATAAAAGGAACTTTGAAGAATGGCGCTGGAATGCGCCCAAAAACACAAATGGATCTCCTCTGGGGCAAATCCTGGAGAATGATTCATCGCCAACCAAACGGAGGGATCATGGCCACAATATAGATGGCCAATTTCTGCAAGCCGCGCGTTTATGTTCAAATGAAAACGCCAAGCAAGAACAAGGCGGTATCGTTCCAATTTGTCTTGAATTTTGGAACGCAAACTGGCACTTATTGTTTGTTTTTTACAGGGACTCGCCATCAAGGCAAAACGGGTTTTCACATCCTATGTATTACCCGTTGGAATACATGACCAAGAGTAAAATTGTATCGTTCTAATTTTTTGAAAAATTCGTGAACGTACAATAACATGTTTCTTCCGCATTTTCAGGGATCTCCAGCCGCGGGGACAGGTAAGTATCCCTTTCCCCAATCCATTGACGATGTTAAATAAAAAAAAACAGAGAGAAAAAGAAAAGCTTTCAGAATCTAATGTCTAGAAAAGACATAGAATTCAAACTTCATTGGCATTCATGTTTTGAAACAGGAGGTTGTCTGAACATGATAAAAACATGCATGGGGCATCATAAAATCCCCTTTGACGGGTAAAATTTTTGGAGAAAATGAAAGAGATTTTTCCAATAAAAAATTGTTCAAAACTTTCAAAAAGGACGTTTTCTCAAAAGACAAGAGGCAAAGCCTAGTCCAAACACGTCCTACACACACTGGAGAGATGAATGAAGCAGATCAGATAGCAAAATCTAGACCTACGGAAGTAGGGACCATTCGCAGCGATTACATGGGTTGGGACGACGGAGGCATTCGTTTCATATCCCCCCAAACACTACAGGTGACCGTTGATAACCCCTTTGAACGGCGGTTTTCATTCTTAACCCTGTCAAGAACCACCCCACATCGGGGCAAAATGGAGGTGAGTCCAGCAGCATCAGGAGAAAATGGTTAGAAATTTTCTTGCTCGGACTAACATTAATCTTTGTGTGTTGTTTATATGGTAATCCAAGTGCCATAGGATGATGAGAAGCATTCATTTCTCTATCCCACACACCGAATCCTTTGCATAGCCAAGTTGAGCCTGCAAAATCATTTCATAAACCCGTTGGTGATCATTGCACATTCCAAGACGGATGCAGCATCACTTCAGAAACGAAGGAGTTCAAGACTTAGGGTTTGCAAAAAAAAAATTCCTAAGTTAATGTTTAACCTTGTTAGACCTTTGATCATAGGTCTAACACGATCCCATGAAGATGAGAAAAAGTGGGATTTCAAAAATGAATGAGAAAAATCCACGGCATCGAGAAAAAGCAAAGTGCTTGGTAAAAGCAAGGCCGATGCTCGTGTAAGTTGTTTGATTGATCCGCAATGAAGCCAGATGGGAAAAGAGGAAATCCCTAAAGGAGTCAGATCAAAAAGACTACTCCCCAAATGGTGTCAAGCGTGGAGCAGAGACGCAGACAGAGTCATCAGTCTCTTAATGCGACGAAACGCTCTCTGAAGAGCTGGTGCACACCTCAAAATCGGTTGCGCATCCAAAAAAAAAGAAAAAAAAAACTGAAGGTGCAGAGAGGAAAGAGCGGGTGGTAAATTTGCAATGATCACCAATGTCAAACCCTTCGTAATTTCTGGGCCAAAAACAAGCCTTTTTCAGTCCCCAATCCTACCAACATCATAACCCTGAAACAGTCTTCTCTGACTAAGACACTTGGGTTAACATATAGCTTAGCTCGAAGAAGTACGAGCAAGACTATTTCTTTCTCATTTTGCAGGGTTCTTGACTTGTAAACCCGGAGCAGATGTTGAACACTTTCATTCAATGGCCTCGACTCCAAAGCGGGTCTCCCTTTGAAAACCAATATCCAAGCCCAACATTACGGTCCCGTGGAAGACCTCCCGACCGATCAAAATGTATGCGCTGCGAATGAGCCTAAAACCTAGGCACAGGTTAGTGGGGAATTGAGTGCATCCCCTATAAAACCACTATCGCAAAACAGGTGAGAAGACCTCATTGTCGAGAAATATTCCAATTGATGTTTTGAACAAACTCTTTTTGGAATTTTCAAACTGTTGATCTAGATTTTCCGTGCAAGGGATTTGTAATCACATTCGCATATTGCAAGAATGCTTTGGATAACCTCCAGCATCAAAATGCACATTTCATGATTAAAACTTAAATCATACGGTTTTGTCAAAATGGACAGCCGTGGTCTTCCCAAGGATTACTAACGTTTGCTTGGTGAAGAAAAATCTTTCAAGCTCAAACTTCTGCAGGATACTTGGAGAACCCAGCTCCCAGAATGTCACCTCAACAGACCCAAGTGAAGCTTTGTCAAGATAAAATCTTTCACTACTTCAAAAAAACTGAATTCCCGACAAACTTCGGGATCTCTAAAAAAAAGAGGGAAAAAAACTCTTTTAAAAGAAAAAGTCCTATCAGACGTGGAGAACCCTCGTCCCAGGATGCATTTTCAAAATATTAAACAGTCTCATCGGACGTGGAGAACCCTCGTCATGAGACCCATTTTCAAAAATCAAGCAGTCTCATCGGACGTGGAGAACCCTCGTCATGAGACCCCTTTTCAAAAATCAGGCAGTCTCATCGGATGTGGAGAACCCTCGTCATGAGACCCCTTTTCAAAACAAACAAAGGTAGAAACCGCCTAAAGGGTCAAAACAAAGGTAGATACCGCCTAAATGGTCAAACAAAGGTAGAAACCGCCTAAAGGGTCAAAACAAAGGTAGAAACCGCCTAAAGGGTCAAAACAAAGGTAGAAACCGCCTAAAGGGTCAAAACCAAAGGTAGAAACCGCCTGAAGGGTCAACCAAGGGTAGAAACCGCCTAAAGGGTCAAAACAAAGGTAGAAACCGCCTAAAGGGTCAAAACCAAAGGTAGAAACCGCCTGAAGGGTCAACTAAGGGTAGAAACCGCCTAAAGGGTCAAATCAAAGGTAGAAACCGCCTAAAGGGTCAATTCAAGGTAGAAACCGCCTAAATGGTCAATTCAAGGTAGAAACCGCCTGAAGGGTCAACTCATGGTAGAAACCGCCTGAAGGGTCAACTCATGGTAGAAACCGCCTAAAGGGTCAACTCATGGTAGAAACCGCCTGAAGGGTCAATCAAAGGTAGAAACCGCCTGAAGGGTCAATCCAATAGTGAAAATCATTTAAATGGTCAACTCAATGGTCCGATCCACCATACGGATCAAAATCCTTGGCAAATCCCAAATGGGACGCGTCTTCCTTAGATTCCTATCAGTTAGGAATCCCATTATGGTTTGACCTACCATACGGGTCAGAGCTTAACCTCTCTAGGATACTCTAGTAACGAGTTCCTAGAAATTCTCTTGAATCCATCAAACACCGCGAAAATCGCACAAACATCGAACAGGTAAGTGGCAGGTATGTCTCTCTATTATCTCACTCTCTCATGTCAAATGAATGTTTCCCCCTTCAAGAAAGAGCATACATCGACAAGCATGAAAAACTGGATGTCATGACTCATTTTCCTTTAGTTTCCCGAGTCGAGTCGATCAGGACTCAGGTGTCACCTTATCTTTGAGAGAAACCTCTAACGAGATTCCTCTCAAAGAGGGGCAGCTGTTGACACCTAAATTTTGATCAACTTTTTTATTTTTATTTTTATTTTTATTTTTATTTTTATTTTTATTTTTATTTTTATTTTTATTTTTATTTTTTTTTGAAAATTCATAGAAAATCCATAAAAAGTTGAAAAATTGAAAAATCAATTTTCGTGACCTTAGCCAAGCTAAATGAACCATTTTGACCAAAAAAAAATAATTTTCATAATTTTCATTTTTTTAATATATTTTTGAAAAATACAAAAAAAAAGAAAATCAAGAAAAAGAAAATCAAGAAAATCAAGAAAAATAATATTTGAGGTCACAAAAATATATAAAAATATTCGGTATTTTTATTTTATCCATTTTCTGACCTCATAAATAGTAAAATTCAGGTTTGATTTTAGGTGTTCTTTGATCATCATAAAATTGAATTTGGCAAAAATATTAGTAATGATTAAAAGGAAAAGGAGTGAAAACATCATCATTTAAAAGGAAAAGGGGCTCATCATTTTGTCTTCGCTTTTGATTATTTTATTATTATTATTACTTTTTAGTATTTTATTATATTATTATTTTATTGCAATTTTATTATTTTATTTTATTTTACTCTCTCCCCCCCTCCTCATCATCCGTCGCACTCCTTCTTCTTCTTCTTCTTATTCTTCTTCTTCTTCCTCTTCTTCTTCTTCTTCCTCCCTCCTCTTCCTAGTTTTTGGTTCTTCATTTTTTTCCTCCCTTGGATTACGCCGACCACCCTCACCACCACCTTGCTCCGCCACCCTCCGACGCCGTGCCGAGATCCCGTCCATCTTGCTGTTTATCGCGGCCTCGTGGAGCTCCTGGATACCGCAATCCCCCTCATCATCTCCCTCAACTCTCTCTTTCATTTTCGTTTTTTATTTCTCTCGCTCAGCTCGCCGCCTAGACCCAAAACCGTCCGGTTTTTCGGCCATAACTCTTTCGTTAGGAATCGTATGAGGACGAGCCATATACTGTTAGAAAGCTTATTCTCTTGCCGTTCTAACGACATATTATGAGTCCAATTTGGTCCAGCCATATGCCTTGTAGAGCCGTTTGAATGAGCAAAGGTCGCTGCTGACCCTGTACCGACCAGTTTCTGCCGCCGCCGCCGTCGTCCTCCACGATCAGCCATTCCGGCGACCTTTCCGACTCCCTCTGACCACCACAGGTTAAGTTAAGATGTCCTTAACAATTTCCCGTTGGTTTCATGAATTTTCGAGGTCTGGTTAAATTATGGTGATTTTTTGAAAAACAGTCGACGAAAATCGAGCGAACTGAGGTATTGTGGTCATATCTCACTCATTTGGACTCCTTTTAAGGTGAAATTTTCGGTGACGGCTTCCTAAGAGGATAGGCTATGTTCTGGAGTCTTAAGGTTGCTGAATATTTGCTGTGTATTTACTTTATGTCCTAGCATTTCATGCATCATATAGTTAATTTGTATTGTATTGCATTTAATAAAAGTGTGCATTTTCTACATTTTACTTATTAGACCCAGAATCGGAAGGCCGAGCCTCCTGTTGGTGTCTGAATATTTGCTGCGTATTTACTTTATGTCCTAGCATTTCATGCATCATATAGTTAATTTGTGTTGTATTGCATTTAATAAAAGTGGGCATTTTCTACATTTTACTTATTAGACCCAGAATCGGAAGGCCGAGCCTCCTGTTGGTGTCTAAATATTTGTTGTATATTTACTTTATGTTATTTCGCCTATCAGACCCAGAATCGGAAGGCCGAGCCTCCTGTTGGTGTCTAAATATTTGCTGTATATTTACTTTATGTTATTTCGCCTATCAGACCCAGAATCGGAACGCCAAGCCTCCTATTGGTGTCCAAGGCATTTTATTCATTTATTTTCTGCAAATTATATTGTGCTACCCCAGAATCGGAAGGCCGAGCCTCCTGCTGGTGGTTTATACCCCCACACATTGTTGCACGAGCACCGACGGACTCCGACGTCGTTAAATGCACCGGATCCCATCTCATTTGCTTATGTTTATGTTGTATAATGACTTAATATCTTCTTTATTTTTATTATAATTTGCATTGTGTTGCGTCCTATAAAAACAAAAAACAAAAAATGTTAGATCGGACGGCTGCAGATGAGCCACGTGTCGTGATCCGGTGATTTTCAGAATAAAAAAATATTTTTAACATTAAAAGAAATGAATTTCGAATTTTACAAAAATTAAAATGATTCGATTGTCACCGAGACGCCACGTGGCGGGTTAGGGACCGTCAGTTGGGATTTATTTTCAGAAACTTATAAAAAAAAATCAAATAAAAAAAATTCCAAAAAAAATGGATTATTAAGGAAAAATTCAAAAAAAAATTGAGAAAAGTTGCAGAAAAATTCCTGAAAAATTATAAAACTTTTCCAAGGCTTAAAATGACAAAACAAATTGATTTGTTTTCATTTTTGGGATCTTCTCTCCTTTAATCCAAAATGACGATTTCACCCCTCAAAGGGTAAATCGTCTTTGATATTCCAATGAATTGTGGAAATTGCTTAGAATTTGGCGATGGGTCAGATAGGTGACTAAACCTTATGTCTAAGATTTCCACATTTCATTCCCATTTTTAGAAAATGACGATTTTACCATTCGAATGGTAAATCGGTTTCTAAAATTCCAGAAAATCATGAAAATTGCAAAAAAAAAAAAATAGGAAATGGGTCAATTGAGTGACCAAACCTATTTTTGACGTTGTTTTACTCCGGATTCATTCCGAAATGACGATTTTTCCCTTTTTAGGCAAATCGTCCCTTTTGTCTCAAAATTACGACTTTACCCCTAATGGGTAAAATCATGTCTAAATCATTCCTAAGCTTGATTGATACTTATTTAGGTTAATAGAGCCTTCTTATGAGTGTCATGTTGATTTGATGTGTTTATTTTGCATATTTGGATTCATTGATTTGCGCCTTTTATTATCGATTGTGATTGTCAGGATAGTCATTCCTATTTGCATGAATTCCTAGATTTAGGATTCTTACTCCACTCATCTGCATGAAATCTTAGGTCAGAAAATTCAGTCAACTTAGGTACCGAAAGGGCGTCAACTCTGACAGTTGACGTAACTAAGTCCCCGAACCCATTTCTCTGGTTATCGCAGAATTGAATAGAAACTCCCGACTATTCAATAGGGTGGTCCAATCATACCCTCCAAAAAATGATTGGTGGCGACTCCATGGCATGCACACTTAACACATGTCACTAGACCATACTGAAGGTCGACTAGGTATACCTCCGTTGCGATTTGGGTAACGGGCCTTGGGAGAGGCCCGCGTCCGACCAGACTGGACGGCCCATTAGCCCTCGAGAGCCCACGGTGAACCTCGAGAGGGTCGCGACAATGATGCGTGTATTTTAGGCCTACGATTGGCCATTTCCATTAAGATACCTAGGTTGCAAGTTTTTGGAGATTCCATGCTCATCATTTTACAGACACAAGGAGAGCGGAAGACGAAAGATACAAAACTCATCCCTTATCGTGAATACCTTGAAGAATTAATACTCGA
Source organism: Rhodomyrtus psidioides (assembly GCA_021437785.1). Taxonomy (NCBI): domain Eukaryota; kingdom Viridiplantae; phylum Streptophyta; class Magnoliopsida; order Myrtales; family Myrtaceae; genus Rhodomyrtus; species Rhodomyrtus psidioides. The sequence continues at coordinate 6,405,993 of JAILYB010000027.1, read as the reverse complement.
ATTCGAAGAAGTGTCATTCGAATACCTATCGAGATCCCACAATCAATTTGCAGATGCGTTAGCCACCCTTGCCTCAATGTTGCAAACAACTGGAGGATTGGATATAGAACCCATAAGGATCAATATAGTTGAACGGCCAGCTTATTGCATGCTAATCGAAGAAGAGTTTGATGGGGAACCATGGTATTACGACATCAAGAACTATCTCTTAAAAGGTGAGTTCCCTGAAGGATGCCGACCAGGAGACCGGAGATACATAACCAAGATGGCCAGCAAGTTCTTTCTCAATGGACAAATTCTGTACAGAAGATCCTTTGATTCTACTCTATTAAGATGTGTAGATGCCAAAGAAGCAAATATCCTCTTGAAAGAGAACCATGAAGGAATATGTGGGCCTCACATGAACGGCCATCTCCTCGCCAGGAAGATCATGCGGCTTGGCTATTATTGGATGACCATCGAATCAGATTGCTGTCAGCACGTCCGGTCATGCCACCAGTGCCAAATATACGGTGATAAGATCAATGCACTCCCAAACGAACTACACCAAATGTCTGAAATTTGGCCTTTCTCTATGTGGGGCATAGACATGATAGGGCCTATTAATCTTGTGGCTTCAAATGGTCATCGCTTCATCTTGGTAGCGATTGATTACTTCACAAAATGGGTAGAAGCCAGCTCTTACAAGAATGTCACTGCAAGAAATGTGGCAAGATTTATCAAAAGAGACATCATATCCCGGTATGGTACCCCTCAAGCAATCATCACAGATAATGGGTCTAACCTGAACAACAAGATTGTCGATGATCTACTGGATCACTTTAGCATTCGACATCTGAATTCGTCTCCTTACCGCCCACAGATGAATGGGGCAGTGGAAGCAGCCAACAAAAATATCAAGAGAATCTTGGCTAAAACAGCAGAAAACTACAGGGATTGGCACGAAAGGCTGCCCTTCGCCTTGATGGCCTACCGAACGTCGATCAGGACTTCTACAGGGGCAACTCCCTACAGTCTGGTGTATGGGACAGAAGCAGTTCTACCCGTAGAAGTTAAGATTCCCTCTTTGAGAATCTTATCAGAAGATAAACTCTCTGAGTCAGAGTATTTCAAATACAGATATGAACAGCTGAATTTAATAGACGAGAAACGTCTTAAAGCCATTTGCCATGGACAAACTTACCAGAAAAGGGTAGCCAGGACGTTCAATCGAAAGGTCAAGACCAGAAACTTCGAAGTAAATGGCTTGGTAATTAGGAAAGTTTTGCCGAGTACTACCCATCCAGGGGGAAAATTCACTCCGAATTACGAAGGCCCCTACATTGTCAAGAAGATCCTCACGAGAGGAGCATTGATTCTTGTAAACTCCGAAGGAGAAGAACTGGGGCACCCTGTAAATTCAGATGCTGTGAAGAAGTATTACCCTTGAAATAAAATCAGATTCTGGCCATATGACTCATCCCGAATTGAGCCGAGTCATCATAATAGTCATTGCATAAGCATGTCAGCATCCATGCATACATTAGCACGTGTTCAATATTGCAGGACTCAAGGAAGCAAGGTCCTCGAGAGCAAATACCAAGAATGTTCGATGAAGACAGCAGACAGCAAAACGAAGAGCATGAAACTTCAAAAGAAGGGCACAGGAGCACCTTCCAAAATGAATGAAGCCAATTAGAATGCATGATCAAGAGGACTTACTGTCATGGTGACCAGGTACATGTCCTATTTCTCCAAAGACTGAGGATTTCAAGAAATTTTAGAACAACTTAATCATCTTGTGTTGTTAAGAGACGATGCAGATTTTCATGAATCTATCCATTTCCATTGGAGCGCATGATAAAGGGTAAGGCGTATCGTTCTAATTTTTCGAAATTTGAGAGCATATACCGACAGATTCCTTTTATGTTTTTCAGGGATCCCTGCCCACGCTGGACAGGTAAGTATTCATTTCCCTATCTCTCAAGTTTTAAGACTGTCAGAACCCTTTTTGCTAGAATTTGAAGGCTTCTTAGAATGTAGCATGCATTCAAATCTCATGTCTAGAAAGACGCGAAATTCCCACAGTCATGTCATTGGCATTCATGTTTAAACTTGGAGGATATCTGAACATGATTGAAATATGCATTGTGCATCATAAATCCCCTTTGAGGGTAAGTTTTGAAGAAAACAAAATGAACTTTTTCAACAAGAGTTGTTTAAATTGTTTAGAAAAATGTTTCCTCAGACAAGAGGCAAGTTGGATCCAAACACGTCCTATACACACTTGAGAGATGAGTGGAGTGGTAAGGATAGCAAGACCTATACCTACGGACGTAGGGGTTATTCGCGGTGATTACATGGATCGAGACGACGGAGGCATTCGTTTTTCTATCATAAATACTACAGGTGACCATTGATAACCCTTTGAACGGCGTTTTCATTCTTTACCCCTGTCAAGAACCACCCCACACTAGGGCAAACTGGAGGTACGTCCAGCAATATCAAGAGGTAAATGGTTAGGAATTCTCTTGCTCAGACTTGCATCAATCTTCGTGTGTTGCTTGTCATTTTAACTTCTATGGTGATTAAGGTGCTCTAGGATGACGAAAAGCATTCGTTTCTCTATCCTATACACTTTTTACCCTTTGCACAGCCCAGTTAAGCCTGTACTTCGTTTCACAAACCCGTTGGTGATCATTGCATATTCCAAAACGAAAGCAACGTCACTTCAAGAGCGGAAGAGTTCAAAACACAGGATTTGTAAAAATTCCTGGACTAATGTTTGAATGCTGAGATTCAAGTTGTACATCTAGCACACTCATTTGAAGATTCTGATCCCCAAAAGAAAAGAAAAAATGGGATTTAAAAAAAAATCCATTCTTAGGCATCAAGAAAAAGCAAAGTGCCTGGTAAAAGCAAGGCCAATGCCCATCCAAATACTTGTATATTTGTGAGTCATGTGTTTGATCTTGCAAATGCCAAATGATGGCATGATACCTTTGTATAGGTCACTAGTGAGATCTGATTATACGAGAAAATCTCAAGGGAGCTGGACTGCGAAAGATGCTCCCAAACATGTCACACCCAGATGATGAAAGCATAGACAGGATGTTGACGCCGTCTCAGCATGAAAGAGATATTCTCTAAAGACAAATGTGCGCTTCGAAGACTGACAATACTCTTCAAAGACTATCAATGCACTTCAAAGACTGAAGACGTTCTTTGAACCAGAAGGGACAAGATCAGCGGCAAACTTGCAGTGATCACCAATGTTAAACCCTTCGCGTATTCTGAGCCAAAAAACAAGCCTTTTTTTTGGGTCCCCAATCCTACCTACTTTACAACCCTGAAAAGCCTTTTCTAATTAAGACACTTGGATTAACATAAGGTTTAATGTCTAAGCTTAGCTCGAGGAAGTTCAAGCAAGATTATTTCCTTCTCATTTTGCAGGTTTCTTGACTTGTAAACCTGGAGCAGACATTGAAGACTTCTCTTCGAAAGCCTTGACTTGCACGCAAGTCTCCCTTTGGAAACCATTGACCAAGCCCAACATTACGGTCCCTTAGAAGTCCTCCTGATCGATCGAGGTGTATTCACTGCGAATAATCTTGAACCCTAGGCGCAGGTTTGATAGGAAATTCGAGTGCATTCTTGGTAAAAGACCATTATCTCAAAACGGTGAGAAGTCCTTTTTGATGAGAATACTCCAATGGACGTTTTAACCAAACTCTTTTGGGTAATTTCAGATTGTTTGATTCAAACTTTCCTCACAAGGGATTTTTTATCACTTCCGTATGTTGCAAGGTGTTTTGGATAACCTCCAGCATCATAATGCATTCATTAAATTTTTTATGACCATGATATAAGTCATAAAATGCTGTCAGTTTGACATCAGATATCACTTAAAGACCATTGATGTGCCTTTGGTAAGAAAGTTTTCAGATTGGATCTTCTGCAAGATTCTTCATGACTTCGGCTCCTAAAACAGCTTGTATCACTCTTGGTGAGAAACGTTTAACGTGTCTAAACTTCTGCAGAATTCCTGGCAAGTCCAGATCTCAGAAGAGCACAACCTCTCTTGGACTCGTGGTAGCCCCAAGTCCCAGAATGACACATTTCTCTAAGAATGAGAGTTTATATGCCTGAGCTTCTGATAGATTCTTGGTAACCCCAGATTCTAGAATGCTATTGTTCTGGGTTAAACTTCTATAGGAATCACGGTAGCCCCAGATTCTAGAAGGATGCCTTGCTCTATGAAGAAGAGCTTTCAAGTTTATTTTCCTGCAAGACCCCTGGATGTCTGGAGTACCCAGATCCCAGAATGTCACCTCCCATGTCAAGAAGACAATCTTTAGAAATCATCTCTCCGTGAGATCCCAGTGTTACAGGTTGGAACTTTCTGCAGGATACCTGGAGCTCCCAGATCACAGACTGTCACCTTCAATGTCGAAAGGACAATATTCAAGATAGTCTTTCTGCAAGATCTCAGGTAGCCCCTAGATCCCAGAAGAATCTTATCAAAGTTTTTGCAGGTTTAAGTTTTTTGCAGGATACTTGGAATCCCCAAATCCCAGAATAACGCCTCGCGTGTCGAAAGGACAATTTTCAGAATCAGCTTTCTGTAAAGTTCTAGGTAACCCCTAAACCCAGAATAGCCCATGTGGTGAAGCCTAAGGGTGGGCACATCTCACTTATATGGATCCTAATTAATTCCTTAGAATATATGATCAAAATGTTCGACAATCCCTAAGAGACTGGGTGCGTCATCCATAGGTTCCTAGCAGAAATGAGTCATATTTCTTGGCATGATCCCCCTGAAAGATCAAAATGTTCGACAATCCTTAAAAGACTAGGTGCGTCATCCATAGGTTCCTAGCAGAAAGGAGTCCTATTCATGGTCCAATCCACCATACGGATCAAAACCTCTAACAATGCCTAAGAGACTGGGTGCGTCATCCATAGGTTCCTAGCAGAGAGAAGTCCTATTCATGGTCTGATCCACCATACGGATCAAAACTTCTGACAATCCCTAAGAGACTGGGTGCGTCATTCACAGGTTCCTGTCAAGTATAGGAATCACATTCTGGTACGGCCTACCATACAGGCTAGAGTTTAACCGCCCTAAGATACTCAAAAGACGAGTCCCAAGGTATTCACTTGAACCCACTATACACCGCGCATGCCGCATGAGCATCAGGTAGGTGATCAACAGGTAAATAGCAGGTGGGTCTCTCTACTTTCTCTCTCACGTCAGCAAAAGAATGAAGAGCAGAGCATTCACCAGTGTGACAAGAAAGATTGAGTGTCAAGATTCGTTTTTCTTTTCCCCAGTCGAGTCGGTCTAGACTCAGGTGTCACCTGTCTTTGAGTGAAATCTCTCACGAGATTCCTCTCAAAGAGGGGCAGCTGTTGACACCTGATTTTTGATCAAGTCTTTTTGCAATTATATTTTGAAAAATCATAAAAAAAATCATAAAAAGTCAAAAAAATTACAAAATCAACTTTGGTGGCCTTAGCCAAGCCCAAAGAACCATTTTTGAACAAAAAATAATTTTTCATATTTTTCATATTTTTTAGTATTTTTAGAAAATAGGAAAATACTCAAAAAAATCAAGAAAAATAGCATTTGAGGTCACACAAATATGGAAAAATAGCCAATATTTTTATTTTTAATCCCTTGTATTTTTGACCTCACAAAAAGTTCAAAATCAGATTCAATTATGGGTGTTCCTTTGTAACCCATACTATTGAATTTGAGAAAAAAATATCCATTGAGTCTTTTAATTTGCAATTTTGGTATTTTCTAGGATCTTGACATTCGATCCAATTGTCCCTTATTTCAATTTGACCTAATTGCTCGGACAAATTTCTCAATTGCAAACATAATTGCATTTTAGTCCTTGAATTTGAGCATAATTGAAATTACTTTCAATTCAAAGGCTATCAGTACAAATTGAACATGCTGCCCAATGGATTTCACCATTTTAAATCAATTGGCATAAGTGATTTGGCCTAATTTCGTCATCCGAACCCTCAATTACACGATCCCCAATTTTCAAATAAATGGAAATTTGGGGGTTTTGTTGAAATTGATATGAAATTTTGGGCAAAATCACAATTTTAGATAAAATTTATGCCCTAGATTCGATTCTGAGGTTCAATTGCAAAAATTTCCTGTTAATTTGGATTTAATTTGGAAATTGCAAGTCGAGACCGGTTCAGACCGGTCTGACCGCCGGTTGGACCGGTCAGACCGGTCCAGAACAGTGTCGTCTTCCCCACTGAGCCTCCGCGCAGATGAACAGTGCAAAGACGAGTTTCAACAACAAAATTGACCAACCAATCGACCATAATCGGAGAGGCATTGTTGGGCGATTAATCCTTTAAACCATTCCCCATCAATCGGGACCGGAATGGTGATCAACGACCGCCGGAGCAGATAGTAATCGGCCGGTCAAGACGCGAGACCTGCGAAAGTCAACGAGTGCCAAATGCAAGTCGAATTCATGCCAAATGCAACCACCGGAGGTCCCGAACGGAATAACCACTTAATACCCGTCGATTGCCAGTCGTCGGTGACCATTTCGCACGTGTTTTCACGTGCGAAGGTCACCTGCTCCAACTTCCCGATTCGGCGCCAAAACTGAAAATGATATAAAAGCCAACAGACCTTCGCGAAGCAGAGGTTGGTCGATTCAGTTGGGGAAGGACGAACAGAATCAAGAGAAAGAGAGAGAACGAGAGAGAGAGAGCTCCCCTCCATCGCCATTGTTGAGGGTAGAGCTCGGATTTGCAGAGCGCTGGTCAGGCCTTCTCAGGCCAGACCAAAGCTCTTCAAAGTCGACCAGAAGACGCTCAAGCCCCCAGGAAGCAATCGCCATCGACCGCGTAGCCCAAAACCGCCAGAATAGGTAATCCCGAACTTCGAGCTTAAGCTCTGGTCTTCAATGGCGAACCCTGATTTCGGTTTCAATCTTTGCATTTCATGTGTGCGTTTCATTCCCTGAACATCACTGACCATCTTCGCATATCTTTTTTGCATTGATTTCGTCTTAACACACCGAATCGAGTCTCACAATCCAACCTCCGTTAACCGAACACTGTTCATTCGTACCCAGCCAAATCTGGGCCGAGCGAGCTCAATCGGAGCTCGAGGTAAGTCTCCTGAACATCAATTGGTGTTATCTCGTGATGGAATCGCAATGATTTTGCTTAAATCGCATGATTGAACTCCCATGGTCGTACTCGGCAATCCGCATGATGCTCTTGATTCTATGGATAGAACGATTCGATTCTTAGATATGCTAAGCAAGAACCCATTACGAGTCGATTGGCGTTGATTTCGCGCGATTTCATTGAGGATCCACCATCGGATCGTCGCTGGAGAAGCACAGCCGTTCGTCCAGTCGCAGGCGCGAGGTAGAAGACGATGCGTACGTGGCAAGGTCAACAAGTCAGCGTCTTAGGTGGCGAGGTGCCATTGGTCCACGCTGGCGTCGAGTCAGCTCGACCGTTAGTCTGTTAGGACGAGTCAGCGTTAGATCGGACGGTCTAGGTTAATCGAGTTTATTAAACGAGGACCGTCCGATTAAAAATTAGGATAATTCGAAAAGAGTTTTTTTAATCAGAAAGGCAAAACTGGTTGAAACGACACCGTTTAGGTTAATAGTAAAGCGGCGTCGTTTAGGATAAGTAGGTATGGACGGTTCAGATCAAGCCCTATGTTCTAATCGTGGCCGTGGATTTAGTGAGTCAATCAGACGGTCCCGAGAGAGTCATCGTTCAATCTAGACCGTAGGTTCTAGTAATCAGATCTAAGGGGCGCGGACAAGCCACGCGGTTCAATATAGGCCGTTTGATCAGATTAGGATAATCCGAAAATAAAAAAAACGCGATGCGGTGTCGTTTTGGAGCCGGGGTCCGCGCGGGTCCGGGTCCGGGTCTGGGCCAGGTTCCGACCCGAGTGGGTCGGGTCGACCCGAGTGGGTCGGGTCGACCCGGTCCGAATCATATTTTTTAATAATAAAAAAATCAAAAAATGATTTTAAAAAATAAAAAAAATTCAGAAAAATCTTAGAAAATCCAAAAAAATGCTAGAAAATTCCAGAAAATTCCAAAAAAATGTGAAAAAAATGGTGGAAAAATCCTAGACACTCTAGAAATCCCAAAAATCGAGGATTGACCACAGACAACTGGTCAACCCTATTTTTGGGTTTTCTTATCCGATCTTCCGAGACTTGACGACATTACCCTTTAAGGGTAAGTCACCTTTGCTATGTATGCAAGATAAAACCGATAATTCCAAGGTAAGAATTAGTGTTGGGTAGGCGACCAATTCTTAGGTTTGGGTTTTCGAGTCCCGCCCCTTTTCTCAAAAAATGACAATTTTGCCCTTCAATGGGAAAATTGTCTTTCTTGTCTCAATCGAGTTATGAGAATTGCTTAAAGTTAGGGTTTGGGTCAGGTGGACGACCAATCCTAATATTTGTGATTTTCAGTTCTCGTCTTTGCCCAAATGACGACTTTACCCCCTCCAAGGGTAAAATCACTTGAAAATTTCAGAAAAATCCTGGAAATTCCCGAAAAATAGGAAATGGATTGGATTGATGACCAATCCTATTTCCTCTATCTTTTGACTTCCCAATTCATCTAAAATGACAGATTTACCCTTTCGAGGTGAATTTTCCCGAATTGCTCAAAATTACGATTTTGCCCCTCATGGGCAAATCATGCCAAAATCGTTCCTAAGCTTTGATTGATATCTCTCTAGGCTAATAGGGCCTCATTAGGGATGCCATGCTGCTTTCATGTATTTTATCCGCATGCATTGGATCCTTGATTTGCGCATTTACCTTTAATGATTGTGAGTGATATGGTAGATATTCCCATTTGCATGAACTCCTAGATTTAGGATTGGTACCCCATTCGTCTGTATGAAATCCTAGGATCAGATAAACCATTAAGCTTAGGTACCGAAAGGGCGTCAACTCTGACAGTTGGCGTAACTAAGTCCCCGAATCCACTTCTTTGGTTTCCGCAGAATCGAATAGACTACTCCCAACTATTCGATAGGGTTTCCGATCGTACCCTCCACAAAACGATTGGTGGCGACTCCTTGGCATGTACACTCATCACATGTCACTAGACCACACTAAAGGTCGACCACGTATATCCAGCAGTTGCGATTTGGGTAATAGACCTTGGGAGAGGCCCGCGTCCGATCAAGCCAGCGATCGGGCGGCCCATTAGCCCGTATCCCCGCGAGGGAGGGTCGCGACACTCTCAAATGGAATAATTTCTTTAGACTTTGTAAAGTCAAAGGAGAATATTGCGGATCCGCTGACAAAAGGCTTGTTAAGAGAGCAAGTAAATTGCGCATTGAGGGGAATGGGGTTAAAAGCCTTAACCCAATAAAGAGCTTTTGAGGTGGAAACCTAACCTATACGATTGGAGATCCCATGGAATAGGTTCAATAGGACAACGTAAATTTTGAAATCTCTAGAGTGAGCACTGTCTCTCATTCCTATGATGCAACAGTGCTTCCTACAGCGTTTTAAGGGTACACTATGCGTTTAATGATTCACATAGCTTGGATTTTTACATCCCAGTAAGGTACAGTAGGATACCTTTATTAGGAATGCACCTATATGCGTAGAGTTGGTCGACTCTATGAAAAACTTCAAGGCTAGATTTTCTAAAGGACACATGAATCCTGAGAGATTCATGGCCGAAAGAATGAACACAACCGAGAACCAATCTTGACTCGGAGATATCCTGTGTGAGGTCTATTGTCTGGGCTCACACCAACAACTGGCGGTTCAAGACAAAGTTCACCGACTGGTTAAGTAAGTCCGATAAACTTTCACTAAAGAAGGTTCAAAGCGAAAGCTACCTATCTTGATGCAGTGTATTTTCACAGGCACACTTGGAATTTCTCGAGTCTTAGTTCTATTGAGCCAGTATGTGGGGGATTGTTGTAATGATCAGTTAATGGCTCAACGTCAATTCAAGCACTTCTTCAATCCATGAGCTGCAGTTTTTTTGGATCCATTAATGAAGAGTAAATGGATGCGTCAGTTAATGATTTCTTCAACCTTTGGGCATCAATAGCTCTCTTCAGTTTCTGCAGCATTCCTTTAGCTTTCATGCGACAAGTTTATGGACGCATAAACGGACGTATTAATGAAAGCGTTTCTTCACAATCCCGTAGCAGCCTATGGACGCATTAGAATGGATGAGTATATAAAGGAATCAAAAGCAGCTCTCGAAAAGAGAGGTAGTGTCCTTTGTCTTCAGAAGGTAGATCTCAATACATGTCTCTAGAGTTCCTGGAAAGTATTCCTCTAAGTGTGCCGGGTGTCGAGAAGTGCTCGATTGAGTCCCGTTTTATATAGCGCTAATACGAACGGGTTAGAGGTGTTGTATCTTGGGAAGCATAGTTCATAAAGCTGCAAAACACCATTGGCAGGAACTAATTGCCTTAAGGAGATTCGGTTTGCCGTACCTCACCTCCTATAATTTGTTACAATTTTATAGCTATTTCTTTTTAGTCTAATTTGATTGTAACATTGACGTATTTTTTCATTTGTATCGAAGATCCATTAAAAATGTCACGTAGCTGTCAATATATTTATGTGTACGTGCATTTCAAATAATATTGCACGTTTATATATTACGTGAAATTCCAACAGGACCATTAGTACCAAAGCGCCACGTCAGCCGATGACAGGACACGCATCTACCCAATCAGATCCATTCACATCTTGACACATGGTAAATGAGTTAAAATAAAATAAAACCAAATTGATTTCTGTCAATTGCAAAAAGAATATTAACACAGGAAAATCATTTTTGGTGTTTCTACTGCTTTGGATGGTACAATGTCAACTATAGATTCACACATTATCATCGCATTTTTTGCAACAACAGAAAAACACTCATTGATTGAGACATATTATAATAAGAAATAACTGATAGTACTGTCAGGCTAGCAGTTTCCCTTTCGAGAAAATTTAAATGCCCACCCAACCGTCTCTCTTCAAACATTTACACCCATCCTTGAGTTTAGGAGAAAAGCTTTGTTTTACACACATCTCTCTGTTCAACGTTCTCCGCCCGAAAGCCATCTATCTCTCTTCAGTCGATCTTTCACGTTTCGGAAGGCTCCATCCCTAGGGCTGTCAAATGGGCCCGCGCCGGCCCGGCCCGACCCGGCCTCTAAAATTGAGAAATTTTCGGGCTGGATTCGATACTGTTTCAGCACAGTACAGGTACTGTTCCATAGTGGGCCGGCCCACTTCTCACCCCTTCCTTTTCTGCTCCTAGGGTTTTGATTATATCCCTCGCTCTCTCTCTCTTTTGGTGGACGAGTAAGAGGCTTCTTCGTCTCCTTCTTTTTGGTTTTTTGTTCTTCTTCATCTACTTCTACTTCTTCTTGGTGGACGCGTCAGAGGCTTCTTCGTCTCTTTCTGCTTTAGCCACCTTCGACTACCACCATTCCCTTCGTCGTCGTCGTGCAGCCGCCCTTGAGCTGTGTGGCCCAAGTCGAGCCGGCCGTAACCCCCGAACCCGAGACCCGAGAGCGTCAAATCTGCGACCTCCCCCTTTCATCTCCGCCTTTGATCCACACCCGATGACGCCAGCTGACGAGTCGCTCGGTCAGCCACGGCCACCAGCCCAACCTGAGTCGCGAGCGAGCCATCGTCATCCAGCCGTGCTGATCTGCCAAAGCCGTGCCTCGCGAGCTCGAGCGCAGCTCGAGACTCACGCACCCACAGCCTCCGCCGAGCTCGCCACTGCCCGACGCCTCTCACTCGACTACCGATTCTACCTCGAGCCACCAGATCTATGCAAATCGGAGCCTCCCAATGCTGGACCCGAGTTAATCGCAGCCCTTCCAGCTCAGCCACACCATCCTCAAGCTGAACCACTCCAGCCGTCCTCTCCTCCGAAAATAAAACGCACCCGCTAGGGCCGACCCGGCCCGGCCCGCCCCAAATAGTTGTCGCACAGGAAATTTGGGCTCGGGTCGGCTCGGGCCGGGCCATCTTAGGTACTGTTTATTTTGGGCCTCCTCGGGCCGGGCCGAGACCCGGCCCGACCCGGCCCATTGACACCCCTATCCATCCCCATTAGAGAAAAGCTTCAACGTTTAAGAGATCGTTCGCCCGATTTGCCGATCCCCGGTCATGCTATCTTAAATCGGTAGAATTCAAATGGTTAGGAGCATTAGTCCCCACACATGGGATCTTCAGCAAGTCCTTTCATGTTACAAGTCCAATGTCCAAGTAAACAAATGATTACCATAATCTAAAGGATGAACTCCACTGTATTAACTTAGCACATGCGGTAAATTTTTTTTTTTTAGAGAACGATACCCGAGTGAGCAATTGCGTGATGTAAATCCAACTGGAGCATTGAAAATGTCTACGAGGTAATAAATGGAACTCAGGACATGAACTTTGAAGAACAGTCCTAGTGGAATCATTTAAGGTGAAATTAGTTCCAGGCCCTTAAAAAATGAGAGCCTCTGGAGCGGCGGTGGTCGAGCGGCGGCATTCTAACCGAAAAATTGAGCGGGGGACCGGCAGTCTCCGAAACGTGAAATCTTCTCTGAAATGGAGATGGGAGTCTTCTGAAATGTAAAAGATTGGTCGAGGAGAGAGATGGGTTTGGCGGAGAAGGTTGAAGAGAGAGAGAGAGAGAGAGATGGTTGCGCGGACATCCGTTGTGAATTGACATTCCATTCGCAGGTGGTTGGAAATTAGTTTGCTTTTATTCAATTTTAGCGCAGAGTCCTTAACGGATCTGATTGGGTGTATGCGCGTCAAGGCAGCCGATGATGCGGCGCTTTTGATACCACCGAATATTTCCTCGGAAAAGAGAAAGAGGTCAGATATTTTTTTGGTCGATTAGAGCATCCCATTCTCCCACTGGAGGCGCCGATGACAATCATTCTCTTCCTTATCTTTAGAGGTGGCAATATGGATCACAAATCCATATTTGACCCATATTGGTATAAAATAGATCAAATATGGGTCATTAACTTTTAAATGGTTCACTAAAAATGGATCAATAATGGATCACACTTAAATCAATTTTCGATCAATATTGGACCCACTTTCGACATATAAGGACAAAATCATTCCACAAGTTGCAAATAGTCCTGGGACCGGGGCTGAGGTTGGCGATCGAGGTCGGGATCGGGACTGGCGACAGGGGCTCGGCCTTGGGGAACGGCGACCGGGGTCGAGATCGGAGACTAGGGCCGGGATCGGGGCCAGGGGACCGGGGTCGGGGCTAGTGTTAGAACCTCGACACATTGTCTTTGAGGAGTTAGCAGAACTAGAGTCCGGGACTAGGGCCGGGGGCCGGGACAGGAGACCGGGACCGGGACCGGGGCCGGGGTCGGGATCGAAGACCAGGGTCGAGACAGGGACCGGGGACCGGGGGCTGTGGGCCGGGTCCGGGTCTAGGCACCGGGGTCGAGGCCGGTACCAGGGGCTGGATTCGAGGCCGGGACTGAGGCCGGGGGCTGGGTCCGGGGCCGGGACTGGGGTCGGGTCTGAGTTCGGGGGCCAGGGGTCGGGGTCGGGTCCCGGGGCCAAGGTCGAGACCGGGGACTGGGGGGGCCGAGGCCCGGACAGGGGCCAGGACAGGGTTCGAGGGCCGGGGCGAGTCCGGGACCGGGGGCTAGGGCGGGGCCGAGACCAAATTTGGGACAAGGGACCGGGGGGTCGCGGCCGGGGCTAGGACCGGGGTCGGGGTCGGGGTCGGGTCCGGGGTGAAGGGCTGGGGGTCAGGGCCTGGAACGGGACCGAGACAGGAGCGGGGGGGCCGGGTTCGGGGTTCGGGGGCCGGGCCGAGGGCGAGACTGGGGAAGGGGCTGGGTTCGGGGCAGGGGCCGAGACTGGGGTTGAGGGCTGGGGTTAGGGCCGGGGCCGAGACAAGGGCTGAGGCCGGTGCCAGGATAAGGATTGGGGCTAGGGCCGGCGACTCGGGGCGCTGCTCGAGCCGGGTTCGAGGCCGGGGATCGGCGGCCAAGACCTGGTCTGGGGGTTGGGGTTGGGAACGATGCCGGTGCCGGGGCTAGGGCGAGGGCCGAGGCCGGTACCAGGGATGAGGTCGGCGATCGGGCCCCTGGCCGGGGGCCTCGATCGGGACCGGGACCGGGACCAGGGACCGAGGCTGTGGTTGGGTCTGGGGACCAGTGCTGGGGCCAGGTTCGGGTCATGCAACTGGGGCTAGGATAGGTCACCAACCTCGGCCCCGGTCCCGATCCCGATCGCCTCCGTCGGTACCGGTCGCTTAAAAAATTTCACTAATTTTTTTATTGTATGGAAGTATTTTAATAATATTATTTTCTTAAAATATTATTATGTTTTGATAATATGGGTCAAAATGGGTTGGGTCGGGTATGGGTCATTAAATATGGGTCAATATGGGTCGGACCATATTCAACCCGACCCAAACCCACCGATTTGCTACCTTTACTTATTTCTATTTCTAAGCCAAAAAAGATGTTTGATAACGACATAAAATTTCTATTTTCAGAATAAAAATTCGTTTGGTAATAGTATAAAATTTCGACTATTTTACTATTTAAAAATAAATATTATTATTTATATTTTACTCTGGTGGCGACAATGGTGATCGACGACTGTAGTCGTCGAGTGGCGGATGTGGAGGCTGCGGTTGGTGGTGCGCGGTGAGCTGCGGCTGGTGGTGGGTGGAGGCGGGGGAGGTCGCCGATGGGTGGTGGCCGGTGAGTGGCGGTCGGAGGTGGGCGGCGAAGATCAACGGTGGGTGGAGGCAGCAGCCGAAGGTAAGGAGATGGGCGGTGGAGGTTGCCGGCGAGTGGAAGCGGCGACGAGGGGCCACCGATAGTGGGCGGCGAGTGGCAGCCGGCAGAGGTTGTTGGCGAGTAGAGGCAGCGACGGTTGCTGGCGAGCGATGGCCGATGGTGGGAGGCGAGTGGTGGCTAGCAGACATCATTGGCGGGTATAGGCGACGGCTGGCGATGGGGAGGGGGCCAACGGTGGGGCGGGAGCTGGCGGTGGTGGTGGCGGTGGCGACCAGCGGTGAGACGGGGGCCAACGGGCGGTGGTCGATCTAAGCCCTAATGAGCGATGCCCTAACTTATTTATATTTTCTGTTTCAGAAATAAAAAAAAATAACTTTTTTTTACTTCTCATTTCTTTCTCAAATTTATTTTTGAGCCAAAAATCTAGCCCAACAATAGAAAAATTCAATTACGTTATCAAATATATTTCTATTCCAAACCTGTTCCTCCGAACAAAAAATAAAAAAATAGTAAAACAAAAATGTTATCATGCACGCCTAGAATTAGAAGTTCCTCTAACTAGAAGGGGAAAAAGACAAACAGAATTAAAAAAAAAAAAAAACAAAAACAGAATCACGTCTGGTAAATTTCGACTCGAATCCTCGTCTTCTTCGCACAAAGGAAGTCGACGAATTCAATGCAATGCCTCTCTCTCTCTCCTCTTAGTGCGAATGGGGTGTCACCCACGGAAACTAACCCCTCCAAAAAAAAAAAAAACAGCTCATTTCTCACCTCATTTCCACCCCTTGTGATGCCAAAACATTTAGCCCACCACAATCGCTCCCTCATTTGACCATCCCTCCTCCGACCCTCTTCCTCATCGCTCGCCATCCCAACGCCAACCGCGGCCCCGCCCATGGCCGCCGACCTCGAGTGTCCTTTCGGCGAGCTGGAGGGCCTCGACGCCGACGACATCCGCGAGACGGCTTACGAGATATTCTTCATGGCTTGCCGGTCGTCGCCGGGGTTCGGGGGGCGGGGCGCTCTGAAGTTCCATTCCGCTCTGTGGAACGAGCCCGAGCCCGAATCCACGTCATCCAGGAGCAATGGGGTGGGCATGGCCCCTAGCAGCCGGGTCAAGAGAGCCCTCGGGTTGAAGATGCTGAATCGGTCGCCTTCGAAGAAGATGACCTCCGGCGCTGGGAGCCCGCAGAACACCCAGGGGGCGGCGGGGGCGGCTAGGCCGAAGCGGCCGCTCACATCGGCTGAGCTGATGAGGCAACAAATGAGGGTGACGGAGCAAAGTGATAATCAGCTCAGGAAAACGCTCACGCGAACGCATGTAGGCCATGTACGTAAGTCTCAGAAAGTGCTTCATAGTTCGTGTCTCTATTGTAGGGCATGCATGCCATTACGGAAAGCAATTTGTTTTCATGCGTCTTTCTTGTGTGTTAGGAGATAGTTAACTTGTATATATCTTGGCTCATTCATGCCATTTTCAATCTCGGTAGATCGGTAAGCGGGCGGAGACGATAATCCTTCCGCTCGAGCTTCTCCGCCTCCTAAAACCATCCGACTTCAGCGACTCCAAGGGATTTCATGCCTGGCAAAAGCGACAGCTCAAGGTCCTAGAAGCAGGGTTGCTCCTTCACCCGTCAATCCCGTTGGGGAAATCGAAAGCCTTTGCAGACCGTCTCAGAGAAATTATCCAAGCCGGCGAGACGAAGATCATAGACCTCGGCAAGAACTCGGACACCACGCGAACCCTCAGCAATTCCGTGGTGTCGTTATCTTGGCGAAGCGCCAACGGGACTCCTACTGACGTTTGCCACTGGGCTGATGGATTCCCTCTCAACATTCACCTATACGTGAGTCTGCTGAAGTCGATATTTGACATCAGGGATGAGACTTTAGTCCTCGACGAGGTCGACGAACTTTTCGAGCTCATGAAGAAGACATGGTCCATACTCGAAATCAATCGGCCGATGCACAATCTGATCCTAACATGGGTGTTTTTCCAACAATACATCAACACGATGCAGTTGGAACCAGAACTTCTTTCCGCTTCGCATGCCTTGTTGACAGAAGTAGCAAACGACGCAAATAAGCAGGACCGAGATGCTCTATTCATTAAGGTTCTACCATTAGTTCTTACCTCGATCCGAGGGTGGTCGGAGAAGAGATTGGGTAACTATCATGACTACTTCGAGGACGGGAAAACAAACCTGATGGAGAATTTGCTGCCGTTGGCAGTGACGGCGGCAAACATCTTAGGAGATGATGCCTTTCTTTCCAGGGTAACAGAACAAGCGAATGGTGATGCAGTGACGGACCCGACTGTAGATCACCTGGATGGTTACATTCGATCATCTGTGAAGAATGCGTTCTCGAAGGTGTGTAAGCGATTCATTTCTCCCTTCGTTTTGCAGTACCGTGATCGAGGCATTAATTCTTTTTCTCCTTGTTATTGCTTGCATTAGATAGCCGAAAGTGAATGCCAAGAATGCGAAATGGACACGAGGGAAGATGAGAGCGAAAGACTCATTCGGTTGGCGAAAGAGACCGAAGATTTGGCTTTAAAAGAAAGAAGAACCTTCAGTCCTATTCTTAAGAAGTGCCATCCCGTTGCAACTGCGGTCGCCTCCATCACATTGCACAGTTGTTATGGACTGATCCTGAAACAACATTTGGCTTCTGCTTCGGTGCTTGACAACGAAATCGTGAAAGTACTGGAGAGTGCAGGGAGGCTAGAAAAAGTTTTGGCACAGATGGTGCTCGAGGACACCGTAGAATGCGACGATGGAGGCAAAACGATTGTGCAGGAAATGATTCCGTATGATGTTGAGTCAACCATGTCGAGGCTTCAGAAACAATGGATCGATGGGAGGCTCAAGAAAGGCAAAGATTGTTTACAGAAAGCAACTGAATCAGAAGTGAGTTCATTTGACAGTACATTATCCTGTGCAAAATTTACAGCTGATTATGACAATTGCTCGAAACAAAAAGATAACGACGAGTGTGGTTCGTTGCAGACGTGGAATCCGAAATCGAAGGCTAAGCCATATGCCGAATCGGCCGAGGACTTGATCAAGTTCGCTAAAGAAACCATGGACGACTTCTTTGCCATTCGAATGGAAATTACCGAGAATTTGGTTAATGATCTCGTGAACAGTTTAGCGAGTCTCTTTCAGGACTATTCCGCATTTGTTGCATCATGTGGTGAGTGTCTAGCTTTCATATAGCTTGCTCTAGCTTGTCACTATGATGCCCATTACATTCTAATTGTTCATCTAAATCAATGGTTGATGCATGTTCATGCTTTAGTTTTAAAATTACATCAAGAAAAAATGATTGCCAGATTCTTCTTTAAGTGCAAAACTTAGCATTTCTTGAAAATTTTCGATGCAGGATCAAAGCAAAATTACATACCTGCTCTTCCGCCATTAATGAGACGTCGTCGAGATTCCAAGTTTGCCAAACTCTGTAGAAAGGTGACCCCTTGCAAGGTCCGCATAGAAGACTCGCCAGGATGCCAGATGAGCGAATCTGAACATCCTTACCCATCGACTAGCCGCGCGACGCAACGCCTTTACATCCGCCTCAACACTCTGCACTATCTCCTGGAACATCTCCACTCCCTGGATGAGATGTTGTTGCTCTCCAGCCACAAACATTTCGGCAACAAGAAGCACCATAATGACTGCGCTTCCTACTTTCAAAATGCTTGTTCAGCCATACGTGGAGCCTGCCAACATGTCTCAGAAGTTGCTGCCTACCGCTTGACCTTCGTCGACTCTAGCCATGTCTTCTACAACAGCCTCTATGTTGGTGAAGTCGCCAGTGCACGTATAAGGCCGACTTTGCGAACATTGAAGCAGAATTTGAGTCTGCTCTGCACGATTCTTGTAGATCAAGCACAACCGTTAGCGATAAGAGAAGTCATGAAGGCCTCTTTCGATGCCTACCTTATGGTTTTGCTTGCAGGAGGGAACTCTAGGATATTCTACAGGTCGGATCACCGAATGATCGAGGAGGACTTTGAGTGCTTGAAGCGAGCATTTTCTGTATCTGGGGAAGGATTGATGAGCGAGGACGTGGTGGAGAAGGAGGCAGAGACGGTGGAAAAGGTGATCGCTTTGATGAGTCAAGCAACGGACAAGCTAATCCAAGACATTACTGTCATGATCCGTAAAATGGACGAGAACGGAGCCGAGAATACGAAGAAAAACCAATATGTGCCTCCAACAACAGAGCAGTGGAGTGTATCTGATCCGAACACGATACTACGAGTCTTGTGCCACAGGAACGATCATCTGGCGAATCGGTTCTTGAAACGAACATTTCAAATAGGAAGAGACGACAGAAAAGGAGTGCCGATCTTATGTTACTGATTGCAGAACAGTCAAAAAGCAGTGGTTTATAATTTGGGAAATCGGAGAGAAAAGTATGTCCTGTTGTTGGTGATTGCGCGAGGAGGGATTCTCCCATTGAGATGTTGAGATGCACGAACGGAGACTGGAATGATGTGGAGCAGTTGATAATCCGGTTTGCATCATAACTCATTCGCTTAAGTTTTTAAGTGAAGATAGATCCGACTGCTTATATTGACAGCTCGAACTTTGGCTCCCTCTTGATGATCTCCCATCCGAATATATTGAGCTTCTGCTACGTCAACCCAACAAATGGTATGATTGTTCAGCCCCTTAATCTGTTCTGGTGTTTAATGAATATCTTACGAAAGGAATCTCATAGAGCAAGGTGGTCCCGATGGCAACCTTCATTGTCCAGTCCGGCGAAAGAATTCGGGGATGAAGGCGGGGGAGTTGTTTGTTGCGGTCTTCACAGGCAGATTTTGATGCGGTAAAGAGTCATCCTGCGGATGTCGAGCTTCTGCTGAATCAAGCCGATGCGAGGACGTCGTTGTCTTTCCAGATGAGTTTGGCATTTTGGTATCCATCACCATCACATGCAATTCCTTTTTGCTCTGTTATCGCAATAGTTGAGTGAAGATAGATGAACCACTTCTATTAACTGACATTCATAGCGATTGAAGTATTTTGTACAATGAATTGCCAGAGTTTTGATCATCTGATACTAAAAGCAATTGCGAACCTGGAGCGATCATTCAAATGTCGCCTTTGAACTGGATAGTGTGCAAACTAGCAAAGAAGAAGCCGTACTGGTACCGGCAAATAGACTGTGTAAAGATTATGTTTATACGTCTTCCTCCAAGACGTATAAACATAATCAATAATCATCATCATCTGTGTATAAATGTAGACGCCAAGAGCCATAAAAGTTCTGGATATCCTACACCGGGTAGAGCTTAGGCTAAAGACATTGTTTCACCAGACAACAAATCCGAGCTGTGGCATTTCACCTGTCACAGAGCTATGTCAGCGGCAATTCCTGGTTATGTACCTTCTCAAGCGCTTTCAATTCTTCCTTGAGCACCACCATCGAGTCCGAGACCTCGGCACGATACACGTAGAGTTTCGCCACGAACAGGAAGAACGCGAAATTCAGGACGTTGAGCACCACGAAGAAGGCGTAGTAATAGTCGAGGTGCGACGCATTCAGGTTGTTTAGTATCCATCCGCGGTGGCCGTGCCTCTTGGTGATGTCCGAGACCGTGGAGAGAAGGAAGCTGCTGATGAAGTTCCCGATCCCCAGAGTGGCCATTGAATAAGACGTGCCCAGGCTCTTCATGCTCTCTGGTGCTTGGTCGTAAAAGAACTCGATCTTCGCTACTTCCAGGAACGCATCGGCCGTTCCCATGAGCACGAATTGAGGAAGCAGAATGAAGATCGTCAGCGGGATTTGTCCTCCCGATTCGACCACATTGTGTTCCCTAGCAACTCGGAGCCTCCATCTCTCGGTGAAGGATGCCACAAGCATGATCACGACATGGAGGACGAGGCCGATCCCCATCCTGTGAAGAAGACTGATACCTCTTGGGTTCTTGGTCCATTTTTGCATGATCCTGACGAAGAAGCGGTCGTACAGCACGACAGAGATGAGCATCGAGATGGTCACGAATCCGGTTAGACTCGCCGGCGGGATCTTGAAGCTGCTGCCGATGCTTCTGTCCAAGGTGGTTCCTTGCTTGATGAAGAGGGTATTGATTTGAGCCACCATGCAGCTCGGGACGAAAGTCGCGATCAGGATCGGGATCATCCGCAGCATTTGCTTCGTCTCCTCAACTTGGGTGACCGAGCATAGCTTCCATGGCGAAGTCGCGCCGGTTTGGACGCATGCCTTGTTCAAGAATCTGCATGGAGAGTGAGCCACACGGTGAACCAAAATGTTTCTATGGACAGCTGACGTATCAATATTTCAGATTGGAACACAGGAGAAGCGGAAGTTGATGCAGATTACTACCTCAAGGTTGGTGTTGAGTCGATCCTGAACTTCCCCTTCTTTGCATACTCTTGCGGGTCAAGCTCGTAAAGCTCCTTCGGATCGCTCGGCACCGCCATCCTCCACTTCCTCACCGCGGCCACGATGACCCGGCCCATCCTCGTGAACGGGCTGCCTGCCGGCACCCGGTGCCGGTAGAAAGGGGTGCCCGCGAGGAAGATTGCGATGGAGATCACGAGCCCAAGGGTCGGGAGCCCATACCCGAGAGCCCAGCCCACATTGTCCTGGATGTAGACGAGGACGGTGTTGGCAAAGAGGGTCCCAAAGAAGATGCTGAACATCCACCAGTTGAAGAAGGAGAGCTTGTGGGCCTTCTCCTTCGGGTCGAAGTCGTCGAACTGGTCCGCGCCGATCGTCGAGATGTTTGGCTTGGTCCCGCCAGTCCCGATCGCCAGCGTGTACAGCGCGCCGAAGAAGAGGGCGAGCTGCAATGTGGAGGCCTTCTTGCAATTGTCGACGTTCGCTTCCGAGCAATGAGGAGGTCTGAGGCCGGGAAGCGAGACGGTTAGGGTCAACACCGTCATGCCCTGCGTGAAGTTCTTTCGAATTATATTGTTCGCGAAATAAATTGAGCCTAAATTCGTAGTTTAATTTTTAAAATTCCTAAATGCTGAAATCACACATGATTTTTACATCTTAAATTAGACCCAAAAAAAAAACCAGTATTCTAACACGTATTGTCTTGGAAATATACTACGGAATTCTTGACTCGATGACTGAACCAGGTTGGTTCTGACTAGGATAAGCACGGACGACCGAGGAACATGGCGGCGGCCTCCAATTAGAGAGGGTTCAGACATTCAAGACGGCGGTCCGATTTGTCTTTATCATTTACTGCATAATATTAATTTATTAGCACTATAGAATTTTCGGAAGCATTTTGAGGGACTTTTCAGATCTCGAGTCCTTCACGAAAAGATTATTCTCTCCTTTTTTTTTTTTTCAACCTTGGACTTTTCAGATCACGTGGAATATAATCCGTGTGGGGGCTACAAATTAGAATATTCTTGGTCGGCAAATAAAAACAACGTTGTCCTCGAGTTCCATATGAAGCACGAGGAATTGGATCTTATGTACAATTCAAACTATGGAAAAATTGTCTTCCAATATCAATAGGTTGATTGTTTTGCTCTTCTACCTTCCTTGAAACTCGGACTCGGAAGAAATTTAACATACGTGAATGACCATGAAGTATATTGCAGAAATTTTTTTGCATTATATCATCTATGTGCTTCCTCTGAAATTTTGGGACTGACTTTCGCCATTTGTGTATCTCGAAAGATAGCCGGATTTTTCTTGAGCTACCCGAATTCAAGTACTACATTAGTGGGACTTGGTTCGGGTCGATCATTCTCGAGTTCAAATGCTTAACCGGGTCAAGCTCAAGTTTAAAAATGCTAATAGCTCGAAAGCTTAATTCCTAATATTTATAACTACATAAGCATGATACATGAATGTTATGTATAGCTAAATGATACAGTTTTCACACGATCATGTTGTATTTTAAGAATTCGAATCCGAGCTTGAGCCAATCTCGAACTCAAGAAGTCGAGCTCCGATCATGCATCCGGCTTGGCGCAACCGAGTGGACCCAAGCTCGAGTACTAATTAAATTGTGTTGACTCGGCTCCGATTATATCCTTTTGTATTTTTTTTTCTTCCAAAGGACGAATTTAAAGCCTTTTTTTTTTTGGGAGGGTCGAAGAATTTAAAGTTGGCTAGGCATGATTTTCACATGTCCATATGATAATGACTCAATATGGGAACACTAGAAACGTTATATGGCCGGAGAGCCCGACAACGACTATTAAGTTTTCTGTACATGCTCCGACGGAGATGGAGGACGGCACGTACCATGAGATATATGGCGGCTGCGGCGACAAAGGTCCAGTAGCGGCCGAGATGGGCGTCGGCGATGTACGCGCCGAGGACCGGCGTGATCCAAATGGTGCCGACCCAGTTGGTGACGTTGTTGGCCGACTTGACCGTGCCTTGGTGGAGCTTCCTGGTCATGTAGAGGACGAGGTTGGACGAGATTCCATAGTAAGCCATCCTCTCGAAGACTTCGTACACTGCACCCAATTTTCGTCAACAAGTCAAACCAGAGACTAACGAAACAAAATATAATAAAACGAGGCAAATTGAATAATTACTGCTAGCCTCTATCTGATCTGCATTAGTGCTGTTGCTACCACTATTCAAAATTCTCAAGGATAAAATTTACATAGGATTTTCATTTTTTTGCGAAAAAAAGTTTATTTAGACAAATTCAAAAGATAGCAGTACGAAAATGATTATCCACGCGAGTTATGCGTGATTCGGTGAACTTAACTGAAATCGACTTATTGAATAAGTTTAAGTATAATATGATCATGGAAAACGAAGGATGGAAAGCGAAAGGTATTCACCCGCTTGCACGATTCCATCGCCAAAACCAAAATGACAATAAAAGATTGTCACCATGCATTTTGGATTTCCCAATTGAAGATGCAGTGTCAGAGGAATCTTAGAACGAACGGGTCAAACAGATGCTCCGAATCTTATCTTTACGACTTGGAGTTAGTGTTGAGCAGCTAGCTTTTCACACTGTTTAGGATTAGACTAAAGCTGAAATTAGTGACATAAACGATGCTGACAGATTGGAAATATGTGTTTAATTAGGGTTTCGTTAGCACAACAGTCCTCAAGTGACTATGAGAATAACAGTTCATTGCGACCCTAAATTCTTAAAAGAATATAAATGCAATAATTTTTAATTAATTGTTATTTGTTTTGTGTGCCCCAAGACAGGCTATTAATTTTTTAGTCACCCAAAAACTAATACATAATCAATTCTCG
The DNA here is from genome assembly GCA_021437785.1 of Rhodomyrtus psidioides. Classification (NCBI taxonomy): domain Eukaryota; kingdom Viridiplantae; phylum Streptophyta; class Magnoliopsida; order Myrtales; family Myrtaceae; genus Rhodomyrtus; species Rhodomyrtus psidioides. The sequence continues at coordinate 6,381,971 of JAILYB010000027.1, read as the reverse complement.
GTTGATTATTCTACGGGGAGAAGAAACCATTGGATAGAGATTTCTCACAAGGAAGTCAAAGTTTAGGTTCGAGTTTTGCATTTTCTTCAGACAGACATAATTCGGAAATTGAAAGGAAATGGAAGCTTCTCGTTATTCTTGACTTTTTAGACAGTGGATTAGGGCAAAAGAGGGAAGGAAAAAAAACTTAGAATTCCTAGTGTTGGTATCATTCTGATAATCATTATCATTAATTTGTGCAAAGTAGCATATGCTACAAAGACATCATGATTCCTAATGCGATTTAAGGGAGACTTGTAAATGCCAAAGTACTTTCAGTAGGTTAGAAAATTGAATTGGAAATTGAATGCCAATATATGCTAGCCAACCAACTATTTATGGGGGGGCGGACTTTGTTTTCTACTTTCGTTTCGCGAATAATAATGGCCACCAGTGCCCTATCAGAAAATGGTGGAGGAAAACAAAAAAAAAAAAGTCTTCATGGTGTTTTTTTTTTTTTCTGCAGCTCAACCTACTTCTTCTGCAGTTTTACAGCCATGTTGAACAGAGCTTTGCAACTATAGCTAAGCTTTCTTTCCCTCAAATCTTTACACAAACCCTTTGGAAGGAGCAAATACTCGCATGATCTCGGATTATCCGAATCGGGGCCGAGCCGTAATTTTGCGGGGGCCCCGCATCGAGGCCCGCGAAAAGTGCGGCTGCGATTGGATCTGCATCATCTTATCATGGTGATGATGCGATTACCTTTTTCGGCGCGAACATTAATCTCTACGAGTTCGATAATTCAAGAAATTTTAAGTATTTAACCCCATGCCATGAGATTGAGAGCAACCAGTGAGGAGAGAGATAAGCAAAAAGGCACAAGGCACAACCTACGAAGCCACAAGTAATTTTTACTATTAGGTTAAGTCTGTATTTTTCGGCAGTTCAACGACAACGATGGGCGGTTGTCGGCAAAGGTTAAACTTTCCAGCTGCACTGAGAACAACCCAACACGAGTCGTTCACGCACTGTCAGCTCGCAACTCGATCATCAAGGGAAAGTCCAGGAAAAGAAAGAAAATTTACAGGAGAAAAGCAGCTCCAAAGTATGTGGAAAGAGCAGGATGCCGTCCCATCCAAGTCCAACCAGCAAAAAAGCACGACAAGAAGCACAAGAAAACAGCAGCTCTCTTCGACCCATGAACGCAATCTTCATGCGCAGAGAGAGAGAGAGAGAGAGAGTACCGACGATGAAGGAGCAGGCGGTCCATCTGCCGCGCTTGGATCGGCGGACCGGGTTCCCCCGGAGATCGACGGTTCCGTCTTGGGTGTAATCATCAGTTCCTTCTTCCACCAGCGACATTTTCTCTTCAGGGAAAAGAGACGCGGGTCTGTGTGTGTGTGTGTTTTTTTTCCTTTCTTTCTACGGCTGTTGAACCATTCACGAGTTCTTCGGCTCTAAAAGAAAGCTCTTCGCTCGCACCCCCCCAAGCCCACCCTTTTATAGTCCTTTCGCTCGCTCTCTCGCTCGCTTCAGTCGAGTTTGACTTTCCCATCTTCTCACACCTCGCGAACACAGCTTGCAAAATTATCAAAAGGCACCCCGATTGGAAAAATGACACAAACGCCCTCCCCATGTCCCCACTTTCTAATTTTTTGTTGTCGTCTTCTCGCAATTTGCTTTTTTCTTTTCTCTTTTTTCCCCTGTGTGCTTGAAGAGATCTCACCTCGGACGTAACTTTTGACATATGGTAATGGCCATTTTCATCATGGGACGAGTTTAGCGGATCTGACTGTCACGTGGTTGGCCGAAATATATAAACCTTAGGAACTAGCCACTTGCCAATATCTGTAGGGGGGTGTGTGTGTGTGTGTGTGTGAGCATTAGGAAAAGGAATTCCCCTAAATTACCTTTTTTTTTCCTTCTCTTTTTGATATTTGTAAATGTTGGTCATATTAAGGGGAGAAGAAGGTGGAGGAAGATAGGAATAATATGATATCCAAAGACCTCTCGATATCGTTAAGGAAAAAAAAATCATCTCATGTCTAAAATTCCAGCATTGCTGCTTAGCGTGTAGTCAGTAAGGAATGTCCCTATCGAGTAGTCTTTTGATGCTTCCCAAAGGTATATCAGAATCGAGCATAACCTATCAGTCCTCTGCCGGATGAGCAATACGCTACGATGCTATTTATAAGCAAGATCTACCATACAAGTCCTCGTGAATACTCCTGGCGATCGTCTCGACAATGTGTAAGATGTGCAGGATCATTTCAAAATTGTACATTTACTTTGAATACTCATTTCTGGACTTTGCCCAGATCAAACACATTGCTGGCCCGTTCATCACTTGGATAATGTTTTTATTGGGGGGGGGGGGGGGGGGGGGTGGTGTTGTTAAAGTTATTCCGACTTGGCCTGTTGTGTCGAGGCAGGATTGCATGACCTAACTTTTTCAGAAGCCAAGTGAAAAGTTATTTTATCTTTGATCATACGACTGATGTGACATTACTAACCAATCACATTCTCGACGTGATATGTGTCCTATACTTTCTTTCACGTTTGAATTTTCGAAGAGCTCGCCTTTTGTTCATCGACTTCTCCATGTGTCATGTCTATGAGGAATGCTTGTCATACATGAAATGCATTCTCCCTCCATGCTTGCCCATTCTTTCTTTCTCTAATGGTTTTCAGCTGCATGTTTCGACAAAAATTCACTAAAAACGTGGATATGATCATTGAATTTCTGCTTGTCCCTTTACTGATTCATGATTCAGAAGTTAGTCCTCGTGAATACTCCCGGTGATCGTCTCGACAATGTGTAAGATGCGCAGGGTCATTTCAAAATTGTGCAACGCTCATTTCTGAACTTTGCCCAGATCAAACACATTGCTAGCTTGTTCATCACTTGGATAATGATTTTATGGGGGAGTATATATATATTGTTAAAGTTATTCCGACTTGGCCTGCCGTGTTGAGGCGGGACTGCATGACCTAACTTTTTCAGAAACCCAGTGAAAAGTTATTTTATCTTTGGCCATACGACTAATGTGGAATTACTAACCAATCACATTCTCAGCGTGATATGTGTCCTATACTTTCTTTCTCATTTGAATTTTCGAAGAGCTCACCTTTTGTTGATCGACTTCTCCATGTGTCATGTCTATGAGGAATGCTTGTCATATATGAAATGCATTCTCCCTCCACGCTTGCCCATTATTTCTCTCTCTAATAGTTTTCAGCTGCGTGTTTCGACAAAAATTCACCAAAAACGTGGATATCATTGAATTTCTGCTTGTCGCTTAACTGATTCATGATTCAGAAGTTGTATCGTTTCATAAGATTTTGAAGGAGGAACATCTCTTTCTCCTGTCGTGATGACATAATCTGACTTTCATAAAATTTATAGTTTGATTGCTAGTAGATTTGGTCAAGCTGGACCTTAGGACTTCTCCAAATTTTTCATTGATTTGTTGAAATCTTAAATGTTTATATATCGCTTCTCTAACGTATGGGGAACCTGATCTAAGGACATTTGTGATATTGAACTAGATGAAGATATTGATCTTCTCAAGAAACACATCCTAGCATACTTGTTTTCACACCACCTAGGCTACCAACCAGAGCTGACCAACGGTCTCACTACCACTCCAGGTTTTACTGCAACGGCCACTACTCATTAAACTTTCCTCACCAAAGATGGGTTTGAGCTGAACTCGACAAACCTGTTAAGTCGGTCATACTAAGATCATTAATATTTTCCCCTTGACTCTAATGCCATCATAGGTGCCCGCGAGATCTGGAGATCTATAAAAGTGAAGAGTTAAACTAAGATGATTTGGTTTTTTTAGTGGGTCCGGGATTAAATGTATCAAAGTCAAACAAAAAAATGAAAAAAAAAAGTGTCTTTAAGCTCTATGGAGAGTTCGATCTAAAGCAGATGATGTTAAGGCTAGGGTATACTGATAGCCAATTAATTAAAATAAAAGAGAAAAAATGATACATAAAATGATAAATGAAGTAATGAAGAAAGTAAAACCAACCATGAAGGTGGCATGAACTATAACTCAGACTGGTACTACACAGCCCTTCTCTCAGCCTTTTAAAGGGACCGTTAGTCTTAAGAGGATTATTAGTTTATACCAGAAGGCCTTTAGGCCTCAAAATTTTTCTAATTCATGAGATCCATAAAGTGGCAAGTTAAGATCACGCTCACAGGAGAGCTCTATAGCACCAACGTCAAGCTCGTCGCCTTTGGCGTAGCTTTAATTTTCGATTTATTGCTGATGTGAAACGTTGGACAACCAATGGTGACTTTGGATGACATTTCTACGAGGACAGGGATCTGCTGCCTTAGTTTTTTTCTAAGGCAGCACATCCCCATCCTTGATAGTGCTTGCCCCCCCTATATCAAGGGTGTGGATCTGCTACCTTAGAAAAAACTAAGGCAGCTGATCCGGATCTTCAGATCTGGAGCTCAAGTGGAAGTTGGTGATTATTACAAGTCGAAAGAAAGTTTTGTCCAGGATTGGACTCTGACCTAAAATTTATGTATTTTTTTAAGAAATTAGACCCTTTAGCGACATATCTTGACTTCCACTTCAACAACAAATGAACCGAGTCATAAAATTTTATGAAAAACGAAACTAGAGATTCTTTCCTTTTTTTCCCCAATGCTTTTGCAAGAATCTATCTTAAATCTGAATTAAAGCACCATACATCGAATGCGTTTGGTTGAGCTTTGCCAAAGGCCTCCGTGGTCAGAAGGACCTTTGGAAAAAAGAATAGATGTTTTCTAAATACTTTAGGGAGGGCTTCGAAAAAAAATGCATTGTAATTCCAAAGTCTTCCAAAAAGATTTTTTTTTTCCCCGAAGCCACTCCTCTCCATGCCCTAACACTTCATGACAGCAACGTTGAGCCAGTGTGAACCATCTCTCTTTTCGAGCATGAGTAAATCTTTCGACCAAAAGACGATTGATGTGTAGCCCAATGTCCAACCACGCCCGTTGACCAAATTCCTTGTTCACACTTTTTGTTCAGAGAGCTGTTTTCGACCCTTTGGTTTGTCCCAGACCAAGTTGCAATACAAAACGACAATATAGAATATTCGTATAATAAAAATAATGACAGCGTGATTGACCATCCGCTTTTGCATAAATCAGCAAAATCCAGCTAACCATCGACTGTTTCTTGGACTCATTTGACCGAAACCTAACCAAGTTGATGCTTTTAGAATCGAACTTTAGACTAAACTGTCCCTCATTCGATTCACACATAGACCTTTAATTGTTCACGTGATTGTCCCACGCTCGATTCACATATAATGAAAGTGAATTTGTGGCCCGGAAGCCTTCGAAGCAGGGAAAAGGAAATAGCTCAATCTGAAATGGAAGAGATTCGCTCACAAGGTATTTAGATGTGTTGTGCAAAGAGTCCCTATCACAAATTTGGAGGTGGGATCGAGCAAGAGTTTGGCGGTCTCCCTCCTTATCCTCTTCTCTACCAATTATTTCTCGAGACAGAAAGAGAGGGTTCTCCTCCTCCTCCTCCTCCTCCTCCTCCTCCTCTTCCTCTCAACAGCGACTCTTTCCTCGTTCGGATGTGTATCTAGATGAAACTTCCTACGGTGTTGTTTCTAAAAAAAAAATTCACTTTCATTATAAAAAATATTTGGACAAAAAATAAGAAACAAAAAAAGTTGTTTCTCCAAAAAGAAACACTTTTGAGAATTAAAAAGGCAATGATATTCTTATTTCACTTTTGTCAGGCGCCTGCGAGGCGTTGGCCGAGTCAACCCAACCCGATCCGGATAATTTTTTATAAAAACTTTTGAAAATTAATAAAAAAAAATAGAAAAAGATTAAAAATCCAAAAAATGGAAAATTAATGAAAATTCTAAAAAAAAATTGGAAAAAATAAGAAAAATTCCAAAAAACAAATCATAAAAAATTATGAGATGGGTCATTTCAACTGGCCAATCCTATTTTTCATGATTTTTCATTTTGATTTCTTCCAAATGATGATTTTGCCCCTCATGGGCAAATCGTTCCAAAAAAAAAATGAAAATTCCAAAAAAATCTCAAAAAGTAGGAAATAGGCCTATTCAACTGGCCAATCCTGTTTTTGGTAATTTTTCCTTTCGAGTTTTCCTAAGCCTTGCCTAATTGTTGTCGGAGACTCGGAGTACCATACTGCATCAGTGACCATCCGCATGGTATCAATTGCTAAGGTCCACCATCCACTTGGTATCAAATGTAATTATGTAATTATTTGATTTTAAACGACAAATTGTAAAGAGAAATTATTTTCCAGAATAAAAATTTTGTGCAGTTACCGAACGCATTTATGTTTCAGGAACAGAAATTTTATGCAGCTACCAAACGCGTTATAATTCTCTAAAACTCATCCAGGAAACAGAATAAAAAAAAAATTGATTCTAATTAGAACCACTCTTTTGGAACAAAAATGTTACCAAACAGGTTTTTAGTTTGCCGCCATAATAGAAGAGCAGGGTACTGAGGTGAGGAATCGAAGTAGTGTCACGCCCCGCGCCCTTCCTCGGCGTGAGAACGCGACAACCACCTGTAACGAAGACTCTCGAAGTCCCAGGATACTACTGCGAGAGATAAATACGAGGACTAGCATGCAGAAGCGGAAACACAACTCCTACGAAAACAAAGGTAATGGGGAACCTGGATAGCAAGACAACGACCAAATATAATTATATAACTTCCAAATAGCGTACGTACAAAAGTGCAGGTCACTAGGGGTGAGCATGGTTCCAGGATAGAACCTGGAACCTGTAGAATCGGACCGGTAGGAACCGATTGGTTCCAGGTTCCAAGGTAAGAGGGTAGGTTCCAGGTTCCAAAAATTTGGGAACCTGCTTTGACGGGTAGGTTCCAGGTTCCAAGTAGGTGGAACCTGGAACCGGAACCTGGAACCTGAAGCAATCTTTTATATTATTTTTTAGTATATGTCATCACGTCATTATGAGGGATTTCATAAGGACGATAATGAGTATGTAATTTGAAACTACTTTATCATCGAGTTTTTTACTCTATTATTATTTTATACTTTTCGTGTATATATGTATGAGTTATAGTTAATAGATTTTAGTAGTAGATGGTGGTCATTAGAGGTAATTATTCGCATTGATCGCTCAATCAATAATATATGTGGAACCTGGATAGAACCTGAAACCGATCACTACTACTTTCTTCTATTTTGGTGCAAATGGAGTTTTAATGATAGGTTTTAGGGTACCTTGGAACCGGATCCAGAACCTGTGACAGGGTAGGTTCCAGGTTCCAGAGTATTGAGGGTAGGTTCTAGGTTCCAGAAATTGAGGAACCTGTAGTAGCGGGTAGGTTCCAAGTTCTAGGTGGAACCTACCCAGAACCTGGAACCGCTCACCCCTACAGGTCACCTAGACCAGTAGGATGGTCGGGTAGAAGGCCAGTACAAAAGCTACATGAGTATACCTCCCTGTCGCGACCCGTCCGAAAGCGGACGCGGCTAATGGATTACCGATCGCGGGTCTTGGATCGGCGCGGGCCCTCCCAGGCCCATACCAAATCGCGGCGGGAGTATTTTTCAAAGGGATTCGACGATAACAGTCGATCGCTTTCGACCTTAGTGTGGTCGTGGTGGCATGTGCAACTTGTGCATGCATTTGGAGTCGCCACCGGTCTTTCTTGGAGGGTAGACCGGAAACCTTATTGACCGATTGGGAGAGATCGATCAATTCTGCGGAACCAGAGATTTTGAGTTCGGGGACTTGGTTACGTTGATGTCATTACCAACGCCCTTTCGGTACCTAACGCGAGTGATTTTCCCTAACTAGGATTTCATGCAGGCGCAATTTTGGGTGAGGTAAGTCTGACTTTGCACATTAACCAGTTTAACATGCTCACGTAATCATAAAAAAAAAAATAGATGTTAATCACATAAACATCTATCCTACGTGGTGATCATGGAATTATGATTTAATGGGTCTCGAGCCAATGAGACCACATTTAATCATTTTAATATTTTAATAACGGAGAGCCGCTCTTCTCTTCTTCTTGGTTTCTTGAACTCTTCAAGAATCGGGCCCCAAAGAGCTCGCCGACTTAAAAGGCTCCTCCACGTAATCCTCGTAGCATTTACATCAACAATTGACTATGCTAAAAATAAAGATTACATGAAAAATAAAAGGAGTACGCAGCCTCCATTTAATAATTACAACCCCAAATATATAAATAATCACCATACATTCATACATACATCAATCACATTGATTAGGGATTTTTCCATGATCACCACCCTTCCACGTAAGTAATAAATTCACAATTTAAAACTTAGGAAGGCACAATAAAAATTCTACGTTGAATCATATTCAGAATTTTTACGTAAAATAAGATAGCCATAAATTTTCGATTCAAAATTGATTTAGTCTCAATTTTTGCTACGTTGATTAATTTATCATATAAAATAATCAACCTCCATTAGCCATGTAAGATGAACAATTCATTAATACATATTGGCCATAGTATTGCAAAAATTGCAAAAAATCAATTAAATGCACGAAAACACCTAAGGATCGGCTCTGATACCACTGTTGGGATCCACGTAACACGTAGCGGAAATAAATAACAACCCATACATGTATCTCCAGAGGCGTACTTCGTGCATTTCAATCGAAAAAAAATCACAAAGCCTCAAAGGGAGTAAATGGATTACCTCTCGTAGCGTGCTTGAACGGAGGTGTCGGTTCGATGTTCTTCGATCTCAGCCTCCACAAGTGTTAGGCATCTAGTTCGGACGCACCACCAATTGACGAACGGGGAGACGACTAATAACTCCACAACAATTGTGCTAGCAATATGCGGAATCAATATTCCGAACTTAGTATATTTTGCTCACTCAAGATTATGAGAATATAGAGAGTGTTTGTGTTCTTCTCTCTAAGCTCTCAAAAATTTGCATACTCTACAAATAGCACTAACAATTGCACTCACAATTTATAATATAAAAATGCTATTTAAAAATAGCACTAACAATAGCACTCACAATACAAAAATGCTATTTAAAAAAGCACTAACAAAGGTGTTAAAAATAATAACCACTATTATTATTACAAGAGTTAAAGAGGTTACCAAACAGTATAAATATGCATAACGTATAAATACGTATGACGTATAAATACGTAGAGCATACGTATACATCCAAACGACCAAATTAGCCTGAATTGAGGCCGCCAATGGATTGGGCATGATGAAAATTATGGGTAGAGGTGTTGAATTTTAATGGGTATGCCCGTGTGAAATTCAAGATCCGTGAAACCGGGGACTAATCGAAAGAAAAATATGCAATTAAGCCCTTTTGGTTAAAATTGATCAAATTGGAGGGCAAATTGACCCAATTGCACTTCTAGCCTTTAGGATTCAATGTCATGGCTTATAAAAAGTGAGAATTGAAAATTAAAAGACTCGCAAAGGAATTTTTTTGCTCGGTTCGAGTTTATGTTTCTGAAGAAACATAGTGACCCGAGCCGAATTTTCAAGATTTAAGGTGACACACTTGAAGATGAAATTAAAAAAAAATTATTGAATATTTTTGTGTATTTTTCTGACCACGAATGGTATTTTTCTGATTTTTTGGGTATTTTTATAATTAAATAAATTCGAAAAATATTATAAAATGCCAAAAAATATTTTTTTGTTCAAAATTGGTCCCCGAGGCTAGGCCAAGGCTTCCAAAGTTGATTTTGTGATTTTATGACCTTTTTTGATATTTTTAATTAATTTTAAAGAATAAAAATCACAATAATAAATGGTAAAAAATCAGGTGTCAACAGCTGCCCCTCTTTGAGAGGAATCTCGTTAGAGGTTTCTCTCAAAGATAAGGTGGCACCTGATTTCTAACCGACTCAACTGGGAAAATGAGAGAAGAAATGCTACGACATTGGATCGCTTAAGGCCCTTTGATGAAAGCTCAAATTAATCCCCGGTTTGCTTTAACAATTTGAACATGGGCCGGAGTGAGAGAGGCTTACCTGAAGCTCACCTGTCAGATACTGCCGGTTGCGACAACTTTCAAGCAGATACCTAGGACTCGTCATTCAGAATATCCTAGGGAGATTAAGCTCTGACCTGTATGGTAGGTCATACCATTATGGGATTCCTAACTGGTAGGAACCTAAGGAAGGCGCGTCCCACACTTTGGGATTTGCCAAGGATTTTGATCCGTATGGTGGATCGAACCAGAAATGGTTCACCTACTGTAAGGTTTACCTAGGGAAACGACTCTTTCCGTGTCTGGAATTTGTCAAGGTTTTGATCCGTATGGTGGATCGGACCATTAGGCTGATCCTTCAGGCGGTTTCTACCATATTTGACCCTTCAGGCGGTATCTACCGTGGTTTGACCCTTCAGGCGGTTTCTACCTTGAGTTGACCCTTCAGGCGGTTTCTACCTTGGTTTGACCCTTCAGGCGGTTTCTACCTTGTGCTGACCCTTCAGGCGGTATCTACCATGAGTTTGACCCTTCAGGCGGTTTCTACCTTGTGCTGACCCTTCAGGCGGTATCTACCATGAGTTTGACCCTTCAGGCGGTTTCTACCTTGAGTTTGACCCTTCAGGCGGTATCTACCTTGTGTTGACCCTTCAGGCGGTATCTACCTTGTGTTGACCCTTCAGGCGGTTTCTACCTTGGTTTGACCCTTCAGGCGGTTTCTACCTTGTGCTGACCCTTCAGGCGGTATCTACCATGAGTTTGACCCTTCAGGCGGTTTCTACCTTGTGCTGACCCTTCAGGCGGTATCTACCATGAGTTTGACCCTTCAGGCGGTTTCTACCTTGAGTTTGACCCTTCAGGCGGTATCTACCTTGTGTTGACCCTTCAGGCGGTATCTACCTTGTGTTGACCCTTCAGGCGGTTTCTACCTTGAGTTGACCCTTCAGGCGGTATCTACCTTGAGTTGACCCTTCAGGCGGTTTCTACCATGTGTTGACCCTTCAGGCGGTATCTACCTTGGTTTGACCCTTCAGGCGGTATCTACCATGAGTTGACCCTTCAGGCGGTTTTTACCTTTAGTTGACCCTTCAGGCGGTATCTACCTTAGTTTTGACCTTTCAGGCGGTTTCTACCTTTGATTGACCCTTCAGGCGGTTTCTACCTTGAGTTGATTTGAAAAGGGTGTCTCATGACGAGGGTTCTCCACGTCCGATGAGACTGCCTAAATTTGAAAATGGGTCTCATGACGAGGGTTCTCCACGTCCGATGAGACTGCCTAAATTTGAAAATGGGTCTCATGACGAGGGTTCTCCACGTCCGATGAGACTGCTTAAATTTGAAAATGGGTCTCATGACGAGGGTTCTCCACGTCCGATGAGACTGTTTGATATTTGAAAAGAGGTCTCATGACGAGGGTTCTCCACGTCCGATGAGACTGTTTGATATTTTGAAAAGGGGTCTCATGACGAGGGTTCTCCACGTCCGATGAGACTTCCTGAATTTTGAAGAGGTGTCTCATGACGAGGGTTTTCCACGTCCGATGAGACAGTTTGATATTTGAAAAGGGGTCTCATGACGAGGGTTCTCCACGTCCGATGAGACTGTTTGATATTTTGAAAAGGGGTCTCATGACGAGGGTTCTCCACGTCCGATGAGACTTCCTGAATTTTGAAGAGGTGTCTCATGACGAGGGTTTTCCACGTCCGATGAGACAGTTTGATATTTGAAAAGGTGTCTGATGACGAGGGTTTTCCACATCCGATGAGACTGCCTAAGTTTTGAAAAGGGTGTCCTAGGACGAGGATTCTCCACGTCCTGCTGGGACAGTTTGCTGACTTCTTTTGAAAAAGGGTTCTATCCTCACCCTTTCTTTTGCAAGATCCCGAAATTTGCCGGGAATTCAATTTTGAAGTAGTGAAAGATTTTATCTTGACAAAGCTTCACTTGGGTCCGTTGAGGCGACATTCTGGGAGCTGGGTTCTCCAGGTATCCTGCAGAAGTTTGAGCCTGAAAGATTTTTCTTCACCAAGAAAACGTTAGTAATCTTTGGGAAGACCACGGCTGTCCATTTTGACAAAACCGTATGATTTAAGTTTTAATCATGAAATGTGCATTTTGCTGCTGGAGGTTATCCAAAGCATTCTTGCAACATGCAAATGTGATCACAAATCCCTTGCGCGGAAAATCTGGATCCAACAATTTGAAACTTCCAAAAAGAGTTTGTTCAAAACATCAATTGGAATATTTCTCGACAAGGAGGTCTTCTCACCTGTTTTGCGATAGTGGTTTTTTTTATAGGGGATGCACTCAATTCCCTACTAACCTGTGCCTAGGTTTTAGGCTCATTCGCAGCGCATACATTTTGATCGGTCGGGAGGTCTTCCACGGGACCGTAATGTTAGGCTTGGATATTGGTTTTCAAAGGGGACCCGCTTTGGAGTCGAGACCATTGAATGAAAGTCTTCACCATCTGCTCTGGGTTTACAAGTCAAGAACCCTGCAAAATGAGGAAGAAATAGTCTTGCTCGTACTTCTTCGAGCTAAGCAATATGTTAACCCAAGTGTCTTAGTCAGAGAAGACTGTTTCAGGGTTGTAACATTTGTAGGATTGGGGACCGAAAAAGGCTTGTTTTTGGCCCAGAATTTGTGAGGGGATTGGCATTGGTGATCATTGCAAACTTGTCACATGTCTTTTCCATTCTGCATCTTCAATTTTTGAGGTGTGCAACCGCTTTTGAGGTGTGCACAAGTCCTTTAGAGAACGTCTCTTGTGGTATTAAGAGTTTGACAATTATGTCCGTGTTTTTGCACCACGGCTGACATCATTTGGGGAGCAGTCTTCTTGATCTGACTCCTTTATGGGTTTTTCTCTCTTCCCAACTAGGCTTTATTGGGGATCAATCAAACAGTTTTCACGAGCATCGGCCTTGCTTTTACCAGGCACTTTGCTTTTTCTTGCTGCTGGGGATTTTTCTTTGTTGAAATCCCGCCTTTTCTTTTCCTTTGGAACCATGATGTTCAGAAAATTGTGCTAGATATACAACTTGAATCATAGCACATTTAAAAGCCGATATGAAATTTTTCTATAAATCCCATCTCTTGGATTCTTCCGTTCTTGGAGTGATGCAGTTTCTATCTCGAAACATGCCATGATCACCAACAGGGGTTTATGAAATGAATTCGCAGGCTTAAGTTGGCTGTGCAAAGGATTCGGTGTGTGGGATAGAGAATGAATGCTTCTCGTCATCCTATGGCACTTGGATTACCATATAAACAATACACAAAGATTAATGTTAGTCCGAGCAAGAAAATTTCTAACCATTTTCTCCTGACGCTGCTGGACTTACTTCCTTTTTGCCCCGGTGTGGGGTGGCTCTTGACAGGGTTAAGAATGAAAAGCGCCGTTCAAAGGGGTTTATCAACGGTCACCTGTAGTGTTTGGGGATATGAAACGAATGCCTCCGTCGTCCCAACCCATGTAATCGCTGCAAATGGTCCCTACCTCCGTAGACCCAGATTTTGCTATCTGCCCACTCCACTCATCTCTCAAGTGTGTGTTGGACATGTTTGGATTAGGTTTTCGCCTCTCGTATGAGAAAACATCCTTTTGAAAGTTTTGAACTTTTGATTGGAAAAAATTTCTTTCATTTTCTCCAAACATTTTACCCGCCAAGGGGATTTTAAGATGCACTATGCATGTCCTTATTCATGTTCAGACAACCTCCTGTTTTAAAACATGAATGCCAATGAAGTTTGAATTCTATGTCTTTTCTAGACATCAGATTCTGAAGGCTTTTCTTTTCTTCTCTGTTTTTTTATTCAACATCTTTAGTGGATTGGGGAAAGGGATACTTACCTGTCCCCAGAGGCTGGAGATCCCTGAAAATGCGGAAGAAACATGTTATTGTACGTTCACGAATTTTTCAAAAAATTAGAACGATACAATTTACCCTTGGTCATGTATTTCCAACGGGTAATACATGGGATGTGAAAACCCGTTTTGCCCTGATGGCAAGCCCCTGTCAAAAACAAACAATAAGTGTCAGTTTGTGTTCCAAAATTCAAGACCAATTGGAACGATACCGCATTGTTCTTGCTTGGCGTTTTCATTTGAACACAAACGCGCGGCTTGCAGAATCTGGCCCTCTATCTTGTGGTCCTGATCCCTCCGTTTGGTTGGCGATGAATCATTCTCAAGGATTTGCCCCAGAGGAGATCCATTTGTGTTTTTGGGCGCATTCCAGCGCCATTCTTCAAGGTTCCTTTTATTCAAGGAAAAAAAGAAAATCTTATCAAAATGCATGTCAAAGCACGGGACGTAGGAGCGACACTTTTTACCCTCCACTAGGTCTTATAATCAAAGACCATTTCTTGGAGTGCTGACTCCCAAGGTCAATAGCTTTATTCGACTCCTCGTTGGCGAGTTCTTTTCTTTTGAGGCTTTCGGTGCCAACGACTCCCTGTTAAATGAGTAAAAACTCATGTTAGGCATGTGGTCTTCGAAGACCAAAATGGAACGATACAAGGTTACCGTTCACCCATATTCGTATCTTGGGTTTAATTCTGATGCGGACGACTCTACAATTGCGTCCATTGATTTTTCCAGAGAATAAACGTTATTCTTTGTCCGGCGCACAAATGATTCGCTTGCCCCAATTGGGCGTGATTTGTCGTAGCTAGGTGACGCTTGCCCCAGCTAACTCCCTTTTTGCATTTTGCTGCATTGACGCATTCAGGCTATTTGACATCCGCAAAAATGGGTTTACTCGTGATTGAGTACTTCAACAACCTGCGCGATGAAAGGAGTGAAAGAGTCAATCACCGCGTAAGGAGCTTTAATTGAAACGATTACGGATTTACTATCCCCGCTCTGGTCACTTCTGGCATCCAAGATGCTGGAAATTTTTCAGTGGTCCCATTCATTTTTGTCATCACCTGCAAGAATGGAAAACCATATCAACTCGTGAACCGGTCAATCCGATTTGGAACGGATACAACTTTTTCGACTTAGGGAGAGTCGATCCAAATTAGGTTGCCCCAGCTTCACGTTGTCTACTTAAGGCTCATCACAATAAATCCATCTTGTTTTTGCAAACCCAATGGGTGATGCCCGTGAAGGTGCACTCCTTTCCATTTTGTAGGGAAGGCAAGCTCCCTTTTGTTGGTCTTTAACCATCTTATCCTGAGAGGAAGAGATATGAAATATTATGTCATTATCTGATTGAAAATCAATTAGGAATGACACGTCCTTATCCTTGATTCGGTTGCCCGGTCAAGAGGCATTTGCCCTCGTCAGTTGACTCTCCAAGGTGGTCCAGCGCTTTTCCATGCCATCCTGGTTCGTTTCAACTCGCGATTGATTCTTCACACAAGTTTTTGGATTTTGATTCATAAGCGGCGCTGAATGACCTTTTGGTTTCGAGGTGTACCAATCATTCACATACATACGCATGAGACCAGTGAGGTTTGGCTCTAAGAATCAAGATAGGGTTTGGAACCTAAGGCCAAGGCTCCCACCTCGAGTTCTAGAAAGGGTAGATTCCATTGCACAACTATCGTTGCATTGGGACCCAATCCATAATTCGAAATGAGCGGAATTGAAAAGTGGATTGCCCCGTGTTTTTCCTCACGGAGATTCCATTTTCAATCCCTTATATTGTTTTCCTATAGGCGGTGCCCGGGGTTTTAGGCGCGATTGTGTATGTTCATGTGTTGTGAGTATCACAATGCAAGTCATGCACAACAGTTTATCAATCGGCGCTTCAAATCATCCATACAACATACATTCCTACGCCAACCTGCATAAGACAATGTTAATCACGGACTACACCCCTTATCTCTCCAATCTGCAAAAACATATAACACCTACCATGAGCGGACTTACCTCACCTTCAAGAGCGCCTGCAGGGTTAGAAAAATCACTCAGCGTTTTAATTACGGCCTAAGTCCACTTGAGGTCTAGAACCATAGGTTCTAGAACAAGGTCCCCAGTGGAGTCGCCAGCTGTCGCGACCCGTCCGAAAGCGAACGCGGCTAATGGATTACCGATCGCGGGTCTTGGATCGGCGCGGGCCCTCCCAGGCCCATACCAAATCGCGGCGGGAGTATTTTTCAAAGGGATTCGACGATAACAGTCGATCGCTTTCGACCTTAGTGTGGTCGTGGTGGCATGTGCAACTTGTGCATGTATTTGGAGTCGCCACCGGTCTTTCTTGGAGGGTAGACCGGAAACCTTATTGACCGATTGGGAGAGATCGATCAATTCTGCGGAACCAGAGATTTTGAGTTCGGGGACTTGGTTACGTTGATGTCATTACCAACGCCCTTTCGGTACCTAACGCGAGTGATTTTCCCTAACTAGGATTTCATGCAGGCGCAATTTTGGGTGAGGTAAGTCTGACTTTGCACATTAACCAGTTTAACATGCTCACGTAATCATAAAAAAAAATAGATGTTAATCACATAAACATCTATCCTACGTGGTGATCATGGAATTATGATTTAATGGGTCTCGAGCCAATGTGACCACATTTAATCATTTTAATATTTTAATAACGGAGAGCCGCTCTTCTCTTCTTCTTGGTTTCTTGAACTCTTCAAGAATCGGGCCCCAAAGAGCTCGCCGACTTAAAAGGCTCCTCCACGTAATCCTCGTAGCATTTACATCAACAATTGACTATGCTAAAAATAAAGATTACATGAAAAATAAAAGGAGTACGCAGCTGTTGACACCTGATTTTTTTTTACCATTTATTATTGTGATTTTTATTCTTTAAAATTAATTAAAAATATCAAAAAAGGTCATAAAATCACAAAATCAACTTTGGAAGCCTTGGTTTAACCTTAGGAACCAATTTTGAACAAAAAAATATTTTTCGATATTTTTAATATTTTTCGAGTTTATTTAATTATAAAAATACCCAAAACATCAGAAAAATACCATTCGTGGTCAGAAAAATACCCAAAAATATTCGATAATTTTGTTTTAATTTCCTCTTCAAGTGTGTCACTTTAAATCTCAAAAATTCGGCTCGGGTCAATATGTTCCTTCACAAACATAAACCCGAACCGAGCCTAAAAAAAATCATTTTCGAGTCTTTTAGTTTTCAATTCTCACTTTTTATAAGCTATGACATTGGATTCTAAAGTCTTAAAGTGCAATTAGGTCAATTTGCCCTCCAATTTAATCAATTTTTACCAAAAGGGCTTAATTGCACATTTTTCTTTCAATTAGTCCCCGGTTTCACGGATGTATACGTATGCTCTACGTATTTATACGTCATACGTATTTATACGTTATGCATATTTGTACTGTTTGGTAACCTCTTTAACTCTTGTAATAATAATAATGGTTATTATTTTTAACACCTTTGTTAGTGCCTTTTTTTTAGCATTTTTGTATTGTGAGTGCTATTGCTAGTGCTATTTTTAAATAGCATTTTTTGTATTATAAATTGTGAGTGCTATTGTTAGTGCTATTTTTAAATGACATTTATTTATCATAAATTGTGAGTGCTATTGTTAGTGCTATTTTTAAATGGCATTTATTTATCATAAATTGTGAGTGCTATTATTAGATAGAATTTATAATTGTTAGTGCTATTTTTAAATAGCATTTTTATATTATAAATTGTGAGTGCTATTGTTAGTGCTATTTTTAAATAGCATTTTTGTATTATAAATTGTGAGTGCTATTGTTAGTGCTATTTTTAAATGTCATTTATTTGTGAGTGCTATTTTTAGATAGAATTTATAATTGTTAGTGCTATTTTTAAATACAATTTATTGGAAGGTATTTTTGGCTATAAAAGGATGGCAAGAGTTTTGAGGTTGAAGAGGGGAGACATTTTGTAGAGTGTGCAAATTTTTGAGAGCTTAGAGAGAAGAACACAAACACTCTCTATATTCTCATAATCTTGAGAGAGCAAAATATACTAAGTTCGGAATATTGATTCCGCATATTGCTAGTACAATTGTTGTGGAGTTATTAGTCGTCTCCCCGTTCGACAATTGGTGGTGCGTCCGAATTAGATGCCTAACACTTGTGGAGGCTGAGATCGAAGAACATCGAACCGACACCTCCGTTCAAGCACGCTACGAGAGGTAATCTATTTACTCCCTTTGAGACTTTGTGATTTTTTTCGATTGAAATGCACGAAGTACGCCTCTGGAGATACATGTATGGGTTATTTATTTCCGCTACGTGTTACGTGGATCCCAACAGTGGTATCAGAGCCAATCCTTAGGTGTTTTCGTGCATTTAATTGATTTTTTGCAATTTTTGCAATACTATGGCCAATATGTATTAACGAATTGTTCGTCTTACATGGCTAATGGAGATTGATTATTTTATATGATAAATTAATCAACGTAGCAAAAATTGAGACTAAATCAATTTTGAATCGAAAATTTATGGCTATCTTATTTTACGTAAAAATTCTGAATATGATTCAACGTAGAATTTTTATTGTGCATTCCTAAGTTTTAAATTGTGAATTTATTACTTACGTGAAAGGGTGGTGATCATGGAAAAAGCCCTAATCAATGTGATTGATGTATATATGAATGTATGATGATTATTTATATATTTGGGGTTGTAATTATTAAATGGAGACTGCGTACTCCTTTTATTTTTCATGTAATCTTTATTTTTAGCATAGTCAATTGTTGATGTAAATGCTACGAGGATTACGTGGAGGAGCCTTTTAAGTCGGCGAGCTCTTTGGGGCCCAATTCTTGAAGAGTTCAAGAAACCAAGAAGAAGCGAAGAGCGGCTCTCCGTTATTAAAATATTAAAATGATTAAATGTGGTCTCATTGGCTCGAGACCCATTAAATCATAATTCCATGATCACCACGTAGGATAGATGTTTATGTGATTGACGTCTATTTATTTATTATGATTACGTGAGCATGTTAAACTGGTTAATGTGCAAAGTCAGACTTACCTCACCCAAAATTGCGCCTGCATGAAATCCTAGTTAGGAAAATCACTCACGTTAGGTACCGAAAGGGCGTTGGTAACGACACCAGCGTAACCAAGTCCCCGAACCCAAAATCTCTGGTTCCGTAGAACTGATCGATCTCTCCCAATCGATCAGTAAGGTTTCCGGTCTACCCTCCAAGAAAGACCGGTGGCGACTCCAAATGCATGCACAAGTTGCACATGCCACCACGACCACACTAAGGTCGAAAGCGATCGACTCTTATCGTCGAATCCTCCTGAAAAATACTCCCGCCGCGATTTGGTATGGGCCTGGGAGGGCTCGCGCCGATCCAAGACCCGTGATCGGTAATCCATTAGCCGCGTCCGCTTTCAGACGGGTCGCGACAGCTGGCGACTCCGCTGGGGACAATGTTCTAGAACCAATGGTTCTAGACCTCAAGTGGACTTAGGCCGTAATTAAAACGCTGAGTGATTTTTCTAACCATGCAGGCGCTCGTGAAGGTGAGGTAAGTCCGCTCATGGTAAGGTATTATATGTTTTTGCAGATTGGAGAGATAAGGGGTGTAGTCCGTGATTAACATTGTCTTATGCAGGTTGGCGTAGGAATGTATGTTGTATGGATGATTTGAAGCGTCGATTGATAAACTGTTGTGCATGACTTGCATTGTGATACTCACAACACATGAACACACACAATCGCGCCTAAAACCCCGGGCGCCGCCTTTAGGAACACAATAGAAGGAATTGAAAATGGAATCTCCGTGAGGAAAAACGCGGGGTAATCCACTTTTCAATTCCGCTCGCTTCGAACTATGGATCGAGTCCCAATGCAGCGATAGCTGTGCAATGGAATCGGCTCTTTCTAGAACTCGAGGTGGGAACCTTAACCTTAGGTGCCAAACCCTCTGATTTTTAGAAGTTTACCATCACTTGTCTCATGCGCATGTCTTTAGACGGTTGGTACACCTAAAACCGCACATAAGTCGAGGAGTTTGGTTGGTAAGACTTTCTATCCCTCAAATCTATTTCAGTTCATATAAATATATGCATTTCATTCATTGCATTCTGGTGATTAGATTAAATGCCATTTCGAGGGTAGATATGTGTGTTTTTCTCCAACATCCTTGATAGAAGACGAGGAGGGCGATATCCCATCGCGAACACCGAGTGTGCAACAAAGGAGCCTACTATGGACATTATTGGGGTATCGTCCAATGAAGATGACGAGTTAGGGCAAGTAATCCGGAAGTCACAGGTCGAACTTGGGGCATCCTTAAACGTTAGGATCACATTCCTTTGTTTCATTTTCCATTACTAGTCCTCTTGTATAGGGTTTATTTTTTACCGAGGTTTTCTCTATCTCACCCCTTAGAGTGATTGTATTAGGGATCTATTGGTGTATACACTCAGATGGAGCTTGGTTGTATTTCTTTTAACGGGTCATGGGAATGTGATAGTGGCATTTTCTCTAATCATCCGAATACTCCCAAGTCAAGTTTATAATTCCTTTAGAGGAAATCAAAATTGGAAATCTTGCATGACCTTTTTGGTCGTATAGGGTAATCCAACCCCAATTTCGCTAGAAGGAATTATACACTTGAATTGATTCATGCATGTCGTACGTCATTGGTAATCCACGATAATCGATCAAGAGTATCGGCATTGTTTCAAATTTAATGACGAGATAGATGTCCAAATTGCCCTCGTTCTTAACAAAACGGCCTTGATTTGGATGCCGTATCTTCAATTAAATTTAAAACACGTCGTTACGCCTTGCACTTTTGACTAATTCGCTCTTCTCAAAATTGGTCGAAAGCGATTATCGTGAATTACATTCCTTTCAATAGTATGCTTTCCTTCGAGGAATACTGATAAAAAGCTTTTTACACAAGATTAAAACCCTTGTAAAAATTTTTTGTCCTTATTAATCACTGTTGACACCTGAGTTTTTACCATTTATTATTGTGATTTTTATTCTTTAAAATTAATTAAAAATATAAAAAAAGGTCATAAAATCACAAAATCAACTTTGGAAGCTTTGGTTTAACCTTAGGAACCAATTTTGAACAAAAAATATTTTTTGGTATTTTTAATATTTTTCGAGTTTATTTAATTATAAAAATACCCAAAAAATCAAAAAAATACCATTCGTGGTCAGAAAAATACCCAAAAATATTCGATAATTTTGTTTTAATTTCCTCTTCAAGTGTGTCACTTTAAATCTCAAAAATTCGGCTCGGGTCATTATGTTCCTTCACAAACATAAACCCGAACCGAGCCTAAAAAAAATCATTTTCGAGTCTTTTAGTTTTCAATTCTCACTTTTTATAAGTTATGACATTGGATTCTAAAGTCTTAAAGTGCAATTAGGTCAATTTGCCCTCCAATTTAATCAATTTTTACCAAAAGGGCTTAATTGCACATTTTTCTTTCAATTAGTCCCCGGTTTCACGGATGTATACGTATGCTCTACGTATTTATACGTCATACGTATTTATACGTTATGCATATTTGTACTGTTTGGTAACCTCTTTAACTCTTGTAATAATAATAATGGTTATTATTTTTAACACCTTTGTTAGTGCCTTTTTTTTAGCATTTTTGTATTGTGAGTGCTATTGTTAGTGTTATTTTTAAATAGCATTTTTGTATTATAAATTGTGAGTGCTATTGTTAGTGCTATTTTTAAATGACATTTATTTATCATAAATTGTGAGTGCTATTGTTAGTGCTATTTTTAAATGACATTTATTTATCATAAATTGTGAGTGCTATTATTAGATAGAATTTATAATTGTTAATGCTATTTTTAAATAGCATTTTTGTATTATAAATTGTGAGTGCTATTGTTAGTGCTATTTTTAAATAGCATTTTTGTATTATAAATTGTGAGTGCTATTGTTAGTGCTATTTTTAAATGTCATTTATTTGTGAGTGCTATTATTAGATAGAATTTATAATTGTTAGTGCTATTTTTAAATAGCATTTTTGTATTATAAATTGTGAGTGCTATTGTTAGTGCTATTTTTAAATAGCATTTTTGTATTATAAATTGTGAGTGCTATTGTTAGTGCTATTTTTAAATGTCATTTATTTGTGAGTGCTATTTTTAGATAGAATTTATAATTGTTAGTGCTATTTTTAAATACAATTTATTGGAAGGTATTTTTTGCTATAAAAGGATGGCAAGAGTTTTGAGGTTGGAAGGGGAGAGACATTTTGTAGAGTGTGCAAATTTTTGAGAGCTTAGAGAGAAGAACACAAACACTCTCTATATTCTCATCATCTTGAGTGAGCAAAATATACTAAGTTCGGAATATTGATTCCGCATATTGCTAGCACAATTGTTGTGGAGTTATTAGTCGTCTCCCCGTTCGTCAATTGGTGGTGCGTCCGAACTAGATGCCTAACACTTGTGGAGGCTGAGATCGAAGAATATCAAACCGACACCTCCGTTCAAGCACGCTACGAGAGGTAATCTATTTACTCCCTTTGAGGCTTTGTGATTTTTTTTCGATTGAAATGCACGAAATACGCCTCTGGAGATACATGTATGGGTTGTTATTTATTTCCGCTACGTGTTACGTGGATCCCAACAGTGGTATCAGAGCCGATCCTTAGGTGTTTTCGTGCATCTAATTGATTTTTTGCAATTTTTGCAATACTATGGCCAATATGTATTAACGAATTGTTCGTCTTACATGGCTAATGGAGGTTGATTATTTTATATGATAAATTAATCAACGTAGCAAAAATTGAGACTAAATCAATTTTGAATCGAAAATTTATGGCTATCTTATTTTACATAAAAATTCTGAATATGATTCAACGTAGAATTTTTATTGTGCCTTCCTAAGTTTTAAATTGTGAATTTATTACTTACGTGGAAGGGTGGTGATCATGGAAAAATCTCTAATCAATGTGATTGATGTATATATGAATGTATGATGATTATTTATATATTTGGGGTTGTAGTTATTAAATGGAGGCTGAGTACTCCTTTTATTTTTCATGTAATCTTTATTTTTAGCATAGTCGATTGTTGATGTAAATGCTACGAGGATTACGTGGGGGAGCCTTTTAAGTCGGCGAGCTCTTTGGGGCCCAATTCTTGAAGAGTTCAAGAAACCAAGAAGAAGCGAAGAGCGGCTCTCCGTTATTAAAATATTAAAATGATTAAATGTGGTCTCATTGGCTCGAGACCCATTAAATCATAATTCCATGATCACCACGTAGGATAGATGTTTATGTGATTGACGTCTATTTATTTATTATGATTATGTGAGCATGTTAAACTGGTTAATGTGCAAAGTCAGACTTACCTCACCCAAAATTGCGCCTGCATGAAATCCTAGTTAGGAAAATCACTCACGTTAGGTACCGAAAGGGCGTTGGTAACGACACCAGCGTAACCAAGTCCCCGAACCCAAAATCTCTGGTTCCGTAGAACTGATCGATCTCTCCCAATCGATCAGTAAGGTTTCCGGTCTACCCTCCAAGAAAGACCGGTGGCGACTCCAAATGCATGCACAAGTTGCACATGCCACCACGACCACACTAAGGTCGAAAGTGATCGACTCTTATCGTCAAATCCTCCTGAAAAATACTCCCGCCGCGATTTGGTATGGGCCTGGGAGGGCTCGCGCCGATCCAAGACCCGTGATCGGTAATCCATTAGCCGCGTCCGCTTTCGGACGGGTCGCGACAGCTGGCGACTCCACTGGGGACCTTTGTTCTAGAACCTATGGTTCTAAACCTCAAGTGGACTTAGGCCGTAATTAAAACGCTGAGTGATTTTTCTAACCCTGCAGGCGCTCTTGAAGGTGAGGTAAGTCCGCTTATGATAGGTGTTATATGTTTTTGCAGATTGGAGCGATAAGGGGGATAGTCTGTGATTAACATTGTCTTATGCAGGTTGGCGTAGGAATGAATGATTGTGTGTATGTTTTATATTGAAGCGGTGATTGTTAAATAAGATGCATGTTTATCGCTTTAGCACGACACCGAAAACACACACAACCGCGCCTAAAACCCCGGGCGCCCTTCTATAGGAAAACAATAGAAGGGATTGAAAATGGAATCTCCGTGAGGAAAAACACGGGGTAATCCACTTTTCAATTCCGCTCATTTGGAGCTATGGATCGAGCCCCAATGCAACGATAGTTGTGCAATGGAATCTGCTCTTTCTAGAACTCGAGGTGGGAACCTTGACCTTAGGTGTCAAATCCTTTGATTTTTAGAAGTTTTATCCTCACTTGTCTCATGTGCATGTCTTTAGATGGCTGATATATCTAAAACCACCTAAAAAAAAAAAAAATCGGCGATCCTGGAGTCACATCTCGAAGACTGGAACTGGGGCATCTCCGAGTGTTCGGACCACATTCCTTTGATTGGTTTGGCATTTTTAGTTCTCTTGAATAAGACTAATTTTGCTGAGGTCCTCTCTATCTCGTCCCTTAGATTGATTGTATTAGGGATCAATTTGTATTGTATACATCTCGATAAGGCTCATTTATATCGAAGGTAGGGGCAAATTCCCCAAACCCGTGGAGCATAGTGAAATTCGTCCCTTCAGTGCAAAATGCATTTGGCCGCAGAGCCACCCGTTTGGTGAAAGGACGTATCGTTCCTAATTGATTTTTAATCAGATCTGAGGATAAGTTCTTCTCCATTTTTTTTTATCTCAGGTGATAAAAGAGACAATGCACCCAAAAGCTCATACATTCAAATGACAAAACAGACGTCGCCCAGCTGGGGCAAATGAACCGTAGGCATTGCAAATACCTTCAAGCACGGATGGAGGAATTCGATAGATGTTGTTCATATCAATATGCAACGTCAAAACGGAATGCAAATCAAGTGTAAAAGGACGTATCGTTCCAAAATGATTATTTCCTTGATATGGGAATAATGCTTCCTTTCCTTTTCCTCTCAGATGATGATCAAGAGCAGAAGACGCAAGATGTAATGCTTTCAAATAACAAACATGGAACGTCAAATACCTCAAACGGCGACTGTGATCAAGAGAATCACCAAACCGCCACATGACGAATCCCAAGAATATCAAGCTGTCTTGAGACAGATTAAATTGATCAAGGACTCTGACAATCGAGATGGATGATCAGAATCTGCAAAAATCAATGGGAGCAGGTTCCCCCCATTTGATTTGAGGAGCCAAACCGGGGGCAAACTCTCATAATCCCCCATGAAAGCGCATCAGACCAGGGTCATCGAATCCAGAGATGACAAACAGCAAGACAAGCGTCACCTAGCTGTGATAAATCACGCCTAACTGGGGCAAGTGAATTAATTTTGCGCTGGACAAAGAAAGATGTGTCTTCTCCGGCAAAGTCAAATAGCAGAGCCGTCCGCATCAGAATCAAACCCCAAGATATGAATTTGGGCGAACGGTAACTTTGTATCGTTCCAATTTGATCTTCGAAGATCACGGGCTTAACATGAGTTTTTCTCATTTAACAGGAAGTCGTTGGCGCCGAAAGCCTCAAAAGAAAAGAGCTCGCTGATAGGGAGGCGAATAGAATCATTGGCCTTGGAAGTCAGGATTCCAGAAAATGGTCTTTGATTATAAGATCGAGTGGAGGGTAAAAAGTATTGCTTCCACACTTCATGCTTTGACATGCATTCCGATAACAATTTCCTTTTTCCTTGAATAAAAGGAACTCTGAAGAGTGGCGCTGGAATGCGTCCAAAAACACAAATGGATCTCCTCTGGGGCAAATCCTGGAAAATGATTCATCGCCAACCAAACGGAGGGATCAAGGCCACAAGATGGATGGCCAACTTCTGCAAGCCGCACGTTTGTGTTCAAATGGAAACACAAAACAAGAACAAGGCTGTATCGTTCCAATTTGCTTGGAATTTTAGAACGCAAACTGACGCCTAATTCCCGTCTTTGACAGGGGATCACCATCAAGGCGAAACAGGTTTTCACATCCCATGTATTACCCGTTGGAATACATGACCAAGGGTAAGATGTATCGTTCTAATTTTTTTGAAAAATTCATGAACGAACAATAACATGTTTCTTCTACATTTTCAGGGATCTCCAGCCGCGAGGGACAGGTAAGTATCCCTCTCCCAAATCCCTTAAAGATGTTGAGTAAAAAATAGAGAAGAAAAGAAAAGCTCTCAGAGTCTAATGTCTAGAAAAGTCATAGAACTCAAATTTCATTGGCATTCATGTTTTGAAACAGGAGGTTGTCTGAACATGAATAAGAACATGCATGGGGCATCATAAAATCCCCTTTGACGGGTAAAATTTTTGGAGAAAATGAAAGAGATTTTTCCAATAAAAAAATTGTTCAAAACTTTCAAAAGGACGTTTTCTCAAAAGACAAGAGGCAAAGCCTAGTCCAAACACGTCCCACACACACTGGAGAGATGAGTGGAGCAGATCAGATAGCAAAATCTGGACCTACGGAAGTAGGGACCATTCGCAGCGATTACATGGATTGGGACGACGGAGGCATTCGTTTTTTATCCCCAAACACTACAGGTGACCGTTGATAACCCATTCGAACGGCGGTTTTCATTCTTAACCCTGTCAAGAACCACCCCACATCGGGGCAAAATGGAGGTGAGTCCAGCGGCATCAGGAGAAAATGGTCAGAAATTTTCTTGCTCGGACTAACATTAATCTTTGTGTGTTGTTTATATGGTAATCCAAGTGCCATAGGATGACGAGAAGCATTCTTTTCTCTATCACACACACTGAATCCTTTGCACAGCCAACTTGAGCCTGCAAATTCATTTCATGAACCCATTGGTGATCATTCCAAAACGGATGCAGCACCCCTTCAAAAATGGAAGAGTTCAAGACTCAGGGATTACGAAGAAGATTCCCGGGCTGATATTTAAAGCATGTTTAGACTTTCAGACATATGTATGACATGATCCCATCGAGGATGAGAAGAACCGGGATTTCAAAAAAATAATAGTAATAATAAATCCCTAGCATCGAGAAAAAGCAAAGTGCCTGGTAAAAGCAAGGCCGATGCTCGTGTAAATTGTTTGATTGATCCGCAATGAAGCCGGATGGGAAAAGAGGAAATCCCTAATGGAGTCAGATCAAAAAGACTACTCACCAAATGGTGTCAAGCGTGGAGCAGAGACGCAGACAGAGTTGTCAATCTCTTAATGCAGCCAGAGACACTCTCTAAAGAGCTGGTGCACACCTCAAAATCGGTTGCGCACCTCAACAACTGAAGGTGCAGAGAGGAAAAAGCAGGTGGTAAATTTGCAATGATCACCAATGTCAAACCCTTCGTAATTTCTGGGCCAAAAACAAGCCTTTTTCGGTCCCCAATCCTACCAATGTTACAACCCCGAAACAGTCTTCTCTGACTAAGACACTTGGGTTAACATATAGCTTAGCTCGAAGAAGTACGAGCAAGACTATTTCTTTCTCATTTTGCAGGGTTCTTGACTTGTAAACCCGGAGCAGATGGTGAAGACTTTCATTCAATGGCCTCGACTCCAAAGCGAGTCCCCCTTGAAAGCCAATATCCAAGCCTAACATTACGGTCCCGTGGAAGACCTCCCGACCGATCAAAATGTATGCGCTGCGAATGAGCCTAAAACCTAGGCACAGGTTAGTAGGGAATTGAGTGCATCCCCTATAAAAACCACATCTCAAAACAGGTGAGAAGACCTCCTTGTCGAGAAATATTCCAATTGACGTTTTGAACAAACTCTTTTTGGAATTTTCAAACTGTTGATCCAGATTTTCCGTACAAGGGACTTGTGATCACATTTGCATGTTGCAAGAATGCTTTGGATGACCTCCAGCATCAAAATGCACATTTCATGATTAAAACTTAAATCATACGATTTTGTCAAATGGACAGCCGTGGTCTTCCCAAAGATTACTAACGTTTTCTTGGTGAAGAAAAATATTTCAGGCTCAAATTTCTGCAGGATACCTGGAGAACCCAGCTCCCAGAATGTCGCCTCAACAGACTCAAGTGAAGCTTTGTCAAAATAAAATCTTTCACTGCTTCAAAAACTGAATTCCCGACAAACTTCGGGGTCTCTAAAAAAGAGGGGAAGAAAAACCCTTTTAAAAGAAAAGTCCTATCAGACGTGGAGAACCCTCGTCCCAGGACCCATTTTCAAAATATCAAACAGTCTCATCGGACGTGGAGAACCCTCGTCATGAGACCCCTTTTCATAATTTAGGCAGTCTCATCGGACGTGGAGAACCCTCGTCATGAGACCCCTTTTCAAAAATCAGACAGTCTCACCGGACGTGGAGAACCCTCGTCATGAGACCCATTTTCATAATTTAAACAGTCTCATCGGACGTGGAGAACCCTCGTCATGAGACCCCTTTTCAAAAATCAGACAGTCTCACCGGACGTGGAGAACCCTCGTCATGAGACCCCTTTTCATAATTTAGGCAGTCTCATCGGACGTGGAGAACCCTCGTCATGAGACCCCTTTTCATAATTTAGGCAGTCTCATCGGACGTGGAGAACCCTCGTCATGAGACCCCTTTTCAAAGTCAAAACTGAAGGTAGAAACCGCCTGAAGGGTCAATCAAAGGTAGAAACCGCCTGAAGGGTCAACTCAAGGTAGAAACCGCCTGAAGGGTCAATCAAAGATAGAAACCGCCTGAAGGGTCGACCAAAGGTAGAAACCGCCTGAAGGGTCAACTAAAGGTAGATACCGCCTGAAGGGTCAAAATAAAGGTAGATACCGCCTGAAGGGTCAACACAAGGTAGATACCGCCTGAAGGGTTAACACATGGTAGATACCGCCTGAAGGGTCAACACAAGGTAGAAACCGCCTGAAGGGTCAACTTAAGGTAGAAACCGCCTGAAGGGTCAACTTAAGGTAGAAACCGCCTGAAGGGTCAAACCAAGGTAGAAACCGCCTGAAGGGTCAAACCATGGTAGAAACCGCCTGAAGGGTCAACTCATGGTAGAAACCGCCTGAAGGGTCAAATTAAGGTAGAAACCGCCTGAAGGGTCAACTCAAGGTAGAAACCGCCTGAAGGGTCAAACCAAGGTAAAAACCGCCTGAAGGATCACATTAATGGTATAAACCGCCTGAAGGGTCACATATGGTAGAAACCGCCATAAGGGTCAATTCATTGGTAGAAACCGCCATAAAGGTCAACTCATTGATAAATATCGCAGTAAGGATCAACACAAAGGTCTGATCCACCATACGGATCAAAATCCTTGGCAAATCCCAAAGCGTGGGATGCGCCTTCCTTAGGTTCCTACAAGTTAGGAATCTCATCATGGTATGACCTACCATACAGGTCAGAGCTTAATCTCCCTAGGATATTCTGAATGACGAGTCCTAGGCATCTTCTTGAAAGTCGTCGCAACCGGCAGCATCCGACAGGTGAGCTTCAGGTAAGCCTCTCTCACTCCGGCCCATGTTCAAATTGTTAGAGCAAACCGGGGATTGATTTGAGCTTTTATCAATAGGCTTAAGGATCCGATGTCATAACATTTCTTCTCTCATTTTCCCAGTTGAGTCGGTTAGGAATCAGGTGCCACCTTATCTTTGAGAGAAACCTCTAACGAGATTCCTCTCAAAGAGGGGCAGCTGTTGACACCTGAGTTTTTACCATTTATTATTGTGATTTTTATTCTTTAAAATTAATTAAAAATATAAAAAAAGGTCATAAAATCACAAAATCAACTTTGGAAGCTTTGGTTTAACCTTAGGAACCAATTTTGAACAAAAAATATTTTTTGGTATTTTTAATATTTTTCGAGTTTATTTAATTATAAAAATACCCAAAAAATCAAAAAAATACCATTCGTGGTCAGAAAAATACCCAAAAATATTCGATAATTTTGTTTTAATTTCCTCTTCAAGTGTGTCACTTTAAATCTCAAAAATTCGGCTCGGGTCATTATGTTCCTTCACAAACATAAACCCGAACCGAGCCTAAAAAAAATCATTTTCGAGTCTTTTAGTTTTCAATTCTCACTTTTTATAAGTTATGACATTGGATTCTAAAGTCTTAAAGTGCAATTAGGTCAATTTGCCCTCCAATTTAATCAATTTTTACCAAAAGGGCTTAATTGCACATTTTTCTTTCAATTAGTCCCCGGTTTCACGGATGTATACGTATGCTCTACGTATTTATACGTCATACGTATTTATACGTTATGCATATTTGTACTGTTTGGTAACCTCTTTAACTCTTGTAATAATAATAATGGTTATTATTTTTAACACCTTTGTTAGTGCCTTTTTTTTTAGCATTTTTGTATTGTGAGTGCTATTGTTAGTGTTATTTTTAAATAGCATTTTTGTATTATAAATTGTGAGTGCTATTGTTAGTGCTATTTTTAAATGACATTTATTTATCATAAATTGTGAGTGCTATTGTTAGTGCTATTTTTAAATGACATTTATTTATCATAAATTGTGAGTGCTATTATTAGATAGAATTTATAATTGTTAGTGCTATTTTTAAATAGCATTTTTGTATTATAAATTGTGAGTGCTATTGTTAGTGCTATTTTTAAATAGCATTTTTGTATTATAAATTGTGAGTGCTATTGTTAGTGCTATTTTTAAATGTCATTTATTTGTGAGTGCTATTATTAGATAGAATTTATAATTGTTAGTGCTATTTTTAAATAGCATTTTTGTATTATAAATTGTGAGTGCTATTGTTAGTGCTATTTTTAAATAGCATTTTTGTATTATAAATTGTGAGTGCTATTGTTAGTGCTATTTTTAAATGTCATTTATTTGTGAGTGCTATTTTTAGATAGAATTTATAATTGTTAGTGCTATTTTTAAATACAATTTATTGGAAGGTATTTTTTGCTATAAAAGGATGGCAAGAGTTTTGAGGTTGGAAGGGGAGAGACATTTTGTAGAGTGTGCAAATTTTTGAGAGCTTAGAGAGAAGAACACAAACACTCTCTATATTCTCATCATCTTGAGTGAGCAAAATATACTAAGTTCGGAATATTGATTCCGCATATTGCTAGCACAATTGTTGTGGAGTTATTAGTCGTCTCCCCGTTCGTCAATTGGTGGTGCGTCCGAACTAGATGCCTAACACTTGTGGAGGCTGAGATCGAAGAATATCAAACCGACACCTCCGTTCAAGCACGCTACGAGAGGTAATCTATTTACTCCCTTTGAGGCTTTGTGATTTTTTTTCGATTGAAATGCACGAAATACGCCTCTGGAGATACATGTATGGGTTGTTATTTATTTCCGCTACGTGTTACGTGGATCCCAACAGTGGTATCAGAGCCGATCCTTAGGTGTTTTCGTGCATCTAATTGATTTTTTGCAATTTTTGCAATACTATGGCCAATATGTATTAACGAATTGTTCGTCTTACATGGCTAATGGAGATTGATTATTTTATATGATAAATTAATCAACGTAGCAAAAATTGAGACTAAATCAATTTTGAATCGAAAATTTATGGCTATCTTATTTTACATAAAAATTCTGAATATGATTCAACGTAGAATTTTTATTGTGCCTTCCTAAGTTTTAAATTGTGAATTTATTACTTACGTGGAAGGGTGGTGATCATGGAAAAATCTCTAATCAATGTGATTGATGTATATATGAATGTATGATGATTATTTATATATTTGGGGTTGTAGTTATTAAATGGAGGCTGAGTACTCCTTTTATTTTTCATGTAATCTTTATTTTTAGCATAGTCGATTGTTGATGTAAATGCTACGAGGATTACGTGGGGGAGCCTTTTAAGTCGGCGAGCTCTTTGGGGCCCAATTCTTGAAGAGTTCAAGAAACCAAGAAGAAGCGAAGAGCGGCTCTCCGTTATTAAAATATTAAAATGATTAAATGTGGTCTCATTGGCTCGAGACCCATTAAATCATAATTCCATGATCACCACGTAGGATAGATGTTTATGTGATTGACGTCTATTTATTTATTATGATTATGTGAGCATGTTAAACTGGTTAATGTGCAAAGTCAGACTTACCTCACCCAAAATTGCGCCTACATGAAATCCTAGTTAGGAAAATCACTCACGTTAGGTACCGAAAGGGCGTTGGTAACGACACCAGCGTAACCAAGTCCCCGAACCCAAAATCTCTGGTTCCGTAGAACTGATCGATCTCTCCCAATCGATCAGTAAGGTTTCCGGTCTACCCTCCAAGAAAGACCGGTGGCGACTCCAAATGCATGCACAAGTTGCACATGCCACCACGACCACACTAAGGTCGAAAGTGATCGACTCTTATCGTCAAATCCTCCTGAAAAATACTCCCGCCGCGATTTGGTATGGGCCTGGGAGGGCTCGCGCCGATCCAAGACCCGTGATCGGTAATCCATTAGCCGCGTCCGCTTTCGGACGGGTCGCGACAATCACGAGCAAGCATAAGATTGAAAGGGGTTTATGCTTTCTTTTTCAAATTATTCCTTCTGATTCTGTCATTTCATTTGCAGGTAAAAAAAATATAGGGTAATAGAGAGAAATCTTTTCCTGGATAAGTCTGGGGCTATTCTTTCATCTGATCATGAGCGAGTTAGAAAATCAGAACACATCTACTCGACTTATCGTGGATCGGCTCATCCAAGTCTAAGATGTCCGGATGCTCGAAGAAATGGATCATATAAAAGCTAAAACAAACACATGGGCTTTCATTCATTCTTGCCCAAACCAGGTCATACAATTCATTGGGGTGGAAAAGTAAAGCAGAAGTGAGCCCTAATCAACGACACAAGGGAGCCCAGCTGGCCCTCCAGGTTATGGATGCTTTGTTTATACGCACCACTCCGCGTATCATGGTCCGCAAGCCTGAGGTGGAGGCGTTTGCGTTCATCATTGACTGCAACAACCTGAGTCTCGTGATCTTCGGCGACTGCTTCCAAGTCCCGAACAAGTCCATTCTCACGAGTTATATCCTCATTTATGCCGTTGAGCCTTTCTTCCAGCCACTCGCTCCGATTCCTTAGCAGGGCATTACGTCGATCGCGCTCATAGGTAGCCAGAGATAGAGCTAAGTCCTCCACCAGATTCCTCCTCTCGCGTAGCAATGTCGAAACCCGCTCTTTGGCGAACTCAACAGCCTTTTTGTGACTATCGGCCAGGTAGTCAGCCAACGCTAGGCGGTCGGACTGATCCTCATAACGGGCTCGCAAGACACGAGCCACGGTAACTCCCCGATGAGCAGCGCGGTAGACCTCCAAGGAGTTCGTAAAGAGCGTTGGAAAAATACTGTATTCCCTCCCCAACGCGGTACCCTCGAGGGAGGTGATGTCCAGGTCCCCGAACATGACTCTGATCTCATCCTCGGTTTCGGGATGATCGGCTATGTGAGCGTAGCCTCGACCCAAGAGGTTATAGAACTCTTTCCATCGAGTCAAAGCTTCGGCTGAGAAAGTGTGAACTTGGGAAGAAGCCATTTTCGACGGAGATGTGTGTAGTGGAGCGATTAGAGGATGGAAGCAAATTATATGAGAGCGTTAATCTCCCAAACGCCAACTCCGCATTTTATAGCGTCTCGAGAGTGGAGAAAAGTTGCAGCAATAATGCTTGTGGAGCCGGGTTAATTAATGTAAAGCGAGGGCTGCTCCTCCCGTGAATCATCAGACATGTCTTGATCCGCAATTTCAGGCCTGACAAATTCGGTCTCGCCATTATTAAAGCTGGGAGGGAGGCGAGCGCAACTATCGAAGAAGCCGCGAAAGGATTGTGTTGTTCCATCACGCATGAAGCTGGGCGGCGAGTGAACAGCTCTGCCACTTAAAAAGAGAAGACAGTGCTGAACAGGTATGACTATTGAGGAAAAGTGAAAGGCGAGCGCAACTATCGAAGAAGCCGCGAAAGTATTGTGTTGTTCCATCACGCATAAAGCTGGGCGGCGAGTGAACAGCTCTGCCACTTAAAAAGAGAAGACAGTGCTGAACAGGCATGACTATTGAGGAAAAGTGAAAGGCGAGCGCAACTATCGAAGAAGCCGCGAAAGTATTGTGTTGTTCCATCACGCATAAAGCTGGGCGGCGAGTGAACAGCTCTGCCACTTAAAAAGAGAAGACAGTGCTGAACAGGCATGACTATTGAGGAAAAGTGAAAGGCGAGCGCAACTATCGAAGAAGCTGCGAAAGTATTGTGTTGTTCCATCACGCATAAAGCTGGGCGGCGTGTGAACAGCTCTGCCACTTAAAAAGAGAAGACAGTGCTGAACAGGCATGACTATCAAGGAAAGGTGAAAGGCGAGTGTCGCGACCCGTCCGAAAGGCGGACGCGGCTAATGGATTACCGATCGTGGGCCTTGGATCGGCGCGGGCCCTCCCAGGCCCATACCAAATCGCGGCGGGAGTATATTTTTAAAGGGTTCGGCGATAAGAGCCGATCGATTTCGACCTTAGTGTGGTCGTGGTGGCATGTGCAACTTGTGCATGCATTTGGAGTCGCCACCGGTCTTTCTTGGAGGGTAGACCGGAAACCTTATTGACCGATTGGGAGAGATCGATCAATTCTGCGGAACCAGAGATTTTGGGTTCGGGGACTTGGTTACGCTGGTGTCATTGCCAACGCCCTTTCGGTACCTAACGCGAGTGATTTTCCTAGCTAAGAATTCATGCAGGCGCAATTTTGGGTGGGGTAGGTTTGATTCAGGATTTCATGCAGATTGGCAGACTGTTCCTATCAATCACAATCAATTTAAGTGAAAGCGCAATCCAGTGTATAAATAAATCACATCAATGCACATCAATTCAGATCAATGGCTTCCTAGTATAACCATAAAGGTTTAAGGAAGGCGTGATTTAGGACCAGGGGCAAAATGGGAAGATTTGGGAACAATTAACCCGAAGGGAAAAATCGTCAATTTTTGGAGGACGATTCGCCCAAAGGGCGAAATCGTCATTTTTAAGAAGGTTCGGGGTTCAAAACACCCGGGATGAGCCCTGGCCAGTTGGTTGTGGCCATTTCCTATTTTTGGGGATTTTCTTGGATTTTTTTAGAATTTTTTGGAAAACGGTTTGCCGGAAGGGCAAAACCGTCATTTCTGGAAAGATCGGGGGTCAAAAGACCCAAAACAGGTCGTGGCCAGTTGAATGTGGCCATTTCCTATTTTCTGGAATTTTTTATAATTTTTCTGAATTTTCCGAATTTTTTTTGAATTTTTTATGATTTTCCATTTTTTATTGATTTTTGAATTTTTTTATTATTATTTTAATTATTATTATTATTTTTGTCAAAATGGTTCATTTAGCTTGGCCAAGGTCACCACAATTGATTTTTGTGATTTTATGATCTTTTTTTTTGATATTTTTAATTAATTTTAAAGAATAAAAATCACAATAATAGATGGTCAGAAATCAGGTGTCAACAGCTGCCCCTCTTTGAGAGGGATCTCGTTAGAGGTTTCTCTCAAAGATAAGATGGCACCTGATTCCTAACCGACTCAACTGGGAAAATGAGAGAAGAAATGCTATGACATCGAATCCTTGAGGCTCTTTGATGAAAGCTCAAATTAATCCTCAGTTTACTCTAACAATTTGAATATGGGCCGGAGTGAGAGAGGCTTATCTGAAGCTCACCTGTCGGATGCTGCCGGCTGCGATGACTTTCAAGAAGATACCTAGGACTCGTCATTCATGATATCCTAGGGAGATTTAGCTCTGACCTGTATGGTAGGTCCTACCATTATGGGATTCCTAACGGCTAGGAATCTAAGGAAGGCGCATCCCACGCCCTGGGATTTGCCAAGGATTTTGATCCGTATGGTGGATCGGACCTTTGTGTCGATGCTTATGGCGGTACTTACCAATGAGTTGACCCTTATGGCGGTTTCTACCATATTTGACCCTTCAGGCGGTATCTACCGTTAATTTGACCCTTCAGGCGGTTTCTACCTTGAGTTGACCCTTCAGGTG
Source organism: Rhodomyrtus psidioides (assembly GCA_021437785.1). Lineage (NCBI taxonomy): Eukaryota > Viridiplantae > Streptophyta > Magnoliopsida > Myrtales > Myrtaceae > Rhodomyrtus > Rhodomyrtus psidioides. The sequence continues at coordinate 6,346,167 of JAILYB010000027.1, read as the reverse complement.
GTATCTACCTTTGAGTTGACCCTTCAGGCGGTATCTACCTTTGTTTGATTTTGAAAAGGGGTCTCATGACGAGGGTTCTCCACGTCCGATGAGACTGCTTGATTTTGTTTAAAAGGGGTCCCGAGACGAGGGTTCTCCACGTCCGATAGGGTTGTTTGATATTTTTGAAAAGGTTTTTTTTTTTTTTCTTTTAAGGGTTTCTCTTCCCCAAGAAAATATTGGTAATCTTTGAGAAGACAGCAATTGTCCAATTGACAAAATTTTATGACTTAAGCTTTAGTCATGAGATGTGCATTTTGATGCTGGAGGTTATCCAAAACATTCTTGCAACATGCAAATGTGATCACAAATCCCTTGCATGGAAAATCTGGATCAACAGTTTGAAAATTTCCAAAAAGAGTTTGTTCAAAACATCAATTGGAATATTTCTCGACAAGGAGGCCATCACCTGTTTTGAGGTGATGATTTTTAGGGGATGCACTCAATTCCCTACTGACCTGTGCCTAGGTTTTAGGCTCATTCGCAGCGCATACATTTGATCGGTCGGGAGGTCTTCCACGGGACCGTAATGTTGGGCTTGGATATTGGCTTTCAAAGGGGGGGACTCGCTTTGGAGTCGAGGCCATTGAATGAAAGTCTTCACCGTCTGCTCCGGGTTTACAAGTCAAGAACCCTGCAACATGAGAAAGAAATAGTCTTGCTCGTACTTCTTCGAGCTAAGCTATATGTTAACCCAAGTGTCTTAGTCAGAGAAGACTGTTTCAGGGTTGTAACATTGGTAGGATTGGGGACCGAAAAAGGCTTGTTTTTGGCCCAGAATTCATGAGGGGATTGACGTTGGTGATCATTGCAAACTTGTCACATGTCTTTTCCATTCTGCATCTTCAATTTTTTTTGGTGTGCAACCGCTTTTGAGGTGTGCACAAACCCTTTAGGGAGAATCTCTGGCTGCATTAAGAGATTGACAATTTTGTCTGCGTCTTTCCTCCACGCTTGACATCATTTGGAGGAGCGACCTTTTGATCTGGCTCCTTTAGGGATTTCCTCTTTTCCCATCCGGCTTCATTGCGGATCAATCAAACAACTTACACGAGCATTGGCCTTGCTTTTACCAAGCACTTTGCTTTTTCTCGATGCCGTGGATTTTTCTCATTCATTTTTGAAATCTCACTTTTTCTCATCTTCATGGGATCGTGTTAGACATATGTCTGAAAGTCTAAACATCTTTAAATATCAGCCCGGGAATTCTCTTTCGTAATCCCTGAGTCTTGAACTCTTCCCTTTTTGAAGTGGTGCGGCATCCGTCTTGGAATGATCACCAATGGGTTCATGAAACGAATTTGCAGGCTCAACTTGGCTATGCAAAGGATATAGTGTGTGGGATAGAGAAATGGATGCTTCTCGTCATCCTATGGCACTTGGATTACCATATAAACAACACACAAAGATTGATGTTAGTCCGAGCAAGAAAATTTCTAACCATTTTCTCCTGATGTTGCTGGACTCACCTCCATTTTGCCCCAATGTGGGGGTGGTTCTTGACAGGGTTGAGAATGAAAACCGCCGTTCGAAGGGGTTGTCAATGGTCACCTGTAGTATTTGGGGATATGAAACGAATGCCTCTGTCATCCCAATCCATGTAATTGTTGCGAATAATCCCTACTTCCGTAGGTCCAGATTTCGCTATCTAATCCGCTCCACTTCTCTCCAGTGTGTGTAGGACGTGTTTGGACTAGGCTTTGCCTCTTGTCTTTTGAGAAAACGTCCTTTTGAAAGTTTTGAATTTTTGATTGGAAAAAATCTCTTTCATTTTCTCCAAAAATTTTACCCGTCAAGGGGATTTTATGATGCACCATGCATGTTCTTATTCATGTTCAGACAACCTCCTGTTTTAAAAACATGAAAGCCAATGAATTTTGAATTCTATGTCTTTTCTAGACATTAGATTCTGAAAGCTTTTCTTTCCTTCTCAGTTTTTATTCAACATCTTTAATGGATCGGGGAAAGGGATACTTACCTGTCCCCCGCGGCTGGAGATCCCTGAAAATATGGAAGAAACATGTTATTGTACGTTCACGCATTTTTCAAAAAAATTAGAACGATACACCTTACCCTTGGTCGTGTGCCCTTACGAGTGCACACAGGTTGTGAAAATCTGTCCTCCTTGATGGTGAGTCCCTATCGAGGATAAATAACAAGTGTTAACTCATATTCCCAAATTGAAGACAAATTGGGACGATACAACTTTACTCTTGGTTCTCATCCCGTTCTGACGTCGCGTATTGATATGAACCACGTCTATCAAATCCGCTTATCCATGCTTGGAATATTTGCAATATCAATGGTTCAGCTGCCCCTGGTTGGGCCACGTCTATTTTGTTATTTGAACAGATGGCTCCTTGAGTAATTTTATCCACGTTTATCACCTGAGAAGGGAAAGAAATGGGACATTACTTTGGTATTCGGTTGAAGATCGTTTAGGAACGATACATCGTTTTACCAAATGGGAGGCTTCGTGACCAAACGTATTTCGTGCTGAATGGGGGTAGATCCCATTATGCTCCGCGGGTGATAGTCATCGTTCATGGAATTTGCTCCACGGATTAAGTGATTAATCCATGGCCCTTGGCTCGAAGACGTTCAAAGGGTAATGTTGACACTCAGAGCGGTTAGTTTCCAGCGTTAATTAAAATATTCCCGCGGGAACTTTACAACGAGATCCGTAACACATTCATTCGATGTATTCACCTCTCACTCTCCTGAGTCTTCTAATGATTTAGCACATGAGCTTCGAACCAGATGTCCGGTCGCCGGTACCGGTCACGACTGCGAAGATGCACTTGTTCCAAAATGCTTGACCCATAGGCTGAGTTGCTCATTCAGGAGATCGTCCGACCGCTCGAGTCATCCAAGTTGAGCATCCTTAATTGCTGGTGACGAACTTCTCCCATTTTCGGCATGAACAACCTGGTTCCTCGGTTTATGCGTGATCCACACGCCGAGTTGCTCACTGAGGGACTCGCTTGAAATTTCAAGCCATTGACGCCTAAGTCTGGCATCCTCAACCGTTGGCGATGGGTTCCTCACACTACTTTTGACATGAACAACCTCACTTCTCGAGTTGGTACTTTCATCGTTGTCCAGTAGGTTTGTACCCAGTGCTGGATTCACCGTAGGAATAACACTAACGATCGGTTGGTGCTCAAATTGGGGAGTCCATACCTGCTGCAATTGTTGTATATACTCTTGAGGAGTACCAGGGTAACTCAGGGGGGAATTCAGCCGATCGAACCAAGAATAGATGTTTTCAAGGAGATCGTCTGAACCATCGAGCGACTGACACTCAGGTTGAGTATTGTCGACTACTGGAGAAGGAATCTTTTCGCCATTTTCGTCATGGACCACCTGATTCTTCGAGCCGGAATCTCCGTAATCGTCTCGCAAGATTGTACGTGCATCTCCTGCCAATGTTAGATCCGCTGTAGGACTAGCATTAACGGCCAGTCGGTGCTCAGACTGGGGAGTCCCGATTTGCTGAAATTGCGGTACATACTCCTGAGGACTACTAGGATACCCTAGGGGAGTACTCTGATTGATGCCTGAACAATCGACCGTGTAATTGTCAGTCCCATCGGTGTTAAGAGGTGATTGGATGCTTTCTGCTGCATGAGGATTGCGATCACAGCCATGCTCATCGTTTAAACTTGAACTGCCTCTATCTTGGTCTAGTGCCACTCGTCCATCTCTCAGTAGTCTTTTGTAGCACCAAAGGTGGTTCCTGACTTTATTTCTATCCAGTTCCGGCATGTTCATGATCTTGAGTATGCGCGATGGGCGAGCCAAACTGATCCCTAACTGTTGAACTGCATCAACAAATTTGCTATGAAGCTCCGAGGTCCAATAAAACCTTGTTTTCTTGCTAGCCGAAGTAGGGTTGGCAACTCGGCGGCTACTCTTCGCGGAATCTGGTCGTGTTGAACCGCCTCTATCTTGATCTAGCGACGCTCGTCCATCTCTCAGTAGTTTCTTGTAGCGCCAAAGGTGATTCTTGACCATATTTTTAGTCAATCCCGGCACGTTCATGATTTCGAGTATGCGCAATGGGCAAGCAAAACTGATCCCTAACTGTTGAACTGCATCAACAAATTTTCTATGAAACTCCGGGGTCCAACGAAATCTTATTTTCTTGCTAGCCGAAGTGGTGTCAGCAACTTGGCGGTTACTCTTCTCGGAATCTGGTCGTGTTGGAGGTTGCGCTGGAGGGGATTTAGTGGTCTCAGATCGGCTGGTCATGATGGTGAGTTCATCATTGAGCGGACCCGACTTGTCATGACGCATGTTCCCTTCCACAATGGGCGTCGACTTTGACCTTATAGCACTAGTTTCCTCTTGTAGATCATCGGCGGTACCCGCCTGTTCCGAAAGATGTTGCGAAGGGCATTGCAACAAATGAGCATTATGAACCCCCAGATCTGGCTCTTCAGTGAATACTCCGTTCGTGGGAACAGGGTTACCGCACTCAAGACAAATAGCGATGCTTAGAGCTTTTTTGTACTGAATGTTTTTTATTCGAAGCTTTTCATTTTCCTCCCTCGCAATCGCTAACTCGTGCCGATCGCGTTGCTGCTTCAGCCGGGTTCGTTTGTTTTCAAACCAGCACTTGACCTTCCGAGGCTCCCACCCTATCTCCTGGCCCATTTTGATTCTCTGTTCCATGTCCGGATAGGGGTATTCCCTGAAAAACAATTCGAGTTTATGGACTTGACCTGAAGTGTTGCGTTGGAGATATTCCCCTTTCTGACGCTGATCGCCGTCGCGGGTACTGTTCTCGTTAACCAAGCCGCGGGTTTCATCATTAGAAGGATCGGTCTCCATGGCCCTCGTGTCAGGTTCGGTCCTGAGATCTTCAAACTCTTCCAGCAGCTCAAGCTCGGAGACCTCCAAGTCTGGCGCTTCCAGTAAATGACAGAATCCTTTGAACATTTTGACCGGAATATCACTGTTTGATTTTCCGTTAACTCAGCTTTCTTTGTTCCTCCTTGGATCTTCACTTTCTCTGCAAATTCTGAGAGGTTAAAGGAGCCGGATCACCGTTCTTCGATCAAAGGTGATGGCTACCCGACGAGCGCTCTTCTCAATGTTTCGAGATTCCCACTTCGTCCTTTTGTGATGGCTACCTGACGAGCGCTCTTCTCAAGGCTTCGTAATTCCCACTTCGTCTTTTGTGATGGCTACTTGACGAGCGCTCTTCTCAAGGCTTCGTAATTCCCACTTCGTCTTTTGTGATGGCTACTTGACGAGCGTTCTTCTCAAGGCTTCGTAATTCCCACTTTGTCCTTTTTTTCTCTTTTCTACGTGAACGGAGCCTGAAGATCTCTTGCGTTGATTTCGCTTTGTCGAGCACTACGCTTGTCCCCCTGGCCCAGTCTCTAGAGTAACAAGCCTGCCCACCTTTCGGCGCCATTATGTTTCGTAAAACCCGAGATCACATGACGGTGGTGGATTCGTGACTCATCGGGGATGCATTAACGAAACCCGCTTGGCTCTACTGCACATAAAATATTATTACCACTTCTCCCTGTTTACTCGAGCATTTATAAGGTGATAGATTGATGTCAAGAAGATTAACACTTTAGCCTTATCAGACTCAGCCTCTCAAACACTCTTCACATTCTCACTCTCCTCTCCGTCATTCCATCGCATATGGATTCCTCCTCTGTGCCTGCTGCCTTAACTGAAACTTCGACCCAATGGGAGAGATTTTACCATCTCTTGGGTAGAGGTTATGGCTACATAAACAATCATCCTGAAGCTGCGGTTGAAGTTCGTACTCTGATTCCGGCCCTGGATACTGTGTGTATTGAAGGTACGAAACTGCAAAGGGAGTTCGTGATCTTCCCAACTCTCTTCAACAATTTCCTGCAGGCTTATGAAGTTGCTAGCCGGGAGGTCACTTTGGCTGGTATCGTGCGAGCCCGTTATCAGGACCGAGCGGAGTCCCTGATGTTGGCCGTGCTGACGGCCGATAACCATAAAAGGGCTGTTGAATACGCCCACGCCCAGGTTTCGATGCTGGTCCGTGAGAGGGACAACTTGGTGGAGCGTCTGGCTCTTTTTGACACCGCCTTTGAGCAAGACCAGCACAACTTCGTGCTGAGGTTCCAGTGTGCCTGGTTGGAGGAAAGGATTGAAGACCTGAGCATGGATATAGCTCGCGGGAGGGTGCTGGCTCTTGACTTAGAGCTTGAGTTCGAGTATTATGACACCAAGGTGAACGAACTTAAGGAGAAATGTCGTCTCCTTTTCTTCAAGCTTGTAGACCTCGATTCCCGGAGTGTGGGTTGTAAGCAAGGCATGGATAGCATGGAGAGTCAGTTAAGCTTTTTTGTGATGCTTGTCAGAACTCATTTTGGGTTTACTGCTCCCCCTCAGTGATCCACTTGTAAACTTTCCTGCTGAATGAAATAAATGCGAGTTTGTTTATATACGCTCTTTCATTCTGTATTGTTGACTAGCCAAGAAAGGTTTTTGCTTTCGGATCTACGCGATTCCTTTTTCGCCTGTGTCAACAGATTGACTACGCATCATTCTCACAGCCCGACGCTTTATATTTGATTGACTTGAATGCCTCGTGAGAAATAGATTTGTAGTTGCTCGAAACTTAAAGATTGCCCCTGATTTTGCGGTCATTGCGTTTGGGGCCGCTAGTAATCTTTCACTTTCGAGCTCGATCCCATTCTGCTAGTAACTCATGCTATCAATTTTGCCTTCACGCGTCGGGGCTGATTTTACCTTGAACTTAATAACAAGGAATTACCGTATACACACGAGATGACGTTTGCGAAAAACATTATGCAAAACCAACTCTAGCTATTGAAGAAACAAACGCATGCACCGATGAGAACTTTACAATAGGAGGTACATCCTTCTCGCGTACATCCCCTTCTTTCTTTGGGCATGTCCAATGACTAACCAGTCTGGCCTCAGCTTAGGTGTGCCATTACCAACTGCAGATCATGGTTGCCAACCTTTAATAGCTTCCAACTGATCGAACCAGGTATCAAGTCCTTCATCGAAGAAATCACCCGACCCCTCGAACGATTGATGTGTAGGTTGAGCTGCATCGCCCGACGGGTTCTTCGAACTGGAACCTCCATCTTTGTCTGGGATTATAAGAGGAGATTTGATCGATTGACTACCACAAGCGTCTCCCACTTGGGGATTAGGGAAATAAGAATGCTCCAAGCATTCTCCCATTAGATCATCTGAAGCCACATGCTCTGATTGGGCAAACCCTTGAGCACTGGGCGTGGTGGGCTGATCTGCAACAGGATGAACACTGACTAGCTGCTGCTCGGACGGAGGAGTGCTTACTCGTTGCACTTGTGATGCGTGCTCTTGAGGAATATTGAAATGACTCGCGAGGATATCCTGATCAAATCCCCAATAGTCGTCCAGATTCGACCGGGCCTCATTTGTCATAAGGGTGCTGGGTTCGCAGCCGAGTCTATTGCTCGGATTCAGTTCTGCATAACGCTGTCCTAACGCCCTTCTGTAGCAACCAAGGTGATTCGCGACTAATTGCTTGGTAAGTCCCGGTACGTTCATGACCCTAAGTATGTTTGTCGGACCTATGAAGTCGAGTCCTATCTGTCGAACTGCGTCCAAGAACTTGAGATGAAGCTCCGGGGGCCAAGTGAATTTCTTCTTCTCGTCGTCCAGAGTGGCGTAGATAGCCTGCCGACTAACCTCTAACTCCTCTTGAACCGTATCTGATCTTACCGGAAGCTGTTGTGGAGGAGATTCATGGGCTTCGATGAGGTGACTCCGATCATAATGACACGTATCTTCTTCCTCCGAAGACACTGGTATAATTTCTGTAGGATCGATCTGCTCATGCGCGCCATTAGCAGGATCTGATTGTACCGGAGATGGCTCAAGGGAGCAGGGGGATAAATGAGCACCTTCCATCTTCGTAGAAGGCTTACCGGGGAACAATTTACTGAGGGAGGTAGGGCCACCGCAGTCAGGGCAGGTAATAGTACTGAGGATTTTCTCATACCACATGTTTTCCATTTGAAGGTTTTGGTTCTGCTCTTTTAGGGCCGTGATCTCCTTACGCCTGTGTTGGACACCTAGTCTGAAACGTCTATTCTGAAACCAAAAATGGATTCTCATAGGATTCATTCCCAGCTTCCGGCCCAATTCAATCTTTTGTTCCTCGCCTGGGCAAGGGCATTCATCGAAGAAAGCTTCAAGCTCCTGGATTTCTTTCCGAGCGTAGCGCTGACGACTTTTTCTTTTCCGGGGTTGAGCGTCGTGGCCACTGCCGTCGTCACCACTGCGATCTTGATGTTCGTCACGGGAAATGTTGAGTTCCATGGCTTTGATGTCGAATTTGATTCTAGAGAATTTGAGGTCTTTCAACGAACTCGTCACTCGGGGTTCTCTGTTCTCTTTTGTATACTCGCTCTTTCGATTTGTCGCCTCCTTTTCCTCGAAAGCTAGGTCTGTTCAGCGTTCTGTTTTTGAAACGACGGAACTGTTTGCCTCTTGCTCAGCTTTTCGACACGAAGGGGTAACCAAATCCTTCCGCGGCTTCTTCGATGGTAGCGCTCGCCTTTCACTTTTCCTCAATAGTAATGCCTGTTCAGCACTGTCTTCTCTTTTTAAGTGGCAGAGCTGTTCACTCGCCGCCCAGCTTTATGCGTAAAGGAACAACACAATCCTTTCGCGGCTTCTTCGATAGTTGCGCTCGCCTTTCACTTTTCCTCAATAGTCATGCCTGTTCGGCACTGTCTTCTCTTTTTAAGTGGCAGAGCTGTTCACTCGCCGCCCAGCTTTATGCGTGATGGAACAACACAATCCTTTCGCGGCTTCTTCGATAGCTGCGCTCGCCTCCCTCCCCGCTTTAATAATGGCGAGACCGAATTTGTCAGGCCTGAAATTGCGGACCAGGACATGTCTGATGATTCACGGGAGGAGCAGCCCTCGCTTTACATTAACCCGGCTCCACAAGCATTATTGCTGCAACTTTTCTCCACTCTCGAGACGCTATAAAATGCGGAGTTGGTGTTTGGGGGATTAATGCTCTCATATAATTTGCTTCCATCTTCAAATCGCTCCACTACACACATCTCCGTCGAAAATGGCTTCTTCCCAAGTTCACACTTTCTCAGCCGAAGCTTTGACTCGATGGAAAGAGTTCTATAACCTCTTGGGTCGAGGCTACGCTCACATAGCCGATCATCCCAAAACCGAGGATGAGATCAGAGTCATGTTCGGGGACCTGGACATCACCTCCCTCGAGGGTACCGCGTTGGGGAGGGAATACAGTATTTTTCCAACGCTCTTTACGAACTCCTTGGAGGTCTACCGCGCTGCTCATCGGGGAGTTACCGTGGCTCGTGTCTTGCGAGCCCGTTATGAGGATCAGTCCGACCGCCTAGCGTTGGCTGACTACCTGGCCGATAGTCACAAAAAGGCTGTTGAGTTCGCCAAAGAGCGGGTTTCGACATTGCTACGCGAGAGGAGGAATCTGGTGGAGGACTTAGCTCTATCTCTGGCTACCTATGAGCGCGATCGACGTAATGCCCTGCTAAGGAATCGGAGCGAGTGGCTGGAAGAAAGGCTCAACGGCATAAACGAGGATATAACTCGTGAGAATGGACTTGTTCGGGACTTGGAAGCAGTCGCCGAAGATCACGAGACTCAGGTTGTTGCAGTCAATGATGAACGCAAACGCCTCCACCTCAGGCTTGCGGACCATGATACGCGGAGTGGTGCGTATAAACAAAGCATCCATAACCTGGAGGGCCAGCTGGGCTCCTTTGTGTCGTTGATTAGGGCTCACTTCTGCTTTACTTTTCCACCCCCAATGAATTGTATGATCTGGTTTGGGCAAGAATGAATGAAAGCCCCTGTGTTTGTTTTAGCTTTTATATGATCCATTTCTTCGAGCATCCGGACATCTTAGACTTGGATGAGCCGATCCATAATAAGTCGAGTAGATGTGTTCTGATTTTCTAACTCACTCATGGTCAGATGAAAGAATAGCCTCAGACTTATCCAAGAAAAGATTTCTCTATGCTACTTGTTTTTCACCTGCAAATGAAAAGACCGAGTCAAAAGGAATAATCTGAAAAAGAAAGCATAGACCCCTTTCAATCTTATGCTTGCTCGTAATTAATAATGACAAGAACTTTTACAAGGGTTTTAATCTTGTGCGAAAAGTTTTTATCAATATTCCTCGAAAGAAAGCATACTATTGAAAGGAATGTAATTCACGATAATTGCTTTTGACCAATATTCAGAAGAGCGAATTAGTCAAAAATGCAAGGCATAACGACGTGTTTTTAAATTTAATTGAAGATACGGCATCCAAATCAAGGCCGTTTTGTTAAGAACGAGAGCAATTTGGACATCTATCTCGTCATTAAATTCTAAATAACGTCAATACTCTTGATCAATTATCGTGGATTACTAGTGACGTATGACATGCATGGACCAATTCAAGTGTATAATTCCTTCTAGCGAAATTGGGGTTGGATTACCCTGTACGACCAAAAAGGTCGTGTAAGATTTTCAACTTTAGTTTCCTCTAAAGGAATTATAAACTTGACTTGGGAGTATTCGGATGATTAGAGAAAATGCCACTATCACATTCCCATGACCCGTCAAAAGAAATACAACCGAGTTCCATCTGAATGTATACACCAATAGATCCCTAATACAATCACTCTAAGAGGTGAGATAGAGAAAGCCTCGATAAAAATAAACCCTATACAAGAGGACTAGTAATGGAAAATGAAACCAAGGAATGTGATCCTAACGTTTAAGGATGCCCCAAGTTCGATCTGTGACTTCCGGATCACTTGCCCCAACTCGTCATCTTCATTGGACGATATCTCAATAATGTCCATAGTAGGCTCCTTTGTTGCTCACTCGGTGTTCGCCATGGGATATCATCCTCCTCGTCTTCTATCAAGGACGTTTGGGAAAAACACATGCATCTATCCTTGAAATGGCATTTAATCTAATCACCAGAATGCAATGAATGAAATGCCTATATTTATATGAACTGTAATAGTTTTGAGGGATAGAGAGTCTTACCAACCCAACTCGTCGACTTATGTGCGATTTTAGGTGTACCAACAGCCCAAAGACATGCGCATGAGACAAGTGATGGTGAACTTCTAAAAATCAGAGGGTTTGGCACCTAAGGTTAAGGTTCCCACCTCGAGTTCTAGAAAGAGCCGATTCCATTGCACAACTATCGTTGCATTGGGACTCAATCCATAGTTCGAAGCGAGCGGAATTGAGAAGTGGATTACCCCGTGTTTTTCCTCACGGAGATTCCATTTTCAATTCCTTCTATTATGTTCCTAAAGGCGGCGCCTGGGGTTTTAGGCGCGGTTGTGTGTGTCCATGTGTCGTGATCATCACAATGCAAGTCATGCACAACAATTTATCAATCAGCACTTCAAATCATCCACACAACATACATTCCTACGCCACACCTGCGTAAAATAAAGTTAATCACAGACTACACCCCTTATTACTCCAATCTGCAAAAACATATAACACCTATCGTGAGCGGACTTACCTCACCTTCAAGAGCGCCTGTAGGGTTAGAAAAATCACTCAATTTTTATTACGGCCTAAGTCCACTTGAGGTCTAGAACCATAGTTTCTAGAACAATTCCCCAGTGGAGTCGCCAGCTGTCGCGACCCGTCCGAAAGGCGGACGCGGCTAATGGATTACCGATCGTGGGCCTTGGATCGGCGCGGGCCCTCCCAGGCCCATACCAAATCGCGGCGGGAGTATATTTTTAAAGGGTTCGGCGATAAGAGCCGATCGATTTCGACCTTAGTGTGGTCGTGGTGGCATGTGCAACTTGTGCATGCATTTGGAGTCGCCACCGGTCTTTCTTGGAGGGTAGACCGGAAACCTTATTGACCGATTGGGAGAGATCGATCAATTCTGCGGAACCAGAGATTTTGGGTTCGGGGACTTGGTTACGCTGGTGTCATTGCCAACGCCCTTTCGGTACCTAACGCGAGTGATTTTCCTAGCTAAGAATTCATGCAGGCGCAATTTTGGGTGGGGTAGGTTTGATTCAGGATTTCATGCAGATTGGCAGACTGTTCCTATCAATCACAATCAATTTAAGTGAAAGCGCAATCCAGTGTATAAATAAATCACATCAATGCACATCAATTCAGATCAATGGCTTCCTAGTATAACCATAAAGGTTTAAGGAAGGCGTGATTTAGGACCAGGGGCAAAATGGGAAGATTTGGGAACAATTAACCCGAAGGGAAAAATCGTCAATTTTTGGAGGACGATTCGCCCAAAGGGCGAAATCGTCATTTTTAAGAAGGTTCGGGGTTCAAAACACCCGGGATGAGCCCTGGCCAGTTGGTTGTGGCCATTTCCTATTTTTGGGGATTTTCTTGGATTTTTTTAGAATTTTTTGGAAAACGGTTTGCCGGAAGGGCAAAACCGTCATTTCTGGAAAGATCGGGGGTCAAAAGACCCAAAACAGGTCGTGGCCAGTTGAATGTGGCCATTTCCTATTTTCTGGAATTTTTTATAATTTTTCTGAATTTTCCGAATTTTTTTTGAATTTTTTATGATTTTCCATTTTTTATTGATTTTTGAATTTTTTATTATTATTTTAATTATTATTATTATTTTTGTCAAAATGGTTCATTTAGCTTGGCCAAGGTCACCACAATTGATTTTTGTGATTTTATGATCTTTTTTTTTGATATTTTTAATTAATTTTAAAGAATAAAAATCACAATAATAGATGGTCAGAAATCAGGTGTCAACAGCGAGCGCTACTATCGAAGAAGCCGCGGAAGGATTTGGTTACCCCTTCGTGTTGGAAAGCTGAGCAGGAGGTAAACAGTTCCGTCGTTTCAAAAACAGAACGCTGAACAAGACCTAGCTTTCGAGGAAAAGGAGGCAACAAATCGAAAGAGCGAGTATACAAAAGAGAACAGAGAACCCCGAGTGACGAGTTCGTTAAAAGACCTCAAATTCTACAGAATCAAATTCGACATCGAAGCCATGGAACTCAACATTGCCGGCGACGAACATCAAGATCGCAGTGGTGACGATGGCAGTGGCCACGACGCTCAACCCCGGAAAAGAAAAAGTCGCCAGCGCTACGCTCGGAAAGAAATCCAGGAGCTTGAAGCTTTCTTCGATGAATGCCCTTGCCCAAGCGAGGAACAAAAGATTGAATTGGGCCGGAAGCTGGGAATGAATCCTATGAGAATCCATTTTTGGTTTCAGAATAAACGTTTCAGACTAGGTGTCCAACACAGGCGTAAGGAGATCACGGCCCTAAAAGAGCAGAACCAAAACCTTCAAATGGAAAACATGTGGTATGAGAAAATCCTCAGTACTATTACTTGCCCTAACTGCGGTGGCCCTACCACCCTCAGTAAATTGTTCCCCGGTGAGCCTTCTACGAGGATGGAAGGTGCTCATTTATCCCCCAGCTCCCTTGAGCCATCTCCGGTACAATCAGATCCTGCTAATGGCGCGCATGAGCAGATCGATCCTACAGAAATTATACCAGTGTCTTCAGAGGAAGAGGATACGTGTCGTTATGATTTGGGCCACAATAACGAAACCCATGAATCTCCTTCACAACAACTTCTAGTAAGATCCGATACGATTCAAGAGGGGTTAGAGATTAGTCAGCAGGCTATTGACGCTATTCCGGACAACGAGAAGAAGAAATTCATTTGGCCCCCGGAGCTTCATCTCAAGTTCTTAGACGCAGTTCGACAGATAGGACTCGACTTCATAGGTCCGACGAGCATACTTAGGGTCATGAAGGTACCGGAACTTACCAAGCAATTAGTCGCGAATCACCTTGGTTGCTACAGAAGGGCGTTAGGACAGCGTTATACAGAGCTGAATCCGAGCAATAGACTCGGCTGCGAACCCAGCACCCCTATGTCAAAGGAGGCCCGGTCGAATCTGGACGACTATTGGGGATTTGATCAGGATATCCTCGCAAGTCATTTCAATATTCCTCAAGAACACGCATCACAAGTGCAGCGAGTAAGCACTCCCCCGTCCGAGCAGCAGCTAGTCAGTGTTCATCCTGTCGCAGATCAGCCCACCACGCTCAGTGCTCAAGGGTTTGCCCAATCGGAGCATGTGGCTTCAGATGACCTAATGGGAGAATGCTTGGAGCATTTTTATTTCCCTAATTCCCAAGTGGGAGATACTTGTGGTAGTCAACCGATCAAATCTCCTCTTATAATCCCAAATAAGGATGGGGGTTCCAGTTCGAAGAATCCGTCGGGCGACGCAGCTCAACCTATACATCAATCGTTCGAGGGGTCAGGTGATTTCTTCGATGAAGGACTTGATACCTGGTTCGATCAGTTGGAAGCTATTAAAGATTGGCAACCATGATCTGCAGTCGGTAATGGCACACCTAAGCCGAGGCCAGATTGGTTGGTCATGGTACATGCCCAAAGAAAGAAGGGGATGTACGCGAGAATGATGTATCTCCTATTGTAAAGTTCTCATCGGTGCATGCGATTGTTTCTTCAATAGATAGAGTTGATTTTGCATAATGTTTTTCGCGAATGTCATCTCGTGTGTATACGGTAATTCCTTGTTATTAAGTTCAAGGTAAAATCAGCCCCGACGCGTGAAGGCAGAATTGATAGCATGAGTTACTAGCAGAATGTGATCGAGCTCGAAAGCGAAAGATTACTAGCGGCCCCAAACGCCGTGACCACAAAATCAGGGGCAATCTTTAAGTTTCGAGCAACTACAAATCTATTTCTCACGAGGCATTCAAGTCAATCAAATATAAAGCGTCAGGCTGTGAGAATGATGCGTAGTCAAGCTGTTGACACAGGCGAAAAAGGAGTCGCGTAGATCCGAAAGCAAAAACCTTTCTCGGCTAGTCAACAATGCAGAATGAAAGAGCATATATAAACAAACTCGCATTTATTTCATTCAGCAGGAAAGTTTACAAGTGGATCACTGAGGGGGAGCAGTAAACCCAAAATGAGTTCTGACAAGCATCACAAAAAAGCTTAATTGACTCTCCATGCTATCCATGCCTTGCTTACAACCCACACTCCGGGAATCGAGGTCTACAAGCTTGAAGAAAAGGAGACGACATTTCTCCTTAAGTTCGTTCACCTTGGTCTCATAGTACTCGAACTCAAGCTCTAAGTCATGAACCAGCACCCTCCCGCGAGCTATATCCATGCTCAGGTCTTCAAGCCTTTCGTCCAACCAGGCACACTGGAACCTTAGCACGAAGTTGTGCTGGTCTTGCTCAAAGGCGGTGTCAAAAAGAGCCAGACGCTCCACCAAGTTGTCCCTCTCACGGACCAGCATCGAAACCTAGGCGTGGGCGTATTCAACAGCCCTTTTATGGTTATCGGCCGTCAGCATGGCCAACATCAGGGACTCAGTTCGGTCCTGATAACGGGCTCGCACGATACCAGCTAAAGTGACCTCCCGGCTAGCAACTTCGTAAGCCTGCAGGAAATTGTTGAAGAGAGTTGGGAAGATCACAAACTCCCTTTGCAGTTTCGTACCTTCAATACACACAGTATCCAGGGCCGGAATCAGAGTACGAACTTCAACCTCAGCTTCAGGATGATTGTTTATGTAGCCATAACCTCTACCCAAGAGGTGATAAAATCTCTCCCATTGGGTCGAAGCTTCAGCTAAGGCAGCAGGCACAGAGGAGGAATCCATATGCGATGGAATGACGGAGAGGAGGGTGGAAATGTGAAGAGTGTTTGAGAGGCTGAGTCTGATAAGGCTAAAGTGTTAATCTTCTTGACGTCAATCTATCACCTTATAAACGCTCGAGTAAGCAGGGAGAAGTGGTAATAATAGTTTATGTGCAGTAGAGCCAAACGGGTTTCGTTAATGCATCCCCGATGAGTCATGAATCCACCACCGTTCTGTGATCTCGGGTTTTACGAAACATAATGGCGCCGAAAGGTGGGCAGGCTTGTTACTCTAGAGACTGGGCCAGGGGGACAAGCGTAGTGCTCGACAAAACGAAATCAACGCAAGAGATCTTCAGGCTCCGTTCACGTAGAAAAGAGCAAAAAAGGACAAAGTGGGAATTACGAAGCCTTGAGAAGAGCGCTCGTCAGGTAGCCATCACAAAAGGACGAAGTGGGAATCTCGAAACATTGAGAAGAGCGCTCGTCGGGTAGCCATCACCTTTGATCGAAGAACGGTGATCCGGCTCCTTTAACCTCTCAGAATTTGCAGAGAAAGTGGAGATCCAAGGAGGAACAAAGAAAGCTGAGTTAACGGAAAATCAAGCAGTGATATTTCGATCAAAATGTTCAAGGGGTTCTGTCATTTACTGGAAGCGCCAGACTTGGAGGTCTCCGAGCTTGAGCTGCTGGAAGAATTTGAAGATCTCAGGACCGAACCTGACACGGGGGCCATGGAGACCGATCCTTCTAATGATGAAACCCGCGGCTTGGTTAACGAGAACAATACCCGCGACGGCGATCAGCGTCAGAAAGGGGAATGTCTCCAACGCAACACTTCAGGTCAAGTCCATAAACTCGAATTGTTTTTCAGGGAATACCCCTATCCGGACATGGAACAGAGAATCAAAATGGGCCAGGAGATAGGGTGGGAGCCTCGGAAGGTCAAGTGCTGGTTTGAAAACAAACGAACCCGGCTGAAGCAGCAACGCGATCGGCACGAGTTAGCGATTGTGAGGGAGGAAAATGAAAAGTTTCGAATAAAAAACATTCAGTACAAAAAAGCTCTAAGCATCGCTATTTGTCTTGAGTGCGGTAACCCTGTTCCCACGGACGGAGTATTCACTGAAGAGCCAGATCTGGGGGTTCATAATGCTCATTTGTTGCAATGCCCTTCGCAACATCTTTCGAAACAGGCGGGTACCGCCGAGGATCGACAAGAGGAAACTAGTGCTATAAGGTCAAAGTCGACGCCCATTGTGGAAGGGAACATGCGTCATGACAAGTCAGGTCCGCTCAATGATGAACTCACCATCGTGACCAGCCGATCTGAGACCACTAAATCCCCTCCAGAGCAACCTCCAACACGACCAGATTCCGAGAAGAGTAACCGCCAAATTGCTGACACTACTTCGGCTAGCAAGAAAATAAGATTTCGTTGGACCCCGGAGTTTCATAGCAAATTTGTTGATGCAGTTCAACAGTTAGGGATCAATTTTGCTCGCCCATCGCGCATACTCGAAATCATGAACGTGCCGGGACTGGCTAAAAATATGGTCAAGAATCACCTTTGGCGCTACAAGAAACTACTGAGAGATGGACGAGCGTCGCTAGACCAAGATAGAGGCGGTTCAACACGACCAGATTCCGCGAAGAGTAGCCGCCGAGTTGCCAACACTACTTCGGCTAGCAAGAAAACAAGGTTTTATTGGACCTCGGAGCTTCATAGCAAATTTGTGGATGCAGTTCAACAGTTAGGGATCAGTTTGGCTCGCCCATCGCGCATACTCAAGATCATGAACATGCCGGAGCTGGATAGAAATAAAGTCAGGAACCACCTTTGGTGCTACAGAAGACTACTGAGAGATGGACGAGTGGCGCTAGACCAAGATAGAGGCGGTTCAAGTTTAAACGATGAGCATGGCTGTGATCGCAATCCTCATGAAGTAGGAAGCATCCAATCACCTCTTAACACCGATGGGACTGGCAATCACACGGTCGATTGTTCAGGCATCAATCAGAGTACTCCCCTGGGTTATCCTAGTACTCCTCAGGAGTATGTACCGCAATTTCAGCAAATCGGGACTCCCCAGTCTGAGCACCGACTGGCCGTTAATGCTAGTCCTACAGCGGATCTAACATTGGCAGGAGATGCACATACAATCTTGCGAGACAATTACGGAGATTCCGGCTCGAAGAATCAGGTGGTCCATGACGAAAATGGTGAAAAGATTCCTTCTCCAATAGTTGACAATACTCAACCTGAGTGTCAGTCGCTCGATGGTTCAGATGATCTCCTTGAAAACATCTATTCTTGGTTCGATCGGCTGAATTCCCCCCTGAGTTACCCCGGTACTCCTCAAGAGTATGTACAAAAATTTCAGCAGGTATGGACTCCCCAATTTGAGCACCAACCAATCGTTAGTGTTATTCCTACGGCGAATCCAGCATTGGATACAAACTTACTGGACAACGATGAAAGTACCAACTCGAGAAGTGAGGTTGTTCATGCCGAAAATAGTGTGAGGAATCCATCGCCAACGGTTGAGGATGCCCGACTTGGGCGTCAATGGCTTGAAATTTCAAGTGAGTCCCTCAGTGAGCAACTCGGCGTGTGGATCACGCATAAACCGATGAACCGGGTTGTTCATGCCGAAAATGAGAGAAGTCCGTCACCCGCAATTAAGGATGCTCAACTTGAACGACTCGAACAGTCAGACGATCTCCTGAATGAGCAACTCAGCCTATGGGTCAAGCATTTTGGAACAAGTGCATCTTCGCAGTCGTGACCGGGTACCGGCGACCAGACGTCTGGTTCTAAGCTCGTATGCAAAATCATTAGAAGGCTCAGGAGAGTGAGAGGCGAATACGTCGAAGGAATGTGTTACGAATCTCGTTGTAAAGTTCCCGCGGGAACATTTTAATTAACGCTTAAAACTAACCGCTCTGAGTGTCACCCTTTGAACATCTTTGAGCCAAGGGCCGTGGATTAATCACTTAATCTATGGAGCAAGTTCCATGAATGATGACTATCACCCGCGGAGCATAGTGGGATCTACCCCATTCAGCACGAAATACGTTTGGTCACGAAGCCTCCCATTTGGTAAAACGATGTATCGTTCCTAAACGATCTTCAACCGAATACCAAAGTAATATCTCCTTTCTTTCCCTTCTCAGGTGATAAACGTGGATAAATCACTCAAGGAGCCATTTGTTCGAATAACAAAACAGACGTTGCCTAACTGGGGGCAGATGAACCATTGATGTTGCAAACACTCCAAGAATGGATAGGCGGATTTGATAGATGTTGTTCATATCAATACGCAATATCAGAACGGGATGAGAACCAAGAGTAAAGTTGTATCGTTCCAATTTGTCTTGAATTTGAGAATATGAATTGATACTCGTTATTTATCCTTGACAGGGGAATCGCCTTACAGACGAACAGGTTTTCACATCCCATGTATTACCCGTTAGAATACATGACCAAGGGTAAATTGTATCGTTCTAATTTTTTGAAAAATTCGTGAACGTACAATAACATGTTTCTTCCGCATTTTCAGGATCTCCAGCCGCGGGGGACAGGTAAGTATCCCTTTCCCCAATCCATTGAAGATGTTAAATAAAAAACAGAGAGAAAAAGAAAAGCTTTCAGAATCTAATGTCTAGAAAAGACATAGAATTCAAACTTCATTGGCATTCATGTCTTAAAACAGGAGGTTATCTGAACATGAATAAGAACATGCATGGTGCATCATAAAATCCCGGGTAAAATTTTTGGAGAAAATGAAAGAGATTTTTTCCAATCAAAAGTTCAAAACTTTTAAAAGGACGTTTTCTCAAAAGAAAAGAGGCAAAGCCTAGTCCAAACACGTCCTACACACACTGGAGAGAAGTGGAGCGGATCAGATAGCAAAATCTGGACCTACGGAAGTAGGGATTATTCGCAACGATTACATGGGTTGGGATGACGGAGGCATTCGTTTCATATCCCTCAAACACTACAGGTGACCGTTGATAAACCCTTTGAACGACGGTTTTCATTCTTAACCCTGTCAAGAACCACCCCACATCGGGGCAAAATGGAGGTGAGTCCAGCGGTATCAGGAGAAAATGGTTAGAAATTTTCTTGCTCGGACTAACATCAATCTTTGTGTGTTGTTTATATGGTAATCCAAGTGCCATAGGATGACGAGAAGCATTCATTTCTCTATCCCACACACCATATCCTTTGCACAGCCAAGTTGAGCCTGCAAATTCATTTCATAAACCCCTGTTGGTGATCATGGGATGTTTCAAGATGGAAACTGCATCACTCCAAGAACGGAAGAAATCAAGAGATGGGATTTATAGAAAAATCTCATATCGGCGTTTAAATGTGCTATGATTCAAGTTGTATATCTAGCACAATTTTCTGAACATCGTAGTTCCAAAGGAAAAGAAAAGGCGGGATTTCAACAAAGAAAAAAATCCCCAGCATCAAGAAAAAGCAAAGTGCCTGGTAAAAGCAAGGCCGATGCTCGTGAAAACTGTTTGATTGATCCCCAATAAAGCCTAGTTGGGAAGAGAGAAAAACCCATAAAGGAGTCAGATCAAGAAGACTGCTCCCCAAATGATGTCAGCCGTGGTGCAAAAACACGGACAGAATTGTCAATCTCTTAATACCACAAGAGACGTTCTCTAAAGGACTTGTGCACACCTCAAAAGCGGTTGCACACCTCAAAAATGGAAGATGCAGAATGGAAAAGACATGTGACAAATTGGCAATGATCACCAATGTCAAATCCTTCGTGATTTCTGGGCCAAAAACAAGCCTTTTTTCGGTCCCCAATCCTACCAATGTTACAACCTTGAAACAGTCTTCTCTGACTAAGACACTTGGGTTAACATATAGCTTAGCTCGAAGAAGTACGAGCAAGACTCTTTCTTTCTCATTTTGCAGGGTTCTTGACTTGTAAACCCGGAGCAGATGGTGAAGATTTTCATTCGATGGCCTCGACTCCAAAGCGGGTCCCCCTTGAAAACCAATATCCAAGCCCAACATTACGGTCCCGTGGAAGACCTCCCGACCGATCAAAATGTATGCGCTGCGAATGAGCCTAAAACCTAGGCACAGGTCAGTAGGAAATTGAGTGCATCCCCTAAAAATCATCACCTCAAAACAGGTGAGATGGCCTCCTTGTCGAGAAATATTCCAATTGATGTTTTGAGCAAACTCTTTTTGGAAATTTTCAAACTGTTGATCCAGATTTTCCATGCAAGAGATTTGTGATCACATTTGCATGTTGCAAGAATGTTTTGGATAACCTCTAGCATCAAAATGCACATCTCATGACTAAAGCTTAAGTCATAAAATTTTGTCAATTGGACAATTGCTGTCTTCTCAAAGATTACCAATATTTTCTTGGGGAAGAGAAACCCTTAAAAAAAAATCCTTTTCAAAATCAGACAGTCTCATTGGACGTGGAGAACCCTCGTCATGAGACCCCTTTTCAAAATTTAGGTAGTCTCATCGGACGTGGAGAACCCTCGTCATGAGACCCCTTTTCAAATATCAAACAGTCTCATCGGACGTGGAGAACCCTCGTCATGAGACCCCTTTTCAAAAATCAAGCAGTCTCATCGGACGTGGAGAACTCTCGTCATGAGACCCCTTTTCAAAATTCAGGTAGTCTCATCGGACGTGGAGAACCCTCGTCATGAGACCCCCTTTTCAAAATTCAGGAAATCTCATCGGACGTGGAGAACCCTCGTCATGAGACCCCTTTTCATTTAGGCAGTCTCATCGGACGTGGAGAACCCTCGTCATGAGACCCCTTTTCAAATATCAAACAGTCTCATCGGACGTGGAGAACCCTCGTCATGAGACCCCTTTTCAAAAATCAAGCAGTCTCATCGGACGTGGAGAACCCTCGTCATGAGACCCCTTTTCAAAATTCAGGTAGTCTCATCGGACGTGGAGAACCCTCGTCATGAGACCCCCTTTTCAAAATTCAGGAAATCTCATCGGACGTGGAGAACCCTCGTCATGAGACCCCTTTTCATTTAGGCAGTCTCATTGGACGTGGAGAAACCTCGTCATGAGACCCCTTTTCAAAGTCAAAACTGATGGTAGACACCGCCTGAAGGGTCAAACAAAGGTAGTTACCGCCTGAAGGGTCAAATGAAGGTAGATACCGCCTGAAGGGTCAAATGAAGGTAGATACCGCCTGAAGGGTCAAAATAAGGTAGATACCGCCTGAAGGGTCAACTCAAAGGTAGATACCGCCTGAAGGGTCAAATGAAGGTAGATACCGCCTGAAGGGTCAAATCAAGGTAGATACCGCCTGAAGGGTCAAAATATGGTAGATACCGCCTGAAGGGTCAAATCAAAGGTAGATACCGCCTGAAGGGTCAAAATCAAAGGTAGATACCGCTTGAAGGGTCAACACAAGGTAGATACCGCCTGAAGGGTCAACACATGGTAGATACCGCCTGAAGGGTCAACACAAGGTAGAAACCGCCTGAAGGGTCAAATCAAAGGTAGAAACCGCCTGAAGGGTCAACTCAAGGTAGAAACTGCCTGAAGGGTCAAACCAAGGTAGAAATCGCATGAGGGATCACATTAATGGTAGAAACCGCCTGAAGGGTCACATATGGTAGAAACCGCCATAAGGGTCAATTCATTGGTAGAAACCGCCATAAGGGTCAACTCATTAATAAATATCGCAGTAAGGATCAACACAAAGGTCTGATCCACCATACGGATCAAAATCCTTGGCAAATCCCAAAGCGTGGGATGCGCCTTCCTTAGGTTCCTACAAGTTAGGAATCCCATCATGGTATGACCTACCATACAGGTCAGAGCTTAATCTCCCTAGGATATTATGAATGACGAGTCCTAGGCATCTTCTTGAAAGTCGTCGCAACCGGCAGCATCCGACAAGTGAGCTTCAGGTAAGCCTCTCTCACTCCGGCCCATGTTCAAATTGTTAGAGCAAACCGGGGATTGATTTGAGCTTTTATCAATAGGCTTAAGGATCCGATGTCATAACATTTCTTCTCTTATTTTCCCAGTTGAGTCGGTTAGGAATCAGGTGCCACCTTATCTTTGAGAGAAACCTCTAACGAGATTTCTCTCAAAGAGGGGCAGCTGTTGACACCTGATTTTTTTTTTACCATTTATTATTGTGATTTTTATTCTTTAAAATTAATTAAAAATATCAAAAAAGGTCATAAAATCACAAAATCAACTTTGGAAGCCTTGGTTTAACCTTAGGAACCAATTTTGAACAAAAAATATTTTTCGGTATTTTTAATATTTTTCGAGTTTATTTAATTATAAAAATACCCAAAAAATCAGAAAAATACCATTCGTGGTCAGAAAAATACCCAAAAATATTCGATAATTTTGTTTTAATTTCCTCTTCAAGTGTGTCACTTTAAATCTCAAAAATTCGGCTCGGGTCAATATGTTCCTTCACAAACATAAACCCGAACCGAGCCTAAAAAAAATCATTTTCGAGTCTTTTAGTTTTCAATTCTCACTTTTTATAAGCTATGACATTGGATTCTAAAGTCTTAAAGTGCAATTAGGTCAATTTGCCCTCCAATTTAATCAATTTTTACCAAAAGGGCTTAATTGCACATTTTTCTTTCAATTAGTCCCCGGTTTCACGGATGTATACTATGCTCTACGTATTTATACGTCATACGTATTTATACGTTATGCATATTTGTACTGTTTGGTAACCTCTTTAACTCTTGTAATAATAATAATGGTTATTATTTTTAACACCTTTGTTAGTGCCTTTTTTTTAGCATTTTTGTATTGTGAGTGCTATTGCTAGTGCTATTTTTAAATAGCATTTTTTGTATTATAAATTGTGAGTGCTATTGTTAGTGCTATTTTTAAATGACATTTATTTATCATAAATTGTGAGTGCTATTGTTAGTGCTATTTTTAAATGGCATTTATTTATCATAAATTGTGAGTGCTATTATTAGATAGAATTTATAATTGTTAGTGCTATTTTTAAATAGCATTTTTATATTATAAATTGTGAGTGCTATTGTTAGTGCTATTTTTAAATAGCATTTTTGTATTATAAATTGTGAGTGCTATTGTTAGTGCTATTTTTAAATGTCATTTATTTGTGAGTGCTATTTTTAGATAGAATTTATAATTGTTAGTGCTATTTTTAAATACAATTTATTGGAAGGTATTTTTGGCTATAAAAGGATGGCAAGAGTTTTGAGGTTGAAGAGGGGAGACATTTTGTAGAGTGTGCAAATTTTTGAGAGCTTAGAGAGAAGAACACAAACACTCTCTATATTCTCATAATCTTGAGAGAGCAAAATATACTAAGTTCGGAATATTGATTCCGCATATTGCTAGCACAATTGTTGTGGAGTTATTAGTCGTCTCCCCGTTCGTCAATTGGTGGTGCGTCCGAATTAGATGCCTAACACTTGTGGAGGCTGAGATCGAAGAACATCGAACCGACACCTCCGTTCAAGCACGCTACGAGAGGTAATCTATTTACTCCCTTTGAGACTTTGTGATTTTTTTCGATTGAAATGCACGAAGTACGCCTCTGGAGATACATGTATGGGTTATTTATTTCCGCTACGTGTTACGTGGATCCCAACAGTGGTATCAGAGCCAATCCTTAGGTGTTTTCGTGCATTTAATTGATTTTTTGCAATTTTTGCAATACTATGGCCAATATGTATTAACGAATTGTTCGTCTTACATGGCTAATGGAGATTGATTATTTTATATGATAAATTAATCAACGTAGCAAAAATTGAGACTAAATCAATTTTGAATCGAAAATTTATGGCTATCTTATTTTACGTAAAAATTCTGAATATGATTCAACGTAGAATTTTTATTGTGCCTTCCTAAGTTTTAAATTGTGAATTTATTACTTACGTGAAAGGGTGGTGATCATGGAAAAATCCCTAATCAATGTGATTGATGTATATATGAATGTATGATGATTATTTATATATTTGGGGTTGTAATTATTAAATGGAGACTGCGTACTCCTTTTATTTTTCATGTAATCTTTATTTTTAGCATAGTCAATTGTTGATGTAAATGCTACGAGGATTACGTGGAGGAGCCTTTTAAGTCGGCGAGCTCTTTGGGGCCCAATTCTTGAAGAGTTCAAGAAACCAAGAAGAAGCGAAGAGCGGCTCTCCGTTATTAAAATATTAAAATGATTAAATGTGGTCTCATTGGCTCGAGACCCATTAAATCATAATTCCATGATCACCACGTAGGATAGATGTTTATGTGATTGACGTCTATTTATTTATTATGATTACGTGAGCATGTTAAACTGGTTAATGTGCAAAGTCAGACTTACCTCACCCAAAATTGCGCCTGCATGAAATCCTAGTTAGGAAAATCACTCACGTTAGGTACCGAAAGGGCGTTGGTAACGACACCAGCGTAACTAAGTCCCCGAACCCAAAATCTCTGGTTCCGTAGAACTGATCGATCTCTCCCAATCGATCAGTAAGGTTTCCGGTCTACCCTCCAAGAAAGACCGGTGGCGACTCCAAATGCATGCACAAGTTGCACATGCCACCACGACCACACTAAGGTCGAAAGCGATCGACTCTTATCGTCGAATCCTCCTGAAAAATACTCCCGCCGCGATTTGGTATGGGCCTGGGAGGGCTCGCGCCGATCCAAGACCCGTGATCGGTAATCCATTAGCCGCGTCCGCTTTCGGACGGGTCGCGACAGCAGCCTCCATTTAATAATTACAACCCCAAATATATAAATAATCACCATACATTCATACATACATCAATCACATTGATTAGGGATTTTTCCATGATTACCACCCTTCCACGTAAGTAATAAATTCACAATTTAAAACTTAGGAAGGCACAATAAAAATTCTACGTTGAATCATATTCAGAATTTTTACGTAAAATAAGATAGCCATAAATTTTCGATTCAAAATTGATTTAGTCTCAATTTTTGCTACGTTGATTAATTTATCATATAAAATAATCAACCTCCATTAACCATGTAAGATGAACAATTCGTTAATACATATTGGCCATAGTATTGCAAAAATTGCAAAAAATCAATTAAATGCACGAAAACACCTAAGGATCGGCTCTGATACCACTGTTGGGATCCACGTAACACGTAGCGGAAATAAATAACAACCCATACATGTATCTCCAGAGGCGTACTTCGTGCATTTCAATCGAAAAAAAATCACAAAGCCTCAAAGGGAGTAAATGGATTACCTCTCGTAGCGTGCTTGAACGGAGGTGTCGGTTCGATGTTCTTCGATCTCAGCCTCCACAAGTGTTAGGCATCTAGTTCGGACGCACCACCAATTGACGAACGGGGAGACGACTAATAACTCCACAACAATTGTGCTAGCAATATGCGGAATCAATATTCCGAACTTAGTATATTTTGCTCACTCAAAATTATGAGAATATAGAGAGTGTTTGTGTTCTTCTCTCTAAGCTCTCAAAAATTTGCATACTCTACAAAATGTCTCCCCCCCAACCTCAAAACTCTTGCCATCCTTTTATAGCCAAAAATTCCTTCCAATAAATTGTATTATAAAATAGCACTCACAAATAATAAATACTTTCTAAAAATAGCACTCACAAATAAATGACATTTAAAAATAGCACTAACAATAGCACTCACAATTTATAATACAAAAATGCTATTTAAAAATAGCACTAACAATAGCACTCACAATTTATAATACAAAAATGCTATTTAAAAATAGCACTAACAATTATAAATTCTATCTAATAATAGCACTAACAATTTATGATAAATAAATGCCATTTAAAAATAGCACTAACAATAGCACTCACAATTTATGATAAATAAATGTCATTTAAAAATAGCACTAACAATTGCACTCACAATTTATAATATAAAAATGCTATTTAAAAATAGCACTAACAATAGCACTCACAATACAAAAATGCTATTTAAAAAAGCACTAACAAAGGTGTTAAAAATAATAACCACTATTATTATTACAAGAGTTAAAGAGGTTACCAAACAGTATAAATATGCATAACGTATAAATACGTATGACGTATAAATACGTAGAGCATACGTATACATCCAAACGACCAAATTAGCCTGAATTGAGGCCGCCAATGGATTGGGCATGATGAAAATTATGGGTAGAGGTGTTGAATTTTAATGGGTATGCCCGTGTGAAATTCAAGATCCGTGAAACCGGGGACTAATCGAAAGAAAAATATGCAATTAAGCCCTTTTGGTTAAAATTGATCAAATTGGAGGGCAAATTGACCCAATTGCACTTCTAGCCTTTAGGATTCAATGTCATGGCTTATAAAAAGTGAGAATTGAAAATTAAAAGACTCGCAAAGGAATTTTTTTGCTCGGTTCGAGTTTATGTTTCTGAAGAAACATAGTGACCCGAGCCGAATTTTCAAGATTTAAGGTGACACACTTGAAGATGAAATTAAAACAAAATTATTGAATATTTTTGTGTATTTTTCTGACCACGAATGGTATTTTTCTGATTTTTTGGGTATTTTTATAATTAAATAAATTCGAAAAATATTATAAAATGCCAAAAAATATTTTTTGTTCAAAATTGGTCCCCGAGGCTAGGCCAAGGCTTCCAAAGTTGATTTTGTGATTTTATGACCTTTTTTGATATTTTTAATTAATTTTAAAGAATAAAAATCACAATAATAAATGGTAAAAAATCAGGTGTCAACACTCCCAAAAGACAGCACTGAGGTCAATAAAAAAGAACACTATCTAGCCTAGTAGTGACTCCTAAGTCGAAGCATTGGAACCACTGGTCGCCTCGGTATCCTCCGTGGGCACGTACTCAGGGAAGGTCTCAGAGTGAACCTCTCCCGAAGCATCCAGGGTATCTTCCATAGTGACGTCTTCCGGTTGCTCCGCCAAGTCGCCCTCCGAGGCCTCTAATACGATCACTTCGATGGAGTCCTCATGAGTCGGGGTCTTCTCCGGTAAGTTAGTCGAACCCGCCACGGAGACATCAACTTCTATAGAATCCCAAGAAGGATGACACCAGTTGGGGACTACCCTACGAGGCACATCGACGGGCCTAAGTGGCCCAGTAGTCACCTCACCAACGCGACGAAACCAGGACTCAAACCTATGAGGAACATCCTTCGCGTCAGCCTCATCTACCCAGACCACCATGGTCTTCCGCACAAAAACAGTTCCCCGTCCGTCAGGAAACTCCTCCCAAAAAGTAGTCATCTCATTCGGATCTCCATGTCTGATAGGTAGCATCCTTACGGTCTAGGATCTGAAAAAGAGATGGTCAGGGTGAGATTTACATCTCAGTAGGGAAGGTCCTACTCCTAGGCTAGGCCAACCGTACATTCAGGCAAAAATAGTTAAAAGCAATGGTACATATAACCACATGACATACTCAGCAGTCATAAATTGACACAAGGCAATCCACAAACATCAAGTCGAATAATCATGTTAAGGATAAATCTTTTGAGTAGCGCATGCGTTGAAAAATTTAATAGCTCCTCCCCCTTTCTCTCCAACATCCACCAAATTCACATCCGCGACTTACTCGCCTTAATCCCGGTCTGCGTCATTACGCCTTAGACCGCACTTTTCATAAACCGACGTAAACGCCTCAGGTTATCATTCAACACAGCCCCGCGTCTCAACGCCTTAGGGTGCCCCAGAGTTCCCAGTCGTGCCAAAACTCACTCCCAGTTAAGACTTCATGATTGAATATAACCCATGCATTGAGTTAGTGATCTAAAGCATGCAAAGCGATCAATCTTTAACAGACAAGAACGGCAATTCACCCCTGGCACGAGCATGCAATTAAACAGTCAAGCCAACGACATTTCACGTGGGCACACATCACATGACCGTACATAAATCATCATAATTTATCATATCAATCCACGAATTCGCCCAATTGAGTCCAATTCCCCTAGCAAGGGTTTAGGAGTTTCCTTACTTGCTCTTGAATCAACGAATTTGCTCCTTGAAGTCCTTAATCAATTCAGCCTCAATTGTTCCAGAAAAGGGCAGCAGCGTACCTAAGAGAATTACCACTTAACGTAGATGCGACGATGGAGGCAAAACGATTGTGCAGGAAATGATTCCGTATGATGTTGAGTCAACCATGTCGAGGCTTCAGCAACAATGGATCGATGGGAGGCTCAAGAAAGGCAAAGATTGTTTAAAGAAAGCAACTGAATCAGAAGTGAGTTCATTTGACAGTACATTATCCTGTGCCAAATTTACAGCTGATTATGACAATTGCTCGAAACAAAAAGATAACGACGAGTGTGGTTTGTTGCAGACATGGAATCCGAAATCGAAGGCTAAGCCATATGCCGAATCGGCCGAGGACTTGATCAAGTTCGCTAAAGAAACCATGGACGACTTCTTCGCCATTCGAATGAAATTACCGAGAATTTGGTTAATGATCTCGTGAACAGTTTAGCGAGTCTCTTTCAGGACTATTCCGCATTTGTTGCATCATGTGGTGAGTGTCTAGCTTTCATATAGCTTGCTCTAAATTGTCACTATGATGCCCATTACATTCTAATTGTTCATCTAAATCAATGGTTGATGCATGTTCATGCTTTAGTTTTAAAATTACATCAAGAAAAAAATGATTGCCAGATTCTTCTTTAAGTGCAAAACTTAGCATTTCTTGAAAATTTTCGATGCAGGATCAAAGCAAAATTACATACCTGCTCTTCCGCCATTAATGAGACGTCGTCGAGATTCCAAGTTTGCCAAACTCTGTAGAAAGGTGACCCCTTGCAAGGTCCGCATAGAAGACTCGCCAGGATGCCAGATGAGCGAATCTGAACATCCTTACCCATCGACTAGC
Organism: Rhodomyrtus psidioides; assembly: GCA_021437785.1. Taxonomy (NCBI): domain Eukaryota; kingdom Viridiplantae; phylum Streptophyta; class Magnoliopsida; order Myrtales; family Myrtaceae; genus Rhodomyrtus; species Rhodomyrtus psidioides. Next base: position 6,316,555 of record JAILYB010000027.1, on the reverse strand, counting down.
CGCGCGACGCAACGCCTTTACATCCGCCTCAACACTCTGCACTATCTCCTGGAACATCTCCACTCCCTGGATGAGATGTTGTTGCTCTCCAGCCACAAACATTTCGGCAACAAGAAGCACCATAATGACTGCGCTTCCTACTTTCAAAATGCTTGTTCAGCCATACGTGGAGCCTGCCAACATGTCTCAGAAGTTGCTGCCTACTGCTTGACCTTCGTCGACTCTAGCCATGTCTTCTACAACAGCCTCTATACTGGTGAAGTCGCCAGTGCACGTATAAGGCCGACTTTGCGAACATTGAAGCAGAATTTGAGTCTGCTCTGCACGATTCTTGTAGATCAAGCACAACCGTTAGCGATAAGAGAAGTCATGAAGGCCTCTTTCGATGCCTACCTTATGGTTTTGCTTGCAGGAGGGAACTCTAGGATATTCTACAGGTCGGATCACCGAATGATCGAGGAGGACTTTGTGTGCTTGAAGCGAGCATTTTCTGTCTCTGGGGAAGGATTGATGAGCGAGGATGTGGTGGAGAAGGAGGCAGAGACGGTGGAAAAGGTGATCGCTTTGATGAGTCAAGCAACGGACAAGCTAATCCAAGACATTACTGTCATGATCCGTAAAATGGACGAGAACGGAGCCGAGGATACGAAGAAAAACCAATATGTGCCTCCAACAACAGAGCAGTGGAGTGTATCTGATCCGAACACGATACTACGAGTCTTGTGCCACAGGAACGATCATCTGGCGAATCGGTTCTTGAAACGAACATTCCAAATAGGAAGAGACGACAGAAAAGGAGTGCCGATCTTATGTTACTGATTGCAGAACAGTCAAAAGGCAGTGGTTTATAATTTGGGAAATCGGAGAGAAAAGTATGCCCTGTTGTTGGTGATTGCGCGAGGAGGGATTCTCCCATTGAGATGTTGAGATGCACGAACGGAGAGTGGAATGATGTGGAGCAGTTGATAATCCGGTTTGCATCATAACTCATTCGCTTAAGTTTTTAAGTGAAGATAGATCCGACTGCTTATATTGACAGCTCGAACTTTGGCTCCCTCTTGATGATCTCCCAGCCGAATATATTGAGCTTCTGCTACGTCAACCCAACAAATGGTATGATTGTTCAGCCCCTTAATCTGTTCTGGTGTTTAATGAATATCTTACGAAAGGAATCTCATAGAGCAAGGCGGTCCCGATGGCAACCTTCATTGTCCAGTCCGGCGAAAGAATTCGGGGATGAAGGCGGGGGAGTTGTTTGTTGCGGTCTTCACAGGCAGATTTTGATGCGGTCAAGAGTCATCCTGCGGATGTCGAGCTTCTGCTGAATCAAGCCGATACGAGGACGTCGTTGTCTTTCCAGATGAGTTTGGCATTTTAGCATCCATCACCATCACATGCAATTCCTTTTTGCTCTGTTATCGCAATAGTTGAGTGAAGATAGATGAACCACTTCTATTAACTGACATTCATAGCGATTGAAGTATTTTGTACAATGAATTGCCAGAGTTTTGATCATCTGATACTAAAAGCAATTGCGAACCTGGAGCGATCATGAAGAAATATATTTTCTTCTATATTCAATATGAATCTTTACAGCATTACAATCGACATTATATACAATATATGTGCTAACCATAGCATATCAATAAATCAGGAAAGACTATAATACAAGGAAAAACTACCTAATTTAACGGAAATACAGCTCACGCCAACACTCTCCCTCAAGTGGGTGAGAAGATGTCTTCGATACCCATCTTGATGAGTGAGCTCTGAAACGCTCGACTTGACACAGCTTTGGTCAATACATCTGCTAATTGATCTTCAGATTTGACAAAAGGTAATTGAATTACTTTAGCATCTAAATTCTCCTTGACAAAGTGTCTATCAACCTCAACATGTTTGGTTCGGTCATGCTGAACCGGATTGTGAGAGATAGCTATAGCAGCTTTATTATCACAAAACAACTTCATCCCAGACTCCGGTGGATACCCAAGTTCGGACAATAGTCCTTTAAGCCACAATAACTCACACAACCCCTTCGCTACTCCTCTGAATTCTGCCTCGGCATTGGACAGAGCCACAACTTTTTGCTTCTTGCTCCTCCACGTGACCAAGTTACCTCCTACAAATGTGAGATAACTTGACGTCGACCTTCTATCTGTTACGTTCCCTGCCCAGTCTGCATCTGTATATCCTTCCACTACAAAGTGACCATTCTTTGCAAAAATTATCCCCCTCCCTGGAGCTGACTTTAAATATCGAAGGATACGATATACTGCATTCATATGTTCTTCACTAGGAGCATGCATAAATTGGCTCACAACACTTACTGCATAAGCAATGTCTGGGCGAGTGTGAGACAAATAAATTAATCTTCCTACTAATCTTTGATATCTCTCCTTATTAGTCGGCACTTGATCAGAATACTCTCCAAGTTTATGATTCTGTACCATAGGAGTATCAGCAGGCTTACAGTCTAACATTCCTACTTCAGCCAACAAATCAAGTACGTATTTTCTCTGTGATAAGAAAATTCATTCCTTAGACCTAGCTACCTCAATACCCAAGAAATACTTTAGTCCTCCCAAGTTCTTCATCTCAAACTCTTCTGCCAACTTCTCTTGAAGCCTCGAAATTTCTTCAATATCGTCTCCTGTTATGATCATATCATCAACATATATGATCAGGGCAGTCAGCTTACCTTGGCTTCGCTTAAAAAATAAAGTGTGATCTGAATTGCTCTGGGAATAACCATGCTTTCTCATGGCTGAGTTGAACCGACCAAAACAGGCACGAGGTGATTGCTTCAAACCATATAACGACATCTTCAGTCTACAAACAACATTTGGCTTATTAACACACCCATATCCAGGTGGAATCTCCATGTAAATCTCTTCATTCAAATCTCCATGAAGAAATGCATTCTTTACATCAAACTGATGCAAATGGCCAATCCAGATTTGCAGCAAGCGATAGCAAAACCCGCAAGGTATTTAATTTTACAACTGGAGAGAAAGTCTCCTGATAGTCCACACCATAAGTCTGTGTGTATCCTTTTGCGACCAATCGAGCCTTGTATCTCTCAATGCCTTGTGTTTAATGATAAACACCCACTTACACCCTACGGCTTTCTTCCCTTTTGGCAACTCTACAAGTCTCCAAGTCTGATTCTTTTCTAGTGCTTCCATCTCCTCCTTCATAGCTTGGACCCATTTTGGATCCTTCAAGGCCTCTCCTACCCCATTCGGAATTTGAACAGTTGATACATTTGACACAAAAACCTTGCAAAATTTCGACAATCTTCTTGTTGACACAAAATCGGCAATGGGATATTTAGACCTTCGTTCCTCTACATCCGGTGAATACCGACTAGGAGGCTTGCCTCGATTATGCCTGTTAGGGAGTTTATATCTAACAACCAAATCAAAATCATCAGAAACCTCAAGATCAGAAAGAGAGCTTACCTCATGATCATTCTCAGGAGAGTGGTCGGGTACTGAAGAAGGGGCAATTTGCGAAGGAGTGGGCTGATCTCGCTCATTAGATGTAGATATAGGCTGTTGATCATCCCCACTTTCAGCTGAAAAACGAACACCCTCCCCTTAACCTTCTGTCAGTGCACACTTCCCCTCATTAAACTGTATAATTAAAACTTTTTGTGAGCTGGTTAATGGTCCAGCCCCACCCAATCGCACCCCGGACTCCATATGTCCTCCTGACTCCGCACCCTCCATGCCAATATCCCACCAATTTGTCCTTCCACTATAATTCTCCCCTTGAAAGGAACATTGGGGTGGAGAAAAATAAGACTCGGACTCCAGAAAAGTCACGTCCATGGTAACATATGTCTTCTTGGTCTTCGGATCATAGCAGCGATACCATTTTTGATGAGCTCCATAGCCAACAAATATACATCTTACTGCACATGGGTCAAGTTTGGTGCGTTGGTTCTTGTGAAGATGCACAAAAGCCACACACCCAAACACTTTAGGAGGTATTGTCAAGACTAAAGGGAGAAGCATAAACTGAGATAGAGTTTGTAATGGAGTTTGAAATTGCAACATGCGAGAGGGCATACGATTCATCAGGTGAACGGCTGTGATTACCGCTGCATCCCAGAACCTTCTTGGAACATTTCCACTGACAAGAAGAGCTCTTGCCGTCTCTAGAATGTGGCGGTTCTTTCGTTCGGCCACACCATTCTGCTGAGGGGTTTGAGGGCAAGATGTCTCATGGATGAGACCATGTTCCTTAAAATAAGAGGTAATGTGTTGATTGATATATTCTCCACCATTGTCCGTGCGGAGAATCTGAATACGAGTTCCAAATTGAGTAGCAACCATTTTATGAAACATGCGAAATATGGTAGAGGCCTCATCTTTATGCTTCATAAGATACAACCACGTCATATGTGTGCAGTCATCAACAAAGGTTATAAACCATCTCATTCCAGCCATTGTAGTAATTGGAGATGCACCCCACACATTAGAATGAACCAGACAAAAAGGCCTGCTACTTTTATTAGAGCTCAAAGGAAAAGAAACACGATGACTCTTTGCCATAATGCATGTGTCACATTGAAAAACAAAATCTGATAAACCACGAAACAACTCAGGAAATAAATACTTCAAATATCTAAATGATGGGTGTCTCAACCGACGATACCACAACCAAACATCCTTCTCCTTACTAACAGACTGACTAGGAGTGTGATATGCACAGCCAGAGCTTAGATCATCCACAATGTATAGCCCCTCCTTCTTAGTACCACGCTCAATAATCTCCTTCGTGAGAATGTCCTGAAACAAACAGAAATTCGGGTACACAAGAACACAACAACTCAGCTCATCAGTAATTTGTCCAATAGACAATAAACGGTTGGACAAAGAGGGCACAAGTAATGTATGAGATAAAGAAAGAGAGGGCGTGAGAGCCACACTCCCAGCGCCGGTGACTGGATGGCAATTTCCATTAGCATTATACACACTGTCTCGTCGTGGTGAGGTACGGTTGACTAGGTCATCGAGGTGAGGTGTCATGTGATCGGTAGCGCCTAAGTCGATAATCCATCCATTGTTTCTACCATGACGAGTAATGATAAAACCAGAACCACAATTACCTTCAGGAGGAAGATTGGAAGTATTAGCTGAAGATACCATCGAGACTAAGGAAAGAGATGAACTCCCAGTCACCAATGATGCTTGCCCTGTACTCTTGCCCAGTTCTGCTTCAGATTTCTTCTTCTTTGCTTGAAAATCGTCCCACCAATCTGGAAATCCATGTAGCTTAAAACAAGTGTCCCTAGTGTGTTTGGAATTTCCACAATGAGAACAGCCGCTAAACACCTGAGACTTGGCCTTGACAGAAGATCGAGAGCGCCCACCTCTACCCGCCGAATTGCCAACCATCATCTGTAGAGATGAGTCTCCTCGATTGCCCCGTGAGACCATTGCAGCACCCGTAGGAAAGCCTTCAGCATTGGTCAACATCACGGTTTGGCGCACATCTTCCCTGCGGACGCGTGCGTAGGCTTGCTCAATAGTGGGGAATGGATCCATCTTCAGAACATCAGCACGAACATTGTCCAGGCGGTCATCGAGACCATCCAAAAAAGTATAAACTCGATCTTCATGGACAATAGCATTGTACCTCTGAATATCGACCGGAAATTACATAGGATTAGGACATCGGAAATCAATCTCACGCCAGAGCCCTTGAAGATCATTGTAATATTTCTCGATGGGTCCACCGCCTTGCTTCAATCGAGAAACCTGCCTCTTAAGATCATAGATTTGGGAGGTGTCAGATCCATCAAAAAAAGTCGTTGCCACAGCATCCCAGACGGCTTTGGCAGTAGGAAATCGAATAAAATTTGGTATCAAGGCTGGGTCCATAGAATTGATAAGCCAACCTTTCACCGTTGAATCATCGGTCTTCCATTGTCGAAAAAATGGATCAGTCGGAAGGGGCTCAGGAGAACCACCGTTCAAATAACCCAGTTTGTCTTTGCCCGAGACATACATCTCAACAACCTGGGACCAGACGCCATAATTTTTGCCATCAAGCTTGACAGCAATCGATGCAGCAAGAGCTTCAACGCGCGGCGGTGCGGCTTGCTGGGTCAAGAGCTGCTTCATCGCAGCGGTCAGGTCTGCCAGAATGGCAGTAGCAGAGACACTAGCATCCGCTTGGTCAGTTTTCACAATCGGCTGATCGTCGGCCATGAGATCAGGTCCGCAGAATGAATTGCTCGAATTGGACGAAGTCGACCGGCGTGAGACGGCGACGTTGTGACGAAACCGGCCCAGTACAGTACCCTAAGGATCAAATTAGGCAGTTTTTCCTTGTATTGCGGGACCGCCGTAGTCGGTGATTGACGTACAGTACCCTAAGGATCAAACCCTAGGGCTCTGATACCATGAAGAAATATATTTTCCTCTATATTCAATATGAATCTTTACAGCATTACAATCGACCTTATATACAATATATGTGCTAACCCTAGCATATCAATAAATCAGGAAAGACTATAATACAAGGAAAAACTGCCTAATTTAACGAAAATACAGCTCACGCCAACAGATCATTCAAATGTCGCCTTTGAACTGGATAGTGTGCAAACTAGCAAAGAAGAAGCCGTTCCGGTACCGGCAAATAGACTGTGTAAAGATTGTATCTTGATCTTCCTCCAAGACGTATAAACATAATCAATAATCATCATCATCTGTGTATAAATGGAGACGCCAAGAGCCATAAAAGTTCTGGATATCCTACACCGGGTAGAGCTTAGGCTAAAGATTTTGTTTCACCAGTCAACAAATCCGAGCTGTGGCATTTCACCTATCACAGAGCTATGTCAGCGGCAATTCCTGGTTATGTACCTTCTCAAGCCCTTTCAATTCTTCCTTGAGCACCACCATTGAGTCCGAGACCTCGGCACGATACACGTAGAGTTTCGCCACAAACAGGAAGAATGCGAAATTCAGGACGTTGAGCACCACGAAGAAGGCATAGTAATAGTCGAGGTGCGACGCGTTCAGGTTGTTTAGTATCCATCCGCGGTGGCCGTGCCTCTTGGTGATGTCCGAGACCGTGGAGAGAAGGAAGCTGCTGATGAAGTTCCCGATCCCCAGAGTGGCCATTGAATAAGACGTGCCCAGGCTCTTCATGCTCTCTGGTGCTTGGTCGTAAAAGAACTCGATCTTCGCTACTTCCAGGAACGCATCGGCCGTTCCCATGAGCACGAATTGAGGAAGCAGAATGAAGATCGTCAGCGGGATTTGTCCTCCCGATTCGACCACATTGTGTTCCCTAGCAACTCGGAGCCTCCATCTCTCGGTGAAGGACGCCACAAGCATGATCACGACATGGAGGACGAGGCCGATCCCCATCCTGTGAAGAAGACTGATACCTCTTGGGTTCTTGGTCCATTTTTGCATGATCCTGACGAAGAAGCGGTCGTACAGCACGACAGAGATGAGCATCGAGATGGTCACGAATCCGGTTAGACTCGCCGGCGGGATCTTGAAGCTGCTGCCGATGCTTCTGTCCAAGGTGGTTCCTTGCTTAATGAAGAGGGTATTGATTTGAGCCACCATGCAGCTCGGGACGAAAGTCGCGATCAGGATCGGGATCATCCGCAGCATTTGCTTCGTCTCCTCAACTTGGGTGACCGAGCATAGCTTCCATGGCGAAGTCGCGCCGGTTTGGACGCATGCCTTGTTCAAGAATCTGCATGGAGAGTGAGCCACACGGTGAACCAAAATGTTTCTATGGACAGCTGACGTATCAATATTTCAGATTGGAACACAGGAGAAGCGGAAGTTGATGCAGATTACTACCTCAAGGTTGGAGTTGAGTCGATCCTGAACTTCCCCTTCTTTGCATACTCTTGCGGGTCAAGCTCGTAAAGCTCCTTCGGATCGCTCGGCACCGCCACCATCCACTTCCTCACCGCAGCCACGAGGACCCGGGCCATCCTCGTGAACGGGCTGCCTGCTGGCACCCGGTGCCGGTAGAAAGGGGTGCCCGCGAGGAAGATTGCGATGGAGATCGCGAGCCCAAGGGTCGGGAGCCCATACCCGAGAGCCCAGCCCACATTGTCCTGGATGTAGACGAGGACGGTGTTGGCAAAGAGGGTCCCAAAGAAGATGCTGAACATCCACCAGTTGAAGAAGGAGAGCTTGTGGGCCTTCTCCTTCGGGTCGAAGTCGTCGAACTGGTCCGCGCCGATCGTCGAGATGTTTGGCTTGGTCCCGCCAGTCCCGACCGCCAGCGTGTACAGTGCGCCGAAGAAGAGGGCGAGCTGCAATGTGGAGGCCTTCTTGCAATTGTCGACGTTCGCTTCCGAGCAATGAGGAGGTCTGAGGCCGGGAAGCGAGACGGTTAGGGTCAACACCGTCATGCCCTGCGTGGAGTAAGCTATGCATACTTAACAATCTCATCCACGACGAAAATAGTATGTTTTGTATTCAATTAAACGATGAAGTTCTTTCGAATTATTTATTGTTCGCGAAATAAACTGAGCCTAAATTCGTAGTTTAATTTTTAAAATTCCTAAATGCTGAAATCACACATGATTTTTACATCTTAAATTAGAACCCCCACCCCCCAAAAAAGAAAAAAGAAAAAACAGTATTCTAACACGTATTGTCTTGGAAATATACTACGGAATTCTTGACTCGATGACTGAACCAGGTTGGTTCTGACTAGGATAAGCACGGACGACCGAGGAACATGGCGGCGGCCTCCAATTAGAGAGGGTTCAGACATTCAAGACGGCGGTCCGATTTGTCTTTATCATTTACTGCATAATATTAATTTATTAGCAATATAGAATTTTCGGAAGCATTTTGAGGGACTTTTCAGATCTCGAGTCCTTCACGAAAAGATTATTCTCTCCTTTTTTTTTTTTCAACCTTGGACTTTTCAGATCACGTGGAATATAATCCGTCTGGGGGCTACAAATTAGAATATTCTTGGTCGGCAAATAAAGACAAGGTTGTCCTCGAGTTCCATATGAAGCCCGAGGAATTGGATCTTATGTACAATTCAAACTATGGAAGAATTGTCTTCCAATATCAATAGTTTGATTGTTTCGCTCTTCTACCTTCCTTGAAACTCGGACTCGGAAGAAATTTAACATACGTGAAAGACCGTGAAGTATATTGCAGAAATTTTTTCGCATTATATCATCTATGTGCTTCCTCTGAAATTTTGGGATTGATTTTCGCCACTTGTGTATCTCGAAAGATAGCCGAAATTTTCTTGAGCTACCCGAATTCAAGTACTACATTAGTGGGACTTGGTTCAGGTCGATCATTCTTGAGTTCAAATGCTTAACCGGGTCAAGCTCAAGTTTAAAAATGCTAATAGCTCGAAAGCTTAATTCCTAATATTTATAACTACATAAGCATGATACATGAATGTTATGTATAGCTAAATGATACAGTTTTCACACGATCATGTTGTATTTTAAGAATTCGAATCCGAGCTTGAGCCAATCTCGAACTCAAGAAGTCGAGCTCCGATTGTGCATCCGGCTTGGCGCAACCGAGTGGACCCGAGCTCGGGTACTAATTAAATTGTGTTGACTCGGCTCCGATTATATCCTTTTGTATTTTTTTTCTTCCAAAGGACGAATTTAAAGCCTTTTTTTTTTGTGGGAGGGTCGAAGAATTTAAAGTTGGCTAGGCATGATTTTCACATGTCCATATGATAATGACTCAATATGGGAGCACTAGAAACGTTATATGGCCGGAGAGCCCGACAACGACTATTAAGTTTTCTGCACACGCTCCGACGGAGATGGAGGACGGCACGTACCACGAGATATATGGCGGATGCGGCGACAAAGGTCCAGTAGCGGCCGAGATGGGCGTCAGCGATGTACGCACCGAGGACCGGCGTGATCCAAATGGTGCCGACCCAGTTGGTGACGTTGTTGGCCGACTTGACCGTGCCTTGGTGGAGCTTCCTGGTCATGTAAACGACGAGGTTGGACGAGATTCCATGGTAAGCCATCCTCTCGAAGACTTCGTACACTGCACCCAATTTTGGTCAACAAGTCAAACCAGAGACTAACGAAACAAAATATAATAAAACGAGCCAAATTGAATAATTACTGCTACCAACTATTTATGGGGGGGCGGACTTTGTTTTCTCCTTTCGTTTCGCGAATAATAATGGCCACCAGTGCCCTATCAGAAAATGGTGGAGGAAAACAAAAAAAAAAGTGTCTTCATGGTGTTTTTTTTTTCTGCAGCTCAACCTACTTCTTCTGCAGTTTTAAAGCCATGTTGAACAGAGCTTTGCAACTATAGCTGAGCTTTCCCTCAAATCTTTACACAAACCCTTTGGAAGGAGCAAATACTGGCATGATCTCGGATTAATCCGAATCGAGGCCGAGCCGTAATTTTGCGGGGGCCCGCATCGAGGCCCCCGAAAAGTGCGGCTGCGATTGAATCTGCATCATCGTATTGGGAGCAACCAGTGAGGAGAGAGATAAGCAAAGGCACAAGGCACAACCTACGAAGCCAGAAGTAATTTTTACTATTAGGTTATGTCTGTATTTTTCGGCAGTTCAACGACAACGATGGGCGGTTGTCGGCAAAGGTTAAACTTTCCAGCTGCACTGAGAACAACCCAACAGGAGTCGTTCACGCACTGTCAGCTCGCAACTCAATCATCAAGGGAAAGTCCAGGAAAAGAAAGAAAATTTACAGGAGAAAAGCAGCTCCAAAGTATGTGGAAAGAGCAGGATGCCATCCCATTCAAGTCCAACCAGCAAAAAAGCACGTCAAGAAGCACAAGAAAACAGCAGCTCTCTTCGACCCATGAACGCAATCTTCATGCGCAGAGAGAGAGAGAGAGAGAGAGTACCGACGATGAAGGAGCAGGCGGTCCATCTGCCGCGCTTGGATCGGCGGACCGGGTTCCCCCGGAGATCGACGGTTCCGTCTTGGGTGTAATCATCAGTTCCTTCTTCCACCAGCGACATTTTCTCTTCAGGGAAAAGAGATGCGGGTCTGTGTGTGTGTGTGTTTTTTTTCCTTTCTTTCTACGGCTGTTGAACCATTCACGAGTTCTTCGGCTCTAAAAGAAAGCTCTTCGCTCGCGGCCCCCCCCCCCCCCCCCCCCACCCTTTTATAGTCCTTTCGCTCGCTCTCTCGCTCGCTTCAGTCGAGTTTGACTTTCCCATCTTCTCACACCTCGCGCACACAGCTTGCAAAATTATCAAAAGGCATCCCGATTAGAAAAATGACACAAACGCCCTCCCCTTGTCCCACTTTCTAATTTTTGTTGTCGTCTTCTGGGTTTTTTTCCAATTTAATATTAAAAAAAATTATTTACAAAATTAGTTACTGTACCAGCGCGCGAGACCCGCGACGGTCGCGCGCTGGTAATACCATCGCGCGAAGGGAAGCTTTTTTTTAAAATAATACAAAAAATAATAATATTTATAATTTTAATATTAAAAAAATAAAATTTACCGATTTAGGTCTCCCTCGGCATGTGAAATGCCGGGGGAGATCAAGAGGGGGGCCCACCGCGGGCCCCATCTCCCTCTCCCTCGGCGGGTCAACCGCCGAGGGAGTAGGTGAGGGGGGCCACGGCGGGCCCCCCTTCTGTCGTGGGGAGCAGGATCCCACGTGGGGGGCCCTGCCCCCTGAGTGTCACGCCCCGTGTCCTTCACGAGCACGCGAACATCCCTTCTATGGTCTTTCATCGCGATTTACCCCAGGATCGAATCGTCTAACGATACACTCGCAGAATCAAAATGCACATGCGGAAGCGATAAATAAAACTCCATACATAACACTTAGACAAGATGGCTTGGGACATAAAAATGTGCACTCCTCAATTTCTTTCAAATACACTTCAAGGTTACAGTCGTCCAATACCAATGGTTCAAATCTAAATCCACAAATAGAAATAAAATTTCTAAGACCACAAGTGAGTTTATATCCATTCTCTCCATATCACTTCTTCGAATGCCAGTCCATGGCAACCATGATTTCCATCACTTAGGACCTGAAAAAAAGTTGTCCCACGACGGGGTGAGATAAATCTCAATAAGCTAATCCTAACCCTAAGCTAGGCACTTAGTACTTCCAGACACTCCCAAATGTATGCAATGACCAAACCACAAACACAAGGCAAACGGCATGCGGCGATTCGATTAATGCTCATATTGTCATACAATTCACAATTCTAGGCTAGGCTTCGTACTTTGGGCACTTAATATCTTATAATATAAAGGATAGCTTATACATATTCATATATAATATATATGATATAATTATGAGATATAACTGTAATTCTCATGGCTTAGCCCGCGTAATAACGCCTCAGGCTTGGTTAACCACTGAACCCGCGTTTAACGCATCAGGTTCCAAATGCCATCTCATGACTCGCGTTTAACGCCTTAGGTCTATCCCGCGTTTAACGCATCATGATATAACTAAGCCCCGCGTTTAACGCCTCAGGGCATTATATGCACATAGGCTTATAATTCAACCAATCATAGTATAGAACAAACACATGTGCATATCGTCCATACAAGGACCACTCGGCTATTTTAAATCACAATTCCGTACCATGGCATATCATCAATCTAGGCACAATTCGACCATAATAAGCTCAATTGCATGTCATGAACTATATTGCATTAATCACCCAGACATGGCTTTCTTTGATGCTTCATGATCGAATACAAGTCGATTCAAACGAACCAATTTCTTTTTCCATGGATCACTTCACTTCATTCAGTCAATCAAGGCCATTACAAGCCAATGCAATCAATTGATCCATTAATACTTTCAAGAGCACCAATTCATCAAGCAAGGCCGAAATCACAATTATGGTGTCATTTAAATCAATTAACCCTCCATCATAGCTCACGGCTAGAATAGAGTTTAGGGCCATTCATTCAATTTCATGTCACATATCATTATTTCATAACAAGGCCGAATGCACCTGGGGATCAATTAATGGTTCTCTAATCCAATCAAAGCTCAAATCAAGCTCTATCACATCACTATGGCACACAAGGCACTCGGTCCATACACGAACCAATTCATTAGCCTAATTCAATCATGATCTCAACATTTCACTTGCCATAAGACCTCCATCACAATCTGTCCTAACATCACAAGTTCGGATTCCATCGGGTTCTATTAAGAACAGCCCCTAAAATCACTATCTAACTCTTCTCACTCGGTCCTTCCATGACACAAGGTCCTAACTAAGGGTTAGGATAAGCTTACCGAGCTCAAAAGTCCAAGAAAACCGGTTGGAAGTGGCTGAGGAGCTTGCGGCGCAACTTGGGTCACCGGCGGCAGATTTGGTTCCTAGGAGGTCCAACCGAAAATCACCAACGAAACTCAGCCTATAGCACTTCTAATACAACCGTACGACCTCTAAAGATGATAAACAAGGTCCCAAAGGTCACTCACCTTAAGATGGTACAAGATTTCCTCAAGAACAGCCTTTGTTCTTCCTGGTTCTAAGTAGAGCAGAAACGGTCCGGTTTTGAACGACCAAGAACAACAAGAAATCGGTCCATTAAATCCATTAAAACCCAAAATAAATCTTAGGGATATGTTACTCAATATCTTAACAAGGTTTAGGGAGTGCCTTACCCCAAGGATTTGCCTCAACAAACTCCCAAGGTCGGATTCTTGCAACTCGGGTCTGGCTGATTCTGGGCAGCGACCTTTCCTCCTTAAAACGGTTCCATGGGACGATTGGCTGGGTGGATTTGGACCCACAATATGTCATTGGAACGGCAAGACGATAAGCTTTCCAACCATATATGGCTCGTCGAAATCTAACAATGGACGAAGGAGATATGGGGCAAACAAGGAGCGACTTCGGAACTGGTTCGGCGGGCAGCGAGCGAGAAAGAGAGAGAGTTTGAGAGAAAAAATCAAAATGGAGGGGGAGGTGGAGATATGGCCGGCCAAATGAGGTGAGGGAGAGTGAGATTGTGTTATCCAAATGAAGGAGAGGGAAAAAGTGAGTGGGGTTGGTGTATGACAATGAATAGTGGCATAGAATGACTAGTAGTTGGTAGTGGGTAACGGGGAAAATGCTATGTCAATTAATCCATCCTTGTCATCCAATAATTCTATAGCCAAAAGACCATCTTACCCTTGAAATTTCGGCTGAAGTAAGGGGGTGGCAAATGTCCATTTTGCCCTTGCTATTTCCAAAGAGAAGTGTACCAATTAAGGGGTAAAAGGGTCATTTCCAATCGTCGGTCCGAATTTCACTTTTCTGATCGACATAGGACGAACCACAACCTTAATGGTTCTTGATGAGGCGACTTCCAATCTATTACCGTTGGAATTCTCGAATATCCGACGTCCAATTCCGAAGTCCAATTCGTGGCTAAAATCCGTCAATGGCGACTCCAGAGTATCTCAAACTAACGGGTGGCTCTCAGGAGTTACGCGTATCGACCCGTGACTAATGTCACGTTTAAGAGTTACTCGAGTCATGGCGACCTTGGTTGTCATGTAATTGCGAAGGTCAATCGCTAGTTCCAAAGGACGCGATCGTCAGGAATTGGTTTAGGTTGATTCGCAAATTATACGATGGTCAAACGAAATCACCCGTGATCCAATTGTATAACACTGGCAAATCGTTCCACGACCAACCTTGGACCGGCCTATCATGGCTCAAAATATCCCCTCGGCAATCCTTATGGTCAAGGCACCAATCCATGGTCGAGTTCTTTGGTCCACGTACTTAAATCCCACTTAGCCTTTCCCCATCGGTTAGTCTTCTCAAGAGTGGCCAACTCTGAGCGAGATTTATCTGAAATGCACTGACGAGATGTCTCATGAAATCCTACTTCGAAAAGGGCCGGATTTCAGAATGTCACAACTCTTCCCTCCTTGTAAAAATTTGGTCCTCGAAATTTACCATAATTCCCATCATACTCAACAACTGGGTGCTGACGCCTCGTCATTACTACATCTTTCTCGACGGTCCCCTTTCTTTTAATTGCCAAAATCCCCAAATAGGTCTACATACCACGGACTCAACTTTCCAAATCGGACAAGCCTCGCATGAGTGATACTTTCAAGGAGGACATGATCTCCCACCGGAAGTCCTTAAGGATCTACACCGCCTGACCATGTAATTCTATTATCAATGCTAAGGCTTTCGGTTCATCAGACTCAGCAAGGACCCGCGTAGCATGCCTCAGATCCGTGCACCGTTCTGAAACCCGCGTCTCAACGCTTCAGGGTATTACGTGAGACCCAAATATAACTCCAAGTAACTTGATCCACAAGATTAACTTAGGACCTACCCATGCTTTTCAAAAGGCTTAATACAGTTATCCCTCAGGAAGTAATTTCAACCCAAGATAGAAGTCATTCGCAATAAGTCACCACTCGAACATCCTCGGTAACGGTATGCACCAACCGGTCATCCAATCTGTCTACAAGTAATTGTTACTTTGGACATCTCCACCAAATATAGCTACTCATAACCACATCCTTTAAAGTTCGTGACACACGCTCGCAACCTAACATCATGCACCTAGATCATCTTCTCAGGCCATCTATTTGTCTGCACACGACAGGACGTACTGTAATGTAGCTTCATCCCTATGACGTTTTGAGGACTCTCCCAACAGTTATGGTAAACTTAGGATCTCTACTTGGCACAACCATCGTTGACAATCCACACGAGTTGCCTAACGTCTTCACAAATCATCTCATGGTCCTCTTGACCTTTCAGGTGACCCCATGGCCAAATCCATAACAATTCATCCTCGGTTCCATTCAAGAGTTCCCTATGACTAGGGTCACTTGTCCAAACTTATCGAGTCGTGCATTCCTTTGTTGACATATCCGATCCTTATCCACAAACTTGACTATTTCTCTTTTTATTATCTTCCACCACTAGTGCAAACGTAAGTCCTGGTACTCCTTGGTCAAACCGTGGGACACTATAGTCACCACGATGAGTTCCCAACATGACCTTGCCCTCTAAGTCCTTCATCATCGTACACTTACATTCGTTCATGAAGCTCCTAGGTCTTTATCCGTGGGTACGTAAGAGTCTGGATTTTCTCCCTGTTGTAATATCTTCCATGCTCTCTTGTCATCAGGACCCGTAGGTCACAACGTTTTAGCCCCTCGAAAACTCCTTTCATGTTCATTCGGCAATTCGCGCCACATCTCGTCCTTAATCCATTTCGTTAATAGGACGACTCTTTAAACGATTCGTCTATAGCAAACTATCAATTCCAGTAACTCCAAACTCTAGTAATCCATACTGTTTTCCGACAATCCATTACTTATACTAATCCTTAAGGTTCCACAGGAAATCCATTTCCCAGAGGCTTTATGACCTAGAACTTGCCTTATTAGACCCAATTTTCGCACTCTTATATTCTGCATACCTCGAGCGTCCTCTTAGAGTCTATGGAATACCTTCCAAAGGTTGTTCACGCTCCTCATGACTCCTTGATTCCGATTAATCCCTTTCAGTTGAAAATTTCTAATTCCACAAGTGACTATCACGTCTCCAAAAATCAACTGCCTAATATAAATATATAACCTCAAGTCTAGTCGTTATTCAAGTCGCGTCCATATGCGTGCGATTACAATTGGCCTTTTGACCCAAACATTCCTTGTCCACTTTCTTGCATACATCTCGTCTCACACCAGCTAAAGTCGTCCATAGCAATCGATGCCTAAAACAATCCAGACCTAACGCACTTCAAGCCTAAATCCATTAATACCACTCGTCTCTCTACAATTCATATTCATAAATGCCGCTTATCCGTCAGTCATTTCCATTTCGACCTATTGCCTAATCCACTGTCGATCTCTGGACCATAACCACAAATAACCTTAAAGGTCATCAATTAAAGTCGGTACTAAGACCATCAAAAGGCAACAAAAGTTCAAGCCTATAATCCTTGAGATACTCCCTGGCGACTTTCGCTCTTAACACCCAGGCAATAGAATTCCTCTTATTTCCATGCTAGGGTCTCTTACCCTATGAGGAGGACTATACACTTCAGCAGCATCTTCATGCCTCGAATCCTACCTTGTCTTCCTCGTTCTATATAACGTCAATCTTAGAGCTTGCGCCAACAACGATACCTTTACTCCAGGACTCAGACGTCACCATGCTTGACATTCTCCTTCCCATAACTCTGTCACCTCAAACAACAAGGTTCTAAGGGATCGAGATCCTCTTTCGGCCTTCATCGGTCCATACATTGATTATTCAACTTGATCGACTCAAAATACCTTGCTGTCATAACCCTAGCACTCCCTTTTTTTTTTTACTCATCTGTCCATTAAAATTACGAGTGACCAAGACTATCAGACCCGTTCACTTTCCTTCCCAACAACGACCACCTCATGGTCCGATCGTCCTTTAGAATAACACCTTATCTTTTAGGGGACAATAACTCATAACTCCCTTTCCGAGGGTTCAGTTCAATCTCAACCAACCTCATAGGATCATTGGACTCAAGCAAGCTAGCACGTCGATTTTCCTTAACACTTCCCACATGACGAGAGAGACAGACCACCAATTTCCCTTCTAGGCCTTACGCTCAGGTATCAACCATTCCTTACGGGTACATTCCATGTTCTATAAGTGGAAATCCTCTCAACTCATGGTTTCTCTAGTCATTTTGCCCTTCGGGATGGAATCCATCATAACATCTCAGATTTAAGAACACCAATTCGCCACGATGTTTCGAACTTTGCTTCATTCCTGAATTTCCTTGTCTCATCCAAAGGGTCTCTATCCACCCTTGGTACGTGCTTAGGCAATTTCAAGAACTCTACTCTGCAATGGCAGATCCACCTCTGGTTCTCACGATCGTCAGGTTTTATAACACTCTTGCCACTTAACAAGCTCAGTAATGTATTCCTCATTGATCAACTAGATTAAGGCAAATCCGACTACGTGCTACGCCTTCAAGAAAAATTCTTCGTTTGGTAACTATTCACCGATCATTAGCAGCACCTTGGAGTGTTAATCGCTAGGGTCATTTTCTCCTCAATATACCCGCGCCTCTAAGGCTTACTTACAAATCCTCATTCCAAATAGGAGTAAACTCATACTTACATTTCCTGCCAACTCCGTCGACTTCAACTCCACAAACTATTCCACAAGCTAGTCCATATGTCGGCTCCTAATCGTGTCTCCAAGATCATCCTTCCGATAAGCACCATTTGCTCTAATAATCACAACAGCAATAGCCTCAACTGGCTAAGTCACAATAGCAGCCCAATCTCGAGCCTACCTACTCATCAAATTTTCGATTTCTTTTAAGGCTCTCTCGACTTTACCAACTCTTGAATCTCCCACAACTTGTGGTCTGAAGTTAGGCGCTCCTCTAACGCTTTTTATCTCGATTGTTCATTCCCACTAAGCTCTGACATCATAGGAGCTACCACAGTTCCACCAAAGGATTCAAGGACCTAAGCCATCTACTCAAGTCTAGCAGTCCTAAACTGCTCACCACAACGATAACCGTGAGCCAGCTACTAATTACCAAACAATTACAAGCAATACTCAACCAGGAGTCAATCATCAAGCAGGCCTCAACTAGGCAAACATCAAGCAAACACTCAAGGCATCAACTCTGTGAGGCACTTACTCATATCTTTAGTCCTGCCGCACCTGCGACTTAGCAGAATTACAACATGCTATTTAGCTGCTTAAAAAGACCATGGCCAAACAACAACTTGATGCCAGGTAAGCCAATCATAAATCAAGCAATCAGAGGCATATATCAAGAAGTTCTCATTCGTACCTCAAGTCTAGATGCATTTGCAAGCTAGCACAACTACAATCAGCTATCCAACCAGTATCTAGCGAACAACACTTAGTGCCAAGTACGAAGCTCTAGGACCTCTAATCGCCTACGGCGATGCAAACCAATAATGCCATTCACATGCGCCATATCAAATGCCATGCAATGTTTGAAAATTCATCTTGAGGATCGGCTTTAATGCAATAAATCCTTTGATAAAAGAATCAGACTTAGCCCGATACCTAGACCCATCCCTTTCAATGTATGGTTAAGGTCATTCATGCCTCCCTTTCTAACTTAGAAGCTTGCCAGGAGCCGCTCCTTGTCCGGACTTCTATGTCCCGGCGTACACTCCCCGCCCTCATCAGACCTGGTCTTTGCATGTTGTCCCAAGTCATACACCTACGAGGAGAGTCCCGTTCCACACGTCCCATAACATGCTTCATTACGGTTTATAGGTATCCCATCAGCTTGTCCCATACCAAGCAATGGTTTATCGAGTCCGATAATGATATGTTCATGCATGCACATTACTCAACTTTTATTCTGACGTCATAAACACATGCAATGCATGATCGTACTCATTGCTCGTCACATCACAGTCGTTTCCCGATCAATTCTTATCCATAGAGGACTTCTAATTCCATAAATGACCATCCATCTCACGAATCAATTGCCTACGTTCACTATGTACCTCAAGTTCACAATGACGATCATAAAATCCAATGACCCTATGCTCGTAAGCAATCCTCTATTAACCTCAAGCACCTTTACAACCTCAAATCCATGCTTATAGCTCAATTTATGTTTGCTTCCTCATGAACCTCAATCATATCTTCACCTAAGATTATCAATCAAAATCGATACTATAACCATCAGAGCACGACACAAGTTCAAGCCTACAGTCCTTAAAGTTCAGTGATCAATGCCTAATCCTAATGGTCTCACTATCTAATTGTCCCCAAGTCATCACTCCTTATTACTCCAAGTCTCAATCACATTGGATCGAGCTGACCTTGCTCTGATACCACTTAAACGTGGTGTGTCACGCCCCGCGTCCTTCACGAGCACGCGAACATCCCTTCTATGGTCTTTCATCGCGATTTACCCCAGGATCGAATCGTCTAACGAAACACTCGCAGAATCAAAATGCACATGCGGAAGCGATAAATAAAACTCCATACATAACACTTAGACAAGATGGCTTGGGACATAAAAATGTGCACTCCTCAATTTCTTTCAAATACACTTCAAGGTTACAGTCGTCCAATACCAATGGTTCAAATCTAAATCCACAAATAGAAGTAAAATTTCTAAGACCACAAGTGAGTTTATATCCATTCTCTCCATATCACTTCTTCGAATGCCAGTCCATGGCAACCATGATTTCCATCGCTTAAGACCTGAAAAAAAGTTGTCCCACGACGGGGTGAGATAAATCTCAATAAGCTAATCCTAACCCTAAGCTAGGCACTTAGTACTTCCAGACACTCCCAAATGTATGCAATGACCAAACCACAAACACAAGGCAAACGGCATGCGGCGATTCGATTAATGCTCATATTGTCATACAATTCACAATTCTAGGCTAGGCTTCGTACTTTGGGCACTTAATATCTTATAATATAAAGGATAGCTTATACATATTCATATATAATATATATGACATAATTATGAGATATAACTGTAATTCTCATGGCTTAGCCCGCGTAATAACGCCTCAGGCTTGGTTAACCACTGAACCCGCGTTTAACGCATCAGGTTCCAAATGCCATCTCATGACCCGCGTTTAATGCCTCAGGTCTATCCCGCGTTTAACGCATCAGGATATAACTAAGCCCCGCGTTTAACGCATCAGGGCATTATATGCACATAGGCTTATAATTCAACCAATCATAGTATAGAACAAACACATGTGCATATCGTCCATACAAGGACCACTCGGCTATTTTAAATCACAATTCCGTACCATGGCATATCATCAATCTAGGCACCATTCGACCATAATAAGCTCAATTGCATGTCATGAACTATATTGCATTAATCACCCAGACATGGCTTTCTTTGATGCTTCATGATCGAATACAAGTCAATTCAAACGAACCAATTTCTTTTTCCATAGATCACTTCACCTCATTCAGTCAATCAAGGCCATTACAAGCCAATGCAATCAATTGATCCATTAATACTTTCAAGAGCACCAATTCATCAAGCAAGGCCGAAATCACAATTATGGTGTCATTTAAATCAATTAACCCTCCATCATAGCTCACGGCCAGAATAGAGTTTAGGGCCATTCATTCAATTTCATGTCACATATCATTATTTCATAACAAGGCCGAATGCACCTGGGGATCAATTAATGGTTCTCTAATCCAATCAAAGCTCAAATCAAGCTCTATCACATCACTATGGCACACAAGGCACTCGGTCCATACACGAACCAATTCATTAGCCTTATTCAATCATGATCTCAACATTTCACTTGCCATAAGACCTCCATCACAATCTGTCCTAACATCACAAGTTCGGATTCCATCGGGTTCTATTAAGAACAGCCCCTAAAATCACTATCTAACTCTTCTCACTCGGTCCTTCCATGACACAAGGTCCTAACTAAGGGTTAGGATAAGATTACCGAGCTCAAAAGTCCAAGTAAACCGGTTGGAAGTGGCTGAGGAGCTTGCGGCGCAACTTGGGTCACCGGCGGCAGATTTGGTTCCTAGGAGGTCCAACCGAAAATCACCAACGAAACTCAGCCTATAGCACTTCTAATACAACCGTACGACCTCTAAAGATGATAAACAAGGTCCCAAAGGTCACTCACCTTAAGATGGTACAAGATTTCCTCAAGAACAGCCTTTGTTCTTCCTGGTTCTAAGTAGAGCAGAAACGGTCCGGTTTGAACGACCAAGAACAACAAGAAATCGGTCCATTAAATCCATTAAAACCCAAAATAAATCTTAGGGATATGTTACTCAATATCTTAACAAGGTTTAGGGAGTGCCTTACCCCAAGGATTTGCCTCAACAAACTCCCAAGGTCGGATTCTTGCAACTCGGGTCTGGCTGATTCTGGGCAGCGACCTTTCCTCCTTAAAACGGTTCCGCGGGACGATTGGCTGGGTGGATTTGGACCCACAATATGTCATTGGAACGGCAAGACATATTGTGGGTTCCAATCTATTACCGTTGGAATTCTCGAATATCCGACGTCCAATTCCGAAGTCCAATTCGTGGCTAAAATCCGTCAATGGCGACTCCAGAGTATCTCAAACTAACGGGCGGCTCTCAGGAGTTACGCGTATCGACCCGTGACTAATGTCACATTTAAGAGTTACTCGAGTCATGGCGACCTTGGTTGTCATGTAATTGTGAAGGTCAATCGCTAGTTCCAAAGGACGCGATCGTCAGGAATTGGTTTAGGTTGATTCGCAAATTATACGATGGTCAGACGGAATCACCCGTGATCCAATTGTATAACACTGGCAAATCGTTCCACGACCAACCTTGGACCGGCCTATCATGGCTCAAAATATCCCCTCGGCAATCCTTATGGTCAAGGCACCAATCCATGGTCGAGTTCTTTGGTCCACGTACTTAAATCCCACTTAGCCTTTCCCCATCGGTTAGTCTTCTCAAGAGTGGCCAACTATGAGCGAGATTTATCTGAAATGCACTGACGAGATGTCTCATGAAATCCTACTTCGAAAAAGGCCGGATTTCAGAATGTCACACTGAGTCACTCGGCAATTGAATTGCCGAGGGACTCAGGGGGCGGGGCCCCCCCACGTGGGGTCCTGCCTCCACGTCTAGGCCCCTCCCCCGCGGCAATTCAATTGCCGAGGGAGAGGGGCGGGCCCCATGCGAAATTTTTTTTTCCCTCTCCCCCAGCAATTAAATTGCCGAGGGAGAGGGCGCCCCCCGCGTACCAACAAAAAATAAAAAATCACGTTGCTTTTTTTTAACCAACATATTAACATTTATAAAGATATATAATGGAATTTTGTTTTTCGAATTAATACAAAACATAAAAGCAAGCTGGTAGAATATATAAAAAGAAAAGAAATTACATAATAAATAATAATCGTCATCTGCAATTACATTTACTAATGATATCGTTCTCCTATATGGCCTCATGTCCCACAATCAGGTCGTCTTCTTTGTTCGGCAGGTCTAGTATTGTATCGAGGACGAGGATCCGGACGAATAGGACGGGCAGATGATGAAGGCATATCTTGATAAAATATGCCACGTCCAGATGCTCCATTTCCTACTGTATGTGGGTATTCAAAAAGAGGAGAGAAATTTGGTCCATATGAACCGGGAGAATTGGTTGGAGTTTGCGGCTGTGGATTGAATCCCTCGTGAAATGGGCTGGCAAACTGTGAGAATCCTGCAGAATAACTTGGCTGGCCAAACCCTGCAGAATAACCTGGCTGGCCAAACCCTGCAGAATAACTCGGCTGGTCAAACCCTGTAGAATAACCCGGCTGGCCAAACCCTGGAGTGAACCCCTGATCGAAATCTATCGCATGATACTCCAAAGTGTAGGGGACGCTATCACCAGTTGGAGGAGGTCGAGCAGTCCTCCGAGTCGACTGAACAGCCTCAGGTAACTCATCATCAGGCCCAACGGGTTCTGCTATAGTTGCTGGCTGGGGTGGTGGCATCATTGTTAGCCGCCTCTCCTCATTTTGGGCATGTGCCATTGCCGTAGCTATATTCTCCAAAGCTTCCCAAGCCTCCCGAGATGGATTGAAGTTATGTATGATATGTAAGATGTGTTCGACGCCATCTCCCTAGTAATGATATAAAAAATAACAAAAATTATCAAATACGTTATATTACTAAAAAATAATTATTGAAATTTTTTTTACACATAATGAATTAAATTGAAAGTGTTTGCACGAACCGCGACACCCATTGCAGCTCCCGCAATAGAAATCCACTTCCGCGTATGTCTACGGTACCATTCCATATATGCTGAATGAAAATGGAGTTCTTCCGTTGCAGGATGACCATTGACAATATAATTGGTACGATTGTCCCACATATCAATCGACCGTCTGTGCTTTTTTACCAAATCCTTCCCAACTGGCCTTAATTCAATATCATGAAAGCGCGTATGATCATGCGAAGGTATAGGTATCGGCTGTTGCATACCGAATTGACGAAGGACTCGGTCTGGATAATGCCACTCAACTATCCAGTAACAGATGAGTGGGACACGAGCTCTCCAAATGTCTCGTCCTTGCAGGCAGTAAGCTGGTAGATCCCTCAAAATGTCATTGGTGTAGGGCTTCCAAATAATCTGTTATTGTAACAAAATACATCAAATAAAATCAATAATTAATCTAAAAGCTAACATTATATTAAACCCATTGGTTAATATCATTACTTACATCTTCTGATGTCATTCTATCAAGTTGATCGCGCAAATGTGACATCGCATGTGTGGGAACTGCCGTTGTCTGTAGGCCTAGACTCCATCTGCATTAAAAAAATTATATAACAGTCTAGCTGAAAAGAATTAATGCCTTGTGAACCTAAAAAAGCAACAGATCACATACCGACTACCAAGAGGTGCATCTTCCAAAGGACGACGGTCTATTACGGTTGGGGCGATGCATTTGAAGCGCTCGCACGCCCAAATCTGTAATACATGTAAGGCACCCCCGATTTGATGCGTCTTGAAATCGGTTGCACTGCATAGCTTCCGATATAACCAAGCAAGCGCTGCTGAACCCCAACTATACTGCGTAGAGCCGTCGAGGTTCATTAATAGTGGAAGAAACAGCAAACTAACTCGGGCCCTTGATTTATCTACAAAAATATATCCTCCAAGTAGGCGGAGAATAAATGCCCTAGTATGCTGTATGATGGTGACATCATCGGCGTCGGTGGGAAGCTCGTCAAAGCGGTCTTTCAGCCATCCTAAGTTTATCTGTGTGCCTTTCAAGTTGGGTGGGCGATCACCAAGTAGATCATCACATAGAGTGCCCCAATTGAAATTAGTAGGGCCAGTAACTGCAAGTCCATCGATGGGCAGCCCTGTGATCAGCGCAATATCTTGTAGAGTGATAGTGCATTCACCTTCCGGCATATGAAATGTGTGCGTCTTAGGTCTCCATCACTCAACCAACGCGGTAATCAAATGCCAGTCTAGCTGGAAAAAACCCATCATATAAATTCCATAAAATCCCGAGGCCCGAAGATAAGGGACTATGCGCGGATCAAGATCATCGATATCAACGTGTAACATCGCTCGCTGACATCTAAGGGGTACACAATGACGTCCCTGTGAAATGTAAAATAAATTGTTAGTAACAATTTTCACATTGCCGTTACAAATGACATATGAACTGATAAATTTTTAAAATACCTTAGCGTTCCATACGGTCTCTGATCTATGTCGGGCCTGCCCTGTAAGAAGGGAATCATCCTCAGGTCCCGGCTGAATGTAAGTCCTCTGTGCCATATCTACAATTGTGATATTATATTATTACAATAAATTCACATACATAATGTAATAATGAAATATTTAAAAAAATGTAACAACGATAGACATAATTCAGAGGTAATTTACATATATAATGTAACAACATTAAAAAAAGACAAATACAGTTCTTTACTCAAAGAAAACAAATTACTATATCTAATTTACATAATTCTCACAACTGTGAGCTATTCTCGGGTCGATCTGTATGCACAAGTTTCAATATTGTGCCATGATTTTCCACAGTTACTACAAAATAAGGTGCCCGCAGAACTACTGCTAGGCGTCGTCCAGTCCATCTCATTACGTATCCGTGAGATACGGGATCTTCCTTTTTTCCTAATGCGTCTCGGGTCTGGCACTAATGGCAGCACGTCAGATGTAGACCAATAATCAATATCGCCTGACGGATGAAATGGATACTGATAGCACTGAAGGGTTTTGTCCATCGTGTAGCACTCATCCACGTACATTTTGTAATCAACAGCATGTGTTTGACATGCTGCAATTACGTGGGAACATGGAATTTTAATCTCTTAAAATTTTCCGCACGTGCACGTTCTCTGGTCTAGGCTCACTATGTGCTTCCGGCCTCTTGATCCTCTGGATCTGTCAATTCCAGTTTTTACTTCAAAAAGTCATGAATCAGAGTCGAAACATGTCACTTCATGCCAATTTGCACGTTGACTGTTTTCCTCGAGCGTCTGACCCGTAAAATGCGTGAATATACGTCCTTGGGCCTCCTGCATCCTCAACGTCGTTTTTCTCGTGTCAAAATACTGGTTCAGCTGATAAAATATCTTATCCACCATAGCCGTTATTGGCAGACCACGATAACCCTTTAACATGCCGTTGACCGATTCAACTACATTTGTTGTCATCGCTCCATATCTTCTCCCTCCATCATAAGCCATGGTCCATTGTTCTCTTGGAATCTGATCACACCAAGCAGCTGTGCGTGGATCCATGCCCCTAATTTGCGCCATGATGCGTTCAAATTTTTGCGGTTGATTCGCGTAAGCTGTATATTACAATAATAATTAGTGCTTAGCACTCAAATTTATCAACATTATTTTCTAAAAAAATTAAATTTTTAAATTTTACCTGCCTCCTCAACGAGACCTTTGCCTTCGGCATTTTTGAATTGTCTATTGTAGTTGCTGACAATATGCCGTGCACAAAATCTATGGTGGCCATGTGGAGGACGCCACATTGATGTCTTCATTGCTTTTATATTTCCTTTGTGCCTATCTGATATTACACAAATATTGTCCCTCCTCCGACAGACATATCTCCGTAATAGATTCATAAACCAAGTCTAATTGTCATTATCTTCCCGATCGACCACAGCAAATGCCAGCGGGAATATATGATTGTTGCCATCAAGTGAGGTCGCTACAAGGAGTGTTCCTCGATATTTCCCGTACATAAAAGTACCATCAACAAATATCACAGGTCGACAACTTGCAAAGCCTTCAATTGTCTGCTTGAAAGTCCAAAACATGCGATTGAAAAAGGTGCGGCTCCGATCTTGGCTCATGCGATCATCAATCACAAAATGAGAACCTGCATTCTTTAACATCATTTCATTCATGTACTTTCTCAGCCTACCGTACGATTCATCCCATCCTCCAAAAATTTCGGCGATTGCCATTTGTTTAGCTGCCCAAGTTTTACGGTAAGTAGGTTCGAAGTGCAGCTTGTCTTGAATTTCTTCCATCAGTGCTTTAATTTTGATATCTGGTTGGGCTCTGACCATTGCCTTTATCTCGCCACATATGTACTTCTGATCAAGTTGTCGATGATCCCGTGATATTTGAGGATTTGTGCATGTGTGTGGCCCATTGTACTTAGTTATTTTCCAAAATAGGGTGCCCGCTTTATTAGACGTGCGGAGCCTCCAATCACACGGCCCATTCTTATTACCACACGTAATAATATATAGTGACTTATTTGTCACATCACTGCAAAAGCTCTGATTTCTTGTCAGAGAGTACTCTTTCGCAGCCAACTGTAACGCGTCTCGTGATGGAAACACCATATCAACCTCAAATTCTTTTGATGGATGAAATGACCTACGTCTCGGCTTCGCTCTTGTATCGACTTGCATCATATCAAAGTCGATCTCCGAATGGGGCGGTGGATGTACCAACGGCGAGATGGGATTGCTGCAATGGATGTTGTAGTAAGCATCCATATTGTCATCTTCGACATCTTCTTCATCACTGTCATCAATATCCATCCAAGGATCATCATCTTCATCGATATAAATTCCATCATTATCATCGGGCTCCACGTGCTGATTATGCACACCAATGTCATCTTCACCAACATTGGAACCTCCTACTTGGTGTTCATCGACAGTTACATAGAACTGTAAAAATCCCACATAACCAACCCAAAGTGCAAACTGCTGGATCATCCCAACTGTATCATCATTATACACCTCCATAATGTCATGTACATCGTGTGTTGCAATCGGGTATTTATACATCACGCTACGAATATACTGATTTCCCGTTATATTCATTGCGCGCGCAATCGCAGCACGTAACTCATCAAATGTGAAGATATTTCCGAATTAGAATATGGCAGAATGTCCCCCATCGTAATCACGTCCATATTGATTTCGTACTATTGTACCTCCCCAACGAACAACCGCAAAAGATGTAGACGACATTCTGCTAAATACATAAATTATAAATTATTTCGTAAAAGCTGTACATTATGCGAAAGATGTAGATGGACCTCTCGAATTTACAATTTTCATGTTTTTGCAATTTCTTTAGAAGTTTTTCTAATTTTTTGAGAATAATTTCCCAAAAGATTAAATTTGTCTTTTTTTTTCTCGAAAATCATTTTTTCAGGATTTTTCATAAGGAAAAAATCTTTATTTTCTTGAAAAATTGTGGGTCATAATATTGAAAATACTTTTTTCGGATTTTTATATACTTTCTCAGAATGAGAAAGGAAAAATGGGAGGCTTTTTTTTATATACTTTCTTTTTGTAATTTTCTTTTATTTTTCCCGATTTCTTATTTTTTTTAATTTAAAAATTATTAAAAAAATATTTTTTGGACCGGAAAAAACCAGGCCCGTGCCTTTCGAGTTATTTTTCCAAAAAAATTATCAGTTATGATTTCAAAAGAAAAATCGCAGGATCGCAACACGTAATTACTTTTCTCGTTCCTATAACAGTACGTATTTTTATAGAATACCTAAATTCATAAATATTAGAACTATCGTCACATTAACAGAAAAATTATAACATATTATTAACTGTCTATAAATTAGAACTAAATAAATAAATTTATACTAATGAAAAATTATAACATATTATTAACTGTCTATAAATTTATACTAAATAAATAAATTTATACTAACGAAAATACAAAAAAAAATACAATGAAATTTACCTCAAACGACTGAAGGAGAGTACGCAACGAATGAGGAGCTCACACTGTCAAGAGAAAGACCCGCTTTTATAGAATACCTAAATTCATAAATATTAGAACTATCGTCACATTAACCGAAGAATTATAACATATTATTAACTGTCTATAAATTTATACTAACGAAAAATTATAAAATATTACTAACTGTCGATAAATTTATACTAAATAAATAAATTAGAACTAACGAAAAATTATAACATATTATTAAATGTCTATAAATTTATACTAAAGAACTAAATAAATAAATTTATACTAGCTAAACATTATAACATATTATGAACTAAATAAATAAATTTATACTAAAGAACTAAATAAATAAATTTATACTAACGAAAAATTATAACATATTATTAACTGTCTATAAATTTATACTAAAGAACTAAATAAATAAATTTATACTAACGAAAAATTATAACATATTATTAAATGTCTATAAATTTATACTAAAGAACTAAATAAATAAATTTATACTAGCTAAACATTATAACATATTATGAACTAAATAAATAAATTTATACTAAAGAACTAAATAAATAAATTTATACTAACGAAAAATTATAACATATTATTAACTGTCTATAAATTTATACTAAACAACTAAATAAATAAATTTATACTAACGAAAAATTATAACATATTATTAAATGTCTATAAATTTATACTAAAGAATTAAATAAATAAATTTATACTAACGAAAAATTATAACATATTATTAAATGTCTATAAATTTATACTAAAGAACTGAATAAATAAATTTATACTAGCTAAACATTATAACATATTTTGAACTAAATAAATAAATTTATACTAAAGAACTAAATAAATAAATTTATACTAACGAAAAATTATAACATATTATTAACTGTCTATAAATTTATACTAAACAACTAAATAAACAAATTTATACTAACGAAAATGCAAAAAATAATTACTATGAAATTTACCTTAAACGACTGAAGGAGAGTACGCAACGAATGAGGAGCTCAAACCGTTAAGAGAAAGACCCGCTTTGTTTTTTTTTTATCAAATTCTGTCAAATAAGAAATTTATAAATTATTTTCAACACTACGAAAATATTAACAAAAAATTATACCCGACTGTCTGAGAAAATTTAATACCGGGAGCATCTGAGGGAGGAACCACGAGCAAGGTAGAGCGAGGACAATCGAAAATGAACGCGATTATCTGAGAGAGGGAAAAGAATGAGCTAGCGAGCGCGATTGAAATGGAAAAAATTATTTGAGAGAGTAACTTACCGATGTCGGAAGAACGAGAGAGAGAGCGAAGTGTCTGTGAGAGAATGGGGAGCGAAACAGAATGAAAAAGACGACTGCTTCGACTTTACTTTAAGCAAAGTGAAGCACCGCGCAAATGCTCGCCCGTGAAGGCCTAGAGGCAGGCCTGAAGAAGCTATCCCATCCCATCCCATCCGTCAGCAAAAAATCACGACGAAGATGAGGGAAAAGAGAGGGGTCATGCAGCGAAAAATAAGAAAATGCTGCCGTGTGGTTGTATGGGGAGAGAAACGAGGAAAAAAATATAGAGAGGGGAGGGGGATTTGCCGTGTGTGGGCATGGGGAGGGGGAAGGGGGGGCCCTGCAGCTCGGAGTGAGGCCCCCCTCTCCCTCGGCAATTGAATTGCCGCGGGAGGGGGGGCCTGGACGTGGGGGGCAGGACCCCACGTGGGGGCGGGGCCCCCCACATGGGGTCCTGCCCCCCACAACAGAAGGGGGGCCCACCGTGGCCCCCCTCTCCCACTCTCTCGGCGGTTGACCCGCCGAGGGAGAGGGAGATGGGGGCCCACGGCGGGCCCCCCCTCTTGGTCTCCCCTGGCATTTCACATGCCGAGGGAGACCTAAATCGATAAATTTTATTTTTTTAATATTAAAATTATAAATATTATTATTTTTTGTATTATTAAAAAAAAAAGCTCCGCAAAGGGGGAAGTGCATGCGCGCTGGTATATCCAGTGCGCATGCACTTCCCAATTTTTTTTTTTTTTAGTTATTTTATATTTTAAATTTCTTTTACATAATTTTATTATTTTATATTTTCAGGACTAAATTTTTTTTGGAGTCAGCAAGGCTAATACGTATTTGACAACCCGAAAAAAATTATATATTTTTTTCATTTTTTTTAGTTTTTCAATTATTTTATATTTTAAAATTTCGCGGATTCGACAACCCAATATGAAAAACGGTAGGACGAATATATTTTCGACAACATTTATTTCGTATAGTTGGTTATTTTATATTTTTCAAGACCAAAATGTTGTGCACAACGGTTATTTCGTTTGGCAGTCGAATTGCCGCACAACGCACTTGCTTTTATTTACAAATGCTGCACTGCCCAGGGTGCGACCATCGCGCGCTGGCCACACCATTGCGCGGGTCTCGCGCGCTGCTACTACTGTCGCACGAGACCCAAATTTGTAAATATTTTTAAACAGTAACTAATTTTGTAAATATTTTTAAACAAATTTGGGTCTCGCGCGACAGTAGTAGCAGCGCGCGAGACCCGTGCGATGGTGCGGCCAACGGTCGCGTGCTGGGCAGTGCAGCGTTTGTAAATAAAAGCAAGTGCGTTGTGCGAGTGTGTGTGTGTGTGTGTGTGAGCATTAGGAAAAGGAATCCCCCTAAATTACCTTTTTTTTTCTCCTTCTCTTTTTGACCTTTGTAAATGTTGGTCATATTAAGGGAAGAAGAAGGTGGAGGAAGATAGGAATAATATGATATCCAAAGACCTCTCGATATTGTTAAGAAAAAAAAATCATCTCATGTCTAAAATTCCAGCATTGTTGCTTAGCGTGTAGTCAATAAGGAAAGTCCCTATCGAGTAGTCTTTTGATGCTTCCCAAAGGTATATCAGAATCGAGCAGAGCCTATCAGTCCCCCTGCCTTAGTTTTTTTTAAGGCAGCACATCCCCATCCTTGATAGTGCTTGCCCCTCCTATATCAAGGGTGGGGATCTGCTACCTTAGAAAAAACTAACGCAGCTGATCCAAATCTCCAGATCTGGAGCTCAAGTGGAAGTTGGTGATTATTACAAGTCGAAAGAAAGTTTTGTCCAGGATTGGACTCTGACCTAAAATTTATGTATTTTTTTAAGAAATTAGACC
The DNA here is from genome assembly GCA_021437785.1 of Rhodomyrtus psidioides. Lineage (NCBI taxonomy): Eukaryota > Viridiplantae > Streptophyta > Magnoliopsida > Myrtales > Myrtaceae > Rhodomyrtus > Rhodomyrtus psidioides. The sequence goes on along the minus strand of JAILYB010000027.1, from coordinate 6,284,679 downwards.
CTTTAGCGACATATCTTGACTTCCACTCCAACAACAAATGAACCGAGTCATAAAATTTTATGAAAAACGAAACTAGAGATTCTTTCCTTTTTTTCCCTGATGCTTTTGCAAGAATCTATCTTAAATCTGAATTAAAGCACCATACATCGAATGCGTTTGGTTGAGCTTTGCCAAAGGCCTCCGTGGTCGGAAGGACCTTTGGAAAAAAGAATAGATGTTTTCTAAATACTTTAGGGAGGGCTCCGAAAAAAAATGCATTGTAATTCCAAAGTCTTCAAAAAAGAATTTTTTTTTTTCCCCGAAGCCACTCCTCTCCATGCCCTAACACTTCATGACAGCAACGTTGAGCCAGTGTGAACCATCTCTCTTTTCGAGCATGAGTAAATCTTTCGACCAAAAGACGATTGATGTGTAGCCCGATGTCCAACCACGCCCGTTGACCAAATTCCTTGTTCACACTTTTTGTTCAGAGAGCTGTTTTCGACCCTTTGGTTTGTCCCAGACCAAGTTGCAATACAAAACGACAATATAGAATATTCGTATAATAAAAATAATGACAGCGTGATTGACCATCAGCTTTTGCATAAATCAGCAAAATCCAGCTAACCAACGACTGTTTCTTGGACTCATTTGACCGAAACCTAACCAAGTTGATGCTTTTAGAATCGAACTTTAGACTAAACTGTCCCTCATTCGATTCACACATAGACCTTTAATTGTTCAAGTGATTGTCCCACGCTCGATTCACATATAATGAAAGTGAATTTGTGGCCCGGAAGCCTTCGAAGCAGGGAAAAGGAAATAGCTCAATCTGAAATGGAAGAGATTCGCTCACAAGGTATTTAGATGTGTTTTGCAAAGAGTCCCTATCACAAATTTGGAGGTGGGATCGAGCAAGAGTTTGGCGGTCTCCCTCCTTATCCTCTTCTCTACCAATTATTTCTCGAGACAGAAAGAGAGGGTTCTCCTCCTCCTCCTCCTCCTCTCAACAGCGACTCTTTCCTCGTTCGGATGTGTATCTAGATGAAACTTCCTACGGTGTTGTTTCTAAAAAAAAAAATTCACTTTCATTATAAAAAATATTTGGACAAAAAATAAGAAACAAAAAAAGTTGTTTCTCCAAAAAGAAACACTTTTGAGAATTAAAAAGGCAATGATATTCTTATTTCACTTTTGTCAGGCGCCTGCGAGGCGTTGGCCAAGTCAACCGACCCGGTCCGGATAAATTTTTTTTATAAAAACTTGCGAAAATTAATAAAAAAAATAGAAAATGATTAAAAATCCAAAAAATGGAAAATTCATGAAAAATCTAAAAAAAAATTGGAAAAAATAAGAAAAATTCCAAAAAAACAAATCATAAAAAATTATTAGATGGGTCATTTCAACTGGCCAATCCTATTTTTCATGATTTTTCCTTTCGATTTCTTCCAAATGACGATTTTGAGGGGCAAATCGTTAAAAAAAAATGAAAATTCCAAAAAATCTCAAAAAGTAGGAAATAGGTCCATTTAACTGGCCAATCCTTTTTTGGTAATTTTTCCTTTCGATTTTTCCTAAGCCTTGCCTAATTGTTGTCGGAGACTCGGAGTACCATACTACATCAGTGACCATCCGCATGGTATCAATTGCTAAGGTCCACCATCCACATGGTATCAAATTTAATTATGTAATTATTTGATTTTAAATGACAAATTGTAAAGAGAAATTTTTTCCCAGAATAAAAATTTTGTGTAGTTACCGAACGCATTTATGTTTCAGGAACAGAAATTTTATGCAGCTACCAAACGCGTTCTAATTCTCTAAAACTCATCCATGAAACAGAATAAAAAAAATTGATTCTAATTAGAACCACTCTTTTGGAATTACCAAACAGGTTTTTAGTTTGCCGCCATAATGGAAGAGCAGGGTACTGAGGTGAGGAATCGAAGTAGTGTCTCAAATATCGAATTCTTCAGATCCAACCCATCAAAGAAATGTAGGTTCTTTAATTTAGATAGAGGGATGAACGTAGATGCTAGTAATGCTTCTAGAATATTTGGTCAGCACTTGTTATTCCAACAACTTTGCCCTAACTCCACCTAGCCTAGAATATTGTATTCTGGGGCACAAGGACATGAAATGCAGGTAGGGATAATCACATGAGAATTGACTATATAACAGTCTTTGGTGACTGTTATGCTAACATTGGGCCACAAATAAATAAATAAATAAATAAAAGTTATTGTGAAGCCTATTTTTTTAGGAATTTATGGTTCACAACATAATGTTATTCTCATAGTCACTCAAATATTATTATGCTAGCAAAGTCCTAACTTCATATTTGCACGGGCAAAATGAGTCGGTTCCCAGGTGAAACCGAAAATAGAACCAAAAGTGAGAGTCACAAAGCCAATTCATAATTCTAGATGGAGAACTGCCCACCTAGAATTGATCACCCCAAGATGACCCATCCGATCTCTCCCTCTATTTTTTTTTTTCCCTTTGAACTTGAAGTCTTTCTTCTTAACATTTTTCAGTCCTCCTTTTGATGAGATGCTACCTAGGATAGAAGAATTTTAATTTGCCGCGTAAGTAACGACTATGTATGTGATGTCGCCTCGCACAAATCTTTAATATATGATCATGGCCGTCATTATCATGGACGAGTTCAGCGGATCTTAGTGTCACGTGATTGGCTAGAAATTAAACCTAAACAGGTCACGAGCGGACATACGTGGGCGTGTGAAACATTAGGACAAGGAATTGTCCCGATTTTATTATTATTTTTTCTTTTTTTATTTCTTGTGCCTTTATACAGATAACCTCTCAAACCCAAGTTAGATGGGCAACGCGCGGTGATGTCATTCGTCAGTAAGATCTATCGCTATAGATTCCCATGAATACTTATTTGACTTTTTTGACGCACTTAAAACATGTCGCACGTTGCAAGATTGTGTGAACATTTTGAACACTTGGTTTGGGACTTCCCCTAAATCGAATACATTGTAGGCCCTTTCATCACTTGGATGATAATTTTGGAGTCGATGGGATAGGTCGGACGTTATAATTGGTTTATTTATTGAGATGGGTATGCTGTTAAATTATTTGGACTTGGCTTCGGAAAAATTACCAAAAAAAAGTCTTAAATCTATTGCAATTACTCTAATTCAGTTCTAATTTTTTTTAATCTAATTGGGTAATAAATATTTTGCATATATGCTAATTTAGTCAATCCGGTCAACTTTAAGACTCAATTGGGAAAAAAAATGGTTTATAACTGAATTGACATAATTGTAATAGTTTTAGAACTTTTTTGGTAATTTTTTCCTTGGCTTGGCATGGCAAAATTGCACGACCTAACATTCTAGCAAGCTTAGGCATAACCCCTCCAAATTAAAAAAAGTATCTTATTTTGAACATTGATGTGGCATAATTAACCGATCACATTCTAGGGGATACGCACCTCAATCAATTTTTTACGCTTATATTTTGAAAAGCCAGCGTGTTTTATTGGCCAGCTTCTCCATGTGTCATCATATGTTAATGACTGTCATATATGATAACTTTTTCTCTACTTTTTAGCTCTATGCTCGACAAAAAAATCCGTTGAAAACGAAACGAAAGTATTCTTCTTCTGTATTTTCATTTTTATCTTATTGTAGCAAAACAAGATAGTTGAAAAGATGAATTGACCCTTTTTTGGTAATTTCCTTTATGATGCTTTCGCACTAATCTCTCTCTGAAATCTGAATCAAAACGCCATATACCCTCTCTCCACGACTTGATGACAGCAACGCTGAGTAAGCGTGACGATCTCTCTCTTTTTCGAGCACAAGTCATACTTTTTTTAGCAAAGGACGGATACAACTAATGCAGTCCCACGTCCAACCATTCGTCGTTGACCAATTTTTTTCTTTTTTTTTTCCTCTTGTTCCCACGTGGTTGACGTTCCGAGAGTTGGAGATATTTAGTTTGATGTTGACACCGCTTTCCTTTCTCCGCAGTTTGGTTTGGGAAAAAGATGGGGACGGGGCCTCAATTATATGCGAATAGCAATTCTAGCAACCAGGGAAAAGTCCAGCTGAACAGCGACTTGTCGCTTGGACTCATTTGGACGAAAAACTAATCAAGTCGGTACTTTCAGATCTGACTTTAGACTAATTTCTCCAGATTTTGGTCCGCAAATAGACTTCCACTAGTTCACATGGTTATTGCGGCCCGGAAGGGGAATGCGAGACCCCGATTGGACAACGTCGACAAGATTACGCTAGCCGAACAAAAGCGAGTAAGCCAACTCAGAATCACACGAGGTACACAAATGCACAGCCAATTTGGCGCGCTTCGATAGGATCGAGTCGCCTTACTGATGTAGTCAATGGCGGTCGCAACGTGAAGCATCTAGGACTTCTAGAGCAAATTGGAGCAAGCCATAACGTTGTATAGTTGGTTTTTTTTTTCTTTTTTTCATTCGTGTGCTTCTTCTAGGCTGGACGGATTTTCTTCCAACCTTACTGGACTCTTTCGGACACAGTTGATAAGTCCCTTTTTTTGTGTGTCGAATCTTATCTCTGTTGATGCAAAAGCCTAGATGGCTTTTGACTATTATGCCATGGAATATAGCAAGCCTTGTGTTGCTTTAATTGAAAAAACGGGCAAAAAGAAATCGACATCTCACTTTCTAGATGGTCGTCACCCCTTAAGACTTGAAAAAGAAGAAGAATGTTAGAGCCAAACCCTAGCCTACAGATGATGCTTTAAGGAGTTAGGTTTGTTTTGGCATCGGATTCTCTTAGAAATCATTTAGAAGCGTTTTGCACGAGATAGGGACATTTCCTACTTCTCCCTCAACGGCGGCGGCTGTTCTCTCACTCGGATGTGTATCTAGATGAAACTTCCTATGGCCCCCAATTTTTTCTAACAAAAGTGTATTAAATGAGTAACGAATGAATCATTTTAACCTAATACACAACAGTGTTACGATTGACACTGTTTCCTCGTACTTACTGTAATGATAGCTAAGTTTTTTTCGTCTTCTCAAACAAAAGTAAAATATACAAAATATAATTCTCAAATTGAATCCATACGTGGTCTCAAAACATTAAATTTAGCTCATAAGCATGGACCGTGCAACCTTTTCCCAAACCTGCACCACTTTCTATTCGGCTCCTCTTTTTTAGAGCGAGATATCGAAAGATTCTCGATTTATTCAAGGAGGTGAGGCGGTGCATCTCGTTAAGGAAATATGTTAAATTTAAGCGAAGAGAAACTACTCATCTATTCTGACATACTTGTCAAATTCTCTCCGCATTCAACCTAAAGAAATTGCACAATGGTGACATATTAAACCCACTTGGGTAACGTCACCAGTTATTTGGACTTGGCCTGCCGAGGCAATTGCGTGACCTAACTTCTCCGCAAGCCTAGCCGCAATCTCTCCAAACTAAAAAAAGTATTGTTCATTATTCAACTGATGTGGCATAACTAACCAAGCGTATTCTTGAGGTGACATTCATCCCGATCAGTTATTAGTATGAATTTTTAAAAGCTCATGTTTCATTGTCCGGCTTCTCCACGTTGTTAGAATATATATTTAATATTCATTATGAGCTTTATTAATTGTTATTGTAAATATTAATTGGTCTAATATAGAAAGATATGTATAGTTTCCTAATTAGTTTAATATGGTGCTGAGTAGTGTGGGTCGAGATAAACATTATCTTTAATGAGTGGATATGTTTCAATCTCTATAAATAGAGCTCAAGTCCCTCCTCTAGTCCGCATATCCTCACATAATGAGTCGTCAGAAACGATACGTGAGGGGTCGTCTCATTGAAGCCAGCGATAAAGAGGGTTTATAGAGGAGAAGCTCTTAAGCATCGGATCGACGTAATTCCGCATCAAGAGCGACGGTTCCACTACAAGGTGTGTCAGCTCTTTAACTTTATGAATTTGAGATTTGTGTATTTATACGTATGATTCTTGAGTCGCTGCATACGGATTAAAATCGCAATTTACATGTGGTATCAGAGCCTACATGTTTTAGATCTCGAATCGCGATTTTCGTTAGTTCAAAATTATACTATTCGGATCTGGCTTCGGACGACCTGCAAACAAGAATGGCCGTGGCTCATGTTGCGTTCTTTTGGAGCGGCTCTTATTTGTGTGGTAATTTTTTTTTTCAATAAAAAAATGCAATAGTCTATATCCTGGCGCATGGGTTTGAGTATTTCTCCCCGTAGATGTGCAAGTAAACTCGTGCATGGAAAAGAAAAAAAATTATTGCGCCCATGTGCAATTAAAAGTTTTCGTTGACTTGTGCATGGTTAGGAAGCATAGAGCGTGGATTTGATTGAGTTTTATCTCCTTTAATGGATGATGATGGAGTTCCGTTGCTGTTTCGCTTATTGTTGAAGTCTCTTAAAAGAAAATCATCCCCACACAAGCTAGATCTGGGCCGGCATGTGCACGACACGTGCAGGCTGATGTCACCTGACGTCACTCAAGCCCGAGTGACTCGACCCGACTCGGTGACCTGACCAGACTAGTTGACTATTGACTCGGGCCATCCGATCAAAACGGTTGTTGACCGTTCTGGCCGGATCGAATGACCTAGTTCGCTGGTCGGTTAAGGGGGTAGCGGTTGGATCAAATAAACCAGTCAGATCGATTTTGAGTATCCGCCGAGACCGAACACGTGCGATACACGTGTCCGCGTGTGGGGACAATGCACAGATAGAAAAAGACGCACATGTGATGCGTCCGAGATATTCCAGGTATCGGCGTGCTCATATGCTTTAAAAGGGTTAGGCTTGTTTTAGCATTGGATTCTCTTAGAAAGCATTTAGAGGTGTTTTGCACGAGATAGGGAGATTTCCTACTTCTCCCCGACGGCGGCGGCTGTTTTCTCACTCGGATGTGTATCTAGATGGAACTTGTTATGGCCCGCAATCTTTTCTAACAGAAGTGTGTTAAATGAGTAACGAATGAATTATTATTTTTTCCTAAAACACAACAATGTTACAATTACAACCGGTAGTGTTTCCTTGTACTTACTGTAATGATAGCTAAGGTTTTCGTCTTCTCAAACAAAAGCAAATATATAAAGTAATTCTCAAATTGAAACTATACGTGGTCCCAAAACATTTATTTAACTCACAAGCATGGAGCGTGTGACTTTTTTCCAGACCTGCACCACTTTCTATTTGGCCCATCTCTTTTAGAGCGGAATGTCGAAAGATTCTCGATTTATTCAAGGAGGTAAGCCGGTGCATCCTATCAAGGGAATTACGTTAAACCTAGGCAATTAATCATCTAAAAAAGTATTGTTCATTATTCAACTGATATGGCATAACTAACCAAGAGTATTCTCGTGGTGACATTCATCCCGATCAATCGGATCCGAATCCTCTACCTTAATGGTAGAGGATCATTGAGATCCCCACCCTCCATGTGGGGGGCCCCACTCACATGGAGGGTAGGGATTTCAATGGGAGATTATTTCCATGGTAGGAAATCCTCTCTCCGATCAATTATTAGTATGAATTTTTAAAAGCTCATGTTTCATTGTCCGGCTTCTCCACGTGTCATCACTATGTGGCATGATGCTCATATACGAAATGCTTTCTCTCTCCAAGCTCGCCCATTATTCTTTTTCAAATAGTTTTCAGTAGGAAATTTATCACAAAAGTCTCAAACCTATGTTTTTTTGGGTCAGATCAAACTTATTTCAAGCGTGTCAATTTAGTTCTAATTTTTTTTTGTCACTTGAGTTCTAAACCATTAGCATTTGTGTCAATTCAGTTTATCCAGTCAATTTTGGCCGATCAACGCTAACATGGAGCTATTAATAATAATTTAATAGATTTAAAAAATATTTTTTTCCTTTTCTTTCTTTCTATTTTCTTCTTCTCCTTCTTCCTCCACTCGATCGCGGCCTTCGCCTCTGAGAGGTCGCTGATCCGACAACCGACTGGAGAAAGAAGGAGAAGGAAAACATAAAATTGAAATAATAAAATGTTACTTAAAAATTATTGAATTAGTGTCATATTAGTGCCGACTTGCTAAAATTGGCCGGATAGACTGAATTAGCATATATGCAAAAATTTTAGGACTCAATTAGTACAAAAAGTTCTATACATGTGTCTTTTCTCAACACATTTCTTTAGGTATATGATTTTTTTTAAAGTAATTTTAAAGGTTTTTAGCTATATGAGTCGTTTCTATATTTTTAATTTTGGGCAAAAGTAAATCTTTAGTGCCAAAAATTGTGTACAGAGATCACTTTGGTGCCAAAAGTTTCAATCAAATCACTTTAGTGCTAAAAGTTATAAAAACGGATCACTTTGGTGCCTCCGGCAAAAAATTTCGGCCAAAATTACCACGTGACATTTTTAATTATTTTTAAATTTTAATTGGTATTTTTTAAGAAAAAGAAGTCCACGTTGGTTCCACGTGGACTTCAAAATTCATAAAATAAAAATAAAAATAAAATTAATATAAATTTTTTAAAAATAAAAAATTTATTTAAAATAAACTAAAATAAACTTAGAATTTTTTTTAAAAAAAAAAGCCGGTGAGGGTTTCTGGAACCCTCGTCGTCCCCGCCCCACCATCGCCAGCAATGGTTGGCGAGGGTGGGGGCATGGCCGACGAGGGTGGCAGGGGGTCGGCGACCCCCACCAGCCTCAGGCGAAGGCATGGCCGACGAGGGTGGCAGGGGGTCGGCGACCCCCGCCAGCCTCAGGCGAGGGCCTGCAGGCCCTCGCCTGGATCTGGGTGAAGGTCACGGCCCTCAACCAAATCGGGCGAGGGTTGCCGGCCCTCGCCTAGGTCTGGCGGAGGGCCGCCACAAGCGGCCAACCCCCGCTGGTGGAGGCCCTCGCCTGAGGCCAGTGGGGTCACCGGCCATTGTTGGCGATGGTGGGGCGGCGGCGGCGAGGGTTCTAGAAACCCTTGCCGGCTACCTTTTTTTTTGGTTTTTTTAATTTTTCACTTTATTTATTAAATTAAATTAAATAAAAAATTCAAATTTTAAAAAATAATGCCATGTGGACCGCCGGTGAGCCACGTTAGCCAAAAATATTAATAAAAAAGTGACACGTCAGATTTCCGGCTGAGCAAATCGGAGTTGGCACCAAAGTGATCTTTTTTTTATAACTTTTTGCACTAAAGTGATCCGATTGAAACTTTTGGCACCAAAGTGATCCGTACACAACTTTTGGCACTAAAAGTGTACGTTTGCCTTTACTTTTGTATTTGAATGCTTGCATCATCTGTTTATGTTTTTTTTTTTTTGAATTTTTTTGAAGCCTTCACGGCATCACTTTAGCGACACATGTTATTCACTTCCACCTCAACAATAAATGGATTGAGTCATATGATTCCATGAAAATCGAAATTGAAACACCATGAGTCCTCTACGACTTCATGACAACAACCTTAAGAAGTGTGGCAATCCCTCTTGTTCACGATATTTAGTTTGATGTTGACCCTTTCGTTCTCACTCGTTTGGTTTCAGTGAAATGAGGATCGAAACTCAATTATATGTTAACAGCAAGTTGCAATATAAAGTATAAACGACACTATAGGATATATTCTAAGAATATACATAATATCAGCGTGATTGACCATCTGCTTTTGCGTAATCAGCAAAACCATTTGTTGGACTCACTCGACAAAAACAAATCAGTCGACACTTGATCAAGCTTTAAGACTAATCGTCCCAAACCAGGTCCACATATTGACTTCTAATGGTTCACACAATTTTTCCAGCACAGAATGGAAATGCAAGAACCCGACACGACAAGATAACCCTAGTCGAACAAAAGAGAGCAACCTATTGGACGAAAACTCGGATAGCGGTAGATAAGGTAGAATTGAGTCGTCTTGCTAACGTACGCTATCTAGCTTGACTCTTTCAAATACAGTTGATTAATTCCACAACTAGCTAGCTTAGTACCGAGTAAAGTCACGATTACAAGTCAAATCTTATCTTTATAAATGGAAAGGCTGGATGGCTTTTGACTATTGTGACTAACATTGTACGATGTCGGAATCGCAAGTTTCGTGTTCCTTTAATTGAACATTGGTCAGAAATGTCGACACTCGCGCTTTCTAGAAGGTCTTTAGAAGACCTCGCAGATATCGCTGTTCCTTACTTCAATAAATAAAAGTGATGTTAGACCCAGGCCCAGCCTTATTGCTTGTGCTTCATGGGTCAGATTGTCGGGAATCGGTGGAGGGGAATACGAAAAAAGGGAGAAAAAAAAGAAAAGAAAAGAATAAAATATTACGCTAGGTGGAACCGTCGACGTCCATGTCGGTGTCCAATCAAAATTGGCTAGAAAGACTATATTGGCAAATCGTCAAAAGGTTTAGAGCCAAACTGAAAATGTTTATGACTGGATTGACATCCATACAATATATTCATGACTTTTTTTTTTGTAATTATCCGTAATTGTTAAGAGTGGAGCGAATAAAAAGATCCATCATATATTCTTTTGATACTTGTCGTAATATGGAATCGAGCATAACCGAGTCACACGTCGTGTGGGCAATGCACTATGATGTATTAATGGGTAACGTCACCGGTTCCCATACATACGCATTGTGACAGTTTTGACACATGTAAAATGCCCAAGTCGAACACATTGTAGGGCCCCGTTCATTAGTTGGATAATGAATTTTCGATTGGTGGAATAGGTTGGTCATTGTAATTGGTTTTCCCTTTTAGATGGGCACACGATTGCACGGACTAAATTGTTGACCAGCCCAACCTAAACCCTCCAACCTGGCAAAAAAAAGAAGAAGAATGTATTTTACCGTTTGTCACACGACTGATGTGGCATAACTTCCAATCACGAGCCCTATAGCTATCAGTTGGGCTTTTTATCATAGTTATAAACCGATCATCAGCCCCTTTCATAATCGATGTGAGATAATCCCAACATGTGTAATTACATTGTGGTATGATTGTCACATACGAAACGATCTCTCTCCAAAACAAAATAATTCAAGATAAATCTAACCCTTTTTTTTTTCTTTATTAATTCTTTTGCAATAATCTCTCTGAAGTCCGAATTAAAACACCATAAATCCGCTTCGACTTCGTGACAGCAACGTTGAGTTTAACAATGTCTCTTGTTCAGACATGGCTATTCAGAGAGTTGTCAGATATTTAGTTGGTGTTGACCCCTCTTCTTCTTCTCTCTAGCTTGGTTTGAGAGGAAGAGGGGTTGAGACTCAATTGCATGTCAATAGCGAGTTGCAATATAAAACGACAAATATAGGATATTATAAGAATAAATTTGCGTGATTGACCCTCTGCTTTTGCATGATAAGCAAAATCCTTGGACACGTCTCAAAAATACTAATCAAGTTTATACTTCCGGATAAAATTTTAGACAAGTTGCCACGAATTCAGTCAACATATTGACTTCTCCTGGTTTCACATAGCTATTGCAGCACGAAATGGAAATGCAAGAACTTGACACCACGAGGTAACCCTAGTCGAACAAAAGAGTAATCTATCCGAAGAAAAATCACGCAAAATTGGAAAAAGATCGTATAGCGCTCACTTTGGTGTCAAAACTTTTGCCGAATCATTTTGTGAAAAATTGGAGAAAGAATAGGCACTTAAGTGAAGTCATAGGTGGATTTTTTTTAATAAAATATTAATCATACATGGCATTTTTATAAATGAAAAAAATAAAACAAGTCCAACGTGGGCTATGACGTGGTCTTTCTATATGTGAATGATGTCGTATCCTCTTCAAATTGAATCTCTCTCTTAACGCTTGTTGGCCCTCACCTTTCATTCCCTCATCCGCAAGCTCTTCGGATTCGGTGATGACTCTGCTACCTCTCCCTACCACCGTACCACGGCTGGATCGACACCGTCCTCGACTCTCAACGACCTCGACCTCACCTCTTGGATTTCGGCCTCTTTACCCCTAGTGGTGCCTTCATGAGCTCGATTTTCGCCGTCGATTGGCTTGGCTTTGTGAAGTTTGTTTTTCTAAACAAGCGGCTACCGGAGTGGGCCCGCTTCATGCTTCGATAACACTAAGGATGGCCACGTGCCGGCTAAATTGTGAATTTTGTATTCGGACCAAATTGCATTCCGAATTAAGGTTTAAAGAAACTGGGAAAATTGGTTGACTTATCCGAATTAGGGTTTGAATAATTTGGGGAAATTGCTTGATTTGTCCGAATGAGGGTTTATATTTGGGGAAAAATGTTGATAATACTAACTTGGAGCACAACGAGCCACGTCAGTCTGAAAAATTGATAAAATGTTGACCAGCTGAACTTTCGTCGTCTCAAATCGGCGATATCACTTAAATGATCATTTTTTTTTAAGTGGCACTTAAGTGATCCGTCGAAAAATTTTGACATCAAAATAAGCATAGTATAGAAGTTATGACACTTTTAGTTCCTTTTTTCCCCGCATGAAGTACAACAATTCAGTGGCCAATTTGGCACAGTTAGATAGGGTTACGTTTTGACCCAAAAGAAAAAGAAGAAGAAGAAGAAGATAGGGTTAAGTCACCTTACTAACGTCGTCAATAGTGGTTGCACCAACCATGAGGCATCTATCACTTCAAGAGCAAATTGGTGCAAACCATAACACTAATAAAAGTAATTGGTCTACGTTGATAGAACCTAATAAATAGACACGCATTAATTTACTATCTCTGTTTGGTAACAAGTAGCTTTACATCATCGTTGTACAAAAATAATGGCTTTTGAACAAATCTGGTTTCCGTTCCCACCCTTGTATGTGTCTTCTACGCTAAACGGGTTTTCTTCCAAACCTCGCTTGACTTTTTCAAATGCACTTGATGTATTCCACAACGACCGAACCTGGTACCAAAAAAAGAAAAAAGAAAAAAAAGAAAAGGGTACCAAGAAAAGTCAATCAAGAAAAGTCAATCAAATCTTATCTTTCTATATGCAAAGACTCTGACGCGGCTTTTGACTATTGTAAATTTGTAACTAGCATGTGAGAGAAATTTCAAATAAATGCTCGAAGTGATCTCTATTTCAAATAAGGGTATCAAGTGCCATATTTATTTTAATTAACAGTCTGAAGTGGTGGTCATGACTATTTCAAATAAAGGCCTGACCTCATTGGTTGGCCAAATATTTCCGGTGGTCAATGACAATTTTGTCAAAATACCATTATTAGCTTTAATTTTAATTTAATTAATTAATTTATTTTAAAAAAACCACAGATGTATGGACGTCGATTTAGGGGGGGGGGGACGATGGTCGCCATTAGGGTCGTTAGCGACTTGTCGAGGGCCAATGATCCCGCCGACCTGAGGCGAGGTTCGTGAGCCTCTCCCAGATTTGGGCAAGGGTCCTCAGGCCTCTCTCTGATCTAGCGAGGGCTAGTAAACCCTAGCCTCTCGTCGACGGGTTTGCTGGCCACTCCAATGGTCACTATCGCCGCCCCATTGTTGTGAGGTGTCATTCGCAGGCGGCTATGGTTCGTTGTTTTTTTTTTTTTTAATTCTTGAAAAACAGAAGATGGAAAATTTAAAAAAAAAAGATTAAAAAGAAGAAGAAGAAGAAGAGTAAATGACGAAAATCTCCCTAACCACAAGCTAAGAGGCCCTTTTTTTTTATACTGTAACCACTTCGGGCCCTTATTTCAACTAACATCTACTTCATGTTCTTATTTGAAATAATGAGAATACTTTAGGCCCTTATCTAAATAAGGTCCACTTTTTGGACCCTTATTTGAAAATTTTCCGATCATATATGCTGTCGGATATCGAGTTTTGTGTCGCTTTGACTGAAATTGTGTTAAAAATTGACATTATCAATTTCCAGTTGGTCGTTAGAAGACCACATGTATATCGCCTTGCCATAGTTTGATAAAGAAAGATCATGTTAGGCCTAGTCTTCCATTAGAGAGCCCAGCCTACAAGCTTGTGCTTCATGGGTCGGACTTGTTTGGCATTGGAACCTAGGGTCTTAAAGCATTTAAGATTTGGTAAATATTAATTTGGTAAATATTTTTTTAAAATGCTAATTTGGAAAATTGCCTCATGTTTCGCGGTCCATCAAGCATTTAAGATTTCCCCTCGTTAGGCACCATCAATTCCCTGGTTCTCATATCGGATTCACATGTAATAAGTAATTTTTAAGATGTAAAAATTCGAGGGCCAGAAGTTCCGGATAACTCGATGTGAAACGGAAGAGATTCGCTTACGAGATACTTTTAGGGGTTTTTGCAAAGAGTCCCTCGCATAGATTTGGAGATGGGATCAAACAAGAGCTCGATGGGTAAAAAATTTACGATCATATGCCCAAAAAAAAAAGAAAAAAGAAAAGAAAAGTGCATCATTGACCCTCATATCTCTGCAAATGCCTAGAACATCATGAAACAAATATCTTGAAAGATACTTTTAGAAAAATTTATGTCAGTTCGGGGGAAAAAAGACATAGTGATTAAGTAACCAGTTAGATTTCTATAATCTGTATCAGTTGATTTGATTTGGTTTTTTTAAATAATATGATATCATTAAGTTAAACTTTAACTGACATATAGTATTCAATCTAACTTATGACCGACCGTGAAATTGACCATTTAGTTGTACAGTTTGAAGATGGCATTTGAGGAAGATGATCAGTATCGTAATTAGAAGAAAAAAAGCATCGCATCAAATAATGTATCATTAGATTAGGCGAGGTTATTAAGGAATTGACTCGTGGCATTAAACCAATATAATAAGATCCTATTTATATTAAACCCAAAAAGAAAGCCCGAACCCGTTCCAACAATTAAATGGCGCAAGCTGGACTTTCACACGCACCTTTGTTGGAATTGACGAATATTCTCGGGGAGCCTTATTTCTCACACCGAGCATGCCCATGAGAGCTTAGTGAAACTGAATATAATCCGACGACATGTGACCCCTACACATGAATGGAGCGTTGCCCCCGAAACAACAACGGAATTGGACTTTTGTTTAAGTTGGTCCGTTTGTTGTGGGATCAAAGAGGTTTCGGGTAGATTTAGATTTTGGGCCCATTTAGTGCATATATATTAGGTTCGTTTTTTACTGATAACTGTAACGAGTTATGCGGCTGTAACCAGAATATAGTGAAATCTCTTTACAGGACGTAACCCTATTCTGAAGTGAACCTGGACAAATCATGCGTCGTCTATATTTCTTCTATTATCTGTGTATTCGTTCTGAATTGGTTTGCGATACATGCTTTCATTCACACCGTGGCATCCATTCTTCAAAGGCAATAATATAAGAAGAAAAAAAAAAGCTAAAAATGAATACCGGGATGGATCAGGTATCGATGGAGAAATCTGCATTGCAAATAAATTGGTTCATTTTGATCGGACCATCTATAACTCAACCCATGCACCCGTCTGCAGGCCTACCAACGCGGCAAACACGAGAAGTAACTATCGCTGGTATTTCCAACGTTCGCGTCCCATCTGATGGTCCAATAAAGCTTTGTGCCACTTGAAAGCGGCATCATCATCTACTTATCAATGACATAAATCTTTTGAGAATAACACCCATCATGCAAAGCAATGCTTGAAGCAAGATGAAAACTGGTCTTAGCTCAGCTGCATAACTTGCATAATTTGCCGAGAGCTATTTTCCTGATAGCCTGACAGTACTGTCATTATTTCTGACCTCATGATTTTCTAATTAATGAGTGTTTTGCGAAACATGCGTGATGATATGTGGATCTACGATCAGAAATAACTGACAATACTGTCAGGAAGCATTTTCCTAATTTGCCTCATCCACCTTATCTATTTTGGAAAGCTCATGCTCTTTGCAAACTACCAAAGATTAAATTTATGAGGAGGAATAAACGGTTGTACCAAAATATATACTTGTGCAAATGAACGTTGAGAAAAAAAGTACAAAAGTAACGTCAAAGGAGTTTCTTCTTCTTCTCTTTTTTTTTTTTTTTCTTTCCGAGACATGATATCCTTATATTAGCTCTAATTCGAATGATAAGCATGAAATGTGGGCAATTTTTTTCCAATCTGCACCACTTTCCGCTTGGCACCTCTCTTCCAGAATAGGACACCTGACGATTTTCAATTCCTTCAAGGATGTGAGGTGGCATATCCCATCAGGCAAATACGTTAAGCCTGGACAGTCAATAATTTGAAGCCTTTCGAGAGAAGAGAAATTGCCAATCCATTCAGGAAGACTCGTCAGATTCTCACAGCGTTCAATCCTAAGAAATTGTAGGGTGATGACATGTTGAATCCCCTCAGGTAATGCCACCATCTTCGGAAGTTGTGAGATTCTAAGAGCATGGAGTTTCGATAGGGAGCGCCACTGGGTTCCATGCTCGTCATCGTGGCTCAACAAGTCGAGTTTTTCACAAGCGCAAATGGCGAGCTGCTGGAGCGAGGATGCGTACTGCATGCCACTGGAGAGACTCCTCAGTTCGACGCAATCAATGAGGCGCATGGACTTGAGATTACCAAGAAATGGAAGTAGAGTCTCGAGCATCGAGTGCTCCAGATCCACCCCACCAAGAAACTTCAGATTCTTCAATTTAGAGAGAGGGGCGAATGTGGATGCTGATGCTGCTTCCGATGGAAAATTTGAGACGGCCATCACCTGTTGTTCTAACAACTTTGAGCTAACTCCAGATAAGCTCAAGTTCTCTATCCAGGGGAACAATGGCACGGAGCTCAGGTGGGGACAACGCGATACTTGCAAGGATGAAAGTTTTGGGAAAGATACTTGTAAATCATACTGTCGATGATCCTGATATCCTCCCACCAGTTGCCTTCTTCCCCACCATCCCTTCAGGTTGCAACAGTTGTTGAGGTACAGTCTCTCCAGAGATGGGAAGAAGGGGCGTGCAGTGTTAAACTGCCCCAGGTCACCTATGTCTTGAACGAACTCTAATGCTACCAAGCCCACGAGGGTCAACTTGCTCAGGGAAGGGAGTTCAGTCAATGGCGGTAGATACTTCCATCCTCTACATGCACGGAGTTCGAGCTCAACGAGATTGCAGATGGAGGAAAGCCAGCTTGGCAGGCTCCTACCCATGTAATACGATATGGTCAGACGGGCCAAATTTGGGTGTGGCATGAGGTTCTCCCACACGATTGAGTCATCGCTCTCATTTCGTTTATCTTGCTTCACCCACGACCAATCTAACTCCAAGGAACGAAGCCATCGCTTTTCCCTCAAGTGACCTTCGTTCGGTGCCGGTTGAAGGAACTCCAACTTTCGAAGAGTAATGGATCCGACCAATCTGTTTAACCCACCCAGCTCATCTAGCGTCCCCACACCACCAGGTACTTTATGGTCCGTCTTTTGTATGATGAATTGGGATAGAGTCCGAAGCGAAGACAAGTGATTCAACCCACGTGGCATGTGGCTCAATGAGACACACCCATCGATCAAGAGGTGTCTAAGGTTCACCAATTTCCTCAAATCTCTTGGAAGGGATGTAAGCTCCTTGCAACCAGAGAGTTTAAGAGTCTGCAAATTCAGCATATCTGTGAGTGAGTCCGGCAAAATCTTGATGGATTGGTTTTCGGAAACGTCAAGAAATCTTAATTTCTTCAACCAACTCCCAAAGGAATGAGGGATACAAAAATCTGCATAGCCCAACACCAACGTTCGACAATGCCTTAACCTGGAGAATATCCCATGATATTGATTTGGGGACAAGTTTTTTAGGAATGCTCTGCTCTTCTTCAAAGAGAGAAATGTTCGTAGATTGATCGCTTCAAGTAGAGAGGTCACTTCCTGTAACGAGGACGATTGTGAAGCAAATGATGCATGTCGAATTCCTCCAATGATACCGCCTTCATTGAGATTAACCACCTTGCACTCATTTCCTGCGACTTTCAAGGCAAGATCATGCATGAGATCGTGCATCTTGAATTTTTTCACCTCACCAGTGGAGTAATCAACCTGTTCGACTTCAAGGAATGACCTACACAATAGGCTAGATACATAGCTATCCCCAATCTCTTCTAGGTCCTCATTTCCGTCTGATGGCTCAATAAAGCTTTGTGCCATCCAAAGCTGTATCATTGTTTGTTTGTCAAAGACAATCTTTTGGAAACAAAGCACAATATGCAAAACAATGCTTTAATCTCGATGGAAGATGATCGTAGCTGAGCTTGAGGACTTCCATAATTCCCTGGTCCAACTTATCTATTTTTGAAAGTTCATGATCTTTGAAACATAGCCACTCATTTTCCTTTTTATTGTATAAAAGACTACCTATAGTTCTGATGGCAAGGGGAACGCCACCGCATTTTTGAACTATATATCGACCCATCTCCTCCAGTCTCGGGTCTACTGATTCTTCCCCATCTCCAAAAGCCATTTTCTTGAATAATTCCCGTGACTTATCTTCAGATAAGCCACGCAGAATGTGAATAAGAGATCTCGCATCTGTAGCCTGCACGACCGACAGATTGCGCGTTGTTAAGAGTATCTTACTCCCCCGTGAACCACCGTTAAGCAAACGTTGGAGCTCCAACCATCTATGGCGATCTTCATTCCACAAGTCATCCAAAACAAGCAAGTATTTCTTCCCATCTAGTACCTTGCGAAGGAGCCTCTGCAACTGGTCCTTGGACTTTTTCTCAATGTCTTGCAGATTTCCCATCTCGGGATCCCCTTGGCAGTCGTCTTGGGCAGATTTCAGTATTTCTTTAATGATCAAATCCTCATCGAAGACGTCGGAAACACACACCCACGTCTTGAGCTTGAAAGAGTCTTTCACCTTGTCATCGTTGTATACCAGCTGAGCAAGCGCGGTTTTCCCAAGTCCTCCTATCCCGACGATCGAAACAACCGAAACATTCTCTCTGGAGGAGGAGTCAAACAGATGCTCGATGACCTGCCTCTTATCCTCTTCTCTACCAATTATTTCTTCCTCACACACGAAAGAGTGAGTTGTCCTCCTCCTCACCATAGCAACAGTTGCCTCGCTCAGACGCGGCTCTAAATGGAAGTCCTTGTCATTTCTAATCCGATCTAGTTTCTTCCTAAGTTCCCGAATCTTATGAGCCACTTTGAGGCGGTGTGCAAGCCTATTTGATTTGGAGAAGAAAATGTATACCTCTTTCGACACCTGGTTGCCGGAAGTGACCTTCCGCCTCAGATCTTCAGTCGCGACATCGTCGAGCAAGTCCTGCACTTCGTACATCACGTCTTTGAGCCTCTTGAGCCAGTGCGTGACCTGGTGCTGGTGCCATCGCTGCTTCTCGGCATCCAAGAGCACAGTTTGGATAGTCTCGACCGTATCCTTAAGGCTTCGGAGCTCATCTCTCGTACCACGTACAAGTTGGATCTTCGAAGAGGTTATGGAACCGGCCAATTTCAGTATGTCGGCGGCGAGGTTATAGAGCACTGCTTCTGCCATTTTTGATATAGCCCACCTTCTTCTTGTTGGTGTGCTTAACGTTAATGGTCTCCGATGAGGAAATCAAATTCTGGCAAGTGGGAATAGGATTGACAGACGAGAAGAGATAAGCATGTGCAAAATTGTTAGGTGGTGCGAAAGACGCGTCGGGTCCAGAAGAAAGCGGAATCAAGAAAAGAGGAAAAGACTCCTAAAGACTTATGGGTCAAAAAAGGAAGCGCCAAAAGCAAAGCGTTTGGTAACATACTGAGACCAGTTCCAAACGAAAACAATCCAACAAAGTTGTTTAGGTAATCGAGGGCTTTTTTTCCAAACGAGGCATAAAAATCAAAATAATTACCAAATGAGATCTGTTTTTTTTTTTTTTTATTACCGGACTAAGGTCCGCTCGGCACAGATGTATCGCTAGCTGCCCGCTCGGCTGTTTTATAGCCAAGCGGGGCTCTCGGCAGTTTTATTGTTGAGCGGGAAAAAAAAAAAAAAGTGAACAGTGCCTAGTGAATAAGGCACTACACGAGTCCGTGATTGGGTCTCTCTCTTTCTTCTGGGAACAAAAGGCTCTGCTTTTTGTTTGGATGCTTCTGTCTACTTGTCTGACTAAGCAGACAGAGCGAGACATGCATGCTCGCTTCTCATGATATATAGCAAATTACACGATAACATGTTACCCTACAAAAGAAAAGGGAAAGACATGAGCCGACAATGAAGTTGCAATGATTCTGTCATGAAAAAAGTGAAGATAACATTAATTTTGTATTATTCCATATGCACAATAAATGCGACACCACAACGAAATGATGGGTGTCTATTGTGGATTCTTTAGGGTGGATTTGGTTTAGCATTTCAAAGAGCTTTCGGTCCCCAAAGCTCATTGGGAGAACGCAAGGAAAATGGTCCAAAAAATATTGAATTTCTTTATTGAGTTGGTTGCTGTTGCATCAAGAAGAACAAGCCTCCTCTTCACTCAACGTTGACATGAGAAATTCATTTTTCTTTGATTGGCGTAATTGGTCATGTAGAGAAAATAATTGAAATCACTGACAGAAAAAAATAATTATGCATGTGATTACGGCTAGAGTATATAAGGACGTGTAATTCTTGATTGGCGTTATCACGATGCGGTTTAAATCCATAACTGTTGTGCCATGTGGGCAACCACAATTGTTCTCACCATGTTTACAATTATTCATTATTTTTTCTCGTATCTTCGTTCGTTCACTCCGCGGAGCGAACGAACGAACGAATGATCAAGGTCGCGGAGCGAACGAACGATCGAGTGAGCGAGCCTCGACCCCGCGGAGCGAGCGAACGAAAGATCATTCATTCTTTCGCTTGTTCGTTCGTTCGAGCAAGCGAGCCTCGATCCCGGGTGCTCGATCTTTCGATAGTTCGTTCGCTCGTTAATACATAACATGATATTATATATGGATTTCATTAACATTTTGTCCATTCTAGAGAACAAATTTAATAATAAAAAATTGATTAAAAAATAAGAAAAAGAAATTAAAAATGATAAAAAAAAAAAAACAATAAAAAAAGGTGAGTGCTTGCTTGGCAATGACAGGAAAAAAGGTGAGTGCTTGCCCCACAATGATAGGGAAAAAAAACATATGTTTGTCACCGTACACCTGTCCCCTCTTCTTCTTGGTTCAACTTTTCTTCATTCACGA
This sequence comes from Rhodomyrtus psidioides, assembly GCA_021437785.1. Taxonomy (NCBI): domain Eukaryota; kingdom Viridiplantae; phylum Streptophyta; class Magnoliopsida; order Myrtales; family Myrtaceae; genus Rhodomyrtus; species Rhodomyrtus psidioides. The sequence continues at coordinate 6,263,629 of JAILYB010000027.1, read as the reverse complement.
CAAAACCTACGGAAACTAGACTTCAAGTAGGGAAAAAATTATTCACCTTTTTTTATGTTTGTCACCGTACACCCGTCCCCCTCTTCTTCTTGGTCTAGCTTTTCTTCATTCACGGCAAAACCTGCGGAAGCTAAACTTCAAGCAGGGAAAAAATTATGCACCGTTTTTACCCCCCGCTCGGCAATAAAACTGCCGAGCGGGCTGCCGGCAACCTGCTCGGCTGTATGATTGCCGAGCGGCCCCTAGACCGGTAATTAAAAAAAAAACCTAATTTGGTAATTACTTTGATTTTTATGCCTAGTTTAGAAAAAAAGCCCGGTAATCGAAGAGTTAATGAGTACAAACAGACTGTCCACGAAATGCTCTCTAGTGGAGGGTCAGGTTTTTCCCATGCATGTTTCAAGGTGTATTCCTACGAAAAATATTTTTCTGACAATACCGTAAGGAATGGTATAATCTCAATCGTAGATTCACACGCCATTATCACGTGTATTGCATAAAACAGTCATATCTATTCGGAGATCGTGTGGTCAGAAATAACTGACAGTACTGTCAAACTCTCAGGCTAACAACTCCGCATTCCTAATTAGAGGCTTTTAGCATAGGTATTTCAGTAGGCTAGCTTGCCTTTCTTTTTTTGTTACTTAAATTCGACGAATTGTACGAAAGTGGAAAAAAAAGGGGTTAATACCACGAAAAGTCTCAAATTGGTATACATGCCACAAATTTATCTCGATAACTTTTTTACCGTAAAAAATTTCAAACCGGTACACCCATGATAAGTTTACTTTCCGTTAGTTTCTATTAAATTTTACTGTCAAATTACTAAGTTAGATGACATGACAGTTAGCAAGTGTACCAATTTAAGGGTTTTACCATTCGTTTATCACATGTATACTAGTTTGGGATTTTTTTTTGTGATATTAACCCAATTTAATAGAAACTAACATATGGCAAATTTATCATATCTGTATCACTTTAGGATTTTTGGTGATAAAAAAATTAGTTTGGGAAAAATTTGTCGCAAGTGTACGATTTTGGATTTATTGTGCTCAAAAAATTAATTTGGAATAAATATATTACAAGTGTTCCGCTTTGAGTTTTTTCGTGTTAGTAACTAAAAAAGAAATAGTAAATGAAAGAAATTTGCAATCTCCTGTAAAAAAACGAACACATATATCGATTAAGCTTGGACTGAAAATGCGATCTTACGCTTTATGCGGTAATTCCAACCAGACCTCTTAGTCGGATAGTGGCAGAGAATTACCAATCTCTTCTTCAAACCTATTTCTTGCCCTTTCAACTTTCAATTATTTAACCATTTCAAGTTTTTGGTGCTTTCTCACATCAAGCATTTGGGCTGCAAGTGGAACAGCCTTTGCGAACCTGTCAAAACGGAGGTGTGTCTGATTTAACAACTGAATTTGATGCAAGAAAGGAAAAAGTAACAAAAAAAAAGTCATAAATCTATTGCATTGATACCGTTTCAATCATAAATCTTTTAATTGGAACAATTTAGTCCTAAACTTTGTCAAATTGGTACCCATTCATTTTGTTGTGTCGATTTTGACCGAAAATCGCTGATGTAGACACTGGACATCTTACGTGACATGGCAAGCACTGACTTTTTTAATAATATTTTCATAATTTTTCATTAACTTTTTTAGTTTTTTTTTTAAAATTTCCTACCCTAGATCTGGCAAGGGCCTAGGCGAGGGCCCCGACCTCATTGGCCAAAATGAAAAGAAAAAAATAAAAATAGAAAAGTCAATGTTAGCGCCGGCCATGTCACTTAAGATGTCCGACGTCCATGTCAACGATTCTCGACCAAAATGGTCTGAACGGACTGAATTCGTTCCAATGTTAAATGTTTATGATTGAATCGGTACCAATATAATAGGCTAAGGACTTTTTGGTACTTTTTCCCTAGAATACGAATGCGGCATTGTAATCTTAAGGGAAAGCTCCATTGAACAACAATAAGGCAATCCTTTATGACATGGATGGCTAAGCAGTTAAACACCAGCATGCACAAAAAGATGAGTGGCAAAGATTGAGGGATCAAAAGCCATGGTAGAAAGCTTCGCTCTCCTGACTTCTTGGATTTTTCCTTTTCCATGGGAAGCGGGTACCACTCCTGTCTGTCTACTAAACACACAGTTCAGCCAGGGAAGCTTCAACTCTTCCTTCTCAAACAAAAGCTGAGAATATTTGCTGACCATTGATGCACAAGATTTCCAGTTCTGAAATATGATCCTCTGATATTGCAATTAGCTCAAAACAATATTAAAAAAAAAAAAAAAACCATTGTGACAATAACTGCAGTTAGACATGGACGGTTCGACCGAACCGCCGGTTCCGGTTCCGGTTCCGGGACGGTTCCCGGTTCCGTGTCCGGTTCCGACCGAATTTTTTTTTTAAAAAAAAAAAATTGAAAGGGAAGAGCCCCCAAACCTATATATTTAAAAAAAAAAAATCCGGTTCGGAACCGGCCCTTGAATGCCGGTTCCAGTTCCGGTTCGGAACCGCGGGCCCGGTCAAAGGGCCGGTTCCGGGTTCGCGGTTCCGTTTGGCCATGTCTAACTGCAGTGGAGTAAAAGTAAACTAAGAGATGACACCGGCACGACAAAAGAAGTAAATATGGCTAGTCGGTAAATGAATAACTTTCGTATCTCATTCCGCAGTCTTTAACCTGATACTGAGCCCCAATGCTCCACCGACAATCTAGATCCATCATTTCCGTAATGTCAATTAGGCATATTTGGCAATCTGAATGAGAAAGCGCCCGATTGCATGTCGCATGGCCGTAGCAACTACCAACCATACAATAACGATTGAAATCCGAATCTGCCGTATGATCAATCAAACACTGGATAGCATCATTGCGGTTAAAATCGTAGGAACTGTGTGACGCAAACGTTTCTCCATTGCATATTTTGCTCACTAGAGTTTCGTCTGGATCACTCCTCGCCACATTGAAAATGAGAAAAAGCGCAATTATGGATGCTGCTATGATCCTTTGAGAAGAGGCCATTTTTGTGATTTTGAATTCTGCACCTACACATAATCGACTTGGCTATATAAAAGGGCTTGTTCTTGAAATTATCTCCGCAAAATACAAAATTAATTTAATCAGCATTTACGAGGAATGCTTTCTCGACTTTTATTGAAGTTAATTTTAACTTCTTATGCTGAACTTATTGTTGATCATTCGGCTGCAAATGTAGTTGATTAACTAGCGGTGCATTCCGACCAAAAAAAAAAAACACTAGCGGTGCACATGTGTCATCGAACAATGAGAATAATAATAAGATGTACTACTTTGTCAACCAAATATCTTCTGAGTTTAGTAAATTAAATAAATTTAGTAAACAGCTTGTCGGAAATGGATCCCGATCCGATACGTACAAATATGCTGTGGAATACAAGATAATACAAACCCTAGATCGGCTTGAATCACTGATCGTAAAGGTAAATAACATAGAACGGACTTATCTTGATAGCCATAGATTAAGAGCCCTTGTTGCATGTGAGATGACAATCCGAATCCGCCAATCGGTCGTCTTTCGAGAGAGATTTTCATGGAGTTTTTGGGAGAGTTTTTTTTTCGGACAATGGGTGGAAGGAACGAACGTGCGTTCTTAGGAGAGAAGACGATATCTTCTCTCTATCTCTCTTTTAGAATAGGAAACAAATCCTATTAATTGCCAATTATCGCAATAATGGAAATTAATTAATTTAGCCAATATTTGGGTGTCAATTTCCAACATCTCACACTCACCTACAAAGGGTTAAATGTCTCTCTTTCTCTTCTCACTGCTAAGTTCATATGGGCAAATAATCCGTGCGACCAACATACTATGAGAGCTCGTTGCCATACATCCGTTTGGAGTATATAACAGCTCAAAATGGGCACATAACCACATAGTAAATCCAATATGCAGGACCCTAGATCAATCAGTCACATTTATATTATATCTCTCTTGATCTCTTTGAGTACTCAAATACAATACATTGTATTCACAATCATGATTAAACTCATATAATCATAATTGGTCGACCTGTGAGTACAAAAATTAAATGTGACATCAAGATAAATTGATCTTCCTCTTCCCTTAGCCTCTCAATCTCAGTTCAGCTCACTTTTCTAGAAAAGTCTTATTAGATCGCATCAATAACATGACCACAGGCAACACCCTAAGATAGCGAACATCGAAAAGAAATCTTGAGAATAAGTAAGAGTCGCGAGGGGACTAAATTTGAGGAATTTTTATCCTTAAGAGTCTCACACGGCTACAGAGTTGAGATCAAAACTCTTGCCAACTCTTCTTGGTAGTATCATGTATACGAATATGAAATACGTATTACGATATTCTTTCCTTTCCCATAGAGCATATATCTTTCCACTTTTTAATATCGTACATATGATAGCTCAGACATACTTAATGTCTAGCTTGAGTTCACAAATCTACTCTCTTTAAAATAATTCATCAGAGCTCACATCTGACATTAAAAACAGATAAAGTGAAATATGTTGGTTATTTCACTTTCGAGCATAATAAATATTATGGCCTCATCTTAATACTGTAGTTAAGGAGACATCTATATTTTAAGCTCGAGCTCTCAATTATTACCTAGATAATGAGCTTAAAATTGTCTCATCTCTATTTATCACGTAGTAAATAGAGACGATTACCTATGTGAGTGGGCTAGCTCTCAATTATCTCCATCTGTCTGACATACCTTCTCAACATAATGCACTAAGTATTAATATGCATAATTGCCATACAAACTCACAGACATCAATAATGATAACAAATACCATTAACTGTGAACATTGAGAAATATAAATATCAAGTACTCCCACTTTTATGCACTTCTAGAGATTTCAATAGATGAAGCTAATCATTTTGCTAACACATGACTAGGAGCAACATCTCTAGTTACTCATTTCACGGAAGAGCTGCTATCATTCTGTGCATGTATGTGTACTGTATGTTCACATCTTTTCTTACAACCATATCTTTAAGAAAAAAATATATTGTATGTCTATTTCCTTGGTCTTACAATGGATCCTTAGTGTAAGCTCTTGTTGCTTGGCTGTCACAATTAACTAATAATTGTACCTGCAGCGTCCTTAGCAACATCTCACTGATCCAAACATCTCTTAAATCAAACATTCTCTTGTACTACTATTAATAACACCACGAGATCACCTTTCATCGTGAATAAGGCTATACACATTCGCTTAACACTACAGATCAATTTTCATCATGGATAAGGCTATATACCTTTGCTTCTTACTACTCCAAGATATTGTGTCACTGTACAGTACGAATACAAGTCTAGAGGCAGATTTTCTATCATTTAAACCTCTTCCTTAGTCAATATCAGTATAGCCTTCCAGGTGCAGATCTCTACCTTAAACTTAGTAGAAAAACTTGGCAGTACTTTTCAAATACACCTCAAGATTCTCTTGATGGCAATCTAATATGCTTGACCTGGATTAGAGTGGTACACATACCATTCCAACCACATAACAAATATTAGATCTTGTACACATCATAGTGTACTTCAAGCATTCAAGCACTAATATATGGAACACTTTTCATTTCTGCAATTGCTTGTGGAGTCTTAAGACATATTTCGCGGTTCAGAAACTAATCCTTTGACATTTGCCTAACCATTCCCATTAGATAGAGAGATATCAGGAATCTCTTTGGGCCAAAACTGGGTTGGCATAGGTATAACACCACTCGACGAATAAGCCACACATGCAATAGGAGTATCTTTGGGTTTGAAGTCTTGCATACAAAATCATTCGATGACTTTAACCATATAAGTCTCTTCTGAAAGAGATCACAGTCTCTTTGAACAATGTCTTGAAACCTTAATTTCAACAATGTATGCAGATTCACCCATATCTTTTTATTTCAGAAGTGGAACATAACCAATTCTTGATTGTATTAACAAACTCCATATTGCTCCAAGCAATTAGTATGTCATCAACATATAATGATAATATCACATATTGATCTTAGAATCTTTTGATATATACGCAATGATTTTCATCAATCATTATAAAATCATATGCCTCTTAATGCATTACGAAAAAATATATATCATTATCTCGAAGACTGCTTAAGGCCATATATCGATCTTAAAAGTCGACATACTTTTTGTTCTTAGCCAATTGCAACAAACCTAGTAGGTTGTTTCTCTGAAAATTTCTTATTTTAATTCTCCATTGAGAGTTGCAATCTTTACATCCATCTGATGTAATTCAAGATCCATACTAGTTACAATTGCCGAACTAGGGTGAACTGAGGTAAATTTCACCATAGAAGAACAAACCTCTTCCTAATCAATTCCTTCTTATTGATTATACTCTTTCACCATAAGGCGAGCCGTATATCTCTCAATCAAGCCATTAGCTTTACACTTTAATTTGAGAACACAGTTGCTCTCAATGGTTTTATGTCCATTCGAAAGATCAATCAGCTCCCAAACTGGGTTTGATCTCATTGACTCAATCTCCTTTTCCATTGCTTATATTCACTTTTTCTTATCAGGGCATGTCAGAGCCTCATTTACATTTCTTGGCTCATCATCTTCTTATGGAGTGACCATGAAAGGTTTATCTTCAATGTCTAAACGTCGACAAATCAACAGAGAACGATTTTGCGAGTTGTTTGCTAAATTGAGGATTATACACTTTGTACATCAACTCCATTATGCTCCCTCTTGACAACTTGTTCGCCGTATTGAAGATTGTACAATTAGTACATCATTCTTCATTTTGCTCCCACTCAGATCAGATAATGATGTCATCTTATTCACGTCAAGTGGTTGCAATTGAGACTAGTTTGAAACAAATTCCCCACTTCTCACATTGCTCCCACTTAGATTAGATGCCCCAATAGAATCATTATAACTATCCAAGATTTCAAATAGAGAATAGTCTCTACCTATCTCGCCCTTTTTCAAAAATCATTCATTAAGAATGTGACATCTTGTGATTCATATTCAGTTACACTTCTCACTTTCTTGCTCACCTATAATGCATTCCCTCTTGACTTTGGCATTTTCATAAATGCTTGAACTCATGTATAAAATCATTTTTCATGCTACTCAGCAACATAATACGAGTAGTAGCGTTCATCCTTTTCCATGCAGCAAATGTCGGATGTGTAGTACTTTCATCTTCAGGTTCTTTCATAACTTGGTTAAGAGCTTCATATGCTTCATGCTCTTCATAGTATAAACTGGATTTCCATATTCCAATTTTCTTGCCATTCATAATTTTCCGTTGTTTTGCCAAGTTATAATATTCTCGATAGCCATCGTATCAGAACACGAAGTTCTATAGACATGTATTCATGAATAATTGATGCCTAATATTTACGCATCTATTTTACACTAACTAATTATATTAATAAATAATTTCACATAAGGCCTCGGATTCAAAAAGTTCACTATTTTCCCAATCATCGTCGAAGAATCATTGCTTGAAATTACCATTAACATAATCATTTATGTAAAATCGAGTTCACTGAAGTTACTAAAAGCTTTCTAGAACTCCCCACTCGAATAAAGATTATAAATTGAACAATGATTTGAACTATACATACATGCTTTACACATAAAATCATACTCAAATTATAGGATACATGCCATCAATAAATTCTTTACACAATATGGCTATTACATGTAAGCCATTTTTTAAATACTTGAAAAATGCCCCAAAATAATGTGTATCAAGGGCTTTCATTCGCATTTTCATAATTTTAAAAATATCAAATATGTCCAAATAACATATCAAATCGAAGACAATTTCGATATGAACGCAACAGTACCTCATACGCCCCAAATGGAGCTCGAATGTGCAAGTACGAGCTGGTCAAAGTTTCAATACATAAGGTCAACACGAAGTCAATGGACCAAAATGTAATTTCTCAAAATTTTGAGGACCGAATCATAATTTTCAAAAAGTTCGGGGATCAAATTGCAATTATTGAAAAGTTCGGGGATCAAATTGTAATTTTTTGAAAGTTCAATGGACCAAATTATAATTTTCTAAAATTCGATTTGACCGGTCAATGATTGCCCGGTCAACAGGTCAGTAACAGGGTCGAACGTGAACCAGGTCGAGTCAAATCCGAGTCGGAACAAAATCGAATCGGGTTTGGGAAATCGAGAACCGGATCTGGGATATGCTTAAATCAGTTCTGGGATAGTAATAACCGGGTTTGGGACGCGTTTGGGTCACGGAGCATGCGCTGCGCACGTGAGCGCGTGAATCCATGCGTACCGGACCTCTCCGGTGTATGCGGCTCCGTCCATCCACCTTCAACGGCATGCCACCCCTCAAAACGTTCGTCTCGACGATACGAACCCATTGGTGTATTCAAATCCAATTTTCGTTGAACAAAATTTCACGAAAAAGCCTCGAAACGCTGCTGTGTCAGGAACCTAATCCGTGGTGGCGCGTGGCACGCGTGCGGTCTCCTCCTGCCTCCGTTGGCGGCGTTCGACCGTTCAAAATACTCGTCTTGTCGATACGAGTCTAATGGTATACTCATTTCCCATTTTTCCGAGCAAAATTACACGAAACAGCGTCGATGCGCTGCTGTGTCGAGACCGATGTCGCGACCCTCTCTCGTGGGTTGCCCGTCGGAGGGCTAATGGGCCGCCCAATGTTGCCTGATCGAACGCGAGCCTCTCCCAAGATCCATTACCCAAATCGCAACGGCTGGATATACGTGGTCGACCTTCAGTGCGGTCTGGTGACATGTGATATGTGTACATGCCAAGGAGTCACCACCAATCGTTTCATGGAGGGCACGATCGGAAACCCTATCGAATAATTGGGAGCGGTCTATTCGATTATGCGGAAACCAGAGAAATGGGATCGGGGACTTTGTTACGCCAACTGCTAGAGTTGACGCCATTTCAGCACCTAAGTTGGATGATTTATCTAGTCTTAAGATTTCATGCAGATGAGTGAGGTACGGATCCTAATTCTAGGAGTTCATGCAGACAGGAATGGCTACCCTATCACTCACAGTCAGTAAAAATAAATGCGCAAATCAAGAATCCAATACATGCGGATAAAGCATATGAAAGCAGCATAACATCCCTAAAGAGGCCCTATTAGCCTAGAGAAGTATCAATCAAGGCTTATGAGTAATTTGGACATGATTCACCCATTAGAGGCGGAATCGTAATTTTGAGGAATTTGGGGACAATTTGCTTTAGAAGGGCAACAACTTGTTTTTTAATTCTTTTCTGCATTATGAAGTGAAATCTAGAAATTCTTAACATAGACACTTTTTTAACACGATTACTTATTTCGAAACTTTCACCTTTTTTGTGAACATCACTCACAATCACTTGTTTGTTCAACAACTTTAAATTTTACGGAAGTAAAGTCCAATAAAAAAAAAGGACGACATTGTGTCTAGGGTGTGCAACCGGACCGGGTTGACCCAAAACCCGGATCGGCCCCCCCGAAAAATAGGGTCGGGAACCGGTTCCCGCTCAAACCGGTCCGGGTATCGGTTCCAAATTTTGGGAACCAATTGAAATCGGTTCGGGTTTAGGGTCTAAGTAAAGGCCCACCCAAACCAGTTTATAGAACCGGTTTTGTAGTTAGTATTAAAAAAAAAAACCCTAATCCAGAGTCAGCACCTACACCATGCACCTATCTCTGAGATCTTTCATTGCTTTCTCTTGGCATTATCCTTCCAGGTCCACCATAAAGACTAACCATTCACAAAATAATAATCACTGAATGTAGTTACATCACTAACTAATCGGCAATTTCAAAGACACAATCCACTTAAAATATAAGCAGATCACTGCTGATTTTTTGCAAAATCGAAAAATCAAACAAAAAAAACGCCATTCGACCATCGTCAGTTGAGTTAGAGTAGCGATAATGGTCGAAAGAGTAAGTAAGTCATCACAACAATCTACGCAAGAACGAAGCCACTAAAGCAATCAATAAAATTTTGTGCAACACAGCGCCAAAAACTAAATGCGTAAGCACAAATACGCAACCGAGCAAGCTCACATCCGAAGCACACTGAATTTTCTTTCTACACTATTTTACCAAACATGGAAGTTGTGGCAGTGACAAAACTAACCGAGAGCTTTATCTTTCTCGTTTTGAAAAAAAAAAAAAAAACAGGGTGAACCCTAAAACCGGACCGAAAAACAGGGTCGGTTCCAAAACAGGTTCCAAGACAAACAGTGTCGGGTCACGGTTCCAAAAAGTGGGAACCGGTTATAACAGGGTCGGTTACAGGGTTTAGGTCTGGAACCGGCCCACCCGGCCATGTTCGCCCCTAATTGGGTCTTAACTAAATATGGGATACCCACAATTAAAAAAAATGAAATCTTAATTATGGTAACTAAATTTTACACAGAAAATGAATAACATAAAGTATGTAAAGTAAATTAGCTTGGGGCCACCACTTTGAATATTCCTTTTCAATGGAAAATGGAGTGTATTAGTCATGTATGGGGTTGGGAATAATGCCGCCCAAACCCTGTTATCCGTGAAAATTTAAACTACAAACAAAGGAAGGATATTTCAGTTTCCTAGCATGGATATGTTGACATACTCTTCCAATGTAAGTTAGGACACTTTATTCTTTCAAAGAGAGGAGGCACATGTACTTACAAAAAAGAATAGAGCGAACGCAGAGGAACGTGGGGCAAAATCCATGAAGCAACTGTTGGATATATTATTAGTATAGTCCAGATAATATGTTCACATACAAGCCCAATAGGTAAAAGCATGGTTATTTGGATCCAAATGGGTTGGAGCCCAAGAGCTTGCACATAACTCTAGGGTTTCATACGCTGGAGGTAACACTGTTGAGCGTTCCAAATTTGACGTCTCTTGGTGTAATACTTCAAGCTGACAAAACCTTTCTGCTCTCACAAAACCTAACCTCCAACAATCTTGAAGTATTAGCTTCGTGTGTCGGATTTGAACAAGCAAGGTGTCTACTTGAAGGTCTCGTCGAGGTGAACTTGTAGGTATAAGTTATTTTCGATTTCGACGGTTGGTTTGGCCAGGATCTGAGTTTAAAGATACGGGTACTGAAATCTTTGAATCAAGGATCCAAAAAATATAGCCAATTTCAGAGGGTGAGACCACTTGGGTTTCGTTCTACTCATTAATACGAACGTTTTGAGTGGTCACTCGCGTCGAACGGAGGTCGGATGAATGAGATACGGCCGCTGAAAGTTTCACAGTACTGTAGCGACGCGGCACTGTAGCACCGCGGGTACTGTAGCTCCGTATATTTTCGCATATTTTCATGTATTTTTGGCGTATTTTGGCGAATTTTCAGCAACAAAGGCAGTCCATCGTAATGTTTTTATGCACTCCAGACTCATTTTTGGGGTCTGTTTTGGAAAATTTCATTTCTACAAAGCAGTTTGACCAAGGTTAGAGGCGTTATAAGACTTTGTGAGCTCCGAGGACATCAGGTGCACACTTTCTAACTCTTTGCTCTGATTGGAATGGAAAAACATAGTTCCTATGATATTATAAAGTTGCAATCATTTGATGTGACTGAATTTCATGGTTGGAAATTACACGTTCAATTTGGCATGAAAGAACGTGAAATATTCTATACTGTATTAAGTGATTTTGCATCTACCACTGAAGATGTGGATGAATATCAATGGAACAAAGATGAAAATTTTTGTAGAGATTACTTGTTGACCTCTCTAAATCCTCGTCTAGCTATGACTTATAGTGAGTGTAAGACGGCGAAAGAGATATGGGATCACTTGAACGCTCAGTTCCAAAAACAAGAGGGGCTCTCTAAAACTCTCTTAGCGGAGAAATTCTTTGACTTTAAATTCAATATGAATTCGAGTATCACCTCTCAATTAATTGAACTTGAGAACATGAGGAACAAGCTGAAAGATGATAACTCTGATATGTCTAATAATCTCTTTGTCGGTTTTGTGTTAAGTAAGCTACCTGTTGAATGGAGTTCTTGCAAGATTGAAATGCACAGACAGAAAAAACATATGGGACTTGATGAACTAAAGAGGTATATTCACATTGAGGAGCAAAACTTTGATAGGAAGAGTTTGGAACAAGTAGGAAAACAAAAGCCAGTTGCCAAGTTAGTTTCACATTCCTATAAACCTCATAAAAAGTTCAAGTCACCAAAAGGTTAATCCATTTCATAGTTAGAGGCCAAAAAGACTATCTTCAAAAGAAAGAAGAAGGGCAAGTGCCATAACTGTAGAAGGTGGGGTCACTAGGCAGCAGATGTAAGCTACCAAAGAAGCCAAAGAAAGACACACCACTAAATGAGGCTAATATGCTAGTTTATGAGTCTAAGCCTCAAGCCCTCATTGGAATGATGAAGAATGAAAGGCCAGTGTCTCTTTTGAGTGGTGGTTGATAGTGGCGCTACTTGTCATGCTACAAATGACAAGAACTTATTCACTGAGGTCACAGAAGTGAAAGACACCGTAGAAAATTGCAATGGTGGTGAAGCAGAGGTGACTCATGTTGGAACTGCAAATTTGGTACTGTCTTCAAGTAAATTACTAACTTTGAAACATGTCAGAGTAGTACCTTTACTTAAAAAGAATTTGATTTCTATGAGTTTATTTGATAAAGCTGGTATGTTCTTTTTAACTATGAATGGTAGAGTAACTTTATCAGTTAACTTATGTTATTTCGGTTGTGCATTCGTGGTTAATGGCATGTATAGGTTGAGTTTAGATACTGATAGCATAAACCATGTGAGTTCTACTTTGATTGATCCAAAGTTATTCCACAATAGACTTGGACATGTGAGCTACAGGAAAATGCAATATCTAGCTAAAACTCACAACATTCCATTGGACACTTCTATTCGATTTGACAAATGTGAAGTGTGTGCACAAGCTAAAATCACTAGAAAACATTTTAAGTTGGTTTCTAGGAGAACACAACTTCTTGAGCTAATACATTCTAATCTTTGTGACTTTAGAAATTACGTTACTAGAGGTGGTCGGAAGTATTTAATAACATTCATAGACGATTTTTCTAGATATTGTCATGTTTATTTATTGAAATCGAAAGATGAGGCTTTTGAAACGTTTAAGATTTTCAAGTCTAGAGTAGAAAATCAACTCAACTTGAAAATTAAGAGGTTTAGGAGTGATAGAGGAAGTGACTATACAATGACAGGGTTCAAGGAATTTTGTGCTTCAGAGGGGATAATACTTGAAATCACTGCTCCTTACTCACCCCAATCAAATGGTGTTGCCGAGCGTAAGAATAGAATGTTAACTGAAATGCTAAATTCCATGTTACTTACAGCTGGCATGCCTTCCTCCTACTGGGGAGAAGCAGTTCTAACTGCTAATCACATCTTAAACAGGTTGCCGCACTCTAAGTTATCTATGACACCTTATGAGATATGGCATAAGCATTCTTGTAGATATGATACTCTTAAGACTTGGGGCTGTGTTGCTTATGTTAGAATATAAGATCCTAAAAGACCTAAGGTGGGACCTAGAATAATTACTTGTGTATATATAGGTAGTGCAGAAGATAGTACTGCAAATAGATTTTTGGATATATCTACTAACATAGTGATAGAATCTAGAGATGCAGAATTCTTCGAGAACAAGTTTCTCAGATATCATGGCTTGAATGTTTATGGATCTACAGATATGATTTCAGAGTCTCCTGTAGAATTTGGAGCAGGTCCTTCTGGCACTAATTCCACACAGCTGGCTGTTGAGCTAGTTCTGATTAGAGTATCTATAAGAGAGAGAGAGTTTCCAAAAGTTTTGGTGAAAACTTTGTTACTTACCATCTAGAGGATGATCCATTCTCCTATCAGGAAGCAATGAGATCTAGAGAATCTCTACTTTGGGCAGAAGCTATAGATGATGAAATTAGCTCTCTGTTACATAACCACACTTGGTAGCTAGTCAATTTGCTAAAAGGGGCTAAGGCTATAGGTTGTAAGTGGGTATTGAAGAAGAAACTGAATAGTGATGGATCAATAGCCAGATACAAAGCATGTTTAGTAGCTAAAGGCTATAAACAACAGAGTGGAATAGACTATTTTGATGTCTATTCACCTGTGTGTCATCTATCAACTATAAGAATTATTCTTGCTTTGGCATCTATTGAACACTTTGTAGTGCATCAAATGGATGTAAAAACAGCTTTCCTAAATGGAGAGTTAAATGAGGAAATTTACATGGAACAACCGGAAGGGTATGTCATGAAAGGTCTTGAGGACAAAGTTTGTACATTGAACAAATCTTTGTATGGCCTTAAACAAGTACCTAAGATGTGGCATCTTAAGTTTGACAAAGTGGTAAAGAGTTATGGCTTCCAGTCTAGTTACTTAGATAAATGCATTTACCATCGTTCTATGTCAAATAAGATAGTCATCATTTGCTTGTATGTTGATGACATATTAATTCTTGGCATCGATCATTCTGTAGTGAGTGACGTGAAAGCTACTTTAGCTAAAGAATTTGACATGAAAGATCTTGGTATTGCTAATACCATTCTTGGTATGAAAGTAAGCTTTGAAAGGCAAGTCATCTCCATTAGCCAGACTCATTATATTGAACAGCTACTTTCTACCTGGGGATACAGTGAGTGTAAACTGATTGAGACACCATGTGATTATGATAAAAGACTGAGTCCCAATGAAGGGACCAACGTGGATCAGTTAAAGTACTCGAAATTGATTGGTAGTCTCATGTATGCTATGAGTTGCACTAGACCTGACATAGCTTTTACAGTTGGCATGTTGAGTCGTTTCACTAGTAATCCTAGTAAAGAGCATTAGGATGCCATCAGTAGGCTGATGAGATACCTTAAAGGTACTAAATATTATGCTCTATGTTACTCTGGTTTTTCTCCAACTGTGGATGGATATTCTGATGCCTCATGGTGCTCAGAAATTGGAAATAGTAGTCCACAAGTGGATATGTATTCACGTTGGGTGGAGCTGCTATCACTTGGAAATCCAAAAGACAGACTTGTATTGCATTGTCGTCTATGGAATCAGAACTTTTTGCTTTAGCTTCAGCCGGCGAAGAGGCAAAGTAGATAAAGAATCTGATTATGGATATTCCTTTGACTCGGCTAAAGATTAATTCCTTAAGCCTGTTCTGTGATAATCAAGCAGCTGTCCAAGTCGTCAAGAATGCTTTCTATAATTCAAAAAGAAGACATGTGAGACTGAGACATGCGTTGTTGAATTATCTGAGAGAACAAGGAGTTATCATCTTGCTCGATGTGAGATCGAAGGATAACTTGGCTGATGCTCTCACAAAAGGTTTGCCTAAAGATCGGTTATTCAAAACAGTGGGGGAAATGGGGTTAAAGACTGTGTAGACAAGTCTTAATTACCATCTACTTACCTTCTAGTTGTGTGTTTTGAATTATCGAATCTTCTTTTGTTGGCCAAAATGATAAGCACAATTTTTGTGTTTCATCGATGTTCATGGTTGCTGATGAATTTGAAAAGGGTGAGTTGTCTCTTTCCAAACTTGATGAAGATGACTTTAACCTAATTCAAAGGTTCTATCTGGAAGCTTGTATCATTCCAAACTTGATGATACAATCCAACTAGGTTGGACTATCCTTTTGGTTAAATGATCTCATTCCAAATTTGATGCTAGATTATTTGACTTTAAGGAATTAGTAATTGTGACATTCCAAATTGAAACATAGAAATAGTTGTTTGCATAAGAAGCCTGTTGATCTTGTTCTTAATTGAAACATGATATTACGTGACTATGTTATTGTAAGTGAGTTGACTATTGGTCGTGTTCTTTGAAACTAGACAATGGTTATTCTCTTATAAATAAACTTAAGTTGATGGTTCTTTGTAAATTAAATTGTTTAGACATTGTTCATGATTTATGAAACTGGCTTGATGCTTATGAACATGATATTATGATGTTTTATGACATTAATATATGTTCTTCTCTGCTTGATGTTAAATGCTAAGTTCTTTTAATAGAACTAGACACTTTTAGTAGACTGTTCAAATGATTGAATTCATGATAATATGAAATTCATATTTGACATTCTACAGGGAATGGCAGAGATGGAGGAGAGCTCAATAAGCAGGATCTTGATCAGGATGACCTACTTGATGAATGAATATTTATTATTTAGAGCGTGTGGGGACTTGACAGTTCACCTGCTATTGCCCATTTTGATGGAGTCCATTTACTTGAGACTTACATTTTGATATCTATATTTTGTGAACATGATTATGTTAATTTCTTATATTTGTAAGGCCTTGGACTATTTTGAATGGCCTACTTATACTTGACTATTATGCATATGTTGATTGTGAACAGATTCACAGTAAGGATGATTCACTTATTTTGATTGCAAATGATGATTGAGTTTAATATTTTACTATTAAAACTCTTATATCGATCAGAGTTAATTGTCTTGGACAGAATGTGGATGATTCATATTTGTTTGAACATTACACTGACAACCGTATTGGATTGTGTTGTATGATGAACATAGGAGGAGATTGTTGGATATATTATTGATATAGTCCAGATAATATGTTCACATACAAGCCCAATAGGTAAAAGCATGGTTATTTGGGTCCAAATAGGCTGGAGCCCAAGAGCTTGCACATAACTCTAGGGTTTCCTACGCTGGAGGTAACATTGTTGAGCGTTCCAAATTTGACGTCTCTTGGTGTAATACTTCAAGCAGACAAAACATTTCTGCTCTCTCAAACCCTAACCTCCAACAGCAACTCTCTCTCTCTCTCTCTCTCTTAGCCTTTGGTCGTGCTCTTGGCTGCCTCTAAATCCTTTCTTCCATGCCACTACGCCTCGCCATCATTAGCAACCTTGCCTCCGTGAACTCAAATGCTCACGAGCACCAGCGACACTCTAGCAAGCTTCGACGACCACTAGCGTCATCAATGCTCCAGCTTAGCACTGGCAAGACTTGGTCGACGACCAGTAGCGCCCGACATCTCTCTATCACCCTCGTTAAGACCCCTGCAATCTCGGCATGCTTCCCCACTCGCCTCCACTAGTGAAACACCACAACAACGATTCAGCCATCCTGAAGCCGCCAATGCTCACCGTCATCGGTCCAGCCACTATAGGAGTTTTTATAACGTGAGCTTATATTAATTGAGATTGTAATTTACCGTCTTACGAGTTCATCTAATGAGGTAAGATATAAAAATTCTAAAACTGTAAAATATACGCCTAAATTATGTGGGCCAAGTTGAGCTCGGCCTGTATAAGGGGGCCTGGCTGAAAACTCTATAAATAGCGCTCAAGCGTCTCCTCTAATCTTATGAACTCATAAACAACCTCACATAAGGAACGCATGCGAATTCGCGTAACTGAGATGCTATCTCATTATACCAGAGATACAGAGAACAATAGACAAGAAGTACTTGAGTTTTGAGAACGATGGATTCCAAATCAGGCTGATAAATCTTTTTAAATCATTAATATGTTTCTAGATTTTAATTATGGTAATCTTGGGATCGCCTTCATAATATTTTTAGTTGCTTACTTGTGGTATTAGAGCCTTCCATTATTAAACCTGGAACTTTTTTTTTTTGCCCATTTTCGAAATTTTTGTCCTATGAAAATTGATTTTCATGGCATATTTAGGTTTATTGACGTCAAAAGCCCATAACCGAGCATGCCAAGCAAGTTGTTGACGGCCAAAGGCTTACTGACGTGAAAATCTTTTATCGAACGTGAACAGTTCGTTTCCAACAAGGAGTTCTAGGTCAGTCTTGGACAGAGAGTGTCAATTGCAATACATAGATATACTTATATGGATAGCATTGTCCAGACTCTCGACTGATTTACGACTAGTGCAATGGACAGCCTTTGATATGCTGACACTTAGGATGCAACACTGGAATCTAATCGACAATGTTGGATAGGGTGTAAGACACAATGGCGGAATTTAAACGATGATACTGGACAATGTAGGACAATATGTCAAAATTTAATCGACGACACTAGACAATATTAGACACAATGCCATAATTTAATCAACAACACTGGACAGTGGGAAGACACTGGAATTTAATCGACGACACCAACCCGAGATATGAAACTCGTCGGAATTGAATCAACGACGGGAATCTGGAACTACAGCTAAGCTAATATAACTAGTGAAAATTAAAGATTTTTTTTGTTGATTTGTGTGGGGGGATCTAACGTTGGAAGACTCAAGGTATTTATAGAGGCATTTTGGTAACCGTCGATCAGTTACTACTCTTGGCTTTCCATCTTTTGCTCTACTTTAGCACGTCCTCCTATCATTTGATGGTTTACACTTTTCGTGGTTGATGGCACCATAGAAGGTTTCTCGTTTTACGCGCCACACTCCTTTCACTTTTGAGGATTGCTGCCCATCTCTGCAACTGCTTTGATCGTAATCTTTTCGCACGCCCATTTTCCTGTGCTTCAGGGGAAAATGCCGCCAAAAATCCATCCCTGACACATGGCGCTCTCAGGTTTAATAGACTCTGACTTTAGTATATCTGCCTGCAATCGATCATGATTTCCTCATGTGACCCTTCGGGGAACTTTTGGCGTTAACATATGCCCCCTTTTTAAAAGAAGTAAATCGGAGGTTTATCTCTTTTAAAAGATATCCCTCGATTTGACCATAATCGGCTGTGTTTCAATGATTATACCTTTCTATCTTCTAATATCATTTCCCAAAATGCGATCGCTTCAAATCTCCTACTTTTGTTTATTCTAATACGCTACATTGGTCTTTGATCCGAATCACTTTTGAAAGGAATGCCTCGAATAGGCGATAAATGCTTGAGTTTCCTAAGTGTGTTTCTAATTGAAAATTGAGGCGTGCACTTGTTTTCAAATGAAAACTGAGGCTTTTCTTTATAACTAAAAATTTTATGAATAAATGTCGTGTGGGATCGCCGATGGAAATTATATGTGCACTGGCGTGTGGGATCATCGGAAAAAAATTATAAGTGCACTAGCGTGTGGGATCGCCAATGGCGTGTGGGATTTCCTAGAAATTATGAAATTTGGCTAATGTATTGGAAGGGAGTTACTCCCATTTAACCTGACGAGGTCGTGCGGCTAGAGAATCCTATACTGACACGATTCATCTCAATTGAAAATGGACATCGAGAGTCGTATGGTGACTGAATCATCTCTAGGTCCAGACGCGAAAGTCTCATATGGACCGACGGGTCATATGGTGATCGAATCATCTCACAGCTCAAAATCGGCCTAGGATGGGCGGATATGGAAGGATCTGTTTTCTGAAAAAAATCAAAGAATGGTTTTTGAAAAACTGAATTTGCCTCATGATTTGAAAATGACCCAGAAAGGGCATGAGAGAAAAGAATGTATTTTATGGAAATTCAAGAAATGGTACTTTTGAGAAAAGAATTGAAAGTTGCCTCATGTTTTTAAGATGGCGTCGAGTGCTTGCTTTTGATTGGAAACCCTGCCTTTGTACAAAGCTTAGATTTATCACGATTTCCTTGACTGTGTCATGTCGATTTGAAAGTACTGAAATGTTAGGTTTTGACAAGTACCATGTTTTACCATGCCATCCCAAAATATCCCGTCTTTCAAAAGTGTGGAGGTACTGACAGCCTAGTTTAAGATTAGGTTTAACTTACTGAGATTTATATCTCGCTCTGTCTTGGGATAACATTTTCAGGTCCTAGACGAAGGAGACCCAAGCTTGCCATAGATTGGGATTCGATGAAGTCACTAGAAGAAATGGTTATGAACCCTTTTGTGACCTTAGGGCTGTAATGATGAATTTGGGGATTTAGAATTGTAACATCTGAAGTGTGATTGACATTAATGAGAAGTGTACCCCTTTCTGTCCTAAGTCATCTTGTATTTTCATGTATGGGATGTTTTCTTGCTTCCGCATGCATTTATCATTTAGGAGTTATAAGTTGTTAGCCGAAGGATCCTAAGTAATCTTGACAAGAAAAACGGTCGTGGAGGGATGTTCGCGTGATCGCCGAGCTCGGGGCGTGACATATCACTTCTGGGGCAAAGCTTCGTGGGCCCTATTGGTGTGGTCTAAATACTTTTTTGATTGATAATCGATGCTCAACCACATTCCATGGGAGGCCAGGCATCTCATGACAGTTCTAGGCGAAGCAATTTTATATTTCTTTAACAAACTTACCAATTGGACTTTGTACTGCTGATCAAGCAATCTGCTCATGTATCTTGGTTGCGGACAAGCTTCTTCTCTAAGATTTAGTTCTTCCAACGAATCTTGGGCTTGAACTATCTTGTCATCTTCCTTAATCGGTGATTCCTCAAAGTCTAAAATACCATCGACCACCTCATTGGCTTGCTCAGCCCATTTGAGCGTCGCATACCTCCTAATGAGGTCTTGTGATAGTATATGGACTTCCATTGACGACTTCATCAAGCTGACCCGCCAGTTCCTTCTTAAGGACCCATTTAGTATTCCCCTTGTTGAAACGGCAAAACGTGATGTCACTTGGATCAACCTCAGGGGGTTTAAAAATGAGCAGGTAATCATCTGGCATAACTTTTTTCTCGATTTGATATTCGAGTCCAGTGACAGGATTGAGGATTAGTTTTCACGTACTTTACCTTGTCTCCATTCCAGAATGCCAGCATTTGGTGCAACGTCGATGGAACACATTGATTTTCATGTATCCAATTTCTTCCCAAAAGTAAATTATATGATGCATCAGCATATTTAACACAAAGATATTCTCAACGTCTTTGATCCTACGGTTAAATTTGCAACATATATGCCTCTTACTTCGGTGATTTCACCGGTAAAATCTGACAATTGGATATACGATAGGATGATCTCGTCGTCTCTCCTCCCTAGTTTCTTAAAGAATCTGTAAAGGATGAGGTTTAACATTGATCTACCATCAACTAACACCTTTATTACTGATCGCCCATTTATCTTGGCATTGATGTTGAACGACTTCAAATAATTCGAGATGTTCTCTGGGGGCCTCTTGAATTCCATTGTCTCTTCGTTGTCGAAGCAGAATTGCACTTCCTCTTTTTTCTTGAATCGTGGTCTCATTATCCTCGCCAGTCAAGGGTGACTCTAGTTGAAACTCATTAGGCAGTTTAACTTATACCATGCAGGAGCTTAAGGGTGATACTGACATGCTTATGGGGGATCTAAACTGTACCTTCGGCTTCGATGATTCTTGGGAAACTAGTTACACGGGATCCTTTCCCTGAGTAGATTAGGCTTCTTCATCACTTGGCTTGCTCCTCCAAACTAAATTCTTGGCCTTTCGAAATTTGGGGTGACCCATCACGATCGATGCTAGTTTATCCTGAGCAGAGTCAATCTGATTGGCATGTTGCTGTAACTGGCAGATTCTCCTTTTCCTTTGTACTCTTTTCTTCCTAGTACGAGTCAAAAACTCATCTCTCCTTTGGACCTCTGATGCCTCATACCACCATCATTCGGGGGGATTGTTTGGTATCATAAGGGTCCGCTGACGACGAGATTTTACCAGGGCATAGTAATCCTGATTGATGTTGTGTCAAACTTCTCTCCCCATCCGTAGAGAACTCCATCACGAGGATGAATAGGTGGGGAGCCGTAGCTTACATAGTAGTCAAACTTACCCCTAGACTCTCCTAACGTGCCACTAGTAGGGTCTCCTTCCTCGTACCTTTGCTTAAATGAGTTACGAGGCTTTTAGCGGACAGGAGATCTCCTGGATACTACGTTCCTGACTTGGGATTGCTTTTGATCCTTCTTGCCTTCTTGGTTATCCCTCCAGTAGTTATCTTCACGTCGATCTATATTATTCAGCTTTCGTCTACAATGTGCACATAGATTTAACAACTCATACCCTTGCTCGAATGCTTAAGAGATACTACTCCCATCATTACAGGGAAGGGATCGGCATCTATGTCCATGGAAGACTTACCCTTATCATCAGTAAACTTAATCTTCCCTTGTTTAATTGCTTCTTGGATATTCTTTTAAAGGATTAAGCAATTTGAGGTGTTATGGCTCCATGAGTGATGCCATTTACAATACTTTTTTCCGACTAGTTCATCTTTAATCCGTATTTTCTGACCTTCTGTCAACCTGATCTATCTATCAGTTAACACATGTCAAAAATTTTCTCATTTCGACTCACATCAAAAGAGTAATACACAGCTTCCTTAGCCCTCTCTATAATGGTTATTTCTCTTTAACCATTACAGACCTTAATGCTTGGCAAGTATATGGCTTGTCAATGACTATCTAGGCGACAGCTACTCAACAGGATCCGTTTATTCTTCATTGAAGTTAGATGGTTCAACAAAATTCATGTCTCCTCTTCGTGTGTGTCTTTTGTCTTTCTCTCTGAGTAGGCTCTCATGCTTAACAGCTATGGTTAATAATTCAAACAAGTCCACACACGGATAGCAAACCATTCTATCTCAGATTTTAAACTTTAATCCGTTGAAGGCAAACTCCGTAAATGTTCTCTTAGACAAAGGAACTAAGCATTTGTTCCTAGATCTTTTGAACCTTACAATGAATTGGTCAGTAGTATCATTTACTATTTGCTTCATCGTCGATAAATCAACAACAAACAAATTCGGTACTACTCGTTGGAACTGGCCATGAAATAGTCGCTCCATTTGATCCCATGTCAGTACTGAATTTGGTGGTAAAGTAGTATACCATGTAAAAGCTGTCTTTGACAAAGAGAGGGGAAACAACCTTAATTTTCAATTATGGGTGTGAGTAGCATCTCCACATAAAGCCAGGAAACGATTGATGTGCTCATATGTAGACTAATCATCTTCACCAGTAAATAATGTGAACTCTGGTATCTTAAACCCTCTCGGATAAGGGATTGTATTCATCCAATCAAGGTATGGCTTACGATAGACATTAACTCTATACCCCATGATCGGATCATTATGCATAACCACTGGGTCGACAGCTAATTGATTTTGATACGCCGATTGGTACGGCATCTGGTACACTAGTTACTGCAGAGCTTGGTATCCTGGTTGTATTGCTGGCTGAAAAGCCTGAATCATTGGCTGATGAGCTTGCGGCGGCAAAACTTGATATACTGGTTAGAATCTTGGTTGTGCGAAATAATACCTCAGTTGGAAAGGCTGATCTAGACCTCTAACCTATGGCAATCTTGATATACTGGTTGGAATCTTGGTCCTGCCCCCTGGCCTGATATTGCCACCTAGGAGGGACTGGCACCACTTCTTGATTTTCGACAACCATAGGCGTAGGTGGCTCATCCATAGGGACGAGGTTCGGTTGAGTAGCAACCGCAGGTTGGGCAGCACGTATATCTTGTCGATTGGGATAGCTGGACATCATATTTGGATCTGGATTTGCTTGAAAGTCGTATCGTTACCCTGGGTGATTAGCACCACTTCTCCACGTTGTAATATATTAGTAGGTGCTACAAGTGGCACATTCTGCCCAACAGAGCCCATGTTAATCGACGAGGTCTCTAATACAGGGGTGTACTTGGCAGGTGCAAGAATATTCGCAACTTGGGACTGTGACGGCCCTGCCGGGACTCCATGCTGACCTATAGCACAGTCGTGATAAGTGTTAATGATTAATGGTCTAACAACATCAGTCATTCGTTGAACAACATGGTTAGCAAATTCGTTTTGAGTTTCTTCAATTGTACGCCTTATCGATAACAACATGACGGGCGTCATTGCTATGTTCCTCCTTGATTCTTCGACTTGCTGTCGAGGAATTTTGCTATCATTACCCTGGGCTTGGTTTAGCAACCTGTGAGCAGTTGATGACTCTACTCGTGTCACGTTTTCCATAGGCTCGTCTCTAATGCCCTCTAAATGTTATGAACTCTTGTACATAACATAGCACTCTCTTAGACTGGCAGCTTAGGATCCCACCAGACGTGCCAAAAAAGATTGTTGATGTCGAAAGCCCTTAACTGGGCATGCCAAGCAAGTTGTTGATGCCCAAAGGGTTGCTGACGTGGAAATCTTTTATCGAATGTAAACAGTTCGTTTTCCAATAAGGAGTTATGGGTCAGTCTTGGACAGAGAGTGTCAAATGCAATAGATGATATACTGATATGGATAGCACTGTATAAACTCCCGATTGATTAACGGCTTGTGCAATGGATAGCCTTTGATATGCTAATACTTAGGATGCAACACTGGAATCTAATCGATAATGTTGGACAGAGTGTAGGACACAATGCAGAAATTTAATCATGACATTGGACAATGTATGACACAATGCTAGAATTTTATCGGCGGCACTGGACAATGGGAAGATGAAGAATTTAATTGACGATATCAACCCGAGATATGTAACTCACTGGAATTGAATCAACGACGGGAATCTGGAATTACAACTAAGCTAAGATAACTAGTGAAAAGTAAAGACTTGTTTTGTTGATTTGTGCAGGGGGATCTTATGTTGGATGACTCAAGGTATTTATAGAGCTATTTTGGTAACCGTCGATCAGTTACTACTCCTGGCTTTCCATTTTTTGCTTTACTTCAGCACGTCTTCCTATCCTTCGACGGTTTACACTTTTCGTGGCTGATGGCATCATCAACGATTTCTCATTTTACGCACCACTCTCCTTCCACTTTTAAGGATTGTCGTCTTCCTATCCTTCGACGGTTTACACTTTTCGTGGTGAGGCTGCCTGGCATGTGGCAAGCTGATGTCAGCATGCCACTAAATTGGGGTGACCTGGATTCAACCCGAATTTGACTTGATGACCGACCCAAGTTAACCAATTTGACTCGAACCAGGTATGATCTGCTAATCGACCTAGGTCCGACCCATTCACTCAACCCATGATCGTTAACTACATAGACCAGTCGTTAGGCTAGCTGCCATGCCTGAGTACGTGTACGACACGTGCGGCGCTTGAACATCACGCGCCGAACTTTTAGGAGGCATGTAAGGACGCTAGGAGTTCCGTTGAGGCGTTCTTCGTACCAGCGTGCTCGTATGAAGATGATGATATATTTTACATGTTTATGACTTTTAAGGATAGAAAATTGCATAAGAAACTCTACATATATGTATTGTTATGGGTGTTTTTGGCATTTTCCTTGTGTTTTCATATGGTTGTGGAAATACATAAGCTAGCTCACATGTATATAATTACATACAATATATGCAATGAATAATTCATTGATGACATGTATAAAGTTCAAAATGCATCGATGAATGCAACAATGTAATTAGCATTGTATGTGATTTTAGTGACTAATTGCCCACAGTCTTCAAGTATAAATTTATATGTATATGACAAATGTGAGACACAAAATTTATAACCCTGGTATGAGATAATTTCAAAGATTCAATTAGGCTGTGAACGCCAAAGTGACACACTTAATTGGGTTTAAGAAATATTGATCTTATATTGTGATGAGCAGTCTTCTATTCTAATACGTGGTCATACTCACAAAGGAGGTGATTGTGTATCGGTTCATGGAGGAATATATATATATATATATATATATATATATATATGTGTGTGTGTGTGTGTGTGTGTGTGACATATGGTTGAGGGGTAACTTATCCTAGTGATTCATACACTAGTATATTGAATCTATGGTCGTGAGTGCTTTCAACTCTACTTATATGAATTCAATATGGTAGTGCGGCTACTTGATAACACCTCACGCAATATTGATACTTTATGTTGATGTAGTTACTGTCATGATTCAATATTTGAGACTTTATGGGATCGGATTGACTGTTAAGAATATCTCTAGACTAGCATGCACATATAGTATAATTTCAATTAATGTTAGCTCAAGTGAGAGAATGTAAGAGTTTTGCTAATGTGCGCTTACATTAATTGAGATTGTATTATACAACTTTACGGATTGGTCTAATAACATAGAAGGATTCTTAACCAATCTAATATGAACTCATAAACAACCTCACATAAGGAGTGCATACGGGTTCGCGTAGTTTTCAGGGATAAGGGATACAGAGAGTGATAGAGGAGAAGTAGTTGAGATTTGGATCTGTCACTATTCCGCAAAAAAGAATAATAACCTCCAATCATGTGCATAAATTTCCTTAAATCATTACTGTGTTTTTTTAAATATAGTGATCTTAGGATTTCCTTCATAAAATTTTTAGTGGCTTACAGTCTCCTCATCCACATTCTCTCTCTCCCCCCCCCCCCCCCCCCCCCCCCCCCCGCGGTTAGTTCACTGAGTTGATGTCTACGACCATGCTTTGCTTTCTTTGATATACTTAAGTAGCCCTAATTCAAGGTAGAACAAGGGTAGTGCATTTCATATGTATGCACGTTATTTAGTTGAAAAACCATAGGTTATTGATTATATCTTGATTCTTCCTTGCATTAATTAAGACATGTTATAGTGTCACACCTTTGAGCCTAAAGGTCAAATCATGTTGTCTTGTGTATGTTTTTATGGGTGGATGACTAAACAAATTTTGATTGCATTGAAAATAATATGTCATTGAAATAAGTTGGTGAACTTTGAACAAAAAATAAATTTTGACAGATTATATGATTTATCAATTGTCTCGTAAATATAGCATGTTGTATTTAAAATTCTAGGCACATTCATAATTCGTAATTTAGGACTTTCATGTTCAGGAAAAATCACCTTAATTTCATATGATTTAAGATAAGTCATACTCTTCACCAGACTTAACTCAAATTAAAAAAAAAATGTCATTAGGACTTCATATAGATCGCATTATAGGGATAGTTAGTCCCATAACATGCATGCTATATGTTGCATATCATGTAGTGAGTCACATGATCTAATGTTATTTTTTAACAAAAATCACTTCATGTAGATTAATTAACTTTTGCATATCATGCATTATTCATGTTTCATATAGTTTATATAAGAGAACAACAAAAGGGGATGCTAAATCACTATTCTTATGACATATACAATACATTAGGTCGTTTTTACTTTTTAGTGTCCTGGAGTTTAATTTCTCATTTTTTTATAATAAAAAACATTAAAAGGGTCTCTCATTTAGTTTGAATAAAGGGTTATCCCCGATTCACCCTATCTCATGTCATATGATTAGTATTGCATACAGATTGCATTTAATTTTAAAAATTATAGGTGTCATTTAGAATGTATTCTAGTTCATAAATACATGTTAGATTAGATTTCATATAGTCAAAGCATGTAAATAAGTCTTGTCCATGTGGAGTTTTGACGCAACGTTCAGCGAAGGTAACAAGCAAATCCTTGCTTAAAGAGAAAAAATTCTTGAAATTGAATTAAGATGATAATGTTCTCCCTTCCAAAACCCTAAAACACGCTTATACAGGGTGTTAACCCTAATGACATCAAAACCGTAAAATTATTAAAATACCACTAAAATAAAATTAAATCTTAAAATACTAAAATAATTGAAAAACCCATCTAAACGACCCCGAATCGCCAAAATCCATCGTAGTTCACAGCCAAAGATAGCGAGTATTGATCAGCACGCCGTTTCGCTTCAACCGACTGAATTGAGCCCGTTCCGATATCGTCGATCCGATCTGCCGATTCTAGACGCATCATCGTTTTGACTTCCGATTGGATTTCACTGGTCCAATTGATCCAAAAACGCACTACTAATAGATTCCGCATCAAGTTTAATCTAAAAACAAGAAAAAAGAAAAAATGAATTAATACATACCAGCATGAATCTTGGTCACCTAACATATATCAAATCGTACATAAATCATATTCATATAAGTTTTTATTCATCATAATTACTGGAGAAAATAAATAAAGCATTAGGTTAAGTTGCATATTGAGATCGCATCGTAGTAATTAGATGTCTTTGCGTAATTACTTTCAGACATCATATTTAGGCTATGAACGCCATGGAAAGCCCTCGACGTCCGACTCGTCGAGGCAGCCAGCCGGAAACCGTCACCTTCTTCTTATGGCCATCCACAGTCGAATAACAACGAACGATTATCATGATGGCTAATGGAATTGTAGGAAGAAACCAACCCATTGTGCTCTCCTGTCGACTTCACAGATAAAACATAGGAGACATACCTTGGGAGGCATGCAACATGACAGGAGTCCTATATTTAGAAAAACCGGGCATGGCGAAGGTTGTCCGATGAACATCTCGAAGAAAGAGAGATCGTTTCTGGTATGACTGTCGTAATGTGCCACACCAGAATGGCCAATTTGAAGGGTCCTGAAACAAAAAAAAAAAAATGAACAAAGCTTTGTCGGTAAGGGAAAGTTCGAGGTATTGGGCGAATCAATACATGTAGAGAGAGCGCAACAGATGAACGTCTATCTCGACTTGGACGAATCAACTTCGCCTAGTTTTTTTTCAAGTTAAAATAGATGAATAGAAATTATTGATTCTTACCTTTGCATAAACGGGAAGGTTGTCTGAACAAACCCAAACAAACTCAAGGGCGTGTTGGTTTGAGTGAAAGAGTCTTCCGAGAATTCGTTTTCCGAACTTTCACCCGTTTGGTTCACCGAAAATGGCAAGTCAATTGAAAATGCTTTCCCGTCAACAAAATACTTATACATATAATCAAGAAAGTGAATTCCACGATCCAAAGAGCTAAAGATACTTTCCGGAAATGTTCCCCTCAAACTTTTAATATTTTATGATATTTTCTTTTCTCTTTTTTTTTTCTTTCGCTCAGCTAGTTGCCGAGCCTCGACAACGGCTAGTGACCAGCCACAGGCGCGTAGGTTGGCAAGCTCAACCTCATCGGCGAGGCTGAGCCTTGTCGAATCTAGCAAAGCTCCAGCTTGGCTAGGGAGTTTCATCCTCAAGCTCGCCAGGTGAGGCTCACCCTTGATAGTATTGAGCAAGGCCGATCTACGTTGTGGCCCAGCGACCAGTAAAGTAGAAGAAAAAAAGAAAAAGAAAAGTATATATTAAATAAATAATAAATAATAATTGACAACACTTGGAGTATCAATATTTATGTACGGCGCTCAGTTCACCTTAGTACCAATAAATTTATTTATTTTATCATTTAAGTGATAAATCAAAGAAACAATAATCACTTAAGTGCCAATATTTTTTTAGATCACTTAAGTATCAAATTAGAGAAACAACGATCACTTAAATGTCAATTCCGGTCATACAATACACGTGGCATTTTTTTATTAGTTTTTAAATATTGTGTGAAATATTTTGAAAAAAAGTTTGTCCACATGGCGTCGACGTGACAATTTTTCTTTTAAAATAAGTAAAATAAAATAAAAACTTGTAGTTGGCTGGCGATGGGTGGACGAGTGCTCGGGTGGGTCGCCAAGCCCTGACGACCCCCGCCAAGGCCTCGCCAGGGATCAACGAGGCCGTAGCTAAGTGATTATGGCCTCGCCGCCCCCTAGGGAGGCCTCGACGGGATTTGCCGAGGCTCGACCCCGAGCACTCCCCCACCCATTGCCAGTCCATGATGGTAGACGGTAGCGACGAGGGCTCACAGTCCTCGCTGCTGCTGATGTAACTAGCAATATCTCCTAGAGGGGGGTGAATAGGAGATTCTGAACACAATTACAAATTTCGTGCGGAATGGATAGAGTTCAGTGTACGAATAGGAACAAAAGCAGTATAACAGTGTGCAGAAAATCTAAACACAAGAGTAAGAGTTTAGAGAAGAGGATATTGCACACGATGTTTATAGTGGTTCGGCTTGGATCAAGCCTACGTCCACTCTCCCACGATGACAGCCGATTGGCTGGATTTCACTATGAAGAATCAAGAAGATTACAATCACTCAAGTGTTTTGTTTCCTTCTCACACAAATTTTCACAGTGAAGGATTTTGAGTACACAGAATACTCTCTCAGATGAAACTCAAATTATTCTTGCACTTTGGAATGTTGTTCACTCTGTACCTCTCTAGTCGAACATTATTCTTCTTTTATACTCCCCTGCTTCCAAACTAGCCGTTGGATTCCAGCCAAGGGATCGCTCTTCAATCCTTGATTGGACGTCATCAATCTTGATTGAACGAGACTGTATCTTCAGAAGATATGTAGACCGTTGGGTAAGACATTGAACCCTTCTGATTCAGTCGCCCATACAACTGAATCTCCAGCTTCCATAAGTGTGATAAGTTTGAGTTGATTCCCGAGGATATATTCCTTAGAAGATGATATCCCATTATAGAAAGTCCCTTAATTGACAGGGTGGGATATCGGGATAATTGAATATCACTTGCCTTGATCGGAAACTTCCCATACGTGGGTCTTCGTGTTTTGTGAAATTCAGGAACTGATCTTTCTTCAGATTCGTCTAAGAAGAAATTGATCAGTTGACAAGGAATGGTAATACGGAGATTTGATGTGAACCATCCGTCACTGTTTGGATCGTCAGGAGCACTTCCATCTGACCCTTAGTCAGAAGCACTTCCATCTAACCCTACGTCAGAAGCACTTCCATCTGACCCTTCGTCAGAAGCACTTCCATCTGACCTTTCGTCAGCGCGACAGAATTGGAGTCACTCAATCTGCTGCTTACACATTCTTCCTGCATCACATTTCATTTAACAATATCTTTTGAAGGTTTTGTCAGAATCAAAATATAGGAGAATTTCCACAACAATCTCCCCCTTTTTGATGGTGACAAAACTTCTCCTAGTTGCAAATTTAAAGGAAAAATTTAACCAGTGATAATATAATAAAAGTAAGTAGCCATCACATTTGCTCCTGCAGGTAATCATCATTAGAGATTCTGTAATGAAATTGTGCTCATAGGAGAGCATTTTGAGAGTAAGATTATCCTGCAATAATCCTGCACAAAACTAAACTTCTTAGTAAATTGTCCTGCAAAACGGTAGGATAGGTCTTCTCCTCCTTTCCTCTAAATTGAAATATGATATGATTAGAGAAATATGATTAGAGATAATCTATTGAGACTGCATAAAAATAATTTCAACTTCTCCCCCTTTTTGTCAACATCAGAAAGAAGAAAAAAAATAGATTTGAAAAAAAATATGGGAGTTTTTAAGAGGAGGGATGATTTTCAGGCTTAGTATCAGCTTCCTCACGAGAAGGTCCTGCAAAGCTTCTTCCCATCATTTGAGCATGATCTCTGACAGCTTGAGAAGAGTGCATGTTTGAGGCTGTTCTGTCCATTCTGACCAGTGTATATGTAGGCAGGTTGGCTATCTCATCACTAAACATTCTCCCATAGAGATCAATGGACTTTTCCAGCTTAGTCACCTGACTAGTCAAACCCTGCAGCTTTATATCTGTCTCTGTTCAAAAGCCTGCAGTTGCTGATCAAATTTTGTTTCCATGGCAGCCATTGTCTGAAGAAGAGTATTTTGGAGATTTTCCAACAGCACCTGAAGTTCCACTTGTGGTTGAGAAGGTGCAGGTTCGTGAGTCTCCCCCTCAATTTGTGCCTTGGTGAAAGCCTGAAAGGCTTGGATTTCAGTTAGAAATACATCTGATGTAACAGGCACGGGCTCTTTCTCCCCCTGAATTATAGTTCTTTTCCCTTTTTTCCTTTGAGCTTGGCACGGAGACTATTTCTTCATCAATATCCATGGGAATGGACTGTGCACTGGACAATTGATCTTCTCGGGCAATTGCTGAAGCTAGACTTGCAGCATCTTTGGGAATTGTAGCCCTGGTGGAAGAGACAGAGTAAGCTTCAATGTCATCTTGTTCTTCCCCCTGTTCTGTTGACGCCTGTGTTACTAGAACTTTAGCTAGCAATTCCTCATGATCACAGTTGACGATTTGGGTATCATACTCTGTGTCATCTGCAAATCGTGCAACTTGCTCCTCATTCCACATTGTGAGGAATTCTTCCTCAGTCAGATCACAGGGATATACAACCTTTTCTTGTGGTTGTATTTCTGTTTCATCTCCTTCTTCCTCATCTCCCCCAGCATTACGATTTTCAGACTCACCACCTTCATCTGATCCACCTCGAGATTGGGTAGCTTCAGAATCATATTCCTCTGTTTCTTCCTCACTTGCGTCTGAGTCCTTATCAGCAGGAGTGTTTGTTTGTTGCCCTTTAACAGCCATGACTTTTCTCTTCTTTGGAGATTTCTGCCTTGACTCTTCCTCAAAGTCCACAATGACTGGTTCATTGTTCTTTGTTCTCCATCCAGCAGAAGTCATCTTGTATCTCATCTTTGTTACCATAGTCTCTCCAGCAGTCATTAAAGGAATTTCTTGCTCGACAAAGGCACCTAGGCCATCAATCTTGAAATGATTGATTATTTTGAAGATCAACTCCGCATAAGGAAGTTGCCCATTTGGCTTGAGAGCTGATCTGTACATATGCAATAGTACAGTGTGAGCAAAAGAAATCCTTTGTCTTGTCAAGATTCTCCATAGCAACTTTGCCTCGTATTTTGATATATATGTCTTTGATGCTGCCTTGGGTCTGAGACATTCGATGATCACCTTGTGCATCATGATATGTTTCAAGGGAAAGTCCGTGTATGCAAGATGTGACTTTGATTCCCTTGAGAAACTCGATTTGCCAGTCAGGAAACAGAAAGCTTCACTTGCAGTGACATCTAAGGGTTTGAAATCTCCCTTTCTGGTTCCCATGATTGAAGCCAATTCATCAACAATCAGAAAATACTGCTTTCTTTTGATTGTGAAAGCCAGAGAGTTGAAGTTGACAAACTGAAGATTTGAATAGAAGTAAGCTACCATATCAGGAAAAGTATAGCCTCTCCTAGTTATAAACTGATCTAGCTTCATCTTTTCTAGATGCTTCCTCAGATAGATGCCATTGCTGTCAAAGTACTTTAACTCAAATACCCTTTGAGGTATAATACCTCTCTGTTTCATTGCTTCAAACCTTTCTTTGTGAGCCTGATTCTGGAACAATGGATCAGGAAAGCTTTTATCCAAATTAAAGCCTATATTTTTCACAAATTCATTGAACATAATGTCATCATCATCTTCCACCTTCGCCTTCGTACCGCCAGGTCTAATTGGGAATCGTCTACGTTTCGAACTTGTCTCTGCCACTTTCTCCTTTCCTTTTATAGAGACAGACGTAGGTTTTTCTACAGCAAGTGGTTCAACGATTTTTCCAGGCAGACTAAGAAACTCCAAAAGTTCGCCCTCACTATCAAAATGATGAGTTTTCAGCAGTTTTCTAAGTTCGTTTCCCAAATCTCCTGCGGCCTTGATTCCATCATACATTGGCTTAATAGAATGAGCCATAGATTCCTTTATTTCAAAGGCAGACAGAGATAGACCTTTTGTCCGGCGGAATGCTTCTCGTTGTTCGTTGATTTGGGTTTCTGTGAGTTCCGCGCCACTTGCAGTTGAGGCGGAGAACTTCCTCTTCGACTGAGACATCTTCTTCAAGTCAGAGGCTGATTTTGGAGCCATTGATGCGTAGAAAGTTTGAAACTTTGAGTGAAAGATTGTTGTTTTGAGGAGGAAATCGAGAGCGAGAGGTTTTCAACACGGTTTTAGGGTTTTGATTAGAGAGAATTTTGAAAGTAAGAGAACAAAGGTGACGGTTCAGCGTTTTTATAAAAGAGGCGGTTATTTTTGGAAACACAAAAAAGAATTTTGATTTAAAAAGGAATACTTAAAAAAAATATTCACAATCAATCAGATATTAAGCGATATCTATTCATATGAGGAACTTACCTAAAAGATAGCTTTTAGAGATAACTGACCTTTTGATTTAAGAAAAGTGTGAATTTTTTTTCTTACGCGCCTTTTTGACGTCCCTTCTGATGCTCCTTCTGATGCTCCTTCTGATGCTTCTTCTGACTCTCCTTCTGACTCTCCTTCTGACTCTCCTTCTGGCGCTCCTTCTGATGCTCCTTCTGACTTTCCTTCTGACTCTCCTTCTGACGTACCATGTTCTAAGGTATACTTAAGAAGGAAGGTTAATAATAGATCATTCATTTCTGATAAAATTAAAACTCTATTTATCAAGTGGTTTAGTAAAAATATCTGCAAGTTGATTTTTCGTGTCAATGTATTGAATGTTAACATCACGGTTTTGAACATGATCACGTATGAAGTGATACTTGATCTCAATATGCTTTGTTCTTGAGTGAAGTACATGATTCTTTGTGAGATTTATGGCACTTGTGTTGTCACATAGGATTTCCACAGTTGATTCTTCAACACCATAGTCCTTGAGCTGCTGTTTTAGCCAAAGTATTTGAGTGCAGCAGCTTCCAAGAGATACGTATTCTGCTTCAGCTGTACTGAGTGCCACTGTATTTTGCTTCTTTGAGTACCATGAGACAAGCATGTTTCCCATAAGTTGACAGGTTCCAGATGTACTTTTTCTATCAATTTTGCAACCTGCAAGATCTGCATCTGAATAACCTTTTAGTGTAAAATCAGAAGATTTAGAATACCACAAACCATAGTTGGGATAAGTCCCTATGTATTTGATTATTCTCTTGACTGCTGATAGGTGTGATTCTCTTGGACTTGACTGAAATCTTGCACATAAGCAGACACTATACAGTATGTCGGGTCTTGAAGCTGTAAGATAGAGTAATGATCCGATCATACTCCGATATAGTTTGGGATCGACTTCTTTTCCATCTTCATTCTTATCTAATTTGGAAGAGTGAGACATAGGAGTTTCTGTCTTCTTGACATTCTCCATACCAAACTTCTTCACTATTTCTAATGCATACTTCTCTTGAAATATGAAGGTTCCTTTCTAGGATTGATGAATTTGAAGACCAAGAAAGAACCGTAATTCTCCCATCATACTCATCTCAAATTCATCATGCATTGTTTTAGAGAATTTCTTGCAAAGAAGTTCATTAGAGGAGCCGAATATAATATCATCAACATAAATTTGAACTAAAAGGATATCTTTACCTTTTCTTTGAATAAAAAGAGTGGCATCTACATTACCTTTAGTGAAGCTGTGTTGAGATAAAAAAAATTACTTAACCTTTCATACCAGGCACGGGGTGCTTGTTTCAATCCATAGAGTGCCTTTTTTAAGACATATACCATATCCTTTTCTTTAGGTTCTTCGAAGCCAGGAGGTTATTCAACATATACCTCTTCTTTGATGTAGCCGTTTAGGAAGGCACTTTTCACGTCCATCTGAAAAAGTTTGAAGTCATTGTAACAAGTATAAGCAAGAAGTAGCCTAATGGCTTCTAACCTGGCAACCGGTGGGTAGGTTTCATCATAGTCTATTCCTTCTTCTTGAGAATATCCTTTTGCTACAAGTCTTGCTTTGTTTCTCACAACTTTTCCTCTGTCATCAAGTTTGTTTCTGAATACCCATTTTGTTCCAATTACTGGACGATTTTTGGGACGATTGACTAGTTCCCAAACATTGTTGACTTTGAACTGATGTAGCTCTTCCTGCATTGCATTTATCCAGTTTTCATCTGATAATGCATCTTCAATCCTTTTTGGCTCCAATTCAGATACCAAGGCGATGTTGCTCATTGCTTGCTTGAACTTGGATCTTGTTTTTACACCATCATTTATGCTGCCAATGATAAGTTCCTTTGGATGGCTTGACTTATGCTTCTAGTTTTTGTCAAGGCCATCATTTGAGGATATTGTGGATTCATTCTGATCATCTTCTAGTCTTTCTTCAGCTGAGGAAGTTTCCTTCTGAACATTCTCCGAACTCGTATTCACATCTGATTCTGCTGGTGAGTTCGTGACTTGATGAAATGTATGCATTTGAATGGATTCAGGTTCATCATCCTGGTTGCTTTCATCGAACTTAATGTTCACTGATTCCTCAATAATACGAGTGTTCTTGTTGTAAACTCTGTAGGCTTTGCTTGTTGTTGAATATCCCAAGAAAATTCCTTCATCTGATCTTTCATCAAACTTTCCAACTCGATCATTAGCATTCTTTAGAATAAAGCATTTGCAACCGAATACATGAAAGTATGCAATATCAGGCTTTCTTTCTTTGAAAAATTCATAGGGAGTTTTCTCAGAAAAAGGTCTGAGGGAAATTCGATTTAAGATATAACAAGCTGTTGAAACGGCCTCAGCCCAAAAGTTAGAGGCAATTTTACTTTCAATAAGAAGAGTTCTGGCCATTTCTTGCAACGATCTGTTTTTCCTTTCTACTACCACATTTTGTTGTGGAGTATAAGGAGTAGAGAAGTTATGCTGAATTCCGAAATTAGTGCAAAAATCTGAGAAATTTTGATTTTCAAATTCTCCCCCATGATCCGTTCTCAAACTGGAAATAGTGTAACCCTTTTCATTTTGAATTCTTTTAGCAAGTTTTGAAAAGGATATGAAACCTTCGTTTTTGTGAGCAAGAAATGAAACCCATGTAAATCTAGAGAAGTCATCAACTATGACAAGGCAATATTTCTTACCTCCAATGCTTAGAGTTCTATTTGGTCCGAAGATGTCCATATGAAGTAGCTGCAGACAACGCTTAGTGGAAACTTGATTTAAAGACTTAAAAGAACTTCTTACCTGCTTACCTAGTGTGCATGCATGACATAGTCCACTTTTCTCAAATTTTGTTTGAGGTAATCCTCGAACAAGTCCCTTCTTGGAAAGCTTTGAAATATGTTTCACACTAATATGACCTAACTTTCTGTGCCAAAGATCAGATTCATCCTTAACAGAAATAAGACATTTAGCATGTTCACAGTCAGCATTAATGTCTAAAAGATAAATATTCCCATGCCTTCGTCCCGTGAGGGATTGCTTCTTATCCTTGCTCATACCTGTGCATTTTAGATCTTAGAACCGAATATCATATCCAGAGTCACAGAGTTGACTTACAGAAATCAAGTTGTAGTTCAATCCTTTGACTAGAGAGACATCTTTAACGGTCAGATTTCCAATCTTTACATTTCCTTTCCCGATCACTTTACCCTTGTTCCTTCCTCCAAACGACACACTTCTTCCATCACAATCTGAGAGGGATATAAATACATCTGGATTTCCAGTCATGTGACTTGAACAACCACTATCCAGAAACCACTTGTTCTTCCTTCTCTTTGGTACCTGCAATAGATAACCAACTTATTGTTTCTTTGGTACCCATGTTTTCTTGGGTCCTTCTGTGTTAGTATATTTTGACCTTTTAATAGGTCTCCAAATTTTCTTGCAGTAATCCTTAGTATGGCTAGGATCACCACAATTCACACAAGGTTGTCGAATGTAGGATCTAGTAAAATGTTTATAAAAATGATGCTTGTAGTTGGAAAACGTTGGTTTTCGAAATTCAGTTTTAAAGACATTTCTTTGGCTACTTTCCTTTTTAAAACCTAACCCAGATCGATCATAGAAGGGTATTTGTTTTGATATAATGTTATTCAGAGTTTCTGAGCTTTGTGAAAACCTTTTTGATATAGTAGAAATTTTTTCTTTCAATGAAGCATTTTCTTTTGAAACTGAATCATGATTTTCTTTCATCTGGTGAAACTCTTGTTGTAGAAAACTAATTTTTTCTTCTTGGGACAAATTCTGTTGTTTTAAAGAAGTATTTTCCTTTTTCAGATAAGAAACCTTCTCAAGAGCTTCTTTGTAATTTCTACACAATTCATCAATATATTCAACAACTTCATCAGGGAGTTCAGTTGAACATACCTCAGTTTCTGAATCTGAACTTGAGTCTGATTCGGCCATGAGACAAATATTTGCATAATCATTCTCGCTTTCATCAGAATCACTCAAAGTTTCTGCCTTTAGAGCCTTCTTGTACTTCTCATACTTGAGTTTGTCCTTCTTTAAAATTGGGCAGTTCGGTTTGATATGTCCTGCTTTCTTACAGTGGAAGCAAATCACGTCTTTGCTATCTTGTGAGTCGTTGCTTGATATTTTTACCTCACTCTTCTTCCAATGTTTCTTTCCTTTGATGTTTCTGCCTTTCCGAGCCATCTTCCTAAATTTCTTGACCATGAGGGCTAATTCTTCATCATCCTCATCTTCATCATCTGTGTTAGAAAAACATTGATTAATTTGACTTTTTAAGGCAATAGATTTTTTACCTTTCTGATCTCCCTTTTTGTTTGCTCGTTCTGTTTCATAGGATTGCAGAGTGCCGACTAGCTCATCCACCGAGAGTGGTCTAATTGTTTGGCATTCTTGAATTGATGGCTTGATGTAATTCCAATCATCTGTGAGTCCACGCAGTATCTTCCTGACTTGCATTGGTTCAGCAATAGGTGCACCTTGTCTTGCAAGTCCACTTGCCAAAGTTTGAAACCTGTCTATCATATCTGCAATAGATTCATCAAGCTTCATTTCAAATGCTTCATAGTCACTCAATAAAATACTGAGCTTTGTTTCTTTCACACGATTTGTTCCTTGAAAGGTAAGATGAAGTCTATCCCATATTGCCTTAGATGATTCTTCCTCTGAGACACGATTATAAAGAGGAGTAGATAAGGCACAAAAGAGAGCATTGACAGCTTTAGAATCAAGGCCTTTTCTTTTAGCCTTTTCAGCATCAGTCATTGTTGTGACAATGTTTACTCCGTCAGCAGAGGTTGGATTTGTGGTATTTGCAGGAACTATTCCATTTGTAACGACATCCCACATCAGATCATCATAGGCTTTGAAGAACCACTTCATCTTGTTACTCCACATATTGTAATCCTTTCCATCAAAGTATGGAGGCTTGTTGGCAAAGTGCGAATCGCTTGTTCCTGAAGAGTGATTGCTAGACATAGTAGATCGTTAACTCTGAAGTCAATAAACACTTCGTAAAATGAGCAACCTGCTCTGATACCAATTGATGTAACTAGCAATATCTCCTAGAGGGGGGTGAATAGGAGATTCTGAACACAATTACAAATTTCGTGCGGAATGGATAGAGTTCAGTGTACGAATAGGAACAAAAGCAGTATAACAGTGTGCAGAAAATCTAAACACAAGAGTAAGAGTTTAGAGAAGAGGATATTGCACACGATGTTTATAGTGGTTCGGCTTGGATCAAGCCTACGTCCACTCTCCCACGATGACAGCCGATTGGCTGGATTTCACTATGAAGAATCAAGAAGATTACAATCACTCAAGTGTTTTGTTTCCTTCTCACACAAATTTTCACAGTGAAGGATTTTGAGTACATAGAATACTCTCTCAGATGAAACTCAAATTATTCTTGCACTTTGGATTGTTGTTCACTCTCTACCTCTCTAGTCGAACATTATTCTTCTTTTATACTCCCCTGCTTCCAAACTAGCCGTTGGATTCCAGCCAAGGGATCGCTCTTCAATCCTTGATTGGACGTCATCAATCTTGATTGAACGAGACTGTATCTTCAGAAGATATGTAGACCGTTGGGTAAGACATTGAACCCTTCTGATTCAGTCGCCCATACAACTGAATCTCCAGCTTCCATAAGTGTGATAAGTTTGAGTTGATTCCCGATGATATATTCCTTAGAAGATGATATCCCATTATAGAAAGTCCCTTAATTGACAGGGTGGGATATCGGGATAATTGAATATCACTTGCCTTGATCGGAAACTTGCCATACGTGGGTCTTCGTGTTTTGTGAAATTCAGGAACTGATCTTTCTTCAAATTCGTCTAAGAAGAAATTGATCAGTTGACAAGGAATGTTAATACGGAGATTTGATGTGAACCATCCGTCACTGTTTGGATCGTCAGGAGCACTTCCATCTGACCCTTAGTCAGAAGCACTTCCATCTGACCCTACATCAGAAGCACTTCCATCTGACCCTTCGTCAGAAGCACTTCCATCTGACCCTTCGTCGGCGCGACAGAATTGGAGTCACTCAATCTGCTGCTTACACATTCTTCCTGCATCACATTTCATTTAACAATATCTTTTGAAGGTTTTGTCAGAATCAAAATATAGGAGAATTTCCACAACAGCTGCAACTTGGATCACCTTTTTTTTATTTTTATTTTTTATTTTAGCTTATATTTAGTTTATTTTACCTTTTTAATATTATGTGAATTTTTTATTATTTCATTATTATTATTTTGCTGACTAGAATGCTCTAGTGAGCCACGTAGATGCCACGTATGCTTTTCCGACGATGCTTACTAGAGTTGGAACTAAAATAACCATTTAAAAAAAATTCGCACTTAAGTGATCCAAAAAAATATTGACACTAAAGTGGGCGCCGTACACAAATATTGACATTCCAAGTATCCTTTTGCCAAAAATAATCTAAAAATTTGAATTTTTTCCTTGACCTCAAACAAAATCATGAAATTAAAATCATTTTTCAAATGAGAACCAGGCACTGACAAACGTCTTTTGTCACCAAATAAAGGAAAACAAATCATTTTTCTGAAAAATGATTTTTCCGAAAATCATTTTCCTTTTTAACGCACCCTAAATAAAATGTTGTGTCTTGCAGTTTAGTTAAGATGTCCGCCAAATAATGATAAGGAATCCCCCGTTCATTGCATGGAGGATTTTGCTAAAAGGGCTTATTTGGACTTGATCTTTTTCAATCATTTTGACACGAACGCGAGGAGAGAAAAAAGCATCTTCTGGAAAGCAAAATAAAATATTGTTTTTGTGGCCGAAGATTGGTTGAAAAAATTCCATTTCTGTCGGTTTAAGGTCGGGAAAATCACACAAGAAGTCCCAATTCTGTGTATATCAATCGCAATCCTAAATTTTTCAATTAATTCAATTAAGTCCTAGATTTTCATAAAGTGTGATCAAATCTTTTCGATGAACAATACCTAAAACTGCCTACATGTCGCTCAAAAAGTACTTATTTGACATCTTTAAATTGTACTTGACATATTTCCAAGGCATGATTGCAGTTAATGACAAAGGTCTAAGACCAATTGAAAGGTTTAGAATTCAATTGAATTTCATACACTGAGGTTTAGGATTAATGGTGTAATTTTTCCTCATAAATTTTGAGTGTCTTCCATTCTTCTATGATACATTCGATTTGCGGAGTCTAATAAGAGTAGACAAAAGTATTAGAACAATGGCGGGAATTGACCAGATTTCGTGTCAGTTTTTATTCATAATTATGTCATGAAAACTTCGTATGGAGAAAGAGACCTATAGGATGAGTAATAAGCGTGAGCAAATTGAACCGTCCAAACCAAGACCGGACCAGACTAGTGGTCCGGTTCCCAGTTCTAGAGGTGTCCAGTCCGGTTCCCGGTTCCTAAAATTGAAACCGGTGATCGGGTGGTCTGGTTCCCGGTTCTATGGCCATAAAATTGGACCGGACCCCCCGGATCGGATCGATCGATTTTTTTTTTAAATAACATAATAATGATTACTTATTAGGGTTCCTCTTTGCACTTTGCATCCCTCGCTGAGTCACCTCTTCAGTTCAGTCTTCACTCCTCAGTCCTCACTTTCTCGCAAGTGCCACTGTCCTAGGAGCTCAAAGTCTACACTCAAATTCTCTTACATACTTGTTGCTCTTGCTATGTTTTTTGCCATTTTATGCAGCTCAAAGACAACGGAAGATTCACACTGAGCTTCTCTATATGCCCCACCAGATCTAACCCCTCTCTCTCTCTCTCTCTCTGAGCCAATCAAAGCCAAGTTCCGTTCTTTATTCGCAAGTTTCATGGCGTACTCATTCACGATCTGAAACCATACCGTGAAAATGTTTCGATCATTCTTAAATGGAATTTGATTGTGTTATTGGTTCCTTGAAACCGGACCGACGGTCTGGTTCAGTTCCTCATTCTCGAGGTAGCCGGTCCGGTCCTCGATTTTGAAAAATGAGAATCGGGATCATTGATCCGATTTTCGGTTCTTGAGAGGAACTAGGCTGGACCGGGAACCGCTCTCCCCTAATGAGTAATGTGTTGAGACTTACAATTTGGATTGAACAATCTTTTGAGCCGTGTGAATTCACATATTGTGTGTATATTGATAGATCTCTATCATAATTTGATGGACTTATACATGGATTTTGGTAAATCTCAGTGAAAATGGGGATGCAAATATATCGACTGTCATCTCTAAATCGTCGACATATACATTGTTCGCCCAAAAGTTCGCCATCCCATTTTATGGAACTTAAGGGTCGCGTTTATCGATCACGTCAGAAGTTGACCCTTAAACAAGAGCATCCAGATTGCATAATATTACGTTTAGGGCTGGGCAAAAGGAACCGGCATGTTTTTGGGTGGTTCCCGAAGGGACCGATCCGATTTCATAAAATTAGAATCGGTGAATTTCGATCCAGCTATCGGTTTCGGGAATGAAACCCGCCCACTAGATCACCTGGACCGAATCGACTAGTTTTTTTTTCATTTGTTAAAAAAATATATAAAATAACCCCCAATCTATGTCGTGTTTTTGTACAATGCTCGCGCGACCCAAAAAAAATCACAAATTGAGCCTAGAAAAAAAAAACAAATTATTTGAAAAAGAGTAGCAAAACGATCAGACGAAGAGCGAGAAAGAATACCATTCTTTGACCTACTTAACAACGGGAGTCTTGGTATTGTGGATGGTGCGTCTGTTGAAGATATTGCGAGAAAGAGTACCATTCTTTGACCTAACTATGGGAGTCTTGTTTCTCTGGTCCGATTCCCAATTTCTTGATGAAAATCGGACCACTCCACAACTGATCACCCCTAATTATCTTCTCATTGCTTAGTTACGACTTCACCCCAGTCGAAGACCCACCATGTATGCCGCAATAAGACCACCAAAAGCCTTTGCGGCACTCGTGGTACACAGAAGTCATGGGTGATCATCGGATGCTTTGGGCAAAACCAATTCTCAGGGTGTGTGACGGGCGGTGTGTACAAAGTCTGGATAAATATTCATCGCGGCATGCTGACCAACGATTTCTTTATGGATTGCTTTTGCGTTAAGAAGCTAGGGACAGTTTAGATTAAAGGTGGTCCCAAGGTAAACAGGTTTTAATAGAGAGCTCTTGCGTTGAAGGCCCATGTCGCTCTTTCCGTAAGCCCGGTCTCGGTCTCTCCTGTCCTGGGGGGCCATTCCATGTTCGAAGGATGCCCTTTCCCCATTCATCTGATATTTTTCTATCTTGTTTGGTGGCTGGACACCGGGGTCAAGTTTGGAAAGGCCCTATAGTGGGGGAATTTGTCCAATGAGACCTAAACCTATATGATACGAATTTTAACTCAACTTTAAAATTTTCAATTTTACTAATTTAGTCCCAAAATTTTTCATAAAATTCCAACGTGGTAATTTTGATCAATCGCCGACGAAGCAGTGCGCCACATAGGACAGCCGATAGTGACTGGACTGCCACATGCATGCACCTCCTATTTACGCAAATTTAAATTATACATGAAGGGATTTTTAGTGGTTACATCGCCGCACTTATATCTATTTGACACAAAGAGACACGATATCAAGACTCTCATTGATGCCGACTACAATAGAAAGAAGGCGATGAAGAACAAAATCAATAGATCGAGGAACAATCGTTGTTCTCTCAAAAACGATATCAAATCGTATATTCTTAAAATATTCAAAAAAAATTGCTCTCACAACCCTCGAAACAAGCTTATATATGGTGTTAACCATAATTACAATAAAATCGCAAAATTACCAAAATATCATTAAAATAAGAGAAATTGCCTAGAAAACAAAAAAGGCTCGAAAACCTATTTAAACGATCTCGGATCGCTAAAATCCATTGTTAATCAATGTCAAAGGCATTGTGTATTGATGAGACGGTCGTTTCGCTTCAACCGACTGAATTTGAGTTCAATCTGATGTCGTTGACTGATGAGTCTGCCGATGTCTAGTCGCAAAACGAGTCCGCTGGTCCCCTAGGTGCATCACTCTTCTATTGATTAAATAAATCAATTTACCAAAATTAAAAACTGTGCACGTATCAAAGTCTTTACATTTTTACACACGCACAAAAAAAATCATTTAAGAGACAATTACTCTGTGCTTTCTTTTTACATAATTTATTAATTTATACATCAAAAGCCCATCATTCCAATTTACGTTAAATTTGACATAATTGGGATGGTCTTATTCAACTCTCTTAGAACATTTAAATTGCTCGTGGTATTTACGTTACGTTCTAATATAAAATCAAGGGAAAATATCAAAAAAGGGCCTCAAGTCCCTTAGTTTTTTCAAAAGATGACTTAGAGTGAGCTTTGTTTTAAAAGAGGTCTCGAAATGCCCAAGTTGTTTCAAAAAAGGGCCTACCAAAGGGGCAATTTTGTCTTTTGATCTTTTAATATTTTCTTTTCAGCTTTTTCTTTTTTTTTCTCCCTCCCCACCCCTC
Organism: Rhodomyrtus psidioides; assembly: GCA_021437785.1. NCBI lineage: Eukaryota > Viridiplantae > Streptophyta > Magnoliopsida > Myrtales > Myrtaceae > Rhodomyrtus > Rhodomyrtus psidioides. The sequence continues at coordinate 6,219,439 of JAILYB010000027.1, read as the reverse complement.
CTGTGGACCTATTCATCTTCTCCGCAAGCTTCATGGGTCTTTGCCACCACTGCCGCCACCTCCACAAAGGGTAGCGGAGATATCCCCAGGTAAGCAACAAAGGGAATAACCAGGAGGATCTCCCCAGGTACCTGCAATGAGATATCCGCAGGCTTATTGAGTCTCCCTTTTTCCCCCTCCCACCCCTCCTCTTCATCTGCGGATTCTCTCATTCCGTGGCTGAAGAATCTTTCATCAGGCTCATCCTCAGCCTCATCCAAGCTACCCCATCATCTCTTCATTCCTGGGGGCTCAATAAGTGCTCCAATTACTCCTCCATTGAGCTCTCCAGCTTCCCGAACTCCCGAGCCAAAAACCACTGGGATCATGCAACGGCTTCCATGGCCTGGACTGGACAGCATAACTCAGTTTTCCCCTCATCCACTCCCCCAAGCCCTGGCCGTCAGGTCTTACCTGATTCAGGATGGTTTGCTGGTATCCAAATCCCTCAAAGTGGGCCATCTTCGCCCACGTTCAGCCTCGTTGCACGAAATCATTTTGGGTTTAAGGAGGAAGCTTTGTCTGGTGGAGGGTCCCGGATGTGGACTCCCGGGCAGAGTGGAACGTGTTCTCCAGCAATTGCTACAGGTGCTGACCTCACATCAGATATTCCCATGTCGGACAGTATGGCTACAGAGTTTGCATTTGGGAGTAACGCAACATGCTTGGTGAAGCCCTGGGAGGGCGAGCGGATTCATGAGGATGCTTCTGATGATCTTGAACTTACGCTTGGGAACAGAGTTATTGCCTTTGTTGCTTACTTCGGGATATCTCCGCTACCCTTTTGGTAGTCCCTTTTTTGAAAAAATTTAGGCACTTGGAGCCCTCTTTTGAAACAAAACTCACTCTAAGCCCTCTTTTGAAAAAACTAAGGGACTTGAGGCCCTTTTTTGATATTTTCCCTCATTCTAGGATATTTTCTGAGGGTTTTTTTCCTTTTTAATATTAAAAAAATAATTATTTACAAAATTAATTCAACAGTAAAAATATTTACACATTTAGGTCTCGTGCTGAGAGAAATAACGCGCGAAACCGCGCGCTGCTCTGAGCAGCGCACAACAACTTGCGTGCTGCCCAGAGCAGCGCATAGCACCTGCGCGCTTCTCTGAGAAGCGCACAACACCTGCGCGCTTCTCTGAGAAGCGCGCAGGTGTGCGCACCGCTTGTGCGGCCAAACATGGCCGCACAAGCACTCTTTTTTTTTAATTATTTTTTTGTAATTTTTTTTACATAATTTAATTATTTTATATTTTCAGAACTAATTTTTTTTCTTGCTTGCCATGCACACCCTATACATATTTGACAACCCGAAAAAAATTATATATTTTTTATTTCATATGTTTTTAGTTTTTTAATTAATTTATATTTTAAAATTTCGCGGATTTAACAACCCAATCTGAAAAACAGTAGTAATAATATATTTTCAATAATATTTATTTCATATCATTGGTTATTTTATATTTTCATGACCAAAATGCTGTACAACGGCTATTTCGTATGGTAGTCGAATTGTCGCACATAGCATTTAGAATGGCGCGCGGTACTTGCGTGGCACTTGCAGTGGCACAACATTTATTTCAATTATTTTATATTTTAAATTTTTTGCTAATTCGACAACCCAATATGGAAAACGGTAGCACGAATATATTTTCGACATCATTTATTTCGTATCGTTGGTTATTTTATATTTTCAGGACCAAAATGCTGCATAACGGTTGTTTCGTATGGAGGAATCGAGTACTCTTATATGAAGCCTAAGCTTTCGCGCAAGCAGCGCTCTGCATCATGTAATAGCAAGTGCCTTGTGTGGCAATTCGACCACGTAATAGCAAGTGCCTTGTGCGGCAATCTGACTGCCATACGAAAAAATCGTTGCGCAGCATTTTGGTCATGAAAATATAAAATAACCAATGATATGAAATAAATATTGTCGAAAATATATTCCTGCTACCGTTTTTCAGATTGGGTTGTCGAATCCGCGAAATTTTAAAATATAAAATAATTGAAAAAAAAACTAAAAACGTATGAAATAAAAAAATATAATTTTTTTCGGGTTGTCGAATATGTATAGGGTGTGCATGGCAAGCAAGAAAAAAAAAATTGATTCTGAAAATATAAAATAATTAAATTATGTAAAAAAATTAAAAAAAAAATAATTGAAAACAAAAAAAAAAATGAGTGCTTGTGCGGCCAAATATGGCCGCACAAGCAGTGCGCTGCTCTGAGTAGCGGGCAACAGACCGCGCGCTGTTTATCTCAGCGTGCGAGACCTAAATGTGTAAATATTTTTATTGTTGAATTAATTTTGTAAATAATTATTTTTTTAATATTAAAATGGAAAAAAACCCATTTTCTGAATGAGTAGATAAACAACAATAAAAATAAAGAGACAAGAAAGAGGAGGAGAAGGAGAAGAAGACAAAGCTCACTTCCAATAATTCTATGCTCTGCGCAATTATTTGAGTGAGAGAGATGGAGGCGAGCAACAGCAGCAAAGCCACCGTGGTAGGTCAGCTACAGGCGGCGAAGCACAAGTCCGGCAAGTCGTTCAGTCAGATAGCGCAAGAGACCGGCCTCACCAACGTCTACGTCGCTCAGCTGCTGAAACGACAAGCCCAGCTGAAGCCCGACACCGCCCCGAAGCTCCGGGAGGCCCTGCCCGACCTGCCGGAGGACCTCCTTCACGAGATGATGAAGCCTCCCATGAGGTCCTACGACCCAAATTTGATTCAAGAACCTACTGTTTACAGGTCCCCTTTTCATTATTAGTAGTTCCTATGCCTGAAAATTTTCTTTTTCGTGCTTTGAGGGATATGGGTCTTCGATGTCATTCGGTTGTGTCACGAACGTATTTAACCATGAGCTGTATTTTGTTCCTAGCATATGCTAGGATTTTAGTGCGGGCATGTCCATCCCTTCATGGATTGTTGTTTATCTGATGTAAGGTGTAGATGAATCGGTTCGAAGTGTAATGCTTATCACGGTGTAGATTGATTCAGAGTGGAAGACAAAAGTGCTACCTATCAACTGAAGTGGTAGTTCCGGCTATCTGGTGTTGAGAGTTGATTTGATTCATGACTTGCTCTTTTGTGGGAGACTACTCTGTTTGAGCTTTGTCTGCGTCTGGAAGCTGAGTTGAACTCAACAAAAGTCTTGACTCTTGAACTACAAGCAAACCACATGTTTTTCTCTTGTCAAAGATGTTCTCTAATGATCCTTCATAATGAAAGGCTGCCTGTGTAAGCTGTGGAGTTTTGTGGAGCACCAGATGTGGTTATTTCAACTTTTCTCCCGTCTGAAGCAGCAGTTTCAAGAGATTCAACCTGAAAACATGCCAATCCAAAGCTTTCATTTTTTCGCTTTGGGACAAATCTCTAGCTTGTAGGGTTTCAGTTATTGCTGTACTGATTGATTATGGTACGGATAGTCTGTGATGCTGATCAGTATCTTGGAAATATCTAACGCTTTAATTTCTACTTCCTTGGTTATTGGATTCCCAGGTTGAATGAAGCAGTGATGCATTTCGGAGAAAGCATCAAGGAAATTATAAATGAAGAGTTTGGTGATGGCATGTGAGTGTACGTTCCTAATTGTATCAATCTCTTTTTGGATCCCGATCTTTGTCCATGCACAAGTCAATTTGTTCTAGCATGATGATATTTGACCATAATGTCTGCATAGTACGATATTGGCATGACTTTAGCCCTTCTATTAGGTCTCTGATGAATAAGCCTGGAAGTAGCTCTATTTTGGATGTGCACAATTCATTTGTGGTTATGAAAACAGGAATGGGTAGGCTGGAATGATGCATCCTGAGCAATGATAACGGTCATCAGCTTGAAATAGGACTGTTCTATTATTGACCTGCTAATTTCTTATGATGGGTCCCCACTTCAGTGAAAATCATGTAAATTATATTTGTGAAATTGATATGAGATTCTGTACCTTTCCTTGGTTTGCTTGGTTGAGTTGACCAATAAGACGATCTAAGAAGCGGTCTAGCTGCTGGTCTCATGTGATGATTATTCCTCATTGATTGGATGAAAAATAGAATATTAGGAGCTGGGATGTTTATCTATTTCAGCTTTTTCAATTGTTAACTCTTTGAATTTATTTCCGTTTACGTTCTTTTGCAGAATGTCAGCCATTGATTTCTACTGCTCGGTTGACAAAGTCAAAGCTGTGGATGGGAAGGACCGTGTTGTTCTGACATTTGACGGAAAGTATCTGCCTTACACTGAGCAGGTTAGTTGGTGTCAATCCTGTACACCAACGATTAGATGATGCAAGTAATATCTGGGTTTTCATAATAATTGATGTGTTACAATGCTTTCCACAAGCAATGGAACAGCAGCACCTTCTTTTCCTTTCAAGCTCACGTAAATTACTTTTCTCCAAAAGACGGGAGTCAAATACATATTCACTACATTATGACAATGCCTATGGAAATAATCTCTCTTCTGTTGAATACGAATTCCGTATTTAAGTACTTATTTAGTTTGCTGCAAACTGTTGACGTACAGCAAAAAGAAATTCAAAAGGTCTTTTTTTCCTTTGCCTTCTGGTTAACAAGGATAGAACTAGTGAATGCCCGGCCACCTAATTCCCATTACTCAGTGCCATGAGCATAGGCTGGTTAGGGAAGTTGGTAAATGTTGTTATTCTTCAGAAAGTTTTACCAAGTAGAATGCTTTCTTAGGTGTATCCTACAACTTTCTTTTGAATTAGATGAGATTTGCTGCTATATGCACCTTTTCTCAGCCTAAAGGTATCCCTCTCTTAAAGGAGCAGACATGCTGGCGAGTTTGATTCGGACAAAGAACCAGACATGGTTCTCCTACATAAGCATGCACTTGCTCTTTCGGAGCAGGTCTAATAACCTAATTAGAGGCAGTCACGAGAAAAAGTGAGGCGGTCCCTCTCACATTGTAATATGATTCATGAGGTGTCTAGTGATAGGTTTCTAGACATTGGAGGAAAGATTTACACTGCCGGCTTTTAACTTTCAGCATTTGAGGCGCAATAAGTTAAGCAATGGCCATGTTCTGACACATCCAGTGCTACAAAAATAATTGGATGTCTTCTCAATTGGCATGATCTAAACTAGTTTGCTCTTGCATTGATACTATGTTCAGGTCACATGTTGAAAATTGTTTTCTCGCAGAAATTGGAGCATATGGTTTCCGGACTACACTTGCATGAAGGAAAATAAACATGCGAGCAACGGGTCTGGCGACGCAAAGCTCTTTATGGGGAAACGAAGCCTTTCATGTTTACTTGGTTGTGAACTGCCCTTAGGCTTGGTTGTGTATGTGATTATATACTCCTCTCTAACAATGTTGTGCTGTGCATTTTAAGCTGCAATAAGAGTTTGCATTTTTGTTGGATGATACGTCTATAGCTGATACATGCAGAATCAGTGGATGGATCCTCGAGGGAAATTTTTTTTCCGTGGCATAGCTCGGTATTCATGCTTGTTCGAGTAGTCTGCTAATTCTGTTAGAAACTTGCAGGTCAAGTCGTTGCAATAGTTTCTCGGCCTTTCTGTGAAAAGAATTGCTGCAGATTTCATGCCTTCAGGGAAAGTCACGACGATAATGCTAAAACAGCAGTGAACGTATTCAGGGATTTTTTCCAAACTAGATGTAAAAAAAAAGTATTTACCAAAACGGGTGTTTTTTTTTTTTACCAAACCGGGGGCCGCTCAACAGTCTTAATGCCGAGCGGCCCGCCGGTCGGCAGTCAAAATGCCGATTATACTGTCGAGCGGGCACCTACGCCCTTTTTAAATATTTTTTGCTCCCGCTCGGCCATCTAATTGCCGAGCGGGAGCAACTTTACTTACGTTTCGCTCATGGAGCATAAGAAGGATGGATGAAGTGGAGGTGTGCGTGTGATATTATTTGTAATTGTGTAGTGCCACTGAGCAAAAAATTTGCTAGGATAGCACTAAGGCCAGCGCTTATTATGACACGGAATATTCAGTCATCAAGCATCGACTCATGGCTTTTTTCCAAACCATGCCATGGTTTGATACCAAAAATTAGCGATAAAATTTCTTCGTTGCTAGTTTTGTCGCAAAGAAGCAACGAAATCCAATTTTGTCGCAAATGTCGTTGCAAATTCTTTGCGGATTTAGCCAGGAAGAATTTGCAACGACATTTGCGACAAAAATTGATTTCATTGCTTATTTGCAACAAAACTAGCGATAAAGAAATTTTATCGCTAATTTCCGACGAAATAAACAATGCTTGGTCGCGACGAATTTTATCATTGCAATCATTGTCTTGTGCGCGGTTGCAAAATCCATCGACAATATTTTAAAATTAACAAAATTTCGTCGCTTAAAAAAAATGCTTGGTCGCAACGAATTTTGTCACAAAAACTTTGGCAATGCGACGAATTTTGTGACGAAAAAACCCTCGTAGCTAAAAAGGCGTCGTAAATATAACGATGATAAATATTAAATTTCGTCACAGATTTGTGACGAATGTAAATTCATCGCAGATTTGCTACGAAAGTAGATTCGTTACATTTCGTCGCAGATTTGACACAATAACCGTATTCGTCGCAGATTTGCGCCTCGTTGCACATTTGCAATGACACTATTTCTCGTAGCAGAATTGTCGTCGTAAATCTGTGATGAATATGTTGTCATCGCAAATATGCGACAAAAAAATTGTCGTCGCAAATCTGCGACGAATATGTTGTCAGCGCAAATCTGCGACGAAAATATATTTGTAGCAAATTTTATCGCTAATTTCTGGTATCAAACCAAAACTTTTTGTGCCAGAATTTCGTGGAAATCCCTTAAAAAGAAGAGTGAAAATTCACAAGCTTAGATTACAAAAGAAACCACAACAAAAGCACAAAAACAGAGGGAGTGAGATTACGAACCGACCATTTTGGAGTGAATCAGATAGAACTATCTTGAAAAAATGGGGACCTTCGGACGCAAAAACTCTGCCTCCCATCGTCTTGAGCTTAGGGACCATGATCGCGTCGGATTCAAAGAAAAGCTTGTGTGGATTGCGGAGGGCTGTTTGCAACGAAGACCATGTTGAGTCTATCTGATTTTCGTTATTTTCCAAGAAAGATGAGGGCAAGATCGGTCATTCCCTCATTGATTTCATTGCCCCTCTCTTAATCATTGTCGGTAAATGTCTTTCTTGTAATTTTAGCTGAGGCGCCTTGTCGTGACCTTGAATGAATAAAAATGTATGCCATCTGCTACTCCTGAATCTCTCTTTTTAGGCATTAAACGTCGCGTCCCGCACACACAATTCCTTGTGTACATCATATTGAAACCTGTGGTGTCTAAATAGGCAAGAATTCAGAAGAATTCCATGTGTAGGTGTGCGCTTTCATTTTAGCCCAACCAATTATGTTACAAGGTTCTAGGTCTAATTGAATAAGCCTTCAGGTACTTGGACGACAAGCCGAAAATCTAGAATCTGGGTCATAAAATTGTCTTTAAGGAGATTGGGGACGCTTGCCACTTGAAGATGGCTCTCCGCGTCTCCCACACGATGAAGTAGAATATGCAATGTGACTTGGATTGTGTTTAAGCTATTTCACTTACTTTAGGAGGTGAGTGTGAAAAAAAAAGGGATGAACAGCGCCGCTTGGCACTTTAACTGCCGAGTGGCACTGTTCCGTCCCCAACAAAATCGGCTCGGCAGTAAGACTGCGGAGCCGGCCATGCTTTGGTAAAAAAAAAATTAAGCCTATTTTGGTAAATATTTGTATTTTTTGGCATGGTTTGGAAAAAAGCCCACCGACTCAGCATTTTTGGCCATTTAGTTTCAGAACCCTACATATGCAAACTAACATTTAAAAATTCTTTTGAAAAGTCCATTATGCCAAACAGCACTGAACTTGGAGTGCGGCGTTTCTTCTTGGACTTGACGGTTTCCCCGGCGTAGGGTCACCCTACTAGGGTTTTCTGCAAAATATTCTGCAAATTCCAAAACCCTAATCACTTTCTAGAAGTAAACGAGCATGTATGATAAGTTTATATAGGATGTTATGGTAAGTCCTATGTCAAAGATACGAGCATTCATAGTCTATCCGATTGATATGAACTTTCTTTTGCACTTGGAAGAACATGTGGAGTACATTGAGCGATGAGAGACACTTGATGGAGAAAACGATCGTTATGGAAAAGTGTACTCGGACACAAAGATCATTCGATAATCATCTACATCCCACAAATTCTAATGGTGGGATATTTATAAATAAAAAAAAAACAATTGGATGTTCAATTTAAAATAAGAAGCATCATCCGCAAATACAATTTCTAATGGTGCCGTCTCCGTGCATGACCTCCTGTTCCGCAAGGAGGTTGTCTCCGTGCTTCGGGGGGTCTAGTGTTGTACCGGTGGAAATGAGGAGCTGGCCGAGCAGGACATGCTGATGAAGAAGGCATATCAGGTTGAAATATGCCATATCCTGGAGGATGGTCCAAATAAAATTGAGAATAATCTGGTTCATATTCTCCATGAGCGCTAGCTGGAGTATGCGTAGGTGGAAATTGGGTGTACCCTGCATAAGCGGTTCCCTCGCCATACGATCTGGCAAATTGGGTGTACCTTGGATCGAAATGCTGGCTGAACTCCGGAATGAAGTCGGGGGCCATATCCGCCGTATGATATTCCATCGAGTAGGGGACGACATTATCAGGTTGATGACCTCGAGGAGTCCTCCAAGTCGGCTGATCAGTCTGAGTGGGGTCATCCTCATCGTCCGACCTAATGGGTGCCGCAGTAGTTGTCGGTTGGGGTGGTGGCATCATTGTCAGGTGCCTATTCACTTTCAAAGCGTTTAGCATTGCCTTAGCTATTGACTCTACTGCCGCCCAAGCCTGAGGAGTATGCCCGACTGAATCCATGATATGTACAATTTGTTCGATGCCATCAGCCTAGTATTGATATGAAAATTAGGAAAAGTTTTAATAAACCAATCAATTAAGAATTAAATTGGAAGTATTTGCACGAACCGTTGAACCCAAGGCGGCACCCGGAATAGAAATCCACTTCCGTGTGTGTCGACGGAACCACTCCATATATGCTGAATGGAAGTGGAGTTGTTCCACTTGTTGTGGACTCAAGGCTATACGATCGGCACGTTCCTCCCACTTTTCGATCGACCGTCTGTGCTTAATCGCCCAGTTCGTCCTGGGTGGCATGTTATCAAGACGATGAAAGACAGTATGATTTACGAGCTTTACAGGTATTGGCTGATCCAAGCCAAACTGTCGAAGTACATGGTCGGGATAATGCCACTCAACTATCCAATGACAGATGAGAGTGACCTTCGATCTCCAACAGTGTTGTCCATGCAGGCAATAATTCGGCACATCATCTTGAAATTCTTGGTAGGGCTCCCAATCAATCTGTTACCATAATAAGTCATATCAAATTAAATGAAAAAGTAATTTTAAAAGTAACAGTATATTCAACGTACATCTTTGGCTTCCATTTGATCAAATTGTAAGCGTATGTGTTGCATAGTATGCGTCGGGATGTCAAAGGTACATATGCAACTTTATACAGCAAATGGTCTCCACCCAACCAGATATCAAAATCAAGACAATGATGGCGGAAATTCAAGATAAGATGAACTTCCAACCTACTTACTGTAAAACTTGGATGGCCAAGCAAATGGCGATTGCCAACGAATTTGGAGGGTGGGAGGAGCCATACGGTAGGTTGCCGAAGTACATGAATGCAATTGTGAAAGAGAATCCAGGTTCTCATTTTGTGATCGAGCGAAAAATGACCAATAATCAGAGCTGCCCGATTTTCGACAGGATGTTTTGGACCTTCAAGCAGACGATTGACGATTTCAAAGCATGTCGTCCTGTGATATTTATTGATGGTACTTTTTTGTACGGGAAATACTCCTGAATGCTCCTTTGTGCGGCCTCACTTGATGGAAACAATCATAATTTTCCATTGGCATTTACAGTGGTCGAACGGGAAAATGATGACAATTGGCGGTGGTTCATGGATATGTTGCGAGGATATGTCACCAGAAGGGATAACATTTGTGTGATATCAGACAGGCATCTCGGAATTCGACAAGCAATGGAGACAAAACATTGGCGTCCTCCACATGCCCATCATAGATATTGCATTCGTCACATTGTCAGCAACTACAAAAAGATGTTCAAAAATGACAATGGCAGGTAAACATTACAATTTGGAAATTCAAAGCAAATACGTGTTCACAAATGTTACCACAATGTGCTAATTATTGTCCTAATGTGCAGCTTATGTGAGTGAACCCCGGAAGTTCGATAACCTCATGACCCGAATTAGGCAGTTCGATCCACCCATTGCTGAATGGTGTGATCGGATTCCAAGAGAGAAATGGACGATGGCGTACGATGGAGAAAAGAGATATGGTTCGATGACCACAAATTTAGTTGAATCAGTGAACGGCATACTGAAACCCATTCGTGGTCTCCCAATAACGGCCATGGTCGAGAAGATATTCTATATGTTGTCACATTATTTCAACACGAGGAGAAATACGTACACGACGCAGTAGGCCAGCGGATTTGTACATACGCACTTTGCAGGTGAAACGCTCCGGGAAAACGGTGAAAAAGCGAAGAAGCATCACGTCAGATGTTTTGACTCTGAAAGAGGGGTTTAGGAAGTGAAAACTGGATGTAATAGAAGCAGAGGATGTGGGGGCAACAAACACAAAGTGCACCTAGACGTCCGAATGTGCACTTGTGGGAAATTTCAACAGTTGAAAATTCCTTGTTCCCACGTACTTGCAGCATGCCCATTTCATTCAATTGATCACGATACATTCATTGATGAATGCTATAGGTTGGACAAAACCATTCAATGCTATCCGTACATGTTCAATCCGTTAGGGGATCCAGCATATTAGGATGAGGTTAATGAGGAGCCATTGGTGCCAGACTGTCGCTATATTAGAAAGAAAGGAAGGCCTCGTGCGTCCCGGATACGTAATGAGATAGATTTTAAAACGCCAAGCGCTAGCGATTCGCGAAACCACTGCGGCAACTGTGGAAAATCAGGGCACAACAGACAAACGTGTAGATTCAGATCGGACCAAGAATAGGTCACAGTTGTGTCAATTATGTAGATTTTTCTAATGAAGCTTTTGTAATATTATAATATCGTTGAATAATCATAATTTTCGTGTCAACTGCATGTGTATGTCTATATCATGTAGGGTCATGATAACCGATCTTGCTCTTACCTTTCTTCTAAAATAACAATCGAACGTTACTCTATTCAATCCGCTCCTTTTCGAAGAAAAATGTCGAATCAGCCAAGCGGCCCCCGACATTTATATCATGTAAGATCATGATAACCGATCTTGCCCTTACCTTTCTTCTCGCCCGGCCCGACTAGCATTTTCACTACCCTAAAGACCAGTTTGGTGGTTTCCCTCAGACAAAAGACAACTCTCCGAATTGCATCCCATGTTTTGCAACTCGGAAGTTGAAATGGAGCTTAAGTCACAGTGAAGAAAAATGTTTCAATGTGTTATCATTAATAGCAGTATATGTTTCAGAGATGATTAATTTATCAAAAAAAAATTGAAGAGGTCGTATGTAACTGATATATATTTTTATTTTTTCTATAGTTGTAGTTATGTTGGAATTAATATATGAATTCTAGTTCCTAGCTATATGTGCTGCGGCATGCACAGTTTCTCATGTCTTTATCTCGTTGTTGGCAATGAAATGTCCTTAAAGATGCAAGGGAAGCTTGAGACCTGGCCAACAGGTGGTTATTCTTCATTTTCAGTCTTTCTAAGCTCTGCGTGTACTGTACTCTCAATCTGGATTGTAATTGTACCAATTACTTATTCATGCGCATGTCCTTTCTTTACGATAATTGCCAACTTTGCACACTTCTCTTTTACTGGATAAATTGATCGTATCTAGTATGCACCGATAATTAACTGATGTCCCTTTGTGACTAGTTTCATGTTTTTATTTATTGAGAACTACGGAGTGAGGAAATTGGAAGCTGTTTTTGCAGTTCTCATATCAACAATGGCCTTGACCTTTGCCTGCATGTTTGCAGAGACAAAACCCAGCGGAAAAGAGCTTTTAACCGGTAAGAAAATTTCCTTGTCGCTTCGCTTGTGATTCATTTTAGCATCCACAAAATGCTATAAATGCAACTGGTAGCTATCCGGGGCTCAGATTCTCTTCTCCTTCCTAGACTTAGTTCAAAGACGATTAGGCAAGCTGTGGGAGTGGTGGGTTGGGTTATAACCCCTCACAATGCAGTCGAGAAATATTGTTCACTAGGATAAAGGCCCGATCCAAGAGGCGTTGAATTACTACTTCATCGAGCTGTCCGCTGCTCTTTTCAGTCATGTTCACAAAAAAAATGGGGTTGCTTCCGCTCAGCAATTAGATGGCCGAGCGGGAGTAAAAAATATATATAAAAAAAAGGCGTAGGTGCTCGCTTGGCAGTACCCCGATCGGCAGTCAAAATGCCGGCTGATCTGGACCGGCCGGCATTTTGACTGCCAACAGGCGGGCCGCTCGGCGTTAAGATTGCCGAGCGGCCCCCGGTTTGGTAAATAAAAAAAAAAAAGACACCCGTTTTGGTAAATATTTTTTTTTTACACCTAGTTGGGAAAAAACCCCACGTATTCACACTTCTTGTGCAGGTAAAAATGAAGCTCCCTTAATTGGAGTTTCGACAAATCTATGATCCGGTTTACGGCTTCACTTGTTCTTTGCCTAAAAGTTCGACAAATTTACATTTTCCGGATCGAAAGAGTACGGTAGAAAGAGTACGGTATCAAATCGTTATTAACAGGGCGATGGAATTCGTTCTTGTGATTCGATATGCGGGGTGAGTGCAAACGTCTGTATGATTATACTTGTACGTCCGTTTGTGCCCAAAATGCTATCTCCATAGAAGCTTATGATTTTTCCAAATGGTAACGGTTTTAACTTTTGATTTTTCCTTTGTTTTACTTTGTTGTTGCCATACAAATCAGCACCATTCTACATTTCAATTTTTAGAATTGCATTTGGAAATTACCAAAATACGTCACTTGATTTAATTTTTTTTATGATGATTTTAAAGAAATAAAGAGAGAGCAAATAAAGATAAAGCCTAGCAAAAAAACGATTATTATTATGGGATTTTCCTTCGTCTTTCTGTTTTTCAACAAATGAAAATGTTTTCTTCCACTACAGTTATTATCTCTCGCTGACGTCGCACAAACCCTGGCGCGTTCCATCTCCTCCGCCGCTGCCGCCAGGCGGCGCCACGCCCTCTCCATCCAACTCCTCCCGGGGGGGCCTCTTCTCAACCGAAGCCTCCTTTCCATAGCCTCCACTGCCCGCCCTCCTCTTGCGCCGCTTCTCTCCATCGCGCTCGCGCGTACCTCCGCCAGCCTCAGCAGAACATGTTTTGCTTCGGTCCGGCGTTTCGTGACCCTATCCCATACCTCGCCAGCGAACTCCTGCACGACCTCCCGCGTGTAATTTCCTCTGGAGATGGCGCCTCTGTTTCCGGGCTGTGATTACCGGCATTGGCTCATCGTCATGGATAAGCCTGGTGGTGATGGAGCTACGAAGCAGCAGATGATTGACTGTTACGTTAAAACCCTGGCTAAAGTTGCTGGCAGGTTACGAGGCCCGCGTTCCCTTCTACTTCTTACTCGTGGTTTGTGCTTATCTTATGCAAATTAATGTTTTTGAAGTTACAGCAGTTGTATGCTTTTTGTCTTGTGGTTTTCTGTGAAGATGATGTCTCAATGCTTGACATTTTTTTCCGTTTGGTTTTCATTTGGAAAATTTCGCTGACTGTCCACCTATGTAGCACCGACACTCCTCCTAGGTGGGAGTGTCGGTGTCGGACCCGTGTCGAACACCAACACCCGTCCGACACCTCTCGATACCCGTGTCGATCGCGTTGACCGTGTGTCGATATTTCGACACTTGGTCAACGCGACCGACACTTGGCCGACACCCGTGTCCAGCGTGTCAGACACTTGAAACTCCTTAAAAAAGAAAAAAAAATTAATATCTCAAAGGGCATATCCAGATTTTTTTTTCCTTTTTACTTCATTATTTCTTTATTTTTATAGGTTAATTGAATCAAATTATGAAAGTATTGATGGTATGAGCTTTCTTTTTATTATAAGAATTCTTTTTGTAAATCTCATTTTATAAGAGAATTATTGAAATAAAAATATATCATGTATATATAAAAATATATATATTTAATACGACATGCCCCCGACGTGTCGGATTTTTCTATTTTTAAGAAATGGCGTGTCGACGTGTCGTGTCGGTATCAGTGTCGGTGTCCGTATCCGTGTCTGTGCAACCTAGCTGTCCACGCTGCTTTGTTTGTAAGTGGCTATAGTGAGGAGGAAGCAAATAAGAAAATATAAATGTCTACTTGCTTTAGTATTGTGCTACTTATTTTTTATCTCCTAAAAGCTATAAATAATTTCTTTCAACAGGGTTGCCCACGGGTGTTGTTTGTGAGTCCGGACTCATATGTCGATCCTGAATACAAGGATTATGGATGTAAGGCTCGTTTGTTCTGCTTTTATGTATGAGTTGAAGGTTCACTCAAATTGGCACCTTGCCGGCTGCCTTACATCACTTTTTACCTGCACCTGCAATTCAAACACAAACTTTGTTATAGTTTTGGCAGGTATCTATTTATCTTTTATGAATGACTTGAGGTGTGCAGCGTAACACCCTCATTAAGGATTGGTTCACTTCTCTGTACTCTTCTTAATTGTCAGGAACTTGATACCAAGTCTTATATTTTTTTAACATGAGCATGGATAATGATAACCTACTATCACCTTTTTGCCCAATGCTATGCATTCCTGTGACAATGGAGAAAGGTTTAGGCCCACAAGCGTCTCAACAAGGGTACTAATCCATCTTGGCAAAGCTACAAATTGTAATGGCAATATTTAGCTTTGAATGCCAGTGAATGTTTCTCTTTAGTGTTCTATGCTTTCTTCTTCTACTGGAGCTTTAGATCGGTGAAGGTGAAACTTATATACTTCAAACAGTTCTTAGGTCCAGGTCAATCAACTGATTTGTTGACTGGCTAATCTAGCGATTCTTCGAGTACGAAATGTGTGATTCATACGCTATGTTATCTGATTGTCATTCTTGAGATGCAATTTAGTAGTAGTTTTCGGGGCACAAATATCTCTGGGTTGTACATGATTAGTAGTGATGTTCATGTCTCATCTTAAGCAAAACTGTTAACTTTAAGCAGGTGTTAGATTTTTACTTTTTACTATAAATTAGGTTATATAAAAGCTGATACTTACAGATTGCCAGAGGCCATGGGAGTAAATTTTTGTATTAAAGCAGCTCAGCTGCATTCTTGACACAGAGACAGGTGTGTACACCCGCACAAACATTGAGACGTACTTCCTTTTGAATGATTTTTTTGGTTCGCATGCATGCTCGTCACTTGTTTATGTGAATATAAAGCAGTTCAAGTCATATCCAGAGTGAATGGATTTGGACAATCCATTGATGGTCGCTAGCATGCGTTTTTCGTCAGTTGTCTGCAGTCCATCTTGGCAAAGCTAATAGTCTCAAATGGGCCATGTCTAGCTTTGAATGCTAATGGACTCACATTAAAATTCATTCATTACCTGTTCTGCACTTCTTCGTGAATGGAGCTGCAGAATCATTGGAATGAAACATACAGAACTGCATTATAGGTTGTTTTGTTTGAGAGTGCGAGCTTCCCAATGTAATCAGAAAATTTTATTTTTCTTAGTGGTTGTCTAAAGCAAAAATTTGCTTTGTATAGAGTTTCTTTTACATGTCCGGGTTTGCTTGCGAATTCGCTGAATTTAGTATATGGATAAACATGATACATGTGTGCATTGCCAAGGAAGAAATAAAGAGAGCAATTTCCTTTCTGCTTGTTTATTTGCCGTTCATGTTTTGTACACTAATGCGTTACTTGAGTTGCTGCAACAATGACATTACTTGCCACAATTGTAACTTGCATTATGTTGTAGGTGAGCTGTTTGTGAATGGAGACCACCCGAGAGGCGGCAGAGACTGGGGCCACAACCTTAGGGAGAGTCATAGACAAAGACTGGCCAAAATCCGATGACAGGGCACGGGACGCTCACCGCTTGGAGAAAATGGTCGGAGGTACTAATTAACGAACTAACATAATCTGTGGTCATTTCTCGGGAATAAAAAAGGAAGGCTCTCTGGGTTACTGGAGAATGCAATTCCTTATCCAAGTTGTTGCAGTGCTCGAGTTCCTTGCGCTCGGTAGGTAAATTTTGCATCAGGCCTGATCTTTCCAGGACCTTTCTTGTGTGGTTGATAACGATGTACATATGGCATGTGGGTTCAGTGTTTCTGCACGGAGCCAAACTCCTTGGAACGTACGGGAAAGGATAGGCTGCTGGATGGTCTGATTACATGTTCACTTCAAAGCATTTCGACCCGGATAAGGTTGGCCCTATGCAGAGGCCATCCGGTTCGAGGTTCGAGATGGACATCATCTCATTGGAAAGATCAGGAGATGCTGTCGAGCAGCCTTGGAGTGGCATATGCCTAATTCCATGTATTTCCTGGATGGTTTGATTACATGTTCACTTCAAAGCATTTCGACCCTGGATAAGGTCGGCCTTATGCGGAGGCCATCCGATTCGAGGTTCGAGGTGGACATCATCTCGTTGGAAGATGCTGTCGAGCAGCCTTAGATTGGCATGTGCCTAATTCCATGTGATTCCACAGAACTATTCGATTTAAGTAAAAGGATGAGGAATTTGAAAGAGTGAACAGAAGTTGTACTTGATAGATGCATCAAATGTTGAAAAAAGATGGGGCTATTTCTACACACTGTTCAGTTTGACCTACGTGCTTTTATATGATGAAAATAATCTGCCTTGTCCGTTTCCTCTCTCATCTACTCTTTTGTATCTTTTCTTTATTGAATATAGACACCTGATTAAAAAATTGATTTGAGTACTGTCACACACTCTTCTGATATCAAAATTTTGTTTAGAGTTAAGAATTTATCTAAGTAACATGATGGAGCATAAGCATTCTCCAAATTATCAAATTGCATTGATTTTTTACTCTTAAATTTAATTGGTCATTCTGGATTTATAATATTAGCAAATGTGGGAGATCGTTTGGTATGGGTATGATTTTGAGCATTTTTTTTCTTCCAATTTTACTTCATCTTTATAGTTAAGGTTAATAGTATGAAAAATCTCAAACTGGTATATCTGTAATAAATTTATCTCAAATTATTTTTTTGACCATAAAAAATATTAAACTTATTTAATAAATTTATCTCAAACTGGTGCACATGTGATAAGTTTACTCTCTATTAGTTTTAGTTAAATTTTATCGTCAAATTGTTAAGTTGGATGACACGCGGTAATTGGCAAATGTACATGTTTGGAATTTTTGCCCTCTTTTTGTAGTAGGTGCAACAATTTGGGTTTTTTGTGGTTAACAAAAATTAACGAAGGGTAAATTGATTATATATGTATCGGTTTGGAGCTTTTGATGGTCAAAATAATTAGTTTAGAATAAATTTATCACAGATTTACCACTTTGAGATTTTTGGTGGTCGAAAAATAATGTTACGACCCGAACTCGGCGAGCACGTAAACATCCCACCAGGCCGTTTAATAATTCTCAATAGCCTCACAGAATCCCTAGCCCCACAACTCATGTGATTCACGAAACACGCGAAAGCAAGAAAACATCTCCATACATATACAAAATTCAGATGACTTAGGATGGGAAAAACAATACACTGCTCATAACCACAAAATACATCTCGAATCGTTTCAATGGCTACATACTAGTGATTCAATTCCTACATCCACAAAACAAAAATACAATCCCTCATATCACAATGTGAATCCAAATCCTACATTTACTTCTTCGAATACCAATCCTTGGCAAACTTGGTATTTCATTGCCTGAGACCTGAAAAGTTAATCCCCAATGGGATGATATATAAATTTCAGCAAGTGAATCCTAAACCTAGGCTAGACCGCCAGTCCTCCCGGATTATGCAACAAAGCAATAGGCAGAAGCTCATCAAAATAATTAGCCCATGGCATTCAAATGTCAAATGTCTCAATACAATTGGCATTAGTAAGGATCATAGTCCAGCACACCACACGCTATGAGACCAAACTTCACACACTAGCACATAATAAACTCATAGCTTCGGATTCATCACAATGATATCACATTCTCTCATCGCCAAGGGCACACTAGCTGCGATGTGTTTCTCAATGGCACTCTGGCCAATTCAATTGCATAAGGGCATTATAGCCATGCATTCACATTAGGGAACTATAGCCATTCCATTTGCATTAGGGCACTATAGCCATTTCATTTGTATTAAGGCACTATAGCCATGCAATCACAATAGGGCACTATAACCATGCAAAGCACAATAGGGCACTCTAGCCAATTCAATAGTACAAGGGTACTCTGGCCATGCTTTCACAATAGGGCATTACAATGCAATTATCACACAACTATACCAATCCTTATCACAACCGAAATCACAATATACCATTTAACTCATGTAATTCACCAATCAAGCAATTCATCAACTCAATTCATCCAATAGTGTCCTAGTTTTCTAGTAAAGGTTTAAGGGACACTTACCCTTCCATGGAGCTAGCAAATTCCAATCCAAACGATCCTCCTAACTCAGCAAACTCACGACCAAACAAGGGTCACGCACGGTCCTAGGAAATTTCACCAATTCCACATCAAAACTCATTCGATTCTCAATTCCCTTGCACATATACTTCAATTACACATCAATTATCAATCTATGATATCTGAACGACAAGTCAATAGCAAGGCGACACCTTCCCTAAGCCTCAAAGTGTTCGGTTCAATCAGCCACAACACAGGGCAGAATCGGTCTTCACTGATTCACGCATAACAGCCCACAATATCATCTCTAAACTTCAACTCATCACAAAACCAACTTGACAAAACATTATTCCACATGTTTAAGAAGCTCACCGAATATTTCGAAGCGAAATAATCCTCCTAAGTCTCTCAATTAGCTCGATTTCCTTCGGCAGTCAGGCGGTCAGTTTCTGCCTCCAAGAAATCACCTCAAATCAGCCATGGAAACTCCTCAAATCTCAAATAAACTTGCAACCCTAGCTCAATCAACTCTAGTACTATGAGTGTAGTAGATCTCACCGAAAGTTTGGAACTATTTGAAGTCTTGAAGCCCACGAAAACTGACCCTCTCCCAAATCGGTCATATTCAGCCTCATCCTGGCCTTTGCCCATTCAAACAGACATACGAGACAAACGGCTAGGTCAAATTGAGTTCACGATATGTCCTTAGAAAGGTAAGACGATAAGCTTTCTAATGACGAATGAATCACCTCAATCCAACACCGAACGAAGAAGTTATGACTGGAGGAATGGAGGTGGTCGGTGCTGGTCGTGCTGGAGCTGTCACGGCCGAGAGAAAAGAAGAAGAAAAAGAAGTACTGGAGAGAGAGGAGAGAGAACTGGTTGTGCAGGATGAAGAAGAGGAAGAAGAAGGCTTTCACCAATTATTGATTTAGTCAAAGATGAGAATGGTAGGTAAAAAGTGGAATTAATTGCTAATCACTCTTTGGTTGACACTTGTCTCCTAGCCAATAATATCAAGGCTTCTCATTGACTTCCTTTGACCATTATTTTCGGCAGCCTTGGGTGTCCAAATGACCAAATTGTCCTTCATTAATCCTTAAGGCAAGGGCAAGGTTTAAGGGGCAAAATGATAATTTTGCACTTTCCGTTCGAAATTTCACTTTTTCAATTTTAAATTACCATCGACGAGGCGACGTCCAATTCAATACAAATGTTGGAATTGTTCATTTCCATTTTTCCAATTTCGAGATTCCATTCCATATCTTAAACCCCGATGAGAGTCGAAATTCGGAATGTCACAACTATTCCCCCCTTAAAGGAATTTCGTCCTCGAAATTTGCGACCTTCCAACCATCCAGTTTTCTGGAGTATCGGTGCCTCATCACTACCTCACTTTCCCAAAGTAGTCCCTTTTGTTACTTGACGTTTCCATAATGTTCTTGTCAGTAATGGTTCTTATCCTTCAAAACTCGTTTCCCTTTTGTCCTCAATCAGTGCTTGCCTTTCTTTATTCTCTTTCGACATTTATAACGTCTGTCAGCAGTTTACTCTCGAGCATTCACGTCATCTCTTTCATTTTCCTAACACCATTATTACTAAACCTTTGCCAGAATGCACTCTTTAGTGCCCATACCATTTGGTGTATCACTCCCTCCAAACGTCCCCTCGTATAATCAGGGATTCATGAACTTTATTAACTTTCCCTCTATTATCCAACTCAAGTCATAGCTTTATCGACTCCTTAAGAAAATTCATGGTTACTTATGTAGTAATCCATTCTCGATTCCCTTTGAAAATCCCCAACGATCATAGTAATCCATCGACCTTCAACATCATGCCTCTTTGTTGTCGGTTTATTTAATACTTGACCACATGTTGGACTAACCCAATTTTCAATCCATTACATTGATAGGATTGAGGCAAGTTTTGGCTCACCTTTGTGCCACACCAATGGACACCATAGTTCTCCCTTCGAATTTCCGATGAGATCATTTCTTTAAGTTCCTCTTCAATAATGGACTCATACTCTCGTCCATGGGACCTCAAGGGTTCTATTCTCAATTTCAAAGCTTTTCTCCCAAGCATTCGGAAGTCTGGATTTTCTCCATGCTCCATTTACTTATTAATCCCTTAGATATCAAGGTCTGCTCATCGTAACATCTCAATCTCCTTTCTGACCTTCAAGTAGCCATCAAACTAGTCAATTGACAAACTTCCAATTTAGAAGCTGAATCTCTTATTTCTCGAGACAAGATCTGTCCCTCCATCACCAATTACACAATGCTCAATTCTCGATTATATGCATCCGTTAAATAATCCACCGTTCCTTAGCGATATGGGTGTCACAGTAACAACACTTGGGTAATCTCTTCGTTCCACGTGACTTTCCTTCAGTTCCCTTTAGGCAGTCAATGCTCACAACCTCTTATAGTTCACATAATTGCGAGGTCTTTCTTTAAACAAGCAACGCTCCCATATCCATAAAAAATTTCATCCATCCGCATTGCCTCTCATTATGTTCCTCTCGAAAAACTACTACTTTATGCTCTTGTGGTATATATAGGCTTGAAACTTCTTCCATGCAAGTATTGTTTCCCAGAGTTCGCCACGAGGACATTTACAAGCCAACTCCAATCATACATTAGGCGTTCCAACCCATATGGTCTTATTGCCACGACGTATTCACACAGTCCACTTCAGTTTACCTTGCTACGCCTCAAATTTCCTTTCTGCGTCACGTCATTATAATTTTCATAAGCTTTTCCATTTCAAACGGAAACGCCATTGTCGGCGTGGTTGCTAACTTGACTTAAGTTTTTGAAAACTCTTTTCACGTTCATTCATCCATTCGCGTTACATCTTGTCCTTAGTCCACCTCATAAGTGGAATAGCTCTTATGGGGAATCTTCCCACGATCCGTCTATATCAATCCATCAATTCCGGGAACTTCAAGTTTCATTAACTCATATCGACCTTAGTCGATCCATCATTATTTTCTACCCTTGAAGGATTTACTGGGATTTCATTTTCCAGAAACTTCACGACCAAGGAATCTTGCCTCATCAAGTTCACAGCTTGCGCTCTTCACATTTAGCATGCACTGAGCGTTTCCTTAGGGTCCATAGAATACTCTTGAAAGTTGTTCAAGTTTCTTGTGACTCCTCAAACGAGTCCGATCATCGTCTAAAGACGGTAACAATCCATCCCATTAATCCTCGGATATTCAATCCGACTGTTACCAGCTTCTTGCCACCAGGTGTCGAATCATTCAAACTGTCCTTCGCACCATTCACTTGAGAGTTCATACCTTTGCTCTATGCTCCCTTGGTTCCCTACTTCGATCATGTAACGTTTTGTTCATTTTTTATCACTCTTTCCTCAGAAAGCATTAGTGCCTTGACCTCTTGGTTCCACAACCAGCTAATGTGACCTTATCTCAATTTCATTCATTCAACTAAACATCAACATTATCCTGGAATTCAACGTTGTCTACAGGATAGTTTCTCAGACTTAACTTCCAAAAATTATCCAAGTTCTGCGTCTTCTTTCTCAATCTTGACGCTCAATCTTAATACCAAGACAATTAGGATTTCCTCTTCCTTCCACACTAGGGTCTTTTACCCTATGAAAGAAACTATACGCTTCAATGGCATTCTCTTATTTCGAATCCACCTTGTCCTTCCTATTCCATAGGACGTCAATCTTGGAGTCTATGTTAACAGCGGTGTTTTTACTCTAGGATTCAGATGTCATCACACTTGACATTCTCCTTCCACGGACTCAGCCACATCAGGTGACAAGGCTCCCAAGAGTCGAGGTTCTTCCTTAATCTCCACACCTCTACCCCTTGAATATTCGAATCGATTAACCCAAGTCACCTGGCGGTTATAATCCAAATAATGCTTTTTCACTTACTCAACCATTTATTAAAATTCCGAGTAGCTAGGACTATCGAATCCGTTCACCTTTCTTTCCATCAATGACCATCTCATGGCCCAATCGTCCTTTAGGAATGACACCCTACCCTTTAAGGGCGACATCTCGCAAAGCCACTTCTAGTGGTTCCAATTCAACCTCAATCAATCTCGTAGATTCAGCAGGGTCCGACAGACTGACACATCAGTCTCCTTAATATTCCTCATGACAACAAGAGGTTAATCACCATAAGCCTTATGTCAATGTAGCGACCATCCCTTATAGGCGTATTCTATGTTCCAAAAATGGAAATCTCTATACTCACAATCCGTAAACGGAAATTCTCTTGCTTATTCCTCTTCCGATCATTTACTTCTTTCACTAAGACCTATTACCGTTCCTCAGAATCAGGAATAACAACTAGCCATAAGGCTTCCAAATCCCAATATACTCAGGGGCTTCACGTCTCATTCAAAGGGTCCTTGACCACCTTTAGTACACTTAGGCGACCTTGAGAACTCTGTCTAGCATTGATCGATCGCCTTTAGATCCTTGCAAAGCTATCAGCGTTCAAACAACCTTTGTTCTCAAGTAGCCTCAGCAAGGTACCTCTCGTCGATCAATTCAACAAGGAAATTCAATTAGGTACTATGCCTTTAAGGAAACTCTTCCCTTGGTGACCTTTCACCAATCAACGACAGCCTCTTAAGGCTAGTAACTTCCAAAGGTCACTTTCTTTCTTCAGCGTACCCAAAACTTCCAAGGTTCCCTTACCAAAATCCCAATCTGGAGAGAGGCAGTTTCAAACTCCATCCCTCCATCAAACTCAGTCAATCTCAACCCTATACATAGCTTCAATAGATTTTCAAAACTCTCGTGGTTTTTCCCACATTTTCAATTTAGAAACGAGTAGTCTCAGAGTCACCATTCTCATGACTTTCATCACTTAATGCATCAGCATTAGTCGTCTCAACGGCTTGGGTAACAATGGCAGCTTCTTCTCGAGTCTACCTACCCTTCCATTTTTCCCATTTCCATTCAAGGTTCTCATGACCTTTTCAACTCTTAGGTCTCATGTACTTCACGAACTCAAGCCAAAAGCTCCTCTAGTGACCACACTCTGGTTGCTCAGCCTTATTAGGTTCTCATGCCACTTGAATCACTACAATTCCCTTATGGAATTAAAGACTTCATTCATCTACTCGAGTCTAGCAACCTCAGACTGCTCATCTTATCATCTATCACCAGCAAACAACCATCTAATGGTTCTTAGGCAATTCTCAACTAATTGCTAATTATTCAAGGATCCCAAATAATCTTTGATCAGCAACCATTTATTAAGCCAGCCTCAACGAGGTAACTTCTCAGTTAACAGCCAAATGCTAGACAAGCCTCAACTAGGCCAACATCAAGCAACCACTCTAGGCATCACTTCAGTAAGTCAATTACTCATACTTTAAATCTAGAGGCATCTGTCACTCTAGCATAATCACAACAGGCTATCTCGATCTCAACAGGCATTAGTTCAACGGGGTATAAACTCCCCACACGCCATCTAATCTCTCAGTTAGACCTTGGCCAAATCAATCACGTGATGCCAGTTACAAAATATGCCAATCAGGCCAATCACAACTTCACTTTTCTTTTTCAAACGGCATCCTCTGCCAATCACAAAGCTCTTAATCATGCCAATCATATGCGTCATTGCAAATGCCATGCCACTTCGAACATTCACTTGAGAATCAATCTCGTGCCATACATCTCTTAACCACGATCAGACTCAACTCGATACCTAAGCTTTCCCTTTCAATTTATGGCTTGGGTCATTCTTACCTCTCTGCTATCTTAGAAGCCTGCTAAGAGCCGCTTCTTGTCCGGATCTCTCTGTCCCGGCGATCACTCCCTGCCCTCATTAGACGTGAGCGTTGCAGGTTGTCCCAAATCATACATCTACAGAGAAAGCCTTGTTCTATACGTCCCATACCATGCTTCGTGACGGCTAGTAGGTATCCCATCAGCTTGTCCCATACCAAGCGATAGTTTATCAAGTCTGATAGTGATAAGCTCATGCATACACCTTCCTCAACTTTCGTTTCAATTCCACAAACACATGCACAGCATGTTTGTTCTCACTACTTGTCATACCACCATCGTCTTCAATTCGATTCTTATCCATCGAAGATTTCTAATTCCATCAATGACCGTCACATCTCATGTATCAATTGCCTATATTCAATCATATACCTCAAGTTTAGTCGCTATTCAAGTCAAATCCATATGCATTCGATCATAACTGGCCATTAATCCAAATATTCCTTGTCCTCTTCCTTGTATACATCTCATCTCATGTCATCCAAGGTTGTCAATGGCAATCGATAACTAAAATCATCAAGATATCACGTGATTCAAGTCTGAATCTACTAATACCAGTCGTCTCTTTATAACTCATATTCTTCAAGTTGGGTCATTGACAAACCACAATCACAATCATATACTCTAATTGACCCTTCATTCATAAGCAATTCTCTAACAACCTCAAGCACATTCACAACCTCAAATCCATATTTGTAACTCCTCAATTCTTGTTTACTTCTTTGTAAACCTCAATAATATCACCGCCCAAGATCATCAATCAAAATCAACGCTAGAACCATTAGAGTGCACACAAATGCAAGCCTATAATCCTCAAGATTCAGGGATCAATGCTTAACCCTAAAGGTCTCACTATTCAATTGTCTTCAAGTCATCACTCCTTATCACTCCAAACCTTAATCACATTAGATTGAGCTTACCTTGCTCTGATACCAAACAAACGGGGATGTCACGCCCCGAACCCGGCGAGCACACAAACATCCCACCAGGCCGTTTAATAATTCTTGATAGCCTCACAAGATCCCTAGGCCCACAACTCATGTGATCCATGAAACATACGGAAGCGAGAAAACATCTTCATGCATATACAAAATCCAGATGACTTAGGACGGGAAAAACAATACACTGCTCATAATCATAAAATACACCTCGAATCGTTTCAATAGTTACATGCTAGTGATTCAATCCCTACATCCACAAAACAAAAATACAATCCCTCATATCACAATGTGAATCCAAATCCTACATTTACTTCTTCAAATACAAATCCTTGGCAAACTTGGTGTTTCAGCGCCTGGGACCTGAAAAGTTAATCCCCAACGGGGTGAGATATAAATCTCAGCAAGTGAATCCTAAAACTAGATCAGATTGCCAGTCCCCCCAGACTATGCAACAAAGCAATAGGCAGAAGCTCATCAAAACAATTAGCCCATGGCATTAAAATGTCAAATGTCTCATTACAATTGGCATTAGTAAGGATTATAGTCAAGCACACCACACGCTATGAGACCAAACTTCACACACTATCACAGAATAAACTCATAGCTTCAGATTCATCACAATGACAGCAAATTCTCTCATCGCCAAGGGTACACTAGCCGCGATGTATTTCTCGAGGGCACTCTGGCCAATTCATTTGCATAAGGGCACTATAGCCATGCATTCACATTAGGGCACTATAGCCATTCCATTTGCATTAGGGCACTATAGCTATGCAATCACAATATGGCACTATAGCAATTTCATTTGCATTAGGGCACTATAGCCATACAAAGCACAATAGGGCACTCTAACCAATTCAATAGCATAAGGGTACTCTGGCCATGCTTTCACAATAGGGCATTATAATGCAATTATCACACAACCATACCAATCCTAATCACAACCGAAATCACATCATATCATTTAACTCATGGAATTCACCAATCAAGCAATTCATCAACTCAATTCATCCAGTAGTGTCCTAGTTTTCTAGTAAAGATTTAAGGGACACTTACCCTTCGACGGAGCTAGCACATTCCAATCCAAATGATCCTTCTAACTCAGCAAGCTCACGGCCAAACAAGGGTCACGCACGATCCTAGGAAATTTCACCAATTCCACATCAAAACTCATTCAATTTTCAATTCCCTTGCACATATACTTCAATTACACATCAATTATCAATCTATGATGTCTTAACGACAAGTCAACAGCAAGGAGACACCTTCCCTAAGTCTCAAAGTGTTCGGTTCAATCATCCACAACACAGGGCAGAATCGGTCTTCACTAATTCACGCATAACAGCCCACAATATCATCTCTAAACTTCAATTCATCACAAACCAACTTTCCAAAACATTATTCAACATGTTTAAGAAGCTCACCAAAGATTTTGAAGAAAAATAATCCTCTTAGGTCTCTCAATCAGCTCGGTTTCCTACGGCGGTCAGGCGGTCAGTTTCTGCCTCCAAGAAATCACATCAAATCAGTCATGGAAACTCCTCAAATCTCAAATAAACTTGCAACCCTAGCTCAACCAACTCTAGTACTATGAGGGTAGAAGACCTCACCGAAAGTTTGGAGCCATTTGAAGTCTTGAAGCACACGAAAACTGACCCTCTCCCAAACCGGTTAGATTATGCCTCATCCTGACCTTTTTCCATTCAAACAGACCTATGGGATAAACGGATGGGCCACATTGAGTTCACGACATGTCTTTAGAAAGGTAAGACGATAAGCTTTCTAATGGCGAAAGAATCACCTCAATCCAACACCGGACGAAGAAGTTATGGCCGAAGGAATGGAGGTGGTCGGTGCTGGTCAGGCTGGAGCTGTCTCGGCGGAGAGAAAAGAAGAAGAAAAAGAAGAAATGGAGAGAAAGGAGAGAGAAGTGATCGTGCAAGATGACGAAGAGGAAGAAGAAGGCTTCCACCAATTATTGGTTTAGTCAAAGATGAGAATGGTAGGTAAAAAGTGAAATTAATTGCTAATCACTCTTTGGTTGACACTTGTCTCCTAGCCAATAATATCAAGGCTTCTCATTGACTTCCTTTGACCAATATTTTCGGCAGACTTGGGGGTCCAAATGACTAAATTGTCCTTCATTAATCCTTAAGGCAAGGGCAAGGGTCAAGGGGCAAAATGGTAATTTTGCACTTTCTGACCGAAATTTCACTTTTTCAATTTTAAATTACCATCGGCGAGGCGACGTCCAATTCAATACAAATGTTGAAATTCTTCATTTTTATTTTTTCAATTTCGTGATTTCATTCCATATCTTAAGCCTCAAGGAGGGTCGTAATTCGAAATGTCACAAATAATTTGAGATAAATTTATTATAGGTGTACTAGTTTGGGATTTTTTGTGATAAAAAAAGCAGTTTGGGGTAAATTTGTCATAGTTATACTAGTTTGGGGTTTTTCTTGGTATTAACCCTTATAATTATTCTAAGAACAAGGTTGTTACTAAACAGAATAAAGATGGAAAAAACAATTTCTCTAAATCAACATTTTACAAACTGTAGATTCGTATTTTGAAAGACACGATGCTAAAGGTGTGGAGCTAAAGTTTCGCTTCTTTATTTAGTAGGGTTAATACCACGGAAAACCTCAAACTAGTACACATGTGACAAATTTATCCTAAATTAATTTTTTACCATAAAAAACACCATACTAATGCACTTGTGACAAATTTACCCTAAATTAGTACACATGTAACAAATTTACCATGTTAGTTTTTGTTAAATTTAACTATCAAATTGCTAAGTTTATGACGTGTGTCAGTTGATGGGTATACCAGTTTGGGATTTTTACTCTCTGTTTGTCATAGATTTATCAATTTGTGATTTTTTGTGACACTAACTCAATTTAACGAGGGTAAATTTATCACAGATATACCAATTTGGAGTATTTTATGATCAAAAAAATTAGTTTAGGGTAAATTTGTCACATATATACCAATTTAGGTTTTTGGTAGTAAAAAATAGAGTGAATTTGTCACAAATGTACCAGTTTGGGATATTTCGTGATCAAAAAATAATTTGGGGTAAATTTACAGGTGTACCAGTAAGATTTTTCATGATATTAACCCTTATTAGTACTACAAAGCTTTTTTTTATGATTCTATATAGTGGGTGTACAAAACAATGGACTTCGAGATTCCTAATTTCTTTATAAACTATGTTTCTATGGAATAAACAATAAAACTTTTCGGCAGAAAAATAAATAATTAAAATACAAAATCGAATAAAAGTACCAATTAACATGTGTGAATTTCCTTTTTTTTAGCTTAAACTGCATTTATAATTTTATATGGCAAGATCAACCTTTACGATTTTTTTTTGGACGATCTTGTTAAATTTTTTTGTTCTCGATTGTGAATTTCCTTCAAGTTGAACTTGTAACTTTTTAGAATATAACAATTAACCTCTTTTTCACCATTTCTTCGTCGCTTCTATCTCAAAGGCTCGCTTTTAGAGTAAATTATTTGATTAGTCTGAAAAGATCAAGTCTCTTCATTTTGGGAAAATTTCGAGAACGTATCTCACATTTCATCACGCAGATACCTCTACTTTTGAAAATTACTAATCATTTTTAGAGTTTTACTTTTAAATACCACTTTGAACATACCCATTTATTATCGTTGTGCTCTTATCCTGAGTTTTCACACTACCTCAAATGCTTTAAACCAGCTGAAAACCACACAATCTAAACCGTAAACAAGATAATGGGTTTGCAAAGAGGGGCATTCTGATCTTTTCGATGTGAGGTGTGTGGATGGTAGTTGCAAAAATACAAATAATCCAACCGCTCCTTAGGTGAAAAAGTGAATATGTTCAAAGAATTGATATTTTTCTACCATCATCGATACATTTTTACACCGAGCATGTAAGAAATTATACGAGTGTTTTAAAAAAAATACTAAAAACCATGACATAAAAAAGAGGAAAAAATCTGAAAAAGGGCTTGAAGTCCTCATGTTTTCTCAAATAAGAGCCCCAAGTGAACCCTATTTCAAATAAGAGCCTGAAGTTCCCTCATTCTCTCAAACAATAGCGATTTTTTTTCAAAAATAATATTAAAAAATAAATATTTACAAAATTAATTCAAAAAAATTACATTTACGATTTTAGGTCTCCCTCAACAATTGAATTGCAAGGAGAGGGAGAGGGAGAGGGGGGTTGCAGGCCCCCCATGTCGGGGCCTCGACCCTCACCCCTCCCTCGGCAATTCAATTGCCGAGGGAGGGTAAACCCCATTTTTTTTTCTTTTTTAAAATAATATAAAAATAAAAAAAATATTTACAATATTAGATTAAAGATAAATTATTTAAAATTTTGGGTCTTGCACTTTTAATTTGTTTACTTTACTCGATAGTTGGACTGTCGAGCAAAGAATTTTAATTTTTTTAATTTACGTATATTTTTTCGACGCCGCCTCGTCACTTCGAGGTCCCACCGTAAAAAAAATATTTACGCACCTCGACTCCAAGAAAAATGAGCAAACGAGTGAGGAGACGGCGTTTGCTTGCGGAGCCGCAGAGCGATCATATTTACATAAAAAAATATTTACCCCCTCGCTTTTCTCGAAGCAAGGTATGATCGCTCCGCGGCCCCGAAGCGAACGCCAACGCAGTCGCCTCGCTCGTTCACTCACTTTTATCGGAATCGAGACGCGTAAATATTTTTTTACGTAAAAATGATCGCTCCGCGAGCGAACGCCGTTACCTCGCTCATTCGCTCACTTTTCTCAGAGTCGAGGCGTGTAAATATTTTTTTTACCTAAACATGATCGCTCCACGACCCCGCGAGCAAACGCCGACGCCTCGTTCGTTCGCTCGCTTTTCTCGAAGTCGAGGGGTGTAAATATTTTTTTTTACATAAATATGATCAGTTCGCGGACGTCGTCACCTCGCTCGTTTTTCTTATAGTCGAGGCGCGTAAATATTTTTATGAAAAAAGTCTAGGGAACCCGCGTGCTGCCCATGCGCCCATGTCCTTCTCTCTCGATCATGAAGATCGAACCGTTCGACGCTTATTCAGTCTAGGCCGGTCTTCGGCCAACTCCGACGGTATCTCCGGCTGGAATTCGGTCTCGAAGGTCGCAACTTCATCTCTCACCATCCCTTCGAATGATTTCCCTTATCATTCAGTGTCTGGTTATTTCTCATCAAAGGGGAGCCCGCAGCGATTTCCAACCATTTTGGCCGGCGCCAAGGGCTGTTTCCTCTACATATGGGGTTGCCTAATCTTCCTCTACCACCCCTCCAGACGATTTCTCTTGTCGTTCGATCTGTGGAGTGGAGGAACACTCCCACGACGCCGCTAGTGGTTTCTGTTCGAAGGTGAGCCCGCGGAGGTTTCTGGCCATTTTAGCCGACGCCAAAGGCTATCTCCTCTTCATATAAGGTCGTCTCACACCCCTTGCTAGACTCCCTCTTCGGTGGTTGATTTCTTGGTGTGTATTCTGCCTCTCACGGTTCTAGCTCTTCTTCTTATTTTTTTCTACTCTGTTTGCATTACTGTTGGGCCTCTTTGCTAATTCAAATTGAGGAGGCTGGTTTGTGGTTACGTAAGTGGAGGTAATTGACTGGTGGTTACAGCTTGTTGATGGTTTGGTGTTGAATGTTAGTTGTGGTTGGGAGATATGGCGATTGATGCTTCCCCCACCTCAGATTTGCATTTGCCTTCACCTAGGCTTGACCCTCCTATATGTATGGCCTCTCTTGAGGAGACAATCCCCTCCTATATGCCTGAAATTGCTTATCAACCGTTACCGAATGCTGCTTGTTTGATTGGTGGAGTGACAGTCCCCTTGGATAAGACTAAGGAGACTATGACCAAGACTAGTATTGGTAATGTTGCTGCTGGTGGTACGGTGGCTGCTGGTGCTGCTCTTGGAATGGTTGGTGGGCCTTCTAGGGTGGCAAGACGTGACCCAAGGAGAAGTCGGGGTAGGTCTAGACCTGGTGACAGGCATTCAGGACCCCTCATACACATTTTGGCCTTGGAACAGGTATAAACACAGCAGGTGCCGCCAAGGATGGCGTTGCTGCTCATGTTGGTGTTGGTTTAACTTATGGTGATACGGTTGGGGTTGGCAATGCAAGGCCTTGGGGGCCTGGTGGCCACCCAAATCATAGTCGAAGCAGGGGCAGATCCTGTAGGAGGAAGTCTACGGCCCCCTCTTTACATGATGGCCCTCAAAATGGACCTTTAGTGGTTGGAACCTCTCGGCCGGATGGAGGAGCTGCCAAGGTAAACACTCGAAGTAACAGAAATTCCTAGATTAGGCCGCAAAATTAGCCACAATCCTGGGTTAATGTTGCTAAGGTCTTGACCAAGGTCTACAATCTCTCTTACGTAGCTCCGGTCATGCAGAATGGGAAAGTAACCGTGGTTATCACTCCAGATGTTGTGGCTAATGAAAATCTTGTATTGAAAGAATGTGTTGTGGGTCAATTCCTAGAGAAGAAGATATACTTCAAGTTGACTGTGGAAGCCATTAAGAAAGCATAGGGTAATCAAGTCGTTGATGTCCGGTTACATGAAAACGATTTTTACTTCATTCATATACCGGATGAGGAATTTAGGAGGAAGGTGTTAGACATGGGTCCTATCTCAATCCTAAATAGTACGATGATGCTACACGTGTGGCACCCAAAATTGAAACTCAAGAAAGGAATGCATGAGACATTACCGGTTTGGGTTAGATTGAGAGATGTTCCACTCTCTCTCTCTCTGGAATCCCTTGGGGATTAATCGCATAGCTAGTGCGATTGGAAACCCTCTTGTCGATACACAAACCGAGTAAATGAAGAGACTATCCTATGCTCGGGTTTGTGTCAAAATCAAAGCTACCCAACCCCGCCTTGAAGTGGTGGAAATCAGTTGGGATGGTGAGATGATGCCTATTGGTGTAGAGTATGAATGAAACCCCCTAGCTTGTGACGCTTGTTGCATATATGGTCACAAACAAGGCACACAAGGCTTCCCTTGTGCTCAAGCCAGTGAAATCCCTTTGGCGAAGACCTTGACTACACGTCAACAGCAGGAGAGGGAGTGGCAACAAGTCAAGGGAAGAAGGAGAAGGGGGGTTGTTCAGCCTCTAAACTGAGAAGAAGCTGCCCCAGATTTGATGAGATCTCGCCCACTTCTCCAAGAGTCGACCATGCCCTCCATTTCAGATCTGGGAGCTGTTGCTGGTCAGAATTTTGGCTAACCAGAACCTGCTCCAGTTCTGGTAAGCTCTCGGCCACCCTTGGAGAAGCCTATGCACCTCTCCCCTTGCATGGAAACTGCTCATCTGGAAACCACAAGCTGTGCTGCTCCTCCTCATATTGCAGCCACCGAGAAGGTCAAGGATATTGCACACCAAGAGTCTTCTATTTGTGATGCCCCTCCTCATTTTGCAACCACCGAGAACCCAATTATTGTAGATGACCGGCAACCTCTTTTCTCACACCACTCTACACGAGCAGACTCTATTTGCTCCTCAGAAAATGGAGAGGCTATGGCAAGTAATACTAGCAGCAATTGGGAGGAAGAAATCTCATCCCCTTCCCCACCTGTTACTAGATCTCGTGCAACGGTCTCTGCACTTATGGAGGATTTAAACCTGATTCGGCCTCAGCTAATAGTTGCACTTAGGGAGCCTCCCATTGTGGGGGGAAATAGTCTCGTATATTCTATTCGAGTGTCCATGAATAATCTCACTTACCCATTCGGCTCCCAATAGTTTACCATCCTTACATGGTTCTTTCATGTGCAAGCACTTATCCAGCATCTGAGTGTAGATCCATGCACATATTATCTTAATATGAAACTCATTCAAGCATCTTCCAACTGGAGCTAATTTTCCAATAGACACAATACTTGATTCCTCTTCCATTATACCTATATCATCATACAAACATAATGACATTAATATAGATACTTGAAAAAAGAACACAAATTTTACACAATCTATAATAGTCATAGCAAATACAAGCATAAGAGTCTCAACATTAATATCCTTAAAATCAAACAATAACCAATGAGATGAGTCACAAAATGACATTAAACCGAACACCACATGATCCACAATACATTTCCCAACAACTACTAAAGATTTCAGAGGTGCTTGTGATGAAAGCCTCCCTCCATTCAGTATTAACACATGCTTTATTCATTCCTTTGGCATAAAGACCATTATCCAACTCAGATATGGCAAGTAGGATCTTAACCACAGCAGCTACAGAATATGAGTTCACAGGTGGCTCTGAGGTAGCCGAGGAGGACTTGATCATATCTTCAATTGCTTTGCAGATTGTGGTTAAATTATACTAGCTACTCTTTCTTCTTCTTTTGGCATTCGGAGTCCTATCTAAGTTGTTCTTATCATGAATTAGAGCACTAGGATTGCCAGGTGTGAAGCCTTCCTCATCAAGATGGTGATCACCAAAATCCTCCAAAAAATCATTACCATCATCTTCACAATTGTCCTCATCATCCGACTATGTCAAATTTTGACCATTTCCTATTGCTCGCTCCCCAATAGCATATGTATCAGCAAATACAATGCACAAGTCGGGATAAAGAGGAAATACATCCTTCTTGAACTTTGCCCACTCACTATTATCCTGCAATTTTTACAATAAATAGCGCACATTAATAGCATAATCAAACATGGTCTAAAAATGACAAAATGATACCTTCACGTGAAGTTCTCATATGCTTGGATCATCGACTGTCACTCTTTTATTGACATGATCCCAACCAAATCCAGATTGTGAAAGAAGTTTCTTGAAACTACCATACTGTATTTTCAGCTTGTTCGCCTTATTTCTCAGTTGTCCTTGGGCATATTGGACTCCCCTCTTATTGTTGATTTCCTTTTTTTACCTCTTGTACCATCAAACTCACAAATGAGATGGTGGAATTCTCGGTCCATTTTGCCAAGGATGTCTCTTTTTGGGATGCCATCTTGTTGTTGACAAATGCATCATTATATTAACAATGTAATCACAAGCTCAATCAACAAATATAACTCAGCAGATAGTACGTAATTGCCACAAGCTCAATTAATAACTAATAATTCTCTTTTGCACAGGGAAAATTGTGATTGCTACTACATTTGTAGGTAAAGCAAAACTATCTCTTTGTTGAACTCACTGGTATTGAATAGCCTTAATATCAAAACTAGAATCTCTGAGCATGGTCAGATCTAAAAGCAATGCACTAGTAAAAAACAAGAAGCAAAACTGAACCAGATATCCAATCCTAGTAGAGTGAGTGCGAAGGCAAAAAACAATTGGCTTCCACACAACGACTACAATCAAATACCGACCTGGCTAAGGAGGATACAAACTTCTTCCTTCTAAAGGCGTCAAATGGGTGGGTCGGGTCGGGTATGGGTCGGGTCGAATATGGTCCGACCCATATTGACCCATTTAACCCGTTTTGACCCATATTCATCCAATGCAAATTTAGTGACCCATACCCGACCCAACCCATACCCGACCCATACCCGACCCGACCCGTATTACTTAAATACTTATATATTTAGCTAAATTATGAAATATTTATTTCTTATAATTTATTAAGAAAAATTATATTGCTAAAACATGCAATTGAATTTTTTTTTTTTGAAAAAATTTAAATTTTTTCTTTATAAAATAATTTTTTATTATAACCGGCCACCTGCGACCTCTGCTCGCCACTGCTGACCGTTGCCCGCTTCCTGACTCGTACTCGATTCTGGTTTATCTTGCCGAGTTAAGTTAAAAGACTTCAATACTAATTGAGCTTTTCCGTTAGTTGCATTCAAAATATCTATAACTGCCTAAATCAGACATCGAAATCTTTGTAGTTTGCGTTGCTAACCTCATATCCAAGAAAATAATAAAATAATCTGAGTTCTTATCGCCGGCGGTCGACGGCCGGCGACGGCGGAGGGTGGTGGTTGGTGATGGTGACCGGAGGTGGGCAGCGGTGACCATTGGCGGCCAAAGCAGAGCGACGGCCAAGGCAGGAGAAAAAAGAAAATAGAAAAGAAAAAAAATTATATAAAAAACAAATTATTAAAATATTAAAAAATTAGATTTTTAAAAAAATATTCACAAAACTTATTTATGATTGCCTTAAGATAATTTTCTTAGCTAACCCATTTATGGCCCATTTGAAACCCATTTATGACCCATAAAATTTTTAAGCAACCCATTTTTGACCCACCACCATCAAATATGGGCCAAATGTGGGTTCTAGACCCATTTTGACACCTCTACTTCCTTCTCAAGATAAGATATGCATGTATCAAAACCAGATAAGAAGAAATTAAAGCAAGTAGAAACTTTCATCCAAAACAAAACTTCTTATAGTTGCCGATCTAAGAGAGCCAATTGTTACAGCGAGATGCAAGATATGCAGAGAACAAAATAGAGGATAAGTGAGATCCCTAAGTGGCAAGGCACAAACGCTAATCTCAAGAACCTCTATGTCTACATAGGTGAAAGCATATATGAAAGGGAGGAAAAGAAAAAGACTTAAGTTAGCCATGCAAATGTATCCATGCCTACGAGTATGCATCAGAAGAATCGACAGAGGCCTACTAAATAATTATGCACGCAGATCACTGAGTATCTTGTTCCAGATTACTCTCACTCAGTGAGTATTTTCACTCAGATAAACGCGTGAAGAATGTGGTGAAGTACTCAGTATCTGATGTAGAACAATTAGCATGCGATTATCTCGCCAAATTGGATTGCCAAAAGCCGGCGCGATTTCGCCGGTAATTTCGGATATTGGGTCAAACGATCTCGGATCGTTTAGACCACTTTTCTGGCAGTTTTCTGTTTTAGGCAATTTAGAATATTGCGTGTTAACTTTTCAGGCAGTTTTCTGTTTTAGGCAATTTAAAATATTCTGAAATTTTGTTATCTTTGATTCGAATTCTATATTAGGATAGGATATATACGATTTGGATAATGCTATCTTTAGTTATTCTGATGCCTAAAGGAGTCCTATCTCTATATATAGGACGTCCATCTTTTGTAATCGACATCTTATCATCATTATTCAATCAAATTCGTGCTTTCTTTGGAATTGTTTTCCAAGATTCGCTTCTCTCTGCGTCATTTGGTATCAGAGCAGGTTTCTCCTGTGACGATGGTGAATAACGTGAAAGTCAATCTCCCCGTAGCTGAGGGCCGTGAAAACGAGCCTATTACACGGACGGAGTTCAACCAATTCGTGGATCAAACCGATCGGAGGTTTCAAGAGATCCTTGAGGCCATCCAGCGTTTGTCCACAAACCAAGCCCCTGGTGTTCTTCCAGCCGAGCGAATTCCTGTCGCTCGTGATCCCGAAGTTGCCATGGAGCGTGGAGGAAATCCCCGACA
The DNA here is from genome assembly GCA_021437785.1 of Rhodomyrtus psidioides. NCBI lineage: Eukaryota > Viridiplantae > Streptophyta > Magnoliopsida > Myrtales > Myrtaceae > Rhodomyrtus > Rhodomyrtus psidioides. Next base: position 6,182,575 of record JAILYB010000027.1, on the reverse strand, counting down.
TAGACGTCAAAACTATGTCGAGGATACTGAAGACGAAGAAGAAGAGGACTTCCAAGGCATGCCTATTCGTGGAGGTCGACAGTATAGAGGATTCCAAGATGAGTACGTTCGTGGAGGTCGCCGACACGGAGGTTATCGCCGAGATCCTGAGCAGTATCAATTGAAGGTAGATCTCCCTACTTTCAACGGTAACCTAGATATTGAAGATTTTATGGACTGGATTTGGGAGGTCGAAAAATTTTTCGATGCTATGGAGATCGAAGAGGATCGCCAAGTGAAGCTTGTCGCGTACAAACTGAAGGGTGGCGCTTCGGCTTGGTGGGAGCAGACTCAATTAGCCCGACGTCGAGAAGGATTGGCCCCAATCCGGACATGGAATCGGATGAAACAGAAGTTGAAGAAGCGGTTCCTCCCATCGAATTATGAGCAGTTGCTATTTCAGCAATTTCAGAATTGTAGGCAGCTGAATCGGTCCGTCCAAGCCTATACAGAAGAATTTCTTCGACTCTCTGCCCGCAATAACCTTGAAGAATCAGATGCCCAACAGACTGCTCGGTACATCAACGGGTTGCGACTCAATATCCAGGATCGAGTGTCCCTGCATCGATTGTTTACTGTCGATGATGCCCAGGAGATGGCGAGGAAGGTTGAGATGCAATTGGAAAGAGCTGGCCCTAATACTCGGGGTAATAATTACTCGAGTCGCGGATCATTCGGAAAAGGAAAGCAAACTGAAATTTCGGGTTCTTCGACACAGCAAAACAATGATACGAACCGAAATTCGGGGAGTACCGCAGGAGTGTCCAAAGAACCGATGGCATCAAACACTCGTACGCCTAATCCGAGTGCACAGAATCCTTATGCCAAGCCTCAGCCAGTAAGGTGCTATAAGTGTAACGAATTGGGCCACCGTTCCAGCGATTGTCCAAGGCGGAGGATGGCTAATATCGTCGAGCATGATGAAGATGCATATGATGAAGAGTGGGCGGATGAAGAAGAGATAGATGCTGAAGAGGGTGATCATGTCAATTGTGTAGTCCGACGTTTATTGCTTGCCCCGCGGATTGAAGACACCCAACGGAATCAACTTTTTCGCGCTCAATGTACCGTTAAGGGCAAAGTATGTGACGTCATCATCGACAGCGGAAGTTGCGAGAATATAGTTTCGAAGGTCTTGGTGGATCATCTACAACTGAAGACAGAGCCACATCCTGCCCCTTATACAATCGGTTGGATTCGTAAAGGAGCTGAACTTAAGGTAAACCAACTGTGTCATTTACCTATCTCTATTGGGAAAACGTATAGGGATATCATTGTTTGTGACGTTGTGGAGATGGATGCCTGTCATGTATTACTGGGGCGACCGTGGCAGTATGATGTAGATATTACCCACCGAGCTAGGGAGAATACTTATTCTTTCGTGTGGAAAAAGACTAAGATTACATTGAAACCAAAGAATAATAGTTCCCCGATCGTGAAGAAGCAAGATGTAGGTGTTATGCTGAATGTTCGTAAGCGTGAAGGGATGTATATGATTGTGGATAAGGGAGATCATCAAGCTGTTATTAGTATTCCTGAAGTTCTTAAGCCCTTGCTGAAGGTTTTCAGCGATGTTATGCCCGAAGACTTACCTGACGGATTACCTCCTTTGAGGGATATCCACCATGAGATTGACTTTCTTCCAGGTGCTAGTCTCCCTAACTTACCGCACTATCGGATGAATCCGAAGGAGAACCAGATTTTACAAGATCAAGTGGGAGAGCTCCTTTGGAAGGGTTTCTTGCGTGAAAGCAAAAGTCCTTGTGCTGTTCCTGCGCTTCTCACACCGAAGAAAGATGGAAGTATGCGGATGTGTGTTGATAGCCGTGCCATTAACCGGATTACCATTAAGTACAAGTTCCCGATTCCCCGACTGGATGATATGCTTGACAGACTCGCTGGATCAAGAGTCTTTACAAAGATTGATTTGCGTAGCGGATACCACCAAGTTCGCATTCGTCCTGGTGATGAGTGGAAGACAGCTTTTAAAACTAGTGCGGGTTTGTATGAGTGGCTTGTTATGCCATTCGGACTCACTAACGCGCCTAGTACTTTCATGCGTTTGATGACTCAGGTCCTTAAACCTTTTATTGGCAAGTTTGTGGTAGTTTTCTTTGATGACATTCTGATATATAGCCCAGATGATCGGCAGCACATGGAGCACCTGAGAGATGTCCTGCTGGCCTTGCAGTCGAACAAGTTGTTTATAAACCTGAAGAAGTGTAGTTTCATGACAGAACGGCTTCTTTTCCTGGGTTTTGTTGTTGGGGCAGATGGACTTCGCGTCAATGCAGAAAAGGTGGCTGCAATCCGCAGTTGGCCAGTACCCCAGAATATTGGTGAGGCCCGTAGTTTCCATGGCCTTGCGACATTCTACCGGCGCTTCATCAGAAATTTCAGCACTATTATGGCCCCAATCACGGATTGTTTGAAAAAGGGAAATTTTCGTTGGGGTGATGAAGCTGAAGCCAGCTTCAAGCTTATCAAAGAAAAGCTCTCCACTGCTCCAGTATTGATGCTCCCTGACTTTGAGAAAGTATTCGAGCTGGATTGCGACGCGTCTGGAACAGGGATTGGTGCTGTTCTTTCACAAGAAGGTAAGCCTATTGCCTATTTTAGCGAAAAACTTAATGATGTTCGCAAGCGATGGTCTACATATGAGCAGGAGTATTATGCTGTCGTGCGATCTATTAAGCATTGGCAGCCGTATCTTTATCAGCAGGAGTTTGTACTAAATACGGATCATCAGGCTCTTAAGTATATAAAGAGCCAAAAACATCTAAACAGGATGCATGCAAGGTGGGTTTCTTTTTTGGAACAGTTTAATTTTGTGCTTCGTCACAAGGCGGGACACTTGAATAAAGTTGCAGATGCCCTGAGTAGACGTGCTGAAACATTGTTGACCATGCGCAATGATGTTGTTGGTTTTGATCATCTGTGTTCTCTTTATGATGATGATGATGACTTTAGTAAGATATGGGAAACTTGTTCACAAACAGGTTGTAGTGGGGATATGATCATTCAGGACAAGTTCCTGTTCTTTGGGAATAGATTGTGTATTCCTCGTGGATCATTGCGCGAGCAGCTCATTCGAGAACTTCATGGCAGCACCTTGGGTGGACACTTGGGTCGAGACAAAACTGTCGCATTGGTTGAGGATAGGTACTATTGGCCCCAATTGAAGAGGGATGTCGGGCGATTCGTTAATAAGTGTTATACTTGCCAGACTGCCAAGGGTCATTCTCAGAATACTGGATTATACACTCCTCTGCCTATTCCTACTGGTCCTTGGATAGATGTTTCTATGGATTTTGTGTTGGGACTTCCCCGAACACAACGCAGTTTAGACTCTGTTTTTGTGGTGGTTGACAGGTTTTCAAAGATGGCGCATTTCATCCCCTGCAAGAAGACTTCGGATGCTTCCCATGTGGCGAGCTTATTCTTTCGTGAAGTAGTCCGCTTGCATGGTGTGCCCAAAACGATCACCTCTGATCGTGACACCAAGTTCCTGAGTTATTTTTGGCGTACTTTATGGCGTTTATTTGGAACTGATTTGCAGTACAGTAGTTCTTTCCATCCGCAGACTGATGGGCAGACAGAAGTTGTCAATCGTACCATGGCTGATATTATTCGTTGTCTCTGTAGCGACATGCCCAAGCAGTGGGATCGCTATATCGCCCCTGCTGAGTTCGCCTTCAACAACACAGTCAATCGTTCGACTGGTAAGTCTCCTTTTGAAGTTATCTACGGGCGGACTCCACAACATACTCTGGATTTGGTTCCCCTGCCAAAGATCCCTGGTTATAATGTCGCAGCAGAAAATCTCGCGACGAAAATTATGGAGGTTCAAGCTGATGTAGCGCGACAACTTGCTACTTCAAATTCGAAATACAAGGATGCTGCTGACTGTTGACACCTGATTTTTTTTACCATTTATTATTGTGATTTTTATTCTTTAAAATTAATTAAAAATATCAAAAAAGGTCATAAAATCACAAAATCAACTTTGGAAGCCTTGGTTTAACCTTAGGAACCAATTTTGAACAAAAAATATTTTTCGGTATTTTTAATATTTTTCGAGTTTATTTAATTATAAAAATACCCAAAAAATCAGAAAAATACCATTCGTGGTCAGAAAAATACCCAAAAATATTCGATAATTTTGTTTTAATTTCCTCTTCAAGTGTGTCACTTTAAATCTCAAAAATTCGGCTCGGGTCACTATGTTCCTTCACAAACATAAACCCGAACCGAGCCTAAAAAAAAATCATTTTCGAGTCTTTTAGTTTTCAATTCTCACTTTTTATAAGCTATGACATTGGATTCTAAAGTCTTAAAGTGCAATTAGGTCAATTTGCCCTCCAATTTAATCAATTTTTACCAAAAGGGCTTAATTGCACATTTTTCTTTCAATTAGTCCCCGGTTTCACGGATGTATACGTATGCTCTACATATTTATACATCATACGTATTTATACGTTATGCATATTTGTATTGTTTGGTAACCTCTTTAACTCTTGTAATAATAATAATGGTTATTATTTTTAACACCTTTGTTAGTGCCTTTTTTAGCATTTTTGTATTGTGAGTGCTATTTTTAAATAGCATTTTTTGTATTATAAATTGTGAGTGCTATTGTTAGTGCTATTTTTAAATGACATTTATTTATCATAAATTGTGAGTGCTATTGTTAGTGCTATTTTTAAATGGCATTTATTTATCATAAATTGTGAGTGCTATTATTAGATAGAATTTATAATTGTTAGTGCTATTTTTAAATAGAATTTTTGTATTATAAATTGTGAGTGCTATTGTTAGTGCTATTTTTAAATAGCATTTTTGTATTATAAATTGTGAGTGCTATTGTTAGTGCTATTTTTAAATGTCATTTATTTGTGAGTGCTATTATTAGATAGAATTTATAATTGTTAGTGCTATTTTTAAATAGAATTTTTGTATTATAAATTGTGAGTGCTATTGTTAGTGCTATTTTTAAATAGCATTTTTGTATTATAAATTGTGAGTGCTATTGTTAGTGCTATTTTTAAATGTCATTTATTTGTGAGTGCTATTTTTAGATAGAATTTATAATTGTTAGTGCTATTTTTAAATACAATTTATTGGAAGGTATTTTTGGATATAAAAGGATGGCAAGAGTTTTGAGGTTGGAGGGGAGAGACATTTTGTAGAGTGTGCAAATTTTTGAGAGCTTAAAGAGAAGAACACAAACACTCTCTATATTCTCATAATCTTGAGCGAGCAAAATATACTAAGTTCGGAATATTGATTCCGCATATTGCTAGCACAATTGTTGTGGAGTTATTAGTCGTCTCCCCGTTCGTCAATTGGTGGTGCGTCCGAACTAGATGCCTAACACTTGTGGAGGCTGAGATCGAAGAACATCGAACCGACACCTCCGTTCAAGCACGCTACGAGAGGTAATCTATTTACTCCCTTTGAGACTTTGTGATTTTTTTCGATTGAAATGCACGAAGTACGCCTCTGGAGATACATGTGTGGGTTGTTATTTATTTCCGCTACGTGTTACGTGGATCCCAACAGTGGTATCAGAGCCAATCCTTAGGTGTTTTCGTGCATTTAATTGATTTTTTGCAATTTTTGCAATACTATGGCCAATATGTATTAACGAATTGTTCGTCTTACATGGCTAATGGAGATTGATTATTTTATATGATAAATTAATCAACGTAGCAAAAATTGAGACTAAATCAATTTTGAATCGAAAATTTATGGCTATCTTATTTTACGTAAAAATTCTGAATATGATTCAACGTAGAATTTTTATTGTGCCTTCCTAAGTTTTAAATTGTGAATTTATTACTTACGTGAAAGGGTGGTGATCATGGAAAAATCCCTAATCAATGTGATTGATGTATATATGAATGTATGATGATTATTTATATATTTGGGGTTGTAATTATTAAATGGAGGCTGCGTACTCCTTTTATTTCTCATGTAATCTTTATTTTTAGCATAGTCAATTGTTGATGTAAATGCTACGAGGATTACGTGGAGGAGCCTTTTAAGTCGGCGAGCTCTTTGGGGCCCAATTCTTGAAGAGTTCAAGAAACCAAGAAGAAGCGAAGAGCGGCTCTCCGTTATTAAAATATTAAAATGATTATATGTGGTCTCATTGGCTCGAGACCCATTAAATCATAATTCCATGATCACCACGTAGGATAGATATTTATGTGATTGACATCTATTTATTTATTATGATTACGTGAGCATGTTAAACTGGTTAATGTGCAAAGTCAGACTTACCTCACCTAAAATTGTGCCTGCATGAAATCCTAGTTAGGAAAATCACTCGCATTAGGTACCGAAAGGGCGTTGGTAACGACACCAGCGTAACCAAGTCCCCGAACCCAAAATCTCTGGTTCCGTAGAACTGATCGATCTCTCCCAATCGATCGGTAAGGTTTTCGGTCTACCCTCCAAGAAAGACCGGTGGCGACTCCAAATGCATGCACAATTTGCACATGCCACCACGACCACACTGAAGGTCGAAAGCGATCGACTCTTATCGTCGAAGAATACTCCCGCCGCGATTTGGTATGGGCCTGGGAGGGCTCGCGCCGATCCAAGACCCGTGATCGGTAATCCATTAGCCGCGTCCGCTTCCGGACGGGTCGCGACAGCTGGCGACTCCGCTGGGGACTTGTTCTAGAAACTATGGTTCTAGACCTCAAGTGGACTTAGGCCGTAATAAAAATTGAGTGATTTTTCTAACCCTACAGGCGCTCTTGAAGGTGAGGTAAGTCCGCTCACGATAGGTGTTATATGTTTTTGCAGATTGGAGTAATAAGGGGTGTAGTCTGTGATTAACTTTATTTTACGCAGGTGTGGCGTAGGAATGTATGTTGTGTGGATGATTTGAAGTGCTGATTGATAAATTGTTGTGCATGACTTGCATTGTGATGATCACGACACATGGACACACACAACCGCGCCTAAAACCCCAGGCGCCGCCTTTAGGAACACAATAGAAGGAATTGAAAATGGAATCTCCGTGAGGAAAAACACGGGGTAATCCACTTCTCAATTCCGCTCGCTTCGAACTATGGATTGAGTCCCAATGCAACGATAGTTGTGCAATGGAATCGGCTCTTTCTAGAACTCGAGGTGGGAACCTTAACCTTAGGTGCCAAACCCTCTGATTTTTAGAAGTTCACCATCACTTGTCTCATGCGCATGTCTTTGGGCGGTTGGTACACCTAAAATCGCACATAAGTCGACGAGTTGGGTTGGTAAGACTCTCTATCCCTCAAAACTATTACAGTTCATATAAATATAGGCATTTCATTCATTGCATTCTGGTGATTAGATTAAATGCCATTTCAAGGATAGATGCATGTGTTTTTCCCAAACGTCCTTGATAGAAGACGAGGAGGATGATATCCCATGGCGAACACCGAGTGAGCAACAAAGGAGCCTACTATGAACATTATTGAGATATCGTCCAATGAAGATGACGAGTTGGGGCAAGTAATCCGGAAGTCACAGATCGAACTTGGGGCATCCTTAAACGTTAGGATCACATTCCTTGGTTTCATTTTCCATTACTAGTCCTCTTGTATAGGGTTTATTTTTATCGAGGCTTTCTCTATCTCACCCCTTAGAGTGATTGTATTAGGGATCTATTGGTGTATACATTCAGATGGAACTCGGTTGTATTTCTTTTGACGGGTCATGGGAATGTGATAGTGGCATTTTCTCTAATCATCCGAATACTCCCAAGTCAAGTTTATAATTCCTTTAGAGGAAACTAAAGTTGAAAATCTTACACGACCTTTTTGGTCGTACAGGGTAATCCAACCCCAATTTCGCTAGAAGGAATTATACACTTGAATTGGTCCATGCATGTCATACGTCACTAAGTAATCCATGATAATTGATCAAGAGTATTGACGTTATTTCGAATTTAATGACGAGATAGATGTCCAAATTGCTCTCGTTCTTAACAAAACGGCCTTGATTTGGATGCCGTATCTTCAATTAAATTTAAAAACACGTCGTTATGCCTTGCATTTTTGACTAATTCGCTCTTCTGAATATTGGTCAAAAGCAATTATCGTGAATTACATTCCTTTCAATAGTATGCTTTCTTTCGAGGAATATTGATAAAAACTTTTCGCACAAGATTAAAACCCTTGTAAAAGTTCTTGTCATTATTAATTACGAGCAAGCATAAGATTGAAAGGGGTCTATGCTTTCTTTTTCAGATTATTCCTTTTGACTCGGTCTTTTCATTTGCAGGTGAAAAACAAGTAGCATAAAGAAATCTTTTCTTGGATAAGTCTGAGGCTATTCTTTCATCTGACCATGAGTGAGTTAGAAAATCAGAACACATCTACTCGACTTATTATGGATCGGCTCATCCAAGTCTAAGATGTCCGGATGCTCGAAGAAATGGATCATATAAAAGCTAAAACAAACACAGGGGCTTTCATTCATTCTTGCCCAAACCAGATCATACAATTCATTGGGGTGGAAAAGTAAAGCAGAAGTGAGCCCTAATCAACGACACAAAGGAGCCCAGCTGGCCCTCCAGGTTATGGATGCTTTGTTTATACGCACCACTCCGCGTATCATGGTCCGCAAGCCTGAGGTGGAGGCGTTTGCGTTCATCATTGACTGCAACAACCTGAGTCTCGTGATCTTCGGCGACTGCTTCCAAGTCCCGAACAAGTCCATTCTCACGAGTTATATCCTCGTTTATGCCGTTAAGCCTTTCTTCCAGCCACTCGCTCCGATTCCTTAGCAGGGCATTACGTCGATCGCGCTCATAGGTAGCCAGAGATAGAGCTAAGTCCTCCACCAGATTCCTCCTCTCGCGTAGCAATGTCGAAACCCGCTCTTTGGCGAACTCAACAGCCTTTTTGTGACTATCGGCCAGGTAGTCAGCCAACGCTAGGCGGTCGGACTGATCCTCATAACGGGCTCGCAAGACACTGTCGCGACCCGTCCGAAAAGCGGACGCGGCTAATGGATTACCGATCGCGGGTCTCGGATCAGCGCGGGCCCTCCTAGGCCCATACCAAATCGCAGCGGGAGTATTTTTCAAAGGATTCGACGATAAGAGTCGATCGCTTTCGACCTTCAATGTGGTCGTGGTGACATGTGCAAATTGTGCATGCATTTGGAGTCGCCACCGGTCTTTCTTGGAGGGTAGACCGGAAACCTTACTGATCGATTGGGAGAGATCGATCAGTTCTGCGGAACCAGAGATTTTGGGTTCGGGGACTTGGTTACGCTGGTGTCATTACCAACGCCCTTTCGGTACCTAACGCGAGTGATTTTCCTGGCTAAGAATTCATGCAGGCGCAATTTTAGGTGAGGTAGGCTTGATTCAGGGATTCATGCAGATTGGAAGACTATTCCTATCAATCACAATCAATTTAAATGACAGCACAAACAAGTGCATAAATAAATCTCATCGATGCACATCAATTCAAGTCAATGGCTTCCTAGCATAGCCATAAGGGCTTATGAAAGGTGTGATTTCGGGTCGGGGTAAAATGGGAAGATTTGGAGACGATTTAGCCCGAAGGGCAAAATCGTCAATTTTTGGAAGACTTGGATACCGAATTAACCAAAATATTTCATGGCCAGTTGATTGTGGCCATTTCCCATTTTTGAGAATTTTTTTGGAATTTCTTGATTTTTCTTCAATTTTTGGAAGACGATTCGCCCGAAGGGCGAAATCGTCATTTTTAAGAAGGGTCGGGGTTCAAAACACCCGGAATGAGTCTTGGCCAGTTGTTTGTGGCCATTTCCTATTTTTTGGGATTTTCCTGAATTTTTAGAATTTTTTTGGAAGACGGTTTGTCGGAAGGGCAAAACCGTCATTTTTGGAAAGATCGGGGGTCAAAAGACCCGAAACAGGTCGTGACCAGTTGAATGTGGCCATTTCCTATTTTCTGGAATTTTTTAGAATTTTTCTGAATTTTTCGAATTGTTTTGAATTTTTTTAGGATTTTTCAATTTTTATTGAATTTTTGAATTCTTTATTATTTAATTATTTTCTGGATTTTTTTAATAATTAAAATTACTTCCGGGCCGAGTCAGATCCGGTCCACGACCCGGACCCGCGACCCAGGCTCGCACGCCCACAGCCAAAACGACGCCGTTTTTGGTTTTCTTTTTTTTTTTTATCATTTTCTTAATTTAGCAAACGGACGCCCCAGATTTTGCCACGTGGCTGCTCCTGGTGCGTCCGATCTTGGACTAGATCGGACGATCCAGAGATAGCCACTTGGCAGATTTTGACACGTGGCTGCTCATTTTTAATTAATATCCGAAAATCATTTAATAAAACCGAAAAAGCCGAGATCGCGACACGTGGCACACTCTCCACATTCGGATCTGATCTTTATTTTATTCGAACCGGCCCCACCGCTGACGTGGCTGCCTACGTGGCATGCCACGTCAGCATTTGACCGTTGACCACCGGCGACCTCGCCGGAGAAGACGATGAACAGTGGAATTTCCGGCGAGGTCGCCGGAAATCTCGCCGGAGAAACACGAACCGGCCCCAAAAATAGGTATTTTTCGCCCGTTCTCACGGCGATCGACTCCCCACCGGCCCGGCATCGATACTCAACAAAAACATGGCATATTTTACGTCGAAAAACGGCCAAACTGACCCCACCCGAACTGGCGCCGGCGAGGGGATTTGCAGAAAATTTTTTTTGCTCCAAAATCGATTCTGCTAGATCATACGGCATCCAAATGGAGTTTAGGAGCTTACCTGAATTCCCATTGGTGTCGGCGATCGCACGAATGTCCACGTCGAGCTCGCGGTCCGAGTCTTGGCCGGCGAAGCTCGGAGGCTCGGTTTCCACCGCGATTTAATGCAAAAACAAAGGCAAGCAGAGCGGAGACTAAGCTCTAACAAAGCTTAAAGGTAAGTTTCGCACAAATAAGGCTCGGGGACAGTTCGGCCGAGGGTCCAAAATGAAAAACCCATTGAGGCATTTCATCAAACATCTAGCATGCACAGAGAAAGAGGTAGGAGTCGGGGAGATACCGACCTTTTTGGAGCTCCTCGACGGCCGCCAAGCTCCAGTGATGATTCATCAATGTCGATGAAGGTCTGGGATCGCCGTTCGTCCGTTGGTTTTCCCCCAACTTTCTCTGCCAAATTTTTTTCTCTCGGCCCGCTCTCTCCCTCAACCGAGAAGATTCCCCTCGCCTTTTATCCGTGGCCAACCGTCCTTTTTGGTCGTGGACTGTCCACCCGCGTCCACCACCCATTGGCATTTGCTTTTTACTAAAAAAATGGCAGCCTCCCCCACGTTTGATACCCGCTCTTGGTGCTTTCGGCGACGTGGGTCTGCAACAAAGTTGCAGACCCGGTCGGACCGGGTCGGGTCGGGCCTGACCCGACCGGCCCGGTTCGACCAAATCGGTCCAAATAGGCCCCAAATCGACCCATTTTTATAAAATTGATGGCAAAATCGGATTCCCCAACATGTTTTCTATCGAAAATGGGTATTTTCATGAATCAATTGATTGAAATTTAATGAAAACCTCAAATTGCCCTTAGGATCCGAAATTGATTTTTGCTTAATTGACGATCCAAATGATCGAATTAGCCCAAATTGAGGCCACCAATGGATTTGGCATGATGAAAACTATAGGGTGGAGGTGTTTAATTTCAATGGGTATGCTCACATGAAATTTAATTTCAAAAATTGAGAAACCGGGGACTAAATTGAAAGATTTTTATGCGATTAAGCCCTTTTGGTTAAAATTGATCAAATTAGAGGGCCAACTGACCTAATTGCACTTCAAGACTTTAGAATCTAATGTCATAGCTTATAAAAACCAAGAATTGAAAATTAAAAGACTCGAAAATGATTTTTTTTAGGCTCGGTTCGGGATTATGTTTGTGAAGGAACCCCATGAATCGAGTCAAATTTCCCTAATAAAAAGTGAAAATATTAAAGAGAGAATTAAAACAAAATTATTGAATATTTTTGTGTATTTTTATGACCACGAATGGTATTTTTCCGATTTTTTGGGTATTTTTAATAATTAAATAAATTCGAAAAATTATTAAAAATTACGAAAAATATTTTTTGTTCAAAATTGGTTCTTGAGGCTAAGCCAAGGCTTCCAAAGTTGATTTTGTGATTTTATGACCTTTTTTGATATTTTTAATTAATTTTAAAGAATAAAAATCACAATAATAAATGGTCAAAAATCAGGTGTCAACAGACACGAGCCACGGTAACTCCCCGATGAGCAGCGCGGTAGACCTCCAAGGAGTTCGTAAAGAGCGTTGGAAAAATATTGTATTCCCTCCCCAACGCGGTACCCTCGAGGGAGGTGATGTCTAGGTCCCCGAACATGACTCTAATCTCATCCTCGGTTTCGGGATGATCGGCTATGTGAGCGTAGCCTCGACCCAAGAGGTTATAGAACTCTTTCCATCGAGTCAAAGCTTCGGCTGAGAAAGTGTGAACTTGGGAAGAAGCCATTTTCGACGGAGATGTGTGTAGTGGAGCGATTAGAGGATGGAAGCAAATTATATGAGAGCGTTAATCTCCCAAACACCAACTCCGCATTTTATAGCGTCTCGAGAGTGGAGAAAAGTTGCAGCAATAATGCTTGTGGAGCCGGGTTAATTAATGTAAAGCGAGGGCTGCTCCTCCCGTGAATCATCAGACATGTCCTGATCCGCAATTTCAGGCCTGACAAATTCGGTCTCGCCATTATTAAAGTTGGGAGGGAGGCGAGCGCAACTATCGAAGAAGCCGCGAAAGGATTGTGTTGTTCCATCACGCATGAAGCTGGGCGGCGAGTGAACAGCTCTGCCACTTAAAAAGAGAAGACAGTGCTGAACAGGCATGACTATTGAGGAAAAGTGAAAGGCGAGCGCAACTATCGAAGAAGCCGCGAAAGGATTGTGTTGTTCCATCACGCATGAAGCTGGGCGGCGAGTGAACAGCTCTGCCACTTAAAAAGAGAAGACAGTGCTGAACATGCATGACTATTGAGGAAAAGTGAAAGGCGAGCGCAACTATCGAAGAAGCCGCGAAAGGATTGTGTTGTTCCATCACGCATAAAGCTGGGCGACGAGTGAACAGCTCTGCCACTTAAAAAGAGAAGACAGTGCTGAACAGGCATGACTATCGAGGAAAAGTGAAAGGCGAGCGCTACTATCGAAGAAGCCGCGGAAGGATTTGGTTACCCCTTCGTGTCGGAAAGCTGAGCAGGAGGTAAACAGTTCCGTCGTTTCAAAAACAGAACGCTGAACAGACCTAGCTTTCGAGGAAAAGGAGGCAACAAATCGAAAGAGCGAGTATACAAAAGAGAACAGAGAACCCCGAGTGACGAGTTCGTTAAAAGACCTCAAATTCTCTAGAATCAGATTCGACATCGAAGCCATGGAACTCAACATCGCCGGTGACGAACATCAAGATCGCAGTGGTGACGACGGCAGTGGCCACGACGCTCAACCCCGGAAAAGAAAAAGTCGCCAGCGCTACGCTCGGAAAGAAATCCAGGAGCTTGAAGCTTTCTTCGATGAATGCCCTTGCCCAAACGAGGAACAAAAGATTGAATTGGGCCAGAAGCTGGGAATGAATCCTATGAGAATCCATTTTTGGTTTCAGAATAGACGTTTCAGACTAGGTGTCCAACACAGGCGTAAGGAGATCACGGCCCTAAAAGAGCAGAACCAAAACCTTCAAATGGAAAACATGTGGTATGAGAAAATTCTCAGTACTATTACCTGCCCTGACTGCGGTGGCCCTACCACCCTCAGTAAATTGTTCCCCAGTAAGCCTTCTACGAAGATGGAAGGTGCTCATTTATCCCCCTGCTCCCTTGAGCCATCTCCGGTACAATCAGATCCTGCTAATGGCGCGCATGAGCAGATCGATCCTACAGAAATTATACCAGTGTCTTCGGAGGAAGAAGATACGTGTCGTTATGATCGGAGTCACCTCATCGAAGCCCATGAATCTCCTCCACAACAGCTTCCGGTAAGATCAGATACGGTTCAAGAGGAGTTAGAGGTTAGTCGGCAGGCTATCTACGCCACTCTGGACGACGAGAAGAAGAAATTCACTTGGCCCCCGGAGCTTCATCTCAAGTTCTTGGACGCAGTTCGACAGATAGGACTCGACTTCATAGGTCCGACAAGCATACTTAGGGTCATGAACGTACCGGGACTTACCAAGCAATTAGTCGCGAATCACCTTGGTTGCTACAGAAGGGCGTTAGGACAGCGTTATGCAGAACTGAATCCGAGCAATAGACTCGGCTGCGAACCCAGCACCCTTATGACAAATGAGGCCCGGTCGAATCTGGACGACTATTGGGGATTTGATCAGGATATCCTCGCGAGTCATTTCAATATTCCTCAAGAACACGCATCACAAGTGCAACGAGTAAGCACTCCTCCGTCCGAGCAGCAGCTAGTCAGTGTTCATCCTGTCGCAGATCAGCCCACCACGCCCAGTGCTCAAGGGTTTGCCCAATTAGAGCATATGGCTTCAGATGATCTAATGGGAGAAAGCTTGGAGCACTCTTATTTCCCTAATCCCCAAGTGGGAGATGCTTGTGGTAGTCAATCGATCAAATCTCCTCTTATAATCCCAGACAAAGATGGAGGTTCCAGTTCGAAGAACCCGTCGGGCGATGCAGCTCAACCTACACATCAATCGTTCGAGGGGTCGGGTGATTTCTTCGATGAAGGACTTGATACCTGGTTCGATCAGTTGGAAGCTATTAAAGGTTGGCAACCATGATCTGCACTTGGTAATGGCACACCTAAGCTGAGGCCAGACTGGTTAGTCATTGGACATGCCCCAAGAAAGAAGGGGATGTACGCGAGAAGGATGCATCTCCTATTGTAAAGTTCTCATCGGTGCATGCGTTTGTTTCTTCAATAGCTAGAGTTGATTCTGCATAATGTTTTTCGCAAACGTCATCTCGTGTGTATACGGTAATTCCTTGTTATTAAGTTCAAGGTAAAATCAGCCCCGACGCGTGAAGGCAGAATTGATAGCATGAGTTACTAGCAGAATGTGATCGAGCTCGAAAGTGAAAGATTACTAGCGGCCCCATACGCAATGACCGCAAAATCAGGGGCAATCTTTAAGTTTCGAGCAACTACAAATCTATTTCTCACGAGGCATTCAGGTCAATCAAATATAAAGCGTCGGGCTGTGAGAATGATGCGTAGTCAATCTGTTGACACAGGCGAAAAAGGAGTCGCGTAGATCCGAAAGCAAAAACCTTTCTTGGCTAGTCAACAATGCAGAATGAAAGAGCATATATAAACAAACTCGCATTTATTTCATTCAGCAGGAAAGTTTACAAGTGGATCACTGAGGGGGAGCAGTAAACCCAAAATGAGTTCTGACAAGCATCACAAAAAAGCTTAACTGACTCTCCATGCTATCCATGCCTTGCTTACAACCCACACTCCGGGAATCGAGGTCTACAAGCTTGAAGAAAAGGAGACGACATTTCTCCTTAAGTTCGTTCACCTTGGTGTCATAGTACTCGAACTCAAGCTCTAAGTCATGAGCCAGCACCCTCCCGCGAGCTATATCCATGCTCAGGTCTTCAAGCCTTTCCTCCAACCAGGCACACTGGAACCTCAGCACGAAGTTGTGCTGGTTTTGCTCAAAGGCGGTGTCAAAAAGAGCCAGACGCTCCACCAAGTTGTCCCTCTCACGGACCAGCATCGAAACCTGGGCGTGGGCGTATTCAACAGCCCTTTTATGGTTATCGGCCGTCAGCATGGCCAACATCAGGGACTCAGTTCGGTCCTGATAACGGGCTCGCACGATACCAGCCAAAGTGACCTCCCGGCTAGCAACTTCGTAAGCCTGCATGAAATTGTTAAAGAGAGTTGGGAAGATCACAAACTCCCTTTGCAGTTTCGTACCTTCAATACACGCAGTATCCAGGGCCGGAATCAGAGTATGAACTTCAACCTCAGCTTCAGGATGATTGTTTATGTAGCCATAACCCCTACCCAAGAGGTGGTAAAATCTCTCCCATTGGGTCGAAGCTTCAGGTAAGGCAACAGGCATAGAGGAGGAATCCATATGCGATGGAATGACGGAGAAGAGAGTGAGAATGTGAAGAGTGTTTGAGAGGCTGAGTCTGATAAGGCTAAAGTGTTAATCTTCTTGACATCAATCTATCACCTTATAAATGCTCGAGTACAGGGAGAAGTGGTAATAATATTTTATGTGCAGTAGAGCCAAGCGGGTTTCGTTAATGCATCCCCGATGAGTCACGAATCCACCACCGTCCTGTGATCTCGGGTTTTACGAAACATAATGGCGCCGAAAGGTGGGCAGGCTTGTTACTCTAGAGACTGGGCCAGGGGGACAAGCGTAGTGCTCGACAAAGCGAAATCAACGCAAGAGATCTTCAGGCTCCGTTCACGTAGAAAAGAGCAAAAAAGGACAAAGTGGGAATTACGAAACCTTGAGAAAAACGCTCGTCAAGTAGCCATCACAAAAGGACGAAGTGGGAATCTCGAAACATTGAGAAGAGCGCTCGTCGGGTAGCCATCACCTTTGATCGAAGAACGGTGATCCGGCTCCTTTAACCTCTCAGAATTTGCAGAGAAAGTGAAGATCCAAGGAGGAACAAAGAAAGCTGAGTTAACGGAAAATCAAACAGTGATATCCCGGTCAAAATGTTCAAGGGATTCTGTCATTTACTGGAAGCGCCAGACTTGGAGGTCTCCGAGCTTGAGCTGCTGGAAGAGTTTGAAGATCTCAGGACCGAACCTGACACGAGGGCCATGGAGACCGATCCTTCTAATGATGAAACCCGCGGCTTGGTTAACGAGAACAGTACCCGCGACGGTTATCAGCGTCAGAAAGGGGAATATCTCAAACGCAACACTTCAGGTCAAGTCCATAAACTCGAATTGTTTTTCAGGGAATACCCCTATCCGGACATGGAACAGAAAATCAAAATGGGCCAGGAGATAGGTTGGGAGCCTCGGAAGGTCAAGTGTTGGTTTGAAAACAAACGAACCCGGCTGAAGCAGCAACGCGATCGGCACGAGTTAGCGGTTGTAAGGGAGGAAAATGAAAAGCTTCGAATAAAAAACACTCAGTACAAAAAAGCTCTAAGCATCGCTATTTGCCTGGAGTGCGGTAACCCTGTTCCCACGGACGGAGTATTCACTGAAGAGCCAGATCTGGGGGTTTATAATGCTCATTTGTTGCAATGCCCTTCGCAACATCTTTCGGAACAGGCGGGTACCGCCGAGGATCTACAAGAGGAAACTAGTGCTATAAGGTCAAAGTCGACGCCCATTGTGGAAGGGAACATGCGTCATGACAAGTCGGGTCCGCTCGATGATGAACTCACCATCATGACCAGCCGATCTGAGACCACTAAATCCCCTCCAGAGCAACCTCCAACACGACCAGATTCCGAGAAGAGTAACCGCCAAGTTGCTGACACCACTTCGGCTAGCAAGAAAATAAGATTTCGTTGGACCCCGGAGTTTCATAGCAAATTTGTTGATGCAGTTCAACAGTTAGGGATCAGTTTTGCTTGCCCATTGCGCATACTCGAAATCATGAACGTGCCGGGACTGACTAAAAATATGGTCAAGAATCACCTTTGGCGCTACAAGAAACTACTGAGAGATGGACGAGCGTCGCTAGACCAAGATAGAGGCGGTTCAACACGACCAGATTCCACGAAGAGTAGCCGCCGAGTTGCCAACCCTACTTCGGCTAGCAAGAAAACAAGGTTTTATTGGACCTCGGAGCTTCATAGCAAATTTGTTGATGCAGTTCAACAGTTAGGGATCAGTTTGGCTCGCCCATCGCGCATACTCAAGATCATGAACATGCCGGAATTGGATAGAAATAAAGTCAGGAACCACCTTTGGTGCTACAAAAGACTACTGAGAGATGGACGAGTGGCGCTAGACCAAGAGAGAGGCAGTTCAAGTTTAAACGATGAGCATGGCTGTGATCGCAATCCTCATGAAGCAGGAAGCATCCAATCACCTCTTAACACCGATGGGACTGACAATTACACGGTCGATTGTTCAGGCATCAATCAGAGTACTCCCATGGGTTATCCCAGTACTCCTCAGGAGTATGTACCGCAATTTCAGCAAATCGGGACTCCCCAGCCTGAGCACCGACTGGCCGTTAATACTAGTCCTACAGCGGATCTAACACTGGCAGGAGATGCACATACAATCTTGCGAGACGATTACGGAGATTCCGGCTCGAAGAATCAGGTGGTCCGTGACGAAAATGGCAAAAAGATTCCTTCTCCAGTAGTCGACAATACTCAACCTGAGTGTCAGTCGCTCGATGGTTCAGACGATCTCCTTGAAAACATCTATTCTTGGTTCGATCGGCTGAATTCCCCCCTGAGTTACCCTGGTACTCCCCAAGAGTATGTACAACAATTTCAGCAGGTATGGACTCCCCAATTTGAGCACCAACCGATCGTTAGTGTTATTCCTACGGCGAATCCAGCATCGGGTACAAACCTACTGGACAACGATGAAAATACCAACTCGAGAAGTGAGGTTGTTCATGTCGAAAGTAGTGTGAGGAACCCATCGCCAACGGTTGAGGATGCCCGACTTGGGCGTCAATGGCTTGAAATTTCAAGCGAGTCCCTCAGTGAGCAACTCGGCGTGTGGATCACGCATAAACCGAGAAACCAGGTTGTTCATGCCGAAAATGGGAGAAGTCCGTCACCAGCAATTAAGGATGCTCAACTTGGACGACTCGAGCGGTCGGACGATCTCCTGAATGAGCAACTCTGCCTATGGGTCAAGCATTTTGGAACAAGTGCATCTTCGCAGTCGTGACCGGTACCGGCGACCGGACATCTGGTTCGAAGCTCGTGTGCTAAATCATTAGAAGGCTCAGGAGAGTGAGAGGTGAATACATCGAATGAATGTGTTACGGATTTCGTTGTAAAGTTCCCGCGGGAACATTGTAATTAACGCTGAAAACTAACCGCTCTGAGTGTCAACATTACCCTTTGAACGTCTTCGAGCCAAGGGCCATGGATTAATCACTTAATCCGTGGAGCAAATTCCATGAACGATGACTATCACCCGCGGAGCATAATGGGATCTACCCCCATTCAGCACGAAATACGTTTGGTCACGAAGCCTCCCATTTGGTAAAACGATGTATCGTTCCTAAACGATCTTCAACCGAATACCAAAGTAATGTCTCATTTCTTTCCCTTCTCAGGTGTTAAACGTGGATAAATCACCCAAGGAGCCATCTGTTCAAATAACAAAACAGACGTTGCCCAACCGGGGGCAGCTGAACCATTGATATTGCAAATATTCCAAGCATGGATAAGCGGATTTGATAGACGTGGTTCATATCAATACGCGACGTCAGAACGGGATGAGAACCAAGAGTAAAGTTGTATTGTCCCAATTTGTCTTCAATTTGGGAATATGAGTTAACACTTGCTATTTATCCTTGATAGGGACTCACCATCAAGGAGGACAAATTTTGACAACCTGTGTGCACTCGCAGGGGCACACGACCGAGGGTAAGATGTATCGTTCTAATTTTTTGAAAAAATCATGAATGAACAATAACATGTTTCTTCCGCATTTTCAGGGATCTCCAGCCGCGGGGGACAGGTAAGTATCCCTTTCCCCAATCCATTGAAAATGTTGAATAAAAAATAGAGAAGAAAAGAAAAGCTTTTAGAATCTGATGTCTAGAAAAGACATAGGATTCTAACTTCATTGGCATTCATGTTTTGAAACATGAGGTTATCTGAACATGCATTGGGCATCATAAAATCCCATTGACGGGTAAAATTTTTGGAGAAAACGAAAGAGATTTTTCCAATCAAAAGTTGTTCAAAACTTTCAAAAGGACGTTTTCTCAAAAGACGAGAGGCAAAGCCTAGTCCAAACACGTCCTATACACACTTAAGAGAGAAATGGAGCGGATAAGACAGCAGAATCTGGACCTACGGAAGTAGGGACCATTCGCAGCGATTACATGGGTTGGGACGACGGAGGCATTCGTTTCATATCCCCCAAACACTACAGGTGACCGTTGATAACCCCTTTGAACGGCGGTTTTCATTCTTAACCCTGTCAAGAACCACCCCACATCGGGGCAAAATGGAGGTGAGTCCAGCAGTATCAGGAGAAAATGGTTAGAAATTTTCTTGCTCGGACTAACATTAATCTTTGTGTGTTGTTTATATGGTAATCCAAGTGCCATAGGATGATGAGAAGCATTCATTTCTCTATCCCACACACCGAATCCTTTGCATAGCCAAGTTGAGCCTGCAGAATCATTTCATAAACCCGTTGGTGATCATTGCACATTCCAAGAGGGATGCAGCATCACTTCAGAAACGAAGAAGTTCAAGACTTAGGGTTTGCAAAAGAATTCCTAAGTTAATGTTTAACCTTGTTAGACCTTTGATCATAGGTCTAACGCGATCCTATGAAGATGAGAAAAAGTGGGATTTCAAAAATCAATGAGAAAAATCCACGGCATCGAGAAAAAGCAAAGTGCCTGGTAAAAGCAAGGCCGATGCTCATGAAAGTTGTTTGCTTGATCCCCAGTGAAACTTGGATGAAAAAAAAAAATTCTTAAAGGAGTCAAATAAAAAAAGCTGCTCCCCAAATGCTGCCAAGCACAGAACAAAGACATGGAGAGAGTCGGTCTCTGAATGCAACAAGGGACGCTCTCTAAAGAGCTGGTGCACACCTCAAAATCGGTTGTACACCTCAAAAACTAAAGATGCAGAAAGGAAAAGACAGGAGGTAAATCAGCAATGATCACCAATGTCAAACTCGTCATGAATTCTGGGCCAAAAACAAGCCTTTTTCGGTCCCCAATCCTACCAACATCATAACCCTGAAACAGTCTTCTCTGACTAAGACACTTGGGTTAACATACAGCTCAGCTCGAAGAAGTACGAGCAAGACTATTTCTTTCTCATTTTGCAGGGTTCTTGACTTGTAAACCCGGAGCAGATGGTGAAAACTTTCATTCAATGACCTTGACTCAAAAGTGAGTCCCCCTTGAAGACCAATATCCAAGCCCAACATTACGGTCCCGTGGAAGACCTCCCGACCGATCAAAATGTATGCGCTGCGAATGAGCCTAAAACCTAGGCACGGGTTAGTAGGGAATCGAGTGTATCCCCTATAAAAAAACACGATCGCAAAACAGGTGAGAAGACCTCATTGTCGAGAAATATTCCAATTGATGTTTTGAACAAACTCTTTTTGGAATTTTCAAACTGTTGATCCAGATTTTCCGTGCAAGGGATTTGTGATCACATTTGCATGTTGCAAGAATGCTTTGGATAACCCCCAGCATCAAAATGCACATTTCATGATTAAAACTTAAATCATACGGTTTTGTCAAAATGGA
This sequence comes from Rhodomyrtus psidioides, assembly GCA_021437785.1. Taxonomy (NCBI): domain Eukaryota; kingdom Viridiplantae; phylum Streptophyta; class Magnoliopsida; order Myrtales; family Myrtaceae; genus Rhodomyrtus; species Rhodomyrtus psidioides. The sequence goes on along the minus strand of JAILYB010000027.1, from coordinate 6,161,108 downwards.
CAGCCGTGGTCTTCCCAAAGATTACTAACGTTTTCTTGGTGAAGAAAAATCTTTCAGGCTCAAACTTATGCAGGATACTTGGAGAACCCAACTCCCAGAATGTCGCCTCAACAGACTCAAGTGAAGTTTTGTCAAGATAAAATCTTTCACTGCTTCAAAAAACTGAATTCCCGACAAACTTCGGGGTCTCAAAAAAAGGGGAAGAAAAATCCTTTTAAAAGAAAAAGTCCTATCAGACGTGGAGAACCCTCGTCCCAGGACCCATTTTCAAAATATCAAACAGTCTCATCGGACGTGGAGAACCCTCGTCATGAGACCCCTTTTCAAACATGGTAGATACCGCCTGAAGGGTCAACACAAGGTAGAAACCGCCTGAAGGGTCAACTCATGGTAGATACCGCCTGAAGGGTCAAATCAAAGGTAGATACCGCCTGAATGGTCAAAATCAAAGGTAGATACCGCTTGAAGGGTCAACACAAGGTAGATACCGCCTGAAGGGTCAACACATGGTAGATACCGCCTGAAGGGTCAACACAAGGTAGAAACCGCCTGAAGGGTCAAATCAAAGGTAGAAACCGCCTGAAGGGTCAACTCAAGGTAGAAACCGCCTGAATGGTCAAACCAAGGTAGAAACCGCCTGAGGGATCACATTAATGGTAGAAACCGCCTGAAGGGTCACATATGGTAGAAACCGCATAAGGGTCCACTCATTGATAAATATCGCAGTAAGGATCAACACAAAGGTCTGATCCACCATACGGATCAAAATTCTTGGCAAATCCCAAAGCGTGGGATACGCCTTCCTTAGGTTCCTACAAGTTAGGAATCCCATCATGGTATGACCTACCATACAGGTCAGAGCTTAATCTCCCTGGGATATTCTGAATGACGAGTCCTAGGCATCTTCTTGAAAGTCGTCGCAACCGGCAGCATCCGACAAGTGAGCTTCAGGTAAGCCTCTCTCACTTCGGCCCATGTTCAAATTGTTAGAGCAAACCGGAGATTGATTTGAGCTTTTATCAATAGGCTTAAGGATCCGATGTCATAACATTTCTTCTCTTATTTTCCCAGTTGAGTCGGTTAGGAATCAGGTGCCACCTTATCTTTGAGAGAAACCTCTAACGAGATTCCTTTCAAAGAGGGGCAGCTGTTGACACCTGATTTTTTTTACCATTTATTATTGTGATTTTTATTCTTTAAAATTAATTAAAAATATCAAAAAAGGTCATAAAATCACAAAATCAACTTTGGAAGCCTTGGTTTAACCTTAGGAACCAATTTTGAACAAAAAATATTTTTCGGTATTTTTAATATTTTTCGAGTTTATTTAATTATAAAAATACCCAAAAAATCAGAAAAATATCATTCGTGGTCAGAAAAATACCCAAAAATATTCGATAATTTTGTTTTAATTTCCTCTTCAAGTGTGTCACTTTAAATCTCAAAAATTCGGCTCGGGTCACTATGTTCCTTCACAAACATAAACCCGAACCGAGCCTAAAAAAAAATCATTTTCGAGTCTTTTAGTTTTCAATTCTCACTTTTTATAAGCTATGACATTGGATTCTAAAGTCTTAAAGTGAAATTAGGTCAATTTGCCCTCCAATTTAATCAATTTTTACCAAAAGGGCTTAATTGCACATTTTTCTTTCAATTAGTCCCCGGTTTCACGGATGTATACGTATGCTCTACGTATTTATACATCATACGTATTTATACGTTATGCATATTTGTATTGTTTGGTAACCTCTTTAACTCTTGTAATAATAATAATGGTTATTATTTTTAACACCTTTGTTAGTGCCTTTTTTAGCATTTTTGTATTGTGAGTGCTATTTTTAAATAGCATTTTTTGTATTATAAATTGTGAGTGCTATTGTTAGTGCTATTTTTAAATGACATTTATTTATCATAAATTGTGAGTGCTATTGTTAGTGCTATTTTTAAATGGCATTTATTTATCATAAATTGTGAGTGCTATTGTTAGTGCTATTTTTAAATGGCATTTATTTATCATAAATTGTGAGTGCTATTATTAGATAGAATTTATAATTGTTAGTGCTATTTTTAAATAGAATTTTTGTATTATAAATTGTGAGTGCTATTGTTAGTGCTATTTTTAAATAGCATTTTTGTATTATAAATTGTGAGTGCTATTGTTAGTGCTATTTTTAAATGTCATTTATTTGTGAGTGCTATTATTAGATAGAATTTATAATTGTTAGTGCTATTTTTAAATAGAATTTTTGTATTATAAATTGTGAGTGCTATTGTTAGTGCTATTTTTAAATAGCATTTTTGTATTATAAATTGTGAGTGCTATTGTTAGTGCTATTTTTAAATGTCATTTATTTGTGAGTGCTATTTTTAGATAGAATTTATAATTGTTAGTGATATTTTTAAATACAATTTATTGGAAGGTATTTTTGGCTATAAAAGGATGGCAAGAGTTTTGAGGTTGGAGGGGAGAGACATTTTGTAGAGTGTGCAAATTTTTGAGAGCTTAGAGAGAAGAACACAAACACTCTCTATATTCTCATAATCTTGAGCGAGCAAAATATACTAAGTTCGGAATATTGATTCCGCATATTGCTAGCACAATTGTTGTGGAGTTATTAGTCGTCTCCCCGTTCGTCAATTGGTGGTGCGTCCGAACTAGATGCCTAACACTTGTGGAGGCTGAGATCGAAGAACATCGAACCGACACCTCCGTTCAAGCACGCTACGAGAGGTAATCTATTTACTCCCTTTGAGACTTTGTGATTTTTTTCGATTGAAATGCACGAAGTACGCCTCTGGAGATACATGTGTGGGTTGTTATTTATTTCCGCTACGTGTTACGTGGATCCCAACAGTGGTATCAGAGCCAATCCTTAGGTGTTTTCGTGCATTTAATTGATTTTTTGCAATTTTTGCAATACTATGGCCAATATGTATTAACGAATTGTTCGTCTTACATGGCTAATGGAGATTGATTATTTTATATGATAAATTAATCAACGTAGCAAAAATTGAGACTAAATCAATTTTGAATCGAAAATTTATGGCTATCTTATTTTACGTAAAAATTCTGAATATGATTCAACGTAGAATTTTTATTGTGCCTTCCTAAGTTTTAAATTGTGAATTTATTACTTACGTGAAAGGGTGGTGATCATGGAAAAATCCCTAATCAATGTGATTGATGTATATATGAATGTATGATGATTATTTATATATTTGGGGTTGTAATTATTAAATGGAGGCTGCGTACTCCTTTTATTTCTCATGTAATCTTTATTTTTAGCATAGTCAATTGTTGATGTAAATGCTACGAGGATTACGTGGAGGAGCCTTTTAAGTCGGCGAGCTCTTTGGGGCCCAATTCTTGAAGAGTTCAAGAAACCAAGAAGAAGCGAAGAGCGGCTCTCCGTTATTAAAATATTAAAATGATTATATGTGGTCTCATTGGCTCGAGACCCATTAAATCATAATTCCATGATCACCACGTAGGATAGATATTTATGTGATTGACATCTATTTATTTATTATGATTACGTGAGCATGTTAAACTGGTTAATGTGCAAAGTCAGACTTACCTCACCCAAAATTGTGCCTGCATGAAATCCTAGTTAGGAAAATCACTCGCATTAGGTACCGAAAGGGCGTTGGTAACGACACCAGCGTAACCAAGTCCCCGAACCCAAAATCTCTGGTTCCGTAGAACTGATCGATCTCTCCCAATCGATCGGTAAGGTTTCCGGTCTACCCTCCAAGAAAGACCGGTGGCGACTCCAAATGCATGCACAATTTGCACATGCCACCACGACCACACTGAAGGTCGAAAGCGATCGACTCTTATCGTCGAAAAATACTCCCGCCGCGATTTGGTATGGGCCTGGGAGGGCTCGCGCCGATCCAAGACCCGTGATCGGTAATCCATTAGCCGCGTCCGCTTCCGGACGGGTCGCGACACTGACAAACGGCGTCGTTCAAAGATTTTTGAAGTTGGTGATGAGGTGATGGTTTTCCTACGCAAGGAGCGATTTCCTGTGGGCACCTATAACAAGCTGAAGCAGAAGAAGATTGGTCCATGCCGCATCCTGAAGAAGATCAACGACAATGCATATGTTGTTGACCTTCCTGCTGATCTACACATATCTCCAACATTCAACGTGGCCGACCTGTTCGAGTATCACCCTCCAGATATTCCGCTTTATGCTGATGATAACTCGAGGGCGAGTTCTTCTTAAGAGGAGGGGACTGATGTAGAACAATTAGCATGCGATTATCTCGCCAAATTGGATTGCCAAAAGCCGGCGCGATTTCGCCGGTAATTTCGGATATTGGGTCAAACGATCTCGGATCGTTTAGACCACTTTTCTGGCAGTTTTCTGTTTTAGGCAATTTAGAATATTGCGTGTTAACTTTTCAGGCAGTTTTCTGTTTTAGGCAATTTAAAATATTCTGAAATTTTGTTATCTTTGATTCGAATTCTATATTAGGATAGGATATATACGATTTGGATAATGCTATCTTTAGTTATTCTGATGCCTAAATGAGTCCTATCTCTATATATAGGACGTCCATCTTTTGTAATCGACATCTTATCATCATTATTCAATCAAATTTGTGCTTTCTTTGGAATTGTTTTCCAAGATTCGCTTCTCTCTGCGTCAGTATCTCACATTCTTCACTAAGTATTTTGTTCCCCACATTCTTTACTGAGTATCTTCACTCAGATAAATGCTAACCACATTCTTCATTGAGTATCTCTAGACAAACAATAGAAGGGATGCCATCTTGTCTGTTCCAGAGTACTTTTGTTGAGAGAGGGATAGAGGGGATGACGCGAGGCCAACTCAAGCCATCGCTAGCCGAGGTCGAAGCTCGGCCGGCAATGGTAGGCCTCTGTTCACGCGTGGCCGAGCCCCGCCCAAATCTGGACGGGGCTCGAACTCGCGTGGCAAGCGCAAGGCCAACCCAGAGTGGGTCGCCTAGGCGAGCTCTGCCCAGATCTGGGCGGGACTCGGCCTCGCGCGAGGCCGACGCTTGCTATCGCCGCTCGAGGTCGGAGTCCGGCCGGAGATGGCCCGGGTCAGCCTCGCGCTCGCCACGCGAGGCCAAGCCCCGCCTAGATCTAAGCAAGCTCGTGCGAGCTCGCCCGGTGCCTCGTTGCCAAGAAGATGAAGAAGAAGATGATGAAGCAGCGGAGACTCATCAGAGGAGTGGCAACTTCAGCTGGTCGACGAACGGCGTCGGCTTTCGACAAACAAGGAGGAGCACTCGTGTCTTCAGAAGAGAGTGTGAGGGAGCATAAGATTTTGGAACAGAGGCGTGTCTTCTAAAGAGAGCATGAGGGAGCATAAGGCTTTGTAAAAAGTGTTCCAAAATCTTTTCTAAAAAATGTTCCGGAACACAGAAACAAGTATTTGTTATTTCTCATTTCTGCTCCAAAAGTGTTCTTTTTTCTGAAAAGTGTTTCTGAAACATTTTGAGAACATTTATTTACCATACGCGTTTCTGAAGCGTTATCATATGCACCCAAAAGTTCCTACAATTACAGGCTGCGGTTTCAGATAATAATAACATATTCTACGGTGTGAATAAATTCAAGAGAATGGTGATGGATGAGTCCATTGTGTTTCTAAAAATAATGGATGCACCGACGAGATTGTAGGTTACAATTTTTTTCCCGATTATGTCGTATTTTTAATTCGGAGTATTTTGCACAACATTTTTGGTTGAGAGTAATTTTTAACCATTGATCGTTCCTATTAATTTGGCCGATAAATTTCTTTTTCTAATTTTTAATTTCTTTTTCTTTTTTTTTTTCCTTCTTCCTCCTTTCTCTACGTGCCACTCCTTTCTCCGCCGATCGTGGACCTCGACAATTGGCCATAACGTGGGCCGCCGAGCTCAAGGTTTGGCCGGTCCCGACGATCTTGGACTCGCTCAAGATTGCGAGCTCCAGCATCGCCGTGGGGACTAGATCCAACCTCGCCACCGAGCTCGCCAAATCCAAGCTGACAGCCCCAAGCTTCGAGCAGCCTCGCCAAGTCTTCTTGTGTGACATCCGAAAATTTCATATCCAATAAATAAATAAATATATGTATATTTGACTATTGTCTGCGATGTAATTGTCTAGTGCCTGAAACATTAGAATTAAACTGATAAATCATTTGCGTCTGTAGTAACGATGTAGGACAATGGTAGTTAAATTGTCGCCTCATTAATTGAAGAAAGAGTTGGTGCGTTTGGGAGAGATCTTTAAGGAGACAGGATTCCACTATTATATATGAATACATGATCCCATCACTTGAAATTGATTCAACAACATCCATTCTTCTTCCAAGAGAAGGAGGGCAAGACCATCGCTTATTCTTCATCAATCTATCATACTTAGCGGTATTCAAGCTTCAAGGTCTGAATTGAGCTTTTTTGAGAATTTCAGTTAATTTAAGATAATTTTTCGGATTTCTTAATGCTCAGAACAAAAATTTATGTCCTTATTGATACACTAACCTAACAACGTTTCTATTTTGCGATTAAATATCTGAAATTTTATCTTTAATTGACACGCCCACTCCTCTTTTGTCTCTTCAACATCTAAGACCAAGCTTTACTTGAGACTTTTAGATTGAATATCTATGACATCGTACATCATGGCATCAGGAGTTCCGGCATAAGTCGATTAAGGCTCATGATGAATCATCAACTCAATTGGTCGTAGAAGAGAGGGTCATCTTTCTTTGCATCAAAATATCTACATGAAGCAAAATTTTATTGAACCATTTGCCCTCTAGTTATTTTATGGGGCCATGTGTGGAGCTCAAAGATTGGGACATTTAGCATTTTAACCCAATGTAATAATTACCTTTAACCTTAGTTGACTCTTCCTCTTTCTTTCTTGGTAAAACTCTTGAAACCTCAAATTCAATCTTTGCATTGGTTGCACGTTCAACCTTCAGAGAGCTTCCATAAGTAGATGTCCCACACCAATTCCTACCATTCGCAAACTTCCTTTGTTACTCAAATTTTCAATTCTTGCGAGTCAAGACAAAGCCTCACTCTCTTGATTTAAAGTTTAAATCTTAATCTTTCGGTACCGACAAGGTAAACTATTCAATTTCACTGCTTTACATAAACAGGTTTTGTCATTTTGACGACAATGATTGTTAATTATCGATTCTTGCTCATTTTGCTTGAAAGTGACTCGAAGCTTTAAGTTGTTGAGTCTTAATTTGATGCATTGAAGGTCATTTGATTCATATCGTGAGCTTTATATGTATTCATGGAAGTGCAGCCTTCTATATGATGTGGTAGTGTTCGATGGATGAAACGCAATATATATATTTTAAATGATTGTAGTAGAAATTTTTTTTTTATTAAAAGCATTATCGTCACATTTTAAAAAGTAATCAGTAAAGCATTTTACTTAATGAGCATAGTTAATTTCATATCAAGCAAAGCACGTGAAAAATGAGAGTTTGGCAATTTATTGATTAAAAAGTGAATTAATAATGAGACGCGTTGAAAGATTGATAATATGATGTTGTGCATATCATGTTAAATTATGTTCCTCCTATGCCTTATTGTTGCATGATAACTTGTATAACTAAAAGAAAAAGAAAAAGGAAATGATAATAGAGAAAAGCCGTCATCCATATATTGGTGGCGATGTTACCCCAAGTGTTGGGATGCCCTGTATGTCGAGATGCCCCAGGAGTGTTTGAGATGCCTCGGAGAGGGAAGTCCCACGTGACGAGATGCCCATGGAAGGAGGTTGTAGGATGCATGGGAGTGCTCGGGATATAGAAAAGAAAAAGAAAGAAAGAAAGAAAAAATAGATGTTCATAAATATACCTTTGTGCACGATGACAAGACACTAAATAATATTGATGCATTATGAGATTTTATGACATTGTATGCAGTGTTTGGTGTGTTCGTATGAAATATCTCTAACGAAGTAAGATGTTCGTTGATGCATATATATATGGGGCGAAGGTGAACTTTTACTTTAGTACTAGAGATTTCATTTTTTGGGCTTTGGCTAGTCCTTTGTTTTATAGATATGTTGTAGGATGCCATAACTGCCATCACCATGATTTAGAGCCCAACGCATATAAAGTATGCATATGAAGATATATGTGGTGCTCAATCTAGGTTTTATATATGTTAAATATACTACTAAGGTGTGGGTTGGCGCGGGACTTATTGAGTGGGTTCCTCATCGGTATATAGCTTGGTATACCATTTCTGAGGATTTTTGGTGGGACCGCATAGAGGTTTTGATGATCCTCTAGGATATGTTGCCGATGAGCCCTCGACTGGAGAGATGATTGATCCATAGGTATAGTTCGATGATGTATAGGCAGATTTTTGGATCGATGGAGATGTAGTAAGCGGAGATACTGAAGCCTCTTCTGAGGATTGTGTTCTTTTGTGTGGTATACTATTGCTATATATTTGGTAAACTAGTGGTACAAATAAATTATATATATATATATATATATATATATATATATATATATATTTAGTAACTCGTGCGTTGATGTGAATTGAAAAAATGTATTACCCGTTTGCATGCTAATAATTAATAATTAAAAAAAAAAGATAGAAAGAAATTACATGTGTAGCGCGTGATGTTTTAAGGCATCACATCCAGCTTCGCCACCGATCTTTGAATTTCTAGTCTCCCACAAAGCTTGCTAGATCCAGGTCGGCAAGCCTCGAGCTTCAAGCTCGGTCGAGATCGTCAGGACCGACCAAGCCTAGAGCTCGCCTACGATCAATGGACGACTCGCCCAAATCAAAAAGAAAAAAAATAAAAATTAAAAGAAGAAAAGGGGAAAAAGAAAAAGAAAATATAATTAGAAATTTTTGAATTTAAAAATAAAAAAAATTATTAAAGGAGTCTATCGAAGGAAATCGAATTCGATTTTGCATACCAAACGACAAAAAATATTTTTCAAATTTTTTCATAATTTAGAAAGACAACGAAAAATATTGTCATTTCGACAAATAATTTTCAAAAACCTTGCATTTTTTATGGAACAAATGGAGCCGTAGATAATTATAGACCATTTCACGTTTTATTAAAAGTGGGGCGAAATTAGTGATTTAAAGGATGAGAATAGTTCCATCTAGACATGATCGGTTCGACGGAACCGACGGTTCCGATTCCATGAAAAGGTGGAACCGGAACCGGCTCTTTTGGAACCGGCAATTCCGGGTCGGTTGAAGTAGACATGGCCATTTGGGCCCGTTGACCGGGCCCCCGGGCTCGAATCAGAACCAGAACCGGCCTTCAAGGGCCGGTTCCGGTTCCGAACCGCCATTTTTAATAAAAAAAAAATAAAAAAATAATAGAGAAAATAATAATTGCTTGAAGTGGGATTCGAACCCTTGGTCTTTTGGTTAAAGTAAGCGCCCTAAACTACTCAACTACCTTCAATTTGATTGTTTATATTGCAAATAAATTATAAAAAAAGATATAGACAAATTGAACCGGCGAAACCGGCGATTCCTTGAACCGGGCCCGGAACCGGAACCGCGCCTCTTCAAGGGCCGGTTCCAGTTCCAGCTTTTTTAGGAACAGGAACTGTCGGTTCCTGAACCGGAACCAGCCACGTCTAGGTTGAAGGAATCGCCGGTTCAATTTGTTCATACATTTGTTTTATAATTTATTTGCAATATTAATAATCAAATTGAAGGTAGTTGAGTAGTTTAGGGCGCTTACTTTAACCAAAAGACCAAGGGTTCGAATCCCACTTCAAGCAATTATTATTTTCTCTATTATTTTTTTTTTATTTTTTTAATGGCAGTTCAGAGCCGGGCCTTGAAGGCCGGTTCCGGTTTCGGGTCGGAACCGTGGGCCCGGTCAACCGGTCCGTTTCGGGCCCACGGTTCAATTTGGCCATGTCTAGTTTCATCCTTTCCCGACATCAATGACTCGTTTAAAGTTCAAACCCGATTTGAGATTATACTAAAGATTAAAAATAGGACACAATTGAAAATAATAAATTTGAGTTGAGTTTCGGAGATCAATTTTTGAATAATGTAGGTTTTCATGAAAGATTCCGAGCTTCATTTTCTCTCTCTCTCTCCTAATTTTTGTCTGGAGATTTTTTCCGAATATATTTCGGGATAAAAAATAAAAATAAATAAATAAAAGCAGTCATAAATCTACCTCCTTCCTTTTTTACCAAAAAAAATAATAATAATAAATAAAATCTAGCTCCTTCCTCTATCCCCATGTTAAACCCTCGTTTCACTCTAGCAGCCACTCTCAAGCTGAAGCTCTCTTTCCCAACCATGGCCCAAACCCTAGTGCGCGCCATCGCTACCCGCCACCGCCGCGGCCTCCGGCACCGCCACGGGCCGCCTTACCGTCTTCTCTTTCTTCACCACCAAACGCCTCCTCTCGACCACGACCTCCGTCACCTCCCCTCCTGCGCTCCCCTCCCTCCTCTTCCACCGCCGAGCTCTCGGCCCTCTCTCCCACGCCGTCGGATCGACTTCCTTCGGAGCTTCCAAGGCTCGGTTCGCTCCCATACGGTGCCGCGTGAACCGGTCCGGGGGCTCCGCGTACTCGCCCCTGAACTCCGGCTCGAACTTCAGCGACCGGCCGCCTACGGAGATGGCGCCGCTGTTCCCGGGGTGCGATTACAACCACTGGCTCATCGTCATGGACAATCCTGGGGGTGAAAACGCCACGAAGCAGCAGATGATCGATTGTTATGTCCAAACCCTAGCCAAAATTGTCGGGAGGTAGTGGATTTTTCATTGTTCTCTTTTGGTCGTGGTTTGGAAGATATGAGAAAGGATAAGTTGCATTGACGTAAAGTAACTTGTTTGAAAGGCGTGGAGATGCCTACTTTTGGATATGTGAAAGGTTACGGACACCTCTGTTCATGTGAAATGATTTGGTAGCACTCCTGTGGCATGATTAATTACATAGGGACCCCTGTAGAAAACCCAAAACGTAAGGGGTTTTGGCATAAGTTTACTAGAGTTCAGATTGTTTGTCAAAATGTTGGTGCAGGTAATGAGGTTGGTTCTGTTACGGACTGTACTTATCATGAAGTCAAGAAGTTGAATTTGTTTCTCTTGCGTCGTCTAGTGCTTACTCTACGAACCGATTGGAGGTCCTTCTTTATGGTTTTTAGGCTAGCCCTTTTGGATTGATAATCCCTCTGTCTGATTGTGTTTGACATTTGAAAGCTACGTGATCTTGATGAGCAAGCTTGCATCAGATGTGCTAATAATTTAGACGATGAAATGTCGGGGCTTTAGGTTGATTTTAGTGTTGCTTGTGCTTGCTAATGTGTATCAGTGAGGAGGAAGCAAAGCAGAAGATATACAACGTGTCCTGTGAGAGATATTTTGGGTTCGGCTGTGAGCTTGATGAGGAGACATCAAACAAGCTTGAAGGTTAGTTGTCTTTCTCTCTTTATCTGGTTTCGTTAAGCTGGTCTTTTCCTTAAATCTGAAATGATTTGCATTTGTGAACAGGTTTGCCTGGGGTACTGTTCGTGCTCCCAGACTCCTATGTTGATCCTGAGTACAAGGATTATGGGGGTAAAGCTTGTTCCTTTTCGATGAATCACGATCTATCCTTTATTTTATCAATGTGGCATATAGTTTGGTGATGACATATTGATGGTTAAAATAGGGATCTACAATTTTTCTTTAGATCTTGAGTTTATTTCAAGACTAGATAATGGTTTAACATTTTTCCCACATTGCATGTTGTAGTGCCCTACAGACGTCAACATGAATGTTTAAAGAAAGATTAGATTTGGGAAAGCATATGTTATAGAATGTGGTAGAATATCCTGATCAGACAAAGCTATGGCTTTTTCAATGTGCTATAAGCTTTTACTAGATGCAGTCTTAAAAATTGGATGACACACCTTATTGCATTTAATGAATTGAAAGAAGAAATTTCGCACTTTAAAAGCCGGTATCTCCATTATTTATGTTCGAGTATAGAAATATATGTTAGTTTGTTCGATCAGTCATATAAATTGCATTTGTAGTCATCAATGACATGTTCAAGGTTGCATTTCTGCTTGGACTCATTATTAATGGTTGAATCACTCATGAAGTCTACATATGATGGTTTTAGTTTAATGACTGGTTATGCATATATGATCTTTGCCTTGAGTGCGTGTTGTGGGTGATGAATAACAAAAATATGCTTGTCAAGATCATCTAAGCCCGTGATAGTCCATCTTGGCAAAGCTGAAGAGTCTGTCAACTATGTTCAGCTTTGAATGCTAATGGTCTAATATCAATGTCTCTCTTAACTATCCCCAGCTTTCTAGTTACATGTAGCTGCAGTTCAGTGGAGATGAAACAGAAGTACTTCATCATTAAACTAAATTGTGTTTTATCGCAAGTCTGATTAGGTCTTATCGCATGAGTGTTGTTAGTGATGAATCACTAAAATGTGTCAATTAAGAATATCTGCCTGCGTGATAGTCCTTCTTGGCAAAGCTGAAGAGTCAGTCGACAATGTTCAGCTTTGAATGCTAATGGACTAATATCAGACGTCTCTCTTAACTATCCTCAGCTTTCTAGTTACATGTAGCTGCAGTTCAGTGGAAATGAAACAGAAGCACTTCATCATTGCAATAAATTGCGTTTTATTACAAGTCTGATTAGGTCTTATCGCTCGGGTGATTGTCGTTAGTGAAGAATGATGTCAATTAGGAATATCTGCCTGCATGGTAGTCCGTCTTGGCAAAGCTGAGGAACCCATCGACAATGTTTAGCTGTTTATGCAAATGAGCTTATATCAAATATCTCTTTTCACCCACCGGTCGGTGGCTGCGATGGTTTGAGTTCAGTTCCTTTCACGAGAGGTCCTGGGTTCAAAACTTGTAGGCGCCGGTGTCTTAAGTGGGGGTCGTGGTGGAGGGATCCTACGCTAGCGCCCCCCCCCCCCCCCCCCCCCCCCCCCCCCCGAAGACTCCACCGCTGGTTGAGCGAAGCTTGCCGGCCGTGCGGAACCTCGGTTATCAAAAATATATATCTCTTTTTTAACTATTCCCAGCTTTCTAATTTCATGGATCTGCAGATCAGTGATGAAACATAAACACTTCATCATTATACTTTGAGTTTGTCATGAGTTTGATTATGGATCTTATAGTGACTAGTGTCTCACTAATTTTAGGCAGTCTTTCACTAGTAAGCTTATTTTGCTGGCTGCAAACCGATTGACACACTGAGCCATGGACCTTAGATTTTGTAAACGGTATAACTGATTTATATGCTTTTAAGAATACTTATGTTTATGATGAAATTGACTTCATCAAAGGAGCTGAATATATTTTTCTGGTCAGGATGGTTGAATGCGGTTGTTAATTGCGACAGTGCACTTCTATGAATTTTGCACGGTAGAGAAATAGACTTTATTTCTTGTAGAACTACAGAAAAAATGACTTTTACATTGATAAGGAGGTGTGTGCATGAGATTGTGAAAAGCTATATCCTTGTTACTACATTTGTTGATGGGCTTGCTTGATGTCGTTGTTAATGTGACTGCAGTATCACTTCTTTGGATTGCACTAGGGAAATAATTTTGCCTTGTTTTGGCAATGCTTTAAGATACTGTATAGAGCTCTCCATTTTGGAAAAAAAAAAAATTATTATGGACTTGTTTGGCAAACTATATAAGTCAAACTGTTCTTTTTAAATGCTCTTTTTGGCTTCAAGATGATTTTTGGTTGGTTTTTGCTTTGTGTCAGTTTCTTGTCATTACATGAATGTGGAAACTATCATCTAATAGACATTATATAAAGGTCTCTTCTCCACTTAAAAAGCATTAGAACCGTTCTCTTGTTTTTTGTTCTGAAAAATCATTTGCTACAGAGAAATTTTCAAGATCACTTTTTGGAAAAGCACTATTGTCTTGGTTTGTCATAGGCTTGTTGAGAAAAACAGATCAAGGTAAAAGCATTCTGTTTAGAAGTCCTTTTGTGGAGTATCAGCAGAAATGCGGTGGAGGGTGGGTTGTGGTAGAATGCGATCAATTGATTATACTCATTGCAGATTATAAAAATGGTCATTTTACCGTTTGTAGTTAATTTTCATGTATAGAATGGTCCTTTTTCCTTGATAGCGCCACATGGGTATCCTTTGATTTACATGCCCTGGACGTGTATGGTAACTTGGGTAAGTTTTTCAATGCTTCATGTATGATGGAGTTGCGAAAACATTGAAAATGGAAACATTGGAGGCTCATCAGCAGGGTTTGTCGTATTTCTAAGGCAATGGTACTAATCCGGGGCTATTAAGATGTGGTAGCATGTCTTCTTGTATGCCATCTCTAAATATGGAGCACATATTTCATAAATCCAATTCACCTTTTTGTTTGGACTTACTATTATATTAGTTTCTAGCTGGTCTTGATGTCATAGAAGGGTATTAACTTATCCTGTGGTCTTGCTATGTGTTGTAGCTGAGTTATTTGTTAACGGAGAGATTGTTCAAAGATCACCCGAGAGGGCAAAGGAGAGTGGAGCCGCAACCTCAGAATACTAAGCATAGGCCAAGATATAATGAGAAAACAAGATATGTTCGCCGCAGAGAGAACATGGGCTGATGCGTGAAATTGGTGAATAATATATATATTGGTTCTGTTCGGAGGATGCCATGAGGGGTTACAAATCTTTATCAATGTTCCTGCGGTGCTTAGTTGACTTTGGACCGGGGTTAATGGATTTGTTTTGTGCTGCTCTTTCGGATTTGTATGAACTATGGTTATTAAGATGATGCGTGTAAGTCCTGTGCTTGGTTTTCCATAGATGAAGAAAAATCGTATAAATCTGTTCGTCTTTTTTATCTAGTCTGAAAATCAGCGGTGTGCTTGATCCATAAACGGTGAATGAGCTGAATTGCTGGCATTGTCGAGATTCGGAGATGCATTCCTATGGAATGATTGATATTATAGAATTGGTTCTGAGATTGCTCTTTTGGCGGAAATTAAGGATGAAGTTTCTTCGAAAATCATTGCGAGGTGCCTGTGGGTAAAATTTGTTTGGAAGGGTTTCCTGTTTTGCTGGTATCTAAACTCTTGAGAGGGCATTGGTTCCGGTACGATTAGCAATGAAAATGTTGGGTTAGCGTGGACTTCATTCATTAGATATAAAGAAGAAAGATGAAAATAAATTTAAGCAAAATTTTTAAAAATAAAGGGCTCAAATGTTTTTATTTTATTGAAAGAAGGGTTTGAAATGGATTTTGTTTCGAACGAGGGTGTAAAGTGCTTTTTTTTGTTTAAAGAAAGGGCCTCGATAGGGATATTTTGTCTTTTTATATTTTTTTTAAATTTTTACTCATTTTCCTTTGCTTTTTTTCCCTTTTTTTTTTTTAATCTTTTTCTGTTTTCCTTCTCCTTTCCAATTTCATCGTATCTCACCCACCATCGCTCTCTCTCTTCGCTCTCTCCCACTATGCCCTTCCCTTGTCCAGATCAAGAAAGCCCATGCTCGGATCATCGCCGTCAAGAATAAAAACCACCTCCTGCGGCGCCATTTCCCTCCACGCCTCCCTCTACAGCATCGATACCCCATATATTTTTGCCTCCAAAAACATGATCTGATGTCTTGCCCTGAGCGATCTCTCTTTCGGGTTGATCTTTGTCTACACGTCGATACTGCGGCGGCGGTGTTGACACCTAAATTTTGATTTTAATCATTTATTGCATAAAAATTAGGGACTAAACTCTAGCCCCCAAACAAAAAAAAATTAGATCGGTTTTCATCTAATTATCATTTTAGTTCCATGGATTGGCGACAAATGAATGACCTTGAGCTTAAATTCAGCACATAAGCTTGCGGTGATGAAAATTTGCTTAAACCCCTTACCCTTTGAATGACCAAAATTTGAAATGAAGGGCTTTTTCCTAAAATTTTGGTGGCCTCCCGTATACTTGTGCATGCTCATCTAGTTGAGGAACAAAAGGAAATAAAAAGGGGGAATCAATGGAGTGCCGCCAATCAAGAGAGTAGTTCTTGGCACATGAGAATTTTTCTACAAGAAAAGAAAGAGGACAAGACAAAAATAAAGCCTTCGGGCTTATTTCACTCTCAAGATTGAGTCTCACAATGGAAAAAAGAGGCCAATAGCTTGATTGACTGATTCCGACGTTTGTCTATCACTCCCTTCCTTCTATTCATGCAAGATAAAGAAGGAAAAATTAAAGTAAATGAGCCCTACGCGGAGTGTATCTGGACGTCGAGAGAAGAGTTATTCGTGAGAGACCGACACAAGAGGAATCCTTCTTGCACTGATTGACAACCGATTCTCAGCGGCAATCTTGAGCCAAATTTCAGTGATTGATTCGACGGATCCAAGCTTTCCAATGAAAAGTGAGTGATGTTTGCTATAAAAGAGCAAAATTCGCTCATTTGAAGAGGAGGGGGGGGGGGGAGTTGAAAAAAAAAAGAAAGAGAGAAAGCTTTTTTGTTTTCCACGGTGAGGGACGACTATAGAGAGAGAGGAGTCGGTGGCCCATGTGTGAAAAAATTGAGAGTAGAAGCTGCAATATCCCCCGGAGGTTTTCGAAAAAAAAATCTGAGAGAGTGCATAGTCATAGGTGAAAAGCTACGTACACAGAGATTTGAGGAGGGCTATACATCATAATTTATGGCGAGAGAGATCATCTTGAATCTCATACAGTCACCGTTCCATACAAGTCTACTGTCCCATAGATGATCAGACATTTCTCATTGTTCCAGCCGTGCATAGCTCAATCCGTCGCATCATCATCACTGAACCGCCTTGCACTTCGGGATTGCTCAGATTCGAGCTGCTGTTCACTGCTGTCCAGCCCTTTTTCGAGGTCGATCAGCCCCTATTTTCTTGTTATTTGAGAATCTAACATTGTTATTACTTGTGGTAGATCATTTGGGGTTGGTTTGGTAGCGGACCGAAATTGGAAAATGCAATTTCGGACGAAAACTCTAGCTTGCACGCGTGCAGAATTTTTAGTTTGGAAAAGGTAAATTCTTCAATTTTTTTATTGCTAAATCATGATAGTTAGCTTGGTAACTTGCATTGTTGTTCTTAGGAAACTCTGAACACATGAATTTTTGCAATATATGTGGAAAGCCTCAAGCTTTTTCTGTCTATCTTTGCTAAAATCGAAAATTGGACATTGTGGGTTAAAAAATCTGATTTCTTCAATCAAGCTTAAATTGTTCCTGAAATTGATCAGATTTTGTATTACTTTCGAGAAATTGATGAAATTTAATTGGAACATATCTTTTCTCAAAAGTAAACTTGGTTAATTTTCTTGAATTTAAGTTGAATTGATTAAGAAGGATGATAATTCTTGGTTGATAAAAAATCTGAAATTTTGGCGCACATGTCACTCTTGCTCGAATTCAATATGTCAGTGGATGAATATTGCCTTGATGTTTGTCTTGACTGGTTGAGTGATATCATCTTTGGTTGATTGACATTATCTCAAGTTATGGATATTAATCGATTGAAGTGAACTTTATCTAACATTAGAGAATACTTGAATCGGATGATATCTAACTCGTCTTGGATAGTCCTTCGCTTTGAATGTTCATCTCTAGTATGCAAGTTGGTTGAGTTGCTTATCCGATGTTATCTTATGTTATCTCTCGTGAATTTATCTAAACTTATTTGATTAGAGATAATATTTGAGTTCAACTGGATGAGATCTTGAATTTTGAAAATTATCTGAATCAATTTTCCTAATCCCTAAAAGATAATTTCTCAAATCAAAACTGAATTAAGTTTTTGATAAGGAAAGGTGGGCCTCATTGTCATATTTTCGGCCACCCCTTTTAATTTTCAAATTCAAACTCAATTGACTCATCTTCATTTTATTTTTGTCGTGATTGTTTTTGATTGTTCATAAAGTTTGCACATTAATAAACAATCTTGCCCATAACACATGCTCCCAATTGTGCCTTGCCCCTTCGGAAAACGTACATAAGGGCAACATATGACTTCGATCTCGAAGTACGATCGTGCCCGTACGTGTTATTTAGATATCAAATCCTTAATCTTGAGGAGCGGATTGCTAATTCCTAAATAGAATTTCAAGGTTTGCCCTATGTAAATAGGGACGACGGTAATTCTATAATATATTCACTTGCTAACCCTAATCTTGGGGGTTGTTGTGAATAAAATCGGAATTTCGGATTTAAATGTGTTTTATGGGCAATATTGTTTGTTTTTGTTCAAATTTTTATTGTTTTCATGCTTAAATAAATTCCTAAAAAACTCCAAAAAATCTCATGATTTTCTTAAGTCTAATCACATTTCTTTTGACTTTAGGATAGCTTTTTCACCTCATTTTTTCATAAATCCGAAAATACATAGAAATTACCAAAAAATGTCATTTGCATCGCATATCATATAATTTAGCTTGCCATGTCATGTTTTTCACGTCATGCATCTTGCCATGTCATGCATCTTGGTACATCATCTTACCACATCATTATGCCATGTCATGCATCTTTGTCACGTCATATCATCTCACCTGTCATATAGTTAGATTGCATTAGTATTGTATTTAATAAAAGAAAATCCCAAAAAAATTTAATTCATCAAACTAAGGATTTTTCATGAAAATTGGGTACCGAAAGGGCATTAATTTTTTAATTAATGTAACCAAGTCACCGAACTCATTTGCTCTGGTTCGTAGAGATAAAATAGTTCTCCCGCTATTTTATATAGGTTTCTAATCAACCTACCGTAAATAATTAGTGGCGGCTCCGATTGAATATTTTTTCACGAACAAACCTAAGTTGCGATTTGGTAGGACTTGGGAGAGTCCGAGTTAGGTTAGTTAATTTAATTGACCTAATAATCCATTAGCCTTTTTTTTTAGGTCGCGACAGCTTGGCGACTCCGCTGGGGACTGAAATTGAAATTTTCGAAAATCAAGAAGCACTTAATGTAGTACTTTAAATTTTCGAAAAAATTAAATGACCTAGTGGACTTAGGCCTCACATTTTTCATGATGGATTCCTTGTTTGATGATTGTGATTTGTCCCTAACTTTATTAGGTGTTATATGTTTTTGCAGGGTTATGCTAATTGCAATGGTTCCTAACTTTTGTTTTGCAAGGTTGATAGTCTTAATTTTTGCAAAATTGAAATTTTGAGTGCATTAAATTGTTGTGCATGAATTTTCATTTATTTTCACTACACCATTTACAAAACCTTAGTAAAATCTAGGATGGTATCTGGATTGGGAGTCTCCCTAGCCTCGATCACGAGGAATGGGTGACCCCGTCTTCGATCCCGGGTTTTGGTACGGAGGATTACCGAACCTGGTTATGATCTCATAGCATGGAATGGACCCTCGGCCGAAATGAAATCCTTAAAGGCTGAACATTGACCAATCTAATTTGGTACGGTTTGTCTTTAAGATTTCAAAATTTTTCAAATTCAGAAAATGGACACACACTTTGCACTTGTCATGCACATGTCTATGTGATTGGCATTTTACTTTTCAAGGTAAAGTAAGCTCTCTAACTTTGTTTTATTTTTTGGTCGGTTCATGGCAAATTAGGTTTGTCTTTATGGTCTTGTCGAGTCATGTCTTTTTACTTATGTCTTTGCATTCCTAGGACCTTTGTTTAGGAAGTTTTTTTTCATTTCATGGTTGTTGAATCTTTATTGCTCAATAAATCAGTTTTGATTTTTATCCTAACCTCATTTATTTTCTCGAATTTTTTAGACCATTTTTGAGTCAGTTCTAATGCCCATGCTTCAAATGAAAAATGTTCGAGGGGTCTTAAACTCTCATGTCGAAAATTTTGGGTCAATCCAATACATTTTTCATTTTCTGTTGAATTAATGGCCACCATGGAACATGCTGAAATTTCACTTATTTCCTGACTCCGGAATCACTTTGCGATTTATCATTAGTAAATGGGCTCATTCGTTAAATCATGAAACTTGAAAGTTATAGGATGGGTTTTTAACTAATGGGCTGCAAATTTTTGGACCTTGATTCGTCTTTTTAAGGGGCCGTTCATTCTCCAAACAAAAACCGAACGAAGCAGTTTTTTGGACGAAATTCTTTTAAAAATGCAATAAACTGAATTGATCCGTTCATTTCTAGTTCAAATCCCAAACATGAAAGTGGTTCATCTTCCTTTTGGCTACAGTTCCGTAAAACTTGGCATTTTCTTTACCATTCAGTGATTTTTCATGAATTGTTTTCCAAAATCCGACGAAACTGGAATTTTCGGGTTAGAGTCACGAGTCAAGTTTGAGTGATGGTTCGGTCTAAAGCCATGGGTCGACACTTCATTTTCATCATCATACTCATTAGTGATTATCTTTTGCAGGTAATTCAACACAAATACCTTGCGCCCATATATATTAATCGATCAGGGCCACTCATAAGCGCCATCGTCAAACAGGCTCCCCAAGGCAGCAGATGCAATCCTCTGGATGGGATATTTCCTACTTTCCTTTAGGTGTTAGGTTGCATTAGGATTTTCATTTCCTTATGATGTCGTATTCTAGGGTTTCTCTTTTTGTTAAGATTGTAATTCATTGATTTGATATCAACAAAATTACATCTTTTTCATTAAATTTAGAAACCTTGATGAAGTATCCTAAACTGGCCCGAGATAACCCAACGATCGAACAAATTTGTCATCCACGGTAAGAAACTAAGGGTTGGGCTTCTCAAGAATTCTCGTCCCCCGGTCTTAAAAAATTTCAAGATTTTCGAAAGTGACACATCAATTTTCGAAAAATTGCAAAGCATCCATGTTTAAACCCTTTTTGTTTATCTGATTCCGCCACTTTATGTTTCAGGGGAAAACCTTTCCAATCAAATGACGGAATGTCTTACCAAGCTCCTGAGGGATTACCAAGACATCTTCGCCTGGTCCTATGCAGATATGCCTGGTCGATTCTTGGACGGCCCCCCACATGGTGATTAAATAACTGAAGCAGGCCGAAAATTCTTGGCCAATCCTGATAGGGCGACCATTTGAGATGACCCATGCTTCGCCATCGATCACTTCTGAAAATGTAATGGAGTTAAATGTTCAATGATCCCTGATGATCGAGTCATAACAATCTGCCGTCGGCAGTCCCTGCATTGATCGGTGCGGCTTGTTAGCTATCACTTAACCTCCCAAATGATGACTTTTGGGGGCAATCCTTAGCTGATCCCTATCGACTCATCAATCGCATCGCATCAGCCAGCTTAAGCATTATTCTATCGATCAGCTGAGGCCAGTCCATGTCGCAACCTCGACTGATCCCTTGATCATGCCATTTCAAAAGATGGGGAGCCAAAATACAAGACATGTCTTTGATGGCTGCCACTGAAGATTAAACATGGAAAAAAGTCGTATGCCATTGCTTGAAATCAAATTCCTAGCGCTGGCCATGTTTGGGGCAATCTCGCATGTTGGCAAAGCTATACCCCATCCTGACTGAAAACGAGGGCAAGTGGACCCCGACTTGAAGAAAGGGAGTATATTTATCTGTTTCATGCTATTTTTAAGGGTGACACTTTCCTTCTCGCAGGAACATAGGACCGATCATCACATTTGAACAGGGGCAACCAGAGCATCTCGAGTGTTGCTTGACTCCTTCATACATATGTCCCTCGCTCGGGGGCAAAGACGAAAATGAGCCGATCCTCAACCCGAGTATCAGACTCCTCGGCCTGATTTGATCCACTTACGTGTTTTGGGGCAATTCACCTGTTCTTACAATGCTTGATTCATTATCAAATGCATCGGATTTTCATGAAACATGACACAATGCTTGGAATTTCCTTATCCATGTACTTTGAAAATGCTCACCCGTTGCATGATTTATGCATGATTATTCTTCATGATTGATTTATCAACTCTGAATAGGGAGCATAAACTACATATGATGTATCAAATGTACAGAATGGGGCATGACAGAATGATGAAAGGCAAGCTATTTCCACACACATGTCCCATATTTTAACCCCCAGTGAGTTGAGTGGTATTATTCCGCATTCTTCAAGGCGAAGGGTTTTCTCGCAAAAAGTATGATTACCGAAATGACAGAGGCATTCATTTTTCTATCCCAAACAGTACAGGTGATCCATTGATTAACCCTCTTTGAGCGGCGATTCCATTTCTTACCCCTGTCAAGAACCACCCCACATTGGGGCAGAACGAGGTAATTCCAGAAGCAGAACGAGGTAAATGGTTTGAAATTTTCTTGCTCGGACTAACATCAATTTTTGGGTGTTTCTTTGCATTTATGCTCGAACTTTAGTTCAAGTGCCTTAAGATGACGAAGAGCATTCATTTCTCTATCATGTACACTTCATCCCTTACATAGCCCACTTGAACTTGCAAATTCATTTCTTAAACCCATGTTGGTGATCATATGCTCATTTCAAGGCAAAGATAGCATTTTCCCAAGAAGGAGAGCTAGAGATGATTGGGTCGATAGACAATTTGTGTGAACTTATCTTGTGCTTTAGATTTTTCATAATTGTTGTTTGTAAATGTCTGTTGTAATTCTTGATTCAAAATCATGGGATTGAAAAGAAGAAGCAAATTCAGCCAGAAAGAAAAGGGCCCAGTCCCAAAAAAGAGAAAAAAGACAGAAGAGAAATGTCGAAAAGCACTAAAAAAAAATTCTTTTCGAAAAAATAAGCATTCTCCTGAAAAAAAAAATAGAAAAAAAGAGAGAAAATGAGAGTCAAGAGTAAGAAAAGCAAAGGTTGATCTCACAAAAATCCCCGGCATCAGAAAAAGCAAAGTGCCTATCAAAAGCAAGGCCGATGTCATTCATTTGTAAAGTTCCTATAAATTTCAAATGTACATTGTTGTAGGTTGACTTGTAAATTTCATGTACATATTCTTCCTTGTAAATTCCCCAATGGGTTTGGATGTAAGGAAGATTCCTCAAAGAGGTTGCTTTGCAAAGTGCAATTCCCAAAGAAGTTCATACCATCTCTCAAGCAATAATGGTATCGTTTGAAGGCGAAGATCGGTGAGAAATTTGCGATAATCACCAACATCAAACCATTCTCATATATTTTCTGAGCCCAAACGAGCCTTTTCATTCCACAGTCCCTTATCCTAACCTACGTTACAACCCTTCAAAGTCTTTTTTGATTAGGGCACTTGAGTTAACGTAGAGTTAAATGATTTTAAGCATCGCTCAAAGAAGTTCGAGCAAGATTATTTCTCTCATTTTTGCAGGTTCTTGACTTGTAAACCCGAAATAGACGACGAAGAAATTCATTTTCGTAGCCTTGACTCTACTGGAGTCCCATTTGAAGACCTTTGACCTAGCCCTCATTACGGTCCTTATCAAGACCTCCAGATTGGCTTGGTCGTACCAATTGCGAGATTACTCGGACCCTTGTCGAATGCGATGATGGTAAGGTTGAGTGGTTTCTTTTTAATCCTGCAGTCAGGATATACAGATTTTCTCGAGGGTGAGAGAAAGCCTTTTTGGACTGAAGTCCCCATTCAGATTACATTCGAGGTATTCACAATGTGATTATCTCCTTGAGCATAATTGGCAATGTAAACTTGACAGAATAGTTATGCATGAATCATGTTATGAATCATTATTTCATTTGCAAGCTCAACAGTATAATTTTGCATCAAATCATTGAATATGTTTCAGCATGTATGCTTGCTGCCTCTGACACTGTCTGGCAGGTAGCACAATCTCGATGTTTGAGTTACCTCTCGAGGTCTCTAAATTCATTCGAAGGTCATTAAATCAACGAACCTTACTGGCAATACTTAACAGGTAATCAGGTAATCCCTCAAATCTTCATGTAAGTGTACTCGACCTGAATCTTTCCATGAGAGTGACTGAAAAGCCCTTTCAAATTGAAAGTTCCTCATTCAAATCCTCAGAATTGTCAAAAAGTGTCAAACAGGCTTTCTTATTGCCAAATTCCCCGATGGAGTTTTATAATGCAAGCAAAAGCTCACAAAATTTTCTGGCATATCATGCTGCATTGGTTTTATGGATATCATTATTTTCAAGGAAATGGATAGGTTCGACGCAGTTAGCCTACCCATCATTCATTCATCGCTCAGAAAGCCCAGATAAGTTTTCTAAACCTTTTTTTCAGTTTGACAGCTTTAGAGATTTAAGTTGTCATTTCTGACCTCTCATGTTTGCTATGATTTTGATTCAGGCATCACACCATTTTGTATTCATACTGATTTTATTCAGATGATACATCATCTCTTGTCTTGATACGATGAGACCTGCTTGAGAAGGTCGCAAGAGACATTTTACCGCCTCATCGTGACCCGTTGATGAGGTCCCAAGAGACATCTCTTGTCTTAATACGATGAGACCTGCTTGAGAAGGTCGCAAGAGATTATTTCTACCACCTCATGGTGACCCATTGAGGAGGTCCCAAGAGGCAACTCTCGTCTTGATACGATGAGACTTTCGGAAGAAAGTCGCGAGAGATTATTTTACCGACTCATGTTGACCCGTTGAGAAGGCCGCAAGAGACACATTACCGACTCATGCTGACTCGTTGAGGTGGTCGCAAGAGACACTTTACTGCCTCATGGTGACCCGTTGAGGAGGTCCCAAGAGACATCTCTTGTCTTGATACGGTGAGACCTTCTTGAGAAGGTCGCGAGAGATTATTTTTACCGACTCATGGTGACCCGTTAAGGAAGTCCCCAAGAGACAAATGGCCAGTTCGAACCATAACTTGAGCACATTTTCAAACCTTACACATATCTTGCGTTGTCCCGCGTCAGAGGGAAACCTCTGATAACGGATAAGGCCCCCAAAACCTAAGATCTACATGTGATCTTAGGTTGTTTTCCCGATTTCATAATGTATGCGCTCTTATGATTTCAAAAAATGGCCAGCTCGAATCATAACTCGAGCACATTTTCAAACTCTACACAGATCTCGCGCCGTTTCGCGTCAGAAGGAAACTTCTGGCAACAGATGGGCTAGTACCTTAGCATCCCGGTGTCCATTGGAAGTCTGGAGGCTAAGGGAATCATTAGCATATGTGGTATTTGGTAAAATAGGTATTTTCAAAGGCGATCCATGTGCGGATCTCTTTGATGTGGGATATGAGAAGTTTTAAGCACATGTTATGTATGGCATTGCATTTCATGCATCATCTCTATTTGCATAAGAAAAAGGGATTTAAAAACTCTCGCCAAAAATTTCATCGTCATTTGCATTTACAAAATTTAGGCTTCAATTTTAGTCTTTGAGCGAAATCTCTGTGAGCTTCCACTCAAAGAGGGGCAGCTGTTGACACCTAAATTTTGATTTTAATCATTTATTGCATAAAAATTAGGGACTAAACTCTAGCCCCCAAACAAAAAAAAATTAGATCGGTTTTCATCTAATTATCATTTTAGTTCCATGGATTGGCGACAAATGAATGACCTTGAGCTTAAATTCAGCACATAAGCTTGCGGTGATGAAAATTTGCTTAAACCCCTTACCCTTTGAATGACCAAAATTTGAAATGAAGGGCTTTTTCCTAAAATTTTGGTGGCCTCCCGTATACTTGTGCATGCTCATCTAGTTGAGGAACAAAAGGAAATAAAAAGGGGGAATCAATGGAGTGCCGCCAATCAAGAGAGTAGTTCTTGGCACATGAGAATTTTTCTACAAGAAAAGAAAGAGGACAAGACAAAAATAAAGCCTTCGGGCTTATTTCACTCTCAAGATTGAGTCTCACAATGGAAAAAAGAGGCCAATAGCTTGATTGACTGATTCCGACGTTTGTCTATCACTCCCTTCCTTCTATTCATGCAAGATAAAGAAGGAAAAATTAAAGTAAATGAGCCCTACGCGGAGTGTATCTGGACGTCGAGAGAAGAGTTATTCGTGGAGACCGACACAAGAGGAATCCTTCTTGCACTGATTGACAACCGATTCTCAGCGGCAATCTTGAGCCAAATTTCAGTGATTGATTCGACGGATCCAAGCTTTCCAATGAAAAGTGAGTGATGTTTGCTATAAAAGAGCAAAATTCGCTCATTTGAAGAGGAGGGGGGGGGGAGTTGAAAAAAAAAAAGAAAGAGAGAAAGCTTTTTTGTTTTCCACGGTGAGGGACGACTATAGAGAGAGAGGAGTCGGTGGCCCATGTGTGAAAAATTGAGAGTAGAAGCTGCAATATCCCCCGGAGGTTTTCGAAAAAAAAATCTGAGAGAGTGCATAGTCATAGGTGAAAAGCTACGTACACAGAGATTTGAGGAGGGCTATACATCATAATTTATGGCGAGAGAGATCATCTTGAATCTCATACAGTCACCGTTCCATACAAGTCTACTGTCCCATAGATGATCAGACATTTCTCATTGTTCCAGCCGTGCATAGCTCAATCCGTCGCATCATCATCACTGAACCGCCTTGCACTTCGGGATTGCTCAGATTCGAGCTGCTGTTCACTGCTGTCCAGCCCTTTTTCGAGGTCGATCAGCCCCTATTTTCTTGTTATTTGAGAATCTAACATTGTTATTACTTGTGGTAGATCATTTGGGGTTGGTTTGGTAGCGGACCGAAATTGGAAAATGCAATTTCGGACGAAAACTCTAGCTTGCACGCGTGCAGAATTTTTAGTTTGGAAAAGGTAAATTCTTCAATTTTTTTATTGCTAAATCATGATAGTTAGCTTGGTAACTTGCATTGTTGTTCTTAGGAAACTCTGAACACATGAATTTTTGCAATATATGTGGAAAGCCTCAAGCTTTTTCTGTCTATCTTTGCTAAAATCGAAAATTGGACATTGTGGGTTAAAAAATCTGATTTCTTCAATCAAGCTTAAATTGTTCCTGAAATTGATCAGATTTTGTATTACTTTCGAGAAATTGATGAAATTTAATTGGAACATATCTTTTCTCAAAAGTAAACTTGGTTAATTTTCTCGAATTTAAGTTGAATTGATTAAGAAGGATGATAATTCTTGGTTGATAAAAAATCTGAAATTTTGGCGCACATGTCACTCTTGCTCGAATTCAATATGTCAGTGGATGAATATTGCCTTGATGTTTGTCTTGACTGGTTGAGTGATATCATCTTTGGTTGATTGACATTATCTCAAGTTATGGATATTAATCGATTGAAGTGAACTTTATCTAACATTAGAGAATACTTGAATCGGATGATATCTAACTCGTCTTGGATAGTCCTTCGCTTTGAATGTTCATCTCTAGTATGCAAGTTGGTTGAGTTGCTTATCCGATGTTATCTTATGTTATCTCTCGTGAATTTATCTAAACTTATTTGATTAGAGATAATATTTGAGTTCAACTGGATGAGATCTTGAATTTTGAAAATTATCTGAATCAATTTTCCTAATCCCTAAAAGATAATTTCTCAAATCAAAACTGAATTAAGTTTTTGATAAGGAAAGGTGGGCCTCATTGTCATATTTTCGGCCACCCCTTTTAATTTTCAAATTCAAACTCAATTGACTCATCTTCATTTTATTTTTGTCGTGATTGTTTTGATTGTTCATAAAGTTTGCACATTAATAAACAATCTTGCCCATAACACATGCTCCCAATTGTGCCTTGCCCCTTCGGAAAACGTACATAAGGGCAACATATGACTTCGATCTCGAAGTACGATCGTGCCCGTACGTGTTATTTAGATATCAAATCCTTAATCTTGAGGAGCGGATTGCTAATTCCTAAATAGAATTTCAAGGTTTGCCCTATGTAAATAGGGACGACGGTAATTCTATAATATATTCACTTGCTAACCCTAATCTTGGGGGTTGTTGTGAATAAAATCGGAATTTCGGATTTAAATGTGTTTTATGGGCAATATTGTTTGTTTTTGTTCAAATTTTTATTGTTTTCATGCTTAAATAAATTCCTAAAAAACTCCAAAAAATCTCATGATTTTCTTAAGTCTAATCACATTTCTTTTGACTTTAGGATAGCTTTTTCACCTCATTTTTTCATAAATCCGAAAATACATAGAAATTACCAAAAAATGTCATTTGCATCGCATATCATATAATTTAGCTTGCCATGTCATGTTTTTCACGTCATGCATCTTGCCATGTCATGCATCTTGGTACATCATCTTACCACATCATTATGCCATGTCATGCATCTTTGTCACGTCATATCATCTCACCTGTCATATAGTTAGATTGCATTAGTATTGTATTTAATAAAAGAAAATCCCAAAAAAATTTAATTCATCAAACTAAGGATTTTTCATGAAAATTGGGTACCGAAAGGGCATTAATTTTTTAATTAATGTAACCAAGTCACCGAACTCATTTGCTCTGGTTCGTAGAGATAAAATAGTTCTCCCGCTATTTTATATAGGTTTCTAATCAACCTACCGTAAATGATTAGTGGCGGCTCCGATTGAATATTTTTTCACGAACAAACCTAAGTTGCGATTTGGTAGGACTTGGGAGAGTCCGAGTTAGGTTAGTTAATTTAATTGACCTAATAATCCATTAGCCTATTTTTTTTTAGGTCGCGACAGGCGGGCAAGGGTCGCATGCCTAGCCCAGACAAGGCTCGGCTATAGTTCTTCGTGGGTGATGAGAGAGAGAGAGAGAGAGAGAGAGAGAGAGAGAGAGAGAGAGAGAGAGAGAGAGAATATTGGACTGTGGGGGAAGCAAAGGGAGTGCAATTGGGACCGGAAGCAAAGGGAGTGCAATTGGGCCGGGTGCTGGTCCAATTCCAATAAAAATCTACGCACAAGTTGAGGATCGAATCCGAGTCGAGCAAGGACTGTGCAAGGTTGTGGTAGCGAAGAAAGGAAAACTACATTCGACATGGACCTCGGAGTAGAACAGAGCCAGAGGTAGCGCATCTCCAATAAGCGAACAACTCCGAAAGCATCACCATCAGCCTCGGCCCGCGTCAGGCGATTGTTGCCATTGTGGCATCTGGCAAGGGTCGTCCTCGCCTACTGGATTTGCGTGGAATTCAATGGTGGCTGGATTTGCCCGATCTGGCGAGGGCTCCACTCGCCGGTGGTCGCGAGGCCGTTCTCACCTGGGTTGGGCAAGGCGAGCCCTCACCGCCGCTAGCGAGGCTGCCCAGTCCACGACTATCGGTGAGGGAATGGAAAAAATGAAAAAGTAAAGAAAAAAGGAACTAAACAAAAAAAAATGTAAAAAAGACCAAAAAATCCTTGGTCATGCCTTTTTTGAAACAAAAAAGGGCACCTCAAGTTCTTATTTGACACAAAGTTCACTCCAGTTCATTTTTTGAGAAAATGAATTTATTTAGAGCCTTTTAAAAAAAATTCTCCCTAAATTTTAATTCTTAAAATATGAAAAGCCATGGCCATTGGTACTAGGAATAATCTGCCTCGTGGAATGTAAGTTCTACAACCAAGATTAGTCGTTTGCAAACAAGAAAAATTGTGCCCGAAAAATCTAAAAGCATCCACTCATTATATAAGTGTTCATAATAAAATTAATATATAAATAAGCTGTGGAGTCCGATGAGGAAAGCCAATTACCAAAATCATTTATATTCCACTTTCGCAACACTAGAATAAATCCTTCTGAATCAAAGTTCCAACCGATGCATTTGCATTCAAATTGTGATTTCGCAATCTTACGCGCGAACACATGAGGAAGCAATTCCTCAACGAGGGCATGTAACAATGCTTGCAATAAATAATTCGCGAAACATGTGTTCCCTAAGATTAGTCAATCCTTTCAAACCAATCCGATAACAAGGCTTCGCCCTCTGAACTCTCTCGTACAAACCTGCTCCTTCCCGCTTCTTCGAATTTAAATCTACTGCTAAACTCGGCCTACCGCCATAATCAATCATCACCGACCAAAGGTGATCGAAGGACGAGAACATGTCGTAAGCGTAGAGCGAAGCCATGAGCAAGGTGCCTATCCACGTGGACGTGCAGGGTGATGAGGTTTCATCGCAGGAGTCGGACAAGGCCCAGAACGAGAAACAGAGCGGAGACCGGTGGTCGAGCGGCGGATTAAAGCCATCGAAGAGTGGATTGACATTGAACCCTGCTCAACTGAGCTCTCGGATAGTTTGTGAGAGTCCTCTTTATTGCGCTCAATGGAGCTCTTTTGAAGCGAAAATGCTACGAAAAGCTTTTCTCTGATGGAGATAGAGCCTTCCCATTTTTGAAAGGACCGAACTTTTCTCTAAACCAAAAGGATGTAAAGAAAAAAAGAAGAAGAAGATGATTTTAACATTTCGGAAATGCTAAAACTCAAAATTTTAATGGGAAAATTTCAATTAAGGGCCTCGATTGCCTTGATTTTCTTAAATAAAGACTCAAAGTGGATTTTGTTTCAAATAAGGGCTTGAAGTGGCTTATTTATTTCAAAGAAAGGCTTGATTTTTGTCTTTTTCTCTTTTTTACAATTTTCTCTTTTTTTTTTCTGCTTTCCTTTTCATTTTTTCTTTTTCCTTTTCCCCTCCCCTCCCTTTCCCCGAATCCCCAGCCACGGTCCACAATTGATGTTTGCTTCTCCCTCTCTATCTCCCTCTCTCTCTAGCCATCCGCACACTCTCCCTCCGAGAAAATCTCTTGAGAGTCTCTGTCTCTTCGTTTTCACCTGTTTGAGATTCAAAGAAAACCAGCAAAGAAGGAGAGAGAGAGAGAGAGAGAGAAGCAGACACGCCGGCGTCGTTCCTGAAGAAGTTCTTTCGTCGGTGTACAGGAAGAAGATGGAGGACGCAACCACTAGCCAGTATTGCAAGTATGACAGCCAGACGCTGACCATGTTCACTTCATCGCTGAGATTAAGAATACTTGGAGGAAACAGACACTTGAGACTACAGCTATTGTCGTTTTTTACCCCAGTCGCGTCCGGAGGTCAGACGTCAATGGTGGACTGTTTCCTTTATCCAGATGCTCAAGGCCCTCATGCTCGTCGCCGTCTACTCCATTGGCCTCTTGCTTAAGGGAGAGACCTTCAATTCTCAGAACATGCTGAACATGGTGTCGATCTCGCTCGGCGTCGGTGTCCCAGCCTTCGGCGAGGCCAAGTTCGACTCCTGGGGCGTGACCCTCTAGCTTGGTGACGCAGTGTTCAGCGATAGAACAAACGAACAAATCTTGCTTGAGAGAGAAATCTCAAATTTTCAATATCAAAGGTATATATTCTGTCTGCTCAAACATTGTAAAACACCTTATATAGGTGTTAACCTAAACCTAACCCTACTAGGATTCTAAATAGAAAAATCCAAAATTACAAAATACCACTAAAATTAACAAATTGCCTAAAAATAAAGATTACGTAATATTACATAATATGATGTAGATAATATTTCGTAGATTGTTAACCCTATCCGCATCATTCTCCCCTGCTAGGAAAAAAGATTCGTCCTCAAATCTGGTTCATCTTCAATTCAGTCTCTTCAAATTCAATCATGTATCCAAGATTGCGAAGTCTGCTTCATCCAGGGACGGCCTCTCCAACGAATCAAGTAATATATAAGCTTGAGCCCCAAGAAATTCTTTGAAAGCACATCTTCAAGCTTATTCATTAAAAAACACATTTCAAAGTGTAGACAACTTCCTTCCTTGTTTGTTTCACTTCCACTAGGGCTTTTAACTTCTTCAAGTTCAAATTCTATGGATGAATCGTCACTATAACTTAAGTAATAAAAGACGTGGCTGGGTTTAGAAAACTGCAGCGCAAGGTCTTTTGCCTCTTTCAATTTTGAGGGTTGAGGCAAATAGAAATTGCCATCCACTAGAACGGACGCGATCCAATCCACATGCACAAAAGCTGCTTTTATGGGGCATACTGTTCCTTCTTCTTGGTGGGGAACGAATGAATCTTTCAAGTCAACGTGCAAATCTATTCGCCGATTTGAAACATCACCCTCCTGACAAATTTTGATAGCCCCATTTACTCCTCCCCTCAAATCCACATCCCAAACATTGACAGTCGCGTCATTGCCGCATGTTATGACAAACTGCAGCTCGTCGGTGGCAGAAGACGCGAGATCATTCACACGGCCATCATGAGATTCAATCTCCAGTTTCAACTTAACACTATTGCCCTTGCCAAAAACATCCACCTGAACCAAGTGTCTCAAATATGCAGCGCCAAACAATAAACCATTTGGACTCCAAATCACACGAGTAATAGAATTACCTGAACCTCCAATCATAGATTCCTTAGACTTCGTGGAGTATGCTTCCATATTCCAGTCTTTATCTACTCTTTTCTTTTCACCGCCACTCATCCCACGAACTTTTGCATCAACAATTGGCCTGTTTGAGAAAGCCATCAGATCAGATGGACGTGCCTCTTTGTTCTCGATGTTGTCGACCAGCCAAGCTTCCTTGACCACGGTTACGTCTCTTTCCATTGCTTCCACAATTTTTGTCGAGCCGCCATGCTTAGTGCCCAAATTTTCCAAGCCATTATTCAAAGTTCTAATCGCTTTAGTACAAAATTTCGGCTTTGTACATTCGACAATCTCACACTCGTCGGCATCTCGATCTAACAATCCAACCTTCATAGTACTCTCCTTCCTCCAGTTATCATTAACAGATTCACTAACTCCTTCCGAATCAACAACCGGTAAATCTCGCGAACGCCAAGAAAAATCACGATTTTGCCCTAAGCTCATCAATTTCTGCTGGAACTGCTCATAGTCGGGTGGAAGGAACTTTTGCTTCAGCAACCTCTTCATTCTATGCCAAGTTTGAACTCTCTCTTTTCCTTCTAGCTTTCTCGTATTCTGCAATCTCTCCCACCATATAGATGCAGCTCCTTTCAATCTATAAGCTACTAATCTCACCTGTTTCTCATTAGGGATCTCCATATAATCGAAAAAATTTTCAATACTAGCAATCCAATCCAGAAATTCTTCTATATCAAGACTTCCATAAAAATAAGGTATATCGACTTTTAATTTAAAGTCGTTACCTTCACGATCGTAGTAGCATCGTCTGCCATCTCTTCTATCGCGATTCGTTGTAATGCCGTCTTCCATCTCGATATCCCCTTTGAAATCCTTCATAACGATTTCTGCCATCATAACTAGATCGTCCTTCATCAAAAGAATTCTCTGAAAATAAAGGGTTATTCTGCCTGCGGACAAGAACAGGCCTGACAAGGTCACCGCGAGCAAGATCTGCACCCGGCCTTCTGTTGTTCCGCCGATTCCGGTTCACATCAACGCCAAGACCGTCGGATCGATCCGCCAATTTGTCAAATCGTGCTCCGAAACGATCTATGCGTTCCATTAAACGCCGCTCCAAACGTCGCAGCGTGCCGTCCCCATGGATTGGGGCTCCAGTCTTCCGAGCATCGTCGCGAAGACCACCGCCAGTCGCCATAGGCTCTGATACCACCTGACGCAGCGTTCAGCGATAGAACAAACAAGCAAATCTTGCTTGAGAGAGAAATCTCAAATTTTCAATATCAAAGGTATATATTCTGTCTGCTCAAACATTGTAAAACACCTTATATAGGTGTTAACCTAAACCTAACCCTACTAGGATTCTAAATAGAAAAATCCAAAATTGCAAAATACCACTAAAATTAACAAATTGCCTAAAAATAAAGATTACGTAATATTACATAATATGATGTAGATAATATTTCGTAGATTGTTAACCACCTGACGCAGCGTTCAGCAATAGAACAAACAAGCAAATCTTGCTTGAGAGAGAAATCTCAAATTTTCAATATCAAAGGTATATATTCTGTCTGCTCAAACATTGTAAAACACCTTATATAGGTGTTAACCTAAACCTAACCCTACTAGGATTCTAAATAGAAAAATCCAAAATTACAAAATACCACTAAAATTAACAAATTGCCTAAAAATAAAGATTACGTAATATTACATAATATGATGTAGATAATATTTCGTAGATTGTTAACCCTATCCGCATCACTTGGTGCCATCGCATTCGAGGCCACGAGGCTGGTCTTGATCCAGATCCTACTCACCTCCAAGGGGATTCAGCTGAACCCCATCACATCGATGTACTACGTTGCGCCGTGTTGCCTTGTCTTCCTGCTCGGGCCGTGAGTCTTCATGGAGTACCCGGTGCTCGTCAAGTCCTTATGCTTCCGGCCCGACCTCGTGGTCTTTGAGACTAACTCGTTCTGCGCGCTCGCGCTTCACCTGGCAGTGTTTCTGGTCGTTGGGAAGACCTCAGCGTTGACGATGAACGCGGCGGGCGTGGTGAAGACTGGCTGCTGATCGCCTTCTTGTGGTCGGTGATCAATGAAATGGTGACGCAGGTGAACCTGTTCGAGTACGGACACGCCTTCCTGGGCGTCGCGTACTACAACCACTAGAAGTGCAGGCGCTCAAGGCGAAGGAGGGACAAAAGAAGGCAGCGGCGCATGTTTGCGAGGGGGAGGCTGGGAGGTTGCTGGGGCGAAGGGAAGGAGACGGGTTGGTGGGAGAGAAGAGGGACTCTCAAGCCTGAGGATGACTGACTCCTTGAACATTCGATGACCGAGAAGGAGAAATCGAGAAATCTGCGAAATGAAGAATAAAAATGGAGAGAATTTTAAGTGTACCCAGTGGAAAGACTAATCCAATGCAGAGTATGCAGACGCATTCTTGCAGTATCTTGCTCTGCTTCACATGCTGGTTATGCAAGAGATCAGACTGGAGAGAGAGTATGAACGAGTAGAGAGAGGGAGAGAGAGGCAGACATCAATGGCAAACAGTGGCTGGGGGAGGGGAGGGGAAAAAGGAAAAAAAAAGGGAAGGAAAAAATGAAAAGGAAAGGAAAGGAAAGGATAGAAGAAAAAGAAAGACAAAAATGCGAAAAAGATAAAATTCAAGCCCTTTTTTATACAAATAAAGCACTTCAAGCCCTTATTTGAAACAAAATCAACTCCAGGCCCTTATTTGAGAAAATCAGAGCACTTGAGACCCTTAATTGAAAATTTTCCAATTTTAATTGAGCGGCCTTGAGTTAAGAGGACTTTCAAAATGTGATGCATTTTCATAAAGTTTTTTAAAAAAAATGGCAAACGGCTTAGAATTTTTGCAAGTATTGGACTACTCCAAACCTTGAGGGAAAATTTCAAATAAAGACTCGCAATTTCTTCATTTTCTCAAATAATGGCCTAAAGTGGATCTTATTTTAAATAAAATCTTAAAATGCTCTCATCGTTAAAAAAAAGTACCTTACTGAAAGGCGTTTTTGTATTTTATTTTCTCAATCTTTCTTTTTATTCTTTTCTTTATTCATTTTCTTTTTCCTTGCCCCCTCCCCCAGCCATGGCCAGTGTCAGGCCAAGGGAACAGCCCAAAAAGATGGCGAGGGTTACCTTCGTCGGATCTGGTGAGGATGATGTCCCCATCCATGAATCCTCGATCGAAAGAAAAAAGAAAAGGAAAAGAAAATTAGAAAAAGAAATAAAAAAAACAACCAAAATATGTTTGATCATGAACTTTTTGAGATAATGAGGGCTCTTATTTACCTTAAGATTTACTTCATATTTTTATTTAAAAAATCGAGAGTGTTTACAAAATAATAGGCTATTCACGCATGCTCTCTCTTCTTCCTCCCTCTCCTCATCTTGCCTCCGCCACTCGTCCCCGACGCTCGGCGATGGCTTTTGATTTAGGGCTCAGGCGACGCCCTGCTAGATCTTGTCAAAGCCTCGCTTGTTCGGCGCTGAGTAAGCTTCTTGACCCGGTATCATTCTTGTATGATTTTGGCTGAACACTTCTTTGCTCATCAAACGATTGAAAAGCAATTCACTCAAAACCAACCCAAGGGACCATTTGCCGAAACAATGGCGGAAACATTCTCCGAGGATATCCTCAGCGAGATACTCTTGAGGCTACCTGTCAAGTTGTTGATGCGATTCAAATGCGTCTGTAAACTGTGATGGTGTCTAATATTCGGCCGGGCTTCGCCAAGTTGCATCTGCAAAGACTGAAGGCAAGGGATATGATTTCTAGCCAGAGAATCTTCAGGACCATAGACTACGAAGGCCTCCATAGAGTGAAGGGAGGGGATATGATTTCTAGCCAGAGAGTCGAAACCATAGACTACGAAGCTCTCGACGTCGGTATTGGCGGCGATGGCTGCGTGGTTGTAGAGGTTCACGAGCTGAGAATGGATGATCCTAGCTAGGAGCCCTATCTCATCGGATCTTGTGATGGCTTTGTATGTTTATTGGTCTCCAGCAGATTTATCCTATATAACCCGACCACCAAGGAGGGTAAGGATTTGTCGGACACCGATCTTTTGAAGATGGAGAGCCAGTCATTGGGTTCGGATATAACTCTCAGATCTGATGACTATAAAATAGTATGTGGCTGTTATGAATAGCAGCAAGTGGTAATATTTTCGCTCAAGTTCAATTCTTGGAGGAAGACTGTTGGAAACTTCAAAAAGACTTTTCGGATCTCAAGGAGACTTTTCGTAACCCAAGTTCATCTTGATACTTGGAACTTAGGAGTTGTTACCTAGGAGTTTATGCCTATTTAATGTTACGTATCTAGACGTGTCTGTTCATGTGTCTAGAATAGACATAAAGTCACGTCATAAGCTTATAAATATGTGTGTTTTGTAATCATTTCGTAATACAAGTAATGTGAGTGAATAAACTCCATTTCCAGATTTCCGTATTCAAGTTTCGGTATCAGAGTGTTGCGCCTCTGAGATCCAACATTTGGTATCAGAGCAGGTTGGTGAGCCAATTTGGCCAGTTTACCCAGTTTGGCTAATTTTTGTGAAATCTATTCTCGAGTCAGATGGCTTCTGTGAGTGGTGTCGAGATGGTCCAACCTCAACTCCCAAGGTTCGATGGGAAGAATTTTGAGCATTGGAAGATCTAGATGGAGGTGTTATTCAGGTTTCAGGAGCTGACCGAGATTGTGGAAGAAGGATTCGTGGAGCCAGAAACGATGGCAGATTTGACAACGGCTCTCTTTTACATCTTTCAAGCGATAGATTCGTCAATCTTTGAAAAAGTGGCGAATTCGAAGACGGTGAAAGAAGCTTGGGGCACTCTCATCACATATACAAAGGCGTTGAGAAGGTCCAAAAGGTTTGGCTTCAGACTCTTCGACGATAGTTCGAGCTCCTTCAGATGGAAAAGTCGGAGTCCATTTCCAATTATTTCTCACGGACATTGGTGCTTGTTAATCAAATGAAGGCCAATGGTGAAACTATTGGTGATAAACGGATTGTTGAGAAGATTCTTCGAACGCTAACTTTGCCGTTCGAATATATTGTGACTTCCATTGAAGAGTCACGAGATCTCTCTATCTTGTCCGTCGATGAGTTGGTGGGGTCTCTACAAATGCACGAGTAGCGACTCAAGGAGAAGTCCAAGACGATGGAGGAAGCTCTACAAAGCCAGTTGGTGTTGCCCGATGAAAAGGAAAGATCCAAAGCGGCAAGAGAAATATGCCGGACAACGAAAATATAAGTCCATCATTCAGTGTTTTAATTGTAAGAAGTATGGGCATTATAAATTTGAATGTCGAAGCAAGAAGATTGGTGGTAAAAAATTTCATGCCAAGGTAGCAAGATCTGTCGATAGACATGTCGATGGCAACGGTGAGCAAGGTAATTCTCTTTTATTCACATGTAATTCTACGGTGGAGAACTAGAAGAATGTTTGGTACTTAGACACCGGATGTAGCAATCACATGTGTGGCGAGAAGGAATTGTTCTCGACTTTCGATGACACCTTTCGTTCAGAGGTGAGGTTTGGGAATAATGCCAAAGTTCCTATTATGGGAAATGGGATAATTAAAATCAAGGCAAAGGATGGGTCGGTTCAAAGCATTTTCGATGTTCATTATGTTCCTGTCACGCCCCGACTCTCGAGCCCGCGACATCCCTTGCCAAATCGCCACGAGGTCATAGAGATAACTTCCCAGGTACACTATCGACCTATCACTTTTACTACGCATGCGGAAACGTTTTAACTCCCTGACAACAAAATCAAACAGGGATAGAAAAGTAGGTAGTCACAACAATCATTCAATAATGAACCTTTACGAGTCAATCAAAATAAATAAATGGATCTTAACCCTACTGGGCTATAGCTAACTTAAATAACCTCTTACTTTAGGGTAGCTCACTAGACCATAAAAGGTCACTCAGTCAAGTAAGGTTAACTTCCCATTTACTTCAATAGACAACTCCAACAGCCAATCCTTGGCATCCACGAAGCTCCATCCGAATGGACCTGAAATTGTTATCCTACAACGGGGTGAGAATAAATCTCAGTGAATCAAGCCTAAGCTCGGTTAGGAAACTGATTCACCCAGGGGGTCCTAACCGACGGCTCCAATAGACATAAATAACTCTAAAGCACAGTCACAACATAAAAAACATCCACATGTATATTTACCAACCTTCAGCTACACATAATGCAATGCTTGACTTGACTCAACAATCATCTCAGCCAATCACTCAGAAATGCATTGCATCCACAAATGTGCAATGGACACCACACGAGTCCATTTATTAACGATGATCATGCCCACGGCACAACGAGAAGATCTACGCAACGAAACGTGATTCGACTCCCACAAATAACGCGATCCAGCACCTTAATGCGATCTAGCGTTCTTCTGATAGAACCGGACTACATCTCTTTTCCCTCTCAACGACGGCTACTACGAGCGGTGTATACAGTGCACCCATGGCACGGCACCAGCAAGTAGGCATCCCTAAACGGGGCTTCGGTCCATCACAAGCTGCGACCGGCATCCGATAATCCCTTAAAACCGTACGACTGGCACGTGGCATGAATTATCGTGCTTCTGGCAAGTCGTGTGGTTCCATCACATTGGTACAGTACGAACTTGCCAGGAAATGCATCATCGTTCCCTCATATGACCATACAGTACACACCCGGCAATCAATTCATTTCATTATCTTGATTAAGGCCGGATGCTCATACAGCATGCTTAAAAACTCAGCCCACGGCCATTTTCATGCAAAAACGTGTCTTTTGATTTCACATGTGGTTGTATGCACATGCCAACTATCCACTAGTCACCACAACCTCACGCAGGGCGACTAACCCACAATCATCAATTCAATAGTCAATGGACATCCAATCACTCAACCAGCCAATTCACAAGACGATTGACCCAATAAAGCTCACCACATCAATAACGAACAATCAAGTTCCATTAGGCCACATAAATGTTCAATTTCGTACAATAATCGTTTATTAGTCGATTTCCTGTATAATCGTCAATCGATCATTCGTCTCTAGCCTATCGCTCGCTCGCGATCAAACAGCGGCAATCCATTGCCCAACCAATCAATCAATTGCATCTAGCAACAATTAGCCACAGACAATTTAATCACTCCGATTAACCAAATCGATCGGCCATTTATCTTAATCTCAATTTCTATTTAGACCGGCCCTGATCGTGTACCTAAAATCCACAAATGACTAACGACTAATCCTAGGCGCAATTAGCGCCCTAACCAAGGATTAGGGTCAACTCACATCCAATTTAAGCTCGGGCAGTCTCTACGGCGTTGACACGAGCGGCGACGATCCACGAACTTTGGCGAGGCTCGGAATTCTTCTCGATGACTCAAGGATCACGGCCCAACTTCCTCGGACAACGGCCCCAAACTCACGGCCCAAGGCCAAAACTCTTGGCCAACTTGGCCCACGGACTTGGTACACGGCCCAGGACGCTCGGCCAACTTGCTTGGCCTACGGCCCAGTACACGGGCCCGCGAAACAGGCCATGGCCGGCAAAACAGGGCACTCGGCCCAAACAGGGTAGGGGTGACGGCGGCCAAATCGATGGCCGATGGCGGGCGGCCGGCTCGAGGTCAACGGCGGAGGCTTGAGGGCACGTCGGGGAAGCTGATGGAGGCGACGACGGGGGCGAAGGGCGGCCGAAGGCGGTGGAACGACGACCAAACAGAACCGGGTGGGGCAGGGGTCTCGCGCGAAAGAAAATAGGGGCGAGCTCCGAGGGGTTCTT
Organism: Rhodomyrtus psidioides; assembly: GCA_021437785.1. Classification (NCBI taxonomy): domain Eukaryota; kingdom Viridiplantae; phylum Streptophyta; class Magnoliopsida; order Myrtales; family Myrtaceae; genus Rhodomyrtus; species Rhodomyrtus psidioides. The sequence continues at coordinate 6,121,201 of JAILYB010000027.1, read as the reverse complement.
CGGCCTCCACGCGCGGCGGCGAGCTGCGCCGAGCTCAGGGAAGGAAGAAGGGTGTTCAGGGAGTCTTTTGGCGGCGGCGGTGAGCAACGGCGACGGCCGGATCTGAAGAAAATATGAGCCGGCAACCGAAACAAGGGTCCGAGGCTTTCAGGGCTGATTCTGGCGGCTCCGGCGGTCGAACGGCGGCGGGGTTGGGTCGAGGGTGTCGAGGGGAGGCCAGTGGATGTCGCTGAGGTGGTGGCCGGCTTCGGTGGCGCCACGAACGGCCAGAGGACGAGCGGAAGCTCTCGGGTCAGGGGCGGTCCGAAACAGGGGGTGGCTTCCGCGGCTGAATCGCGGCCGTCCGGCGGCTGACGACGGCTGGGACGGGGTCGACGGCGACGGCAACGGCGTCGAGCTGCTGAAGGTAGTGGCCGTCCGTGGTGGGGTGGTGGCGCTCCAAGAATCCACGGGAGGAGGAGGAAGGCGTTCGGTTGGAGGGAGGAAGAGGCAGAGAGAGAGTCATCGAGAGAGAGAGAGAGAGAGAGAGAGACGTGAGTGAGCAGGAGAGGGCAACAGCCCACGTGAGGGAAAAGAGGGAGGAGAGAGAGTGTGGGGTCCATCAAGGACTTTTGGGGCAGTTTGTCATATATGCAAATATCTAGGGCCAATTTGGTCACTCGGCGAATCGAGACTGAAACGAATTTTAGTATACTGAGCGAATGGGTAATTTTGGTAATTTTATAGGCTAGGCTCGGTCGGGATTAGGATAGGCTCGCGAGGATTGAAATCCTAATTCACGGCGACTAAGAATTTCGAACCTAATCTAAACCGACTGAAATTCGAATTCGTCCAAACGTCGTCTCTTCAGTCCTTTCGATCCAATATAATTTAACGACTGAATCTCGATCTTAATCCATTTTATCGAACTCAGGGACTTCACCGAAGTCGGATTTCTAGGGCGTCACAGTTCCTGGTCTTCGAGAAAATTTGCTAAGTATGGGACAATTGTCCGAGAGAGGCTATCTCATGACCATTAAGGATGAGATTTGCACGGTTCATGATGGCAAAGGAGGGTTGCTTGCGAAGGTAAAATGGCTCGAAATCGACTTTTTCCTTTGTATATTAATTATGCTACATCGTGTTTTAGTGCCTCGGTGCAAGATTCGACATGACTTTGGCACAAGCGGTTCGAGCATGTGAATTCGACAGCTTGAAGCTGTTGTCTCAGAAGAAGATGGTACGTGGACTACCCGAAATTTCTTCTTCGAAAGAGATTTGTGAACCATGTGTTGTTGGGAAGAAGTGCATAGAAAGCTTCCCTTTGGGAAAATCATGGAGAGCTTCAAGGCCGTTGGAGTTAGTGTACTCCGACCTTTGCGGATCGCTCGGCGAGTCGTCGAATCGGGGGTACAGGTATTTTATTACCTTCATCGATGATTTTAGTCAAAAAACATGGGTTTATTTCTTGAAGCAAAAGTCAGATGTCATCGATGCTTTCAAGGAGTTCAAAGCCTATGTAGAAAAGCAAAGTGGGCATCAAATTCGGATTCTCCGAACTGATCGTGGCATAGAATATTTGGTTGGAGATAGTTTCTTCAAACAATGCGGCATCAAGCATCAGTTGACAGCATAGTATACTCCTCAACAGAACGGAGTAATAGAGAGGAAAAATCGCACTACTGTCGATATGATACGTACCATGCTCCATTCCAAACATTTCCCTAAACATTTCTAGGCAGAAGCAGTTGCTTGTACTGTTTATTTGTTGAATCGGTGTCCTACTAAAGGTCTTGATTTCAAGACTCTGGCTGAAGTGTGGAGTGGTCGAATCCCTTCAGTTCAGCATCTTCGTGTGTTTGGATGTATTGCTTATGCCCATGTGCCAAATGAGCTTCGCAAAAAGCTTGATGAGAAGAGCGAGAAATGCATCTTTCTCGATTACAATAATGAGACCAAGGGCTATCGGTTGTATAATTCTATATCGAAGAAGGTGGTTATCAGTCGAGATGTCACCTTCGATGAAGAAGCTGAGTGGATGTGGAATATGGAAGAGAAGAAGCAGTTTCACTTTGTCTTTGATGAGGAGGCGTCAGTTCAACCCGCTGCTGATAGACAATCTGAACCAACAATGAGTTCGACGCAACCTAATTCGACAACAAATCTTGTTGAAAATCATGTCGAAAATCCTGTCGACGAAAATCTTGTCGAAGATCATGTCGAAAGTTCCTCCCGTCCACGGCGAGAACGAGTTCTGCCTGCTCGTTTGAGGGATTATTCTTTGTTGAATGATGATGAACCATTTGATGAAGAAATGATCAATTATGCTCTCTTTGCAGATTGTGATCCGACACTCTTTAAGGAGGCTTCCCAAGATGATGGTTGGGTTCATGCCATGGATGGTGAGATGTATGTGATCAAGAAGAATGATACGTGGGAACTTATGTCTCTTCCAGAAGGCAAGAAGTCCATCGGCGTGAAATGGGTCTATAAGACCAAGTATAAGCCTAATGGTGATGTTGATCGGTTGAAGGCTCGCCTTGTATTCAAGGATTACAAACAGAAACTCGGGATTGACTATTCTGAGGTATTTGCTCCGGTTGCAAGAATGGATACTATTCGTATGATTTTTGCTTTAGCAGCTCAAAGGCGCTGGAAAATACATTAAATGGATGTCAAGTCCGCATTTCTCAATGGCGTACTTGAGGAGGAGGTGTATGTGGATCAACCGGAGGATTATGTCAAGAAAGGACAAGAGGGTCTTGTCTACAAATTGAAGAAAGCTCTTTACGGCCTCAAACAAGCACCACAAACCTAGTATACCAGAATTGATTCTTATTTCTTGAATCATGATTTTATCCACTATCCTTATTAGCATACTTTATATGTCAAGGTTGGTTTGAACGGTGAGATGCTCATTGTTTGCTTATATGTCGATGATCTCATATTTACTGGAGATTGTCAAGAGATGATTTATGCCTTCAAGGAGGCCAAGACCCGTGAGTTCGAGATGGCGGACATGGGACTCATGTATTATTTTCTTGGCCTAGAAATTACACAATCGGAGGATGGTATTTTTGTTTATCAACAGAAGTATGCCAAGGATATTCTTGAGCATTTCAAGATGGCTACTTATAAACCAATTAGCACTCCCATGGAGGAAAGAATGAAGTTGACAAAAGACGAAAGTGGTTCCAAAGTCGATCCTACATATTTCAAGAGGTTAGTTGGGAGTTTACGATATTTGACTTCTACTCGACCAGATCTTGTTTATAATGTTGGGATGGTAAGCAGATTTATGGAGACTCCTAGACAATCACACTTGTAGGCAGCATAAAGGATTCTTCGATACATTAAAGATATTGTGGATGATGGTATATTCTACATTTTTTCTAATGATTTTCAACTTGTGGGATATACAGATAGTGATTGGGGAGGCAATATTGGAGAACGGAAAAATACTTCCGGTTATGTTTTCTCTTTAGGAAATGGAATTTTTTCTTGGTCTTCGAAGAAGCAACATGTGGTTGCTTTGTCCAGTGCAGAAGCAGAATACGTAGCAGCGGCTTATTGTGCTACTCAAGCAGTTTGGCTACATTTGATGCTCGCTGAACTTCGTCATAAGCAGGAGCATTCTACGGTGATTTATTGTGATAATAAGTCAGCCATAGTATTTGCAAAGAATCCAGTCTTTCATGAAAGAAGCAAGCACATCGATATAAAGTATCACTTCATTCGAGATCTAGTGAAGTCCGAGGAGATTGTGCTACAGTATCGCAAGTCATAAGACTAAGTGGCTGATATGTTCATGAAGCCGTTAAAGACAGACTCCTTCCTTAAATTCAAGAGAATGATCGGCATAGTCAAGAACAAGAAAATCCCCTCAGGCGTGGAGAACCCTTGTCATGATAATCCTTTTTTAACACAAAGAAAAATCCTTTTCAAGACAAAAGAAAATCCCCTCTGACGTGGAGAACCATCGTCATGGTGTCGCGACCCGTCCGGAAGCGGACGCGGCTAATGGATTACCGATCGCGGGTCTTGGATCGGCGCGAGCCCTCCCAGGCCCATACCAAATCGCGACGGGAGTATTTTTCAAAGGATTCGACGATAAGAGTCGATCGCTTTCGACCTTCAGTGTGGTCATGGTGGCATGTGCAAATTGTGCATGCATTTGGAGTCGCCACCGGTCTTTCTTGGAGGGTAGACCGGAAACCTTACTAATCGATTGGGAGGGATCGATCAGTTCTGCAGAACCAGAGATTTTGGGTTCGGGGACTTGGTTACGCTGGTGTCATTACCAACGCCCTTTCGGTACCTAACGCGAGTGATTTTCCTGGAAGAGTTCATGCAGGCGCAGTTTTGGGTGGGGTGAGTTTGATTCAAGGTTTCATACAGATTGGAAGACTATTCCTATCAATCACAATCAATGAAAGCGCGATCAAGTGCATGAATAAATCATCTCGATGCACATCAATCCAAATCAATGGCTTCCTAATATAGCCATAAGGGCTTAGGGAAGGTGTGATTTCGGACCGGGGTAAAATGGGAGGATTTGGAGGCGATTTAGCCCGAAGGGAAAAATCGTCAATTTTTGGAAGATTTGGATACCGAATTACCCAAAATATTCCATGGCTAGTTGATTGTAGCCATTTCCCATTCTTGAGAATTTTTTGATTTTTCTTCAATTTTTGGGAGACAATTCGCCCAAAGGGCGAAATCGTCATTTTTAAGAAGGATCGGGCCATTTCCTATTTTTTGGGATTTTTCTAGAATTTTTAGAATTTTTTTGGAAGACGGTTTGCCGGAAGTGCAAAATCGTCATTTTTGAAAAGACCGAGGGCCGAAAGACCCGAAACAGGTTGTGGCCAGTTGAATATGGCCATTTCCTATTTTCTGGAAATTTTTAGAATTTTTCTGAATTTTCCGAATTTTTTTGAATTTTTTTATGATTTTCTATTTTTTATTGATTTTTGAATTTTTTATTATTTTATTTAATTATCCGAAAACCCACTGATCGGATGGTCCAGAATGCGCCACATGGCCCTTCGTGGTGCGTCCGATCTTGAGATGGATCGGACGATCCCCAGGGCACCACTTGGCGCATCCTCAGCCGTCGGATCGTTTTTTATTTTATTATTCGAAAATCATTTATTAATCTGAAATCATTTTTTTATTTTCCAAAATTTCCAGATCGCGACACGTGGCGAAGCCACGGCCGTCGGATCTGGGCTTTGATTTATTCGGCCCGGGGCCCGCCAACGCTGACGTGGCTACTGACGTGGCATGCCACGTCAGCGTTGACCGTTGACCAACCCCCCCTCGCCGGGGAAGACGACCGGAGCTGCGAAATTCCGGCGAAATCGCCGGAATTCTCGCCGGAAACTTGAGACCGAGGCCAAACCTTAATATTTTTCATTCTTTCCTTCGGCATTCGACTCCCCACCGACCCAGTATCAATATTAAACAAAAACATGGTACGTTTAACGTCAAGAAGCAGCCGAACCGGACGTCCACAGAACCGGCGCCAGCGAGGGGATTCACGAAATTTTTTTTGGACCCAAGCTCGATTTTAAACATTCAGATAGCATCATTGGGAGGCTTAGGGACTTACCTGAAGCTCCTTGAAGGTTGGAAGCCGCCCGAATACCTCGTTAAGCTCCCGATCCGAACCGAGGCCGGCGAGACTCCGAACCGTGGTTTTCGCCGCGGTTTAATGCAAAACAAAGGTCAAACCGGGCTTAGACAGGAATCTAATGAAGATTTATAGCTTCTAGCATGCGAATAATGCTTGGGGATGGCACGGCCGAGAGCCAAAATAATACCAACCGCTCGGGCATTTCATCGAGCAGATTATGTGCATGTGAGAAAAAGAGGCCGGAGTGAGAAACCGACCTGCTGCGAGCTCGTCGACGGCATAGAAGTCTTTTGTGATGATCGACGAGTATCGCTGCAGGCTCCGGACGGTCGTTCCACCCCCATGCTTGCCAAAAATCCTCTCCCTTTCTCTCGGCCCGAGCTCCCCGTTGCTCTCGGCCTCCTCCTCTTTTCTATGCGTGGCCGACCGTTTTTCGGTCAGGGAATCTTCACTCCACGACCACCATCCCTCCTTTTCCAACTCGCCCTCGCCTTTTGTAAAAAAAAAATGCCACAATGGGCCTCCCCATCTTCCTCTGTTTCCTGCTCTGTCGGCACGGTGGGTCTGCAACAAAGTTGCAGACCCGGTTCGGACCGGTTCGGGTCGGGTCTGACCCGACCGGCCCGGTTCGACTCTCCTAGCCCAATTGAGCCCCAAATTGACCTCTTTTCATGAAATTGATACCAAAATCGGACTCCTTGACATGTTTTCTATCAAATAGGGGTATTTTCGTGAATCAATTGATTGAAATTTAGTGAAAACCCCAAATTGTCCCTAGGATCCGAAAATGATTATCGCCAAATTGAGGGCCCAAACGATCGAATTAGTCCAAATTAAGACCACCAGTGGATTCATCACGATGAAACCCATAGGGTAGAGGTGTTTAATTTTAATGGGTGAGCTCGTGTGAGATTTAATTTCAAAATGTGCGAAACCGGGGACTAAATTGAAAGAAAATTATGCAATTAAGCCCTTTTGTTTAAAATTGATCAAATTGGAGGGCAAATTGACCTAATTGCACTTCAATACTTTAGAATACAATGTCATAGCTTATAAAAACCAAGAATTGAAAATTAAAAGACTCGAAAAGGATTTTTTAGGCTCGGTTCGGGATTATGTTTGTGAAGGGACCCCATGAATCGAGCCAAATTTCCCTGATAAAAAGTGAAAATATTAAATAGGGAATTAAAATAAAATTTCTGAATATTTCTGTGTAATTTTCTGACCACGGATGGTATTTTTTCTGATTTTTTTGGGTATTTTAATAATTAAATAAATTCGAAAAATATTAAAAATATATATATATAAAAAATTGTTCAAAATTGGTTCCTAAGGCCAAGCCATGGCTTCCAAAGTTGATTTTGTGATTTTATGACCTTTTTTTTGATATTTTTAATTAATTTTAAAGAATAAAAATCACAATAATAGATGGTCAAAAATCAGGTGTCAACACATGGGAATCCTTTTCAAAACAAGAGAAAATCCCATCTGACGTGGAGAACCCACATCATGGGAATCCTTTTCGAATAAAAAACGAGAAAATCCCCTCTGACGTGGAGAACTCTCGTCAGGGGAATCCTTTTCGAACATAGAAAAGAAACCCTTTCAAAATCAGAGAAAAACCCATCAAAATCAGACAAGAGAAAATCCCATCTGACTTTGCAAAACATCGTCATGGCAACCCCTTTTTAAAACTCATAAGAAAATCCCCTATAGCCCCGCTAGTTAGCGTCATGGGATCCCCTTTAAATTAATAGGTGTCTAGAAGCCGACCCAAGATCGAAGCCCAAAAAGCTCGCTTGCCTTTTCGAAAGCACGATGACCTTGATAAATCTCTCTGTAAGTGTTCACAGGTTAGTAGCCGCGGATCTGTCATCTTCTGGCCCGGATCGCCAATCTTCAGCTTCAGAAGATTTCTTTCCCCCCAAATCCCACCAGACAGGGATCCACGATAGAGGTGTCTCAAAGCACAGATCAAGCTCGGAACCCATAATGTTCACGACTTGCCACCCAGAGATACGGTGACCGCCTTTTCCACGAAGTACGCGCCAGTGAGCCATGCCTCGAAGCTCTCATCCTTTGGAACGAGTTGTAGCTGGTAGCCACAAAAAATACTTTCAAGAACCCTGGTATAGTCGATAGGAAGCTACGATGGGAAACTTACAAAATCCAGGTATAGCTGATAGGAGGCTACGATAGAGAAGTCAAGAAGCCACTGATATAGCGGATAAGAAGTTACGAAGGAAAAGCATGAACGCCTGGTATAGCAGATAGGAAGCTACGAAGGAAAAACATGAAAGCCTGGTATAGCGGATAGGAAGTTACGAATGAAAAATAAAGGCCTGGTATAGTGAATGTGAAGCTACAATGGTAAAATAAATAGAAATAATAAAATAAATAAATAAGGGAGTCAAGCCCGTGATTTCGACACCCCAAGAGCATAACGACGAACCCTTAGATTCCACATGCCCACTATTCAACAGGTGAGCTTCAGGTAAGTCTCTCTTCGTCCGACCCATGTTCAAATTGTCAAAGTAAACCGAGGATTAATTTGAGCTTCCATCGTGTCATGGCATCTCTTGTTCCAATCAAATCGGTTAAGACTCAAGTGTCATTTTGTCTTTGAAAGCAATCTCTGACGAGTTCACTCTCAAAGAGGGCCAGCTGTTGACACTTGATTTTTAATCATATTTTATTTCAATTTTATTTTCAAAATTAATTAAAAATAGCCACAAAATCATAAAATTTTAAAATCAACTTTGGAAGTATTGGCCTATCCTTATGAACCAATTTTAAATAAAAAAAAAATATTTTCATAATTTTTAATATTTTTTCAAATTTATTTAATCATAAAAATACCCAAAAAATCAGAAAAATACCATTCGTGGTCAGAAAAATAAACAAAATAGTTAATAATTTTGTTTATTTCCCTCTTCAAGTTGGTTATTATAAATCTCGAAAATTCGACTTGGGTTACTATGTTCCTTCATAAACATAAACCTGAATCGAGCATAAAAATTTCATTTTCGGATCTTTTAAATTCAACTTGGGTCACCACGTGGCTGCCACGTCAGCTGCCGAGCCTCTCTTTTATGAAAAAAAAATACAAAAACCTTAGATCCGGCGGTGTAGATCATGCCACGTGTCGTAATCTAGATTTTTTTTAAAAAAATTAAAACGAATTTTCAAAATAAAAGAAATGATTTTCGGGCAATAATAAAAAATCCGATCCGATGGTCGAGGTTGTGCCAAGTGGCGCTAGGATATCCGTAGGATCGGTCGTTTTTAATTCAAATTGTTAAAGCAAGATCGGACGCACCAGGATATGCCACGTGGCGAATCCTGAAGTGCCCGATGAGGAAATTTTGGATAATCATAAAATTCATTAAAAAATATAAAAAATATAAAATAGCTTTAAAAAAAAAACTACGTCATTTAGGCTGGCCTTCGACCCGTACTGTCGGACCGGGTCTGACCCGGTCCAGAAAATGTTTTAATAATTTAAAAATTGAATGAAAAAATAATAAAAAAATATATAATTAGAAAAATTTATTAATAAAAAATAGAAAATCATAAAAATTCAAAAAAGTTGAAGAAATTCAGAAAAATCCAAAAAAAATCCAGAAAATAGGAAATGACCATAATTAACTGGCCATGACCTATTTTGGGTCTTTCGAACCCCGATCCTTCCAAAATGAGGATTTTGCCATTTTGGCAAATCGTCTTCCAAAATTGAAGAAATTCAGAAAAATCTAAAAATTTTAGAAAGTAGGAGATTGCCACAATCAACTGGCCATGACCTATTTTGGGTCTTTCGAACCCCAATCCTTCCAAAATGACGATTTTGCCCTTTTGGCAAATCGTCTTCCAAAAGTTGAAGGAATTCAGAAAAATCCCAAAAAGTCCAGAAAATAGGAAATGGCCACAATTAACTGGCTATAACCTATTTTGGGTATTTTGAACCCCGATCCTTCCAAAATAATGATTTTGCCCTTTTGGAAAATTGTCTTTCAAAAGTTGAAGAAATTCAGAAAAATCCAAAAAAATCCCGAAAAGATAGGAAATGACCGTAGTCAACTAATCAACACCTATTCTAGGTGTTTTGAACCCTGATTTTTTTTTCAAAAATGACGATTTCGCCCTCTTGACAAATCGTCTCTCAAAATTGAAGAAAATCAGAAAATTCCAAAAAAAATCCTGGATAATAGGAAATGACCATAGTCAACTAGTCAAGACCTATTTTGGGTATTTTGAATCCCGATCTTTTCAAAAATGAAGTTTTTGCCCTTCTGGCAAGTCGTTTCCTAAAAATTTCAAAAAAATCTCAAAAAATAGGAAATGGCCACAATCAACTAACCAAGATCTATTTTGTGTGTCTTGACCCCCGATCATCCCGAAAAATGATGATTGCATCCTTTGGGCGAATAAACTTTCAAAAATCGTGAAAATTCAGGAAATTCCAAAAAAATTTCCAAAAATAGAAAATGGCCACAATCAACTTGCCATGAACTATTTTGGGTAGTCCGACATCCAAACCTTCCAAAAATGATGATTTCGTCCTTTGGGCGAATCGTTCCCAAATCTACCTATTTTACCCCTCATCTCTAATCACACATTCTCTAAGCCCATAGGACTATATTGGGAAACCCTTGATTTGAATTGATGTGCATTGACGTGGCTCATTTATGCACTTGATTGCGCTTTCATCATATTGATTGTGATTGATAGGACTAGCCTTCCAATTTGCATGAAACCCCAAAATCAGATTTACCTCACCCAAAATTTTACCTGCATGAAATCTTAGTTAGGAAAATCACTCACGTTAGATACCGAAAGGGAGTTGGTAATGGCACCAACGTAACCAAGTTCTCGAACCCAAAATCTCTACTTCCGCAAAACTGATTGATCTCTCACAATTGATTAGTGAGGTTTCCGGTCCACATTCCAAGAAGGACCGGTGGCAACTCCAAATGCATGCACACATTGCACATGCCACCACGACCATACGAAGGTCGAAAGCGATTGACTCTTATCATCGAAAAATCCATAAAAATTACTTCCGTCGCGATTTGGTATGGGCCTAGGAAGGCCCACGTCGAGAAGGCTCGCGATCCACATGACAGTGTGAGGCTCGATCGGCAATCCATTAGCCCGTTCGTCGTCATCCAAAAAAAAAAATGGGTCGCGACAATAGTTTGACCAATTATGGATATCCCACTTGTTCTTGTAGATACGCACAAGTATACCTTCCTCCATTCATCAGACAACTTATTAGTTTGGAAGATCTTGTTAAAAAGGCTAGTCAACCAACTTATTGCTACATCCCCTAAACATCTCCACACTTCAATAGGAACACCATCAGGTTCCAAGGCTCTACTAGTCTTCATCTTTTTTAATGTCTCCATAACTTCTCATGCTTTAACTCTATGCACAAACCTTCTGTTTAAATCATCAGAAGTATCTTCCAAATACATCTCACTTCTATCGCTCTCCCCATTAAAATGTTTGTTAAAATAGCTCATCCACCGGCCCTTTACTTCTTCATCTCTTATCAAAAGTGTTTGATTTTCATCATTGATACATCTAACATGTGTCAAGTCTTTACTTTTCTTGTCCCTTGACTTTGCAAGTCTATAGATACTTTTTTCTCCTTCTTTGCTCCCAAGTTTCTTGTACATATCGGTGAAAACCTTGCCTCTGGCCTCTCGCACAGCTTTCTTGGCACTTTTTCTCGCTAATCTAAACTTTTGCAAATTCTCTTCATTAGGATATTTATGTAGACATCTGAAACACTCATTCTTCTGCTTAACTGCCTTATGTATATCTTCATTCCACCACTAAGTTTCCTTTGTTTGATGTCCATTTCCTTTACTTTCTCCTAACACCCCTTTTGCCACTCTCTAGATGCAGTTAGACATCTCCTTCCACATCATATTTATTTCGCCCTCCAATCGCCACGGTCCTTTCTGTAGCATTATTTCCTTGAATTTTGTTTGTTTCTCCTCATGTAGCTTCCACCATCTTACTCTGGGGGTGTTCCACACTTCTCTTCATCTTCTGTGCTTTGTTATACCGAACCTCTAAAACCACCAACTTATGTTGTGCAGCTACACTTTCACCAGAGTATACTTTACAATCTACATACGAGGATGTATCATATCTTTTGACAAGAAAGAAATCAATTTGGCTACAATTTTCACCGTTGCGAAAAGTGATTAGGTGTGACTCTCTTTTCTTAAAGAAGGTGTTTGCCAACATCAAATCATAAGCTAATGCCACACTCAAGATGTCTTCGCCCGCCTCATTTCTAGTCCCATATCCAAAACCACCATGAACTCTGTCAAAACATCCATTACTCTGACCGATATGTCCATTTAGATCTCCTCATATGAATACCTTCTCCTCTTGTGGTATTCGCCTTAAAATCTCTTCCAAATCTTCCCAAAATCTTCTCTTCTCGGATGCTTGCTGTTCAACTTGAGGGGCATACACACTAAGGATATTCAAAATCAAATCAACCACTACTAGCTTAACAAAAATAATCATATCTCCTATTCTTTTAACATCAACAACTCTATCATTGAAATTTTTATCGATCAGAATCTCAATTCCATTTATACTCTTTGTTGTGCCTGTATGCCATAGCTTGAATCTGGTGCCTTCCACTTCCTTAGCCTTCTCTAATTTCCATTTAATCTCTTGCTGGCAAGCAATATTTACTCTCATTCTAGCAAAAGTATTTGCCAACTCCCAACTTACCCGTTAAGGTTCCTACGTTTCAACTCCTCAATCGAATCCTTACCCCCTAGGTTTTTCTTGCCCCCCACACTCGCTCACGAAAGTGTGAGGATCCTTGCTCACTTATCACAACATCTGGGCACCGATGTGGTGCATCACTCTAGGAATGATGGCCCAGGCTAACTTTCTTACCCCCCTGCACCCACCTATCTTGGTGCAATGATTCTTACTCATTTTTCGCTACACCCGGGCGCCGATGCAACGCATTGCTAAGAAGGATACGTTCCAACGAAATATTAATATGGTTCATTTCATAAAAGTAGCTCTTTTTTTTTATAACTAGCTCACTACGCCTGACGGAACCCTCCTCCTTTATCTGGCTTGAGACAGGCTATGTGGACTACGTAGGCGGAGTTTGAAAAAGAAAAAGAAATATAATTAGAAATTTTGAATTCAAAAATAAAAATAAAATAAAAACAAAAAAATTATTAAAAGGAGTCCTTCAAGGAAAATCAAATTCAATACCAAACGACGAAAAATATTTTTGAAATTTTTTTCATAATTTAGCCAAACAATAAAAAATATTGTCATTTCGAAAAATATTTTTCAAAAATCTCTCATTACTTACTAAACAAATGAAGCGTTAGATAATTAAAGACGATTTAATTTCGTGTTTTATTAAAAGTGGGGCGAGTGTTTAGGGGGGGTGCGTTTCTCAATCGAAATTAAAGGATGAGAATAGTTTCATCCTTTTCGGACATCAGATGACTCTTTTAAAGTTCGAACCCAGATTTCGGGGGGGCGTTTCTCAATCGAAAATAATATATTTGGGTTGAGTTTCGAAAGTATTCGACTCTCGCAGTCGCTGTCGCTCTCCAGCTCAAGCTCAAGCTCAAGCTCTCTCTCCCAACCATGGCCCAAACCCTAGCGCGCGCCATCGCCACCGCCACGGCCTCCGGCACCGCCGCGGGCCGCCTTACCGTCTTCTCGTTCTTCACCACCAAACGCCTCCTCTCGACCACGACCTCCGTCACCTCCCCTCCTGCGCTCCCCTCCCTCCTCTTCCACCGCCGAGCTCTCGGCCCTCTCTCCCACGCCGTCGGAGCGACTTCCTTCGGAGCCTCCAAGGCTCGGTTCGCTGCCATACGGTGCCGCGTGAACCGGTCCGGCGGCTCCGCGTACTCGCCGCTGAACTCCGGCTCGAACTTCAGCGACCGGCCGCCCACGGATATGGCGCCGCTGTTCCCGGGGTGCGATTACCACCACTGGCTCATCGTCATGGACAAGCCTGGGGGTGAAAACGCCACGAAGCAGCAGATGATCGATTGTTATGTCCAAACCCTAGCCAAGGTTGTCGGGAGGTAGTGGATTTTTCATTGTTCTCTTTTTGTCGTGGTTTGGAAGATATGAGAAAGGATAAGTTGCATTGACGTAAAGTAACTTGTTTGAAAGGCGTGGAGATGCCTACTTTTGGATATGTGAAAGGTTACGGACACCTCTGTTCATGTGAAATGTTTTGGTAACACTCCTGTGGCATGTTTAATTACATAGGGACCCCTGTAGAAAACCCAAAATGTAAGGAGTTTTGGCATAAGTTTACTAGAGTTCAGATTGTTCATCGAAATGTTGGTGCAGGTAATGAGGTTGGTTCTGTTATGGACTGTACTTATCACGAAGTCAAGAAGTCGAATTTGTTTCTTTTGCGTCGTCTAGTGCTTACTCTACGAACTGATTGGAGGTCCTTCTTTATGGTTTTTAGGCTAGCCCCTTTGGATTGATAATCCCTGTGTGGATTGTGTTTGACATTTGAAAGCTATGTGATCTTGATGAGCGAGCTTGCATCAGATGAGCTAATAATTTAGTCGATCAAATGTTGGGGCTTTAGGTTGATTTAGAGTTGCTTGTGCTTGCTAATGTGTATCAGTGAGGAGGAAGCAAAGCAGAAGATATACAACGTGTCCTGTGACAGATATTTAGGGTTCGGCTGTGAGATTGATGAGGAGACATCAATCAAGCTTGAAGGTTAGTTGTGTCTCTCTCTATCTGGTTTCGTTAAGCTGGTCTTTTCCTCAGCTCTGAAATGATTTGTATTTGTGAACAGGTTTGCCTGGGGTACTGTTCGTGCTCCCAGACTCCTATGTTGATCCTGAGTACAAGGATTATGGGGGTAAAGCTTGTTCCTTTTTGATGAATCACGATCTATCCTTTATTTTATCAATGTGGCGTATAGTTTGGTGATGACATATTGATGGTTAAAATAGGGATCTACAATTTTTCTTTAGATCTTGAGTATATTTCAAGAATAGATAATGGTTTAACATTTTCCCACATTGCATGTTGTGGTGCCATACAGATGTCGGCGTGAATGTTTAAAGAAAGATTAGATGTCAGAAAGCATATGCTATAGAATTTGGTAGATTATCCTGATCAGGCAAAGCTATGGCTTTTTCAATTTACTATAAGCTTTTACTGGAGGCAATCTTAAAAATTGGATGACACAACTTGTTGCATTTAATCAACTAAAAGAAGAAATTTCTCACTTTAAAAGCCTATATGTTTCCATTATTTATGTTCAAGTATAGAAATATACGTTAGTTTGTTCGATCAGTGATCAGTCATATACTTTGCATTTGTAGTCAACAATAACAAGTTCAAGGCGGCGTTTTTGCTGGGACTCTGTCATTATTAATGGTTGAATCACTCATGTGAAGTCTAAATAGGATGGTTTTAGTTTAATGACTGGTTATGCACATATGATGTTTGCCTAGTGAGTATGAGTGTGTTGTGGGTGATGAATAACAAAAATATGCTTTATCAAGATCATCTAAGTCCGTGATAGTCCATCTTGGCGAAGCTGAAGAGTCTGTCGACTATGTTTAGCTTTGAATGGTAATGGACTAATATCAATATTCTCAGCTTTCTAGTTACATGTAGCTGCAGTTCAGTGGAGATGAAACAGAAGCACTTCATCAACATCAACAACACTTTTATTCTAAATTAGTTGGGGTCGGCGGTGGATGAACCCCAAAGATGCATAAAATAAAAGCAAGACCGATCGAGGGAAAATAAATAAATAAATATGTAAAATAAATAAACAGATAGATATATAGATAAAAATATACATGGGAAATGACTAAAAAGGACAATAAAAAACATGAGAATTTTGACTCTTCACAATCCTATTAGCCTTCTTTCACTTCGTCCCAGGACAAATTGTACGCAAATCTATTTCCCACTCCATTAAATATTGTTTTACTATTTTCCCCCAAGTAAGTTTCGGCTGACTTTTTCCCTTTTTCGTGTTATATTCTCGGTAGCAAATTTCTGTTTTTATCGGAGCATCTACGGATCTTCGAAGAATATGCCCAAAGCGTCTCAATTTATGTTCTCTCATCTTTTCTGCCACTGGTTCTACTTTTTACTTTTCGTCGAATATCTTCATTCCTTCTCTTATCCATTCTTGTATGACTACACATCTACTTTAACATCCTCATTTTTGCTACTCCCATTTTATGCTCATGTTGCCTCTGTGCTGGCCAACATTCAGCTCCGTATAGCATGGCAGGTCTTACTGCTGTTTTATAAAATTTTCCTTTTAGCCTAAGAGGAATTTTGCGAACACAAAAATTCTGACGCACTACGCCATTTCATCAAACCTGCTCTGATTCTATGGGTTGCATTCTCATTAATCTCTCTACTCTTTTGCAATATTGATCCCGGATAATTAAAAGTATCTTTCTTGGGTACCTCCTGTCCGAGCATATTGACGGCTTCTTGATCTCCTCTTCTTATCGTGTCGAACTCACACTTCAAGTATTCGGTCTTACTTTGACTTAATGTAAATCCTTTAAGCTGCGTTTGGTCGCTCGGATTTTTAGTTAGGATAGGATTGGATAGGATATGATATGATATGAAATCCAGGGATTTTGCTATATCTTATCCTGTGTTTGGTGAATCGCAGTAATAGAACCGGATATGTTCATATCATGTCATATTCATTATTTGGTATATACGATATATCAATGTAAAATGAATTTGAAAAAGCACAAGCGAAAAATATAAGAATCTCTTGTAATTCACTACTGAATCTAGTGAATGAAAGAAAATATAAACATTTAACTTTTACTGAAAAGTTTTGTCTTTTTCACGATATTCGTTAAACCTCAATATAAAACACAAGGTTATGGAGGAGAAAAATGTTTGACTATCTTTTTGTTTTCTTAGACTTTTGATGTGAACCAGAAAGCTAAGGAGGGTAAGTTTCAACTATCTCTATTTTCGTAAAGTTTTATAATGAACTATGAAGCTACAAAGCAATCATGAAAATTCCACATGAACTAGAGTTAGAGAGACGGAGATGTTATTTTTTTAGAAATTTCATTACTCCTTCTCTTCAAGAATTAGAGAAATCATTTTATTTACTTAAAATCTAGTTTCTTCTACTTCATTTTTATTATTTTTTAATTATAAATCATTTTTAATTATTATTTTGACTCCCTTCCATCATTTCTTAATAAAATTTTTCATTAAATAACAAATTGTACTATTATACTTAAAATATTTAATGATATAGATACTAAGTGTGTGTGTACATGTACAAACTATATATTATAATGAAGAAAGAAATCAAATTACAAATATGATTTATAGAAAATAAAAATAAAAATATTATTTTTTTATTTTTCTTTCTAACATTAGAATTCAAATTTATTTGAAAATAATTACTATTTTAATTTTATTATATAAGAAATTTGTTATTCAGAAAAATAGTTTTTATACCATAAACAAAAGAAATCCTATCCGCCTTTATCCTACCTCCCCCCTTATGATAATCATATCCGGGCTATATCCCTCTTATATCCTACTATATCCTATCCTGAGTAGGAACCAAATACAGGATATGATAAATTTTATCCTATCCTGACTTATATCTTGACTGCCAAATGTAGCCTTGGACTCCAATGTGCTTCTCCATAATTCTAATTTAGTGCTAACTTTAGCCCTAGTTTCATCCATAAGCACAATATCGTCTGCAAATAGCATACACCACAGCACTTCATCTTGGATATCTTTTGTTAGCTTATCCATAACTAGGGCAAAAAGATAAGGACTCAAAGAAGAACTTTGGTGTAATCCTACTGTAATTGGAAAATTTGATGTGTCAAGTCTTCACACATGTAACACCGTCATACATATCCTTGATTGCCTCTCAAAACAGAAGCACTTCATCATTTCACTAAAATGCGTTTTATCGCTAGTCTGATTAGGTCTTATCGCTTGGGTGAGTGTCGTTAGTGATGGGTGAGTGTCGTTAGTGATAAATGACTAAAATATGTCAATCAGGAACATCTGTCTGCGTGGTAGTTCATCATGGCAAAGCTGAGGAGTCTGTCGGCATTGTTTAGCTGTTTATGCTAATGGGCTTATATCAAATGTCTCTTTATAACTATTCTCAGCTTTCTAATTTCATGGATCTGCAGGTCAGTGATGAAACATAAGCACTTCATCATTACACTATATTTTGAGTTTGTCATGAGTTTGATTACGGATCTTATAGTGACTAGTGTCTCACTAATTTTAGGCAGTCTTTAACGAGTAAGCTTAATTTTACTGGCTGCAAACTGAGCCATGGACCTTAGTTTTTGTAAACAGTATAACTGATTTATATGCTTTTAAGAATACTTATGTATAGATGAAATTGACTTTATCAATGGAGCTGAATATATTTTTCTGGTCAGGATGATTGAATGCGGTTGTTAATTGCGACTGTGTACTTCTATGAACTTTGCATGGTAGAGAAACGGACTTTATTTCTTGTAGACATACTGAAAAAATGACTTCTACATTGATAAGGAGGTGCGTGCATGAGATTGTGAAAAGCTATATACTTGTTACTACATTTGTTGATGGACTTGCCTGATGCCGTTGTTAACGGGACTGCAGTACCACTTCTTTGGATTCCACTAGGGAAATACTTTGCCCTTGTTTTGGCAATGCTTTAAGATACCGTATAGAGCTCTCCATTTTGAAAATATTTATTATTATGGACTCGTTTGGCAAACTATATAATGGAACTATTCTTGTAAATGCTCTTTTTGGCTTCAAAAGGATTTTTGGTAGTTTTTTCTTTTGTTCTGTTTTTTGTCCAAAGAGACAAGTGCAAAAAGTTGATTTTCCTTGCCATTACATGAATGTGGAAACTATCGTTTAATAGACAATATATAAAGGTCTATTCTCCACTTGACAACATTAGAACCATTCTTGTTTTTGGTTCTGAAAAATCATTTGCTAGAGAGAAATTTTCAAGTTCACGTTCTGGAAAAGCACTACTGTCTTGGTTTGTGATAGGCTTATTGAGAAAATACATCAAGGTAAAAACATTCTGTTTAGAAGTCCTTTTGTGGACTCTCAGCAGAAATGCGGTGGATGGTGGGTTGTGGTAAACTGCAATCAATTGATTATTCTCATTGCAGATGATAAAAATGGTGCCTTTACCCTTTTTACTTAATTTCCATGTATAGGATGGTCCTTTTTCCTTAATAGCGCCACATGAGTATGCTTTGACTTACGTCCCCTGGACTTGTATGGTAACTGGGATAAGTTTTTCGATGCTCCATGTATGACGGAGTTGCGAAAACATTGAAGGCTCATCAGCATGGTTTGTCATATTTCTAAGGCATGATACTAATCCGAGGCTATTAAGATGTGGCAGCATGTTTTGTATGCCATCTCTAAATATGGAGCACATACTTCATAAAAAATCCAATTCACCTTTTTGTTTGGACTTACTAGTATGTTAGTTTCTAGCTGATCTTGATGTCATAGAAGGGTATTAACTTATACTGTGGTCTTGTTATGTGTTGAAGCTGAGTTATTTGTTAACGGTGAGATTGTTCAAAGATCACCCGAGAGGCAAAGGAGAGTGGAGCCGCAACCTCAGAGAGCTAAGGACAGGCCAAGATACAATGACAGAACGAGATATGTTCGCCGCAGAGAGAACACGGGTTGATGTGTGAAATCGGTGAATAATATGTATATTCGGTTCGGTTCAGAGTATGCTGCGTGGGGTTGCATGTCTTCGTCAATGTTCCTGCAATGCACTTTGGACTGGGGTTAATGGATTTTGTCCTGTGCTGCTCTTTCGGAATTTTATGAAATCCGTATATGGTTATTAAGATGCATGTAAGTCCTGTGGTTGGATTTCCATTGCTGAAGACAAATCATATAAAGCTGTTATCTTTTATACCTAGTCCAAAAATGTGCTTGATCCAGATACAGTGAATGAGCGGAATTGCTGGCATTGTCGAGCTTCGGAGATGCATTCTTATGAATGATTGATATAATGGATTTGGTTCCGAGACTACTTTTTTTGTCGGAAATTAAGGATGAAGTTCCTTAGAAAAATCATTGCCCAGGTGCCTGTGGGTACAATTTGTTTGGAAGGGTTTCTTGATTCGCTTGTATCTAAACTCTTGAGAGGGCATTGGTTCCGGGACGATTAGCTCAGAAAATATTGGGTTAGCGTGGGAAGTTTATTCGTTAGATATAAATAAGAATGATAAATTGAAAATAAATCTATTTCTTAAAAGATGAATAATCATTCCCATTGGGACTAGGAATAATCTGCCTTGTGGAATGTGAGTTAAGAATAATCGACAACCATTCATCAGTCATGACCGAATCCACGAATTGTCGGTATAAAGTGACAACCTGTCGTGACCCAAGGACAAAGAACATGTCATAATCGTAGAGCGAAATCATGAACAAGCTGCCGATCGGCATGGACGTGCAGGGTGATGAGGTTTCATTGCATGCCGCTCCACCGGTGGTCGAGCGTCGGTGGATTAAAGCCGTCGAAGAGAGGATGGACATAGAACCCTGTGCAACTGTGCTCTCGGAGAGTTCGTGAGAGCCCTCTTTATTGTGCTCGATGGAGCTGTTTCTGAAGCGAAAATGGAAGGAAAAGCTTTCTCTGATGGAGATAGAGCTTTCCGAAAGGACGAAACTTTTCTCTAAACCAAAAGGATGGAAGGAAAAAAAGATGCATTCACATTCCGAAAATGCTAAAATTCAAAATTTTAATTGAGTGGCCTTAAGAAATTTAGAGGACTTTCGAAATGTAATGCATTTCCATAAAGTTCTAAAAAAGAAAAACTTGGCAAATGGCTTAAAATTTTTGCAATTATTGGACTACTCCAAACTTTGAGAAAAATTTCCAAATAAAGACTCGCAATTTCTTCATTTTATCAAATAATGACTTAAAGTGGATATTGTTTTAAATAAGATATGAAAAATGCTCTCATCGTTCAAATACGACCTTACCAAAAGGCATTTTTGTGTTTTATTTTTGTATTTTTTGTATTTTCCTTTTTCCTCTCCCCTCCCTCGGCCATGGTCAGTGTCAGGCGAGGGAAACAGCCCACGAAGATGGCGAGGGTTACCCTCGTCAGATCTCGCGAGGATGATGTCCCATCCATGAATCCTCGTCCGAAAAAAGAAATAAAAAAAATAAACGAGGAAAATATCCTTTGATCAGAATTTTTTTTTGTTGAAATAATGAGCTCTTACTTTAGATTCTTATATAAAAAATCGAGTGTTTCCAAAATAATAGGTTATTCATGCACGCTCTTTCTTCTTCCCCCTCTCTCCTCCGTCTTGGCTCCGCTGCTCGACCCCGACGCTCAGCGACGACCTTTGATCTAGGGCTCGGGCGACGCCCTGCTGCGTGGCGAAAGATCTCGTCAAACCCTCGCCTTGTTCGGCGCTGAGTAAGCTTCTTGACTTGGTATCATTCTTGCACGATTTTGACTGAACACTTCCTTGCTCAGCAAACGATTGAAAAGCAAAAGAAACTGATCTTTCGCTCAAAACCAACCCAAGGGACCATTTGCCGAAACAATGGCGGAAACTTTCTCCGAGGATATCCTCAGCGAGATACTCTTGAGGCTACCTGTCAAGTCGTTGATGCGATTCAAATGCGTCTACAAACCGTGGCGGTGTCTAATATCCGGCCCGGGCTTCGCCAAGTTGCATCTGCAGAGGCTGAAGGCAGGTGATATGATTTCTAGCCAGAGAATCTTCAACACCATACACTACGGATGGCTCCATGGCGTGAAGGCAGGGGATATGATTCCTAGCCAGAGACTCGTGACCATAGACTACGAAGCTCTCGAGGTCGGCATTGGCGGCGATGATGGTCGCGTGGTTGCAGAGGTTCATGAGCTGAGAATGGACGATCCTAGCTGGGAGCCTGACGCAGGGTAGCGATAAACAGGAAAATAATTCCTCTGAATAAATTGTATTCAATTGATAGATGTCTGAAGTCTGACGATTACAAAGAGCGGATGTCCTTTATATAGATACTTTATATAGATAGGACTCCTAAAGTAAATAGGATTACAAAAGATAACGCAAAAACGAATCTAATCTTATCTAATCTAAAGAGAATATTCAAATTGAATATTGCAATTATCTCTATTGCTAAGTTTCCTAAAATAGAAAACGAATATTGCAAATCAAATCTAAAGATATCACAAAACAAATCTAAACGATATCGAATTTGGTAAGTCGTCCGGCAAGTGGGAGATTCGGCATCTTGAGTATTCGGGAAGTTGGAAATTCGGTAAGTCGACAACCCGTTGCGTTTTCCTGAATATTATACGTCACTTGTCCTGCATCATTCTCCCCTTCTTCAAAAGAACTCGTCCTCGAGTTATAACATCGTGTCTGAATCCGCTTCCTCCTGTACTTCCATTGCCTCCACCTCTTCCTTTTAAAGAACCTGACTGCTTGAGCGGATCGCTGATAAAATCCCATCACAGTACCGCCGGCATCCCATTTTGTGATTGCCATGTGAAAGTCATAATCCGTACAAGATTGCATTGCTTTCGTCTCATATGTTTCAATGTCTGCAATTAAACTCCCTTGGACTGGTATTACAAAGTCAATGTGCATTGTTGTTCCACTTATTAATGCTGCAGCCTGACCACTAAAGAAGTCATCTATTGTCTGACTCCCCATAGCAAGATGAGTGTGCAGATCAACTCCACCTGGCATGACATATTCGTTAGTAGCATCGAGCACAGTGACCTCATCACCCAAAGAATCCTCCTCAACAAGATCATCATAATCTAGATTTTTCGCTGGATATAAACTTTCTTTTGGACACTCGTCGCCTTTCTTCACTTCCTGGACATCATCCTCATCTTGTTCACCCACTTTCTTGATGGAAGTCTCGACTTCGAGAACGATCTCCGGGTCTTTCTGCTCCATCTCTTCTTCCACCGTTGGCTCCTCCTCTAATTTCTTGAAAAGCTGGTTCTTGCCCTCGACAAGAGCTTCGGATGTCTTGGCGGGGGAATAGGAGAAAGAATGGCACAAAAAACCTATCGAGTGGTTTGAATTTAACAAATTTTGTTCATAATCAGGTGGAAGGAACCGAACCTTTAACATTCGTTTTATTCGTCTCCACGTTCGAATGGGTGCTTTTCCTTGTTGGCGTCGGGATATTTGCGTTTGCTCCCACCAGACTAAAGCGTCGCGCCTCAACTTTTTCGCCACGAATTTTACTTGGTCTTCCTCATCGATCTCCATTGCTTCAAAGAACTCCTCAATATCCCAGAGCCAATCCAGAAAGTCTTCAAAATCCAGATTGCCACTGAAGGTAGAGAGATCATCATTCAATTGATATTGATCGGAATATCGTTGGTAACCTACATATCGTCGACCTCCACGAACATGCTCTCCTTGGAATCCTCCATAACGGCAACCTCCACGAATAGGCACGTCCGGGAAATCCTCTTCTTGAAAATCCTCGACATAGGCTTGTTGCCTTTGTCGATGTTGTTGGTGATTTGCCCCATGATCCATAGCCACTTCGGGATCACGAGCGACAGGAATTCGCTCGGCTGGAAGAACGCCAGGTGTGTAGCTTGGGTTTGCAGACAACCGTTGGGTGGCGGCAAGTAATTTTTGCATCGTCCGTTGGTGGTCATGCAGAGCACGTCGAGTCTCCTTAGCAAACTGTCGTTTCTCCTCAACAAGGTGCCGATTCTCCTCAACGAACTGGGTAAATTCCTCACGCGAAATAGGCTCATCGCCCTTAGCTGCGGAGGTTTGTCGATTCACGTTCTTTGTCATCGTCGCCAGGAGAAACCTCGCTCTGATACCAAATGACGCAGGGTAGCGATAAACAGGAAAATAATTCCTCTGAATAAACTGTGTTCAATTGATAGATGTCTGAAGTCTGACGATTACAAAGAGCGGATGTCCTTTATATAGATAGGACTCCTAAAGTAAATAAGATTACAAAAGATAATGCAAAAACGAATCTAATCTTATCTAATCTAAAGAGAATATTCAAATTGAATATTGCAATTATTTCTATTGCTAAGTTTCCTAAAATAGAAAACGAATATTGCAAACCAAATCTAAAGATATCACAAAACAAATCTAAACGATATCAAATTTGGTAAGTCGTCCGGCAAGTGGGAGATTCGGCATCTTGAGTATTCGGGAAGTTGGAAATTCGGTAAGTCGACAACCCGTTGCGTTTTTCCGAATATTATACATCACTTGTCCTGCATCAGAGCCCTACCTCATTGGGTCTTGTGATGGCTTGGTATGTTTATTGGTCTCCAGCAGATTTATCCTATATAACCCGACCACCAAGGAGTGTAGGAATTTGGCCGGACACCGATCTTTTTAAAGGTTTTGAGCCAGTCATTGGGTTCGGATATGACTCTTGATCTGATGACTACAAAATAGTAGGCGGCGCTTATGAAGAGCGGCAAGTGATAATATTTTCGCTCAAGTCCGGTTCTCGGAGGAAGACACAAGTCCAACAAGAATGCTACCCCTCCATTTCCGATGCAAGGGTTTATTGGAATGGGGCCTTACACTGGTGCGTCGAGAGCAGAAACAAGAGCGAGGACGTGATTATCTCATTCGATTTGTCGGCAGAGAAATTCCACCAGGTGCTTGCGGTCCCAGATGGGTACAAATTTTTCGAGGGACTCGGGATTCGCGGGGCCAATCTGTTCATATGCCGTGGCTCCATCTTAAATGACCGCTTTGAGGGGTGGATAGCAAATGAAGGAGGATCATGGACAAAATTGTTCAGTGTCGTTACTGTTGGCATATCTATCTACAGAATTGTGTACATCCTCACGTACACAAGGAGCGGCAAAATCATTTTCCTGAGTGGTACGGGCCAAATTACTCTATTCAATCCCGAAAATGATACTTACGAGGATTATACTATCCAGAGCGACGCTGGTATTGAACCTGCCATCTATTTGGAAACTCTTGTGTCTCCCTATCTCGACTGTGAGCCATCAAGAATCTAGAGCCTTTAAGAGTTGTTCTAGTAATCTTGGTTTTACTGTTTTGGTTCTAGTTTACTTTCTTGGGGAGGTCTGGCCATTTTGAGCTGTTGAATGACCTTGTGGATTTGGAAGAAGAAATAAGGGCGTCCAGAGTCTATTATGATCATTCGTAGCTTACCATTATGCTTGCCCTCAGTACTCTGCTACGTTACACGGACACGCCATTTTTCACGAGTCGGACTCTCTCGGACACGTTCCATAACATCCTCACGTTCTCATCCACAAATTTTATACTTCAAATTCCCATTTACATTAGCCCATCAAGCCTTCGGGCCCAAGTGACAATCCCTTTGCTACGGCCCAAATGACCTCAACATAGTGTTTCGGTTTTATAAGAAGCTTTTCCATAGCCTCCTTTGATCTCCAGCCGATGTGGGACTAGCCTATGCATAGTGTCTCCTTTTTATAAGAAGCTTTTCTATCACTTCCTTTGATCTCCGTATAAAAAGGGGAAAAATCACTTGTGGGATCACCTATCAATGGCACTTTGATTGTGTATATATAAAGATATATATTTAATATACAACGTGTCCCGACGTGATGAAATTCTCTATTTTTTGAGAATTCATGTGTCGGCGTATCGTATCGTGTCGTGTCGTGTCGCGTATCGCGTCACGTGTCCGTGTAACATAGGTACTCTGTCCTCTCCACATTTGAGGTTAGATCTCTGTTCGCGCTAGAATAATCACTTCACCAGCAAATGTTGTCCTACCCATGTTCCTGCAATGCTTGGTTGACCTACGGACCGGGGTTGATGGATTCGTATTGTGCTGCCCTTTCAGATTTGTTTGAACTCCGTTTACTGTTAAGATTATGCATGTAAGTCCTGCGCTTGGATTTACGTAGCTGAAGGAAAATCATATTTAGCTGTTAATTTTATTACCAAATCCGAGAATTGGTGGTGTTCTTGGTCCAGACAGAGTGAATAAACTGGATTGCCACCTTTGTCGAGTTCTGGAGATGCTTTCCTATGTAACAATCGATATCGGCAGGTTCTGAGTCTGTTCTTCTGTCGTAAATTAAGGATGACGTTGCTTAGAAGATCATTGCCAAGATGCCGGCTAATTGTTCGGAAGTGGTTCGTCATTCTCTGGTGTCTAAACTCTGAGGGAGCTTTGGTTCTAGGATGATTTGCTCAGAAAGTAGTGTTAGCTTGTGGATTTATTCATTAGATTGAAGAGACAAAGTTGAGGGAGTTTTGTTCCCGCGGTCTCTTAAACTCGATATGAAGGTGGTGAAGAGATCAAATGGGATTTTCTGTGCGTCCTTAGCGTACATTGTGTCGCAACTTGTCCCAACTTCACGTAGGCAGACGGTGCACCTTCGGTTGCATTCTTGGAGATTTTCCATTTAATCTTCCTAATGTTCATTTAAAATTGTTTGCTTTTTATCCTTTTCGCCTTTTCATGCTTAAAATCCCTTGGAAATTGTATGTATTATAAGCTCCGTCCTTGTTAGCAAATATCATGCCAATCCTAAATTCAAATTACTCATCAACATTTTATGCACAATTGTTTTATCTTTCGGAGCCTCTGCAGTTTTAAGAAAAAAGATTTGACTATTTAGACTCTATTTATTTCGTGAAAAAGTAACATTTTTGGTGAATGTTTTTTGGAAAGTTATTTTCTAAGAAAATAACAATATTTAGACTCGTTTGATAAGGAAACTCTAATTTGATTTCCCCCTATTGGCATTTGGCCAAAATTCGTTTTTCATTTTTCCTCTTCCTACATTGTTACTTATATAAAGCAATTGGTGAATCAACCCTGATTTCATGATTATATACATCACCGGTGTACATCTCTTCAATAGAAGTGCTTTCTCTGTCATGGTCCCAAATCATAACATAGAAAATAAGTGGTTATTGAGTTCATTTTCTCACTAACTGAACCTGATTTTTTTTTTTGGGGGTCGTACTGGACCTGAAGGTTCAGTTAGTGAGAAAGTGAGCAAAAAGGTAAAATTAGATTCTGAAGGAATGTTTCCAATGAAAAGATTTTGCTCCTGCATATCCCTACTAGTTTTCCAAATTAAACTACTCTTACTCGTTCATACCTCCCTACCTGTTCTATCTTGTCCATTCAACATTGCATTGATTCATTTTTATTTTCGCTATGATTTAATTTTTATTTATTGAGTAATAACTTAATCCTCTATATGTACCTCATTTGAATTTAATTTGTGAAAAAAAATAGGATTTAACTGCCGCCAACCAGGAAGAAGGAAAAAAAAAGAATAAAGAATAAATAGAGAGAAAAAAATAAATAAAGATACTACAAAATAATTAACAAGAAAAGGAATGTGAAGTAGTGCAGGGAGGAAAGACTAGAGAAAATGATTTTCTCTTTGTTATTTTCCCCACTTTTGATGGTATCGTCTCCATTGATGGAAAATGTTTTCCTTGATTAGTTTATTTTCAGTAAACCAAATGCTGAAAAATCTTAGAAGTTGTTTCTGCTTGTTACGCCGAAAATGATTGATTTGGAAAATATTTTCTTAAAATTAATTGTTTGTATCACCTGCAAACATGAAAGTACGAAAAATACATTCACCGTGATGAAAATATTTTTAATTGACTAATTATTTTAACTAGTTCAAATGATCATTTTTAGGAAAATTTATAAATTATTAATTTTTTTTTCTGTGAAACACACATAGCCTTGAAGAAGAAAGATAATGCGAAAACGAATTTCATCCTAAAAAGATGAAGTCATGCCCATTTATATGCATTTATATGGAGAACAAGTCGATTTAGCTACGGGGACTAGGAATAATTCCTCGCGAAATTGTGAAAATGCACGTTAAGAATAATCTACCCCCATTACCAGTCATCACCAACCATCACCGTATACTCTTTATGAAGAGATTCTGACTTGGCCCGAGTGCCCACGAGTCGTAAATAGGTTTTTCATGATCATTCTAAAGAAATTTCCTTATAAAGATCAGGCAATTGAGATTCTAACTTGGCTGGACTCATTGCTGCTTATGATGACACTTTTTAAATTTAGGATTGATATAAACGATGCCTGAATTTTGGCTCAATATGAAGTGTGGTCCCTAGCTTTTTTAGTTTGTTCGGTATGATCTCTGAATTTTAGCTCAATATGCAATATCGTCCTCGGCCTTTTTATTTGTTAATGTAGTCCTTGAACTTTTGATAAATGGTCAAACTAGTCCTCAATTATATGAAAATATCCAATATTTATATTTTATAATTCAAGTTCAAGGAGATTGAATATTTATATACAGTTCATGGACTAGTTTGTACATGTGTAAAAAGTTCAAAAGTCATGTTGAACAAATTAAAAATTCAGGATGATATTACATAGAACTAAAATTCATAGAAGAATAAATCTAAAGTACCGGAGTTCCTTAAAAACTCCTGGATGCATGCGATTTAGGAAGGTGCTGAATATATTCATTTATAAAACCTCACACATCCTCTCTCCTGCCTTGCCTCCACCGCCTGGCGACAGTCTTGGACCTTCGCCCGTTGCCAATCTGATTGACCGCGATCCGGCGTCGACCTTGGCCAAGGTCCGAGCTCTAGGGCTCTGGCGACCCTAAATCCAATAACTCCCCTTTCCATTTCGCGTCCTGCTTGGCAAAAGTTACTTGTCAACCCTCGTCTATCCTCTTCTTGTCCAGCCCTGATTAAGCTTCTTGACTCGGTATCATTCTTGCGTGACTTTGACCGAACACTTTCTGATATAACCCTTTGCTCAGCAAACGATTGAAAAGCAAAAGAAACTGATCTTTCACTCGAAACCTGCCCATGAAGAGACTACTTGCCGAAGCGATTGCCGAAAGCCTACCCGAGGATACCGTCGTAGAGATACTATTGAGGCTACCCGACAAGTCGTTGTGGCGATTCAAATGCGTCTGTAGATGGTGGCGGACTCTAACGTCCATCCCGGGCTTTGCTAACTCGCATTTGCAAAGGCCTAAGGCAGGGGATATGATTCCTTGCCAGAGAATTTTCAAGACCAGCCCCTCGAGTGTAGCACCCCACTCCGGGTACTATCAGCACAACCATGGAGACCAGACCGTCACACCTAACGAATCTTTCCTAATGAACCAGTATTTCCATGCAGATGTAGACTTTAACGGAAAAGCATATGGAATAGGCAGATTGTAACATTCTGAATTTCCTACCATTTTGAGACTGTTGAATGAGAAGTATCTATCGATGTATTTCAGTTTTATTTCGCTCGGATCTGATCGGTCATGAGTAGACTAACCAAAAGGGACAGGCTAACGTATGACAAGGTACATGGATCTAGGAAACTCGAAAAAGGAAATGATATTTTGACCATAAGGATTGCTGATGGAACATTTAGAGCCAATAAGGCCGATCTGATAACGATTAAGGAATTCATTGTTAGTGTTATATAGTTGGAACGCGGGTGATGCCATATACCCAATGTATAATTTGCGAAGTTTTTCTAAATCGAACAATGACGATCGAGATCATCGGAACTAGTAATGAACCCTCGCAATTACATGACAATTAAAGCCGTCATAACTTGAGTCATCCTAAGTATGACGAGAGTCACAGAGTCGATACGTGTAACGTTTGTAAAAGCCGCCCGTTAGTTCGAGATAAACTGAGGATACGATTGACGAGAAATCGACCATGAAATAAAAGCTCGAATTGGCAATTGAAAATAAAGAAATTCAAAATTGAAAAAAGGATATGACGTTGCCTCGCCAATGGTCATTCAAAATAGACAAAATGAAGTTTCGGATGAAAAGTGCCAAATTACCGTTTTGCCCCCCCCCCCCCCCCCCCCGACCATTTGCCTTTGCCTTAAGAATGATGGAAGGACAAAATGGTCATTTTAGACCCCTCTATATACTGCTAAAAATTTATGTGGATGAGGTCAAAGAAGTCAAAGCTTGGTGGTTAAATTATTGGGGGCATGCCATGTGTCACTCAAAGAGGAAGCCAACCATTAATTGCCATTAAAATCCATCTTGTCAATTTTTGCACCAATAATTTGGTGGAAGACTTCCCTAGCCTTTGCTCAGCCGTGCACACCCTTTCCCTTTCATTTTTCCTTCATTTTTCTCTTCTTCTTCCTCTAGCAAAAACTGCACCGTCCGACTAGTTTCTGCCCCTCTGTTCGGTGTGCTCGACCGTCTCCTCCGGCCGCTGCCTCCGACCACCAGAAGCTAGCCCAATGTGTCCTTGACAAGTTCCAAGTAGCTCGTCAATTGGTTGAGTATTTTTACCCGTGTGAGCCTGAGACCAAAACCGGACAGAATCTGCGCGAGCTGGGGTAAGGCCTCCGTTCTCCCTCTTAGAGACTTCAAATGACTTCATTCTTTCTGCGGGATCTTCATAACACATAGTACTCAAGTTGGATGATCTGTGGAGGTAAGTTTGATGGTGTTAAAATAGGTTTTCATGGCTGATTTTGGGTGACTTCCACTGAACAGAAAATTGACCGCCGAGCACCAAGAGGAAACCGAACTGTTTGAGGACTTTGGGGTGTTGTTTCTCTTCAAAACTCTTGGTGAGCTTCCTCAACACTTAGAATAAGATGTCAGTAAGTTTATTTCGTGAGAAATTGAGACCTAGGATTGAGTTACGGCTTGTTTGTGCGGATTGAACCAAAACCGGTTATGTTCTATTACTGGGCTGTTTGGGCCGAATTTGTTGGGGGGTCTTTAAAGAGTATTTTGACTCCAAATTGAGCCGTGAGGCTTCAAAAGACATTATGTGAGGTGTTAATGGAGAGTATGTGAAGTGGATTGGGAGTTAGAAGTGATTTAAAGGCTAATTGGTGCATGAAACTCCGAGTTACATTCCGCCCTACATGTTGTTGCATGAACCGAATATATTGAGAGTTCGTGGAGGTATCGTTGTGTATTCGATTGATCGATAAGGCATCTTGAGTTGCCAATTGATTGGTTATTGAGGGATTGGTTTAATGGAAGTGAGATTCGATTGTTTTTTGATCCGAAATTGATGAACTCTTCTAGGTTGACGAGTGATCCTTGGTTGGTCGCGTACTTGGGGAATTGAAAGGAATCATTTGGTGTGGACTATTGCTAGTCGACCAATGTAAGTGTTTCCTAAACCCTTACTCGAACCCTAGGACGTTATTGGAAGATTGAAATGTGCAGCACAATTGTATGATCAAACGCATGGTGATTGATATCGTGTGAGAAATAAATGGCTAGAATGCCCCGAGAAATCAACTGGCTAGAATGCCCTGAGAAATAAATGGCTGGAATGCCTTGAGATATCAACTGGCTGGTATGCCCTGAGATATCAATTGGCTAGTATGCCCTGAAATATTAATTGGCTTGAATTCCCTTGTGAATTACATCGCGGCTTGGAGCCCTGGCGATGAGTGAATTAAAGTGGTTAATTTGATGACTTGTATTATTGTGAGTTTAATTGATGCTAATGTGTGAAGCTTGGGTTTCATAGTTGTGATGTGCTTGATGGTGATTTCTTTTATATCAAGTACCGTAAGAAAGTGATATTGAGATGCTATATGCCAATGCTTGATGAATTTCCTGCATTCTTGCATTATTGTGTGATCCAGTGGGACTAGTGGTTTGGATTAGGTTGGGTTTCACTTGCTGGGATGTAAATCTCACCCCATAGTGGGACATATTTTTTCCAAACTCTAGACGGTAACCATGTGGCCTATATGTCTTGGCGATCCAAAGGAGATGACCGCCACTTTTGATGAATTTCCTGACGACAATGGTGTAGTGTATATTAGGAAGTGTACCACAGTTTGGGTTGACAGGGGAGGTGAGATTTGGGAGCCTCACCGCTACGAGGCGTGGTTTCGCCGAGTTGGAGACAACAACACTTTTGGTTCAATGAATCCTGCCGACGTCCCCTTAAAAGTGGTGACGCCTTGGTGCCATCCTGTCCGCATTGAGGCAGGAGTTGATGCTTCCGTGGTAGTTTCGAGGAATATTTCCGAGGAGACCCCGACTGACAAAGATGATCATGAGGTGATCAAGATATCTGCCTTCGAAGATGATGAGGGGGACGAATTCGTGGAGGTGCCATCAGAGACATTCTCGGACTACGACCTCGAGGAGGATGAAGCTGAGGCAAGCCATGGGATGAGCAGTTCTTCAGGGTGATGCTGTTGTAGTGGGGTAGTTTTTGGGTGGGAACGATTTTGGGTGTTAGGCTTTGTTAGAGGCGAATAAATAGCTTGTAAGTGTTAGCCTGAGTTCCTTACCCAGTTTAGTGTGTGGTTTCCTTTGGTCCCTCCCTTACCGTCGGATGTACCTGAACCTTGGTGTGATGTATATATTATGTGCTTTTCTTTTATCTCAAATCCCCCATGTTCTTATAAGAAATATTTGTCAGGGTTGTTGTTTCATTCCGCATGCGTATTACATTTCACTCTAGGTTGTGTGTTTGTCTTGGGAAGTTATTTTATTGGCCAGAGGCGGATGTGACAAGCTCGCTAAGGTAAGCGGGGCGTGACACAGATCATGAACATAAGTCAGGCGATCACCATTAACGACAAGTATTCACACACATCGGCCCTTAGAGTTTCATTTGCCAACACAGTCTCTATTTACGTAGAGTTATAAACCTGGGGATTTCGAATATCGCCTAACTCCGTCTACAACCAGACTACACGTGCCCTAGTCAGTCGGGTCAAAATGTCACAACTTAGCTCCATACGCGCAGACTTCCAAAATGCGCTTGATCATCCCAACCCATCTATGCCGCGGCGGCGGCATGCCCTCCTCCCATAACTCCGCCGTCCGTACTGATAAGAGACGAAGAAAATGTATTGTATTGATCTACCTTCTATACAATTACATTGGTCTATTTATAATGGTAACAAGAAAGACAAACAAAAGGACAAAATATACATGATTACATTCCCCGAAATTATCAAATCAATCAAGGATTGACCGAATCAATTAGTCAATATCAATCAAATCATATCTCCAACACTCTCCCTCAAGCTGGCGGCCTGTATATGTCAAGGACGCCTAGCTTGCTTAGCAGCTATATATGTTGCCTCTGACATTGTGGCTTGGTGTTGACACCAAATTTTGGATCAGTCTTTTTTAGCTTATCTTTAGAAAATTCATAAAACATTCGTAAAAGTCAAAAAATTACAAAATCAATTTTGGTGGCCTTGGCCAAGCCTAAGGAACCATTTTTGACAAAAAAAAACTTTTCATATTTTTCATATTTTTTAGTATTTTTGGAAATTAGGAAAATACCTAAAAATTCAAGAAAAATAGCATTTGAGGTCACAAAAATATGAAAAAATAGTCAATATTTGTATTTTAAATCCCTTGTATTTTTGACCTCATAAAAAGTCCAAAATCAAATTCAATTTTACGTGTTCCTTTGTTACACATATGATTAAATTTGGTAAAAAAATGCCAATTGAGTCTTTTAATTTGTAATTTTGGCATTTTTTAGGATCTTGACATTCAATCTAATTGTCCCTTATTTCAATTTAACTCAATTGTCTGCACAGATTGTTTAATTGCATGAATTCGGCAAAATTGTATACTAAATTGCATTTTAGTCCTTGAAATTGGGCATACTTGAAATTACTTTCAATTCAAGGACTACCATTACAAATTGAAATCACCACCCAATGCTTTTCACCATTTTGAATCAATTGGCATAGGTAATTTGGTCCAATTTGATCATTTGAGCCTTCAATTTCATGATTTGTCTAATTCCAATTAAATGAAAATTTGGGGTTTTTGTTGAAATTGATATGAACTTTTGGGAAAAACCATATTTTTAGATAAAATTCATGCCTTAAATTCGACTCTGAGGACCAATTGCAAAAATTTCCCATTAATTTGGGTTTGATTTGAAAAATTGCAATTGGGAACCGGTTCAGACCAGTCCGCTACATTGTCGTCTTCTTCATTAAGCTTTTGCACAGATGAACAGTTCTGAGGGGATTTTTTATCCTCAAATTGGTTGACCAATCGACAACAATTGGAGGAGCATTGGTAGGCGTATTGTTACTCTCACCCTTACCTGTCGATTGACGCCGGCATCATAATTTGACGTCGCCGGAGAGAGGAGTAATCGGCCGGTCAAACCTGCAAACTTACGAAAGTCAACACTTCCCAAACTCAGAGCAAATTCGTGTCAAATTCGCACTAGATAGGACCTGCCGGAGAACTAAACGGGCCTGGACGGAATGCTGATCGTCCCCGACGCCGTTTGGACCTAAAGGTACGTTGCCTCACGTGCGATTGAAGCCGGTACACACTTCCCCGATTCGGCGCCAAAATTCAAAGAGCCATGTAAGCATATGGAGGCTTTCTGTTAAAAAGGTTGATTCAGTTAGTTGAAGGGAGTTGAACAGAATCGAAAGAGAGAGAGAACGAACGAGAGAGAGCTCGCCCTCCATCGCCATTGTCGAGGGCAGAGCTCGAATTTGCAGAGCGTCGGTCAGGCCTTTCCAAGCTAGACCAAAGCTCAAAGAGATCGTCAGGAGAACGCCCAAGCAGCCGGGAGTCGATCGCCGTCAGCCGCGCTGCCTAAAACCGCCGGAACAGGTGAGATGCGCTTCTGAGCTTCTCACTGTTCATCAATGGCGATTCATGCATTTCTTGCTCATTCTTGCATCTAGAGTGTGCGTTTTGTTCCTTAGACATTACTGACCATCGTCGCCTATCTGTTTTGCATCGGTTTCGTCTTAACACCTTGAATTGAGTCTCCAAATCCAACCTCCAATTCTATGCCCTGTTCATTCTTGCCTAACCCAATCTAGGTCGTGCGAGCTCGATCGGAGCTCGAGGTAAGCGTTCTGAACTTCCTTTCGTGCTAATCTGTAAATGAATTGCCCTGATTTCGCGTGATTTGTGCGATTGAGTTTCCATGGCCGTACTCGGCATTAGGGGTGAGCATGGGCCGGGTGGGCCGGTTCTAGACCTAGACCCTGTACCCGACCCTGTTATAACCGGTTCCCACTTTTTGGAACCGATACCCTACCCTGTTTGTCTTGGAACCTGTTTTGGAACCGACCCTATTTTTCGGTCCGGTTTTCGGGTTCACCCTGTTTACCCTATTTTCCTTTCCATAAAAGGAGCAATAAAAATTACAGTGAACAAAATGACAGAATCCGACAAAATTTGCACCAACCAAATGAGAAATTTCACAACTACAATTGCGTCAATACCAACACTAATACAATAGAGAGTGAAGCACACAAAAATTGAAATCATACTGCTCTGATAAGTATCTCTTTCAGCCTAATTTTTCCTGACTTCTATGAGAAATATGTAGCATCTTGATGGACTGTTTAACTTGTTGGAAGATAACCTGTCTGCCAGAAAGGTTGCACATCCACTAATACAATAAAGAAAAAAGATCCAAAAACTGAGAATGACAAAATGTAGCTTCTCTAGAGGGAGAAAGACATCGAACAAGAAGAAATCTGCAATCTCACAGTTTCTTCAACAGAATCGAAGATCAAACAACATATGAACATAACATGCGAAGTGCCTTCAGATCACTATAATGTCTTCAAACAGCAAAAATCCCGAAGAACGAGTCCACTGAACAGAACTCCTCCAAGAGCGACATCGCGAGCTTGGTATGAAATCTCACAAATACCTGAAATTCATATATAAAGAAATTATAGCTAACTTACAGAGTCACACCCAAAATCAACCTGCAAAAGCAAGCTCAA
The DNA here is from genome assembly GCA_021437785.1 of Rhodomyrtus psidioides. NCBI lineage: Eukaryota > Viridiplantae > Streptophyta > Magnoliopsida > Myrtales > Myrtaceae > Rhodomyrtus > Rhodomyrtus psidioides. The sequence goes on along the minus strand of JAILYB010000027.1, from coordinate 6,085,784 downwards.
AAGTTAAATATCTACTGTCATTCTAAAATTAGTCAATTTTAAGCTGAGACAACGTAAACTGAACACGTACCAAAGTTGTTGCACCGGATTTCTTATTGTGTTCCACAGCATCAACCCGTTGCTTTTGCAGAGAAGAGCTAAGGGCTGCTCCATCCTGTACTCCGGGGGCTCAATAAAGTAGTTCCTTTTCCTGGTTAAAAACAGCTCAATAATGAAGCTGCAATAATATTCATGATGCAACTGAAGTTACGGCTCCTAGCTCGAATGATTACCAATGATCAGCAACAACAACCCAAGAATATAAAAGCATCAAAGGGATTAAATAAACAATGTAGATCATATACAAGAAGCTACTCCAAACAACATGTTTTTAATACAGCAATGCTGAAATGACATTGTCATCTTCTAATTAGCTTATTTGAGGCACTAAAATAAACTTACACATTGAGTCTACTCGATCTTCAGACTACACAGCCTTAGGCTTACACAGACTTTCCACCAGCCATTCAGAGTCTCCTCAATCCTGATCCAATCAAGTAAATTTAGCATTCAGAATACCCCAAACAACAAAATGACCATGGTTAGACAAAAAGAAAAGGAGAGAACCTTGGAGGGAACATTCTGGTCCAATTTCAGAGGCAGATTTTAGTTAGAGGCCAACAAATTCAGTAAATGTTTTGATGGAACCTTTTTCTTGTTCAGCTCGATCATCACTGTCTTTCCAAGGCACTCAGCCAAGTCGATCATGCCCTTTTTCATCAAGGCAACCACATCATCTTCAACATGGGTGATGTCAAACCTTGCCAAGTCTAGTTTTCGCCCGCCGTGCAAGCCTTCATATCAGGTGCACCATCGACTCCCCTGTTCTTTGGGAAAACCTTTAAATCAGTGGAACAGATCAGTATGAGAGTTCAACCCAATCGATTCCACTAACCCAATATGATAAATCACTAACTAATTTCCGGTTAATCATAGACCTTTATGTCAACTTGAAGTCCTAATGTCATACACTTGCGAGAACCATGACAAAGCCTTGAGTTGCAGCAACTCAACGCCTATCTCATCACATAGTGACAGAATTTCTAAAATAAGTTTGTTCCTTTCTCACAAGACACGAAACCAACACAAGAAAAACAGAACATGCAAGATCAAAATGAGGAATCGCAATCTATATACTTAAGACCAAAAAACCAAAAAATCTATCTACTTACACGACATCTTGAAGTCATCGCACTCAGTCCCTGACCATCTTCGCTCCCTGTAAACCAGACCGAAATCGCGGTGACGGAGCAGTTGAAGAAGGTGAAATCTTGGGAATAGACCCCGGCGAAGGGCGAGTCGGAGAGGTTGAGGGAGAGGATCCTCTTGGGGAGGAAAGCCCCACGGCCTGGTTCGTCCCGTCGCAGGACAGGTCGAAGCCCCGGTAATCGCAAGATTGAGGCTGGCGGGTTCCGATCCTAAAGGGGAAACTAACCACGGCAGATCTGGAGCATCCAGAGATCGAAGAACGGCCGCCGTGGGCCTGCGGCGTCGATGATGGTGCGATATGAAGAAGAAGAAGAAGAGAACGAGATGAGGAGGTGAGGTGTATCGTCGAAGACTGAGAGGACGCCGTGAGGCGTGAGCGACAAAAGGGAGTAGCTACTAGCTAGGGTTTTTTTTTTTTTTATATAGTAACTAACAAAACCGGTTCTAAAACCGGTCCGGGTGGGTATTTACTTAGACCCGGTACCCAGACCGGTTTAAACCGGTTCCCAAAAATTGGAACCGGTACCCGGACCGGTTTGAGCTGGAACCGATTCCCGACCCTGTTTTTCGGGTGGGCCGGTCCGGGTTCCGGGTCAACCCGGTCCGGGTTCCGGGTCAACCCGGTCCGGTTGCTCACCCCTACTCGGTGTCTCGCATGTCGATCGTGATTTGGTGAATGAAGTCCCATGATTCTTAGATATGTTGAACTAGAGACTGTTGCGAGTCGATTGGTTCTGGTTTCGCGCGATTTAGTTAAGATCCCACCATTGGATCATCGTCGGAGAAGCTCGGCCGTTCGTTCAGTCGGAGTCGAGAGGTTGAAGACGAAGCTGACATGGCGGGTCAACGAGTCAGCGTTCCTAGGTGGCAGTCGACCATTGGTCCGCGTGTTAGTCTAGTCAGCGCGGTCGTTGGGGGTTTGTTATTCGAATAAATAGATCGAACGGCTCAGATAAATCGAGTCTAAATTCTAGTGGCCGTACGATTAGTAATTAGGAATATCCGAAAATATTTTAAAATCAGAAAATAAAAATGAATCGAAACGGTGCCGTTTAGGTTAGGGGCAGTGCGGCGTCGTTTAGGCTAATGAGGATGGACGGTCCAGATCGAGTCCTGCCTTCTAATCTTGACCGTAGGTTTTAGTAGGTTAATCAGACGGCCCTGGTCGAGTCTTCGTTCAATCTAGGTCGTAGGTTTTAGTAATTTGATCTGGCAGTCGTGTGTTAGCCACGCGGTTCAATAGGAACCGTCGGATCAAGTCTAAATAATAAAAAAAAAATAAAAAAGAATAAACGGCGTCGTTTCATGGCTGTGGGTCGCGCGGGTCCAGGTCTAGGCCGGGTCGGCCCAGTCCGAATCATTTCTTTTATAATTTTTTTTTTCAGAAAATGATTTTTAAAAAAAAATCAGAAAAATTCTAGAAAATCCTAAAAAATGCGAGAAAATCCTAGAAAATCTCAAAAAAATGTAGGAAAATTGTGGAAAAATCCTAGATACTCCAGAAATCCCCAAAAATTGAGGATTGACCACAGACAACTGGTCAATCCTATTTTTGGGGTTTCTTATCCGTTCTTCCGAGAATTGATGATATTACCCTTTAGGGGTAAGTCGCCTCTATTGCGTACGCGAGATAAAGTCGACAATGCCAAGGTAAGAATTAGGGTCGGTTAAGCGATCAATTCTTGGGCTTGGGTTTTCGAGTCTCGTCCCTTTTCTCAAAATGACGATTTTACCCCTCAATGGGTAAATCGATTTTCCCATTCCAGTCGAGTCCTGAAAATTGCTTAAAATTAGGGTTTGGGTCAAGTGGGTGACCAACCCTAATATTTGAGATTTTCAGTTCTCATCTTTGTCCAAAATAACGATTTTACCATCCAAGGGTAAAATCACTTTTAAATTCCGGAAACATTCTGGAAATTCCTGAAAAATAGGAAATTGATTGGTTTGATCGCCAATCTTATTTCCACCATCTTTTGACTACATATTTCATCTGAAATGATAATTTTTGCCCTTTTGGGGCAAATTGTCCCCAAATTTCTCAAAATTACGATTTTGCCCCTCATGGGTAAATCATGTTCAAATCGCTCCTAAGCCTTGATTGATACTTCTTTAGGCTAAAGGGCCTCATTAGGGGTGCCATGCTGTTTTCACGTGGTTTATCCGTATGCTTTGGATCCTTGATTTGCGCATTTATTTTCATTGACTGTGAGTGATAGGGTAGCCATTCCTATCTGCATGAACTCCTACATTTAGGATCCGTACCCCACTCATCTGTATGAAATCTTAGGACTAGATAAATCATTCAACTTAAGTGCCGAAAGGGCGTCAACTCTGACAGTTGGCGTAACAAAGTCCCCGATCCCACTTCTCTGGTTTTCGCAGAATCGAATAGATCGTTCCCAACTATTCGATAGGGTTTCCGATCGTACCCTCCACGAAACGATTGGTGGTGGCTCCTTGACATGTACACATATCACATGTCACCAGACCACACCGAAGGTCGACTACGTATATCCAGCCATTGCGATTTGGGTAATGGACCTTGGGAGAGGTCCGCATCCGATCTGGCGATATCAAGCGGCCCATTAGCCCGCGAGAGCTCGGCAGGGCCTCGAGACGGGTCGCGACAGACTGGCGACTCCACTGGGGACTATTCTAAACCAGAATCTCTAGTTAAGAATTCCAGAGGACTTGAGCCGATTAAAAAGTTGGTTGGTTTATCTGACATTGTTTTCTGCAGATGCTCTTGAAGGTGAGGTACGTACGCTAACCTTTGTATTAGATGTTTTTGCAGATTGGAGAAATAATGTGTGTAGTGATTGCTGACATCTTTCCTATAGGTTGGAGTTGGGAATGTATGTTTATCTTACTCACCTATTGAAGCGGTGTTTGATACAAATTGCTGTGCATGACTTGCATTGTGATGATTACGACACATCGCACACACTGGCAGTCAAACCCCGACTACAACCACCTCTAGGTTACCTTAGATTGGGAATGGATACGAAAAGATCTCGTATTTGATGGCACTTGAGACTTTTGTGTTCGTTCTCGCTCATAATCCAAATTGGTGATATCTAGCACTCTTGGGTGGGTACCCTTGGGGAGGAGTCTGCCTCATTTGGATCATGGGAGCCTGAGCCATAGGTTCCTCACCTGATTTTTTATTTTTAGAGTATACCCACTTGTCTCATGTGCATGTCTATGGATGGTTGGTATACCTTAAACCGCCCGTTGTTACAGGGGAACATTTCACATTCCCCGAGTTTGGTTGGTAAGGCATTTACTTTCAATGTGCATTACTATTCCCTGTTCCATAGTATGACTCATGCATTACATACATCCATATGCATTTGCATGCATCATGAAAATCACTCAAGTGACTAATTGAAATAACGATGATAAGGGGGTAGGATGTCGCTGTTCCCTAGAAGATCAACAGAGTTGGTAACCTTCGAATGCCTAAGGAAAGTCACTCGCCCCGGACCGAACACGAGGTTGCACTTTACCAGATTTGTGCATGGCCGAGAGCTAATTGGACGCAAGTTGGGATACGCCGAAGATTGCCAAACCCGTTATTTTGTCGATAACTTTAGGTTTAAGTGACAAGTAGACGAAATGTTCAAGGATTACTTGGAAATGAAGAGACAACATCGTAACCGCTTAGCTAGGGACGCGTATACTCGTCGAAAGGCTGAACGTCAAGCTAATGAAGATATACCCATGATCACCCTTTGGGGAAAAAAGAGACGCCCTGCAATCAAGGCAAGGCCGAAACACATTGTACTCAAAAAGACGAAATGCGAGAAGACTCCGGAAGTCGTTATACCGTGGACTAGAGAATGGCCAGAAGAGCTGACATGCCTCAATCAATTCACTAAATACGACCCCTTACACTCAACTGAGGGATGGTTCCCGACTAACTATCATTGTAAAGAAGAGTAGACCTTTGGGAAATGGGGGTTTAGATCCTCACATTCCATCGGCCTTTTATGGCTTTCTTGTTTGTAGAGTCTTTCTTTACCTTTCTTTGGTTAGACATCCTAGTTGTAATAAAGGATTCATTCTGCTCTATTCCCATTTGATGTATTGACCAATGGAATGTGACGTTGTTGTTTCCCTTAGTCACCGGAGTGAACTTGACTAAATTGCATAATTCACTTCCCTGAAATTCAAATTAGACTTTAAGTCAGGCCTTTAGTACATGAAAAATGTTCTAATTTTCATTTCTTTAATTGAACTATGCAATTAAGTTAGCCCATGCATGCTTCATGGCATTTGCATAGTCACATGTTTAAAGTAATTTTTGACGATTGACTTTTCAAAATCATTTGCATATTTTAGACTTGATGGGAAAGAATGATATTCAAGTATTCAAAGTCCCCCGGACCGAGCTCCTATCATAGTGGGATAGCATGGGCGAAGCTAGCCAGAAATATGCCAAATCACGACTGTGGTATCTATTGGACCTGTTAAAGATTGAGTGCCCACCTGCCTTCATTCAAGCCATGGCACTCTATTGGGATCCTACCACCGCTACATTTTGTATGGAAAGGCTGGAAGTTACCCCTACTCTTGAAGAGTACAACGCCGCCATCGGAGTTGAGTTTACTCACTTACTAGTTCAACCTCCCATAGAATTTGAGAGCCCTTGAGTCAACTAGCTGAATTCCTTGACACAAGCCTCAACGAGGTGAAAGCAGATGCCAAAAGTAATTCTGGACGAATTTCACTATCCTTCCTTCTAGATAGATTCCTCAACCTCCTTGTCGCTAAATGGACTAAATCTGGTAGAGCTTTTGTCTTGGCCTTCTTTAGCTTTGTGCTATTCCCGATCTCGTCTGTCACCTTCGACCCTATTATGGCTATAGTAGTTAGACAAGTTTGTTGTGGGTGGGGTTACTCGAACATTATCCTTGTTGGGACCTTCATTTCCCTAAATCGCTTCAAGAAAAACAAGAAGGGAATCTTTAGAGCCTCTAGTGATCTTCTGTACATGTGGTTCACATCTCATATCAGACAATTCCATAACCGCATGGGTTTCACTGAGATTAGTTCCAATGCCCATCCTCTTAAAACCTTCGCCAGAACCCACATACGTATTCCTAAGTTCAACTTCATAGAGTGGAAAAAATTCCTTGAAAATCTAAAACCAAAACAGCTCCGATGGCAGCTTAGATTGCCAACACTGGGCAAAGTCAGGCTTGCATGTAATGGCGAAGACCCAGTCCCTTTGCTAGGATTCACATGCGCTACTGCATATTATCCAAAGAGGGTTATCCGATAATTTGGGGCATTACAGGAAATCCCTTCTCCATCGTGGCATGGTATCTTCTCATTTGACATACTAAAAGAGACCCTTACAAGAGAAGAAAAGAAACAGATTGAAGCCAAGGTGGAATGTATTATACATTCTTTGAAAAAATCTCAAGCTGAAGATATAAGATGGCCAAAAAACATGACTCGCAAGGAGAACGTTCACAAGGCTACCATAGAATACATTCAGCATTTTGAGGAGACTAGACGCAGCCTTGTCGAGCCTTATGTACCCGAATATATCGTACCGTACGTGCCTGGTGTAGAGCCGTACATACCCGAAGATATGGGATCGCCATCGTATTTAGAAGATGAAGAGTCCCAGACTGAAGAGATGGATCCATGTTGGGAGGATGAGGACACCTTAGACCTCAAGCGTCCAAGGTTTGAATAGGCTATTCTGTCAAGTGTAAAATAAGCAAACATTATGATGCATTTTCATGTATACTCACTTGTACTGAATATTACTTTGGACACATGTGCATGAGTGTGGACATGTTTTACAAATGCATAAAAACTATCGTAAAAAATTACGCTTATTTTAATTTCATGAATTCTGTTGGAGAATGATTAAAAGAACTGCTCACATGAGACTAAGGCTCACAAGGTAGTCCTTTTTCTCATTCACCAATAGAAAACATGCAATTAGAAGAATTAAGTACTTCCTTTTGTCAATACTGAAGAAATACTCACTGGAATTTCCTTTTAAAAATAGGTACACTCTCATCACGTAATTACCAACACATCATTTTCGCACTTGGCTTAAGACAAGAATGGAACAACATGAGTTGACCCCGCGAGTAGGCATGTTGGAAACTCAGATGACTTCTATGGCGACTATGATGGCTGATATTAAGGCAATACTAGAAGCCTCCTACGCCAGACAGGCAGTGGCTCCTAATCAGAACAACTCAAGTCCACCATTCGTGCCCGATATGGTTGATAAAGAGACGGCAGAAGATGCCCAACGTACAGAGGAAGATGTCTGTATGCCGAACATCCAGTCACAGCAAAAGACACCCATTGTTGTCATCAACCTTGAGAAAGATGAAAAAGGGAAGCAGACCGTGAAAACTGAAGCAGAGGCTAAGAGAATAGCCAAGATCGAAGAATGTTTAAGCAGCCAAGGTTATGAGTTGGCCTGTTTCGACAAAATATCTCCTTTTACCAAGGTGAAGACCCCTCATGATTACAAGAAACCAGACTTCGTGAGAAAGAATAATGGGACAGGCTGTCCCCGCGCTTACCTCAAGTATTACATACGTAAGATGTCGCAATATTCAGACTATGTTCCACTACTGATGAATACGTTCCAAGAAAGTCTGGCTGGCGCCGCTCTGGCTTGGTTCATCGAATTGGACGTAGATGACTATGATGGGTGGGAAGATCTTGCAGAAGACTTCCTCAGGCAGTATAAGTTCAACACAGCTACGGCCCCGACGAGAGAAGACCTCCTACGAACCTCAAAAGCAAGGGGTGAATTGATCAGAACATTCGCCCAAAGGTAGCGAGCTTTGGCGACCCAAGTTAAATCGTCAATCCCAGAAGAGGAGCTGATTGACTTGTTCCTGAAAGCACTCCCCTACGAATACTTTGACAGATTGAATACCTCAGGATGTCAAACCTTTACACATTTGATAAAAGTGGTCGAAAGGCTCGAGTGGGCCTTAAGAGAAAGAAGGTCGCGTGAAACGTCTACCAGAAAGCAATACCCCCTGAAAAAGGAGAAAGAGGCTGGGCTCGACATAACCTTCATACCAGACCCGCATAAGCCCAAGGTGTTTAACAATTCTAATCAGACTAAGGGAGGATCATCGTGGTCGACACCAAAAGGGCAAGAACCAAGAAAGAGTCAGCCCCAAAAGTAGTTCTCTCAGCTCCCGAGGCCTTTATCCAAGTTGCTCCCAATGCTGCTAGAATAACACTTGGTGGCAAAGGAACCACCTATGGCAAATCATGTTAAATATCCCAATTTTGATGAAAGCCAGACTTGTGTCTACCACATGGGCGAAAGGGGACACAACGTCGATAATTACTATATCCTTAAGTTGAAGGTACAAGCTTTGATCAACAGTCAGATTCTGAAGTTTGATAACATAGCTCCAAATGTACAAGAAAACCCGCTCCCTGACCACCAAGCAATATGGGCAATATTCACTGACAAGGAGGAAAACCATCTTAAGCTGAAGGTGGACATACCTTAGCTGACTAACATTTTGGCGATCGCTTCACTATACCTAAAAGAAGGGGAGGTCTCTACTGACATGAAGAAATTGTGTATCGCTAAGATGATGAGCTCGGGGATAATATCGAACGTTACCGATGACAGATTCGAGGGAGTCGAGGCCTCTCTAAGCTTGGAAGGAAGCCACTTTGTGATTAAAACTGAGCAGGGAAGCACGTGGAGTATCACGTACGAGATTCTGATAGGCAATCTTGGGCCGATCATCCAGCCGGAAGAAGAACTCGACGAGGACGAACTGGAAGCTACGAGGCGAAGTTTGGTAGATCGCAGATTCATGACTAACGCATTAGAAATGGGAGAAATCATAGACAACCTGGGTGAAGATTCTGGAGGGTATAACTTTAAGGTGAAATATTCTGCTCCTCCTAGTTTCTATCAGATAATGGAAGATATCATATCAAATGGATAGAAAGGTATGTATGATCACGTTCAATCGGAAATCTCGAAGGAGGTGGAAAGGCCTTTTACGAAAGGGCTTGAACCGTCGCCTGACCAGATGATAGATACCAAGCTTAACGTAGAGCAGTATATCGAAATAGAGAAATCGGAGGATCAGCGACAAGACTCAGTTGAACGACTCAAGGGAATAAGAGAGTACCCGAGATTTGCGACATCAGCAAAGCTAGGAAACAACGACCGGCATCGTCAACTGGAAAACGAAATTTTCTCAAAAGACTTTGGCGACACTGTGTCGATGATTGAAGCCGCTACAACTGTGGTGATCAAACTAGAAGAGCTTGACAGCTTGAGTGAGGTAGAAGATTGTCTGATCAAACCTATTGTGATTCGACTACTAAGAGAGGAAGCGGACGATACAGCTGAACCAGAGGCATCTTGCCCGATGACAAAACCATAAAAGTCCCTCCGATAGAAGAGTATGATCCTAAGGCAGTCTACTGGGACTATGGGACGGAGGAAGTAGATACGGTAATGAGGTCTGGACGATTCTACGCCCCTAGGGAAGGCGAGTCCGAAAAGAAAGAAGTCTCGAAGGAAGACGCAGAAAAGCTCATGTCCATTATTAAAACTAGTGAGTTTGAAGTGATAGAGTAGTTAAGGAAGATGCCGGCCCAAATATCTCTATTGGATTTGTTCATCAACTTTGAGAAGTACAAAAATGCACTATTGAAGATACTGAATGAGGTGCATGTCCTTGAAACAATTAATGATGTGCAGTTAGGGGGCTTTGTAAGGGCAATCCTTCTGAAAGATCAATTGAGCTTCTCAGATGAAGACTTCCCCATGGAAGGGAGAAGACACAACAAGGCCTTATACATTACTGCACAGTGCAATGGAAAAAGAATAGTATACGTACTAATCGACAACGGATCCGCTTTCAACATATGCCCTTTAGCTACCTTAAGGAGTTTGGGCATCAAAGAAGAGATGGTTGAAGCCTCCAAAACAGCTGTGAGAGCTTTTGATGGAATGAAGAAGACGGTGGTAGGAGAAATTGAGCTCGATGTGCTCATCGGCCCAACAAAATTCTCTATAAACTTTCAAGTGATGGATTTTCCTAGTGCATTCGGATTCCTGTTGGGAAGACCTTGGATTCATGTAGCGGGAGCCGTACCTTCAAGCCTACATTAGAAAGTACGATTTGTAGTAGATGGGAATGTGATTACTGTGCAGGGAGAAGTTGACCTCCAAACATATCAAAGCAGCGCCATTCCATACATCGAACCTGAAATTAGGGTGGAAGCAAGCTATCATTCCCTGGAGTTGGTGGCAGCAGTACACACTTCCGTGGGAGCAAGAATGAGAACTCACTATATTTTTGAGGCCAACCTTTTAACAGCAAAGATGCTACTGGCATATGGATATAACCCTGGAGAAGGTCTGGGCAAATATGGTCAAGGAATGAATACCCTTCTACAGTTGAAATCTAACGAGCATAGGATGGGGCTTGGGGTATCAGAAAAACCGCCTGGGCGAGTCTGCCCCTAAGACAACAGGCCGAGGTCGAGGCAAGAGTCTGGGACGCCATGGAGGCCAGAAAAACCAGAGAGATTCATTCATTGGTTCTCCAGCTTGGAAACAAAAATTCAAGATGTTTAACAGCCCTTTGAACGAGTACTTCAGCAAGAACTCTAGGTGGTTGTCAGAAGAAGACATAACTCTAACAACAGAACTAGATTTGGCGAACCCTTTCCTGGGAGATAACTTCGTGAATGTCATCATAGAGTGGCTGGGTGATGAAGCCACTACTTCTGAGTAAAGAAATATCTTCCCTACTCTTGATACTACATTCAAATTTCATGCATTTCGTCGCACTTTCAATTTTCGTTGTTTGAAATAAATGTACGAAAACGCATTTGGATCTCCGGCCGTTGGTCCAAACAGCATAGCTTGTAATGCGGTTCATTTTGCATTCAATAAAAACACACAAGTTTTGTTAAGGACATATGGAACCACAAATCAGCCCGATGATGATACTAGTCTTCCACGCAGAAGCTTGAAGCCTGATTTTCCATATGATTCCTAATTTCTAAAGGATTTCTGAGGGACAAGGATGACCTATGATATGAGGATTAGTTCCTTTTATACCTGCATTTATTCTGAAATCTCTTTTGAAAAGGTTTTCCACACCTATGCATGACATTTCTATATGGAGTATAGACTAATCATGCTCATGACATTTCAGGAATATCATCTCAAACATACATACCAGGTTATTATGCGATTCGAATCACCACATCGACTGTTCCTACAATATTGAAGAAGAGGATGAGGATAGAGGTTATGCGTCTATCCGCAGAGAATGGAGTGCCTTTGAGGAGTCAATGCCTTCTACCTCAGAAGAGCCGGTTGTTATTAACTTGGGTGACACTATGAATATCAAGGAAATCAAGATCGGTGGACATTTATCCAGAGATGAAAGGCTCAGGTTTACAGAATTACTAAGGGAGTATCAGGACGTCTTCGCATGGTCTTATGCTGACATGCCGGGTTTGGATCCCAAAATTATGGAACATACATTACCCATAGATCCCAGTGTTAAACCTGTCAGGCAAGGCAGCAGACGAATGAAAGCCGAGTTAGAAGACAAAATTAAAGAAGAGGTGATGAAGCTTCTCAGGGTGGGCTTTATTGAAGCTATCCCATACTTGGACTGGATTGCAAACATAGTCCCCGTCATGAAGAAAGACGGCAGAGTTCGGATCTGTGTAGATTATCGAGATTTGAATAGAGCAAGTCCGAAAGATGATTTCCCACTACCTCACATTAACGTACTGGTAGATAGTACCGCATGGTACGAACTATTCTCATTCATGGATGGATTCTCCGGATATAACCAGATCCTCATGAAGTAGGAGGACAAATCGAAGACTGTATTTACCACCCCCTAGGGAAACTTTTGCTATAAGGTTATGCCATTCGGACTGAAGAACACTGGAGCTACCTATCAAAAGGCTATGATCACATTATTCCACGACATGATCCATAAAGAAATCGAAGTATATGTCGATGACATGATCGCCAAGTCTAGGAAGGGACATGATCACATTCAGGTGTTAAGAAAACTATTTGAGCGACTGCGCAAATACAAGTTGAGGTTGAACCCTAACAAATTTGTGTTTGAGGCAAAATCTGGAAACTTCTCGGATTTATGGTCAGTAACAGGGGCATTGAGATTGATCCTTCAAAGATTCAAGCTATCCATGATCTAGCAACTCCCTCCACAGTAAAAGAAGTAAGAAGCCTCCTAGGGAGATTGAACTATATTTCCAGATTCATCAATCAGTTATCAGATGTGGTTAAACCAATTTTCAGACTACTCAAAAAGGGCGCAAAGGTGACATAGGATGTAGAATGCAGCTAGGCATTCCATAAGATCAAGAACTATCTAGTCACTCCACCAGTACTTGTGCCGCCCATCCTAGGTCACCCCTTGACCTTATATTTGACTATACAACAAGAATCTTTGGGAGCCTTACTTGCCCAAACAAGCCCGATAGATGGTAAGGAAAGAGCCATCTATTACTTGAGCAAGAAATTCACCTCGTCGGAAGCAAAATACATATCTGTTGAAAGGGCTTGCGTAGCAACTGTATGGGTACTTCGCAGGTTAAGACAATATACCCTACATCACCATATTCAGCTGATAACAGAAAATGATCCTGTCAAGTACCTCCTGGAGAATCCCGCTCTGATTGGAAAGTTAGCAAAATGGCAGGTGATATTATCCGAATTTGACATCAGGTGTTCTCCACAAAAATCAGTAAAAGGAAGAGACATAGCTGATATGTTAGCAGAGAACTCACAAAATTGCAAGTCTTTCGAAAAAACAAAGACAGAAGATCAAGTTTTGAACCTGATATAGGATAAGTGTGTCATGTATTTCGATGGCGTTGTTAACCTATCAGGAGCCGGCACTGGGGCAGTATTGATATCCCCCGAAGATCAACATTATCCTGTTGCGGCAAAGATGACTTTCCCTTGCACTAATAATATCTCAGAATACGATGCGTGTATTCTAGGCTTACGGTTAGCCATTTCCATGGGACTACCTAGGCTGCAAGTTTGTGGAGATTCCATACTCATCATTTTACAAACACAGGGAGAGTGAAAAATGAAGGACGCAAAGCTCATCCCTTATCATGAATACCTTGAAGAGTTGACACTTAAGTTCGAAGAGGTGTCATTTGAATACCTACCAAGATCTCATAATCAATTTGCAGATGCACTAGCCATACTGGCCTCAATGTTACAAGTAACTGGTGGGTTAGAAATAGAACTACTAAGGATCGGCATAGTCAAAAAATCGGCCTATTGTATGATGATAGAAGAAGAATTCGACGGAGAGCCGTGGTACTATTACATCAAGAATTATCTCTTAAAGGGGGAGTTTCCTGAAGGGTGCCAAGCAGGAGACCTGAGATACATAGCCAGGATGGCCAGCAAGTTCTTCCTCAGTGGACAAGTTCTATAAAAAAGGTCATTTGACTCCACTCTGTTAAGGTACGTAGATGCTAAAGAGGCAAATGTTCTCATGAAGGATATCCATGAAGGTATATGTGGGCCCCATATGAACGGCCGCCTCCTCGCCAAGAAAATCATGCGGCTCGGATATTATTGGATGACCATCGAATCAGACTGCTGCCAGCATGTCCGGTCGTGCCACCAATGCCAAATATACTACGATAAGATTAATGCGCCCCCAAATGAACTGCATCAAATGTCCAAAACCTGGCCTTTTTCTATGTGGGGGATAGACATGATAGGACCCATCAATCCAATGGCTTCAAATGGTCATTGCTTCATCCTGGTGGCGATCGATTACTTCACAAAGTGGATAGAGGCCAATTCTTATAAGAATGTCACCGCAAGAAGTGTGGCAAGGTTTATTAAGAGAGACATAATCTCTCGATATGGTACCCCTCAAGCGATCATTATAGATAATGGGTCCAACCTGAACAACAAGATTGTCAATGATCTACTGGACCGCTTTGGTATTCGACATCTTAACTCTTCCCCTTACCGCCCATAAATTAATGGCGCAGTAGAAGCGGCTAACAAGAATATCAAAAAGATCCTGGCTAAGACTGCAGAAAATTATAGGGATTGGCATGAAAGACTACCCTTCGCCTTAATGGCATATCGAACTTCGATCAGAACTTCTACAGGGGCAACTCCTTACGCTCTGGTATACGGGATGGAAGCGGTCCTGCCCATAGAAGTTAAGGTTCCATCTTTAAGAATCTTATCAGAGGGTAAACTCTCCGAGACAGAATACTCCAAACACATATATGAACAACTGAATTTGATAGACGAGAAATGTCTTGGAGCGATCTGTCATGGTCAAGGCTACCAGAAAAGGGTAGCCAAGTCATTTAATCGAAAAGTTAGAACCAGAAATTTTGAGGTGAACGACCTAGTGGTAAAGAAGACTCTGCCAAATGCTATCCACCCGGGAGGGAAGTTTACCCCAAATTACGAAGGCACATATATTATCAAGAAGATTCTCACAGGACGAGCATTGATTCTTGTAAATTCTAAAGGAGAAGAATTAGGGCACCCTGTAAATTCAGATGTTGTGAAGAAATATTATCCTTGAAATGAAATCAAATATTGGTTATGTGGCTTGTCCCGAAATGATCCGAATTGCCATAATGGCCATTACATAAGTATATCATGCATCCATGCATACACTAGCATGTGCTCAGTTTTGCAGGATTCCAAGAAGTGGACTCAAAATCGGATTCATCCAAATGGAACCTTAGACAGAAGAGTCCTCAATATCAAGTACCAGGTGATATGTATCTGTTCCATCAAGGGTTAAACCATCTTTCACTCACAAGAATGTCTATTCTATCCTACATGCAGGAATGCCTGATGAAGACGGAAGACAACAATGGAGAAACACAGTAAAGTCTCTCACTTCCTGTAAGATGAAAAGAGCAGGAGAATGAACATTCACATGCCCGAACTTAGAAATAAATATTTTTTTTGAAAAATGAATCCCTGACATTTATTGCACACCTGTCAGAACCGGAGGTTGTCCAAGCACGGTCCAAGTATACATGATGCATCATTGAAATCTCCTGTGGAGTAAAATGCCTGGAGAAAAATAAATCGATTTTTCCAAAAACATAGCTTGCTTAGACTATGTAGCAGGGATGATCCTCCAGATGGAAGGCGAACCTAATCCAAACACGTCCTACAAACACTCGAGAGATGAGAGAGGTGTGTGGATAGGAAAGCCTGGATCCGAGGATATAAGAGCCTTTCGTATCGATTACATAGATTGAGATGATGAAGGCATTCATTTCTTTATCCTAAACACTACAGGTGACCATTGATAACCCTTTGGACGGCGGTTGCATTCTTTACCCCTGTCAAGAACCACCCCCACATTGGGGCCAACTGGAGGTAAGTCCAGCAGTATCAGGAGGTAAATGGTTAGAAGTGCTCTTGCTCAGACTTGCAACAATCTTCGTGTTTTGCTTGTCATTTTAACTTCTATGGTGATTCAAGTGCTTTAAGATGACGAAAAGCATTCGTTTATCTATCCTATACACTTTTACCCATTGTACAGCCCAGTTGAGCCTATACGTTTGTTTCACAATCCCATTGGTGATCATTGCATATTCCAAGGTGGAAGCGACGTCACTTCAAGAGTGGAAGAGTTCAAAAAATAGGAATTATGAAAAATTCTTGGGTTAATGTTTGAGTGCTGAGATTCAAGTTGCATATCTAGCACACTCATTTGAAAATCTTAATTCCCAAAAGAAAGAAAAAGGTGGGATCTCAACAAAAGATGAAAAAAAAAATTCAATCTTGGGCATCATGAAAAAGCAAATTGCTTGGTAAAAGCAAGGCCAATGCCCCTCCAAATACTTGTGCACTTGTGAATCATGTATTTGACCTTGTAAATGCCGAAAGATGGCATGATACCTTTGTATAGATCACTAGTGAGATCTGGTTGTAAAAGAAAATCCCAATGGAGATAAACTGTGAAAGATACTCCCAGATTATGTCACATTTAGATGGCAAAAACATAGACAAGATGTTGACGCCGCACTAACACGAGAGAGATGTTCTCAAAAGACTATCAATGCACTTCGAAGACTGAAGACGCTCTTTGAACAGGAAGGGACCAGATCGGCAGCAAACCTACAGTGATCACCAATGTTAAACCCTTCACGTACTCTGAGCCAAAATAAACCTTTTTCGGTCCCCAATCCTACCTGTGTTACAACCCTGAGAAGTCTTTTCTGATTAAAGCATTTGGGTTAGCGTAGGGTTTAATGCTTAAGCTTAGCTCGAAGAAGTTCGAGCAAGATCATTTCTTTCTCATTTTGCAGGGTTCTTGACTTGTAAACCCGGAGCAGATGAAGAAAATTTTGTGTCCAAAAAAGACCTGACTCAGAAAGTGAGTCCCCCTTCGGAAACCATGTCCAAGCCTAACATTACGGTCCCGTAAAGACCTCCCGATTAATCTAAATGTATGCGCTGCGAACGGTCCTGAAAATTCGGGTACATGGTATTAGGAAATTCGAGTGCTCTTGTTGTGAAAAGACCAAGTCAAAAAAAAATGGTAAGAAGCCCTTTCTGACAGAGACGTTCCAATAGAATGCTCGAAAGCAAGCTTTGGTTGGAAACTTCAAATTGTTTGATCCAAGGATTTTCCTCACAAGGATTCTTGATCATCTTCGCATACTTTAAGATGTTTTGGATAACCTCCAGCATCCTAAGTCATTTTGCATAATTGCATAGGTTTAAATGAACCTTTACCTACATTATGATTATCATTACCTCAAGAGGACAAATATCTTTGCAAATGAGGAATGAACTCTTAAGTCTAAGCTTCTATGAGACTCATGACAGCCCTAGGTCTAAGAAGTAGACTTTGCTCCATAATGACAATCTTCAGAATCGTCTCTCTGTAAGATTTCAGTTTTTGTAGGTTTGAGCTTTCTGCAGAATGCCTGGAGTCTCCAGATCCCAGAATGTTACCTCCCATGTTGAAAAGACAATCTTCAGAATCGTCTTTCTGCAAGATTTCAGGTAATCCCTAAATCCTAGAAAAATCTTATCAAAGTTTTTGTAGGTTTGAGTTTTCTGCAAGATGCCTGGAATCCCCAGATCCCAGAATGTCACCTCCCATGTCGAAATGACAATCTTCGGAATCGTCTCTCTGTGAGATTTCAATTTTTGTAGATTTGAGCTTTCTGCAGGATGCCTGGAGTCCCCAGATCCTAGCATGTCACCTCCCATGTCGAAAGGATAATATTCAAAATCATCTTTCTGTGATATTTCAGGTAACCTCTAAGTCCCAGAAAAATCTTATCAAAGTTTTCGTAGGTTTTAGTAGGTTGATCAGACGGCCCTAGTCGAGTCTCCGTTCAATCTAGGCCGTAGGTTTTAGTAATCTGATCCGGCGGCCGTGGATTAGCCACGCGGTTCAATAGGAACCGTCAGATCAAGTCTAAATAATCAGAAAAAAATAAAAAAGAATAAACGGCTTCGTTTCATGGCTGTGGATCGCACGGGTCCGGGTCTGGGCCGGGTTCCGACCTGAATGGGTTGGGTCGGCCCGGTCCGAATCATTTCTTTTATAATTTTTTTTTTAGAAAATGATTTTTAAAAAATAAAAAAAATCAGAAAAATTCTAGAAAATCCTAAAAAATGCTAAAAAATCCTAGAAAATCCCAAAAAATATAGGAAAATTGTGGGAATATCCTAGATACTCCAGAAATCCCTAAACATTGAGGATTGACCACAGATAACTGGTCAATCCTATTTTTGGGGTTTCTTACCCGTTCTTCCGAGAATTGATGATATTACCCTTTAGGGTTTGGGTCAGGTGGGTGACCAACCCTAATATTTGAGATTTTCAGTTCTCATCTTTGTCCAAAATAACGATTTTACCCCTCCAAGGGTAAAATCACTTTTAAATTCCAGAAAAATTCTGAAAATTCCCGAAAAATAGGAAATTGATTGGTTTGATCGCCAATCCTATTTCCACCATCTTTTGACTGCATATTTCATCTGAAATGACAATATTTTCCCTTTTGGGGTAAATTGTCCCCAAATTTCTCAAAATTACGATTTTGCCCCTCATAGACAAATCATGTTCAAATCGCTCCTAAGCCTTGATTGATACTTCTCTAGGCTAATAGGGACTCATTATGGGTGCCATGCTGTTTTCATGTGGTTTATCCGTATGCTTTGGATCATTGATTTGCGCATTTATTTTCACTGACTGTGAGTGATAGGGTAGCCATTCCTATCTGCATGAACTCCTACATTTAGGATCCGTACCCCACTCATCTGTATGAAATCTTAGGACAAGATAAATCATTCAACTTAGGTGCCGAAAGGGTGTCTACTCTGACATTTGGCGTAACAAAGTCCTCGATCCCACTTCTCTAGTTTTCGCAGAATCGAATAGACCGCTCCTAACTATTCGATAGGGTTTCCGATCGTACCCTCCATGAAACGATTGGTGGCGACTCCTTGACATGTACATATATCACATGTCACCAGACCACACCGAAGGTCGACCACGTATATCCAGCCGTTGCGATTTTGGTAATGGACCTTGGGAGAGGCCCGTGTCCGATCTGGCAATATCGGGCTGCCCATTAGCCCGCGAGAGCTTGGCAGCGCCTCGAGACGGGTCGCGACACTTGGTGAAGATGTTTGCAGGTTGTTCATTAGTTCCAATTCCTCTTGTTACAAGGACCCTTTCTCGAATTTTGTCTTGTCTCGAGTGAAATGACAATCAACTTCAATATGCTTCGTTCTTTCATGAAAGACTGGGTTTGTCGCTAGTTTGAGTGCTGCATCATTGTCACAAAACAAGTCGCTTGGTCCATTGATTTCTACCCCAAGATCCGAGAGTAGACCTCGTTTCCAAACTATTTCGCAGATAGTTTTTACCATAGCATGATACACTGATTCGGCTGATGACAATGAAGCGGTTGATTGTTTCTTAGTCTTCCATGAGATCAAGGATCTTCCTAATTTGATGCAAAAACCAATGATGGATATTCTGATCATTGGACAAGTAGCATAATCCGCATCGCAATAGGCTGTCATCTTCATATTGCAATCACAAGACAAAAATATACCAAGTCCTGGACATCCTTTTAAATATTTCACAACCTTCAGTGCTGGTGAGATTATTTCGGTTTATGCATGAATTGACTGAGTATCTGCACTGCATAACATATATCAAGTCTTGTCATGGTGAGGTATATTAATTTTCCAACAAGTTGCTGATATCCCGATGGATCTTTAAGCAACGGATCTCCGATAGATGAACCCGCATCATATTCATGCATCGTCAACTTTTCATTTTACTCAAACGATATGACAGCTGGTTTGCATCCTGACAATCCTGAAACAATCTCCAAGATTAATTTCCATTGACTAAGGGAAATTCCCTTGTATGAACAAGCTATTTCGATGCCAAGAAAATACTTGGGAGGTCCCAAATCCTTGATGTGTAAAGCAGAACGTAGAAATTCTTTGAATCTTCCAATAGCAGAGGCATTATTCCTCATGATAAGTATATCATCAATATATGATGAAACACCTTCATTCCTTGTGAAGAAGGCGTAATCATGTTTGGAATGCTGAAAACCTGCACTTGTTGGGGGCAGTAGTGAACTTGGCATACCATTGTCTAGAAGCCTATTTAAGCCATATAGGGATTTATGGAGATGACTTACTCGAGACTCTCCCTATCTTCATAAACCTTGAGGAAGCTCCATATAGACTTCTTCATCCAAATCCCCATGTAAAAAGGTATTGTGAACATCCACTTGATGCAGTCGCCAATTACGAACGGCAACAATGGATAAAAAAGAGCGAATGGCTACCTCTTTGGCGACTGGAGAAAAATTCTCATGATAATCAAAACTTTCTCGTTGTGTGAATCCCTTGGCAACCAAATGAGTCTTGTATCGTTCAACAGCGCAATCTGCCTTGAATTTAATCTTGTATACCCATTTACAGCCAATCAGCTCTCGGTTTGGGGGTAATAGAACAATGTCCCATGTGTGATTTTTCATGAGGGCATTTAGTTCGACCTCTATTGCATTTTGCCATCGTGGATCACATGATGCTTCATTATAAGATGATGGTTCTTGTTCCTCGAAAATGCGACTAATGAAACACATATGTTCTGGTGATAGCCGACTAAATGAGAGATATGAGGATGCAAGATATTATGTACCCGAAGAACCCAATGTAGGACATATGTAGTCTTTTGTCCATGTGGCTGGGCGAACATGGTGTCCAGAATGTCGAGGTTGTTCAGTTGTTATCTGTTCAGGAATTGGTGAAGGGACCTCATGGGTAAACTATTGTGGAGATGCGACTGATGGAGTAGATGATTCAACTTCTTGATGCGAAGAATGAATATCCTTAGGTCGTAACACTGGTGATTCAACTTCTTGATGCAAAGAATCCCTCATTACCGGTGTAAATGATTATGGCGCGACCAGGAAGTATTGAGAAGGCATAGATAAGTTTTCTTCTAATAGAAATTGACGATGATATGATGATAAGCTAGATGATTGAGATGAAGATTCCATTTCTCGAAATGGAAATATATCTTCGTGAAAAACGGCATCCATGCTTATAAAAAATTTTCCTGTGGAAATTTTCATAACACGATATCCTTTTTTTAGAGGAGGATATCCCATGAAAATATATTGAGTGCCACGAAGATTCAGTTTATATCAAGGGCCAACAGTCATCGCATAACACAAATATCCAAATACTCTAAGATGACCAATCCCTGGCTGTTTACCGTAAAGCATCTTGAATGGAGGTTGACCATCAAGAATTCGCGTCAGCATGCGATAAATCAATAGGTTGCGGTGACCACACAATCGCCCCAATAAGTCTCAGGAATTGAAGCTTGGTATTTAAGTGCTCGAGCCACTTCTAAAAGATGTCTATGTTTGCTCTCAACAATCCCATTTTGTTAGAGAGTATAAATGCAAGAGCTTTCATGGAGCATCCTGTGAGAGGATAGAAAAGATGTGCATTCATTAGTGAAGAATTCACGTCCATTGTTTGTATGAATTCGCTGGACAATTTTGTCAAATTGATTTTTAATCAAGGAAAGAAAATTTGACAGATAATAAAATGTTTGACTCTTGGATTGCGTAAGGTAAACCTAGGTAGCAAGAGTATGATAATCGACAATAGTGAGGAAAAAGTGGCATCCGTCACGATGTGGGATATGGTAAGGACCCAAGATATCCATATGGATTGAAGAAAAAGCACTTGCAGCTTGAGACGTACTAATTGGAAAAGATGCCCGAGATTGTTTTGCCAAAGGGCATATTGGACATTTTGGGTGAGGAAAACATGCACTATGACCCAAACGTTGATGAGAAAGGAGAGTTTTATTACTGGTGGTTGCATTACAATAAATGCTTTTATGCAATAAATTGGAGTCTAAAATCCAGAAGTATAAACCTTGTGCAACATTACCCAAACCCAATAGTTTGCTAGTTGAACAGTCCTAAAAACGACAATTTTCTGAATTGAATATAGCATGACAAGAATTATCCTCACAGACTTTTGAGACAGATAGAAGGTTGAATTCAAAATTCGGGATGTGTAGAACATTTTTAAGGACAGTATTCAGAGTGAGATGAACAACGCCAATCTTGGTAACATAGATAATGTTCCCATTTGGAAGACGTACTCACACTAAGAATTTCGAACGTGAGAAAATAATCACTCATTGCAGATTATGTGGTCACTGGCACCCGAATCAATTATCAATGCATTAACTGAAACAGAATTCCTCTTGCAAAGAAAAGCGCCTGAAAAACTCGCATTCTTGTCGCTAGCCTTTAATTGACTCAGAACTTTCATAATAAAAGGTACTTAAGTGAACGTTTTGAAAGTTAAGACACTTAAGTGAGTGCCGTACAAAAGTTAAGGCACTCATAATGTACTTTTCTCGATTTTTTCGGTGCATTATTTTCTTCACGTGACCTTGAAGACAAAGAGCATTTTCCACCTCCATGATGTTCGTCGAATGATGTTTTGTGCTTTTGTGTGATTTGCCTTTTCTCCTTTTTGATATTTTTTTTCTTTTGTGTTGGCTGTAGATTATACGCATGGATTGCCTTCACCTTTTATTAGCTTTATCAGTTGTTATCTTCAAAAGAGTGTAAGGTGCTCTGCTATAAGTTTGTGGGTGTTTTATGTATAAAAAAGAAGCCACATAAGCAAAGTGAGCTTCGAATTGTATCCATCAGATTTTTTAGTCCAATAAAAATATTTTCTCCATTGATTTGGTGCCTCGTTTCATACATCCGAAAGTCACCCTTATTTGTTTTGGTTCCAACATTTGGTATCAGAGCTAGAAATGGCATTACTAATTCCGTTCAAATGCAGCTTCCAAAGATGAACGGAAAAAATTTCAACAATTGGTCCATCCATATGAAGATTTTGCTCAAATCACAACATTTGTGGAATCTGGTTGAAAATGGCTACAACGAAGTGGCTGATACCGAAGCATTTGAGGCTTTAAAAAGGAGGAGAAAAAATTTTTGGTGGAGTCTTATAAGAAAGATTAGAAAACACTGGAAGAAACGATATTTGAAAATATATTAAGTGCAGAGATCGCAAAATCTACCTGGGATATCTTGCAAAATCCTACAAAGGCGATGATCGTCTCTAGTGGATGCGGCGACAAACACTTCGAGATGATTTTGAGTCTCTATGCATGAATAACCCTTAATCAATATTCGCATATTTTGATCGTGTGCAGGCTATTGTTAGCTAATTAAGGGTTAATGGTAAAGAACTTTAAGATGTTCATGTTGTAAACAAAAATATTGAGGTATTTGATCGAAAGATTTGACTACATTGACACAGCGATCGAGGAAGGGCAAGATGTGTCAAATCTAACGTTGGAGTGGTTGATGGGTTCATTGTGCTCGCATGAGTAAAGAAATAATCAAAAGTCTGTTAGTTTAGTTCCCGAGCAAGCAGTGCAAAGTCGGATCGCTCAACCAAGCCGATGAGGCTATCAAAGCGGTCGAGGTTGTGGAGGAGGCCGAGGTAGAAGTGGAAATACGAATTTCACCAGAAATTTAAAACACATGACAAATAAAAAATCAAGTGTTTTTAGTGCAACAAATTCGAGTGCCATGCAAAGGCGGCGTATAAGCAGGCGGACCATGCACATACCACCGATGCTGAAGAGTACATGGGTCAAGAATATAAAAAGGATGACTCGAGTATCATGGATACCAACACGTGGTACCTAGATACTGCACGTAGCAACCATATGACTAGCAAAAATGAGTTATTCTCACAGTTGGATGAAAATCGAGTCGTGGTGAAGTCAACTTTGGGAATAAATAAAAAATTCCTGTGATAGACGAAGGTAACATTAATGCCAAGTCAAAAGATGATACTAATGTTGTTATTGCAAATGTTTACTTTGTGCTATGACTTTTTTGAAATTTGTAAAGTGTTGGGCAACTTTTCGAGAAAAGCCACAAAGTTCACATTAAAAAAGGAGTTTGCACCATCAGAGGTATCAACAATAAGTTTGGAATGTCTGAAGAACCGGATGGTACCGATGATGAAGAGTAGGATGTTTCACGATGGTACCAATGATGAAGAACCGGATGTTTCCCCTGACTCTTCAGAAGAAGAATCACTTGAGTTTTCAAGCGATGACGAAAGATAATAGTTGGCTGTGGCATCTTCGATTAGGGCAATTACATTTTTGTGGAATGAAGGGTCCAGAAAAGATGGTGATTAGCATGCCATTGATTAATGATCCAGGTCATCCTTATGAAGGATGTCTCATTGCAAAACACCGAGACTATTTTCCAGTTAAGGAAGCCAGAAGAGTAAAGCAACCTTTGAAGCTTGTACATACATATATGTAGCCTTGTTGAGGTTGGATTATTTAGACAAAAAAGGTATATGCTTATTTTTATCGACAATTTTACCAGAATATATTTCTTGAGAGCAAAATCTGAAGCTTTTGGCAAGTTTAAAGAAATTAAAATCTATGTTGAAAAATAAAGTGGCTTTAATTTGAAGACGTTGAGATTGGATACAAGAGGAGAATTTACCTCAAATGAATTTCATAAATTTTGTAAAATTCATAGAGTGAAACGTCAGTTGACTGCCATCTATATTGCTCAGCAAAATGGAATAACAGAAAGAAGAACATGATAATTTTTTAAATGGCAAGAAGTATGCTAAAAGCTAAGAATTTGCCAAAGAAATTTTGGGCAAAAACTGTTGCTCATACTGTAATTATACTAAATAGATGTCTAGCAAGGAGTGTTCTTGAAAGAACCCTAGAAGAGACTTGGAGCGGCAATAAGCCATATGTTTCATTTCTACGAGTATTTAGATGTGTGGCATATTCCAATATACCATATGAACGGAGAAAGAAACTAGATGACAAAAGAGAGAAGTTTATCTTCATTGACTACAGTGACACAACTAAAGGTTATAAGTTGTATAATCCAGTCACTGAGAAGGTCATCATCAGCAAGGATGTCCAGTTTTTAGAAGATGAAGCCCGGGATTGGAACCAAAAAGGTGACCAGAAAAAGGAGATGAACCACTAATGAGTGAGATAGAAACACCTCTATCATCTTCAACGAGTGCTTCATGTTCTTCATCATCTTCAACTGGTGGTACATCTTCACCAATAGCAGCTTCATAACCACAACCATGTCATTCATAATGACAAAGAGAGACGTCAACAAAGTTCAGGGATTATGTGGTAACAAGAGACGGTGACAGTGATAGCGAAATCACTAATGAGACACCAGTACACTATTGTTTATTTGTTGAATGTGACCCCATAACCTATGATGAAGCAGTTGCAGATGAAAAGTGGATTCAAGCAATGGATGGAGAAATTCACTCCATTGAGAATAATGACACATAGGTGCTAACTTCTTTACCATATGGTAAGAAGTCCATTGATTTTAAGTGGGTGTAAAAGACGAAGTATAAATCCGACGGTCAGGTGGACCTAGACATGGCCATTTGGGCCCGTGGACCCGGAACCGGCCCGGAACTGGCCCATTGACCGGGCCCATGGGCCCGAACCGGAACCGGCCAAAAAAAAGGGGGGGGGGGGGCGTGTGGCGTGGGGGGCAGTGGGCCCCCGCCCCCCCTCGGGAAGAGCCGTTGGCTCTTCCCCAATGGGCCGAGGACCGTTGGCCTTGGCCCGTTGCGAATTTTCCTTTAAAAAAAAATCTATAAAAACCTCACAATCCATCTTTATTTTTCTCACAATTTCTCTCAATTCTCTCCAATATTCTCAAATATCAACTCTCAAGTCAAATTCTCTCGATCTGATATTCTCTCTGAATTCCGTCTCAATTCTTTGAATCAACTTTCCGATCAATTCTCTCAAAAAATGGCAAGTGGAAGCAGAAATACTAGAAAGGGAAAGAGCCCGATGGAGATGGGAGAATCCGATTTTCCTGTTCATGAATATGATCCTCGTGAATATGCATGTTGGGAAGATGACGATGTTCCCAATTCTGACGTCGAGCACGTCGCAACGCAAGAAAGTCTTTATCCTCCTACTGCCACTACCACTAGTGTCGAAGGATCGTCGATACCAAATGAGCCGGCACGGAAGAGCCGAGAATCCGACTGATGGCTACACTTTGACAAAGTGTCGAATGAAAATGAAAGTAAATTTGATTAAGCTGTAAATATTGTCCGCAAAAATATAAACTTGGTAAAGGAGATGGCTATGGAACATTTCGTCGGCATTTGACGAAAAAACATCCAACGCAAGTGGAAATCGACACTAGCCAATAACAAATTTCTGGGTTCGCCAATCCTAACCCTCATCCTTTATTCCGTTTCACTAATGCACTTTATAAAGAAACATTAGTTGAATATGTTTCCCTTGAGCATGCTCCGTTTAATACTGGTGAAAATTTTAATTTTATATATTTGGTAAACACCGCGCTGGTTCCGCAAGCACCATCTGTTCCGAAAACTACTCTTAAACGCGAACTTAAACGAGTTTATAAAGATCGAAAAAATAAATTGAAAACGTTTTTTTGAAGGATTCAAAGGACGTGTACATATAGGTAGTGATATTTGGAGTGATTCTTGGAATATTAATTCTTATATGGGTGTCACGTGCCATTGGATAGGTGATGAATGGGTTATTCAAAAAAGACTTCTTGCATTTCGAGTTTTTCCTGAAAGGCATACGGCCCATAATATTTATAGAATAATTAGACAAGTTTTAGAAGAATATGGTCTGATTAATAAAGTTTTTTCAATTGGTTTTGATAATGCCGCCGCAAATAATGCTTCCATTCCCGAGTTAGAAAAAATGTGTAAACCCTCTTTTGGCGGACAATTTTTTCACATTAGATGTGCTTGTCATGTTTTGAATTTATGTGTTCAAGATGGTTTACGAATTCTTGTAACTTATCTCCACCCAATAAATAGTGCAATTAGATTTTTATGGAGCCACCCTCAACTTATGAAAGCGTGGGGAAAATTTTGTAAAAAAAATAGGAGAACGTCAAGAAGGTTTCCAAAAGATGTTCCGACTCGTTGAAATTATACATACGAGATGCTTCTACAAACTTTTGATTACAAAGATTTATTATGTTCATTTATTTCAAATACTGTTCCCGATATTGCTTACTTCCGCAACATTGGGACGTTTGTAAAAAAATTTTAGATTGTTTGAAAATTTTTAATGATGCTACTAAAACTTTATCTGGTATTTATTATCCTACTACGCATTTATTTTTAATAGAGTGCGTTAATATTGCTAATGTTTTTAATGCATATGAAAAAGATACTGACTTAGCTTCGAGTATTTTAGTAATGCGAGAAAAATGGTTGAATTATTATTTGAACATTCCTCTTGTCTATTTAGTTGGTATTGTTTTCTATCCACGTACTAAATTAGATGGTTTATTAGATTATCTGACTGCTTATTATTATGATTGTTTACATTTGGATGAAGTAATAAATATTTCAATTATACAAGTAGATGTTAAAGAAGCTATAGTGGCATTATATAATGAATTTTGTAATAGATATGGTTTAAGCGACAGTGGATATGAATCTGCCCAGCATATTGTCTCAGAAAGTGATGCAGGTATTTTACTACTTAGTAGAGGGTATAAAATGCTCAAGACTAGGCAAAAAAAACATAAATGGACTTCAACAGGTAGTATTTCCGAATTAGAAAACTATTTAACAATTTCTTTTGAGTTTACCGATTCAGAAAACAACGCAGATTTCAAGATTCTTGAGTGGTGGAAGAATCGTTCAACTCAATTTCCAGTTCTCTCCCTCATCGCGAAACAAATATTAGCGACGCCTTCTTCAACAGTGGCGGTTGAACAAGCATTTAGTGCTGGAGGATTAATTTTGGACCCTCGCCGTTCAAGATTAAGTCCGGAAAGTGTGGAGTATCAAGCTTGTGTCGATGATTGGACAAAGGCTAAATTTCGCCAACAAGAGCTGGATCGAGAACACGAATTCTTCAGTGATGACTGTGGAGATACTACCACCACCACAACGGGTAGCGACGATTGACGATGAGGTAAGTTGGGGGTTACCAAAGGTAAGAGAACTACATGGGCTTTGATTCTTCTATCCCCAAGAAGATATGTAGGCGCTTAATGATAATTCATTAAGTTCAAGCCCATTCATTCTCTCTTTTTTTTGTCCAAATTTTATTACAATGTACAATTTAATTATAATTTGTAATTTATTAATTTTATTTTATTATTTTAAAAATAAAATTAAAAGTTCGGAACCGGAACCGGCCATGTCTAGGTGGACCGTTACAAGGCTAGTCTGGTTGTAAAAGGCTACAAGCAAAAGTCAGGTATTGACTATTTTGAAACATTTTGCACCAATGGCCTAGATGGATACCATCTAGATAGTCTTAGCACTTGTAGCTCAAAACCATTGGAAGATCCATCAAATGGATGTGAAATCAGCATTCCTCAATGGTCTTAGTCTATGTGGAGCACCACAAAATTATGAGAAGAAAGGACGTGAAAATCATGTTTACAGAATGAAAAAGGCTTTGTATGGGCTAAAACAGGCACCTCGTGCTTGGTACCCGCGTATCGACACATACTTATTGGAGCATGATTTTCAAAAGTGCCCATATGAGTATACATTGTATATCAAGTCAAATACTAACAACGACATCTAAATTGTGTGCCTTTATGTTCATGACTTGATATTTATAGGGAGCTGTGAAAAAATGTTTGCTGAATTTAGAGGGGCTATGATTAGCTAGTTCGAGATGACTGCTTTGGGATTGATGTCCTATTTTCTTGGTCTTAAAGTTAAACATATAGATGATGGCATATTTGTTTCGCAACAAAAATATGCTAATGATATTTTGAAATGATTAAAAACGGAATCGCTCAAGCCAATCCGAACTCCCGTAGCTAAACGGTTGGAGCTGAAGAACGAAGGAATCGGTGAGCTAATAAATCCCACTTATTTCAAAAATATTATTGGCAGCTTGAGATGTTTGGCTTCAATGAGGTCGGATATTACCTATGGAGTGAGTATTATTAGCAGATTCATCATATCAATCACATTTGCAGGCATCAAAACGAATTTAAGGGTATGTTAGTGGAACTCATGACCATGAAATTTTACATTCTTATACTGACAATTTTGGTTTAGTGGGTTAAACAGGCAGTGATTGGGCAGGTCATACTAAGATTCGAAAGAGCACTTCAGGATATGCTTTCTTTCTCGGATCAGGAGTGATTTCTTGGTCATCGAAAAAGCAACAAGTTGTTGCTCTCTCGATAGCTGAAGCAGAATGAATGGCGTTAGCTTCAGCGGCTTGTTAGGCAATATGGCTTCGTAGGACGTTGTGTGAATTGATACATGAACAAATAGGTCCTATCAAAATAATGTGTGACAATAAGTCACCTATTGCATTAGCCAATTACCTTGTATTTCATGACAGGAGCAAGCATATCGACATCAAGTATCACTATATCCGTGAGCGAGTCAAAGATGGTGAAATTAAACTTAATTTCTGCAGATTAGAAGATCAGATTTGTAGGAGGTTGTTTGAATAAAGTAAAATTGATTTTGAATAAATTAAACTTACTTTTGACAAAAGTACTAAAGGCATATTCGTTCAAAAGCTAAAGAAAATGCTTGGTGTAGTTGAATTCCAAAATCAATTTTAAGGGAGGTTGTTTGAATAAAGTAAAATTGATTTTGTTGTCGGTAGTGCATTTCTGGCAGAAGGACAGCAGAAGTGCCAATATTTGTGTACGGCGCTCATTTTAGTGCCATTTTTTTTTCGCCGGCTCACTTAAGTGCCAATATTTGTGTGCGGCGATTACTTTAGTGCCAATTCCGGCCAAAAATGATTAATTAAGTGTCAATTCCGAACAAACAATACACGTGAACTTTTTTTTTTATTTTTTTAATATTACGTGTCAATTTTTTTAAAAAAAAATTAAGCCATGCGGATGCCACGTGGACATTTAAATTATTAAAATAGTTAATTTTTTTAAAAAAATTAAAATAAAAATAAAAAATATCCTAAACATTAAAAAACAATAAAAAAAAAAGCACAAAAAAAAAAGAAATAGAGGTTGCAGAGGTAAACCCTCGCCACCGCGGCCCCACCATCGCCGGCAATGGCCGGCGAGGGGTGGGGGTTGGCCCAGGGGGTCGCTGGGGTCGGACGACCCCCGTCGCGAGGTCGCCAAGGTCGGCGAGGCCCGGCCGCTGCCGAGCTCGCAGACCCACTACGAGGTCGACCTCGCCAGATCTGGGAATCGCAAAGGGGACCTCGCCAAGATCTGAAGGAGGGAATTGCGGGCCTTCTTGAGGGAGGGGTCGTAGTAGTTGTTGAAGTTGTCGAGGCCGACAACGCCGTTGCCGCGCTTCTTGAGGGCGAGGGGGACGTGGGTGTCGACGAAGCCGGCGGCGCCCGTGACGAGTACAGAGAAGCCGTCGGGGCGGTGGACCTGGGCGGAGTCACGGACGCGCTTCTCCCACTGGATGCCGCCTCAGGAGGCGGTGAAGTAGCGGTTGCCGGAGTCGATGAAGCTCTGGAAGCTGAGGTAGGACGCGGTGAGGGCAACGAGGAAGAGGACCTAGAGGAAGAGGGTGCTGGTGGAGGTGAAGCAGTGGTGGAACTGGCAGTTCACGGCGTGGCCGCGATGGTCGATCTTGAACTTCCCGGGCGTGGACAGCAACAGCTCCTCCTGCAACGACGACATCTTCTTCTTCTTCTTCTTCGCTGCCGCTCGATCTCGATCCCCTCGTCGCTGCAAACTCCAATTTTTACTTTTTTTTGCTGTTTTTTACTTTTTCAGTTCTTAGATTATTAGGTGGATTTTTTTTTTACTTTTTTTATTTGCTGACTATGATTTCCGGCAAGCCACGTCGGACTTGGCACTGAAATGATCATTTTTTACAAAATTTGGCAGTGAAGTGATCCGCAAAAAATATTGGCACTAAAGTGAGCGCCGTACACAAATTTTGGCACTTTTGCTGTCCTTCTGCCTGCATTTCTTGGAGGGCGACGAAAGAAGATCCAACACCGTAATTCATGGGGGGCACCGAAAGAGAAAGATATGTTTTTTGCGGCACTATTCATGAATAGTAAAAGACAAATCAATGTTCATGAATAGTGAAAATTGTTGGAACTTTGATTTCAAAGTCCCATATGAAGTTGAATGAGAAATGAAGAGTTGTCTCGGCTCGCAATAGAAATGAAGAGTTGTCTCGGCAAGCCATTTCGTTTCGTTTCGGCAATAGAAAATTGTTGGAACTTTGATTTCAAAGTCCCATATGAAGTTGAATGAGAAATGAAGAGTTGTCTCGGCTCGCAATAGAAATGAAGAGTTATTTCGTTTCTTCAATGAATGGTTATGAATCATTTCGATGAAACCGTGCGACTTCGTGACGTTTCGTTGAATTCTTTCGACGAAATCATGCCTTTTCGTCGACGAACCCTTTCGACAAAGCCATATGTCTTCGTAACTCTTCTATTCACTCTCTATAAATAGAGCATTGACCATCGCATTAGAAACAAGGATTAGACATGAACATTAGATACAATTGTTATGTTCGTCATTCATTCATCATCGTCATCATCTTGTGCGATTATTCCGCGAAGTTGCGTTCGCCGGAGTCCTTTGAAGAAGTACCACTTCAGAGGAACGAGATCCGCTCTATCTTGGGAGACAATTGTCCAAGAACCTCGGGTACCGGTTGAGGGGACAAATTTATCTTAAGGACACAATATTATTTCGTTGGGCTCGGATCATTCATTCGCATTCAGATTACTCGTTTGCGATTGATTTCAAGTTTGTCTATCAACCTTAATTTTTCATATATTAACTTCAAGCACGTATACCTCTTAGTGGACAACAAAAATTGAAAAGAGGTTTTTTCGGTGCATTATTTTCTTCACATGAGCTGCAAGACAAAGAGCATTTTCTTCCTCCATGATATTTGTCGGATGATGTTTTGTGCTTTCGTGTGATTTGCTTTTTCTCATTTTTGACTTTTTTGTGCTCTTTTGTGTTGGCTTCAGATTATACGCATGGATTGCCTTCACCTTTTATTAGCCTTATTAGTTGTTATCTTCAGAAGAGTGTAAGGTGTTCTGCTATGTTTGTGGGTGTTTTATGTATCGAGAAGAAGCCACGAAGCAAAGTGAGCTTCAAGTTGTATCCATCAGATTTTTCAGTCCAATAAAAATACTTTCTTTCATTTTTGTGCCTTGTTTCATATATCTGAAAGTCACCTTTATTTGTTTTGATTCCAACAAACAGGATCGTTCACAAAAAAGTTCACACCCAAGCCTAGCGTTCCATTCTCCCATAACCGCATAACCCTTTGCCACTCAACTCTAACTCGGTCCGTACTTGAAATAGCCATTCATCGAGCAAAATAACGTGCACACTCACCTTATTCCACAAACACACTTGACATTGACTCTTTTGGGCCGAGTGATTTTCATAATTCCTAATGCTTGAGTTCGAAACTTTGTTGTCGTTTCTTACCAATCCGCACCACCTAGCCATGGCCGAGCGTATCATAAAACAAGAGAGAGAGAGAGAGAGAGAGAGAGAAAGAGTTCAACTCACCTAAATTGGTGGCGATGACGTAAATATGTTAGAATATATTCTAATTTGGATATATTCAATTGTGGGCTTTATTAATTATTTCTGTAATTATTAATTGGTCTAATAAAGGTAAGATATATACAGTTTCCTATTCTAGTCGGATATTGGGCTGGATAGTATGGGCTGAGATAAACATTAGGGGTGAGCAAAAAAGACCGCCTGAACCGGGACCGCCCGGACCGGACCGGGACCGGTGGTCCGGTTCCCGGTTTTAGAGGGGTCCGGTCCGGTCCCCGGTTCCAAAAATTGGAACCGGTGACCAGGCGGTCCGGTTCCCGGTTCTAGGGACCGGTTCCGGAACCGGACCGCCCGGACCGCCCGGTTTGTAATAAAAAAAAGAAACAAATATAGCACTTTTACTTTACTCACGTTAGGCGATCAGATTCATTACTCATTTGGGATTAGGGTTCCTTCCTTTGCCTCTCGGAGTCATCTCGTTCTCCTCTTCTCTTGCCCATCCATGTCCGGCTGCGCGAGCGTGAGCGAGATTAGGTGGAGGCCAACCGGGCAAGCAGATTTCGATCGATTCAGTCTACCCCTCTCGACAACCTTCTTGCTCGCTGTAAAATAGCACGGAGATGCCGCGATAGTTCAAAGCTTCGGACGGAGGTGTACATCGGAGCGCGAGAGATTCGGCGCCATCGAGCTTCGTCTGCCTCTCCTCTCTGGTGAAATCTGTGTCTCCGGTGAAGTGCAGCTTCGTCCGCCTCTCGTCCCCAACGTTCTCGAGGTATCATCCTTTCTCTTTTCCCTTTCAATCGTTAAAAGGAGTCATCTTTCTTGTACAAATAGAAAATGGGTTCAAAGAACTTCCAAGGAAGAGAAGAAGAGAGATCATTACTTGGGGGTGAGCATTGATCTGGAAGTCCTAGATCATATTCCCGTTCTTCTAACAAATGTTCAGTGAATGGGTCTAGACAATGTTCTTGGAAGTCCATCTCTAAATATTCGAAATGTAATTGCTCTTGGGATTTGCATGATCCCTTGTCTTTACAATTGCAATGATCTTTCTTTAGTCCTATGGGAGGTTCAAGTGGTATTTGATCTCCTCCTGAGATAAGTTGGAAAGTGTTTCTAGTGAGTATAATTACTTCCTGTTTTCCAATCATACAGGATAATCCTAGTATTATGCCAAAATAATCTTGTTCAAATGGTCTAGAGTTTGTCTCTCCTAGTTCATATGTCCTTGAGTACTTCCCACATAAATCTTTCATTTTGAGTTTTGTATCTGTCATTTTGTATGGGTTACGTACAAGTGATCCATCTGATTGTGATGCAGAAGTTGGTTCAAATATAAGTTCATCCTTTTTAAGTAGTCTTGAGTCTATAACATTATTTGTAGATCCTGTGTCTACAAAAGCAGTGGGCTTGAATGATCTCTTAGGTAGTCGTATTTCTACGGCTATAACTATCGATGAATATTTCTGTGAAGTACACAGCAAGTTATTCTCATGTTCTTCTTGAAGTATTTCTTGTTTTTCATGGAGTAT
Source organism: Rhodomyrtus psidioides (assembly GCA_021437785.1). Lineage (NCBI taxonomy): Eukaryota > Viridiplantae > Streptophyta > Magnoliopsida > Myrtales > Myrtaceae > Rhodomyrtus > Rhodomyrtus psidioides. Next base: position 6,051,828 of record JAILYB010000027.1, on the reverse strand, counting down.
TTCCTTTTGGGTATGTTTGTCAATAAATGCATCAAATCTTTTCTGAGAGTGTTCTAATTTTTCTAGTTGTTCTTGAATTTGGTTCTGTTGAAGTTGTTTCTAACATGTTTAGATAGATGCCATGAGACGTATTTAGATAGATATTATGAGCAAGAGATGCTCAATGGGGCCAATTGAGGATGTCTCCGGGGAGGTGCATTTCATTTTGTGAGAGATTTAAGTTGCTTTCTTGTTGTGTATGAAACTATCTCTTGCGTAGCTTATTGTGTGCTTGAAGCTTGGGAATCAGGATTTTACTGCTTTTTCTTTTTTTCAAGATTTCTTTCAGTATGGCGTTGATCTCTAAAATGAAATTGGATGACCGATAGAAGTAGTGAGAATGTTGGGCATACCAGAATAAAGTTCTATCAATGTCTCAAGTTGTAGCCACTTTTCGCTCTTCGATGCTTATTTTCTGCTGTGTATGCGATATTCCCTCGAGGCATGATGCCTTAAATGTAAATGTTTAAGTGGAATTTCTTAAGTGGAATTTCATCTTGCAGGAGGTCCGAAGTTTGAGCCACTGTACCGGGATATGGAAAAGGGAGATGAGGATTGGAATGAGTTCAATGACATTAACAAACTCATTATTCGTTCTCCTCTCAGGACAGAATACAGGATTGCATTTCCGCATCTTTACAACAATAGGCCTCGGAAAGTAAAGCTTTGTATATACCATACTCCCATGGTCATGTATATAAAGACTGAGGATCCCGATTTACCAGCCTTCTATTATGATCCTTTGATTCATCCTATTACTAGCGTTAACAAGGAGCGGCGCGAGAAGAAGGCATATGATGATGAGGATGATGATGATTTCTCCTTGCCCGAAGGAGTTGAACCACTGCTGAGTGATACACAGCTTTATACCGACACCACAGCTGCAGGAATCGGGACAGATTTCTTATTTGTGTTATTGGTTCCAATGGAGATTGGACAGATTTCTTGTTCTTGTTTGTGTTATTGGTTCCTTTGATGTGCTTTTGCTGCATTTGATGCACTTACTTTGTAGTTTGTATGCACATCGGATCAAACATTATAGCTAGATTTCTTGTTTGTGTTATTGGTTCCAATGGAGATTGGACAGATTTCTTATTTGTGTTTTTGTGTTATTGGTTCTGTTGAAGTTGTTTCTAACAGGTTCCATTGGAGATTGAACAGATTTCAGATTTCTTATTTGTGTTTTTGTGTTATTGGTTCTGTTGAAGTCGTTTCTAACAGGTTCGAATGGAGTTTGGACAGATTTCTTGTTTGTATTATTGGTTCCTTAGAACCAGACCGGAACCGGACTGGACCGACGGTCCGGTCCGGTTCCCGGTTCTCAGGGTGGCCGATCCAGTCCACGGTTCCGAAAAATGGGAACCGGGACTATTGGTCCGGTTCCCGGTTCTTGAGGGGAACCGGACCGGACCGGGAACCGCTCACCCCTAATAAACATAATCCATAATGAGGGGATAGGTTTCATTCTCTATAAATAGAGCTCCAGTCTCTCTTCTAAACCCCGATGTCCGCATAACCTCACATAAGGAGCCGTCAGACACGACGCGTGAGGGGGCTGTCTCATTGAAGCCATCGATAAGGGGGTTCATAGAGGAGAAGATCTTGAGCATCGGATCATCGCAATTCCGCATCAAGAACGACAGTTCCACTACAAGGTGCGTCAATTCTTTAACTCTATGAATGTGTGATTCGTGTATCTATACGTGATGATCTTGGGTTGCTGCGTACGGATTAGAATCGCAGCTTACATGTGGTATCAGAGCCTACGCGTATTAGATTGCGAATCGAATTTTCAAAATTTTATTTTCGATAAAGTTTAATGAAAATTTCTTATTCGAATTGTGCGGCTTGCGGACAAAAACGCGATGAGCGTTTTACTTGTAGCATTCTTATTTTACTTAGTGTGCTTCAAGCTTCTTCGTAAAGTACAGTGCGACCATCAGAGAGAAAAGTCGTAAAGAAACTGAACTCACGTTTTTATCATCTTCCTCTGACAAGCCCTTTTGTTTTTTTTTAACCTTATTAAATAAATATATTTATGGGATACAAGTGAGGCAAAAGTCGAGCTTTTTGTTGGGTGTCAAAAGGAGCGGTATCAATTATGAAGAATAAGTTTACCGCGGCCAAGGGCAAGAAGTGTTCAAGAAAGTTTTGTGCAAGGAAAAAATAACCAAAACAGAAAACTTTGTCTCGGGACTTTGCGAATCAAGTCTGCAAAAATTCAGACTTCTACTTTTATATAAAAGAAGTTTGGCCAGGAGGACATCATGTTGGGATTTCTTGAGCACGGTTCCTGAGTCAGTTAAATTAACCCTTCGTCTGAAATAGTTCAAATCTCAACGAAATCAGATTGTTATTTCATTCCAAGCTAAGCTATATTATGACTTGATGCTTATCCGGTTGCTTATTTTCTGACTCGGTTAAATTGAGGAAATTCCTTTGGTGACCACACGCATGAAGAAGAACCACGCGTAGAGAGAATAAGGCGCGCGTGACAACTTGGATCGACAAATTTCAGATATCGACATGCTCGTATACTCATGCTCTACCAGGTATTTCTTTATGGTTTCATGAAATACATGTACAAGTTTATATGAAAGTACCATATGCAGTTATGTGGAGCATGATTTATCGTTTACATGTTTATGGTTTGACATGTATTGTTGGTTATATCGATGATAATTAGCAAGGCATATAATTTTGAGGAAAATTGCCCCTAATTTCTGAAATTACATGCATACAGTAAATGTGAAATATAAAGTTATATCCCAATTCCAGGTAAATTCAATTGGGTTGTGACCGCTAAAGCGGCACACTTAGTTGAGTTTAATAAAGAACATTATACAAAGTATTGGGATGTCTCATGTTTTAATGCGTAGTTATACTCCCAAAGGAGGTAATTGCGTATTCTTGCATAGAGGGTTACATGTACATCATATGGTTGATGATTGATTGGTCTAAGTGCTGTCATACACCAAAAGGTGGTGATTAACGAAGATTGAAATAAATTCTCATGGCCGCTGTAATGCAGGGAGTATACAACTGCATGTCATGTTTTCTGCCCAAAGATGATTATATGATGATGTATGTATCTCTCAAGGTGAAATTTCACATTATGCTAATTAAAAACATTGATTATTTTTAGTTACTGTTTCTGTGAACGGCAACTCTGTTAACATTGAGAATTGAGATTCATTAAGAACTGAATGAGGATTATATGTTTACAAGGATTGTCAAATATTTGTATTACTCTTGTCAAGAAAGACCCCGTAGTTCTCACTTTCATTAGTGAGAACTTTCAAAAGCATTATGTGCTTATTGGGTAAAGAGTGATCGGATTCGCTTATTTGATATGAAGCGATCCATTAAAGAATACTTGAAAAGTGTTTTCTGCCAGTTAACTGCACTGCTAAGTAAATAAAGAAGCCTTGAAGGCTTTGAAATTATATCTCGTCTATTACTAAGAGTGGTAAATATCTGCAATGACTCCTCAACATCAGGTGTAATGGTTCTATTAAGATTAAACATTACGTCTTAAAGTTGGTGGAATTGCATTTTAAGCGGTTCTGCAATCATACTCATAAAGTATTATAGTAAACCACCGGTCATTCTGATGATTTGAATTCTTGAAAAGCATCCTTTGAGAAGGATGGTGATTGCTACTTCTTTTATAAGAAGAATAGTCACATAAAGAAATGCTGCAGTTAATACAAAAACTTGGTTATCTAAGTATGATCATAAAGTAATGATTCTTTGGTATTGGTATGTGAATTCATTCTATCTAAAGCCTCATCTAGTTTGTGATGGCTAGATAGCGGTGCGACATATAATGTTGCGTTTACCATATAGGAATTCATACCAAATTAGGTTGAATCAAGCTCGTTATGGAAACAATTATAAAGTTGACGTTGAATTGATGGCAATGTCATTTCGGATTCCGGTTTTAATGTGACATTAAAAAATATATTTCATGTACTCTCCTTAAAGACATAATTTATTTTCTGTATCAAGTTTGGACATGTGTAGTTACTCTTTTGAGTTTTCAAATAAAATAATTACTATTTATTTTAATTAAAATAAAGTTTGGTACTACTCTATGTCCAATGGATTGTACAGATTATGTTTATCTCCCAATGAATTATACGTCGCCTATACAGCTGAAACATTGTTTGCAAAAGATCTCTGTCTAAGGAACAATCATGCGCATTATGGAATAAATTTCTTGGTCACATCAGTAAACAAAGAGTGGAAAGACAGATAAAGGCAAGCATTCTGCTCACTCTTAAAAGTGATCTAGACTCATGCGCAGATTGAAGCAGAGGTAAGATAACTAAGATAAATGATGAAACTGTAGTCGACAGTTATGACCTATTGAAGGTCATTTATACTAGTATAAGTAGATCTTATATGGTAATATTGTGTAGAGTTTTTATCACATTTAAATGATGATTTTTCTCTATACGTTTTTTATACTTGATTAAAGAAAAGTTTCATTTCCGTGATAAGTTCAATATTTTTTACTATAGTCAATAAACTTTAAAAAAATGTGAGATTTGATCAAGGTGGTGAGTGTCATGATTGACATGGCAATGCTGGATAGCTTAAAGAAGCCATTTATCGAATACTTAAAAAGAATCCTGGGATAGTGACTTAGTTTGCTATTTTTGATGTTCTTGAATCAAAAGGGGTGGTCGAAAGGCACGATCACACCCATAAGGATATTATGATGAGTATGATTAATGAAACCAACTTATATGATTTTTGTGGGGTAAAACCTTGAAAATAACCATTATGTTTCTACCAAAAACTATTTCATTGAATTCTTTTTAGACATAGATTGAACGTTAATATAGTTTGAACCATATTAAGGTTTGAGGTGTTCATGTAGAAATAAAGTTACATAATCCAACATTGGATAAGTTGGATTCTAGAACCACTCAGTTTTATTTTGTACCTTACCCAGTTCATCTAAAGGGACATTGATTTATCATCCCAAAAGAAGAATAAGAATTGTGGAATTACAGATAGCTAAATTGCTTGAGCTTGATATAACTGAATAAGGGTAGTTGCTCACAGGCTATTAAAGGTACTGGTGTGGTAGGCACCACTGTGTCGTTCTTCCTGCCTATACAGATGATCATGGAGCATTCTAAGTTATGATATAAGTCTGTTGGGGTTCAGGTTCTTGTTAGTAAGACAGTTCCTGATGAAGTTTATAAGACCCCACAAGCATAAAATAAATGTTAAAGTAGCTCTTTATAATAGATCTATTGGGCAGAGATGATCGGTTGTACCATCACACTAAATAGTCTATCCAGAAGAGCATGACTACAAAATCGACTATGCCATTGATCTAGTAATTTATACAGTTGCTATTTCTTATTCTTAATTATAATTGTGATTGGGTGCATGGTAGACGAGATACAGACTATGAAATAAACGGTGTTTGAAAGCTTATTAGTATGCCTCAAGGTCACAAGTCTATCTGTTGTAATTGGGTTTGTAAAAATTAAAGAGACTCCAGATAAAAGTTTTTGTCTACTTTATTATATCCAATTATATTTTGATCAGTGTTTCATTTGAGAAGTTAAAGACAGATTGGTAGCCAAATTTTTTCACTTGTAAAGAATGAGTAGACTTAAAATAATTTTTATTTAGTCTCTCATAAAGAGTTTTTCATAGTGATTAATGAATTAATAGCTCATTATTGTGAGGAGCTTTATCATACAAATATTAAAACTTCTTTTTAATTGGATACTTCGAGGAAGTCTATATTATGTAACCTGAAGGTTTTGCAGCAGATGATTCAGATAAATTTGTGCATACAGAAAGAGGAATCCCATATAATGCCATGGAATAAAGTTTGATCATGTTCATGGGTATTCTAGATGAAAGGTCTATTTATGGGTTTAAGTAAGCTTTTAGACAATTGTTGCTTGAAGTTTCATTACATTGTTGTTATATTCTGTTCTGTCATGAACGAAGTAAATTGATATATATACTACAAGATTAGTGGGAGGAATTTATTTTCCTTATGTCTTATACAAAGGATAACTTGTTTGAAAGTGGTTTTCTTGGATTACTGCTAGGAAAGTTTTGAGGTACTTAAAAAAATTATATGCTAATTTACAGACATATTCAGGGTCTGCAGCTAGTAGAGCATTCGGATTCAGGCTTTATTGGTTGTTAGGATAATGTGCAGTTGACAACTATATTTATTTAAATATCGGCAGAAGGACACTAGAAGTGCCAATATTTGTGTACGGTGCTCACTTTGGTGCTAATTTTTTTTCGGATCACTTCAATGCCAATTTTTGTAAAAAATGATCATTTCAGTGCCAAGTCCGACGTGGTTTGCCGGAAATCATACGTGGCGCACACATGGCTCGCCGGAGCATCCTAGTCAACAAATAAAAAAAAGTAAGGAATAAAAAAATATCCACCTAATAATCTAAAAGCTGAAAATGTAAAAAAGAGTAAAAAAAGTAAAAAATAAAAATAAAAACTGTCCCCCCTTCCCCTTCGGCGACATCCTCCCCCCCACCCCCCGGCGTTCCCGACCAATGCCTTGCTGCCGCCCACCTGCCACCACCGCGGCCTGTCACCGTCCAGATCCAGCGACCCCGCGACCCTTCGACCCAGGCGACTTCCTGACCAAAAGGCGACTGCAGATCCAGGTGACCCCGTTAGCCCGCGACCTTGAGACTTAGGCGACACCGCGACCCCGGCGAGGGGTGGGGGATGGTCAAGGGGGTCGCCGGGGTCGGGCGACCCCCACCGCGACCTCGCCAGGGTCGGCGAGGCCTACCTTGCCCAGATCTGGGCGAGGTCGAGCCTCGCCTTGGTGGGGCACGGCCGGCCTCGCCCAGATCTGGGCGAGGTGGGGGTCGCCCGACCCTATTGAGGCGACGACAGGTCGAGGGCTGACGGTGGCTTTGTGTTTGGGGGGCAGCGACGACGATGGTTGGAGTGTGGTGGAACTGAGAAAGGGAGAGAGAGAGAGAGAGAGAGAGAGAGAGAGAGAGAGAGAGAGAGAGAGAGAGAGAGAGAGAGAGTTAGAATCGGGGCAGCCCTCGTCTTCCTCTCCTTCGTCCCCATCTTCACTCGCCTCGTCTTCCTCTTCTTCGCCCTCTTCTGCTCGCCCCTGTCATACTCCAACCTCGCCCAAGCCCCGGTGTCGGGAATCTGGAAACATCTGAGGAGGCAAAGGCAAGAGGGAAGGGCCGGAATCGCCCAGCCACCGCTCGTCTTGGTCGTGGCTGGGCGATTCCTGCCCCGCTTGGCCACGGCGATGCTCGACCTCGCCTAGATCTGGGCAAGGTCGGCCTCGCCGCGGGTTCTGCGAGGCCTCGGCCAGCCACGGCCGGGCCTCGGCGACCCCTGGCGAGGCCCCGACGGGGATCGCCGGGCCTCGGCGACCCCCGGGCATCCACCCATTGCCGGCCGGCGATGGGGGGTGGCGGCAAGGGCTGAGCCCTCGCCGCTGCAAAGTTCTGTTCTGTTTTTTTTTTTTAAAATTTAAGTTATTTTTTGGTTATTTTTAATTTTTTTAAAAAAATTAACTTAATTGTTAGTTTAAAAATCCAGGTGGCTTTTAGGTGGATTGAATTTCAAAAAGAAAATTGCCATGTGGACGCCATATGTATAAAGAAATTAATAAAAAATGACACGCGTATTGGTTGGTCGGAATTGGCACCTAACTAATCGTGTTTGGCCGGAATTGGCACTAAAGTGATCGCCGAACACAAATATTGGAACTGAAGTGATCCGAAAAAAAAAATAGCAACAAAGTGAGCGTCGTACACAAATATTGGCACTTCTAGTGTCCTTCTGCCTTTAAATATCTAAAGAGAAGTGTAGTACTACAGAAAAGCGTAAACAGAAATTTATGTAATCTTCGATCAAGAAAGCGAAGTTTGTAGTATGCTTTTTAGCTACTATTCAGGTTATTTGGCTCCGAAATCTCATTAAAGAGTTGGTCGTATTTAATTTTGTGGATAAACCCATACAATTGTATTGTGACTATAATTCTGCAGTATTGTTCATTAGCAACAGCAGAGGTCCTAAGGGGTCTGAGCATCTAGCAGTTAAGTTTTTGACCATAAATGTAACAGATGAAAGGGTGACACTATAGTAGAGCTTATTTCACAAATGATAAGGCTGCAGACTCACTAACTTAAGGTCTTTGCCCATACACATTTGGATGACATGTCCCAGACATAAAAGCATCATGGGATGCTGATATGACATGTTAATTGATGGGCTGAGTAAGCATCATGAGATGCTATTGTTCAGTGGGAGCTGTATTTGGTATCTGCTTTAATAAAGTTTACATCTGTGTTTGCTACATTTTGTAACATTTAGATATGTATCAACTCCATCGCATGCAATAAAGTTATAATGATTAAAGGGAGTTGAATACATGTATCAGTTGAAAATCTGAAGGCATCGTGTAAACCTTGAGTGATGGCTGTGGCATTTCTTTTAGCCAAAAGCATATGTCTTGTTACACGTGAAGTATAGTTAACTATAAAGGTAAGACATATGTTGGTTCGTTGGAACCATAAAGAAGTTCTCTCGTGACACATCCGGTTTCGTGACACATAAGGTGAGAGAATGGTGACTGACAAGGAGGATAACATATAAGGTGTTTTTGTTATTTGAGATGTTATCCGTTTGCCATACTACCGTATCAAATCCATATCAGTAAAGTTAAGAGTGTTCGTGATCATGGATGGCTCTGTGTCTTCTGATGTAGTTACTAGCATGGTTCGGTGCTTGAGACTTTATGGGATCGGATTGACTATTGGGAATTATCTTTAGGCCAATATAAAGATGTGCATATACAGTACAGTTATAATTAATTTCACCCAAGTGGGAGAATGTTAGAATATATTCTAATTTGGATATATTCAATTGTGGGCTTTATTAATTATTTCTGTAATTATTAATTGGTCTAATAAAGGTAAGATATATACAGTTTCCTATTCCAGTCGGATATGGGGCTGGATAGTATGGGCTGAGATAAACCTAATCCATAATGAGGGAATAGGTTTCATTCTCTATAAATAGAGCGCAAGTCCCTCCTATAAACCCTGATGTCCGCATAACCTCATATAAGGAGCCGTCAGACACGATGTGTAAGGGGCCGTCTCATTGAAGCCAGCGATAAGGGGGTTCATAGAGGAGAAGATCTTGAGCATCGGATCGTCGCAATTCCGCATCAAGAACGACGGTTTCACTACAAGGTGCGTCAATTCTTTAACTCTATGAATGTGTGATTCGTGTATCTATACATGATGATCTTGGGTTCTACGTACGGATTAGAATCGCAGCTTACAAAATATGGCCCGCTTCCCGCAAAGTTTGGTGGTTGGTGGTGGCCAAGAGAAAACGACCGGGAGTTTGATCTTCACCGAGTGCTATTCCTGGAGAGGAAGTTCTTGCCGCCGAAAAATGAGGTTTGTAAGCCCTCTCTTCCCTTTTGTGTCATCGGCATACTCTACGAGGAAATTCTCCTTATGATGAGGCTTGCGTTTCCTAACCTCATGAAGAGCTTCTTTGCTTAGTAGAAGAAGCTAATTGCCAAATGTCTAGCCCCTCACATCTCCCTTCATTTACCCATGCACGACACTTCCACTTGCCCCTCACCATTTGCGCATGGCCTCTCCATTTGCCGCCCACCTCCGAGATAATTTTATTTTTTGCTTAACCTTAGTCATATTTCATATACACAGCAACCTCCTCTCCCTTTTCAATTTGCAAACAGGCCATTGCCACACCAACTTGTTGCCCCATTTCCTAGCCAATTTCATGTCACCTTAGGCACATCGCACATATTCGGCCGTATATCTATGCGTTGCTAATGTGATGTGGACATGTTCCTTGAACGGAATTTTATGGGGAATAATCCATCTCTAAGTTTGAATAATTAGTTGTACCACATTGCTCGCATTCAAAATTTTGAGCCGTAGACCTTACTAGATGAAATCTCTAGGATAAAGTTCTCAATAATTCTGATCATCTAATAGAATGTGAGCGCCCTGTATAACATATTGCGAATACCATTCGCAATATATCCAAAATGACCTTCACATGAGAAGATGAACTTTTATCGAGAATGGGGCATTCTGTCTCAAATTACAATTCACTTTGAAAGTAATTGAGTATTACAGTCAAAATAACTCTAACTTTGAGAACTAGTTTTCAGGATGTTACATCGAGTCCATAGTCTACTAAGAGCTCGACGGCGGCATTGGGGGTGATGATGATTGCATGGTGGTAAAAGTTCATGAGCTGAGGAGTGTAGGAATTTGCTAGGAGCCCTACCTCGCGAGGTCGGGTACTGCGATGGCTTGGTTTGTTTATTCTTCCTCGACAGATTTCTCCTATATACCCAACCGCCAAGGAATGTAGGAATTTGCTCGGTTCCAATATTTTTCAACTAGAGGTTTTTCATGGAATTCAGATATGACTCTCGATCTGATGACAACAGATAGTATAGGGTGGCTGTAACGAAAAAAAGGCATGTGGCAATATTTTCGCTCAAGTCTAGTTCTTGGAGAAGAATACAAGGCCGAGAAGAGTACAAGGCCCACAAGAAAGCCACATCGCCTTTTCCAAGCGAGGAGTTTATTGGAACGAGGCCTTACAATAGTACGTCATCGAAGAGAGCAGAAACAATAGAGAGACTATTATTATGTCATTCGATTTGTTGGAGGAGAAATTCGAGCTGGTGCTTGTGGTCTTGAAAGTCGATGAGGAAATAGTTTTCAAAAGGAATACCCTGCGAGGCTAGAGTGGGCTCCGTGGTCAGTCCCCATTCGAATTACATTAGGGGCTCTTTCGCTTTTGCCATATCTAGAGAGATACTGCGAGTCCTCCGTCCCAAATCCCGTCGCCGGGGCCATCTGGTTCCAACAAAAGGTTGTAATCTCGTTCGAGCTTGTCCGCTTCCCTTAACACCCTCTGGTTCTTTCTTTGGGTCGCTCGATCCTTCTCTTGGACCTCAAGTTCAGTCTAGATCTGGTCCTGGGTCATTTCTGGATTTGCCCCAGAAGTCTCAGGCCGATCCTGGTTTTCAATAAAAGGGAGAAAGGGGACTCCCCGTCTGGGGCAGACGGTTGATTGAACCCTCCGTCCGTTCCTCCTGACGCGGGTGGAAAGAATTAATACACAGCCCATCCCAATTTATCCATTAACATCCGCCTTGCCGTAAGAAAAAAGTGCTTGGAAATGATAACCACTTTACCAGTGGGAGAGAAAGCAAAAAATGAAGGAGAATTGCATTAGACCGACGAACACGAATATAAAGAGTTGCACATATAGAATGCAGCATGATGCTTAGTTTAACTCTTTTTTCTTTCCCTCCTTGTTGCTCGCGAAGGGGCATAAAAAAAAAAGGTACCAATGAAGCCGACCATTAATGACTAATTGAACACCAAGAGTGGTCTGATCCTTTCTTTTTTCATACAGACTGCTCTTAGAAAGATGAAAAAAAAAGAAGCAAACTATAAAAAATACTTCCCACTGAACCGTTAGTGCGCAATGACGACCAGCCTGCAAGCTACTCGATTTTCTTTTGTTAGCTGTTATTGATTCTTTTATAGATTATAGATGCTACTTACTTACGATGTTTTCTTTCACAAGATAGCACATCTATATAGCATAGCTGAAAGTAGACGGACCCGGATCCCCTACCTTGGTTTTCCCAAGGTAGGGGAATCTCCACCCTTGATATAGTGGGGAGAGCAATATCAAGGGTGGAGATGGGGGTAAGTCACCTGCCTTTAAGGCAGGTGATCACCACCCAAAGCAGACAAAAAAGTTGTTCCCATAGTGTTACGTAGGCTTAGCTTAGCCTCTTTTTCTATCTACATTTATATATGATTATTTTACCAGTGGACATCGAACAAAAATCATACTACAAAAGCCATTGTCAATGAACGATGTAAGATGTGGGGAATGTTAAGCCTTATCAAGACTACTAAGGTATTGAAGATGAAGTTGGAATTTGAATTACATTCAGTCATTCTATACGTAATTTAATTGCCATCGCTAAGACCTCAACAGGGATTCGATCCACCCGCAAAGGGCCTCGCTACTGGGAAAACTTGAAGAATGCCCCCTTCACTCTCATAGCCCTACCCTAGTGGGAATCTCAGATGAGAAAAAATTCCTCCCTTGCTTCTTCTCCAAGAGCTCTGCTAACATAGGCAAATTACCTCACTCGAGCTGAAACAATTGAATTGAGGGTTCTTTCGCTTTAGAAGACCGAGAATCAGAACTTCCCCTCTACCCTTGGTACATTGCTTCCATTGCGAGAACTTTTCATCCGAATCACTGTCACTCCTAGCTGATTCAACATGAGAAATTTACCGACCCTTCCCGGACTTGGTGAAAGTTTTCAACTTGCTTCTCTTTGATGGAAGCTATCTTTCTAAATAGGACAAGAAGACGCCCTAAACTCAATCACCTTTCTTCTTCACAGCCTAACCACACTAAAGTCTATTGGGCCTAGAGGAGCTTATGAATAAAGGTACGAAGTGTCTTTCTTCACTATCTAGCTATCGAGAAGCAAAACGTCAAATATATAATATTTACTAAATTAAAATAATAAATGAATAATATATATGAGTTCATATCTTAATAGATCCTTTCTTAATTACTTAATTAATTTAATTAATATGATTTAGCATATTATACATATTCTAACTAGTATAAGTATTTCTAAGTAATAATCGAAGCTAGTAAAATAAAAGGTAAGCGTGTCTAGCTCTATTCCTTCCACAACAAGCGAGTCAGGGGAAGTTTATCTACTGCTTTGGGATAAGTAGGAGATTCATGTAGCAACTTTGATAGAAGCAGGGTAAAATGCTAAGTCAAGGAGAAATGCAGCAATCTATCCAATCGAGTTAAGAATAATGCAATTGAAGTTCTTTTATAAGCCATGGCTAGCTAGTGGAAAATATGTCTAGTCTATCTATCCCAAGTTTCCCGAGCCAAACGATCTCTCCGATCAAACAAATGAATAGGGTCTAGCCGAGCGAGTTCGAATGAGAAACTAAGTCTCTTCAGTTGGAGTAGTGGATTAGTCAGTGTTAAGCACATGTAGTTTTATTCCACAGGGGTAAGCCTATCTAGGAAAGAAAAGAAAAGGGCAAAGTTCCATGTAAGGCAAATCTTATCTTGTGATAAAGCCAGTTCTAGGTGGTCTCACTCCCTTTGTGCAAGAAGATAGGGGATTCAATGGCATCAAGAACTGATTAAATACATCTCCTTTACAGTCGAGCAAATAGGGTTCTTTAGGCGAGTTTGAAGTAGGCATCTTAGGTGCAAGTCCATTTTTGAAAGGAAGCAACGGGCTAGCTATCAAGCGATTCAGTGAGAAAGCAAAAAATCTTATAGTTAGCCTCTTTCGGAAAGCTTGTAGAAGTTCATTTTCTTTGCCCTTTGTAGATAGGTCTGTCGGGAAAGGCTGTCCTAGGAGCTGCCCTGGTATACTCTACTTGTTCATTGTGCTTTACGAGTAATCTTTTTTTCTGTTATGGTAATGGAATGCAAGAGGTCAGAAATCTGGTTGTTTCTGATGATGAAAAGAGGTATTTTTTTTTTATCGAACCACGTAAATCCTTGTTGTTCTGTGTTTGTTTTCGCGTTCGTCACAACAGTTCCTCTGTCGTCGCCCGGAAGCTCTTGGCGAGGAGACTTTAGGAGTTGTTCCGAAAACAAAGGGGAGGGGAGGATCGACCCGTTTAGTAGAATTCCGAAGAAAGACTGTTGGCAGCAGGTGGAGACATTTCTTTGGCCTCATCAAAAGGAAATGCGGGCAAGGGAGAGCTTGGTAGAAGGTTCGAGAATGGGGTAGGGTCCTCTTCTTAAGATTCATGTAAGAAAAGAGTTCCAAACCTTTATGCCTGCATCTCTGTACAAGTGCTGCGTACAAATTTTGGCCAAGATAATGGGAAAAGATCAAACCAATTTGAACCGCTCACATAGATCACATTATGACTACCCGAGCTATTGATAGAGGTAAGAACACTTTTCGGTCAAGTCCCGTTAATTGGTCATAACGATATCGTGGAAATGCTACACCGACCCATATATATAGGAAAAGAAAGAGAATGACTTTGATACTAAGCCAGATAGAGCCCGAGATCTTCTGGAAAATGGGAAGATCTAGGATAGGCGGCCAACCTCCTGGACAGAGCGATGTGCATAGACCTAGTGAACATGATGCTAACGAGGTGTGAAAGTAATAGCCTTATGTTATGGAAATGCAACCTTTTGGGGGGTCTCGTTATGGAGTGAATATTTGACTATAGCCATGCGAATGTTAAAGATAGCAAATGGTAATTCGGTTGCAGTGCAATGAGAGACATAACTGTAACAAAGAGAATCGAAAAACAAGGTTTCCACAAATCCTTAACAATTCATCGACTAAAACAGAAGGTCTGTTCAACAGCTATTAGATGACACAGCTAAATCTGCTTAGTGACAGAGGAACAAAGCAGAATCCTATTCAATAAATGTTGGAGAACTCCTTATTTTGTTCCACTTCCGCTTCAAATTTGAATATTTCGATTAAACGCAAGCGACCTCTCTGATTGTGAAAACGCTGATGGTATAGGAGTCATGCGTGCACAGCTGATCTTGATGTCGTGGAAGGGTATTAACTTATAGTGTTTAGCTATTTGTTGCAGTAGAGTGAATGGAGAGAATGCTCAAAGATCACCTGAGAGGCAAAGGAGAGTGGAGCCGCAACCTCGGAGAGCTAAGGACATGCCAAGACACAATGACAGAAAATGTAGCGATCCAGACCCGCTACCGCACTAGTTACGTGCTATGCTTTAATTTGATATTATATACATTATCTGGCATGTGCGGTAGACTAAAAGAAAACATGTCATCATACAATTGCATTCACAAACGATAGGCACGAGTCCACGACGCATCAAATGTATAGCCTTAATAGAGTTTAATTAAGATTTTGAAATTAGAATAATTAAAAATGCCATCGAGGATAAGAAAATTAAATTACAAATGTCACCTCAATGACGGCGTTAAGAGAAAACTCCATTGAACTAATCTAACAAGTTTTATAACTTGATTGTGCCTTTGCAAAGTTTTAAGACACAATTACACTTTCGTGATAAGTTTTACACTTGATATGAAGGTCACTACGAGGTACAAATGGAATTTCCGTCCGGACACAGTGCACATCCTTATCGTACAATATGTGTCCCAACTTCGGTTGGGTAGGGGGTGCACTTTTGGTTGCTTTGTGTCCTTTTAGCACTTCAAATCCCTTGCAAATTGTATATCCGTTGTATAAGTTATAAGCTTCGTCCTCATTAGCAAATTTCATGACAATACCGAATTCAAATTATTCATTAAAATTATGCACAATGGTTTTATCTTTTGGAGCATCAACAATTGAAAAAAAAAAAGAATATTTGATCATTTGAGCTATATTTGTTTTGCAAAAAATGATTGATTTGAAAAACTTTTTCTTAGAAATGATTGCTTATATTATACACAAAAATGAACAAATGGAAAATACATTATTAATGTACGGAAGCATTTAGATACAAGTTTTTGTTGGCAATGATATATTTTTTCTATTACCTGATTATATCAAGCAAAACGAGTGGTCGTTTTTAGAGAATTTCTTTTCTTTTCTTTTTTTGCAAAATAAATGGAGACTTAAAAAAGAAAGATAATATGGAAATTAATTTCATTTTAAAAAGATGAAGTCATGCCCATTTATACTGAGCAGTGAGAACAAGGGCAAAAGTACACTTTTAGTGCCAAAAGTTTTTTTTTTTAAAAACGATCAATTATGTGCCAACTTCTTTTTAAAACGATCACTTCAGTACTATCTCCAATTTAAGCTGACGTGGTTCGCCCAAAATCCGACACGTGTCATTTTTATTATTATTTACGCTGACGTGACATATCAGAGTTGGCAGTAAAGTAATCGTTTCTAAAAGAAGTTGGCACTTAAGTGCTCATTTTTTTAAAAAAAAGTTGGCATTAAAGTGATCCTTTTTTGTCCGAAGTGATCCATTTGAAATTTTTGAAACTTTTGGCACTAAAGTGATCTCCGTACACAATTTTTGACGCTGAAAGTGTACTTTTCCCTTAGAACAAGTCAATCTTGCTACGGCGACTAGGAATAATCCGCTCCGAATTCGCGAATAAGTACGATAAGAACAAGCTACCACCATAATCATTCATTACCAATTATAAAAAATTGTGCCAAAAAAATTCTGTGACCACATACTCTTTATGAAGAGATCGAGAGAACAGTCATAACTGAAGAATGGGAATGCTTTGAGAATTGGCACTGCAGCGTCCAACCGTGCTCAACCAATAAAAAAAAAAATGGTCATAGTCATATCAATATATGAGAGGAAAAGACATTATATATAAGCTGCGAAAGGAAAGGCAATTACTAAGTTCCGTTTGTTATGCGAAAAATATTTTATCAAAAAATATTACCCCAATTTTTCGGCTAATCTTGCTCTCCATCGATTCGCATCGGCATGTTGAGCCATTGATATGTGAGTCCACCCGATTTTGCGCCTTTCCTTTTTCTTTCGCTGCTCGTTTAAGGTTCATTGCGCGAAATTTGATCTCTCACTGCCGTTAGAATTCGCCAACTCCCAGCAGAGCTAGTGAATTCCGTGCTTGGCTTGGAGTTGTTGCCTTTGTAATTTCAGGGATCGCATGGGTGAATGAGGATGACAGGCGATGTTGAGGTGCAGAGCGAGGCATCCGCGGGAGCTCTCGCTGTTGAATGGCAAAATCGATGAGAATGGCGATGGGAACAGCAAGTCGTCAAAGCGAGGGGGAATGAGTCTGTTGTTGAGCACTGAGGAGTTGGCAATGTCTCACACGTGGAAAGAGAGAACAATATATCTTCTTTGCCAAGCTTATCAAAATATTTTTCTTTTGATTCTCGAGCTTTAGCCAAATACCGAAGAATCAAATTATTCAGTAGGAAATCACTTTCTCGAACTATTTTCCAGAGACGTCATATTTTCTTGAATGTGTGATGTACAAGTGTGTTGCATCTGATTTCTCATGCTAGAGAGAGATTTCCCAGCAGCAGTGAAGTTTTTTTGTTGTTGTTGTTGTCTCTGTCATGCTATTTCTGATTTCTAATAATTGTGTTCTAAAAGTGTTTGTTTTGTATTTGATCAGGAGGGAACTGCAGAATGTGTTTACACCATGCATTGCTTGATCACAGGTTTTCAATCAAATCAGCTCCAGGTAGATGGAGAAGATAAACTTCTTCAACGGTATAATGAAAAGTGATGTCTTCGTGGTCGTGCTCACTTGCACTGTCGTCGACCAAATCATAATCAGTGAAAAACTGGGAACATTTGCAAAAACATCCTCTGAGCTTGCAACAGTGGTTTGTCAGCATTTTACTTGGGTTCCTGGGCATGCCAATCGCAGCTGCTTCAATTACCCACGTGGGATCCGGATTATGTAGCCCTCAGTTTTAGCCTAAAACTAGGATTTTAGTTTTCATCACTTTATTTTTGCTTGCCCTTTCTTGATCATTGATTTGTAACTTTGAGCAAGCGGCCATTTTTTTTTTTTTTTGTACTTAAAAGCTTCTGAAGCTTCCCAAGTTTAGGGCTCAAATCGCTGCATAACCATGACTTTTTGATATTCAATTTTTGACTTTCATGAATGACATTATTTTTTTAACGAGACTGTTGGTCTTATGCAATTGCCAACAGCTGACTATATATGAATAACTTGCAATGCGACAAGCCAAAGTGGACCAACAGAAGAGTGCACTATCGAGCAGCGTTGAATCCAAACGTGGCTTGTTTTCTGTTAGTTTTTTTGCCATGAGATACGTTTTGGTCTGCTTGCTTGACATTATTCAATTTTAGTATGCCTGTCTTTACTTTTTTATCTATAAAAATGAAGTAGCAATTTTGGATAGCACCGTGGAATAATCCTACCATTCTCAACCAAGATTCTTCAGCTAGATAAATCCTTGTTAAAAAACGCTCACTGAATCCTGCTCTTGGTCAAAAGAAAGGGACTACGAAATTGCCAACACAAAAACTGATAATTTTTCACTCAACCAAAGAAGCTTGGCACTGGCCTTTCTCTGTCCATAGCACGAGCCAACGATTGCACAGAGAGATGATTACCATAAATCCAAAATAGAATGCACACAATGTGCAGTAAAAATTTAGAGCCAGCAAAACATAGTTTTGATTCAAACTAGTAAAATTACAAGTTCCTACCATCTACTTTTTCTGGACAAGTAGACCAAAAAACAAAAAACAAATAATAGACAAACAAAAAAAGCACATCTAACTAGTGAGAATGGTGCACATCATGCCTCGATCCCTACACCTTCTCATCAGCGTTCTTGAGTTGATCTTTCAAATGCTCAAGCAAGTAAAATGTTTCTCATGTTATCTTCAAATATTGCTTGTAGGCAAACACCAAGAAAAGAAGTCACGCTTTATCCTCACAATATAATAGAGCTTCTGTTGGTTTCTTGTAGATTCCGAAGATCTCACGACAGCACGCCTACAAGTACTCTCATTCACGTTGGATGAAGATATCATATACCTGCAAGATAACGATTTTTTTTACTCTTTAACTTGTTAAGATGAAAATACAAGTACGACTATGAAATTTTTCAATTTAAAAAGTAACATTCACCAATATGTACTCAGACAAGAAAATATCTATTCATCAAGAACCTTAAGAAAAAAAAAAGGAACAAAAACGAATATTACACTAATACCCAATTAAACAAGAATTGTCAAGGAAAATGATATTTAACCAATTTATGAGAATAATTCACAAGCATGTTGCACATTGATTATAGACTAATAACCAATACCAAAACTGTCACCTATCTCAAGGATGAACTAGAGAACCATGGGTGAAATCTAATTCTGTCCTGGATCACCGGTATATATATATATATTTTTTTGCTAGACTTGTGCTTAAACTTGTGCACTATCCTGTTCTAACCAGACAACATCACACAACAAAATCACGCGAAGCATTAAGCTGTCAAATCAAATTTTGACTAAATATGAACTAGATTACATGATCCTGCTTCAAGGTGGCATTCCCATCCCATGGTTAAGCTGTTATGGAGTCCAATGAAGGACCATGAAGAAAGCTAATAATCAGTAACAACCAAAGCAAATGAAACTAGCATGGCAGTTTGGTTAGCTTGCGTGGACAAATCATATGCCATACCCAGGTTACTCACTTTTGCCCATAAGTAGTTTGTTATATTGGACTCCGAACACAGATAAGTTCTCCTGTATTCATCTTTAATGTCATGAGAAAAGATATCCAAATAAATCTTTGGAGTATATATCTAATTATAATCCTAATCAGATAAAACAAATCAGCCTGAGCAGCGATTGAATTAGAAAAAAAAAAAAAAGCAGCAGCAGTGAGTTCCGAAAAACTATTCATACTGAAGGGTTCTAAAATCTTTGCCGCTACCTACGGGAGAATGCAGATACTTGCACAGCACACATTCAAAGAAAATATGAAGTACCAAAACAGCATATGTTGATGAAGAACAAATAAATCAATCCCCTAAAAAAATACCTAATCAGATGCCAATTTTTTTTCCTTGCAAAGATGCCAATTAAACGCATTTCTCAACTGAAGGATGCCCAATGAAACTTCATCCAAACGGTCTCAACTCAGTGAAAGAGGGGAAAAAACCCTAACCTGAAGGTCGTCTGGCCAGAGGACGAAAAGCCTAACACGAGGCGGCCGCTTCTTCTAACCCAAACTCGTCCGGCGCCGAGGAAGAAAACCCTAACGGGAGGCGACGGGGTAAGCCAAGTTTTCACTTCCAAATCGCGGGGGCAATCGAGGATGGGAGATAGAAATTGGAGTGAGACGAGGTGGTGGTAGAGGGGGGCTTCGGGACGGCGGAGGAAGAGCTCGCGATTTTGGTCGAGGGACCGGCGTGGTCGTCGAGCGAAGCTTTGCTCGGGAGAGCCAACTTGGAGAGAGAGAGGGGGGGAGGCGAAGTCGTAAACTTGGAGAGAGAAACCAAGTCGTTAACTTGGGCGTGAGAGAGATAACGGACGCAGTAAACGAGGAGACCTCCTTCTACGTTTTTGAAAATTTTCACCTCCTGCCCGGGGGTCAGGGGATCCCGGTATCCCTGGCCCTTGGATCCCCACCCACTCGCATAGTGGGTGGGGGAGATCCAAGGGTCAAGGGTGCAGGGCGGGGCAGGGGATCCATGCCTCCTCTTCTCCCCCATGACGTGTCGCAATCCAAACCGTTTATTTAAAATGAACGGATCAGATTGAAAGTAAGTCACTTATGACTAGCAAACTAGCGATTCACCGTGATACTTTCAAACCCTATTGGATTCATAAAGCCTCCCACACCCTCTCTCTGCTTCTTCCTTACCCCCTCCTCTCGTCCGCCTTGCCTCCGCCGCCTGGCGACGGCCGTGGACCTCGAAAAGGTGACCTCCTCTCGTCCGCCTTGCCTCCACCGCCTGGCGACGGCCGATCGACCTCGAACCGGCGTCAAGCGTGGCCAAGATCCAAGCTCTAGGGCTCCGGCGACGCTAGATACGAGAACTCACGCTCCGATTTTGCGCCGTGCTTGGCATAAGATCTCGTCGACCCTCGTCTTGTTCTGTACTGAGTAAGCTTCATGAGTCGGAATCATTCTTGCATGACTTTTGACTGAACACTTTTTGATATAGCCCTTTCCTCAGCGAACGATTAAACAAGGAAGAGGAACCGATCTCTCCCTCAAAACCTGCCCAATGAAGAGTCTACTTGCGGAAAGCTTCCCCGAGGATATCCTCCTCGAGATACTATTGAAGCTACCTGCCAAGTCGTTGGCGCGACTCAAATGCGTCTGTAAACGGTGGAGGACTCTACTGTCTGATCCGGACTTCGCCAAGTCGCATCTGCGAAGGCTGAAGGCAGGGGACATGATTTCTAGCCAGAGAATCTTCAAGACCACCCTCGAGACCATAGACTATGAAGCACTCGACGGCAGCATTGGCGGCGATGATGTTTGCGCGATGGTAAATGTTCACGAGCTGAGAACGTACCTCGTGGGGTCCTGTGATGGGTTGGTATGTTTGTTTGTCAACAAAAGCTTTCTTCTATATAATCCAACCACCAAAAATTGGAGTAATTGGCGTGGTTTCAACCTTTTTCAACTAGATGAATTTTTCATGGGATTCGGATATGATTCTCGATCCGATGACTACAAAATAGTACTGGGCTACCGCTACCATACTGAAAATTGGCAAGTGTTCATATTTTCGCTCAAGTACGGTTCTTGGAGGAAGAAACAAGTTCAACTAGAAAGCCACCTCACCTTTTCTAAGCGAGGAACTTATTGGAACGGGGCCTTGCACTGGTGCGTTGCTGATGAGAGCGACAGCAATAGAGAGAATATTATTATGTCGTTTGACTTATCGGAGGAGAAATTCGACGTTGTCCTTCCGGTCCATGAAGTCGATCGGGACATAGGTTTCAATTTTGGACTCGGAATCCACGGGAACAATCTGTTCATATACCATGGCACCGTATCGAATGACCGCTTCGAGGCATGGATAACAAGTGACTACAAGAGAGGAGGATCATGGACAAAATTGTTCAGTGTCTATACTCATGGCATCTCTAGGGGCAGAAGCGTGGAGATTGTCGCGTGCACAAGGAGCGGAAAAATCGTTTTTCTAATTGATATGTACCAGATGACTTTGTTCAACCCGAAGGATGATACCTACAAAGATTATCCCATCCCGAGCCACACCAGGATCCAATCCACTGTATATTTGGAAACTCTTATATTTCCTGTCTTGGCTGTGAGCCATTAAAGCATCTAGTGCATTTGGTTTTATGGTTTTGGTTCCAGTTTACTTTCTTGGAGATGTCTGACCATCTTGAGCTGTCAAATGATGTTGTGAATTTTGAAGAAGAAATAAGAGGGTCGAGAGTCTATTATGAGATCATTTATTAGTAGATTACCATCTACGCTTTCAGTACTCTGTCCTCTCCACATTTGAGGTCAGATCTCTACTCGCGCTAGAATAATCACTTCACTAGCTAATGTCATCCGATCTGATTTCCTGCAATTTCACCAAAAATTTGCAGGGTCTTGTTATGGAGTGAATATTTGATTTGTAGTCACGCGAATGTTAAAGCTAGCACATGGTAATTCGGTTGTAGGGGAACGAGAGAAAAAAATCATTGTATCAAGGAGAATTGAAAAACAAGGTTTCCACCAAGCCTTAACCATGAGTATACTAAAGCCGAAGGTTCAGTCAGGTTCAGCAGCAATTAGAGGACACAGCTAAATCTGCTTATCATTGATTTAGGGATGTGTTGAATATATTCATTTATAATCTCGCAGGCACGCTTTCTGTTCTTCCCCCTCTCTCCCTCTCACCTTGCCTCTGCCGTCGAACCCGCCGCTTGGTGATGGCCTTTGGACATCCAAGAGGCCACCCTACGGCCATTGCCGACCTGATGGACCTCGATCCATCATGGCGCGTGGCCAAGGCTCGGGTGAATTTTTTTCCTTTACATAAATTACCTCGACCGAATGGTATGTGTTCGTCACATTATCTCATCGGTCGAGGACAGCCTGTGTGATCCAATACTACGCTACCACTTTTATAGTTCTTAATAGGAAAGATCTTCATATCGGAATCACTTAATCACGAAGAGACTTGCCGACGCGTTCACATTCTGACACATGAAAATCCCACTTTGTAGAAAGAAAACCATCTAATTTCCACAGAAAATGCTTGGTAAATCGCACTCGTCAGTACAAGCAGTCTATACCGGCTATTTTTGGTTGTCTCAATAAATCCGGGTTAGGTTGGCTTGATCAATACACTTAGCATGCAAATTTTCGAATATAACTTTTTGTCTACCCAAGTAGAGGCAAACGGAAGTACCCAAAAAAAAAAAAAAAGGAGGTAGAGGCGATGGCTGGAATGAAGACAGTTGCTAATTGTCAATGGGATCTGAATCATCGCACAGAAAGAAACTTGTGTTATTTACCGCGTCATCATAATTGATACAAAAGCGGTAGCATGATATTGCATTACACACCGATGAGATATGTATTCGAAGAACACATACTATTCCGTCGAGGTACTTCATATAAAGAACATTGACACACTACTCCAAACTGATCTTTCGCTCAAAACCAACCCAAGAGACCGTTTGCCGGAACAATGGCGGAAATTTTCTCTGAGTATATCGTCACCGAGATACTCTTGAGGCTACCATCAAGTCGTTGATGCGATTCAAATGCATCGGTAAATCATGGCCGTGTCTAATATCCGGCCTATGCAAAGGCTCAAGGGAGGGGATATAATTTCTAGCTAGAGAATATTCAAGACCAGCCCTCTCGAGACCATAGAATACGAAGCGCTCGATGGCAGCATTGGCGGTGATGATGTTCGTGCGGTGGTAGAGGTTCAAAAGCTGAGAATGGACGATCCCAGCCGAGGGCCCGACCTTGTGGGGGTCTTGCGATGGCTTGGTATGTTTATTCTTCCCCAACAGACTTCTCCTATATAACCTAACTCCCAAGGAGTGTAGAAATTTGCCCGGTTCCAATCTTTTTCGACTAGAGGGGATGTTCATGGAATTCGGATATAACTCTCGATATGATCACTTAAAAATAGTAGGGCTACTGTATCGAAAAATGGCGAGTGGTAATATTTCCGCTCATGTGCGGCTCTCGGAGAAAGACAAAAGTCCAACAAGAAAGCCATCTCACCTTTTCCAAATGAGAAGTTTACTGGAATGGGGCCTTATACTGATGCGTCGTTGACGAGAGAAGCAATCGAGATGCTAGGATTATGTCATTCGATTTGTCGAAGGAGAAATTCGACCAGGTGCTTGCGATCCTTGAAGTTGATGGGGACATAGTTTTCGGGGGACTCAGGATTCATGGGGCCACTCTGTTCATATACAATGGCACTATGTTGAATGACCGCTTCATGGTACTACAGGAGAGGAGTATCGCGGACAAAATTGTTCAGTGTCTTTACTCATGGCATATATTTGGACAGAAATGTGGGGATTCCGGAGCACACGAGGAGTGAAAAAATCGGTTTTCTAATTGAATGTACCAGATGACTCTGTTCAATCCTGAGGATGATGCTTACAAGGATTATTCCATCCAAAGCAACACCTCTATTGAATCAACTATCTATTTGGAAACTTTTGTTTCTCCCTATCCTGGCTGTGAGCCATCAAGAATTTGGAGCCTTTAAGACTTGTTCTAGAGCACATGATTTTACCGTTTTGGTTGGAGATTTACCTTTTTGGGAGATGGATTTTGAAGAAGAAATGAGAGCATCCACGGTATATTATGATCATTCATTAGTAGCTTATCAATTATGCTTGCTTTCAGTACTCTGTGCTCTCCACATTTGAGGTTAGATCTCTACTCTTGCTAGAATAATCCCTTCACCATCTAATGTCGTCCGATCTGGTTTCGGGTAATTTCACCAACATTTTGCAGGGTCTTGTTATGGAGATAATAGTTGACTATAGTCACATGAACGGTAAAGCGGTCACATGGTAATTCGGTTGAAGTGGAATGACAGAGACATAACTGTAACGAAGAGAACCGAAAAACAATGTCGCCACAAAGCCTTAACCATTAGTCGACTAAAGCACAAGGTTCAGGCTCAGCAGCTGTTAAGAGGAGAGCTAAATGTGTTTATTGACTGAGGAACAAAGCAGAATCCCACTCAATAAATGCTAGAAGAATCCCTTATTTTTGTCCACTTCCCTTTGAAAGTTGAACTCCCCGTTTAAACGCAAACCACCTCTCTGCTTGCGAAAACGCTGATAGCATAGGACTCATGCGTGCATAGCTGGATCTTGATGTCATAGAAAGTTGTTAACTTATAGTTTTGTCTTGCTATTTGCTGCAGTTCAGCTGTTTGGGAATGGAGAGATTGCTCAGAGATCACCTGAGAGGCAAAGGAGAGGGGAGCCGCAAACCCAAGGAGCTAAGGCAGGACAAAGATACAACGACAGATCTAGACATGCTCGCGCGCGGAGAAAACACGGGTTAATACCACAAACCGGTGAACAATATGTACGCAAGTTACAGTTCAGAGTATGTCGTGTTGGATCGCAAGTCTTTGTTCATGCTTCCACAATGCGTAAATACCTTTCGGTTCATCCCGAGGTCTCCAGGGATAACCTAGTGTGACCGATGAAGGATGAACTTAAATATGAAATGGTATTCCCTCCTTGGTCGGGAAGACAAATATTGACAAGGAAATAGGGATACAGCCCATAGGCGGTCGGCCCATGTCCTCTGTTTACAAGACAGACGCCTTGCCCCGTGGATCTCAGATGGCTTGTCAACTGAGTGAAAACTAGTGATGGTGTAGGAGAAGCGTAGTTATCTACGTGGATCTCGAGACTAGCCAGGTTAAGAGTCAAATGGGTTTAGTAATGACCCACGTCAGACCCTCGTCCCCAATGCTTCCACAATGCGTAAACGACTTTAGACTGGAGTAAATGGATTTGTTTTCTGCTGCTCTTTCAGACTTTTTGCATGAGCTCCAATTACGGTTGACATGCGTAAGTCCTGTGCTTGGATTTCCGTAGCCAAAGGAAAATCATATAAATCTGTTACCTTATCCCCAGTCCGAAAATTTTGTGATGTTCCTGGTCTCGCCAGAGTGAATGGACCACATTACTGCCTTCGTTGAGTTTCGGAGATGCATTTGTATCGAATAATCGATATCGACGGGTTGCGAGATTGCTCTTTTGTCCTAAATTAAATTCGATCTTCCGTACAAGATCATTGCCAAGGTGCTGGTTAATTGTTTGGAAGGGGGTTCTTAATTCTCTGGTGTATAAACTCTGAGGGGCATTGGTTCCGGTACGATTAGCTCAGAACATAGTGTTAGCTCGGAAGTTTTTTCATTTGATTTAAGAGATAAGGGCGAGGATTACCCTCATTGGATTTGGCAAAGGTCGCCCACACCTGACGTCGGCCCAAACGAAGGTCCGATCATGGCCTAGGCAAGAGAACAGTTGCCCGACAGGGGCAAGCGCGGCCCTCGCCTGAGGCCAACAATGGTCGAGAGAGAGGAGAAGGAAAAAAAATGAAAAAGAAAAAGAAAAAAGAAAAACTTAAATAAGAAAAAAATTAAAAATATTATATAAAAATACTCTCCAATCAAGCCTACAATAATAAAGATATTTTTAAATTTTATTTAAAATAAGATTCATTCCTTATTTGAAAAATTGAGAGCAGACCTTTATTAAAAACTTTCCTAAATTTTGGAGGGCCTTGATGATCGGGTCGTAATAGGGTTTTTTTCACGCCCGCGCTCTGTTCTTCCCCCTCCATCCTCCGTCGCTCGACCCCGACACTCGGTGACGGCCTTGGACCTCCAAAAAGCCACCTACGGCCATTGCTGGCCCGATCGACATCAATCCGGCCTGGAGCGTGCCCAAGATCCGTCACGTAGGGCTCGGGCGACGCCCTTCTGCGTGGCAAAAGACTTCGTCAAACCCTCGCCTTGTTCGGTGCTGAGTAAGCTTCTTGACTTGGATTCTTTCTTGCGTGACTTTTTGAACTCTTCGTCGCTCAGCAGACGACTGGAATTCTGAGAAACTGATCTTTGCTTTAAAAAAAAAAACCAGCCCAAGAGACGATTTGCCGAAACAATGGCGGAAACTCTCTCCGAGGATATTGTCGTGGAGATACTCTTGAGGCTACCCGTCAAGTCGTTGATGCGATTCAAATGCGTCTGTAAACCGTGGTGGCGTGTAATATCTGGTCCAGGCTTCTCCAAGTTACATCTGCAAAGGGTGAAATCAGGGGATATGATTTCTAGCCAAAGAATCTTCAAGACGAGCCCCCTCGAGACCATAGACTACGAAGCCCTCGACGGCGGCATTGATGGCGTGGTGGATCATCCTAGCTGGGGGCCGTACCTCCTGGGGTCTTGCGATGGCTTGGTATGTTTATTCGTCTCCAGCGGATTTCTCCTGTACAACCCGACCACCAAGGAGTGTAGGGATTTGCCCGGCACCGAACTTTATGCGTCATTCTTTGGATTGGGATATGACTCTCTCTCCGATGACTACAAAATAATAAAGATCGGCGGTCTTGAAGAAGAACGGCAAGCGGTTGTACTTTCGCTCAAGTCCGGTTCTTGGAGGAGCATACAAGTCCAACAAGACAGCTACTCCGCCATTTCCGAACGAGGAGTTTATTGGAATGGGGCCTTAAACTGGGGCGCCTTCGACGATAGCATAATCAATGGTGAGCTTGTGATTATATCATTCGATGTATCGAAGGAGAAATTTAACCAGGTGCTTGAGGTCCCTGAAGTCGACGAGGACTTGGGTTTCTTGGGACTGGGAATTCATGGGGCTAATCTATTCATATACTATGGCACCACTGGACATGATCGCTTCGATGCATGGATAATAAATGAGAGAGGAGGATCATGGACAAAATTGTTCAGTGTCTTCACCCGTGGCATATTTACTCATGGCATATCTATCAGAAATGTGGAGATTATTGCATACACAAGTAGTGGAAAAATCATTTTGTTGATTGATATGTTTCGTGCCACAAGATGACTCTGTTCAATCCGGAGGATGACACTTACAAGTATTATCCCATCCAGAGCGACCACTTTGTCGAATCTACTATCTACTTGGAAACTCGTCTCTCCTTATCTTGGTTGTGAGCCATCAAGAATCTGGAGCCTTTAACAGTTGTTCCAGTGCACTTAGTTTTATCATATTCGAGTTTACTTGCTTGGGAAGATCTGGCCATCTTGAGCTGTTGAATGACGTTGGGGATTTTGGAAAAAAAAAAATGAAGAGCGTCAAGAGTCTATTATGATCATTCATTAGTAGCTTACCATCTGTGCTTTCAGTGCTATGTCCTCTCTACATTTGAGGTTAGATCTCTGCTTCCGCTAGAATAATCACTTCACTAGTTAATGTCGTCCGATCTGATTTCAGGTGATTTCACCAACAATTTTGCGGGATGCCTTGTCATGGAGTGAATATTTGAGTATAGCCACGTGAATGTCAAAGCTAGCACATGGTAATTCGGTTGCAGCGGAATGAGAGGGACATAGTCGTACCTAGAGAATTGAAAAACTAGGTTCCCACATAGACTTAACATTAGCGGACTAAAGCAGAAGGTTCAGGTTCAGCAGCAATTGAAGGACACAGCTGAATCTTCTTATTGACTGAGGAACAAAGCAGAATACCACTCAGTAAATGTTGGAAGAATACTTCGGTTAAACGCAAGTGACCTCTCTGCTTGTGAAAACGCTGATAGCATAAGACTCGTGTGCATAGTCGGGGCCGTTGTACAGGAGTAACCGATCTCCGATGATCTCCGATGAGAAAAGCTAATGAATAATATTAATGATCGTGCCGTAATATGTTCTACATAATCACTTTAACCAAGTTTGTTTATAAATATCGGCCAAGTGAATGCATACCATATAGAGAAAGTGTAGAATGTATTCATTTATAACCTCACAGGCACGCCCTCTGTTCTTCCCCCTCTCTCCTCTGCCTTGCCTCTGCCATTCGACCCCGCTGCTCGGGCTTGGTGATGGCCTTGGACATCGAAAAGGCCACCTACGGCCATTGCCGACCCGATGGACCTCAATCTGGCCTGGGGTTGGTGGATTTTCTTTACCTAAATTACGTCAACCAAATGGTATGTGTTCTTCAATCTTCACATACATATCTCATCAGTCGATGACATCCTGTGCGACACAATATTACGCTACCGCTTTTATAGCTCTTAATAGGAAAGATCTTCTTATCGAAATGACTTAATCACGAAGATACTTGCTAACGCATTCACATTCTGACACATGAAAATCCACGGTGGAGAAGAAAACTGTCGGATTTCCATAGGAAGTGCTCAGTAAATCGCACTCATTGGTAGAAGCAGTCCGTACCGGCTATTTTTGATTGTCTCAATAAATCCGAGTTAGGTAGGCTTGATCAATACACTTAATATAGCATGCAAATTTTCGAATATAACTTCTTGTCTACTCAAGTAGAGGCGTTGGAAGGACCAGAAAAGGAAAAGAAAAAAGAAAAAGTAGAGGCGATGGAATGAAAGCACTTGCTAATTGTCAATGGGATCTGAGTCATCGCATAGAAAGAAACTTAGGATTATTTATTGCATCATCATCATTGGGGAAGTATCTTCCAGATATAGTCATTTCAGTAAGTTGATCTTTCCTTCAAGTACTATAAAAGCGGTGTAATATTGCATTACACAGGCTTGTCCTCGACTGATGAGATATGTATGCGAAGGAAACATGCCGTTCGGTCGAGGTACTTTATTTAAAGAATATTCACACACAACTTCAAACTGATCTTTTGCTCAAAACCAACCCAAGAGACCGTTTGCTGGAACAATGGCGGAAAGTTTCTCTGAGGACATCGTCATCGAGATACTATTGAGGCTACCCGTCAAGCTGTTGATGCAATTCAAATGTCTGTAAACCGTGGCCCTATCCAATATCCGGCCTAGGCTTTGCCAAGTCGCATCTGTAAAGGCTCAAGGCAGGAGATATAATTTCTAGCCAGAGAATATCTAAGACCAGCCCTCTCGAGACCATAGACTACGAAGCGCCCGACGGCAGCGTTGGCAGTGATGATGTTCGTGCGGTGGTAGAGGTTCACAAGCTGAGAATGTGCGATCCTAGCCGAGGGCCCGACCTTGTGGGGTTTTGCGATGTCCCCAACGGATTTATCCTATATAACCCAACTACCAAGGAGATCGGATATAACTCTCGATATGATTATTGAAAAATAGTATAGGGCTGGAAAAAGTACCAAAAAAGTCCTGAATCCACTGCATTGGTACCAATTCAGTCCTGAGCTTTTTAAATGGACCAATTTAGTCCTAAATCTTTTTAAACCGGCCAAATTTGTCATAAGCTTCTTTGACATATCCACCAAACGAGACCCTATTCCTATTTCAGAACATCGCCAGTCAATGAGTTCGGGTTCCTGCAAGTAAAAGGATAGGGAAAGACGGTAAAGGATCAGCCAAAAAACAATAAGGCTGAGCAACCATAAGTACCGCTACACTTATGGCTAATGATATCCCTTCAATTACTATTGCTGCTAGTCTTCTTGCCAACAAACTTAAGGAAACGTAACAGGCAATGCTGTTTGGCATATACTAAAATGAGCAAAAATGATGAGTTTATCCTTACAACAAACACGTTTCTACAAAACAGGTAGCTCATATTGCCCATAATAGTGAAAATGTTCATAAAAACCCAAAAGATCAACAATTTGCAAACAACGAACAGCGAAATAAACCAGATCATAGCTCAGTTGGTTAGGGCGCATTTGGAAATGTGTGGATAGGCGCACTAGTCCCAAATTCGATTTCTCAGCTAAGCGCCTGTGATTTAAGTGGAGGCTATGATGTGGTGGGTTGTTGTGCTAATCCCTCCCGAGGAATAGTCGAAGTGAGCGTAAACTGACCCGGACATCTTGGTTATAAAAATAAATAAATAAATAAACCAGATCATCATAACATGCCCCACATTACTAACCAAATCCATATTTAAGCATAAGCATATTTAGGGGCGAAGGCGTTGGGCAAGCGTCGGAGGAATCTGCACGAAGGCGTCGGGTGAGCTTCGAATGAAGATGTCGGCGAGCGTTGACTCAGATTTGGGGCGAAGTATTCAAATCAATCTGGGGGTTGGGTGTTGTGTTGTGGTTTGGGCGAAATCGACGGCGAAGAACGGATTGGAAGAGAACAGACTACAGATATCAAGCTAAAGGGAGCTCGATTAGAAGACGATTTGGGCAAAGATCAATTGTGCTTTGGACGAAATAGAGTTGGGGCGAAGAGGCCGAAATCGATTTGGGCGAAAAGAGTCAAGAGTAAGCAGCTTACAGGGGAAGAAGAAAACCACGAATTTCCTGGACTAACTTTTTTTTAAATGAAAAACGAAGTCATATTTGTCTTTTTCCTCTCAGGCATCTATGTCAGCGTCGGCCGGCGCTGACTTAGAATCCACATCATGCTTTTCCGGCCAAGTTTGTCCGGTGAACTGAACTGGTACCGATTCAAAAAGATTTATGATTGAATTGGTCTAATTGAAATGTTTAGAACTGAATTGGTACGAATGCAATAAGTTTAAGAATTTTTTTTTTGTTGCTTTAGTCTCGATCCCGGAAAGATTTTGAGAAATTACATAGCGACCTGTGACCCTAGAGGGCTGTCTGTATCAAATACATAAAAGCGGTGATCAAGTCTTCCATATCAAGCAAGGGCATCGTCGGATGTAACAATGCTCGAAGATCCCAAAGATATAGTACTACCTACATCTGCTGTAATCGAATTCGCCGAATCATGCAAAGGAGGACCTCTTTAGGGGTAGGAGATAGACGAAGTCTAGTCTACGTACGAAAAGAAGAGGTTCTTGTCTCTACCAAACCAAGCGGAAGAGGAAGAGGAAGAGGAATTGCCGACCGTAATTCATTAACATCTTATTAGCCGCCGACAGATGAAGAAAGACCAAATGATTTATTTATTGACAAGTGGATCTCGAGTGCCCGCCACCCTGAGGGATTGATTACCTAGAAATCGATCGATTGCCCATCGCACCCGGCCATCTGGAGAGTCTGATTTATACTTCTCTTCGGGCTAAAGGAGGTAAGGAAGAACACACTCTTCAATCGGTTAGTCAGACTTGGATTTCGACAACTCTGAACCAAGTGAGCATTGAACAAGCCTTTCTTCCCCAGCCGGGGGGAATAGAGACAACAACCATTCAGGGAATTTCGCGGGAGGTCTACTGAATTGAAAAATGGCAAGTGGTAATATTTTCACTCAAGTCCGGTTCTTCGAGAAAGACTCAAGTCGAGTAAGAATGCCACCTCACCTTTTCCGAATGAGGAGTTCATTGGAAGAAGGTCTTGCATTGGTGCTCGTCGACGAGAGAAGAGACAATAGAGGCAATGATTATCGATTATGTCTTCCGATTTGTCAGAGGAGAAATTCGATCAGGTGCTTGCGGTCCTAGAAGTTGATGGCCACATTAGTTTTCGGGGACCCAGGATTAACGGGGCCAATATTAGGGTTGTCAATTTGGCCTGCGCCGGATGGGCCGGTCTCGCCCGGCTCGAAATTTTTTTTATATTTTCGGGCCTTTTCAGGCGGCGCCAAACTTTTTTAATACCCGTTTTTTCTTTTAAATTTAATTTATTTTTATATTTTCTTTTTATATTTTTTCATTTGATGATTTGTTAATTGATTTTGATTCAAAAAAAAAATTAAAAAAATGAAAGAAGAAAACAATTCGGCCCGAATCCGGCCCGAGCATGGTACTGCTCATTTCGGGCCTGCTCGGGCCGGGCGATACCCGGCCCATTGTCACCCCTAGCCAATATGTTCATATACAATGACATCATCTTAAACGACCGCTTCAAGGCGTGGATAACAAATGACTACGGGAGAGGATTATAATGGACAAAATTGTTCAGTGTCTTTATTAGAGGAGTATTATGAACAAAATCGTTCAATGTCTTTACTCATGGCATACATTTGGACAGAACTGTGGGGATTCCCGCGTACACAAGGAGTGAAAAAATCGGTTGTCTGATTGAATGAATCATATGATTGTTCAATTTGTAGGATGATACTTACAAGGAGCGGAAAAATCATTTTTCTAATTGATATGTACCGGATGATTCTGTTCAATCCAGAGGATGATACCTACAAGGATTATCCCATCCAGAGCCGCGCCAATATAAGCGCCAATATCCAACCCTGAATCAACTATCTATTTGGAAAGTCTCTTTTCTCCCTATCTTGGCTATGAGCCATCAAGAATCTAGAGCCTTTAAGACTTGTTTCGGAGCACTTGGTTTTACGATTTCGGTTTTGGATTTGCTTTCTTGAGGAGATCTGGCCATCTTGAGCTATTGAATGATCTTGTGGATTTTGAAGAAGAAATAAAAGCGTCCAATGTCTATTATGATCATTCATTAGTAGCCTACCAATTATGCTTGCTTTCAGTACTCTGCCCTCTCCATATTTGAGGTTAGATCTCTAATCGTGCTAGAATAATCACTTTACTAGCTAATGTCGTCCGATCTGATTTCGGATATTTCACCAACATTTTGCACGGTCTTATTACAGAGTGAATATTTGGCTATAGTCACGTGAATATTATAGCTAGCACAAGGTAATGCGGTTGCAGTGGAATGAGAGAGACATAATTGTAACAAAGAGAAACGGAAAACGAGGTTTCCACAAAGCATTAACCATTAGTCGACTAAAGCAATAAGGTTCAAGTTCAGTAGCTATTAGAGGACGTGGCTAAATCTGTTTATTGACTGAGGAACAAAGCAGCATCCCATTGAATAAATGTTGAAGAATCCCATATTTTTTCCACTTCCCCTTGAAATTTCAACAGTCCGGTTAAACGCGAGTGACCTCTCTGCTCGTAAAAACGCTGATAGCATAGGATTCATGCGTGCATTAAGATGTGGCAGCAGGTTTTGTATGCCATCTCTAAATATGAAGCACATATTTCATAAATCTAATCCACCTTTTCGTTTGGACTACTAGGATGTTAGCTTCTTGCTGATCATGATGTCATAGAAGGGTATTAACTTGTCCTGTGGTCTTGCTATGTGTTGTAGCTGAGTTATTTGTTAACGGGGAGATTGTTCAAAGATCACCCGAGAGGCAAAGGAGAGTGGAGCCGCAACCTCAGAGAGCTAGGGACAGGCCAAGATACAATGACAGATATGCTCGCCGCAGAGAGAACATGGGTTGACGTGTGAAATCGGTGAATAATATGTATGTTTGGTTCTGTTCAGAGGAGGCCGCGAGGGGTTACAAGTCTATCAATGTTCCTGCGATGCTTAGTTGACTTTGGACCGGGGTTAATGGATTTGTTTTGTGCTGCTCTTTCGGATTTTTATGAAATCCGTTTATGGTTATTAAGATGATGCATGTAAGTCCTGTGCTTGGATTTCCATAGCTGAAGAAAAATCATATGAAGCTGTCATCTTTTATACCTAGTCCGAAAATGTGCTTGATCCAGATACAGTGAATGAGTGGAATTGCTGGCATTGTCGAGCTTCGGAGATGCATTCTTATGAATGATCGATATAATGGACTTGGTTCCGAGACTGCTTTTTTGTCGGAAATTAAGGATGAAGTTCCTTAGAAAAATCATTTCCGAGGTGCCTGTGGGTACAATTTGTTTGGAAGGGTTTCTTGATTTGCTGGTATCTAAACTCTTAAGTGGGGGGCCCCGGCTGGTGGGTTGTTGGGCCAGTCCCCCTCGAGGAATATTCGAGCCCGCGAAGTGGAATCGGACACCTCGGTCATAAAAAAAAAAAAACTCTTGAGAGGGCCTTCAAACAAACTCTCTTGAGAGGGCATTGGTTCCGGGATGATTAGCTCAGAAAATATTGGGTTAATGTGGGAGTTTATTCGTTAGATATAAAGAAGAATGATAAATTGAAAATAAATCTAATTCTTAAAAGATGAAAAGTCATTTTGTTGGGAATCTCAAAAGTTAAGACTCTTCGTAATCCAAGTTCATCGTGAATTGGAGTCATGGAAGTTGTTAAGTCTTACAATTATTATCTAGAGAATATGAAGCGTCCTAGAAGTTGTTATCTAGGAAGCTATGTTTATTTGTTAGCTTTGAATGTTATGTATCTAGACGTGTATGTTCGTGTGTCTAGAGTAGATGTAAAGTCCTGTCAAAAGCTTATAAATAGATGTGTTTTGCAATCATTTTTGTAACACAAGTAGTATAAATGAATAAACTTCATTTCCAGATTTCTTTCTTCAAAAATTTCGATATCAGAGTGTTGCGCCTCTAAGATCCAACATTTGGTATCAGAGCTAGTTGAGCTAGTTTAGCCAGTTGGCTAAGTTTTTTTCTCTCGAGTCAGATGGCTTCTGTGAGTGGTGCCAGAATGATCCAACCTCAACTCCCAAGATTCGATGGAAAGAATTTTGAGCACTGGAAGATCTAGATGGAGGCGCTATTCGGGTTTCAGGAGTTGATCGAAATTGTGGAAAAAGGATTCGTGGAGCCAGAAGTGCCAGCAGATTTGACAACGGAGGAGCAGAAGACGCTAAAAGAGAATCATAAGAAAGATCGTAAAGCTCTCTTTTACATCTTTCAAGCGATAGATTCGTCAATCTTTGAAAAAGTGGCGAATTTGAAGACGGCAAAAGAAGCTTGGGGCACTCTCATCAACATATACCAAGGCGTTGAGAATGTCCAGAAGGTTCGGCTTTAGGCTCTTCGTCGACAATTCGAACTCCTTCAGATAGAAAAGTCGGAGTCCATTTCCGACTATTTCTCACCTACATTGGCTCTTGTCAATCAAATGAAGGCCAATGGTGAGATTATTGTTGACCAACAGATCGTTGAGAAGATTCTTCGGACACTAACTTTGCAGTTCGAATATATTGTGACTTCCATCGAAGAGTCACGTGATCTTTCTATCTTGTCCATTGATGAGTTGGTGGGCTCTCTACAAATGCACGAACAGCGACTCAAGGAGAAATCCAAGACGGTGGAGGAAGCTCTACAAAGCCAGCTGTGTTGCCCGATGAAAAGAAGAATCTTTCTAATCAGAAGAAAGATCCAAAGCGGCAAGAGAAATATGCCAAAAAACGAAAAGATAATTCCATTATTCAGTGTTTTAATTGTAAAAAGTATGGGCATTATAAATCTGAATGTCGAAGCAGAAAGATTGATGGTCAAAAGTTTCATGCCAAGGTAGCAAGATCTGTCCATAGACATGTCGATGGTGACGGTGAGCAAGATAATGCTCTTTTATTCACATGTAATTTTGCGGTGGAGAACCAGAAGAATGTATGGTACTTAGACACCGGGTGTAGCAATCACATGTATGGCGAGAAGGAATTATTTTCGAAATTCGATGACACCTTTCGTTCGGAGGTAAGGTTCGAGAATAATACCAAAGTTCCTGTCATGGGAAAGGGAACAATTAAAATCAAGGCGAAGGATGGGTCGGTTCAAAGCATTTCCGACGTCCATTATGTTCCCGGTCTTTGAGAAAATCTCCTAAGTGTGGGACAATTGTCCGAGCGAGGCTATCTCATGATCATTAAGGAAGAACTTTGCA
This sequence comes from Rhodomyrtus psidioides, assembly GCA_021437785.1. Lineage (NCBI taxonomy): Eukaryota > Viridiplantae > Streptophyta > Magnoliopsida > Myrtales > Myrtaceae > Rhodomyrtus > Rhodomyrtus psidioides. Next base: position 6,015,577 of record JAILYB010000027.1, on the reverse strand, counting down.
CGGTTCATGATGGCAAAGGAGGATTGATTGCAAAGGTAAAAATGGCTCGAAATCGACTTTTTCCTTTGTATATTAATTATGCTACGTCATGTTTTAGTGCCTCGGTGCAAGATTTGACATGGCTTTGGCACAAGCAGTTCGGGCATGTGACTTTCGATAGCTTGAAGTTGTTGTCTCAAAAGAAGATGGTACGTGGACTACCAGAAATTTCTTCTCTAAAGGAGATATGTGAACCATGTGTTATTGGGAAGAAGTGCAGAGAAAGCTTCCCTTCGGGAAAATCATGGAGAGCTTCAAGGCCGTTAGAGTTAGTGCACTCCGACCTTTGCGGACCACTCGATGAGTCGTCGAATCGAGGATACATGTACTTTGTTACCTTCATCGATGACTTTAGTCGGAAAATATGGGTTTATTTCTTGAAGCAAAAGTCAAATGCCATCGATGCTTTCAAGGAGTTCAAAGCCTATGTAGAAAAACAAAGAGGGCATCAAATTTGGATTCTCCGAACTGATCGTGACACAGAATATTTGGTTGGTGATGGTTTCTTCAAGCAGTGCGGTATCAAGCATCAATTGACAGCACGGTATACTCCTCAACAGAATGGAGTAGCGGAGAGAAAAAATCGGACTATTGTCGATATGGTACGTACCATGCTCCATTCCAAACATTTGCCTAAACATTTTTGGACGGAAGCGGTTGCTTGCGCTATTTATTTGTTGAATCGATGTCCTGTTAAAGGTCTTGAGTTCAAGACACTGGCGGAAGTGTGGAGTGGTCAAATCCCTTCAGTTCAACATCTTCGCGTGTTTGGGTGTATTGCTTATGCCCATGTGCCAAACGAGCTTCGCAAAAAGCTTGATGAGAAGAGTGAGAAGTGCATCTTTCTCGGTTACAGCACTGAGACAAAGGGTTATCGGTTGTATAATCATGTAACGAAAAAGGTGGTTATCAGTCGAGATGTCACCTTCGATGAGGAAGCTGAGTGGACATGGAACACGGAAGAGGAGAAGCAGTTTCACTTTGTCCTCGATGAAGAGGAGTCTGCTCAAACCGATTCAGATAGTCAATCTGAACTAGTAGCGGGTTCGATGCAACCTAATTCGACAGCAGAGACTCCGTTGGATCCTCTCGAAAATTTTGTCGATAATCTTGTTGAAACGTCCTCCCGCCACGGCTAGAACGAGTTTTACCTGCTCATTTGAGGGATTGTGCTTTGTCGAATGATGATCCCTCCGATGAAGAAATTGTCAATTATGCTCTCTTTGCAGATTGTGATCCGACAAACTTTAAGGAGGCTTCCCAAGATGATGGTTGGGTTCATGCCATGGATGATGAGATATATGCGATTGAGAAGAATGATACGTGGGAACTCACGTCTCTTCCAGACGGCAATAAGTCCATCGGCGTGAAATGGGTCTATAAGACCAAGTGCAAGCCTAATGGTGATGTTGATTGGTTGAAGGCTCGTTTTGTAATCAAGGGTTACAAACAGAAACCCGAGATTGACTATTTTGAGGTATTTGCTCCAATTACAAGAGTGGATACTATTCGCATGATTTTTGCTTTAGCAGTTCAAAGGCGCTGGAAAATACACCAGATGGATGTCAAGTCCGCATTTCTCAATGGCGTACTTGAGGAAGAGGTGTATGTGGATCAACCTAAGGGCTATGTCAAGGAAGGACAAGAGGGCTTAGTATACAAATTGAAGAAAGCTCCTTACGGCCTTAAGCAAGTACCACGAGCCTGGTATATCAGAATTGATTCTTATTTCTTGACTTATGGTTTTATCCGTTGTCCTTATGAGCATACTTTATATGTCAAGGTTGGTTTGAACGGTGAGATGCTCATTGTTTGCTTATATGCTGATGATCTCATATTTAACGGAGATTGTCAAGAGATGATTTGTGACTTCAGGGAGGCCATGACCCGTGAGTTCGAGATGGCGGACATGGGTCTCATGTATTATTTTCTTGGCCTAGAAGTTAAACAATCGGAGGATGGTATTTTTGTTTGTCAACAGAAGCATGCCAATGATATTCTTAAGCGTTTAAATGGAGGAAAGATTGAAGTTGATAAAAGACAGAAGTGGTTTCAAAGTCGATCCCACATATTTCAAGAGGTTAGTTGAGAGTCTACAATATTTGACTTCTACTCGGCCAGATCTTATTTATTGTGTTGGGATGGTAAGTAGATTAATGGAAGCTCCTAAACGACAATCACACTTGCAGGCGGCAAAAAGGATTCTTCGGTACATTAAAGGTACTGTGGATGATGGTATATTCTATACTTTTTCAAATGATTTTCAGCTTGTGGGATATACAGACAGTGAATGAGGAGGCGATATTGGAGAAAGGAAAAGTACTTTCAGTTATGCTTTTCTTTAGGAAATGGAATTTTTTCCTGGTCCTCGAAGAAGCAACATATGGTTGCTTTGTCCAGTGTAGAAGCAGAATACATAGCAGCGGCTTATTGCGCTACTCAAGCAGTTTGGCTACGTTCGATGCTCACTGAACTTCGTCATAAGCAGGAGCATTCTATGGTGATTAATTGTGATAACAAGTCAGCCATAGCCCTTGCAAAGAATCCAGTCTTTTATGAAAGAAGCAAGCACATCGATATAAAGTATCACTTCATTCGAGATTTAGTGAAGTCCAAGGAGAGTGTGCTACAGTATTGCAAGTCGGAAGAGCAAGTAGCTGACATGTTCACGAAGCCATTGAAGATAGACTCCTTCCTTAAATTTAAGAGAATGATCGGCATGGTCAAGATGAGCTCGGTTTAATGGAGGCTGTTGGGGATCTCAAAAGTCAAGACTCTTCGTAATCCAAGCTCATCATGAATTGGAGTCTTGGAAGTTGTTAAGTCTTGCAATTATTATTTAGAGAATAGGAAGAGTTCTTGAAGTTGTTATCTAGGAAGCTATGTTTATTTGTTAGCTTTGAATGCTATGTATATAGACGTGTCTGTTTGTGTGTCTAGAGTAGACGTAAAGTCATGTCAGAAGCTTATAAATAGGTGTGTTTTGTAATCATTTTTGTAACACAAGTAGTATGAATGAATAAACCTCCTTTCTAGATTTCCTTCTTCAAACATTTCGATATCAAAGTGTTGCGCCTCTGAGACCCAACACATTCCCATTCCCATTGGGACTAGGAATAATCTGCCTTGTGGAATGTAAGTTAAGAATAATCTACAACCATTAATCAGTCACGACGGAATCCACAAATTGTCCGTATAAAGAGACAACATGTCTTGACCGAACGACGATAGAGAGAAATCATGAATAAGCTGCTGATCAACATGGATGTGCAAGGTGATGAGGTTTCATTGCAGGAGTGGACGAGGCCCAAAACGGGAAATAGAGCAGAGACCGGTGGTCGAGCGGTGGATTAAAGCCATCGAAGAATGGATAGACAAAGAACCCTGCGCAGCCGTGCTCTCGGATTGTTTGTGAGAACCTTCTTTATGGTGCTCAATGGAGCGGTTTCTGAAGCAAAAATGGAAGGAAAAGCTTTCTCTGATGGAGATAGAGCCTTTCCGAAAGGACGAAACTTTTTACTAAACCAAAAGGATGGAAAGAAAAAAGATGCATTAACATTTTGGAAATGCTAAAGCTCAAAATTTTATTTGAGCGGCCTTGAGTTAAGAAATTTAGAGGACTTTCAAAATGTAATGCGTTTTCACGAAGTTCTACAAAAGAAAAAATTGGCAAACATCTTAGAATTTTTGCAAATATTGGACTAAAGTGAATCTTGTTTTTCCTATATAACCCATCCACCAAGGAGTGTAGGAATTTTCCCAATTCCAATCTTTTTCAACTAGAGAAGTTTTTCTTGGGATTCAGATATGACTCTCGATGTGATGACTACAAAATACCATAAGGTGACTATATCGAAAAAATGGCAAGTGACAATATTTTTGCTCAAGTCCGATGCTCGAAGAACGATACAAGTCCAACAAGAAAGCCACCTCACCTTTTCCGAGGGAGGAATTTATTGGAATGAGGCCTTACACTGGTATATCATCGACGAAAGCAGCAACAATAGAGATACTATGATTATGTCATTGGATTTGTTGGAGGAGAAATTCGAGCAAGTGCTTGCGGTCCCTAAGGTCGATGAGGAAATAGTTTACGTGGGACTCAGAATTCACAAGGCCAATATGTTCATATACCATGGCATCATCTTAAATGACCGCTTCGAGGCATGGATAACAAATTACTACAGGAGAGGAGGATCATGGATAAAACTATTCAGTATCGTTACTATTGGCATATCTATGTACAACAATGTGCAGATTCCCGCATACACAATTGATATGTACCACATGACTTGGTTCAATTTGGAGGATGATACTTATAAGGATTATCCCATCCAAAATAATGCCAATATCTAATCTGCTATCTATTTGGATGCAAATATCAAATCTACTGTCTATCTAGAAACTCTTGTTTCTCTCTATCTTGGTTGTGAACCATCAAGAGAGTCTAGAGAGAGATGTTCCGGTGCACTTGGTTTTACGGTTTTGGTTCGAGTTTACTTTCTTGGAAAGATCTGGCCATCTTGAGCTGTTGAATGATATTATGGATTTTGAAGAAGAAATAAGAGCATCCATAGTCTATTATGATCATTCATTATTAGCTTACCAATTATGCTTGCTTCCAGTCCTCTCCACATCTGAGGTTAAATCTCTACTTGCGCTAGAACAATCATTTCCCTAGCTAATGTCATCCCATCTGATTTCGCGTAATGTCACCAACATTTTGAGGGGTCTTGTTATGGAGTGAATATTTGTCTATAGTCACATGAATGTTAAAGCTAGCACATGGTAATTCATATGGAGTGGAATGAGAGAGATATAGCTATACCAAGAAGGTTTCCATAAAGACTTAACCATTAGTGGACTAAAGCAGAAGGTTCAGGTTCAGTAGCTATCAGAGCACACGGCTAAATCTGCTTATGGACTGAGGAATAAAGCAGGATCACATTCAATAAATGTTGGAGAATCCCTTATTTTTTCCACTTCCCCTTGAAAGTTGAACGCTCCGGTTGAACGCAAGAGACCTCTCTGCTTGTGAAAACGCTAACACCATAGGACTCATGCGCGCATAGCTGATCTTGATGTCGTAGCAGTGTATTTGTTGCAGTTGAGTGAATCGAGTGATTGTTCAAAGATCACCTGAGAGGTAAAGGAGCGTGGAGCCGCAACCTCAGAGAGCTAAGGACAGGCCAAGACACGATGACAGAACTTGTATCGACCCAGGCCCGCTACCGTACTAATTACTTGCTTTGCTTTAATTTGATATTATATATATTTTCTGTCACATGCAGAAGACTAAAAGAAAACATATCATACAATTACATTCACATCATGTCATCATCTAAAGGGTATGGCCTTGATAGAGTTTCACCGCCTGTCTTAGATACATTCATACACACATAACAAATGCACCGGATACTTTAAACATCTGATTTCATGGCATACACATATGTTTATATATATATAGCAACTTCATTTCATACGAAAGAAGTAACTTCAAGATACATGAAAATCCGACAAAGCAATGACAAATGAATCAACTTGCTACAATTTACAAAGACTGGCTTCTTCCTCAAAGACGGATCTGTTGTAGTGTCCAAGCTCGTACGGCGGCCGATCACCAAATCTCGCATTGTCAGTAATGAGCACACACTGAGAAATTCCTCTTCAATAACAACGGTTTTTCCAAAAGGCAGTGCGCGCCTAAGTTCGACGTTCCCAGCACCATCACCGTGTAGCAAACATAACAACCCTAATAGGTCGAAGGAATATAGAAAACGTCTTGAAAATCCCAAATCTATCTCTAGATCAGGATAGAGGAGCACCAAAATATAGATCTAACTCTAGATCGGGAGAGAAAAGCTATAAAATGTGTAGCAGTTGAAGACAAAATCATTGTCAAAGATTTGCCAAAGAATAAAGATGAAAAAGGAACTACCGTTTTGCCGAAGAGGATGGCCGCCGAATTAGCCCTCACGCCATCAAGTACCCATTGAAAAATTGTCCATCACTGCTTTTCAAAAACCCAGCAACCACTAGGGATACGATTTTCGCTGTTTGGCTTTTTGTTGCTCCAGGTTTTGAGCAAGGGCTTGGCAGAGAGAGGGAGCGCAGCAGATGAGGAGAGGAGGGTGAGAACAAACCAAAACTGAAGAATGAAGGGGGGCAGAGAAGGAGCGCGGAGGAGGAGGGCTCTCTTTCTCCCCTTTAGAAGGTCTGGCACTTGAGCGGCGGCTTGAAGAAAGGGAGAAACCCTAGCAGGGAGAGAAGAAAATTTCTACTGATTATATTCAGTTAGTTACATCGTTTCTCATCAAAAGACCACAACTTGGAAAAAACTAAGGCTTCTCCTCCAGGACCATAATCACCATCATCCAAAGCCATAATCGTTACTTTTCGCCGCCATCCTTGCTAGCTACCTAATCTGAAAAAGGTTAATCCAACAAGAGTGAGCCGAAACTCTGCGAGTAAAAGTCACCAACTAGGAAGCTATAAAATACGTCACGGCACTCAGCAATCATGTCATATATGACCACAACTCTGAACATATTAATAGTATTCACTCATTCGATGCAACCACATATATCGTGTCCATGTAGTCTCATTAATCATTGCATCTCACCATGAACAACAAAGCCATGGGATACCCGATTTAGACTGGCATATTCGTGTATAAACTAACCAACCACATGACTCAGCCAAACATCATTGTTCACCATAATCACCCAGATATCAAGTCAAGGATCAAATAACATCATTCAAATAAACAATAGATTATGAAAAGGTCTATTATTATTAGAACCTCCACAAATCACCCGAATTCACCCCTAAAGCCTCTCGGCCTACATCCTTTCCACTAAATCAATAATCAACGATTTTTGTATCCATTTCACCTTCAATTCAGAGCTAAAAGAGTGTTTTCCATGCAATAGGAACGACATACGATCCATCGAGACTAGTTCTACACATATTCGGAGTCACCGTCGACTACCCTGGTGTAACCCAACCATGATTTAACACCAACCACGCCCAATTAACATCAATTCCTGCCGACACATGATTCAAGGACAACTATTCAGCTCAAAAACGTAACAAGCAAATCAATTCAAGGTCCCTGACGAGACTGAGGAAGAAAATAATTTTCTGTATATTTTCTATATGCCAAATCAGTGATACAAAGAGCCTATGTATAGGCTGTATAGGATGTCTATCTAAGGCAATTAATAATTACAAAATCAATCACAAAATCAATCACAATAAATCAAGAAAGATTACACCCTATCAATATTGCTAATATCCCCCCTCAAACTCAAGATGACATTGAAGATGTCAACTGGAGTTTGGAAAATAGCTCTTGAAAACGTCCAATTGAATGTGCTTTAGTGAAGATATCAGCCGTCTGAGCAGTCGATGAAGTGGGTATAAGATGAATAGTTCCACAAAGCACGTGAGATCGTATGAAATGACAGTCAATTTCAATGTGCTTGGTACGCTCATGAAAGACATCATTATGGGCTATCTGAATAGCACTCTGGTTATCACAATAAATGGTCGTGCCACCATGGTGACGGATGCCCATATCTTCTAATAACCATCGCAACCACAAAAGTTCAGATACCGTATCAGCCATAGCTCGATATTCTGCTTCTGTACTAGATCGAGCAACTGTAGTTTGTTTCTTACTTCGCCAGGAAATAAGAGAGTTTCCTAAGAAGAAGCAGTAGCCAGTAGTAGAGCGCCGATTTAGAGGATCAGTAGCCCAGTCAGCATCCGAATAAGCCGTCAACTCTAAGGTTGAAGTAGCGGAAAAGTGAAGACCATGAAATAAAGTACCCTTAACGTAGCGAAGAATACGAAGAACAGCAGCAAAGTGAGTCGTTCGCGGCGTAGTCATGAATTGACTTACAACGTGAACGGCATAAGCAATATCAGGACGAGTAACTATGAGGTAAATAAGACTGCCAACAAGCTGCCGATAAAGAGTAGGATTCGGAAGGGGAGTCCCATCTTTATCATCAAATTTAACATTAGTCTCAATGGGAGTTGAAGCAATCTTGATATCAGTAAGTCCTGCTCGAGAAATAAGATCAGTGGCATATTTTGCTTGAGAAAGATAATACCCAGAAGAATCGGAAGCAACTTCCAAGCCTAGAAAATAGCTGAGTTGATCTAGATCTTTCATTTCAAAATGTTGACTCAAATACTGCTGTAGTTTTGCAATACCATGATGATCATCACCTGTGATAATCATGTCATCCACATATAAGAGTAGCAGAATATTCCCACGAGGTGTTTGTTGAATGAAAAGAGCATTGTCATAGGGACTAGAGGTAAATCCAAGATGTTCCATGGTGGAACTAAACTTGGAATACCATGCACGGGGAGCCTGCTTCAAACCATATAATGCTCGGCGTAGTCGACACACTTTAGAGGTGTGAGTATATCCAGGGGGAGGCTCCATATAAACTTCTTCAGTGAGATCGCCATTTAGGAATGCATTTTTAACATCCATCTGGAACAGTGACCATCTTTTAATAGCTGCAACAGCAAGGAGGCTACGAACAGAAGTAAGACGTGCAACTGGAGCAAACGTCTCGTCATAATCAATGCCATACTCTTGAGTGAAGCCTTTGGCGACTAGTCTAGCTTTGTAACGTTCTACCGTACCATCTGCTTTGGTTTTGATTTTGTACACCCATTTACAACCAATGGCAGACTTGTCAGAAGGTAAATCAACCAAGTCCCAAGTATGAGATTTTTCCAATGCATGTAATTCATCTGCCATTGCTTGCTGCCAAAGAAGATTAGTACGAGCTTCTCGATATGTACGAGGCTCGTGAAAAGAAGCAATAGTGGAATAACAATGAAAATCGCGAAGTCGAACAGAGGGTTGACTTACACGTGTGGAACGACGAATAGGAGAGGAAGGAACATCCAATGGTGGAGAATCCGCGGATGGCACGGACATTTCAGGACCTGCCGAAGTGGGATTTTCAGAGATACCTGCATCAAGATGAGGAACAGACAATTCCAAATGGGAAGATTCATGTGTGTCATCTTCTGGAAATAGATCGACAGAGGGATTGGTGAAGAAGCGAATAGTTGTGGAGGGTGTAAAAGGATGGAGTGATGAAAACATCTTATGTTCCCAGAAGGTAACATGTTGAGATACACGAAGTCGATTTGAAACAGGATCCCAACATCTATACCCTTTATGCTCAATCCCATATCCAAGAAAGCAACATAGATGAGCACGAGGTTCTAACTTCGTGCGTTCGTTTGGAAGGAGATGCACAAAACATGCACTACCAAATACTCGAAGAAGATTGTAATTTGGAACATTGTCATATAAGCGCTGGTAAGGGGAAATGTTACCTAGAAGAGGCGTCGGAATGCGATTGATAGTATAAATAGCAGTATGACATGCTTCTCCCCAAAATTTTTCTGGACATGAGGATGATATAAGAAGAGTACGTATGATATCTAAAATATGTCTGTGTTTGCGCTCTGCTCGACCATTCTGTTGGGAAGTTCTTGGACAAGAATGGTGAATAATGGTACCGTTCTGAGAGAATTTGAAGGAACTCCTTTTCCCTATATTCCATGGCATTATCAGTACGAAAGATCTTGATGTTCTGGGAAAATTGTGTTTTGATCATGGCAACAAATTTTCTAAAGATATTAGTAAGCTTAGATCTATTTTTCATAAGATAAAGCCATGTATAACGAGAATAATCATCCACAAAAATCACAAAATAACGAGACCCTCCCATAGTAGAAGTAGGAGATGGTCCCCAAATATCAGAGTGAATTAAATCAAAAGGAGCAGAAGAAACAGATTCACTAATATTGAATGGTAAAGCATGATGTTTGCCCAGTTGGCAAGATAAACAATCAAATGGTTTATTATTAACGGAACCTAAATGACCACTTGAAAATCAAAGAGCTTAATCTAGAAAGTGAAGGATGACCCAAGCGAGAGTGCTAAGTTTCAGATGATACTGTGGCAGCACATCCAGTGAAGGAATTTGGAAGCTTTAACGACACAAGCTCAAATAAGCGTCCCACTTTACGGCATGTCCCAATTGTCTGTCCCGTCCGTGGATCCTGCACATGACAACCAGTTGAAGAGAAATGAATGTCAAAACCAAGGTCACATAGCTGTCCCACAGATATCAAGTTTAAGGAGAGTTTGGGAACCATAAATGTATCGGGTAAGGATAAGTTGGACGTCAAAATGTTTCCCGTATGACTGACTGTCATCTGGGAATTATCAGTAGTATGAATTATAGGTGCTTGTGAACGGTATGATTTTGACTGAAATAAATTGGAATTGGAGGTCATGTGATTACAACAAGCAGAGTCAAAGAACCACGAATCGGGAATACCTGGAGTTACTGACAAGACAAAAGAGCTAGAAGTACCAGATTCCTGAATTATGGAACGGACTGTTGATCGAAGATCATCCAATGAAAGAGTAATGGATGAACTTTTAGAGGAATCCTCAATAGCAGCAGCAGTAGTGGGTGGTCGTCCAGGTGGACCTCTGAACCGAGGTCGATTGTTGGCCCCTATAGGTTGCTTAGGTTGTAACTGATAACAATTTGAAACACGATGTCCAGCTCGGCGACAATGAGTGCAATAAAGTTTGCGCCATGAGGATGAACCTAGAGTAGCAAGTACTGCATCTGTAGGTATAGGAACTGAGGGCGTGGCGCGTTGTGCCTTTAAGGTAGCAAGTCGAGTCTCTTCAGTTAACAATTCAGACACAACTGCTTCAAGATGAGGTAAAGGATCTCTATGCAGAAGGGAAGCTCGCACCGATTCAAACTCATCATTGAGTGCCATCAGAAATTGCATAATACGCATACGATCGCGATATTCAACAAATTTACCAGCATCAGTATTCGAACTCCATTTCGGTTTAGATAAAGCCAGCTGATCCCATATAGCATGCATGGATGATAAAAAGTCATTAATAGACTGACCTGTCTCCTGATGCATACGATGTAAATTTCCTAACAGTTGGTATTGATGAGCAATATCAGACGTGGAATAACGGCTAGCAAGAAGATCTCAAGCTTCCTTAGCTGTATTTAAGCGTCCAAACTGAAGTCGGATAGATGGAATCGAAGTATTTCGAATCCATGTGAGTATTTGATGATTCTTGCTATCCCACTCCTCTAAACGTTCAGCAAATTTATCATCTGCTTCACCAACTGTCTGGGTAGGCTCACGAATATCTCCAATGACATAACGCCAAAGCCTACGTCCTCTTAGAAAACTCGATATTTCTTGAGACCACATAATATAATTTGACCCATTCAAGACTGTTTGAATAGGTATTGTCACTTCTACTTTATCCATGACAAGTAAACAGTATAATTCCAATAGACTTCTATGCTGATGTCAATGCAAAGTAATAATTCCAGAGCCAATATGATAAAAATAAGGCCAAAAATAGCTGCAGGACGTCGAAATACCTCAGGAACCGGTCGGAAAACAGCAAGAACCGGTCTGGAATGGGTCGAACCGGGCGAAACAGTGAGAAAACCAGTCTGGTCAACGCCGGTCAACGCAGGTCAACGTCGGTCAACGGCAATCAATGCCGTTCAAAGTATGGGCAACGTGGTCCTCAGAAGTACACGTGTGGCTGACACGTGGATGACGCCTGGCGGAGGACGTGGCCGATTCGGACACGTGGCGGAACACTTGGCGAGCGAGCGGTGCAGATTCGTGCACGTGCGATGCACAAGCGAGTGGATCTCACTCGCAGAGTGCTCAACCAACGCGTGAGGGCGCATGAAAAACTTTCCGACGGAGGCGTTGGGTTGGTCGGACTCGGCGGAGGGCAAGGAACCTGTAGGTGGCGACACCGATGGATAAAAGTTAATGGATGACCTCGAAAGAGGGACTTACAGAGGACGGCGGCAGTGACCCGTGTCGAGCCGGCCCGTGGTGGTGCGTGCGGTTAACTATCCGGTCTGTCGTCGATGAAAGTGCACGATTTCGCTCGTCTGAGGGCAGCGATGGACAGCAATGGACGATGATTCAGGAGAAGAAAGAAAATAAGCCTGTGGAATGACGTTGCACAGGTTCAAAAGAGGCGTTCCCTGAGCCACCCGGATCCTTGTACAATCAGTAGCCAAAGGACAGCCGCGTGGAGATGAACTTCTCAAGATTCTGTATAGGAACTCTTGGCCATAATGAAGACGAAGATCTGTGGGGCGATGGAACTCTTGGCCATGATGAAGACGAAGATCTGTGCAACCAGTCAACGATAGCTGCTGAAAAAAAAAATTCTCTATATTGCCGCTTCCTCAGACAACGATAGCTCTGATACCATGACGAGACTGAGGAAGAAAATAATTTTCTGTATATTTTCTATATGCCAAATCAGTGATACAAAGAGCCTATGTATAGGCTGTATAGGATGTCTATCTAAGGCAATTAATAATTACAAAATCAATCACAATAAATCAAGAAAGATTACACCCTATCAATATTGCTAATAGTCCCCACTACACAATCACACCGCCGAAACCAAACTCCCTACTCGGCCGACCATTGATCGTCGCCCTTTTGGACGATCTGTCTTCAAATCTCTATAAACCAACATCCAATTACATCTATCTTACCAATAATTGCGACATGCAAGAGGACTATACGACATGCTAGCTAAGATGAACGATCTAAAGGTCGACAAGTCAGAATTTGCTCGCCTTGAATCCGTGCGCAAAAAACCACGAGATCGTCACGGAGTCACACTCGAGCCTCATCCTCTTCCTCACGAATGACAACACGAGAGAGATTGAGAGAAATCAAGTTGGTGCAAGAGGAAAAAGGAGAGGGAGCTCACAGTAGAGAGAGAGCTTTCTTTGGAAGTTCTTGCAAAATGAGCGAGAAGAGAGAAAATGGGTTTATATAGTGGATGGGAGGCATTGTGCATGCTTGCTACTTGGCGTTCTTGCGTCCCCTTGCATGGATACATGCCCACCATGTCATTTCCCACTTGTCATTCGGCCACTAGATGTATGTTACTAATTCCTTCAATTTTCCACGTAACTTAGCTGTGCGGGATCGAAACTAATTATAGGTGCGTCCTGTTCTTTCGTCAATAATTCTCCGCGCCAACAACTTACGTCCCAAATCCACTTGTTAAATTACTCGGGCCACTACAAAAAAACAACCTTTTAGCCACGAAATTTGCAACGAAAAATCATCCAAAATTCGTTGCAAATCGCTTTTGCAACGAAATTTGCAACGAAAAAAAATTCGTTGCGAATTCAGCGTCGCAAATTTTGCAACGAACAATTCGATGCTTCGTCGCAAATTTGCAACGAATACAATGTCGTCGCTGATTTGCAACGAAAAATTCATTCGTTGCAATTTGCAACGAATGAGAGTTTTGTTGCAATTTGCAACGAAAAATTCATTCGTTGCAATTTGCAACGAATACAGTTAAATGTCGTCGCAAATCTACGATGAATTATTTTACGACTATTTTGCGACAACATGTAAATTCGTTGTAAATCTGCGATGATATATTTATTCTCCGCGACGAATTGGCAAAAAAGATGGCAGAGACAGCAAGAATGCAAAGTACATGGGAGGCCGAATCAAGGTATGTGTAGGATCCAAAAGGAAAAACTACAGTGTATTTACAAATTTTGCATTCAAGACATTAATTTTTGCACCGGTTCCACAACCGTAATGTCTAAGGTACATGAAGACGGTGATCCGAAGGATCGAGGAGAATCGGAGTTCAAACTACAAAAAACAAAGCACGCATATGAAGCAGGTATGAAATCAAACTCCACTTGCCCCACTCCTATTCCAAACCAAAGCCAAAACTCAGCTCCAAATGCCTTGAGCCGTTGTAGATAGATCCACATGTGCCTCTAACTTCTAAAGCTTGTTCAATCTTCCTGCAAAAATTGTTGAAGAGGAGAAAACGACAAAAAGAACAAGCTGTGAATGAAAGAAACGAGAGAATGTATTTGGCAAGCTCAGGTGCAAGGCAACTGGTTTTTCCTTCGAAGATCGAATCTTTAGACTCGAAATGACAATGATGAGAAAACCAAAATTGCCAAAAGAAAGACCAAGAACACAAAACTGAAGAACAACACTTACAGCTGTGCTTCGAAGATTTGGAGAATACTGCAGCAGCCGTGAGACAAGATCTACAGCTTTAGAGGGCATGCGCTTATGGAATATCTGAAGATGAACCCGATGTTAATTAGATCACATCATATGATTTTTCTCTCATACATCAGAGAGTGTTTTGACACTGCCACGTTACCTTATGCCATGGATGAGCCTTAATTTGAGGAAACTTGAACTCGGTGTAGTTGGGATTCATGCACTTTATTTCCTCTCTGGTTGGGGTACCCAAAACCTGAATGGCAATAAAACAATCATCAATATAAGGACCTATGGAATATGAGCAAAGTAAGAGAGAAAATGGTATTATAAACAGATGATAGAGGGAGAGTCGACACATCAAGAAACAACATTTGCGTGCAATATATTATCAACCTATCCAATCATTCTCATCAAGGAATGTCCAGAGTTCTAAAAGCTGAAACTAACAGAAAAATGGGTATTTACTAATTGGTGGTAATCCAAATAGATCATCGTTCACAAAAAGAAAAGGGAAAAAAATACAGCTAGATATATCATAGAACATGAAAGATTTGATAACAGAAGATCTGAGGATGTTATCACCTTAATGATTTCAACAAGCTGGTCCACACCACTCTCGCTAGGAAAGAGAGGCTGTCATTAGAAAGACATCATTAGCTAATGTTTGAATAATGCAAATTATTCTCAGATCTTTGACAGAATTCAGCAAGCTCTTATCCACTTCACTGGATAATGTGTCGTCCAACAAAATATTGGGTCCCTACAAGAAACGGCCATTATCACATTATCCGGCATCCATGTATCTGGAAACAATATATTACGTGGTCCACTTATAATTCTTAATTTGGAAAAACCCAGACATCGTCATGATTATGGATAAAATAATCAAACATGTGTCGTCCAAACTTTTTCATGTTAAGATGATTAGCTGGTAGGTCACCTGCTTATCAGGTCCAAAGGCCCATATGGACCGTGCAGCAAGCAGATCCCAGTCATATTTTTTCTGAAAGAATTCGCCAAGTTCGTTCTTTTTCCAGTCGATACTAACAACACCATTTTCAATATCTTCAGCTAGTCCTTTTTCCAATGGCTCTGCAACCTGAACCAGAAGGAAATATCTAAACAACCCTGATCTTAATTATATGTAGGAATGATCCAACAACACTTTGAATAAAAGCAGAATCAAGAAGTCACCATTGTTATCTTATTCTTTTTGTTAGGTGTCTCGGCAAAGCATCTCATAGATGAAGACTCAACCACTGTTTCAGAGAATGAAACAACAGGGTCAGCCACCTGCGCCAATAAGAACATGAAAATAAGTGTCCACTCCGAAGAAAAAGTAAAAAGGGACCAGAGAAAACATCATTCAACTGAAGCTGAAACATATAGAAGCTTGAAAGAAATGACACCTTGACTTCCACTTCAGAGTAGAGCTCTCTCAGATCCTTCATAATCGAATCCAGATACAATTCTCCAGTACCTAAAATAGTGTGCTCACCGGACTCCTCAACTTTCGTGATGGCCAGAGGATAGCTCTTGCTTATCTTCCTGAGACCCTCCACCATTTTTGGAAGCTCACTAGGATTTAGAGGCTCCGTAGCTGTTTTAACAACAGGAAGTGTATTGAACTGAAGAGGCCGAAATATGTAGACATCCTCATCGTAGTCAACATTACAAAGGGTGGCAGTTTTCATGATTGAAGCATCAACTCCTTCAATTAACACCCATGTACCAGGAGGGGCCTTGGCAATGGGTATCCGATATCGAGCTTGATAGATCCACAGTTTTGTTACTTCTTTCACCGTCATAACCTCTTCGTCATCCGGGGAATAGCCTTCTCCAAGAACACGCAAAGTGATGTGGACCAGAAAGAGGAAGACTTGGGAGATCTAGTAAATAACACAAATTGACTACTGAGAAAGATATCACACACCCTTGTTTGGTAGCTGATAGCGACCAGAAAATTGCGTAGCTCCATTGGATACTCCTCACAGCCACAACGAGCTGCTTTCTCATGTTTGCTGGTACACCTTCATTGCCTTCCACGCCAGTAGCCATTTGAAAAACTTCTCTTTTTTTTTTTTCTCTTTATGTTCTGCTCTAAAGCTTAAATTGCAGCGGTGGCCTTCTCTTTGACCTCGAGAGAGCCGGAATCGAGGAGCTTCACGAGGACGGGGACCTCGAGCGACGGCGTCGAGGACCCCGAGCGACGGCGTCAAGGACGTCGAGGAGCTTCGCAAGTTCCTGTCGTCCTCAACGAGGAGGAGTAAGAGGGAGTCTAGGGTGGAGATCTTCTAGTCGGGCGCCAAACTGGAGGCGGCTGAGGAGGTAGCAAGACTGGACGCGGACAGACTCGCGCTTGGAGGAGGAAGAGGAGGAGGGAGGGTCGGGGACGAGGACGTCGCGGTCGAGGAGGCTCGGTGTGAAGCGAGGGGCAGCGAGAGAGGCGTGAGAGAGAACGAGAGTTTGCAAAAAGAGGGGCGGCCGAAGCCCTAATTCTTTTTTTTGCAACGAATCAATGATGGTCGTTGCAAAATTTGCAACAACGATCATGAGTTCGTTGCAAATTTGCAACGAAATAACGTGGTCGTTGCAAATTTGCAACGAACCAATGACGGTCGTTGCAAATTTTGCAACGACCACGTGCTTTCGTTGCAAAACAAGCGAGCAACTATCCTGCCGAAAAAATTTGCAACGAAAGCACGTGGTCGTTGCAAATTTGCAACGACGATCATGAGTTCGTTGCAAATTTGCAACGAAATAACGTGGTCGTTGCAAATTTGCAACGACCACGTGCTTTCGTTGCAAATTTTGCAACGACCACGTGCTTTCGTTGCAAATTTTGTCGGCAGGATATTTGCTCGCTTGTTTTGCAACGAAAGCACGTGGTCGTTGCAAATTTGCAACGACCGTCATTGGTTCGTTGCAAATTTGCAACGACCATGTTATTTCGTTGCAAATTTGCAACGAACTCATGATCGTCGTTGCAAATTTGCAACGACCACGTGCTTTCGTTGCAAAACAAGAGAGCAACTATTCTGCCGACAAAATTTGCAACGAAAGCACGTGGTCGTTGCAAATTTGCAACGACTATCATGAGTTCGTTGCAAATTTGCAACGAAATAACGTGGTCGTTGCAAATTTGCAACGAACCAATGACGGTCGTTGCAAATTTGCAACGACCACGTGCTTTCGTTGCAAAACAAGCGAACAACTATTTTGCCGACAATGTTCTCACCATAGTATTTTGCGATGACATAATTAATTTTCGTCGTGACAAGTTTTGCGATGAAAACATTTTTTGTCGCAAAATACCCGAGATCTTGCGACGAAACATTGTTCTCGACGAAAATTTGCGACGAATAATTTTTCGTCGAAAATTTTCGACAAGTAATTTTTCGTCGCAAAAGTAACGACCGGAGATTTTGCGATGAATATTTATTTCATGGGGATGAAAAAATAGAAATTCCGTACAACTAAATTCATCATCATCTTTTTTTTTCTCCCTCCGACTTAGCGATTGAATTGAATCATATTTAAAGTTGTTAACATATCCGAAGTCTTTAGATAATGCCTATGCGTGAAATCCTATCCCAAAAAAATAAAAATAAAAAAGACGTGACATTTTTTATATTTTCAAATTAGGAAAAGCTATCTGAATTAAAGAGAAGAGACGTGTCCAACACTCGAGATATCATCGAAATCCAAGATATCACAAGGTTAAGTTAATTCAAAAAATAACTTGATTTATTACGGATTAAATTAAGATTACCCTACCCTTCCTAAAAAAAGGTCCTCTACGGCACAAATTAGTGATTACATTGATTTTGATACAAACACCCCCAATCGGTAATCCTTAAAACATCTTAAAAATAAATCAAGATTAATGTCAAATAATCTAACTTTGGCAGCACAATGTTGAAATCAAATTCCGTTCGAGAAGATTACCTAACTCGGACGATCTGCTAAGCAAATTGGACGAAGGCGGGACGATCAAGGAACGTGATAATGGGAAGATTCTGCATGAATGTAATAATGGGAAAATCTTATTAATTGATCATTTGTTTACTTCTTTCCTCCGGACAGATACGCATATTTGCCTGTTCCAAGTCAAGATAAAGGAGGAGGGCAAGCCGTACAAATTTTGCAACGAAAAAATGATTTCATTGCACACATTTGCAACGAACTATATAATTCGTTGCAACAATTGCAACGAACAATATAGTTCGTTGCAAAATTTGCAACGAATTATATGGCTCGTTGCAAATTTTGCAACGAACACTAATTCGTTGCAATAATTTGCAACGAATTATACAACTCGTTGCAAATTCTGCAACGAACTATATAGCTCGTTGCAAATTTTGCAACGAACACTAATTCGTTGCAATAATTTGCAACGAATTATACAACTCGTTGCAAAATTAGCAACGAAATCATTTTTTCGTTGCAATTTGCAACGAATTATAGTTTGTTGCAAATTTTTGCAACGAAAAAATGATTTCGTTGCTAATTTTGCAACGAATCCATAATTTCGTTGCAAATTAGCAATGAAATTTGTTCGTCCCTAATGTTGTCGCAAATTTGCGACGAATTTGATTTTCGTTACAAATTTCGTTGCAAATTTGCAACGAAATTTGTTCGTTGCAAATTTTTCGTTGCTAAATCCGTGTTTTTTTGTAGTGGGCGAAACTCAGGTTATTACAGAACTAGGCATGTTCGCTCGCCGAGAAAGCATGGGTTGATGCGATAAATCCGTAAACAATATTTATATAACTTCAGTTCAGAGTATGCCGTGTTTGATTGCAAGTCTTTACTCATGTTCTTGCCATGCTTAGGTGACTTTAGACTGAGGTAAATGGATTTGTTTTCTGCTGCTCTTTCAGACTTATATGAACTCGGATCATGGTTGACATGCGTAAGCCCCTGTGCTTGGATTTCCATAGCTAAAGCAAAATTATATTGTTAGGGACTATTAGCCGATATCGAAGATACTTTGGATGCTAGAGATCATTGACGGATATCATTGATAGATATCATGAGATATCCTTGATTAATCATGATTGATTTGTCTACCATTCTAATATATTGTTACATTCTTTGTTATTATGAAAAGCCTATAAATAGGCTCTGATACCAAGTTGAAGTAATAGAAAAATGTATTATTCGGATCTCTTTTCCAAACTCCCATTGACTTCTTCTAAGCCACCTTGAGTTTGAGGGGGATGTTAGAGATTATTAGCAGATATCGGAGATATTCTAGATGCTAGAGATCCTTGACGGATATCAAGTATCATTGATGGATCATGAGATATCCTTAATTAATCATGATTGATTTGTCTAACGTTGTAATATATTGTTACCTTCATTGTTATTCTGAAAAGCCTATATATAGGCTTTGTACCCTTTGTTTCATATATACCAGAAATAATACATTTTCTATTACTTCAACTCATATAAAGCTGTTATCTGATCACCGGTCCGAAAATTTGGTGTTGTTCCTGGTCCCGAGAGAGCGAATGAACTGAATTGCTGCTTTCCTTGAGTTTCGGAGATGCATTCCTATGGAATGATTGATATCGACGGGTTCCGAGACTGCTATTTTGTCGTAAATTAAGGTTGATGTTGCTTAGGAGATCGTTGCCTAGGTGCTGGCTAATTGTTTGGAAGGTGTTCTTGATTCTCTGGAGTTTAAAACACCGACGGCATTGGTTTCAGGACGATTGGTTCAGAAAATAGAGTTAGCTTGGGAGTTTGTTCATTGTATTTAGGGATATGTTGACTAGAAATCCTAAAACTGAGTTATGAAAGTACAATTGAGTCCTAAAACTTGCGGAAAGAGCAATCAAGTTTTAAAACTTGTCAAATTGGTTCAACCGGTTCCTCTTGTTAGCACCGTCAATTTGTCAATCGGAAAATGCTGACATGAAATTTTTAAATTAATTTTCTTATCCCACGTGTCATTCTTAATTATTCTATATATTTTTCAAAATCTTACTTGAATCAAATTAAACACTGAAAAATGCTAAAAAATTATTTGACGTGGTATGTCGAGCCTTTGATCTGTAACTCCACCCGATTTTGCACCTTTCCTTTTCTTTGGCATCTCGTTTGAGGTTCATTGCGCGAAACTTGATCTATCGCTGCCATTGGAATTTGCCAACTGCATGCAGAATTAGTGAATTCCGTACTTGGTTTAGAGTTGTTGCCTATGTAATTTCAGGAAAAAAATTTGGGTGAGGCGGCCACATGCGGCCCACCGTCTATCTCTCTCCTCTCTGTCTCCCTTGTGTCAGAGAGAAAGAGAGGAGAGAGATAGACGGTGGGGCGCACTGGGGCTGCCCCACCCAATATATCCTCGTAATTTCAGAGATCGCAAGGATGAGTGAGGATGACGGGCGAGGTTGACGCTATTAATGATGGAATTGAGAATGGCAACAAAATATTTTCTTTGCCAAACGTAAGAAAATATTTTTCTTTTGATTTTCGAGTTTTAGCCAAATGCTGGAAAATCAAGTTATTCCGTAGGAAAATCACTTTCTCGAAACATTTTCCAAAGATGTCATATTTTCTGCCAAACAAGCGAACCCTAAAATTCACAGATCATATTGAATAAATTTAGGCTCGCGCTTTTTCCACTCCACTTATGGCTTTGACACTCCTTTTTGTATGTGTTTTGACTATTATATCCTCTGTGTGTGGCTCATCAAATCTGATATAATTTTATTTGATTCTTTTTCTGTTAATTCTTTTATTTCGTTTCTTTTTTTTTCCTTGTGGATCCCAACTTCCTCCCTTTCTTCTTCTTCTTCCTCCTCCTTCCCACGCCTCCTACACGTCTCTCTGTTTTTCCTCCTTCACGAGTTTTCTTCGATGCCGTCCTCTCCTTCCAGAAACCCCGACTTTATGACGTCAATCCCGTTCTCCTCCACAATTTCGCCGGCACGGGCATTGGGCTCACCAATAACCTCCCCAACCGTCCTCTTTTCTTCGTACGAAGGTAATATTAAGAAGCACGTAGATTAGGCGAGTTTTGTTCTAATAGATAATAGGAAGCGAGATTCGAATTAGTGGTTTAATCTTATTTTAGTTTTCAATGTCGTGTGCGAGTATTGAAACAAAATTTGTGCTTTTATAGATTAACTTCTTTGAACATGATGTACAGTGCGGCGTTTGTTCTTGTGTTTGTGTTGCAGCTATTGCTTTTTGCCCTAGATTATAGTTGTGCATAGAGTTGAATTTGATCTCTCAATAATCATTTCGTAATCACATTTTTGTTGGAAAATTTATAATTGTTTAACCTATTGTTTCACTCTCTCATGCTTTGTTGGTAATTACATGTTGTGTTATTATGAGTAGGGTAGATAGTTTGCTATTATAATACAGATGAAAGATTATCTATTTTAATTGGGCATCTACTTGACTCTAAGCAGGTAATATTCAAGAGGATCAAAATTTCTCGAATTTATCGATTGATGATGAAAATTCCAATGGAGAAGAGCAATTGATCATGTCAAAAAGTTCATTTGAAACTTTACCCAGTAATTTTCTAACTCGAGAAGATCTTTTGAGTAGTGTGCAGAGCCATCTTCTTGCTCAGGGTTATGTTATTTCTATTAAAATGTCAAAAAGAGAAAAATATGTTCTTCTGCAATGCGATAGGGGAGGCAGTTATCATGATCGACGTCATATTTATGTTGCACGTCAAAGACGAAAGACTGTATCTCGTTTGATTAATTGTCCTTTTGACGTCCGTGGTTATAAAAAGAAGAATGGATCATGGTCACTCAAAATAGTGAATGCATCACACAATCATGTTTCCTCAAGTGATATGTCAGGACATCCTACCTGTCGTCGCTTTTCTAAGGTTGAAGTTTTGCGTGTGAAAGAGATGTCTAAGGCCGGTATACCTCTGTTAAGAGAATAGTTGGATATACCAAGAATAAAAGAGAGAAGGATAAACGAAGGAATAGAGAGAGGAATAGAATTGTAGCAAGAATAAATGAGAGAGAAGGATAAAGAAGGAACCGAGAAAGGAATAGAATTGTAATAGCTTGATTTCTTCGTGTAACCTAATGGCCCCTTTAAATAGCCGAGTACATATATGGATATCAATTATAAATGGAAATAATTGATGGCTATCCTTATAGAGTCAACTAATTGATAGCTATCCTTATTCATGTTGATAGCTATCCTCATCATAAATGGAATGCGAATCTCCTTAGCCTTGTTTAGGCAAGTTTTGGCGCCGTAAATATACTTGCAGTCCTTGGGACGTAACATTCCTTCCCCCATAGAGAGACGACTTGTCCTCAAGTCGAATAGTATCCAAGAGGTGTCATCCTCCATCATCCGGCACTTGAATCGACTGACCTCGCACCGTTCCCATCATGCGCATGGATTTCGCCGAGCGTTGGCCCAGAGAGCGTTGAGGCTGGTTTCGGGTTCCGGTGGAGTGATTGCGATGGTCTCACTTCCAGTTGGCAGCGAGATGTTGTCCGGGTCGTCGAAACCCTCCAAATATAAAAGGGTCGAGCGCCCCTTACAATGATGCCCGCGAACGTATTTTTCATCACAATTGAAGCATAGACCTTTGTCGCGTCGTACTTGCATCTCTTCTGCGGACATATGTTTAATGGGAAGCCATGGAAGCGATGGTTGTGCAGTTATAGATGCGGAAGGGTGGGGTGATGCGAAAGGGCGCGGTGAAAACAACCGATTGTATGGCTCGCTGAATTAGTCATCATACATGCGTGCCAAGGCGAAGGCATCGTGCAAGTCCACTAGGCGGTGAGCTTGGACGGCCATGCGCACCCGGGGTTGCAAGCCTGAAATAAATAAGCTACGTAAGCGTGCCGGTGTGAGTCCACGTACCTTGCTGGCAAGATTTTCGAAGGCGGCCTGATAATCAAGGACGGAACCCGTTTAAGATAACTTGGCAAGGAGGGCAGTTGCATCGTCGTATTCGAAGGGGCCAAAACGATGGTGCATAGTACTGGTAAATGCATCCCAATCTGGCAAAAGATTTTCAGCCACCAATCCTTGATACCAAGTAGCGGCGGGAGCATCGAGGTGCATTGCCGCTAGCAGTAGGCGATCCTCAGGGTGAGTATGATAATATTGAAAAAAATTGCTTACGTTGAAAAGCCAAACAGATGGATCGCCCGAAGAGAAACGCGGAAATATGAGTCGGGGTGTCGAACCCTAGGTTGGCCTCTCATCCGTACAGGTGGGTTTCGGTGGGCCACTCCTGAGAATGCCGGTCGCCATAGGATTGGATGAGGTGGGCAGTGGTGATGGTTCTGCCCGGATGATAGCGGTGAGACGTTGGTCACGTTTATCCAAGAGAGTCATGAGGCTCTCGGCAGTCAGTTGATTGGCTTGAGAGGTAATGAGATCTTGGCGCAATTGTTCAACAGCTGCAGCAGTATCATTGGCTAGTTGTTGCACCACGTGCAATTGGGCTTCCTATTCTTGAGAACGTGTTGCAGGCATGGTGGAGGTGTGAGTCAAACGAGAGCACCAATTGTTAAGAGAATAGTTGGATATAGCAAGAATAAAAGAGAGAAGGATAAACGAAGGAATAGAGAGAGGAATAGAATTGTAGCAAGAATAAATGAGAGAAGGATAAAGAAGGAACAGAGAAAGGAATAGAATTGTAATTGCTTGATTTCTTCGTGTAACCTAATGGCCCCTTTAAATAGCCGAGTACATATATGGATATCAATTATAAATGGAACTAATTGATGGCTATCATTATAGAGTCAACTAATTGATAGCTATCCTTATTAATGTTGATAGCTATCCTCATCATAAATGGAATGCGAATCTCCTTAGCCTTGTTTAGGCAAGTTTTGGCGCCGTAAATATACTTGCAGTCCTTAGGACGTAACAACCTCCTCGCCAAATCCTTTCTTCCTTAAGAAAAAGTAATCCCAAAGTTCAAGCTATAGCTAAAACTGTCTACAACGTGAAAGCGAAATTCTGTCGTGAATATCTGAATGGTCGCAGTATGGTCCAAGCTTTATTGGATGAGCTTAGTACAGGTGGATTCATCTACAATTTTAAACATGATGCTGAGGGTCACTTGACGCATTTATTTTTCTCCAATCCTATCTCCATGGCACTAACAAAGAGTTTCTCAAGTATCTTCGTAATGGATTGTACTTACAAGACTAATCGATACAAAATGCCTCTGTTGGATATTATTGGAGTTTCCTATTTTAATACTTCTTTCTACTCATGCTTCATCTTTTTGAGAAAGGAGGAAGAAGAAGATTATATTTGGGCTTTGACAATGTTTAGTAACATTTTGGATATTGGTTGTCAACCTTCAGCTATCGTCACTGATAGGGAATTGGCATTGATGAATGCAGTTCGATTCATCTTTCCTAGAAGTGCGAATTTATTGTGTGTTTGGCATATTGAGAAAAATATCGTCGCAAAATGTAAATCTCAGTTTGAAGAAGGAACACATTGGGATTCTCTTATGTCTGATTGGTCCAAGGTTTTGAACTCCAAGACTAAAGCGGAATATGAGGACAATATTCAGCAATTAGAATATCATTGTAAGGAAAAGCCTTGGGTTGTTAACTACATAAAAAATACATGGCTTCCTTTCAAAGAGCTTTTTGTGACAGCTTGGACAGACTTGTACATGCATTTCGGAAATCGTGTTACCTCAAGAGCTGAAGGGGCACATTCGACTTTGAAAGCATATCTACAAGTTTCAACGGGGGAATTAGTTGAGGTGAAAAAGCAAATATGCCTTGCAGTCGAGAATCAGTATCAAGAAATCAGAAGCAAATTATCAAGCGAAAAAGTAAGAGTTCCTCATCATCTTCATATTCCTCTTTTCATGAACTTGATTACTCGTGTGTCAATATTTGCTTTAGACAAGCTTTACAAGCAAAATGAGATTACCAAAAGCAGGGCTGAGCTACCTGCTTGTACTATGCATTTTGTGCAATCCATGGGACTTCCATGTGCGCATGAGATTAGATTACGGTTTTTCGATGGTTTACCTCTTGATGCAATAAATCCACAATGGAGGCTGGATATAAGGTCCTTTTTGGATAGTGATATTACTCAAAACAATGAAAGAGATTCATTTAAGCAACTACTTCACGAATTGGAAAGGAAGTATCAGCAATGGTCGCTTTCCAAAAAGGAAGTTGTTCTAAAGCAAATTGAGCATTTTGTTCGAGCAAGTGATACTATTTTATATGAGCCCCTAGTTACATCTCATAAAGGCCGTCCTTCTAGTTCAAAAACTAAAGGGGAAGCAACTTCTACAAGACGTGATCTTTCGGCATTTGAGATTGTTGAAAAAGGGAAGATATGTGGTATATGTAGGTGTTATGGTCATAATAGTCGCACATGTAAATCAAAAGGCGAAGCTCTCGGATCAAACACACATATGAGGACTATTGAAATTCTTGGTGATGAAATATAGGCACAGTGGGGTTTCTTGAGGGGAGCCAAGCAGTTGAATGGAATTTATTTTTTGTTAAGTTGAATATGCAATTTGTTACTATTGCAGTTTGTGGTATGTAATACCAATATCATTTTGATGTATTTAGAATTGACATTTTAGTGCAACATTTGGCTCCTCTTACCTTTTCTGGTGACTCATAGAAAGGTGTCAACTTATCACTGCAATTGAATGTTTTGTGAAGTCGGTACTCAGTCGCGTTTGCTCAGCTTTGAGTTGTCATTTTCCTTGAATCTGAAAGCAATCATTGGGTGAACTTTGTCACGACACTTAGTTCTTCTTTTTTAGAAAGTGCAGCATGTTTATCTACAGCATTGTGAAATCATTATCAAATGGATAGGGAAATAACCTTGCACAAACAAGATATGCTCACAAGGCTGCCTTCGTCAATCGTTAGTTCACATGCCTCGGATTACCGATCCATTCCTAATTCTCAGGACAACCCCATAAGAACCAAGGATGATGGCTCTTTAGACCTTGAAACTTTTGTGTAAACTTTTTGCTTTCATGAGCATGCATTTGGTTATCCTGATGAGAGCGTTCACTAATGTGCTTCTTGATGATTTCTTGTCAATTTCGATGTGATCTTTACTTTAATGTTCTTCCTATTTTATTTGCTCAAGAGTTGAAATACAAACCCCGAGTCTCAACCATAGCAAACGGCTCCACAGCATGGATAACATAGATGTATAGTGTAGGTATGTACATTCAGATTGAAACGCCAAGTAGCCAGATCTTTAGCATACATCAATCAAATTCATGAACTCTGTCACAGGAAGTTGCTCGATATCTACATTGCTTTTGCTGAGGTACTTTGCTGGTCAAGATTTATAGAGAGCGGCCCTCTCAAACCCACGATAAGTCTTGGGAGGCTTCCGTTTTCTGGATTAGCTTGAGCAAGATGGTCCTTCCCATTGAATCAAAATCACATGGAAGTCGGGAGTAACGAGGAAAGACATAATTTAAACTCTTGAACCCGTAAAATTCAAGCTGCAAAGTTAGGAACTATGGAAAGATCTCGGGATCGAAACTCGGATTTGCAGTGTGACGATGATCATATTCCTGTCTTTCATTGCCGAAGCGAAAGTCGTGCAGGAGAAAAAATTGCTTTGACAGTGCGAGGTGTGGAAAAGAGGAAGTTAGAAGAAAAGGAGAAAGGTGGGACCCGCAAGGGAAAAAAAAGAAACGAAATAAAAGAATTAACAGAAAAAGAATCAAATAAAATTATATCAGATTTGGTGGGCCACACACAAAGGATATAATAGTCAAAACACATACAAAAAGGAGTGTCAAAGCCATAAGGGGAGTGCAAAAAGCGCGAGCCTAAATTTAAAGTCCCCATCATTTTTCCATTTGAGTCAAAGTTAAAGCACCGTAGACATTATTGTTCTTTGAAATCTCTTAGATGCATTCAATTTAGGAAAATGTTGAATATATTGGATTGTTGACCGTCCATTTCTCATCGATCGGTCTATAATCAATTGCGTCAATCAAAACAAATTTCTCGCCCAAAATTTTTCTCCTCTCAAAACTTGACTTGATTGATTGTTGACCGTCCGATAAGAAATGGGCGGCCCGATGGAGGGTCATGTAACCCCCTAACATGGATCTCCAATGTTAGGAGATCCGAATCTCAGCGGTGCCCACCTCTAATTTTATGACTAGCAATTCACCAAGTAGTGAAACCCTATTGGATTTATAAAAATTTCCACAACTCTCTCTTCTTCCCCCTCTCTGTCCGCCTTGCCTTCACCGCCGGTGACAGCCTTGGACCTCGAAAAGTTGACCTACTTCCAATGTCGATCCGATCGACCTCGAACCGGCGTCAAGCGCGGCCAAGATTTGAGCTCTAGGGCCCGGGCGACCCTAGATACGATAACTCCCGTTTCCATTTTGGGTCGTGCTTGGAAAAGGTTCTCGTCTACCCTCGTCTTTCTGATATAACCCTTTGCTCAGAAAACGAATTAAACAAGCAAGAGGAACCGATCCCTCACTCAAAACCTGCCCAATGAAGAGACTACTTGCCGAAAGCTTCCCCAAGGATATCCTCCTCGAGACACTATTGAAGCTACCTGCCAAGTCATTGATGTGATTCAAATGCGTCTGCAAACGTTGCAGGATTTTAATGTTCGATCCGGGCTTCGCCAAGTCGTATCTGCAAAGGCTGAAGTCAGGGGACATGATTTCTAGCTAGAGAATCTTCAAGACCAGCCCCCTCGAGACCATAGACTACCAAGCGCTCGACGGCGGCGGCGATGATGTTTGCGCAATGGTAAAGGTTCATTAGACCGTTTGGTTTTAAGGTTTTGGTTCGAGTTTACTTTCTCAGGGAGATCTGGCCATCTTGAACTATTGAATGATGTTGTGTTTTTTGAAGAAGAAATAAGAGTGTCCAGAGTCTATTATGATCATTCATTCGTAGCTTTACCAATTATGCTTGCTTTCAGTGCTCTGTCCTATCTACATTTAAGGTTAGATCTCCACTTTCGCTATAATAATCACTTCACTAGCTAATGTCATCCGAGCTGATTTCGGGTAAATTTACAGTTGAGTGAATGGAGAGATTGTTCAAAGATCAACGGTGAGACAAAGGAGAGTTGAGCTACAACCTCATAGAGCTAAGGACAGGCCAAGATACAATGAGAGAAATCGACATGTTCTTTTTTTTTTTAACCGAACACTTACTACTTTCATTCATAGCATGTAAAAGATACATCAGAGTTTCCACAATCTAGGCTTAATAGGGAACAAAGGAAAGGGGGTGGTTTGAGGATCCACTTTGGGTTAAGGGAGTTAGTGCGGCAAGCCTTTGCTACCCAATCAGCTGCTTGATTTGCTGAACATGGGCAATGGGCTATAGAAACCTTCTCTAGCTGGCCCAGTAAGGCTTGGTAGTCACTGATAATGGGGTGCACCGACCATGGGCTATCTTCAAGGCCCAGAATCCATTGAACTACAGGTAAGCAGTCTGACTCAATCTCAACCGCATGCTCTGCTTCACCAAATCCTCCGAAATCTACTTTACTCTTATCCTTTCGTACTTGCACCAGGAACTCCAACGCTTCTCTGACTGCTAGGGTTTCAGCATCTTTGGCTGAGTTTGCTCTGAATTTTCTCGTGAAGCCAGACACTAGAAGGCTAAAGGTGTTCCGCAATAGGCCAGCAGCAGCGGCCTCCCCTGTTTCAGAAGACCACGACGCGTCGACACTCAGCTTCAACCTCCCATGTTGCGGTAAACACCACCTATCAGGTAATGTGATTCGTCTCGATGTGCTACAATTCCTGATTGGGTTCCATCTGTTGTAAATCTCAAAGGATCTGACTGCTTCATCTATGATGATCCACGGCTGAAGTACTAGCCTCTGAAAAACCCAGGCGTTGCGTGCTTTCCAAATAGCCCATAGAATCTCGGCAATTAATGACAACGTGGGGGGCTGTAATCAGAGGGATATTTGTTGTGGAAATTCTCCTATATTTTGATTCTGACAAAACCTTCAAAAGAAATTGTTTAATGAAATGTGATGCAGGAAGAATGTGTAAGCAGCAGGTTGAGTGATTCCAATTCTGTCGCGCTGACCAAGGGTCAGATGGAAGTGCTTCTGACGAAGGGTCAGATGGAAGTGCTTCTGAAGAAGGATCAGATGGAAGTGCTTCTGACCGAGGGTCAGATGGAAGTGCTCCTGACGATCTAAATAGTGACGGATGGATCACATCAAATCTCCGTATTACCATTCAGTGCCAACTGATCTAGTAAGAATCAAATCTCTTCTAGACGAATCTGAAGAAAGATCAGTTTCTGCATTTTACAAAACACGAAGACCCACGTATGGCAGGTTTCCGATCAAGGCAAGTGATATTCTATTATCTTGATATCCCCTCTAATTAATTAAGGGACTTTCTATAATGGGATATCATCTTCTAAGGAATATATCCTTGGGAATCAACTCAAACTTATCACACTTATGGAAGCTGGAGATTCAGTTGTTTGGGCGACTGAATCAGAAGGGTTCAATGTCTTACCCAACGGTCTACATATCTTCTAAAGATACAGTCTCGTTCAATCACGATTGATGACGTCCAATCAAGGATTGAAGAGCGATTCCTTGGCTGGAATCCAACGGCTAGTTCGGAGGCAGCGGAGTATAAAAGAAGAATCATGATGGACTAAGGGGAGAAGAAGAACAACAATCCAAAGTGCAAGCATAATTTGAGTTTCATCCAAAGAGTATTCTGGGTACCCAAAATCCTTCACTGTGAAAATCTGTGTGAGAGAGAAACAAAATACTTGAGTGGTTGTAATCCTCTTGATTCTTCATAGTGAAATCCAGTCGATCGGTTGTCATCATGGGAGAGTGGATATAGGCTTGATCTAAGCCGAACCACTATAAATATCGTGTGCAATATTCTCTTCTCTAAACTCGTACCATTGCGTTTAGATTTTCTGCACACTGTTATACGGTTCTTGTTTCTAATCGTACACTGAACTTTATTCATTCTGCAAGAAATTTTAATTTTGTTCAGAATCTCCTATTCACCCCATCTAGGAGATATTGCTAGATACATCAATTGGTATCAGAGCAGGTTGCTCATTTTACGAAGTGTTTATTGACTTCAGAGTTAACGATCTACTATGTCTAGCAATCACTCTTCAGGAACAAGCGATTCGCACTTTGCCAACAAGCCACCATACTTTGATGGAAAGGATTACAATATGTGGAGCAACAAGATGAAGTGGTTCTTTAAAGCCTATGATGATCTGATGTGGGATGTCGTTACAAATGGAATAGTTCCTGTAAATGCTACAAATCCAACCTCTGCTGACGGAGTAAATACTATCACAACAATGACTGATGCTGAAAAGGCTAAAAGAAGAGGCCTTGATTCTAAAGCTGTCAATGCTTTATTTTGTGCCTTATCTACTCCTCTTTATAATCGTGTCTCAGAGGAAGAATCATCTAAGGCAATATGGAATAGACTTCATGTTACCTTTCAAGGAACAAATCGTGTGAAAGAAACAAAGCTCAGTATTTTACTGAGTGACTATGAAGCATTTGAAATGAAGCCTGATGAATCTATTGCAGATATGATAGACAGGTTTCAGACTCTGGCAAGTGGACTTGCAAGACAAGGCGCACCTATCGCTGAACCAATGCAAGTCATGAAGATACTGCGTGGACTCACAGATGATTGGAATTACATCAAGCCATCAATTCAAGAATGCCAAACAATCAGACCACTCTCGGTGGATGAGCTAGTCGGGACTTTGCAATCCTATGAAACAGAACGAGCAAACAAAAAGGGAGAACAGAAAGGTAAAAAATCTATTGCCTTAAAAACTGAAATTAATCAATGTTTTTCTGATACAGATGATGAAGATGAGGATGATGAAGAATTAGCCCTCATGGTCAAGAAATTTAGGAAGAAGGCTCTAAAGGCAGAAACTTTAAGTGATTCTGATGAAAGCGAAAATAATTATGTAAACATCTGTCTCATGGCCGAATCAGATTCAAGTGCAGATTCAGAAACTGAGGTATGTTCATCTGAACTCCCTGATGAAGTTATTGAATATATTGATGAATTGTGTAGAAACTACAAAGAAGCTCTTGAGAAAGTTTCTTGTTTGAAAAGGAAAATGCTTCTTTAAAACAACAGAATTTGTCCCAAAAAGAAAAAATTGATTTTCTACAACAAGAGTTTCACCAGATGAAAGAAAATCATGATAGTTTCAAAAGAAAATGCTTCCTTGAAAGAAAAAGTTTCTGATATATCAAAAAGGTTTTCACAAAGCTCAGTAACTCTGAATAGCATTATTTCAAAACAAATACCCTTCAATGACCGATCTGGGTTAGGTTTTAAAAGGGAAAGTAGCCAAAGAAATATCTTTAAAACTAAATTTCGAAAGCCAACGTTTTCCGATTACAAGCATCATTTTCATAAGCATTTTACTAGATCCTACATTCGACAACCCTGTGTGAATTGTGATGATCCTAGCCATACTAAGGATTACTGCAAGAAAATTTGGAGACCTATTAAAAGGTCAAAATATACTAACACAGAAGGACCCAAGAAAACATGGGTACCAAAGAAACAGTAAGTTGGTTATTTATTGCAGGTACCAAAGAGAAGGAAGAACAAGTGGTTTCTGGATAGTGGTTGTTCAAGCCACATGACTGGAAATCCAGATGTATTTATATCCTTCTCAGATTGTGATGGAAGAAGCGTGTCGTTTGGAGGAAAGAACAAGGGAAAGGTCATCGGGAAAGGAAATGTAAAGATTGGGAATCTGACCGTTAAAGATGTCTCTCTAGTCAAAGGATTGAACTACAACTTGATTTCTGTAAGTCAACTCTGTGACTCTGGATATGATATTTGGTTCCAAGATCTAAAATGCACAGGTATGAGCAAGGATAAGAAGCAATCCTTCACGGGACGAAGGCATGGGAACATTTATCTTTTAGATATTAATGCTGACTGTGAACATGCTAAATGTCTTATTTCTGTTAAGGATGAATCTGATCTTTGGCACAGAAAGTTAGGTCATATTAGTGTAAAACATATTTCAAAGCTTTCCAAGAAGGGACTTGTTCGAGGACTACCTCAAACAAAATTTGAGAAAAGTGGACTATGTCATGCATGCACACTGGGTAAGCAGGTAAGAAGTTCTTTTAAGTCCTTAAATCAAGTTTCCACTAAGCATTGTCTGCAGCTACTTCATATGGACATCTTCGGACCAAATAGAACTCTAAGCATTGGAGGTAAGAAATATTGCCTTGTCATAGTTGATGACTTCTCTAGATTTACATGGGTTTCATTTCTTGCTCACAAAAGTGAAGCTTTCATATCCTTCTCAAAATTTGCTAAAAGAATTCAAAATGAAAAGGGTTACACTATTTCCAGTTTGAGAACGGATCATGGGGGAGTTTGAAAATCAAAGTTTCTTAGATTTTTGCACTAAGTTCGGAATTCAGCATAACTTCTCTGCACCTTATACTCCTCAACAAAATGGGGTAGTAGAAAGGAAAAATAGATCTTTGCAAGAAATGGCCAGAACTCTTCTTATTGAGAGTAAAATTGCCTCTAACTTTTGGGCTGAGGCCGTTTCAACAGCATGTTATATCTTAAATCGAATTTCACTCAGACCTTTTTCTGAGAAAACTCCCTATGAATTTTTCAAAGAAAGAAAGCCTGATGTTGCATACTTTCATGTATTCGGTTGCAAATGCTTTATTCTAAAGAATGCTAATGATCGAGTTGGAAAGTTTGATGAGAGATCAGATGAAGGAATTTTCTTGGGATATTCAACAACAAGCAAAGCCTACAGAGTCTACAACAAGAACACTCGTGCTGTTGAGGAATCAGTGAACATCAAGTTCGATGAAAGCTACCAGGATGATGAACCTGAATCCATTCAAATGCATACACTTCATCAAGTCACGAACTCACGAGCAGACTCAGATGTGAATACGAGTTCGGAGAATGTTCAGAAGGAAACTTCCTCAGTTGAAAAAAGACCAGAAGATGAACAGAATGAATCCACAATATCCTCAAATGATGGCCTTGACAAAAACTGGAAGCATAAGTCAAGTCATCCAAAGGAACTTATCATAGGCAGCATAAGTGATGGCGTAAAGACAAGATCCAAGTTCAAGCAAGCAATGAGCAACATCGCCTTGGTATCTGAATTGGAGCAAAAAAGGATTGAAGATGCATTAGCAGATGAAAACTGGATAAATGCAATGCAGGAAGAGCTACATCAGTTCAAGGTCAACAATGTTTGGGAACTGGTCAATCGTCCCAAAAATCGTCCAGTAATTGGAACAAAATGGGTATTCAGAAACAAACTTGATGACAAAGGAAAAGTTGTAAGAAACAAAGTAAGACTTGTAGAAAAGGCTACTCTCAAGAAGAATGAATAGATTACGATGAAACCTACGCACCGGTTGCCAGGTTAGAAGCCATTAGGCTACTTCCTGTTTATGCTTGTTACAATGACTTCAAACTTTTTCAGATGGACGTGAAAAGTGCCTTCCTAAACGGCTACATCAAAGAAGAGGTATATGTTGAACAACCTCCTGGCTTCGAAGAACCTAAAGAAAAGGATCTGGTATATATCTTAAAAAAGGCACTCTATGGATTGAAACAAGCACCCCGCGCCTGGTATGAAAGGTTAAATAACTTTTTATCTCAACACAGCTTCACTAAAGGTAATGTAGACACCACTCTTTTTATTCAAAGAAAAGGTAAAGATATCCTTTTAGTTCAAATTTATGTTGATGATATTATAGTCGGCTCCTCTAATGAACTTCTCTGCAAGAAAATTTCTAAAGCAATGCAGGATGAATTTGAGATGAGTATGATAGGAGAATTACAGTTCTTTCTTGGTCTTCAAATTCATCAATCTCATAAAGGAATCTTCATATTTCAAGAGAAGTATGCATTGGAAATAGTGAAGAAGTTTGGTCTGGAGAATGGCAAGAAGACAGAAACTCCTATGTCTCACTCCTCCAAATTAGATAAAAATGAAGATGGAAAGGAAGTTGATCCCAAACTATATCGGAGTATGATTGGATCATTACTCTATCTCATAGCTTCAAGACCGGACATCCTATATAGTGTATGCTTATGTGCAAGATTTCAGTCAAGCCCAAGAGAATCACACCTATCAGCAGTCAAGAGAATAATCAAATACATAGGGACTTATCCCAACTATGGTTTGTGGTATTCTAAATCTTCTGATTTTATACTAAAGGGATATTCAGATGCAGATCTTGTAGGTTGCAAAGTTGATAGAAAAAGTACATCTGGAACTTGTCAGCTCATGGGAAACATGCTTGTCTCATGGTATTCAAAGAAGCAAAATACAGTGGCACTCAGTACAGCTGAAGCAGAATACGTATCTCTTGGAAGTTGCTGCACTCAAATACTTTGGCTAAAACAACAGCTCAAAGACTATGGTGTTGAAGAATCAACTGTGGAAATCCTATGTGACAACACAAGTGCCATAAATCTCACAAAGAATCCTGTACTTCACTCAAGAACAAAGCATATTGAGATCAAGCATCACTTCATATGTGATCATGTTTAGAACGGTGATGTTAACATTCAATACATTGATACGAAAAATCAACTTGCAGATATTTTTACTAAACCACTTGATAAACAGAGTTTTAATTTTATCAGAAATGAATTATCCATCATTAACCTTCGTTCTTAAGTATACCTTAGAATAGTGAGCATCAGAAGGAACGTCAGAAGGAGCATCAGAAGAACGTCAGAAGGAACATCAGAAGGAACGTCAGAAGGAGCGTCAGAAGGAACATCAGAAGGAGCATCAGAAGGAACGTCAAAAAGGCGCGTAAGAAGAAATACACACTTTCTTTTAAAAAATGAATTTTTTTATTTCCCTTTAGAAAATCAAAATTCTCTCTTTTGTTTCCAAAAATAACCGCCTCTTTTATAAAAACGCTGAACCGTCATCTCTGTTCTCTCACTTTCAAAATTCTCTCAAATCAAAACCCTAAAACCGTGTTCGAAATCTCTCGCTCTCGATTTCCTCCTCAAAACAACACTCTTTCACTCAAAATTTTAAACTTTCTACGCATCAATGGCTCCAAAATCAGCATCTGACTCGAAGAAGACGCCTCAGTCGAAGAGGAAGTTCTCTGCCTCAACTGCAAGTGGCGCGGAACTCACAGAAACCCAAATCAACGAACAGCGAGAAGCACTCCGCCTGGCAAAAGGTCTGTCTCTGTCTGCCTTTGAAGGAAAAGAATCTATGGCTCATTCTATTAAGCCAATGTATGATAGGATTAAGGCTTTAGGAGATTTTGGTAACGAACTTAGAAAACTGCTGAACACTCACTATTTCGATAGTGAGGGCGAACTATTGGAGTTTCTTAGCTTGCCTGGAAAAATTGTTAAACCAATTGCTGTAGAAAAACCTGCATCTATCTCTAGAAAAGGAAAGGAGAAAGTGGCAGAGACAAGATCGAAACGAAAACCATCCCCAATTAGACCTGGCGGCACGAAGGCAAAGGTGGAAGATGATGATGACATTCTGTTCAATGACTTTGTGAAAAATATAGGTTTTATTTTGGATAAAATCTTTCTTGATCCCTTGTTCCAGAATCAGGCTCACAAAGAAAGGTTTGAAGCAATGAAACAGAGAGGTATTATACCTCAAAGGGTATTTGAGTTAAAGTACTTTGACAATAATGGCATCTATTTGAGGAAGCATCTAGAAAAGGTGAAGATAGATCAGTTTATAACTAAGAGAGGCTTCACTTTTCCTGATTTGGTAGCTTACTTCTATTCAAATATTCAGTTTGTCAACTTCAACTCTTTGGTTTTCACGGTCAAAAGAAAGCGGTATTTTCTGACTGTTGATGAATTGGCTGCAATCATAGGAACCAGAAAGGGAGATTTCAAACCCTTAGATGTCACTGCAGGTGAAGCTTTCTGCTTCCTGACTGGCAAATCGAGTTTCTCAAGGGAATCAAAGTCACATATTGCCTACACGGACTTTCCCTTGAAACATATCATGATGCACAAGGTGATCATCGAATGTCTTAGACCCAAGGCAGCATCAAAGACAGATATATCAAAGTACGAGGCAAAGCTGTTATGGGGAATCTTGACAAGACAGAGGATTTCCTTTGCTCATACAGTACTATTGCACATGTACAGATCAGCTCTCAAGCCAAAGGGCCAACTTCCTTATGCCGCCTTGATCTTCAGAATAATCAATTATTTCAAGATTGATGGCCTAGGTGCCTTTATCAAGAAGGACATTCCTCTGATGACTGCTGGAGAGACTATGGTAACAAAGATGGGGTACAAGATGACTCCTGCTGGATGGAGAACAAAGAACAATGAACCAGTCATTGTGAACTTCGAAGAAGAGTCAAAGCAGAAATCTCCAAAGAAGAGAAAAGCCATTGCTGTTAAGGGGCAACAAACAGATAGTCCTACTGATAAGGACTCAGAAGCAAGTGAGGAAGAAACAGGGGAATATGATTCTGAAGCTACTCAATCTCGAGGTGGATCAGATGAAGATGGTGAGTCCGAAAATCATAGTGCTGAAGGAGATGAGGAAGAAGGAGATGAAACAGGAATACAACCACAAGAAAAAGTTGTGTATCCCTGTGATCTGACTGAGGAAGAATTCCTCACAATGTGGGATGAGGAGCAAGCTACACGAATTGAAGATGACACAGAGTATGACATCACAATTGTCAACTGTGATCATGAGCAATTGCTAGCACAAGTTCTAGCAAAGTTGGCGTCAAAAGAACATGAGGAAGAACAAGATGACATTGGAGCTTACTCTGTCTCTTCCACCAGGGGAACAATTCACAAAGATGCTACAAGTCTAGCTTAAGCAATTGCCCGAGATGATCAATTGTCCAGTGCACAGTCCATTCCAATGGACATTGATGAGGAAATAGTCTCCGTGCCAAGCTCAAAAGCAAAAGGGAAAAGGGCTATAAATCAGGGGGAGAAAGAGCCTGTGCCTGTTACATCAGATGTTTTTCTCACTGAAGTCCTAGCTTCTCAAGCTTTCACCAAGGCACAAACTGAGGGGGAGACTCAAGAACCTGTACCTTCAGAACCACAAATGGAACTTCAAGCGCATTTTGAAAATCGTCAAAATACTCTTCTTCAGACGATGGCTACAATGGAAACAAGATTTGATCAGAAAATGCAGGCTTTTGAACAAAAGACAGATAGGAAGCTGCAGGGTTTGACTAGTCAGGTGACTAAGCTGGAAAAGTCCATTGATCTCTATGGGAGAATGTTTTGTGCTGAAATCGCCAACATGCCTACATACACACTGGTCAGAACGGACAGAACAGCTTCAAACCTGCAATCTTCTCAAGCTGTAAGAGACCATGCTCATATGATGGGAAGTAGCTATGAAGGACCTTCCCGAGTTGAGGCTGATAATGAGCCTGAAGATCATCCCTCTTCTTAAAAACTCACCCACATTCTATTTATTTCATTTTCTATTCTTATGGGACGCGTTATTATTTTAAGCAACTTTTAAATTTTATACAAATTTCTTTCTGATGTTGACAAAAAGGGGGAGAAGTTGAATTTACTTTTGTACAGTCTCATTAGATTACCTCTAATTATATTTCAATTTAGAAGAAAGAGGGAGAAGAACCTAACTAACCTTTTTGCAGGATAATCTATTAAGTTTAGTTTCGTGCAGGATCATTGCAAGATAATCTTACTCTGATCATGCTCTCCTATGAGAACACTTTCATTACAGGATCTCTAATGATGATTACCTGCAGGAGCAAATGTGATGGTTACTCACTTTTATTATTTTATCACTGGTTAAATTTTCCTTTAATCATTCATTTGTAATTTGCAACTGGAGAAGTTTTGTCACCATCAAAAAGGGGGAGATTGTTGTGGAAATTCTCCTATATTTTGATTCTGACAAAACCTTCAAAAGAAATTGTTTAATGAAATGTGATGCAGGAAGAATGTGTAAGCAGCAGGTTGAGTGATTCCAATTCTGTCACGCTGACCAAGGGTCAGATGGAAGTACTCTTGACGAAGGGTCAGATGGAAGTGCTTCTGACGAAGGGTCAGATGGAAGTGCTTCTGAAGAAGGATCAGATGGAAGTGCTTCTGATCGAGGGTCAGATGGAAGTGCTCCTGACGATCTAAACAGTGACGGATGGATCACAGCAAATCTCCATATTACCATTCCATGCCAACTGATCTAGTAAGAATCAAATCTCTTCTAGACGAATATGAAGAAATATCAGTTTCTGCATTTTACAAAACACGAAGACCCACGTATGGCAGGTTTCCGATCAAGGCAAGTGATATTCTATTATCCTGATATCCCCTCTAATCAATTAAAGGACTTTCTATAATGGGATATCATCTTCTAAGGAATATATCCTTGGGAATCAACTCAAACTTATCACACTTATGGAAGCTGGAGATTCAGTTGTATGGGCGACTGAATCAGAAAGGGTTCAATGTCTTACCCAACGGTATACATATCTTCTGAAGATACAGTCTCTTTCAATCACGATTGATGACGTCCAATCAAGGATTGAAGAGCGATCCCTTGGCTGGAATCCAACGGCTAGTTCGGAGGCATGGGAGTATAAAAGAAGAATCATGATGGACTAAGGGGAGAAGAAGAACAACAATCCAAAGTGCAAGCATAATTTGAGTTTCATCCAAAGAATATTCTGGGTACCCAAAATCCTTCACTGTGAAAATCTATGTGATAGAGAAACAAAATACTTGAGTGGTTGTAATCCTCTTGATTCTTCATAGTGAAATCCAACCGATCGGCTGTCATCGTGAGAGAGTGGACGTAGGCTTGATCTAAGCCGAACCACTATAAATATCGTGTGCAATATTCTCTTCTCTAAACTAGTACCCTTGCGTTTAGATTTTCTGCACACTGTTATACGGTTCTTGTTCCTAATCGTACACTGAACTTTATTCATTCTGCAAGAAATTTCAATTTTGTTCGAAATCTCCTATTCACCCCCCCTCTAGGAGATATTGCTAGATACATCAATATTTACCTTAGCAGTCAGGTGATCCAAGATCCAATTCTCTATCCTAGTAATTTTTGTTGGAGAGACATCGACGTTCAATATATTGTCTGACCACACTCTTTTCGTCCACTCGCAGAGTATAAGAAGGTGCTCTGGCGTTTCTGGGACCCTACCGCAGATGGGACACAAAGGGTCGGGGCTCAACTTCCTCCTGAAGAGGTTGTCCTTCGTCGACAAGGCATTGTTGCATATGCTTCACAGAAAAAATCGAACCTTTGGTTGGGTTTGGGTTTTCCAGAGGATCGACCATAGCTTTCTTGGGGGGTTATAAGAGGAAGATGCATGTGTTCTATAGTCACCTTCGACTGTTGCTTGTGTCCTATTATAACCTGCTTTGACAGAGTAGCTTCCCTCCTTGTTTCCAGTCCACACTAGACAGTCCTCGGGGGGATTATGACTAAGTGGGATCGCTAGGATCTCTTGACCCATTTCCTCACTACACAGCTCTTCAACATGCTGAGAATTCCAGTTTTTTGTCTCCTGATTTATTAGGCCTTCTACCAGTTGGGGTTCTGATCTATTAGCTGGTCCTTGAAAAATGCCTGATGGGAGCCATTTATCTTCTCTAATCTTTATCTTCCGTCCATCACCCACTGTCCACCTAACCTCTGATGCTATAGCATCTCTGCCTGCCAAAATGCTTTGCCAACCCCAAGAAGGGCGTTGGCCTTTCTTTGCATTCCAAATGTTTCCTTCCAGGAAGTAAATGCCTTTCAGAATCTGACTCCAGAGGGAGTTAAGGGTCTGGGCTAAGCGCCAAGCTTGTTTCCCGAGAAAGGCTGTGTTAAAGGCTATCAAGTCTTTAAAGCCTAAACCACCCATGTCTTTCCTCATTTTTAACACTTCCCATCTCCTCCAATGGATCCCTTCTTTATTCGCATTCTGTCTCCACCAAAAGGAGGCAATCTTCCTTTCGATTGCTCTGCATATCGACACTGGTATTTTGAAGATAGACATTGCGTACTACGGCAGAGCTTGGACTACTGTCTTGATGAGGATTTCCTTCCCGGCTTTTGAAATAAGCTTTTCTTTCCACCCCTCTAGCTTTGCATTAACTCGCGCAAGGATCCAGCTAAACATATCTTTCTTCGTGCAACCCCAATCTGACGGAATACCTAAATACTTTCATGTTTTCTCGATAATGGGAACTCTCAGTTCTCCCGATAGGTTCCTTTTTAGAGGCTCTGGACAACCCCTACCGAAAAAAATCCTCGATTTATTCAGATTGATAGCTTGTCCTGAAGCGTAACAGTACTGATTCAGTATGTTTGATACATTCTGACATTCTCTCAAGGTTCCATCAAGGAAGAATATTGCATCATCTGCAAACAACAGATGAGACAAGGCTGGGCAATTCCTGTTCAACTTGATTCCCCTGACCGTACCATCTTCTACTGCTTTATTCATAAGGGATGAAAGGGAGTTAGCCATAATGATAAACAGATAGGGCGAAAGAGGGTCTCCCTGTCTAATTCCTCGAGAGGGCTGGAAAGGGCTCAGTGATTCGCCGTTAACTCTAAGGCTAAAGGTCACCATAGAGATGCAGAATCTAATTAGCTAGATCCATTTATCACAAAATCCCATCCTGCTCATGCTCTCACACAGGAAGTCCCACTCCACTCTGTCATACGCTTTTTGCATATCCAGTTTCAAGACTGCTTGGAACTTCCTCTCCCTTTTCCTGATTCTCAGCTGATGCGGCACTTCCTGTACCACCAGAATGTTATCCTGGATCTGCCTACCACTCACAAAAGCACTTTGTTCTGATGCAATCAGTTGTGGTAGCCATGGTTTCAACCGATTAGCCAAAACTTTAGATATTATTTTATAGCTGAAGTTGCACAAACTAATAGGCCTGAATTGGGATATGCTCTCTGGATGAGCAACCTTTGGGATCAAAACTATATGCGTCTGATTCAGGGAGGGATCGAATTTACCTGTCGTAAAGAAATTATCTACTAGGCGAAAAATATCCAGCTTTATGCTATCCCAGTGATGCTGATAGAATTGTCCGTTAAGTCCATCAGGCCCCAGAGCTTTAGTTGCTCCCATTTGAAATACTGCAGTCTGAACCTCCTCCATCGATACTTTTTGTGTTAAATTTCCATTCATTTCCTCCCCAGCTAGTACAGGACATTGATCTAAAATCGGCTGGATATTCATGTCACCCGCTGACTCGTACAACACATGAAAGAAGGCAGTGATATGGTTTTTAAGAATCATGGGGTCTCTGCACCATGTGTCATCCTCCATTTTTAACATTGAAATTCTATTGCGTTGTCTGCGCTGGATCGTTGTGGCGTGAAAGTATTTCGTGTTTCTATCTCCCCACTTCAACCAGTTAATCTTCGATCTCATACACCAGAACATCTCTTCCTGTCTCCATAGCCTTTCAATCTGCTCTTTAGTGTACTTCAACAGCACTTCATTTCCTTCCCCTCTAGGGTCGTTAGTGCAGGTGGTAACAATTTGCATTAACTGCTCAATTTGGATATTGCCATTTTTAAACTTGCACCTGCTCCACTTAGTTAAAGCCATTGCCACTCTTTTTGTTTTGCTCGTAATATCAGGAAATGGTCTATTCTGCTTCCTCCATGCCCCTTCAACTATATCCTGGCACTCAAGATCATCCAGCCAGAATGCTTCAAAACGGAACTCTTTCTTCCTCTTTACTGGGGGTTGGAACAAGGCAATTAAGATGGGACTATGGTCTAATCCCACTGCCGGTAGTGCATGGACTTCTGCCTCGGGGAACCCCACCCTCCATTCCATGTTGCAGATCGCCCCGTCCAATCTTTCCCTAACCAGTTCTAAGCCTTCCCTGTTGTTTGCCCAAGTGAAGGCACAGCCTTTACTCTCTAGGTCCATAAAGGCACAGTCATTCATCATTTCTTGGAAGGCCATCATCCTGTAGTATTCTGCATCTCGTTTGCCGTGCTTCTCCCATCGATAGAGGATCTCATTGAAATCCCCTGCGCATAACCA
Source organism: Rhodomyrtus psidioides (assembly GCA_021437785.1). NCBI lineage: Eukaryota > Viridiplantae > Streptophyta > Magnoliopsida > Myrtales > Myrtaceae > Rhodomyrtus > Rhodomyrtus psidioides. Next base: position 5,973,319 of record JAILYB010000027.1, on the reverse strand, counting down.
AGGGAGTTTGTTATCCCTATGGATAGTTCGCAATCTTTGCCACAAAATGAGTCTTCCTTGGAAATTAGTAGGTGCATGGAGAAACGTCAGTCGAAAGGGGTCCCTGCTCCCAGTAGGCCTGCATATCAAATCAATAATTTCTTCATTACCCTCTTGCATGTCCATTATCACCTCCTCATCCCACATTACAGTTAAACCACCCGCGATGTCATCCGGTTCTACTATAACCGAATGGTTGAAGTTGAGCCTCTTCCTCACCCTATCCACCACCTCTCTTTTATTTTTAGTTTCCATAAGAAAAATAACATTAGGTCTTTCGCGAGCCACTAGCCCGAGGAGAAAACATGGGTTGATGAGACAAATTGTGAACAATATGTACGTAACTTCAGTTCAGAGTATGCCTTGTTGGATTGCGAGTCTTTATTCATGTTCCCACAATGCTTACCGGAGTTTGGACTGGGGTAAATGGATTTGTTTTCTGCTGCTCTTTTAGACTTATGTGAACTCGGACTCTGATTGACATGCGTAAGTCCCTGTTCTTGGATTTCCATAGCCGAAGGAAAATTATATAAAGCTGTTATCTTATCCCCAGTCCGAAAATTTGGTACTGTTCCTCGTCCCGACAGAGTGGATGAACTGAATTGCTGCTTTCGTTGAGTTTCGGAAATGCATTTGTCCTAAATTAAAGTCGATGTTCCTTAGAAGATCATTGCCAAGGTCCTTGCTAATTGTTTGGAAGGGGTCTCTTGATTCTTTAGATTTGAGAGACAAGGGCGAGGAAGTTTGTTCTGGACGACTCTTTAACTCGACACGAATATTTAATTCCCGACTTCATGTAGGTAGAGGCACCCCTTCAGTTGCATTCTTGGAAATTTTTCCATTTAATCTTCATAATATTCCTTTACAATTGTTTGCTTTCTCGTCCTTTTCGTGCTTCAAATCCCTTGCGAATGTTATGTCCATAGTACGTATTATAAGCTCCGTCATTAGCGAAAATCATGCCAATCCTACATTCAAACCACTCGTCAACTTTATGCACATTGGTTTTATCTTTCGGAGCCTCTACAATTTTAAGAAAAAAGATTTGATCATTTAGACTACGTTTGTTTTGCGAAAAATGTGACATTTTTGGAAAATATTTTTCGGGAAGTCATTTTTCAGGAAAATGACAATATTTTACTGTGCTTAGTTGATCTTAAAAATGAGCTGCAAAATATTTTTCGTAATTTGATAAGAAAAATCTAATTCGAATTTTTGGCCAAAAATTACTAATGTGGACGCTAGCAGTATGCCGAATGTCCTACATGGTTTTTGTAATTCTTGAAAGATGATTAATTATTAAGTAATTTTTTTATTTTTTTATTTTTTCGTATCCTTTTTCTTTCTTCCCCCACTGCAATCGACTGGCGACAACCATAGGCGAGCTCCATCTTGCTTGATCCCGACGAGTCTAGGCAAGCTCAAGCTCGCCAGCCCACGCCTGTGGCTGGCTAGGGAAGATGGAAATACTGAAAAAAAGAAAAGAAAATTTTAAAAAGAAAAAGGACTGTGAAGGTGTGCAAGGAGGAAAGATGAGGAAAAGAGAAAATTATTTTCCCCACTTTTGAAGGTATTTGTTCCATTGATGGGAAATATTTTTTCTACTACTTTATTTTTTTGTAAATCAAATGTCGAAAAATCCGAAAAAAAAAATCTTGGAAGTTGTTTTCTGTTTGTTTCGTGAAAAATAATTAATTTGGAAAACATTTTCCTAATATTGATCTCTTGCATGACCCGTAAAAATGATACGAAAATATGTAGGCATAATTTTTGTCGATAATGAAAACTTTTTTCATTAACTAATTATTTCAAACGATAAGAACCATCATTTATAGGAATTTTTTTTGTCAAATTATTTATTTGTCACGAAACAAACGGAGCCTAAGAAAGATAATGTGAAACGAATTTCATTGTGAAAAGATGGAGTCATGCCTATTTATACTGAGAACGAGTCGATTTAGCTACGGACACTAGGATTAGTCCGTCGTAAATTTGTGAAAATGTATGTTAAGAATAATCTACCACTATGATAAATCATTACAGACTATAAAAATAGTTCAGCCAAAAAATTCTAAGAGTAGGTTCAGGTTGAAGATGGCAAGATTCTTCGACAACACGTTGGAGAAACGAGGAGAAATTCCGAAATAACGCCAGTAATGCTATCCTCGATAAGACGTACCATTGAAGGAGCCCAGCATGAGTATGCTAATCATATGGTCCAACGTCTGACTGATGTTGTTAGGCCATTAATCATCAACACTTATTATGAGTATACGTCAGGGCAGCATGGAGCATCGCCGAACTTGCCACAGCCTCAAATTGGGAATATTCTCATACCAACGACGAGTGCTTCATTATTTGTGCCTCCCTTGGCAAATACAAGATTGGTTGGCCAGAATATTCCTTTGACTACACTTGTCAGGATTCTACAACGGGGAGAGGTACTACCAATCAATGAGCTCAATCCTCAGACGAATGATCCAGGTAAGTTCCCAGGCCATCATCCTCAACAAGATGCACCTATTGCCCAACACGGGACTACTGCTCAACCGAACCCTATACTTGTGAATGAGCAACCCGTACCCACGCATATCGAAAATCAGGGGGCAGTACTAGTTCCCCCTAGGGGGCAGTGGCCAGCTATGGAGCATGATCAGTTTCCTCAAATCATAGAGCCCGATCCACTTTTTCAACCTGCGATTCATCATCACTTTGTGCAGCTAGGATATCAATAAGCGAATCAAGCCCTGCAACCACAGGGACATCAGCCTGTTCAACCGGCATTTCAACCTGTCATACAACCAGGATATCAGGCGCAGCAGCCAACGTACCAAGCTCAGCTATGATATCATATGCACCAGCCGATGTACCAGAACCAACCGATCGTCGAACAAATGGTAGGGTATAATGATCCCATGATAGGGTACATAATTAATATATATTGAAAGTCATACCCTGATTGGATGGATACAATCTCATACCCAACGGGATTCAAAATACCAGAGTTCATATTGTTTACTGGTGAGGATGATCAATCCATCTATGAACACGTCAACCACTTCCTAGCATTATGCGGAGATGCTACCCATGCTGACCATTGGAAGCTAAGACTGTTTCCATTGTCTATGTCGAGAACGGCTTTCACTTGGTATATTACGTTACCACCTAATTTGGTGCTAACATTGGAGCAAATGGAACGATTATTTTATGGGCAGTTCCAGTGAGCTGTGCTAAATTTGTTAGTGCCCGATTTGTCAACAATGAAGCAGATGTACAATGAAACGGTTGATCAGTTCACCCTGATATTCAAGCAAGCCAGGAACAAATGTCTGGTTCCCTTGCCTGAAAAGACATTCGCAGAATTCGCCTTCAATGGATAGAAGTTCGAGATCCGTGATAGAATGGTAGGCCATCCATGTGCAGATCTGTTTGATTATCTACCATGGTCATCAAACATGAAAGTCTGCTTAGAGAAAAAGACAAAAGACACACCCGAAGAGGAGACGTAAATCTTGTCGAGACATTTGATTTCGATGAAGGACAAGTAGACCCCGTCGAAGTTGTGGTGGCCCAACTGGTTATAGACAAACCATACACCTATCAAGCGCTAAGGCCAGCCAAAATGAAAGAAAAATCAACCATCATGGCTAAAGCTAAAGAAGCAGTCTATTACTCGTTTGACACGAATCGAACTGAGGAGATCTTCAACATGTTGTTGGCCGATGGGTAAATTAGGTTGGCTGAAGGACAACAAATACCGTCTAAGGAGGAGTTAGTCGGTAAGAAATATTGCAAATAGACTGAAGAAAATATTCATGGAGCCATAATACCTCAAATTGCTTGGTCCTTAAAAAAATATCCAAGAAGCGATTCGTTATGGGAAAATTAAATTTGCTGATGACAAAGGCAAATCTCCGATAGACATAGACACTGATCATTTCCCGGTAATGATTGGAATGGTTTCCTTTAAGTAGTCAGGAAACGGACGATAGTGGTTAAATTTGTGCGTTCGATGCAGAAGAAAATTAGAAGAAATGGATCGACGCGAGCATGATTACAAGATTAACAACCAGGTTGACCAGAAGGGCTGAAGATTATCCCAGATTAGCAACACAATGTACAAGAAAACTCTTCCTCCGTAGAGGCCCTACAATTCATTCAAGCAAAGATACGATGAGGGGGATCCAACCATTGGTACATTGGGAGCACCAAGCGAGAAGTTCGATTACTACTTAAGTTGTGGTCCACCTCCTGTTCGAAATCAAGACCGAGTTCCCTGTGGTTGGGGAAAAGAGTTTGACGAAGGAGCATGGCGAGATTACTATGCTCCAAATAAACCACATCGACAGCGAACTCTTAAGATACCGAACAATCCTGAAGAAGGATCTTGGTACGAAATCACAGAGGCCCAAAAAAGGGAAGAAACCATGACTTGCACCAAGAAATGAAGAGTACAGAGGAAAAAGAGAATTCGTATGGTATAACGCCAGATAAAGCTACTAGATCCTGAACCAGCACCAAGGATTACGAATCACCCTAGACCTTGGAGAACGAAGAACTTGGTTTGGAAACGAAAACCAGAGGAGGTACAACCAGCTCAAAGGCAAGAACGTGTGCAATATGAATCTTCGGAGCTATCAAAACCAAAGTCTCGGTTCAAAACTCGTATAAGCAGGTCAGTATCACCATTAAACTCGTGTATGGTCCATATTAAGTTACCTAACGAGTTTCGATTTGAGTCATCTTCAACTGGCCATGATGATGTAATCACCACACAAGAAAATGAGGGTGCTCAATTCTACTTCGACAACGAATAGACCATAGAGTTCGAGAAACCCCTCGAAGAAATCTCTAATCCCTTAAGATCGCTCAATATTAATGCCAAAATAAATGGGTGACCGGTGATGAAGGTTTTGGTAGATGGTGTCTCAACACTGAATCTCGTCCCGTGTAGATTCTTTAAAAAGATAGGAAGGGCAGATGATGAGATCATCCCATCTAATATTCAATTGTCGGATTTCACCGATGAGATCGCGAAAGTGAAAGGGATATATGTCACGAATCTGACTATGGGATCAAAGACATCAAGGACATCTTTCTGTGTTGTAGACGTCAATGGCTCATACAACCTACACTTGGGGAGAGATTGGATACACAGAAACTAGTGTGTCCCTTCGACATTCCATCAAATTCTAGCATTCTGAAACGAGGATAAGGTAGAATACGTGAAAGCCAATCCTCAGACTTGTGTCGCGTGGACTCGAATTTCGGGACGAGACCAGGTTATGCCAAACGATTATCTACGCATCTTCAAACCTCCTGAGACCGACTCAAGAGATATCGCATTCTGCTGTTTCGACAAAAGAAACACTGAGTGGGTCCCTAGAAAGGAGCCAGCAGTACAGCCCATGTTGAGACGTACGCGACCTATAAGGCCGAGCAAGCCAAACAAGCAAATGAAATGATCGATGGTATTTTGGACTTCGAAGAGTCTCCAATCAAGGAAGACAACAAGGTGATCCAAGCTCAAGACCCATTAGAAGAAGTAAACCTTCACGATGGAGCTTGTCCACAACCAACTTATATAAGCAAAATGCTGGATCAACGTTACAAGACCAAATTGGTAAATATGTTGAAGAAGTATAGAGATTGATGTGCTTGGAACTATCAAGAAATAACTGGTCTGGCTAGGAATGTGGTTGAACATCTCTTACCAATCAAGAAAGGGTTTCGGCCACATCAACAGGCCACATGAAGGTTCGCCCTTGAGATAATTCTGAAAATTAAAGAAGAGATCGAGTGTTTGCTATCTGCTAGGTTTATAAGGACGGCAAAATATGTCAAATATCATCTTGATCAAAAAGAAAAATGGCAAATTCAGAGTATGCATCGACTTTTGCGATCTTAATGCGGCTACTCCCAAGGATGCCCATGGCAGACATGCTAATTGACTCGGTTGCCGGCATTGAAGTTATGTCTTTCATTGATGGGCATTCGGGGTATAACCATATCTTCATAGCTACAGAAGATGTCCACAAAATGGCTTTTAGGTGTCCTGGAGCTATTGGAACATTCGAATGGATTGTCATGCCTTTCGGATTGAAGAATGCATGAGCTACCTACCAGAGGGCAATGAATTTCATTTTCCATGATATGATCGTGAAATTCATGGAGGTCTACGTCGACATGATAGTTAAGACTGACCAAGTAAATCATCTGGACTATCTAGAGCAAGCTTTTGTTAGAATGTGCAAGTTTAAGTTAAAGATGAATCCATTAAAATGCGCATTTGAGATAAAGACTGGTAATTTCCTAGTCTTCTAAGTTCTTCAAAGAGGAATTGAGGTGGATAAAAACAAAACCAATATTGTTCTAGAATTACCGCCCTACTAGCAAAAAGCAACTCCAGATGCTGATTAGAAAATTGAATTTCATGCGATGTTTCATAGCTAACTTGTCAGGGAAGATTGAGGTATTCTCTCTCTTACTCAAATTGAAGAATGAGCAAGAATTCATTTGGGAAGAAAAACACCAGTCGGCTTTCGATTAGTTAAAAAGTTATTTGATCAAGCCACCGATTTTGATGCCACCAAAAGTAGATAATCCATTGAAGTAGTACTAGTCCACGACTGATACTACGATTGGAAGTATGCTGGCCCAAGAGAATGACGAAGGAAGAGAACAGGTCGTGTACTACTTAAGCAGGATGTTGAACAACGCGAAAACAAGATACACCTCCATTGAAAAATTACGTCTCTCATTGTATCATGCCTGTATAAAATTGCGACATTATATGTTGCCGACTACGGTGCATGTAATTTCCAAAATATATGTTATCTAGGCCAATCATAAGAGGCCGGATCACAAAGTGGACATTTACTTTGACAGAGATCAATTTGGTGTATGTGTCGCTCAGAGCAGTAAAAGGGCATGCAGTGTCTAACTTCATCACTGAATATCCAATGGGTTTTAAAATAGAAGATGATGAAAATTATCTCCATGTTACACCATGGATACTTTATTTCGATGGGTCGGTAACATCAGGATCGTAAGGTGCGGGAATCATGATCATATCACCCTACTGACAGAAAACGAAGTTCATGTTCAAGGTTGACTTTGATTGTTCGAACAATCAGGCCGAATATGAAGCTCTCATTGTAGGGTTGAATGTATTAATCGACATGAAAGTTCGATCTGTCAAAATTAAAGGTGACTCTTAATTGGTAATAAGGCAACTCAAGGGAGAGTACCAATAACTTAGTGAGAATATCATATTACACCATAATTTGGCAAGGAGATTACTATCGAACCTCGTCGAATATGACTTGATTCACATCAGGAGAAGCGAAAAGTTGGAAGCCAACGAATTAGCTCAGATGGCATCCGGGTACAAAATATCAAAGAATTAGTTGACCACATTGTCGCGACCCTCTCCCGAGCTCGCGGAAGGCGGGAGCGGGCTAATGGGCCGCCCGATCGCTGGCTGGATCGGACGCGGGCCTCTCCCAAGGTCCATTTCCCAAATCGCAACTGCTGGATATACGTGGTCGACCTTCAGTGTGGTCTAGTGACATGTGATGAGTGTACATGCCAAGGAGTCGCCACCGATCGTTTCGTGGAGGGTACGATCGGAAACCCTATCGAATAGTTGGGAGTGGTCTATTCGATTCTGCGGAAACCAGAGAAGTGGGTTCGGGGACTTAGTTACGCCAACTGTCAGAGTTGACGCCCTTTCGGTACCTAAGCTGGATGGTTTATCTGATCCTAGGATTTCATACAGATGAGTGGGGTACAGATCCTAAATCTAGGAGTTCATGCAGATGGGAAATACTACCCTATCACTCACAATCAATAGAAATAAATGCGCAAATCAAGGATCCAGTACATGCGGATAAAACACATGAAATCAGCATGGCATCCCTAATGAGGCCCTATTAGCCAAGAGAAATATCAATCAAGGCTTAAGAGTGATTTGGACATAATTCGCCCATGAAGGGCAGAATCGTAATTTTTGAATAATTCGGGAAAATTTACCCTTAAAAGGGTAAATCTGTCATTTTAGACGAATTGGGAAGTCAGGAGATAGGGGAAATAGGATTGGCCATCAATCCAATCCATTTCCTATTTTTCGGGAATTTCCAGGATTTTTCTGGAATTTAAAAGTGATTTTACCCTTGGAGGGGTAAAGTCGTCATTTGGACAAAGACGAGAACTGAAAATCTCAAATATTAGGGTTGGTCGTCCACCTGACCCAAACCCTAACTTCAAGCAATTTTCAGAACTCGATTGAGACAAGAAAGACGATTTTCCCATTAAAGGGCAAAATCGTCATTTTGATAAAAGAGGCGGGACTCGAAAACCCAAACCTAAGAATTGGTCGTCTAATCGACCCTAATTCTCACCTTGGCATTATCGACCTTTTCTAGCATGCACAACAGAGGCGACTTACCCCTGAAGGGTAATGTCGTCAAGTCTCGGAAAATTGGATAAGAAACCCCAAAAATAGGATTGACCAGTTGTCTGTGGTCAACCCTCGATTTTTGGGGATTTCTAGAGTGTCTAGGATTTTCCTACAATTTTTCCATATTTTTTTTGAAATTTTCTGGAATTTTCTAGCATTTTTTTTGGATTTTCTAAGAATTTTCTGATTTTTTTTATTTTTAAAATCATTTTTCCATTTTTTTATTTAAAAAATATTATTCGGGCCGGGTCGGGTGACCCGGCCCACGGCCCACGGCGACCGACCCGGCCCGGATCCGGGCCCGTGAGGCAAAACGGCACCGTATTGGCTTTTCCCGCTCACATTTTGAAATCCCGCCTAAATCAAATGAGCGGCCTTGATTGCGCCACGTGGAGGGCTACGGACGGCCTGATTTAACAAAGGAAATCGACGGCTGTGATTGAAACACCCGATCGAACTACCGCCGTCCGATCTAAGGGATTTTTAATTTTCGAAAATCATTTTTTATTTCCGAAAAAGCGATATCGCGACACGTGGCACGCCTACCACCGTCGGATCAATTTCGTTTTTTATTCTGTTGTAACGACGGTGCTGACGGCGTTGACCGGTCAACTTTCGTTGACCGGTCAACAACCTCGCCGAAGAAGACGACCGGCGCCGGCGCTGCGTCGCCGGCGCCTCGTCGGAGGGCCTTTTCTCCGCGTCCAGACCACCAAAACTCGCGAAACCACCGCCATTCAACTCGTTTCGATCTCCTCTACAACATATACCAAGCTTCACATAGCAGATCAACGTTTCATCTACGTGCTACTTCCGGCCGAAACTAGGCTCCGGCGGCTATTCGTCCTAGCAATATCTAGCGTTATCTAGCTAAAAGAATCAATCAGGAAGCATCACCGTGGGTTGAGGAGACTTACCTGGCCATCGCGAGGGCTCGGTTCAACCTAGAACGAGTTATAGCATTCATGGCCGGTCGGTCAAAGTCGGGGGTTGACTCAATGGTTTTATGCGTCGAACAAATGAAAATGAAATGGAACGAAGATCAGCTACACTCAATGAACAGATTAAGACCAATAACAAGCAAAATGATCGACATAATCATGAGATGCCATTGGAGGCCGAGCTCGAGTTCGAAGGCGTTTCTCACCTGTTTCAAGAGCGTCGGTGAATGTGAGTCGATCCGACGCGTTCTCCGGGTCGAGGCGAGGCTAATGGGAGTGGCGGCGTCGAACGATGTCGTCCGGATCGTCAAGGATCCGAGCTCGAATCTCTCGAGCTCGGAGCTTCAATGGCCGCCGCGTTCTCTCTCTCTCTCCTCACTCTGTTTCTTTTGTCTGTTTCTCTCTCTCTGCCTCTACTCCTCTCACTCCGCGAGCTCTCTCTGTCTTCGCCCGCTCAAGCTTTCTCTCTCTCTCTCCTTCTCTATCCTCGCGCGAACAGACCTCCTCTTCCTTTCACTCCGTTTCCTTTTTGTTGCGCCCGCTCCAACTAACTCGTTTTTTTTGTTGCCAACTGATTTCCCAGCCCAACTGATCTCCTTCGCCAACTGACTTCCTCCTCCTTCTTTTGGTCTGTTATGCGCTCGACGAAGCAGAACGTAGCTTCTGTTCTTCCTTGTCTGGTCAACCGGGTTGACTGGGTCGGTCAACCCGACCCAGTTGACCCGGTTTGAATATTTTTGTTCAAATTGGGTGCCAAGATGATCAGGTATCATAAAATTGGCTTGAAAATCAGGTTCTATGGCACAAACTTCATCTAGGAAATGTAAATTTGGGCTAAATTGATTTGAATTTGTGTGAAAGCCCCAAATTTAAGGCAGGATCCGAAATTGATTTTCGTCAAATTGAGGTTCCTAATGGATGAATCGACCCCAATTGAGCTCATCATTAGACTTAGGGGGTCAAATCCTATAGGGAGGAAGTATTGGGGTTTTATGGGTGTCCCTCAGAAAATTTTAATTTTGGATTTGGTACTTTAGGGACTAAAATGAATAGAATCTTTATGCAATTAGGTCCCTAAAGCCAAAATTGATCAAATTAGCGCACAATTGAACCAAATTGAAATGTGGGGCAATCAATTCGAATGTCAAGATTCAGAAAATGCAAAAGATTGCAAATAAAAAGACTCAGAACATATTTTTTGACAAATTTAACCCTGTGTGTTACAAAGAAACATACAAAATTAAACTTGAATTTCGACTCATGATGAGGTCAAAATGACAAGGGATTTAAAAGAAAAATATTAACTATTTTCCTATATTTTTGTGACCTCAAATTCTATTTTTTGTTGATTTTTCTAGTATTTTCCTATTTTCTAAAAATGTTAAAAAATATGAAAAATATGAAAAATTATTTTTTTGGTAAAAAAATGGTTCCTTGGACTTGGCCAAGGCCACCAAAGTTGATTTTGTAATTTTTTGACTTTTTATGAATTTTTTATGATTTTTCGAAAATAAAATTGAAAAAGACTTGGTCAAAAATCAGGTGTCAACAGCTGCCCCTCTTTGAGAGGAATCTCGTGAGAGGTTTCTCTCAAAGATAGGTGACACCTGAATCTAGACCGACTCGACTGGGGAAAAGAAAAACGAATCTTGACACTCAATCTTACTTGCCCCACTGGTGAACGCTCTGTTCTTCATTCTTTTGCTGATGTGAGAGAGAAAGTAGAGAGACCCACCTGCTATTTACCTGTTGGTCACATGCCTGATGCTCGTGCGGCCTGCGCGGTGTATAACGGGTTCAAGTGAATACCTAGGGACTCGTCTTTTGAGTATCCTAGGGCGGTTAAACTCTAGCCTGTATGGTAGGCCGTACCAGAATGGGATTCCTGTACTTGACAGGAACCTGTGAATGACGCACCCAGTCTCTTAGGGATTGTCGGGGTTTTGATCCGTATGGTGGATCGGACCATGAATAGGGATTTTGATCCGTATGGTGGATCAGACCGTGAGTAGGACTCTTGTCTGTTAGGAACCTATGGATGACGCACCCAGTCTCTTAGGGATTGTCAGGGTTTTGATCCGTATGGTGGATCGGACCACGAATAGGGATTTTGATCCGTATGGTGGATCAGACCGTGAATAGGACTACTGTCTGTTAGGAACCTATGGATGACGCACCCTGTCTCTTAGGGTTTGTCGGAGACTCGATCGTTCTGTAGATCGGTCTTGAAAAAGGTTTGCCTACTAAAAGGCTTTGCCTAAAGATTGACATATCCCGTCTTGTTGAGACTAGTCGAAGACTCGATCGTTCGTCCGTAGATCGGTCTTGGAAAAGGTTTGCCTACTAAAAGGCTTCGCCTATGAAATGACATATCCCGTCTTGTTGGGACTAGTCGAAGACTCGATCGTTCGTCCGTAGATCGGTCTTGGAAAAGGTTTGCCTACTAAAAGGCTTTGCCTAAAGATTGACATATCCCGTCTTGTTGGGACTAGTCGAAGACTCGATCGTTCGTCCGTAGATCGGTCTTGGAAAAGGTTTGCCTACTAAAAGGCTTCGCCTATGAAATGACATATCCCGTCTTGTTGGGACTAGTCGAAGACTCGATCGTTCGTCCGTAGATCGGTCTTGGAAAAGGTTTGCCTACTAAAAGGCTTTGCCTAAAGATTGACATATCCCGTCTTGTTGGGACTAGTTGAAGACTCGATCGTTCGTCCGTAGATCGGTCTTGGAAAAGGTTTGCCTACTAAAAGGCTTCGCCTATGAAATGACATATCCCGTCTTGTTGGGACTAGTCGAAGACTCGATCGTTCGTCCGTAGATCGGTCTTGGAAAAGGTTTGCCTACTAAAAGGCTTCGCCTATGAAATGACATATCCCGTCTTGTTGGGACTAGTCGAAGACTCGATCGTTCGTCCGTAGATCGGTCTTGGAAAAGGTTTGCCTACTAAAAGGCTTCGCCTATGAAATGACATATCCCGTCTTGTTGGGACTAGTCGAAGACTCGATCGTTCGTCCGTAGATCGGTCTTGGAAAAGGTTTGCCTACTAAAAGGCTTTGCCTAAAGATTGACATATCCCGTCTTGTTGGGACTAGTCGAAGACTCGATCGTTCGTCCGTAGATCGGTCTTGGAAAAGGTTTGCCTACTAAAAGGCTTCGCCTATGAAATGACATACCCGTCCTATTGGGACTAGTCGAAGACTCGATCGTTCGTCCGTAGATCGGTCTTGGAAAAGGTTTGCCTACTAAAAGGCTTCGCCTATGAAATGACATATCCCGTCTTGTTGGGACTAGTCGAAGACTCGATCGTTCGTCCGTAGATCGGTCTTGGAAAAGGTTTGCCTACTAAAAGGCTTCGCCTATGTAATGACATATCCCGTCTTGTTGGGACTAGTCGAAGACTCGATCGTTCGTCCGTAGATCGGTCTTGGAAAAGGTTTGCCTACTAAAAGGCTTCGCCTATGAAATGACATATCCCGTCTTGTTGGGACTAGTCGAAGACTCGATCGTTCGTCCGTAGATCGGTCTTGGAAAAGGTTTGCCTACTAAAAGGCTTCGCCTATGAAATGACATATCCCGTCTTGTTGGGACTAGTCGAAGACTCGATCGTTCGTCCGTAGATCGGTCTTGGAAAAGGTTTGCCTACTAAAAGGCTTCGCCTATGAAATGACATATCCCGTCTTGTTGGGACTAGTCGAAGACTCGATCGTTCGTCCATAGATCGGTCTTGGAAAAGGTTTGCCTACTAAAAGGCTTTGCCTAAAGATTGACATATCCCGTCTTGTTGGGACTAGTCGAAGACTCGATCGTTCGTCCGTAGATCGGTCTTGGAAAAGGTTTGCCTACTAAAAGGCTTCGCCTATGAAATGACATATCCCGTCTTGTTGGGACTAGTCGAAGACTCGATCGTTCGTCCGTAGATCGGTCTTGGAAAAGGTTTACCTACTAAAAGGCTTCGCCTATGAAATGACATATCCCGTCTTGTTGGGACTAGTCGAAGACTCGATCGTTCGTCCGTAGATCGGTCTTGGAAAAGGTTTGCCTACTAAAAGGCTTCGCCTATGAAATGACATATCCCGTCTTGTTGGGACTAGTCGAAGACTCGATCGTTCGTCCGTAGATCGGTCTTGGAAAAGGTTTGCCTACTAAAAGGCTTCGCCTATGAAATGACATGTCCCGTCTTGTTGGGACTAGGCGAAGACTCGATCGTTCGTCCGTAGATCGGTCTTGGAAAAGGTTTGCCTACTAAAAGGCTTTGCCTAAAGATTGACATATCCCGTCTTGTTGGGACTAGTCGAAGACTCGATCGTTCGTCCGTAGATCGGTCTTGGAAAAGGTTTGCCTACTAAAAGGCTTCGCCTATGAAATGACATATCCCGTCTTGTTGGGACTAGTCGAAGACTCGATCGTTCGTCCGTAGATCGGTCTTGGAAAAGGTTTGCCTACTAAAAGGCTTCGCCTATGAAATGACATATCCCGTCTTGTTGGGACTAGTCGAAGACTCGATCGTTCGTCCGTAGATCGGTCTTGGAAAAGGTTTGCCTACTAAAAGGCTTCGCCTATGAAATGACATATCCCGTCTTGTTGGGACTAGTCGAAGACTCGATCGTTCGTCCGTAGATCGGTCTTGGAAAAGGTTTGCCTACTAAAAGGCTTCGCCTATGAAATGACATATCCCGTCTTGTTGGGACTAGTCGAAGACTCGATCGTTCGTCCGTAGATCGGTCTTGGAAAAGGTTTGCCTACTAAAAGGCTTCGCCTATGAAATGACATATCCCGTCTTGTTGGGACTAGTCGAAGACTCGATCGTTCGTCCGTAGATCGGTCTTGGAAAAGGTTCTCCAGGGATCCTGCAAAACATAACCCTATGAGCTTTTCTTGACAGAGCAAGGCATCCTTCCGGGATCATGGGTTCTTCACGTCCACTGGGATTGCTTGCTGACTTCTTTCGAAAAAGGGTTCTATCCTCACCCCTTCTTTTGAAAGATCCCAAAATCTGTCGGGAATTCAGTTTTGAAGCCGTGAAAGATTTTATCTTGACAAAGCTTCACTTGGGTCTGTTGAGGCGACATTCTGGGAGCTGGGTTTTCCAGGTATCCTGCAGAAGTTTGAGCCTGAAATATTTTTCTTCACTAGGAAAATGTTAGTAATCTTTGGGAAGACGATGGCTGGCCACTTGCCGAAGCCGTATGACTTAAGTTTTAATCATGAAATGTGCATTTTGATGCCGGAGGCTATCCAAAGCATTCTTGCAACATGCAAATGTGATCACAAATTCCTTGCATGGAAAATCTGGATCAACAGTTTGAAAATTCCAAAAAGAGTTTGTTCAAGACATCAATTGGAATATTTCTCGACAAGGAGGTCTTCTCACCTGTTTTGAGATAGTGGTATTTTATAGGGGATGCACTCAATTCCCTACTAACCTGTGCCTAGGTTTCAGGCCCATTCGCAGTGCATACATTTTGATCGGTCGGGAGGTCTTCCACGGGACCGTAATGTTGGGCTTGGATATTGGTTTTCAAGGGGGACCCGCTTTGGAGTCGAGGCCATTGGATGAAATTCTTCACCATCTGCTCCGGGTTTACCAGTCAAGAACCCTGCAAAATGAGAAAGAAATAATCTTGCTCGAACTTCTTCGAGCTAAGCTTAGACATTAAACCCTATGTCAATCCAAGTGCCTTAATCAGAAAAGGCTTTTCAGGGTTGTAACGTAGGTAGGATTGGGGACCAAAAAAGGCTTGTTTTTGGTTCAGAATATGCGAAGGGTTAAAACATTGGTGATCACTGCAAGTTTTATTGCCATCTTGCCCCTTCTGGTTCAAAGAGCGTCTTCAGTCTTTGAAGTGCATATTTGTCTTTAGAGAACATCTCTCTCATGTCAAGACGGCGTCAATACCTTGTCTATGCTTTTGTCATCTGAATGTGACATAATCTGGGAGTATCCTTTGCTGTCCAGCTCCCTTGGGATTTTCTTTTATAATCAGATCTCACTGGTGACCTATACAAAGGTATCATGCCATTTTTTGGCATTTACAAGATCAAACACATGATTCACAAGTGTACAAGTATTTGGATGGGCATCGGCCTTGCTTTTACCAGGCACTTTGCTTTTTCTTGGTGCCCAGGATCGAATTTTTCTCTCTTTTTTCTTTTTCTCATCTTTTGTCGAGATCCCACCTTTTCTTTTCTTTTGGGGATCAGAATTTTCAAATGAGTGTGCTAGATGTACAACTTGAATCTCAGCACTCCAACATTAATCTAGGAATTTTCCACAAATCCAGTGTTTTGAACTCTTCCGCTCTTGAAGTGACGTCGCTTCCGTCTTGGAATATGCAATGATCACCAACGGGTTCGTGAAATGAACGTATAGGCTCAACTGGGCTGTGCAAAGGGTAAAAGTGTATAGGATAGAGAAACGAATGCTTTTCGTCATCCTAAAGCACCTGAATTACCATAGAAGTTAAAATGACAAGCAACACACGAAGATTGATGCAAGTCTGAGCAAGAGAACTTCTAACCATTTATCTCCTGATACCGCTGGACGTACCTCCAGTTTGCCCCATTGTGGGGTGGTTCTTGACAGGGGTATAGAATGAAATCGTCGTTCAAAGGGTTATCAATGGTCACCTGTAGTGTTTATGATAGAGAAATGAATGCCTCCGTCGTCTCAATCCATGTAATCACTGCGAATAACCCTTACGTCTGTAGGTCAAGGTCTCGCTGTACTTATCACTTCACTTATCTCTTAAGTGTGTATGGGACGTGTTTGGACCAGGCTTGCCTCTTGTCTGAGAAAACATCCTTTTGAACGATTTAAACAACTTTTGTTGGAAGAGTTCATTTTGCTTTCTCCAAAACTTACCCTCCAAGGGGATTTATGAGGCACAATGTATATTTCAATCATGTTCAGATAACCTCCAAGTTTAATCATGAATGCCAATGACATGATTGTGAGAATTTTGCGTCTTTCTAGACATGATAATTGAATGCATGCTAGATTCCAAGAAGCCTTTCAAATTCTAGCAATAATGATTCTGACAGTCTTGTAAACCTAAAAGATTAGGAAAGGAATACTTACCTGCCCAGCGCGGCTAGGGATTCCTGAAAAACATAAAAGGAATATGTCAGTGTATGCTCTCGAATTTCAGAAAATTAGAACGATACACCTTACCCTTGATCATGCATTCCAATGGAAGTGGATAGATTCGCGAAAATCTGCATTTTTCTTAACAACACAAGATGGTTAAGTTGTTCTAAAATTTCGTAAAATTCTCAGTCTTTGGAGAAGAAGACGTGCACCTGACCACCATGACGTTAGGTCTCCTTGATCACGCGTTTCAACTTATCGCGACCCTGCTTCCTTGGATCCTGCAATATTGAACACATGCTAATGTATGCATAGATGCATGACATGCTTATGCAAAGACTATCATGAAGAGTAGGCTCAATTCGAGGCAGGGCATATGACCGGAATCTGATTTTATTTCAAGGGTAATATTTCTTCACAGCATCTGAATTCACAGGGTGCCCCAATTCTTCTCCCTCGGAGTTTACAAGAATTAATGCTCCTACCGTGAGGATCTTCTTAACAATGTAGGGGCCTTCGTAATTTGGAGTGAATTTTCCCCCTGGATGGGTAGTACTTGGCAAAACTTTCCTAATTACCAAGTCATTTACTTCGAAGTTTCTGGTCTTGACCTTTCGATTGAACGCCCTGGCTACCCTCTTCTGGTAAGTTTGTCCATGGCAAATGGCTTTAAGACGTTTCTCATCTATTAAGTTCAGCTGTTCATATCTGTGCTTGAAATACTCTGACTCAGAGAGTTTATCTTCGGATAAGATTCTCAAAGAGGGAATCTTAACTTCTACTGGTAGAACTGCTTTTGTCCCATATACCAAACTATAGGGAGTTGCCCCTGTAGAAGTCCTGATCGACGTTCGGTAAGCCATCAAGGAGAAAGGCAGCCTTTCGTGCCAATCCCTGTAGTTTTCTGCTGTTTTAGCCAAGATTCTCTTGATGTTTTTGTTGGCCGCTTCCACTGCCCCATTCATCTGTGGGCGGTAAGGAGATGAATTCAGATGTCGAATGCTAAAGTGATCCAGCAGATCATCGACAATCTTGTTGTTCAGGTTGGACCCATTATCTGTGATGATCGCTTGAGGGGTACCATACCGGGATATGATATCTCTTTTGACGAATCTTGCCACATTTCTTGCAGTGACATTTTTGTAAGAGCTGGCTTCTACCCATTTGGTGAAGTAATCAATCGCTACCAAGATGAAGCGATGACCATTCGAAGCCACAGGATTAATAGGCCCTATCATGTCTATGCCCCACATAGAGAAAGGCCAAACTTCAGACATTTGGTGTAGTTCGTTTGGGGGTGCATTGATCTTATCACCGTATATTTGGCACTGGTGGCATGATCGGACGTGCTGACAGCAGTCCGATTCGATGGTCATCCAATAATAGCCAAGCCGCATGATCTTCCGGGCGAGGAGGTGGCCGTTCATGTGAGGCCCAAACGCACCTTCATGGATCTCTTTCATGAGAATATTTGCTTCTTTGGCATCTACACATCTTAACAGAGTAGAATCAAACGATCTCTTATACAGAATTTGTCCATTGAGGAAGAACTTGCTGGCCATCTTGGTTATATATTTTCGGTCTCCTGACTGGCATCCTTCAGGGAATTCCCCTTTCAAGAGGTAATTCTTGATGTCATAGTACCATGGCTCTCCATCACATTCTTCTTCGATTAGCATACAATAAGCTGGCTTTTCAACAATGCCGATCCTCAGAGGTTCTACATCCAACCCTTCAGTCGTTTGCAACATCGAGGCTAGGGTGGCTAATGCATCTGCGAATTGGTTGTGAGACCTTGATAGGTACTCGAATGATATTTCTTCGAACCTGAGTATCAACTCTTCAAGGTATTCGTGATAAGGGATGAGCTTTGTATCTCTCGTCTTCCACTCCCCTTGTGTCTGTAGAATAATGAGCATGGAGTCTCCAAAGACTTGTAACCTAGGTATCTCCATAGAAAGGGCCAGTCGTAGGCCCAGAATGCATGCCTCATATTCTGAAATGTTGTTGGTACAAGGAAAAGTTATCTTTGCCGCGACAGGGTAATGTTGACCATCTGGGGATATCAGTACTGCCCCAGTGCCTGCTCTTGATAGATTAACAGCGCCATCGAAATACATGATCCACTTGTCTTCTTCCAAGTTCAGAATTTGACCTTTTGTGTTCATTACTTCAGGGGACTCACCGCTTGTCGGGTTTTCTGCCAGCATGTCAGCTATAGCTCTTCCTTTTACCGACTTCTGTGGGGAACATTTGATGTCAAATTCAGACAACATTACTTGCCATTTTGCTAATTTCCCAATTAAAGCGGGTTTCTCCGGGAGGTATTTGACAGGATCATTCTCTGTTATGAGCTGGATATGGTGGTGTAGGGTATACTGCCTTAGTCTGCGAAGTACCCATACCGTCGCTGCACAGGCCCTTTCAACTGGTACATATTTTACTTCAGATGGCGTGAATTTCTTACTCAGATAATAGATGGCCCTCTCTTTTCCATCTATCGGGTTTGTTTGGGCAAGTAAGGCCCCCAAGGACTCTTGTCGTATGGTCAGGTATAAGGTCAATGGGTGACCAGGAATTGGTGGCACAAGCACCGGTGGTGTGATCAAATAGTTCTTGATCATTTGGAATGCCCTGCTGCACCCGGCATCCCATGTTATTTTCGCGCCTTTCTTAAGCAATCTGAAGATTGGCTTAGCTACATCAGACATCTGATTGATGAACCTGGCAATATAGTTCAATCTCCCTAGAAGGCTTCTCACTTCTTTTGCTGTGGATAGAGTTGATAAATCGTGGATGGCCTGGATTTTTGAGGGATCAATTTCAATGCCTCTGTTGCTGACTATGAATCCAAGGAGTTTCCCGGATCTTGCCCCAAACACGCATTTGTTAGGGTTCAGCTTTAACTTGTATTTGCGCAGGCGCTCAAACAGCTTCCTTAATACCTGTATGTGATCTTGTCCTTTTTTGGATTTAGCGATCATGTCATCAACATATACTTCAATCTCTTTGTGGATCATGTCATGGAATAACGTGACCATAGCCTTCTGGTAGGTAGCCCCGGCGTTTTTCAATCCAAAGGGCATGACTTTGTAGCAAAAATTTCCCCATGGTGTGGTAAATGCAGTCTTGGGTTTGTCTTCTTGTTTCATGAAGATTTGGTTGTATCCCGAGAATCCATCCATGAATGAGAATAATTCATAACCCGCTGTACTATCCACCAATACATCAATGTGGGGGAGTGGAAAATCATCTTTTGGGCTTGCTCTATTCAGATCTCGGTAATCTACGCAGATCCGAACTTTTTCGTCTTTCTTCATGACGGGTACTATATTTGCAATCCAGTCTGAATATGGGATAGCTTCAATGAAGCCTACCCTAAGAAGTTTCATGACTTCTTGTCGCGACCCGTCCGAAAGCGGACGCGGCTAATGGATTACCGATCGCGGGTCTTGTATCGGCGCGGGCCCTCCCAAGCCCATACCAAATCGCGGCGGGAGTATTCTTCGACGATAAGAGTCGATCGCTTTCGACCTTCAGTGTGGTCGTGGTGGCATGTGCAAATTGTGCATGCATTTGGAGTCGCCACCGGTCTTTCTTGGAGGGTAGACCGGAAACCTTACTGACCGATTGGGAGAGATCGATCAGTTCTGCGGAACCAGAGATTTTGGGTTCGGGGACTTGGTTACGCCGGTGTCATTACCAACGCCCTTTCGGTACCTAACGCGAGTGATTTTCCTAATTAAGATTTCATGCAGGCGCAATTTTGGGTGAGGCAGGTTGATTCAAGGTTTCATGCAGATTGGAAGACTATTCCTATCAATCACAATCAATTTTAGTGAAAGCGCAATCAAGTGCGTAAACAAATCACATCGATGCACATTAATTCAAATCAATGGTTCTTCATAAGGGCTTAAGGAATGTGTGATTTCGGACCGGGGTAAAATGGGAAGACTTAGAGACGATTTAGCCCGAAGGGCAAAATCGTCAATTTTTGGAAGACTTGGATACCGAATTACCCAAAATATTCCATGGCCAGTTGATTGTGGCCATTTCCCATTTTTGAGAATTTTTTGGAATTTCTTGATTTTTCTTCAATTTTTGGAAGACAATTCACCCAAAGGGCGAAATCGTCATTTTAAGAAGGTTCGGGGTTTGAAACACCCGGGATGAGCCTTGGCCAATTGATTGTGGCCATTTCCTATTTTTTGGGATTTTCCTGGATTTTTTTAGAAGTTTTTTTTGGAAGGTGGTTTGCCGGAAGGGCAGAACCGTCATTTCTGGAAAGACCGGGGGTCGAAAGACACGAAATAGGTCGTGGTCAATTGAATGTGGCCATTTCCTATTTTTTGGAATTTTTTAGAATTTTTCTGAATTTTCCGAATTTTTTGAATTTTTTATGATTTTTCATTTTTTTATTGAATTTTTATTATTTTATTATTTTTTTAATTCCGAAAATAATTATTCGGATTGGGCTTCTTAACCCAACCCTTCTAAAGCCGTGGGCTAGGGAGGGACTAGAAGCCCACATGAAGTTTAAGACAAGAAAGGCCCACTTTTATTCTAAAACCCAATATAACTTCAATCTCAACTAGGCCTAATCTTCTTTCTAATTTCTCCTTCAATAGCCCAATTCGAGAATTCAATGTTAGGCCCAATTTTCAAGAGAAGCCCACTAGTCACCAAACCAAACGTACGACCATCCCTCTCTATCTTTTTTAATGTTTTCTTTAACTATTTTTTTTTCTTTCACACTTTGTTCTCCTTTGCGCTGTCTTCTTCTTCTTCTTTTTTTTTTTAAAACTGAACTTGAATCACTTAAAATAACATTCCTAATGAAAACCGGATCCGGAACTCTTAACCGACCTAGAACAAAAACGGTTCCGGCGAAGCAAATTTTACGAGTTTTTTTTTTAAAACACTAGACTCCGACTCCGGCTATTCAATAAGCATCCGAAGGGCATGGAAGGACTTACCCGAGTCGCGTCGAGCTTCGATGAGCGTCGGTCGGAGATCCCCGGTTCATAGCTCAAGCCAAAGGTATTGGAGGTTCGGCCATGGAAGTTTCGACGATCGATGCCTTTTTTCGTCGGCGACGATGACGGAGCAGAAGCGGCGGTTCTTGCAGAGGCGATGAGACTCTTTGGCCGTTGATGAAGTATCTCCGGATCTTCCCGTCGGCTCCTCCCTCGTTTTCTCTTCCTCCGGTCTCTCTCTTCTTCTTCCTTTTTTTTTTCTTTTTTTCTCCTTCTTTGCTTCCTCGTCCAACGCCTTCCACAGATTCATCTCCCTCTTCTTTTCATTTCTTTTTCTCTTCCACCCATCCCCACTCTTTTCTTTTCATTTCTTTACTCTCCCACTCAACTTTCTTTATTCTTCCACTCAACCTCACTATCCATCATCCGTGGCTAAAATAACACTTCTCCAACGTCCACTGCTAAACCTAAAATAAAATAAAAAATAAAATAAAAATAAAAAAAATAAAAATAAAAATAAAAATAAAAATAAAAATAAAAAATAAAAATAAAAATAAGAACAACACGTACATTCCAATTTAATCAAATTTCAACGTAGGGCAATCCAAATCGGATGTCAAGACTTCAAAATTACAAAATTGCAAATTAAAAGGCATAATATGATTTTTTTTTCTCGATTCGGGTTTATGTTTGTGAAGGAACATAGTGACCCTAGCCGAATTTTCAAGATTTAAAGTGACATACTTGAATAGGAAATTAAAACAAAATTATTGAATATTTTTGTGTATTTTTCTGACCACGAATGTATTTTTCTGATTTTTTTGGTATTTTTAATAATTAAATAAATTCAAAAAATTATTAAAAATTATGAAAAATATTTTTTGTTCAAAATTGGTTCCTAAGGCTAAGCCAAGGCTTCCAAAGTTAATTTTGTGATTTTATGACCTTTTTTGATATTTTTAATTTAATTTTAAACAATAAAAATCACAATAATAAATCGTCAAAAATCAGGTGTCAACACTTCTTCCTTGATCTTGTCTTCTAACTCGGCTTTCATCCGCCTGCTGCCTTGTTTGACTGGCTTGATGCCGGGATCTGTGGGCAATGCATGTTCCACGATCTTAGGATCAAGGCCTGGCATATCCGCGTAAGACCATGCGAAGATGTCTTGATATTCTTTTAGTAGCTTGGTGAATTCGAGCCTTTCATCTCGGGATAGGTGTCCGCCGATCTTGACCTCTTTGACGTTCGCGGTGTCTCCCAAATTAATAACGACTGGTTCTTCTGAGCTAGGAGGCTTTGATTCTTCAAAGGTGTTCCAATCTCTTCGGATAGATGCATAATCACCGTCTTCCTCTTCCTCGATGTTATAGGAGTGGTTAATGGAGGGATCTGAATTTTGTAACAACCTGGTATGGATGTTTGAGATGATATGCCTGAAATGTCATGAGTATGGTTAGTTTGTGCTCAGTAAAAATGACATGCATGATCATGTAAAGTCTTTTCGAAAAAGTTTTCGAAACAGATATAGGTACAAAGGGGACTAATCCTCATGTCATTAGATATCCCGGCCCCCATGAAATTTTTTTTTTTGAAAATTAGGAATCATATGGCAAATCAGGCCTCAAGCTTCTGTATGGAAGACCATTATCATCATCGGGCTGATTCGTAGTTCCATATGTCCTTAACAAAACATGCGTAGTTTTATTGAATTCAAGAAGGGCCGCGTTACAAGATGTGCTATTTGGACCAACGGCCTGGGATCCAAAGGCGTTTTCCTATGCATACAACAAGGAAAGAAAATACAATGCAATGCAGAAAGCTCTAAACGCAGTATTTAAAGATAAAGGTAGAGTCTCTTTACTCAGAAGAAGTGGCTTCATTGTCCAACCACTCCAAGATGACATTCACAGAGTCATCTTCAAGAAAAGGGTTTGTCAGATCTGGTTCTATCGGTGAAGTGACATCCTCTTCAGATAGCCATTTGGAGTTCTGGTTGAAGTAGGCATTTAAGGGATTTCTGAACATTCGAAACCTGCCTTTCCAGGTTGGAGAACCGATGAATGAGTTATTCGGGCTGTTTTCGCCTCCACGGCGTCCCAGGCTTTTGCCTCGGCCTCGGCCTGTTGCTTTCAGGACAGAATCATTCATGGGATATTTCTGGTACCCCAAGCCCATTCTATGTGGATTAGCCTTCAACTGTAGTGGGGTATTTATACCCTGATTATGTTTGCCTAGGCCTTTTTCAGGATTGAACCCGTATGCCAGCAGCATCTTAGCTGGTAGAAGACTGGCTTCTGAGATGTAGGGAGTTCTCAACTTCGACCCTACTGGGGTATGAACTGTTGCCACCAATTCTAGGGAGTGATAGCTCGCTTCAGTTTTCTCTTCAGGCTCAATATAGGGAATGGCACTGTTCTAGTATGCCTGGAGGTCGACTTCCCCATGTACGGTAATCACCTTCCCATCTACAACGAAACGTACTTTTTGGTGCAGGCTCGAAGGGACAGCTCCTGCTGTATGGATCCAAGGTCTTCCTAGTAAGAATCCAAATGCACTGGGCAGATCCATTACTTGAAAGTTTATAGAGAACTTTGTTGGGCCGATAAATACGTCAAGCTCGATCTCACCCTCTACCGTCTTCTTCATGCCATCGAATGCTCTTACAGCTGTCTTGGATGCCTTGATCATCTCTTCATTGATTCCCAGCCTCCTTATGGTAGCCAAAGGACAGATGTTAAAGGCTGATCCATTATCGATCAATACGTGTGCCACTCTTTTGCCGTTACATTGGGCGGAGATGTATAAGGCCTTATTGTGCCCTCTTCCTTCCATGGGGAAGTCCTCGTCAGAGAAGCTTAATTGGTCTTTCAAAAGAATTGCTCCTACAAAGTCCCCTAGTTGTACTTCATTAATTGTTTCAGGGACATGTACTTCGTTGAGCACCTTCAACAGCGCGTTCTTGTGCTTCTCTGAATTGATGAATAGGTCTAATAGGGATATCTGAGCGGGCATCTTTCTCAGCTGCTCTATTACTTCAAACTCGCTGGTTTTGATGATCGATACGAGTTTTTCGACATCTTCCTTTGAGACCTCTCTTTTTTCGGATTCACCCTCCCTGGGGGCATAAAATCTTCCAGACCTCATTACTGCATCTACTTGTGTTGTCCCATAGTCCCAATGGACTGCTTTAGGATCGTACTCTTCTGCTGGGGGGACTTTTATGGTTATAGTTGTCAGATGAGGTATCTCTGGTCCTGACGTGTTGCCCTCTTCTTCTTGAGGTAGTTGAATCACGACAGGTTTAACTGGGCAATCTTCCACCTTGTTCAGGTTATCCAGTTCATCCAATCTAATCACCACGGCCGTGGCTACTTCGATCATCAATATGGCGTTGTCGAGTTCTTCCAAACCGTTTGAGGTTCCCGGTTGAGAGAGATCATTCACACCTCCCCATCCGTCCGGTATGATGTCTTCAATCTTTTGATAAAAGCTGGGAGGAGCTGAATATTTTACTTTGAAATTGTACCCTCCAGAATCTTGACCCAGGTTGTCTATAATTTCGCCCTTCTCAAGTGTGTCAGCCATAAACTTGAAGTCTGCTAGACTTCTCCTCCTGACTTCTATTTCGTCTTCTTCAAATTCTTCTTCTGATTGAGTGGCCGGCCCCAGATCGTTTGCCAATTTCTTACGTGAGGTACCACAGGTGCTACTCTGCTCAACTGTGATCAAGAAGTGGTTTCCTTTCAAAGATAGAGATGCTTCAATCCCTTCAAATTCTTCATCAGTACTATCGGACATTATACCTAGGCCCATCATCTTGGCGATACATAATTTCTTTTGGTCAGTTGATATCTCTCCTTCTTTTGGGTATGATGAAGCGGTTGCTAGCAGGTCGGCCAGTTTAGGCACATCTACCTTCAGTTTAAGGTAGTCTTCTTCTTCTTCAGCGAATATTGCCCCTACTGTTTGATGATCGGGCAACGGATTTTCTTGCACATTTGGGGCTGCGTTGTCAAATTTCAAAATCTGATTATCAATTAGGGCTTGCACTTTCAGCTTCAGGATATAGCAGTTATCCACATTATGCCCTCTTTCGCCCATATGGTAGGCACAGGTCTGGCTCTCATCAAAGCCAGGATACCTTGGAGGGTTTGCCCTAGGTGGTTCTTTCGCAACCAAGTGTTGCTCCAACAGCATCGGGAGTAGCTTGGATAAAGGTCTCGGGAGCTGAGAGAATTGCCTCTGGGGTTGCTTTCTTCTAGGCTCTGGTACCTTTGGCGCTGACCATGATGATCTGCCTTTGGCCTGATTAGAATTGCCAAATGGTTTTAACTTGTGGGGATCTGGTATAAATGCTATGTCCAGTCCGGCTTCTCTCTCCTTTCTCAGAGGATACTGCTTCCTAGTGGGAGTTTCCTGAGGCCTTCTTTCTCTCAAGGCCCATTCCAGCCTCTCAGCAACCTTAATCAGGTGTGCGAATGTCTGACATCCAGAAGTGTTCAGTCTGTCAAAGTACTCATAGGGGAGTGCTTTCAGGAATAAGTCGATCAGCTCCTCTTCTGGGATTGAAGGCTTTACTTGGGTAGCCAAGGCTCGCCACTTCTGAGCATATGTCCTGATCGATTCGCCCCTTGTTTTTGAAGTTCGTAGAAGGTCTTCTCTTGTTGGGGCTGTAGTCGTGTTAAATTTGTACTGCATGAGGAAGTCTTCTGCGAGATCTTCCCATCCGTCGTAATCTTCCAAATCTAGTTCAATGAACCAGGCCAGAGCGGGGCCGGCCAAGCTCTCTTGGAATGTATTCATCAATAGTGGAATGTAATCTGAATAGTGTGCCATCTTGCGCAGGTAGTATTTGAGGTGGGCACGGGGACAATCTGTCCCATTGTATTTCCTTACGAACTCTGGTTCTTTATAGTCAGGAGGAGTCTCCACTTTAGCAAAAGGAGATATCTTGTCGAAGCGGGCTAACTCGTAGCCTTGGCTGCTCAGGCATTCTTCGATCTTAGCCAATCTCTTAGCCTCTACCTCTGTTTTCACGGTCTGTTTTCCCTTCTCCTCTTTTTCAAGGTTGATAACAACAGGCGAGGCTTTTTGTTGTGACCAGCTATTTGGTTCGTGAACGTCTTCCTCTGTACGCTGTGTATCTCTCGTCAACTCTTTATCTGTCGTATCAGGTATGAAAGAAATACCAGCGTTGTTCTGGTTGTGAGTCGTCGTCTGTTTAGCTTGGGATGTCTCTAGCATGGTCTTAATGTCAGCCATCATAGTTGCTAGGGCAGTCATCTGAGATTCCAGCATGCCTACGCGCGGAGTTAACTCTTTCTGCTCCATTCTTGTCTTTAGGCGAGTTCGGAAGCGATGTGTGGGAAATTCCGTGATGAGAGCGTACCTGTTTCAAAAGATCTCTAGTGAGTGCTTCGCTTATTTTAGCAAAAAGAAGCAGTTAATTCTTTCAGTTGCATGCTTCTTGCCAGTAGATGAGAAAAAGAGCTACCTTATGAGCCTTAGCCTCATGTAAGTAGTTCTTTTAATCATTTCCCGACAAGAACTCATGGAATTAAAAGAAGCGTAATTTCTGACGATAGTTTTTCTTTATGCATTTGCAAAACGTGTTTCACATTCATGCTCATGTGTCCAAAATGGTACTCCATAGAAATGAGAATGTATGAGAAAGTGTCACAATGTTTGCTTATTTTACACTTGACAGAATAGCCTATTCAAGTCTAGGACGTTTGAGGTTTAAGGCATCCTCATCATCCCAGCACGGATTCCCCTCTTCAACCTGGGGCTTCTCATCTTCTGAACACGACAGTGGTCCCATGTCTTCGGGTATGTAGGGCTCTATTCCCGGTACGTACGGCACGATGTATTCGGGTACGTAGGGCTCGACAAGGCTTCGTCGGATCGCTTTGAAGTGTTGAATGTATTCAGTGGTAGCCCTATGGATGTTCTCTTCACGAGTCATGTCTTCTGGCCAACTTATTCCTTCAGCCTGGGAATTCTTCAAAGAGCGTGTGATGGATGCCACCTTGGCTTCAAACTGTCTCTTCTCATCTTCTGTGAGGGTCTTGCTCGGTATGTCAAATGAGAAGATATCAGGTTGCGGTGGAGAAGGGATCTCTTGTAGTGCTCCAAACTGCCGAATCACCCTCCTTGGATAGTATGCAGTTGCGCCCGTGAACCCTAGCAGGGGGACTGGACTCCTGTCATCGCAGGTCAATCTGACCTTGTTCAGCGTCGGCAACCTTAGCCGCCATCGGAGTTGTTCGGGTTTTAGGACTTTGAGGAAGTTCTTCCATTCTATAAAGTTGAACTTAGGAACACGTGTATGGGTTCTAGCAAATGTTTTAAGAGGATGTGCATTGGGGCTGATTTCAGTGAAACCCATGCGGATGTGGAATTGTCTGATATGGGATGTAAACCACAGATACAGAAGATCACTAGAAGCTCTAAAGATTCCCTTTTTGTTTTTCTTGAAACGATTTAAGGAGAGGAAAGTTTCGGCAAGGAGGATGTTTGAGTAATCCCACCCACAACAGACTTGCCTAGCTACTATAGCCATGATAGGGTCGAAGGTGACAGTTGAGATTGGGAATAGCACAAAGCTAAAGAATGCCAAGATAAAGGCTCTACCAGATTTGGTTCCTTTAGAAGCAGGAAGGCGGGAAAATCGGTCTATAAGGAAAGACAGGGAGACTCGTCCAGAATTACTTTTTGCATCTGCCGTGACTTCATTCAGGTTTGTGTCAAGGAATTCAGCGACCTGGCTCAGGGGTTCAAGTCCTATAGGGGGTCGGACGAGCGTAAGAGTGAATTCAACTCCGATGACGGCGCTATATTCCTCGATAGTGGGAGTGATCTCTAGTCCTTCCATACAAAATGTAGCGGTGGTAGGATCCCAGTAGAGCGCCATGGCTTGAATGAAGGCAGGTGGACTCTCAATCTTCAGCAAGTCCAATAGGTATCCTAGTCGTGATTCCGCATACTTCTGGCTGGCTTCGCCCATGCCATCCCACCATGATTGGAGTTCAGCTCGGGGGATCTTGAACACTTGAATATCATTCTTTCCCATCAAGTCTAAAATATGCAAATGATTTTAAAAGGTCAATCGCCAGAAATTACTTTAAATGTATGAATATGCAGATGTCATGAAGCATGCATGAGCTAACTTGATTGCATAGTTCAATTTGAAGAAATGGAGACTAGGACCCTTTTTCAGGTCTTGAAAGCCTGACTCAAAGCCTAATTTGCATTTCAGGGAAGTGAATTATGCAATTTAGTCAGGTTTACTCAGTGACTAAAGGGAACAGCAATGTCACATTCCATTGGTCAATACATCAAAGGAACAAAGTGGGATGTACTTTTATTACAGTCAAGATGTCTAATAGAAGAACGGTAAAGAAAGGTTTTTCAAACAAGAAAGCCATAAAAGCCAATGGAACGTGAGGATCTAAATCACTCTTTTTCAGAAGTCTACCCAAATGACAGTCAATCAGGAACTCTCCCTTAATCTAGGGTAGGGGAGTTATCTTCAGTGGCTTGGTCGAGAGGTTGTAGTTCCTCCGGCCACTCTCTAGTCTAGGGTACGATGACTTCGGAAGCCTTCTCGGGTTCCACTTTCTTGATTGTGATACGCCTTGGCTTGGTCTTGATCGCAGGGCGTCTCTTCATACCCCAAGAAGTAATCATGGGTATGTTCTCTTTGGCCAGCAATTCAGCCTTCCTGCGGGCGTACGCTTCCCTAGCTAGCTGGTTGCGACGTTGTCTCTTCATCTCCAGATAATCCTTCATCATTTCGTTTGATTGTCGCTTGAATCTGAGATTATCAGCGTAGTAGCGGGTTTGACAGTCCTCAGCATACCCCAGCTTACGTCCAGTCAGTTCCCGACCATACGCGAATCTAGTAAAGTGTAGCCTCGTGTTTGGTCCGGGGCGAGTAACTTTTCTCAAGTACTCGAAGGTCACCAACTCCGTCGAGCTATTAGGGAACAGCGACATCCTACCCCATAATCATTGTTGTTCTCATTAGTCACTTGAGTAATCTTTATGATGCTAATGCATATGGGTGTATGCAATGTATGAGTCATGTCATGGAGCAGGAAATAAAGTACATTTAGAAATAAATGTCTTACCAACCACACTTTGGGGGATGTTGAATGCCCCCTGTATCAATGGGTGGTTTTAGGTATACCAACCATCCATAGACATGCGCATGCGACAAGTGGGTATACTCTAAAAAAGAATCGAAAGTCAGGTGAGGAACCTACGGCTCAGGCTCCCACGATCCACACGAGGCAGATTCCTCCCCAAGGGTACCTACCCAAGAGGGCTAGATATCGCCAATGCAGATGGTAGGCGGGAATGAATACGAAAGTCTCAAGTGCCATCAAACACAAGATCCTTTTCGCACCCTTTCCCTATCTAAGGTAACCTAGAGGTGGTTTGCAGTCGGGGTTTGACCGCCAGTGTGTGCAATGTGTCGTGATCATCACAATGCAAAGTCATGCACAGTAGTTTGTATCAAAACAGCGCTTCAGTATGTGCGTAAGATAAACATACATTCCCAACTCCAAACTGCAGGAAAGATGTCAACAATCACTCCACCCCTTATTTCTCCAATCTGCAAAAACATCTAACACAATGGTTAGTGTACGTACCTCACCTTCGAGAGCATCTGCAGAAAACAAGGTCAGATAAGCCAAACAACTTTTTAATCGGCTCAAGTCCTCTGGAATTCGTAACCAGAGATTCTGGTTTAGAATAATTCCCCAGTGGAGTCGCCAGTCTGTCGCGACCCTCTCCCGAGCTCGCGGAAGGCGGGAGCGGGCTAATGGGCCGCCCGATCGCTGGCTGGATCGGACGCGGGCCTCTCCCAAGGTCCATTTCCCAAATCGCAACTGCTGGATATACGTGGTCGACCTTCAGTGTGGTCTAGTGACATGTGATGAGTGTACATGCCAAGGAGTCGCCACCGATCGTTTCGTGGAGGGTACGATCGGAAACCCTATCGAATAGTTGGGAGTGGTCTATTCGATTCTGCGGAAACCAGAGAAGTGGGTTCGGGGACTTAGTTACGCCAACTGTCAGAGTTGACGCCCATTCGGTACCTAAGCTGGATGGTTTATCTGATCCTAGGATTTCATACAGATGAGTGGGGTACAGATCCTAAATCTAGGAGTTCATGCAGATGAGAAATACTACCCTATCACTCACAATCAATAGAAATAAATGCGCAAATCAAGGATCCAGTACATGCGGATAAAACACATGAAATCAGCATGGCATCCCTAATGAGGCCCTATTAGCCTAGAGAAATATCAATCAAGGCTTAAGAGTGATTTGGACATAATTCGCCCATGAAGGGCAGAATCGTAATTTTTGAATAATTCGGGAAAATTTACCCTTAAAAGGGTAAATCTGTCATTTTAGATGAATTGGGAAGTCAGGAGATAGGGGAAATAGGATTGGCCATCAATCCAATCCATTTCCTATTTTTCGGGAATTTCCAGGATTTTTCTGGAATTTAAAAGTGATTTTACCCTTGGAGGGGTAAAGTCGTCATTTGGACAAAGACGAGAACTGAAAATCTCAAATATTAGGGTTGGTCGTCCACCTGACCCAAACCCTAACTTCAAGCAATTTTCAGAACTCGATTGAGACAAGAAAGACGATTTTCCCATTAAAGGGCAAAATCGTCATTTTGATAAAAGAGGCGGGACTCAAAAACCCAAACCTAAGAATTGGTCGTCTAATCGACCATAATTCTCACCTTGGCATTATCGGCCTTTTCTAGCATGCACAACAGAGGCGACTTACCCCTGAAGGGTAATGTCGTCAAGTCTCAGAAAATTGGATAAGAAACCCCAAAAATAGGGTTGACCAGTTGTCTGTGGTCAACCCTCGATTTTTGGGGATTTCTAGAGTGTCTAGGATTTTCCTACAATTTTTCCATATTTTTTTTGAAATTTTCTGGAATTTTCTAGCATTTTTTTTGGATTTTCTAAGAATTTTCTGATTTTTTTATTTTTAAAATCATTTTTCGATTTTTTATTTAAAAAATATTATTCGGGCCGGGTCGGGTGACCCGGCCCACGGCCCACGGCGACCGACCCGGCCCGGATCCGGGCCCGTGAGGCAAAACGGCACCGTATTGGCTTTTCCCGCTCACATTTTGAAATCCCGCCTAAATCAAATGAGCGGCCTTGATTGCGCCACGTGGAGGGCTACGGACGGCCTGATTTAACAAAGGAAATCGACGGCTGTGATTGAAACACCCGATCGAACTACCGCCGTCCGATCTAAGGGATTTTTAATTTTCGAAAATCATTTTTTATTTCCGAAAAAGCGATATCGCGACACGTGGCACGCCTACCACCGTCGGATCAATTTCGTTTTTTATTCTGTTGTAACGACGGTGCTGACGTGGCTGCCACGTGGGCGCCACGTCAGCGCCACGTAGGCGTTGACCGGTCAACTTTCGTTGACCGGTCAACAACCTCGCCGAAGAAGACGACCGGCGCCGGCGCTGCGTCGCCGGCGCCTCGTCGGAGGGCCTTTTCTCCGCGTCCAGACCACCAAAACTCGCGAAACCACCGCCATTCAACTCGTTTCGATCTCCTCTACAACATATACCAAGCTTCACATAGCAGATCAACGTTTCATCTACGTGCTACTTCCGGCCGAAACTAGGCTCCGGCGGCTATTCGTCCTAGCAATATCTAGCGTTATCTAGCTAAAAGAATCAATCAGGAAGCATCACCGTGGGTTGAGGAGACTTACCTGGCCATCGCGAGGGCTCGGTTCAACCTAGAACGAGTTATAGCATTCATGGCCGGTCGGTCAAAGTCGGGGGTTGACTCAATGGTTTTATGCGTCGAACAAATGAAAATGAAATGGAACGAAGATCAGCTACACTCAATGAACAGATTAAGACCAATAACAAGCAAAATGATCGACATAATCATGAGATGCCATTGGAGGCCGAGCTCGAGTTCGAAGGCGTTTCTCACCTGTTTCAAGAGCGTCGGTGAATGTGAGTCGATCCGACGCGTTCTCCGGGTCGAGGCGAGGCTAATGGGAGTGGCGGCGTCGAACGATGTCGTCCGGATCGTCAAGGATCCGAGCTCGAATCTCTCGAGCTCGGAGCTTCAATGGCCGCCGCGTTCTCTCTCTCTCTCCTCACTCTGTTTCTTTTGTCTGTTTCTCTCTCTCTGCATCTACTCCTCTCACTCCGCGAGCTCTCTCTGTCTTCGCCCGCTCAAGCTTTCTCTCTCTCTCTCTCCTTCTCTATCCTCGCGCGAACAGACCTCCTCTTCCTTTCACTCCGTTTCCTTTTTGTTGCGCCCGCTCCAACTAACTCGTTTTTTTTGTTGCCAACTGATTTCCCAGCCCAACCGATCTCCTTCGCCAACTGACTTCCTCCTCCTTCTTTTGGTCTGTTATGCGCTCGACGAAGCAGAACGTAGCTTCTGTTCTTCCTTGTCTGGTCAACCGGGTTGACTGGGTCGGTCAACCCGACCCAGTTGACCCGGTTTGAATATTTTTGTTCAAATTGGGTGCCAAGATGATCAGGTATCATAAAATTGGCTTGAAAATCAAGTTCTATGGCACAAACTTCATCTAGGAAATGTAAATTTGGGCTAAATTGATTTGAATTTGTGTGAAAGCCCCAAATTTAAGGCAGGATTCGAAATTGATTTTCGTCAAATTGAGGTTCCTAATGGATGAATCGACCCCAATTGAGCTCAACATTAGACTTAGGGGGTCAAATCCTATAGGGATGAAGTATTGGGGTTTTATGGGTGTCCCTCAGAAAATTTTAATTTTGGATTTGGTACTTTAGGGACTAAAATGAATAGAATCTTTATGCAATTAGGTCCCTAAAGCCAAAATTGATCAAATTAGCGCACAATTGAACCAAATTGAAATGTGGGGCAATCAATTCGAATGTCAAGATTCAGAAAATGCAAAAGATTGCAAATAAAAAGACTCAGAACATATTTTTTGACAAATTTAACCCTGTGTGTTACAAAGAAACATACAAAATTAAACTTGAATTTCGACTCATGATGAGGTCAAAATGACAAGGGATTTAAAAGAAAAATATTAACTATTTTCCTATATTTTTGTGACCTCAAATTCTATTTTTTGTTGATTTTTCTAGTATTTTCCTATTTTCTAAAAATGTTAAAAAATATGAAAAATATGAAAAAAAAAATTTGGTAAAAAATGGTTCCTTGGACTTGGCCAAGGCCACCAAAGTTGATTTTGTAATTTTTTGACTTTTTATGAATTTTTTATGATTTTTCGAAAATAAAACTGAAAAAGACTTGGTCAAAAATCAGGTGTCAACACACATTATTACTCAAACAAAAGTTTTGCCTTCAATAGAGGCTCGAGTAATAATGATTCAGCAAGAGACAGCTGAGAGCTCAAGTCAAGTCTCTGATCGATGTGATTGGATGACCCCTTTGATAAGTTATTTAAGGAACCCAAACCCTTACAGTAAAGACTTTAATAGACATGCCTTGAAGTATCACCCGATCGATGATAAGCTGTATCGAAGGACGGTCAATGGGCTATTCTTGAAATGTCTAGGACATGAAGAAGCTATGCTCGCAATAACAGAGGTTCATGAAGGGATTTGCGAGGTGCACCAAGCTGGCTTGAAGACGAAATGGTTGCTAAAACGTCACGGATACTTTTGGCCAAAAGTCATAAAGGACTGCATCGATTATGCTAAGAGATGTCAACCCTGCCAAAGACGCGGGCCCATCCAGCACGTCCCTACTGCATTAATGAATCTGATCATCAAACCATGGCCTTTTCGAGGATGAGCGATGGATGTGATAGGAAAAATTTATCCACCTTCGTCAAAAAAGCATAGTTTCATCCTGGTGGTCACAGATTACTTCACTAAGTGGGTAGAAGCAGCCTGTTACAAAAATGTGACGCAAAAGGTCGTCAAGGAATTCATCGAAGAACGGATCATTCATAGATTCGGGATCCTAGAGACAATAACTGCTGATTAGGGTATAGTCTTTACAGGGCGAGAAATATTGGATTTTACTAAGTCAAGAGGAATTAAGATGATCCATTCGACGCCTTATTATGCCCAGGCCAATGGTCAAGCTGAAGCTTCAAACAAAATTATCATTGGCTTGATTAAAAAGCATTTGGAAGACAACCCAAGGGAGCGAGATTCATTGTTATCGACAGTCTTGTGGGCCTACCGAACATCGAAGAGATCGAGTACCGGCATCAGTCCATATATGCTAACATATGGACAAGAAGTTGTTCTTCCTCTCGAAATTGCCGTGTAATCATTAAGGGTAAAGCTCCAAGACAGCATGGCGAAAGCATAATATGATCAGTTTGTCGCGACCTAAAAAAAATTAATTCTAGGCTAATGGATTATCAGGTTAATTTTAATGACTAACCTAATACGGACTCTCCCAAGCCCTACCAAATCGCAACTTAAATTGATCAGGATGATTTAGGATTTGGAGTCGCCACTAATCATTTTTGGTTGGTTGATTAGAAACCTAAGTAAAACGGCGGGAGAACCATTTTACTTCTACGAACCAGAGATTGTGGATTCGGGGACTTGGTTACACTAGTTAATTAAAACTAATGCCCTTTCGGTACCTTAATTCCAGATAAGATGTCCTAAATTGACGACTTGGATTGAATCAATTTAAAGCTCAGATAAAGTAGAGTTCCTTTTTTTTTTGATTTTCTCTTTTTAGATGCAATGCTAATGCAAACTAACTATATGACATGTGACGTGCAATGACGTAAAAATATGACATGGCAACTATGCATGGATGACGTGATAAATATGAATGACATGTAAAGTACGACATGGCAAATATGAAGTGGCAAAGTGCATGACATGGCATGACGACGTGGAAAATATGACATGCGACTATGCAATATGTAATGCGAATGATATTTTTTTTGTATTTTCGGATTTATTTTTGGCAATGCATGAAATGTGATTTAAAGATATGCCAGAGGATTTCGAAAATATGGAATATATAGAAGGTGATATTCGAAAATATGAGATAGAATAAAGATATGCATGATGTTAGGGATATGCTATCCTAAATTACATGAAATATGCAAGATATGCATTGGATGTGATTTTTGCCTTTTTCCTTTTGAAAATTTCGGCCATCATCAATAACTTGAAGGTTTTGTTATCTTGATTTGCAAGTTTAGGGTTTAATGAGATGAGGTTTCTAGGAAACCTTATCTTCCTAAAAATTCAATTAGACGGGGTTTCTAAGAAACCATATCTTACTAAAATTTTCAGGAATTTTCAGAATATGAAAAATCACGTCAAGATGACAATCCGTCAACACAAATAAGGAAACACAATTGAGACCACATCCCTTCGAAAAATTGAGCATCCTGATTCTTAGAATTTTAGCTTTCCGAAAATAGCGAATCAGACCTAAGTGGCGATAGGTCAGATTGGCTAAATCCAAAATTTCTGGACAAAAATTAGGTTTCGAAGTTTAGATCAAAAAAGTCATTCTTGGATTTCCAGAAAAAGGGTTTGCATTTTTACTTAATATCGGCATCAAAACATGCAGAAATAGATTTACTTCGAATAAAAATCAGCATGCCAATTATGCGAAAATAGCGAGCAAAACAGCAACCAATCACTTCACGAACATACTCGAATTAATCCTCAAAGTGTTGATATGTTACCTTAATCCGCGAAGGCGAAAATCGGGGCTGGTTCGGTCGGGTTGGTTCTATGCCCTCGTATTCAATGGACAGATCTCATGCTAACGTGGTGTCGATTGACTTGCGTTCATCTAGCTTGAGATGGAATCACCGGTTGTTATCGCAGGCTTGATTTAGGTTCAGTGATGCGTCAACAGGACCAAGGCGATGGATGACGTTGCGGCACTAGATTGGCATCACAAGACTTGGCGAAGTTGGAGCTAATATATGGATTGGATAACTCCTTATTTTCCCTCAATTCTCTTCACATAAGTAGCAAGCTTCAAGCGATGGAGAAGAAAGCATTGGCCTTCCTTTTTGTCTCTGCCGCGTCCTTCTGTGAAGCTCCTCAATTTATAGTCGATGTCTTCGGCATCCGAATTTCTGCCCCATAATCAATAAACGTGACCTTCTGAACCTACCGTATCTTCAATGAATGTGGCCTCTTCGAAATCTGCCGTGTATGAAAATTGTGTGGTGGCTTCCCTATTTTGCCGTGTGTGTAAAATTTTGTGGCCTCCCTTTTGAGTGAGCATCGACGCCCTTTTTATAAGCAAAGTAGTCTAGAATCTTCAAGGAAAAAGAGCATATTTGCTTTCTCATTGTTAATATTTGATAGATCTCATCCATATCGCTTTTTATTCTGCATGAAGGTCCTCCACGTGATTTTTCCTTGAGCCTCACACAATTCCTTTATTTTCCACCGGTCTGATCAAATATCCATGTAGATTGTCTATTATAAAGATTAAGACCCCACTTCTTCATATAATTCAGCTCCGCTACTCATAATCTTTGCAATTTTGAGGCAAAATTACATGCGTAATGCATGCAACGCCAGCCACCGAAATATTCAGCTGGCTAGGCCGAAATCTGTCTTGTGGTCCTCGATTTTTTTTTGGGCAAATAAATTCCGTCGAAAGCCATATCAAACTTCCAGCTTCTCTTGATTTGTTGCGGTGTTGTAGGCCGTGATCGACATCGTAACAATATTATTTAAATTCGATATTGCAATTTCCGGCGACACGTGCATGTGCGAAGAGCTTGGCTGAATCTCACCGTGGGCTTAACCCAAACGTTTAAATTATCAACTCGCATTCGTTTGCCATCGGTCCTGATTAATGCAAATGTAAGGCAATAGATGTTAAAATGAAAACTATACTAAGATGATCAAATATTTTTTTGGCTAGGGACTAAGATTAGTCTCCTAATTTTCATGCAATAAATGACAAAAATAGGAATTCAAAATTTAGGTGTCAACAGCTGCCTCTCTTTGAGTGAAGGCTCGCAGAGGTTACACTCAAAGACTAAAATTCGAACCTAAATTTTTCAAATGCCAATGAATAACAATAATTTTTTGCAGGAGTTTAAATCCCATTTTCTGATGAAAGTGAAACGATGCATGAAATGCAATGATATAAATAACATGTGCTAAAACTTCCCCTATCCCATATCAAAGAAATCCGCCTATGGGTCGCCTATGAAAATACATGTTTTACCAAATACCTCATAAGCTAATGATTCCATTAGCCTCCAGATCTTTAGTGGATGTCAGGATGCTAAGGTACTGGACCATCTGTTGCCAGAAGTTTTCTTCTGATGCGAAACAGCGCAAGATCTGTGTAGAGTTTGAAAATGTGCTCGAGTTATGGTTCGAGCTGGCCATTTGTCTCTCGGGAAGTGACCCTCGTGCACTATCAACCGTGAGTCGGTAAGCTGTCTCTTGGGAAGTCACCCTCGTGGACTTCGACCATGAGTCGGTAGGTTGTCTCTTAGGAAGTCGCCCTCGTGGACTTCGACCATGAGTCGGTAAGTTGTCTCTTGGGAAGTTGCCCTCGTGGACTTCAACCATGAGTCGGTAGGTTGTCTCTTAGGAAGTCGCCCTCGTGGACTTCAACCAGAAAATTGGCTCTCAGGAGATCACCCTCGTGGATCTCAACATGAGATGGTAAACTAAGAAGTCACCCTCGTGGACTTCAACTAGGGATAGACAAGTTTGCTATTGGGAAAACACCTTCGTGGACTTCAACCAAGTTCGTAGGTTGTCTCTTGCGACCTTCTTCGTATTAGTAGGTCTCTCCGTATCAAGGCAAGAGATGTATCATCTAAATTGGATCAGTATGAATATAAAATGGTGTGACACCTGAAAATTTGTCAATG
Organism: Rhodomyrtus psidioides; assembly: GCA_021437785.1. NCBI lineage: Eukaryota > Viridiplantae > Streptophyta > Magnoliopsida > Myrtales > Myrtaceae > Rhodomyrtus > Rhodomyrtus psidioides. Next base: position 5,934,919 of record JAILYB010000027.1, on the reverse strand, counting down.
CGACCACAAGAGGGATTACGACTAAGGTCGATTTAAAAAGTTCCGGAAAACTTACCTGAATTTTCTAAACAATGAGTAAGTGGTGGGTAGGCTGACTGCATCATATCTGTCCATTCTCTTAAAAGGATGATGATATGCATAAAATCAATGCAAATGCAACATCATATGCTGAAAAAAATTTGTGAACTTTTGCTTGCATTAAAAGCTTCACTGGGGAATTTGCCAACAGGGAAACCTGTCTGACCTTTCTGACAATTCTGATCGGCATTTGCCAGCAAGGCTCATTGATTTAATGACCTTCGAATGAATTTAGAGATCTCAAGAGGTAATTCGAACATCGGGATTGTGTTACCTGCCAGACCATGTCAGAGGTAGCAAGCATACATGCTGAAACATGTTCAACGATTTGATGTAAAATTATACTGCAAATGAAATAATGTTTCAAAACATGGTTCATGCATAACTATTCTATCAAATTTGCATTACCAATTCTGCTCAGGGAGGTTATCACATTATGAATACCTTGAATGGGGACTTCAGTCCGAAAGGACTTTCTCTCACCCTCGAGAAAAGTTGTATATCCTGACTGCAGGATTCAAGAGAAATCACTCAATCTTACCATCATCGCATTCGACAAGGGTCCGAGTAATCTCGCAATTGGTACGACCAAACCGATCTGGAGGTCTTAATTAGGACCGTAATGAGGGCTAGGTTAAAGGTTTTCAAATGGGACTCTAGTCGAGTCAAGGCTTATGAAATGAAAATTCATCATCATTTGCTCCGGGTTTACAAGTCAAGAACCCTGTAAAAATGAGAGAGAAATAATCTTGCTCGAACTTCTTCGAGCGATGCTTAAAATCATTTAACTCTACGTTAACTTAAGTGCCCTAATCAGAAGAGACTTTGAGGGGTTGTAACGTAGGTTAAGATAAGGGACTGAGGAACGAAAAGGCTCGTTTTGGCTCATAATATATGTATGAGAAGAGTTTGATGTTGGTGATCATTCTTCTGAAAATGTCTTCAAAGAATACATCGTTGGTTGAGAGATGGTAGCGTTCTGCTGGGAATTGTACTTTGCAGATCGACTGGAGAGTGTTCTTTATAATTGGACTCCGTTGAGGATTTACAAGAAAATGAAAACACATGGAATTTGCAAAATGACATTGAAAATTTAGAAGTATTGTACAATTATTTGAATGGGCATTGGCCTTGCTTTTGATATGTACTTTGCTTTTCCATGCCCCAAATTTTCTTTGAGTTCAGCCCTTGCTTTTCTTACTCCCAACTCCCATTTTCCTTCTTTTTTCTGAGAGAAAGCTTGTGTTTTTTTTTTCTTTCGATTTTTTCGAGAGAATGCATATTTTTTTCGAAGAGAGCTTTTTGACATCTCTCTTCTTTCTTTCTTTTTTTTTTTGGAGTGGGCCCTTTTTTGCAAGCTGAATTTGTTTTTTTGTTTTTTTTTACAATCCCATGATCTCGAACAAGAATAAGCATAACCAAAAGACGAGTTTATTCAGGAGTTCTCCGTTGACCCGATTCTTCTTCGGTTTTGCTCCATGGAAAAATGCCATCATCGCCATTGGAATGAGAAAAATGATCACCAACCGGCGTTTAAGAAATGAATTTGCAGGCTCAAGTGGGCTATGCAAAGGATATAGTGTGTATGATAGAGAAATGAATGCTCTTTGTCATCCTAAGGCACTTGAATTAACGTTCGAGCATAAATGCAAAGAAACACCCGAAGATTGACGTTAGTCTGAGCAAAAGAATTTCTAACCATTTACCTCGTGTTGCTGCTGGAATTACCTCGTTCTGCCCAATATGGGATGGTTCTTGACACGGATAAGAAATGGAACCGCCGCTCAAAAGGGTTAATCAATGGATCATCTGTAGTGTTTGGGATAGAGAACTGAATGCCTCTGTCATTTCAGCTATCGTACCTTTTGCAAGAAAACCCTTCGCCTTGAAGAATGCGGAATAATACTGCTCAACTCACTAGGGGTTAAAATATGGGAAATGTGTGGAAATAGTTTGCCTTTCATCATCCTGTGATGCCCCATTCTATACATTCGATGCATCATATATAACTTATGCTCCCTACTCAGAGTTGGTAAATTAAACATGAAAAACAATTATGCATACATCAGGCAATGTGGAGCAATTTTCAAGTATGTAAACGTGGCAACTTCAAGCATTATATCATATTTCATGAAAATCCCTTGCTTTTGCTAAAAAATCAGACATTGCAAGAACATGTGAATTGCCCAAGAACATGTAAGTGGATCATATAAGGTCAGGGAATCTAACACTCGAGTTGAGGATTGGCTCATTTTCGTCTTTGCCCCCGGAGCGAGGAACACATGCATGAAGGAGTCGAGCAAAACCTGAGATGCTTTGGTTGCCCCTGTTCAATAATGATGACCGTCATGGTCGGTCGTATGTTCCTGCAAAAAGAAAGTGACACCCTTAAAATAATGTGAAATAGAGAGATGTACTCCCTTTTCCAAGTCGGGGTCTGCTTGACCCCATTTTCAGTCAGGATGGGTACAAGTATAGCTATCGCTAAGATATGAGATTGCCCCAAGCATGGCCAGTGCTGGGAATTCGATTTCGAGCAATGGCATATGACTTGTTTCCACGTTTAATCCTGCATGGGAAAGCATTCATGAATAAGAACCTCAAGAAAATGAAATAAACAAAAGTTCGGGATGTTCTTGATTATTGATCTGCTTCAGGACATGTTTCTTAGCCTAGCACCTGCAAGAAGGAAAATAGACAATCATTTCCAATAATGATCAGGCAAAGTGAGAGATACTCCCTTTTGAAATCAAGTGACTTTGGTCTTGCCCCATCCTTTGACATGGCATGATTAATGGGTCAGTCGAGGTTGAGGCATGGATCGGCCTCGCTTGATTGATGGAATAATGTTTAAGCTAGCTGATGTGATGCAATTGATGAATCGATCAAGGGATTTGCGGAGGATTGGCCCAAGGATTTTCATTGGGCTGATGTATGGTCAGAGTTAAGAATCTGCCCCCTGCCCTTGAATTATCTTTTGAACTCTCCAGTGGATCATCAACCATGGCTTCAACAGACCGCTCTGGGGATTCAAGTGCCATGCCAGGCTCCTCCTCTGGTGCTTCATCAATCGGCATGGGATCCTCAGATATAACTGCAATAATAAGATCATTGAACCAACCAGAGAGATCCAAAAACCCATGATCAACTCCATCTTCGTCCAGAAGTTCATTGATTCTTTCACTTGTAATGACTGCAACCTCATATTAACCAGTCATTCTCCTTGCTCCAAATCGAATATTATGGGAGTGTGAAGAATTCATGACCTATCACCTTAAAGGAATGATCACACAAAAATTAGTATAATGGGCTGGAATAGTGAGCCGGTCCATGACAACCCTCTAGACTTGACGAACAAAACAAGTATGAGCAGAGAACTGAGTCAGGAAAATTTTCAGTTTCGTCGACTTTTACGGTAAAATTCGTCATAATTCACATGTTGATCGAATAATTCCCAAATTTTACCAGCTAATACGGGACACAATGACGAAAAATTTTTGTGTTTGGACTTTAGGTCAAAAATGGACCAATAAATACAGTTTATTACATCTTTGGGAAATTTTTATTCAAAAAACTGTTTCGACCGGTCTTGGTTAAATGAACGAAGGACCTCCTTAAAATGTGAATTAAAATCTGGAATTTTGCAGGTTATTAGATAAAACCTTAAATTACAAGTTTCATGTTCGGTGGTTCAGCAAAGGAGGTCATTTAAAAATAGTAATCGGCAGGACAAAGTGAACATTCAGAAACTGCCGTAATTCCAGCTTACACTGTCCTCAATGAAAATTCGTCCTTAAATGGAAAATACTATGGATCATTCTCAAAATTTTACAAATCATAGCTCAAGATGTTCTGAACATTTTCCGTTTAGATGTTAGAGTTCAAGAATGATTGGAAGAAGCTCTAAAAAATCAAGCCGTACAAAGTGTTCGCCTAAAAACAGTCATGGGCCGACCCAAAAATATAAGTAAACAGGAGGAAAAGGGTTGAAGAGAATACCGCCTTTGGACGTCTGAAATGAACAATCACATAGACATGCGGATGAAATGCGACGTGAGGTTCAAATTCTATCTATCAAGGCTTGACAAAAGTGGAGCCCCAAGGATATCCAAATTGAATCACCCTGGTTTGTGATTGAATCAGGATCCCCATAGACATCCGACTCAGCCAAGTATCGACCCGTATCACATGGCGAATGACAGGGGTGATGAATCATGGCACCGATTTGAAAGAGTTCGGGACTTGAAGAGGGAGACTCAGGCCAAATGGTGATGGCCAGAGTGTCCCTAATCAAATACCATCCTAAGCCTAGCCATTCAGGTCCAATGGCGGGTTGTGTGTGTTAAGTGTGAATGCAAAGGTTGTAAAGACATGCACAAGAGTTTATATCAAAACAGCGCTTCAATATAACTCTCAAAACATACGTTCCTACTCCAGCCTGCAAGAAAAAGTTTGCAAACACTCCACCCCTTATCACTCCAAACCTGCAAAAATATTTAACACCTTATAAATGAGATTCAACCAAGATCAATCGAGGCGAGACATCAATGGAATTTTTATCAGGCCTAAGTCCATAAAACTTTTAATTTTTCGAAAAAATTTCAAGTGAGCCAGTTAAGTCTTAATTTTTTCAAAAAATTAAAGTAAGTCCCCAGTGGAGTCGCCAAGCTATCGCGACCTAAAAAAAAATTAATTCTACGCTAATGGATTATCAGGTTAATTTTAATGACTAACCTAATACGGACTCTCCCAAGTCCTACCAAATCGCAACTTAAATTGATCAGGATGATTTAGGATTTGGAGTCGCCACTAATCATTTTTGGTTGGTTGATTAGAAACCTAAGTAAAACGGCAGGAGAACCATTTTACTTCTACGAACCAGAGATTGTGGATTCGGGGACTTGGTTACACTAGTTAATTAAAACTAATGCCTTTTCGGTACCTTAATTCCAGATAAGATGTCCTAAATTGACGACTTGGATTGAATCAATTTAAAGCTCAGATAAAGTAGAGTTCCTTTTTTTGGATTTTCTCTTTTTAGATGCAATGCTAATGCAAACTAACTATATGACATGTGACGTGCAATGACGTAAAAATATGACATGGCAACTATGCATGGATGACGTGATAAATATGAATGACATGTAAAGTATGACATGGCAAATATGAAGTGGCAAAGTGCATGACATGGCATGACGACGTGGAAAATATGACATGCGACTATGCAATATGTAATGCGAATGATATTTTTTTTTGTATTTTCGGATTTATTTTTGGCAATGCATGAAATGTGATTTAAAGATATGCCAAGGGATTTCGAAAATATGGAATATATAAGGTGATATTCGAAAATATGAGATAGAATAAAGATATGCATGATGTTAGGGATATGCTATCCTAAATTACATGAAATATGCAAGATATGCATTGGATGTGAGTTTTGCCTTTTTCCTTTTGAAAATTTCGGCCATCATGAATAACTTGAAGGTTTTGTTATCTTGATTTGCAAGTTTAGGGTTTAATGAGATGAGGTTTCTAGGAAACCTTATCTTCCTAAAAATTCAATTAGACAGGGTTTCTAAGAAACCATATCTTACTAAAATTTTCAGGAATTTTCAGAATATGACAAATCACGTCAAGATAACAATCCGTCAACACAAATAAGGAAACACAATTGAGACCACATCCCTTCGAAAAATTGAGCATCCTGATTCTTAGAATTTTAGCTTTTCGAAAATAGCGAATCAGACCTAAGTGGCAATAGGTCAGATTGGCTAAATCCAAAATTTCTAGACAAAAATTAGGTTTCGAAGTTTAGATCAAAAAAGTCATTCTTGGATTTCCAGAAAAAGGGTTTGCATTTTTACTTAATATCGGCATCAAAACATGCAGAAATAGCTTTACTTCGAATAAAAATCAGCATGCCAATTATGCGAAAATAGCGAGCAAAACAGCAACCAATCACTTCACGAACATACTCGAATTAATCCTCAAAGTGTTGATATGTTACCTTAATCCGCGAAGGCGAAAATCGGGGCTGGTTCGGTCGGGTTGGTTCTATGCCCTCGTATTCAATGGACAGATCTCATGCTAACGTGGTGTCGATTGACTTGCGTTCGTCTAGCTTGAGATGGAAGCACCGATTGTTATCGCAGGCTTGATTTAGGTTCAGTGATGCGTCAACAGGACCAAGGCGATGGATGACGTTGCGGCACTAGATTGGCATCACAAGACTTGGCGAAGTTGGAGCTAATATATGGATTGGATAACTCCTTATTTTCCCTCAATTCTCTTCACATAAGTAGCAAGCTTCAAGCGATGGAGAAGAAAGCATTGGCCTTCCTTTTTGTCCTGCCGCGTCCTTCTGTGAAGCTCCTCAATTTATAGTCGATGTCTTCGGCATCCGAATTTCTGCCCCATAATCAATAAACGTGACCTTCTGAACCTACCGTATCTTCAATGAATGTGGCCTCTTCGAAATCTGCCGTGTATGATAATTGTGTGGTGGCTTCCCTATTCTGCCGTGTGTGTAAAATTTTGTGGCCTCCCTTTTGAGTGAGCATCGACGCCCTTTTTATAAGCAAAGTAGTCTAGAATCTTCAAGGAAAAAGAGCATATTTGCTTTCTCATTGTGAATATTTGATAGATCTCATCCATGTCGCTTTTTATTCTGCATGAAGGTCCTCCACGTGATTTTTCCTTGAGCCTCACACAATTCCTTTATTTTCCACCGGTCTGATCAAATATCCATGTAGATTGTCTATTATAAAGATTAAGACCCCACTTCTTCATATAATTCAGCTCCGCTACTCATAATCTTTGCAATTTTGAGGCAAAATTACATGCGTAATGCATGCAACGCCAGCCACCGAAATATTCAGCGGGCTAGGCCGAAATCTGTCTTGCGGTCCTCGATTTTTTTTTGGCCAAATAAATTCCGTCGAAAGCCATATCAAACTTCCAGCTTCTCTTGATTTGTTGCGGTGTCGTAGGCCGTGATCGACATCGTAACAATATTATTTAAATTCGATATTGCAATTTCCGGCGACACGTGCATGTGCGAAGAGCTTGGCTGAATCGCACCATGGGCTTAACCCAAACGTTTAAATTATCAACTCGCATTTGTTTGCCATCGGTCCTGATTAATGCAAATGTAAGGCAATAGATGTTAAAATGAAAACTATACTAAGATGATCAAATATTTTTTTGGCTAGGGACTAAGATTAGTCTCCTAATTTTCATGCAATAAATGACAAAAATAGGAATTCAAAATTTAGGTGTCAACAGAGTTGATGTATGCAAACATCAACGAGTTGGGAGAAAATCGAGCCTTAGCACTTGAAAGTTGATGGCTTAGAAACGAAGGATTGCCAAAGTTTATAATAAGCACGTGAGAGTCATGCATTTCGACATGGGAGATCTGGTTTGGAAGACTATTCTTCCCATAAGTCTCAATAATGAGAAGTTCGGCAAGTGGTCATCGAAATGGAAAGGACCTTACCTGACAACCGATGTTCTCCTAGGGAACGCGTATCGAATGATGGAGGTTGATGGCAAGAGGCTACCACGATCAATCAATGGAAAATATTTGAAAAAGTTCTATCCATCAATGTGAGAAATGCGAGAGAATGCAGAAGAACAAGGGGGCAAGGAGTGAAAGAAACGCATCTTATTCATCCACGATGGGGAACGAGTACATTTTTCTTTCTCTTTCTCTCTCTCTCTCTCTCTTTCTCTCTCTCTCTCTCTCTCTCTCTCTCTCTCTCTCTCTCTCTCTCTCTCTCTCTCTCTCTATGTCTCTTTCTCTTCTCTTCTCTTCTCTTCTCTTCCCTTCTTCTCCTCCCTAGCTCTGCCTAGTCCACCCTCACTTCTGCCTGAGATGCTCCCTGAAGCAAACAATGAAGTGGCGGAGACGGTCCTCCAACTTCCTGTTCTCCTTTTCAGCGCAGTGTTTGGTTTTAGCTAGCTCATCCAAATAAGCCTGCAGGCCGTCTTGCTTTTGCTCCAGCTTTTGAAATTGCTCTATCTAGGCCTGCACCTGGTTATTGAGGGTGTCCAACATCGCCTTCAGGGTTTCGACGTGACCTTCGATAGAAGCCAAGGAACGGACCTCGCAACCCTCACGCAACTCGTACTCTTGCCTCTCAGCATTCTTCAGAGGTTTCATCAGCTCGCAGCCAACCGATCGGAGATGATACTCCGAAGTTGCAGGATGTTAGAGTAAGAGGCGAGAACTGCTTCTTGGGCGTTGCAAAGCTCTTTGTACGCCCCTTCACCTTTCTCAATCTCATCGATCTTGCACCATATTTCATGATCGGTGAGTTCATGACGAGAGATCGTCACAAGGTTCTGCCGAAACGTGTCGGCCCCATAGCTAAAAGTGGTAGAGAACTCAACAAAGTCCTCCCAGAAAGGGTGACCAGTCGGAAGATGATGAGGGTAATACACTGTAGAAGGTTATTCAGCTTATCAAGGGCCTTGGGGTGTGTCACTAGCAAGGTGTAAGTATACCCCAGGAAGAAGATAATTTCCTTCCAAAGAGAGGAAAACTCACAGGTAAAATTGGAAGTGAGAAGGCAGACGAAGATGCAGAAGAAGGTGTAGGCTTCATGGTTGCAAAGGAAGAAGATTGCTCGTGCACTCAAAGATGGAGGGTTTGGATGAGGACCTATTTGGTATGGGAAGATTTATAGAGAAAATCCGAGGGACTTCCTTACCTACGATACGAAGTATCCGGCCACGACCCTTCGGTAATCAAGGACAGTTCAAATAGTGGGCGAGTACCGAGTTACGAGGCAATCAAGTGCATCGTGGGAAAGTAGAAATGTGCAGTTAACCTTAGTGACGTGGACGGTAGTTGTCTAATTACCCGTCATTTCCTTCGGAGTGTCATGACTATACCGATTGTAGGGGAAATCTGAAACGGCATTTAGCATTAAATGGTGGGAAGGAAAAAGTGAAATCCTATTTCAATGAATCATGAACATTCGACGCCAGAGATTGATGGATATTCATTGGGAGTAAACAAAGGTGATGTTGACATAAGTGAATTACAGCACATGTTACCTGATACTTAGAACAAAACCATGGAGTTGCATCTCACTGTTACAATTAGCATTACTAATGGTCTCCTTTTGATGATTGGCCTTTAGCAGCTCACGGTTTAAGCACTCACAGGTTGTCTCCTGCTTCTTGACAACTTTCAATTGAACAGACAAAGTTTGCAAGGAGGTGTGTCCGTCATTGTTCAACAAGTCTAAAATTTGGCATTGATGAACAAGTTTTTCGTCAGCAAGAAGAGTGTCTTCCTTCAATATAGCAATTACCTTCAAGTCATCTTGCCTTGCCTTGAATGACCTCAAAGTCGAACCAAATGTAAGGAAGAGCTCACTGACAGTAGGTTCGAGTGCACAAGTGGACTCAAATCTCTTGTTACAAGCTATGGATTCACTCCTAGTCTGGCACCGACGCGTCTATTCATGCGCCATCCTAACCAAGTCATTTCGCTTCCTCTCCTCTAAAAAAAATGGATGCCTTTAGACGGTCTTCGATTAATGATCGAAAAGAAAGTGTGGCCGATCGTCGAAGGCATGTCTCCTCTATCTTAGTCTCTATCGCCAACCTCTGCTGCTCGAGAGTCTATTCTCTCTCATTCAGTTCAGTTACTTCTTTGGCGATGGACTGAAGAGATTGTCGCTCTTGACTCACCAGTTGCTCTGCTGCTTGAAAAAGTGATTGTCGAAGCTGGTCAAAGCAACCACTCAGTCTCGGCACTTCTAATAGTAGGAGAAACCAGTTGAGAAGTTCTCTGAAAAGCTCTTCGAACGATGAGCCGCACTCGAATGGAGCAATACTATAAACTCTTCTTTAGTCAGCTCCGCCATCGTAGACTTGATGCGTTCAAGGGCCAAAGGGTTATCCATGAAAGAAGAAACCCCATAGAAGACGAGGTCCAAAGAGCAAGACAATTTAACTTTCAGCCAACTAAGAGCCTCTACAGAAGAAGAAAGACCTTCTTGACATGTGTCATGAGGATTCGAAGAGTGAGAAGGTTCCGCAAAGTAGGCTTGAATGTCCTCTAGAGGTGCTTGAGCTGCATGCAGATCTGGAATTACCTCAATAGGTGGAAGATCGGCAACTGAAAATGACTAAAGAGTAATAAGTTCACCACATGGCTCATTGATTACCGGAAGGTTACTGGATGAATCTGCTTGACCAGGAGCGAGAGCTGGGGGAGCCTTATAATGGACTTCCAAAGATAACGGAACTGGAATGTTGGATGATGCAACAGGAACAGGTAGCTTGCTAATGGGAGAGCCATCATCCGGTTCCCCTGCAATTTGTGCAACATTCGACAAAGGATCTTGAGGAGGAACAGGTGGAAATTCGTCAACACCAAGAAGGGTGATTGAAGGCTCAACCAAGGACTGGAGACGCTTTCGCCGATTAAGGGAAATAATGGGTTCATCATCTTCGTCGTCTGGATCGTCATCTAACAAGCAAAGGCAAGTAAGTTTATTCAGAACTTTCAACAGGCTATTAAAATGAGAAAGAGGGACTATTTCTACATGTGGGGAAAGTTGAACACTTGGGACTGGCCGGTTGGAGAGCTTTTATCTTGCCTTTTGGGTCTGTCTCTTTCGCAATCAAACCAACATACTTGATCTTATTCCCACTAAGAAGTGAGGTGACAGCTACTGCATAAGGACTTTCGAGGCTGAAGGATAACCAGTAGGACGTGTAATCTGAAGTAATCTCGGGACCAAATCGAAGGATTCCAATGATTTTCTTAAAAAATGATGGTGCATCAGAGCAGTCACTTGGACACGGCAAGTAAAGGAAGCATCGCCATCAAGCTTATATGTCTTCTTGTCCATCAATGGAAAATTCATCAGGAAAGGAGTAGGAATGGGAACAGCTTGTCGAAGACCGAACTGCCGAGCGCAATACTGAGGAGAATAAGGTTTGAACCCAGGATAAACCCTGCCTTTGAGACATAGCCAAATAGGGAGGTCCTTAGAAGAAAGGATAGAGACTAAGCAGTCACGGAAGTTGAAAGGTTTGTGGGTTTTCGGATCAAGCAGAAAGCTGAGTTCGGTCGAATGTTATGGGAACGTGTCGACCTTGTTCGGGTCATAGGACAAAATCTGTTGGAGGTAGAAGTTCAAAGGTTGAACGTTAGTAGGAACCTCCAATGGAACGGCCCTAAGCATTCTGGTGTTGATACCCGTCCACTGCCCTTTTGGGGTTTAGGTACATTCATGAACATAAAAGGGACGTACAGTACTATCCAAGCTTGAAGGATCCAAAGTGGGCCAGACAACACACCATCCTTCTTAGGTGTCCCATCGACTACTGAGCATAGGTAGTGCTTCTATATAGAGCTAGGGGACCTAGAGCGACATCTCTTCCTCTCGCAAGGTTAGACGCAAGAACAAGGAATTCTTTGGATACCTTTACAGTTTGACTAAAGAACAGATATTTCGACAATCAAAAAAAGAGGAAGGTTGTTCACTCAGCAAGTATGACAGTACCAGAGACTTTGCAATGAAGATGCAAGAACTTCCCGTAGGCAAGTAAAGCATAAGGAGTAGAACAATCCTCTAGGGCTTCCAGATTTATAGCGGAGGTGCCATGGGTAGCCAGGCCAGCAATGGTAAAGACATCCAGAAGTGTTACCGACATTGAGCCCCATGGGAAGAAGAAGTAGTTGGTTGATGAAGACCAGAAACTTGTAATAGAGCCTAACAGACCTCTCTTCAAGTCATGATACAGCAAACTAATCTCAAGGGTTATCTTTATATTTGCCGTTTCCCAAGCGGCGGTAGTCAAGCAGGTCGATTCTGAGTCGATGAAACCAAGCAAGAAACGTTTCATCAGATGATGGAAAGCTTTTGAATCGCTGAGACGGAAGCGACCAAATGTCTCGCAAGGGGAAGCCTAAATAGAAAGTTTCTCATCCCGACGCATCGAAAAACAAGCTTGGAGAGACGCTGGAACGGACATATGGGTTCGAAGACTGGGTTCAAGAATAAACCCAAAATACTCCCTAGTGGTATTCAATAGCTCGAAGAAGCAATCACCCTTGCTTTCATCCCTCAGCTTATCGAAATGGCTAATTAGTCGCTTCGGATCGGGGTTAGAGGTTGAAGATGCCATGAGAAAAGATGAGGCAAAAAAAAAACAAAAAGGATTCAGAGTTTTAAGATGACAAAAAAGACGACGATTGAGAACTTTCTATCCAAAGGGACGATACAGACCAGAAATCAATGCGTCTTGGGAAAATCTGAATGATTATGCTTCAGGAAGAGAGATCAGAAAGTCTACAGTCGCTGATGGCTGTCAAATCAAAGGACATCACTTTAAGGGGCATTTGTTAACACCAAAAAGTTACCCTATGGGCCAAATTTCTACAATTAGTATCAAAGTTTCTATGAACATTAAGAATCTCGAATGTGAAAGGGTGCTAAAGGAGGAACCGTGACTAAAAAAATGATTGCATGATGTGCACATGAGTGAGGCGTGACTAGCTACAGACCAGTGTAGAGAGATTAGGTGAAGATCAACCATGGAGATTCCACGTGTAGGGTAACTTTGGCGGCATTTTTTTCTAAGGACTGAGAAAAAAGGCGCACTGAAGAAGACACGATTAAGGCAGTTACAGAGTTTAGCGGCAACCCCAAAAGAAACGGAGAGGAAAAAGCGCGAAAACTGCTATAGGCTTTATCCACAAAAGTCATCAAAGAGAACATGCTTGGAACCTAAGGCGGTAACCGTTCGACGGTTACCAGAGCACGCCTATAAATACCTAAGGCTGCGTTTGGTGGTTCGGATTTGGGCCTGGATAGGATAAGATAAGGTCGGATTAGAAATCCTCCTAATTGTCTTTTGGATTTTGTAAAATCTCATCATATGTTTGGTAGATGTTCGGATAGGATAGGATATTCACACTGTTAGGAGGCCGAGACTGAGTCCGGGGCTGCTGCAGCAGTGCCAGCGGAGGAGCCGAAGCCGTGGAATCTGAGGACGATGAGGGTGGTGTACAAGGCTCCGATAGGCGGCGGCGGCGAAATCGAGGTGGTGAGGTAGACAGCAGGAGCGCGGCGGCCTTGCAGGAAAGAGCATCCCCTCCGTCATGTTCGCAAGCAACCCCGGCATCCCGAAGATGTCCTCGTCGTCATGTAGCACTGCCTCTTCCGAACGCAACTTCTTCTCATCCCTCGAGATGAAGTCCTTAGACTCCACTGACTGGAACGCCTCTACGGTGGGGAACTCGCATACCCACTTGCCCGAGTTGCACCGCCGCACCCCGCGGTACACGAGGTGGCGCGTCTCCTTGAACTGGAGGTACGGGCGCAAGATGCTTCTTCTATCTGCCCTTCTGATCCTCAAAATGAAGGCCCTCCAATCGCCACTTTGGTCGTTGGTCCAAGAGAGCCTGGTGCCTAGGAAGACGTCATCGATGGTCTGATTATCGTCAAGATGGAGGAGGATGTGGTAGGGCTTCTTGCCGGAGAAGAGGTTGGTGAAATCGGACTCCTCCAAAGAAGGGAGAGAGTTGAGGTAGGCGGAGACTCTGCAATAGAGGGGGTTCTCTTGCATGGCGTCGATGGACTGGGGGACTTTGAGGACCTCGTAGACATAGAACCAATCTTGGGTCGATCTCCACCATCGCTTCAAGAGGTGGAAAGGATCAATCTTGCGGAAAAGGAGATGGAGCAGGAACAGGGATGCAGCAGTGCAGATGAAGACGCATAAGAGATTGCTAATCGTCGTCGTCATCGCCACGGCGGTAATCGAAGGAAGCATGGGTCGTGATCATCGTTGGAGTCGTCATCGGAGTCATCCTACTCCTCGTCGGAATCGTAGTCGGAGTTGTCACTGGCCCCTCCACCGCAGGCAGAGATGCTTTCAAGGTCATCGTTAGAGGTCAGGACGCCGTCATGGGTGTCGACGGAGATGGACAAGGGAGGAAAGGGCGAGGCGTGGTCGTCGAAGGTTGTTATTTTTTATCCAATCCGGATGTATCCTACCCCCTTCCTCTAGATTTCTTATACGGTGTTTTATCCGGGTATATCCAAGTTTATCTGATCCGGACGACATCGCCAAACATCGGATAGGATAATTTGTTATCCTATCCAGGCCCAAATCCAGACCACCAAACGCAGGCTAAGGGTATCCAACGAAGGAAGACACACATAACACATCAAACAAGTCTTATCTTTTCAATTTAGCTTTTAGCCTAGCTATAGCTTTTGGATTCCTGACGTCGATTCAATTCCGGCGTGTTTCATATCCAAAGTTAGGTGTCGTCGATTAAATTCCGGCGTCTACTCGCCCAGTTCAGTACCGTCGATTCAATTCCGGTGTTGTACTGTTCATCCACCCTATCCAGTACCGTCGATTCAACTCCAGTGATGTGTCCTATATTCCACCCATCCAATATTGTCAATTAAATTCCGATATCGTGTCCTATAGTAAGGTCCAGTATCGTGATTCAATTCCGGTATTGTGTCCTAGTCACGATTACGTCGAAGTATTCAACAAGTTTTATCGAAGAATCACCAGAAGGGTCTGTCGAAAGTCTATACGAAGCTGTCGATAGACACACAGTTATCCATATATATTTTGCATTTGACACGCTCTATCCAAAACTGACCCGAAGCCCTTTTTACTTACCGAACTGCTAACGTTCAATAAAAGATTTCCCGCGTTGGTCATCTCATTAGGCTGCAATCCTTTTGGGCCGAGCCCAGAAGTCCGATCAAAACCCGATCGAGGGATTTTAACGCGCAACAACCTTATAAAATCTATCTCATTTCAATCATCGTGCATCTCATGATAAGCCAAATGAGATTTAAAATTACTGAATATCAAGATGGAACGACAAAAAAAAATATGGAATGGAGAAATAATGAGTTTCCAATGCTCCAAGTGCCCTTATTTTCTCAAATAAGGGTCTGAAGTAGACTTTATTTCAAATAAAGACGTGATGTTTCATTAATATCTCAAAAAAGGGTCTGAAGTGGCTATGGTTGTTTCAATAAGGGCCTGACTTGTTGGGTAAATTTTTTGGCCGATAAAGGGCATTTTTAAAAGGAAAAAATAAAGCGGGAGGTCAAACTTCCCGTTAGTGGCTGCCGTCCCATAGCCGATGGGGCGGCGACGATGGCCGCAACCACGCCGACCAAAGGCGAGGCCCTCACCTCAGTCAGTCAAAGGCTATGGCCATCGGCCGAGACTAGGGCAGACGGCGCCCTCCAACCCACCCCGGCCCTAGCCGATGGCATGGCTCTCGCCAAGGTGCTAATGAACCCCACGACCATCGCCGCATGGTATTAGGGCGATGGCCTCAAGTTGGAGGTCAGTCCTTCCGCCTGCGTTTCTTTATTTTTTTTTCTTTTTACTATTTTTTTCAAAATCTCCTTAAAATAGAAAAAGAGAAAAACAAAATAAAATAGTAAATGACCAAAATGCACCTAACTAAAGTGATTCAGACCCCTTTTTTTATTAATATAATCACTTCATGCCCTTATTTGAAACAATATGCACTTCATGCACTTATTTGAGAAAATGAGAGTATTTGAGACCTTTATTTGGAATTCTCCCTTAATGATATGGCAAAAACGATTTTAAGGTAGTTTTATTTCATTGGCTCGCTTTTCCACCCCATTATTTGCTTCTGACACCCCATAATCCATATCGCATTGATTTGACTACATTAATCCATGTGGATTCACTATTAATTTAAAATTATTTCTTCCTATTTTTCTTCATTTTCTTTTGTTTCAATTTTGCTAGAGAGAAACTACCTTTGCTCCTCCCAAAAAACATTTGTTAAGTTAAATGTGGGGCCCACTCTTGATTTAATATTATTTCTTGCCTTCTTTTCTTCTTCTTTTTCATTTTTTTCCTTTTCTTGTCCATTTGGAGCATATGCAGTGTTCTCATCTTCCAAAAGAAATAATTTCTTTATAGATAGCTAACGAATTATTGTGTTAATGAGTAGATGTTTCTCTTGCATAAGTAAGAGTGAAAACAACCATTTATTAGTTTTTGTACACATTTCGTTGAATTATCACATTAGTACATGTCATTAAGTTATAATTCATATACTTTAACTTCTCAAATTTTATTTTTTTCGGTGAATGCGGTAGTCCTATAACCATTTATTATTTATGTTATCATTGAATGATTTTTTTGAAAGATGCTTTCAAAAATATTAAAAATATGACAAAGTTAAGCACATAAAAAAATTCTATACATTCATTATTATCATACAAATGCATATGAAAATACTCCCTAAACATTATTACATAGAATACTATATGTGCCTTGATTACTAGTATTTGATAAGAAATTATAGCAATTGTAATCACATTATAAGACAACCCTTTCAAGCCGTTTGCAAACACATATTTTTGTCAATTCTAAATGCATCAGAATTTTATAGAACCATCCATGAAAAGAAAAAAGTAATATACTGAAAGATGGCTAAATTGTATATAACACATACATCAACCACAATATTTAATCTTTGAGTAAATTCTCGTGAACTTGTATTGAAAATCAAAATCGAAAATCCACGATCATGAGGATAGTATATGGAAATAAAGTAAACAATTTATAGATAAAACTAACGTTTCTTTACTCTGATGTATGATTGGTGTTTGCTCAAATCACAATAATGGCGAATAAATTCAGGAGAAAACAAGCATGAAGGAAATTAGAAATGAGAAGTGGCTAGGGTGAAAAAAAAAGTTATTTGAAAGGAATGTGGGCAGTTTTATCTTTTAGTAAATTTAAACAAAAGAAAACGAGGGAAAAAAAGGAAGAAATGACATTAAATTAATAGTGGGATCTGTAAGGAATAATGTAGTCAAATCCACAATATGGGAGAAGTTAGGAGTTAATAAGGGGGTGTAAATAGCGCGAGCCATAAATTTTTATGTTGATTGACCAAATTAGCTATATTAAGCATGTATTATTATCTACTAACATCCTTTTTAGGCAATTGATGATTTTCTATTGTTATTTTCCTATCTCGATTTAATTCAACATTTTAATTTTTTATGGTTCTCGAACCTCACTTGAAAATAAACATTTACTTTTTTTTCCAAAATACCAATAAGAAAGTGGAATTTGTATTCAGCTAGAGACTAGGATTTTAATTTGTTCTTTACTGTTAATTGGTACTCCTCTAATTTTCAATAACAAACTAATGGCGGTAATGCTTTTTTGTAGAATTTGAAGAAAAAAGACTCAGATTTCAACTGCTCATTACTTTTCCATCCGACATCCGATTGGCTCAATTTTTTACGTCTACGAAAATTTCACTAGTCAAACTTTCACCATATGATATTTCAAACAATTTGTTTACAGAAGCAATGTAGGTACACCATCGGAGTCACGACACCGCTAAAAATATTGATGCATGGTTATTTGTGTCCCTTTTGGTTTCAGTGTGTACTTAGTATTCTCTATAACATAAGTTTATGATGTGCAATTAATTAGTTTGATCTTCAATGAAGTGTGTCTCTGGGAAGTAGTTTTCATTGAAAGATAGTTCCGACAAATACAAACATTGTAGTGAAAACAACTTAATTTGCTAACTTCCTTTTAACCTTGTCTTTCTTTTATATATGATTGCATTAATATTTTGAAAGACCTAGTTAATTTGTGATCGCTCATAATTTTTTCGTCCGATGTCCAATTGACGCAACTTTTGCACCAATGGAAAACTGTTTATTCTTAATTCCAGTTCCAGGTAAGGAAAATCCTATTTTTCCATTTTGCCAATAAAACCAACTAAAATCTTCATTGTCCGCACTTTCTGCTGGCAAATTATGTCTAATTGTTCTTGGACTTCGTGCTTTTGCATTGAAATATGACACAGTACTTCAAGCTTTTCATTGTAACTGTGTTTTGAAAACCTTTTTTTGGCCTTCGGTTCATGGGCTACTTATCCGTATTATGTTGATAAAAATTGAGTAGAGAAACATACATTATCAAAATTAGGATGTATACCAATATTGCCATTCCACATATGTATTAACAAAATAAAATTACTCCAATAGAACAATTGGACTCAGTAATAAAATCAAACTCATAGTAATTTCTAATATGAAATTGTAACACTATGAATTCCTAATTCTTTGTATCTGGGTATATAAGTTTGAATTCATTAGCTAATTTAGAAGTAAATATAAAAAATAAATGGCTATTGAAATTAAAGTTCCTGATCAAAAAATAAAATAAAATAAAGATGAAGTTGCAAATTCTACAGATAAATAGCATTAGTGATAGAAAAGAAAATTCGTTTTAAAGATAAATTATTGACACCCTGATGCAAATAAATCTCGCGTTTTCCGTAATATTGCGAAGATTGCGTAATATTTCGTATTTTTTGTTTTAGGCATTTTTACAAATTTAATGTTTTTAGTTATTTTATTTAATTATAGTGGTGTTTTCGTAATTTTGTGTTTCCAAGATCAATTAGGTTTAGCATCTTATATAAAGATATTTAGGGTTCGTGGAAGAGAAGTTTATGACAGACTTTGAAATTTTCGCTGATTTTGATAAAATCATACTTCAGTGAACGGTGGTTAGTCATTATAGTTTCAATTCTTCTGTTTAGTCTTGGTTTCTATCACGCTTCGGCATCATTTGGTATCAGAGCACAGGTTGCTTGGAATCAATGGCTGAACGAAATCGAGGTGGTCGAAGACAGCGTGCTCGTGGAGGCCGGGAGCGTAGAGTCGTTCCTGATACAAATAAACAGCCGCGTCTAAGAGACCTGCGAAACATAGAAAAAGAATAGCTGAGAAGACAACTTCAGGATTTGAAGAAAAGACTTGCGCGGGTGCAGAAAAGACGAATGTATATGGGGCGACGACTTGCGCTGGCGGGGTTGTACTTTCCATCCAAAAAAGATTCGATCGTCGATGAAAATCCAATCGTCGATGAATATCCGATCGTCGATGAAAATCCGATCGTTAATCAATATCCGATCGTTGATGAAAATCCGATCGTTAATGAAAATCCGATCGTTGATCAAGATCTGATTTTTGATAAATATCTGATTTGTTATGAAAATCCAAATTTTGATAACAAATCCGGTCTATGAAGCTCCATTCTATGATGAAGGTAGACTTCCCGTCTACAATGAATCTGATGGAGAACAAGAGGATGTGGATCCCAATCAGGAATAGATTATTTATGCTGATTTTGATTTCGCAAATATGGCCGATCGATCGTCGTCAAATGAAATTCGAAGCCTAGAAGAAAGATCATGCATTGACGCCATTGTTCTACCCCTTCATGGTTCGCTGCCCCCGAATCACAGGTTTTGGAACCCCACACTAGGCAGTCGATGAGGGATTTGGTGAAGCACATGTCCTTGCAGAGGTCACTTTGATGCCTGATAAGATCCATATTGCCTCGGTGCGACGCCCCGTAATCATGGCAACGCGTGTGATCGATCGAAATTACAAGCAGGGACAACCACAGAAGTGAGTCTTGTTTGTAGTTATCTCAGGATGGTTTGTCATGTGCTTTGATCACATTTTAAAGAAACTATGGGAAGAAAATTTGCAAGAAAATTTTTCTCATAATGCCCATCACCGAGAGATAGCAATCTCAATAAGCAATTATACTCTCAAGCGAGGGGATTCAGGTTTAGTAATTGTTGGGGGGAGGATAGAAGCCCATCCTCATTTTCTCATGGATCCTTTGAAAGAGATTGGGACATCAGAGAAGAATAGTGCTACTGAAAAAGAGGCCTCTGAACATGCTGGAACGATTGTTCTGTGCCACTCTGCATTTTATACTTTGGCTGGAAAATCTAGTCAACTTAGATGGAGAAAAAAATAGAAAGGCCATATGTCAAAGGCGTTGGAAGTACCGGAGGAGATTCATAGCACTGAAGACAAAGCATATTTCGTAATCTTGCAAATGGAATTGAATTTGAAGAGATTGAGATCATTGAAGACGAACCAGATTCGAGGACGAATTTTTTTCCTTGTAGGGGAGAATGATGTAAATAAATCTCGCGATCTTCATAATATTGCGAAAATTGCGTAACATTTCGTATTTTCTGTTTTAGGCATTTTTGCAATTTTAATGTTTTTAGTTATTTTATTTAATTCTAGTGGTGTTTTCGTAATTTTGTGTTTCCTATATCAATTAGGTTTAGCATCTTATATAAAGATGTTTAGGGTTCGTGAAAAAGAAGTTTATGACAGACTTTGAAATTTTTGTTGATTTTGGGCAGAAAGACAGCATGAGTGCCAATATTTGTGTACGACGCTCACTTTAGTGCAAATATTTTTTTTATCACTTCAGTACTAATTTTTGTCAAAAAAGATCATTTCAGTGCCAAATCCGACATGGCTTACCAAAAATCATGACATATGTCCCAATGTGATCTGACGTGGCTTGTCGAAAATCATGATATGTGTACTGTTAGCACTGAAATGATCGTTTTTGACAAAAATTGGCACTGAAGTGATCCAAAAAAAATATTGGCACTAAAGTGAGCGCCGTACACAAATATTGGCACTTCCAATATTCTTTTGCCGTTGATTTTGATAAAATCACACTTGAGTGAACGGTGGTTCCTCATTATCATTTCGATTCTTCTGTTTAGCCTTGGTTTCTATCACGCTTTTGCATCACACCCAATGTATATAGGAGTGTAATGTGATTTGAATTGCAGAAGACAGAAGTCATTGATCACGAGAGGAGATATAAATCAATGTCGCCACGATTTAGAGACAAAACAATTTCTTTTTAAGATTTCTTCTTGTTGGTCCATGGGATCTCGAAAATCAGCCAGGTGGAAATGTATAGTTCTTGTGATCGTGTAGCACCCGTTGACTTGGATTTCACCAATGTTGATGTAGATTGAGATTGAAATTGGTTCATATAGACATAAATTTACTCGAGATTTTTCCCTTTGCGTGATGATAGTAGTCGAAATCTTGTGTCTCGCTTGCGTTTGACAGTTGATTTGTCATGGGTTATGGATGATACCGTGATGTTATATTTTCATGATATTGTTAAGATTTGTAACATTTTTTATAAGATTTTGATGCAGTAGTAACAATTAAGATACTGTATTTTCATTATATTGCTACTTAGTTCCACTTTTATTGATGTAGACAACTTGATAGCCCGAAGGTACAGTAAATGTCGTCTGAAGAACAAATTTACTACGAAAAGTGCTTTCATTTTAACTTGATACTTCCCTTCCATCTTTACAATTGAAAAATTTTCCTTCGGACAAATTTATGTATCTCGTAACAAAATTATTTACCTTTTCCTGGACAAAACTCTTTTCCCCAAATTATCTTATTGAAGCCATGCGTTGATTTTCTCATTAAACGAGCTTTTATGATAAAGTGCAAAATGAATTGAGCAAATCTTTTACAATGGTTATTCCCTTCTTGATGATAATTCATGTTCGGTATAATATCTCTTCTTATCATTTGTTAAAATACTAGTAGCATACTCAGGCGTTGCATGGCGTAAATTTTTTCAAATGTGTAAAGTTAGATATGATTACCTTTTTTCGGACAAAATAAAGGTAGAATTCTCAATTCATTATATATATTCACATAAAATGCAAAAACTCAATTATAGTTATAAAATTCTTAACAGTCGTTGTATATGATACTGAAAATATTTATAGGTGATCAAAAACATTATTGTTATAATAAAACTCAATAACCATATTCCAAGAAAATATTTATTAGCACGAGTTACAAAAAAAAATGCCATCAATGTTCAATAGGAGTTTGTATTAAACTCATTCCCACTAATATTTTTTATTGAACAAAAACTCATGATAATCGAATGAAACAAAAGCATAAGTCATAATTGAAAGCAAAACGAGCAAAAATTGTTAAAAGAATACTCCTTAAAAAATAGCAATGCCTTGCGAGTTATATTTAAGGGTTAATACCATGGAAAACCTCAAATTTGTACACATGTGATAAATTTACCATAAACTATTTTTTGGACTACAAAAAATCACAAACTGGTACACACGTAATAAATTTATCTCAAATTGATATATCTACGATAAATTTACCTTTCGTTAATTTTCGTTAAATCTAACCATTAAAGTGTTAAATTGTATGACACATGGCAATTGACCGGTGTATAAGCTTGGGGTTTTTAACCTCTATTTGTCACACACACACACACACACACACACACACACACACACACACACACACACACACACACATATATATATATATATATCAATTTGAAAATTTTCATGGTATTAACCATTTTAACGGAAGGTAAATTTATCATAAGTGTACCAATTTAAAATTTTTCATGATCAAAAAAATTAATTTATGATAAATTTATCACAAATATACTAGTTTAGAATTTTTTATGGTCAAAAAAATAGTTTGGGATAAATTTATCAAAAGTGAACTAGTTTTGGATTTTTCGTGGTAAAAAAATAATTTGAGATAAATTTATCACATGTATATCAATTTGGGGTTTTTCATAGTATTAACCTTATATTTAAAACCAACTCGGCCAGCTACCATCTTGTTGGGAGACTATTATTTTTCCTATTAATTTTCATAAATGAACCATATCAAAAGGCGAAAGAAAGTAAAAGAGAAATCTCTTTATATTCATCATCAGAAAAGTGAAAACAATCTTGTAGAGATCAAATAAAAATTATTTAATGTCACAAAAAATCTCCAACTGATACAACTTTGATAAATTTACCCCAAACTAATTTTTCGACCATCAAAATCTCAATGTTATATTTGCAGTAAATTTTTATTAAAATTTACCGTCAAATTGTTGAGTTTGGTGATATGTGACAATTTCTGAGTATATAAATTTGAGATTTTTTACCATTCGTTTGTCACAGTATATCAGTTTGAGATTTTCAAAGTATTAATCTAATTTAACATAAAAGTTAATTGATAGTAAATTTATCACAAGTGTATCAGTTCGAAATTTTTGGTAGTCACAAAATTAATTTGAGGTAAATTATTTTAAATATAACAACTCGAGATTTTTTATGATAAAAAAATTATTTTATCATAAATATATTAATTTAAAAATTTTCGTGATATTAGCTCTTAATAAAGTGTCTAGAGCTTCATTGCACAGAAAAGTTCGATTCCTATCATAAAGGAAAAATCATGTGAATTCGCTCCGCTTCTCGCCCAAAAATGAAAAAAAAAATAAAATCGCTCTTCTTCCTCCATCCTTAGGTTTTCTTCAACCTCCGGCTCGCCACTTCACTCTACCGTGACAAACTGCTCTTCCGACGAAAACCCAAAAGTTCGCCGGCGGCTTTTCTCCCCAAAGGTTCGGACTTTGACTTCTCTTCGTTTCTTCTCGCAGAACCGGAATTGCTTGCTTTCGCTGAAAGCTCCGCGTTTGATTTCTTCTTCCTTCTTTTCCCCCTATCTTAGAATAGGTGCTCGGTAATGCGTTGCCCTAGCTTGTCTTTAGGCACAGTAGTTGAATGTATGATTGCCTGCGCATGCTTAGTTTTGAATTACATCCCTTCGTGATAAGAGACGTTGTAAGCTTGGTTGCGATGGCTGATTCTACATGGGTGCTTAATTTGTCCCTTACACTCACGTTCATAGCGCAGCTTCACAATTTTTTCTGTTTTCAATACGAGAACCAACGCTTTGCATGAACCTGTGAGGCGGGTTTGCCTGCAATCGGAATATACTAATCGGTTTTGTGGTTAGCAATTACTAGTAGATTCTAAAAAGCAAGACAATGGTAAATGAATGTACTACTTGGCCGCTGGAAATTTTTGCATTTTTGCGGTGATTCTAGTGAGCCTTTTCAGCATATCCTTTGGCTTGGTTAGATCAGCACCTTGGAAGGGGGCTCTTTGGAAAGCATTTTGTGACCGCTTTCTGTTCTTACGAGAAGAATCCAGTAAAATTTTGTTCTGGAAAGTGTATTCTTTGAAGCACCGTGTCTTAAACCATTGAAACTAGAAAATTCCTAGTTGTTTTTCTTTGAAAGGGTGTTCGTTACTTAATAGAAGATGAGTTTTCCTAAACTAATGAAACTGGTTATATGAAAAGATATCTTTAGCTTGTTTGTATAAGATAGATTCATGTAACTTCTTTTGCAGGCTGCTACCACGTGGCTATTGTGTCCGTACTCTCTCGTAGTTGTCTAGTGCTAGTACGTTTTGAGTGAACAAGTGAGCCTTCATCTAGCGGACAAGATTAGTGCTCTTATGTTGTCAATCATGTCAAAATATCATAAGCTTCTTGATGTGGCCATACAGCTGGAGTCCCTTGTTTCTTTAATAGAACCTAATTCTTGCACCACCAAAATGATCCAACTTTTTGAAAGGTGAGGAAATCTTTTCGTTTTTTTTTTCCAGATCTGTTTATGAAAATACCAAATGAGTATTAAACTCGTTTGGAGAAAAGTGTAGGGTGACTTCTGATTTTCTTTCCATTTGAAACTTGATCATCTTACTTGTTGGCTTTTCCAAGCTTGTAAAAACGATGTAATTTTGCAGATCTGTCATCCTTTGTCATTTTGATTAAAAATTAATAGTCGTGATTCTTTGTCCCTTTTTCATTCATTGAGCCTCTTTTTTTTTTTTTTTTTTTGGAGGGGGAGGGGAAGGCAGGGGTGCAAACCTTTTATAGGGCATTTGAGACATTAGGGCTAAATACAAAAGCACTTCTATGACCACAGATTGCCAAGGCAATTGCAATGTTGCCTCAATATTTGGAGAACATTGCCTGCGTTGGACTGTAGAATACTACATCTCTGCTGAAGCAATAGCAATTATACTCCATGTTCATATCCTATCTTCTGTGCTTTTTCCCATTTTATCTAAGAAGGGGATCAATTCATCAAAGGTTTGATTTAGTCTCTGCAAGTTCTTTAGTCTTTCCAAAAGCAGTATTGTTTTACTATGTTCAAACCTGCCCTCTCTCTTTGAGGAACCTTTATATCATGAACCCATATTCTACTTTTTATGTCATGCTATCAGTTTGCTAACTTGTTTGAATTGTCAATCATGGTCTGGAAAATATTCTAGTTTTTTTTTTTTTCCTTTTCAGATAATGCTTCTGCTTCAATCTTGAATGCTTTTGTTAAGTCTTATTATTTCTTACATTTTTTCTCTTGGTTCACTTAGGATGTAGGCATTATTGAAGAGTGCAAGAATCATGATTTGAGCATGGCTCTAGAATTTGCCATGGCCGCATGTATCAAATGTGTAATTGTTATTTGCACTCACTTCTCCATTGGAATGCTGGGTGTAATTTTCTGTGTTCCATATTTATCTCAATTGCAGTGGCGAGCTGTTTTCAGTTTTAGTAGGACTTTTTTTTCAGCAGACTATTATGGATGGATTTTTGGCAGATTTCAAATTGTAGATAGTTGATCTTGGTAATAAATCCTTCTTGTAAGTATATATAGAGGCTGATATTCAATTCAGGAGCTAATATGCTCTTTACCTTTTTCTGTCTTTTTAACAGGCTTAAGATTTCCAGCACAGGTTCTATCGTCAGGATTCACCTCTGTGATTTTCTTTGAGCCCAAATGAGCAGATCTAATAGACCAAAGGAAAGGCAGGCTGAAAAAGAGCCATCACATGATGGCGAGGAAGATAGTACTGCTGCTCGGACCAGGCCTTTATGCTTTGAAGATATAATGAAGATGAGAAGAAGAAAGGAATCGTCTCAAACTATGAAACACAAAGATGCAGAACAGGATAATAATTCTCGGAGGGAGATTATTGAGAATGTGCCGATTCAGCATGAATCTGAAAAAAATTTCAAGGATACTGAACGTTTTTCCCTGCGTAATGAAAAACAAGTTTCAGTGGATCTTGCAAGATCAAGGTTTAGAAGTAAAGAGGAGCCAAATTCCCATTACCTAAAGGAAGATAGTTACACAAGAAGCAAAGACAAAAGCACCCATGAAGCGGAGCTTTTACCTAGAGCAAGATCCAGAAATAAAGAAGAGCATGCTTCCATTAAGGAAGAGATTCTCGTGAAAGGGAATGACAGGGGAAGTCGCGAGTTAGAAGGTAAATTTAAGAGTAGACTAAGAAGTGAAGTCAGACACAAGGATAACAGGGAGGAGAATTATAAGATAATGCATGACAGAAGCAAACCTGTTGGACGGGCAAGAAATGATCTTGAAGACAAAGCTGGAAAAGGGCATCCAAGAGAGCCAGATGTTAATGAACGGTATACGGAGAGAAGTAGAGGAAAATCTGAGAGAGAAAGTAAGAGAAAGCGCCGGGATATAGATGAGAGGGATATCAAAGATAGGAACATGTCAAAGAAACTTGATCCGAGAAGAGTGCGTAATTCAGAAATTTTGGATAGAAAGGAACGGAAAGAACCAACAAAGTCCCGTGATGATGAAGTAAATATCAGAAGGAAAAGATCAAGGAGTAGAGAACGTGGAAGGGACAGAAGATCGATTTCACACTCGCCGAAGGGGCACAGACGTCCGGTGTACAATGGTAGGAAACATGGGGAGTTGTCCTCTAGTTCTTTCAAAGATAGATCTGAAAGACACCACGTTGATGCTGACAGGACCAGATTTCCTGGTAATGGCTCAAGCAATCACTCCCATGGACATGGAGAGCCTACTAGTGGGCTCGGTGGTTACTCCCCAAGAAAGAGGAAAACTGAGAAAGCTATTAAGACTCCTTCCCCTGCTAAACGATCTCCAGAGAGGAAAAATGCTGGATGGGATATTCCTCCAACGAGTGTAAAAGATGGCTTTACTGCATCTGTTTTGCATAGTTTTCAATCTACAAATCAAGCCATGCCATCAAGTGCGCATCAGTTGGCCAGTGCTGTTTCTGCTGCTTTAAGTACCATGAAACCTCTGCCTGTTGCTTCTCCAAATGTTCCTCCTCCAAAGACCATTGCCTCCATTGACACAATTCAACTGACAGAGTCCACACGGCCTATGAGGAGGCTTTACGTAGAAAATATACCAGCTTCAGCCTCTGAGAAAGCCATTATGGCATGTCTCAATAATTACTTGCTGTCTTCAGGTGGTAATCATATTCTGGGAACCGACCCATGCATCAGCTGTATTGTAAGCTTCCAAACTAAAAAATGACTTGGTATTTTATACTATTGAGGATCTGTGCTGCTTGACTTGTAAAAAATTGCAGATACACAAGGAGAAGGGTCAAGCTTTAGTTGAGTTTCTCACTCCTGAGGATGCGTCAGCTGCTCTTTCATTTGATGGAGCTTCCTTTTGTGGCTCCATGTTGAAAATCAGACGTCCCAAAGATTTTGTTGAGGTGGCTGTAAGAATCCTCTTTTTCCCTTCTTATTTTGAATACATTCATATGGTTACATGTATATCCATATAGTGCTATATCATTCTATCTCAATTAAAGACTTCCGCAATATTACGAGCATGTGCAAGAGTTGATCATCGGAATGCTATGTCACTCTATCTCCATTAAAGAATATTATGGGCATGTGCAAGAGGTGATCATCGGAATTTGCATTCTTTTGGAATTGAGGGCGTAAAATTATCTAAGAGAATTGAAAGGGAAAAGGCCTAGACAAATATGTTAGTTAGATTAGTTTAGGAAATCTTGGGCTTCATGAAGTTGAGTTCCCTCGAGTATGAAGATTCGTACAGTCTCCTTTCCCACATTCTTATGTGGGATATGCGACTATATCGTTAGACAAATGCTTCGGTGCAGGGTCGGCATGTACTAGATAATTGCAACTGTGGGGCCTCATTAGGTCTTGTAATCTGACTACGAGGTTCATCTAGTTTATTTTCTTACATGCTGTTATTTTTCTGATTGGGAGTTAGAACCATGAAGTCAACAAAACTCTGGCAGGCATATACTGCATAGTGCATACCACACAATGTGGTAATACAAGCGAGTGGACTTGGATATGGATTTTAAGATTTTAAGATGTTGAAGGGCACAACAATTGCTTCTCTGCAAGTTTATTTTGGGATTTATCAAACAGGTTATTTTATGTAGATTATCAAGAGCTGAAGACAATTCTTTATGCGCTAATATATGGGCATATGCTATGGTGAATTTAGAGATTCGCTAATTTGCCTAATTAAATAAGAAATGCACTGGGAGACTATGTGTATTTGGCATTTTTTCTCCTGCATTACCCTTGAATAAGATGCCCATACGGGAGAGGTTATTTAGTCAATAGGACACCTTGCGTTATGTCGTATTATTTGACTGCAGTACAAGGGAAATGTAAATTAAAACTTAAACGCATATGAAATGGGATCTGCAAGAGAACTTGTCTTAGTCAAGACTGGACTTATATTGTGTAGAGAACGACTCTAGGCATGTGAGGAATTTTTTTTTTAATTTCATTGACGATAGAAGTGAAATGGTGGTTTGCATATTTTCTACGGTATTTAGCAACACCCAAGATGCAGTATCCTATAGCAACTTTTAGGAAGTTGTCCCATCTCGCTTCAAGATGCTGCAACTTTGAAGCATCCATGAATTACTAAATATACAAGTTAAAGCACTTCATTGCACAAGTACTGCAGAACACAGTGATAGTTCAACAACAATTGCATCGAATGAACTTTTACGTATGTTTATATATTAAGCCCCTACCTAAGAGCCAATTGGAAATTTCACTTTCTCTTGGAGAATATCCATAGTGAGTATGCTTTACCATGTTGGTTTCTGGAAGAAAGTCCAACACAAACTTAAACTATTAGTGGAAGGAGACGACATGCATATAAGGCGCAATCAAATCCAATGATCAAGTGATGTGGGATTATACAAACAGAAATTGAGCTACTTTTGGACTAAACATATCCGGGAGAGTTAGCTACAAATTCTCCTAATGAGGGGAAGTTAAGGCAGCATCCTTGCTCTTAGTATTGACTGGGTTTAGCAGTTAAGTTATATCTCTCTCTGGTGTATTTGTTGCTCTGAGATTTTGTAGCATCAGTTGGCATTTTTTCCACATGGGTAACAAATGACATCAAGCATGCAAATTGTTTGTTGTTTGAGTTAATAAAGACATATTTATCTCTCTCTCTCTCTCTCTCTCTCTCTCTCTCTCTCTCTCTCTCTCTCTCTCTCTCTCTGTGTTCTGGTTTCTCTGGGGTGAATGAAGTTTACCAACTACTAACTATCCAAATGAATACCATTATCTCTTAAGTTGTTTGCGGTCTTTGTTTGTATAGTTACAAATGTGCCTCTCCAAAGAACTTTACTTTTGGGGGATGGGATCTTAGGGAATTTTATCATTCTGTTGGAGATTGATTGCCATTGCTTATGTAACATGATACTACTAGGGACTGTGGCTTTCATTTCAGTATTTTATACATGCTTTCTTGAATATCTGATGAGTGTTCTGACTGAAAGCTGGAATCTCTTAAATAGGGTGTTTATCTTGGTTCTTTCATAAGTCACATTCTGGCTGGTGATGATGAAGCTGACTCCTAAGTAAGAAGATATCCAGGTGTAGTGACCAGTTGATGTGCTTGAGGTTTCTTATCAGTTTTGGTTTTGAGTCTCTCATCTGGTCGGAAGATAGCTATCTCATTTTGTTTCGTGTTTGTTGATTGGACAGTGAAGATAGTTTTTGGAAATTCTGGGGCTATCTTCATTGTAACAAAATAAGTTTATCCTGTCAGGAGAGGTGTAGGAGGAAAGGGAAAAGAGGAGGGGGGAGGGGGAGGCAGGGGGGGTTGTTGGGAAGAAGTTTCATCCATTGAAAGTTCATTTATTATTCCATCTTTTGACCAAAATTTCATCTGATTAGGGCTTCTGATTGTGGATATAATTGTCGATTTTTCTGAGTTGTTAAAAGTCAGCTACGTGATTTGCTATTACATATCGTGACAAATTTTTCAAACATGTCAGTGGATTCCGGTGTTGACGAGCAGTGGAACCCTGCTGTTCAAATATGACCTCTCCTTTTCTATGCAAACATTTAATACCACAAATTGTATGTGTTATCCTCCATTAAAAAATAGTAAGATATATATATAGTCCCTTTGGGGGGGTTTCTGCAGTAAAACCAGTGAAGTATTTAGTCATTTTGGAAACATTTTGTTGTTCGAGATTCTCTATATTTTCATTTAGTTGATCACGTACCCTTTCTTCCATCTCATGCTTGGCTGTCAAGAAGAGGTTAACTTCTGCTTTATCATTTATGGTTTCCTTAATGATACTCTGCGTGAACATCATAGCCATCTTCTTGTAGAAATACCTTAATGTCTTCATGTTTTTATTGAGGCCACATATTCCTGTGGGTAGTTTACATAATTCCTCCTTGCACCTTGTTAAACCATTTTGCTCTGCACCCTGTATAAGTCGGTCTGATAGAGAACCATTATCTTTGAAGATTTTTCCATTATTGTCCCAAGTTATTTTTGGTCCTCACTAGAATAAGGATTACTTGATCTTTATTCAGTTATTTACGAGGTTTTCAATGATTTCGACCTTCTTAAATTTAGGTAGAGATTATAGCAAAGCAATATTTATCTGAGTAATAGAATCCTTCATGGTTGGTACACGGATGTATACTTGGGTATCTGCTGCATAGGGCTGGGAGATTATTGTTTTTAATCATCATAGATGCTTGCTTAGGCATTGAAAAACCATTGAATTCCAGTTGACTTTTGGATGATGAACGGCAATTGCACAATGTCTACACATCTTGGGATTCGTGAAAAGAAAATTGCAGCTATTTCGAGCCTCAATTAGATGTCATGAAGTCTGATATTTAAAAGAGGCCGTGCTGATAGGATGGTTTTCAGAAAAGGCGCTTTGGGCTACCTTTTACAACTTAAAGCGAGCGTCTTTTTCCCCACTTAAAATCCTTTTTGCCATAGTATAAAGGAATCAATCTTTCAGAAGTGTATTTATTCGTTTGTATCCTTCCTGTATAGTTGCATGATGCTGACTATATTGTGAGAGAAACCAAAATTTTGGTAGCATAAGGTTTCCATACAACTTCTGAATAGGTGATACTTACAATTCTTGGATGAGTTTGTTATGTAAAGCATGCATTGTGGAGATTTCTGTGACTATCTGGATTTTTGGTATGATTAGTGATGATTTTCAGCGGCTTGTGTGCTTAGAGCTGTAGAATTTACTGTGTTGAGTTATCACCTTCTGTCTATGAGATTAGTCTTTTCTTGTATTGTATCTCCTTTCTTAGCTTGTAACTCCAATCCATAGTAGCAAAGATGTTGTGGCCTCATAACTTGCACCTTTGACATTTCTTGAGCTGTTTTCCTGCAAACTTGAAGGTTCATCCATTTTTTTTGTCTCTACACGGCCACCACAATGGGAAATTTTTGCTTATAATTGCTACAAATGTGTTTTTTTCCCCATTTGAGTAATGTCAGAGAACTTTGGTAGGACTAGCCACAAAAGTGATGGAACAGTCATATATTGATATCTGTCCGGGGATGTTAAACTGGCCAATGGAGGCTGACATTATTGTTTTGGTTTTTAATTCCTTGTGAGCAATGGATCATGCTGGTGTAAGTGGTGCACAAATTGCTGTCACAAGAAAAGTAGTTGAGAAACTTCTTTTGTAATTAAATCTCGCGATGAATGCTGCCACTGGTAGTGATGGTGGTGTGATCCGGGATATGAGTTTGATGCAGTGAACCTACCAAAAGCACAAGTATAACTGAGAATGCCTAGGTTGTTAGATAATATAGTTGCACATGCTTCCTTATGTCTATGCCAAAATATATGCAATGTTTCTGAGGGCACTACACTCCTCTCTTCCACATTTATCTTGTTTGTTAGTGTTTGTGTATGTTTTTGTGCTTGACTATGCTTAAACTTTATATCCATGTATCTTCAATGTTTATTTCTGAGGGCAGCGGCTCTTTCTTCAGTTTGGAATCGCGTTTGCAAATGTTATGCTGTATATAGATGTATTTGCTTGACTCGTAGTTCAAATTTATCTGTGGTTTCTGAGGTAGATTTTTGTTACTATCCATGTTGTAGGTTTTCAGACAGTTCCTATTTTCATGCAGACTGGTGACCCTGGCGAAACAGCAAGATCAGGTGTTGCAGTGTACTCGACGAGCGATGTTGTCGATGATTCACCCCATAAGGTAGTTTCTTGTATATCTTAAGGTAGTCATCAGATAGTGAGTTTTTGTGTGAGTTCCTGGTTAAACTAGCATTCTTTGTTGAATCCTCAATCCCAAGGAGTGCTATTGGTTAGTTTGAGGCTTTGAGCTCTTAAGGTCTTACATGGATAACGGGCCAGTGCAAGCATAATATAAGACCTGGCATTTCTGTAATACATTTGCATTTGTACTTATGTTGGATGTATATAGTACAGCTGGTGCTTTTTGCCATGGTCGTGTCAGCTGTCAAGAGATGTTGGTAAGATATGGTGAATTGCATTCCAATTTTGGCCTGTTATGAATATGAAGATTATTGGTACTCTGGAAGTGTTATTGGAGTTAATTTTCCTTGGAAAGATGTTGTGGTGTACATGAGTTGGACCTAGGATTGTTGATCTCTGGTTGCACTGTTAAGCCACTACAGCTTTTTAGCATTTGGTTTTGGCATTGATAAACTAATTTTACTTATCAATAAGGAAAGCTCAGTCATGAAGACTGGAAATCTTTGGTTGTAAAATCTGCATAATTCATTTCCTTAATGGACGTATCTGAAGATTGTGATGGAAGAGTTGACGAGGTGATGGAAGAGTTGAAGGGGAGGATTAAACCTCTTACCAGATTGAAGGGTTGATCTCATAAACTTGTCTAATAATCTTTATTTCTTCAGATATATTTGTTTAGTTTCTTCTATTATTTGTCTCTGCTTTGTTTTCAAGTCTTTTAAGATGTTTGAATGGGATGTCTTTCTTTCGACAATTCGGTCATTCATTGGAATGGAAAGAATTTGTGTAGTTGAGTTATTTCTTAACTACAACTACCAATAGCATAAGTCATTAAGTGAGTGTTAGACTAAGAGAAAACACCCATCATTCCCCGTTCAAGATAGAGTTGAACCAGATAAACCCAAAGGCTGAAATCATGGTGCAATGGAAATTGAGGATGGCTAGCCTTGGTTCTTTTCTTACCAGTCTCCATCGGTCCAGCTATATATTTTCAGAAAGGGGAATCCTATAAGTAATACAGTGAGCATCTTAAGCATTCAAGGCAGGCTTTCATATAAGGGCTAGACTGAAAGTCATGATTCACTGCTGTTCATTGCTTTAGAGGTTGTCTTCCTTTCTACTTTTGCCTTTTCTTTTCTGTCAGGTTTTCTGATAGCTGGAAGCAGGTTGCTGTTAACTTTCTCTAAGAGATTTTTTGTCAAATAATGTATTTTTGTATCATTGTGGCTGCAGATCTTTATTGGAGGAATTTCCGAGGCTCTGTCATCAGAAATGGTATCACAATCTTCTTTTTGTAAATGTTATTAAATTTAGGTGACCGCTCTGTGCTTAGATATTTTGCTGCTCTGATTGCTATTGCTTCAGTCTATTTCCTCTGCTTCTCCCATTTCTCTGTTTGTGTGAGAGGACCTTATTAGGAATACCCTGTCCAAAAAGGGTAATTAGGCAAAACTAACATAGATAGCATGTACAGACCTGACAATGATGCATAAATGTTTTTGGCCATAAATGGGTAAATTGTCAAATTTTGACTCTGTTTCAGATCAGGGAAATTGCTAGTGTATTTGGACCATTGAAAGCTTTTCACTTCCAGGCTGATGATGATACAACAGATCGGTATGCTTTCCTGGAGGTAAGTTACATAGTTGTTTCCCCTAATATGTTTCTTTTCTCTTCATAATGAACTTTTTCAGCTCTTGAACATACTTAAGATTTATGACTGTTTCATCTCCTGTTGTTCGTTGCATAGTACCATTGTCTTTGACCTTAGTAGTATTTGTACTTTTGTGAACTCTTAAACGGAATCGGAGTTATTGTTCCATACCTTGAGTGATTTTGGCTGGGTGGAACTTCTGAATGGAATAAAATATTTGTAGAATAGGTGCAGTTTTTTACTCCCTAAAACTTGCAAAATGGAAATTTCAAATGCACTTTGTCATCTTGACTTTGTAAACATACAGTCTGTCTCTTAACATTGCAGGCTCTGATCGAAACTTGCACTGTTTTTCTCGTTAATGTCGATAATACGTATTGAAAGATGAGATTTTTTGCTAATGATGAGTAATGAGTTATATTATATTCACGACATCTTTCTTTGAGCCAAAAACTACTTAAGACAATGAGTTTCTTGACAATTTTGGAGTGAAATTAGATATTATTAAAATGGTGTCTGTGGCCAAAATAATCAAGGCGGTGTTTAGTGCATGTGAGATGAGAGTATGGCGGTCCTTAATTTGCTACGATGGCTTTTTAAACAAAATGCATGTCAATCCAGTTAGACAGACAATTGGACGCGGTGATTAATCTATTTCCACATCATAATATCATCCTTACATGTCCATCTATGGGAAGCAGAATAAGGGTACATTAACGATGATTATGCTTATTCCAAACCCGCCAAGGAAGCACAAAATAAAAAACTAGATCTAACGTATATGCAGAAATGATGTCTACACTCAAATGGAAAAAGGAAGATCTTGACAAAATAAAAAACTAGATCTGGCGTGTGTGTATATATATATATCTTTGTTTATTTATTTTTACATATTTATTTATTTTCCCTCGATCGGTCTTGCTTTTATTTTATGTATCTTTGGGGTTCATTGACCGCCGATCTCAACTAGTTTGAGATAAAGGTGTTGTTGATGTTAATTTGTTTTTATATTCTCTTTTTCTGGTTGAATTTTACAGGCGATCCCTTTATTAGTTGATGTTGAGTAATTTGACTTTTAACTTTCAGTATGTAGACCAATCAGTGACTCTGAAAGCATGTGCTGGTTTGAATGGTATTAAGTTAGGAGGCCAAGTTCTAACTGTAGTTCAAGCTGTCCCAGATCCAGCAGCAATGGTACTCACTTACCGTATTAAATGCATTATGTTTCTTGTTTCCTACAGATTAAAGTTAGTACCTTCTGACAATGGAAATGGTACATTTTGTTTTAGGGAAATAGTGAAAACCAGTCCCTTTGTGCAATCCCTGACCATGCAAGGCCCCTTCTTAAGAGGCCAACAGAAGTTCTGAAGCTAAAAAATGTGGTATGGAACTGTTTTTCTTCATGGATTTCCTATATGTGTTATCAGTTAATTTGTTCAAATGAAGTGAAAGGGTTGATCTGTGTTTTTTCTCTCTGGGTACTGCCTATTTTGTCCTCAACCTTTCTAGATGTAATTGAGTTCTCGGTGATAGAAGAACACTCAGTGATAGAAGTTTTATGCTCTTCCATATGCCGTTTTATGGCTGATGTACTAATTATATGTTCTCTTTGTGTGAGCCAGTTCACTCCTGAAGGTCTTTTATCTCTCTCTGAGTTGGAAGTGGACGAAGTACTAGAAGATATACGTCTGGAGTGTGCCAGGTCTGGCAAAGATTTTCATTCTCTGAGTTTGTGTCTTAATCTGTCAGGTTTAGCATATGCATATGATTATGGGGCATCTGCGTCCTGCAGGTTTGGTACCATTAAATCTGTGAATGTCGTGAAGCATGATAGTGGTCCTTCCCCTTCAACTATCTCAGAACCTTGTCCAGTCTCTGATGACACTGGACAAAAAATGGGAAGTGATGACAACAGAATAGACACTTCAGAAGAAGTTGTTGGCCTGGAAGCTGGAATAGTCAATGAAATTGAGATTCCTAGTGATGCAAATCAACTTAAAGAAGACGGTGTTCTGGCAACTAATAGTAGTGACACCAATGAAAACAATCTTGCGGTTGATGCAGCTGAAAATGAATCTCCTCAGATGGCTCCGCCTGATGCCCAAGTGGAGATTAGTGACCCAACCTCTGCAAGATCTACAGACATGCCGACTTCAGAAAATCCTGAACAGCTGAACACTGTGAATGGTGACTCGGATAATCAAGACGACGGAGATGCTGACATTACTCAGATGAGGGATAATCATTTGGAAAAGAAATCACTTTTTGCAGAAGAGGTGCTTCCAGAGGAAAGCAATTGGTCGATGAAAGAAACTCTTGAAGTACCTAAGGGAAACAGGAATATGGAACCTGATATCATTCAGAACAGTGATGCTAAGGGTGATGATCTCAATATTGAAAAGGTTTTTGAGCCAGGTTCTGTTCTAGTGGAGTTTAAAAGAATTGAGTGCTCAAGCGTGGCGGCACATAGTTTGCATGGACGTTTATTTGATGAGCGGACTGTGACGGTGGAATATGTTTCTCTTGATCTCTACAGGAGAAAGTTTGGAGGATGAACAATTGCAGAATGGCAAGTTAAAGTAGCTACGGTATGACCATCTCAGAAGGTCTAATTCCCCAAAGTATTAGACACATAAAGATGCATCCCAGACCTCTATGTCGGACTTATGAGAAGGTGAACTTGATTGCTGTTGGTGACCAGTCATCCATCTACTGGCGGGTCATCAGGGGTTGGTTTCACCTTATATAAACGCAGCATTCTGACGCGGGATTGGACTTAGAATTTTGGCAATGCCGTATTACAATTTGACATTGTAACATACTGGCGCGTGCCATGATAGAATTGGGGGTTTTGCGGCTTATTTTTCTCCTTGTGGAGGTTTGTGACCAAAAGGTTACCTTAAAACTGCATGTATTTTCCCTGAGGGCATAAGAAAAGTAGGCATGATTTTAGGAGGGATAGGGACTACACAAACGTTTATTGTGCACTACATTAGGAATGATGTTTCAACTTCTGCCTGTGCCTTGTGTTCCTCTTTACTTCTATCTTAAAGAAAAAAGGCATTATTTACGTGCACTTGTGTTTATTTCCAGGCGAGGACCACGTCATTTGCATTGCATTACCTCTACTCTTCTGTTTATTCCAGGAACACTCCGATGGGATTAACAGGAAAAAAAAAATATTTCATATTGGTATTCCTTCAAATCACTTATAATTTCCTTTGACTGTTCAACCACGCCCTCAGGCTGTTCCCTGTCGAAAGGGTTATTTTCCTCCATGGAGTGGAATGAGGGGACGTAAGGAGAAGAGGGCAGGGGAGTTAAGGAAGAGGGCACCGATGGAAATGATCCCCAAGGGGGGAGTCAGCAGGGGTCGCATTAGAAGGACCGGGCAGCCTTTCACTCCTCACGTCGGGAAGTGGGAATAGCAGGCAATCAATGATTGAAATGACTTTCTTAGAAAGATTGCGTAACGCTAGATCTCTTCAGGGTTCCATCTCACTCTCTTTCGGCTCAAAGCCGGAGGGCCAAGTTTTCTTTGGCCATCATTTGTTTTATGCACTTTTGAAGAGAACTATGCAATGTCTTTGGCAGACTCAAATAAGATATGCTTTCTAGGTTGATCTGGGGAACCAAGGGTGGATAGACCGTCCACGCGGTGTCGGTACCCATTTCTACTAAGGTTGGGCTTAATAGGAGCAAGAGGCTTGGTGGCAACAACCAGAATGAAATATTATTTAATCGTGAAAATGCCATATCAGGTGCACTTATCAGAACTTAATATCTTTATTGATGCTTCGTCCCTATACTATATTGGCACACTTTAGGGTGGAAAAATGCCGTTTTCCCCACCACTCTGTGAAGCACCCGGTATCAGGGTGAAATCACCTTGAGGTTAGCCCTTTTTTTAAAACCGGAAAGGGTGTCCCCGTCAGCTGACTGAATACTACTTATATTAAGAAAATAATGGTCAATATGTTGGTTTTGGGTTCTTTTTTTGCTTAGCTTCTGAGCAGTGCGCGAATGCAAAATTACTTCCGGTGTCCTACGGATACAACTGAACTGGGACATTCCCCCAAAAGGGGGGTGCATTTTTCTCTGTATGTTTGAGATAGATAGGTTCGTGGGACTTTGTGGCACAGGTTTTTCTCACGCCGAAAGTTCTTCTGCAATTCGATTTCTCTTGATGCTATGCCATACATACGACCAGTATGCGGCATTGGCTATTATAAAGCATCAATATGACAAGGTTTGACAGTAGCAGATTCTGGCTTCTGCTGCGTCGAAAGGTATCCTAGTGTGGACGTGCTATTTGGTCTTTGCTGTAGACAGTATTATGGGCCTTGGAGTGCTATGTAAGAGGCAAGAGAGGCGAGAAGAGGTCTGGGTGGGTAGAGGCTCTGCTGAGCTCTGCGATCCCCATTGAATCTTAATTGGTAGAGAACAGAGTAAGTAGAGTGGAAGTGCGTACATGCTTCAATGACTCTGTAGACACCTCTTTTTGGTGTGACATACCACTTGGATCCCCTAAACCGGTAAGCTTTGTTTCCCTAATATCTCTGGATTTTTGTGCTTAATGTTTATCACTAATCAAAGACAATGCCGACCATTGGGGTTCCTATCCTTGGATGTCGAACCATTTCTCTTGGGCTCCAGTTCTGCCTTCTTTGGACCTGGAGTTATTCACGTCCATCGCCACTTATTCCCCAAAAGCCCTGATGAATCCACAGTGCAATGTCAATTCATAGGTACTTTTTCCCCAAAAGCCCTGATGAATCCACAGTGCAATGTCAATTCTGTACTTTTTCAGGTATCTTCTTTTGGCTGATCTAAGATTCTCGTGGGGTGTCCCTTCATTCACCAACACTCTCACTTCTGTCGTATCATTTCCATCTACCTCGTCCTTCTAACCTGCTGGTTCCTCAAAGCCCTAACGTATAGAGCAATGCTTTGTCTTGAGACCTTGGCCAACTTTGTATGATGATTTATGATTTGGCCTCGGTGGCTTGTGTATTATTACTATCTACACTTCGATGTCGCGATTTTGTATTGAGATCAGATGTCCAAGTCATTCTTTTCGACTTGAACTTTCCTATCGGATTGTCGAACTCCGAATTTCTACTTTCTCTCAATTAACTTTCGTATCTGATGATACTATATGTTATGATTATGCTTGGTTAGGGCAATAGTACTATCTATATATCCCCTCTTTGTCTCGAGGATGGAGAAAGGATAGAGTAGGAAACGATTTGCCATGTCAACAATGTCACAATAGCCAATAACGCAATGATGATGCTCGAAATTTACTAATGATGGAAGCACCTTATTATAAAAACTTAGTAAAGTTGAGTAATTAATTGCCAAAAAAAAATGTAGGGAAGAATTAAAACGCAAAATCGATTAGTCTATCAAATTGGATTTTTTTTTTGGTCTAGTTCTATCATATTTATCCTAGGATACAAGTCATATACTTGTGTGCTATGTTATGTTACACGGACACAGGATACGACTTGCGACACGACACGATACGCCGACACGACAATTCTCAAAAAATAGAGAATTCCGACACGTTGGGACATGTTATATATTATATGTATATTTTTATATATACACGATTTCATAACCATAAAACTTCAATTATTACCAACCACAGTATCCATAGCGTCGAGGAAAATGGAAAAACAAAGGTCGTTATTGGGAGGAGATAGAAATTAGATAAAAAAAATTTGGGCTTTTTTCATTATTTTTAGTGTCTAGAGGGAGGGCAGGGCAAGGCACAAAAAAAAAAAAACCCGAGTCCAGCCGTGTCCCCGTGTCAGACGCGTGTTCGTGTTCGACACGGCAAAATTTTTTGAAACAACGTGTCCGTGTAACAGAGGTGCTATGTGCCGTGTGCAGAGAGGTGCTATGTGCCGTGTGCAGGTCATAGAACCCTGCTTCTTCCTCATGCGTCCCCATCCCACACCTCTCAAAGATGGGATTCAAACCCCCACCTCTCTCTTTCCAAATGAAAAGAGTGGCCGCTAGGGCAATCCTCGAGTAGTTATCAAATTGGAATTTGATCATTGTAATTTATTCTACACGTGGGCGATATGCAACAACATTGATACCATAGAAACTCAATATAAACTATATTTAACTCGAAGTCGAGAATACTTGATACTTTTTTTCTTTATCATCTTTTAATGTGGGTTGAAGTCCTATTTACTTTTGAGTTGTCTTAGAAATCGAACTGAGTTAAATTCACAAATACTACGACATTGCACGAATTGTGAGACAAGGATTGATCCAATCGTGAGATGGATCCCTCTGCATGGCATGGACACCAAACCTTTAGCTTTCAACTTGTATGAACGATAAGTGTTGAGATTCTAAAGCCAATTTTCCTTAATGTAATCCTAAACTTTTTTAATAGTTGCAGAGCGATTTGTTCATTCATTCCGCCGCCTTTCTCGAGTTTTCCCACTTGCCAACGTTTGAATCCCCCGAGTTTTCGTATCCATCACTTGCCACTGGGAAGAATCAACGAGTAGACCTAAAAAAAAAAGGTGTTTAGAAACTCCATTGCATTATTTGTGTGAGAAGGCTGAATGGTAAGTGCTTCGAAGAGGAGAGAATCACAATTCTACCTAATAGACCAAATCTTGCAATTAAGCCCCCGTGATCCCATTCAATATTCAACCCAAAACTCTTCTGGTTTTACAACTTTTGGCCCAATCTCATGACAAACAGTTAACTCTTCTTCCGCCCCTCATCTCCAGCTTCACAAACAGCACGATCGAAGCAAAGAAAAGGGTTCGAATTAGAGATAACGTTTTTTAATGATCACTACATTCTAATGGTAGCTTCATGCTCAACAAGTCTCATGCTTGCACTAGTTGACAAGACATTAATTAAAATCATTATTCTTGATAAGCATCTCATCTGCAATCTTGACATTTAAAATTTCAAACTGCTGAATCCCAAAATTACAACACCAACCAACAAAAAGCCGTCAATGTCCCGCAAAACACAGTCAATTAGTGCTTTCCCTAAACGACTTCAGGGCGTCTTGGTGTAGCTTGGTATACTAAACCTACCAGAAGCAAATCAATAACACTTAGTGCACCATAACAGCCAGAACTCGGTGAAAATGCTATAAAGAATTACAACACAACATCCATGAGGACTGAGTGAAAGATGTTTCCACCTTTTAGAAGAATTAGCTATACGTGCAAAAGCTCAGTCAGTTTGGTTATATATAGATTTCCAGAAAGCAAAAGAAGGAAACAAACATATACAAAGAAAAAAAAAATTCCAAATT
Organism: Rhodomyrtus psidioides; assembly: GCA_021437785.1. Classification (NCBI taxonomy): domain Eukaryota; kingdom Viridiplantae; phylum Streptophyta; class Magnoliopsida; order Myrtales; family Myrtaceae; genus Rhodomyrtus; species Rhodomyrtus psidioides. Next base: position 5,893,755 of record JAILYB010000027.1, on the reverse strand, counting down.
AATGCACGAAGAAGCGATGCACCAAGAGAGAGAGAGAGAGAAACTTAACGTACCGGTAGAGTGCCATCTAGAAGCGGAAAAGGGGCTGATAGCTTCCAAATTCGAAAGACAGACCTCAGTATCACACCATTGGGACAAGCTGCTGGTGTACATGTTAGCTAGATCATTCCAAGTATCCAATTCCAAACTCTTGTGTTGCCCTCTATTATGTCAGTTGCAAAACACGAAAAGTAAAAATTATTAATCAGATATACTGTTGTCTCTTTATACAATTCTAACCGGTTATAGTGAAGAGATTAACTCTGTGCCGTAAGAGATTTACAAGAACTAAACAGAGAAAGAAGGGTTATTCCCATCTCGGCACATTTCAGAAGATCTAAATCACCAGGTTACCAATCTCCTCCTTAGAAAGGTCTCAGCAAATATACCATGTGTAGGCAAATCAAAACAGTACCTTGCTGTACTTATTTCCAACTCCTGCAGATTTAGTCTGCACTTGAAGAACGGCCAGAAGCTAACTATATGTCTCAATGGCATTATTTAGCTGGTCTTGTGCAACCTGAAGTTTCGATTAGTTCTTAGTAATTCTCCTTGATCCCACTTCCCAGTCCAATCCAAAGCAGCATTAATAACAGTCTCGGCACCAAAAAACTGTTTTTGAGCAGACAAAATTCGAGCCAAGAGAATATATTCGTTTACTCTAGGCCCCGCCTCCAGTTTCAGCAGGTGCTTTGCATAATAAAGCGCTATGTCCAACTTCATGTGCTCAGCATTTTCAAGACATAGCTGATGCACAACGAAGGGGTCTCTTTCTTTCATCACTCTCTCAGAAGCATCAAGAGCGGCATGAGCTTTTGATTGCTCCAAAGTTCTTTCGCTATCAGAAGATACTAATCTTGACTTAGCAGATAACAAACTCCCAAAGCAAGCAATTTGAGATACTGGCCTTCTGGCTGCACCTCCCATGTGATTCCCTAAGTGCTTTAGCGTAACCTATGCCTACTTCAATACAGACTTCATTTCTTCCAAAGCCAAGCATCATTTCCAGTATACAATCTGAATGCTCTCTGTTTCTAAACACATTCCTCAGTAAATTCAATGCTACCATGTCCTCCCCTTCCCCATGGTAACAAAGAGACAAAATGCAGTACCTCTCATTTCTTTCGAGAAGAGCAACTCTTCAACCTGATGAGCAAGGGCCTTCAATCCATTAGAGGCAGATAGGGCAAAAGAAAGGTGATCCATGATAGATGAATCCCATTTGATCATTCCAAGTGCACATTTTCTACATAAAATTAGCAATAGAAGCACCGCCTCTTCTATATTGTTTCTTGGCCCAAAAGAACTATCGATCTGTGAACGCAGATTTGGAGGACTTGCCTCGACACCACTATAGAGAAGAAAAATTGCAAATTCCTTCTGTATCTTTGCAGCGGTTTCTACCTCAAGGTTCCAATGATACAGCAGGGCAAGGCGTGGTGTGACACGATAGCCTCATGGAAATCTCCATCAAGTTTCAATAATTCTGGAACTAATTCAACAACCTTATCAAGAGTTTCTTGTACTTTACAATCAATCTGGAAGTGCAGATTCAACAGTGTGTACAATGATTTTGCATGATTGAGCAGCTTCTGCAAAATAAGTCAATCCCTTGTAAAATTGTCTATAGATTACAAAAAGAAAAAGGTTTAGCGCTGTCTCATGATAATATGCATAACTAAGAAAGAAAAGTTGATGATTTCTTTTTGGGTCACAAAAAAGATCTAACGAATTTATCCCACCTCCATAGTATGATCGTAGGGAAAAGATCAATGATATAGATGCGGATGTCGGCTTTAGAAAAAGCTAAAAGTATGCTGTTTAAGAAAGAAATTACCATCAAACCTTCCAAGATGCTCCAAGGATTTTGCTTTGAGAAAAATAGCTTCAAAGAGTAAGGTAACAGCATGCATGGACATGGTTGTTGCGACATCACTTTGCGAGTGACGTTTATTATAATCGCCCTTAATAGAAATGGAGATTCTCATTTTGGGAGTAACAGCAGCTAGATCAATTCCTTCAAACACGTGAAGTGCAGCTTCTAAATTACCTTTTTGATACTCAAGCCTTCCCAATAATGCGCTTGCTTTCTAAAATTTACAAGAACAGTTAACTTCTAACAGATAGTGAATGACCACAGGATCAGGCAACATTACGATCACAAGCCTAAAATAAATCGATTGTCTGATTTGTGGAAGAAATCCTGGCATTTATCTAATGATTCACTCCTGTGTGTGAGAGAGCCAATGATATAACTACAAAAGAAAAATTCTTTTAGCAAGATAAAAGAATCTAGATGAAGCAGGCTTAGGACCTTCTATCATGGTAATGGATAACATCAAACCTCATGAAGGAAGTTTACATCTAAATCACTTTTAATGTATTGTGCAAATATGTGTTAGCAGCAGTAATAGTATGACATGGCTCTTCCCAGACAACACCAGATTCTGATCCACGCTAAGGGAAACATATACATAGTTCTCTGACAGAACCAAACTTGTTCTGGACATCTACAACTATGATCAGATTTTCCCAGTTCAACCTTTCTTAGATACAATCATAGTAATTTTCAGCACTCATCCATGCAGTCCTAATTACCATGAAGCCTTGTAGCATTAACCAAGAGTCCTCCCCATTGAAAAAGGCAACTCAGTTCAAGACAGTAAAAAGGGCCTATCACCCTGGCACTGGCACAACAATAAGAGACTTGTCTGTATGTATCAGGATATGGTTAAGGGCCCCAATATCACTATCTGGATGAAATACCAAACCAAAGAAGCTAGTAAAACTAACTGATGAGAAAGTAAGCACAAATTCTGCAAATCAGCACAGAAAATGGAATTGCTTAGAGGTTTCATAGTAGATTTGGGGACTTCATTTTCAAAAGAAGTTACGAAAAAAACCAAGGAAAAGAAATAACTTAAGAAAAGAAACTGACCTCCTAGTTTAGATAACCACTTTCACAGAGAGATAACTCTGCTTCTTCAATATTGCTCTTATCCACCTTTGGCTCTGCCTCACCAGCTCGAGATGAATACCCACTGGCTGAGTAATCTCGAGTGGCCAATGACTGTGAAGAGTCTTATCATTTCATCCACCCATATCTGCTCTCCTGAAAAGATGCATTTCGTCATCTTCTACAACCTCCCTCGAACACTTTTTCATCCAATTCCTAGATGTCGTTACGTTTCATCGCACTTGAGGTGCCACTGAAGGAAGCAACATGAACAAACTAGAGAAGATCAACATCTGAACATCATAACATTCATTCATATCATCACAAGTGAAGGAAGAAGCAAGCTTCTATGTACATCATATCCCAATGCTCATCACAAAAGTCCCCCTCACAAATGTAGCACTAACAACATGGGTGCTCTGTTAGCGCTCAGTACTAGAAACCAATCAAAATACAACTCAATGACAATATCTAATTAGGAGGTGGAACAAAATACAATTTTTTCCATCGTCTTATGTCATTTTATCGTGATTAAGGAAAAATTGTATCGTGATTAAGGAGTTCAAGCGGTACGGTGAATAGATTTATGAGACACATTTTAATTTTCTCTGGCCAATTTCATTCTGTGTGCTTGATATTTATAGAATGGCGGTTTATATCATGAGCATTTGCAATTGAAGCTACCATACTGAAAAGGCAAATATCGTTTAATTTCAAATTGAAAAGGCGAAAATCGTTTTAATGAATAAACATATTTCCCCCCCCCCCCCCCCTAAAATTTCTTTTCTCTTTCCAAGCCCTACCGTTTTGTGCACTCCCAAGCTCTCCCCTCTTCCGAAGCCATTCGAAAATTCGAAAGATATCTACGACCCATCAATGGCCATGGCCCAGAAGGAAGCGGTCCGGATTCTGATCACTGATGCTGGAGGTATGTCGGATCAGAGAGCTGTTCTCGTTTCGGTGATGCTTTACAGAGAAGACGCCCCTTGGTCTTTGTTGGTGGGACAGTGGACGGTGTCTGGAATAAACCCTTGTTTGCTATTGAATCGGCATTTCATAAGTATAGAAAGCTGTGAACGTAGGTCGGATCATAGCGTCGATAAATGCTTTGCGACATGAATGATCGAATCGAGACGCCGTTGTGTTTCGTGAATCTGTGCGATAATTTTGGTAAGAGGGGCTTTTGTGCTTCCGATTTGGATTCAGCGTAAGATTTGACTTTGGTAGGGGCGGATACTGACTTTGTGCCATTTTAGTGCGCAGTTTTGGTTGTTTGTGCCCTATGCTCTCATTTATAGAGATACGCCCTCTGTCCTAGAAACGATGAGTCCAAATGGAATTAGGATTATCCGCTATTTGTATATCTTGACATCCCTTTGGTCTGGTGGGAAACTATCAACTTTTTGTCTCCTGAATTTGGCTTTCTAGGATGGAATTAGGGGTGAGCATGGTTCCAGGGTAGAACCTGGAACCTGTAGAACCGGACCTGTAGGAACCGATTGGTTCCAGGTTCCAAGGTAAGAAGGTAGGTTCCAGGTTCCAAAAATTTGGGAACCTGCTTTGACGGGTAGGTTCCAGGTTCCAAGTAGGTGGAACCTGGAACCTGAAGCAATCTTTTATATTATTTTTTAGTATATGTCATCACGTCATTATGAGGGATTTCATAAGGACGATAATGAGTATGTAATTTGAAACTACTTTATCATCGAGTTTTTTACTCTATTATTGTTTTATACTTTTCGTGTATATATGTATGAGTTATAGTTAATAGATTTTAGTAGTAGATGGTGGTCATTAGAGGTAATTATTCGCATTGATCGTTCAATCAATAATATATGTGGAACCTTAATAGAACCTGAAATCGCTCACCCCTACTTTCTTCTATTTTGGTGCAAATGGAGTTTTATTGATAGGTTTTAGGGTACCCTGGAACCAGATCCAGAACCTGTGACAGGGTAGGTTCCAGGTTCCAGAGTATAGAGGGTAGGTTCTAGGTTCCATAAATTGAGGAACCTGTAGTAGCGGGTAGGTTCCAGGTTCTAGGTGGAACCTACCCAGAACCTGAAACCGCTCACCCCTAGATGGAATCATATTAGTTTAATCTTTCTTTCCTTTTTTTCTTTTTGGCATTTTCTGCTTTACTTCAGATAAGCTTTTTCTTTCTCATTGGAAGACACCATCTTTTACTTAAAGATAATCTAGAGGTGCTGTAATCCATTTGTTCGCAACCCGTCATTTTCACGCGGTCGCCCTGTAATTGCCGCGTGTTTTGATTTACTGGATTTACCCACGGAAGAAGTTTGATGCACTTGATTGTATCTAGCGTACTTTTCCAATTTTTGAATGTACAAAAATGAGATACCTTGTTTGACTGTGCAGGCCAAGTTGCATGGGATCTCCTTCCTTTCATCTCTAGGGGAGTGATGCTAGGTCTTGACCAGCCAGTGATCGTGCACCTGCTTCATCATGCGAGTGATCTAGCAGCTGTGGAAGATCTTAAGGCAGCGGTTTTTTCAAGTACTGTCCTTAGAGGTTTGTGCAGCTTTCTACGATTTTGTCTTGGCCTGAATAGTTACCAATGTAGCATTATCTAATGTGGCACTTGAATCAGCTATTTCGACAACAGACGTTGAGGAGGCGTCCAAGAATGTTGAATTCGCAATCGTGATAGGAAAGGTTTCGAAGAAGACCACACGCTTACGATCGAACCCTTCCGGGGAATACAAGCAGCTGGCTGCTGCTTTAGAAAATCATGCTGCCGCCAATTGCAAGGTAAGCATTTTTTTTTAAAGAAGGATGTGAATGGGAGGCTGAGATGTCAATTCAAGAAGGATGCTTGTGAGTTGAACCTCATGTCTTTTTTCACTAAAATGAAGTAATTCTAAATACAATAGGACGCTGGTTTGCTAATTGTCAGAATGTGCATTTGATTTGTACACTTGGTTTTCTTTCCTTCCCATTTCTATGGATGACTTAATCTGCAACTATGTGAAATGCTTTTTCATTTTGAAATCTCTTAATTTGGTTGCCTAATTGGTAAACGGATGCTACTCTTCAGCAAACAGTTGAAATGCCTTTTCTTCTTGAAATCTTTTAATTTCCTCTGCACATAGATACAACAAACAGATCCTGTCGATAATATTATAGTCTTCATCTTTGAGCATGGAAATTATGAAGGGATGATATTCAAAAAAGTGTATATACTAAACCATAAGTTTCTGACATGCATATGTTGATCTTCTTCTATTAAGTGCCTGTATAAGTTATTTTCATCAAGGGGTGTTTGAAACAAACATATATACAATTACACGCATACATTTCTCTTTCTTCTGCAGGTTTTGGTCATCGCGTATCCTGCACATATGGTTGCATTGACTTTGAAGAAATTTGCACCATCCATTCATCCCAAAAACATTACATGCCTAACGAGATCGTATCATAATTGTGCTTTGGGTCTCATTTCGGAGAGGTTGAATATTCCGGCTAGGTATCTGAATAATGTCATCATATGGGGAAATCACATGCCGCCTCTACATCTAGATCTCGACCATGCCACGGTTGGTAGATTATCGGATGAATATGCCGCACGTGTTGGTAGATCAGCCGGTGAATATACCGTGCGCGAACTCATTGACGATGATGCGTGGTGAGAAAACCATTTTTGTGTTGATTGCTGGCATATTTAGTTGGTATTATGTTTTGAGTTTTCTGAATCTGTAGAAATCTTTATTTGCTGCAGGTTGAATGGAGAATTTATGGATAAATTCCAAAAATGTGCTGCTTTAGGTCTTGACGAAAAAAAATCAGGTGCAATTCTTCTTGCCAAAGCTGTTTGTGACCACATCCATGATTGGGTGTTTGGAACTCAAGAGGTACGGGTGCCCTTTTCCTTTTTACTAGTTTATTAGTTCGGCTAAGCTTCTCTGAACTGCACCTTCTCAGGGAACGTGGGTTTCCGTGGGGATATTTTCTGATGGCTCTTAGAATGTGCCTGCTGGCCTCATCTATGCCTTCCCAGTAATTTCTCGCAATGGAGAGTGGACCATCGTGCAAGGTATAGAAAATTCTATTTTCCCATTAAAACCAATGACAAACTTCATTTTTTGCACTTTCTGACTAGCAAATTCTATCTAGAAATTGTTTTTCCAAACTTGTCTTTCTCTTTTGGTTAGTGGTCTACTTAGTCATCTAGGGTTTTAGTTCTGTTCTGTGGTCCTGATGTAGGTCTTCCGCTTGATGAGTTCTCGAGGAAGAAGATGGATTCGACAGTGGAAGAACTCATGAAAGAACAATCGTTGACTGTTGCCTATATTGAACGTAATCTTCTTGGGTAATGTAGTGCTTGAAGTAAACACTACTGTCGGTTGTATTGGGCCTTGCAGAAAAATGTGAAATTCTTGCGCTAGTATCACTGTCGATCGCTCTCTGTTATCATGTTCTTATGTTTTGATTATATCTTTTGTAGATTTTGCTTCGTGGACTTTCCTAGTGATATACATACACACACGTCAATCACAATTTCCATGTCCTTTTTCAAAGAAAATATCCGTCTGATGAAGGCCAAGTTTTATTATATGGATTGGGTTTGCTTGGACCGGCCATGGGTCGCTACAATCGCATTACATAAAAGTTGGTTGATTTGGGATCCACCGTCCGATCCCCGAACAGCAATGGCCCGGGAAAAAAAAAAAAAAACCATTCCCATACATATGAACTGCATGTTATGAATGTCCCTTGCTATGAACACATCTCAACGACAGATTGTATCGGAAAGGAAGAACGAAATCAGTAGCAAAAATCAAAATTGAAGTCGGTTTCATCCCACTGAAGGACGGCGGACTAAGGATTCTACTCTCGCTTGAACTTGTCCTTCAAGAAGAGATTCCGTGACGATACCTGCATTTCAGTATTGCCACATGCACATTGAACTCGAACGACCCATCATGCGACAGAGGAAGCGCTCATGAGTGCTCAAACCAGAAACCTCAATGAGTCCGGCCTCCTCGAGCGTCAAGAAGCTCTGGCTCTCGACCACCGCCGTCGTCCCCTCAGCCTCGCTCTCTCCCATGTCATCTACGCTGCAACCTCTCACCACGAGCCTCCTTGTTATGTCAACTGACCGGCATGGATATGATTTACAAGCTCGTAATATTGTGCAATGCTCGTGGGATCTTCATCTCTTCAGCCATAGTTTGACAGCTTCTTGTGCAATAATGCTGTTGCTGTTTACTTTCTACATCCCGTGTTTGTCAAGAAAATGGAGAAAAGCTTGTGGGGATTCTGTTTTCTGTTTCTTCATCTCGACTCGAGTCTGCCATAAAGACTATAGACAAAATAGGATCCCTCCCGATCGAAGCTTGTATTCTATTGTTGATGATTTGGTGATGCTTGAGTAGGACTTAAGATGAAGTTATACCGAGGTTTTTCTCTTTTTCCCAATTCTGCTTCCATATGAAAAGAGGAAGAACTCACGCTCAGCCCTTCATTAAAGCCGAGAACAATATCTGCAATGCATTATGACCCACGAGGCCTCTCATTCAGCGGTCTTACTCGAGAGCTTTTAAAACATTTGGTTTTTGATGTGGGATCAAATCCAGTTTTGTTTGTCTTGTAGTCCATTTAGAAGAATATATATCATTCACTAGAATTGGAAAATCATACGCTTTGTTATGTTAGCATAGCAATGAGTTGGCAAAGAAACATCAGCATCCCGCACTAATCCTAAGTTCAACGTTAAAACTCGCTATCTGCCAAGGAACACTCCCCAAAGAGGATCGAAGTAAAGGGGCGCGAGAGTTCTGTGTTTCGCAATCACAACAAGCAAAAAGAAATATGTTCAGCAAGATACAAAAGAAATACCACAACCTCTAGCTCGAGACAAAGCCACTTGATAAATATCTTCAGCAAGATACAAAAGAAATGCCACATCCCTTGCATAACGTTGAAATAACCGTCGAGGAGGAAGCAAGTTGCGGTGGAAATCCAAAAAAATGTGCCGTCATATAAGAGAATATAATATCACCCCTTGCATGATCATGCCGATGCGACACACATTGCTTAATTATGAGTTACAACAAGTGTTATGATTTCTAAAATGGTTGGTTCCTTAACTGCTTTAATAAGGAGAAAAGACCAAGTTGCTTAGAAGTATGGTGGAGATTTCCAAACTGGACTGACTGATTATACCTTGTAATAATACAGTTGGCCAATGACTCATGCACAGAGAAACCAGAAGAAAAAGAGTACTAAAAGTTCAACTTCATGAGGAATCTTCCTTTCATTGATGTTAAAGTCGATGCATTCTAAGGAGCCGTGCGTGGCAACATATAACTCAGAGCCAGATCATTCATTACACTATCAGGACCATACGCACACATTCTTCTAACAGAGTCTACATTATCTCAATTTGTCTATTCTTTTTCACATTGTCTTTATAAACAGAAATTTTGGAAATCGATTTCAGGTTCAATTGAAACGCTAGATAGAAGTTTCTTTCAGCTCATTTGATGTACAAAGAAGCTTCTGTTCTTGAGTTTCCCAAGACTGCAAAATGAAGGACGAGAACAGTGCTGAAGGTCAAAGCATCATTCGTCTGGATATTCCTAAGCTTCAGAAGAGAAATGAAATCGTCATTTCACCCACCACAATCTTTGACATGACATTGATGTCGTGGCCTTGATTGACCGTATATTCTAAATAACTCCCACGCCCATGAAACAGCTTATAACTTCAGTCCATAGAAGCAAAGATACGTGGCCTCATAACTTGCACCTTTGACATTTCTTGAGCTGTTTTCCAGTAAACTTGAAGGTTCATCCTTCTTCTTCTTTTTTGCTATACATGGCTACCGCAATGGGAAATTTCTGCTTATAATTGCTGCAAATGTGTATTTTCCCCATTTGAGTAATGTTATAAAACTCTGGTAGGTCTAGTCACAAAACTGATGAAACAATCATATATAGATATCTGTCCGGGGATGTTAAACTGGCCAATGGAGGCTAACATTGTTAATTTGGTTTTCTAATTCCTTGTGAGCAGTGGATCATGCCAGTGCCATTGGTGCACAAATTGCTGTCATGAGAAAAGTACTTGAGAAACTTCTTTTGTAATTTAAAACTCGAGAGGAATGCTGTCACTGATAGTGATGGTGATGTGCTCTGGGATATTAGTTTGATGCAGTGAACCCACCAAAAGCACAACTGTAACTGAGAATGCCGAAGTTGTTAAATATATAGTTGCACATGCTTGGTTAAGACTGAGACAAATACATGCAATGTTTCTGAGGGCACTACAACCTCTCTTCTGCCTTTATCTTGTTCGTTAGTGTTTGTGCATGTTTTTGTGCTTGGCTATGCTTATACTTTATATCCGTGTATGTTCAATGCTTGTTTCTGAGGGCAGTCGCTCTTTCTTCAGTGTGGAACTTGTAAGCGTTTACAAATGTTATGCTGTATATAGATGTATTTGCTTGACACGGGGTTCAAATTTATCTGTGGTTTCTGAGGTAGATCTTTGTTACTATCCGTGTTGTAGGTTTTCAGATAGGTTCCTATTTTCATGCAGACTGGTGACCCTGGCGAAACAGCAAGATCAGGTGTTGCAGCATACTCGATGAACGATGTTGTCCATGATTCACCCCATAAGGTAATTTCTTGTATATCTTACCGCAGTCATCAGATAGGGAGAATTTTTGTGAATTCCTGGTTGAACTAGCATTCTTTGTATAATCCTCAATCCCAAGGAGTGCTATTGGTTATTTTGAGGCTTTGAGCTCTGAGATCTTACACGGGTAACAGGCCAGTGCAAGCATAATAAGAAACCTGGCATTTCTGTAATACATATGCATTTGTACTTATGTTTAATTTATACAGTGCAGCTGGTGCTTCTTGCCTGGCCGTGTCCGCTGTCAAGGGATGTTGGTAATATCTTATTATGGTGAATTCTATTATGGTGAATTTGCATTCCAATTTTGGCTCGTTATGAATATGAAGATTATAGGTACTCCAGAAGTGTTATTGGAGTTAATTTTCCTTGGAAGGATGTTGTGGCAGTACGTGAGTTGGACTTAGGAGTGTTGATCTCTGGTGACATTGTTAAGCTGCTGACATTGTTTAGCATTTGGTTTTGGCTTTGATTAACTAATTTTACTTGTCAATATGGAAACCTCGGTCATGAAGACTAGATATCTTTGGTTATAAAATCTGCATAATTCATTTCCTTAATGGACATATCTGAAGATATATGGGTTTAGTTTCTTCCATTATTTGTCTCTGCTTTGTTTTCAAGTCTTTTAAGAAGTTTGAATGGGGTGTCTTTCTTTCAACAATTCGGTCATTTTTGGAACGAAAAGAATCTTGTAGTTGAGTTATTAATTAACTACAACTATCGATACTGCAAGTCATTAAGTGAGTGTTAGACTAAGCGAAAATACCCATCATTCCCTGTTCAAGATAGAAGTTGAACCAGATAGACCCAAAGGCTGAAATCATGCTGCAAGGGAAATTAAGGATGGCTAACCTTGGTTCTTGTCTTCCCAGTCTCCATCGGTCCAGCTATATTTGCAGAAGAGGGGAATCCTATAAGTAATACAGTCAGCATCTTAAACATTCAGGGCAGGCTCTCATATATGTACTAGACTGAAAGTCATGATTCACTGCTGTTCTTTGCTTTAGAGATTGTCTCTTCATTCTACTTTTGCCTTTTCAATTCTGTCAGGGTTTCTCATAGCTCGGAGTTTGCCCAATAATGACAGGTTTGAGCTGGCTGCTGTTTACTTTCTCCAAGAGATTTTTTGTCGAATAATGTATCTTTACTTCATTGTGGCTGATGTTTGTTGGAAGAATTTCTGAGGTTCTGTCATCAGAAATGGTATCACAATCTTCTCTTTGTAAATGTGATTAAATTTTAAGTGATCACTCTGTGCTTAGATATTTTGCTGCTCTGATTGCTATTGCTTCCGTCTTTGCTTCTCCCATTTCTGTGTTCGTGAGAGGATCTTATTAGGAATACCCTTCCCAAAAAGGGTAAGTAGGGAAAACCTCACATAGATAGCATGCACAGACCAGACAGTGATGCGGAAATGTTTTTGGCCATAAAGGGTGAGTTGTCAAATATTGACTCTGTGTCATCTCAGGGAAATTGCTAATGTATTTGGACCATTGAAAGCTTTTCACTTCCAGGCTAATGATGATACAACAGATTGGTATGCTTTCCTGGAGGTAAATGGCATATTTCTTTCCCCTAATATGTTTCTTTTTTCTTCATAATGAACTTCCTCCAGAACTTGAACATACTTACGGTTTATGGCTCTTTCATCTCCTGTTGTTTGTTGCATAGTACCATTGTCTTTGACCTTTGTAGTGTTTGTACTTTTGTGAACTCTTAAACGGGATCGAAGTTATTGTTCCATACCTTGAGTGATTTTGGCTGGGTGGAACTTCTGAATGGGATAAAATATTTGTTGAATTAGTGCAGCTTTTCATTCCCTAAAATTTGCAAAAAGGAAAATGGTGTCTGAACTTTGATTTCGAATGCACTTTATCATCTTGACTTTGTAAACGTGCAGTCTGTCTCTTAACATTGCAGGCTCTGATCGGAACTTGCACTATTTTTCTCTTTAATGTTGATAATATGGATCGAAGATGAGATTTTTTTGCTAATGATGAGTTATATCATATTCAAGACATCTTTCTTTGAGCCAAACACTACTTAAGACAATGACTTTGTTGACAAATTTGGAGTGAAATTAGATATTATTAAAATGGTGTTTGTGGCCAAAATAGTTAAGGCGGTGTTCAGTGCATGTGAGATGAAAGTACGGTGGTCCTTAATTTGCTAGGATGGCTCTTGCACTGGATCTAACATATATGCAGAAATGACGTCTACGCTTATTCAGAAAACGAACATCTTGGCTACCCATTATTTTGTCAATCGCAAGAAACCGTACTTGCACTGTCAGAAAATTTCGGCAATGCCTTGAAATTGAGGCATGTTATCTGCCTTAGGGGAAGTCATCGGATGTAGAACTCGTATTTGTTGAAAAATTTTCTGTGGTTTGTTTTTGTAGTCTCTTTTTCTGGTTGAATTTTCCAGGCGATCCATTTATTAGTTGACGTTGAGTAATTTGACTTTCACTTTCAGTATGTAGGCCAATCAGTGACTCTGAAAGCATGTGCTGGTTTGAATGGTATTAAGTTAGGAGGCCAAGTTCTAACTGTAGTTCAAGCTGTCCCAGATCCAGCAGCAATGGTACTCATTTACCGTATTACATTCATTATGTTTCTTGTTTCCTACTGATTAAATTTAGTACGTTCTGACAATGGAAATGGTAATTTTTTAGGGAAATAGTGAAAACCAGTCCCTTTGTGCAATCCCTGACCAAGCAAGGACCCTTCTTAAGAGGCCAACAGAAGTTCTGAAGCTAAAAAATGTGGTATGCAACTGATTTTCTTCATAGTTTTCCTATGTGTAATCAGTCAACTTGTTCAAGTGAAGTGAAAGGGTTGATCTGTGTTTTTTCTCTCTATGGTAACTGTCTATTTTGTCCTTAACCTTTCTAGATATAATTGAGTTACAGAAGTTTTATGTTCTTCCACATACCATTTTATGTCTGATGTACTAATTGTATGTTCTTTTTACGTGAGCCAGTTCGCTCCTGAAGGTGTCTCGTCTCTCTCTGAGTTGGGAGTGGATGAAGTACTAGAAGATGTACGCCTGGAGTGTGCCAGGTCTGGCAAAGATTTTCATTCTCTGAGTTTGTGTCTTGATCTGTCAGGTTTAGCATATGCATATGATTATGGTGCTTCTGCGTCCTGCAGATTTGGTACCATTAAATCTGTGAATGTCGTGAAGCATGATAGTGGTCCTTACCCTTCAACTATCTCAGAACCTTTTCTAGTCTCTGATGACACTGGACAAAAAATGGGAAGTGATGACAACAGGATAGAGACTTCAGAAGAAGTTGTTGGCCAAGAAGCGGGAATAGGAAATGAAAATGAGATCCCTAGTGATGCAAATCAACTTAAAGAAGACGGTGTTCCAGCAACTAATAGCGGTGGCACCAAAGGAAACAATCTTGAGGATGATGTGGCTGACAATGATTCTCCTCAGATGGCTCCGCCTGATGCACAAGTGGAGATTAGTGACCCAACCTCTCCAAGATCTACAGATATGCTGACTTCAGAAGAACCTGAACAGCTGAACATTGTGAATGGTGACTCAGATAATCAAGATGACGAAGATGCTGACATTGCTTAGATGGAGGATGATCATTTGGAAAAGAAATCACTTGTTCAAGAAGAGGTGCTTCCGGAGGAAAGCAATTGGTCAATGGGAGAAACCCTTGAAGTACCTAAGGGGAACATGAATATGGGATCAGATATCATTCAGAACAGTGATGCTAAGGGTGATGAGCTCAATATTGAACAGGTTTTTGAGCCAGATTGTGTTCTAGTGGAGCTCAAAAGAATCGAATGCTCAAGCATGGCGGCACATAGTTTGCATGGATGTTTATTTGACAAGGGGACCATGACGGTGGAATATGTTTCTCTTGATCTCTACAGGAGAGAGTTTGGAGGATGAACAATTGCAGAATGGCAAGTTAAAGTAGCTACAGTATGACCATCTCAGAAGGTCTAATTCCCCAAAGTATTAGGCGCATAAAGATGCATCAAAGACCTCTCTGTCGGACTTATGAGAGGGTGAACTTAGATTCCTGTTGTGACAATTCACATCCATCTACTGGCGGGTCGTCAGGGATTGGTATCACCTTATTTAATCGCAGCATTCTGAAGTGGCATTGGACTTAGAATTTTGGCAATGCCGTATCACAATTTGACATTGTAACATACTGGCGCGTGCCATGATAGAATTGGGGGTTCTGCGGCCTATTTTTCTCCTTGTGGAGGTTTGTGATCAAAAGGTTACCTTAAAACTGCATGAACTTGCCCTGAGGGCCTAAGAAGAGTAGGCATGATTTTAGGAGGTTGAATGTGCACTACATACATTAGGAATGATGTTTCAATCGGCCTGTGCCTTGTGTTCCTCTCTATTCTACCTTAAAGAAAAGAGGCATTATGGAATTTTACGAGCACTTGTGTTTGTTTCCAGGCGAGGACCACATCATTTGCATTGCATTACCTCTACTCTTCTTTTGTGTTGCCCTTTTCATTAAGAAAGGGATCCAGCTCGCGTGCAGCCTGTGTATGCAAAATAACTTCCGGTGTCCTATTCCTATGGATACCAACTCAACTGGGGCATTCACCCAAAAGGGATGCATTTTCTCTGTATGTTTGAGATGGATAGGTTCGTCGGACTTTGTAGCACAGATTTTCTAACGGCGAAAGTTCTTCTGCAATTCAATTTCTGTAATGCAATTCCATACATGTGACCAGTATGCGGTTCTTTGCTGTTGCAAAGCATCAATATGACAAGGTTTGACAGTTGCAGATTCCGGTTTCTGCTGCACCAGAAGGTATCCTAGGGTCGACGAGCAACTTCGTCTTAGCAGTAGACAGTAGTTTGAGCCTTGAGTACTATGCAAGACGAGAGGTGAAAACAGATCCGGATAGAGCCTCTGACGAGCTCTCCGATGCCAATTGAATGTTAATTGGAAGAGAACACTGTAATCTTAATTGGAAGAACAGAGTAAGTAGAGTAGAACCAGGGATAAGTACAAGTGTCATTACTTTTATACGGCTTTCACTTGATTGAGCGCCATAACATTTTTTTCGCTCAGTTGATTGCCATATCAAAGCAAAATCGCTCACTAGAGTGCTATTTCTGGCAAATCGTCTTACATGGGCTACTTATTATTATTATTATTTTTTAGTGACACGAGAATTTTTTAATACTTTATGGACTTTTTATTTCTTATTTATTATGATGTTTTTATTTTTATTTTTATTATTTAATATTAAAAAAAAAAAAAAAAAAAAAAACCTTTGGATTTCCCCTTGGACGGCGAGGTCACTAGCAACCCTCGCCGACCATGGCTTACTTCCACGAGGGCAAGGGCTGCCTTGCCCTCGGCTGGCAGTGCTGCGACAGCCCCAGACGATGATCGTGGGCTAGGGCCCTCGCCCAGACCTACCGACCGCAGCGAAGTAGATCTGGCCAGACATGCACGGTTCCGGTTCCTAAAAAAGCTGGAACCGGAACCGGCCCTTAAAGAGGCGGTTCCGGTTCCGGTTCCGGTTCAAGGAACCGCCGGTTCCCGTCGGTTCAATTTGTCCATATATATTTTTTATAATTTATTTGCAATATGAACAATCAAAGTGAAGGTAGTTGAGTGGTTTAGGGTGCTTATTTCAACTAAAAGATCAAAGGTTCGAATCCCACTTCAAGCAATTATCATTTTCTCTATTTTTTTTATTTTTTTTTTAAATAACGGGTCGGAACCGGCCCGGAACCGCCGGTTCCGAAAAAAGAGGAACCGGAACCGGCTCGTGAAGGTCCGGTTCCGGTTCGGAACCGCGGACCCGGTCAACGGGCCGGTTCCGGGCCGGTCAACGGGCCGGTTCCGGGCCGGTCAACGGGCCGGTTCCGGGCCGGTTTCGGGTCCGGGTCCAATTTGGCCATGTCTAGATCTGGGCGAGGGTCACTTCGCCCATAGCCGGCAGGGCAGCGAAGGTCACTTCGCCCATCGTCGACAAGGCAGCGAGGGCCCCTCGCCCTAGATTTGTGAGGGCCTTCGCACCCTCGCTTGCGGCGACGACGAACCGAGGGCAAGGCGGCCCTTGCCCCTGGGCTAGCCAGTCGTGGTCGGCAAGGGCCCTCACGATGACCTTAAGAAATAAAAAAAAATCAAAAATATCTTAAAATAAAAAAAAATCCACATGTACATTAAAAAATTCAAAAAAATTTGCTTTGGCGATGCCATATCAGATTTTCCGGCGTCTATATAGGATTTTCGGCGAGGCAAATTAGCAATGGCACTTAAGTGGTCATTTTTTCAAATTTGTAGTACTCAAGTAAGTGAAAAAAAAAAAGTTATGGCATTCAAGTACACAAATTATGACACTCATATTTATCCCAGTAGAAGTGAGTATATATGCTTGAGGTGTGGGCTCTCTCTCGATCTCGAATTCAGCCTTCTTTGGGTCTGGGCTAGGGATTTTTAGGTCTATCATATTTATCACTTATACGGTATAGGTTGGGTTGGGTATGGGTCAAGAAATTTGTATTGTGCATAAATGGGTCATAAACGGGTTAATGAATCGATTTGGGTCGGACCATTTATGACTTGACCCAACCCGCCCATTTGACACCCCTGCTTATTTAAGTCTCTTGTTTTGGCTAATCTAGGATTCTCGTGGCTGTTGCTTCATTCATCAACGCTCTCACTTATTTTCGTATTTTTTTCCATGTATCTCCTTCTAATCTCCTGATTTCTCTAGACCCCAAAAAAACCCTGATTTTAATATACATCTCAATTATATTCGAAAAAATTAGCATAAAAAAACTTTAATTTTTACTTTTATCCCAATTTTACTGGCATAATACTAAAAAAAAACTCTAACTTTAGCTTTTATCCCTACCACCGTTAGCTTTCCGTTCATAATGTTAATCCTACGTGGCATTTTCACATCGTTAATAAATTATACCTCAGCAAAGTTGCATTACATTGTGTTAGAAGTTTTTTTTGTTAATTTTTTTATTTTACCAGAATGTTGGAAGATGAATTATTATTATTATTACTTTTTTTTGGATTTTTTTTTTTAGTTGCAGAGCCTAGTTCCGTGGGTAAGTGCTTTGAAGACAATAGAATCTCAATATTACCTAATAGACCAAATTTTGCAATTGAGCCCCCGTCATCATCCTATTTAGTATTCAACCCAAAACTCTTCCTTTTTCCCAATTTTTGGCCCAATCTCAAGACACAGTTGACTCTTCTCCGCCCCTCTCCAGCTCCAGAAACAGCACGAACGGAGCAGGGAAACGCTTCGAAAAAGATAACGTTAAAAACGTTATCCCCATCCATCTCCCCCTCTCTTCCTCCGCCTTCGTGAAGGCGGTTGACGTCCATCGGTACTAATGGCGATCATGGCTTCGGGAGTTTTGTTAGGAAACGCTTGCTCTCTCCATTTTCGCAAGACCCAGTTCAATCAGATCACTCTTGTCCCTCCGATGTCTAAAGCTTCGTCCGAGATTGCCTTCGTCGCCTCTCAGCTGAGTGGGCTCAGAGTCTCCTACGATGATTCTCGCCGCTTCGTCGGACCTGTGGCCGCTCCGACGCTGGCCGTACAACCCGTTGCTCGTACGCCCCCCTTCTTCTTTTTTTGCGTCTTTTTTCATCTAGTTTTCTGGGTTCTTGTGCTTGTCTTTGCTTGTTTCGTCCGATCATGGTGGTCATTACGTGCTTTCGTCCATTATGCGCTTGCTTCATGTTCGATGCTTGGGGTAATTTGGGGATTTTAGTTCTCTTTCCCATGTCTTTTTGGGTTCTGGAAGCTGTTTCAGTTAGTGCTCTCTGGCTCTGTTCATGTTGACTTACGTTGCCATTCGTAGTGATTAAAGAAAAGAATAAGCTTTTGAAGTAGAACTAATCTACTTGTTCGCGATGCTCAAAGATACTTCAAATTCCGTTTGCCTCTGGCAAGTTCGGATCTTGAGACACACAAGGGGATTCTGCAGAGTGTAGTTCTAGCATGCAGCATTTGGATCTCTGTAAATGTCCTCTTATTTCTCATTGCTGTCTTATTTGGTTCGATTTGGTGGGCTAAATAGTAATCCGGTGTTCATTCCATCCTAGCATCGCTTGTTGATCAGTGGAAAAGGCTTTGCCTTTCTTGGTTTCATTCTTGTTTTAGTTTCAAACTTCTTGGAACTTAAAACTATTGCTGAGGCGCCATTGTTATCTTGTTATGTCTCTGGACAATTGCAATGTATTTGTTGGTCTGGTATGCAACATGATTTGGCTTATGCAGAAATGCCTTAAAAATGAGAGATTTTTTCATTCATGTGCTCCATCATGGGCGAAACAAACCACGTTATGCACTCACAATTCGTTTTGCAGGTTCATTGTTCATGATCCGACTTTCTCCTCTCATGTTAAAAGCATTTAATCCCCTTTAGCAAGCTTTCAGATTTGGATGGTCTCTTTTCATGCCTTTCAAATAAGTGTGTACTTGTACGAACCTTTGAAACTAAAAGCAGTTTGATTTTAACATTGTGCAAACTCACATTCTTGAGGAATTCCATTGTTTAACTTCTAAGACCTTGGCACAATTCTGGAGAAGAAAAAAAGTGACCAGGGAGTGGTTGTGGCTTGGCTTGATCGTAAGGATGAATAAGTCACTTTTAGTCTGTCTCTTCCTAAAGTTTCCTGTACTATGATGCGGGCGCCCCCCTCTTTCATGCTTTGCACTTGAGATGCAGTAGTAAGATGAATAAGTGATTCTTATTTATTTGTAGAATCTCATTTCGCGCAGTTATAATGTAGAATACTTCTATACGTTTTCAATGGCCATTCATTTATAACTGATGTCTTGGTTGTCTTCCTCAATTATCTTACACAATGTGCACGTCTTTGTATGTGTATGTACTTTTTATCATATCTAATTGGTTGCTTGGCCTATGTCCAACGTGGAGTTCTTTGCCGTCGGCTGAAAGTTTCACTGCAATGCTTGCTTTAGATGGCAGCTAACCGTCAGCATGAAATTAAATAGCTGCTTTGTTGCCATTTCTCTCTTAAGCTAGCGAGGGTCCTCATGGTATTAGTTTTGATTCACTTTCAGGCAGAGTATGTCCTTTGACGGGGAAAAAGGCAAACAGGGCAAACAAGGTCTCCTTCTCAAACCACAAGACGAAGAAGTTGCAGTTTGTAAACCTGCAGTACAAGAGGATATGGTGGGAAGCCGGCAAGCGCTACGTTAAGCTGCGGCTGTCAACGAAGGCGTTGAAAACCATCGAGAAAAACGGACTCGATGCCGTTGCCAAGAAGGCAGGGATAGATTTAAGGAAAGAATGACAATTTGGCCTTGTAATTGTCACTGAGAACAAGCCAACGCACTGACTTCTTTCAACTTGTTTCGGTTTATTTGTTTAGCCCTGTCTGGTTGAACTTTTTCATATGAGCAAAATTTTCATTTCAGCTTTGCATTTTTATTTCTCCTCGTGGGCTTCTTGAATCTTGACATGTGTTTTCCTCAAAATATGCTCTTCGTTTGAAGGCACCTGCTTGTACATGATTACTACATTCTAATGGTGGCTTCAGCACACTGCTCGCTATGCTCAGTTTTGATGCTGGACATTTGGAGAAACCTGTTAAATTTTAGCTCAATTATCACTCTTTTGCACATTATAGCTTTGTCGAATGTCTAGCAAAGACTTATGTGAAGTCTGTCTTACTGTGAAGAGTGCATCCCTAAATTACTGCAGAATACGAGAGGTAAATTTGCAATTTTCCACACGCTATGTATGATCAACGCTTGAAAATCGGATTCTTCCACATTAAGTATGCTCAATAAGTCTAATGTGTGCACTCGTTGACAAGATCTATAGTAAAAACATTACTATTGATAAACCTCTCCATCTGCAATTCATAACATTTAGAACATTTAAACTTTCACAATGCGGAATCCCAAAATTAGAACATCAACCAACAAAAAGCCGCGAATGTGTCCCTCAAACCACCGTCAATTTCAGCTTCAAATTTTCCTACTCTGCCATATTCCCAAAGCCTTTACTCTCTATTGACTTCCACCATCAGCTTTACACTTATCTTAATGAGGGGAGTTAGCGTATAAGGAATGAGTAATTTACAACTGATTCTTAACCATTTACACTCTACAGAGAGGTTTATCTAAATGGCTCGACCGGAGCAGTCTCCTCCAGAAGAGCAGCAGCCTCGAAGCACTCGGCCACCTCAAGTGCTGACACTCCTGGGTCGGATTTATAGACCAGCCCAAGATTGAACCAAGCCAATGGGTTTGTTCTGTCGAGCCGAAGTGCATCGGTGAGAAGGCTGCGGATAACCGGCAAAGATCCACTTCCAAGCTGTCTAAGGACGCAAGCAGTGGAAATCAAGCTCGGCACGTGACTGGGCTCAACATTTAGTGCTTCCGTGAACGACTTCAGGGCGTCTTGGTGGAGACCTTTTGCTTGGTATAGTAAACCTACCAGAAGCAGAGCAATAACTCTTGGTGCACGATAACAGCCAGAACTTGACTTTAAGTGAAAATACTATAAAAGAATTACAACACAACATCAATGAAGACCGAGAGAAGCATTGGTCTAGCCTTGGCAAAAACAGGCCACTTTTAGGAGATGCCCTGATGACGCCTAGACACCGAAAATTTCAAGGTCAATTCCATGCAAACAACTACTGCAGAATGCAATGGTTATTAAAAATTACAGTAGGTACAAATATCAATACTTTTTCGAGTGAGAATACAATTGATGATGGAACAAATTGTTAAGTAAATCGGAAAAGAAGAAAAATAATTACTACGACTTTCTTGTCAAGTGAAAATTATTCTCTAACTCACGACCCACAGACACATCCAGTGAAAGATGTTTCCACTTTCACTCTTGGAATCACATTTTGAGAACAATTATCTCTATGTGCAAAAAAGATGAGTTTATAAGCTCAGTTAGTTTGGTGATACATAGATTTATACAGAAAGCAAGAGAAGAATAAACATTTGAAAAAAAAAATTGCAAAATTAATGCATAAAGCAGAGATGCACTGAGAGAGAGAGAGAGAGAGAGAGAGAGAGAGAGGGAGAGAGAGGAACTTAAGATACCTGTAGAGTGCCATCTAGAAGCAGAAAAGGGGCTGATAGCTTCCGACTTCGAAAGACAGACCTCAGCATCACGCCACTGTGACAAACTGGTGTACACGTTAGCTAGATCATTCCAAGTAGCCAATTCCAAACTCTTGTAATGCTTCCCTCTATCCTGTCAGTTGCAAAACATGAAAAGTACAAAATTTTAAACATGCTGTTGTCTCTTTATACTATTTTATCAGTCATAGGGAAGAGATTAACTCTGTGCAGAAAGAGATATAAAAGAACTAAACAGAGCAAGAAGAGTTATTCCCATCTCGGCACATTTCAGAAGATCTAAATCACCAGGTTACCAATCTCCTCCTTAGAAAGGTCTCGGCAAACATATCATGTGTAGGCAGATAAAAACAGTACCTTGGTGTACTTATTTCCAACTCCTGCAGATTTAGTCTGCACTTGAAGAACAGCCAGAAGCTGACTATATGTCTCAATGGCATTATTTAGCTGGTCTTGTGCAACCTGAAGTTTCGCTTTAGTTCTCAGTAATTCTCCTTGATCCCACTTCCCAGTCTGATCCAGAGCAGCATTAATAACAGTCTCGGCATCAGTAAACCGTTTTTGAGCTGACAAAATTCGAGCCAAGAGAATATATCCGTTTATACTAGCCCCCGCCTCCAGTTTCAGCAGTTGCTTTGCATAGTAAAGCGCTATGTCCAACTTCCTCTGCTCAGCATTTTCAAGACATAGCTGATGCACAACAAAGGGGTCTCTCTCTTTCATCATTCTCTCCGAAGCTTCAAAAGCGGAAAGAGCTTTTGATTGCTCCAAAGTTCTTTCGCTATCAGAAGATACTAATCTTGACTTAGCAGATAACAAAGTCCCAAGCAAGCAATTTGAGATACTGGCCTTCTGGCTGCACCGCCCATGTGATTCCCTAAGTGCTTTGCAAGCGTAACCTATGCCTTCTTCAATACAGACTTCATTTTTTCCACAAATTTTTGAAGCAAGCATCATTTCCAGTATACAATCTGGATGCTCTCTGTTTCTAAACACATTCCTCAGTAAATTCAATGCTACCATGTCCTCCCCTTCCCCATGGTAACAAAGAGACAAAACGCAGTACCTCTCATTTCTTTCGAGAATTCCCGGGAGCAACTCTTCAACCTGATGAGCAAGAGCCTTCAATCCACTAGAGACAGACAGGGCAAAAGTAAGGTGATCCATGATAGATGAATCCCATTTGATCATTCCAAGTGCACATTTTCTAAGTAAGATTAGCAATAAAAGCACCGCCTCTTCTATATTGTTTCTTGGTCCAAAAGAACTATCGATCTGTGAACGCAGATTTGGAGGACTTGCCTCGACACCGCTATACAGAAGAAAAATTGCAAATTCCCTTTGTATCTTTGCAGCGGTTTCCACCTCAAGGTTCCAGTGATACAGCAGGGCGCGGCGATACGACAATATAGCCTCTTGGAAATCTCCAGCAAGTTTCAATAATTCTGGAACTAGTTCAACAACCTTATTGAGAGTTCCTTGTATTTTAAAATCAGTCTTGAAGCTTTCAGGCAAGCCATCTGGAAGTGCAGATTCAACAGTGTCCAGAATAATTTTGCATGATTGAGCAGCTTCTGCAAAATAAGTCAATCCCTTGTGAAATTGTCTATAGAAAACACAAAGAAAAAGGCATAGTGCTGTCTCATGATAATACGCACAACGTAAAATGAAAAGTTGATGATTTCCTCTTGGGTCACAAAAAAAATCTAATGAATTTATCCAAGCTAAATAGTGTGATTTTATGGAAAACATCAATGATATAGATGTGGATGTCAGTTTAAAAAAAGTGAAAAATACATTGTTTAAGAAAGAAATTACCATCAAACCTTCCAAGATGCTCCAAGGATTTTGCTTTAAGAAAAATAGCTTCAAAGAGTAAGGTAACAGCATGCATGGACATGGTTGGTGCGGCATCACTTTGCGAATGACGTCTATTATAATCGCCTCTTCTAGAAATGGAGACTCTCATTTTGGGAGTAACAGCAGCTATATCGATTCCTTCAAACACGTGAAGTGCAGCTTCTATATTACCTTTCTGATACTCAAGCCTTCCCAATAATGCTCTTGCTTCCTAGAATTTACAAGAATAGTTAACTTCTAACAGATCATAAATGACCACGGGGATCAGGCAATATTAAGACCACAAGCCTAAAATAAATCCATTGTCTGACTTGTGGAAGAAATCCTGGCGTTGTTTGTGGAAAATTTGTCGAGTGGAAAAATAATTGTGGAACAGGACAGAACTTTAGCTGATGATTCACTCCTGGGTGAGAGATCCAATGATATAATTACACGAAAATTCTTTTAGCAAGTTAAAAGAATCTAGATGAAGCAGCCTAAGGTCCTTCTATCGTGGTCATGGATAACATCAAACCCCCAAATCTCCTTGTTATGTATTGTGCAAATATGTGTTAGAAGCAGTAATAGTATGACAAGGCTCTGCCCAGACAACATTAGATTCTGATCCACACTAAGCAAAAACATAATACATAGTTCTCTGATGGAACCAAACTTGTTCTGGACATCTACAAGATGATCAGCTTTTCTCAGTCAACCATTCTTAGATACAATCATAGAATTTTCAGCAGTCATCCGTGCAATCCTAATTCCCACAATGCCTTATAGCATTATCCAAGAGTCCTCCGCATTAGAAAAGGCAACTCAGTTCAAGACAGTATAGGGCCCTATCACCCTGGTACTCTCACAACAATAAGAGACTTGTCTGTACATATCAGAAGATGTTTAAGGGCCCCAACATCACCATCTGGATGAAATACCAAAACAAAGAAGCTACTCAACTAACTGATTAGAAAGAAAACCCAAAATTCTGCAATTTAGCACCGAAAATGGAATTGCTTAGAGGTTTCGTAGTAGATTTTGAGAGTTAATTTTCAAAAGTTGTCATCACAAAAACCAAGAAAAAGAAATAATTTAAGAAAAGAAACTGACCTCATAGTTTAGATAACCGCTTTCCCGGAGAGATGACTCGGCTTCTTCAATATTGCTCTTATCCACCTTTGGCTCTGCCTCACCAGCTCGAGATGAATACCCACTGGCCGAGTAATCTCGAGTGGCCAATGACTCTGAAGAGTCTATCATTTCATCTACCCGTACCTGCTCTCCGGAAAAGATGCATTTCATCATCTTCTTTAACCTCCCTCGAATGCCGAATCTCCGCTTTTTCATCCAATTCCTAGATGTCATTATGTTTCATAGCACTTGAGGCAACGCTAGAGGAAGCAACATGAAAAAAAAAATAGAAAAGATCAACATCTGAACATCATAATTTCATTCATACGAATCGCAAGTAAAGGAAGAAGCAAGCTTCTATGTATATCATATCCCAATGCTCATCACACGTCCCCCTCACAAATGTAGCACGACCTTGTATGATCTGTTATAGCTCAATACAACAGCCCAACCAAAATAAAACTCAATGACAATATCTACTTAGGAGGTGGAAAACCTGCCTGACCTACAACAACTGAGAATCTGTGGACACAAAAATTCCGCGATCATCAGACAAATACACACACTCGCTGCAAAAATCCAAAGAAAGCATCATAAAAGACAACGACTACCGGTAATCTGAAACAGCACTTCACCGATTCCCCTGAAGCTGTCCAATTATTCAACTTCAATCACCAAAAGAGCATGGCAAAAAGGATAATGAACCAAAACCCAGAGACTGCAGCCACAGCCCCATGAACTATGGTAAGCCTTAACCACAATTCAGTAAAGTTCTGTCGAAGTTGAGAGCTAAAGATTCAAGAATCGACAAAAACCATCACAGTATCATACAGAAAAGGAGTAATTATGTAAAGATCAAGACAGGCTCAAACCGAAAAAGTCACCTTTTGATAGCAAGAAAGCATTGACTGAGCCCACAAGAAATCAAATCCCCAGCTCATCTCCACAATTCATCAGGGAGAAAACAAAACTGAAAAAGTGAGTTGATTCTCCCTCCGTTAAGCCAAGAATCCAAAGCTCTGTCCCTCTCTGTCTCTGTCTCTTCAAGCTCTTCACTTCCCTTCTCTCTCTTCAAATTGTAAGAGTTGTTTCGAAAAAATATCTTTATTTTGTGTGAATGACTTCTCTGCTACGCTCAATCGCAGAGAAGTCAAGAGGATGCGCATTGAATAACGAAATCCAAAGCTCTGAACAGAACTTCAAAAGATCGTGTGAACGCAGAGACTTCTTCAGACTTCACCCAATGAATAATTTTTTTCACCCCACTATTGAAAAATTGATCCAAGTAACAATTTTTTCGTGAGAAAAGTAATGATTAGAAATAAGTGCGAATCGGAATGGAACGTCTGGGCCCCAAAATTGAATTCCGACTCGCCCCCACTTCGGTCAATCGCCGGCACCCTCTCTCTCTCTCTCTCACGGCTCTGGCATTTGGTCGTGCGATCGGCGAAATTCGAAGCAGCATCAATCTGGGTGGGTTGATCATGAGGATTCAGGAGACGAACTGGAATTGATAAGGAGGGGAAATTTAGACTCTGCATTGATTTAGATTTCGAAAGAGCGTCATTGTTTTCTCCTTTCGCCCTTTGATCCTTGAATTTCTAAAGGTAATTGCCCCGATATCATCTGACTTTTGACATAAGGCTTGCTTGATAACACTTTCATTCTAGAAAATAATTTTTTCTGATTCTGTTTGCGGAATAATTTATAAACAGAAGAACGACTATGGGAACTACACAAATTTCTATTCTCGAAATAAATAAATAAAAGAACATAAATGTGTTTGGTCCGACTATAAAAATTTCTATCTCATTCTTTTATTTAATTAAAAAAATCAATGAATGTGATGGGGATCAACGAGCGCGGCCACCAGCGACCATCAGCAATTGGCAGCGGAGCGATGGATTCACGATTGTAAAGATAGGCATTAAGCTACATTGAGCTTGTTTTTCTCGAAAATAATATTATTTCTCTTTTTGTTTTCGGACGTTACCAAATGAATTTTTGTTCTTTTTTTTCCGGAGAATAAATGAACCCAAAAAAAAAAATCAAAAACATTGCCAAATATGCCCCTAAATGACTATTAACACGAATTGTCATTAAAATACAAGAGTGTCCATGTTAATTAAAATAATAATTTATTCCAAAATCTTCTGTTATTTTTCGTTCTTTTTTATACAGACTTCATGGCCTTTCCTCTATATATGATGTGTTCATGCTGATTCTCATGAGGATTTTTAGTAACGGGTTTGAACCCTGGTAATAATCTTTGTTAATTAATGCATTCTAATTACACATTATAATCAGAAAGACCTTGCAACTTTAACCAAAAGAGCTCTCCTGGAGAAAGACTTGAACTACATAATTGTATACTACAAAGAGTTATAAACATCGTAAGTAAAATATATTTTAGTTTTAAATTAGAATTTCAATCATTAAGTTTATTAGAATGCTCTAATTTTGGATGATTTTCTACAAATCCTACAAAGGCAAACTTACTTTAAATAGTTTTTCTAACAATATTCATTAAAAAATGAAACCATGTATTTTTTTTATTTTTTATTTTTTAGGGAAAAGGATCTCATGAAGTAAACAAAATGAACCTTTTGTCAAGCTTTGGACATATCCATAGACTTTTCAGAAGCATATGTATGTGGAATCCTTAACCTATGCAACAAATAAAAAATTCTCATTACATGTATCTGAATAAGGCAATATGAAATTTTGACAGCATTTCAACGTTGATTTTTCATTTTCACTAAATTAGTCCATCTGCCTGCTTGTATGGCAGGGGATCATAGTGATTTGGGCCACTAGATTTTCCCCCCTTTTATAGGGGGGAAAGATCTAATGGCCCATGGTATAATGATCCCCTGCCATACAAGCAGGGGATCTGTTCACGTGACCAAATAGATATGTTTTAACTTTGATTAAAACGCTTCCGAACAAGTAATATTTTCTGAGTTATTAAGTTTCAAAGGCTTTTCTCATTCACAAAGAAAATTTTGCCACATGTGATACATTCATAGGAATCTAAGGACACGCGTGACAACTATTCTGTTTCTCTATTTTTTTTTTAAGAACATGTTTGGAATAGAAATTCGTTTGGTATGCAATTTCATTTTTCTATCTCTGAAATAAATTTTTAGTCTAGAAATATGTTTGAAACAAAAATGAGAAGTAGAAATTTTTATATATCAGTAATAGAAATAGAAATAAGAATTCTTGTCAGCGCTCACTTTCTCTCTCTCTCGCATCCCTGTCGACGGTCGTCGACTGTCGTTCGCCGGTATACCGATCGTTGGTCTGTCGTTCAAAATCGAGGCTCAATGGCCGGCAATTGCAGAATTTTTATGATGTTATCAAATAGATTTTTGTTCCGGGAACAAAAATCTTGTGTTGTGGACAAACACTTTTTATCTGCTCAAAAACTCGTCCGATGAATATTTCCGATCCATATAGCTATCACGAACAGAATAGTTGTTATTTGCGTCCTAAATGTACTTTTGTTAAAAATTAAACTCAGGGTTAAATTTAAAAGTACGAATTAATTCTTGTCCTTCTTTCATCTTCACATGCATTTATGCGGGGCAAATTGTGCGGTTTTCTCAATCCAATTTCCCAGTAAGTATAGTCTCCCCTCACTCTTCTCGATAAATTCTATTCTATACTGAATATAAAACCATTTCACATGGCTAAAGTACCCTTACATCTGAACATATAAAAAGTAATTTTTTTTTTTTACTCATCCTTAATAATTAAAATCTGATATTTTCAGGCAGTTACCTAACAATGTCCTATTTTTCTGAGCACATATAATTATTATTGAAATTCACATTCACAATCTCAAAGTATAGAAAAGGGGGGAAAAAATCCAAATCAATCTCGAAGCATGCATGCACAAAGACATCAAACATGATAATGCTGTGTTAAAAAAAAAAGAGTCCTTTGTCGACCATGCCCAAGCCCAAGCCCGAGCCCGACCGTCTTCATCATTATGAAACAACATTTTTTTCTCATTGATTTTGGTCAACTTTGATGTGCTAATGCCGCTGGCATGTCGGTGCACCTACCCTTCCTTTGGCCAGTTGGTCCACCTGCCATCAATTGCACAGCACTAGCTCCAATTTTATTTTATTTTCAGAAGTTGTTCTATTTATTGTTCCGAGTTTATTTCGTAAAAAAAAATTACAAAAAAATATTTTAAAAATAATTATTCATATTACTTATATAAAGGTGAATGATACAGACGATCATCATGAAAAAAAAAATATGTTTCAAATTATTTATTTTTTACGAAACAAACGAAGCTTCAGTGAAATGTGTCAAAGTCACCAGCGGGAAATAGATTTTACTCCATTTACTTTTGTTATCAGAGGAGAAAAGTGTCATTTGATTGCTTTCCAATGATCTTTGCAGAACAATTATATTTATATGTTGTCTTAAAAGCATTCTAAAAGAAACTATTCTGGTTTTTATTCTATTGATCTGACTGACAAAAGCGTTTCTAAAGGGCAAAAGAATATGAAGACAAAAGCAGTCCTTTCTGAATAGTAGAGGTGGCAAAATGGGTCTAGAACCCACATTTGACCCATATTTGATGGTGGTGGGTCAAAAATGGGTTACCTTAAGTACTTAAATGGGTCATAAATGGGTTGCTTAAAAATTTTATGGGTCATAAATGGGTTTCAAATGGGCCATAAATGGGTTAGCTAAGAAAACTATCTTAAGGCAATCATAAATAAGTTTTGTGAATAGTTTTTTAAAAATCTAATTTTTTAATATTTTAATAATTTGTTTTTTATATAATTTTTTTTCTTTTATATTTTCTTTTTTCTCCTGCCTTGGCCGTCGCTCTACTTTGGCCGCCAATGGTCACCGCTGCCCACCTCCGGTCACCATCACCAACCACCACCCTCCGCCGCCGCCGGCCGTCGACCGCCGCCACAGTGTGTGTACGAGTCAATTAGTATTGAAGTCTTTTAACTTAACTCGGCAAGATAAACCATAATTGAGTACGAGTCAGCGTCGAAACCTACCGGAGCACCTCCCTTCTCGAGCTCCGATTACGCCCCCTACGCCTTTAGAAGCGGCAGCCCGTGCGGGGAGAGCTACAGCTTCGGCGACGGAGGTGGCGAGCAACAGTTTGAGGGGACGACGATGGCAGGAAGCAGGCAACGGTCAGCAGTGGCGAGCAGAGGTCGCAGGTGGCCGGTTATAATAAAAAAATTATTTTATAAAGAAAAAATTTAAATTTTTTCAAAAAAAATTCAATTGCATGTTTTAGCAATATAATTTTTCTTAATAAATTATAAGAAATAAATATTTCATAATTTAGCTAAATATATAAGTATTTAAGTAATACGGGTCGGGTCGGGTATGGGTCGGGTATGGGTTGGGTCGGGTATGGGTCACTAAATTTGCATTGGATGAATATGGGTCAAAACGGGTTAAATGGGTCAATATGGGTCGGACCATATTCGACCCGACCCATACCCGACCCGACCCACCCATTTGACGCCTCTACTGAATAGTACCTGATATTAATGCTTGTTTTGTAGGCTCACGGTTCACCAACTTAGTGTCTCTCAGTCTTTGCCAAGCTGGTACATTAAATGCTGCTTTGCTGGAATCCTTTGAGAAACTGTTGAGTCTTTCACAAACAATAAGAGTTACATTTGTTAAAATTAGACGCACAATCACAATAAAATAGATAGCATTTGCGAAAAAGAAAAAAAGATACATAAAGTTCATCTCGGCCCGCCTTTAAATTAGGGTTACATCGTACATCCAGCAGAGAATTCTTCTATAATTAGCTCCTCTCACATCTTTGTTACAACTCGAGAAAAAGTGTCAAAAAAGTCCTAAACATATTTCATTGGTGCCAATTCAATCATAAAACTTTTTTTTGTGTAAATTCAGTCCTAAACATTTTATATTAATGTCAATTCAATCCTGCCAACTGAGTCCTAAACCATTTGGATTGTTGTCAATTTAGTCCTAAGACTTTTTTGCATTTGTACAAATTGAGTCAATTCGATTAATTTTGATTGAAAATCGCTCACGTAGATGTTAGTTGTCCTTCGTGAAACGGGCAGTGTTGATGTGGATATTTTTTAAAATATTAAAAAATATTTGTATAATTTTTTTAAAAAATTATTTAAAAAATAGTGAAAATTATTAATAATAATATAAATAAAACTAGGGAATGGGCAGGTGAGTTTCTCATGAACTTTCGGGGGATGAGGAGGAGATCCGTGGGCTTTTTTCCAAAATAGTTTTTTTTAAAAAAATATTTAGCAAAATAATAGGAAAAAAAATAATTACCTAATTAGGTGCCAATCGGCAATGGGCCCGTCGATTGGCACCCAAATCAGGATTTTGGGCCCCGATCGGCAGGCCCATTACCGATTGGGGCTCCAAGGGTCCCAATCGGCAGGCCCAATGCTGATTGGGGCTCCAAGCCCAATTCAATTTTTTTTAAATAATACTTATTTAATTTTAATTTATATTTTTTTTATAAAATTTTTAATTAAATAATAAATGATATTGGAATTACGTAATCATTGAGGAAAAAAAAGATAAGCACTATATAATTCATATTACATCATTCAAATTTACTTTTAATTTATATATATTTTTTAAAAGTTTTAATTAAATAATAAATTATATTAAAATTACGTAAACTTTGAGGAAAAAAAAAAGACAAGCACTACATAATTCATATTCCACCATTCAAATTTACTTTTAATTTATATTTTTTTATAAAAGTTGTAATTAAATAATAAATGATATTGAAATTACGTAAACTTTGAGGAAAAAAAAACCAAGCACTACATAATTAAAATTTTTTATAAAAAATATAAGTTAAAAGTAAATTTGAATGGTGGAATATGAATTATGTAGTGCTTGTCTTTTTTTTTTCCACAAAGTTTACGTAATTTTAATATAATTTATTATTTAATTAAAACTTTTATAAAAAAATATAAATTAAAAGTAAATTTGAATGATGTAATATGAATTATGTAGTGCTTGTCTTTTTTTTTTCCTCAAAGTTTACGTAATTTTAATATAATTTATTATTTAATTAAAACTTTTATAAAAAATATAAATTAAAAGTAAATTTGAATGATGTAATATGAATTATGTAGTGTTTGTCTTTTTTTTTCCTCAAAGATTACGTAATTTTAATATAATTTATTATTTAATTAAAACTTTTATAAAAAAATATAAATTAAAAGTAAATTTGAATGATGTAATATGAATTATGTAGTGCTTGTCTTTTTTTTCCTCAAAGTTTACGTAATTTTAATATAATTTATTATTTAATTAAAACTTTTATAAAAAATATAAATTAAAAGTAAATTTGAATGATGTAATATGAATTATGTAGTGCTTGTCTTTTTTTTTCCTCAAAGTTTACGTAATTCCAATATCATTTATTATTTAATTAAAAATTTTATAAAAAAATATAAATTAAAATTAAATACTTATTATTTAAAAAATTGAGTTGGGCTTGGAGCCCCAATCGGCATTGGGCCTACCGATTGGGGCCCAAATTGATTTGGGCCCCAATCGGCAGGCCCAATGCCGATTGGCACCCAATTAGGTAATTATTTTTTTTCCTATTATTTTGGTAAATATTTAAAAAAAACTATTTTGGAAAAAAGCACAAGATCCGTCAAGGATCTTCTCTTATATGGAGAAATCAGGTGTCTGTAATTCCAGAAATGTTGGCATGAAATCGAACGGAGTGGACGATACAGCATAGCAATACGCTATAGCTCGTGGATTGCCATGCTCTTTTTATCGAATCTTTTCCGGCTTCCTATTCCCCGTTTATAATGTTCAATGGAAAATAGAGCTGGCAAATATGGGTGACCCATATTTTGTATAAAATGGATCATATATGAGCCATTAACTTTTAAATGACTCACAAAAAATGGATCTAAAAGGTTAAAGTAAAATTGAATGGGTCAATAATAAGTCACACACTAAAACCCATTTCTACTCATATTTGACACATTTTCGACCCATAATGACAGCTTCCTTCCATAAGTTGCAAATGGTCCGATCGCCGGTCTGAAGACCTGGCCGGGGCCGGGGCAGGGACTGGGGCCGAGACAGGAGCCGGGGCCGGATATGGGTCAATATGGGTCAGATCATATTCGATCCGATCCAAACCCGACCCACCCATTTGACACATCTAATGACAATGGCTAACATTCAACAAGTCGAGGATACTGATGAGAATGTCGAGGTAATGCAGTATGTCTCGTAAATTCAAGAACGTATTCGTGTTTAATCCGTGGCTCGATCTATTCAGAAGGCCAGTGCTACTAGTCATGTTGCTCTTTCATTTTTGTTCCTTTCTTTTTGGTCAGGGCACTTTTCAATTGACTAACATTTAAAACCGTCACAGGTAATGGTGAGCGTATGCCGTGTTCTCCATTCGAACTACGGGTGAATTGCGCTTGCAACGTTTCCGTAACAAAATTAAGATGACCGTGCATGAAGCATAATATATGCCTTTTGTGGGTATCCGATTGGCTACTTTCCTCACAGATTGCTTGCTTGAGATGCTAAACACAGACCCTCCACATCGTTTTTACGCTCGACCTCTTGCTGATGAGGAAGGCTGTGACTGATGGAACAACCAGAGGAATAAAGTTAAACAGCTTCTATACTGCCTTATCTCACTTTTTTTTTTTGCCGATGACTCTATTTTATTGTTGGATGAAAAGCTAATTGAATGTCAGAATCTTGCTCTGGTTCTAAATCAATATTGTTATGCGTCTGGTCAAGAGGTTAACTTCAATAAGTTGGGTCTATTTATGGGGCCAAACTATCCATATCAGCTACAAGAGAGTCTCGCAAACACCATGAGAGTTCCAGTGATGGATAAAGAAGGGAAATACCTAGGAATACCATCTGATTGGGGAGAATCTAAAAAATACATGTTTTCTTGGATTTCTGTGAGGGTGAACACGAAATTAGAAGGCTGGAAGGAGAAACTGATTTCTAAGGAAGGGAATGAGATATTGATTAAATCTGTGGTGCAAGCAATTCCTCAATACACCATGTCGATTTTTAAAATCCCAATGTCCATCTGCAAATCTGTGGAGAGGAAAATAGCCTCCTTTTGGTGGAAGAATGGTGAATCCAGAGCTGGTTTGCATTGGCGAAGATGGGAAGTTTTAAAATCGAGAAAGGATAATGGTGATTTGGGATTTAGAGATCTCATTGCCTTTAATAAGGAATTGTTAGGCAAACATGCGTGGAAACTAGCCCAAAATGAAGGATCACTGTGGAGTAGAATACTTAAAGGGGTATACTTCCTAAGTAGATCCTTTTTACATGCAGAAAGATGTCCTAAACCATCCTGGGGGTGGCAAAGTATCCTATATGGCAGAGATGCCATCTCAGGCTTAGCGAGATGGTCAATAGGCAATGGCGAGAATGTCAGCATTCGAGAGGATCACTGGCTCAAAAGAGGCATTATTGGAGGTCCGGCAAACAAGCAAGACCCTTCGGAAGTAGCTGATCTTATCTCTAAGCAGGATGCGAAGTGGGACGAGAAAACTCTCAGACTTTTGTTTGAAGAAGAATTGGTTGAGGAAATCCTATCCATCCCTCTTAACGGAACTCTCGGGAAAGATAAACTAATATGGACTAAGCAGATAACGGGGATTTTTACTGCCAAAAGCGCTTATAATGCCCTCAGAGATAAAGAACCGAAACCCACATCAGATCAAGCTTCCACCTCCTTCCAACTGACTCGTAGACTATGGAATAGAATCTGGAAAGCAAAAATCCTCCCCCTAGATGACTTGCCGATTTAGGAAACTTACCGAATCTCAGACTTACCGATCGGATCACTTTTCGAATCTCGCAGATGACTTGCCGATTTAGGAAACTTACCGATTGGACCACTTTCGGAATCTCGCAGATGACTTGCCAATTTAGGAAACTTACCGATCGGACCACTTTTCGAATCTCGCAGATGACTTGCCGATTTAGGAAACTTGCCGAATCTCAGACTTACCGAACCAAGCGGCTGATTCTTTTGGGATATTTATTTTCTATTTTAGGAAACTTAGTGATACAGATAATCACAATATTTGATTTGTATTTCATTTGCTTAGATTTGATTTGATTTCAATATTTGATAACTTTAGGATATCTTTACGAATCATATTGTTATCTTTAGGATATCTTTACGTAATCTCAATTCCTAAAGGAGTCATATCTATATAAAGGACATCCACCTTTGTAATCAGATACAACATTGATTTAGAATTTTATACAAAGAGGTTTTCTCTTCTTCGAGTTCTCTTGAGGACTAGATCTTATCAAGGTTTCCTTGTGGCGATCGATCTGACTTATCGAGCAAGATCGCGAATTCTCTTATGCGTGGCGTTTATAGCGTGGATTGGTTGACACAGGTTCGTCAACAGGTCACGTTCATATCAAGGTTACCAATCACAGGTTCAATTGGGGATCGAGGTTCACAATTCGTAACTATTGGATCTTCGTAGAACGATCAGTTTCCGCAACGGTTCACATCATCTGGTATCAGAGCTGGTTCTACAAGGTCTAGTTATCTTACTTTTACTGATTTTAATTTAGCAATTTAGGGTTTATAGAATTGGAGATCTATTACTAATCGAATTAGGATTCTGAATTGTTCTTGCTATGATTTCAATTTTGACTTAGGTTTTTCGGTCATAGTTGTTTTGATTGTATTGAGTTCGTCAAAAAAAAATCGGCAAAAAAAAATTCAGTGAAAAAAAAACAAAAAAAATCAATAAAAAATTGAAAAAAAAGGCTGAAAAAAATCAAGAGGACGACTCGTTTCTTTTTATTATTATTATTATTGTTAGTTGGACCGAATAGAAAAAAAAATAGTAGCAAACATTGAACCTGAATTCAAATCTAGCAAAAGTTGCTGAATTGCTGAATTAAGCAGTATATTGCTGAATTGAACTTGCTTGGTGGTTTAGTCGACTGTTATGAGGAGCTTGTGAGAATGAAATTCTAGTCTGACAAAGAGCTTGAAGAAGAAAACGAGACGAAAAAGGCAAGAGTGTGTGAGCTTAATTGAGGGAAGAAAAAGCCTAGATTGAGTTAAACATGAGGGGAGTAACAAACACCTTGAGCGAAACACGTGAGGGAGTGTGGTGAGATTTCCTTTATTTCTAACATTTTCTTGCAGGTTATAAAAAAAAATCATGGCAGACCAAGAAAGAGTAAATCAAAGGGAGGATGGCACCAATCCAAGAGATAATGCGATTTTAGCAAGCATCCAGCAATTGAGCTTACAACTTGAAGCACTTAGCAACCGAGTTGTGAGGTGTGAGACGAGACTTGATGGTGATCGAGAGCCACCACGAGGGAGGCCACAAAATCAGCAAGATGAGCCTAGGGCGCAATCCAGATGGCAGCGGCAATTTGACGATGAATGTGTCCGATATAGAAGATGACCGAGATGGCAGGTTTGGGAGGAGAAACAGACGCCGAGAGTTCAGATATAGAGAAGATGATGAGCTTGGCAATATCAAGATGAAAATTCCATCTTTCCAAGGAAAGAATGATCCTGAAGCGTATCTAGAATGGGAGAAACGAATGGAGATGGTATTTGACTGCCAGCGGTATTTAGAGCTCAAGAAGGTGAAAATAGCAACTGTTGAATTCATTAATTATGCTATAATTTGGTGGGATCAACTTGTGACTAGCAGGAGACGTAATGGTGAGAGGCCAGTAGAAACGTGGGATGAGATGAAAGCGGTAATGAGGAGGCGCTTCATACCAAGTCATTACTACAGAGACTTGTTCCATAAGCTGCAAAATCTCACACAAGGCAACAGGAGCGTGGAAGAGTACCGTAAGGATAAGGTTGCCTATCCTTATGGGCGTTAGAAGCAAAAATTGATGAGTTTAGGGAAAAATCGTGATTTTTCCTGGCGTTCGCGAGATTTTCCGGTTGTTGAATCAGGAGGAGTTAGTGAATCGAGCGAAGAGGCTTAGTTGCAGCTCAAACCCCGCATTATGCCATATGTCTACGGAGCTTGTTTGACGAACTTCGAGGACTCAGAGAAGAAGAGCGAATACGGTTGTGTACGTAAGGTTTCAGATCCAGGTACGATGGTAGAAGCATTCGTGTTAGCGAAGGGCGACAAGGTCGTTCCTGGCGACATTCCCCAGGCGAAAGACATTCCCCAGGCGAAATCCAATTTGGTTCCTGCAAATGCGCAGAAAGCTGATGTTTCAGGGAGCAAGAAGGTTCAAGGTAATTTTGTTCCTGAAACTAATGATTTTGATGGTGATGGCTTTATAGTTGCGGATGAGTCAGTTGTCTCTCTATTGAGGGAAGATGGAGATATCCAGGATTCGAAGTGCACTGAGTCGTTGTTTACGAGTCAGGTCAATCTGGAGGAGAGCATCGGCAAAATCGATGACTTCCTTTCTTTCGAAAGAGGACATTTTCATGGAGACATAGTACGAGACCCATTTAGCCAATTGGGCAAAGTCGTTGACTTGGAGAGCGCTCACGAGAAGATAATCAAAGACATGAACTCCAAGAAGCTTATCAAAATTTGCTTGATTTCGATGGGTGATCATGTTGTGCATAGGCCTTGGCTTGGAAGAGTGGATAAAGTAATTGACTTTGTCATCGTACTGTTTGATGATAGGACAAAGTGTGATTTCGCCGGAGTTGATCAGGAAAAACTCGTTCCTATTTCTCTAAACATTGTCGATGACTCACAATATCTATATTATCCTAGAGAAAGAAGCATGAAAGATTTCTTAGGGCTCAAATTGATGTATTACTTGATTCGTTAGAAAGGCCGTCCTCGACTAGCCAGATTTTGCGATCTTGGATACATGATTGAATTTGAAGAGATTGATATCATTGAAGACGAATCAGAATCGAGGACGAATCCTTTTTATTTTCTAGTAGGTGATGATTTGAGGACGAATCCTTTGCACGGTGGAGGGAATGATGTGGACATCGAATCCTATCGAGGAGGTGGTGCTAGGGACCCGTTGTTCTATCCGCTAGGTCCGATCACTCAAGCCAGATCAAAGGAATTCAAGCAAGCTGTCGGTATCATGGTTCAAGATCTTTGGAATAAAGACAATATGGGTTAGAGTCTTGAAGATTCTAAAGCTCCTTGGCGCAACACGACATTTACCGAATTCGGGAGATTTCACTGACTGATCGGGAAAGTTACCGATTCTCAAACTTACCGATCAGACCACTTTCCGAATCTCGTATCGGATGATTTGCCGATTTAGGAAACTTACCGAATCTCAGACTTACCGAACCAAGCGGTTGATTCTTTTGGGATATTCATTTTCTATTTTAGGAAACTTAGTGATACATATAATCACAATATTTGATTTGTATTCCGTTTGCTTAGATTTGATTTGATTTCAATATTTGTTATATTTAGGATATCTTTACGTAATCCTAATTCCTAAAGGAGTCCTATCTATATAAAGGACATCCACCTTTGTAATCAGATACAACATTGATTTAGAATTTTATACATAGAGGTTTTCTTTTCTTCGAGTTCTCTTGAGGACTAGATCTTATCAAGGTTTCCTTGTGGCGATCGATCTGACTTATCAAGTAAGATCGCGAATTCTCTTGTTCGTGGCATCTATAGCATGGATTGGTTGACACAGGTTCGTCAACAGGTCACGTTCATACCGAAGTTACCAATCACAGGTTCGATTGGGGTCGAGGTTCGCAATTCGCAACTCTTGGATCTTCGTAGAACGATCAGTTTCCGCAACGATTCACATCATTTCCCGTACTGTTTCCCCGTTAGAATGATGATGAAATCCATTACTTAAACAACGATTACCCACTTTGAATCACAGTTCAACATAATCGAACGGACTCATCCGATTCAGCACCGCGGTTCAGGCATTATACTCGGGAAGCTCCGAGCGCGCAGATCGGGGGTTCGACCAGCCTGAAGAAACTGCAACGATTATCTCCATCGCCACACATGCCGAAAGTTAGAATCCTTGTAGTTGAACAAGTCGGAACTCACTGAATCATAACTCGGGCACGCATGAAAGCGCCTTGACGGGACCATTGGGCTGACTCCAAATGCTGCTTGCTAGAACTGCACTCTGCATAAGACCCCCTTTGGGCCTTGTGTGTCTGAAGATCCGAACTTGCTAGAGGCAAACGCATGATGGACGAAAGCACGTAATGATATGACCACTATGATTGGACGACAAAAGCAAAGAAAACCTAGAAAACTAGATGGACAAAAACACAAAAAAAAAGAAGGGGGGCCGGTACGAGCAACAGGTTGTACAGACCGCGTCGGAGCGGCCACAGGTCCGACGAAGTGACGAGAATCATCGCAGGAGACTCCGAGCCCACTCAGCTGAGAGGCGACGAAGGCAATCTCGGACGATGTTTTGGCCCTCGAAGGCACAAGGGCGGTTTGATTTGATTGAACTGGGTCTTGCGAAAATGGAGAGCAAAGCACTTCCTAGCAACAGTCCCGAAGCCACGGCCGCCATTACCACCGATGGACGTCAACCGTCTTCAAGAAGGTGGAGGAAAGGGGTGGTTTTTTTTTTTGGGGATGGGATAACGTCAAATAAGAGAAAAAGTACACTACAAGTGCCATAACTTTCGTACGGCGTTCACTTAAGTGTCATAACTTTTAAAACGTTTACTTGAGTGCTAGTTTTTTGAAAAAATGTTCACTTGAGTGCCAAAGGTGACGTGGCCGCAAGAAAAAGTGTCGTGGCCACCGAAAATGTTGACGTGGCGCCGGCGAAGTGATTTTTCGGAATATTTAATGTACACGTGGCTTTTTTCTATTGTTTCGCATATCTTATTTTTATGACTTGGTTTAATTATTGATTTTTTTAAAAAAATGGGGGCAAACCCTCGGTAGTGGCCGGCAAGGGCTGCTGCCAGCCACCTCTAGCCGGCTCAGGGGCTAGGGTCGGTCGCCCTGGGCCGGCAAGGCCGTGAAGGCCCTGGCCGACGGCCGTCGTGGCCTCGACAATGGCAAGGGAAGGCGCGAGGTAGGGGAGGACTTTGAGCCTCGACAGCACAGAGGCAGGGAGGGCTTCAGCCTTCGCCTGAACGACCATCGTGACCTCAGCTAGCCCAAGGTCGACTCGCCTTGGGCCGGCAAGGCCGTCGGCGAGGCCGTCGGCGAGGCCGCCGCGGCCCTCGTGGCCTCGATTGAGGTTACGACAGCGGCACTTGAGGGCGCGAAGCCCTCGCACAGATTCGAGGAGGGCTTCGAGCCCTCGATTGCCCTAGCTCAGGTCGCGATGACAGTGGCCGAGGGCCATCGCGGCCTCGCCGGCCTAGGGCGAGCCGACCCTAGCCCCTGGGCTGGCCAACGGTGACCCTTGCCGGCCACCACCGAGAAACCCAGGCGTTTATCTTTCCTTTTTAAAAAAAAAAATTCATTGATTTTTCTTTCCTTTTTTTTTTGCTTTTGTTATTCTGAATTTGAATAAAAAATAATAAAAAGTTCCAAAGCTAATTAAAAAATGTCGTGGAATTTCCACATGGCACTCAGAAATTCAATAAATAATAGTGAAAATTACACGTCATGTTTTTCGGCGAAAATAGCACTCAAGTGAACGCTTTTAGTTGGAATTGGCACTCATCTGAACTTTTTTGCTCCGATGTGGCACTCAAGTGAACGTTTTGAAAGTTATGGCAATTAAGTGAACGCCGTACGAAAGTTATGACACTTGTAGTGTACTTATCCCTCAAATACGTTATCTTTTTCGAAGCTTTTTCTCTGCTTCGTTCGTGCTGTTTGCGGAGCTAGAGAGGAGCGGAGGAGAAGAGTTCTAACTGTTTTGTCTTGAGATTGGGCTAAAAATTGAAAAGCCAGAAGAGTTTTGGGTTGAATGTTAAATAAGATGATGGGGGCTCAATTGCAAAATTTGGTTGGAAAAGATAGAACTGTGATTCTATTATTGTCCAAAGCACTTTCTAAACCTTTTAATTATGTTCTATTTTCGTAATTATTATTTTTTTTTGTCGGAAAAGATGCAATGTCGCAGTATTTGTGGATCGAACTCGTTCTATTTGTATCATGCCAGTGCTGTTGCATATCATGCACGTGTAGCATGAATTACCACAATCAATTCCAATACGGTGGTCAAATCGAGTTATATTTTAATTCATCCCGCAAAACTTTTTTTTTGGCAATTAAGTCTCAAGCTTGCTTAGTTATTACGGAAATTTTCAAAAAAGGCCCGAAGTGGCCCCGTTTTTTAAAAGAAGGTCCCAAAGTACACTTTGTTTCAAACAAGGGCCTCAAATACTTAAATTGTTTCAAAAAAAGGCCTAAACACAGGGTATTTGTGTCTTTTAACTTTTTGCTTTCTTTTTTCTATTTCTTTTTCTTTTTCCCCCTCCCTCTCTCCTATTCATCGTCTTCCCCAAACGCTTCTTCGTGGGATGTCGCCAGTTTTTTCCCATCTAATCCCATCGACAACGCCAGTCTCTTCCCCTCATCGTTGAGGTCAACATGTCCTCCGACCCATCCTCCGTCGTCGTGTCCGCGCCACCGTCGTTCAGGCCTCCACCATCTTCTAGGAAACACCCGCCAGAAGACGTCTGTGGGAGACGATGAATAGTTGGGTGCGGATCCAACTCATGGACGGCACAGATCAGTTCGAATGGATAGGACGCTTTCTTCATCGCTCAATCCTCACCAATCGCTGCACAAGAGCATGTGGCTCCGTTTCCATTCCATAGCCTCTTCACAGGACCTCCTTCGTCCATCATCAACAATTCTCGTCTTGTTCCTCCTCCTCAAAGCTCTATCAACAGCGACGCTCCACAGCGGCTCGATGACCCTAAGTCTTGGCCTCCTCCGTTCACATATGCGGACGGCCTCCCTTGCCACTACTCTTTCTGGTGCCAAAACGCGTCGTCGTTCAAGCACTGGTCCTCCTCCTATGGCTACCCCGGCTTCAACATCCCCACGAAGAGGACGTCTGGGGGAGACGATGAAATGGGGGGAGGGGAGGGGAAAAAAAGAAAAAGAAAAATAAAAAGAGAAGACATCCCATGAAGAAGCGTCTGGGGAAGACGATGAATAGGAGAGAGGAAGGGGAAAAAAGAAAAAAAATAGAAAAAAAGAAGGCAAAAAGTTAAAAGACACAAATACCCTTTGTTTAGGCCCTTCTTTGAAACAATTTAAGTACTTGAGGCTCTTGTTTGAAACAAAATGCACTTTGGGCCCTTCTTTGAAAAACCGAGGTTACTTCAAGCCATTTTTTGAAATTTTTCCTAGTTTTTATAACAAAGTCCTTCCATCATCGGTCAATTTTGGTTTTTATGATTGTGACAATAACTATTGTGACATCGTTAACATAGCAAACCGTCTCCTACTCCACCCCTTCTCCCTCCTCGAGATAGAGAGGAGAGATATAGATAATACTAGCTATCGCCCTGATCGTTCATAATCATATATAACTTAGATTATCATCGTATAAAAAAGTTCATGGAGAAAAATTCGACAATTCAATAGTGATCACAATATAAAATCATGATATTTGAAGTGCATATAGTAATAATAACAAGCCACCAAGACCAAATAATAAATCATCGTACAAAGTTGGCCAAGGGCGCAAGGGAAAGCATTGCTCTATACTTTAGGGCTTTGAGAAGAAACCAGCAGATTAGAAGGACGAGGTAGAGGGAAAAGATGCGAAAACAAGTGAGAGTGTTGGTGAATGGACACCCACGAGAATCCTAGATCCGCCAAAAGAAGGGACTTTGAAAAAATACCTGTGAATTGCCATCGCACTATCGATTCATCAAGGGCTTTGGAGGAATAGGTGATGATAGACCTAAAAAAAAAACCTAAGTCCATACCCAAAGAATGCCGCTAAATCATTCACCTTGAGCCTGGTTTGATTAGA
Organism: Rhodomyrtus psidioides; assembly: GCA_021437785.1. Lineage (NCBI taxonomy): Eukaryota > Viridiplantae > Streptophyta > Magnoliopsida > Myrtales > Myrtaceae > Rhodomyrtus > Rhodomyrtus psidioides. The sequence goes on along the minus strand of JAILYB010000027.1, from coordinate 5,851,062 downwards.
ACATTTCCGCATTTCATCTCAAAGAGGATCTCACTCTTTCTTTCCGGCATAGCCGAACTACTTGCTTTCAATGGCCAAAAGAGAGGATAGGAGCTCATCCCCGGTTAAATGATTGTTGGTTAGGAGTTTCATTGTCAAGCAAGATCTGCCCAAGAGAAATTGTTCGACATTCGAAGGATAGGAGCCCCAATGGTCAGCATTTGTCTTCGATTAGCGATGAATGTTAAAAGCATAAAATCTAAAGACAGTGAGGCAAACCTCATGACTTTGAGCTGAGGGATCGAAGTGATATCGATTCAGAGAGTCAAGGCAACCGGAAAGGAGAGGTCTAGACAACCCTTGACATTGAATAGATGGTGACAACAGCACTCATTGAAGTTGCCACAGTCGTTTGCTCAGTTTTCTTCCCCCCACTCAAGCATATACTGCTCACGAGCTAGATCCTTTTTCTCAATATAAACTGTACACCCTAGCAAAAAAAAAAAGAACCCAAACCAGCATATTCGCATGTTAATCATGTTAAAGATATATTGTATATATTAGGACTAGGATTTTCTCTTTTTACCCTTCCTTGTATGTACATCAGTACCTCACTCGTCTATTTATTAACTATTACAACAATAAAAAGACCTCACCCGTGACTACTATTCACACTTGTGTCTCAGCCTCGCAACTTTAAACGTCAAATATGGCCGCAGCAGCGGACCCAACTCCGGTGAGCTACAACCGCCTGAAGGCGGTGAAGGAGTTCGATGAGTCAAAGATGGGCGTGAAAGGCCTCTCGGACTCCGGCATCACCTCCATACCAGAATTCTTCGTCCACCTTCCCCACACTCTCTGAGCTTAATTAAACTCACTTCCAAGACTGCTGAGTCGCCACCCGTCATCGACCTTGCCGACCTAGAATCCGCCAGCTCCCGCCGCGCGGTTGTCGACCAAGTCAAACAAGCCGCCAAAACCTGGGGCTTCTTCCAATTGGTCAAACATGGCGTGCCGGTCTCTGTCCTCCACCATGAGGACCTTCCATGACCAGCCGCGCGAGGTCATGGACAAGTACTACAAGCGCGAGGAAGGGCGAGGCGAGATGTACGTGAGCAACAATGACCTTTACCGGTCAAAGGCGGCTAGCTGGAACGACTCGCTGCAAGCGTGGATGGGGCCGGAGCCGCTGCCCCCAAAAGAGCTTCCAGAGGTGTGCCGCTGGGAAGTGTCAGCATGGGACGGCCACGTAAGGGGGGTGGCGGAGAAGGTCATGGAGCTGCTGAGCGAAGGGCTGAGGCTGGAGCGAGGGAGGTTCAAGGAGCTGACGTTTTCAGAGTATAGGGCTTTCGTAGGGCGCTGCTATCCGTACTGCCCCAAGCCAGATCGGACTATCGGGATCATGCCACACACCGATCCCGGGATTGTGACGGTGCTGCTGCAGAACGGGATCAGGGATTGCAGGTGAAGCACGGCAGCGGGTGGGTTGAGGTGATCCCCGTGCATGGAGGGTTGATCATCAACGTTGGTGATTTTCTTCGGATAGTGTCCAACGGCGAGTACAAGAGCGCGCAGCACCGCGTGGTGGCCAACTCGGAGAAGGAGCCTAGAATCTCCATAGCCATGTTCTTCAACCTGAGCAAGTGGAGAGAGTCCGGCCACTACGTGCCTTCGCCCGACCTGCTGTCGCCGGGGCAGCTGGCCATTTACCGGGACTTTACCAATCAAGAGTTCAACGACAACTTCTACGGCAAGGGATTGGATAGCAAGTCCTTGATCGAGATGATTAAGATTCGAAACTGAGTCGGACTTAGGCCGACTGTCTTCATCACGGGGTCTTCAATATTTTTGTGTTTCGTAGATGATTTGGAACGTCGCCTTTTCCGATTTGAATAAGCCAATAGGCGACTATATAAAATGTGTGATGTGAAGAGTCGCCATTAATTAAAATCACCCTCATTGTTTAAAGCCATTTTCTATGGTATCGTGATCGCATTGCAAATTTGTCGTGCACCAATCAACATCCAGATATTAAGATAGCGCAGGGTAACACTTCTAGCCAACTTCTCAAACCAGAAATTGATTTCTCTACTTCTCTTAAAAAACAAAAGTTGATTTTTCTACTTCTACTCCAGATTGATTTCTGATAAAAAAAATTCATTTGGTAACGATTGCAAAAGTTTATATTTTTGAAACATTATTAACAAAATTTTTAGCGACTGCCAGCGGCTTCCGACCAAGAGTGGCAACGGTGGTCGACCGAGACTTGCGTAATCGAAGAAGTGATTTCGGAGCCAAAAAGTAAAAAATTTTAACTTCTCAAAGTTGGCCAAAAATCCGACCAGAAGTAGAAAATCCTACCAAAAGTCATTTTTTTTACCAAACGCATTTCTGTTTCAAAAGTGATTTTACCAAATGAATTTCCCTGCCAGATTGATTTATGGAAGGGAAATTGAGAAAGTGAAGTGTTTTCATGCAAAACCTAAGCTGCAAAAACAGCTTAAGAAAGAAAAGTCACTTAACCGATTGGGATTAGGTGATTTTTGTGCACAATACGATCCTAATTATAAACTCTCCAAAACTCAATGTTCCGGTAAATGCCCAAAAAGAACAGATAGGAATAGGAAAAAAATACAATAAGACCAAACCCAATAATATATATATATGGATGATGGATATGCACAAACACGCATAACTTCCATTTTTTCCTTTTTAGCTTGATTTGAATCTCGTACCTCGTGTACTTTTTTTTTTTGTTTTTGGTGCAACATCTCGTGTACTTTGATTTTCTCAAATCTAAAACTGTCTTAAATTTTCAAGAATATCGTGTATTGACACGTAACTCTACATATGATTTTTTTTTCATAATCTTCGAAGATAAAATTTCACACCGTCGCATAAGCGATTTTCGATGAAAATTGATCGGAAAGACTACATCCGGATTTTGCGCAAAATTTTAGAACTAAATTGACGAAATTGAAAAGTTTATGAGTGAATCGACGTCCATATAACAAGCTTACAATTGATCGGACAATTTTTTCTATCTCAATTTAATCCCACTTCTTGATAAATGTCAGCTTATTTTTTGTTTGTGCGCATTAAATTAGCTTCCGATTTTGTCATTGCAATCAAATTAAAAATTCAAATTTTTAAAAAACAAAAAGAAAAAATATCCACGTCAGCGCTGGGCACGACACATAGGACGGACAGCGTCCACGACAGCGATTTCCAGCAAGAATTGATCCGATGGACTCAACTGGCATAAATACAAAAAGTTTAGGACTAAATTGACATTAATGTAATATATTTATGACTTTTTCGATACTTTTTTCCGTAGAATGTTGATTTCTTTGTAATCACATGTACGAAAATGAGAACATGATTTAACGTGGTTCAGTCGACCAAGGCGAGACTGGGCCTCACGCGTGCTGGGCTTGTAGAGTATTGCTTTGTGGAGAACGGAAGTGGAAGGCTAAATGTTGCTGTTTGGTTTTTTTGTTCGTTTGTGCTCTCATAAAATTAGATGGAAATGCAATTTGCACAACTCAATCCACGTAACATTCTGACCAAAAAAAGGAAAAAAAATTCCACCGTAACATAAAAATTAAAACTTGCCCATATTCTTTTTCCCACGAAAGGATGATAAGATTCATTGCTTAAGCAACGATTTACCTACTTAAACCACACTTCAACATAATCGAACGAACTCATCCGACGCAGCACAGCAGTTCAGGCGATACTCGGGAATCCCGAGCTCAGATCGAGAGATCGAGTCGCCTGAAGAACTTGCGACGATTATCTCCGCCACTGGTGCCGAAAGATGGAAATCCTTGCAGTCGAAACAAAGTTGGAACTCACTGAAAACCATGCTCGGGGCATGCGGGAAAGCGCCTTGACGAGGCTATTGGGCCGGGTAGCTAAGGCCCATAAACTAACCATACTTCCATCGATTTGGGCAGCCCATTCCACTCGGGTCCTTTGCAATGTGCTGAGGGATTTTTTTTTTTTTTGGCCTTTATCTCTCTCTTCGAAAATTTTTGGATGCCCACGTGTCGATCTACAGGCCCCTTTTGAAGGGCCGGATAATTTTTGGGGTACTTTTGGATTTTGATCTGATATTTTGGAACTTTCTCCTTTTAAGGAAAAAAAAATAAAGCCAAACTATATGGACGTATTTACCCTAAAAAAAAAACTATGACATCAAAAACTTCGAATTTGTATCGGTGTGATGTATTTACTCTCCGTCAAAATTCCAAAAATACTAAAATTCTTATGGGGCTGCCTTCGTGGACGACAGAAAGAAAACGGTGCAATGTGGAGCTCACATGACAAAAATATGTTAACTCATTATATATTTTTTCTTTTTACTTATTTTCTTTTAACTTCCTCGTTAGTTTGATTCCTTGGATTGGCGATGGTAAATGCGAAGGAGAAATGACCAAAAAAAAAAGGAAAAAAATCTCGACGGAAAGTAATTATGTGGCGTGGGTATAAGTTTTGGATTTTTAGTGTTTTTACTTAAAACAAAAAAAAAAGGTTTCAGATAAAGGTTTTGGATACATGTGTCACGGAAAAAAAAATTGTGTAAATGTTTCATGCGGATACGAGTTTGGGATGAATCCGTCACATTAATACAAATTTGAGGTTCTTGTTGTTGCAAAAAAAAAACCTTAAAATAAATGTGTCACAATAGGTAATAGCCGAGGTTTTCGGTGTCTTGTAAATGTTTTTTCCCCCTTAACCAAGCAACTCAGAAATGTACAGGTTTAGACCACAAGTAAATTTCACAATTAATTAAACGACCCAAGTTCTAAAACCTCGGCATAGATGACATTAATTACGCGATGCTGAAATGTTCGGACATATTTAAGGTAAAAAAAAAAAAAAAAAAAAATGGTTGACGATGGCGACATGAGCTAACCATGACAAGTGACGACAACTAGCAGCAGCCAAGCTATAACCAAAACCAAACTAACATAGTTAGAAGTCAAACGAATAATCGAAATCACCCGAATTTTGTTAGGTCAGACACACAATAAGCATCGCAAGAGAAATAAAATACATTTCAAACTTTATATCTCCTAAGAATAATTTGCCACGTGAGCAGAGGGTTGAAGTTGCGAAATTATTCTCGAGACATACTAAACAAAACTTATGTAGTTTTATTGAAGATGACCCATATTAAGGATAACAGTCTCGACAGAAAACATCGCGAAAGTCTTCTTTTTTTTTTTTTGTGCGCCCTAAGGCTATGTCGTAAATTAAGATATTTACTAGCGGGGTTCATTGGTGACGTCATAATTCCTTGTAATTAACTTGTGAACTTTAGTCATCCAAGCTCGAATCATAATTTCCGTTCGTTTCGGGAAAATGAATGATTTGGAAAATGATTTTTTTTTTCTAAATGATCGTCTATATCGCTTACGAAAATGAAACGAACAAAAAATATCTTCGTCATCGTAATTGTTATCGATAATGAAAAGTGTCTTTGGTTGGCTGGTTATTTTAAAATCGGTACAAATGATTATCTTTGAAAATTTTATTTCTAAAACTCTTAATTTTTTTTTTTGTGAAATAAATGGGTTTCCGCTTCAGTCCAGCACGGAATTTTGCGCTTTTCCCCCCTGCGCCTCCCCAAATATTGCTGCCCTAATTTCGAATCTTGCCCAAGTGGACCACGCCCTACTAACTACTAAGTACTAAGACCTACTGGGCCCGGAGCCTCACATCGAACGGCCCAGATTATTCCGTCCACCATTAAAATTAAATTAGCATTAATGCCGTCGCGCTCAGCACGACCTGTCGTTTTACTGACGGGATCCGTCATGTTCAATGGTTGAAATCCTCGCAAAAATAGCATCATTTATTTTTTTCGCTAGATAGAAATGTTACTTCCTCAGGCAAGACTCAGAAGTCAGAACCCTTTCTTTCTTTTTTTTACTTTTCTGGTAAAATATCATTTACCCAGACCAAATCATACTTCGAACAATTTTCATTTCCCCATTTGATTAAGGACAGGTATTAAATAACATAAACGACTAATAAAATCAATTGAACTCGATTTACTAATCAAATCAATTGACGCCCGGTACCACCGGGAAATAAGAAGTCATCGGAGATGGCCAACATGAAATTTTATGTCGATTTCTATTTTTTTTTATTACAAATTTCTTGATAAGTCGTTTCTCTTTGCTTTTCTCTTTGGTTGACTTGCCTTTGACTTTTAGAGCCTTTGCACAAACTCCACAGCTGACCAAAACGGAGAGAAACACGAAAGAATCCATTCATCTGTCACGTTAACCGTAGTGATCTCAGATAATTAGTAATTACCGTAAATCTCCCAGGTCCAAAATGGCAGTTTCGTAATTCCCAACTCATACAGTGGCCTTTTACGTAATTGCAACCCCCTTTTATATATAAACCACCCTGGACTTTCCCCTTCATTCTCCTCCTCCCCCATTCTCACTCTGTTCCCTCTCTCACCACACCCCCTTTTTTTTCCCTCCTCTCTCTCTCCGCCCTCGTCCGCCGCACCACCGCCGCGCCTCCGCCTCGCCTCCGCCGTACCTCCGATCATCGAGCCGCCACCATCGTTCTCCACCTGCAAATCTGCAACTTCTCAGATCCTATTTTCGTTTCTCTGACCTTGGCCTCTCTCTCTCTCTCTCTCCCCATCTTATCTCGATTTTTTTTTTGTATTTTAAAATTCCATCTCTCTCTCTCTCTTTCTGTGTGAGCATTTGGGTAAATTCGACGTCGTTTTCAACATTTGGCACGTATTTCGCTCAGCTCATTAAAACCGATCTGGCGCTTTTGCCCTCAATGTCCACGAACGAATTGACGTAACTGCCCTTCCCTCCTTGGAACACGTGGCTCCTTTCCATGAGGTGAGATGAGCTACCACGCCCGCACGATCCTGACACCTGGCGCGTCGAGGAAACGCAAGGAAAGGGAGTCGTTTTACGCCAGCGCCGCGGCTACTACTCCTGCGACTGCAACGAAGCCGACTGCCAGGCCGGCTCAGGCCCAGGCCGCGGCGAAGGAGGGCCCGGCAGAGCCGGCCATGTCCGACAACCGGCTCCTGGCGGGTTACATGGCTCACGAGTTCCTGACCAGGGGGACGCTGCTCGGGGCGAGGCCCGAGGCGGCTCGGGACGAGCCGCCGAAGCAGCCGGAGGGGAAGCCGAGCGGGAGCTACGGCGAGCTAGCGAGCATCCTGAAGTCCGATGGGGTCCACGTCCCTGGGGTTTTGAACCCCACGCAGCTGGCTCGGTGGATCCACCAGATGTGACGTGGCGCGGCCTGCTATTGGCCTGGAGAAGCGGCTGCAGAGAAGCGTGAGAAGCGCCTGATGTGGAACGCTGGTGTCAACGAGCCTGCAACTGTCGCCACCTCGACAACGCGTCGGTGTGTATAATCGATTCGAGAGAGAGGATTCCGTTTCGGATGTAATAGATCAATCCAATGAATCGTGACATGCAATTTTCATTTTCCATCTGTCCTATTTTTTTGGTAATGTCGCGCACCTAACTACATCGCGAGGTTCGCTAAGATGCTTAGGCCACGGAGGAACTCCTGAAACAGACGTAATGCGGATCTAGACATGTCGAAATAATTCATAAGCGCGTTTCTTAATCCATGTACAATGAGCTGCGATGTTTTATGAGTTAGTTATATTCAATAAACGTCCGATAAATGAATTTGATGATAATATGAATGTTGAGTAAGTTATTAGTAGTAAAACGTCAATTGGTTATACATGGGCTTATAACTTATTTAGACCCAACTCACATATCTGATTCTTCCCTCGTCCTCATTTGATCTCACGCTCGCTCGCTCCGCACTCTATTTGACGTATGAGCTTTCTTAGATCGGATAAAATATGAAAGTGGTTTGGGAATATGAGTCGAGTCGGGTGTGGACCAGGTCGAGTACGAGTCGCTAGATTTCACATTACAATAAATAGATCATAAAATGGATTATAAGTCTATTTCAGTCGGACTTTTTATGACCCGACCCACCCATTTGATGGGTCTACACGGGCTTGTAAAGGCAACGAAACAATCAAGCGCAACACCGATCTCGACCTTCTGAAATTTGGTTTCCAGGGCCGAATCGGGGTTAAGGCCCCATTAGTTTTCGTTGGGATAATTACATAAATGGTTCATGAAATTTTGGCAGAATGTGCAATCTGGTCCATGAACTTTTAATTTATTCAATTTAGTTCTTGAACTTTGGTAGAATGTGCAATTTGGTCCATAAACTTTTGACTTGTTCAATTTAGTCCCTAAACTTTTAGTGTATGTTCAATTAGTCCTTAAATTATAGGAAAATGCTCAATATAGTCATTTTTATTAATTTAAGACCAGGGATAGCGTTGACCATTTTCATATAATTTAGGGACTAAATTGAACATTTACTAAAAATTTAGGGACTGAATTGAACAAGTCAAAAGTTTAGGGATCAAATTGCACATTCTACCAAAGTTCAGGGACTAAATTGAACAAATTAAAAGTTCAGGGATCATATTACACATTCTGTCAAAATTTAGGGACTATTTATGTCATTTTGTCGTTTTCGTTCGATGAATGATGACATTTGCTTCGGTCTGACTCACGTCGGCTAACATGACTCGACCAATCTCAACCGGCGATAATCACGAAAATTATGTTTCCTAGCATAGTCTTGTTGGTGAAAAGTGAGAAACATTTGAAGCCATCGATTCTTCTCATTGGACATGGTTATTTCAATTGGTGGGCTCCTTCGAACACTCAATTAAAATCAGTTACATCACATAGCACGGGTGCGATGGATAGACATGAGAAATTTCTGAAGAACCACCATCTGTAAAATCATGTGAATTATATGTAAAATTAGGGCCGTCAAATTGATGGGTCAAATCAAAAAGTGTTCATACCCAAATCGTCCCATTTAATCCGTATTGATTCATTTATATGCAATATAGATGCAATGATCCATACCTGATTTGATCATTTGACTCGTACTCATCACCTATCTTACCCGACTCCCACTACTAAAACGCATAGATATTCAAAAATGAAAAAAAAATTACCAAAAAAGTCATAAATTTATTGCAATTATGGTAATTCAGTTTTAATTTTTTTTTGGGAAGATATGGCAAGTCAGTCCAGTGGTCGGCGCTGTCGTGGCCTGTTTTAATTATATTTCTAATTTTTTATTTCTTTTTATTTTCCTGTTTCTCTTTCCTTTCCTTTTTTTTTTTTTTTATCTTCCTCCTTCTAGCCCGCCGCCGAGCCTGGTGACCGCCCATAGTTGGTAACCAGCATATGAATTTGATACAGTGAAGCTCGTATCAGTCGTTCAGATTTGCCAACGAAAGGATCAATTGACAACCAAAACGTAAACAGCATGACCGACCATCGTTGATCATACCATGACAAGAAGCGGTCTTCTGAGCTGAACTTTCTTGATCCCAGAAAGGTTTTGCGCAACTGTATCGCTAAATTCTGACCCAACACACTCATTTGATGGGTCTACACGGATCCGTAAAGATGACGAAACAATCCGGCGTAACACCGATCTCGACCTCCAGAAATTTGGTTTCCGGGGCCTGATCGGTTAAGATCCCACTAGTTTTGTACGATGATAGCATTTGCTTTTGGTCGCCTAACATGATCCGACATTGTACGACGAATCTCGGCCGTCAATGATCACGGAATTCTGTTCCCAGCATCACAGTTGGTGATGTGATAATCATTTCAAAACATCAAGGGAAAAGGAATTGTGTGCCGGTTCTTATCTTTTAAATTGATTTATTAAACTGTCATGATAAATTGGACGTGGTTATTTCAATTCGTCGGCTCCTTCGAACACACTACTACTGGAATACGTTATATCACTTAGCGCGGGTGCGATGGATAGACATAAGAACTTCTGAAGAACCAACATCTGTAAAATAATGTGGATTATGCATAAAATTGGGACCATCAAATAGGTGGATTGAATTGAAAATGTGTCGACTCAAATCAATCCATTTTAACCCGTCTTGACTTATTTATATGCAATACAAATTTAATGACTTATAACCGACTCGACTCGACCCGTACTCAATTCATAACTTACTTGGCCCACATTATTAAAACACACAGATTTTTTTTTTTTGGTCACAAACTATACTATTTTTCATGATTTTCTAAAACTCGAAACAACATAAATCTTTTACTGATTTTCAATTGTGAAAAGAAGCTTGTGATTAACTCCCGCTTCAAAGAGTGCTCCAGGAGAAAGTACAAAAAAAAGTTCTGAATCTCTTCTTATTGTACCAATTCAATCATAAACATTTCAATTATGTCAATTTAAACTTAAATATTTTTGCATTTTGCCAATTGAGGTGGCCAAAAATTGTTAAAATGGACGCTGGCCGATCTTCTTCCGTGGCACATCACTTGTTTATATGAATATTGTTTATAACTTTTGTTTTTCTTTTTTTTCTTTAATTTTTTTTTGCCGGTCACAGGCGAGATGGCCCTCGACCAGCTCTAGCAAGGGGTTGCAGGCCCTCGCAGGCCGAAATGAATGGAAGAAAAAAGAAAGAACAATTAATAAAAATATAATAATCATCATTTACAAAATTGTAAAAATTGTCCATGTTGCCGCCGGCTATGCCACGTAGGACGCCCGACGTCTATGTTAGCAATTTTTGCCCAAAATTGATCGGAATGAGTTCAATTGAAAAATTATGAAAATAGTTAGGATTAAATTAGCACAATTAAAAGATTTAAAACTGAATTTGTACAACTGCAATATGTTTAGTAATTTTATGGCACTTTTCCTAGTAAAAATAAGGTAAAATTTTGGGAAGAAAGATAATGATTATGTAGATAAGGTTACGATATCGGCATTGCATCTATAATTTGGAGTCCAACGAAAATAAATCCGACTATAAATTAGTGTATTGTAGAAAGTAGAGGAGGTAAGTTGATTTTGATGCAAGAAATGGCCGGTCATTTTTGTTATTTTCTCCCATGATTCAGTAAGTTGAATTTGCACAACCTTAATTTTTTTTCTATATGTACCTATCGAAAGAATGTCCATCATCGACAACTATAAATCATCGCAGGAAATTGTTCGAACATAAGGTCGTGGATTTGACCGTCGCACCATGCCAACCGGACGAGTCCGTTGCCCCATTTCGAGAATAGATTGGGGAATTGAATATATATATATATATATATATATATGATCGTCGACTTTGAAACAAAATCTAGGACCAAACAAATACTACACGTTGGTTCTATCTCAATCAATATGACAATTCTTTCTTTGACCAAGACCAATGTGTCTGTCCAGTGTCCAATGTTGTCCGACACATCTTTTTCTAACTATAACTTTCCAACCTCTCTCTTCCGTTCATCTATCATGAACGCGTCCTTGTTCCTTGGAACGGCTTTCGTCTTAACTCCGCTTTGTATCGACGACGTATTCCGGAAGAGGGTTTTTTATGACTCGGCCGGAGGTTGAAGAAGATCGACCCGGTAAGGTTTCTCGTGACCAAGGAAGCTGATTGAGATTTTCCGATTGCTGGGGAGCTCGACTGCTTAATCCAAACCTACAGGACTGGATCGACTCGCTAGTTTTATGGCAACGTCGCACGGAATGGTTCGAATGTCATTGGGAAATCATCCAGAAGTCGCGACCAGAATGAAGACATTATTATCGGTGCTATGCTCAGAGACATCAAAGGAAAAACAGGGAAAAAGGAATTTGCGATTACATATGTCTTACTGTCGATAGCTTAAACATGATCTACTGATTCCAGCAAATACAACTTTCGAGTGAAGTGGTAAAGTGATGTCGATTGTCGACACTTAAATTTTGGCTAAATCATTTAGGTAAAATTGCATAAAAAATCCGGTTCGCAAAAATATTTAAATCGTTTTGCATATAGTTTGCATTTGTGTTAGTTAAATTTTCTACATCCATGCATTTGCATTTAATTGGTCCGGTGGCGGAAATGGACATTAAAATTGACGCACGGCCGGGCCATAACACATTGGGAATTTCTGCCTGCACTAGGGGGTATGTGTGTCAAAAACTAGAGAGGCATCAGAGCCTATCTGGAGCTTAATTCAGCCCATTAAAGTTAAGGATTAATGCGATGAAAAATCACAAACTGGTACACATGTAATAAATTTATCACAAATTAACTTTTTGACAATAAAAAATCCCAAATTGATACACTTGATCTACCCTCCGTTAACTTCCGTCAAACTTCACTGTTAATTTTGCTGATGTGAATGACACATGTAACTTTTTATGGTGACGTGGACTAAGTCTACATGGAAATCTCATAGGGTTGATACCATGAAAAACCTCAAATTGATACACTTGTGATAAATTTATCCCAAACCAATACATATATGATAAATTTACCCAAACTAATTTTTTCGTTCACCAAATTTCTCCAAATTCTCTAACATCGCCTCCAAAATCTTTAAGGCGCGCAGTGCGCCTTTCACTTTCTTTTTGGGAAAATTCCACTTAAGGGCCTGAAGCGCATGGATTTTCTCAAAGAAGGGCCTGCACTGGATTTTGTTGCAAAGAAGGGCCCGAAATGTCCTTTTTGTTCCAAAAGAAGGCCTCATAGAAGGATAGTTCCGTCTTTTAACGTTTTAATTTCGTTTTCATTTTTTTCCTTTCCTCTTTATATTTTCTTTTCTTTTTTCTATTCCCCTTTCCCTTTTTCTTTTCCTCCCCCTCCGACTGTTTTTCTTTCCCTCCTATTCATCTCCCTCAACCTCCAGCACGTCTTCTTCTTCATGGGAATAAGACCTGCACCAACTCAGTCTCGTTGCCCGCTGCCACTACCACCGACTCCCCAAGCTCATCCCGGTGGCAGATCCTCTCTGGTAATGCTTCATGGTGGTGGCACATCATCTCTGATAATTCTTCATGGTGATGGCGAAAATCTGGGATTTGTTCATCCCGCCGTCGCGCCCTCTGCACAGACTGAGAAGACCCGCTGTCGGCCTGCTCCCGTGTCCCACTTTGCCACTGAACCATCGACGCCGGGATTAGCCCACCACACCATCGTTTCTGGTCAGGCCTACCCCTCGTGTTGCCACTGGCCTAATTCTGCACCACCTCTACTCACGCTTGCGTTGCCATTGATACGAGCTCGCCTGCTTTTGCTCACGCTTAAGGGACACCACTGGACGTCGGGCGCGAGATGGCCACCGACGCAAGCTGCCTGATCTGACTCAAACATAGACCACCGCGGCCGATCGCCAAGCCAACCCGTCGGCCTGATTCACGAGGCCCATGCTATAAGCAACCTGCCATGAACCCGAGGGAAACTACTCCGATAACCTGGCGCTGCCGTCGTTGCCTACTGCAGGGTGGTCATTTTCAGGCTGTACCGACAGCTGCTGCCACAAGACAGATTAGTCGATCTCTCCATCGTCTCTCGGTTTCTCGGTGCTCGAACGTGCGCACTCTCTCTCTCTCTCTCTCTCTCTCTCTCTCTCTCTCTCTCTCGCCTATAAGCTTGCTGGGTCTGATCTTGGCTTCTTTGTAGCCTAAGACCAGATCCCCTCTCTTTCCTCTCAGGTCCTTCAAGCAGAGTGTTTGGTTTTGGTGAAAACTTGCGTTGTTTGACATTCAACGCAGGCGGTCCTCTAATTCTTTCTATTTCGTTGATTTGGGCATGAAAAACCTTATCCCTTTCCTGCTCAAGTTCGACAAAACAGAGGGAAAAGAGGACCACCAAGGTGTGTTGGTGCCTGCTCAAGTCGAAGATGCGTTGGCTCGTCGACAGTTCTGGCGAGCCTGGACGAGAGGGTGATTCGGCTTGGAAGCATCGGCGACACGGCCCGTCCAGATCTGGCGATGGCGGTTCGTCCATGGTCGTGAGCGACGGCGGAGAACTCGACTTGGACTACGGCGCCGGCGAGCTGCTGTTCCAGAAATGGAGTTGTGACTCCAGATCTGGAGCTGGTGACGACGTCTCCTTCATGGTCGCAAGCGACGACGGAGGACGGAGGGGTGGCTCCGCATGGACGAGCGACGCCAGCGACGGCTGGAGGTGGAGGATGAACAGGAGGGATGAGGGAAGGGGAGGGAAAAGAAAAAGGGAAAAAAATGAAAATGAAATTAACACGTTAAAAGACGGAACTACCCTCCTATGAGGCCCTCTTTTGAAACAAAAAAAACATTTCAGGCCCTTCTTTGCAACAAAATCCAGTGCAGGCCCTTCTTTGAGAAAATTCATGCACTTCAGGCCCTTAAATGGAATTTTCCCTTTCTTTTTTGCACTTTTCGATCATTTCTGACTTTTTTTTTAAATTTCTTTGGCATATGCATGCTAAACATTTTTTTGGGCATGTTGATTGTTTTTAGTGCACCCAGGTGTTCGACCAAAAAAAAAAAAGCTCATCAAAGTGTGATTATCATCCGTTAAATTTACCTTCGTTTGAAGCTTAAAGTCACAAAGCTGCACGGGCAAATGCCAAAAAGCATAAACTTACTCTCAAGATGAAAACAATCTCACTTTTCAATCAATCAAATAAAAGGCCGTGCCTCCTGTGGAGGTCGAAAAACATATTCTATATACTTGAACAAGCTTTACAAAATAGTCTTTTCTTCGACTTGAATAAGCTTTACAAAATAGCATTTACACTAGACATCCAACCAGCCAGCAAGCCAACAAGGGCACAGTCTACCCCAGACAATAGAGGTGCAAAATCATGTTCTATATTACAACCATCCAAAAAAAAGTTCAATATATACTAGACTTGAACGAGCTTTACAAAACAAGCTATACAATCAGACATCCAACTCTCCCTCTATATTCATTGTTTTGCTTCACTTTAAGATTGGTGAGTTTGAGAGGGAGAAACTCGGCTTGAAATATCCACTGTATGATTTGCACCACCTCGATGAATTTCTTGTACTATGTTATTGCCAGGCATTTGGAATTGAGGCAAAAAATAATGTTATTATGCTAATCACAATGGAAAAAATATCCTTAAAAAAGATGTTTACCCTCAGTATGAATTCCAGTGGCTTCAGATACATAAATTCCTTATCCTTATAGAACCTATAAGAAGACAAACCAGATCAACATTCAGATACATATATTCCTTATCCTTGTAGAACCTATAAGAAGACAAACCATATCAACATTTTACTTTGGTATTATCAAAACCATATGAATTGTAGTTAATGAAAGGTCAAAATATTAGGGCCAATAGTACAACAATTTGGACGATCATATCTTTTCTAACTCATTCCCTCTATATATTGTTTACATTAAAAAGAGGGGTTTATCTTCAACAGCCTCCTTACCATTACAAAGTAAAATGCTGCCTTCATAAAGAACTTTAAACTATGGGTGTGCATGGTCCGGTCCCGGCATGGAACCGAGAATCGGACCAGTAGTCTGGTCCCCATATTTTCGAGACCACGGACCAGGTCGATCCTGGTCCGGGCCGGTCCCCGTCCCGGCCCAGTAGGACCGCTTATTCTAACTGCTTATAAAAACTATATGTTTCTTCGGTGGAGTTTTTATGCAACAGCAGGAATGCTAGAATTTTTGTTATCCCTGTTAACTCATGGGTCATGGCTAATCTCAACTAGAAGGAAATATTTCAAAATGATAGAACTGATATAAACTTTTTATTTGAGCTCCAAAACCGGTTTAATTTTCTCCATGATGATTTTCTATACTTTAATAGAAGCTATAGGAATGTCACTAGTAAATGTGCGTGTACTGGATGGTTGAGAGTTTTTTCATTCTAAAAGCCACATTGACCAGACTTTAGTATCTCATCCATAATTTGTTTCCCACTGCGTCTCCTTTTATGTCTCCTGTGTTTATTAGCTTTCCTTTTGTTCCCTTTTCAAGAAGTATGTCCAATTGGTGTTTCATTACTTTATTTTTTTTAAAGAAAAATCATTAGGTTAACTAGATTAGCTTTTAAAAAAAAAAATTGCCGGTCCAGGCCGGGCCGGTCCCAAACCATGGAACTCGGGGACCGGAACCCCCAGTCACAGGTCCCGTTTATTGGGACCGGGGACTGAACCGCCAACCTCAAGGACCGGACCAACCCGCCCGGGCCGGGCCGGTCCGATCCAGTTTGCACATCCCTACTTTAAACAACATGCCGCACAAATTGTTGCATAATCATCTACTAATTATTTTTCTAAAAATAAAGAAGGAAGAGCAGCGAGTCACCATTCTCTTTTCAGATCTAATAATATTTGATTGTGCACTTACAAATGCAATTGTGGTACTTTTACTTTGTTTGTTAGTTGGCTCCTCATTCAATGGTTTGTTGCTTTGGAAGTTTCCTTGGCCTACCTCGTTTGCCCTGTAATATGGACATATAAGAAACGTATTTTTAAGGAAAAATGTATGACAGTTATGTTTGAATTTCTTTACAGGTTATTTGATCTCCATAAGTGTCAGAGGTTGGAGGCATTTGATTCTGTTGTGTCCAATACCATGACAATTGGAGCATTTCATGGTAATACCATATTTTGATATTTTAGCAAGACTGGTATTGGTTAGTCATGGCTTCCTTTTTCTTTTGATTTTCTCATCCTTTTTCTTCTCATCATTGGAACTCTTCCTATCTGTCTTGGACCTCCCTGGAAGCTTTCTGATTGGCGGAGGCAATAAAGGTTCTTCACTTGTCTCTGGCCACATTTTTTTTTTCTATTCAAGGTAGGTAATGCAAGGTAGTAACGCTCTCACTCCGCTTTCCTGAAACAATCAGCTATAAAATCATTCAAGTTACACTTCATGAAGTTGATGCACGAGATAACATGGTCACATGGTATCCCCGATATATCTCACTATATGCAAATACATGTCTTCTCATTCAGATCAACCAATAAACATGTCATCATTTACTCCAACTTCGAATTTAGAAGCCGTAGATGACCTTGGATTGTGAAATCTAGACTTCATCTTTCCTCCCCAATCTTCAATCTGATTCTTAGACAAATCTCATCTCTTGAACCGACCATTAATTGGCTTTTCTCGTATATTCTGACCACAAGTAATTTTCTGATGCCCTCTAACTTATCAACAATGGGACATTTCATTTCTTTGCTTATTTATGCATTGAACATCTCACTCATATTGTTCTCAATAACATTGTAATTTTGTCCACATTTGATGAATGTCCTGCAAAAGTGTTCTGGACCCTATCTGTTCATATACATTAATAGACTCTTCCTTCGTTTATTTTATGTTATGTTGAAATTGGCCGTACATGTTAAATATACAGCTCTCCAAAAGTAATTTCTAAAAGTTTCTCCCTTGTATAGTTTTTTCTAGCTAGCATATATGTGCCGAGCATAATTCCTATGCTCTGCTTGTGGAGAAAGTTTAGAAACTGCATTAAGAAATCCCTACAACACATCACTTGACATGCAAATAAGTTAGACATTTAACAACAAAATACTTCTATTAGTAAAGCTTGTGCACAATCTTACTTTTTGTTGGTCATTTATGAAGGTCCAGCTAAGGTCTTGTTCCGCATTCAAGTCTTTCACTAGTAGCTCGAGAAACCAAGCCCAAGATTTTTCACTCTCAGCTTCAACAGCAACACATGCGATTGGAATCATTTGGTTGTTTCCATCTCTGCTAGTAGCACAAAGCAACATCCCTTTAATTAAAGTCTTCATAAAGCATCCATCCATTCTAATTACTCGCCTACAGCCTGCTAAAACCCTCTTTCAAGTCTTTGAAGCCCACATATAATCTCTTGAACCTATTATATTGTTTAGCTTCCAAGTCAAATGTGCTATTCGGAGTACATTGAATCCACTCAACCTTGTAAGAGTGCAGCAACTTATATTGCTCAACAAATGGACCTCTGTTGATCTCAATAACTATAGCAATTGCTTTATAATACATCATCTTATTTATTATCAATACCCACTTCTCCATTGCATTTTCTTGCATTTGTGATGCCATATACTTCAAGCTAGCTCTAATTTTAAGTAAGAATTGCTCCACAAGCCATATATACGTTGCATAATTATTTCTCATGCTCCTAGGGCAAGTATGTTCATTTCCAACCGTTTTTATGATGAAAGTCTTCTTAGTCTGCATCCAACTAGCAAAAACTCTCCATTCGCAGCCACTCATACACATACCTCTGTGTTTTTGGCTTCACTCTTCTTCCATTAATTATTGAAACCATTCATGATTTTGTAAAGTTACACAGCTTTCTTGAATAGAGCACGTGAGGCATCTCATTCCTACGTAAAATTTTTATTTCATTATGATCTCGTTTGGAGTCTTGTCTAATGATTTTCGTGCTTCTTTGGTCATAGATTTCTTCATCCCCATCAGAGTTAGGAGGGCTTAAATTTTCATCTCCTTCTTCTACATCAGGGTTGCTATCATTTTCACCATCTTCCTCATTTTCATGAATGTTAACGGCAACTATATTAGTAGCAGTAGCCGCAGCATCAACATGAACCTCTCTTCTTATTCTCCTTGCAAGAAAGAAATACTCGTTAGCACCACCGAGAATCCAGCCATTATCACTTAAAGATAATGTACCAGGATCTTGCTATGGTTCATAATCCCTATCCCTATCATCACTCTCACTATTATCACTACTAGTAGAAGAGCCACTATCATTGCCAAGAGCAGCCCATTCAATATTTACTTGTATAACACCAAATTTCGATGGCTTGATCATCGAGATTTGGTACGACAACTTTTCAACCGCGTATCATAGACCAAAAGCAGCTTTAAGAATTGCATTATAGTTCACTGACATTGATTTACAACGGTGAAGATATTCTACGTGGAAGCCTGTGTATTTCGTGATGTCTCAAAACTCCATAACCTCACCCAGGTTAAGTGCAATTGTAAACTCATTATACATATGCAAGAAAACAAGCAAAAAAATAGTTATTTTTGAAAAAACCTCTCACAAATAACTAGCAAAGATGTGATGATCAAGTTTGACAAAGGAGATGAGAAGATTGAGTTCAGCAAACGAGCTCCTTGGTATCTTTCAAGTTCTACGTACATGCAAAAAAAGTGAACTTACATAGGACACATAGAATTACACTCAAAGTATACCCGATATCAATGACAAACATAAGTAAATCTGTTTCTCTCGTTTCATCGAGCATGTGATGTACGAGTCAATCATACCATTCACATGCAAATTTCGTGTTATAATTTCGACACACTGACAATTCAAGGTTGGAAAGACCAACGCAATGCTAATGAGGACATGAACTGACATGATGACCAAAATAACAAGAGCAATACCTAAGCATATAGAGAAATTCCAGGACAAGCAGTAAATCATGTAGGGCCAAGTTTGGCACAAATCGATAATGAGCAAAGCAACCAGATATACGATTAGAAGGTTATGGTTGAGAGATCCAACAAAAATGAAAGAGAGGGAGGTTCTCGAAAACATAGAATCTCAAACGCAACATGGAATGGAAGACTCTCATTTTTCTACCTCGCAAGATGAAACCTACGCCATAAATCGAAGATCATGACCAAGCAAGGTGGAAGTGGCGATTGGAAGAGGGGCTTGTCAGAGGGAATGTCGAAGGGAGTGTCGGAGAAGATGAACCGAGCCTATGTCTATATATGGTTTTTTGGTATTAAGAAAGATAATGAGTGAAGAAACGTCCATTAAGTTAAGTAGTTCTTATAAAAAAAATCTAATTTATTATATTTAAAAAAACCAAGTTATTTCCACGTTGACTTAATCCACATCATTGTAGGAAGTCACATGTGCCGTTCGCTTCAGCAAAATTAACAGTGAAATTTTACGAAAGTTAACGGAGGGTAGATTTGTCACAGATGTATCAATTTAGGAATTTTCGTGGTAAAAAAATAATTAGGGGTAAATTTATAACAAGTGCACTAATTTGGAATTCTTTGTGGTATTGTCCTTAAAGTTAATTGATTAAAAATGACTTTTAAATAAAGCTTTACTAATTGAAAAAAAAAAACAGAATTAAGCCAAGAAAGAATGAACAAGCCACGGAAGAGCTAATATCCAGCCAAGCCCACCTAATGTATGGACAAAATTGAACAAAAAATTTCCGCCGAGGACCAATTGCGAATATTAGAAAGTCGGCAGACTATTTCGTAAATAAGCGAAAATCACAAAACTCTAGACTTGTCTATCATGCACACTTAGGTTTTAGAAATTAAACAAACCACACATTGCCATACACGGATATATTGGGGGCTTTGGGCCAGTTTGGTTTAGCTTCGGAGAAATGTCATTGCGAAAAAGCAAATACCTTTGAGCTGAAGAGGATTTTCGAAATGTAAGTGGTATTTGGTAAAGTGTATTTTCAAAACACATTGAAAAAAAACTTTGAGATGCTCGATCAAGTGACGACGTTTGACATGGTGGCCTCCGATTGGCCGCCAAGGCCATCGCCATTGGAGTGAAAGGCAAGGTAGGGATGTAAGGACAGATCAGGAGCGTTCGAGTCTATGTGCAGGATGGTGATGGAGAAGCCTCGGTTGTGGAGGATCCGAGCCAATTGGAACGTTGGATTGATGTGGTCCTAGAGTGGCCCAGGGAAGAGGACGAGAGGCTAATTGTTTCTTCCTGATAGGCTTTATTGATGCAACGCCTATCTCTTTCTCGACAATGACAGCATCCTTCGAGCGAAACCCCGATTCCTTGATTGACATCAATTCCCACTTAGGATCATCATCATATTTACGCTTCCCAATACTCGTTCTACTAGCATTGCTGGCATTTCTAATTGACTTCTTATTCATCAACGCCATCATTCCCTCTAATGTTTGTGATTCTTTCTTCTCTTTCTTTGAATTTTTCCTCTGCAACTTCATCTCCTTTCTATAACTTTTCCTGGCGACCTTAGATACGTCTAACAATGTCCAGAAGCGGGAGCATTCATCAGAAACTCCTTCGTTCTTGATTATGTTGAAATCCTCCGGCCAAACTCCTGGATCCATCGCTAATTTCCCAAGACTCTCAAAAGTCACTATAAACTTTTAACTTTTGATTGAATTTGGTTCGAGGTTGGTCACACAAAGAAACTGGGGTCGATGCAAGCACTGAATTTTTTGCAGATTTTGATGATATTTTCGGAATTACGAACGTTGAGCAAGGTCAAAATTGAAATAAAAGAAACTTATAGTTGCATTTAGAAAATACAACTTTTCAAAGTACCTCTAAAGCTACTTTAGGCTAATGGCCTTTAGGGGCCTTTGAAAATATCATTCACAGAGTATACGTGGAGAGCTAATAATCGGCCAAGCTCACTTAATGAGCTAACCGAATTATATAATGATTTAATCGAACAGAAATTTTCTCCTGAGCATTGAATTGCGAATGTTGAAAAGTTGGGGACTATTTCGTAAATAAGCGAAAGTCACGAAATCCTAGCCTTGTCTATTTAAGCACGTTTAGGTTTAAGAAATTAGGCATGCCACACATTGACATACACAACCACATTGGTGGCTTCATTCAGAGAATACAACTAGAGAGCTAATACTAGACCAAGTGCACTCAATGGGTTGACCGAATTTTACATAAACTTAATTAAACCAAAAAAAAAATTCCCCGAGGACTAAATAGCAAATATTGTAAAAATGGGAGACTATTTCGTAAATTAGCGAAAGTCGCGAAACCCTAGGCTTATCTATTTAAGCATGCTTAGGTTTCAGAAACTAGGCTAACCACATATTGACATGCATTGGGGGCTTCATTCAAAAATACAAGTAGATAGCTAATATTCGGCCAATCCTCTCAATGGGTTGACTGAATTCTACATGGGTTTAATTGAACAAAAAATTTTCAATGTGAACTAAATTGAGAATGTGGACTATTTCATAAGTAAGCGAAAGTCACGAAACGCTTACACTTATATGTTTAATCATATTTAGGTTTAAGAAATTAGACAGGCTATCATTGACATACATGGCCACATTGGGGGATTCATTCATAGAATACGTGTAAAGAGCTCATATTCGGCTAAGCTTACTTAATAGGCTGATCGAATTTTACATGGACTTAATTGAACAGAAATTTTCTCCCGATGACTAAATTGCAAATATTGCAGGATATGAAAGCGTGAGAGAGAAGTAGTGGGGGGATCCGAGAGGAAATAGTAAAGTCAGAGGATGAAGAAAACGTGGTCTTTTTGCAGATCCCTCGACAAACGGCTGCGACACCGCATCATCAATCCCCGTCGCGGCTTTTGCCCCCAACGAGTCCCTAAATAATTAAAAGTGCCACGTAGGATAAGAAAAGTAATTTAAAAATGCCACATCAGCATTTTCTATTAAAAAAATTGATTGCGCTAACAAAAAGGCTCGATTGGATTAAGTTGACAAGTTTAAGGACTTGATTACACTGTTTGTAAGTTTTAGGACTCAATTACACTTTTATGACAAGTTTTAAGATTTCTAGTAAACATATCCCTTAATTTAATTGCATGTCATTTAGAATAGTCACGTAATTAATTAAAGTAATTTCATATGCATTAGCTTAAGATAGCTTGTATTTAATTCGTGTCATTGCATTAGAAATTCATGCATTACATTTAGGTTTAGCATTTTTCCTTTAAAAAGTCAAAATCATAAAAAGAGATAGTTGTTTGATGCATGCTCCCCTGCAATTTATCTTAATTTTTAGGTATTTCATTTAATTAATTATGCACCAGCATAATAACCTATGTTAATGAATTAGTTAAAATCAATCCATGTGCCTAGTTAAATGAAACGTTACAAAAAAAAAAAAAAAGGCGTTAGGCCAATCTAGTGTAAACAAGTCCCCGAGTCCATGCTCTCTGATTCGTAGAAATAATTTAATTGTCCCACTATTTTACTTAAGCCATAAACTGATTAGTGTTGACTCGGATAACGATTTGGCATGAACTTGAAAGGGTCCGAACTAGGTTAATTAAATAATTAACTTAGTAATGCATTAGCCTAGATTCTAATATAAAAATTTAAGTCGCAACAAGTAAAAACGGAACTGAACATTGAACAAGTAGTATGATAACACCGCGCAGGCTGGCATTTCGCCAGTATGCCCTTTTGCTTTGTTTCCATGAAAATGGTCAATTACCATCGCTCGTCTTAGCACACCAGTAAGTACAACAATGGAGAGAGAGAGAGATCAATCATCCCACCCTAAGCCTTCTTGATGGCAACTGATCTCGAACTTGAGATTGAGAGAGTTAGCCGTCAGACAGGAAAACAAGCGAATTAGAGCACGACGGCAATTCGAATAATCTCAGGTCTTCTATAGTTCTTATATGCCCATATCACGTGTATCTTAGAACAACAAACTTGGAAAGATCTCTCAGATCAGTCATCCTACCCTAAGCCTTCTTGATGGCAGCTGATCTTGCCTTGAGATTAAGAAAGATTCCCCTGAGATGGGAAAACAAGTGAATTAGAACACAACAGCACTTCATAGGTGTTTGGCGGCTCTTCTATGCCCATGTCACATGTAGCTCTCAGAACGTAAGACATGGAATCTTTTCGTAAGCGCATATACAATTTGATATCTGCCCTAAAGCTTAACTGTAATCATCTAACGGCAAGCAGCATGCAGGGGCTCGACACTGTAAGACCATGCCTTAGCGGCCGCTCCTTTGACTTGTTACATTCTCGACGTTCATTGACATCTCATTAATTTTTCCGCTTTAGCTTTCATTGAAGAGTTGCAGCAGTGAAATCTAGCTTGCATTAGAAGTCGGGGGTTGTGTCGACTCTTAAGAAGACTGACCATCTAACATATTGATTGTATTCTGTGAGAGATTAAAGCTAAAATGCAGCAGACATGTAAAAGAACAACTTCAAAATCCATATACGTCTATTTATGAGAGCGACATTAAGGAGGTGTTAAGTAACAAACAAATTGCGTTGAACTGAAAGGAACTATCTACATTCATTCATAGCAGACTGTCTAGAGCAGTTGTTCCAACCAAGCAGAAATGATGGTGATGATTATTTTAGTCATTGGTTGTATTATTGTGACAGTCAATCGAAACCATATATCCAGTCCTTGACTAATCAAACCCATTGATTCAGTGGCCCTGGACATGAGTAGATAGTATTTCTGCATATGCTATAGGATAATCAGGATTCCAAGACAAGTTAAAGCAATGCCAAATAAGAGATATCTTCTTAAACCACCTCGTGGCTTGGAGGTAACAGAGGACCAAGCACTATCAACAGACAGCAGCACTTGCTCAAGAAAAACAGAAAGCTGAAGTAAAAAGACGAACTTACCAGCATGAGGCAACAAAGCTGTGGAACAAAACGCGAAACTGCAGAGGCATGTACTGGTAATTCACCCACGCCACTATGGGCCAAAACTGTGTTATATTAGCATAAAAACTAGTGAGTGACAAAATCGTTCTGATGATGATGTTACTTCCAGTTTGTATAGTAACAGAGAGTTAACACTGTTTTACCTTCCATGCAGTCAGCTGCACCGAAGGATAGTCCTTTCGGACTTTGTTCTTGACTAAACTCCACGATCTTCCTGCTTTCACATGGTATATGCTTAACAAAATTTCTGGTATGCGGCTCAGAGTGTTCAATTACAGAAACTGTGTAATGGAAAGGCAAAGTGGAAGCCAGAGAATATCGGGCAATTTTGATATCATTTTTCATGCTAATTGTTTCCATAGATTCATTACTAAAGAGCAACAGACAAAACTTGTAACGAGGGAGAGCTTACACAAAGAGAAACTGACATGCCAAATGAAGAACTGCTACTCAGTAAAGTCCAAAAAAGACAAGCTAACAAAATCTAAGATGTTGAATATAAGAATTCAGATTCTCAATCTCATGTTGATAGCTCCACCAATTGCAAAATCGACTCTAAAAGCAGATTAATCCTTAGATAAATCATTCAAAGCAGATTAGCTGAGTTAGCACGCGCAGCTAAATTGGAGAATATTTATCCTCTGGTCCCAGAAAATCACCACATGCATAAAAAACGAACAAGGTACTAATCCTTTTGAGGTGACATAGTAAGATCAGAGCATTCTCACTTCATTTTCTATTTTTTATGTAGTTGCAAAAACTGCTTGAATGTGCTTAGAAAGAAATGTCGACCTTTGTTGCTTATCAACAGCAAAATTTAAGGAAAACAAACACATGGAAAGAACTTGGAAGAAACTCTCAAGTCCAAGGAGACTGGATGACTGAATATGACAGTATTTTCATGGATGGTGGATCACTAATCAGTAGGCACAGATACCTCTTTCAACAGAATGCAGCTTTAAAATAGCCAAAACCATCAAACATGGATGGTTGGGTCACGCTAAATTATGAAAGAAACAATACTTGGAGCGACTAGGGATGCATCAACAACATCAAAGCTAAAGATGAAAATATCTGATATACGAGCATACCTTCGACCACCAAGCCATAGTACATCATGAAGAACATGTTATTCCATGGAGAAGTTGTTAATTGCTCCAACAACACCTATTGCAAATCAATCTCATCCATCAAACAACAGTTGAAAAGTTTCACAGCCTATATATATAGGACAAGCAATGGCTCGTTTCACGACAGGTTAAGCTCTTCGGAAATAATTACGGTTTTCTTAAGATCGATATCTGAAAACAGACGTCAGGCTCAAAGTCAAAGTTCATAGCAAATCCTTCGAAATGAATGGTAGGCCCAAGTTCCTTACTTTCGTAGCGACGGTTCTGTTGCCTTTCTTCCCCTTGAAGATGATGTCCATCAATTTATGGAGAAAGTGTCCAAATGGCCCACCATATGCAAACCCATAAAGCTGCCAAGATCATTCCGTGACCAGCATAAGAATTCGATACACTGAAGCTTGTATCGGTCGTCAGGTTTAGCAAACAAAGGATCAATCGACAACCAGAAAATAAACTGCGATCGATTATCATACCACGATCAAAAGCAATCTTCTGAGCTGAAGTTTCTTGATCCCGGAAATTTTCTGCGCAATCGTATCGCTAAAACCAGCCAAAACTCCAGCAGTGATCGCCTAAAACACACCCAAGTGACAAATATCTCAAGAACGGCGCGCTGACCGAGAACCCCACAACCCGAGATCACGAGCGACGAAAGATGCGATTTTGACTCGATGGGCGCGACAGAGATGGGAAAACAGATCACGGGCAAAGAACCAGGAGGGGCGAAAGAGAGAGAGAACCTTGGTCCGGAGAGGGTGGGCTTGGAGCTGTATGAGGTAGTTCCTCCATGCTTCTTGGACTATGTCTGACATGACGCGATCAAGTCGAGCAAAACACAACACCACAAACAGAGTCTCTCTCTCTCTCTCTGTGTTTCCTTTGGTTTGAGATTCGTTGTTTTGACGAGAGAGAGAGAGAGAGAGAGAGAGAGAGAGAGAAGCAGAGGACTTAAATGAAGGTGACTAAACAATAGAGGAGGAGGAGGGGGTTAGGTACGAGAGACTGCATCTGCTGCACAGTGAAATGGTCAGACCGAAAGATGCAGAGGCAGACGACGACGAAGACCCACCAAAAGCGCGCTGGTAGCTCCTTCTCTTCATTTTTCTAATCTCATAATAATCGATCCCCCCCTCTCTCTCTCTCTCTCTCAAGAGAGAGGGTCTGTCTGTCTGGGAGAGGACGCAGAAGTTTCAACCCTAGAGAGAGAAAGTGGGCGACCCATGATGACACGTGTCCCTCCTTGAATATTCTCTCCTCTCTTCGTGCTGGGAAGATGCAGAAAATATAAATTTTTTTTTTGTGCTTCAACGTGGGTCGCCCTCATCAGAGGAAAAATGAAAGATAGGAAAAAAATCTAGATTTTTTTGTCAATTTAATCATAAATCATTTAACTTTAATTATTCAGTATTAAATATTTTTACATTTTATGTCAATTCAGTTTTATTGACCGTAAGTCATTGACGTAGATGCAGACCCTCCCACACGTGATACCATCAATGTTAATATGAATAATTTTTAATAATAATAATTTTTTTTTCTTCTTTCTTCTTCTTCCCTTTTCTTTTGGATTTGTAGGCTCCGTCGTGGGGATTTCAATCCCCGCACATTGGAGATTTATGTTAGGAGTACCATGAACGCATGTCATGCCGTTCATTTTTCATTGGACGGCCAACAATGAACCACATCATTTATTGAGGGGGGAAAAATTTGGGCAGCAATCATTCTTGACCGTCCAATGAAAAATAGACGGCATAATATGCATATATGTCAGGGGATCCAAACTCCCATCGCAGGGGGTGGAGAGTATACTCACTAAATCAAGTATTAACTCGTCTTAGCAAACCAACAATATGGTTCTAATAATACTCTAAACTAATGCCACCTTCAGAAAATTCCCTCAGCCATTCAATATTAACTCGACACAGCAATTTATGCGCCCTACTTTCTCCATTAATGGAAATGAAAGTAGTTGAATGAGAATGGTCCCCTTCATTTCCTTTTCTGTACTAGTGTCTGGTGACTTGTAATAAGAGTAGATGGAATTTTAAAAAAAAAATCGAGAATGACAGTATTTTATTTTCGAGCTTTCATTAACGTGACAGGAGAGGCAGGAATGAATTAATAAGGATGGATATGACTCGGCATGAAATGTAATTTCGTAATAAGAGGAATGATTATGGCGTGACAACAAGTAAATCAAGAATGGTGTACCTCTCTCTCTCTCTCTCTCTCTCTCTCTCTCTCTCTCTCTCTCTCTATTTCATTTTCTTTGACATATTTTGGTAACCCTTTATTAATCGTTTCATTTGCTTCGAAAAAATGTTTACTCAGATTTTATTAATTTTTTTTTTGTGCGGAATTAAAATGTTATTTTTTGTGAGCCGGTTCAAACGGATTAGCAATCCGTTGTTTGCACAAGGTGAATAAATTTGTGTGAATTCTAAACTTCCAATAATCTTATAACTCTGTACACGAGCTGATATAGGGGAAAGTACAAGACCAATTGCCATGACAACAATATGAATGCGGTGCACATGTCGTAAAAAAAAAAAAAGAATTTAATATACAATTGTCAAGTTGCACCATGTGGCACACATGGTAATATCTCGACCAATAATGTTGTGCGATGTGTAGTGGTCTTTTCAAGGAGCTCATCTCGCAAATTTAGAATGACTCGAGCATTCTTAACGTTTGACTCAAAGAAAAAGTGATGAGGACAACAGGAGTCCTAGAAACTGTCACCAAAGTATAATTAAATTATAAAAAAAATTTGACCCAAAAAAATTAAAAATTTTCGAAAAATATAATCAAGTCTTAAAACTTATTAAATTTGCTCAATTAACTCCTTCTGTTGATTCCGTCTAACTAGGGTAACAAAAAATACTTATGTGTCTTATTTTATTACTATTGTAAAATATGTGGCAATGATGTATTGCCTACCAAGTGCCTCGTCGAACAAAAATTAAGCAAATATACAAATATATTAGATTAAGAGTAGCCACAAAAAAAAAAAAAACCCCTCACACAGACGGCTTGGCCTAGCCCTTGCCGGTGGCCATTGCAATGGCCACCAAGAAGAGCCAACGAAGGTTTCCTCGGCCTTCTTGAAGCTTGACTACCACTATGGCCCCAAGGCGAGGCCTAATTGGCTCTTAGTGGGGGCCTATCGGCCTCGTCCCAAATATGAGCAAGGGTCGCTGGCCCTCGCCTAGAGCTGACAAGAGCTTTTGGGGCCTCATCCAGGGTCACCCACCCCTAGCGAGGGTCACGCCTAGCCTTAAGTCTAGGTCATTATGCCCTCGCAGGGGTGCAGATAGGCCTCGCCCAGGACCATTGACGCCAAATTTCGAGAAGGCCCAAGCGACCTCCGCCGACCCATCGCAGTGGCTATGATAGCGACCACCGGCAAGGCCTTGGTTAAGACATTTGTGTGAGTCTTTTTATTTGCTTGAGTTTGTTTCTTTTTAACTTTTGTATTTTTTTAATCTAATTAAGTTTATATTATTTACTGTTGAGTATTTGACTTAAGTGGCACTTGGTGGGCGTGACACTACGCCACGTGTCTTACAATAGTAATAAAAAAAAAGATCCGTCAGTATTTTCAGTTAGCCTACTTGGACGAAATTAACAGAAGAAACTCATTTGAGCCAATTTGACAAGTTTTAGCGTTGGATTGCACTTTTTGAAAGTTTTAAGACTCAATTGCATATTCATAATAAATTTTAGGATTTTCGATACGCTTTTTTTTAAAGGCTTTGTTAATTTGCTTTATGATGACTATGTTGATTGTACATGGGTTGGGTCTTTAACTAACTTTCTTGGAGGTTTCCTTCCTCTGGTTCGATGGGAAATAAAGACAAGAGTAAAAGAGACAGGTCGGAAGGCAACTGCAATCAGCTCGGGTCAATGTTGAGTTGACTCAGAAGTCGTCATTGCAATTTCGATGAACTTGTCCCAAGACCACTTTCAAAATATCCACGTGAAAAGACTACGAACCGACCACCTTCTTCCTCCATAAGGATGTCGATTGTTCCCTTCGTCGGTACTTTTATCATGTCCGAATGCATCTAACCGTCGTCGTCCTACATTAAAAAATGCGTAACCACATTAAATTTTTTTACGATATATGAAGAGAAAATCTCTCTTAAATCCCCTTATCCCAATATGCTTGACGTGTCTTTCCTATTCTTACATAATCATATCGAAATACTCAAAACTTAGATCTTAGTCGAAGAGCAACTTATGGGTTTTCCATCATGTTATAATCTCGGGTAATTTCCAAAGTGTGAAAGGAAGATAGATCCTATGGGAGGGTCTTGAGGGTTTGGGGCGAGAACGACTCTTGATTCTTTGATTTTGATTTTTGGGATAAAAAAAATGAAAAACATGTTTGGTGAAGTAGATGATTCTGAACCTAAAATTTTCTGATTCTATTCCCGAATTTTTTTTGGAGCAGAAACAAGAATATATATATATATAAAGTTGATTCTTTGTTCTAGAGTCACTATTGAGAAATAAGTCCAACGAAGCGAGGAGGCTCTCACATTGTTCCATCTGTCGCTATTCGTTCCCAACCGCCGGAGAAAAAGGAAAATAAGAGTAAATTTTTTTAAAAAAATACATTTAAAAAAATAAGAAATAATTTTTATTAATAAAAAATAATATTTTGATAATGGTAAAATAAATTTAATTTAAAATTAATTATTTAAAAATTATTTTAGGAAAAACAACAAATAATTTTAAAAAATTTAATTTAAGTGATACGAGTGGGTTTGGTCGGGTAGGGTTTGTACTTTGTTAAATATATAAGTGTTTAAGTGCAAATTCATGGCGAAAATTCAAGTGTAAATTGCCTATTGAGCTTATATTCTTTCGTAATGATCTTGCATATGTCTTTATGCTTCACCAAATAAATAGAGTAATTATGGATTATGATATAATCAGTATTCATTTTATTAATGATGCTATATAAATTGATTTTACAGTGACAAGACGTAACTATTTGACTTAAATGAAAAAAAAAATAGGAAAAGAAGTTGTTCTTGAGAACAGAAATTATATGCAGTTACTAAACGCGTTTCTGTTTTAAGAACAAAAAGGCTCTTGACCTCTCTCTTTCGATTTCCTTGCAACAAGAATTAAAAATAAAGACGACCCAGAATTTGAGGATTATATGCAAAGTATGCACGTACTGCCAGTAGCAGGCTATACAAAAAAGCTCTTTCAAATGATAATTTATTTACGAAATGCAGGTGGTAATGTAACGAGAGGTCTTCGTCATTGGGAATTGGGCCGGGCCACGCATAATTTGCAAATAATAGCCCAAGTCCAAGCCCGTTATCATCCATCTCGACGTGTTCCTCCTCTTCTAGATCTGAAGTCAGCCTAGAAACCTATTCATACTAACTTGAGTCTTACGCATTGGACATTCATGCTTCTTTAGTCGATATGGTATGTACTTGATCGACTTGCATAGCCACCTATTAGCTCTCAAGATAGCTCGTTTTCGTTACCCGTCGCAGCGATCGTCTCTGATATCGGACACCTGCTATTTTGGCGACCTTGGCTTGCACCATGAGGTGGGTCTGTCTCGACGCCGATGACTTAGGTTGCCGTCCGCCCGAACGGGCTCTCCAAATGGCCCTTGTGTCGAACTGTTCAATGGATGAATGGAGCAAGCATTTCAAATCAAATAAACCTTAGTGTTAACACCACGAAAAGCCTCAAAAATTGATACCTATATGAATTTAACCCAAATTAATTCTCATGTAACCAAAAACTCCAAACTGATACACTCATGAGATATTTACCTATGTTAACCTTCGTCAAATTTTACTGTGAAATTGCTGAATTGAATCATATGTGGCAATAACTTAATTGACATGGCAAGTCCACGTGGAAATAATGTGTCATATGTGTATAAGTTTGAGGTTTTTAATAATTCAAAAATTAGTTTCGGGAAAATCTATCACAAATGCATCACTTTGAGATCTTTGGTGACTCGAAAATTAATTTAAGGTAAATTTATTATATATATTAATTTGAAATTTTTCGTGACATCAACTCTAAACCATGATATTGAAAGTTTGGACATCGTACTCATGTTAAGAGATGTTGCCGGGGGTAAGGAGATCGCAGCACATGGAAAGTCCTCCACTATCAACATCGAACCATCATTTCTTGTCTCGAGTCTCGACTAATGGCAATAATCAAAACAGGTTTTTTAAAAAAAAAAAACATTGTATGCTGCTCCGCAATGATGGCATCACGGTACAACTCGTCGGGGGTGACTCACCTTCAGACTGATGTGGATTTCGTAACATAATATTAGGGTAACATGGAGATGCCAAATTCAAAATTAGAATTTGGCGAGAATTGGCTCTTTCACATGTTACCCTAACATTATGTTAGGAAATCTAAATCCTTTTCAGACAATTTCGAATCATCACGTTAGATTCCGTTTATTTCACGAACGACAAATGAGTTGTCTTGAAAACGAAATGATTATTTAAATTCGACATTAAAAAAAAAAATTGCTGTCGATTACAAATCATTCATTTTTTTTTCGAGAAATAAAAGAACCCTTATTTAGTAGCCTTCCTGTGCTGTTCGAATCGTTGTATGTACAAAAACATTCGTGAAAGATCATGTCTCTCTGGGATTTAAGACGGTTGATGAGATTTGGACAACATGTAATGCAATGGATATTGCGACACGATGCATTAATATTGTAGCACGCGAGAGCAAGCGTCCTCGAGCGGCGTAATTCATTGTCAAATTTGCATGCATTAATTAGTCGAAGAGTTCTTACATGGCGCAAGCCTCGATCAAACGGACATGTCATATCATTGATCGGCTACTAGAAATATGGATATGTTCAACGGAAATCCTAGAACTTGTCGCGAAAATGCAACGGGGTCTTAAAACTTGCAAAAAGTACAATCGAGTCCTAAAACTTGTCAAATTAGTGAGATCGAATCATTCCGTTAACTCTGTCCAACTTGGTGATGGAAAATGCTGACGTAGCTTTGTTTAATATTTTCTCTTTCTTACGTGGCGATGACATGGCTAAAACGACATTGTTTTGATCCAAATCCAATATTAGATATAATTTCTATTTAAATTACTTAAGAATTAGCTGAAACTGAAAAGAAAAAATCCGAACCCGGAAGAAAAACCAGAGGCCACCCCGCCACCGTCGAAAAAGGGCCGGCGATGGTGGGGAAGTCGTCGGCAGGGTTTGCCAAGCCCTGACTAGGAGCCGGTGACCCTCGCCCAGCTCATAACCCTCCCCGCCAATGACCGCCCCTCAATTCTCGTGACGTCTCGAAATCTCCCCACGATCCAGTACTCGACATTGTACTTCTTGATCAACGGGTTTTCAGGATATATTACGGGTTTACGCAGATGGGTGGGCTCGGATTGGTGGTCCGGGTCGGAGGAGACCCTCGAATTGTCGTAGGACGAGGACGAGTCGAAGGCTACTTCTCATTAGCGGACAAGAGGTGCCTCGTATCACATTGCAAGAGGGCCGACCAGTAATAAGGTATCTCCTTTTCGGGGTTGGTTTATAGGTTTAAGGGAGAAAGGTTCAAGGACAACCATTCATTGGCTTTGCAATGCTTCGTGGAGAAGCTAACCTGCACTTGTCTCATAAAAAACTCACAGTTAGCAAAACCAAATGTAGAATTTAACTTATTAAACCACTGAAAATCTTGGTTCAGAGTAGTTTTTCTTATTTAATACCATCTCTTGAGTTCAAATAATGAGACATAATCTAAGAAATATGAACACGACGTATGGACAGACGCATCATATCCTATCGCATCATAAAGTAGTAACAAGAGATGGTATTAAATAACCTAGCGTGGTGATCGAAGATCCATCACTAACCCGAACCAATACCAAATGCTAGCTATAGACAACCCGAATGCCTCACCTCTTTGGTTTTTCGCTATTTCCATAATCATTCATTCCCTTGCCTTGTCCTTAGAATAGGGTCATGAAAGTTTTTGAGTGTTCCCTGTCCTTCAGTTGCTAGAATAAGCGAGAACAGGTGCTGGTTGAACTAGATTATAATAGTAGCCAAAAAAGACCAGAAAATTTTCTTTCCTAAGCCCTTCACAGGCCCTTGAAGAATATTTAGCAGATCAATTGATATAGTATTAACCTCATACGTTTCAATTGGATGATGAGTAAAGCACTACTATAGTACTGTGCAGTACATTGCGAATCCATTCGCTGTGAATTAAGGTTATGGTCTTATTAATTGATTTTCTTTCTTAAACCCTTTTACCTAGCTTCCCTCTAAACTTCCAAACTGCTTAACTATCAAGGTCTTTTCAAGGGATACGTACGTACATGCATACATACATGCATACATACCAAACTTACAAATGAACAGAAGACGGTTCATATGCCCCCAGAATAAAATCATTCTACCACTAACAGTCATGATTAGGCTTCGAACAATTCAAAATAAAAATTTTCCCCCAGAACTCCAGAGCTCGCAGCACGTCCACAAGTACCACAATTTACTTCCAAGATCATGAAGTACTAATAAACGAATATTCCCAAAAGATATCCACTTACATCAAAAACGCTAAATCAGACAATGCACAATATAAAACACTAGAACTATTACAACGAATGTATAACTGTTCTATAAACATTGTGATAAAACAGTTTCATCTAGACTAAACCTTTTGGATTGGTCCATGTCATGCGCAATATCGCCGTCTCCAACCCTCTCGCTAGATATTGAGCGTCTTCGTTCGATATTGCACTCTAGACTCTTGATGTCTCACTGCCAAGATAGGGAGACAAGTGTTTCCAAATAGATAGCATGTTCGAGAAGGCTGTCCCTCCTTATGTTATAATCCTTGCAACTGTTATCCTCCGGATTGAATAAAATTATCCGGTCAATATCTACCCGAAGAACGATTTTTCTGCTCCTTGTGTATGTTGGGGGGGGGGGGGGGGGGGGGGGGGGGGGGGGGGGGTGTTGGACTTCGAGAATCGGGTGTTCCAATTTTCGAAGGCATGATTGCAATCAATGCTGAACCATTTTGTTCACGATCCTCCTCTCCGTGGTCATTCGTTATCCATGCCTCGATGCATATCAAGGGTGATGCTGTGTATGAACATACTGGCCCCGTGGATCCCGACTCCCACTAAGTCCACATCGACTTCAGGAACCGTGAGCTCCCGGCAGAACTCTCTTTCGACATATCAAATGACATGATCATGGCCCTCTCTATTAGCCTGTTTTTGTCAGAGATCCAGTCGTAGACTCGCCAGTGTAAGGCCTCGTTCCAATAAACTCCTAGACGGGAAACTTTGTGATGGCTTTTATCCTAGAACCGGACTTGTATCCTTCTCCAGGAACTGGACTTGAGTGAAAATATTGCCACCTCCCAATTTTCACCATCAACGACGACCTCTACTATTTTGTAGTCATCAGATCGAGGGTCATATTCGAATCCACATAATATCTAATATCCTCAAGGAAAACCAGAAATAGGCAACTCCCTAGTGGTCAGGTTGTATCCGAGGAAAAAGCTGGGGACAAGTAAACATACCAAGCCATCGCAGGACCCACGACGCGTGACTTCCATAGCCCTGGTTTGATCTTATGAGGCACCACCACACCCGATCATTGTTGCCGCGATCAAGCGCTTCGTAGTCTATTGTATCGAGTACGGTCTCGAGGGACTATCGCAGCTGTCGATGATGATCCTCTGGCTAGGAATAAAATGCCTTGCCTTGAGCCTCAGTAGATGCGACTTGACGAAGCTTGGGCCAGAAATTAGATCCGAAATCAGAGACTGCCACCATTTGGTCACGCATTTGAATTGGATATCAATGACTTGGCCGGTAGCCTCGAGAGTATGTCAATGAAGATATCCTTGGTGAAAATTTCGCCCATTATTTCGGCAAATACTCTGTTCATTGGCAGGTTTTTCAATCTTTTTTGCAGAACAAGGCTCATATATAAAAACAAGTATTGAGCAAAAGTCACTAATTCTAAATCGGAGAAGCTTACTCAAGTTGACGAGATCTTTCTGCCATGCAGGGTCGATTGGGTTGGCAATGGCCGTGGTGCAGGTTGGTGGAGACCCTCGAATCGGTGTAGGACAAGGACTAGCAGCTCTCGAGGAGGCCATAGTTGAGAGACCTGGGGAGCTCTGCGATGTAGACTTTGATGTGATCGTTGAAGCGCGATGGAGAGAGGTTTTGGGGAATTTGAGAAGGAGAAGAGTCGGAGGAGGAATGAAGGCGACGCTTGGAGAGGAGGAAGAAGAGAGAGAAGGCGAGGATGGTGACAAAGGCAAGGGAGAGGAAGAGCGAAGGGATTGAGCAGAGAGCTTTGTGGGTTGAAGAATGGAGGTTTGTGCCATTGTTCTTGATCAGTATCAGCTGGGTGAGGGTGAGTAGGTCCTCGCCTGTGGTCGCCGAGGGTCGCCAGCCCTTTCCGGTGGTGGTGGCCCTTGCCGGTTTTGCTTCTGCTTCTGCTTTTTCTTTTTCTTTTTTAAGATTTAAATTTTAGCTTTGTTCTTAATTAATTTAAATAAAAAATATATTAAAATTAGATTTAGATCAAAACGACGTTCTTTTACCACGTTATTAAACAAAGGGACGTCAGCATTTTTTTTTTTTAAAGAAAAGAATATCTGAACTTAATTTACAGAATTATGACAAAAGAAAAAGGAAAAAGTAGGCTAAGATGAAGGCACGAACTACGAGCGTGCATGCATGAAATAGGCTAGTATTTTGTAAAAAAAAAATAATGTGCAATTCGCCCGGATAATATGCAATTTATAAGTATATATATGGAACAAAAAAATTCGATGGTCTTCAATGAAGTCTGTAAAATGTAATTGTATGAGTAATTTAGGAGAGTTAAAAATTAGGAAAAAAGAAGATTAAAAGAACATCTGAACTTAATTTACATAATTATGACAAAAAAAAAAGGGAAAAGCAGGCTAAGGTGAAGCTACGAGCGTGCATGAAATATGCCAGTTATTTGTAAAAAAAATAATGTGCAATTCGTGCAAATAATGTGCAGTTCATACGGATATGTATGGAACATAAAAATTAGATAGCTCTTCAATGAAGTATGTAATGCATAATTATAAGAGTAATTTAGGAGAGTTAAAAATAAGAAAATAGCCAGAAGAAAAGAGCATTTGAAGTAATTTACAAAATTATGACAAAATAAAAAGGAAAATGAAAACTTAAAGTAGGCTAAGGTGAAGGCACAAGCCACGCGCGGGCATGAAATAGGCTAGTTATTTGTATAATAATAATAATAATAATAATAATAATAATAATAATAATGTGCAATTCGTACAAACATATATGGAGCATAAAAATTGGTTGGTTCTTCAACGAAGTTTGTAATATGTAGTTGTAAGTAGGGGTGTCAACGGGGTCGACACCTGGCCCGAGCCGACTCGAAACAGAACAATACTGAGCTCGGCCCGAGCTGAGTCGGGTCGGGTCAAATTCTTTTTCTTTTTAATCAAAATCAATTAACAAACATATAGAATGAAAGAAAATAAAAATGAAAAATGAAAAATAAAAAAATAAAAAATATGAGTGTTAAAAAAAACCAGAGCCACCAAGGTCGGGCCGGCCTGAGTACCAAGCCCGGCCCGAAAAGGCTTGAAAATTAAGTGAATTTCGGGCTGGGCGGTGCGGGCTTCTACCTTGTCCCTCTCACTTGTTTTACCCATTCTAACGTGCACTCATCACTCCATGCACGTCACTCTCTCTGTCTCATTCCTCACCACACGATTATCACCTCCTCCACGTCTGCTCTCTCTCTTGGTTCACTCCTGTCCACAAAGAGAAACTTGAGGAGATGGTCTTGCGGTTGGCGGTAACGGCGGCGCGACCGTGGCGAGAAGATCAGAGCGTGAGGGCTCAATGAAGGAAGCAAGAGAGGAGCCGGTGAGCGTGGTTCTCAGCTAAAAGGAGCGTGAAGCAGAGAGGATGACATGGAGGCTGAGGCGGGCACGTAGACCTTGACCCGTCGGCCACTTCCAGCACCCCTTGGTGGACAACCAGTAGCCAGCGAAGGAGAGCAGAGGAGCCAGAGCGAGAGTCTGAGGTCAAGAAAGCCTGATGGCCGGCTTCGGGGCCCAAGGCGACGTCGGCAGCGGCAATGGCCTCGTGGCAGGTGGTGACAATGGTGGAACGTCTTCGATGCGGCAGAACGGCGGAGAAGTGAGAAGCCCACAGAGTCGATCTAGCGGTTGGCCAAGATGACTCCGCGAGCAGAGAGGACTGCTCAGTGTCTGTCCAAAGAAGTCGAGATGGAGAGGTTCCATGGTGATGACGACCGAATATGATTGTTAGCGTGGACACAGTGGCGTCCGACAGTGGCAGTCGAGGATGGAGGCCCGATCTTGGCGTCTTGCAGAACGGCAACGAGGGAGCCGGACCAGTAGCGGTATGCCAGCAGACCCAAACGGAACGGTGACGAGGAGCAAGATCAGTGGCGGTGCGCGAGCTGTTCCCGACGACGGCACGGCGAGCGGGTCCCAATGGCGAGTCGAGCGGGCCAGGTTGGACCAACGGGGAAGCCCGGCGGCCGACGGGGACGACCATCAAGCCGACATTGGGGCTTCAGTCAGTCTTTATTTTGTTTGGGCCTGTCGCCATGCGTTTCATTTAGATAGAGAAGGAAAGAGAGCATGGGTTGGGGTTTTGGGCTTATCGTGGACTGAGCTAAGGAGAGGGAGAAGTCTTGTTTTGGGCCTCCTTTTGTTGTTTCTTGCTTTGGTCCCAACTGGCCTCTTTGAGTGAGCCCAGTGCAAGCAGAAGCCCAGGCCGTGGAGGCGTGGGCTCTGTTCTGATGGATCCGGATCCCCAGCCGGGATAGATGGATGGTGGGGATCCATCATGTCCCCTGCCTTTAAGGCAGGGGATCCCCATCCCTGTTCTGATCGGGTTGGGTCCAATGACCCGACCAAGTCCAGATTTTTTTTTTAAATTAAAAAAATGATAAAAAATGTTTTTAATTAAAAATTAAACAAATTAATAATATGAAATATCCACAAAATGCTAAAATAGAAAATAGGTAGGAAATGCTTCTATTTGCCTATACTGTCTAATTAGGCTTCTCCATGCCTAAGCATTGTTTGTTTTTCACGTTTAATTCGTGTGATTTTGGTTTTAACTTCGCATGCGAATGTTTGAATACTATGAATGTTTCAATAGATAAATTAGCACGGTAATTAGAGTTTAATTCAAAATACTCGTTTTATCCTTTAATTGATTGAACTTTGCTAACTATCTGCTTTGAGTGATTACATATTCCAAATGCTTGATGCATCATATTGATATTCCAATGTGGCAATCGACGGTGATGCCCATGGAGATGGTAGCCCATTGCGGCTTGGTGAATGAAGATCGGCGTCTAATTCGGTTTGATTTCATGTGTATCTGATCCCCATATCAGAGTTATTTTCTTTAAATATGGTCATTATAGATTTGATCTGCATGTGTTCATTTCAGTCTAGTATTTGGTATATTTACCTGATTGAGTGTTTATTATAACATTGTCTTTTGAAAAATTGCATGTTATTTCCCTAGATGTTAGATTAAGGATAAATAGGTAATTGCACGAAATGACTGAAAAAAATTACGCATAATTATCTAGCACTAGTTAGATATATAATAAGCTTAAAATGATGTGCAAAATGTGTGATCACCTTAGGGAATATTAATTAGTTAGATACCGAAAGCGCTAATTATCTAGTTAGCGTAAGCAAGCCCCCGAACCTAAAAGTTCTGGTTGCTTATGAATCGAGATAACACTCCTGTGTCTCGATTGGTTTCTAGCCGACCCCAATAAACTAGTGGTGACTGTTAGTAATATTTTAGTTTACTAATCCGTAAAACGAAATCCAATGTCACTCGAGGTAGCCGTTGACTGATGCTAATACCTCTAAACACGCTAGACCCTCGGGAGAGGTTAAGGCAGGTCGCGACAGAGCTAAAAATGAAAATAAAAACATAAAAAAAAAAGAACACCGACACCAACCTCCATTCTTCAACCCACATAGCTCTCTACTCAATCCGCTCTCGTCACTATTCTCGTCTATTCTTTTTTCTCAAATTCCCTGAAACCCCTCTGTTTCGCGCCGAGGGTCTCCACCAACCCGGATCACTCATCCGAGATGACCCATTTGTGTAAACCCATCATATCCCGAGAACTCGCTGATTAAGCAGTACAATGTCGAGTACTAGATCTTTGATGATCACGAGACACCGCGAGAATTGAGGGGTAGTCATTTGCGGAGAGGGTGATGAGTTAAGTGAAGGTTGATGGCTCCTGGCCAAGGTCCGATGACCCCCGTCGACCACTTCCCCACCATCGCTGACCCTTTTCGGCAGTGGTGGAGTGGTGGCGTGGCCATTGGTTCTTTTTCTTCTTCTTCTTCTTCTTCTTCTTCAATTTTAACTAATTCTTAAAATTATTTAAATAGAAATTATATTAAAAATAGGATTTGGACCAAAACGACGTTGTTTTAGCCACGTCATTGCCATGTAGGAGAGAGAAAATATTAGGTAAATTTACGTCAGCATTTTCAGTTACCAAGTTGGACGGAGTTAACGGAAGGACTCAATTTCATCACAAGTTTTAAGACTCGATTGTACTTTTTGTAAGTTTTAGGACTTTCACGGAACATATCCCTTGAATATATGAAGCGAGTAATTAAATATTAAATTACTTTTGCGCGAGGACAAATCATATTAAGTTGTTTTAGCCAATTGGAATTTGCTTTTGATTGCGAACACTCCACTTTCATTGTGGAGAATCAACATCATATCTTCTATGGAGAAAGTTTTGCCCAAGGTAGCAAATTCGGAATGGATTTCTTTTCTTGGGCTCTCTATCTAATTTGATAAGAAAAATATTACTATAGATATCTATATAATTACGTACTGAATTCGACTCCATCCACTGCTTTTCTATATAAGTCATATATTATTTTGTTTGGATATTTTTTTGCGAATTCCGATAATGATTATGAGAAAACTAGGTGTGTCCACCACGTTCAAGTAATCTCAATCAACGGGACACCACCAGATTAAAAAATGACCATCTTGTCAAAAAAAAAATGACCAGTAATGAATTAGAGGAAGATTAAAGGAAGTGATCGTGCTCTAAATCAGTGGAAGATTCGAGCTTTTTTATTTGAATTTAATTTTGGGTGGTTACAAAATTAGATTAAGTAAAGCCTTAATGGAAAGCCGGCATAGCAGAAGGCAACTTGTCCGAAACTCTCAGAGATTCAACGTATTCAGAAACTTACAAAACATATAAATATATTGTAAGTCCTACAATTTATCACGAAAATGTAATCAATGCTTGCAAAAAGCAATCAAACCTAAAATTTATCAAATTGGTGCAAAATTTAAGGCTAAAACAATATCGTTTTGGTCCAAATATGATTTATAGTACAATTTATTGCTTAAATTAAATGAAAAAAATTGCTAAAATACTTATTAAAAAAAAAGGTAGAACCAGCCCTCGATGCCACCGCCCCACCATTGTTGGGAAGGGCCGGGGATGGTGGGGAAATGATCGACGAGGTTGCCGTCGACCGCTGGCAAGGGCCAACAGGCCTTCGCTTAGATCTGGCCGAGGGCTGGAACCCTCCCCCGCGGTCGGCGAGGGCTGCCAACAATTCCCCCACCATCATCGGCCTTCCGTACGATGGTGAAGCGGAGCCCTTGCCACTTGGTTCTAACCTTTTTCTTTTGTTTTAACGTTAATTTTAGCTTGTATTTTAATTAATTTAAATAAAATATATATATTTAAATCATATTTGGACCAAAATGATGTTGTTTTAACTACGTCATTGCCACATAGAAGATAGGAAATATTAAAAAAGCCACGTTAGATTTTTCTTTGGCCAAGTTGAACGGAGTTAACGGAAGGACTCGATGACATCAATTTAACAAGTTTTAAGACTTAATTACACTTTTACGATAAGTTTTTGAACTTTCAGTAAACATATCTCTAAAAAAAGGGTTAATACCACGAAAAATTTAAAAGTGGTACACATGTAATAAATTTACTTCAAATTATTTTTTTTACTACGAAAAATCCTAAACTGGTATACTTGTGATAAATTTATCCCAAACTATTTTTTTGACAATAAAAAATCCTAAACTAGTACGTATGTGATAAATTTACCCTAAACTAATTTTTTGACCACGGAAAATCCAAATTTGATATACATGTGATAAATTTACCATTCGTTAAATTAGATTAATATCATGAAAAAGTCTAAATTGGTACACTTGTGACAAATAGAGGGTGAAAACCCCAAATTGATACACCCGTCAACTGTTACGTGTCATCCAACGCAGGAATTTGACAATTAGATTAAATGAAAACTAATGAAGGATAAATTTGTTACATGTGTATCAATTTGATGTAAATTTATAATAAATGTACCATTTTAGGTTTTTTGTGGTAAAAAAAATTTCTTGGGATAAATTTGTCACATGTATACCAGTTTGAGGTTTTTCGTGATATTAAAAAAAAAGGCATCTACAGAGATTTGGACAGTGATTATAGCACAACTCTACACAAATTAATAAATAAATAAATTGTTTGACATATTAATATTACGAAAAAGTACGAATTAACGGCGACCGCTCGTTAGTTTCACACTTTTTTGGGATTCAATCATGATAAGCCACTAAAGAGAAAGCGTAGATTTGGAACTTTCTTTAGTGTTTTGTATCTCCACTAATCTGTTTTTTTTTTTCTTTGAACTTTTTTTTTTCGGTTTTCGTTTTCTAGTTAAATATGATAATTTAAGATGGGGTTCTCTGACTCGCTCACACATTGGATTTTAATTAACTTGAGATAAACCTCCCAATAGAAGTCTATCAAGTTAGGTCAATTCACATTAATGCAAAGTCAAGCAATGAATTGCACTGCGAC
Organism: Rhodomyrtus psidioides; assembly: GCA_021437785.1. NCBI lineage: Eukaryota > Viridiplantae > Streptophyta > Magnoliopsida > Myrtales > Myrtaceae > Rhodomyrtus > Rhodomyrtus psidioides. Next base: position 5,808,668 of record JAILYB010000027.1, on the reverse strand, counting down.
ATCTCAAAACGAAGATCAATATGCTAGTTCCATCACCACCTAGAATGCTCAAAAGTTCACTCATGTCATCCTCTTCTAGACCAAATTATGCCGAATTGCTATATTGTCATGGAAACATCCTCCTAAGTATCGATTTGCATCGACGATTAGAGGAAATTTCTACCTCTTGACATTTTATCCGGTCGATAAGTAAGTCACGTATAAACTTAAGGATAAGTGTCCCAAAAGTCCCAATTTAATGTTAAACCTTTTAATTGTGTCGATTTAATCCCAAACCTTTTAATGATTTGCTAATTTAGTCCTAAACTTATTATTTGGATAATTGGCCAAAGCATTGCATTGACATATCGTCAAAAGGTTTAATGCTAAATTAACAAATCGTGAAAATATTTAGGACTAAATTGGCACAATTGAAAACTTTATGACTTGACAAAATGTCAAAGGTTTATGATTAAATTAACGCAATTAAAATGTTTATGACTGAATTAGCCGCTGTTGTACAATAAATTTAGGATGGAAAATAGACATGTACCTTCATCTTGACCTTCATGCCATATCGATATGAATCGTATGCATCGCTATCATAATAAGTAATTCTACTGCTGAATTGCCTCTAACGGTCGTCGCCATCTGTTGACACCTGATTTTTGACCACCTTTTATTTTAGTTTTTATTTCTAAAATTAATTTAAAATAGCAAAAAAGGTCAAAAAATTGCAAAATCAACTTTGGAAGCCTTAGCCTAGCCTTAGGAACCAATTTTGAACAAAAAATATTTTTTGAATTTTTTAATATTTTTTGGAATTTATTTAATTATAAAAATACCCAAAAAATCAGAAAAAATACCATTCGTGGTCATAAAAATACACAAAAATATTCAATAATTTTATTTTAATTTCCCCTTTAATATTTTCACTTTTTATTAGGGAAATTTGGCTCGATTCATGGGGTTCCTTCACAAACCTAAAACCGAAACGAGCCTAAAAAATCACTTTCGAGTCTTTTAATTTTCAATTCTTGGTTTTTATAAGCTATGACATTGGATTCTAAAGTCTTGAAGTACAATTGGGTCAATTTGCCCTCCAATTTGATCAATTTTAGCCAAAAGGGCTTAATTGCATGAAAATCTTTCAATTTAGTCCCCGGTTTTACAATTTTTGAAATTAAATTTCACACGGGCACACCCATTAAAATTAAACACCTCTACCCAATAGTTTTCATCATGCTGAGTACATTGGTGGCCTCAATTTTGAATAATTTGATCATTTATACCCTCGATTTGGCGAAATTAACTTTCGGATCCTAGGGACAATTTGGGGTTTTCACAAAATTTCAATCAATTGATTCGCGAAAATACCCTTATTTGATAGAAAATGTGTCAAGGAGTCCGATTATGCCATCAATTTCACGAAAATAGGTCGAATCGGGGCTCAATTTGAGCGAATTGGTCGAACCGGGCCGGTCGGGTCAGACCCGACCCGACCCGGTCCGACCGAGTCTGCAACATTGTTGCAGACCGTGGCCGACAGTGAGGCAGGGGAGGACAGAGGCGAGATGGGGCTGCAATTTTTTTTGAAGAAAAGGGCGAACCGGCGTGGGGGACAGGAGCACGGAGGCCCATCCTCGTCAGTGGGAGGTTGGTGCGCGCCGAGGACGCCGGTCGGCCACGGGAAATCGAGGGGGAGGCCCGGTATAAGGGAGAGCAGGGGCCGAGAGAGAGAGGGGATTTTTGGAGCGGACGCCGGGGGAGAGGAGCTTCTTTCGATCTTCAGCAACCCCCACCAATCATCACCGAAGCCTTCTTGGCCGCCGTCGAGCTCGGAGCAGGTCAGTTTTTCCTCTCCGACCACCATTTTTTAAGTGCGTACCATGTGTTCGATAAAATGTCCAAATGAACCTGTTAATCCTTGGCTTTCGGTCGTGCCATCTTGAACCTCATTACGTGTGAGCCTGGTCTTGAACCTTCACTAGAGTCGACTCTAAGCCTCTTGTGGCCCCCTTTTTGCATTAAAACTGTGCCGGAGGTGGTGGCCGGAGCTCCACCATACTCGACCGGACTGTGAGCTTACACCGGCGCAAGCGGCGGTCTTCGAGGACTAGGCGACCCCAGGTAAGTCACTAAACCTCCCTTAGATGTTATACGAATGCACGGAATCGAGCTTGGTCGCAAAAAAAAAAAAAAAAAAAAATTTCAAGCGCTCGCCGGAACCGGAGCTGTGGAGGTCCGGTTTACAGTTTTCCGGCCTTTTTCTTGCCGTGTTGTTAGTCGTTTGTTAATGCTGGTAATGCGTGGGGCTTAATGCCAAAGAAATGGATGAAAAATATTAAGTTTTAGGCTTCGGTCCCGAGATTCCGGCGAGATTTCCGGCGAAGTTGCCGGAATTTACACTGTTCCGGTGTCTTCTCCGGTGGGACCTCGACCGGTCAACGGTCAACGGATGACGTGGCATGCCACGTAGGCGCCACGTCAGCCGGGTGGGGCCGGTCCGAGTCTTATTTAAATAAAATGCAATGAACGGTCCGGATCGCGACACGTGTCGCGATCCCGTAATTTTGGGAAAATAAAATAAATGAATTTCGGATATTAAATAAATTCGATCCGATGGCCAAGAATGTGCCAAGTGGCCTTCTATGGAGCGTCCGATCTTGACCATGATCGGACGCACCACAATCGGACACGTGGCATAGTTCTGATCGTCCGATTTGTGGGTTTTTCTAAAAAAGAAAATAAATTGATTTTTGATCCGACGGTCGCGATCGAGCCACGTGGCTCTCTGTGAGTCGCCCGATCTAGTGGAGGATCGGGCGCACGAGACGAAGCCACGTGGCACGACGCGGGCCGTTCGATCCGGGGAATTTTCGGATAATTAAATAAAATAGATAAAAAAAATCAAAAAAAAATTGTTAAAAAATAGAAAAAATGTTTAAAAATATAAAACGGCGTCGTTTTAGGCTGGTTTCGACCCCTAGGGTCGGGCCGGGCGCCCGAGAGGCGCGGGCCGGGTCCAACCCGATCCGGAAAATATTTTTAAATAAATAAAAAAATCAGAAAATAATAAAATAATCAAAAAAATCAATAAAAAATGAAAAATCATAAAAAATTCAAAAACATTCGAAAAATTCAGAAAAATTCTAAAAAATTCCAGAAAATAGGAAATGGCCACATTCAACTGGCCATGACCTGTTTCGGGTCTTTCGACCCCCGATCTTTTCAGAAATGACGGTTTTGCCCTTCCGGCAAACCATCTTCCAAAATAATTCTAAAAAAATCCAGAAAAATCCCAAAAAATAGGAAATGGCCACAAACAACTGGCCAAGTCTAATCCCGGGTGTTTTAAACCCCGACCCTTCTTAAAATGACGATTTCGCCCTTTGGGCGAATTGTCTTCCAAAAAAATTGAAGAAAAATCAAGAAATTCAAAAAAATTCTCAAAAATGGGAAATGGCCACGAACATCTGGCCATGGAATATTTTGGGTAATTCGATATCCAAACCTTCCAAAAATGACAATTTTTCCCTTCGGGCTAATTGTCCCCGAATCTTCCCATTTTACCCCTAGCCCTAAATCACATCTTCCCTAAGCCCTTACGGCTATACTAGGAGGCCGAATGATTGAAATTGATGTGCATTGACATGATTTATTTATGCACTTGACTTGCGCTTTCATTATATTGACTGTGATTTGATAGGACCAGTCTTCCAATCTGCATGAAACCCCGAATCAAACCTATCTCACCCAAAATTGCGCCTGCATGAAATCTTAATTAGGCAAATCACTCGCGTTAGGTACCGAAAGGGCGTTGGTAGTGACACCGACGTAACCAAGTCCCCGAACCCAAAATCTCTGGTTCCGCAGAACTGATCGATCTCTCCCAATCGGTCAGTAAGGTTTCCGGTCTACCCTCCAAGAAAGACCGGTGGCGACTCCAAATGCATGAACAAGTTGCACATGCCACCACGACCACACTAAGGTCGAAAGCGATCGACTTTTATCGTCGAATCCCTCAAAAGACATACTCCCGCCGCGATTTGGTATGGGCCTGGGAGGGCCCGCGCCGATCTAAGGCCCGCGATCCACATTTCAGAGTGGGGGCCGCGATCGGTAATCCATTAGCCGCGTCCGATTTCGGACGGGTCGCGACACCATCCTTTCATGTCACTAGGCCGTCGTCGCATAAGCCTTCACCACCATAGTAGCAATACTACCACTGCTTCTCCATCACCGCAATTTGTAATTATGTCACTTTGACCACCGACACCAAATCCGATAGCCGCACTGCTGGCGGCACCGTTGTTGCCTTTGCCACCATTGTCTGTGCTAGCACCTGTCGCGACCCGTCCGAAAGTGGACACGGCTAATGGATTACCGATCGTGGGTCTTGGATCGGCGCTGGCCCTCCCAGGCCCATACCAAATCGCGGAGGGAGTATTTTTCAAAGGGATTCGACGATAAGAGTCGATCGCTTTCGACCTTCAGTGTGGTTGTGGTGGCATGTGCAACTTGTGCATGCATTTGGAGTCGCCACCGGTCTTTCTTGGAGGGTAGACCGGAAACCTTACTGACCGATTGGGAGAGGTCGATCAGTTCTGCGGAACCAGAGATTTTGGGTTCGGGGACTTGGTTACGTCGGTGTCATTACCAACGCCCTTTCGGTACCTAACGCGAGTGATTTTTCTAGTTAAGAGTTCATGCAGGCGCAATTTTAGGTGAGGTAGGCTTGATTCAGGGTTTCGTGCAGATTGGAAGACTATTCCTATCAATCACAATCAATTTAAATGAAAGCGCAATCAAGTACGTAAATAAATCACTTCAATGCACATCAATTCAGATCAATGGCTTCCTAGTATAACCATAAAGGCTTAAGGAAGGTGTGACTTCGGACCAGGGGTAAGAATGGGAAGATTTGGAGGCGATTAGCCCGAAGGGCAAAATAGTCAATTTTGGAAGGTTTGGATATCGAATTACCCAAAATATTTCATGGCCAGTTGTTCGTGGCCATTTCCCATTTTTGAGAATTTTTTTGAAATTTCTTGATTTTTCTTCAATTTTTGGAAGACGATTCGCCCAAAGGGCAAAATCGTCATTTTAAGAAAGGTCGGGGTTCAAAACACCCGGAATGAGTCTTGGCCAGTTGTTTGTGACCATTTCCTATTTTTTGGGATTTTCCTGAATTTTTTTAGAATTTTTTTGGAAGACGGTTTGCTGGAAGGGCAAAACCGTCATTTCGGAAAAGATCGGGGTTCGAAAGACCCGAAACAGGTCATGGCCAGTTGAATGTGGCCATTTCCTATTTTCTGGAATTTTTTTAGAATTTTTCTGAATTTTCCGAATTTTTTTGAATTTTTTATGATTTTCTATTTTTTATTGAATTTTGAATTTTTTATTATTTCTGATTTTTTTATTAAAAAATAATAATAATAAAAAAATCAGACCGGGTCGAATGGCCCGGCCCACGCCCAGATCCACGACCCAGACCCGGCCCACCACTCACGGGCGCCCGGCCCGAACCCACGGCCGAAACCGGCCTCGCAGAAACGACGCCGTTTCGCTATTTTCCTATTTTTTTAATCAATTTTCGATTTTTTTATTCATTTTCTATAATTATCCGAAAATCACAGATCGAACGGTCCAGAATGCACCACGCGGCACTTCGTGGTTCGTCCGATCTTGAAATGGATCGGACGATCACGAGAACGCCACTTGGCATATCCTTAGCCGTCTGATCGATTTTTAATTTTATTATTCGAAAATCTTTTATTAATTCTGAAAATATATTATTTTTTTGAAAAATCCCAGATCGCGACACGTGGCGAAGCCACGGCCGTCCGATCTGGGTTTTATTTTTATTCGGGTGCGGTCCCACTGAGCTGACGTGGCCGCTGACGTGGCATGCCACGTCAGCGTTGACCAGTCGACGAATCCACAGCCGCCGGAGAAGACGACCGGCGACTCGCCGGAACAGTAAAAATTCCGGCAAAGTCGCCGGAAATATCGCCGGAAAATCGCGAACCGGCCCTAGACTCCAAATTTTTCTGCCCAATTTTCACCATTCGGTTTCCCAGACTACCAACATCAACGTACAACGAAAATGATGACCATGAACACGTCAGAGACCAGCTAAACAGACCTTCCCGAACCCTACTCCGGCGAGGCTTTTGCAGTAGAACAAAACTCACTCAAGCTCGGTTCTGATCAATCGTATAGCATCCAAAAGAAGCTTAGAGACTTACCTGGGGTTCTTTGAGGGCCGAAGACAGCCATTCAAGCCGAACCAAGCTCCATGGCCGGATATGCTTCGGGGAACTCCGGCCGTGGTTCCCAACTCAGCTTTGATGCAAAATAAAAGGTAAGCCAGGCGTAGGGAACATTCTTAATGCGATTTTGAGCATGAACACACGAAATGGACACGACCACAGTTCGCAGCTCGGACCAACCAAGTAGGTTCACTTTGGGTAATTCATCGAACATGTGGCGTGCATACTCAGAAGATTGTTAAAATGACTTCGTCGAAGCTAGACGAAGGATGCCGAGCCAAAATGAATAATAAATAATCCCACACGAGTTGTTGGGAAGATCGGGTGCTGCCGGGTTTGGTCCGACTCGATCGAAACCGAGTCGGACCGAGGAGCCCTGCTCGACCACACCAAAACAGAGCATAAACAGGGGAGGGAATACTGACCTGGCGGCTCGGCGGTGTCGGCGGTGACGTAAAGTGGCGATGACGATGGTCAGCTGCCCTTGCCCCTTCCCTTCCCTCCGAAGCTCTCTCCCTCTCCCTCCGAAGCTCCCTCTCTTCTTCTACCTCATTTTTCTTCTTTTCGTCCTCCCTCATCTCGCCTCAGCCTCCACCTCTTTTTCCGGCGTGGCCGACCGGCTTTTCATCGTGGAACGTCCACCATCGACCGACGCTCCACCACGACGATTTCTTTTTGCAAAATAACGCCGCGACGGGCCTTCCCCACCTTCCCTTGTTTTCTCTGTTCGGTGCGCATGGGTCTGCAACTAAGTTGCAGACCCGGTCGGACCGGGTCGGGTCGGGTCTGACCCGACCGGCCCGGTTCGAACAAATCGCCCAAATTGGGCCCCAAATTGACCTCTTTTCATGAAATTTATGGCAAAATCGGATTCCTTGACATGTTTTCTATCAAATATGGGTATTTTCGTGAATCAATTGATTGAAATTTTGTGAAAACCCCAAATTGTCCCTAGGATCCGAAAGTTAATTTCGCCAAATCGAGGGCATAAACGACCAAATTATTCCAAATTGAGGCCACAAATGGATTCATAATGATGAAAACTATAGGGTAGATGTGCTTGATTTCAATGGGTATGCCCGTGTGAGATTTAATTTTGAAACTTGTGAAACCGGGGACTAAATTGAAAGATTTTTATGCAATTAAGCCCTTTTGGCTAAAATTGGTCAAATTGGAGGTCAAATTGACCCAATTGCATTTCAATACTTTAGAGTCCAATGTCATAGCTTATAAAAACCAATAATTGAAAATTAAAAGACTCGAAAAGGATTTTTTAGGCTCGGTTCGGGATTATGTTTGTGAAGGAACCCCATGAATCGAGCCAAATTTCCTGACCACGGATGGTATTAAAGAGGTAATTAAAATAAAATTTCTGAATATTTTTGTGTAATTTTCTGACCACGGATGGTATTTTTTCTGATTTTTTGGGTATTTTAATAATTAAATAAATTCCAAAAATATTTAAAAATTTAAAAAATATTTTTTGTTCAAAATTGGTTCCTAAGGCTAGGCTAAGGCTTCCAAAGTTGATTTTGTGATTTTATGACTTTTTTTTTACTATTTTTAATTAATTTTAAAGAATAAAAATCACAATGATAGATGGTCAAAAATCAGGTGTCAACAGCACCGCAACGCGGTTCTAGCACAGAATCCAAGTCTAGTTTTGCACTGATCGGTTGCTATTTTAATGCCAAGCAATTAGACAATTCTTACTTGAATCGATGGATGAATATAAACCTAAAAATTGATCTCCCATGCGAGGAACACCTTTAAGTCCTAAAGATTAACTTTGGCAACACATGATGATGCCAAAACTCTTAATGGGTGTTTAATTTCGAAATCTTTTAACCCTTCCAGATTATTAGTGGCAAGTACGTGGTCTGACATCCTTCACACTAGAATTCAGAAATGATAAAATGTGGCTCCATAGTCTATATGCAATAACAGTAGAAGTGAGAAATCAGAATCCACTAAGCTCTTAAAAAAAAGCAAAAAAAAAAAAAAAGAGAGGAATTTTGCAGAATCGTCCCGCTAAATCGAAAGATGTCTTCGAGCCCTTCAATTCCGGTTCGAGGACGCTTGGCAAGGTGATGCGGATGTAATAAATATTATGTATGTATATTAATATGTAATAGTCATATTATATAGGGATATTGTTATGATGCACGTGTGAGTTGTGTTAGAGAAGTCCCACATAGGACGCTTGGCAAGGTGATGCGAATGTAATAAATATTATGTATGTATATTAATATGTAATAGTCATATTATATAGGGATATTATTATGATGCACGTGTGAGTTGTGTTAGAGAAGTCCCACATAGGAGAATTGATGTGGTACTGAGCAGTTAATATACCCAAGTTGGCCCATAACTCATTGGTTTAAACTTTTGAGTAAATGTGGGTCCAACTGGATATATTGACGGGCTCGAACTTGGGCTCCTTCTTGGCGATCTCCCCAGTGAAAAAGTATCGGACTTTCGCTGCGTGCTCCCAACAATTGGTATCAGAGCCAGGTTCAGAGTTTATGGATTGTAATTTGGGGCTTTTGCTTGTCTGGTTATTATCTGAAATTTTGTTGCTGCAATTATGTATGAGGTGAAAGCTGAAATTGAGAAGTTTAATGGGAGGAACAACTTTGGGTTATGGAGCCTCAAGATGGAGGCATTATTGACAACTCTGGGTTTGGCAGAAGCATTTGAGGGCAAAGCTAAGTTGCCTGAATCAATGAAAGATGCTGATAAGGATGTGTTGATGAGGAAAGCTAGGAGTCAAATCCTGTTGAATTTATCGGATGAAGTGCTAATAGAGGTAGGCGAGGAGAAGGATACCGCAGTATTGTGGGCAAAGCTTCAGTCACTCTATGTAAAGAAGGGTTTGAACAATCACTTGTATATGTTGAAGAGGATGTTCCAGTTCAAATATACTGAAGGTACGTCTATCAGAACCCACCTAGATGAATTTAATAAACTCATGATGGATTTGAAGAACGTCGGTAAGTCGCCAGTCTGTCGCGACCCGAAATTGGATTACAGGCTAATGGATTGTTGAATCGGGCCCCCACTCTGAAATGTGGATCGCGGGCTTTCTCGACGCGGACCCTCCCAGGCCCATACCAAATCGCAACAGGAGTAAATTTTTATGCGGGGGTTTTGACGATAAGAGTCGATCGCATTCGACCTTGGTGTGGTCGTGGTGGCATGTGCTATGTGTGCATGCATTTGGAGTCGCCACCGATCCTTCTTGGAAGGTGGACCGGAAACCTCACTAATCGATTGGGAGAGATCGATCAGTTCTGCAGAACCAGAGATTTAGGGTTCGGGGACTTGGTTACGTTGGTGTCATTACCAACGCCCTTTCGGTACCTAACGCGAGTGATTTTCCTAACTAAGATTTCATACAGGCGCAATTTTTGGGTGAGGTAAGTCTGATTCAAGGGGTTTCATGCAGATTGGAAGGCTAGTCCTATCAAATCACAATCAATATAGGGAAAGCGCAATCAAGTGTATAAATGAACCACGTCAATGCAAATCAAGTCAAATCAATGGCCTCCTAGTATAGCCTTAAGGGCTTAGGGAATGTGTGATTTAGGACCAAGGGTAGACTGAGAAGATTTGGGGACGATTTGCTCGAAGGGCGACATCGTCAATTTTAGGGAGGTTTGAGAGTTGAAATAAACAAAATAGGTCATGGCCAGTTAATCTTGGCCATTTCCTATTTTGGAGATTTTTCTTGAAATTTTTTCGGATTTCTCGAGAAACGATTTTCCTAAAGGGCAAAATCGTCATTTTTGAAAAGATCGGGATTCGAAAGACCAAAGATAGGTCTTGACCAGTTGGTCGTGGTCATTTCCCATTTTCTGGATTTTTTTGGAATTTTCAGGGTTTCTTGAGAAACGATATACCAAAAGGGCAGAATCGTCATTTTTTGAAAGGATCAGGACTCAAAAGACCAGAAATAGATCATGGCCAGTTGATTGTGGCCATTTCCAATTTTCTGAAATTTTTTGGAATTTTTCTAAATTTCTTGGGAAGACGATTTGACAAAATGGAAAAATCGTCATTTTGGAAAGATTATGGCTTGGAAGACCTGAAATAGGTAATGGCCAGTTGATTGTGGCCATTTCCTATCTTCTGGGATTTTTTGAAATTTTCTTGGAATTTTTGGGAGACAATTTGCTAAAAGGGCAAAATCGTCATTTTGAAAAGGGTCGGGTTTCAGAAGACCAAAAATAGGTCATGGCCAGTTGATTGTGGCCATTTCCTATTTTCTGAAATTTTTCTGAAATTTTATGAATTTCTTCAATTTTTGGAAGACGATTTGCCTAAAGGGCAAAATCGTCATTTTCGGCAAGATTGGGGTTTGGAAGACTCAAAACGGGTTATGGCCAGTTGACTGTGGTCACTTCTTATTTTCTGAAATTTTTTTTGGAATTTTTCTAAATTTCTTGGGAAGACGATTTGACAAAAGGGCAAAATCGTCATTTTGGAAAAATTAGGGCTTGAAAGACCTGAAATAGGTAATGGCCAGTTGATGGTGGCCATTTTCTATTTTTGGATTTTTTGGAATTTTTTGGAATTTCTTTGATTTTTGGGAGACGATTTGCCTAAAGGGCAAAATCGTCATTTTGGAAGAATTAGGGTTCGAAAGACCCAAAATAGGACATGGTCAGTTGATTGTGATCATTTCCTATTTTCTGAATTTTTTAAGAATTTTTCAGAATTTTTTTTAATTTTTTTTGAATTTTTTTATGATTTTCTATTTTTTATTGAATTTTCGCATTTTTTATAATTTTTTTTATTAAAAATATTTTCCGGACCGGGTCAAACCCGGCCCGCGCCTCTCGGGCGCCCGGCCCGACCCTACGGGTCGGAGCCGGTCTAAACGACGCCATTTTTGATTTTTTTCAATTTTTTTTCAATTTTTTTTATTATTTTAAAACCATTTTCTAATTTATCCGAATTTTTGAAAATTAAAACCAATCGGACGGTCCCCACCGTGCCACGTGGCACTACCCCTAGCCGCTGGATTAATTTAATTTTGAAAATGTCGGATCGCGACTCGTGGCACAATCCCATCCGTCCGATCTATTTGATCTTGAAGCCGCCAGATCGCGACACGTGGCGCATCCACGTCCGTCCGATCTAGGGTATTTTCGAAAGCATCGGATCGCGACACGTGGCACACCCACGGCCGTCCGATCTAGGTTTTTTTTTTTGAATTTTTTGAAAATATTATTTATTATTATAAAATTATTTATTTATTTTTCAAAAATTCCTAGATCGCGACACGTGGCACCTTGCTCACCGTCCGATCTAGGGCTTTCTTGTTTGTTTTTTTTTTATTTTTTTTTTCGCCGCGGACCCGCCGCGGCTGACGTGGCCGCGTACGTGGCGCCACGTCACCTTTGACCAGTCAACTATCGTTGACTGGTCAATGGTCCGCCGGAGAGGATGACCGGCGACTTGTCGGAACAGTGATTTTTCCGGCAAGTTCGCCGGAATCCTCCCCGGAAAATCGGGACCGAGCCCGAACCTGCATATTTTTCGCTCATTTTCGCGGCATTCAACCCCTTAAGCAGACCACACCAACATACATCAAGATTCATAGCCACTAAGCCGCCGGAAATCGGTAAAACGAGCCCCCACCGATTCGGTTCCGGCGAGGCGTTTTCCGGAATTTTTTTTTTTGTTTCAAACTCGCTTTCAGCCGTTCACAGAGTACCATATCAAGGCTAAGAGGCTTACCTGGGGTCGCCTAGGGGTCGGCGACCTCCACCTACGCCGGACCGAGCTCTCGGCTCGGGTTTGGGCCCGGGGAGCTCCAACCACTGTTTCCGGCGCGGGTCGATGCAAAACAAAGAGCACACAAGGCTTAGAGTCGATTATGGGTCGGTTCCTAAACGAAAATATCACGGATAGAGCTAGGGGACGACTCGGCCGAAGGCTAATGTATATAAACCACCGGAACACATTTCGTCGAACAGGTTGTGTGCGTGTTAACACAGACATTCAAGCGGACGCCGAGGGTCACACGAGCTAAACCGAATGCAAATAACGTTCAGGCATCATTAGGAAAACTCGACATGGCATCGGTATAGGTTCGGTTTGGCTCGGTTTGACCTTTCGGTCAAACCGAGCCAAACTCACAGTAGCGAAAAGAAAAACAGGGGATGAACAGGGGAATGGGGGTACCGACCTGCTCAAGGGTCGCCGGCATCCACGGGGCTTCGGCGACGATACTTCGAGCCTTCTGAGGCTTGAGGGATGTCCGAGCACTCGTTTCTCTCCTTCAGCTTTCCCTATTTTCGCTCGGATATCTCTCACTCTCTCGGTTTTTCTTGTGTCCGAAAAAAAAAAAAACCCTAGCTCTTCTCTCTCTCCGGCTTTATAGCCGACCGTGGCGATCCGAGAGGACGATCACGTCCTCAACGTCGTCTGGAAAAGGCGTCCGTGCTCTGGGCTTTTCGATCGCGCGACGCTCCTCCATCTCTGCCGATTTTGTCTCCTGCTCAGTGTGTACGTGAGGAAAGCAAAAAAAACGCAGGTCTGCAACTTTAGTTGCAGACCCGGTTCGGTCGAGTCGGGTCGGGCCCGACCCGACCGATCAGACCGCCATTTTTCGCCTAATTGAGCCCGCAATTGACCATTTTCTTCATGAAATTGACCCCAAAATCGGACTCCTCGGCACGTTTTCCATTTAAGATGAGTATTATCACGAGCAATTGAGTGGGAATTTGATGAAAAACCCCAAATGGTGCCTAGGATCCGAAATCGATTTTCGGCCAAATCGGAGGCTTAAACGATCAAATCAATTCAAATTGAGGCCCACCAATGAATTCGGCATGACGAAAACTATAGGGTAGAGGTGTTTGATTTTCATGGGTGTCCCTAGAGAAAATTTAATTTTAAGATTCGCGAAACCAGGGGACTAAATCGCAAAGAAATTTGTGCAATTAGGTCCTTTTCGTCAAAATTGATCAAATTGAAGGCCTAATTGACCCAATAGTACTTTCAAGGCTCTAGATTATAATGTCATGGCTTATTAAAAATCGAAATTAAAAATTAGGGGACTCAAAAGGTAATTTTTTAGGCTTGATTCGGGTTTATGTCTGTGAAGCAAACATAGCTACCCGAGTTGAATTTTCAAGATTTAATAAGACCAACTTGAAAAGGAAATTAAAATAAAATTATTGACTATTTTGTGCATTTTTCTGACCATGAATGGTATTTTTTTTTTTGATTTTTTTGGGTATTTTTATAATTAAATAAATTCGAAAAAAATATTAAAAATTTTGAAAAACATTTTTTGTTCAAAATTGGTTCCTAAGGCTGGGACAAGGCTTCCAAAGTTGATTTTGAAATTTTACGACTTTTTTTGTTATTTTTAATTAATTTTAAATATTAAAATTAAAATAAAAGGTGATTAAAAATCAGGGTGTCAACAGCTGCCCCTCTTTGAGAGTGAGCTTGTCAGAGGCGCTTTTAAAGACAAAAATGACACATGAGTCCTAACCGACTCGACTAGGGAAAAAAGAAAGTGCCATGACATTAGACTCTAAGAAACCCATCGATGAAAGCTCAAATTCATCCCCGGTTTGGTTCGACAACTTGAACGTGGGCTGAAGAGGGGGAAATTTACCTGGAGCTTACCTGCCCGATGTCGTGCTTGCGGAATCCGGGAGTTCGGTTGTTATGCTCCTAGGGCGTTGAAATCGTAGGCTCGGCTTCCTCTTTTTTCGTTTTTTGTTTTTGTTTTTGTTTTTGCTTTTTTTTTTAGTGTCTTTCGTAGCTTCTGTACTAGGTTTTTCACTTCTCCATTCGTAGCTTCTGGTCCGCTATACCATGGTCCTCAATTTTCCTTCGTAGCTTCTGATCCGCTATACTAGGGTTTTTCATTTCTCTCCATTTCTAGCTTCTGATCCGCTATACCAGGGTTTTTCATCATTCCTCCCTTTGTAGCTTCTGATCCGCTATACCAGGGTTTTCATCAATCCTCCCTTCGTAGCTTCTGATCTGCTATACCAGGGTTTTGACTTCTCCATTCGTAACTTCTGGTCCGCTATAGCATGGTCTTCAATTTTCCTTCGTAGCTTCTGATCCGCTATACCAAGGTTTTCATTTCTCTCCCTTTGTAGCTTCTGATCGGCTATACCAAGGTTTTCATCATTCCTCTCTTTGTAGCTTCTGGTCCGCTATACCAGGGTTTTCATCAATCCTCCATTCGTAGCTTCTGATCTGCTATACCAGGGTTTTGACTTCTCCGTTCGTAGCTTCTGGTCCGCTATACCGTGGTATTCAATTTTCCTTCGTAGCTTCTGATCCGCTATACCAGGGTTTTCATTTCTCTCCCTTTGTAGCTGTCGCGACCCGTCCGAAAGCGGACGCGGCTAATGGATTACCGATCGCGGGTCTTGGATCGGCGCGGGCCCTCCCAGGCCCATACCAAATCGCGGCGGGGAGTATTCTTCGACGATAAGAGTCGATCGCTTTCGACCTTCAGTATGGTCGTGGTGGCATGTGCAAATTGTGCATGCATTTGGAGTCGCCACCGGTCTTTCTTGGAGGGTAGACCGGAAACCTTACTGACCGATTGGGAGAGATCGATCAATTCTGCGGAACCAGAGATTTTGGGTTCGGGGACTTGGTTACGCTGGTGTCATTACCAACGCCCTTTCGGTACCTAACGCGAGTGATTTTCCTGACTAAGAGTTCATGCAGGCGCAAGTTTGGGTGAGGTAAGTCTGACTTTGCACATTAACCAGTTTAACATGCTCACGTAATCATAATAAATAAATAGATGTCAATCACATAAACATCTATCCTACGTGGTGATCATGGAATTATGATTTAATGGGTCTCGAGCCAATGAGACCACATTTAATCATTTTAATATTTTAATAACGGAGAGCCGCTCTTCGCTTCTTCTTGGTTTCTTGAACTCTTCAAGAATTGGGCCCCAAAGAGCTCGCCGACTTAAAAGGCTCCTCCACGTAATCCTCGTAGCATTTACATCAACAATTGACTATGCTAAAAATAAAGATTACATGAAAAATAAAAGGAGTACGCAGCCTCCATTTAATAATTACAACCCCAAATATATAAATAATCATCATACATTCATATATACATCAATCACATTGATTAGGGATTTTTCCATGATCACCACCCCTTTCACGTAAGTAATAAATTCACAATTTAAAACTTAGGAAGGCACAATAAAAATTCTACGTTGAATCATATTCAGAATTTTTACGTAAAATAAGATAGCCATAAATTTTCGATTCAAAATTGATTTAGTCTCAATTTTTTGCTATGTTGATTAATTTATCATATAAAAATAATCAATCTCCATTAGCCATGTAAGACGAACAATTCGTTAATACATATTGGCCATAGTATTGCAAAAATTGCAAAAAATCAATTAAATGCACGAAAACACCTAAGGATTGGCTCTGATACCACTGTTGGGATCCACGTAACACGTAGCAGAAATAAATAACAACCCATACATGTATCTCCAGAGGCGTACTTCGTGCATTTCAATCGAAAAAAATCACAAAGTCTCAAAGGGAGTAAATAGATTACCTCTCGTAGCGTGCTTGAACGGAGGTGTCGGTTCGATGTTCTTCGATCTCAGCCTCCACAAGTGTTAGGCATCTAGTTCGGACGCACCACCAATTGACGAACGGGGAGACGACTAATAACTCCACAACAATTGTGCTAGCAATATGCGGAATCAATATTCCGAACTTAGTATATTTTGCTCACTCAATATTGTGAGAATATAGAGAGTGTTTGTGTTCTTCTCTCTAAGCTCTCAAAAATTTGCACACTCTACAAAATGTCTCTCCCTCCAACCTCAAAACTCTTGCCATCCTTTTATAGCCAAAAATACCTTCCAATAAATTGTATTTAAAAATAGCACTAACAATTATAAATTCTATCTAAAAATAGCACTCACAAATAAATGACATTTAAAAATAGCACTAACAATAGCACTCACAATTTATAATACAAAAATGCTATTTAAAAATAGCACTAACAATAGCACTCACAATTTATAATACAAAAATGCTATTTAAAAATAGCACTAACAATTATAAATTCTATCTAATAATAGCACTCACAATTTATGATAAATAAATGCCATTTAAAAATAGCACTAACAATAGCACTCACAATTTATGATAAATAAATGTCATTTAAAAATAGCACTAACAATAGCACTCACAATTTATAATACAAAAATGCTATTTAAAAATAGCACTAGCAATAGCACTCACAATACAAAAATGCTAAAAAAAAGGCACTAACAAAGGTGTTAAAAATAATAACCATTATTATTATTACTGTTGACACCTGATTTTTGACCATCCGTTATTATAGTTTTTTTATTTCTAAAATTAATTAAAAATAGCAAAAAAGGTCAAAAAATTGCAAAATCAACTTTGGAAGCCTTAGCCTAGCCTTAGGAACCAATTTTGAACAAAAAATATTTTTTGAATTTTTTAATATTTTTTGGAATTTATTTAATTATAAAAATACCCAAAAAATTAGAAAATACCATCCGTGGTCAGAAAATTACACAAAAATATTCTGAAATTTTATTTTAATTATCTCTTCAATATGGCTTGGTTCATGGGGTTCCTTCACAAACCTAATCCCGAACCGGGCCTAAAAAATCCTTTTCGAGTCTTTTAATTTTCAATTCTAGGCTTTTATAAGCTATGACATTGGACTCCAAAGTATTGAAATGCAATTGGGTCAATTTGCCCTCCAATTTGATCAATTTTAACCAAAAGGGCTTAATTGCATAAAAATCTTTCAATTTAGTCTCCGGTTTCACAATTTTTGAAATTAAATTTCACACGGGCACACCCATTAAAATTAAACACCTCTACCCAACAGTTTTCATCATGCTGAATCCATTGGTGGGCTCAATTTTGGCTAATTCGATCGTTTAGGCCTTCGATTTGGCGAAATTAAATTTTGGATCCTAGGGACAATTTGGGGTTTTCACATAATTTCAATAAATTGATTCACGAAAATACCCATATTTGATGTAAAACATGTCAAGGAATCCGATTTTGCCATCAATTTCATGAAAAGAGGTCATTTGGGGGGTCAATTTGGCGATTTGGGCGATTTGGCCGAACCGGGCCGGTCGGGTCCGATCCGACCCGACCCGGCCCGACCCGGGTCTGCAGCAAATGCACAGAATGTGCAGAACGTGGGCAGTGAGGCAGGGGAAAAACAGGGCATGGGCGACGCGGCTTCGGGAAGAAAAAAAGGCGACACGGCGTGGGGGACGATGGCAGGCGTCGGGGGTCGTGAGTTGCAGTGGCGTGGGGCATAAAAAATGGCTGGTCGGCCACCACGAACCGGCGAAGATCCTCGGTTTTTAAACCGAGCTCGGCCAAGGAGAAAAAATTTTTTTTGGGGAGATTTTTCGAGCAAATCCGGAGCAAGACAAGCTTGCCGGCACCTCTTGGAGCCTGAGGGGAGCTTTCGGTCGCCGTCGACGGTCGCGGAATAGGTCGGTATCTTCCCCGACCTCCATTTTTCTCTGCGCACACCATGTGTTTGATGAAATGCCCGATGGAGTCCCGAACGTTTTTGACTCTCGGTCGAGCTCGACCCGAGCTCTATTTGTGCGGGTTCTAATCTTTAAACTACACTAGAGTTATCCCTAACCTCGTGTTGACCTTCGTTTTGCATTAAAACTCGACAAAAACCGAGTGCCGGAGCTTCGCCGGCCATGGTTCGGACGGGAGCTCGACGAGGGATTTTCCGGCGGCCGCCGACCATCAAGGAACCCCAAGTAAGCTTCTAAACCACCATTGGATGCCATGTGAATGAAAGAAATCGAGTTTAAACAAATAAAAATTTTTCTGTGAATTCTTCGCCGGAGCCGGTTCGGTCGCCGGATTTTTGGGGCGGTTCCCGACGTGTTTCTTGCCATGTTTTGGTCTTATATTGATGTTGAATGTCTAAGGAGTCGAATGCCGCAAGAAACGGGCGAAAAATACCAAGTTTCGGGCCCGTTTCGCAATTTTCCGGCGACCTCGCCGGAATTTTTACTATTCCCGCCGGATTTTTCACTGTTCATCGTCTTCTCCGGCGACCCTCCGGCCGGTCAACGGTCAACGGCCGACGTGGCGTGCCACGTAGGCAGCCACGTCAGCCGGGTGGGGGCCACGTGGAATTTTTATGCATAAAACAAAATGAACGGTCCCGATCGCGACACGTGTCGCGATCTCGTCTTTTTGGGAAAATAATAAATGATTTTCTGATAATTAATTCAAATCAATCCGACGGGCCGAGAATGTGCCAAGTGGCTTTCTGTGGATCGTCCGATCTTGTCCAAGATCGGACGCACCAGGAGTAGCCACGTGGCACAACGTGGAGCGTTCGATCCGAAGGTTTTTCTAAAAAAGGAAAATAATTGATTTTTGATCCAATGGCTACGATGTGGCCACGTGGCTCACTGAGGGACGTCCGATCTAGTCTTTGATCGGACGCACGAGACGAAGCCACGTGGCACGACGTGGACCGTCCGATCCGGAGAATTTTCGGAATAATTAAATAAAATAGATAAAAAATCAAAAAAAATTGTTTAAAAAAATGGAAAAAAATGTTTAAAAATATAAAACGGCGTCGTTTTAGGCCGGTTTCGACCCCTAGGGTCGGGGGCCGGGCGCCCGAGAGGCGTGGGCCGGGTTTGACCCGACCCGGAAAATATTTTTAAATATTAAAAAAATTCAGAAAAATAATAAAAAATAATAAAAAAAATTCAAAAAAAATCAATAAAAAATAGAAAATTCATAAAAAATTCAAAAAATTCGGAAAATTCAGAAAAATTCTAAAAAATTCCAGAAAATAGGAAATGGCCACATTCAACTGGCCACGACCTGTTTCGGGTCTTTCGACCCCCGATCTTTTCAGAAATGATGGTTTTGCCCTTCCGGCAAACCGTCTTCCAAAAAAAAATTCTAAAAATCCAAGAAAAATCCCAAAAAAATAGGAAATGGCCACAAACAACTGGCCAAGGCTCATTCCGGGTGTTTTTGAACCCAGACCCTTCTTAAAATGACGATTTCGCCCTTTGGGCGAATCGTCTTCCAAAAATCGAAGAAAAATCAAGAAATTCCAAAAAAATTCTCAAAAATGGGAAATGGCCACAATCAACTGGCCATGGAATATTTTGGGTAATTCGGTATCCAAACCTTCCAAAAAATGACAATTTTGCCCTTCGGGCTAATTGTCCCCGAATCTTCCCATTTTTACCCCCTAGCCCCTAAATCACGTCTTCTCTAAGCCCTTATGGCTATACTAGGAGGTCAGTGATTGAAATTGATGCGCATTGACATGATTTATTTATGCACTTGATTGCGCTTTCATTATATTGACTGTGGTTTGATAGGACCAGTCCTCCAACCTGCATGAAACCCTGACTCATATCACCCAAAATTGCGCCTGCATGAACTCTTAGTTAGGAAAATCACTCACGTTAGGTACCGAAAGGGCGTTGGTAATGACACCGACGTAACCAAGTCCCCGAACCCAAAATCTCTGGTTCCGTAGAACTGATCGATCTCTCCCAATCGGTCAGTAAGGTTTCCGGTCTACCCTCCAAGAAAGACCGGTGGCGACTCCAAATGCATGCACAAGTTGCACATGCCACCACGACCACACTAAGGTCGAAAGCGATCGACTCTTATCGTCGAATACTTAAAGATATACTCCCGCCGCGATTTGGTATGGGCCTGGGAGGGCCCGCGCCGATCTAAGGCCCGCGATCCACATTTCAGAGTGGGGGCCCCGCGATCGGTAATCCATTAGCCGCGTCCGTTGATTTCGGACGGGTCGCGACAATTACAAGAGTTAAAGAGGTTACCAAACAGTACAAATATGCATAACGTATAAATACGTATGACGTATAAATACGTAGAGCATACGTATACATCCGTGAAACCGGGGGACTAATTGAAAGAAAAAATGTGCAATTAAGCCCTTTTGGTAAAAATTGATTAAATTGGAGGGCAAATTGACCTAATTGCACTTTAAGACTTTAGAATCCAATGTCATAGCTTATAAAAAGTGAGAATTGAAAACTAAAAGACTCGAAAATGATTTTTTTTAGGCTCGGTTCGGGTTTATGTTTGTGAAGGAACATAGTGACCCGAGCCGAATTTTTGAGATTTAAAGTGACACACTTGAAGAGGAAATTAAAACAAAATTATTGAATATTTTTGGGTATTTTTCTGACCACGAATGGTATTTTTCTGATTTTTTGGGTATTTTTATAATTAAATAAACTCGAAAAATATTAAAAATACCGAAAAATATTTTTTGTTCAAAATTGATTCCTAAGGTTAAACCAAGGCTTCCAAAGTTGATTTTGTGATTTTATGACCTTTTTTGATATTTTTAATTAATTTTAAAGAATAAAAATCACAATAATAAATGGTAAAAAAATCAGGTGTCAACAGCTGCCCCTCTTTGAGAGGAATCTCGTTAGAGGTTTCTCTCAAAGATAATGTGGCCACCTGATTCCTAACCGACTCAACTGGAAAAATAAGAGAAGAAATGTTATGACATCGGATCCTTAAGCCTATTGATAAAAGCTCAAATCAATCCCCGGTTTGCTCTAACAATTTGAACATGGGCCGGAGTGAGAGAGGCTTACCTGAAGCTCACCTGTCGGATGCTGCCGGTTGCGACGACTTTCAAGAAGATGCCTAGGACTCGTCATTCAGAATATCCTAGGGAGATTAAGCTCTGACCTGTATGGTAGGTCATACCATGATGAGATTCCTAACTGGGGAGGAACCTAAGGAAGGCGCATCCCACGCTTTGGGATTTGCCAAGGATTTTGATCCGTATGGTGGATCAGACCTTTGTGTTGATCCCTTACTGCGATATTTATCAATGAGTTGACCCTTATGGCGGTTTTCTACCAATGAATTGACCCTTATGGCGGTTTCTACCATATGTGACCCTTCAGGCGGTTTCTACCATTAATGTGATCCTTCAGGCGGTTTCTACCTTGGTTTGACCCTTCAGGCGGTTTTCTACCTTGAGTTGACCCTTCAGGCGGGTTTCTACCTTGGTTTGACCCTTCAGGCGGTATCTACCTTGAGTTGACCCTTCAGGCGGTATCTACCTTGGTTTGACCCTTCAGGCGGTATCTACCTTTGTTTTGACCCTTAGGCGGTTTCTACCTTTTGTTTGACCCTTCAGACAGTTTCTACCTTTGATTTGACCCTTCAGGTGGTTTCTACCTTTGATTTGACCCTTCAGGCGGTTTCTACCTTGAGTTTGACCCTTTAGGCGGTTTCTACCTTTGTTTTGACCCTTCAGGCGGGTTTCTACCTTTGGTTGATCCTTCAGGCGGTTTCTACCTTTGATTTGACCCTTCAGGGCGGTTTCTACCTTTGTTTTGACCCTTCAGGCGGTATCTACCGTTGTTTTGCTTTGAAAAGGGGTCTCATGACGAGGGTTCTCCACGTCCGATGAGACTGCCTGATTTTTTAAAAGGGGTCTCTTGACGAGGGTTTCTCCACGTCCGATGAGACTGCCTGATTTTTGAAAAGGGGGTCCCGAGACGAGGGTTCTCCACGTCTGATAGGGCTGCTTGATTTTGAAAAAGGGTCCCGAGACGAGGGTTCTCCACGTCTATTGGGATTGCTTGATTTTTTTAAAAAAGGGGTCCTGGGACGAGGGTTCTCCACGTCATGTTAGGGACTGTTTGATATTTTTGAAAAGGGGTCCTAGGACGAGGGTTCTCCACGTCATGCTAGGACTTGGGTCTGTTGAGGCGACATTCTGGGAGCTGGGTTCTCCAGGTATCCTGCAGAAAGTTCAAACCTGAAAGATTTTTTCTTCACCAAGAAAATGTTAATAATCTTTGGGAAGACAATAATTGTCCAATTGACAAAATTTTTATGACTTAAGTTTTAGTCATGAAATGTGCATTTTGATGCTGGAGGTTATCCAAAGCATTCTTACAACATGCAAATGTGATCACAAATTCCTTGCATGGAAAATTTGGATCAACAGTTTGAAAATTCCAAAAAGAGTTTGTTCAAAACATCAATTGGAATATTTCTCGACAAGGAGGTCTTCTCACATGTTTTGAGATAGTGGTTTTTTATAGGGGATGCACTCAATTCCCTACTAACATGTGCCTAGGTTTTAGGCTCATTCGCAGCGCATACATTTTGATCGGTCGGGAGGTCTTCCACGGGACCGTAATGTTGGGCTTGGTTATTGATCTTCAAGGGAGACCCGCCTTGGAGTCGAGGCCATTGAATAAAAATTTTTCATCATCTGCTTCGGGTTTACAAGTCAAGAACCCTGCAAAATGAGAAAGAAATAGTCTTACTCGTACTTCTTCGAGCTAAGCTATATGTTAACCCAAGTGTCCTTAGTCAAAGAAGACTGTTTCAGGGTTATGATGTTGGTAGGATTGGGGACCGAAAAAGGCTTGTTTTTGGCCCAGAATTCATGAGGGGATTGACATTGGTGATCATTGCAAATTTGTCACCTGTCTTTTCCATTATGCATCTTCAATTTTTGAGGCGTGCAACTGCTTTTGAGGTGTGCACAAATTTTTTAGAGAGCGTCTCTGGCTGCATTAAGAGATTGACAACTCTGTCTGTGTCTTCGCTCCGCGGCTGACATCATTTAGGGGGCAGTCTTTCTGACCTGACTCCTTTAGTGGTTTTTTTTTTCTCTTCCCAACTAGGCTTTATTGGGGATCAATCAAACAGTTTTTCACGAGCATCAGCCTTGCTTTTACCAGGCACTTTGCTTTTTTCTTGATGCCGTGGATTTTTCTCATTCATTTTTGAAATCTCACTTTTTCTCATCTTCATGGGATCATGTTAGACATATAGTCTAAACATGCTTTAAATATCAGTCCGGGAATTCTCTTCGTAATCCCTGAGTCTTGAATTCCTCCGTTTATGAGGTGATGATGCCTTTATCTTGGAATGTACAATGATCACCAACGGGTTCATGAAATGGATTTGCAGGCTCAACTTGGCTGTGCAAAGGATATGGTGTGTGTGATAGAGAAATCGAATGCTTCTCGTCATCCTATGGCACTTGGATTACCATATAAACAACACACAAAGATCGATGTTAGTCCGAGCAAGAAAATTTCTAACCATTTTCTCCTGATGCTGCTGGGACTCACCTCCATTTTGCCCCGATGTAGGGTGGTTCTTGACAGGGTTAAGAATGAAAACCGCCGTTCAAAGGGGTTATCAACGGTCACCTGTAGTGTTTTGGGGGATATGAAACGAATGCCTCCGTCGTCCCAACCCATGTAATGGCTGCGAATGGTCCCTACTTCCGTAGGTCCAGATTTTGCTGTCTGATTCGCTCCGCTTCTCTCTTAAGTGTGTAAAAACGTCCTTTTGAGAGTTTTGAACAACTTTTGATTGGAAAAATCTCTTTCGTTTTCCCAAAAATTTTACCCATCAAGGGGATTTTATGGTGCACCATGCACGTTCTTATTCATGTTCAGACAACCTCCTGTTTCAAAACATGAATGCCAATGAAATTTGAATTCTATGCCTTCTCTAGACATTAGATTCTGAAAGCTTTTCTTTTCTTTTTTTTATTCAACATCTTCAATGATTGGGGAGAGGGATACTTACCTGTCCCCCGCGGTTGGAGATCCCTGAAAATGCGGAAGAAACATGTTATTGTCCGTTCAGAAATTTTCAAAAAATTAGAACGATACATCTTACCCTTGGTCATGTGTTCCAATGGGTAATACATGGGATGTGAAAACCCGTTTCGCCTTGATGGCGAGCCCCTGTCAAAGACGGGAATTAGGTGTCAGTTTGCGTTCCAAAATTCCAGGCAAATTGGAACGATACAGCCTTATTCTTGCTTTGTGTTTCCATTTGAGCACAAACGCGCGGCTTGCAGAAATTGGCCATCTATATTGTGGCCATGATTCCTCCGTTTGGTTGGCGGTAAATCCTTCTCAAGGATTTGCCATGGAGGAGATCCATTTGTGTTTTTGGACGCGTTCCAGCACCGCTCTTCAGAGTTCCTTTTATTCAAGGGAAAAAGAAAATTTTATCAAATGCATGTCAAAGCATGTGACGTAGGAGTGTCGCGACCCGTCCGGAAGCGGACGCGGCTAATGGATTACCGATCGCGGGTCTTGGATCGGCGTGGGCCCTCCTAGGCCCATACCAAATCGCGGCGGGAGTATTTTTCAAAGGATTCGACGATAAGAGTCGATCGCTTTCGACCTTCAGTGTGGTCGTGGTGGCATGTGCAAATTGTGCATGCATTTGGAGTCGCCACCGGTCTTTCTTGGAGGGTAGACCGGAAACCTTACTGACCGATTGGGAGAGATCGATCAGTTCTGCGGAACCAGAGATTTTGGGTTCGGGGACTTGGTTACGCTGGTGTCATTACCAACGCCCTTTCGGTACCTAACGCGAGTGATGTTCCTAGCTAAGAGTTCATGCATGCGCAAGTTCGGGTGAGGTAGGTTTAATTCAGGGTTTCATGCAGATTGGAAGGACTATTCCTATCAATCACAATCAATTTAAATGAAAGCGCAATCAAGTGCATAAATAAATCACATCAATGCACGTCAATTCACATCACATGACCTCCTAGTATAGCCATAAGGGCTTAGGGAAGGCGTGATTTAGGACCGAGGTAAAATGGGAAGATTTGGAGGCGATTTAGCCCGGAGGGCAAAATCGTCAATTTTTAGAAGACGATTCGCCCAAAGGGCGAAATCGTCATTTTTAAGAATGATCGGGTTCAAAACACCCGAGATGAACCTTGGCCAATTGACTGTGGCCATTTCCTATTTTTTTGGATTTTCCTGGATTTTTTTAGAATTTTTTTGGAAGACGGTTTGCCGGAAGGGTAAA
This sequence comes from Rhodomyrtus psidioides, assembly GCA_021437785.1. Lineage (NCBI taxonomy): Eukaryota > Viridiplantae > Streptophyta > Magnoliopsida > Myrtales > Myrtaceae > Rhodomyrtus > Rhodomyrtus psidioides. The sequence goes on along the minus strand of JAILYB010000027.1, from coordinate 5,783,497 downwards.
ACCGTCATTTTTGAAAAGACCCGAGACAGACCGTGGCCAATTGAATGTGGCCATTTCCTATTTTCTGGAATTTTTTTTAGAATTTTTCTGAATTTTTCCGAATTTTTTGAGTTTTTTATGATTTTCTATTTTTTTTTATTGATTTTTGAATTTTTTATTAGTTAAGAAAAATTATCCGAGCGGGTCAATGGACTCGGTCCGCGCCATAGACGCCTACTCTGGGCCTTAAGGGCCTGAACGAAGACACATCCTGGGCTAGGCCTAATTTTCGTATCTTCTGTTTAGTGATTACTCGAGTAAAGCCCAATTTCATCTCTAGAGCCCAATATTGAAATTCTCAGCCCACTTTCACTTGACAGTCCACCCTCCAGCCCAAATATAAACCAGACCCGATTCACAAAACCAAACCATGCACTCTCTTCTGCTCACACACGCTTCTTGTCCCTTCCTTTTTGATTTTGTTTTCTTTTATTATTATTGTTATTCTTCTTTTCTACTATTCGCCCTTTTTTATAATTTTTTTTGTCATCCTGCCTAGGACTCCTTCGTGAATCCCTCCGCCCAGAAGCTTTTCTTCATGAACTCACAGGTGATCCAAATGCTCATCATTCACCGCTTCGATCGTCGCCGGCCAACGCCAACGCCGATGATCGCCGACAAAACCCGCTCACGTCCAGTACGTCCGCCGACTCGTCGGACCGCCTACCTCGACACCAGCACGACTACCTATCAACGTCCACTTCATCGCACCGCCGATCGCCATCGAATTTTAAGTCCAGTTTCTGTTTAGATTAAACTATGCCCCGAGCTCCTAAACCTCCATGCTCTTTCACTCGCTCGTTCTCCTGATCTTCACGCTTTTTTTATACCCTGCACCACCTTTGCATGACTCCCCCTTTTTATGAACCAACGCTGAAAGCCGAACAGAGAGCTTCACGACCAAGCTCTTTCATCGCCCCCCCTTTTTTAACTGAACTAAATCACCTAAAACAGCACCTCCGATAAAAGCTAGATCGAAGCAAGGTCACCAGACCTCTCGAGAGAACTAGAACAACGCTAGTTCTGACGAAGAAAATTTTTCAAGCTTTTTTTTTTTACATTCGACTTGGACTCCCAACCGTCCAGTAAGCATACTAAAGGCACTGAAGTACTTACTTGAAATTCGTTGAAGCTTAAAGATCACCACGCATAAGTGGGAGCTCTCGGGTGATGGCGGGACAGCGACGAGCCGACGAGCTGACGACGGCTGGGTTTGACGGACTTGGACAGTCGATGGCGTCGTTGGGCTGAACAGCAGCTGGAATGGTCGGGACCAGCTGTAGATGACGGCGCGGCTGAGCTGAGGCTTCCATGGGGGTTGTCATAACAGTTCGGGAACACGGAACTCGATTGTGCAGTGGCGGAGGAAGCGACTGCAGGTGACTGGCGGGGTTCTCGTGGCTCGCGGTGGCTGGAGCCTGACTGGCTTGGCTCGGATTCGGGTTGAGGACCTCGGTTGGCCGAGGCGGGTGGAGCTGACGTAAGAAGTGGTCGCGGACCTGCTCACGGCTCAAGCTCGGATCCAGTAGTTTTCGGCGTCGGCTCGCGGTAGGCGGAGAAGTTGGCGACTGAGGACGTCACTAGGGCGGGGCACGATACGACTGGAGGTGATCGGGGCGGAAGGTGTCGGACAAACGGAACAGGAGGTGGTGATGATGGGTGCAAGGACTGGCGACGAGTTCGGGAGAGTCAGACACGGTCGGGAACGGAGAGATATTCGTCGAGGTGAGAAGCTGTTGCCGTAAAGTAGCGATGTCGGAACGGGCACGGCGACGCGAGCCGCGTTGGCTCTCAATCCAGCCTTCTCCCGCGGTCGGTTCACGGGACGGCTGTGCCGAAGTTCCCTCCGAGATACACGGTGGTGTTCGAGAAGAGCCCCCCGACCATCGGTGGTGGAAGGCCCGCTCTAGTCTCTGGTCCCCTTCCCGCCCATGAAAAAAAGAAGGATCCCGGGGAGCAGTGTCCCTTTTTTTTATTTTTCCTTTTTTTAAAACAGAAGAGAGAGAATATATATTTGTTTTTTTTTGGACAATCCCCCCTTTTGCTTCCTTTAGGTGTCGTGACCCTCTTTTTTTATTTTCAGCTAAAGAACCCTCATGAAATGGATTCCCCTTTTCTTCCCTTTTGACCACGATTTCCATTATCGCTCTTTCTGAGTGGTGCTGCTCCCAATTGGTTCTGCTTTTTGGGAGGAGATGCAAGCTTGGGCTTGTCGGGTAGAATCATATCCTCAAAAACACATGTCGTGTCATCCTTCAGTCCTCTCGTCTCGTTCTTAATGCGATCGAGAATATGGAATGTCGTCCCCCCACCGTCTCGTATTTGATTTATTTAGTGTTTGATCATTCATTTAAATTCAGTCCTCCGTCGCCGATATAAACCAATATGCAAATGCAACACACGTATAAGAATTCGATAAATATTTAAAAAATATTAAAAAAAAAATATTTTTTTGTTCAAAATTGGTTCCTAAGGCTAAGCCAGGGCTTCCAAAGTTGATTTTACAATTTTATGATTTTTTGGCTATTTTTAATTAATTAATTTTTTTTAAAAATCAAAGTAAAAAGAAATTAAAAATCAGGTGTCAACAGCTGCCCCTCTTTGAAAGTGAGCTCGTCAGAGGTTGCTTTTAAAGACAAAATGACACCTGAATCTTGACTGACTTGACTGGGGAAAAGAAATGCTATGACATTGGACCCTTAAGTTTTTTGATGAATGCTCAAATTAATCACCGGTTTACTCTTGCAATTCGAACATGGGCCGGAGTGAGAGAGGCTTACCTGAAGCTCACCTGTCAGATGCTGCCGGTTGCGACGACTTTCAAGCAGATACCTAGGACTTGTCATTCAGAATATCCTAGGGAGATTAAGCTCTGACCTGTATGGTAGGTCATACCATTATGAGATTCCTAACTGGTAGGAATCTAAGGAAGGCACATTTCATGCTTTGGGATTTGCCAAGGATTATGATCCGTATGGTGGATCGGACCTTTGTATTGATCCTTACGGCGGTATTTAACCATGAGTTGACCCTTATGGCGGTTTCTACCATATTTTGATCCTTCAGGCGGTTTCTACCTTGGGATGACCCTTCAGGCGGTTTCTACCTTGAGTTGACCCTTCAGGCGGTTTCTACCTTGAGTTGACCCTTCAGGCGGTATCTACCATTGGTTGACCCTTCAGGCGGTTTCTACCATTGTTTTGACCCTTCAGGCGGTTTCTACCTTGAGATGACCCTTCAGGCGGTTTCTACCTTGAGTTGACCCTTCAGGCGGTTTCTACCTTGAGTTGACCCTTCAGGCGGTATCTACCATGAGTTTGACCCTTCAGGCGGTTTCTACCTTCAGTTTGCTTTGAAAAGGGGTCTCATGACGAGGGTTCTCCACGTCCGATGAGACTGCCTAAATTCTGAAAAGGGGTCTCATGACGAGGGTTCTCCACGTCCGATGAGACTGCTTGAATTTGAAAAGGGGTCTCATGACGAGGGTTGTCCACGTCCGATGAGACTGCCTAAATTTTGAAAAGGGGTATCATGACGGGGGTTCTCCACGTCCGATGAGACTGTCTATATTTTGAAAAGGGGTCTCATGACGAGGGTTCTCCACGTCCGATGAGACTGCCTAAATTATGAAAAGGGGTCTCATGACGAGGGTTCTCCACGTTCGATGAGACTGCCTAATTTTTTTTGAAAAGGGGTCTCATGACGAGGGTTCTCCACGTCCGATGAGACTGCTTAAATTTTGAAAAGGGGTCTCATGATGAGGGTTCTCCACGTCCGATGAGACTGTTTGATATTTTGAAAAAATGGGTCCTGGGACGAGGGTTCTCCACGTCTGATAGGACTTTTTCTTTTAAAAGGGTTTTTCTTCCCCTCTTTTTTTAGAGATCCCGAAGTTTGTCGGGAATTCAGTTTTTTTGAAGCAGTGAAAGACTTTATTTTGACAAAGCTTCACTTGAGTCTGTTGAGGCGACATTCTGGGAGCCGGGTTCTCCAGGTATCCTGCAGAAGTTTGGGCCTGAAAGATTTTTCTTCACCAAGAAAACGTTAGTAATCTTTGGGAAGACCACGTCTGTCCATTTGACAAAAACCGTATGACTTAAGTTTTAATCGTGAGATGTGCATTTTGATGCTGGAGGTTATCCAAAACATTCTTGCAACATGCAAATGTGATCGCAAATCCCTTGCACGGAAAATCTGGATCAAACAATTTGAAATTTCCAAAAAGAGTTTGTTCAAAACATCTATTGGAGAATTTCTCATCCAAGAGGGCTCCTCACCGCTCTGTGATAATGGTCTTTTGTAAGGAATGCGTTCAACTTCCTACTAACCTGTGCCTAGGTTTTAGGATCATTCGCAGCGCATACATTCTGATCGATCAGGAGGTCTTCCACGGACCGTAATGTTAGGCTTGGATATTGGCTTTCAAAGGGGACCCGCTTTGGAGTCGAGGCCATTGAATGAAAGTCTTCACCATCTGCTCCGGGTTTACAAGTCAAGAACCCTGCAAAATGAGAGAGAAATAGTCTTGCTCGTACTTCTTCGAGCTAAGCTATATGTTAACCTAAGTGTCTTAGTCAGAGAAGACTGTTTCAGGGTTATGATGTTGGTAGGATTGGGGACCGAAAAATGCTTGTTTTTGGCCCAGAATTTATGAGGGGATTGACATTGGTGATCATTGCAAATTTGTCACCTGTCTTTTCCATTCTGCATCTTCAGTTTTTGAGGTGTGCAACCGCTTTTGAGGTGTGCACAAGTCCTTTAGAGAGCGTCTCTTGTTGCATTAAGAAGGTTGACAACTCTGTCTGCGTCTTTCCTCCGCGCTTGACATCATTTGGAGAGTAGTCTTTTTTATCTAACTCCTTTAGGAATTTTCTCTTTTCCCATCCAAGTTTCACTGGGGATCAAGCAAACAGCTTGCACGAGCATCGGCCTTGCTTTTACTAGGCACTTTGCTTTATCTTGATGCCGTGGATTTTTCTCATTCATTTTTGAAATCCCACTTTTTCTCATCTTCATGGGATCATGTTAGACATATAGTCTAAACATGCTTTAAATATCAGTCCGAGAATTCTCTTCGTAATCCCTGAGTCTTGAACTCTTCCATTTTTGAAGTGGTGCGGCATCCGTCTTGGAATGATCACCAGTGGGTTCATGAAATGAATTTGCAGGCTCAAGTTGGCTGTGCAAAGGATTCGGTGTGTGGGATAGAGAAATGAATGCTTCTCATCATCCTATGACACTTGGATTACCATATAAACAACACACAAAGATTAATGTTAGTCTGAGCAAGAAAATTTCTAACCATTTTCTCCTGATGCTGCTGGACTCATCTCCATTTTGCCCCGATGTGGGGTGGTTCTCGACAGGGTTAAGAATGAAAACCGCCATTTAAAGGTGTTATCAACGGTCACCTGTAGTGTTTGGGGGATATGAAACGAATGCCTCCGTCGTCCCAACCCATGTAATCGCTGCGAATGGTCCCTACCTCCGTAGGTCCAGATTTTACTATTTGATTCGCTCCACTCATCTCTCAAGTGTATGTAGGATGTGTTTGGATTTGAGCTTGCCTCTCTTTTGAGGAAACATCCTTTTGAGAGTTTTGAACAACTTTTGATTGGAAAAATCTCTTTCGTTTTCCCAAAAATTTTACCCGTCAAGGGGATTTTATGGTGCACAATGCGTGTTCAGACAACCTCATGTTTCAAAACATGAATGCCAATGAAGTTAGAATTCCATGTCTTTTCTAGACATCAGATTTTGAAAGCTTTTTTTTCTTTTTCTCTCTGTGTTTTTGGTTTAACATCTTCAATGGATTGGGGGAAAGGGATACCTACCTGTCCACCGTGGCTGGAGATCCCTGAAAATGTAAAAGAAGCATATCATTGTATGTTCACGAATTTTTCGAAAATTGAAACGATACATCTTACCCTCATGTACCCTAACAGGTAGTATGTGGGATGTAAAAACTTATTCGTCTCCAAGGCGGTTCCCCTGTCAAGGATAAAAAATAAGTGTTAATTCATATTCCCAAATTCAAGACAAATTGGGACGATACAACTTTACTCTTGATTTTCATCCCATTCTGATGTTGCGTATTGATATGAACAACCTCTATCAAATCCGCCTATCCATGCTTGGAGTGTTTGTAACATCAATGGTTCATCTGCCCCCAGCTGGGCAGCGTCTGTTCTGCTATTTGAACGCATGACTCATTGAGTGATTTATCCATGTTTATCATCTGAGAAGGAAAAGAAAGAATACATTACTTCGGTATTCGATTGAAGATCGTTTAGGAACGATACATCGTTTTACCAAATAGGTGGCTTCGCGGCCAAACGTATTTCGTGTTGAAGGGGTAGATCCCATTATGCTCCGCGGGTGATAATTATGGTTCATGGAACTTGCTCCACGGATTAAGTGATTAATCCACGGCCTTCGGCTTGAAGATGCTCAAAGGGTGATGTTGACACTCACGCGCAATTAGTTCTAGATATTAATGAAAGATGTTCCCGTGGGAACCTTACAGTGCGATCAACAACATATGCAATAGGAGTATTCAACCTCTTTTCTCGAAGCATTTTTCATCGAGTAGCCATGCCTTGCATCAGACGTTTGATCACCGGCCTCGCGTCACCACTGCGATGGTCCTCCGGCTCCAAATTGATCGAGCCAAAGATTGAACTCATCGCCAAGGAAATTGCTCGGGTCTTCGAGCCATTGATGTTCAAGTTGGGTATCAACGATTGTTGGGGGCAGATTTCTTTCATTGCCTTCGTTGTGAGGGACTGGAGTCTTTGAGCTGGAACCTTCATCACTGCCCTGTTGGGGTTGAGACATACATTCCTGAAGAGTATTGATCCAAGTGTCCAGCTCCTCATCAAGGAAATCACCTGTTCCTTCTAGCCCTTGGTGCCCCGATTGGGTGTCGTCGACTGCAGGCGAGGGATTCCTCTCTTTGCTCTCGTCATGAGCAATTTGACCCCTCGAATTGGAACTTCCTCCAATGACCGGCAGGTTTATATGTGCACTCTCTACCAATGCCAGATCCGCTTCAGGGATAGCATTAATGACCGATTCGCGCTCAAACTGAGGAATCCCTATGTGCTGGAACTGTGGTACATACTCTTGAGGAGTATTGAGATAACTCGGCGGAGCATTCTGATTTGGGTTAGAGGAGTTGCTGACACGACTGCTGGTCCCGTCATTGCTGAAACACGGTTGGGTGCTCTCGGCTCTCCAATCATCGTGGTTGTAACTCTGCCCAGCACTTGAGCTCCAATCGGCTTTATGATGGTTTAACGCTATCCTTCCATCCCTTAGCAATCTCCTATAGTACTTAAGGTGAGACTCAACGTTAATTCTAGAGAGCCCTGGCACGTTCATAATCTCGAGTACGCGTAGTGGGCTAGCCGAATCAACTCCCAGCTCTCGAATTGCATCAACAAATTTGGTGTGAAGTTCATAGGTCCAGTAAAACCTTGTCCTCTTATCACCCAAAATATCGTCAATACTTCGGTAGCTATTCTCTACGGGATCTAGTCGTTTCAAAAGTTGTCCAGGGAGGGACTCACCGACTTTGGATTGGCTGGCTGCGACAGCGAGTTCGTCATTGGGAGAACTCCACCTGTGATGATTCGTGTCCCATTTCTCAGAGGATGTTGGTGTTGACTCTATGGTGTTGACTTGCTCATGCAGATCTCCGACGGTATCTGGCTGTGTCGGAAAATGCTGTGGAGAATGCGGTAACAGCTGAGCGTTATTCGTCAACAGGGATGGTTCATCGAGGAACACCTCGCCGAGGACAACAGGATTACCACAATTAAGGCAGGCGGCCTTGGTCAGAGCTTCCTTATATCTCGCGCTTTCAGCTCGAAGCTTCTCATTCTCCTCCTTCAGGGCCAGTAACTCATGGTCTGCGTGTTGCTGTTTCACCCGGGTTCGTTTGTTGGCGAACCAAAACTTGACCTTCGAAAGCTCTAATCCCAACTTTCGGCTCAACTCAATTTTCTGTTGTCTGCTTGGGGTGGAGCATTCATTGAAGAAAGCTTCGAGTTCTCGGATTTGGCCTGGAGTGTGGCGTTGCAGTTGCTTCCTTTTCCGACTCCGGTCATCGTTGTATACTCCTTCTTCGTAGCTGAAGCCTAGAATTTCATCACTGGAGGAGTCAATTTCCATGGCCTTCGGGCGGGATTCAGCTCCAGGATCTTCAAAGTCTCCCAGCAGTTCGTGCTCAGAAATGTCCAGGTCGAGCGTTTCTAGCAGATGGGAATAGCTTTTAAACATGATGGATCGGAGTATCTCGGGCTGATCTAGTTCACTCAGCTTTCTCTATTCGCTCTTATGTGTTTGTTCACTCTAGAAATTTTCTCGAGTGATTATGCGTGTCCTAGAACCATCCTTCAGGCTGCATATGAAGACCAGCAAGCAAGCGCTCCTCCCGAGACCCTGCAATTACTCCTCATCTGTCTTCCCCTTTCTTTTTCCTCGTGACAGGATCACAAACTCTCTTGCATTGATTCGGTTTCATCGAGTATTGCGTCGTCCCCTAGTTCAGTCTTCAAAGTGGTGGGTCTACAATCTTTCGGTGCCTTTTATGATTTGCTAGGCCCGAGAATGTGGGGAGCAGCGGCGGACCCGCAATTAATGACTCCGTTTAATTCATTTAGCTCCATGGGAATTAACGCTATGACCTTCTCTCAACCCCTTTTCATCGTCCAAACGAAAGTGGCATTTTCCCTGTGCACGCTGTTACTCTTCATTTCAACATCCTGGGTGTTCGGTGAGGAATGAGTTCGTGGCCACTCAAAATTTAAAGACCGCCTCTGGTTTCGGATTTAATCTAACAAGGGATTATCGCAACTGAGCATGACGATGTTCGTCGATAGCATTGGTTTTCATACATAATTAACTATAGCCATTAAAGAAAAATGCTCCCATAGGAACTTTACAATGGATAAAAAGAGTGATCCATTCGTGAACATGTTCTTCTTTCTATGGGTGATCGTAGCAACCAACCCATCGTGCCCCGAGTCAGGTGCTAGATCATGGCTGTCCAAGCATGCCAGCTTCCCATTGATTGAACAAGGCATCGAGCCCCTCATCGAAGAAATCGTCTATTGTGGGTTGACTAGCGGCAGGTAGAGCACCAGCCGACTGCTGCTCGAATGGAGGAGTGCGCACTTGCTGTACTTGTGACACGTGCTCTTGAAAAGTGTTGAAATGGCCCAGAAAGACATTCTGATCATTTTTCAGTTCGCCGGTGGTCGGGTTGCTAGCCTGATTGATGCTTAGATTTGGCCGGGTATCTCTTGATACCTGAGCATTACAATGGCGGTCGCCCCTAGCTTTTGAGCTCGAGACGGATTCCTCCCGGTTTAGCTCCGCTCGACGCTGTTTTAAAAGCTTTCTGTAGGCAGCAAGGTGATTCCTGACCAGTTCCTTACTAAGCCCCGGTACATTCATGGCCTTAAATATGCGCGTCGGAGTTGCTGAATCGATCCCCATTTGGTGAACCACGTCTAGGAATCTGGAATGCAGTTCAGGGGGCCAAGCGAACCTCCTCTTATCGTGGCCCAAAATTGCATCGATGGCTTGACGACTGATTAACTCATCTCCAGCAGGACCCGACCCTATCGAAAATTGTTGTGCATGAGGCTGATATGCTTTGAGCTGGTCGGCGGTAACATCCAGCTCCTTGAAACTGTAACTCCAATCAAAGCGACGCAAATCCCATCCCCCAGGAGGCATTTGTATCGTCGTCGTAGGATCATCCTGCTCATGCGTGACTCCGGCAAAATCTGGTTGAGCAGGAGATGCCCCGAGGGAGTAGGGTGGTAAATGAACGCCTTCAATCATTGCGTGAGGCTTATCGGGGAATATCTTACCGCGGGCGATGAGGTTATCGCAATGAGGGCAAACGGTAATACTGAGAGCTTTTTCATACCTCATGTTTTCTGTTCGCAGCTTTTGGTTTTCTTCCTTTAAAATCTCGACCACCTGACGTTTGCGTTGAGCCTTCGATTTAGATCTCCTATTTTGAAACCAAAACTGGATCCTCGACTGATTAATCCCCAACTTCCGGCTCAATTCAATTCTCCACTTCTTTTTCATGTGAGGGCTTTTACTGAAGAGGGTTTCCAGCATTTGGGTTTCCTCCTGAGAGTATTGGTAAGGACGTCTTCTTTTCCCGAGTTGAGCATCGTGGATGTCGTTGTCGTCGTCACCGTGATTTTGATTTCCGTTGCCAGAAGTGTTGGGCTCCATGGTTTTGGTGTTAGACTTGGTCTTGGAATCTTCGAGATCCCTCAGTAGTTCAATTTCTGAGATTTTTGAGTCAGTCGCCTCTAGCAGCTGACAGTAACCTCTTAAATATGTTGGATTGAGAAATGTTTGATTGGTTCTTGCCCACTCAGAGTTCTCTACTCTCTCATGTATGCTCACTCCCTATAAATTTTTCTTCGAGTGACTTTGTATGTTCAGAAGACGCTCTTCAAGCATCATTAGGCAAACGTTCCCCCTCAAGACCTTGAATTTCGCGCTTAGCTTTTCAACGTGATGGGACTGCTAAATCCTGTTAGGGCTCTCTTCGATAGTTGCGCTTACCTCCCACCTAACTCTAATAATGGTGATCCCGACAAATCTTTTACATCTTTTAATTGATGAGCCGGAAATCGCGGACCGAAACGAATCCAATGGTTCTCGTGAGGGGACCTCCTGCTTTACCCCCTAACTGGGCTCCACCAGCATTATTACTGAGACCCTTCATCATCCTCGAGTTGCTATAAAATGAGGAATTAATGTATGGAAGGTTAACGTTCTCGCATAATCAGCTTCTTCCTTCTAATCTCTCTGTTAAACTCGTCTTATTCTCAAGCCAACCCAACGCAAATGGCCTCCTCTCCCGTACGCACTTTTTCAACTGATGTCTTGGCCCAGTGGGAAAAGCTTTATAACCTACTGGGTCGCGGTTACGCGCACATAAACGATCATTCTGCAACCGCGGATGAAATCCGTGTCCTGCTCGAGGACTTAGATACCACTTCCCTCGAAGGTACTACGTTGGGGAGGGAATATAGAATTTTCCCGACCCTCTTTGCACACTCCTTAGAGGCCTACCGTGTTGCTGATCGGGAGGTTCTCGTGGCTCGCGTCTTGCGGGCTCGTTACCAGGATCGGTCTGATCATTTGGTGCTGACCAACTATCTGGCCGATAGTCACAAAAAGGCCGTCGAGTTTGCCAATGAGAGGGTCGCGACGTTGCTTCGCGAGAGGAGAAAATTGGTGGATCAATTGGCCCTATCCCTGACCGCTGGCGAGCACGACCGCCACAATGTCCTATTGAGGCTGCAAAGCGACTGGCAGGAAGAACGGCTCGACAAAATAACCGCAGACATAGCTCACGGGAATGGATTAGTTCGGGACTTGGAAATAATCACCGAAGAACACGAGGTCAAGGTCACTGAGGTTAAGGGAGAATGCAGAAACCTTTTCCTCAAGCTCGCGGACCAGGACATGCGAAGTCGTGAGTACGGGCAGAGCATTAACAACATGGAGGGTCAGTTGGGCTCCTTTGTGTCGTTAATTAGGGCTCACTTTGGCTTTACTTTTCCACCCCGAATTGTATGACCTGCATCTGAAAACCCTCCGCTGAGCAAAATAAATGAAAGTTCTCGTGTGTGTTTTAACTTCTGCATGGTTCCTTTCTTCGAGCGTTCGAACATCTTCAACTTAGGTGAGCCGAACCATAATATCAATAAGTCGAGCAAATATGGATTTTATAACTCGCTCATGATCAGATGAAAGAATAGCCTCAGACTTATCCAGGAAAAGATTTCTCTCTGTTACTTATTTTTTACCTGCAAATGAAAAGACAGAATCAGAAGGAATAATTTGAAAAAGAAAGCAAAAACCCCTTTCAATCTTATGCTTACCCATGATTAATAAGGACAAGAACTTTTACAAGGGTTTTAATCTTGCGCGAAAAGTTTTTTATCAATATTCTTCGAAAGAAAGCATACTATTGAAAGGAATGTAATTCACAATAATTGCTTTTGATCAATTTCGAGAGGAACGAATTACTCAAAAGTACGAGGCATAATAACGTGTTTTAAATTTAATTGAAGATACGACATCCAAATCAAGGCCGTTTTGTTAAGAACGAGAGTAATTTGGACATCTATCTCGTCATTAAATTCAAAACAACGCCGATATTCTCGGTCAATTATCGTGGATTACCAGCGGCGCACAATCATGCATGAATTACAAAAAAAATTATAAAAAAGGGCGAATAGTAGAAAAGAAGAATAACAATAATAATAAAAGAAAACAAAATCAAAAAGGAAGGGACAAGAAGCGTGTGTGAGCAGAAGAGAGTGCATGGTTTGGTTTTGTGAATCGGGTCTGGTTTATATTTGGGCTGGAGGGTGGACTGTCAAGTGAAAGTGGGCTGAGAATTTCAATATTGGGCTCTAGAGATGAAATTGGGCTTTACTCGAGTAATCACTAAACAGAAGATACGAAAATTAGGCCTAGCCCAGGATGTGTCTTCGTTCAGGCCCTTAAGGCCCAGAGTAGGCGTCTATGGCGCGGACCGAGTCCATTGACCCGCTCGGATAATTTTTCTTAACTAATAAAAAATTCAAAAATCAATAAAAAAAAATAGAAAATCATAAAAAACTCAAAAAATTCGGAAAAATTCAGAAAAATTCTAAAAAAAATATTTTTTTTGTTCAAAATTGGTTCCTAAGGCTAAGCCAGGGCTTCCAAAGTTGATTTTACAATTTTATGATTTTTTGGCTATTTTTAATTAATTAATTTTTTTTAAAAATCAAAGTAAAAAGAAATTAAAAATCAGGTGTCAACAAGGAGCGATACTTTTTACCATCCACTAGGTCTTATAAACAAAGAGCATCTCCTGGAATCCTGACTTCTAAGGCCAATGATTCTATTCGCCTCCATGTTAGCGCGCTCTTTTCATTTGAGGCTTTCAGCACCAACGACTTCCTGCAAAATGAGTAAAAACTCATGTTAGGCATGTGGTCTTCGAAGACCAAATTGGAACGATACAAGGTTACCGTTCACCCAAATTCGTATCTTGGGGTTTGATTCTGATACGGACGACTCTGTTATTGCGTCCATTGACTTTGCCAGAGGAGAAACGTCCGGCGTACAAATGATTCACTTGCCCCAGTTAGGCATGGTTTTGCTGTTTGTCATCTCTGGATTCGATGACCATGGTTTGATGCGCTTTCATGGGGATCATGAGAGTTTGCCCCCGGTTTGGCTCCTCAAAGCAAATGGGGGGAACCTGCTCCCATTGATTTTTGCAGATTCTGATCATCCATCTCGATTGTTAGAGTCCTTGATCAATTTTATCTGTCTCAAGACAGCTTGATATTCTTGGGATTCGTCATGTGGCGGTTTGGTGATTCTCTCGATCACAGTCGCCATTTGAGGTATTTGATGTTCCCTGTTTGTTATTTGAAAGCATTACATCCTGCGTCCTCTGTTCTTGATCATCATCTGAGAGGAAAAGAAAGGAAGCATTATTCCCATATCAAGAAAACAATCATTTTGGAACGATACGTCCTTTTACACTTGATTTGCATTCCGTTTTGCTGTTGCATATTGATATGCACAACATCTATCAAATTCCTCCATCCGTGCTTGAAGGTATTTGCAACGCCTACGGTTCATTTGCCCCAGCTGGGCGACGTCTGTTTTGTCATTTGAATGCATGAGCTTTTGGGTGCATTGTCTCTTTTATCACCTGAGATAAAAAAAAATGGAGAAGAACTTATCCTCAGATCTGATTAAAAATCAATTAGGAACGATACGTCCTTTCACCAAACGGGTGGCTCTGCGGCCAAATGCATTTTGCACTGAAGGGACGAATTCCACTATGCTCCACAGGTTTGGGGAATTTGCCCCCATTTTCGATAGAAATGAGCCTTATCAAGATGTATACAATACAAATAGATCCCTAATACAATCAATCTAAGGGACGAGATAGAGAGGATCTCAGCAAAATTAATCTTATACAATAGAACTAAGAATGTCAAATCAATCAAAGGAATGTGGTCCGAACACTTGGAGATGCCCCAGTTCCAGTCTTCAAGATGTGACTCCAGGATCACCGATATTTTTTTTTAGGTGGTTTTAGATATACCAACCATCTAAAGACATGCACATGAGACAAGTGAGGATAAAACTACCAAAAATCAAAGGATTTGGCACCTAAGGTCAAGGTTCCCACCTCGAGTTCTAGAAAGAGCAGATTCCATTGCACAACTATCGTTGCATTGGGGCTCGATCCAGAGTTCGAAACGAGCGGAATTGAAAAGTGGATTACCCCGTGTCTTTCCTCACGGAGATTCCATTTTCAATCCCTTCTATTGTTTTCCTATAGACGGCGCCCGGGGTTTTAGGCGCGGTTGTGTGTATTTTCGGTGTCGTGCTAAAGCGATAAACATGCATCTTATTTAACAATCACCGCTTCAATATAAAACATACACACAATCATTCATTCCTACGCCAACCTGCATAAGACAATGTTAATCACAGACTACCCCCCTTATCACTCCAATCTGCAAAAACATATAACACCTATCATAAGCGGACTTACCTCACTTTCAAGAGCGCCTGTATGGTTAGAAAAATCACTTAGCGTTTTAATTACGGCCTAAGTCCACTTGAGGTCTAGAACCATAGGTTCTAGAACAAATTCCCCAGCGGAGTCGCCAGCTGTCGCGACCCGTCCGAAAGCGGACGCGGCTAATGGATTACCGATCGCGGGTCTTGGATCGGCGCGGGCCCTCCCAGGCCCATACCAAATCGCGGCGGGAGTATTCTTCGACGATAAGAGTCGATCGCTTTCGACCTTCAGTGTGGTCGTGGTGGCATGTGCAAATTGTGCATGCATTTGGAGTCGCCACCGGTCTTTCTTGGAGGGTAGACCGGAAACCTTACTGACCGATTGGGAGAGATCGATCAGTTCTGCGGAACCAGAGATTTTGGGTTCGGGGACTTGGTTACGCTGGTGTCATTACCAACGCCCTTTCGGTACCTAACGCGAGTGATTTTCCTGACTAAGAGTTCATGCAGGCGCAAGTTTGGGTGAGGTAAGTCTGACTTTGCACATTAACCAGTTTAACATGCTCACGTAATCATAATAAATAAATAGATGTCAATCACATAAACATCTATCCTACGTGGTGATCATGGAATTATGATTTAATGGGTCTCGAGCCAATGAGACCACATTTAATCATTTTAATATTTTAATAACGGAGAGCCGCTCTTCGCTTCTTCTTGGTTTCTTGAACTCTTCAAGAATTGGGCCCCAAAGAGCTCGCCGACTTAAAAGGCTCCTCCACGTAATCCTCGTAGCATTTACATCAACAATTGACTATGCTAAAAATAAAGATTACATGAAAAATAAAAGGAGTACGCAGCCTCCATTTAATAATTACAACCCCAAATATATAAATAATCATCATACATTCATATATACATCAATCACATTGATTAGGGATTTTTCCATGATCACCACCCTTTCACGTAAGTAATAAATTCACAATTTAAAACTTAGGAAGGCACAATAAAAATTCTACGTTGAATCATATTCAGAATTTTTACGTAAAATAAGATAGCCATAAATTTTCGATTCAAAATTGATTTAGTCTCAATTTTTGCTATGTTGATTAATTTATCATATAAAATAATCAATCTCCATTAGCCATGTAAGACGAACAATTCGTTAATACATATTGGCCATAGTATTGCAAAAATTGCAAAAAATCAATTAAATGCACGAAAACACCTAAGGATTGGCTCTGATACCACTGTTGGGATCCACGTAACACGTAGCAGAAATAAATAACAACCCATACATGTATCTCCAGAGGCGTACTTCGTGCATTTCAATCGAAAAAAATCACAAAGTCTCAAAGGGAGTAAATAGATTACCTCTCGTAGCGTGCTTGAACGGAGGTGTTGGTTCGATGTTCTTCGATCTCAGCCTCCACAAGTGTTAGGCATCTAGTTCGGACGCACCACCAATTGACGAACGGGGAGACGACTAATAACTCCACAACAATTGTGCTAGCAATATGCGGAATCAATATTCCGAACTTAGTATATTTTGCTCACTCAAGATTGTGAGAATATAGAGAGTGTTTGTGTTCTTCTCTCTAAGCTCTCAAAAATTTGCACACTCTACAAAATGTCTCTCCCTCCAACCTCAAAACTCTTGCCATCCTTTTATAGCCAAAAATACCTTCCAATAAATTGTATTTAAAAATAGCACTAACAATTATAAATTCTATCTAAAAATAGCACTCACAAATAAATGACATTTAAAAATAGCACTAACAATAGCACTCACAATTTATAATACAAAAATGCTATTTAAAAATAGCACTAACAATAGCACTCACAATTTATAATACAAAAATGCTATTTAAAAATAGCACTAACAATTATAAATTCTATCTAATAATAGCACTCACAATTTATGATAAATAAATGCCATTTAAAAATAGCACTAACAATAGCACTCACAATTTATGATAAATAAATGTCATTTAAAAATAGCACTAACAATAGCACTCACAATTTATAATACAAAAATACTATTTAAAAATAGCACTAGCAATAGCACTCACAATACAAAAATGCTAAAAAAAAGGCACTAACAAAGGTGTTAAAAATAATAACCATTATTATTATTACAAGAGTTAAAGAGGTTACCAAACAGTACAAATATGCATAATGTATAAATACGTATGACGTATAAATACGTAGAGCATACGTATACATCCGTGAAACCGAGGACTAATTGAAAGAAAAATGTGCAATTAAGCCCTTTTGGTAAAAATTGATTAAATTGGAGGGCAAATTGACCTAATTGCACTTTAAGACTTTAGAATCCAATGTCATAGCTTATAAAAAGTGAGAATTGAAAACTAAAAGACTCGAAAATGATTTTTTTTAGGCTCGGTTCGGGTTTATGTTTGTGAAGGAACATAGTGACCCGAGCCGAATTTTTGAGATTTAAAGTGACACACTTGAAGAGGAAATTAAAACAAAATTATCGAATATTTTTGGGTATTTGTCTGACCACGAATGGTATTTTTCTGATTTTTTGGGTATTTTTATAATTAAATAAACTCGAAAAATATTAAAAATACCGAAAAATATTTTTTGTTCAAAATTGATTCCTAAGGTTAAACCAAGGCTTCCAAAGTTGATTTTGTGATTTTATGACCTTTTTTGATATTTTTAATTAATTTTAAAGAATAAAAATCACAATAATAAATGGTAAAAAAATCAGGTGTCAACAGTAACTTCTGATCCGCTATACCAGGGTTTTCATCAATCCTCCCTTCGTAGCTTCTGATCTGCTATACCAGGGTTTTGACTTATCCATTCGTAGCTTCTGGTTCGCTATACCATGGTCTTCAATTTTCCCTTCGTAGCTTCTGATCCGCTATGCTAGGGTTTTCATCCCTCGCTTTGTAGCTTCTGGTCCGCTATACCGAGGTTTTCACTTCTCCATTCGTAGCTTCTGATTTGCTATACCATGGTCTTCAATTTTCCCTTCGTAGCTTCTGATCCGCTATACCAGGGTTTTCATTTCTCTCCCTTTGTAGCTTCTGATCCGCTATACCAGGGTTTTCACTTCTCCATTCGTAGCTTCTGGTCTGCTATACCATGGTCTTCAATTTTCCCTTCGTAGCTTTTGATCCGCTATACCAAGGTTTTCATTTTTCTCTTTGTAGCTTCTGGTCCGCTATACCGGGGTTTTCACTTCTCCCTTTGTAGCTTCTGATCCGCTATACCAGGGTTTTCACTTCTCCATTCGTAGCTTCTGGTCTACTATACCATGGTCTTCAATTTTCCCTTCGTAGCTTCTGATCCGCTATGCCAGGGTTTTCATCCATCCCTTTGTAACTTCTGGTCCGCTATACCGGGGTTTTCACTTCTCCATTCGTAGCTTCTGGTCTGCTATATCATGGTCTTCATCATTCCTCCTTTTGTAGCTTCTGATCCGCTATACCAGGGTTTTCGGTTTGAAAAGAGTTTTCATGGCGAGGGTTCTCCACGCCAGACGATTTTTTGAAAGGATTTTCCATGACAAGGGTTCTCCAAGTCAAAGGGGATTTTTGTGTTTGAAAGGGATTCTCCAATGATGACAGCTTTCAACATCAGATGGGATTTTTTGTCTGATTTTAAAAAGCGTTCCCATGACTAGCAGAGGGGAATTTCTCTTGTTTGAAAATGATTTTTAAGACGAGGGTTCTTCACGTCAGGAAAATTCTCTTGTTTTGAAAATGGTTCTCCCATGAAGACGGCTTTCGACTAAAAGGGATTCCCATGACTAGCAGAGGGGATTTTCTCTTGTTTGAAAATGATTTCTATGACGAGGGTTCCCCACGTCAGGAAAATTCTGTTGTTTTGAAAAGGGTTCTCCCATGATGACGACTTTCGACGCCAGATGGGGTTTTTGTGTGATTTTAAAAGGGATTCACATGACTAGCAGAGGGGATTTTCTCTTGTTTGAAAATGATTTCTATGACGAGGGTTCTCCACGTCAGGAAAATTCTCTTGTTTTGAAAAGGGTTCTCCCATGATGACGACTTTCGATGCCAGATGGGGTTTTGTGTGATTTTAAAAGGGATTCCCATGACTAGCAGAGGGGATTTTCTCTGTTTTTTTTTTAAAAAACTCTCCCACGACTGCGGCTCGCAATGTCGGATGGGGTTTTAGTTTGATTTTGAAAAGGGATTCCCATGACTAGCAGAGAGGATCCTGTCTTAATATTTTCAAAAATTTTATTTTGACAAAAATTTCATTTGGGTATGGCAATGATGTAGGAGGTCATCCAAAACATCTTGCAACACGATGTGACGATCAAAGCTCCTTTTGGGGAGGGTTTTGGATCTAATGATCTGAGATAATCAAAATGGTTTGGTTAAAATGCCAATTGGAGTACGCTCATCAAAGAGGGCTCATCGCTATTTTTTAGGAGGTTTCTTCTCACTTCCTCTCATTTTTGGAACACTCAAATTCTCTCTCGAACCTATGTTCAAGGTTTCGAAACTATTCGCAGTGTATACCCTTTGATTGATCAAAAGGGTCTTTTTAAGGACCGTAATGTTGAGCTCGGTCAACAGTTTTCAAAGGGGACCCAAAGTCGAGTCGAGGCCAATGAATTGAAAATCTTCATCATCTGCTTCGGGTTTACAAGTCAAGAACCCTGCGAAAATGAGAGAGAAATAGTCTTGCTCGTACCTCTTCGAGCGATGCTTAAAATCATTTAAACTCTACGTTAACTCAAGTGCCTTAGTCGAAAAAGACTTTCAAGGGTTTTAACATAGGTGAGGATTGGGGACTGAGAAAGGCTTATTTTTTTTTGCTCAGAATACATGTGAGGAGGATCTGACGTTGGTGATCATTGCAAATTTACCACCGATCTTGACCCTTGGATTGATCTTCAGAAAGCATCCTCGTTGCTCAAGGATGGTGTAGTCGTCACTTGGACGTGCCCCGGCTGGGGATAATTTCATGACTTAATTCCCATGGGCATTTTCTTTTACAAGTAGATTCCACTGGGGACTAACATTTGGATATTCTGGAATCCTTTGGATGATTTATAAATACATAAGAATTTGAATGGGCATTGGCCTTGCCTTTACCAGACACTTTGCTTCTTGATGCCCGAGACTGCCCCTTTTTTTTTCTTCTTTTTTTTTTAAAATCCCGCCTTTTCTTTTTTTTTTCTTTTTTTTGGCAAGATTTTTTTAGATCATGCTAGACACATATGAGAACAAAATCTTAGCACATTGAAGAGTTAATTTATGCCTTGTCTATAGACCCAGTTCTTTTAAGTTCTCTCGATTTGAGGTGGCGCCTTCTTCATCTTGGAATGGGCAATGATCACCGACGGGGTTAACGAAACGGATATGCAGGCTCAATGGGGCTGCGCAAAGGATGAATGTGTGTAGGATAGAGAAGCGACCGCTTTTCGTCGTCCTAAAGCACTTGAATCACAGTACGAGTTTGAATGTAAAGAAACACTCGAAGATTGATGATGGTTCGAGCAAAAAAATTTCTAATCATTTACCTCATACCGCCGCTGGAATTCCTTCTGATTGGCCCCAACATGGGGTGGTTCTTGACAGGGTTATAGAATTGAAGCCTCCGCTCAAACTGGTTAACAATGGTTGACCTGCGGTGTTTGGGATAAAGAAAAGAATGCCCTTCATCTTTTCAATCTAGGTAACCACTGCGAATGATCCCTACATCCGTGAACACGGTTCCTACTCTAATTCTTACTTCACTCATCACTCAAGTGTTTGTAGGGACGTGTTTGGGCATGGGTTGCCTCTCATCGTATAAGATACTCCTTTTGACAGCTTTAAACATTCCCTTTTAAAAATCCATTTCTTTCTATCCAAAACATCCACTACTGGATCCTTGATGCAATATGCATGCTCCAATGCATGTGTTGGATGATTCCAAAAGCTTTTAAATGTGAGTGTAGATGAAAGGATTTCAAAAATTTCGCACACATTTTTTTTTTACACGGGCGCAGATACCATCTTCCAAGAAGCTTCGAAAGGGTTTGGGGGGGTTTCCATTTTTTCTTGTCTTTGTTGACGAGGTACTCCGCTTCGACTGACGCCAGCTCCGGCGGTCGTGGAAGTACCTGTAAAAATGAAAACGACAACATCAATGGTTACTCAAATTTGAAAGGGTTCGGGTTACAACCGATTCTCCTTCGTGTGATTTTCCGACGCGTCTCGCCTCGATCGGGGGGACCGTCTCTCCTGCTGATCATCTCTCCTGGAGATTTCCTGCATAGAATTGTGTATGTGCATGTATGTATGCATGAGATGTATGCAGTGACTCGGGTTCTTTGAGGAAATGGTGCCGCTTGGGGCTTCTGATTCAATCATGGATAATACTTCTTGATCGCATCGGCGTTTACAGGATATCCCAACTCCTCTTCGTCCATGTTTACAAGGATTAAGGCCCCTCCAGGTAAGACCTTCTTAACCACATACGGTCCTTCATAATTCGGGGTGAACTTGCCCCCAGGATGTGACACGTTCGGGAGGGTCTTCTTAACGACAAGGTCGTCAGTTTCGAACACTCTTGGTCGAACTTTTCGATTGAATGACCTGGCGACTCTCTTCTGGTACGCTTGGCCATGGCAAATCTCCTTTAGACGCTTCTCGTCTATCAAGTTTAATTGTTCATGTCTCTGCTGGACCCATTCGGCCTCACTAAGCTCGATCTGGGATATGATCCTCAGTGACGGGATTTCTGTTTCGATCGGCAGGACTTCTTCCATACCGTACACCAGAGAATAAGGTGTTGCCCCAGTAGAAGTCCGAATTGAGGTTCGCTACGCCATCAACGCGTAGGGCAGCCTTTCATGCCAATCCCGGTAGTTCTCTGCGGTCTTTGCCAGGATCTTCTTGATGTTCTTATTTTCCGCCTCTACAGCTCCGTTCATTTGGGGTCGGTAAGGAGATGAATTGAGATGACGGACGTTAAAGCTATTCAGGAGATTATCGACCGTCTCATTGTTCAGATTTGAGCCGTTATCCGTCACGATGGCTTGAGGGGTCCCGTATCTCGAAATGATATCTCGCCTTATGAACTTAGCCACGTTCTTCGCCGTCACATTAGTGTAGGAAGCAGCCTCTATCCACTTTGTGAAGTAGTCTATCGCCACTAGTATGAACCGATGCCCATTCGAAGCCTTAAGGTTAATTGGCCCTATCATATCTATGCCCCACATCGAGAACGGCCAAGCTTCGGACATCTGGTGTAACTCAGTCGGAGGCGCGTTGATTCTATCTCCATACACCTGGCATTGATGACACGACTTTACGTGTTGATTACAATCCGATTCCAGAGTCAACCAGTAATACCCTAGTCTCATAATTTTCTT
Source organism: Rhodomyrtus psidioides (assembly GCA_021437785.1). Lineage (NCBI taxonomy): Eukaryota > Viridiplantae > Streptophyta > Magnoliopsida > Myrtales > Myrtaceae > Rhodomyrtus > Rhodomyrtus psidioides. The sequence goes on along the minus strand of JAILYB010000027.1, from coordinate 5,761,494 downwards.
GGCGAGGAGATGGCCATTCATGTGGGGGCCACATTCTCCCTCATGTATTTCACTCATGAGTGATTTGGCTTCATTGGCGTCCACGCATCTAAGGAGCACTGAGTCATAAGACCTCTTGTAGAGAACTTGGCCGCTGAGAAAGAACTTACCGGCCATCTTTGATATATACTTTCTATCTCCTGCTTGAGCGTCTGGAGGAAATTCCCTTTTTGTCAGGTAATTCTTAATGTCATGATACCAAGGCTGATCGTCGAACCCCTCTTCAACCACCATGCAATGCGCCGGCTCTTGGGTGATGCCAATCCTTAGCGGCTCGATGTCCATACCGTTCGTTATTTGAAGCATGGAAGACAAGGTAGCTAGCGCATCAGCGAAGTGATTCTGCGTCCTCGGCAGATACTCGAAATCGATGGCTTCGAATTCTTCAGTCATTTCCTCCAAGAATTTATGGTATGGGACAAGCTTAGGATCTCTCGTTTTCCATTCGCCTTGGGTCTGCAGGATGATTAGCATCGAATCACCATACACATGTAGTTTCCGTACCCTCATGTTGAAGGCCAACTGTAGCCCCAAGATACAAGCTTCATATTCCGCCACATTATTAGTGCACGGGAATGTCAACTTCGCGGCTATAGGGTAGTGTTGGCCATCTGGAGATATTAAGATTGCCCCGGTGCCTGCCCCAGCTAAGTTAACTGCGCCATCGAAATACATAGTCCACTTGTCATCTGAGAGTGTCAGGATATGACCCTCGGCTTCCTCTTCTTCGTCGGGGGTGTCATGACCTCGTGAACTCTTTGCTAACATATCGGCGATGGCTCGCCCTTTCACTGACTTCTGATTCGAGCTCCTTATGTCAAATTCAGACAAGAGTACCTGCCATTTGGCCAATTTTCCCACCAATGACGGCTTCTCTAGTAGGTATTTGATCGGATCATTCTCCGTGACTAACTGAATATTATGGTGAAGGGTGTACTGCCTCAGTCTACGAAGTACCCAGATTAGTGCGACGCACGTCTTCTCTATCTCCGAGTATTTCGCTTCTGTCGTGGTGAACTTCTTGCTTAGATAATAAACTGCCCGCTCTTTGCCATCTTCGGGATTCGTTTGAGCAAGTAAAGCCCCTAAAGACTCATTGTGAATAGTGAGGTAGAGGGTCAGAGGAACACCAGGGATCGGAGGCACCAATATCGGTGGATTAATCAGATATTCTTTAATCCTATCAAACGCTTGTTGACATTCGTGGTCCCACTTGATTCTAGCATTTTTCTTCAGGAGCTTAAAGAACGGCTTGGCTGTTTCTGAAAGCTGGGATATAAAGCGGGCGATGTAGTTCAATCTGCCTAAAAGGCTCCTCACTTCCTTAACTGTTGAGGGGGTCCCAAGGTTAAGGATGGCTTGGACCTTGGTGGGGTCAATCTCGATGCCTCGATTGCTAACTACAAATCCCAGCAATTTGTCGGATCTTGCCCCAAATACACACTTCGCGGGATTCAGCCTCAGCTAATACTTCCTGAATCGTTCGAACAATTTCCTCAACACTGCGGTGTGATCCTCACCACATCTGGACTTCGCTATCATGTCGTCTACATACACCTCTATCTCTTTATGCATCATGTCGTGAAAAAGGGTAACCATCGCCCTCTGATAGGTTGCCTGTCGCGACCCGTCCGGAAGCGGACGCGGCTAATGGATTACCGATCGCGGGCCTTGGATCGGCGCGGGCCCTCCCAGCCCATACCAAATCGCGGCGGGAGTATTTTTTAGAAGGATTCGACGATAAGAGTCTATCGCTTTCGACCTTCAGTGCGGTCGTGGTGGCATGTGCAACTTGTGCATGCATTTGGAGTCGCCACCGGTCTTTCTTGGAGGGTAGACCGGAAACCTTACTGACCGATTGTGAGAGATCGATCAGTTCTGCGGAACCAGAGATTTTGGGTTCGGGGACTTGGTTACGCTGGTGTCATTACCAACGCCCTTTCGGTACCTAACGCGAGTGATTTTCCTAGCTAAGAATTCATGCAGGCGCAATTTTGGGTGGGGTAGGTTTGATTCAGGGTTTCATGCAGATTGGAAGACTATTCCTATCAACCACAATCAATTTTAATGAAAGCGCAATCAAATGCATAAATAAACCTCATCGATGCACATCAATCCAAATCAATGGCTTCCTAATATAGCCATAAGGGCTTAGGGAAGGTGTGATTTCGGACCGGGGTAAAATGGGAGGATTTGGAGGCGATTTACCCCGAAGGGCAAAATTGTCAATTTTTGGAAGATTTGGATACCGAATTACCCAAAATATTCCATGGCTAGTTGATTGTAGCCATTTCCCATTCTTGAGAATTTTTTTGGAATTTCTTGATTTTTCTTCAATTTTTTGGAGACGATTCGCCCAAAGGGCGAAATCGTCATTTTTAAGAAGGATCGGGTTCAAAACACCCGGGATGAGCCTTGGCCAGTTGATTGTGGCCATTTCCTATTTTTTGGGATTTTTTAGAATTTTTCTGAATTTTCCGAATTTCTTTGAATTTTTTTATGATTTTCTATTTTTTTTATTGAATTTTGAATTTTTTATTATTTTTTATTATTATTATTTTCTATTTTCCTATTTATTATATTTTTTATTTTTTTAATATTTTCTGAAAATATTTTCTTTGACAACATACAACACTTAACCAAATAAACGAGCTAACCACTAGATTGAGATAATTACGTGCAAATCAAATCTATAATAACAATATTTTAAGAAAATAACTTTGATATACTAATTGGGTACGCAAAATATACCTGATTGGACATCGGTCTTCAATCGCCCAGCCACAGCGTGTGATCGTCTCCGTGCGCGTCACAGCTCAACTAGCTAGGGCGGGTTCAAGGGTGATGAACGGCGACGACGATCCTCGAGCAATCTTTCGACGCGAACCTCGAACTCAAAACAAACTAGGAACTTGCGATACGGCTTGGACATGAACGAGCACATGGGCACCATTCCTCAACCAACTAGCCCACGGGATTGGCCACTGGCCCGAACGCTCGGCCCAGAGTTCTCGGCCGTGGCCTAGGCTCTCGGCCCAGAAATACAGGTCATGGCCCAGACCAAAACGGGCCATGACCTGGCGAAATGGCCCGCGAACAGGGGATGGCCGGGATCAAATAGGACACACCGGGGTTGTTCTCTACTTCCTCGAGCTGCAGGCGGCGGGCCCATGGGGAAAGAGCTAGGGTAGTCGACGGAGGTCGTGGGGTGGCGGAGCTGCGGTGGAGCCCCGGTAACAGCGGCTGAGCAGGGCGAACTGGCTGTAAACAAAGGAACCGAGCAAAAATATGGGCTGGTTTGATGGTTTCTCGGGATGTGGAGTTCCCAGGGTGGTCGAGGGTAGTCGAAACACTCGCTGGGTGGCCAGCACAGCAAAACGGCTTAACTGGCTGCGGGGTGGTCGGACGAGGCTGGGGTCCGACGAAGGGGAGTGGCACGGACGGAGGTCGGAGGGGCTGCGCCATCAAGTTGCAAGGGTGGAAGGTTGAAGACGCCGGGATGGAGGTGGCGCCGCAAACAGTAGAAGGAGATGAAGGAGGTTGCGGTGTCCGGGAGCTCCGCTAGAAGACCAGGTCGACAGTGGAGTGATGGTCACTGGCGGAGCAAAGCGGTGATGATGGGAGGAAGCAACAACCGCGCCGGGCCGCGCAAGTGGGCATCTTCAAAAACAAAGAAGAAGAAGAAGCAGCTCAGTGGTGCAGGGGGGCGTCGTCCATCACGTGGGAAGAGAGAGGAGCCTCCTTTTTGGTCAACAGGAAAAAAAGCTAGAGAAAAAGGGAGAGCCACGGTTAAAAAAAAGAAAAGGGGAGAGACCAAATTATTACCCAAAATTCCCTTTTTTTATTTTTTATTCTTATTTATTTATTTTATTCCAAAAATAAAATAAAATATGAAAAGTTATTTTTGTCCAAAATGGTTCATTTAGCTTGGCCAAGTTCACCAAAGTTGATTTTGTATTTTTATGATTTTTTTGCTATTTTTAATTAATTAATTAATTTTTTTTAAAAAAATAGAAATTAAAGTAAAAAGAAATTAAAAATCAGATGTCAACAGCTGCCCCTCTTTGAAAGTGAACTCGTCAGAGGTTGCTTTCAAAGACAAAACGACACCTGAATCTTGACCGACTTGACTGGGGAAAAGGAATGCTATGACATCGGAACCTTAAGCTTTTTGATGAATGCTCAAACCAATCCCCGGTTTGTTCTTGCAATTTGAACCTGGGCTGAGGGGAGGGAGGTTTACCTGAAGCTCATCTGTCGGATGCTGCTCGCTGCGACAACTTTCAAGAAGATACCTAGGACTCGTCATTCAGAATATCCTAGGGAGATTAAGCTCTGACCTGTATGGTAGGTCATACCATTATGGAATTCCTAACTGGTAGGAACCTAAAGAAGGCGCATCCTCACGCTTTGGGATTTGCCAAGGATTTTGATCCGTATGGTAGATCGGACCTTTATGTTGATTCTTACGGCGGTATTTACCAATGAGTTGACCCTTATGGCGGTTTCTACCTTGATTTGACCCTTTAGGCGGTTTCTACCTTTGGTTGACCCTTCAGGCGGTTTCTACCTTTGTTTGACCCTTCAGGCGGCTTCTACCTTTGGTTGACCCTTCAGGCGGTTTCTACCTTTGTTTGACCCTTCAGGCGGTTTCTACCTTGGTTTGACCCTTCAGGCGGTTTCTACCTTAGATTGACCCTTCAGGCGGTATCTACCTTGTGTCGACCCTTCAGGCGGTATCTACCTTTGTTTGACTTTGAAAAGAGGTCTCATGACGAGGGTTCTCCACGTCCGATGAGACTGCCTAAGTTTTTGAAACGGGGTCACATCCTCACCCCTTCTTTTTGAAAGATCCCGAAATTTGTCAGGAATTTGATTTTTTTGAAGCAGTGAAAGATTTTATTTTGACAAAGCTTCACTTGAGTCTGTTGAGGCGACATTCTGGGAGCTGGGTTCTCCAGGTATCCTGCAGAAGTTTGAGCCTGAAAGATTTTTCTTCACCAAGAAAACGTTAGTAATCTTTGGGAAGACCACGGCTGTCCATTTGACAAAACCCGTATGACTTAAGTTTTAATCGTGAGATGTGCATTTTGATGCCGGAGGTTATCCAAAGCATTCTTACAACATGCAAATGTGATCACAAATCCCTTGCACGGAAAATCTGGATCAACAGTTTGAAAATTCCAAAAAGAGTTTGTTCAAAACATCAATCGGAATATTTCTCGACAATGAGGTCTTCTCACCTGTTTTGCGATAGTGGTTTTTATAGGGGATGCACTCGATTCCCTACTAACCCGTGCCTAGGTTTCAGGCTCATTCGCATCGCATACATTTTGATCGGTCGGGAGGTCTTCCACAGGACCGTAATGTTGGGCTTGGTTATTGATCTTCAAGGGGGACTCACTTTTGAGTCAAGTCCATTGTATGAAAGTTTTCACCATCTGCTTCGGGTTTACAAGTCAAGAACCCTGCAAAATGAGAAAGAAATAGTCTTGCTCGTACTTCTTCGAGCTAAGCTATATGTTAACCCAAGTGTCTTAGTCAGAGAAGACTGTTTCAGGGTTATGATGTTGGTAGGATTGGGGACCGAAAAAGGCTTGTTTTTGGCCCAGAATTTATGAGGGGATTGACATTGGTGATCATTGCAAATTGTCACATGTCTTTTCCATTCTGCATCTTCCATTTTTGAGGTGTGCAACCGCTTTTGAGGTGTGCACAAGTCCTTTAGAGAACGTCTCTTGTGGTATTAAGAGATTGACAATTCTGTCCGTGTTTTTGCACCACGGCTGACATCGTTTGGGGAGCAGTCTTCTTGATCTGACTCCTTTATGGGTTTTTCTCTCTTCCCAACTAGGCTTTATTGGGGATCAATCAAACAGTTTTCACGAGCATCGGCCTTGCTTTTACCAGGCACTTTGCTTTTTCTTGATGCTGGGGATTTTTTGTTGAAATCCCGCCTTTTCTTTTCCTTTGGAACTACGATGTTCAGAAAATTGTGCTAGATATACAACTTGAATCATAGCACATTTAAACGCCGATATGAGATTTTTCTATAAATCCCATCTCTTGATTTCTTCTGTTCTTGGAGTGATGCAGTTTCTATCTTGAAACATCCCATGATCACCAACAGGGGTTTATGAAATGAATTCGCAGGCTCAACTTGGCTGTGCAAAGGATATGGTGTGTGGGATAGAGAATGAATGCTTCTCGTCATCCTATGGCACTTGGATTACCATATAAACAACACACAAAGATTAATGTTAGTCCGAGCAAGAAAATTTCTAACCATTTTCTCCTGATGCTGCTGGACTTACTTCCCTTTTGCCTCGGTGTGGGGTGGTTCTTGACAGGGTTAAGAATGAAAACCGCCGTTCAAGTGGGTTGTCAACGGTCACCTGTAGTGTTTATGATATGAAACGAACGCCTCCGTCGTCCCAATCCATGTAATCGCTGCGAATGGTCCCTACCTCCGTAGGTCCAGATTTTACTATTTGATTCGCTCCACTCATCTCTCAAGTGTATGTAGGATGTGTTTGGATTTGAGCTTGCCTCTCTTTTGAGGAAACATCCTTTTGAGAGTTTTGAACAACCTTTGATTGGAAAAATCTCTTTCGTTTTCCCAAAAATTTTACCCGTCAAGGGGATATTATGGTGCACAATGCATGTTCAGACAACCTCATGTTTCAAAACATGAATGCCAATGAAGTTAGAATTCCATGTCTTTTCTAGACATCAGATTTTGAAAGCTTTTTTCTTTTTCTCTCTGTGTTTTTGGTTTAACATCTTCAATGGATTGGGGGAAAGGGATACCTACCTGTCCACCGTGGCTGGAGATCCCTGAAAATGTAAAAGAAGCATATCATTGTATGTTCACGAATTTTTTGAAAATTGAAACGATACATCCTACCCTCATGTACCCTAACAGGTAGTATGTGGGATGTAAAAACTCATTCGTCTCCAAGGCGATTCCCCTGTCAAGGATAAAAAATAAGTGTTAATTCATATTCCCAAATTCAAGACAAATTGGGACGATACAACTTTACTCTTGATTTTCATCCCATTCTGATGTTGCGTATTGATATGAACAACCTCTATCAAATCCGCCTATCCATGCTGGGAGTGTTTGTAACATCAATGGTTCATCTGCCCCCAGCTGGGCAGCGTTTGAACGCATGACTCATTGAGTGATTTATCCATGTTTATCATCTGAGAAGGAAAAGAAAGAATACATTACTTCGGTATTCGATTGAAGATCGTTTAGGAACGATACATCGTTTTACCAAATAGGTGGCTTCGCGGCCAAACGTATTTCGTGTTGAAGGGGTAGATCCCATTATGCTCAGCGGGTGATAATTATGGTTCATGGAACTTGCTCCACGGATTAAGTGATTAATCCACGGCCTTCGGCTTGAAGATGCTCAAAGGGTGATGTTGACACTCACGCGCAATTAGTTCTAGATATTAATGAAAGATGTTCCCGTGGGAACCTTACAGTGCGATCAACAATATATGCAATAGGAGTATTCAACCCATTTTCTCGAAGCATTTTTCATCGAGTAGCCATGCCTTGCATCAGACGTTTGATCACCGGCCTCGCGTCACCACTGCGATGGTCCTCCGGCTCCAAATTGATCGAGCCAAAGATTGAACTCATCGCCAAGGAAATTGCTCGGGTCTTCGAGCCATTGATGTTCAAGTTGGGTATCAACGATTGTTGGGGGCAGATTTCTTTCATTGCCTTCGTTGTGAGGGATTGGAGTCTTTGAGCTGGAACCTTCATCATTGCCCTATTGGGGTTGAGACATACATTCCTGAAGAGTATTGATCCAAGTGTCCAGCTCCTCATCAAGGAAATCACCTGTTCTTTCTAGCCCTTGGTGCCCAGATTGGGTGTCGTCGACTGTAGGCGAGGGATTCCTCTCTTTGCTCTCGCCGTGAGCAATTTGACCCCTCGAATTGGAACTTCCTCCGATGACCGGCAGGTTCATATGTGCACTCTCTACCAATGCCAGATCCGCTTTAGGGAAAGCATTAATGACTGATTCGCGCTCAAACTGAGGAATTTCTATGTGCTGGAACTGTGGCATATACTCCTGAGGAGTATTGAGATAGCTCGGCGGAGCATTCTGATTTGGGTTAGAGGGGTCGCTGACACGACTGCTAGTCCCGTCATTGCTGAAACACGGTTGGGTGCTCTTGGCTCTCCAATCATCATGGTTGTAACTCTGCCCAGCACTTGAGCTCCAACTGGCTTTATGATGGTTTAACGCTATCCTTCCATCCCTTAGCAATCTCCTATAGTACTTGAGGTGAGACTCAACGTTAATTCTAGAGAGCCCCGGCACATTCATAATCTCGAGTATGCGCAGTGGGCTAGCCGAATCAACTCCCAGTTCTCGAATTGCATCAACAAATTTGGTGTGAAGCTCATAGGTCCAGTAAAACCTTGTTCTCTTATCACCCAAAATATCGTCAATACTTCGGTAGCTATTCTCTACGGAATCTAGTCGCTTCAAAAGTTGTCCAGGGAGGGACTCACCGACTTTGGATTGGCTGGCTGCGACAGCGAGTTCGTCATTGAGAGAATTCCCCCTGTGATGATTCATATCCCATTTCTCAGAGGATGTTGGTGTTGATCCTATGGTGTTGACTTGCTCATGCAGATCTCCGGCGGTATCTGGCTGTGTCGGAAAATGCTGTGGAGAATACGGTAACAGCTGAGTGTTATTCGTCAACAGGGATGGTTCATCGAGGAACACCTCGCCGAGGACAACAGGATTACCACAATTAAGGCAGGTGGCCTTGGTCAGAGCTTCCTTATATCTCGCGCTTTCAGCTTGAAGCTTCTCATTCTCCTCCTTTAGGACCAGTAACTCATGGTCTGCGTATTGCTGTTTCACCCGGGTTCGTTTGTTGGCGAACCAAAACTTGACCTTCGAAAGCTCCAATCCTATCTTTCGGCTCAACTCCATTTTCTGTTGTCTGCTTGGAGTGGGGCATTCATTGAAGAAAGCTTCGAGCTCTCGGATTTGGCTTGGAGTGTGGCGTTGTAGTTGCTTCCTTTTCCGGCTCCGGTCATCATTGTATACTCCTTCTTCGTAGCTGAAACCTAGAATTTCATCGCTGGAGGAGTCAGTCTCTATGGCCTTCGGGCAGGATTCAGCTCCAGGATCTTCAAAGTCTCCCAGCAGTTCGTGCTCAGAAATGTCCAGGTCGGGCGTTTCTAGCAGATGGGAATAACTTTTAAACATGATGGATCGGGGTATCTCGGGCTGATCTAGTTCACTCAGCTTTCTCAATTCGCTCTTACGTGTTTGCTCACTCTAGAAATTTTCTCAAGTGATTGTGCGTGTCCTGGAACCATCCTTCAGGCTGCATATGAAGACCAGCAAGCAAGCGCTCCTCCCGAGATTCTGCAATTACTCATCGTCTGTATTCCCCTTTCTTTTTCCTCGTGATAGGATCACAAACTCTCTTGCATTGATTCGGTTTCATCGAGTATTGCGCTCGTCCCCTAGTTCAGTCTTCAAAGTGGTGGGTCTACAATCTTTCGGCGCCTTTTATGATTTGCTAGGCCCGAGAACGTGGGGAGCAGCGGTGGACCCGCAATTAATGACTCCGTTTAATTCATTTAGCTCCATGGGAATTAACGCTATGATCTTCTCTCAACCCCTTTTCATCGTTCAAACGAAAGTGGCATTTTCCCTGTGCATGCTGTTACTCTTCATTTCAGCATCCCGGGCGCTTGGTGAGGAATGAGTTCGTGGCCACTCAAAATTTTAAAGACCGTCTCTGGTTTCAGACTTAATCTAACAAGGGATCATCACAACTGAGCATGACGATGTTCGTCGATAGCGTTGGTTTTAATATAGAATTAACTATAGTCATTAAAGAAAAATGTTCCCGTAGGAACTTTACAACGGATAAAATGAGTGATCTACTCGTGAACATGTTCTTCTTCCTATGGGTGTTCGTAGTGACCGACCCATCGTGCCCCGAGCCAGGTGCTAGATCATGGCTGTCCAAGCATGCCAGCTTCCCACTGATTGAACAAGGCATCGAGCCCCTCATCGAAGAAATCGTCTGTCGTGGGTTGACCAGCGGCAGGCAGAGCACCAGCCGACTGTTGCTCGAATGGAGGAGTGCGCACTCGCTGTACTTGTGACACGCGCTCTTGAGAAGTGTTGAAATGGCCTAGGAGGACATTCTGATCAGCTTTCAGTTTGCCGGTGGTCGGGTTGCTAGCTTGATTGAAGCTTAGATTTGGCCGGGTATCTCTTGATGCCTGAGCATTACAATGGCGGTCGCCCCTAGCTTTTGAGCTCGAGACGGATTCCTCCCGGTTTAGCTCCGCTCGACGTTGTTTTAATAGCTTTCTGTAGGCAGCAAGGTGATTCCTGACCAGCTCCTTACTAAGCCCCGGTACATTCATGGCCTTAAATATGCGCGTCGGAGTTGCTGAGTCGATCCCCATTTGGTGAACCACGTCTAGGAATCTGGAATGCAGTTCAGGGGGCCAAGCGAACCTCCTCTTATCGTGGCCCAAAATTGCATCGATGGCATGACGACTGATTAACTCATCTCCAGCAGAACCCGACCCTATCGAAAATTGTTGTGCATGAGGCTGATATGCTTTGAGCTGGTCGGCGGTAACATCCAGCTCCTTGAAACTATAACTCCAATCAAAGCGATGCAAATCCCATCCCCCAGGAGGCATTTGTATCATCTTCGTAGGATCATCCTGCTCATGCGTGACTCCGGCAAAATCTGGTTGAGCAGGAGATGCCCCGAGGGAGTAAGGTGGTAAATGAACGTCTTCAATCATCGCGTGAGGCTTATCGGGGAATATCTTACCGAGGGCGACGAGGTTATCGCAATGAGGGCAAACGGTAATATTGAGAGCTTTTTCATACCTCATGTTTTCTGTTCGCAGCTTTTGGTTTTCTTCCTTTAAAATCTCGACCACCTGACGTTTGCGTTGAGCCTTCGATTTGGATCTCCTATTTTGAAACCAAAACTGGATCCTCGACTGATTAATCCCCAACTCCCGGCTCAATTCAATTCTCCACTTCTTTTTCATGTAATGGCTTTTACTGAAAAGGGTTTCCAGCATTTGGGTTTCCTCCTGAGAGTATTGGTGAGGACGTCTTCTTTTCCCGAGTTGAACATCGTGGATGTCGTTGTCGTCGTCGCCGTGATCTTGATTTCCGTTGCCAGAAGTGTTGGGCTCCATGGTTTTGGCGTTAGACTTGATCTTGGAATCTTCGAGATCCCTCTGTAGTTCAATTTCTGAGATTTTTGAGTCAGCCGCCTCTAGCAGCTGACAATAACCTCTTAAATATGTTGGATTGAGAAATGTTTGATTGGTTCTTGCCCACTCAGAGTTCTCCACTCTCTCATGTATGCTCACTCCCTATAAAGTTTTCTTCGAGTGACTTCGTATGTTTAGGAGACGCTCTTCAAGCATCATTAGGCAAACGTTCCCCCTCAAGACTTTGAATTTCTCGCTTAGCATTTCAACGTGATGGGACTGCCAAATCCTGTTAGGGCTCTCTTCGATAGTTGCGCTTACCTCCCACCTAACTCCAATAATGATGATCCCGACAAATCTTTTACATCTTTTAATTGATGAGCCGGAAATCGCGGACCGAAACGAATCCAATGGTTCTCGTGAGGGGACCTCCTGCTTTACCCCCCTAACTGGGCTCCACCAGCATTATTACTGAGACCCTTCATCATCCTCGAGTTGCTATAAAATGAGGAATTAATGTATGGAAGGTTAACGTTCTCGCATAATCAGCTTCTTCCTTCTAATCTCTCTCTTAAACTCGTCTTATTCTCAAGCCAACCCAACGCAAATGGCCTCCTCTCCCGTACGCACTTTTTCAACTGATGTCTTGGCCCAGTGGGAAAAGATTTACAACCTACTGGGTCGCGGTTACGCGCACATAACCGATCATTCTGCAACCGAGGATGCAATCTGTGTCCTGCTCGAGGACCTTGATACCACTTCTCTCGAAGGTACTACACTGGGGAGGGAATATAGAACTTTCCCGACTCTCTTTGCACACTCCTTAGAGGCCTATCGTGTTGCTAATCGGGAGGTTCTCGTGGCTCGCGTCTTGCGGGCTCGTTATGAGGATCGATCTGATCATTTGGTGCTGACCAACTATCTGGTTGATAGTTACAAAAAGGCCGTCGAGTTTGCTAATGAGCGGGTCGCGACGTTGCTTCGCGAGAGGAGAAATCTGGTGGATCAATTGGCCATATCCCTGACCACCGGCGAGCATGACCGCCGCAACGTCCTGTTGAGGCTTCAGAGCGACTGGCAGGAAGAACGGCTCGACAAGATAACCGAGGACATAGCTCGCGGGAATGGACTGGTTCGGGACCTGGAAGTAGTCACCGAAGAACACGAGGCCAAGGTCGCCGAAGTTAAGGGAGAATGCAGAAGTCTTCTCCTCAGGCTTGCCGACCACAACATGAGGAGCTGGGAGTATGAGCAGAGCATTAATAACATGGAGGGTCAGTTGGGATCCTTTGTGTCGTTAATTAGGGCTCACTTTGGCTTTACTTTTCCACCCCGACTTGTATGACCTGCTTCTGAAAACCCTCCGCTGAGCAAAATAAATGAAAGTTCTCGTGTGTGTGTTTTAACTTCTGTATGGTTCATTTCTTCGAGCATCCAAACATCTTCAACTTGAGTGAGCCGAACCATAATAGCAATAAGCCGAGCAAATACGTCCTGATTTTATAACTCGCTCATGATCAGATGGAAGAATAGTTGCAGATTTGTCCAAGAAAAGATTTCTCTATACTACTTGTTTTTCACCTGCAAATAAAAAGACAGAATCAGAAGGAATAATTTGAAAAAGAAAGCATAGACCCCTTTCAATCTTATGCTTGCTTGTGATTAATAAGGACAAGAACTTTTACAAGGGTTTTAATCTTGTGCGAAAAGTTTTTATCAATATTCCTCGAAAGAAAGCATACTATTGAAAGGAACGTAATTCACGATAATCGCTTTTGATTAATTTCGAGAGGAATGACTTACTCAAAAGTGCAAGACATAATAACGCGTTTTAAATTCAATTGAAGATATGGCATCCAAATTAAGGTCGTTCGCTAAGAACGAAAGTAGTTTGGACATCTATCTCGTCATTAAATTTGAAACTACGCTGATATTCTTGATCAATTATCGTGAATTACCAGTGGTGTACAACATGCATGAACCAATTCAAGTGTGTAGTTCCTTCTAGCGAAATTGGGGTTGGATTACCTCACATGACCAAAAGGTCGTGCAAGACTTCCAATTTTAATTTCCTCTAAAGGAATTATAAACTTGACTTGGGAGTATTCGGATGATTAGAAAAAATGCCACTATCACATTCCAATGACCCGTTAAAAGAAATACAACCAAGTTCCATCTGAATGTATACACCAATAGATCCCTAATACAATCGCTCTAAGGGGTGAGATAGAGAAAACCTCAGTAAAAATAAACCCTATACAAGAGGACTAGTAATGGAAAATGAAATAAAGGAATGTGATCCTAACGTTTAAGGATGCCCCAGTTTTGATCTGTGCCTTCAGGATCACTTGCCCCAACTCGTCATCTTCATTGGATGATACCTCAATAATGTCCATAGTATGCTCCTTATCGCACACTCGGTGTTCGTCGTGGGATATCACCCTCCTCGTCTTCTATCAAGGACGTTAGGGACAAACGCACATATCTATCCTCGAAATGGCATTTAATCTAATCACCAGAATGCAATAAATGAAATGCCTATATCTATATGAACAGTGATAGATTTGGGGGGATAGAGAGTCTTACCAACCCAACTCGTCGACTTATTGTGCGGTTTTAGGTGTACCAACCGCCTAGAGACATGCGCATGAAACAGGTGATGGTAAATTTCTAAAAATCAGAGGGTTTGGCACCTAAGGTTAAGGTTCCCACCTCGAGTTCTAGAAAGAGCCGATTCCATTGCACAGCTATCGTTGCATTGGGACTCGATCCATAGTTCGAAGTGAGCGGAATTGAAAAGTGGATTACCCCGTGTTTTTCCTCACGGAGATTCCATTTTCAATTCCTTCTATTGTGTTCCTAAAGGCGGCGCCCGGGGTTTTAGGCGCGGTTGTGTGTGTCCACGTGTCGTGATCATCACAATGCAAGTCACGCACAACAGTTTATCAATCAGCACTTCAAATCATCCACACAACATACATTCCTACGCCCAACCTGCATAAGACAATGTTAATCACGGACTACACCCCTTATTTCTCCAATCTGCAAAAACATATAACACCTATCGTAAGCGGACTTACCTCACCTTCAAGAGCGCCTGCATGGTTAGAAAAATCAATCAACTTTTTAATCGGCTCAAGTTCTCTAAAGTCCCCAGTGGAGTCGCCAGCTGTCGCGACCCGTCCGGAAGCGGACGCGGCTAATGGATTACCGATCGCGGGCCTTGGATCGGCGCGGGCCCTCCCAGCCCATACCAAATCGCGGCGGGAGTATTTTTTAGAAGGATTCGACGATAAGAGTCTATCGCTTTCGACCTTCAGTGCGGTCGTGGTGGCATGTGCAACTTGTGCATGCATTTGGAGTCGCCACCGGTCTTTCTTGGAGGGTAGACCGGAAACCTTACTGACCGATTGGGAGAGATCGATCAGTTCTGCGGAACCAGAGATTTTGGGTTCGGGGACTTGGTTACGCTGGTGTCATTACCAACGCCCTTTCGGTACCTAACGCGAGTGATTTTCCTAGCTAAGAATTCATGCAGGCGCAATTTTGGGTGGGGTAGGTTTGATTCAGGGTTTCATGCAGATTGGAAGACTATTCCTATCAACCACAATCAATTTTAATGAAAGCGCAATCAAATGCATAAATAAACCTCATCGATGCACATCAATCCAAATCAATGGCTTCCTAATATAGCCATAAGGGCTTAGGGAAGGTGTGATTTCGGACCGGGGTAAAATGGGAGGATTTGGAGGCGATTTACCCCGAAGGGCAAAATTGTCAATTTTTGGAAGATTTGGATACCGAATTACCCAAAATATTCCATGGCTAGTTGATTGTAGCCATTTCCCATTCTTGAGAATTTTTTTGGAATTTCTTGATTTTTCTTCAATTTTTTGGAGACGATTCGCCCAAAGGGCGAAATCGTCATTTTTAAGAAGGATCGGGTTCAAAACACCCGGGATGAGCCTTGGCCAGTTGATTGTGGCCATTTCCTATTTTTTGGGATTTTTTAGAATTTTTCTGAATTTTCCGAATTTCTTTGAATTTTTTATGATTTTTTATTTTTTTATTGATTTTTGAATTTTTTATTATTTTTTATTATTATTATTTTCTATTTTTCTATTTATTATATTTTTTATTTTTTTAATATTTTCTGAAAATATTTTCTTTGACAACATACAACACTTAACCAAATAAACGAGCTAACCACTAGATTGAGATAATTACGTGCAAATCAAATCTATAATAACAATATTTTAAGAAAATAACTTTGATATACTAATCGGGTACGCAAAATATACCTGATTGGACATCGGTCTTCAATCGCCCAGCAGCAGCGTGTGATCGTCTCCGTGCGCGTCACAGCTCAACTAGCTAGGGCGGGTTCAAGGGTGATGAACGACGACGACGATCCTCGAGCAATCTTTCGACGCGAACCTCGAACTCAAAACAAACTAGGAACTTGCGATACGGCTTGGACATGAACGAGCACATGGGCACCATTCCTCAACCAACTAGCCCACGGGATTGGCCACTGGCCCGAACGCTCGGCCCAGAGTTCTCGGCCGTGGCCCAGGCTCTCGGCCCAGAAATACAGGTCATGGCCCAGACCAAAACGGGCCATGACCTGGCGAAATGGCCCGCGAACAGGGGATGGCTGGGATCAAATAGGACACACCGGGGTTGTTCTCTACTTCCTCGAGCTGCAGGCGGCGGGCCCATGGGGAAAGAGCTAGGGTAGTCGACGGAGGTCGTGGGGTGGCGGAGCTGCGGTGGAGCCCCGGTAACAGCGGCTGAGCAGGGCGAACTGGCTGTAAACAAAGGAACCGAGCAAAAATATGGGCTGGTTTGATGGTTTCTCGGGATGTGGAGTTCCCAGGGTGGTCGAGGGTAGTCGAAACACTCGCTGGGTGGCCAGCACAGCAAAACGGCTTAACTGGCTGCGGGGTGGTCGGACGAGGCTGGGGTCCGACTGTCGCGACCCGTCCGAAAGCGGACGCGGCTAATGGATTACCGATCGCGGGCCTTGGATCGGCGCGGGCCCTCCCAGGCCCATACCAAATCGCGGCGGGAGTATTTTCAAAGGATTCGACGATAAGAGTCGATCGCTTTCGACCTTCAGTGTGGTCGTAGTGGCATGTGCAACTTGTGCATGCATTTGGAGTCGCCACCGGTCTTTCTTGGAGGGTAGACCGGAAACCTTACTGATTGATTGGGAGAGATCGATCAGTTCTACGGAACCAGAGTTTTTGGGTTCGGGGACTTGGTTACGCTGGTGTCGTTACCAACGCCCTTTCGGTACCTAACGCTAGTGATTTTCCTAACTAGGATTTCATGCAGGCGCAATTTTGGGTGATGTAAGTCTGACTTTGCACATTAACCAATTTAACATGCTCACGTAATCATAATAAATAAATAGATGTCAATCACATAAACATCTATCCTACGTGGTGATCATGGAATTATGATTTAATGGGTCTCGAGCCAATGAGACCACATTTAATCATTTTAATATTTTAATAACGGAGAGCCGCTCTTCGCTTCTTCTTGGTTTCTTGAACTCTTCAAGAATTGGGCCCCAAAGAGCTCGCCGACTTAAAAGGCTCCCCCACGTAATCCTCGTAGCATTTACATCAACAATCGACTATGCTAAAAATAAAGATTACATAAAAAATAAAAGGAGTACGCAGCCTCCATTTAATAACTACAACCCCAAATATATAAATAATCATCATACATTCATATATACATCAATCACATTGATTAGGGATTTTTCCATGATCACCACCCTTCCACGTAAGTAATAAATTCACAATTTAAAACTTAGGAAGGCACAATAAAAATTCTACGTTGAATCATATTCAGAATTTTTATGTAAAATAAGATAGCCATAAATTTTCGATTCAAAATTGATTTAGTCTCAATTTTTGCTACGTTGATTAATTTATCATATAAAATAATCAACCTCCATTAGCCATGTAAGACGAACAATTCGTTAATACATATTGGCCATAGTATTGCAAAAATTGCAAAAAATCAATTAGATGCACGAAAACACCTAAGGATCGGCTCTGATACCACTGTTGGGATCCACGTAACACGTAGCGGAAATAAATAACAACCCATACATGTATCTCCAGAGGCGTACTTCGTGCATTTCAATCGAAAAAAAATCACAAAGCCTCAAAGGGAGTAAATAGATTACCTCTCGTAGCGTGCTTGAACGGAGGTGTCGGTTTGATGTTCTTCGATCTCAGCCTCCACAAGTGTTAGGCATCTAGTTCGGACGCACCACCAATTGACGAACGGGGAGACGACTAATAACTCCACAACAATTGTGCTAGCAATATGCGGAATCAATATTCCGAACTTAGTATATTTTGCTCACTCAAGATGATGAGAATATAGAGAGTGTTTGTGTTCTTCTCTCTAAGCTCTCAAAAATTTGCACACTCTACAAAATGTCTCTCCCCTCAACCTTAAAACTCTTGCCATCCTTTTATAGCCAAAAATACCTTCCAATAAATTGTATTTAAAAATAGCACTAACAATTATAAATTCTATCTAAAAATAGCACTCACAAATAAATGACATTTAAAAATAGCACTAACAATAGCACTCACAATTTATAATACAAAAATGCTATTTAAAAATAGCACTAACAATAGCACTCACAATTTATAATACAAAAATGCTATTTAAAAATAGCACTAACAATTATAAATTCTATCTAATAATAGCACTCACAATTTATGATAAATAAATGCCATTTAAAAATAGCACTAACAATAGCACTCACAATTTATGATAAATAAATGTCATTTAAAAATAGCACTAACAATAGCACTCACAATTTATAATACAAAAATGCTATTTAAAAATAGCACTAGCAATAGCACTCACAATACAAAAATGCTAAAAAAAGGCACTAACAAAGGTGTTAAAAATAATAACCATTATTATTATTACAAGAGTTAAAGAGGTTACCAAACAGTACAAATATGCATAACGTATAAATACGTATGACGTATAAATACGTAGAGCATACATATACATCCGTGAAACCGGGGACTAATTGAAAGAAAAATGTGCAATTAAGCCCTTTTGGTAAAAATTGATTAAATTGGAGGGCAAATTGACCTAATTGCACTTTAAGACTTTAGAATCCAATGTCATAGCTTATAAAAAGTGAGAATTGAAAACTAAAAGACTCGAAAATGATTTTTTTTAGGCTCGGTTCGGGTTTATGTTTGTGAAGGAACATATTGACCCGAGCCGAATTTTTGAGATTTAAAGTGACACACTTGAAGAGGAAATTAAAACAAAATTATCTAATATTTTTGGGTATTTTTCTGACCACGAATGGTATTTTTCTGATTTTTTGGGTATTTTTATAATTAAATAAACTCGAAAAATATTAAAAATACCGAAAACTATTTTTTGTTCAAAATTGGTTCCTAAGGTTAAACCAAGGCTTCCAAAGTTGATTTTGTGATTTTATGACCTTTTTTGATATTTTTAATTAATTTTAAAGAATAAAAATCACAATAATAAATGGTAAAAAAAAATCAGGTGTCAACAGCTGCCCCTCTTTGAGAGGAATCTCGTTAGAGGTTTCTCTCAAAGATAAGGTGGCACCTGATTCCTAACCGACTCAACTGGGAAAATAAGAGAAGAAATGTTATGACATCGGATCCTTAAGCCTATTGATAAAAGCTCAAATCAATCCCCGGTTTGCTCTAAAAATTTGAACATGGGCCGGAGTGAGAGAGGCTTACCTGAAGCTCACATGTCGGATGCTGCCGGTTGCGACGACTTTCAAGAAGATGCCTAGGACTCGTCATTCAGAATATCCTAGGGAGATTAAGTTCTGACCTGTATGGTAGGTCATACCATGATGGGATTCCTAACTTGTAGGAACCTAAGGAAGGCGCATCCCACGCTTTGGGATTTGCCAAGGATTTTGATCCGTATGGTGGATCAGACCTTTGTGTTGATCCTTACTGCGATATTTATCAATGAGTTGACCCTTATGGCGGTTTCTACCAATGAATTGACCCTTATGGCGGTTTCTACCATATGTGACCCTTCAGGCGGTTTCTACCATTAATGTGATCCCTCAGGCGGTTTCTACCTTGGTTTGATCCTTCAGGCGGTTTCTACCTTGAGTTGACCCTTCAGGCGGTTTCTACCTTTGATTTGACCCTTCAGGCGGTTTCTACCTTGTGTTGACCCTTCAGGCGGTATCTACCATGTGTTGACCCTTCAGGCGGTATCTACCTTGTGTTGACCCTTCAAGCGGTATCTACCTTTGATTTTGACCCTTCAGGCGGTATCTACCTTTGATTTGACCCTTCAGGCGGTATCTACCATATTTTGACCCTTCAGGCGGTATCTACCTTTAATGTGATCCCTCAGGCGGTTTCTACCTTGGTTTGACCCTTCAGGCGGTTTCTACCTTGAGTTGACCCTTCAGGCGGTTTCTACCTTTGATTTGACCCTTCAGGCGGTTTCTACCTTGTGTTGACCCTTCAGGCGGTATCTACCATGTGTTGACCCTTCAGGCGGTATCTACCTTGTGTTGACCCTTCAAGCGGTATCTACCTTTGATTTTGACCCTTCAGGCGGTATCTACCTTTGATTTTGACCCTTCAGGCGGTATCTACCTTCAGTTTTGACTTTGAAAAGGGGTCTCATGACGAGGGTTCTCCACGTCCGATGAGACTGCCTAAATGAAAAGGGGTCTCATGACGAGGGTTCTCCACGTCCGATGAGATTTCCTGAATTTTGAAAAGGGGTCTCATGACGAGGGTTCTCCACGTCCAATGAGACTGTCTGATTTTGAAAAGGATTTTTTTTTAAGGGTTTCTCTTCCCCAAGAAAATATTGGTAATCTTTGAGAAGACAGCAATTGTCCAATTGACAAAATTTTATGACTTAAGCTTTAGTCATGAGATGTGCATTTTGATGCTGGAGGTTATCCAAAACATTCTTGCAACATGCAAATGTGATCACAAATCCCTTGTATGGAAAATCTGGATCAACAGTTTGAAAATTTCCAAAAAGAGTTTGCTCAAAACATCAATTGGAATATTTCTCGACAAGGAGGCCATCTCACCTGTTTTGAGGTGATGATTTTTAGGGGATGCACTCAATTCCCTACTGACCTGTGCCTAGGTTTTAGGCTCATTCGCAGCGCATACATTTTGATCGGTCGGGAGGTCTTCCACGGGACCGTAATGTTGGGCTTGGATATTGGTTTTCAAGGGGGACCCGCTTTGGAGTCGAGGCCATCGAATGAAAATCTTCACCATCTGCTCCGGGTTTACAAGTCAAGAACCCTGCAAAATGAGAAAGAAAGAGTCTTGCTCGTACTTCTTCGAGCTAAGCTATATGTTAACCCAAGTGTCTTAGTCAGAGAAGACTGTTTCAGGGTTGTAACATTGGTAGGATTGGGGACCGAAAAAGGCTTGTTTTTGGCCCAGAAATCACGAAGGATTTGACATTGGTGATCATTGCCAATTTGTCACATGTCTTTTCCATTCTGCATCTTCCATTTTTGAGGTGTGCAACCGCTTTTGAGGTGTGCACAAGTCCTTTAGAGAACGTCTCTTGTGGTATTAAGAGATTGACAATTCTGTCCGTGTTTTTGCACCACGGCTGACATCATTTGGGGAGCAGTCTTCTTGATCTGACTCCTTTATGGGTTTTTCTCTCTTCCCAACTAGGCTTTATTGGGGATCAATCAAACAGTTTTCACGAGCATCGGCCTTGCTTTTACCAGGCACTTTGCTTTTTCTTGATGCTGGGGATTTTTTTCTTTGTTGAAATCCCGCCTTTTCTTTTCCTTTGGAACTACGATGTTCAGAAAATTGTGCTAGATATACAACTTGAATCATAGCACATTTAAACGCCGATATGAGATTTTTCTATAAATCCCATCTCTTGATTTCTTCCGTTCTTGGAGTGATGCAGTTTCCATCTTGAAACATCCCATGATCACCAACAAGGGTTTATGAAATGAATTTGCAGGCTCAACTTGGCTGTGCAAAGGATATGGTGTGTGGGATAGAGAAATGAATGCTTCTCGTCATCCTATGGCACTTGGATTACCATATAAACAACACACAAAGATTGATGTTAGTCCGAGCAAGAAAATTTCTAACCATTTTCTCCTAATACCGCTGGAC
Source organism: Rhodomyrtus psidioides (assembly GCA_021437785.1). Lineage (NCBI taxonomy): Eukaryota > Viridiplantae > Streptophyta > Magnoliopsida > Myrtales > Myrtaceae > Rhodomyrtus > Rhodomyrtus psidioides. The sequence continues at coordinate 5,740,014 of JAILYB010000027.1, read as the reverse complement.
TCACCTCCATTTTGCCCCGATGTGGGGTGGTTCTTGACAGGGTTAAGAATGAAAACCGTCGTTCAAAGGGTTTATCAACGGTCACCTGTAGTGTTTGAGGGATATGAAACGAATGCCTCCGTCATCCCAACCCATGTAATCGTTGCGAATAATCCCTACTTCCGTAGGTCCAGATTTTGCTATCTGATCCGCTCCACTTCTCTCCAGTGTGTGTAGGACGTGTTTGGACTAGGCTTTGCCTCTTTTCTTTTGAGAAAACGTCCTTTTAAAAGTTTTGAACTTTTGATTGGAAAAAATCTCTTTCATTTTCTCCAAAAATTTTACCCGTCAAGGGGATTTTATGATGCACCATGCATGTTCTTATTCATGTTCAGATAACCTCCTGTTTTAAGACATGAATGCCAATGAAGTTTGAATTCTATGTCTTTTCTAGACATTAGATTCTGAAAGCTTTTCTTTTTCTCTCTGTTTTTTATTTAACATCTTCAATGGATTGGGGAAAGGGATACTTACCTGTCCCCCGCGGCTGGAGATCCTGAAAATGCGGAAGAAACATGTTATTGTACGTTCACGAATTTTTCAAAAAATTAGAACGATACAATTTACTCTTGGTCATGTATTCTAACGGGTAATACATGGGATGTGAAAACCTGTTCGTCTGTAAGGCGATTCCCCTGTCAAGGATAAATAACGAGTATCAATTCATATTCTCAAATTCAAGACAAATTGGAACGATACAACTTTACTCTTGGTTCTCATCCCGTTCTGATATTGCGTATTGATATGAACAACATCTATCAAATCCGCCTATCCATTCTTGGAGTGTTTGCAACATCAATGGTTCATCTGCCCCCAGTTAGGCAACGTCTGTTCTGTTATTCGAACAAATGGCTCCTTGAGTGATTTATCCACGTTTATCACCTGAGAAGGGAAAGAAATGAGACATTACTTCGGTATTCGATTGAAGATCGTTTAGGAACGATACATCGTTTTACCAAATAGGTGGCTTCGCGGCCAAACGTATTTCGTATTGAAGGGGTAGATCCCATTATACTCCGCGGGTGATAGTCATTGTTCGGGGAACTTGCTCCACGGATTAAGCGATTAATCCACGGCCCTCGGCTTGAAGATGCTCAAAGGGTGATGTTGACACTCACGCGCAATTAGTTCTAGACATTAATGAAAGATGTTCCCATGGGAACCTTACAGTGCGATCAACAATATATTCAATAGGAGTGTTCCACCCCTTTCGTCTAAGCATTTTTCATCGAGTAACCATGCCTTACATCAGACGTTTAGTCACCTGCCTTGCGTCACCACTGCGATGGCCCTCCGGCTCCAAATTGATCGAGCCAAAGATTGAACTCATCGCCAAGGAAATTGCTCGGGTCTTCGAACCATTGATGTTCAAGTTGGGTATCAACAATTGTTGGGGGCAGATTTCCTTCATCGCCTTCATTGTGAGGAACTGGAGTCTTTGAGCTAGAACCTTCATCATTGCCCTGTTGGGGTCGAGACATACATTCCTGAAGAGTATTGATCCAAGTGTCCAGCTCCTCCCCAAGGAAATCGCCTGTTCTTTCTAGCCTTTGGTGCCCAGATTGGCTGTCGTCGACTGCAGGCGAGGGATTCCTCTCTTTGCTCTCGCCGTGAGCAACTTGACCCCTCGAATTGGAACTTCCTCCAATGATCGGCAGGTTTATATGTGTACTCTCTACCAATGCCAGATCCGCTTCAGGGACAGCATTAATGACCGAATCGCGCTCAAACTGAGGAATCCCTATGTGCTGGAACTGCGGTATATACTCTTGAGGAGTATTGAGATAGTTCGGCGGAGCATTCTGATTTGGGTTAGAGGAGTCGCTAACACGACTGCTGGTCCCGTCATTGCTGAAACACGGTTGGGTGCTCTCGGCTCTCCAATCATCGTGGTTGTAACTCTGCCCGGCACTTAAGCTCCAACTAGCTTTATGATGGTTTAACGCTATCCTTCCATCCCTTAGCAATCTCCTATAGTACTTGAGGTGAGACTCGACGTTAATTCTAGAGAGCCCCGGCACATTCATAATCTCGAGTATGCGTAGTGGGCTAGCCGAATCAACTCCCAGCTCTCGAATTGCATTAACAAATTTGGTGTGAAGTTCATAGGTCCAGTAAAACCTTGTTCTCTTATCACCCAAAATATCGTCAATACTTCGGTAGCTATTCTCTACGGGATCTAGTCGTTTCAAAAGTTGTCCAGGGAGGGACTCACCGACTTTGGATTGGCTGGCTGTGACAGCGAGTTCGTCATTGAGAGAACTCCCCCTGTGATGATTCATATCCCATTTCTCAGAGGGTGTTGGTGTTGATCCTATGGTGTTGACTTGCTCATGCAGATCTCCGGCGATATCTGGCTGTGTCGGAAAATGCTGTGGAGAATACGGTAACAGCTGAGCGTTATTCGTCAACAGGGACGGTTCATCGAGGAACACCTCGCCGAGGACAATAGGATTACCACAATTAAGGCAGGTGGCCTTGGTCAGAGCTTCCTTATATCTCGCGCTTTCAGCTTGAAGCTTCTCATTCTCCTCCTTCAGGACCAGTAACTCATGGTCTGCGTATTGCTGTTTCACCCGGGTTCGTTTGTTGGCGAACCAAAACTTGACCTTCGAAAGCTCCAATCCTATTTTTCGGCTCAACTCCATTTTCTGTTGTCTGCTTGGAGTGGGGCATTCATTGAAGAAAGCTTCGAGCTCTCGGATTTGGCCTGGAGTGTGGCGTTGTAGTTGCTTCCTTTTCCGACTCCGGTCATCATTGTATACTCCTTCGTAGCTGAAACCTAGAATTTCATCGCTGGAGGAGTCAGTCTCTATAGCCTTCGGGCAGGATTCAGCTCCAGGATCTTCAAAGTCTCCCAGCAGTTCGTGCTCAGAAATGTCCAGGTCGGGCGTTTCTAGCAGATGGGAATAACTTTTAAACATGATGGATCGGGGTATCTCGGGCTGATCTAGTTCACTCAGCTTTCTCAATTCGCTCTTACGTGTTTACTCACTCTAGAAATTTTCTCAAGTGATTGTGCGTGTCCTGGAACCATCCTTCAGGGTGCATATGAAGACCAGCAAGCAAGCGCTCCTCCCGAGATCCTGCAATTACTCATCGTCTGTATTCCCCTTTCTTTTTCCTCGTGATAGGATCACAAACTCTCTTGCATTGATTCGGTTTCATCGAGTATTGCGCTCGTCCCCTAGTTCAGTCTTCAAAGTGGTGGGTCTATAATCTTTCGGCGCCTTTTATGATTTGCTAGGCCCGAGAACGTGGGGAGCAGCGGTGGACCCGCAATTAATGACTCCGTTTAATTCATTTAGCTCCATGGGAATTAACGCTATGATCTTCTCTCAACCCCTTTTCATCGTTCAAATGAAAGTGGCATTTTCCCTGTGCATGCTGTTACTCTTCATTTCAGCATCCCGGGCGCTTGGTGAGGAATGAGTTCGTGGCCACTCAAAATTTTAAAGACCGTCTCTGGTTTCAGACTTAATCTAACAAGGGATCATCACAACTGAGCATGACGATGTTCGTCGATAGCGTTGGTTTAACTATAGTCATTAAAGAAAAATGTTCCCATAGGAACTTTACAATGGATAAAAAGAGTGATCCACTCGTGAACATGCTCTTCTTTCTATGGGTGTTCGTAGTGACCGACCCATCGTGCCCCGAGTCAGGTGCTAGATCATGGCTGTCCAAGCATGCCAGCTTCCCACTGATTGAACAAGGCATCGAGCCCCTCATCGAAGAAATCGTCTGTCGTGGGTTGACCAGCGGCAGGCAGAGCACCAGCCGACTGCTGCTCGAATGGAGGAGTTCGCACTCGCTGTACTTGTGACACGCGCTCTTGAGAAATGTTGAAATGGCCCGGGAGGACATTCTGATCAGCTTTCAGTTTGCCGGTGGTCGGGTTGCTAGCTTGATTGATGCTTAGATTTGGCCGGGTATCTCTTGATGCCTGAGTATTACAATGGCGATCGCCCCTAGCTTTTGAGCTCGAGACGGATTCCTCCCGGTTTAGCTCCGCTCGACGTTGTTTTAATAGCTTTCTGTAGGCAGCAAGGTGATTCCTGACCAGCTCCTTACTAAGCCCCGGTACATTCATGGCCTTAAATATGCGCGTCGGAGTTGCTGAGTCGATCCCCATTTGGTGAACCACGTCTAGGAATCTGGAATGCATTTCAGGGGGCCAAGCGAACCTCCTCTTATCGTGGCCCAAAATTGCATCGATGGCTTGACGACTGATTAACTCATCTCCAGCAGGACCCGACCCTATCGAAAATTGTTGTGCATGAGGCTGATATGCTTTGAGCTGGTCGGCGGTAACATCCAGCTCCTTGAAACTGTAACTCCAATCAAAGCGATGCAAATCCCATCCCCCAGGAGGCATTTGTATCATCTTCGTAGGATCATCCTGCTCATGCGTGACTCCGGCAAAATCTGGTTGAGCAGGAGATGCCCCGAGGGAGTAGGGTGGTAAATGAACGTCTTCAATCATCGCGTGAGGCTTATCGGGGAATATCTTACCGAGGGCGACGAGGTTATCGCAATGAGGGCAAACGGTAATATTGAGAGCTTTTTCATACCTCATGTTTTCTGTTCGCAGCTTTTGGTTTTCTTCCTTTAAAATCTCGACCACCTGACGTTTGCGTTGAGCCTTCGATTTGGATCTCCTATTTTGAAACCAAAACTGGATCCTCGACTGATTAATCCCCAACTCCCGGCTCAATTCAATTCTCCACTTCTTTTTCATGTAATGGCTTTTACTGAAAAGGGTTTCCAGCATTTGGGTTTCCTCCTGAGAGTATTGGTGAGGACGTCTTCTTTTCCCGAGTTGAACATCGTGGATGTCGTTGTCGTCGTCGCCGTGATCTTGATTTCCGTTGCCAGAAGTGTTGGGCTCCATGGTTTTGGCGTTAGACTTGATCTTGGAATCTTCGAGATCCCTCTGTAGTTCAATTTCTGAGATTTTTGAGTTAGTCGCCTCTAGCAGCTGACAATAACCTCTTAAATATGTTGGATTGAGAAATGTTTGATTGGTTCTTGCCCACTCAGAGTTCTCCACTCTCTCATGTATGCTCACTCCCTATAAAGTTTTCTTCGAGTGACTTCGTATGTTCAGGAGACGCTCTTCAAGCATCATTAGGCAAACGTTCCCCCTCAAGACTTTGAATTTCTCGCTTAGCTTTTCAATCGTGATGGGACTGCCAAATCCTGTTAGGGCTCTCTTCGATAGTTGCGCTTACCTCCCACCTAACTCTAATAATGGTGATCCCGACAAATCTTTTACATCTTTTAATTGATGAGCCGGAAATCGCGGACCGAAACGAATCCAATGGTTCTCGTGAGGGGACCTCCTGCTTTACCCCCTAACTGGGCTCCACCAGCATTATTACTGAGACCCTTCATCATCCTCGAGTTGCTATAAAATGAGGAATTAATGTATGGAAGGTTAATGTTCTCGCATAATCAGCTTCTTCCTTCTAATCTCTCTGTCAAACTCGTCTTATTCTCAAGCCAACCCAACGCAAATGGCCTCCTCTCCCGTACGCACTTTTTCAACTGATGTCTTGGCCCAGTGGGAAAAGCTTTATAACCTACTGGGTCGCGGTTACGCACACATAACCGATCATTCTGCGACCGAGGATGAAATCCGTGTCCTGCTCGAGGACCTTGATACCACTTCTCTCGAAGGTACTACACTGGGGAGGGAATATAGAATTTTCCCGACTCTCTTTGCACACTCCTTAGAGGCCTACCGTGCTGCTAATCGGGAGGTTCTCGTGGCTCGCGTCTTGCGAGCTCGTTATGAGGATCGATCTAATCATTTGGTGCTGACCAACTATCTGGCCGATAGTTACAAAAAGGCCGTCGAGTTTGCTAATGAGCGGGTCGCGACGTTGCTTCGCGAGAGGAGAAATCTGGTGGAGCAATTGGCCCTATCCCTGACCATCGGCGAGCATGACCGCCGCAATGTCCTGTTGAGGCTTCAGAGCGACTGGCAGGAAGAACGGCTCGACAAAATAACCGCGGACATAGCTCGCGGGAATGGACTGGTTCGAGACCTGGAAACAATCGCCGAAGAACATGAGGCCAAGGTCGCCGAAGTTAAGGGAGAATGCAAAAGTCTTCTCCTCAGGCTTGCCGACCATGACATGCGGAGTTGGGAGTATGAGCAGAGCATTAATAACATGGAGGGTCAGTTGGGCTCCTTCGTGTCGTTAATTAGGGCTCACTTCGGCTTTACTTTTCTACCCCGAATTGTATGACCTGCTTTTGAAAACCCTCCACTGAGCAAAATAAATGAGAACTCTTGTGTGTGTGTTTTAACTTCTGTATGGTTCATTTCTTCGAGCATCCGAACATCTTCAACTTGGGTGAGCCGAACCATAATATCAGTAAGCCGAGCAAATATGTCCTGATTTTATAACTCGCTCATGATCAGATGAGATAATAGCCTTAGACTTGTCCAGGAAAAGATTTCTCTCTATTAGCTATTTTTTTTTACCTGCAAATAAAAAGACAGAATCAGAAGGAATAATTTGAAAAAGAAATCAAAAACTCCTTTCAATCCTATGCTTGCCCATGATTAATAAGGACAAGAACTTTTACAAGGGTTTTAATCTTGCGCGAAAAGTTTTTATCAATATTCCTCGAAAGAAAGCATACTATTGAAAGGAATGTAATTCACAATAATCGCTTTTGATCAATTTCGAGAGGAACGAATTACTCAAAAGTGCGAGGCATAATAACGTGTTTTAAATTTAATTGAAGATACGGCATCCAAATCAAGGCCGTTTTGTTAAGAACGAGAGTAATTTGGACATCTATCTCGTCATTAAATTCAAAACAACGCCGATATTCTCGATCAATTATCGTGGATTACCAGCGACGTAAAACATGCATGGACCAATTCAAGTGTATAATTCCTTCTAGCGAAATTGGGGTTGGATTACCCTATATGACCAAAAAGGTCGTGCAAGATTTCCAATTTTAATTTCCTCTAAAGGAATTATAAACTTGACTTGGGAGTATTCAGATGATTAGAGAAAATGCCACTATCACATTCCCATGACCTGTCAAAAGAAATACAACCAAGTTCCATCTAAATGTATACACCAATAGATCCCTAATACAATCACTCTAAGGGGTGAGATAGAGAAAGCCTCGATAAAAGTAAACCCTATACAAGAGGACTAGCAATGGAAAATGAAACAAAGGAATGTGATCCTAACGTTTAAGGATGCCCCAAGTTCGATCTGTGACTTCCGGATCACTTGCCCCAACTCGTCATCTTCATTGGACGATATCTCAATAATGTCCATAGTAGGCTCCTTTGTTGCTCACTCGGTGCTTGTCATGGGATATCATCCTCTTCGTCTTCTATCAAGGACGTTTGGGAAAAACACACACATCTATCCTTGAAATGGCATTTAATCTAATCACCAGAATGCAATGAATGAAATGCCTATATTTATATGAACTGTAATAGATTCGAGGTATAGAGAGTCTTACCAACCAAACTCGTCGACTTATGTGCGGTTTTAGGTGTACCAACCGCCCAAAGACATGCGCATGAGACAAGTTATGGTGAACTTCTAAAAATCAGAGGGTTTGGCACCTAAGGTTAAGGTTCCCACTTCGAGTTTTAGAAAGAGCCGATTCCATTGCACAGCTATCGTTGCATTGGGACTCGATCCATAGTTCGAAGCGAGCGGAATTGAAAAGTGGATTACCCCGCGTTTTTCCTCACGGAGATTCCATTTTCAATTCCTTCTATTGTGTTCCTATAGGCGACGCCCGAGGTTTTAGGCGCGGTTGTGTGTGTCCACGTGTTGTGATCATCACAATGCAATTCATGCATAGCAGTTAATCAATCATCACTTCAAATCATCCACACAACATACATTCCTACGCCCAACCTGCATAAGACAATGTTAATCACGGACTACACCCCTTATTTCTCCAATCTGCAAAAACATATAACACCTATCGTAAGCGGACTTACCTCACCTTCACGAGCGCCTACATGGTTAGAAAAATCACTCAGCGTTTTAATTACGGCCTAAGTCCACTTGGGGTCTAGAACCATAGGTTCTAGAACACAGTGTCCCCAGCGGAGTCGCCAGCTGTCGCGACCCGTCCGAAAGCGGACGCGGCTAATGGATTACCGATCGCGGGCCTTGGATCGGCGCGGGCCCTCCCAGGCCCATACCAAATCGCGGCGGGAGTATTTTCAAAGGATTCGACGATAAGAGTCGATCGCTTTCGACCTTCAGTGTGGTCGTAGTGGCATGTGCAACTTGTGCATGCATTTGGAGTCGCCACCGGTCTTTCTTGGAGGGTAGACCGGAAACCTTACTGATTGATTGGGAGAGATCGATCAGTTCTACGGAACCAGAGTTTTTGGGTTCGGGGACTTGGTTACGCTGGTGTCGTTACCAACGCCCTTTCGGTACCTAACGCTAGTGATTTTCCTAACTAGGATTTCATGCAGGCGCAATTTTGGGTGATGTAAGTCTGACTTTGCACATTAACCAATTTAACATGCTCACGTAATCATAATAAATAAATAGATGTCAATCACATAAACATCTATCCTACGTGGTGATCATGGAATTATGATTTAATGGGTCTCGAGCCAATGAGACCACATTTAATCATTTTAATATTTTAATAACGGAGAGCCGCTCTTCGCTTCTTCTTGGTTTCTTGAACTCTTCAAGAATTGGGCCCCAAAGAGCTCGCCGACTTAAAAGGCTCCCCCACGTAATCCTCGTAGCATTTACATCAACAATCGACTATGCTAAAAATAAAGATTACATAAAAAATAAAAGGAGTACGCAGCCTCCATTTAATAACTACAACCCCAAATATATAAATAATCATCATACATTCATATATACATCAATCACATTGATTAGGGATTTTTCCATGATCACCACCCTTCCACGTAAGTAATAAATTCACAATTTAAAACTTAGGAAGGCACAATAAAAATTCTACGTTGAATCATATTCAGAATTTTTATGTAAAATAAGATAGCCATAAATTTTCGATTCAAAATTGATTTAGTCTCAATTTTTGCTACGTTGATTAATTTATCATATAAAATAATCAACCTCCATTAGCCATGTAAGACGAACAATTCGTTAATACATATTGGCCATAGTATTGCAAAAATTGCAAAAAATCAATTAGATGCACGAAAACACCTAAGGATCGGCTCTGATACCACTGTTGGGATCCACGTAACACGTAGCGGAAATAAATAACAACCCATACATGTATCTCCAGAGGCGTACTTCGTGCATTTCAATCGAAAAAAAATCACAAAGCCTCAAAGGGAGTAAATAGATTACCTCTCGTAGCGTGCTTGAACGGAGGTGTCGGTTTGATGTTCTTCGATCTCAGCCTCCACAAGTGTTAGGCATCTAGTTCGGACGCACCACCAATTGACGAACGGGGAGACGACTAATAACTCCACAACAATTGTGCTAGCAATATGCGGAATCAATATTCCGAACTTAGTATATTTTGCTCACTCAAGATGATGAGAATATAGAGAGTGTTTGTGTTCTTCTCTCTAAGCTCTCAAAAATTTGCACACTCTACAAAATGTCTCTCCCCTCAACCTTAAAACTCTTGCCATCCTTTTATAGCCAAAAATACCTTCCAATAAATTGTATTTAAAAATAGCACTAACAATTATAAATTCTATCTAAAAATAGCACTCACAAATAAATGACATTTAAAAATAGCACTAACAATAGCACTCACAATTTATAATACAAAAATGCTATTTAAAAATAGCACTAACAATAGCACTCACAATTTATAATACAAAAATGCTATTTAAAAATAGCACTAACAATTATAAATTCTATCTAATAATAGCACTCACAATTTATGATAAATAAATGCCATTTAAAAATAGCACTAACAATAGCACTCACAATTTATGATAAATAAATGTCATTTAAAAATAGCACTAACAATAGCACTCACAATTTATAATACAAAAATGCTATTTAAAAATAGCACTAGCAATAGCACTCACAATACAAAAATGCTAAAAAAAGGCACTAACAAAGGTGTTAAAAATAATAACCATTATTATTATTACAAGAGTTAAAGAGGTTACCAAACAGTACAAATATGCATAACGTATAAATACGTATGACGTATAAATACGTAGAGCATACATATACATCCGTGAAACCGGGGACTAATTGAAAGAAAAATGTGCAATTAAGCCCTTTTGGTAAAAATTGATTAAATTGGAGGGCAAATTGACCTAATTGCACTTTAAGACTTTAGAATCCAATGTCATAGCTTATAAAAAGTGAGAATTGAAAACTAAAAGACTCGAAAATGATTTTTTTTAGGCTCGGTTCGGGTTTATGTTTGTGAAGGAACATATTGACCCGAGCCGAATTTTTGAGATTTAAAGTGACACACTTGAAGAGGAAATTAAAACAAAATTATCTAATATTTTTGGGTATTTTTCTGACCACGAATGGTATTTTTCTGATTTTTTGGGTATTTTTATAATTAAATAAACTCGAAAAATATTAAAAATACCGAAAACTATTTTTTGTTCAAAATTGGTTCCTAAGGTTAAACCAAGGCTTCCAAAGTTGATTTTGTGATTTTATGACCTTTTTTGATATTTTTAATTAATTTTAAAGAATAAAAATCACAATAATAAATGGTAAAAAAAAATCAGGTGTCAACACCGACGAAGGGGAGTGGCACGGACGGAGGTCGGAGGGGCTGCGCCATCAAGTTGCAAGGGTGGAAGGTTGAAGACGCCGGGATGGAGGTGGCGCCGCAAACAGTAGAAGGAGATGAAGGAGGTTGCGGTGTCCGGGAGCTCCGCTAGAAGACCAGGTCGACAGTGGAGTGATGGTCACTGGCGGAGCAAAGCGGTGATGATGGGAGGAAGCAACAACCGCGCCGGGCCGCGCAAGTGGGCATCTTCAAAAACAAAGAAGAAGAAGAAGCAGCTCAGTGGTGCAGGGGGGCGTCGTCCATCACGTGGGAAGAGAGAGGAGCCTCCTTTTTGGTCAACAGGAAAAAAAGCTAGAGAAAAAGGGAGAGCCACGGTTAAAAAAAAGAAAAGGGGAGAGACCAAATCATTACCCAAAATTCCCTTTTTTTATTTTTTATTCTTATTTATTTATTTTATTCCAAAAATAAAATAAAATATGAAAAGTTATTTTTGTCCAAAATGGTTCATTTAGCTTGGCCAAGTTCACCAAAGTTGATTTTGTATTTTTATGATTTTTTTGCTATTTTTAATTAATTAATTAATTTTTTTAAAAAAAATAGAAATTAAAGTAAAAAGAAATTAAAAATCAGATGTCAACATTGCCCCAGCATTCTTTAGGCCAAACGGCATGACTTTGTAACAGAAAGTGCCCCAGGGCATGATGAATGACGTCTTGGCCTTATCCTCCTCCCTCATACGGATTTGGTTGTAGCCAGAGAACCCATCCATAAAAGAGAAACGTTCAAATCCTGCAGTACTATCGACCAGGACATCGATATGTGGCAACGGGAAGTCGTCTTTGGGGCTGGCCCTGTTCAAATCCCGGTAGTCCACACAGACTCGAACTCTCCCGTCCTTTTTCATGACAGGGACGATATTAGCGATCCATTCTGGGTATGCAATTACTTCAATGAACCCCACCTTAAGGAGTTTCATTACTTCTTCTTCAATTTGCTTTGCCAGCTCGGGTTTCGTCCTCCTAAGTTTCTGCTTTTTAGGAGGAATACTAGGATCGGTCGGTAGCCTATGTTCCACAATGCTGGCGTCCAATCCCGGCATGTCCGCATATGACCATGCGAAAATGTCCTGGTACTCTCTGAGGAGTTCAATTATCCTAAACGCCTCTGTCGATGATAGACTTTCACTGATTTTCACCTCCCTGACATCCTCTGAGGTCCCTATGTTTACTGAAACGGTACCATCGGCGACGAGTGGTTGGGACTCTTCATGGCGATCCCAGCTATACTTTAACTCTCCCAGATTCTACTCTTCATCCTCTTCTTCGATTTGGAGGGTAGCTCCCTCTCGAGAACCCGAACCACGTAATAACCTGCTATGTATGCTTGGAATGGCATACCTGAAATGTCACCGAGATGGTTAGTTGACATATAAGGAAAAATCCATGCACGGTGCATTTCTTTGGGAGATGTTTTAAGAGAAAAGATTAAAACTGGAAACGTGTGATGGGGGCTAGTCCTCATATCATTGGACATCCTTGCCATCCCAAAATTTTAGAAACTAGGAGACGTGTGGGAAATCAGGTCTCAGAGCTCTTCTTCTCTTTTCATCTCTTCTTTTCTTTGCACCATTTCTTTTCTCTCATTCGGATCATCATCGACCGATTTGTAGCCCCTACACGTCCCCATTTTTTGATTGTTTTTTTTGTTTGTTTTTTTGTTTTTTTTTGTTTTGATTTTTTTTTATTTGATTTTTTTTTGCAATAATATTAAAACGTAAGACATAGGTGAAAGCTCGAGGCATCTAATGTGGATTTAGATGCGTCGAAGAGAGGCAGAAATCTCTTTACTCAAAGGTAGGAGCGTTGCCGTCGAATGATTCGATGATGACGTTGACGGAGTCCTCCAAGAACAACCTGAACAAATCGGGCTCTTCCTCCGTGGTATCTATTTCATCGTCCTCCAGCCACTTAGACGCTTCATCGAAGAACCGACTTAGGGGAGTTTCGAACATCTTTCCTTTGCCCTTCCAGGCGTTCGATCCCAAGAACCGTCCGCCACGACTCCGACCGTGCCTATAACTGTCGGGCTTGCCCCTTTGCTCCCCTTTAAAACCCAGTCCATTCCGACTCTGAACTGTAGCCAAGGTGATCAGTTCACGGATCCCTTGATGCCGTTTGCCCAGCCCCAATCCAGGGATGAATCCATGTTGACTTAGTATCGTGCCCGCCATGATTGATGGTTTAGAGCAACTCGGTACCCTGGCAACTGTGCCTGCTGGCACGTGCATGATGTACATCCTTTCCAAGGCATGAAAGCCCGATTCCTCCTCAGTAGGCGGCTCTACTCTAGGAATGGTGTTTACCTGGCCTATCATATAATCAGCCTCCGAGTGCACGGTGACTAGCTTGTCGTTAATCACCATTCTAACCTTCTGATGTAAGCTGGACGGGACAGCTCCGGCTGTATGGATCCATGGTCTCCCCAGTAACATTCCGAACGACGCCGGGATATCCATAACCTGGAAGTTGATTGAGAATTCGGTTGGGCCGACAATGACAGTTAGCTCGATCTCTCCAATCACTTCGCTTTTTGCCCCATCAAACGCTCGAATGGTGGACTTCGAAGCCTTGATCGAATCTTCCTTTACTCCCAACCCTCTAAGCGTGGCCATAGGGCATATGTTAAATGCCGACCCATTGTCCACTAACACGCGCGATACCCGCTTGCCATGACAGGTTACGGATATGTACAGTGCCTTGTTATGATTTCTGCCTTCCGTCGTGAAATCTTCATCTGAGAAGGACACTTGATCCTTCAGAAGGATAGCACCCACGAAATCTTTCAATTGAGTCTCATTGATGGTCTCAGGCACATGTGCCTCATTAAGTACCTTTAGAAGAGCGTCGCGGTGCTTTTCAGAGGTCTTGAAGAGGTCTAGGAGTGAAATTTGAGCGGGCATCTTCCTCAGCTGCTCGACTACTTCAAATTCGCTGGTCCGGACGAGGGATAAGACCTGCCTGGCGTCCTCTTCAGTTACTCCTTTCTTCTCTGCAACATCCTCTTTGTGAATAAAGCACCTTCCAGAGCGGGTGATAGCGTCCACATCGCCAGTGCCATAATTCCAATGGGCTGCCTTAGAGTTATAGGGTTCCATTGCGGGGAGAACGATTACCAAAGGATTGTCCTTGGTAATTTCGATGTTAGGGGATTCGTCAGCCTCTTCCGTCGTCTCATTGTCGTCCTCGGGTGCCGCGTCAAACTCAGCGAGATTAATTACGAGCGGGCCTGCCCTTTCCAATACACAGATGGACCCGTCCAGGTAAAGTTCTTCAGAGTTATACCCACCTCTTGGACTAGGGGGTACGCTTCAATTGATCTGGGTTTAGATTTGGAGAGTTGAAATTCTTCATTCATCCTCTTCACGAACTGGATGGCGCTTTCCGTTCTAGCGACCTTCGATCCTCAGGCCTGATCCTGTTGTTGGGCCCATTCGACTTTTTCCAACTCGTCCACCAGATGGGCAAAGGAACGATACCAGTAGGATCCCATGGATGTCGCAGTTTTACGAGGCACATTTTTCATGAAGAATTCAATCAACTCCTCCTCAGTCAAGGGAGGATATACCTTCACTGCAACCTTTCTCCATCTAAATGCGTACGATCGAATATCTTCACCCTTTCCCTTCTCCATGAGGGTTAGGTCTCTGCGGCTGAAACAAAGTGGTTGATTAACGTCAAAGCGCTCAAGGAATTGGGTTATGAAGTCGTTCCATGTGCTAAGGCCACACCAATCCAGCGTGCGGAACCAAGTGAGAGCTGGCCCTTCCAAGCTTAATTCGAAGTTTCGAATAAGCATATCCCCATCCTTGTCAAGCCCAGAAACCGCTTTCAGGTAAGACGAGACGTGCGCCCTCGGGCATCCTTCCCCGTTATAGGTCCGACGGAAGGCGAAATTGTCGACAGGCCTTGTTGAGGAAGCTTCGGCTCGGAGATATAGAGAGTTCGTCAGGGCTTTTAACTGGGCGAGGCCATCAGCTAGCTCGTAGTGTCGTCCTTCCAATTCGTTGAGCTTACAACCCTGCCTGTCTATCTCTTTCCGGTTTTCCATTAGCGTAACGATACTCTCTTTTGATCCCTCAGCTGCTACTCGTTGGACTAAATGAGTCAGTATGTCTACCAGGTCAGACATTCGTGTTTCCATTTCAGCTAATCGCGTAGACATCCACCAGTCATTTTTCGCTCCCTGGGTCCATGTGAGGGCTGCTTCAGTGGTTGTATCGGCTGTTTTCGATTCTTGGGGATCATCCATACCCCCCCAACCATCAGGAATCACTTCTTTGAGATCGTCGAAGAAACCCGGAGGAATAGAATACGACACCTTGAAGTTATAGCCTCCGCTGTCTTCCCCCAAATTGTCAATTATTTCCCCTCTCTGGAGAGCTTCCCGTACAAACCTCCTATCACCCTGTCGGGCTTTCTTTAAGTTGTGCTCATATTCATCCAATTTCTCAGTTTCTCCAGCATCTTCGATGTTCATCAAATACCCCGTGGGGATGTCCCAGGTCTTCCCTCTTGTGGCTTTCAGCGAGAATTGGTTTGAATCCAAATTAATCCTGGAGTAGCATCCTGAGAAGTTACGACTGTCGGTCTTGGCGATAACGCCCATGTCAGCCAGCTTAGTCAAACAAGCCACTTTTTGATCCTTCGCGACTTCGTCCTGTCCAGGATATTGCGAAGCTACGGCTAGTACCCGCCTCCATCCTGGGTACATTGACCAGAAATTCTAAGTCACCCCCCAAATCGACGTCAAATACGGCGTTGACAGTGTGTTCAGGTAGGGGATTCTGCTGAACATTGGGACTTGCCCCGTCAAACTCCAGGAGGTTATGGTCAATGAGAGCCTGTACGTCATACTGCAAGGCCCGACAATTATCTACGTTATGCCCCTTTTCACCCATGTGGTATATACATGTTTGGTTTTCATCGAATCCGGGGAACCTGGGTGGCTTCGTCCTAGGCAGTTTCTTGGCCAGCAATCGCGCTTCCAGGAGTTTGGGGAGTAATTTTGACATTAAAATTGGCAGTGGTGTAAATGAGGGAGGCTCCTTCTTCTTAGGCTCAGGATACCTCTGATTTGCCCAGGAGGTGTTCCCTCGGGTCGGGGTCGAATCTTCGAACTTCCTTGGCTTCGGGGGGTTAGAGACGAAGGCCACTTCAGAACCTGGCTCGCTCTCTTTCTTTATCGGAAATTGTCGCTTAGGAGCTGCTTCTGGTACACGCCTTTCTCGTATTGCCCATTCGTGTCTCTCTGCCACTTTGATCAAGTGCGCGAAGGTCTGACACCCAGAGGTGTTCAGTTTGTCGAAGTAATCGTAAGGTAAGGCCTTCAGAAAAATATCCACTAACTCCTCCTCGGGGATCGAGGGTTTGACTTGGGTGGCCAGTGCTCTCCATCTCTGTGCATATAAGCGAACGCTTTCGCTTCTCCCCTTGGCGGTCTGAAGTAGGTCCTCCCTCGTGGGGGCGGTCATCGCGTTAAACTTATATTGACGTAAGAATTCCCCTGCGAACTCATCCAAGTCATCGTACTTCTGAACATCCAGCTCTACGTACCAAGACAAAGCGGCTCCGGTCAGGCTCTCTTGGAAAGTGTTGATAAGGAGTGGTATGTGGTCTGAATATTTAGCCATCTTATACAGATAGTACTTCAGGTGAGTTTTGGGGCAACCCGTCCCGTTATATTTTCTTGAGAAATCTGGTTCCTTATAGTCCGCCGGGACCCCAATCTTCGTAAACGGTGTGATTTTGTCATACTAGGACAATTCAAATCCCTGACTGGTTAAACATTCCTCTATTTTAGCTATCCTTTTGACCCCCTCGTCGATCTTGGTGGGCCTCTCCCTTTGCCTCTCTTCCAGATCAATCACCACAGGCGATGCCTTCGGTGGAATTTCAACAGTCGGGACTTGATCGGGAGTAGCTGCAGGATTTATCCCAGCGGACCCACTCGCATCAGAAGCGGCGGGTACATACGGATTTGCGGCTTGGTTAAGGTCAATCGGTGGAGCATGCCTAGCATTAGCTGCAGTGAACAGGGCCTTCATCTCAGCCATCATCTCAGCCATTTGGTCCAGTCGTGTTTCCAGAGTTCCAAAGCGAGCATCAACTTGCTCCGGCTCCATTTGGGCTTTCAAGCTATCTCAAGGTCGAGTCTTCGTGATCGAAAGTCACCTGTTTGAGAAGGCTAAAGTCAGGTTTGTCGAAATGAAAGACAGATCATATGGTATGCGACCTCCTCATCCGCATGTCGCGGTGCGGACAACAGTCGGGCCGTAAGTACGTTCCCCTGCCCCAAGCTTTTTACATCGCCCGTACAGACAAGCCTGCTGTTAAGCAGGGAGTAATCCATGCTAATTACGATGGGGATTTTGAAGAGATATCTGGATAATGCGTGAATTAAGAGCGTTTATTACAACTAAAAAGGCTCTCGAAAGAGTTTGATTAAGATGCGATATGAAAATGCTCTAATATTCTAAACTCGATGGGAAGTCACGCTCTTCATGTCTGGTCGCCCATCCCCAGTCATCTTCCGGCATTGTCGAGAAAGCACGTTCTTCACCCGTAAATCATTTCGTCTTCAGGATAGGTGGACGATCCTACAGCCTCTGGTATGTACGGTTCCACTCCTGGTACGCACGGGAACACGTACTCTGGGACATACGGCTCGACGGGAGTCGGGCGGATCCTTTTGAAAGCTCGGATGTATTCCTCAGAAGCCCGATGGAGGTCCATCTCGGGGTTCATCTGATCTGGCCACTCCACGACTTGAGGGGGGGAGTCTTTCAGTGCTTGCTCAATGCCATCAATCATAGTTTGGAGGCGCACCCTAGTCTTCTTGGTGATCGGCCCTTGGGGAACATCAAAGGCGAACTCATCAAGAGGGCTTTGAGGTGGGATTTCCTGCAGCATACCAAACTGTCTGACAACTCTGATCGGGTAATACGATACAGCTCCGGTAAATCCCAACAGCGGAATCGGTCCTCCATCTTCAGTAGCAATGCGAGCCTTGGTCATCTTCGGTCGCCTCAGCCGCCATCGGAGCTGTCCAGGTTCTAGTTTCTCAAGGAATTTGTACCAATCATTGAAAGAACGATCGGTAATGAGTGATTGGCATTTGACAAAGGATTGGATAGGGTGGATATCCTCATCGATTCGGTTGCAACCTGCGCGAAGATTGAGGCTTTTGAAATGAGAGGTGAGCCACATGAAGAGAAGGCTGTTGGACGCTTGGAAAGTGGTCTTTCGAGTGGACTTAGAGTGTTCAAGAGCGATTTTGTAGCGGCTCGGGGAGAGGAAGGTCTCAGCGAGGATCATATAAGAGTAATCTAATTGGTCACATGCCTGCTGGACTATGTGAACGATGAGAGGGTTGAATGTGGTTTTAGACGTGGGAAATAGGACGAACCCAAAGAAGGCTAGGATGAAAACCTTTCCAGCTCTATGACCTGTATCGACAGGTAGGTTGGAGTAATTGTCGAACAGGAACGAAAAGGGGAATCTGTTAGAGTAAGTCTTGAAGATTTCTTCGACCTTGGGAATCTTGAGGCGAATAAATCTGGAGAGTAGCTTGGATGGATCGAGGCCCAAAGGAGGCTGGACTAGCTGGTCTCTGAACTTCACCCCAATGACGGTCGCGTACTCTTCTAGCGTGGGCGTGATCTCCAGGCCTTCGAAATTGAAAGTCAGTGTGGTTGGGTCCCAGAATCGCGCCGCTGCCTGTATGAGTGCTGGTTGATATTTGACCTTGAGGAGGTCGACAAGGTGCCCCAGCCTCTGCTTGACGTAAGTCTGATTGGTCTCGTTGAGGCGCCCCCACCAAATCAGCAACTCTCTGCGCGGGACGGGCATGATCTGGATGTCGTCTCTCCCCATCGAGTCTAGAATATGAAAATGTCGTCCCCAAATTAATTACCATGGATTACTCGGTTATTAGATTCGTTTAACTCATTATTCTCTCTTGATGTGACGAGAGTTAGGATCCCTCATTTAATCAAAGGGAACATCGAATGAGGGTTCCAACCCAAGTCCCATTAAGGTGTATAATGAATTAGACGGAAATAAGATGTGATGCAGATGATATGCTCATGCGAGATATCTGAACTGGAACATCCTCTTTATTGTGATACAGATTATGCCACATGTCTAATGACTAGACGATCTGTCATTGGTTTCTGCATAAAATTAGGAAGATCATTGATTTCATGGAAAACCAAGAAACAATCAACCGTATCCTTATCATCAGCAGAAGCAGAATATCGCGCAATGGCCAAAACTGTTTGTGAAATAATCTGGATACGAGGACTACTTTCAGACCTTGGAATGCAGATTGAAGGGTCGACTGAATTATTCTGTGACAATGATGCTGCACTCAAGTTAGCTGCGAATCCGATTTTTCATGAAAGGACAAAACATATCGAAGTGGATTGCCACTTCACTCGAGACAAAATTCAAGAAGGGATTATTGCGACCAAAGGAATAGGAACTGCGGAACAACCTGCAGACATTTTCACCAAGCCTTTGTGTCAGAGACAGCATGCATATCTTCTAAGCAAGCTTGGCGCCCTCGACATCTATAGGCCGCCAGCTTGAGGGGGAGTGTTGGAAATATTGAAGATCCTGATTGATTGAGGGTTGACAGAGTAAAATTGACAGATATTAATTGAGCTGAATCCTTTTATTCTGAGAAGATACAATCCTGTTTATACACTTTCCATTCTTTCTCTTTTTTCTAGGATTATATATGAACAAGTGTACATGCCTTCAATACACAATATACATAATATCCTTTCTTCATTTTTCTTCATCTTGTGACAAATCGGTGGTGACGGTAATTTGAATCTAATCGATATGGTGGATTTTACGTATATAATGATATGCAAATTTTTTTATGTCTAAACTGATTATTTCAAAACCAATTCACATTTTATCCCATTTTTCTATTTTTTTACTCCCTGCTGTTCTTATGCTATTAGAATTTAGAAAAAGTTAAAGGAAAAAAAAACTCAAAGTAAGGAAAAAAAAACAATAAAAACAGGAATTAAGGAGAATCTGATGGCTAATGCGATCTCTGTGCTACCCATCACGCCATGTTGACTTCCAAGTTCCACCAGACAAAAGATGAGTACGTGGGGAAAACCCACATTTGACCCTTTTCCGACAAGAATCTACATGTGTCTTCGTCACATCATTATTAATTATACTTAATTGTGATTTGCCGCATTAATTTAGACATCTCAATAACATTTACCGCATGAGAGAGCTAGTGGGAATCCCGCAACAAAAAGCTTAGTTTTGAATACGCTCATTTTATAGTTCTTATACTGTATTTTCTTCGTCAGGATTGCTACAATAATATTTCATCTATATATAGTGTTTGAAAAAAATGGTTGGATCCAACTTTATAAATTTTGATACATATCGAGACCTACACATTCTTCTAACACCAAAAATAGTTGGTTGATATGTATTGCCATTCTAAATATGCATCTATTGACTCACCATTGAGAATCGAGATATTCAAATACGGGAGCAAAAACATGCTGCTTATTCAATCTTTAAAGAGATCCTTGCTCAGCATCCTACCTATTTTTTTCAGTTCAATTGACTAGAAAATCAAAGTCTCGATACATCGAATCATGTTTTTGGATCATTCTATTCATACCCTATTTTTCGAAAGTCAAATCGTATTTTTTTTTTGGGATTTATGTTTTACATTCATCGCATCAGTGGATGGACAGTTTCTCGATCTACTCTAGTTGGTGTCCTTATCGTTTGTTTCAATCACTATGTCCATTGAGGAGAGCGGCTCTCACGATATAGCCATAGCCATTGAGGCATTGATCTCAACAATGAATGTCACATCTCGATGAGATCTAGATGATAAAGTGGAGAGAGAGAGAGAGAGAGAGAGAGAGAGAGAGAGAGAGAGAGAGAGAGAGGAGTTGGTTTTGGCCTCTAAAGTACATGTGAAATTCGACCCCCCAAAAAAAAAATGTACATGTGAAATGGAAACGTGTCGCCTTTTGATGAATGAAGTGTGCAATAATAGCAGGACTGTCTATGACAGAAGATCCCTAACAGATTATTGATAAGATCGAATCAGTCCGAGTCGCTAATGCCACACCACATATAGCTATGCCCATAAGAATAATCAGACTCAAAATAACGATCATCTCTCGCGGAATGACTAACCCCACCAAAGGACGGAATGAATGCTTGAATCACAGAAATAAAATGAACACAGTTTTGCTTCTTCTTTTGGTGTGACGTCAAACCAGTTCATCTGCTATTTCAGAAACCCTATTTTGAAATTAATGCAATAGCAAAACTAGGGATGTGCAAACTGGACTGGACTGGGACCGGACTGGACCGTACGGATTGGTCCAATCCTTGAGGGGAGCGGTCCAGTCCCCAGTCCCAATAAATGGGACGGTGATCGGGTGATCTGGTCCCCGGTTCTATAGTGGATGGGACTGGACTGCCCGGACTGGACCTGCCAGAATATATATATATATATTATATACAGAGAGAAAAAATTAGAAAATTTTGAAGAAATAGTTAATTGTTTTGAAGAAATAGTTAACTTAGACCTAATTTCCCCATTTTCATCTTGTGCTCGATAGTCGATACTTACTCATTTCGCTAGATGCAAGTTTACCTATTTTCACCTTCTGGTCAATAGTCAATGCTCACTCCTCTCGCTCAATTCTCGCATTTCGCCTTCGCAACGCAGCTCTACTTTGCGCTCGTTCCTCTTGCCTTTGCC
The DNA here is from genome assembly GCA_021437785.1 of Rhodomyrtus psidioides. NCBI lineage: Eukaryota > Viridiplantae > Streptophyta > Magnoliopsida > Myrtales > Myrtaceae > Rhodomyrtus > Rhodomyrtus psidioides. Next base: position 5,718,429 of record JAILYB010000027.1, on the reverse strand, counting down.
TTTCCGCACGCTCCTCATTAGCCATGCATGTATTCCATGGGTTAATTTCTATAAACAGTTGGTGTTATTGGTCCCATTAGGACCGGATCGGGACCAAACCGGTGGGTCTCAGTCCAGTCCCTAGTCCCGAAAATTTGAGGACCGGGACTAATAATCCGATCCCCGGTTCCATATCAGGACCAAATCGACATGAACCATGCACACTCCTAAGCAAAACCCACCCAAAAGAAAATTATTTTGAAAAAAAAAGAAAAGAGGGAAAAAAAGAAGGAAGAAAAGGTAAAAAGAAGGTGCACAAGCAACAAGCAACATCCCCCCTTTTTCTGCCTCCACGTCGCTCTTGCTCTTTCTATAAATAACCTCACCATGGAAATCAAAATCATCTTCACGCTTCGCCCTCCTCCTTCCTTCTTCTCGTCTTGTTTTTTGGGGCCAAACAGGCTTCTTCTCTCTTCTTCACGCCGAGATCATTCGCAGAAGAATAGTCTAAAGGAAGAAGAAGACCGCAAATGGTGAAGTTCTCGAAGGAGCTCGAAGCTCAGCTGATTCCGGAATGGAAAGAGGCCTTCGTCAATTACTGGCAACTGAAGAAGCACGTGAAGAAGATCAAGCTCTCCAGAAAGCCCACCAAACCTTCTCATCCGCATGCACTGATCGGATGGGGTCTCGCGAGCTCCATTCTCGTCGACCCGGTTCTCTCCGCGGCGAAGAAAATCAGGGATAGGTTTCGCGGTTCCATCGACGATAACAACAGCGTCGCCCAAGCAGCGATCACGGTATGTTTGCTCGCGAAAATCCCCGCTTCAACGTGTGAGAGAAAGAGTCTTCATTTTCATTTTCTCTTGCCTTTCCTTTTGTCCTTCTCTTTTCATTTGTGCATGTATTTATACCACGTTAAGATGATCTTTATCAATAGGTTTGGCCAGCTCTAATTTGCGATAAAAACATAAGATGCGTGCAGAGAAGTGCTGGAACTTTAAGGAAAAATCTGCAGACAACATAGGAAAAGCTTGTCGTGTGTTCCTTTACCAGGGAAGGTGGGATTCTTATTTGTGAAAAAAAAAAAATTGATAAGATAGGTTGTCACAAGTTAAGCACTTACACAACCACATGTTTAGTTACAGTAATTATAAAATTTTGTAATGTACGAATAAACTAAATTTAGATTACTATGATTATTGGAAAATACGTCTGCTTTATTAACGTTGATTTGTCTATTATTTCCGCAAGCAAAATAATCTATTTTAAGGGTTTTTTTTTTGTCTTTTTCTGTTGTGTTTGGTCTCCACTAGCGCTACAACATTCCTAGTTCCTTGATTTACGTTCCTCGTCACTTTATGCCCATTTCTCTTTTGTTGCTTATTAAAGAGTACTAGTGATTGTGATTTTTCCCATTTGAAATAAGTAGCCTGTCCTAAATGTTTACTTTTCCATATTTCAAAGTACTTTAATACACGTTCAAGACACTTATTAACGAGGCGATTTTATTAAATTTTTTTATAATAAATACGTTTTTTTTGTTAAATATGTGTAGTAAGTATTTTAAAGGCATATGTTAACATGATCTGGGTTATTTTCAGGATAAATGAATAATGATAAACTATTCAAGACCGTTGAGATGTAATAATTCTTCCAATCACTCGTAGTTGAGTCTCGATGGTCCAACGTTCAAAATTCGAGGTGTCCATAAAATCTCAAAACCTTGTAGCGCTATGACACCAATACGGTCTTTCAAAAGTACTGCCAAGATGACGCACCACCATTCACCGCGTGAAAAAAAAAACTAAGTACGGTCCACTTTCAGTTAGTATAAATTCGTAGTTTCTCGGCAGCACTGAAATCATATTATTCTTCTCCAAACAAGCGTAAAAAAAAAATCACTACGGTGAACAAAAAACCCAACATTTTTTTTTTTTGGGTTCGAGAATAGGATCTATTGCCTATTGCCTAAAGTTCCAAACCCTAATTTTTATTTTTATTTTCACGAGGTCAAAAAGTTAGGTAGTTTTTTTGGTAATTTTGCAAAGTCATGTTATATTTATCTCACTAGGTAAAAGATTGTGTATTTTTTTAATGCGTTTCAAAGGTCTTGATAAATTTGTCATGGTGATAAAATGTTGTGCATTTTCTTTGTTATATGGCCCAAAAATGAGACCCATTTCGAACATCATCAAGAATAATAACGAATCTCATAAATTCTCAACATAGCGATCTCCCTTTGGATCCATGCCCTTACCTCTAATTCTTACGTCATTTGTGTCCACTAACTAGTAAAAAAGCTCGATAGGAGAATCTTCATTAATTAATGGACGATAAAGCTAAAGCTTCGTATGAAGAGTTTAGTTTAGGAAGGAGAGTAGTCCAACTTACACCATAAACTGGCGATGTTGAGTCCATGAAGTAAACCCGAAAATAGATAATACCCTTTTTGAGCCGCCAGTTTTCACATTCATTCCTTCAAGCCGAGCAATACTCGCATGAAATCGGGTCCCTACGACTGCCACTCATCCATTGTCGACCCATATGATCTAACGGTTGTTCGGCTTCGAGATCATCCCGAGCCGGGATTTGTGTGCTACAATTTTTTCTGTTCAGGCGGGACTTGATGGCAAAAATCCCGGGAAAAAAAAGGCAATTTTTTTCTGATTAATATATGGTGCTTGCCCTAAAAAGGAAAAAGAAGAAGAAGAGAGAAACAATAAGGAACGCCTTGCACAGGTAGGTATCCCTTTGTGTCACGAAGCTAACGTGAATGGAGCACCAAAAAAGAGATGGAAAATGACACCAAAAGACAAATGAAGCTGTTGAGAAAAGGCCCATTTCCTTGCCATTTTCTGTCACATTTATGTTTCGTTAGGGTTTAATTGGTTGCAGGTGACGAGTGACGACGTGGAGAATGGACAGGTAGAGGACGAAGCGCATGAAACCGAACTCACCAAGCTATTCAAAGAAGAACACGAGGTATACCAATAAGAACAATAAATCAATTTGCTGCACAGTAGTATCGTATAAATAAATAAATAGAATATAACATAATGACAGTTTGAATTTTCCCATTATATTTATGAGATTATTTGAGTATTCTTTTTCAGGTGAGAGCGTTCTTTGAGGCACTGGGGGAAGAGCTGAATAAGGTGAACCGGTTTTACGAGAGCAGGGAGAGAGAGTTTCTGGACATGGGAGAGGAGCTCAATAAGCAACTCCAGACCTTGCAAGAACTCAAGAGTATGCGGAGCGAGAGTCGACGCTGGAATTCGTCGTCGCTAAAGGCAAATAGTAATCGTGAGGGGAGCCTCTCGGGATCATGGCCTTCTTCCCACCGTGATCATGATTTATCATCGGGTGAGATTCAAACTCTTTATTATTATTATTATTATTATTTTAGAAAATATATTGCGATTTCCCTGTTGATTATACGTAATTTATTTCATTTTTCTACAACTCAACGAATATGGAACTTTGTTTTTCCAATTTATCTACCTCATAAACAAGTTAACAACTTTATAGAGTCTACTAGATAGTCTTGGATGTTAAAAGTGTGATTTTTCCCCGGCGGGATGAGACATTTTCGGAAGCCCATTTTATTTAGATAAAAGGTTGTCAAAAGGTAGTTCTACCTGGGAAAATATAGATGGCCACGTGTCATGCCACGTGGAGCCTAGAGAGAGAGAGAGAGAGATGCATGGGGTCCGTCGCAAAAAGTGGGTTGAATCTCAATATTTTCTCGTAGACATTGATGTGTACAACTATAAAAGGACAAGAGCTCACGAATTGAGCCATCACATAACACGCGCACACACAACACTTCTTCTAGATAGGCAACGACCATAGAGAGATCTTGTTGCAACCAACGATGCCAACATAAATTTTATGTCAAGGAAAATAACTAATGGCTAGAGAAAGATATTATTTGATAGTTCGATGAAAAAATTTCGATTAAAATGTAAAAAATATATGAACAATAATCATCGAATACAAAAGTATGGATTTCGGACCAAACATAGATAATCAATCTTAGGATAGTGTCGGTGGCAGAAATTAATGGGCAGGCCAAAAGCTACTTCGGGTGTGTTTTGTGAGAGCTTTTGGGAAATGCCTTTGCGTAATTGCAAAAGAATTTAGGCTAAATAGTTTTCAATAAAATGCAAATAGTACTAAGAGAAAAATTAACGTTCCGGGAATGCTCAAAGTCAAAGCTGGATGGTACTGGCGTTAAGGGCCTTTGGACAATCGGACTATCGGACTATAACCATGTCTTTAGTAAGTGATTAGCTAGGTTTCTTCCCAACTTTATCTTTGTGTTCAATCTTGATTCCACAAAATTCAACATCAGCAACGTCAATTCCTTCATATACACTATGTTATTGACTAAAATCCACAGAGAGCTTTGGCGAACCCCTCAATGAGAACTCCATAGGGGAAGCCTTAGAGGAAGGTCATGGGGTTTCAACCCTAGAGACAAATGGTGCGAGCTGCGTGAGCTCAGCGGCAAGGTCATCATCACCCTCATCAAAGTCAAAGCTGAGAGGGAAGCCCAGGATGGTGAAGAAGAGGATCCCATGCACAGCAACACCCGGAGGAGCCGTCGCGGCCCTCACGTCGATGCTGCGGGACAACCTTGTCGACAGCAAGAGTGCGAGAAAGGATGGCCCTGGAGATTCCGGCGCCGGCAAGAAGAAGATCCAGTGTGCTGAGAAGATGATCAGAGGTGCTTTTGTGGAGCTCTACAGAAGGCTTTGTCTGCTGAAAAACTACAGGTTTATTCGATCATTTCACCTCTTTTATCTGTCACTGATACTTTGCTTCAGTTAAAAAGCCGGGACAATTATGGTCGATGAGCGTTGTTATTTTGGGTTCTTTTGGCAGCTCATTAAACTTGATGGCTTTCTCGAAGATCTTGAAGAAATTCCACAAGGTAAACGTTTGATTTTCGACTTGTTATCGGATAGTATCGGAGGTCGTTTAACCCTTTAAATGTCGAAAATATTAGGAGTAAGAGAAAAAAGATAAGAGAGTTTCCAATCACGTATATAATATGTGTTTGTCTGCGCATGTGTGAAAGCAACTTACTGCTTTACAACGTCAGACATCCCTGTTGTAGTATTAATACCATTTACAATGTTTTCTTGCAATCACATATATATTATGATAGCTGTAATAAATTGTAATAGCTATGACATAATCGGTGTATTATAGATAATGTAAAATAGCTAATACAACAAAAACTATAATAGCATATTTGTAAATAAATTACTTAACAAACAGTTATTTGTATACAACATATAATGTAATTGCTTTTTAATATAATCTATAGAACAACAATTAGCAATAAGCAATATTCTATAGTTGCTATACTGTATTTCTGATTTTCATTAAATATGAGTAGAAATTAGAGTTACTTAAGAATTTAGAGCTATATCAAAATCTTTTTTGCCATTTATAGCAAAATGCATTATTATACTCAACATAAAGCTGGAGAACAGGACCAAATTGGCGATTTTCAATTGCTGAATGAACAGGTTGCAGGTCCACAAGCATCCACAAATTATCTAAAAGAAGTGCAGAAATCCCACTTTGTCAGCTCAGACAAGGTACCTGATCTCAGATTTTACTATTGGTAATGGGCAGCAGATTCAAGACATTTGCAATAAACTGAAGAAATCCCACTTTCCCTGTTTCTCTTTCTTCCACAAAATTCTTCTTCAATAGTTCTTATGTTTTATTTCATCTTGTGCATAAGAGAGTGTCCCAGTTCCAGATTCTAAGTTTGATCTGTGAAATGGGTTTCTCTCTCTTGGATAGCCTATTGAGAATTTTCAATAATTTTCTAAAGATTGTGCACACAAGGGAAATTCTAAAGCACTTCAAGCTGAAGTTGATTGTGGTTATCGTAAGAATTACTAATGGAGTTATCAATGTGATTCTGCAAGGTTATTAGACTAATGGACGAAGTGGAGTCCATGTTCACCAAGCAATTCACCAACAATGACAGGAAAAAGGCAATGAAGTTCTTAAGACCACACCAGCAGAGAGATTCTCACATGGTCACCTTCTTCTTCGGTAATGATCTCTCCCGAGTTGCAAACTCTCTCTCAAGTTTCGATAATGCTGTTACTAATGGAACGATTAGAGTTTATCTGAGTAAATCTTGAATATCCGAAGCTCAAGAGGCCGAGAGTAAGTCCAATGTCGTTAAAACTGCCGATCCACCCTCTGTCTGCAGGATTACTCACCGGATGTTTCGTCACATTGTTTAGCTTATACGCAGTACTAGCACACCTAACCGGCGTTTTCTCCTATCCTAATTACGTGGAAATTGTGTACTCTCTGTTCAGGTACAGAGTTCTATTGTGTTTCTAATCAGCTTGTATCAAAATTTGATGATTCAGTGCACCTATAGTGCGATGTTATGTGACTGACAAGCTGTGTTTTTGTGCAGTGTCTTTGCTTTGTTCAGCTTGCACCTGTTCATGTATGGATGCAATCTCTTCATGTGGAAGCGGACTCGAATCAACTACAACTTCATATGCGAATTCTCGCCCACCACGGCACTCAAGTACCGAGAGGCATTCCTCATCAGCACCGCCTCCATGACGACAGTGGTCGGTGCGATGGTCATTCACCTCCTCCTGCTCACCAACGGTTTCCCATCGAGCAGGGTCAACGCCATTCCGGGAGTCTTCCTTCTGGTTCGAAAACTTCACCCGATTTCATTGTTAGACATGTCAAAAAAATTTTTGTCTCAGTGTTCCTACCTTCCCTTGCAGATTTATATATTGTTGCTGATATGTCCATTTCATGTCTTCTATCGTCCGACTCGGTACTGTTTCATTCGGGTCATGCGTAACATTATCTGCTCTCCTTTTGTTAAGGTACATTGTTTGCTCCTTCAAATGCATGGAAGAACTTTGCAGGGGACAATTTAATCATATTCTCTCTAGATTGTTTTGAAGTTGTCAAAATTGAATGCAGGTTTTGATGGTAGACTTTTTCATGGCTGACCAACTAACCAGTCAGGTACAATAAACTTCATCCTGCGACTTTTCGTTGGCATCGTTTTTCTGCAATAACGCTCATATAGTCAATTTTGTTCTCTTATGTTGATTGGAAATCTATAGACATTTTGTTCCTTTGTCACTGCAGATACCACTACTGAGGCACATGGAATCGACAGCCTGCTATTTTCTTGCTGGAAGATTCGGAACACACCAATACAAGACCTGTAAATTAGGGCGATTCTATAGAGAACTCGCGTACGTGATCTCATTCTCGCCGTACTATTGGCGTGCCATGCAGGTAATCTACATCCATCCACAAATGAAGTCATCAACTTATTATGAGCTCAACTTCAACTGTATTAGCTGAGATATAGGCGTTTCTTGTCAACATTCAGTGTGCGAGAAGATGGTTTGACGAGGGCGATGTGAACCATCTGGCAAACATGGGGAAGTATGTCTCAGCGATGGCGGCAGCCGGAGCGAGGATCATGTACGCCCGTCAGGAGAGGATGCTGTGGCTGATTGTAGTCTTGGTGACCTCGACAGCAGCTGTGTTTTATCAGCTCTATTGGGATTTCATCAAAGATTGGGGTGTCCTCAACCGAAGATCCAAGAACCCTTGGCTCAGAGATGATCTGATCCTCAAGAATAAATGCATTTATTTCATTTCCATCGTAAGTTCCTTACTAAAAGTAATACTTAGTGATGACAATTGACGAGTACTGAGAAGCACTTGCTATTGTAGGCTTTGAACGTTGTTCTGAGGTTTGCATGGGTAGAGACGGTTCTGCGGTTCCGCGTGGGAGTTGTTGAGTCACGTTTGCTCGATTTGTTCATGGCTTCATTGGAAGTGATTCGCCGAGGACACTGGAACTTCTACAGGTACATTTCAGCCACCTTCTCCTCTTGTACTTCAGTGAGTTCATTGTCCTTGGCCCAATTAACAGATTTAGCCAGAAATTTCAATGTCATCATTTTTGTTGAACATCTGCCACTAACTTTGATGGAAAATGAATGTGCAGATTGGAGAATGAGCATTTGAACAATGTCGGGAAGTTCCGAGCAGTGAAGACGGTTCCTTTACCTTTTAGAGAGACGGACTCAGACGACTGAGTTAAGCCACTAGACCAAGGCTAAGCTGCCATACTTCACTTACATTCAGAGGCAAGCCATGATATGTTTCCTGAAGCAAAAAGCAGTTCCAAGAGAGAGAGTGAACAACTCCAATAAGTAGGAGCGAACAGAAAATGGCTTGATCTTGCGAGACCATCATGCAATTTCACATCGAGTGTGATGTACCGAACAAATTTACATAGAATCTCGTGAAGTCGATCCGCAATTTGGGTTTTATATACGTCTTCTTTATTCGACTCCTATGAAACCTTAAGTTGTCTGCAGCACCTGGACTTGTATACATAAGCTTAACAAATTATATAAAATAAGAATGGTTTGTACATCTGGACTGCCAAAACTCACTTGCCATTCAACGAATTGTCATTCCTCAACTTGGGCGATTTCAGCAATCCCTGTGCCGACAAATACTCAGCTATTCTCTTGGCGATACAATAAGCCGTGGACTCGATGGTGATCATCGGGTTGACACCGATGGCGGTGGGCAGAACGCTAGCATCGCACACAAACAGACCCTCAGCTTCCCAACTCTCGCCGTTCTCATCCACTGCACCTTCCTCCTCATTGATTCCCATCCTGCAGCTCCCCATCTGATGGGCAGAAGAGCACATTCCCCACTTCTCACCTATTGCCAATGGGCCATCCTCTACACTGACTCTGCCCAAGAACTCCTCCACTTGGTCCTCACTGGCTGTCCCTCCCCCGCACTTCATCCTGAGGCCGTCGCCCCGGTGGGTCCCCACCTCATTTGCCCCCGCGGCAATCAAGATCCTGAGTGATCGCCGCAGGCCTGCCTTGAGATTCTCCTTGTCCGCCGAATCGAGCTTATAGCTTATCCTTCCCTCCCTTGTCACTTCCCCACGCCCCTTGTCCCGGACTATTGTGATGAAGTGAGCAGTCCTTGCATACTTGGTCATCCGGTCCTTCATGTCGAGGCCTGACTCCCAAGGGCACATCACCGCAAACGATGAGGGCCCAAGCGAGGGGGTCTCGATGATGGCCTGCACATTTGAAATTGAATTTCCTGCGACGACCTCGTGGACCGATGTGATTATCCCACCCTGGTAGGATCTGCCACTGAGCTGCGAGCTCGAGTCCTGAGGGAAATGCCCCCAGGCCATTGCCACTGGGTGGAGATGGAGGTTCCGGCCAATATGCTTGTTCTTCAGTCCACTCGAGATCAGGAGAGGTGGTGTCAGGAGAGCGCCGCACGCCGAAACTGTTACCTTGGCCTCAAACTGCAGGACATTTCCAATAGTGCTATTCATAGATTTCGCCCTCACACCGATGCATTTCTTTCTTCGCGCTCTACCAGGAATGTTCATCTCAAAGACGAACCGCTCAGCTTTGCATCCTGATAGGATCACCGCGCCGTGGTTCACTGCATCGACCAGCCAGGTGCTGTCAGTGCCTCGCTTGTCTCCCCTCCTGCAGCCATAGCCGCAAGAGCCGCAAAAGTGGCCCTCCGAGGAATTCCGTGGCACCGTGTTGATCTCAAGGCCGAGCTTCTTACATCCCTCTCGAAGGACCTTATTCTGAAAGCCCTCTTCCACGCACTGATCTGTCACTCCAATCCTCTTGGACACAATGTCCATGGCAGAGGCATACTCTTTGCTCCCAAAGAGGTCGATCCTATGCTTCTCAGCCCAATCTTGGAGGACAGTGCTGGGCGTCCTAATGGACGCAGACCAATTGACGGCGGATCCGCCTCCAACCGTGGAACCCGCTAGAATCAGCATGTTCCCAGTGGAAGTTGCTAGTATGCCTCCTGATTCATAGAGTTGTTCCATGGAGGGGCCTTCCAGGGAAGAGTAGACCCTGTGGGTGTAGTAGTTCCCTTTCTCTAGAACCACCACCTTGTAACCGGAATCTGCCAGGACTGCTGCCGCAACCCCACCGCCACAGCCGGATCCCACGATGACGGCATCGCATTTGATTCTGTAAATCTTGTTTTCGGGATCCTGTGTGACTTCCAGGCCTTTTTGCTTGAGAGATTGGAGGAGGTCTGGATCTGTAGAGTAAATGGTTTCTATGATTCCCTTCTCAAGTGGCCTTCCATTTTCGGGTTTCGACATTCCCTCCTCCTCCTCTACTTGATACCCAATCGCTTTCCATAACGGGTTTTCACCATTCTCGTTCACCTGCAAGATCAGAAAATAAATATTGGAAATTTTTTGAGCTAATCCTCAAGAATCACTTCATCTTCCATCCCAAGGGATAAATCACTTCATCTTGACATAGACCTCAGAATACATTAGCTAGCATCGACTACTAGGTGGCTCTCATTGTCCCTCCTCTCCCTCGAGCAGATGCAGCAAACAAAACAACGGGTCTAGTTCAACTAGATGGAAAAGGCCGTCGGTCGATCGAAGTACTTGATTACCATCAACCAACTAAGTTAACCTCGTCTGGTCTGTTCTGTGCCAGATTTGTGCTTTGAATCTTTCAGAGTCATTCTATTCTTGTCCATCTTCTGTGAAAAGTTATGGCATCTCGAATGTTACTGTTAGCTTACATTTTTGGAGATTTTTCTCTGAATTAGTCAGCATTTTGATTTTAATGCTCACAACAGGTATGCTCAAAGTCATTACTTGAGCAGTACCATGGAATTAATCAGTATTGAGAATTAGAGCATGATTTCAACATGCCCCTTTTTTTCCTCTACTCTAACAAAAAATTAGCACGTTGACATTATTGTTACTCTCATCCTGAAATAATTCAGATGGAAAGCTCAAGAATTAAGGGAAAACGTTAAAAAAGAAGGGCAAAGTAGACAATCTAGAAGTTCCTAATATTCCAGAACTACCAAGCCAAGGTTAGCACACGAAGCATTTTCAATAAAGTAATGATTTGATAAGACATGATCAGGAAAGAATGGTAAAATTTGGTCAAGTGTCTCTTTCCATCCCAAAAGCTCTTCGAACTATAGAGAACGAGTCTCTTTCACCAAAACATGCAGAAACCAGAATCTTTCACAAGCATTAAGGCCTGGTGCGATTTGGCGTGAACAGATTGGACAAAAGGGTGTTCAATGGAAGCAAAAAGAAGTCATTTTTACTAGTTTTGGAAGAGAAACTGACTGAAATATAAATCAAATTTGGTGAACAAGGATTGATGATGATCGGTCTGACTTGAGGGTAATTTTTACTTGTTCTCCATTTTTGCAAGCTTTCAATCTTCTGTATTTGCTGTCTTAGACCAAAATTGAGCCCCAGTGAACTGAGAATGTTTGAGATTTTGCTTTTGGAAAAAACACAGTTGTCTAATGTAGTGTCACGAAACATGTCAAAACGTTTTGGAAGCCCAAGTGCTCCCACCCTCATTGCATCCCTTACATTGCTCCAACTCCATTCATCATACATTACATAACATTCACAAGGGAAATTAAGGAAACCATCTGTAGTTTCATGTCTTGATATGATTGTCACTCTCTGATTTTGAATGTTTTGTAGCATGAAATCGCACTAATAGTGACCTATGATTGACTGGTAGTGATTCGCAAAAGTAACCGATACCTTGCTATATAAAACTCACTATAAATATATCTTCTCGTGAGGAAAATTGATTTACAGAATCGAAGTGACGATATTTTGAGACAAACTCTACGCAAAGCAATTAAAATTAAATGAACGAGTAAGGTTCAAGCATCCGATAAAGGTTTATGACATTTTGCTAGGGCCCAATTTCACAAACCAATCCTCGTATCTCGCAAAATTATTCAAGATCGAATTATACATGGATGTGTGTGCGCATTAAATGGGGGTCGTTGGTATGATTTGGTCGCATCAACTTTCCCATAATTCATATGGGTCATCAATGTTCATGTGCCGGTAGACAAGTAGGCCCTTGCTGATTTATGAACATGTTTCATTTTTCAGTTTTTGTATGGATTTATATTGCAATACATTAATCGTCAGTGGAAGAGAAATGTTTCCTAAGATCATAATCTGCACGACTCCATCTTCTCGATAGTCGCCTAAATTGAAAGAAGAGATTATTATGAAGATCATAATCTGCACGACTCCATCTTCCCAGCTTAAAATAAGGAACCGATCCCACAACTCCCGGCCATTAAATTTGTCCGTTTGTATTAAATTTTCAACTCTGACCATTGCATCTCACTTTCATTTTGCTATGGCCGTTCCGCATCCGGATCCCCTAGGGGGATCGCCACCATCCACTCCCCCGTATAATAGGGGGGGAAATGTTTTATGATTTAATGGAGGGTGGGGATTATATGAGTAGGTGATTTGATTCTTCGTGCTATATTTTCCATTCACATGTGCAATGCGCGACTTTTAAGTGGTAGTATTTTATCTCTTTCTACCAAAATAATAATAATAATTATTACCCATCATTTCAGTAAAAAAAATTAAAAAAGAGAGAATGGAGAAAAATAAATTAAATAAAATTATTAAAATCAGAACCAATAGATAGCAACGATAATAGTGAAAAATAAGATTGTTAAAATCAATGAAATTGCTAATGGAACTAATAAGACATTTTAATAGTATTAAGTAAAAATGAAAAGGCTGCCGTCAAACGAAGAGAAACTTTGTATCGTCTTGAACGTGCATTTCGAGCCATAATTATTACAAAAAAAAAAACGAGAATTCATGAGAAGCTAAAAGCTAATTTTCTTGAGATAAGAATTATTGATACGTCTTGAATTGATGTGATAACATATTAGATTACCATTCATTATACTTTGAAAGAAGGACAAAGAAGACTTGTAACCATTTCAAAATTGTCGAAGGATGAAGAACATTTGATACCGCTATTCACAAAACTCGCTGGAAATCGGTTTACAAAAATTGGATGACGAAAGTACGAGAAAAATCATGAGCAAAGTAAATAAAAGTTTAGGTTGACGAGGAATGTTCAGACATTCCATGAATGTTTATCACATTTCGTTGTGACCAAATTTTACAAAAACAGTCTTCCCTATCTAGCGACATTATTCATCATCAAATGGGGGGTTTCCTACCTTCCATCTAGGTGGGGTGCCGCAAAACGAGTTACACGTGAAAGGTCGGGTACATATGTTTAGGAGCGCCTATACGAGGTCGTGTGTGTCATTAATTGGGGTAGATGGTGCAATTTGGTCCCGTCCATTTTCTCATAAATCAATATGGTCCACATTTGGTACCTATCTCCCTAAGTTATGAAGCTTTTCCATTCTTAATTTTGCGAACTATAGTGTACAAATTATTTTCCAATACGTTGATAGTCAGTGGAAGAGAAATCTTTCCTAAGATCAAAATCAGCACCCATTGTCCATCTTAAAATTTTGTAGAAGGACGAAGGAGATTTGAATTCAAATTCAAGATCGAACAAATATCCATGGAATAAACTTTCTCGTTATTATTTGAAAGTGGAAAGGGATTTTATTTAGACTAGTGCAAAATTGATGACCTTTTTTTTTAATATTATACTCATTTATAATAACGCTTCTTCTTGAGCTATCTATATTAGCGATAATAAAAAAAATCATTGTACTTGACCACTTGATCTATTATATTGTTGGGGTGTCCTTGTCAAGGCAAGTGTTTAAGAATTCGACTTTTGATCTCAATTATGGGTTTGACTAATCTCCAACTTGCTTCTGCTACTAGTCATTTGTGAATTTCCAAGCTGCGATTATCATGAGCTGACATTAATCCTTTCTTTAACAACTAATCATAAATTTAAAGCTATAAATTTGCTAGCCTGGCATTATCGTTTGAAGGTTTGGTATTGGTCAAAGAGCCAATAGAGTGTTTTGAGCATTATTACCCGAGAGAAGAGGACGTAGAGGCACAACATTTTGAGGAATATGAAGGCCATCCGGACGGGCGTGAGGAACCGATGCTTGAGCCATCTCTGCAGCACCTTCTCCCGCCGGTCGGAGCCCATGCTCGAGAACGTGTTCACGTACGGCCATCGCGGCTCCATGCAGAGCGATCCGCAGAGCAGCAGGGTGCCGAGCCTCGTCGAGAGCGCCCAAAGGACCGCCCGCACCAGGATCACCGCCTCGATCAGTGGCCTCCTCCCTAGAAGCTCCGCCACCTGCAAATACAGTCCGCATTCTTCTTCATGAGATTGTTGGGGGCTCCCACATGTTGTTGCTCTTCTTCTTCGTCATGTCGGTGCCCCCGGACCGACCTGATTCCAGTGACCCTTTATCGACTCAGCTTAAGCTCTATCGCACCCGAATCAAGCGCTCAATCGCTGCCGAGCTTTCTGACTACACTCAAGTTTGTACGCTTTTTGCATGAACGCGGTTTCAGCGAGAACAATAATTGATCTCAGAAGAACACAAAGTCACAGACATGACAAAAAATCGTCGACTTTGATGGTTTTCCACATGTAATTCTTTTTTTTTTTTGGTCATTCCATATGTAATTCAAGGTAACGTTTTTCGAAGAGAGAGAGAGAGAGAGAATTAAGTTACCTCGTGGGGCACTGGGGCTTGAGAGGCAGATGATTCATAAAAGAAGCGCACGGCTTCGTCGGCTCTCTCTTCCTCTCTGTCCGCTCTTCCCTCGAACTGTCCCCCTGCCGCCGCCGCCGCCGCCGCCGCTGTCCCCCTCAACGGGGGGAACACCGTCTCACAGACAGCGGCGAGAGCTTCCATCTCTCGCGAGGAGAAGCTACGCCGGAACAGCCTCTTCTCTCTCTCCCGTCTGATCATGCCCTTCAACGCGGGGTGACACTCTCTCCCCATCTCTCTCTGTTTTCCAATGGTATGTTCAGCAATGATATGTGCGTCGGTTTGGACGGGGACTCCGTTTTTATAGTTGAATTCCGACCCAACTATTACGCAAGTTACTTGTATTTGTTGGGTGGTCTTGGGTCTCTCTCAACCAAAAAACTAGCTTAAAGGTTGAGGTTTTCCCTCACACTTATAAACCGACCACCAGCCCCTTCCACAACCGATGTGGGACAACCCCAATAATCTCCCCCTCACACGGGCCATGGGTCGGAGGCCGCGATAATCTCCCCCTCACACGGGCCATGGGTCGGAGGCCGCGATAACCCATATCTCTCCCGTGTGACTGTTGGGTCACTTATAAATCGACCACCAGCCCCT
The DNA here is from genome assembly GCA_021437785.1 of Rhodomyrtus psidioides. NCBI lineage: Eukaryota > Viridiplantae > Streptophyta > Magnoliopsida > Myrtales > Myrtaceae > Rhodomyrtus > Rhodomyrtus psidioides. The sequence goes on along the minus strand of JAILYB010000027.1, from coordinate 5,703,228 downwards.
TCCCTCACACTTATAAACAGACCACCAGCCCCTTCCATAACCGATGTGGGACAACCCCAACAATCTCCCCCTAACACATCGGGCCATGGGTCGGAGGCCGCGATAACCCATATCTCTCCCGTGTGACTGTTGGGTCCAGACTCCCCCTAACACATCGGGCCATGGGTCGGAGGCCGCGATAACCCATATCTCTCCCGTGTGACTGTTGGGTCCAGACCTGTTGATAACCTAGGCTCTGATACCAGTGTTGGGTGGTCTTGGGCCTCTCTCAACAAAAAAACTAGCTCAAAGGTTGAGACTTTCCCTCACACTTATAAACCGACCACCAGCCCCTTCCACAACCGTTGTGGGACAACCTCAACAGTATTAACCTAGTCCCCGCCCCCCTCCCCACACACACGATGAAAAAAATTACATGGACTCCGTCTATATAGGCTAATACCATCGTAGCCAATGAAGTAACATGATAGCAAGCACAAATTAATTCAAACTCACGATCACCTTCATCCACAAATAAAATAATACAAAATAACCGGTATTCCTTTTGCCTTCGAGGCTTCATTGATTCCCTCGATTTTACATGGAGAAAGAGTGTGTTACAATGTTTAATCCAACAGTTTGAATCAATAGATAGAGAGAAAGAGAGAACGCATCTATAAATTATAAAGTGCATATGAATCCGATAGAAAAGGTAGGATTTCTAACACCATTTTTACGTGCAAGTCGAATTAAGAGCGACACGTCAAACGCGACAAACGAGCTAGGGGGCGACATCCGCGAAAATAAATGGGGACAAACCCAAGTTCTGATATAAAGCAACGTGAGAAACTACATCCTACGTCTTTTGCCAAGTTGTAAGCCTAGCTAATCGGGTCAACCTCTGTGATCCGACCAAACATGTATTTAATTTCATCTTTTGTGTTTTTTTTTTCCTCCATCCATAAAAATTGCCAAATGCACAGGTGGCGAGTGGAACAACCACTTCTGCCGATGCCCCACTGGAGAAGGGAAATTTCTAATTTTCCAACCTATAATTATCATGACCACCAAATTTTTTGTACCCTTGGCCAAGCAATAAGAACACCCTTTTTTGAAGATATATAAGTTTATGTGACCAGAAAAAAAAAGAAAAAAAAAGAAGGATATAGAAGTTTCTCTCTCTTTCCCACACACAGTAGAGAGAGAGAGAGAGAGAGAGAGAGAGAGAGAGAGAGAGAGAGAGAGTTCACGGAGGGCCCATTTCGTTTCCCAGTTGTGTAGCTTTTAGAAGGGAGTCATCCAAACTGCCGACGACCTTTGCTCATTTATTGTGGTGAAGGGGAAGACCACAAAGAGGTTGTCGGATGAGAAGGGGCTTCTGTGGTTCCCGAAACATCGGGTGCTCGCCTTTCCTCTCTCTAATAGGTTAGGTTTGATCTTTTCTCCAACATGTCTTACCTCCTTTTCTTCTTCAGTTTTTCGTAGCTAAGAGGAAAGGACGGTCTATCCGCGCCATACTCCCGGCTCATTGATTCGAGGTAGGCGAGCCCTTTTGCCGTGATCCATGATGAGGTGCACCCGTGTGTTGTGTTAGAAAAAGTTTCAAGCCGGAGAATGTATGTGGTATTATCTTAACTGGCGTATAACTCATTATCCTAAGTATTTGAGTAGAGATGAGTACAATTGGATATAGTGATGAGCTTCAAACTTAGGCTCCCATTCGAAAATCTTTTTGGGTAAAATGTATCAGGGTTCTTGTTGTGCGCTCTCGGTAAATAGTGTCCGAGCTGATTATTGATTGTCGGTCGATTCCTAATGTGTATCTATGTTCGGTAAATATCTTATGAAAGGGGATCTGACCTGGCACGGATAGCCTTCATGGTTCGGTCTGGCGAAAGACATATGACGTGAAGGCGGCCGTCGCAGTGTAACAACGCGATCCTGGTGGCAGCTTTGATGGTCAGGTATGGAGAAAATGGCTAGGATAGATGTTGAAAATTCAAGTTGAGATATATTAATACAAAATGATACATGAATTAAAAAGGGAACATACTTAAGAGTGAGTTCACATGTGAGAGGAGATTATTGAGTTACATGTGTGAGTTCTGTTAGAAAAAGTTGCACAACAAAGACTTGGCGTGGCGGCTGGCGGGTCTAATTGGTATAGACGAGTTCGGACTTGAGCTCTCTCTTGACTATACCCATATTTATGTGATTTTCAGTGAAATTTGCATCTCCTCCAACTTAGAAAAAAGCACCCTTTGTTTCATAATTGAAGGATTATTGCACATAAATACACGCATTTTATTGTACTATGGAAGAGTACTTTAATTATTTACTTGTCATTTAATTGTGCAATTTACAATTTACAATGTCAACTATTAGGTATTTACCAACAATTTGAGGATGTGATATAATATATATGCAAACAAACATCAAATTCTTCCGATTTCCTCCTAAATAGGTTCTTTAATCTTTTTGCTTATCTTGATAGTCAATTAACAACTATCGATAATTCACCAACAATTTGATGATAATGATATCATTTTTGTACATATAAATATAGTATCATTTTGATCTGATGAATGAAACGAAAACAAATCGGGATCAAATTATACAAGATCGAATCCAATGTGACCATTGATCTAAAACAAATTTCGAGTGTTTGATTGTCCTTGTAGCTCATAAATCTATGCAGTCCCGAGATTAGTCACACTTGTATTATCAGACTTTGTATTGCGGCAATGAGAAAATTTAACGAAAAAAATGAGCGAATTTAACGAAACGGTGTACAACCTACTATTATAAATCAATCTCTACCAAACATATTCTGAAAATGATCTTTACTCATACAATAGACTAAACTTGGATCTTGAGTGGGGTACATGACAGGCTAGCTGTACTAACCACTAATTTATGGCGATGGGAATAAGTGGAAATCAATCGGTTTCAATCTCATTAAATTCTATAGAGATTCAAGGTTACGTTTATTTCATGAAAAATGAACGATATAAAAAATACTTTTTCGTATTAATCGTTTGTATTGTTTGAAATAATCAGTCAATGAAAAATGTTTGTGCTATTAACAATAATTTATGTTCAAACATTCTCGTGGACAATGTTAGTTTCTATAAGTGAGACAAGCGATCATTTTTAGATTTTTTTTTCAAATCATTAATTTTTCAATAACAAATTAAGCCTAAAATGAATTACGAGTGAATCCCCAAACAACATCTCTTGAACATTCTTATTGATCATTTTTTAAAAAGCGTCGTATTAGTATAACAACTCTGACATTTTGAACAGACTTTATTACTATTATGTATCGTTTTTTAACTTTAGAGTAAATCAATTAGCAGAAATACATCAACCTAAACATAAGTACAAGGGGAAAATTACATAAAATGACATAAATCTATTGTAATTGTGTCAATTCAGTCCTCAAACTTTTTTTCTCAGTTAAGTCCTAAAAATTTTCACATTTTGATAATTGAGTTCATTCGGGAAAAAAAAAATTAGGTCATCTTACATGATACTGTCGGTGTTGACATGGAAATTTTATCTTATTTTATTTTATTGAATTTTTAGGGATATGTCCTAAAACTTTTTACTAAAGTGCAATTAAGTCATAAAAATTGTAAAAAGTGCAATCAAGCCCTAAAACTTGTCAAATTGGTGCAATCGAGTCATTCCTCTATTTTCATCCAACTTGGCTAATGAATAATATCCACATGGCTTTTTTAAATATCTTCTCCTTTCTACGTGGTGATGACATGGTTAAAACATGAAATTTAAGCTAAAACATATATAAAACCTAGAACCAAACGGTGAAGGCTCCATGGCCCTGGCCATTCCTCCATTATCACCAATCCTTATTGAGCATGGTGGGGCGGCTCTCACTACCAAGTTCTAACCTTTATTTAGCTTATATTTTTAATTTAATTTAAATAAAAGTTACATTAAAAATCAGATTTGGACAAAAAAAAACGACGTTGTTTAAGCACTTCATCGATAGGAAGAGAAAATATTTAAAAAATCCACTTAAGCATTTTCCAAATTTGACAATTTACAGGACTCGATTGTACTTTTAGCAAGTTTCAGGACTTGATTGTATTTTCGTGACAAGTTTTCGGACTTTTTGTACACATATCTCTTCTTTCTTTTGATTGTTAAGGCCGGCAAGAGGCCGCCGGCCATAGGTCAAGGCTCGGCGACCTCCGTGGCTTTAACAAAAAAAAAAAAGAGAAGAAAAAAGATGAAAAAATTCAACAACAAAAAAAATCTACCACAGCGTTGGGCAACGCCAAGTAGGATGGTTGGCGTCCTAGTCATCAATATCGGGCCAAAATTGGTAGGATAAACTCAATTGGCAAAATGCGAAAAGGTTTAGAACTCAGTTGACAAAAAAGAAGAAGAAAAGATTAGGATCGAATTGGTATAATTATAGTAGGTTCATGACTTTTTGTGATAATTTGCCAGCTTCGAAGACATAATAGTCAAGAGTTTTTTTTTTTTTTTTTCCATTTCGTGCAAGAAAACTTGTCATCTGGGGGAAGCACACACTACGACAGTACCAAGTTAATACAAAAAGAAAGATTTTCTCAGGGAAATAGATGAAGATACAATGAAAAATAGTGTAGATACGGAAAGGGCAAAAATGGCCAACAACCGAGTTAATCGGAGACGTGGTCCTAACTCCTATGTATTAACAGAACTCACCAAATCACTCAAAAATCGACAAAGGCAATTTAAAAACCCTTACAATCTATATAAATATAACGACGTGAAACCAATGCCGTGTTAGATAGAGAAAATAGTACACAGCTCCAAATAAATTCCCCAATTTTCTGACCAAAAATTGCCATCTAGAAAAGCTCCCCAAAAAATAATAAATGAGCAGTTACCAGTTACCAATAATTTCCTGACAGGGCCTGCATTAAGTGAAAGAATGGACCTACAACTAAGTTTGGAATTTGAATGGACGATCCAAGCATTGCTGTCCAGAGAAAGGAATTGGTTTAAATCAACGATGGGATGACCTTTGCGATTGGAGCTTGTCCCTTGATGGTTGCGCTCGAATTGGGAACACTCGCAGAGGATGATTGGGAACCAAAACCTAAGTAGCCCAGATTAGCAATTTGCATTCCCAGTAATTGCAAGGAAAATTGATAGAAGAGTAGAGCCGTTTGTTGGCTAGGAAGGCGGGGTTAATTCGCTTTATCGAGGCGATAATGCTAGAGAACCGCTTTTCGAGATACGATTTAGCCTCTCTAACTCTCTCGAAGTCCTGATAAATAAATAAAAAAAGAAAAGAAAAGGAAAGTAACTCCCTCGAAATAAACTCGATAAAAATTGGAACCGCAGACTCTCCACAAAGGTTACATCTTAATATAAGAATGAAATAATGTGTGTTGTGATCAGACATACAATTGACTTTTTATCATGTATTTTTGTCACGGGCATATAAATGACGATGTACTTAACGCGGAGATTATTGAGACGCGTGTGAAAGGTGCACTAACTTAACATCATCATATCGTAGGCATGATCGCAATTGCCGCAGGCCTAGCCAGTGCCACCACACCAAGGCCTCTCATCACCCAACGCCCATCAAAAGTCCTCATCATGCTCCTTAATAAGACCAAAGAAGGACGATCCCTCAAGTCAAGTAAGAAGTACGTTTTTGTCTCTTTATGAGTTCATCAAGAGTCTCGTTTGATTAAAATTTGCTTGAGTACCTTCCTTAATCTTTCCCTCTTCATCTTTGATGGTTGGAAAGATCGTAGCACTTCTAGCTAGCTGTGTCCAATTTTTTTGGCACAAAATTGCCGTTTTGATTTAGGGATACTTATGATTGTACTTTCACTGTGTTAGCCCTTTACATATCGGTTAATTTGCACTGTCGTTAGACTATACCCCATTCTCGGACCATCATTAAGACATGCGAGTTAAACAAAAGGGTCAGGACAAAGTCTACATAATAGGGATGCTAGCCAAAGTAATTGAAGACTTTTCAACTTCGGTAATTGATATTCTCGAGTCGTTGCTTTACATCGGGAGAGATCAATTAAAAGCCAATGTAACCAGTAGCTGCATCAAGTCCAAAAGCAGAGATAAGGTTGTTGCCATGTAAACATCACATAAATAGATCTGAAGAGATGGGTTCCATGAACAAATAAGTCAAACGGTCAGTGGTGGAAGAAGAAACTTGACAACCAACTTAGGAATAATGACACAAATGGCTCTTGAATTTTGGCCTAATATACAATGTGATTCCTAAACTCTTGACACATGTTCAACTAAGTCCCTGGACTGTGTGCATATGTTGGACGTTGTAGTTCCATTAATTCAAGTTCAGAAACAATATTAAATATTTTCATATAGTCCATATGTACTAAATTAAACATGTATCCAATATCAAGAAACCATATTGAACAAATTAAAAGTTTAGGGACGACACTGCATATTAGAGGCCCCATCACGCATTTGACCAATGCTCAGGAATCATTTGTGTTATTTACCCACCACTTATAGGAACATCGTTTCTTACTTACCTGCCTTTGGATTTCATCCTCTAATTAGATGCTCAACTTTGTTTCATTCTTTGATGGGTAAAATCATCAACTATATACCTACATTACCATCACACTTATTGTTTTCATCGAATGACAGCAAGACGATAAGTACTCCGTACCCATTGGACCACGGAGCTGAGAATGATCTAAAACCACGTGGAGGCTTGAACAAAACATAAGATCCATAACAGAACAGTGATGAATCTCTAGACCGACGCTGTATCTATCTATGTGTTCCTCTTTTACTTTTATTGTGCCGGGACGATTTAAATTCACCCCACTTCTCTGAATGGTTTCTCCCAGCTTTTAGCCTTTTACCACATCATTTGCAATCCATCTACTTGATTTACAATTACCAGTTAAAAGTGCATCTCCAACCTCATTTTCTGCTGTAATGATTGAAAATTCCATTTCTAGTCGTCTGTATTGTTGAATTTATGTCTCGAATTTGAACCCAAAGCGAAAATCTGAATTTTAAATTAAATAGATAAGGCTGGTTTAATTTTCTGTGCGCAAAAGAAATCAAACAAACCAAGTGGAAAGGAAATACACACCATTATCTTTTTCTGATTGTGCAAGATTTTTCTGCCAAGCCATAAAAGGAAATACATATATTACTATTGCGCTTTGGTGTGTTTGGACAGAAATTGAAAAGTCCAAAGTGGACTTTGAAGTTGACGCGGTCAACATGGACTCTCCCATATAAATATCTCCTTCATGCTTCACATAGGGGCCCCACCTAAATGAAGGGTGGGGATCACTCTGTCTTACAAAAAGTAAGGCAGGTGATCCATGTCCCTTCACGCTGGATTGGGGTCTTCAAGTTTTTGGCAGAAGCACCGTTCTCTATCTCTGAGTGCTGTGGTTGACGTCCATAGGTGTTGGGTGTTTGATAGTGGGTCTCCACGCACAAAGATTTCTTCGTGAAATTACATCCCAAAAGAATTAGTGTTCAAGCGATTATATTATTGTGGAAAGAATTTGTATTTAATTCTTTTGCGAGATTGAGATATTATTTCGCGAGAAATTGGAGGCTAAACACTGTGTGCGTTATTGGATATAACTGGGGCTTGTGAAACACTGAGAGTGTTTGTATAACTCAAGTTATCTGTAATTTCCATGTATCGCTTGATTTATAGTGGAATTCGTTACTGCTCTCTCCATGGACGTAGGTCTCTACGATCGAACCACGTATATCTGGTGTTCGATTTACTTTCTCGTTCTGTCTATTTTATTGTTTGATCGTTTATTCCGCGCAATATGCAGGATAGGTTCCTATTGTGATAAATAAGAACATGACATTAAGTCATTAAGGACCTTCACATCCAGAAGCACAAAATGAGGAGCACCACACGGGCAGATCATAATAATAAGATAGCCCTTCACCTCTATTGGCAAGAACAAGGAAAAAAGATCGGATCCCCCATGCAGTTCTTTCCGAAACCAGACCACCAAGGCAACGTACTGTTTGTCATGTCTAAGACAAGTGCCTCCGCAATGCCGGTCGATCTCTTGATATAAGGAGAGCACGTGAGGACAGATGGTCAAAAGAAGGCGAGTACAAATCATCTGGACCGGATTCGGATACCCTGCCTTAAAAGTAGGTAGGGGATCCCATAAATCCCCACCACCCATTGCTATATGGAGTATTTTGGTCATGCATGGGTGGTGGGGATTCACCAGGTCAGGCAGGTGATCACATTTGGACCGACGACTTCTCTGACATTTTGTGTGTTTACACTCCCAAGAGAGTGCAATGGTTCATCCCTCACAGCATCAAACACGAATTCTCGAATCAACTACAACTTCATATGCGAATTCTCGCCCACCACGGCGCTCAAGTACCGAGACGCATTCCTCATCAGCACTGCCTCCATGACGACAGTGGTCGGTGCGATGGTCATTCGCCTCCTCCTGCTCACCAACGGTTTCCCATCGAGCAGGGTCAACGCCATTCCGGGAGTCTTCCTTCTGGTTCGAGAACTTCACCCGGTTTCATTGTCAGACATGTTAAAAAAAAATTGTCTCAGTTTTTCTGCCTTCCCTTGCAGATTTATATATTGTTGCTGATATGTCCGTTCCATGTCTTCTATCGTCCGAATCGGTACTGTTTCATTCGGGTCATACGTAACATTATCTGCTCTCCTTTTGTTAAGGTACATTGTTTGCACCTTCAAATGCATGGAAGAACTTTGCAGTGGACAACTTAATCACGTTCTCTCTAGATTGGTTCGAAGTTGACATAATTGAATGCAGGTTTTGATGGTAGACTTTTTCATGGCTGACCAACTAACCAGTCAGGTACAATAAACATCATCCTGCGACTTTTCTGCAATAACACTATCATATAGTCAATTTTGTTCTCTTATGTTCATTGGAAATCTATAACTCCGCTTATGTAGTTTACATAGTCTGTCCCAAGTCAGGATAAAGAATGAGGGTTGCGTCAGGCGTAGCGGGCCGGTTGTAAAAAAGAACTATTTATATAAGATGAACCCTATTGATTATATGAGATGTTCATTGGAAATCTATAGACATTTTGTTCTTTTGTCACTGCAAATACCACTATTGAGGCACATGGAATCGACGGCCTGCTATTTTCTTGCTGGAAGATTCGGAACACACGCACCAATTCAAGACCTGTAAATCAGGGCGATTCAATAGAACTCGCGTACGTGATCTCATTCTCGCCGTACTATTGGCGTGCCATGCAGGTAATCTACATCCATCCACAAATGAAGTCATCAACTTATTATGAGCTCAACTTCAACTGAATTAGCTAAGATATAGGCGTTTCTTGTCAACACTCTAGTGTGCGAGAAGATGGTTTGACGAGGGCGATGTGAACCATCTGGCAAACATGGGGAAGTATGTCTCAGCGATGGCGGCAGCCGGAGCAAGGATCATGTACGCCCGTCAGGAGAGGATGCTGTGGCTGATTGTAGTCTTGGTGACCTCGACAGCAGCTGTGCTTTGTCAGCTCTATTGGGATTTCATCAAAGATTGGGGTGTCCCCAACCGAAGATCCAAGAACTCTTGGCTCAGAGATGATCTGACCCTCAAGAACAAATGCATTTATTTCATTGCCATCGTAAGTTCCTTACTAAAACAAATACTTAGTGATGACAATTGACGAGTACTGAGAAGCACTTGCTGTTGAAGGCTTTGAACATTGTTCAGAGGTTTGCTTGGGTAGAGACGGTTCTGCGGTTCCGCGTGGGAGTTGTCGAGTCACATTTGCTCGATTTGTTCATGGCTTCGTTGGAAGTGACTCGCCAAGGACACTGGAACTTCTACAGGTACATTGCAGCTACCTTCTCCTTCTCTTGTACTTCAGTGAGTTCATTGTCCTAGGCCCTATTAACAGATTTAGCCAGAAATTTCAATGTCATCATTTTTGTTGAACATCTGCCACTAACTTTGATGGAAAATGAATGTGCAGATTGGAGAATGAACATTTGAACAATGTCGGGAAATTCCGAGCAGTGAAGACGGGTTCCTTCACCATTTAGAGAGACGGACTCAGACGACTAAGTTAAGCCGCTAGACCAAGGCTAAGCCGTCATACTTCACTTTCATTCAGAGGCTACACATGAGATGTTTTCCTGAAGCATAAAGCAGTTCCGAGAGAGAGTGAACAACTCCAATAAGAAGGAACGAACAGAAAATCGCTTGATCTTGCGAGACCATCATGCAATTTCACATCAAGTGTGATGTACCAAACAAATTTAAATAGAATCTCGTGAAGTCAATCTGCAATTCGGGTTTTATACACGTCTTCTTTATTCAGACTCCTATGAAACCTCAAGTTGTCTGCAGCACCTGGACTTGTATAGATAAGCTTAACGAATTATATAGCATATGCCCAAAACTCACTTGCCATTCAACGAATTGTCATTCCTTGACTTGCGCGATTTCAGCAATCCCTGCGCTGACAAATACTCAACTATTCTCTTGGCGATACAATAAGCTGTGGACTCGACCGTGATCATCGGGTTGACACCAACAGCGGTGGGCAGAACGCTAGCATCGCACACAAACAGACCCTCAACTTCCCAACTCTCGCCGTTCCCATCCACTGCACCTTCCTCCTCATTGATTCCCATCCTGCAACTCCCCATCTGATGGGCAGAAGAGCACAATCCCCACTTCTCACCTATTGCCAATGGGCCATCTTCTACACTGACTCTGCCCAAGAACTCCTCCACTTGGTCCTCACTCGCAGTCCCTCCCCCGCACTTCATCCTGAGGCCGTCGCTCCGGTGGGTCCCCACCTCATTTGCCCCCGCGGCAATCAAGATCCTGAGTGATCGCCGCAGGCCTGCCTTGAGATTCTCCTTGTCCACCGAATCGAGCTTATAGCTTATCCTTCCCTCCCTTGTCACTTCCCCACGCCCCTTGTCCCGGACTAATGTGATGAAGTGAGCGGTCCTCGCATACTTGGTCATCCGGTCCTTTATGTCGAGGCCCGACTCCCAAGGGCACATCACCGCAAACGATGACGGCCCGAGCGAGGGGGTCTCGATGATGGCCTGCACATTTGAATTTGAATTTCCCGCAACGACCTCATGGACCGATGTGATTATCCCACCCTGGTAGGATTTGCCACTGAGCTGCGAGCTCGAGTCCTGAGGGAAATGGCCCCAGGCCATTGCCACTGGGTGGAGATGGAGGTTCCGGCCAATATGCTTGTTCTTCAGTCCACTCGAGATCAGGAGAGGTGGTGTCAGGAGAGTCCCGCATGCCGAAACTGTTACCATGGCCTCAAACTGCAGGACATTTTCAATATCGCTATTCATAGATTTTGCCCTCACTCCGATGCATTTCTTTCTTTGCGCTCTACCAGGAATGTTCATCTCAAAGACGAGCCGCTCAGCTTTGCATCCTGATAGGATCACCGCGCCACGGTTCACTGCATCCACCAGCCAGGTGCTGTCGGTGCCTCGCTTGTCTCCCCTCCTGCAGCCATAGCCGCAAGAGCCGCAAAAGTGGCCCTTCGAGGAATTCCGTGGCACTGACTTGATCTCAAGGCCGAGCTTCTTACATCCCTCTCGAAGGACCTTATTCTGAAAGCCCTCTTCCACGCACTGATCTGTCACTCCAATCCTCTTGGACACAACGTCCATGGCAGAGGCATACTCTTTGCTCCCGAAGAGCTCGATCCCATGCTTCTCAGCCCAATCTTGGAGGACAGTGCCGGGCGTCCTAATGGACGCAGACCAATTGACGGCGGATCCCCCTCCAACCGTGGAACCCGCTAGAATCAGCATGTTCCCAGTGGAAGTTGCTAGTATGCCTCCTGATTCATAGAGTTGTTCCATGGAGGGGCCTTCCAGGGAAGAGTAGTCCTTGTGGGTGTAGTAGTTCCCTTTCTCTAGAACCACCACCTTGTAACCGGAACCCGCCAGAACTGCTGCCGCAACCCCGCCGCCACAGCCGGATCCCACAATGACGGCATCGCACTTGATTCTGTAAATCTTGTTTTCGGGATCCTGTGTGACTTCCAGGCCTTTTTGCTTGAGAGATTGGAGGAGGTCTGGATCGGTAGAGTAAATGGTTTCTATGATTCCCTCCTCAAGTGGCCTTCCCTTTTCGGGTTCCGACATTCCCTCCTCCTCGTCTACTTGATACCCAATCGCTTTCCATAACGGGTTTTCGCCTTTCTCGTTTACCTGCAAGATCAGAAAATAAGTATCGGAAATTTTTTGAGCTAATCCTCAAGAATCACTGCATCTTCCATCACAAAGGATAAATCCCTGAAGGGTGAATCTTGACATAGACCTCAGGATACATTTAGCTAGCATCTGCTATTAGGTGGCTCTCATTTTCCCCCCTCTCCATCGAGCAGATGCAGCAAACAAAACAACGGGTCGAGTTCAACTAGATGGAATGGAAAAGGCCGCCGGTGGATCGAAGTACTTGATTACCATCAACCAACTAAGTTAACCCTCGCCTGGTCTGTTCTGTGCCAGATTTGTGCTTTGAATCTTTCAGAATCGTTTTATTCTTGTCCATCTTCTGTGAAAAGTTAATGGCATCTCGAATGTTACTGTTATCTTACATTTTTGGAGATTTTTCTCTGAGTCAGTCAGCATTCTGATTTTAATACTCATATTTGGTACCTTTCTGAATCAGTCAGCATCCCAAAATCTCCTTAAGTTTTGAAGCTTTTCCATTTTCAATTTCGCGATATTATAGTGCACAAATTATTTTCCAATACATTGACAGTCACTGGAAGATGGACGATATGTGCTGATTTGAATTCAAATTCAAGATCTAATAAATATAAATTTTATAGAATAACCTTTCTAGTTATTATTTGAAAGTGGGAAGTGATTTTATATAGACTAGTGCAAAAATTATACTCATTTAGGGCATGTATGGATCGTAGTCAGGAAAAGTGTTTCTGTTCCAAAAGTGTTCCCGGAACACTTTTGGAACAGAAACGTGTATGGTTAAAAAATGTTCCAAAAGTGTTCCGCGGAACACTTTTGAACTAGGGAACACTTTTGAAGAAACAAAAGAAAAATTGTTCCTGGATTTTGGAACATTTTTTGAAACACTTTTGGAACTACCATCCATCGTCGCCGGCCGCCTATGGCCTTCGTTCGCCGCCGCCGACTGAAAAAAGTGTTTTTTTTTTACTTACCAAACGTATTTTTGTTCTCAAAAATCGCAGCCAGGAACAGAAATACAAAAAAATATTTCTATTCAAAAAATGCTCCTGGGAATAGAAACGTTACCATACGCATTATTATAGTCGACCACTTGATCTATTATCATTAGCTGACATTAACCCTTTCTTTAACAACTAATCATATCGAGTAGGGCTTAAAATTTGATGCTATAAATTTGCTAGCCTGGCATTATCGTTTGAACTTGAAGGTTTGATATTGGTCAAAGAACCAAGAAAGTGTTTTTGAGTATTGTTACCCGAGAGAAGAGGACGTAGAGGCACGAGGCTTTGAAGAAGATAAAGGCCAGCCGGACGGGCGTGAGGAACCGATGCTTGAGCCATCTCTGCAGCACCTTCTCTCGCCGGTCGGAGCCCATGCTCGAGAACGTGTTCACGTACGGCCATCGTGGCCCCACGCAGAGCGACCCGCAGAGCAGCAGGGTGCCAAGCCTTGTCGAGAGCGCCCACAGGACTGCCCGCACCAGGATCACCGCCTCAATCGGTGCACTCCTCCCTAGAAGCTCCGCCACCTGCAAATATAGTCCACATTCTTCTTCATGAGTTAGTTGGGGGTTCCCACTTGTTGTTGTTCTTCTTCTTCTTCGTCATGTCGGTGTCGGTGTCGGGACCGACCCGGGGGCCTTTGGCTAAGGAAAGAAAATTACAGCAACCCTTTATCGACTCGGCCTAAGCTCTATCGCACCCGAATCAAGCGCTTAATCGCTGCCGAGCTTTCCGATTACACTCAAGCATGTACGTTTTTTGCATGAACGCGGTTTCAGCGGGAACAAGAGTTGATCTCAGTAGAACACAGAGTCACAGACAATGACACGGCAAAAAGTCGTCGAGTCTTTATGGTTTTCCATATGTAATTCAAGGTAACGTTTTTCGAAGAGAGAGAGAGAGAGAGAGAATTAAGTTACCTCGTGGGGCACTGGGGCTTGAGAGGCAGATGATTCATAAAAGAAGCGCACGGCTTCGTCGGCTCTCTCTTCCTCTCTGTCCGCTCTTCCCTCGAACTGTCCCCCTGCAGCCGCCGCCACCGCCTCTGCCGCCCCCGTCCCCCTCAACGGAGGGAACACCATCTCACAGACGGCGGCGAGAGCTTCCATCTCTCGCGATGAGAAGCTACGCCGGAACAGCCTCTTCTCTCTCTCCCGTCTGATCATGCCCTTCAACGCGGGGTGACACTCTCTCCCCATCTCTCTCTGTTCTCCAATGGTATGTTCAGCAATGATATGTGCGTCTGTTTGGATGGGGACTCAGCTTTTATAGTTGAATTTCGACACGACTATTATGCTTGTATTAACCTAGGCCCCGCCCCACACGCGCGCGATGAAAAAAATTACATGGACTCCGTCTATAAAAGGCTAATACCATCGTATCCATCGAAGTCGCGGGCCTTACAACGCGACGCACTTGATCGATCGCTACAACGGTTTGCATAGACGCTAAATCTATGTAATAACTTCTCCGCGTGCTCTCTCGAAACCAACAAGATGTTGGAGTATTTAGGTATCAGTATACTATGATGATATATGTATGCAATACACGTCCGACTCAATTCTGCCTTTTGAGTTATGAAAAGTTATGAAAAGTTATGAACAAGTTATGAGGTAGGCCTAGTTCACAAACAACACTCTGCTCAACATAAGTATTCTCTCTCTCTCTCTCTAACGGTGATAACAAGCACAAAATAATTCAAAGTCACAAATCATTGATTCCCTCGATTTTACATGGAGAAAGAGTATGGTAAATTACAAAGTGCATATGCATTCCGATAAAAATGGTAGGATTTCTAACACCAAAGTCAAATTAAGAGCCGCACGTGAAACGAAAATAAATGGGGACAGGCCACACGGCAAGCAACGTCAGAGATACTACATCCTACGTCTTTTGCCGGGTTGTAAGCCTAACTAATCGGGTCAACCTCTGTGATCCGACCAAACATGTATATAATTTCATCTTTTGTTTTTTTATTTTGCTCTCCATTCATAATAAAAAAAAAAAAGAGTTGCCAAATGCACACGTGGCGAGTGGAACAACCACCTCCTGCCGATGCCCCGCTGGAGAAGGGAAATTTCTAACTTTCCAACCTATAATTATCACGAACACCAAATTTTTTGTACTCTTGGCCAAGCAATAAGAACACCCTTTTGAACATTGAGAAGTTTATGGCTCTGCATGACAACACTTCTTTTTTTCTGGCAGGGAAATGCATTTGATAAAACTCAATCTGAAGTAGATAGCCGTTTGGTAAAAAAATTGACTTCAAGTAGGATTTTCTACTTCTGGCAAAATTTTCTATTTCTGGCAAGATTTTTGGTCGATTTTCAAAAGTAAAAATTTTTTACTTCTCCATCCGAGAAGTCATTCTCGCGGGGCCGGCCACCGCGGCTGGCAGCGGCGGTAGGTTGCCGCCTTCTGTCGTCGACCGGCCACCGATCGCCGCCACCAGTCGCCACTATTAAACATTTTTTTTAATAATATTTTGAACATTATTTTTTTTATCGTTGTCAAACGCATTTCTCTATCAGAAATCAACTTTTGAAACAGAAGTTGAAAGTTTAGGGCTCGCATTGTAACACTTCAGAAGTAGAATTTCTGCTTCTGAAGTGCTTCTGAAGCTGAAATCTGTTTGGTAAAGATACTTCAGAAGTTTTTCTGAAGCTGAAAGCCGTTTGGTAAAAATATTGAGGAATCACTTCAAGAAGTGATTTTTACTTCCAGAAGTGATTTTTGGCCAATTTTGAGAAGCTAAAAATTATAGCTTCTCAAAAAGAATCACTTCTTCAACTACACCGATCTTTCGCCGCCCAACGTCCGCCCGTCGCCGGCCGCCACCACACGCCACCAGCCGTCGCCCGCCTCCCGCCGTCGCCCACCGCCTCCCGCCGCCGCACGCCATCCGCCACCGTCGCCCGCCGTTGCCGGCAGCCGTCCGTCGTCGTCTGCCCACCGCCGCCGGTCGCCCATCGCCGATCGCCGCCGCCCACCCGCCGGCGCCGCCGCAGGCCACCTGCCCCGTCGGTCGCCGGCCGCCAGCTATTGCAAAAGTAGAAAATTTCAGAAGTAGAAATCAACTTCTGATAGAGAAGTTGAAAAATCAACTTCTACTTCTGATTGAGAAGTTGAAAAATCAACTTCAGCTTCAGAAATGATTTCTGAAGCAGAAGTGTTGCCATGCGCGCCCCTTAACTTCTACTCCAAAGCAAAAGCTGAAAAATCCATTTCCTTGCTAGAAGCACTTTTCCGGCGAGAAGTGTCTTCATGCGCACCCATGTGACCTGGAAAAAAAAAATACGGAAGTTTCTCTCTCTTTCCCGCACACAGTAGACAGAGTGTGTGTTCACGGAGGGCCCATTTCCTTTCCCGGTTGGGCAGCTTTTACAGGTGGGATGGAAAGAGCTCCGTGGACGCAACGCTGACCATCATGGTAGAAGCCTAGAAGGAGTCATCCAAAAGGTTAGGTTTGATCTTTTCTCCAACATGTCCCACCTCCTTTTCTACTTCATTTTTTCGTGGTTGGAGGAAAGGACGGTCTATCCGCGCCATATTCACGGGTCATTGATTCGAGGTAGCCGAGCTCTTTCACCTGTGATCCATGATGAGATGCACCTGTACATTGCGTTAGAAAAAAGTTTCAAGTCGGAGGATTTATGTGGTGTTATCTTAATTGGCGCATAACTCATTATCCTACGTATTTGCGTGGAGATGGGTCCAATTGGATACAGTGATGAAACTTCAAACTTGGGCTTCCGCTCAAAGATCTTATTGGGTAAAATGTATCAGGGTTTTGTTGTGCGCTCTCGATAAATAGTATCCGAGCTGGTTACTAATTGTTGGCCGATTCCTAACTTGTGCCTGTGTCCGGTAAATATCTTATGAAATGGGATCCGACTTGGCACGGGTTACCTTCATGGTTCGATCTGGCGGAAGAGACATGAAGTGAAGGTGGTCGTCGCAGCGTAGCAACGCGCGATCCTGGTGGCAGCTTTGATGGTCAAGTATGGATAAAGTGGCCAGGATGGATGTTGAAAATTCAAGTTGAAATATGTTGATACAAAATGATACGTGAATTAAAAAGGGGACATACTTAAGCGTGAGTTCACATGTGAGAGGAGATTATTAAGTTATATGTGTGAGTTGTGTTAGAAAAAGTTGCACTTCAAAGACTTGGTGTGGCGAGCCTAATCGGTATAGATGAGTTCGGACTTGAGCTCTCTCTTGACTATACCCATATTTATGTGATTTTCAGTGAAATTTGCTTCTCCTCGAACTTAGAAAAAAGGCACCCTTCGTTTCATAATTAAAGGATTACTGCACATAAATACACGCATTTTATTGTATTTCGGAAGCGTACTTTAATTTTTTACTTATCATTTAATTGTACAATTTACAATTTATAATGTCAACTATTAGGTATTTACCAACAATTTGAGGATGTGATATAATATATATGCAAACAAACATCACATTCTTCCGATTTCCTCCTAAATAGGTTCTTTAATCTTTTTGCTTATCTTAATAGTCAATTAACAACTATCGATTATTCACCAACTATTTGATGATAATGATATTATTTTTGCTCATATAAATCTGATATCCTTTTGATCTGATGAATGAAATGAAAGCAAATCGGGATCAAATTATACAAGATCGAATCCAATCTAACCATCGATCTAAAACGAATTTCGAATGCTTGAATGTCCTTGTAGCCATAAATCTACGCAGTCCCGAGATTAGTCGACACTCGTATTATCAGACTTTGTATTGCAGCAATGAGCGAAGTTTATGAAAAAAAAAATGACCGAATTTAACAAAACGGTGTACAGCACAATTATAAATAAATAAATCTCTGGCAAACATATTCTGAAAGTGGTCTTTACTCATACAATAGACTAAACTTGGATCTTGAGTGGGGTACATGACAGGGCTTGCTGCACTAACCACTAATTTATAGCGATGGGAGTAAGTGGAAATCAATCGGTTTCAATCCCACTAGACTCTATCGAGATCTAGAGTTGCGGTCATTTCGTGAAAAATGAACGGTATAAAATGTTCCTTTTCGTATTAATCATTTGTATTGTTTGAAATAATCACTCGGTGAAAAATATTTTTGCTATTAACAATAATTTATGTTCGAACATTCTCGTGGACAATGTTAATTTCTGTAAGTGAGACAAGCGATCTTCTTTTTAAAAAAAAATCAAATCATTAATTTTTCAATAGCACATGAAGCCTAAAATGAGTTACTAGTGAATCCCTAAGCAACATCTCTTGAACATTCTTATTGATCATTTAAAAAAAAAAAGCGTCGTATTAATATAACAACTCTGACATTTTGAACAGACTTTATTACTAATATGTATCGAACTTTAGAGTAAATCAATTAGCAGAAATACACCAACCTAAACATATAAGTTCAAGGGGAAAATTGGAGAAAATGTCATGAAACTATTGTGATGTGTCAATTCAGTCGTCAACATTTTTTTTGTCAATTAAGTCCTAAAAATTTTCACAATTTGATAATTGAGTTCATTCGAAAAAAAAAATTAAGTCGTCTTACATGATGTTGCCGGCGTTAACGTGGAAATTCTATTCTATTTTATTTTATTTTATTGAATTTTTAGGGATATGTACACTGGAAGTCCTAAAACTTTTTACAAAAGTGCAATTAAGTCATAAAACTTGTAAAAAAAGTAATCAATCCCTAAAACTTGTCAAATTGGTGCAATCGAGTCATTCCTCTATTTTTGTCCAACTTGGTTAATGAAAAATATTGAAATGGCGTTTTAAAATATCTTCTCTCTTCTGCATGGTGATGACATGGCTAAAACACGAAATTTAAGCTAAAACAATATCATTTTGGTCAAAATTTGATTTATAATACAATTTTTTAAATTAAATTAAATTTTTTAAAAAAAAAATTAGAAATCAGATTTGGACAAAAAAAACGACGTTGTTTAACCACTGGCCATTCCTCAACTATCACCAACCCTTATTGAGGATGGTGGGGCTGCTCTCACTGCCAAGTTCTAACATTTATTTGGCTTATATTTTTAATTTAATTTAAATAAAAGTTACATTAAAAATCAGATTTGGACAAAAAAAAAACCGACGTTGTTTAACCACTTCGTCGACAGGAAGAGAAAATATTTTATAAAATTCCCTTCAGCATTGTCCAAATTTGACAAGTTATAATAAGACTCGATTGTACTTTTAGCAAATTTCATGACCTAATTGCATTTTCGTGACCAATTTTAGGACTTTCTGTACACATATCTCTTCTTTCTTTTGATTGTTAAGGTCGGCAGGAGGCCGCCGGCCATTGGTCGAGGCTCAGCGATCTTTGTGGCTTTAACAATAAAAAGAAAAGAGAAGAGAAGAAGACGGGAAAAATTAAAAAAAAAAATCTACCACAGCACTAGGCAGTGCCACGTACAAAAGGTCCAAAAAAAAATTAAAATGAGCAGTTACCAATAATTTCATAATGGGGCCTGCATTAAGTGAAAGGATGGACCTCCAACTAAGTTTGGAATTGAAGGGATGATCCAAACACTGCTGTCCAGACAAAGGAATTGGTTTGAATCAACGATGGAAAGACCTTTGCGATTGGAGCTTACCCCTTGATGGTTGCGTTCGAATTAGGAACACTAGCAGAGGTTGATTGTGGGAACCAACGTACACCAGATGCTACCAGATTAGCAATTTGCATTCCCACTAATTGCAAGGAAAATTGATAGAAGAGTAGAGCCGTTTGTCGGCTAAGAAGGTGGGGTTAATTCGCTTTATCGAGGCGATAATGCTAGAGAACCGCTTCCCGAGATACAATTTAGCCTCTCTAACTCTCTCGAAATCCCGATAAATAAATAAGAAAAGTCTCTCGAAGTAAACTCGCGAAAAATTGAAACTGTAAGACACTCAGACAAAGGTTACATCTTAATATAAGAATGAAATGATGTGTCTTGTGATCAGACGTGCAATTGAGTCGCGTGTGAAAGGTGCACTGCCTTAGCCACTATACCCACGGCCTCTCATCACCCAATGCCCATCACAAGTCCTCATCATGCTCATTAATCAGGATCCGAATCCCTTAACCTCCGGTTAGGAGGTTAGGGGGATCCTAGCCCTCCTCCCCCCTTTTTTATAGGGGGAAATGTTTGGAAAACATTTATGGAGGGCTAGGATCCCCCTAACCTTCCTAACCGAATGTTAGGCGATTCCCACCCCTCTCAGGCCAAAGAAGGACGATCCCTCAAGTCAAGAAAGAAGTACGTTTTTGTCTCTTTATGAGTTCATCAAGAGTGTCGTTTGATTAAAATTTGCTTGAGTACCTTCCTTTATCTTTCCCTTTTCATCTTTGATGGTTGGGAAGATCGTAGCATTTCTAGCTAGCTGTGTCCAATTTTTTTTTTTTTTTGGGCACAAAATTGCCGTTTTGATTTAGGGATACTTTGATTGTACTTTCACTGTGTTAGCCCTTTACATATCGGTTAATTTGCGCTGTCGTTAGACTATACTCCTTTCTCGAACCATCATTAAGACATGCGAGTTAAACAAAAGGGTCAGGACAAAGTCTACATAATAGGGATGCTAACCAAAGTAATTGAAGAATTTTCAACTTCGGTAATTGATATTCTCGAGTTGTTGCCTTACATCGGGAGAGATCAATTAAAAGCCAATGTAACCAGTAGCTGCATCAAGTCCAAAAGCAGAGATAAGGCTGTTGCCACGTAAACATCGCATAAATAGATCTGAAGAGATGGGTTCCATGAACAAATGAGTCAAACGATGAGTGGTAGGAATAATGACACAAATGATTCTTGAATTTTGGCATAATATGCAATGTTATTCCTATACTCTTGATACATGTTCAATTAAGTCCCTGGACTGTTTAAATATGTCGGATGTTGTCCTTCCATTAATTCAGGTTCAGGAACAATATTGAATATTTTCATATAGTCCATATACTAAATTAAACATGTATCCAAAATCCAGTAACCATAATGAACAAATTAAAAGTTCAGGGATTACATTATATATTAAGCTAAAGTTTAGAGTTCACGTCACACATTTGATCAATGCCTAGGAATCATTTGTGTTATTTAGCCACCACTTATAAGAACATCGTATCTTGCTTACCTGCCTTTGGATTTCATCCTCTAATTAGATGCTCGACTTTGTTTCATTATTTGATGGGTAAAATCATCAACTATATACCTATATTACCATCACACTTGTTGTCTTCATCGAATGACAGCAAGACAATAAGTACTCTGTACCTATTGGACCATGGAGCTGAGAATGATCTAAAACCACGTGGAGGCTTGAACAAAACATAAGCTCCATAACAGAACAATGATGAGTCTCTGGACCGACGCTGTATCTATGTGTTCCTCTTTTACTTTTCTTGTGCCGGGACGATTTAAATTCACCCCACTTCTCTGAATGGCTTCTCTCAGCTTTTGGCCTTTTACCACATCATTTGCAATCCATCTACTTGATTTACAGTTACCAATTAAAAGTGCATCTCCAACCTCATTTTCTGCTGTAATGATTGAAAATTTCATTTCTAGTTGTCCGCAAGATAGGCTCCTATTATGATAAATAAGAACATTACATTAAGTCATTGAGGACCTTCACATCCAGAAGCACAAAATGAGGAGCACCATACGGGCAGATCATAATAATAAGAGAGCCCTTCACCTCAATTGGCAAGAACAAGGAAAAAGATCAGATCCCCCATGCAGTTCTTTCCGAAACCAGACCACCAAGGCAACAACTGTTTGTCATGTCTAAGACAACTGCTTCCACAATGCCGGGCGATCTCTTGATATAAGGAGAGCACGTGAGGACAGATAGTCAAAAGAAGGCGAGTACAAGTCATCTGGACCGATGACTTCTCCGACATTTTGTGTGCTTACACACCCTAGAGAGTGCAATGCTTCATCCCCCATAGCATCATACACGAACAGTCCTTGACCGCTCACCCCCATGACCCGGTTCGAGTTGCCCCAAACTTGAGTTATCGCCGCGTGATCGGAGTGTAAGTTTGACTCCGGCAAAGGGTAAGTGCTGAATAGACCTTGTTTGCGCAGGGAGAACTGTTGCACCTGTGTGCAACACAGTTTCTTTCCTACCGATTTAAGGCTTGTGCAGCCCACAAAAATTGAATCACCACGAAAGAAGACTGACTGCATGCTGATCCCGAGCTTTTGTATCCTGAGTCCCACACCAGATGGATGGCGGAAGTCCATGATATTGATTGAGTCGGCACTGCAGAATATGCCATCATTGCCTTCAGCTTCCAATGAACTGACTCTGCACTCAAGATACAGAAAGTCTAAGAGACTATGGCATAAAAACCTTCAAACGGGGACTTATAATAGTATCAAATGCCAGAATTTAATGCAAGCTTTATTTCAAACAAATACTGCGGCTATAGCACAAAATATGAAAATCCAGTCAACTCGCACAAGAAGAACTAGTTGACCAGGATAGAGACTAAAATTGTCTAGGGGTATCTACCTTTGTCGAACCCCTCCACCAATTTCAGCATCAGTGTTGTTAATGTGAAGTGCTGATATTTTTCGTCCGGAGGAAGGCACGGAAAGTAATGGTTGCGGGTTAAGAGAATTCACATCCCATAGAGAAATTGTCTCAGCTTCAGCTATAACAACTTTGCCTCTGTTTCTCCATTGCAAAGGACTGGAATAGTCCATTGCTAACACAGGCTTCTGCACCTCCCATTTCATAATTTGCTCCCCATCCCGTATATCATAGACTCGGACACACTTCTGGCAGGTGGCTGTCGAGATAATTAGAGGTCCACATGGCTTATACCACCATTCCCGATTTTCTGGGACCATAATACTAGACAGAGCACTTCTTCTATACAATGAGTTGCTAGGTAAAGGGCCAAGTACTGTTCTTGAAGAAATCACAGCACCACCTTCCTCAATATGGCAAGCTCGAACGTCTTTGGTGTAGAAATCCCAGGAGCAAAACCCAGCATCCATGGTATTTCCAGCAGAGGCAGCAACGACGTACCTCCCTGAACACCCATCTGCACCGGGTGCACGCATAATCCAACAATCCCTCCATATGTTAGGTGAGATTGCCAAGGAGGGCTTATATACAGCTTTCTCCTGCAAATCTCAGACCATTAGAGGCACATTAGATTTATTTTCTTTTTTCTTTCTACTAGACCTCATTTATCTATTAAATATGTCCTTCCGTTGCCACTCGTCAACAATGATGGTTGTTATTTCCGCGATGGTTGTTATGATGTATGAGCCTCTTTTGCCAGATTAAGGGGATCAAACATGCAATATGCAAAAAATGATCTCTAGTGAAAAAGAAACCTTCACAACTTATGCTACAGTCTTCATTTACTTCAAATTAATATGTAAAATATAACAGCAGGATATCTATTGATGTAGTTAATCCTCAAATGAGGAAATTCCTGGTAGTCATAGTTTGCTTACTGTGGCACTATCTTTATCACTGATTAAATAAAGCCAACATCCATTTGATCTTTTCTTCCTCTAAGGGATTATAAATATGCAGTGTTCATTCACTACAAGAAAACTATAGACATTACGGAAGAATGCGACCAGCTGTTATTCAAGAATGACCAACCAAAGACCCAATAATAAAAGCCAACACAAACTTAAGAAGAAATTCACTCGACGGTCACCTTGCTCTATAAATAAATTCAAGTGTGTGGGGACTTACTAAGAAAAACAGGAACCTTGCCTATAACTAAATTCACTTTTATGGAATCACTTAAAATAAACATATGAATGCAAATGAGGTATGGAGTACAGTATTTTCTCACTAAAAATGCAAAAGCACACTAGTGTAAAGATTATTAGTCAATTGATAAGGCTTGACACCCAAGTAGTAGTGAATGCACATTGACGAAAGCCCACTTAGCGACATACGCTTCTCTAGAGTGTATGCAATTCCAACATCTAACATCCGAAACACAAGCGAATATGCTCCTCAGGACATTGTGGTAGCAAGGCATAAACTCTCAGCTAAATTATCATGACAGCAAAGCAAATCATATACCTCCGAATTGGCAATGTCGTAGTAGGAACATGAGCCATCATCATGAGCAAGGAGAACTGCCTCTCCCTCTGACACAAACCAACCTCCAGTGGAGGTCTTGCTGCCGATCTCATGCAGTTGATAAGCATAAGTGTCTTCAGTCTCCTCTCCAATTATAAGCTTCTGAATGTTCTCCTGATCATCAAATTCATCAAGCCTTTCATCAGTTGTAAGAATCATCTCCGGCTCAGCCTTCCCGTCAACAGATTTCTCTTCTACTGCTGAAGTTGCAACACCATCCATTTCTTGAACCTCACACATCTCCATGCCAGACTTCTGATCCCTGATGGTGATTTTAGATT
Source organism: Rhodomyrtus psidioides (assembly GCA_021437785.1). NCBI lineage: Eukaryota > Viridiplantae > Streptophyta > Magnoliopsida > Myrtales > Myrtaceae > Rhodomyrtus > Rhodomyrtus psidioides. Next base: position 5,678,578 of record JAILYB010000027.1, on the reverse strand, counting down.
GCTTCTCATCTAATGAAGCCAAAAACTCCAATGCTATCGGGTTGTCATCAGGGTTCAACTTCTCTTCTACCTTTGACATAGAATTAGCCTCAGAAATATTCATCTCATTCACTCCTGCTTTACTTGATGACTGTATGCTTCCTGCCGATGCCTTCACACAGGTCCGACTTCTGAGCAGCTTGTGATGAGGAAAGAGTCGAGCTTCTAATTCCTCAGTATTCAAAACTTTAACTGCACATTTGGAACTACTCTTTTTCTCAACCTGAATCTCACCGACCGGTTTGTCACTCTCAAGGACAGCAATTGCAGTGCTCTTTACAGCAGCCATCTTACCGTCAGAATCACCAATGGCATGACCAATCGCCTTTTCAATCCCTGAAATCTTTTCCTGGATATCTGAAAGTATGACTTTGGTCTCATCTGGATTATTCAAATCCAGTATCTCCTTAGTCCTCTTAATATCTGAAGCGATCCTCTTAACCTTACCTTCTAAAAAAGCAAGCTTTTCATGTAGCCTACTCGGATGTTTGTTACCCACTTGACTATTAACAGCTTCAGAGCTCAAGCCCTTCTCCTTTGGTTTCTCTGAAACCCCTGAACTGCTCAAATATTTCTCACTCGCATTTCCAATCATTACACTGGTAACATCAGATGAGTATGCCACTTTAGCATTCGTTCCCTCTTCTGATTTCTTATCCATCGATAGTCCGTGCAAAGGTTGACCACTTAGATCAACACTAACCTCTTCAGCACGACCCTTCAAATCTAATTGAGTATCTACCTTACTCGACTTGGCCAAACTTTCAGGATCAACGCACACTTCTCCATTCATTTTATGCACATTCTTTCCTTTTACTCCTACTTTCGCAGTTGATGATTGCTCACAGGTCCCGCCCTTCTTCACCTTATCCTTCAAATCCCTCAAAACCTTAGACCCACGACCACCACCATCATCCCTCGATTTCACCCCCACACCCACCTCCCTAATCCCTCTCTTCTCCTTCTTCTCCGCCTCCCGCCCCTCCAGCGAAACCCTAGGCAATACCCTGTCTTTCTTCCCATCCGAGCCAACCCTCCCGCCGAAAGGGCTGGGGCTTCGCCCCCTCGGCACCGACGGCCACCGAGCCCCGTCGCCCGACGACACCCGCGGCACGGCACGCAGCGCGGGCTTCTGCGCCGACGTCAGCGGAAACTTGGGGTTCGGCTTGGAGCTGGAGTTCTCCTTCCCGAGGACTGATCTGGCGTTGGAGAGGGGAGTCAGAGGCTTACCTGGTCTCGGAGCCGCGATCTTGGCTCCGGCGCCGCCGCGATCCTTGATCCGGCGAACCGACGGGGCGGACATGGATCTTTTCTTTCAGCTGATGCAGAACTAGAGATTTGTGGAGAGGAAAGTTTAAGCCTGGGCTCGAGGGTCCCGAAGAAGATAAAAATGATTAAGATTTTCTTATTTTATATTTTTCGTGATTTTTTTTTTAAATTATTGGGCGGGAAAATTGGATGAGTTTTCGAGTTTTGAAATGTTTGGTGTGGTGAAGTGAGTCAGAGTCAGAGAGTGTCGGGTTGGGCTTTTTAGTAATTTCGTGGTTGTCTGAGGACTAAGTTAAAAAAAAAATGGGCCGAAAAGGAAAAGTAAAAGAAGAAGAAGGGCCTCGGAATTTTCTATGGGCCGAGATTTCAGGTAATCTCCTGGGTTTTCTGTTGGTTGAAAAGAGAAAATATTAGTAAATTAGTAACAGAAATGAAATTGGAGAATACAAGTGCTAAATGAGCAGAATGGGTAAATTAACGCGGTTAATTCCCGTAAATTAGAATACTCGACGGGTATACAATCGAGCAAGTTTAGTAACACTAATTAATTACGACAAGGAAAGATTCGATTAACTCATAAAGTCACCAAACACGTCAATTAAGAAAGAAAGCGATTACGGGGAAGGAAAATGTCTCGAGTGAAAATTTACCAATTCTGCTCATTTTAGTACTTGTATCCTCCAATTTCATTTCTGTTACTAATCGCTACTTTAGGTATTTTCGGTAATCCATGTTTGGCAATCTTCAATGACGACCCGCAGCTGTCGTGGGCCCCGAATCTGGCCCATTACTATGTCCAAAGTCGTAAGATAGTTGTCGAATGTCTAATATAAAAATGTTGTCTTTTCAAAGCCTAGGACTAGGAGAGGTGCTCCTTCCCTTTATGACCATTTGTGCTTCTCCTTTTTTCTTTTTCTTTTTTCATTCGTAGATTTTACTTTGGGTCTCATTTTATTCTGAATTATTCCATTTATATTTCTCATAGGTTTTTTCTTTTTCTTTTTCGAAATACTCAAGAGGTCATTGAATACAGCTTTCTTGCAGCGTGGCTTCACTCGTAAAATGAGTGTTTATGGCTTTTAAAAGTGTCCGGCAAGCACCTCAGTAACCGCAGGACTTTCAAAGCCCACAACAAGTCACGGCAGCTTTAGGGAAGCCGACTCGCACACCGTTGAAACGTTGTAGCTTCGAAAGACGATTTATCGAACACATGAATCGCGGCACTTCACAGCGCGGTTACAACATAGCACGGCTACAGTTCGGATATGATTATGCCGGATGAAAAATCTGAGTTTAGTCCTTCATTTCGAAGAGAGAACCGAACTTTTGACGATTATCAAATTAACGTCCAAATACTTGAAATTGCAATTTTGCCAAACAATGAAAAAGAAAAAAAAAAGTTGCTTCGTTTTAGATACTGAATATCGAACGGGCTCATTGCTTTTGATAGAAATATCTTAGGTCGAGGTCCCTTTTGTGGATGCAAATTCTCAAAGCATTCTTCCTTGTTCGACACTAGCATTTATGCTAGATATTTTATATTTGGGAAAAATCCAAAAGAGGATATGATATCCTTGTGTTTTCTCAAATAAGGGCCCCAAGTAAACTTTATTTCAAATAAAGTCCTAAAGTGGCATTATTTTCTCAAATAATGGCCTGAAGTAAATATTATTTCAAATAAGGGTCTGAAATAGCCATAAAATCTAAAAAAAATGACTGATTTCAAGGGCATTTCTGTCTTTTTATTTATTTGATTTTTTTCTTTTTTTACACGTTTTTATTTGTTCTACACCCCCTTGTAGAAGTATCATTAAATCTGGGCCGTCCAATTCAAAATGGACGGCCCCGATCAACTCATAATTTTTTAGTGAAAAATGATATTGACCGATCATGACCGTTCATTTTGAATCGGACGGTCCAGATCAATCATGACACACATGCCATTATGATAAAAAAAATTCAGATCTTTTTTTTGCCCTTTTCATTCTCTCTCCCTTCCCTCATGCGACAAGATCCGGATCCCCTACCTTTTTGGTAGGGGATCCTCCCACCCTCTCTTTTCTTTCTTCTCCTTTGTCTTATCTTCTCCTTCTTTTTCCTTCTGTTGCAGGTAGGGGATCCTCCCACCCTCTCTTTTCTTTCTTCTCCTTTGTCTTCTCTTCTCCTTCTTTTTCCTTCTGTTGCTCGCGGCCAGACCCTCCCTTATCATCTCGTTCCGCAAGTCACCAAACCCTGCAAGCCAAAAGCCGACCATCGGCCTCGGGAGGCCATGCCCGACGAGTTCTTGTGCCCTGTTTCGAGGTCTCTCATGGCCGACCCGGTCATCGCCCCTTCCAATCATCGACCCGGTCTTCAAGCGAGCCTTCGTCGAGGCCTGCAAGTCCCTCGGCTTCGTCCCGCTGGGTCTAGCAACCCATGTCGACGCGCTGGATTTCTCTTCGTTGATCCCCAACCACGCCCTCAAGTCCACCATTCTCAGCTTTCTGCAGGAACCGTTCTCTTCCTCCTCCAAAGCCTCTCGATTTGGCGTCCGCTAATAAGCTCATCACCGATCTAGTGTCCACGCATACACACAATACGCAAACGAAACTTGCCCACAACATGATTGAAGAACGACGAGACTCGGTCCGCGAAGAAAGAGAAACGCGAGGTACAAAAACAGAGTCTTCTTGAATCTCGGAGCCGTCGTCAGGACCCGCCAATGGCAGCCAGACCCCTTTTTTTAAAATTTTAAAAAATCATAAAAAGGAAAAAAATAGAGAAAAATGAACAAAAAAAATGAAAATATAAAATGACAAAAATGCCAGCCAGACCCCTTTTTGAAACATTATGGCCACTTCAGGTCCTTAATTGAAATATATTATGTCACTTCGAGCACTTATTTGAAACATAATTCACTTAAGGCCCTTATTTGAGAAAACAATAAGATTCCAAGCCCTTTTTTGGATTTTTTTCCCTTATTTTATGTATGGCGATTAAACCCCATTTATCTTGTGAGTTTTGACCCTCCTTAACTTCTTTAAACGATAGAAATCGGTACAACTTATAAAGTCCAAGCTACGAAGAAAAAGGTCCAGGTTATAAATCCACCCAACATTTCAAATTGAGTTTAAATGCTAAAAAAAAGCAATTAAAAACGAGGGATTTTAATGCGGAAAATGTCATGTTTATAATTTATATCATCTTTCACGTTCACTTTGGTTGAACTTGGATCACCATTCTTACATTTGGCCAAATTTCAAAGTGATTTTCATTCGTAAAAATTGTTTGAATTTACGTAATTATACTGCTATTCGACTCAATGCCAGGATAGTTTTACTAATAATGCTGCATATAACGTTGTAAATTTACGATACTTGCATGAGACTCCGTTTGTTTCGCGAAAAATGAGCGATTTGGAAAATATTTTCCGAAAAGTGATTGCTTATATCGTTTAGAAAAATTAACCAAGGAAAAATATTTTCATCATCGATAACAATCTATACCTAACTATTTTCATAAGCGATAAAAAAAATTATTTATTCATTTTTTAAGAGATATAAACGATTACATTTTGGAAAATATTTTTCAAATCACTCATATTTTTCGTGAAACAAACGGAGTCAGCACAATTTTTTTTTTACAGATCCGTTTCAATATTGATTAGTAAGATTGCTATGGAACTCTCTATCGCGAGCAAGGATGCCCACCCATTTCATCACCCATTCATGTTCGAAATCAGGAGAGTCATGCACCAAAATCACTTATAAGAAGAAGTATTGGGACCAAAATCTCAAATCTTAGAGATTGAGGGTTAAGTTGCAAAGCTGCGGTAATTATAATCTGCTTGGGAATATGATGAGAGGGTGAAAAATTGGAGGAAAGTATCTAATCAGTCTTAAACATATTGTACATATGGTAATTGAGCCCCAAACTTTATAGTTTTGTCAATTTAGTCATAAATATTTGTGCGGATTTCTAATGTAGTGTTTTAGGCCAATTTTCGCAAGAAATCGTCGGACGTGACGATGTCCCACGTAAGAAGACTGGGGATGACCAAAATCTCAAAATTTAGAGATTCAAGTTTAAGTTGCAAAATTACTGAATTTTATAATCTGTTTGGAAATATGTGGAAGGGGGGGGGGAGTGAATATGAAGAAAATTATCCAATCAATTTTAAGCATATTATACCGACACTAATTGAGTCCTAAACTTGTTTATTTTTTCCAATTTAGTCATAAAAATTTAGCAACAAAATTCAAATATAATTATTTCGTCAATTTTCGCCGGACGTGGTGATGCGGCACCTAAGAAGGCCGATGATGACTGGACCATTACACCAGTCATTTCAAGCGAAAATTAACTGGAATGATTATATTGAAATCTCGCGTAGAGGTTTAAGACTGAATTTACATATATAGAATATGTTTAGGACTGGTTGAGTAATTTTCCTAGCGATAATGTCACGAGGGTACGAAAATATGATGGAATTTTTATTTTATTTTTTGGTAAAGGAAAATATGATGGAATTTGAAATTTCTGCGAGGGAAAAACGTGGTGGGGTCCGCCAAGTTCACGTTCGACCGAGTCTTCCATAAGAAAGATACATAACACAGAAGGAGAACCATCATCAGAAAAATTACAATACATATCCTCATTTTTGGCCGGACGCATCAAATACAATCTCCGATTTTCCGAAACCTACGAAAATTTTTGTTGTTTTTGGATGTCATTTTAAGTTGCATTTAGATTGTAATCCTGCTGACAGATCGGCCACTTTACTTTCCAATTTACTCCTTCCATCATTCCAAACCGGCCTAACCAAAACCTTAAACTGGCTCGGACCTCGCCCTCGGCGCCGCCCACGACCACCGTGCCGTCACCACCTGCAACCCCTTTGTCCTTGCCACTCTCCACCCATTGTTGGCTGTAGCACTTGGGGGGCGACACGGCATCGTGGTGTAAGGTTGGGACAGGGTGGTCAGCCGCGTCGCTAGGACTAGGAGTGCACGAGAAAGGAAGAGAGTGAAGGTTGTGGCCCTTGTGGGGAAGGGAGAGATCAATTTGTGCTCTGGTCGAGAGAATCAAAATATAAGCCTATCAACATTTCCTTTTGAGTCTAGTAGTTGTGAACTTTTTCGTAGCCAAAAATTCAATCTCGATTATTGTTATTTCCCGAATAACCATGAACTTTGGCCCAATATGTAATGTTATCTTCAAACTTTGAATTTGATCAATGTGGTCCTTGAACTTGTAACCAAATGCGCAATGTGATCACCGTGAACTTTTGATTTATTTAACATGATCTTTAAACTTTTTTGGTAAGTATTTAATCTAAACCCTAAACTAAATAAAACATCCATTGTTATCCTTCCACTAATTCAAGTTCAGGAACAATATTAAACGTTATTGTCCAAGAGACTAAATTGAACATGTATCAAAAATTCAGAGATCACATTATACATTGAGCTAAAATTTAGGTATCGCATTGAACAAATTAACAGTTCGTGGACAACTTTGCACATTGGGCCAAAATTCAGAGAATATTTATGTTATTTTCTCTTATTGTTCCAAACAACATAACCTGAGGTCCCCCGCGCCGGGGCCCCGCCCAAAAAAAAGAAGAAGCCATAATCTGAGTTAGGTTTTAAAAAAAAATTATAATTTCAAAATTCAGTGTAAACTTATAACATCCAAATAACATGAGTTGTTCCCAACCGACCTAAATTGAAGTGGACTGATCTAAACAAAAATTAAAATTTTTAACATCTACCAACCATGCGTGATTCTCTGTTACTTTATTTTGCTTTTTCTTCTTCTTTTTTTTCAAATCTTTTCTCGAAGCGAAGAATATTTAAACATTTAAAAAAAAATGCTCTCTTTGCTCGTGCAAGAAAGAAAGAAGAGACGTTAGAAACTGTAACGGCTACATTCTCCACTTTCAACATCCCCCGGAAACAAACCCCATCTCATTTTCGTTACGCTCCGTCTCCCCCTCTCCTCTGATTCTCTCTCTCTCTCTCTCTCTCTTCTTTGGATCATAGGCAGAACGATTTGAAAGTTGAAACAGTTCACGATCTTTTTTCTGGGTTTCGTCTCTTAAATGGCACCCACACCTTCCTCCTCCAAATCCAATCAGTCCCACGCGAGCTTAAAGACGCCTCAATCCAAGCACCGCCTCCACTTCCATGGACCCAGATCCGCCCACCCCTCTCCGAACCCTAGCTCGGCCTTCAAGGAAGCCCCGAGCGGGGAGCACCCGGTCGAAGTGGTCGGCCGAATCCGCGACTGCCCGGATCGCAAGGAGAAGCCCATTTCCGTCCTGCAAATCAACCCGGACACGCATACCGTCCGCGTCCGCGCCGAGTTCGGGTACCGCGACTTCAGCCTTGATGGGGTCTCTCTGTCTGAGGAGGAAGATCTGGACTCGTTCTACAAGAAGTTCGTGGAGTCCAGGATCAGCGGGGTGAAATTGGGGGCGAAATGTACTATTATGATGTACGGGCCTACGGGGTCGGGTAAGAGCCACACGATGTTCGGGTGCTCGAAGCAGCCGGGGATCGTGTACAGGTCGTTGAAGGACATTTTGGGGGAGAATGAGGAGGAGGGCGGGGCGACTGGAGGGCAACTGGGGGTTGGTACTTTCGTGCAAGTTACTGTTTTGGAGATCTATAATGAAGAGATTTATGATCTGTTGTCGAGCAACGGGGGAGGGTTTGGGCTTGGGTGGCCCAAGGGTGGTTCGTCGAAGGTAAGTTTCAGTATTTGATGGATTTACATTTCAGAGTTTGGTATCTCTTCTCCAAGTGATTTGAGGAATTCATATGTTTTGAATGTTAGACATTTAGCAATCCGTGTGCTTCTGAGCTGTTTGCTGGTTGGTAATTTAGTATAATTGGTGTATTTAGCTTAAATCGTAGAAAGATTGCAAATGAGACCAGTTTCTGTTGGCTTCTTGGATTCTGAAGTAGAAGTTTAACATAGGAAATGTAACAAGGGTGCCCCTGTTAACTTCCTAATGTATTTATTGTTGTGTTAACATCATTTGACTTTGTCCTTCTGATAGTTTGGAATTAGGATTATGATCTTCATGATGGATATGGCTCGGTCATAACCATGGGTGAGATTTAACTAGAGCATATTCTGTCCTAGCTTTAGCAAAGTTTCTTGTGGCAACTTCAGGTAAGACTCGAAGTAATGGGGAAAAAGGCGAAAAATGCAGCATTTATCTCGGGTAACGAAGCTGGGAAGATTTCAAAAGAGATTCAGAAAGTCGAGAAACGGAGGATTGTTAAGAGCACGCTCTGCAATGACAGAAGTTCTCGAAGCCACTGCATGGTATGAATCTTACCAAACATGGACCTTCTCTCATCAGTGACATAAAGAGTCACGAGACACGGTTGAAAGTGAAATTGTTGATTGAATTTTGTTCAGATTATTCTGGATGTGCCTACCGTTGGGGGACGGCTAATGCTTGTTGATATGGCTGGTTCTGAAAACATTGAGCAAGCTGGCCAAGTTGGATTTGAGGCCAAAATGCAGGTACTGACTACATTTTATTAGAGAATGGCTTCAAAATCTCACTCTGGAGCTTGAACTTTTAGTCTACTATCTGTAAGTTACTAAAGCATTCTTCCCTCTTGATTTTAGACTGCAAAGATCAACCAAGGTAATATAGCACTGAAGAGAGTGGTTGAATCTATCGCTAATGGTGATTCACATGTGCCCTTCAGAGACAGCAAATTAACAATGCTTCTGCAGGTGAGTGAATTGTTGCGGTTGATTGATAGTATGATTGTTTTCTTTCTTATGTCTTGTATGTATGATGGATTCCGAACTATTCCTTTTTTTCAGGATTCTTTTGAAGATGACAAATCGAAGATCCTTATGATACTATGTGCAAGCCCAGACCCAAAGGAGATACACAAGACAATTTCCACATTAGAGTATGGAGCCAAAGCAAAATGTATTGTTCGTGGCCCACATACCCCAGTCAAGGACAAATTTGGAGCTGAAGATTCTTCGGCCGCAGAAACGCTGGGCTCTAGGATCACAGCAATGGACCAGTTCATCTGCAAGCTGCAAATGGAGAACAAGCTCCGAGAAAAAGAGCGCAACGAAGCACACAAAGAGCTCCTCAAGAAGGAACATGAGGTCGCATCTCTGAGAACGAAACTCCAGCTAGTGGAAGGGAAAGTATCTGGCACGAGCGAGGAGGAGATCAACATGAAGGTAAATGAGCGGATACATCTTCTCAAAACCGAGCTGGAAAAGAAATTAGCTGAATGTCAGAGAATGGCTGATGAATTTGTAGAATTGGAGAGGAGGAGAATGGAGGAGAAGATACTGCAGCAGCAAGAGGAGGTTGAAACGTTGAGGAGACGGTTAGAGGAAATAGAATCTCAGTTGAGCAATGGACATGGAAATAACAACGGGCCTACGGATGGCGAATGGAGTGGCTTTGCTAAGAGGTTGCTGGGAACATCTGCGGATGAGGACCCTGGAATGGTGAAATCGATGGATTTGGACATGGGTGATCAAGACTGTTGTTATGCACGTGAAGTGAAATATGTGGACAACACGGTCAACCGGTTCGACAGAAGCAGTAACCTTTCGGACCCTCCCAACTATTCAAACACAAGCACTTCAGATGATGGGCCGATGTTCAGCGATAGAGTCTGCCTGAGCACAGTTTTCGAGGAGGAAGAAGAAGTCGAAGAGGAGGAACAAAAGGGACATAAAGAGGCTTCGGATGAAGAAGTAGAGAAAGAAGTGATTGAGGAAAAGAGGGTGTGCTCGATAACTTTGCCCCAAAAACTTTCAAGTGATGCAGTGGAACCATTGAACGAGAAAGATGTGGCCACTTCGAGACGGTTAAGGATCCAAAATATATTCACACTGTGTGGGAACTATAGGGAGATTTCCCAACACACTGGAGCACCGCTAACAGAGAAGAGAGGGCCAGAGAATGTTGATCCCCAAACAACTCCCATCATGGTGATCAAAGAAGACCCGCTTGGGAAGACTCTTACCAAAGGGATTTTGAAGAATGCACATGACCTAGCACTGGATTTAAAGGAGAACTGCGATCCTCTGAACACATGAATTTGGTTAGCCGGTGTCCCCGGACCCGGATTGTCTGCCCTTCCCTTAGAAGGGCAGGCGCTTGCCTTTGGGATCCGGGCCGTCTGTTTAAAAACAGACGGCCCAGATCTCCTATTTTTAGGGACAAACTTTTTGGATTTTTTGTTTTTTTATTTATAATCTGGGCCGTTCATTCATAATACAGACGACCCGGATTCCAAGGGCAGGGCATGCCCTTCTGAGGAAAGGCAGACGATCCCTTCACCGGTCCCCAGGGCACTTTCGATTTGAATATTTGAACACTCGTGCTAGTGTAAGCTATTGTGTACAATCATGGCATTTCGCCCCCTTATGCTTCTCAGTGACTTCACGTGAAACTCGTCCTTTTTGGGCACACCCCTATTTGCTATTGCCACGGAGAAAAAAAGAAAAATGGAGGGACAATATTTTTTCCTGAACCCCCCTCCCCCCCAAAAAAGAACTAGTAATTTACTTGGGCACACTCCTATTCACTATTGCCATGGTTGCGCTCGAAGCTTTTCGTGCTGGCCTTCTCAACTCCCACCCTCCGTGCCTCCAAGTTCAGACGAAGAAGAGGTTCTTGAGACTTTGTTTATAATGAGGATGTTGATTTGATTTTCAGTTTGTCGTCTACGGAACCCCATTATGTGTTTTTTTTGGTGCCATAGGTGAATCTATACCTGAAAGATCCCCACTAAGACAGTGGCCCTGAAAGCTAAGGAGAAATTCAACCGTGGAGCATGTCAAAGCATTGATTCAGGGCAAGGAGCAGATCGATGAACATGGTCAGCAGCTCTTTTTTGGAGGCAATCGTCTGGAAGATGGGGAGAATGGGCTACTAAGCTTCTTTCTCGGCCAATTCCGGATTTCGTTTTATCTTCTCCCAAAGCCTCTCACTTCGTTTCGTTCTTCTTCTGTATCGTCGCTTGAACAAAGGAGACACCCGATCAGCCCGACTTTCCCAGATGCCCGCCGCCAGCCCTTACCCTTTCCGGGTTTGGATTTTTTGGATTACTTTGAGACAAACACCAACATGAAGGTCTATAGCAATTTAGGTAGCGCATGATAACACTTCTGGCTAACTTCTCAACTTCTGACTAGAAATTGATTTCTCTACTTCTACTAAAAAGCAGAAGTTAATTTTTCTACTTCTACTCTAGATTGACTTCTGATAAAAGAAATTCGTTTGGTAATGGTTGAAAAAATTTCTATTTTTGAAACATTATTATTAATAAAATCATTGGTTGCGACCAACGGCGGTGACGGAGGTCTGACCGGCGGCGGCAGTGGCGACCGGTCGACGACCAGCAAGCGGCGGCGTTCGGCCACGAGTGGCAATGGTGATCGGTTGAGGCTCGTGTAATTGAAAAAGTGATTTTGAGGTCGAGAAATAAAATTTTTAGCTTCTCAAAATTAGCGAAAAATCCAATCAGATGTATAAAATCCAACCAGAAGTAGAAAATCCTACCATAAGTCAATTTTTTTACCAAACGTATTTTTGCTTCAAAGTGATTTTACTAAACGAATTTCCCTGCCAGATTGACTTCTGGCAGGGAAATTGAGAAAGTGAAGTGTTTTCATATAGCACTAATTAGAATGCCCCTTTTTGGGTTGGGACGCAAAATAGAACGCTAGGGAAATTTCAAATAAAAGCTTCAATACTCTCATTTTCTCAAATAAGGACATGAATGGTGCGCTTGTTTTGGGGAAAATATTTTTAGGGAAAATATTTTCTGGACTTTTGTTTGTTTGGTTCGCGGAAAATGATTTGGTCAATGGAAAGTACTTTCTCGTCAACAAAGATTTTATTCATTAAAATAGGAAAGTGAATTTCTCAAAATAAAAAAGTGAAAACACTTTCCCAAATTTGAGTCACTCACTTTCTTTGAAAACGGGACTGAGGCCAATCCCGGGGCCGGCGATCTGGAAAGGGGACCAAGAGCGGGGCTAGGGTCGGGGTCGGGGTGGCGATCAGGGCCGGGGACCGAGGCCATGGTTGGGGATCGCGACCAGGGCCAGAGACCGGGACCGAGGCTAGTGACCGAGGATCAGGGCCGGGACAGGGACGGGGATGGGAACGGGGACCCGGGGACGGGGATGGGAACGGGGACCCGGGGCCAGGAACTGGGGACTCGGGGCCGGGAACGGGGCCTAGGCGGGTCAATTCGCGTCATCTCTCTCGACCATCTGTCTCTCCTCAGTATCAAAGACAATCCCTTTGATGAGATTGAAATCGTTTTCCAAATGAGAACCAAATACCGAAAAATATTTTCAGTAACATATTACCAAATAAAGGAAAATAAATCGTTTTCCGAGAAAGTGATTTTCAGGAAACTACTTTCTAGAAAACGAATTCCTGATAACCAGTTTCCTTGAAACAAACATACCCGAAGTTGATATTATTTCAAATAAGAGTCTGAAGTGCCCTTTATTGTCTAAAATAAGGGCTTGAACTGGATATTCTTTCAAATAAGGACACGAAGTGGCCATATCAGTCTTAAAAAAGGGACTTGACTCACTTGGTGACTAGGGGCATTTTCATCATTTTTAAACTTTTTCTGTTTTTTAAAAATAAAAAAAGCTAAAACTGTAAAAAAAAAAAAAAAAAAAAAAACAAGGAGGTAAAGGTGGGAGGAAGCTGCCTTTTCGCTCGTGGCCGCGCGCCAATGCTAGTGGGGTGGTGGCGATGGCAGGCGCCTTGACGAGGGCCAACTGGCCCTCCCATCGCCTTAGCCAAGAGACGGCCGCGTCCCACCCCCGGACTTGGCGACCTGAGCCCAGATTGGGAGAGGGCTGCGGCCCTCTCCCAGGTCTGGTGAGGGCCAACTAGCTCTCACCTCTGGTCGGCAGGGTTGGAGGCCCTCGCCTAGGCATTAGCGACCCCGTCAATCGCCGCCGCCCCAATCGCCTGTATCTTCTTCCCTTTTTTAGTTTTTTACTTTTACTTTAAAAAAATTAATTTAATTTAACTAAAATTTAGGTTAAAATTATATTTTCACAAAAAATATCTTTAATCGGTCGGAATATTTGGCTGATTGGCGAGGTCATTCCTTATTTGAAACAATCATAGCTATATCGGGCCCTCATTTGAAATAAGAAAAGTACGACAAAAAAAACCTTTAATTAAAATAAATATCACTTTATATCTTTATTTTAAAAAATAAAAATCCCATAGCCCTTATTTCGAAATTTTCCCTAGAACGCCGAGGCCTTTTACTATACGGGTGAAGACGCAGTGGACCTGTTTTCATCGTTCTGCTCCAATGGCTGCTTCGCCTTCTCAACTTACGCGCTCCGCGCCTCCAAATTCTGACAAAGAAGAAGAAGAAGAGGTTCTCTCTCTCTCTCTCTCTCTCTGGGGTCTTATGTACTTTTCGTGGTTCTTTGGTCCTCGATTTCTGAGTATTTTCATGAGGTTCTTCGAGATTTCTTGCTTTTCACGAAAGGTGAGGACAAGTCATGTGCCCTATTTTCTGAACTGGGTCGGCTTGAAGGAGGAAGCTAAAGAAGGCAAGACAATGCAGTGGAAAAGAACCATCTTTTTGGTGAAATGGCTTGTTGAAATTGGAAAATCAGTGCGATCAGGGATTTTTTTTTTCTTCCTTTTTGGTACGTGTGTGTGTTGCCGTTCCATTTTTGAGATTTTTCTTGGTGAAGTTCTAGTTTCAAGCCAGTGGCTCAGTTTATTTGATAAATGTTTAGAGGCTTTCAAAATTGACTTGTGAAGGTATAGTTTCGAGCACTTGCTGTTCAAAACAGATACCCGGTTCTCTCAGGTTTTTTCGACTTTGTTCATTCTGTGCATGTCGATTCGACTTTCAGTTTGTCGCCGTCCTCAGAATCCCATTCGTGTTTTGGTGCCATAGGTGAATCTATACTTGAAGATCACCAAGACAGTTGCCCTGAAAGCTAGGAGAAGTATGACGGTGAAGGATATCAAAGCATTGATTCAGGACAGGGAACATATTGATGAACATAGTCAGCAGCTTTTTTTCGGGGGCAAATGTCTTGAAGATGGAAAAAGATTAGTTGATTACGGCATCCATGCTGAACCCACGCTCCACCTCATCCTTCAGGACTCGGCTAGTGTGACAGTAAATGTTGAGATCTCATCGAGTCAGAAAAACTTGCTGGTCAAAGTGAGGCTTCGGGATACCATCCAAAATGTTAAATTGATGATTCAAGCCAAGGAAGGGATACGGCTAGATGAGTTCGATCTGGTATTCGGTGGAAAGTTGCTCGCGGAGGACAGGACCCTCGCCTCGCTCAACTTGCTGCCAGAGCCAACATTTCATTTGGTGTTCCACCCCAAAGATGATGTGTCAGTTATTGTCCAAATGTCCAATCGCAGAGTCACTTTAGGTGCTAAATCTTGGTACACAGTGCATGATGTTAAAGCCATAGCTGGAGCATTGATGTCTGCGCAGGTCACGAGTTTGCATATGGTCTATCGGGGGAAGCTGCTCGAGGATCACAAGACCTTAGTTTTTTACAGCATTGCGGATGGCTCTGTCTTAAAATTGGTGTCTCACGATGCTCCATTTCAGATATTTGTCAAGTGCTCAACTGGTAAGACTGTTGTTCTTCAGGTTTGCAGGTATGACACGGTCAAGGAAGTAAAGAACAAGCTCCTTCATAAGCTGCATGTGCGTGTGCCAGCCGAAAGTCACCATATTTCTTATGTGGGGAAAAGGCTTGCTGATAACAGTGACCTGGCGAGTTATGGAATCCTGGAGAATTCGACTCTTGTTGAGACTATCTTTGCCTCGTTGTAAATGAAATGAGTTGAGTTTGTAGGTACTGAGTGAACAGCATCATAGTCCTGACTTGTTTTTTGAATTAGAAGGAATTTTGAACGGAAAGCTGCAAATTAGTGTCTGAAATTTGTGCACCTGATGCTAATTTTGTTGGTTTGTCATGAGTACATCATGTGCGGTGAAGGTCCAGTGTATATCTCTGCTTCCTTAGATTGTATATCTGGACATCGTGGAATCACAGCAGTACATTATATTGCTGGTGTTCTGTCTGATCAATATTTGCTGAAAGCTTGATCTTTGACTACCTATTTCAGTAGAAGTACCCTGGAAAATTTCTACTTTTGATTAGCAGCACTGGAGAGAATTCGCAAGTAGGTCTGGTTTTTCCATTTAACAATTGTTTCGTGATTGCTAAGAATTTTTGGAATCAATTTATGAGAGCGAAAGTTTGAGCACGTGGTGGTTTTCTTGTGCAAGATTTCGCATATCATTTTTTGGAAAGAAATCTATCCACGACAGAAGATGTAAGACAGAGTATTTTGTGGGCAGATGGTCGGTTATTGTTTGCATTCACTGGCATTATGCATTTAGACACCTTTTCTTGTCTGTAAACTGCGGTTTATTTAGAAGGCAACTCTTTTAAAAAGTTAATATCTTAATTAGTTGCACTAAGAACTTCGCTAGTTCTTTTCTCCAATGAAAATCGGGTTTACTTGTTCACCCGCCTGACTTGTTGATAGGAGTTGTGAACGTTGCTCGAGTCTGTTTTTAAAGCCAGGATTTGTGCTTGGGCTCGGGCAATCTTAAGTGCATACATTTAGTTCTTGTCAATGGTTGAAACATTGCACCCTCGATCTGAGCTACATGTCTTGATGCAAGTCTGAGTCTGGAAGTCTTTCATTATGTGAGCCTTTGAGCGATCCTGTGGTCATTGTGAGCTCTACCTAAGTATCCATTTTCCACTGACCCAAATTTTAGCAGAAAATTTCCTTAGAACAAGAAACTCAACAAGAGAGAAAACTTGGTGTTGGAAGATTTTGTTCATGTCTTTATAATTTGCATATACACTAATGACTAATCACATTTCACCCTTTCCCTTCTTCGGTCACTTCAGTTACTGTGCTGAGATGGCTCTGAATCTTCTTTAGTCCTTGTCCATGCTCGGACCCCGATCCATGCTCTGTCAATGAGGATGCATCGTTCGAAGGACTTTGCCCTTTTGATCTCAATCTCGTTGACCGACTACCAGATGAGCCCTTTGATTTCCTCCCCCGTGATTGCTTCGACACCATGGCGGCATCATGAGAGGGTGTCTCTACCCCAAGACCCAACTTCTGATTCCTTCTAGAATGTCGGGTGGAGCGCGATAATTCTTGAGGCGGGGCATCAAAGGCGGCGGCTGATTTGCAGTGCCGCCTCAGATGCTTCAATGCACTGGAGCCACACTTGGAAGGTGAGCTCAGAGGTGAGCCGAAGCCGGTAGACAGTAAGCATCTTGGTGAGTCCTGTGCATCCTTAACGTTTCGCAAGAGCGAGTCCGGGCTTCCTGCCCCGGTTTGCTTCATACCTGTTGCAACGACAAGTTTGCACATGGAGAGCAAGATTAGTGTTATTTGTGTTAAATGTGTCAACGAGGAATAATCTTTTGGTGATTCCACATGCATTCGTTAGGAGGAAATGTGGAACCAACCTTCTAATGCCGATGCCGACTCTCCCAGAGGATCAACCGGCTGCAAGGTGAGTTGCTGAGTCAAATCGAACTCGTTCATCTGAATTAGGATGCAGATTATTAGCTTCTGCCCCATGCTTATTTTTCAGGATCATGCTTCATGAAAGGATTATTATGACATAGACTTCAGGAAAGTGATCTCTAGGCTATTTCTTGCAATGTCCTCCTTATTGGATGGAGCATCCTTTTTTTCTCTTAGTGAATCGCCAAGAAGCAAATAATAAATCATTAGAATGCATCCTGTACATGAGTCCCCACAAGTTAATCTTGAACTGATCATCAGACCGTTCAACTCTGTGATGCCCAGAAAAAGCGGAGGCGCTGGAAGAGGAGGTTAAGCAGTGGCCATACCCAGCTCGGGGCGTTGATGGAGGGGCCTTGCCCTCTGATGTGAGCTACGTGCTTTACATCCGTGGGAAACCTGATCTGCAGTTCTCTCTCCTTTTTGTTTTCTGCAGGATTCAAAATGCCAAACTCTTTATCACCTTCAATGTCTTCGCATCATCGGTTGTCAAGCGCTTAACAAGCATGATCATCAATGTTTCTGCGGGTTATGAATATTCTGATGAAGAAGAAGTAAAGCTTCCCGAGATTATTGTGGTGAAGCATGTTCGCTCCTTCTTTCAAATCTTTAAGGTCATCATCGGAGATCTCATTTTCACAAAGGAACAGCGGGGAATGAGCCGCAAATCTTTCTTTAAAGTTTCTGCGATGGATGCGTTGAGGGTGATATCCGGGGAACTCAATTTCCTTTATGAGGGGCTCCATTTAAAAGCGTTGGTAATACACTCCAAGTGGAGCTACATTTTTCGCTTTAATAGCCTTCACCAACATTGTGATTGCTTTCGTCTTGTTCGTTCGCTCCAAGGATCGGCTCCCCAAACTCGATGTAGAAATTACTTATACTCTTCTTTTTGGAGCGATTGCTCTTGATACCATAGCTTTGTTCATGCTTATTTTCTCCGATTGGACTGTTGTCCATATCGATCGAGATTCATTTCTCCACACTCAAATCATCCACATCGAAGGTAAAGTTTCAGTATTTGATGGATTTACATTTTGGAGTTTGTTATCTCTTCTCCAAGTGATTTGAGGAATTCATATGTTTTGGATGTCGGACATTCAGGAATCTGTGTGCTTCTGAGCTGTTTGCTGGTTGGTAATCTAGTATAATTGGTGTATTTAGCTTAAATCGTAGAAAGATTGCAAATGAGACCAGTTTCTGTTGGCTTCTGGGATTCTGAAGTAGAAGTTTAACATAGGAAATGTAACAAGGGTGCCTCTGTTAACTTCCAAATGTATTTATTGTTGTGTTAAAATCATTTGACTTTGTCCTGATAGTTTGGAATTAGAATTATGATCTTCATGATGGCTATGACTCGGTCCTAACAATGTGTGAGATTTAACAACAGCATATTCTGTCTAGCTTTAGCAAAGTATTTTCTGGCAAATTCAGGTGAGACTCGAAGTAATGGGGAAAAAGGCAAAAAATGCAGCATTTATCTCGGATAACGAAGCTGGGAAGATTTCAAAGGAGATTCAGAAAGTAGAGAAGCAGAGGATTGTTAAGAGCACGATCCACAACGACAGAAGTTCTCGAAGCCACTGCATGGTATGAACCTTATCGAACATGGATCATGAGTGACATAAGAGTCACGAGACAGTTGAAAATGAATATTGCTTAAAATTTTGTTCAGATTATTTTGGATGTGCCTACCGTGGGGGGACGGCTAATGCTTGTTGATATGGCGGGTTCTGAAAACATTGAGCAAGCTGGCCAAGTTGGATTTGAGGCCAAAATGCAGGTACTGACTACATTTTATTAGAGAATGGCTTCAAAATCCTACTCTGGAGCTTGAACTTCTAGTCTAGTATCTGTAAGTTACTAAAGCATTCTTCCTCTTGATTTTAGACTGCAAAGATCAACCAAGGTAATGTAGCACTGAAGAGTGGTTGAATCTATCGCTAATTGTGATTCACATGTGCCCTTCAGAGAGCAAATTAGCAATGCTTCTGCAGGTGAGTGGATTGTTGTGGTTGATTGATAGTATGATTGTTTTCTTTCTTATGTCTTGTATGTATGATGGATTCTGAACTATTCCATTTTTTTTAAGGATTCTTTTGAGGATAACAAATCGAAGATCCTTATGATACCATGTGCAAGCCCAGACCCAAAGGAGATACACAAGACAATTTCCACGATAGAGTACGGAGCCAAAGAAAAATGTATTGTTCATGGCCCACATACCCCAGTCAAGGACAAATTTGGAGCTGAAGATTCTTCGGCCGCAGAAATGTTGGGCTCGAGGATTGCAGCAATGGACCGGTTCATCTGCAAGCTGCAAATGGAGAACAAGCTCCGAGAAAAAGAGCGCAAAGAAGCACACAAAGAGCTCCTCAAGAAAGAATAAAAAGTCGCATCTCTGAGAACGAAACTCCAGCTAGTGGAAGGGAAAGTATATGGCGCGAGCGAGGAGGAGATCAACATGAAGGTGAATGAGCGGATACATCTTCTCAAAACCGAGCTGGAAAAGAAATTAGCTGAATGTCAGAGAATGGCTGATGAGTTTGTAGAATTGGAGAGGAGGAGAATGAAGGAGAAGATACTGCAGCAGCAAGAAGAAGTTGAAATGCTGAGAAGACGGTTAGAGGAAATAGAGTCTCAGTTGAGCAATGGAAATGGCAGTAGCAATGGGCCTACGGATGGTGAATGGAGTGGCTTTGCTAAGAGGTTGCTGGGAACATCTGCGGATGAGGACCCTGGAATGGTGAAATCGATGGATTTGGACATGGGTGATCAAGACTGTTGTTAGGCACGTGAAGTGAAATATGTGGACAGCACGGTCAACCGGTTTGACAGAAGCAGTAACCTCTCGGACCTTCCCAATTATTCAAATACAAGCACTTCAAATGAGGTTGCTGCATACGACGTTTATGGGCCGATGTTCAGCCATAGAGTCTGCCTGAGCACAGTTTTCGAGGAGGAAGAAGAAGTCGAAGAGGGAGAGGGACATAAAGAGGCTTCGGATGAAGAAGTAGAGAAAGAAGTGATTGAGGAAAAGAGCGTGTGCTCGAAAACTTTTCCCCAAGAACTTTCGAGTGATACCGTGGAACCATTGTATGAGAAAGATGTGGCCACTTTGAGACGGGTAAGGATCCAAAATATATTCACAGTGTGTGGAAACTATAGGGAGTTTTCCCAACACATTGGAGCACCACTAACAGAGAAAAGAAGGTCAGAGAATGTTGATCCCCAAACAACTCCCATCATGATGATTAAAGAGAACCCGCTTGGGAAGACTCTTACCAAAGAGATTTTGAAGAATACACATGAGTCTGCAGTTGGCAATCAAATCCTCTCGGAGGTGAACACAAAATCCATATCGCAAACCAAAAGTCCGGTGCTTTCAACCGAGACAAAAAAGATGAAAGTGCCAGAACTCCAGGTGACCAAAAACCAGGCACCTAATGACCTTGCACTGGATTTAAAGGAGAATTGTGATCCTTCTAGCGACAGATCTGATGAACAATTAGAGGTATGTGTGAAGTGGGAAGCATCGAAGTAACATTATCACCACGCTTAAGAGTGTGAAGGAAGCTACCCTGGCAGATTTAGGGAAGCTCATAGAGATTTATCTTGGAGCTGATAATCATGCTTTCAATTTCCTTGTGCTTGGGGTATGTCATACTGTCTTCTCTACATTCTTCCGGCTTTATGAAAATTTCTTTGGTAGAATTCGAGTACGCAAAATTACTGAGCTATGGGGAACATAACAACGGATGGATGATTCTCTGGTGCTGCTGGACATAATGACTCATCAGATAATTGACCATGTCTTTTACTTGATTTTTGCTGTGATATGCTCTGATATCATTTCTGCTTTACTCGTTAAGAAACTTCTTGAGCATGCTAAGTTATTTACAGCCAAGTTTTCTTGAAACACAGCTTGGCAAGGATATTGTGTGCATATGCGTTTGAAATTGCATACGCTATTTCCATTCCTGGCTTGTTTATCTTCCGTAGAATTCCTATAACCGATAGCAGGTTTTCACCTGTCTCTTGTCTCTTGCTCTCTTTTTTTCCCCCCAATTTATGTTGCACTTTGATTAATGTTCTCGAATAGTTAGCAGATTTGACTTATATTTATAGGTGATGGACTAGGTGGCCGATTAATTAGTTGGTCTCCGCAAGTGTTTATGGAATTGAGACATCAACTGTGACACAAATAATATCAAAAGATTATGTATGACGAACTTTGGGACCTTGGGAAGTTCTAACTTCTAATTGAAATATGCAGGATCCAAGTGGCACCCCAGTTCCAAGGGAAAAGGAAGCAACCTGGCAAACAAGCTTCCAATGTGGAACAACCAGATACGCCACCATCTGGCGTGCTTAAGACCGGCCAAGAGCATGCAATGCTTGAACCATCTTCCTCTGACTCCACTCGAGAACAAATTACCACTCGATCCAAATTCCCTCTTGACACAAAGAGGCGGAGTTGTTTCATCACCGAAATTAATACGACGCCTCGGTTCTTCTCCCTTGGTCACACCTCATCCCCAGTTGATGATATCATGATGATTTGGTACTAGAGTTAGGCATTTCCTGGATGTGTATCTACGGTTGGAATTGAAGGAAGTTGAGAGTTGAGAGTGTATGTGCGTGTATACTCTTGCTGGATATTGATGTGGTGATAATATGTAGCATCTTTTTTGTGTATCCCCTGTATGTGGCAGGAAACCAGCTTCTGCTTTAAATGGTTATACATACTTATATGGCGGTCTTCTCCATTCCATTCGTTGTGCTTTAGGATCTCGAACTCCCGGTCACAGAACCAGCAAAACCAAAGCCTTAGAATTAGCAGAATCATCGATATACAAAGCGTTCGAATCAGCTTTCATCCTTTGCAAATTTGCTATTATTGATGATCCAAGGGCTAAGAAGTATGCTACTTCGAGGCACAATAGCCTTAACCTATCATCATAGTATTCGAGTAATGTGCAACTTTTATCTTAATCATATTCGGTAGTCAATTTAACTCAACATTTTATTTTCTATTCCCATTAATTAAATTGATGACATCTGATATTTCAAGACTATTTTTTTTTTTGAAAAAAAATTCATGAAAGGGAAAAAAATATAACAAAAATGAAGAAGGCTTTTTTTTTTGGGGGAAATTTTCCCTCATGAAGATGATGACGATGATATGGCACTAGAGTTAGGCAGGAGCCTTAGAATTAGGAGAATCATCGATGTACAACACTCGTTCGAATCAGTTTTTATCCTTCCTCAGCAAAGTTATGCTAAACCGTCGACCAAAAAAAAAAGTTATGCTAAACCGATGATTAGACAAGTGATGATCACATTTTTTGCTATCATAACGAGTAAATAGAGGTTAAAAAGAAAATCAATGAAGTACAAAATAATAATAATAATAAAGCAGTTAAGGAGATAATTAAGCAAGTGTTACCTAATTTTCTAAGTAGGAAAAATAATTGATGGCAGTTAGGATCTTTACTAATTAAAAAAAGCAGGTTAAAACAATTGACTGACTTCTCACAAACGTCCGAGTCCATCCAAAGCTTCCCTACAAATACAAATCCTGGCCCCCGGCCCAGGTCCTAGTCCTCGGCCCAGGTCCCTGCCTCGGGTCCCGATCCCAAGCCTTGTCTTGGTCCCCGGTTCTCGGCCCCGGCCCCGGCCTCGGCCTCATTCCTGGCCCTGGCCCCTGTTCCTAGTCCCAGGTCCTTGTTCCCGGCACCGACCCCTGCCCGGGTGGGTCCTCGACCCCTTGCCCCCGGCCCCGGTCCCCTGTTCTCGGCCCCCAGCCCCTGTTCTCGATCCCCGACCCCTCTTCTCGACATTGGCCCCGGCCCCAATTCGGGTCCTTGACCCCTGCCCGAGGTCCCGGTCCCGATCCCCGGCCCTGTCTTGGCCCCGGCCCCAGCGTCGGTCCGGGCCTCGGGCCTCGAGTCTCGGTCTCCGATCCCCAACCTCAGTTCCATTTTCAAAGAAAGTGAGAGACTCAATTTTAGAAAAGTATTTTTATTCTTTTATTTTGAGGAATTCATTTTTCTATTTTAATGAATAAAATCTTTATTAATTGAAAAGTACTTTTCGTTGAACAAATCATTTTCCACTGACCAAACATACGAAAATTCAAAAAATAATTTCCCTTAAAATACTTTCTCCAGCACCGTAATATATGTTTGGACAAATTATAGATGGACGACCTAAATCAGAGGGATGTTACTATTTGGCATTGAAGAGCTCGAGTCCCACATCTTCTCCTTCTCTGAACTTCCGACCTAAAATTCCAGCGACAATGTCTGTTCTCTGCTCATCATCCCCCAAAACGCACCTTTCGCTTTGACGAGAATAGTCCAACTCCTCCCGTATATCTTCATCTCCATTGCCCGACATTGTACCTCGAGGTCCCTCTCTTGGCGAGCTTGTGCTCGAAGCTTTTCCTGATGCTTCGCCATCTCGACGTCGACGCTCCGTCCCTCTATATGGTGTCTCCCGTCCGATGTTGTTGCCAGTGCCCACGGTTGAGCTTTCTCATCTCAGCTTCTGACCTCCGTGTCTCCGGGTTCAGACGACGAAGAGATTGTCTGTCTCGTTGTTCGTCTCGCCTTTTTTTTGGTTCTCAATTTCTTTGTTTTTTTTTTTCCAATTAGGTAGCCGATTAATTAGTTGGTCTCTGTTGGTCTCTCGTTGTTCGTCTCGCCTTTTTTTGGTTCTCAATTTCTTAGTTTTTTTTTTTTCGAATTAGGGTTTCGAGACGGGCTATGTTTTCTCACTATTTTCTGAAGTAGGTCAGTCTGAAAGAGAAAACTGGTGAAAATTAGTAAAAAAAATCAGTGCAATCTGTGGTGTTTGTGTGTTAAAATATGGCTGGGTGAGCGCCTAGTTTCTTCGAGCACCTGCTGTCCATCATTATATTTGGATGTTACTCTATCTGCGGTTTTGTTTTTGGGTGGCCTAGAGGGTGACTCTAATCTTCAATATCACCAAGACTCTGGTCCGGAAAGCTAATAGATCTGGTTCGGAAAGCTAATAGATATGCTTCCATGGAGTATATCAAAGGATTGATTTAGGACAAGGAACAAATCGATGGACATAGTGTGCAGCTCTCTTTTATAGAAATCCTCTCGTAGATGGATAGCTTGTAGCTGGCTTTTGGAATCTGCGGTCACGCCGCACATGATGTGATCCTTCAGGGCCCGACAGTACACATCTTATCGGCAAGTCAAGCGACGCGAGGGTCCTTTCTGGGTGGAGCTTCCCAGCGAAGAGCAAATCAAACTCATCCGACGCGCTACCTTCCCCAGCCTGAATCATCAATTTAACACCTCCGACAATATCACAATCCCTTGCTTGGACCGGTAAGCTCTGCTGAGTCGATAAGATGTGTACTGTCGGGCCCTGAAGGATCACATCATGTTCGGCGTGACCGCAGATTCCAAAAGCCAGCTACAAGCTATCCATCTACGAGAGGATTTCTATAAAAGAGAACTGCACACTATGTCCATCGATTTGTTCCTTGTCCTAAATCAATCCTTTGATATACTCCATGGAAGCATATCTATTAGCTTTCCGGACCAGATCTATTAGCTTTCCGGACCAGAGTCTTGGTGATATTGAAGATTAGAGTCACCCTCTAGGCCACCCAAAAACAAAACCGCAGATAGAGTAACATCCAAATATAATGATGGACAGCAGGTGCTCGAAGAAACTAGGCGCTCACCCAGCCATATTTTAACACACAAACACCACAGATTGCACTGATTTTTTTTACTAATTTTCACCAGTTTTCTCTTTCAGACTGACCTACTTCAGAAAATAGTGAGAAAACATAGCCCGTCTCGAAACCCTAATTCGAAAAAAAAAACTAAGAAATTGAGAACCAAAAAAAGGCGAGACGAACAACGAGAGACCAACAGAGACCAACTAATTAATCGGCTACCTAATTGGAAAAAAAAAACAAAGAAATTGAGAACAAAAAAAAAGGCGAGACGAACAACGAGACAGACAATCTCTTCGTCGTCTGAACCCGGAGACACGGAGGTCAGAAGCTGAGATGAGAAAGCTCAACCGTGGGCACTGGCAACAACATCGGACGGGAGACACCATATAGAGGGACGGAGCGTCGACGTCGAGATGGCGAAGCATCAGGAAAAGCTTCGAGCACAAGCTCGCCAAGAGAGGGACCTCGAGGTACAATGTCGGGCAATGGAGATGAAGATATACGGGAGGAGTTGGACTATTCTCGTCAAAGCGAAAGGTGCGTTTTGGGGGATGATGAGCAGAGAACAGACATTGTCGCTGGAATTTTAGGTCGGAAGTTCAGAGAAGGAGAAGATGTGGGACTCGAGCTGGACGGCAAGTCAAGCGACGCGAGGGTCCTTTCTGGGTGGAGCTTCCCAGCGAAGAGCAAATCAAACTCATCCGACGCGCTACCTTCCCCAGCCTGAATCATCAATTTAACACCTCCGACAATATCACAATCCCTTGCTTGGACCGGTAAGCTCTGCTGAGTCGATAAGATGTGTACTGTCGGGCCCTGAAGGATCACATCATGTTCGGCGTGACCGCAGATTCCAAAAGCCAGCTACAAGCTATCCATCTACGAGAGGATTTCTATAAAAGAGAGCTGCACACTATGTCCATCGATTTGTTCCTTGTCCTAAATCAATCCTTTGATATACTCCACGGAAGCATATCTATTAGCTTTCAGGGGTCTTGGTGATATTGAAGATTAGATTCACCTCCAGGGCACCCAAAAACCAAATCGCAGATAGAGTCAACATCCAAATATAATGATGAACAGCAAGTGCTCGACGAAACTAGCCATTCACCAAGCAATATCTTAACATGCAAACACCACCGATCGCACTGATTTTCACCAGTTTTCCTTCTTCAGGCTGACCTAGTTCAAAAAATAGGGGGAAAACATAGCGCATCTCGAAACCCTAATTGGGAAAAAAAACTAAGAAATCGAGAACCAAAAAAAGGCGAAACGAACAACGAAAGAGAGATAACCTCTTCATCGTCTGAACCTAGAGGCACGGAGGTCGGAAGCTGAGATGAGGAAGTTTGGATCTCAATCGTGGGGGCACTGGCAACAACATTGGACGGGAGGCAAAAGCCCTGAACAGTTCTACCAGATGGAGGGACGGAGCGTCGACGTCGAGATGGCGAAGCATCAGGAAAAGCTTCGAGCACAAGCTCGCCAAGAGAGGGACCTCGAGGTACAACATCGGGCAATGGAGATGAAGATGTACTGGAGAAGTTGAGACTACTCTCGTCAAAGCGAAAGGTGTGTTTTGGGGGATGGGCAGAAAACTAAGAAATCGAGAACCAGGATTCGTGCTTGGGCTCGGGCAATATTAAGCACACGCATTTAGTCCTTGTCAATGGTTGAAACATTGCACCCTCGAGATGAGCTACATGTCTCGATGCAAGTCTGAGTCTGGAAGTCGTTCATTATGTGAGCCTTTGAGCGATCCTGTGGTCATTGTGAGCTCTACCAAAGTATCCATTTTCCACTGACCCAAATTTTAGCAGAAAATTTCCTTAGAACAAGAAACTCAACAAGAGAGACAACTTGGTGTTGGAAGATTTTGTTCATGTCTTTATAATTTGCATATACACTAATGACTAATCACATTTCACCCTTTCCCTTCTTCGGTCATTTCAGTTACTGTGCTGAGATGGCTCTGAATCTTCTTTAGTCCTTGCCCATGCTCGGACCCCGATCCATGCTCTGTCAATGAGGATGCATCGTTTGAAGGACTTTGCCCTTTTGATCTCAATCTCGTTGACCCACCACCAGATGAGCCCTTTGATTTCCTCCTCCGTGATTGCTTCGACACCATGGTAGCATTATGAGAGGGTGTCTCTACCCCAAGACCCAAGTTTTGATTTCTTCTAGAATGTCGGGTGGAGCGCGATGATTCTTGAGGCGGGGCATCAGAGGCGGCAGCTGAATTGCGGTGCCGCCTCAGATGCTTCGACGCACTGGAGCCACACTTGGAAGGTGAGCTCAGAGGTGAGCTGAAGCCGGTAGATAGTAAGCGTCTTGGTGAGTCCTGTGCATCCTTAACGTTTTGCGAGAGCGAGTCCGGGCTTCCGGCCCTGGTTTGCTTCATACCTGTTGCAACAAGAAGCTTGCACATGGAGAGCAAGATTAGTGTTATTTGTGTTAAATGTGTTAACGAGGAATAATCTTTTGGTGATTCCACATGCATTCGTTATGAGGAAATGTGGAACCACGTACCAACCTTCTGATGCCGATGCTGACTCTCCCATAGGATCAACCGGCTGCAAGGTGAGTTGCTGCGTCGAATCGAACTCGTTCATCTGAATTAGGATGCAGATTATTAGCTTCTGCCCCATGCTTATTTTTCAGGATCATGCTTAATGAAAGGATTATTATGACATAGACTTGAGGAAAGTGATCTCAAGGCTATTTCTTGCAATGTCCTCCTTATTGGATGGAGCATCCTTGTTTCTCTTAGTGAATCGCCAAGAAGCAAATAATAAATCATTAGAATGCATCCTGTACATGAGTCCCCACAAGTTAATCTTGAACTGATCATCAGACCGTTCAACTCTGTGATGCCCAGAAAAAGCGGAGGCGCTGAAAGAGGAGGAGGTTAAGGAGTGACCATACCCAGCTCAGGGCGTTGGTGGAGGGGCCTTGCCCTCCGATGTGAGCGACGTGCTTTACATCCGTGGGAAACCCGATCTGCAGTTCTCTCCCCTTTTTGTTTTCTGCAGGTACCTATCCTGCACATAGCACTCTAGGCCTGTTGGCCTCTGATTGTGGCAGGATTTGGCTGGAGCTTGGCTGGCTGTCTAGGCAAACCTGTTCGGCTGTGCAGGGTGGCAAGACTCAAGCCCACATGAGACAGGTTCAGAGGTCAGGGTGCTGTTTTCCCAGGTTACTACTTCAGTTATATGCTTTTGATGGCTGCCGAAAATATTGCTGTGCCACTGCCCTGCTACAATGCTATGTTCTAGTCTTGTGTGCCACAAGCAGACTGATGCTGCAATGCTATTTAGGAGGCAACGCCCAGGTTCAAATTTGCTTCTGCCCCACGATCAGCTTCTCATATGTCGTCTTCCCAGGAGATTCTGACCGTGAGGAGACCACTTTGAGCACTCCACCTTGGCTGCTTGTTAGCCGTTATTTTCAACTTGAGGGCAGTTTGTCTTGCTTTTTCCTTGGGTGTTTGGCTATGCTGTTGCTGTCTCTTGTGCCTTCTCTATACTACTCCAAATATGCTGTGAAGACCAGATTACTGAATGGGCAACTTGCTGCACTCTTGCCGTGTTCTCTTTCAAGGCTACTTCCTATTGGAGTTCATTTCTCTACCTATATTGCGTGCTGCCCTATTCTCCTTATGGTGTGGCCTTCCAATGCTGGTTACTCTTCATGGCTGCGCTTTTGGATCTCCTTGTGTTGCTCCACTTTTTCTGGATTGAGTTCTTGGCAGGCTGTTTCATTCTTCCTGACTCCTTGCTGCCTCCACAGGATGTTGACCTTCTGTTCTCTGTTGTGGTTGTTTGTACTTTCTAGATTTATGTTTACGTTTACATTCCACCTGTTTTTTATGCTGGGCTCTTGGCCTTGCTGTGCTAGTTTAGAGGCTTTGTTTTGGCTTTTAGCTTTTTCTTTGACCTCTCTAGCCTATCTGGATCTTCTGTCATTCAAGCTATACTATTGGCTTGGCTATTTTGATCTGGAGGCTGTTTTTAGTCCTTTCGTGTGTAGTGTTTCCTTGATAGCTGCTGTTTGGCTGTCTTCCTCAGTCTCTTGCTGGAGTTGCCCACCTCTTGCAGTCCCTTTGCGACGTTACAAGCTGGCTTTTGTGTGGGAGTTCAAGACCCTGCTTCCCTTCTTCGCCTCACTTTGGCGGACTCACTGCTGCAGCTCTTCCATTCTTGTTACTCTGTCATTGCTTGGCGCAGACTTCACCGACTGGCTTGACTCTTTGGCTGACCACTCGGCCCCCCTTGTTTTGCTGCTTGTCTCTTTGTTTTTTGGCTGTGTTTTTGGCCCTTTTAAGTTCTGTCTTGGCCATGTTTTGGCCCTTTGCTTTGTTTATTTTGCACAGGTTTCGACTGAAGACTCTGGATATCACCAGTCTGCTTCCTTGCTGGCCGACTTGCTGATGTCCAGGATCGCTTCGCCCTGTGTCTCTACCTGTTTTACTTCTCCATTGCCTGGCCACTGTGTTGGCTTTTTGTGTTTAATTACTTTTCGGGTCCTTCGATCTCCGACACTTTATGCCGCCTGTTTGGCTGTATTTTTATGTTTTTTCTCTCCCGCCCAATCCACTCACTTTGGGCTGCTGCTGTCTTAGTTTGGAGCCGCCTATTTGGCTCATCCTCTTTTGTTGCCATGGTCGACTCCTGGCCATTAGGACTGGCATGCTTGCCATGATGATGTATCTTGCAACCGGTTCACCATTGAACCCATCTTGGCACTGCGATGCCAATATTGGTTCATGGTTTTTGTGTCCGGTTACCTTCTGTATCTAGTGATTTGAAAAGTCAATACATATTTACCTTACCAAAAAAAATTGCCAAACTCTTTATCAGCTTCAATGTCTTCGCATCATCGGTTAAGCGCTTAACAAGCATGATCATCAATGTTTCTGCGGGGTATGAATATTCTGATGAAGAAGAAGTAAAGCTTCCCGAGATTATTGTGGTGAAGCATGTTCGCTCCTTCTTTCAAATCTTTAAGGTCATCATCAGAGATCTCATTTTCACAAAGGAATAGTGGGGAATGAGCCGCAAATATTTCTTTAGAGTTTCTGCGATGGATGCGTTGAGGGTGATATCCGGGGAACTCAATTTCCTTTACGAGGCGCTCCATACAAAAGCGTTGGTAATACACTCCAAGTGGAGCTACATTTTTTGCTTTATAGCCTTCACCAACATTGTGATTGTTTTTGTCTTGTTCGTTCGCTCCAAGGATCGGCTGCCCAAACTCAATGTAGAAATTACTTGTACTCTTCTTCTCGAAGTGATTGCTCTTGATGCCATAGCTTTGTTCATGCTTATTTTCTCGGATTGGACTGTTGTCCATATGGATCGAGATTCATTTCTCCACACTTGAATCATCCACATCAAAGGTAAAGTTTCAGTATTTGATGGATTTACATTTTGGAGTTTGGTATCTCTTCTCCAAGTGATTTGAGGAATTCATATGTGTTGGATGTTAGATATTCAGGAATCCGTGTGTTTCTGAGCTGTTTGCCGGTTGGTAATTCAGTATAATTGGTGTGTTTAGCTTAAATCGCAGAAAGATTGCAAATGAGACCAGTTTCTGTTGGCTTCTGGGATTCTGAAGTAGGAAGTTTAACATAGGAAATGTAACAAGGGTGCCCCTGTCAACTTCCAAATGTATTTATTGTTGTGTTCAAATCATTTGACTTTGTCCTTCTGATGGTTTGGAATTAGAATTATGATCTTCATGATGGATATGACTCGGTCATAACAATGTGTGATATTCAACAACAGCATATTCTATCCTAGCTTTAGCAAAGTATCTTCTGGCAAATTCAGGTAAGAGGAAAAAGGCGAAAAATGCAGCATTTATCTCGGGTAACGAAGCTGGGAAGATTTCAAAGGAGATTCAGAAAGTAGAGAAGCAGAGGATTGTTAAGAGCATGCTCCGCAACGACAGAAGTTCTCGAAGCCACTGCATGGTATGCACCTTACCGAACATGGATCATCAGTGACATGAGAGTCATGAGGCAGTTGAAAATGAATATTGCTTAAAATTTTGTTCAGATTATTTTGGATGTGCTTACCGTGGGGGGATGTGTTGAAGCATGTCCTACATTGCTTGACAACGGGTTCTAAATACTCTTTATACTCTCATGTGGTCTTTCTTCACCTATTAGCTTAAGCTTTTGGGTTGGACTTTCTAACATGGTATCAGAGCCAGTTTTATCCAAAAACTTCACGTGAATGTGCGTAGTCAAAATTTCACGTGCCGCTCATAATCCGGTTAGCACGTGAGTGGGGGTGTTGAAGCATGTCCCACATTGCTTGACAACGGGTTCTAAATACTCTTTATACTCATATGGTCTCTCTCCACCTATTAGCTTAAGCTTTTGGGTTGGACTTTCTAACAGGATGGCTAATACCTGTTGATATGGCGGGTTCTGAAAACATTGAGCAAGCTGGCCAAGTTGGTTTTGAGGCCAAAGTGCAGTTACTGACTTCATTTTATTAGAGAATGGCTTCAAAATCTTACTCTGGAGCTTGAACTTGTAGTCTAGTATCTGTAAGTTACTAAAGCATTCTTCCTCTTGATTTTAGACTGCAAAGATCAACCAAGGTAATATAGCACTGAAGAGAGTGGTTGAATCTATCACTAATGGTGATTCACATGTGCCCTTCAGAGACAGCAAATTAACAATGCTTCTGCAGGTGAGTAAATTGTTGCGGTTGATTGATAGTATGATTGTTTCTTTCTTATGTCTTGTATGTATGATGGATTCCAAACTATTCCTTTTTTTTTTTTTTCAGGATTCTTTTGAGGATGGCAAATCGAAGATTCTTATGATACTATGTGCAAGCCCAGACCCAAAGGAGATACACAAGACAATTTGCACGTTAGAGTATGGAGCAAAAGCAAAATGTATTGTTCGTGGACCACATACCCCAGTCAAGGACAAATTTGGAGCTGAAGATTCTTCGGCCGCAGAAATATTGGGCTCTAGGATCGCAGCAATGGACCAGTTCATCTGCAAGCTGCAAATGGAGAACAAGCTCCGAGAAAAAGAGCGCAGCGAAGCACACAAAGAGCTCCTCAAGAAGGAACATGAGGTCGCAACTCTGAGAACGAAACTCCAGCTAGTGGAAGGGGACGTCTCTGGCGCGAGCGAGGAGGATATCAACATGAAGGTGAATGAGCGGATATATCTTCTCAAAACCGAGCTGGAAAAGAAATTAGCTGAATGTCAGAGAATGGCTGATCAGTTTGTAGAGTTGGAGAGGAGGAGAATGGAGGAGAAGATACTGCAGCAGCAAGAAGAAGTTGAAATACTGAGAAGATGGTTAGAGGAAATAGTCTCAGTTGAGCAATGGAAATGGCAGTAACGACGGGCCTGCGGATGGCGAATGGAGTGGCTTTGCTAAGAGGTTGCTGGGAACATCTGCGGATGAGGACCCTGGAATGGTGAAATCGATGGATTTGGACGTGGGTGATCAAAGACTGTTGTTATGCACGTGAAGTGAAATATGTGGACAACATGGTCAACCGGTTTGACAGAAGTAGTAACCTCTCGGAAGCACTTCAAATGAGGTAGACGCTACGACGTTTATGGCCCGATGTTCAGCAATAGAGCGTGCCTGAGCACAGTTTTCAGGGGGGAAGAAGAAATCGAAGAGAGAGAGAGGCATAAAGAGGCTTCGGATGAAGAAGT
Organism: Rhodomyrtus psidioides; assembly: GCA_021437785.1. Taxonomy (NCBI): domain Eukaryota; kingdom Viridiplantae; phylum Streptophyta; class Magnoliopsida; order Myrtales; family Myrtaceae; genus Rhodomyrtus; species Rhodomyrtus psidioides. The sequence continues at coordinate 5,646,244 of JAILYB010000027.1, read as the reverse complement.
AGAGAAAGAAGTGATAGAGGAAAAGAGAATGCTCGATAACTTTTCCCCAAGAACTTTGGAGTGATACAGTGGAACCATTGTATGAGACAGACGTCGAACCGCCGGTTGTTCCTAAAAGAGCTGGAACCGGCGGTTCCGGGCTAGTTCAAAGAATCGCCGGTTCAATTTGCTTATATATATATATATATATTGTTTGCAGTATGAACAACCAAAATGAAGGTGGTTGAATTGTTTAGGGCTCTTGTTTCAATCAAAAGAATATGGGTTCGAAATTCCACTTTAAGCAAATGTCATTTTCTCCAGGTTGATCTCATGATGGTATTGGTATATGGTACTAGAGTTAGGCATTTTCTGGATGTGTGTATCTACTGTTGGAATTGAATGAACTTAAGAGTATACGTGCATGTGTACTTTTTGCTGGATAATTTGCTGCGGTGATAATGTGTGGCATCTTTTTGTGCGTATCCCTTCTATAGGCGGCATGAAAGCAGCCGCTGCTTTAATGGTCATGGCAGTCTTCTCCGTTCGTTCCGCTTTACAATCTCATACTTGCCGTCAAGGAACCAACGACACCCGAGCCTTAGAATGAGCAGAACCGTCGATAAGCAGCGACATGGTCGAATCGGTTGTCATGCTGTTGAAAGATTTGCCGGAAACCGGGAGAAGTCTTGAACAAATGTCTCGACAAAGATTGCATTTTGATTAGATGGAGGGTGAAAACGTGTTAACCGGTGTCCCGAGGTCACTTCGATTTGAATATCTGGACACTCTGTGCTATGGGAAAAGCTACTGTACCATCATGGCATTTTGCTCCTTACGCTTCCCAGTAACTTCACGTGAAAAACCCCGTCCATTTTGTCAGAAATCAATTGTTCATGGTATGTGTAAAAATATTTTTGGTAGGATAAAATGATTTTTGGGCAAAAATTTAGGCTTCAATGTAAAACAAGGGGTCCTCCTGCTTCTTTGTTAGCTTATAATCAGCGTATCACTTTATTAAAAAGTCGAAAACCACGAGCGATCACTTCTTAACGATGAATGTCACTCAAGCGATCACTTTTAATAATATTTGACACTCGTATAATCACTTAACAAAGTTTGGCACTCAAATAACCACTCATCGTAGCATAGCAACATTCCCAATACAAAACAAGACAATAACTAACTTTCATTACCCCAATACAATAAACACATTTTGATCTTCCCGTGTGGTAGATTGAGAATCTCCTTCTCATTACTTAGCTTAAATTTGAGCTTAAAATAAGCCAAATAGGGCGACAAGAACACAACCTAACACTTGATAGAACCTTTCCTTCTTCATCCTCGAAACTTCTTTCCTCAAGTGGTCGCCATAAATGCTAGACCCTTCATTTCTGTTGCATTGAGTCGGCACCGTTCAATTCTTTCTGTTAGCACAGGTGAAAATCCATGTCGTTCTTTAAGTAAATCCGAGATTGCCTCTGTTGCTTGAGTTGAAAATTTCGCATCGATCCATTTGAAACATTTGCACTTTGAGCCTTCTCTATTATAACTGGCACATTTATTGAATCTTCTCACGAGATTTAACCGGATCCAAGATGTTCATCTTGAACTTCGGAGCCCGCAACATCAGTAGCATTTACCTAGAGCTCCGCTTCGTCAAAGCGAATTGTGAGCCGCTTGTCCTATTCTTGCTCTCCATTGCAAGATTTAGCTCTTAATTTTGGGAAATGACTTGGTTGTTGAATTAGGGTTTATATTTGGGGGGAAAACGCGTAGACGGTATCGTATGGGCTGTCAATGCTGATTAGCGCGTCGAAGAGCCACGTGGATCGGAAAAATTGATAAAATATCGTCATGTTGAAAAGGGATTTCTCCTTGTCTCTTTCATTTTTTGTTCTTTTGTTCTTTTTATTTTTATTTTTCTTTTTCGACAAGAAGCAAAAAGAAGAGGTAATTTCTTTGATCCTCTTGCTCCCGCGGGCATCGTCCGCGGGAGCGGGAGATTTTACCTAAAGTTTGATGTTTTTTTTCGAGAAGGAAAAGAAAAGTTACACAACTGAACACTACAAAAAAACAGCGATTTAGCCACGAGCATTTAGCCACGAGATCATTTTCGTCGCTAATTTGTGACTAAAATAGCGACGACATCGAAGTTCGTCGCTATTCGCGACGAAAATAGTGACAAAAAAATTCCTCGCAAATTTTGTGACGAAAAAATATTTGTAGCTAATTCGTGACGAAATTAGCGACGAACAAGAAATTCGTAGCTAATTAGCTACGAAATTAGCGACAAACAAGACATTTGTAGCTAAATTAGAGACGAAAAATTAATTTCGTCGCTAAATTGAGATGAACTTAGCGACGAAGAACAATCCGTCGCTAATTTAGTGACGGATATACAATTTCGTCGCTAAATGACCAGAAATTTAAAAAAAAAGAAATAATTTAGCGACGAGAATCATTATTCGTCGCTAAATTGGCCAGAAACAATGTTATTCGTGACTAATTTTTTTTTTATTTTAATTTTTATTTGGTTTTTGGTCTATTTAGCGACGACTAAGACCGTTTGTTTAGCGACGACAATTAGTGTTTGTCGCTAAATTTTATTTATGATTTTTTTTTGTTTTTTGCTCAACTTAGCGACGAACAGTGTTGTTCGCTAATTTAGTGTTTCTTTTGTATTTGTTTTTTTGGCAAATTTAGCGACGAACAGTGTTGTTCGTCGATAATTTGAGGAAAAATAAAATAAAAAGAATTGATTAGCGACGAAATTGTCGTTTCGTCGCAAAAATAATTTTTTTAAAAATATAATTAGCGACGAAAGACTTTGTTCGTCGCTAAATATTATTTTTTATTTAAATTAATTTAGTGACGAAATGTCAATTTTGTCGCTAATTAGTTCTTTTTTTTTTAAAAAAAATTCTTTTATCAATTGCTACAAGCTTCGTGAATCTTATGTAATTTTTCTATGGCGACGAAAACAATTGTTCGTCGCTAATTGCTATCCTTAATTTATATTTTTTTCAAGGTTTATTAGGACCCTTTTTTATATTTATTACATATATAAAGTTGTGAACAAACAAAAAATGGAGATCAATTCTTTTGATAAAATATAACTTAGAAAAAAAATCGTCTTCGAAAATGATTTACTTTGCATATATAATATTTGATCACCAAAAATATATATTGTAATTGTGTGATCCACGAAAATGAAATCGATCGGGTCTTTCTTCTAATTTTGAAAGATAGATAAGATACTATAAGCGAATAAGAAATGATCTAAATCAATTAATAAAGATTTCAAAAACATTAGAAGGATCAGTTTTTTAGCAAGGTACGGAATGTATCATAAAATATTCAAATGTGATTCTATAAGATCTAGTTTCGTTCAATATTAGTAATGAGGGTTCAATATATCACACGTTAATCAACCAAAGAAATGTTCAATAATAACTAAAAGAAAGATCGATTATTTGGAATCTTTGCTCTCTTCAAACGGTGAATGATATAAATAAGAAACGCTTATGATACGTCGTTTAGCTTAGCTTATTTATGTTATTTCTTCGATTATATTATTTTATATTAATCTACATTAATTCTTTTTAAAAGAAAATGAAAATAGAGCGAATATTTTTTTGAAATTTAAAAATGAATATATTATTAATTAAGTAAAGATTACATTAATAAGCATAAATGAAGAGCGATCAATTTATTTATTTTTATTATCCTTGTTCCTGAATTAGAAAGAATTCATTTTGTTCCTAGATAGCTTCTTTGAAAAGGGTTTCTGCTTCTTCAGTGAATGCTTTAAAGAAGATATAATTTCTTGGAATTGAGGTTTATTGCTGTTATTCTTATTCTTGAATTAGAAAGCATTCATTCTGTTTCATTATTTATGTGTAATCATTATTACACATCATACCATATCTTTTGCCTTGTTGGTTGTCGCGTGGATGAAGTATTTCGGTGATCGCAGGTTCCATTCCCATCGTGTTTCATCTTATTCATTTTGTTTTCGTTGCTAATTTAACGAATTCTTTTGAATTATATAGGATAGATATTTTCTTGCTAATTTTAAGAAGCTTCACATTTTTGTTAAATATGTATTGAAATTTATGCACTCGGTTTGATTCATCACCCAAAAGTAGAGAAAAAAAATGAGATTTGGTTCGCAACTCGTTGCCCCCGGCCCAACTCAGAGGTCACGAACCAAATCTTTTATAGGGGGGGGGGGTTCGATCTTTATAGGGGTGCGAACAGATTTATGGGGGTTCGGGGGCAACGCCCCCGATTTTTTTTTTTTGCTCTATTTATGCTGCGGCTAGGGTTTATTTTGATGTATCTAATTAATTTAGCGAATTATTCAATTTTATTTTTAGTGATGAACATCTCTTTTCGTCGCTAAATTAGCGACGACATTCGAAGGTCGTCGCTAATTTTCAATTTCGAGCGGCCCGGGAAAAAAAGCGCCTTTTTTTTTTGCAGCGAAATTGAAAATTAGCGACGAGATTCGAAGGTCGTCGCTGGTTTAGCGACGACCTTCGAATCTCGTCGCTAAACCAGCGACGGTTTAGCGACGACCTTCGAAGGTCGTTGCTAATTTTCAGTTTCGCAGAGTAAAAAAATGGCGCTTTTTTCCCGGGCCGCTCGTCTATAAATTAGCTTCCCCGGCCGCTCTCGTCACTCCCTCTCTCGTCATTCCACTTGCCACTCCCTCCCTTTTCTCTCCCTTCGCCTCGATACCAAACTCCGTCGTCCACCTTCAACAAAATCGTCGAGGAGCGAGCTCGGACAGAAGAAGCTCACTCCGGCGATCGACTCGACATCCTCGGCCGTGAGCAGCTCAGAGGGAAGGAAGTTCACTCCGGCGATCGACCCGAACCCCTCCCTCTCCGGTCGACGGCGGAGCCGGTGATTTCACCGCCCTAGAATGCCGTCCTACGTCTTCGTTGTCGGCTTTTGGCTTAACTTTCATGTGTCTATGTATAGCCATCGTTGGAAATGCTTCTGCTTTCATTTTCCTCGCAATCTTCGTTGCCATCTTCTTCTTGGACAATTTCCCAGAACTTCCTCCGACCCAAAAAAAAAAAATTACAAATTAGCGACGAACGGTTTTGTTCGTCGCCAATTTTGGCGACGAACAAAACCGTTCGTCACTAAAATTTGGCGACGAATGGCTTTGTTCGTCGCCAATTTTGGCGACGAACGAAGGGGTTCGTCGCCAAAATTTAGTGACGAACCCCTTCGTTCGTCGCCAAAATTGGCGACGACCTTCGAATTTTTCGTCGCTAAATTTAGCGACGCCGAATTAGCTACGAATTTTTGCGAAATTCTCGTCGCTAATGTCGTGGCTAATTGCGTGTTTTTTTGTAGTGGAAATCTTCTTTTCATTTTCTTAGGTTTTATGAAGGGCGACACTTTTTCGGCTCCTTATTTGACTTTAGCACTCCTTATTTTAATGTTTTGACGATATTATCTCTTGTATGGCTCACTAGTTCAATTATAATTCTACAAAAGTGATCCCCTTATTTTAGTTGGTCAAATCTTTTTTGTTTTGTTTCGGCTTTTTTTCCCTTGCGGGTCCCACTTTCCTTCTTCTTCTTAAAGTTCTTATTTTCAGTTGTACGCAATTTTCTTCCTCATCTTACTTTCAACAAAATTCTTTCGCAATTCAAGCAATTTTCTTGACCGATGATGTTGTATTGCTTCTCTGAATTTCAACTTTACAATCCTATAAAATTCCATGGTTGGCTTGCATTCACAGTAAAAAAGGTTGAATGCACAAAGACCCAGTAAACATGCATTGGCAAATCTTGGAAGCGTCTCACTCGAAAAATCAAAGTTCTATCGGGTGGTCAGCCCTTAGAGGTTCATATGCTTAAGCAAAAAGCTTTGACATGAACTCAAATTCGTAAAATCATAGTTAACTCAAAAGAGGTCCCTTTTTTAGTCCTAAATAGATATGAATGGAACCATACTATTTTAAATTCCACTCATAGATTTCTTTTGAAAAAAAAAATGTCCAGCTCCTGAAGCTAGTTCATTGGCGACGGAAAGAATAAAAGCTTGTTCATTTGACATATGAACCAGCCAAACAAGCATATTGGACTGAGTATGTTATTGCAGCAAAATTATGAGAGCGAAATCTCACGCTAAAATGTCAATTCTAAATACATCAATATTCCATAAAAACCAATAAAGAAAAGAAAAGAATAGAAAAGGATCTTCCTATTATATATCACAAATGTACTGCAATAGTAACAAGTTGCATACGCAGCTACTTAACTCCCCTCTGTCGAGACCTAAAATTCGATTGAATTCCGGATTAATGGATTATTAGGTTAATTAGATGAATTAACTAACCTAACATGGACTCTCCTAAGCCTTACCAATTCGCAACTTAGGTTTCATTCAAATGATTTTTTTTAGGAGCCACCACGAATCTTTTTTGGTAAGTAGATTAGATACCTAAATAAAGTACGGGAGAATACTTTATTTTTTGCTAACCATAGATTTTGGTTCCAGGACTTGATTATGTTAATTTTTCAATTAACACCCTTTCGGTACCAATCTTGTGAAAAATTTTCTTGATTGACCAATTCAATTGATTTCAGTGAAAGGATTAATGTGCATTTTTTTTTTTGGGTTTTCTAGACTAAATGAATGCCATCCAAGATGCAACCATATGAATGCAAAAATAACATGAAACAATGTGTCGAGGAAAATAATCATGCATGATGACTTTAGAAAAATCAAATTTTATTGCAAGCAAAAATGTGAATTCTAACCTAAATGCCATGCGACAAGTTTTAATTAAAGTATATGACATGGCATGAATGACGGGAAATAATATGATCTACCCTAGGTATGCACAAATATGAGTCTACCCTAGATGACTTGCAAGATGACATGGCATAAATGACAAGCAAAAGTACTCGTATGAAAATTAATATGAACTATACTAATGACATAAAAAAATATGTATGAATGACAATGATATGGATACTATATGAAATGCACATGCATCATGTAATGGACTATAAAATGCATGCATGACATGTGAGAATGCATGACAATTAATTATATGGTATGCAAATGAGATGCCATCACTTTCCATGAATTTTCGATTTTTGATGAAGTGGTTTGACAATTAACACAAATTGATTAGTTGCAATCCAATTTATATTAAGAGTCACCTTGAGATGTAATTTAAAAAAAAAAACTGATTTGAAGTCAAGACATGATGATATTTATGAAAAATAAATCAAATAAAGATATAATAAACCTTCAGCATAATACACCTTTGTATTCGAAATTTTCGATGAATTCGCTTCGTACCTAGAGGTGGGATTAGATAGTGAATTTATAAATTATGAAAATTTGTCGGTCCGCTCCTAAAGTTATGGGATAGGTTAGACAATTTCATTGTGCGAATGACGTCGTACTTCGAGGTGAAGTCAGATAGTCATTCATATTGCACATATTCCGAGGGACAAGGCACAAGAGAGTATGTATTATACTCAAGGTAGACTGTAAAAATATTTAACTTAGACTAAAATATACATAAAGAGATGATGTTCGGCCAACTAGGGATATATGCCGAATTTTAGAGGGCATATGACCCTATCCACAAAGGATTCACATATCTTTTAAACTTAGAAAATTATCTTCTTGAGATTTGAAATGAATTTTCAGATAATAATCCAAACCTAAAAGATATCTTCGATTGAAGTCAAAATCTTATCCAATATATTCAGATTTAATCTTGAGATAATCAGAATATTTTGAACAATATGCACAATATGTCAAGGATAAGATCAAACCATCAAAATATATATCAAGTATGCCGAAGATATACCCAAATATTTCGAAACAACCATGTGCAATATCTTTGGAGATATGATTTTTTTTGCTTCTTGGACTGATCCACAAGACATGCCAAATATCCCGAATCAAAATATGTGGAATATTCCCAAGACATGCTTAATTTTCCCAAGATATGCACAACTTATTTCGAATTTTGAAAATGTAGTTTTTTTTTTTGTCAGAACGAACATCTTAATTTCATATGAAAAGAGGAGTACATAATTTCAAAAATGTAGATTAAGCAATTGCAATCGATCGATATTCAGCGAACATTCATCAAATATTCACGTGACATTCAGAATATCATCGAGGGAAAATTATCTAATTTGAAGTCGTACTAAAACATTGAGCACCAAGCAAAGCTATTTGGGCCGATCAGCCGAGGACTTTGTAGCACGCCTAAAGGGACCTCAAGAAACTCTAATTTTGGTGAAAACTAGTCCCGAGTCGCCGTGGTTTCATCATTCTGCTCCAATGGCTGCTTCGCCTTCTCAACTTCCGCTTTCCGGGCCTCCAAATTCTGAAGAAGAAGAGGAGGTTCTCTCTCTCTCTCATTCATGCTTGTTTCGTCGTTCTTCTGGGTTCTCGATCTCTTAGATTTTCCATTAGGGTTTCGCGGTTCTTGCTTTCGACGAAAAGTGAAGGTCTAGTTTTTGGTGCCATAGGTGAGTCCAATCTTGAACATCACCAAGGCACTGGCCCTGAAAGCTAATAAGAATTCGACTGTGCAGCATATCAAAGGATTGATTCAGTGCAAGGAACAAGTCGATGCACATAGTCTGCAGCTTTCTTTTGTCGAAGATGGGAAAAAGTTAGTTGATTATGGCATCCACGGTCCCTCCACGCTCCACGGCATCCCTCAGACTCAGGACTCGGCTAGGATCACAGTAAATGTCCGCATCTTAGCGAGGCTTCGGGATACCGTCCAAGATGTTAAATTGATGATCGAAGCGAGGCTTCGGGATACCGTCCAAGATGTTAAATTGATGATTCAAGCCAAGGAAGGGATTGCGCCGGATGAGTTCGATCTGGTCGTTGCTGGAAAGATACTTACAGAGGACAGGACCCTCGCCTCGCTCGACTTGGTGCACGAAGAGCCCACATTCCTTTTGGTTCCCTTTCCCAAAGATCGTCTGTCGGTTGTTGTGGACATGTCCGGTCGCAGGGTCACATTAGACGCTAAACTTTGGTACACCGTGCGAGATATCAAAGAATTGGCGGGAGCAATGATGTCTGCACAGGTCACGAGTATGCACATGGTCTATCAGGGGAAGCAGCTTGAGGATCACAAGAAATTAGCTTGTTACGAAATTGTGGATGGCTCTGTCTTACAATTGGTGTCTCCCTCTGCTCCATTTCAGATATTTGTCAAGCGCGGGAATGCTAAGACTGTTGCTCTTCAGGTTTCCATGTCCGACACGGTCAAGGAAGTGGAGAACAAGCTTCTTCATAAGCTGCAGGTGAGTGTGCCGGCAGCCAAATTGCACGATATTGCTCATGTGGGAAAAAGGCTTGCTGATGTACGTGACTTGGCAAGCTATGGCATCGAGGAGAATTCGACTTTCCTTGAGATTGTCTCACCTCATAGTAAATGAAATGCCTGGAGTTTGTCGGTATCTGAGTGAACAGAATCATAGTTCTTGCTTGGCTTTTGAATTAGATGAAATTTTGAACAGAAAGCTGGAAATTAGTATCTGATATTTATTATACCTGATATTGATTTTCTTGGTATGTCATTAGTACATCATGTCTGATGAAGATCCAATGTATTTCTCTGATTCCTTGCATTGAATATCTGGACATCGTAGAATCTCAGCAGTACATTATTTTGCGGGTTATTCTGTTTGATCAATTTTGTTTGACCCACCACCAGATAAACCCTTTTTATTTCCTTCTCTGTGATTGCTTGAACACCAAGGTGGCATGGCATAATGTTAGGGCGACTCTACCCCGAGACCCGAATTCTGGCTTCCTCCAGAATGTTGGGTGGCGTCTCGTTGAGGCCTGTGTGTCCTTAACGATTTGCAAGATCGAGTACTGGCTTGCCGCCCTGCTTTGCTTCGTATCTGTTGCAACAACAAGCTTGCACAGGAATATCATTAGAATGCATTTGGGACTTGGGAAGGATGGGGGTTGGATTTCATTTGAATTGCTATAACTTATAGTTGGCGGCGACATACTACTTAACTCATGCTCGGAATGCAAAGGGAGCATAGTCAAAGTGATAGGTTCTGAATGTGCACTCCCACGCTCAAAGCGGTCGATTCATGATTATTTTCGCTAGGATGAACGGGGAAGACGGTGATGAGGCGAGATTTTGTTACCTTTTTACGTCGATAATGGAAATGGATTGACATCTTGCAGACACGCTCAGGGTTGGGACGCGCTTGTTGCTTCATTTTCTTTCTTTACCGGTCAATCAAAACCAGTAATATGAGCCATGATTAATTTGGTACAAACAACTTCGAATAAAAACCAGATATGCCAAAAGTCCTCCGCCCTGGTCCAGCCCCGCCCAATGGGCATTTCCGAGCTGCAAGCACGAGTCGCGACTCAAGTCCGAGCTTATCGAGCACGAGCTCGTGCGAGAGACCGTGTCCCTTGTCCTTTGCTTGCAAGTTACTACTCGGTGGTTCTGTCTATATGGCATCGTTCGACAGTGGTGTGGGGCGCTTGTTTTACCAATAAAGGCTGTGGAAAGTTGCCGTAGACCGCTTTCTGTGGGCCGGTTCTGTAAAGAAGACAGAGAGAATGCAAAAGTATAGTGGCTACTAGCTAGACGTTTTCTTGGAAAAGGAGGAGGCTGGCTTGGGATTAAAGTAGATTCACCAATGGTATAATGACTGCCATCGTGAAGCTCGTACGGGGTTGTTGCTTGCGGATGCTGTTCCTTGGTGGGTTGCTTCTGTTCAAAATACAAAGAGCTTTTTTGGCAAATTCTTTCCTCTGGTTCTTTCTTCCTCTTATGTTTGGAGGAAGCTTCTTAAACTCAGCGGCAGAGACAAAGCCCATTGTTCAATATGCTGCTTGTGATGATGAATGCATTATCTTATGATTTGATCCCCGGCATAGTCGAAATTTTTTCCGCTTGACCGGTTTATGATTCAGGGCTTTCTTTCATTGCAAGCTGAAAGTAGCATATGTAGTTAATGATGGAAACTGTGCGTGTGGCCAATTGCAAGATCAGAGGATTTGTCCTTGATTCAACTTTCTCTATAAGTGGTGTTATCTCCTCATCCTTGGCAGGCTGATCAGGTGGTTTTTGGAAGGAAGTTTCTTCAAAGAAACTTTCAGTTAAATAGGTGCATGGACCAGCATAAGAACTTCAGCAAGAAAAGTGGCAGGCAACAAATTAGTATGATTTAATCCAAACATTTCAAAGCTTAATCTCCATTCGTTTCGCAGAAAATGAGGGGTCATTTTACAGAAAAATGACAATATCTTTCTATGCTCGGCTAAAACTTAAAAATAACCTTAAAAATGTATTCTGTCATTGGTATGGAAAATCATATTTGATATTTGATTTTCCTCCGAGCACTCCTTTACTAAATATTATTTTTTTAAAAAAAATTCTTTCTTCTTCCTTTTTTTTTCTTTTCCCCTCTTCTTCGGTTGGTCGCAGACGACCGGCCACATGCGAGCTCTAGCCTCGTCATGGGCGATGCCTCGCATCGCCTCCCACAGGCTGGTGAGGTTGAGCTCGCCAGCCTCAAGCAAAGGCCAAGCCTCGCTCGCTTTCAGTCGCCGGTCGAAAAACAAGGAAAAAACAAAGAAAGGAATAGAAAAAAATTAAATGAAAAAATCATTTTTAATATATATATATATATATATATATATATATATAAGAGCAGAGAAAGGAAATATGAGAGCAAAAATTGGAAATCACACACTCTCTCTCTCTCTCTCTTCTTCGCGAAGCAAATGTACCGATTCTGCAAAGCAAAAACCATCGCCCCTTCCATTGGCATCCTCAAAAGCTCCCACACTCGATACGCGCTTGCATGTTGAGGAAATATGGGGGAAGGCTTTTAGTTTAGAGATTAATTTGAAAATTTCGAGGATTGAGTTCAGATAATTTTGGACAAAGAGGCCCGCCGACAATGGCACGTGGCGCGCACGTTATTGCGACTATAAATTTGTGTCAGTTATTTGAGATGAAGAGCCCCAATTGAGACAGTGTGATGTGGGGATCCGGATCACCTGCCCTGGTGATATCAGGACAGGGTGTGCCCTGATGTGATCGTGGCCATCCGTAATTGAACGGATGGCCATGATAAAAAAAAATTGCGGCTGGGCAATTTTTTTTTTTGCGGTCACTTTTTGCTCCCATCAATCTCATCCGTCCGTTCAATCAACGGACGGATGGGATTGACCAGGGCACTCCTTGCCCTGATGCATCCAGGGCAAAGGATCCGCTCGTGTGATGTGGGGCAGGGTGGGTAAGTGTTTGGGTGATAATGTGATTTATTACGGTCGGCACCAAGGCCTAAAAGATTTTGGAGTAAGAGAAGCTCATCACCAAGAGAGCTTTTTGATTAAGAAATAATCCACTCTTCAAAAAGAAAGAATCAATAATAATAATAATAAAAAAATTGGCTCGTACAGAGAAAAATCTCATAAGTTTTATCAATATTCAAGTTCGTCCATTATAGTTAAGAAATCAACTCTCTAAATAGAAGGAATTGAAGTAAAAATAGCCAAACATTTAAAGACATGGTGGGGAATCACCCCCACCTATTAAAGACAGAAACTCGAAAACACCTTAAATAACCCAGGAACCTTTTTTTTTTGGGGGGTCGAAAGTAAGATTTCATTTCATATCAAAGAGACATATACATCATTTCAAAACAAAAATGAAAATCTCATAAAGCAAAAGTGAATCAACTTGGTCCAGTTTGTAGAAACTCGCTCATTCTCCAAGGATGGATCTGATATTGCATTCAAGCACAACCGACGGTCAATTACCGAATCTCGGATCATTATCAATGGTGAGCACGCATCGAGTAATCTCTCTCTATTAGCTGCGGTTTTGTCAAAAGGCGGTGGAAGCCTAGATTCGGCGTTCCCAGCACCATCACCGCGTAAAAGCAACGACAATCTCAACAGGCTGAAAGAGAAGAAAAAAAGCATTGCAAATTCCAGATCTATTTCTAGATCGGAATAGAAAGAACTTCCAAATCTAATTGTAACTCTAGATTTGGAGAGAGTAACTGCAAAAAGATATATGTTGATGACAAAATCACTTTCAGATAAGCCGATTGAGAGAGAAAAGCTTCGAGAATTCGAAGAGCACTTGACAATCTAGAGCAAACGCCTGGGCCCAGAGCCGAAGCGAGCAGGTTCCTCCGAGACACTCGCACTTTGATCTTCGGAGAGCTTAAATGTCAATCGCTCGTCCACGAAATTAATGAAGAAATTTATTAATAAGAACAAGCATGTGAAATGCTAAGGCAATATAGGGCGGCACATATGGTAACACTTCTCTATCAGAAATCAACTTCTGATAAGAAGTTATTCTACTCAAAAGCAAAAATTAATTTTTATACTTATGCTCTAAATTGACTTCTGATTAGAGAAATTCGTTTGGTAACAGTTAAAAATTTTTACTTTTGAATCATTATTAACAAAATTTTTTGCGGCGGTGGTTGGCCGTTGGCGGTTGGACGGGGCAGTGGTCGGCGGCGGGGGGCGGCGGCAGGAAGACTTATGCAGAAAGGAAGACTCAGGAAGACTTGTGCAGAAAGGAGGAAGGAGGCGGCGGCAAGAGGGAGGGAAACCCTTGGAGAGACTTATGCAGAAAGGAAAACCACACACATACTCAGGAAGACTTGTGCAGAAAGGAGGGAAGAGGCGGCGACAAGAGGGAGGGAAACCCGTGGAGAGAAAAAAAGGTCCTTTCTAGTTCAATGTTAAAAGAACCCAAGAACTTGGAAAATGCAATAAAACACATACAAATTTAAACTTTAACTCTTCCAAATTCGTGCCCTAACTTGGAAGCCAAACAACCACTTTAAGAGATCAGCAAACAGAAAAGGATATCGACCAGAATCGCAAATCGACATATAGGCTGTTGATTCGCAATCATGAAATCCATAGCTAGCTCATAGAACCGACACATTCCAATTTGAACAGATCGAATTAAACTGTAGCCCAAATTAGTTTTTGTTTGCGATATGAAGGGATCTTCTATATCAATGGGCGAAGATTGAGTTGAGCTTGAGAATTGATTGAATGAGCCTGATATTCCCGCATAAAAAAAAAAAAAAAAGTCGCCAATGTTACACCAGCATGAAGGTCTATCGCAATTTAGAGTTCTTAATTTTAGAGTTTTATAGGACACCCTTTTTTTGGGCAGTGCGCAAAATAAAATGCTAGGAAAACTTCAAATAAGAACCTAAATTGTCCTCATTTTATCAAATAAGAGCATTAAGTTTACAATATTTCAAATAAATACTTGAAATACCATCATTGTCTTAAATAAGAGTTTGAATTGAACATTATTTCAAATAAGGACGTCAAGTGGTCATATTAATCTTAAAAAAGGGGCTTGACTCACCCAGTGATTAGGGGCATTTTCATCATTTTTTTTTAAAAAATCTTTTTTAAAAAATTAAAAACTAAAACTATAATAAAAAAGGAGATAGAGGCGGGAGGCAATTGAGTTCCTATTTGTGGTCACCCACCAATGCCAATGGGGCGACGGTGAGGGCTAGCTGGCCTTCCCATCGCCTTAGCTAGGAGAGGGTCGTTGCTCGCCCTCGGACTTGGGCGACTTGGGCCCAGATTGGGAGAGGGTCGCAACCCTCTCCCGGCTCTAGCGAGGGCCAACTAGCTCTCTCCTATGGTCGGCAGGGCTGCCAGCCGTCGCCCCATCACAGGTAGGAGGGTAGCCCCTCTCACTCGTATCTCTTTCTCTTTTTTATTTTTTTTACTTTTTAAAAAAAATAATTAAATTAAATTAAATTAAAATTTAGGTTAAAATTATATTTTGACGAAAATGTCTTTGATCAGTCGGAATATTTGGCTGATCGGTGAGGTCAAGCTCTTATTTAAAACAAGCATGGCTATATTAGGCCCTCATTTAAGATAAGAAAGTACTTTAAACCCTTGATTAAAATAAATATCAGGGATAATTCCAATTAAGGACCTCAAATGGCTTAATTTTCTCAAATAAGGGCCCGAAGTAAATTTTGTTTCAAGTAAGGGCCCGAAGTGCCTTATTTGTTTCAAAGAAGGACCTGATTTTGTCTTTTTCTCTTTGTTGCAAATTTATCTTTCTTTTTCTGCTTTTCTTTTTATTTTTTTCCTTACCCCCCACGGTCCACCATTGATGTCTGCTAGTGCTTCTCTCTCTCTCCCTCTCCCTCTCCCTCTAGCGTCCCCACGAGATCAAGACCAGCCTCGTATAGGAACAGAAGGCTCACGTCTCCACTTTTTCAAGCTCCTTAAGTGTAAAAGAAGAATAGTAAGAGGCTGCATAGGAACAGAGGCGATCCTTTCGGTTCACAATCGAATTCCAACAGGCATATTATACTCTCTCTCTCTGTGTCAAACTGTTGAAGCTTTGAAGAAAAATACAACAAAAGCACGCAACTACACCGAATCACTCAGAACGACATAGACGGAGATCGCATCATTGCACTAAACACCAGACAGACAGACGACCAAACAAGGCAACACAGAGTACCTCACCTTTAACCTTATTGTAGAAGGGGCAAGCTTCGTATTGGTAGAGCACGACCTCCTTCGAGACCACCTCGGGCGACGGTGGCTCCTTCGCGAGTACCTCGCCGGATAGAGCAGCCGACGCGGCGGAGGTCGCAAACAGAGCGCCGGCAATGCCGAGAGAGGCAACCTGGGGCGAATCGAGCAGGGAAGCGAACCAGCGGCGGTCGGCGCGCCGGGAATAGGCCCCGCCGCCGCAGAGAGCCGCCTGGAGAAGGGGGTGAGGGTGGTGGCGGACGGAGGCGGAGACGTGACTGCCTAGTGTGGACGACTAGAGAGAGGGAGAGAGAAAAGAAGTCATCAGTGGCGGACCGTGGGTGGGGGAGGGGAGGAACAAAAGAAAAAGAAAAGGGAAAGGAAAAAATAAAAAGTAAAGCAGAAAAAGAAAGATAAAATTGCAAAAAAGAAAAAAAAAAGATAAAATCAGGTCCTTCTTTGAAATAAATAAAGCACTTCGGATCTTTAGTCGAAATAAAATTCACTTCGAGTCTTTGTTTGAAAAAATCAGACTCGTAACGCCCGTTATTGGAAATTTCCCTAAATATCACTTTACATCTTTATTTGACAAAATAAAAATACTAGAGCCCTTATTTCGAATTTTACCTAGAACGCCGAGGCCTTTTACTAAAAGGGTGAAGAGGCGGTGGACGTGTTTTCATCATTCTGCTCCAATGGCTGCTTCGCCTACTCAACTCCGGCGCTCCGATCCTCCAAATTCTGACGAAGGAGAAGAAGGAGAGAAGCAGTGGACGTGTTTTCATCATTCTGCTCCAATGGCTGCTTCGCCTTCTCAACTTCCGCACTCCGTTCCTCCAAATTCTGACGAAGAAGAAGGAGAAGAGGAGGTTCTCTCTCTCTCTCTCTCTCTCTCTGGGGTCTCATGTACTTTTCGTGGTTCTTTGGTCCTCGATTTCTGATTATTTTTATGAGGTTCTTCGAGATTTCTCGCCTTTTACGAAAGGTGAGGACAAGTCATGTTCTTGCCCTATTTTCTGAACTGGGTCGGCCTGAAGGAGGAAGCTAAAGAAGGCAAGACAATGCAGTGGAAAAGAACTATCTTTTTTGTGAAATACCTTGTTGAAATTGGAAAATCAGTGCGATCAGGATTTTTTTTTTTTGGGTATGTGTGTGTGTGTTGTTGCCGTTCCATTCGAGATTTTTCTTGGTGAAGTTCTAGTTTCAAGCTAGTGGCTCAGTTTATTTGATAAATGTTTAGAGGCTTTCAAAATTGACTTGTGAAGGTCTAGTTTCGAGCACTTGCTGTTCAAAACAGATACCAGGTTCTTTCTCGGCTTTGTTCATTCTGTGCATGTCGATTCCTCTTTCAGTTTGTCGCCGTGTTCGAAATCCCATTCGTGTTTTGGTGCCATAGGTCAATCTATACTTGAGGATCACCAAGACAGTGGCCCTGAAAGCTAGGAGAAGTTCGACAGTGAAGGATATCAAAGCATTGATTCAGGACAGGGAACAAATCGATGAACATAGTCAGCAGCTTTTTTTCGAGGGCAATTGTCTTGAAGATGGAAAAAGATTAGTTGATTACGGCATCCATTCTGACCCCACGCTCCACCTCATCCTTCGGGACTCGGCTAGTGTGACGGTAAATGTTGAGATCTCATCGAGTCAGAAAAACTTGCTGGTCAAAGTGAGGCTTCGGGATACCGTCCAAAAAGTTAAATTGATGATTCAGGCCAAGGAAGGGATACGGCCGGATGAGTTTGCTCTCGTATTCTGTGGAAAGGTGCTCGCAGAGGACAGGACCCTCGCCTCGCTCAACTTGCTGCCAGAGCCAACATTTCATTTGGTGTTCCACCCCAAAGATGATGTGTCAGTTATTGTCCAAATGTCCAATCGCAGAGTCACTTTAGGTGCTAAATCTTGGTACACTGTGCGTGATGTCAAAGCCATAGCTGGAGCATTGATGTCTGCGCAGGTCATGAGTTTGCATATGGTTTATCGGGGGATGCTGCTCGAGGATCACAAGACCTTGGTTTTTTACAGCATTGCGGATGGCTCTGTCTTAAAATTGGTGCCTCACGATGCTCCATTTCAGATATTTGTCAAGTGCTCGACTGGTAAGACTATTGTTCTTCAGGTTTGCAGGTATGACACGATCAAGGAAGTAAAGAACAAGCTCCTTCATAAGCTGCGCGTGCGCGTGCCAGCTGGAAGTCACCACATTTATTATGCGGGAAAAAGGCTTGCTGATAATGGTGACCTGGCGAGTTATGGCATCCAGGAGAATTCGACTCTCATTGAGACTATCTTTACCTCGTTGTAAATGAAATGAGTTGAGTTTGTAGATACTGAGTGAACAGCATCATAGTCCTGACTTGTTTTTTGAATTAGAAGGAATTTTGAACAGAAAGCTGCAAATTAGTGTCTGACACTTGTGCACCTGATGCTAATTTTGTTGGTTTGTCATGAGTACATCATGTGCGGTGAAGGTCCAGTGTATATCTCTGCTGCCTTAGATTGTATATCTGGACATCGTGGAATCACAGCAGTACATTATATTGCTGGCGTTCTGTCTGATCAATGTTTGCTGAAAGCTTGATCTTTGACCTACCTATTTCTGTAGAAGTACCCTGGAAAACTTCTACTTTTGATTAGCAGCACTGGAGAGAACTCGGAGGTAGGTCTGGTTTTCCCATTTAACAGTTGTTTCGTGATTGCTAAGAATTTTTTTAATCAATTTATGTGAGCAAAAGTTTGAGCACGTGATGGTTTTCTTGTACATGATTTCGCATATCCTTTTTTGGAAAGAAATCTATCCACGACAGAAGATGTAAGACAGTATTTTGTGGGCAGATGGTCGGTTATTGTTTGCTTTCACTGGCATTATGCATTTAGATACCTTTTCGTGTCTGTAAACTGCGGTTTCTTTAGAAAGCAACTCTTTTAAAAGTTTTTGATTAGTTGCATTAAGAACTTCGCTAGTTATTTTCTCCAATGAAAATTGGGTTTACTTGTTCACCTGCCTGACCTGTTGATAGAGTTGCGAACGTTGCTCGAGTCTGTTTTTAACGCCAGGATTCGTGTTTGGACTCGGGCAATCGTAGGCGCATGCATTTAGTTCTTGTCAATGGTTGAAACATTGCACCCTTCGAGCTGAGCTACATGTCTTGATGGAAGTCTGAGTCTGGAAGTCTTTTATTATGTGAGCCTTTGAGCGGTCCTGCGGTCATTGTGAGCTCTACCGAAGTATCCATCTTCCACTGACCCAAATTTTCGCAGAAAATTTCCTTAGAACAAGAAACTCAACAAGAGAGACAACTTGGTGTTGGAAGATTTTGTTCCTGTCTTTATAATTTGCAAATACACTAATCACTAATCACATTTCACCCTTTCCCTTCCTCGGTCACTTCGGTTACTGTGCTGAGATGGTTCTGAATCTTCTCTAGCCCTTGTCCATGCTCGGACCCCGATCCATGCTCTGTCAATGAGGATGCATCGTTCGAAGGACTTTGCCCTTTTGATCTCAATCTCGTTGACCCACCACCGGATGAGCCCTTTGATTTCCTCCTCCGTGATTGCTTCGACACCATGGCGGCATCATGCGAGGGTGTCTCTACCCCAAGACCCAAGTTCTGATTTCTTCTAGAATGTCGGGTGGAGCGCGATGATTCTTGAGGTGGGGCATCAGAGGCGACGGCTGATTTGCGGTGCCGCCTCAGATGCTTCGACGTGGAAGGTGAGCTCAGAGGTGAGCCGAAGCCGGTAGATAGTAGGCGTCTCGGTGAGTCCTGTGCATCCTTGACGTGTCGCAAGATCGAGTCTGGGCTTCCTGCCCCGGTTTGCTTCATATCTGTCGCAACGACAAGTTTGAACATGGAGAACAAGATTAGTGTTATTTGTGTTAAATGAGTTAACGAGGATTAATCTTTTGGTGATTCTAGATGCATTCGTTAGGAGGAAATGTGGAACCAACCTTCTGATGCCGATGCCGACTCTTCCAGAGGACCAACCGGCTGCAATGTGAGTTGCTGAGTCGAATCGAACTCGTTCATCTGCATTAGGATGCAGATTATTAGCTTCTGCCCCATGCTTATTTTTCAGGATCATGCTTAATGGAAGGATTATTATGACATAGACTTCAGGAAAGTGATCTCAAGGCTATTTCTTGCAATGTCCTCCTTATTCGATGGAGCATCCTTGTTTCTCTTAGTGAATCGCCAAGAAGCAAATAATAAATCATTAGAATGCATCCTGTACATGAGTCCCCACAAGTTAATCTTGAACTGATCATCAGACCATTCAACTCTGTGATGCCCAGAAAGGGCGGAGGCGCTGAAAGAGGAGGAGGCTAAGCAGTGGCCATACCCAGCTCGGGGTGTTGGTGGAGGGGCCTTGCCCTCCGATGTGAGCGACGTGCTTTACATCCGTGGGAAACCCGATCTGCAGTTCTTCCTCCTTTTTGTTTTCTGCAGGATTCAAAATGCCAACCTCTGTATCAGCTTCAATGTCTACGCATCATCGGTCGTCGAGCGCTTAACAATCATGATCATCGATGTTTCTTCCTGCTAAATGCTTCTAAATCAAGGTGGTGTGATTAAATCGAGTTTACCCCCCAACTCTGTGAGAGTAGTTCTCATGTCGTTCGACTTCAGATGGAGGGGGATTGGAATGTATACAACTCTCTTTACCGTTAACATGATAACCAGTAGGCAATAAACAATTGCTCCGACTCACTGTCGGCGTTAGCATACTACTTGACTCATATTCACCGGCTCGAAATGGAAAAGGAAACGGAGTCGGTACGCACCGAATATATGCGAAATACATTTCAGGCCTTTGAGGAGGCCCTTGACTTTCGTCGGCATTCCCTCCGAGAAGCGGTGGTCGTTCTAGGATGGCTCCGGAGCTTCAGTTATGAATAGAGCGGGAAGCGTTAAGAAGGTTTGTTATTCATTCCAGATAAACACAAACGGAGGTGGATAATATCAGAAAAAATCAGAAAGTTTTGTCACACCAAACTCACATGTTAGGATTATGTCGGAGAATTGACCTAAAAACACTTGATGAGGACCAATTAGTATAAAAAATGACGCAAAGCGGATCTCAGCCCTGTCGGACATTAGTCAGGAACAGAAGCTCAGCCATTCTCGACATTGCTCGGCCTGACCGGCACGACGCCTTCCTCTTCCGCTGATCTAATGATCGGTTACACTGGTCGTTTTGGCGACGGAAGAGGCGGTCACCCTCCGAAGATGCGTCCCTATCGCTCAAATTGGCCGATCCGCGACCGAGAAGAGTTCTTATGACGTTTTTTCACTCGTCAAAGACGAAGATGGATTGACATGTTGCGGACACAAATCTGGTTGGGACACGCCTGTTTGTTCCAATTTTTGGCTTTGCCAGTCAATCAAAACCAGTAATGTTGACCCCGATTAGCGGGGGCAAAATTTGAGGTTAAACAGTAACCAGATGTGCCAAGTGTTTCTCCATATTTAGGGATGGTGGGGGGTTGAACGGCTCTCTTGAGAAAAGCGCGGGAACAACGGTTGAACAGGTCGTTATCCATCTAAGAAAGCTCGTGATTATCCCGCGTGCGCCAACACGTGACTTGCGACGAGGCGAGGCGAGGCGAGTGGATAGCCAGAAGGCGAAACATTAGATGAGCGTGAATTTCGGTACGGTCGGATTTGGGGAAACAATATACGACCGGTTAGATTGAATTCGCACGAGTCGCCGAATAGGCTTATTTCATTCTTTAAAATCGATTTTGGATTTAATTTGAGTGTGATTTCCTTAGATTTACAAGCCTAAGGGCATTTACAAAGATTAAAATGAACAATGTGCCACATGCCGAATATTCCTATCAAGATAATTGAGCCACGAGGCAAGCAGTTCAGTAATTTACAAAAGGTGATTTCATCGGCCTTTCCAGTAGAACAAAACAGAAAGATCTGTCATTCATCCCAAAAGAAATCGACTTCCCTAGCAGAAGCCATGCCGTGTAGATCATCAGATTAAGGGAAAATTTTCAAATGAAAATCTGAAGTGTCCTCGTTTTTCTAAATAAGGGACTGAAGTGGATATTATCCCAAACAAGGTCTGAAGTGGACGATATTTCAAATAAAAGCCTGAAGTGGCCATGACAATATCAAATAAGGACCTGACCTTCAGGATTCTCAAAGGCATTTTCGTCCTTTATTTTTTTTTCATTTCTCTGTTTTTCTTTCCACCTTTCTCTAATATTTCTTTCCCCTTTGCCGGTGGTTGGCCGAGGATGATACTCGAAGAGTGATGGATGAGGGTTGCCCTCGCCAATCTGGCGAGGGCCGGCCTCGCTTGTCGTTAGCAAGGGCAGCACTCACTAGATTGGGTGAGGTGACCCTGGCCTCGTCAGGCGACCGATAACTAGCCATAGGCAAAAAACAAAGAAAAAAATAGAAAATTCAAAAAAGTAAAGGGCGAAAATGGCCATGATCATCTCGAAGATTAGGCTCTTATTTGAGACGATCATGGCCACTTTAGGTTTTTATTTGAAAAAAAGTTTACTTCATATCTTTATTTGAGATATGAGAACCCTTCAATACGAGTGTCAAATGGGTAGGTCGAGTTGAGTATGGGTCTGGTCGAATGTGATCCAATCCATATTGATCCGTTTAACCCGTTTTGACCCATTTTTATGTTATACAAATTCAATGACTCATATCCTACCGACCCATAATTGACCTAGCATATACTGTTAAAATACTCCAATATTAAAATCTTGTTTAGAGAAAATTATTTCTTATAGATTTTTAAAGACAGATTGCTAAAAAAAATATTTAAAACTCATTTAAGACTCATTAAGTTTCTAAATAACTCATTTATGATCTACTTTTAAAACTTAAGTAATTCATTTATTACCCGGAATACGAGTCAAATATGTGATCTAAACCCATTTTGCCACCTCTACACTTTAGGTCGAAATTTTTTCTCATATTAATAGCTTTTCTATGGTCTCTTAAGGGACTAATCTCCCGTCTTGCCTCGTCGTAATCAAGGCTCAATCTGCTGTAGAATGTGATGACACTATGCATCATCATTATGATTAAGTATAAACCCTGGTTATGATGAGGCGAGACGAGATTGATCCCCGAGGGACCATGGCCGGGCACCCTTGTTTTGGGTCTTCTCCCCTGGTCCCAGGAGTCTTTGGGCAAGACGATACGAGGACATCTTATGTAGAAGAATTGACGAAAAATTAGCTAAAAGTGCATCAGAACTCTCTGATCAAACATAATGCTTACTGTTTTCTGCGAAATGGATCAAGGTCTCAGCCCCTGAAGACATTCAAGTCCAAACTCTAGTTTCCCCTTCAAAACAAGCTATCCATAGAAAAAAAAAAAAAAAACATATACAGCAGATGATTAGAATGCAAGCTGAAGTTCTGAACCCCACAGTCTCCTACAGTAGTTGGCAATCTGTCCAAATTTATGAACCACGTTCAATGACCGATGGTTTATTTTATATAGATCGAAAAGCAATGCATGGACAGGGACGCATATGAGTGTGCTAGAAGCATGCCACCCTCCGTAGATTTGATTCATTACGAAGCTTTCAGATCGTCCAAGCCAACACCAGCCTGTTTCAACAAAGTATAAACATTTCAGTGAACAATCTTGCGAGGCATTGAAAGCTAAACAAGTGGCTACAACAACGTTAAAGCCATGAAAAATGCAAAAGAAGAGGGACAGAGACTTTTATTAACATAAAAAGAAAGTTTAAGGGGAGGCCATAAACCTACAAAACCAAATGCCTAACATCATGTCCTCCTGTTTTCACATTATTCCTCTGGATTTGATGTATTATAGTTAATTTGTCAAGAGGATGTCTTCGAGAAGATATCAGTGAATATGTAAAAGTGAAATTAGTCATACCGGACTACCAAAATGTAAAGATAGAGGAGAAAGAATGACTGTGTGTCTAGCCACTTTTTGTCCCTTAAGTGCCCTAACTTAGTGCCTCAATCATAAGTCAACAGTACGCAATACCACAAGAAATGTAATAGCAGATCAACAAAGTCCATCAGAAACATTTTACCAGTAACTTGTGATTCTCTTGCAAAAGAGGAGAAAAGTTGGTGCAGAATTTCTCCATGTCAGCATTCACATCACCAGAGCCGCCTACCACATCCATGAACTTTTTCCTATCAGGAGCTAGCTTCATGGCCACCTGTAATTCCCAGTACCCATATTAAATTAAGGCTTAGTAACAAAAAATTCTGATCCGAATTGACAAGAAGGGTTTTTTCCTAAATTTATAGATAAAGTATCTTTTCACTATCCGCAAAATGTTCAAGTCTTCATCTTCATCAAAAGCTCAATGACAACATAGACACTTCAAAGATGTCACAGGATTCCTGGGGGAAGTCTAAGCTGAAAGGAAGACTGTACTTGGTATCTTGAAGCCAGAGAATAAAAAGATGTTGGGACCACACCACAAAAAAAAAAAAAAAATTAACATATAATATATTTTTCTTTTGACAAAAATAGATGGAAGAACTTCACAGGAAGAGAGACTCAAATCTTAAGTTTTTCCGAATGATGCAACATGAGCATACAATCAATTGGCATTTTACATCAATATTATTGAGAAGAGTGATCCTTCACGAGGTGTAGTAAGTATTGGTTTGGCAAGAAGACATTACGGTGAAACTTGAGCTTGCAAGCCAGCCATGCCATTTTTTTAGAGTCTTGCCATAAGAATCCGAGCAAGCTTGAGACATTGTCCAATCAGGATAAGTAAGCAAGTTGCGAAACAGTTCAACCAGAAAATCCATGGCTCTGTAGCATATCAAATATAAGCATACTGTGAGCACGACATCATTTCAACTGAAAAAATGAGGTGATTAAGCAACAGGCAGCTTGCTTAAAGGTTTTAAGATGATTGGTGGTCCAAAAAGGAATTCATTAACAGTGCAAAACTGGAGATGATACTGAAACCCCCCCCCCCCCCCCCAAAAAAAAAAAAAAACCTCACAAAGATAGGTCCAAAAGAAAGCTATCCGAGAATGATATAAATGTGTTGATGTTATATTTCCCATTTTTGAAACAGAAACCTTTTCAATCATCTCATGACTGGAAGCTGTTCTGCAGGTACTCAAGTATGGTACTTTTGCTCTTTTTTAGAGAAGGCCTAGTACAGTAAGCATCAAACCTAATTTACTATTTTAAATTTTTTTTTTTGTAACTACTTATTCTACATAAACTGAGTGAGAATACCAAGTGGATCGTAGCACTATTAATTTTTGGCAGTATTATAATCTCACAAATGATTGACCTGCGATCTTTTAATAACCCAAAAACAATCTGATGAAGCAATTAAGCGCTTCAAGAAATAGGATGAATCTAGAAAGCCATTATCAATTCTCTAGCAACAATACTACTCTCTATAGGAATTCTACCATGATTTAGAAAACATAGGTTCGTCCTGACTTTTGTCTTTCAGAGTTTATGAAGTACAATAAGTCAAAGGTGTTTTGGCATTATTGTGCAATATTTTTTTTTTCTAAATTGCAAAGAAATTCAAAATAAATATGCCGAAAATCATGTCACATAACTGTTCTTTGAAACTATTTACTGTGAGATGCAAGCACACAAGAATGCACAGGCATGTGTAGTTCAATCACAATTTTGTCTGATCTCCGATGTTGCGAAGTCCATATTCTTGGAATTAACCACCTTAAATTTCAACAGTTCACTGTCTTACTTTTCAGCGTACGCAGGAGAATCTCTGAATTTTTTTTTTCTTATTAGCTCACTTATAAGTTGTCACCAGTAAAATAATTTCAACCATCTTCCACATTATCCACTGACTTTTAAGCTAAAAAAAAAAAAAGGTTTTATGTTCTGTACCTTGTCAACCAAAGAAGTCCATTTGTGCAACTAGAGGATGCCTTGGCTGTTTTGGTTTCAACCTCTACTTGTACCATACTGTACAAGAATTTGAACTGAGATGGATTGGATTCATACTTAGCTTCCAGCCTCTACAAGAAAATTAATAAGGCATGAGGTCATTGCAACTAGTACTTGACAAAGAGAGGTATCAGATCGCACTTGCTCACCTAAGTACTAGAGAACTGAGAAATATGACCTCAAGAAAATTATCCTCGGAAATGACAATTGTCCATACTAGATACCATAAACCTAATAAATAATCATCCAATTGCAGCCAGATATTTCAACAAGCACCTTACCTCTTTATGGCAAAGGATATAGAGATAGGAAAATAGAGATTGTGCAAGTAAGGGATGTCTCTAGGAAATTTCATTGGACAAGTGCATAACATTGTTCTGGTAATATCCACTGGAAAGTTCACAAAGAAGAACAAAGAGAAGCTGTTCTTACTGAAATATTTCCACCAATGTCAGATTTAACAAGTGCCATAGCGGCACCAAACTTATCTGAAAAAAGGGATATCCATATATTAGAAAGCTCTCCATGGGGTATCACAATGCTTTAAATGTAGAGAGTAAGAAAAACAAGTGTGCGTGTAACAAATTATGTTTTGTATACATTCAAATTCTGATACATGAGAAGGATGCAGAGCAGTCGGAAAAAAAGAAATAAATAAGATTCAGAGCCTTCTGCGAAAGCAAATAACCAGAAATGCAATTAGTGCTTCTTGTATATGGTACTTTATCAAGACAATTGTCGGCCTGATTGGAATTCAGCTTAATTTATTCTTATTCAGTTTGAGAATATTGTTTACACTTCAGAAACCATAATGCCTGACAGTAAGAATGGCTATGGTGACGGAAATTAGCTTGTAGCAGGATCTGACTATGATAGAACAAGGAGAATATGCAGTACAAACAGCTCACTCGATTGTTAATATGCAACCTGAGTACTTATCAATGCCTCGCCATTCACTTTATAGTTTCTCTACAGAATTGAATTTCCTAATAAATTTGTGTATTACCCCATAATTTCCATGATCATGAAATCTAAAAAAGTTTATGAAGGAGTTTTTGCATGAGAATTGCCTTATCAAGGGTATTATAGTGCAACTCGCACCCGAATGTCTGACCTACTTTTCCAACTGAATCATGATAAGGACTCACCAATGACAGGCAATATCTGTTTGCACACATCAAGAAAAGGCTTGGCCAGCATTTCCCCATGTTCTGACTTGACGTGCTTCATGCCCTCCAACGAGGGAGCAAAAATGGTTCCCTCCATGTCGAAGCCGACCGCCTAAGCAGAGAAAAGGAGGTGTCCATAATAGTTTCAGCAACCACACAACCAAGATCTTCTTGGGCACTAATTTCCACGCGATATAGTAGGATAAAATACCTTGCAAAGTATATCTATCCTTATGACTTGACCATAGAACCAAAGGAGGTGACATCCCCAATAATCATAGCAAGTGCACAATGTGATGACTAAGAAAATACCACATGAACGATTTAATGCCAATTGCCAACCCAAAGCAAGATGTCATCCAGAAAAATTAAAAAACCGAGAAACGGAACCCTGTAGTGAACGGATCGCAGAAAGAAGAAACACCCACGAGCCAGAACAATTAGAAACTCAGCTTTATCAATTAATCTCAAGATCACTTCGATGATTCATTTGATTCCTCACAAACAACAGGCGACTAAACCAGAAAGAACCCACAAGAAAAAAAGGATCTCGCATTCACGAGATCCGATCACGTTAACCACCAACGAAACGGACCAGGCGAAGCTAAACCCAGCATTATGCAAATCAATCACGCATCTGTAGTCCATTACGCACGCGCGAACGCACAAGAGGGAACCGATCTTGGAAATGCACCTGAGATCAGGATAAGAGACGAGTCCGAAGGAAACACGACGATCGGAGAAATGAACTGCAAGAGGGCCTGCGGATCGGATTCGCGAAACGAGTGGAACGCAACCTCGCGAAAAAGAAGTGGGGATTTCAAGAATCTGATTCTGAGGGAGCGTCGTGCGAGGGAGATACTCTGCTTCACGTTAGCGACAGTCAACAACGTGGGACTTGGGTGCGATCAGGAAATTCCGCGTATCATGCCCTCACGACGCGAGATTGCGGCAGAGTGAGAAACTATCCTTTTTTTTTTCCCCGGATATGGAAAAATTCAAAAATTTAAACAAATATTTTCTAAAAAAAAAAATTATTGCCATTATCATTTAGAAAAATTAACCTACGGAATATGCAAACCCCCAGGAGATTACATCAGTGGCCACTTTTTTTCATTTGGGAAGAAAGATGTGGGGGTTCGAATCTCAACCTTCTTCGGAAGAGAGTGGGGGTGAGGACGCGTGAGGAGGAGAAGGGTTTCGCAACCTGCAGACATCACATAGCAAAGGATAGAACTAGACCAAAACAAAATAGTAAGGACACACGAAAATTATGTTTATTTAATTATTTTTGTTAGCGACAGGAGCGATGGTTTTTCAGAAAAATGTTTTCTTCGCTGGTGATTTTTCGCGTCATTTCTTATCGACCCGAATAAGAAGGTTCCGAGGGGAAACTTATAATATGAGTTTTCAATTACAGAGGCAAGAAAATTACGCATCTGTTTTGAGTTTATTTTTATCTCATCGTGCTCCAATGATGTTGCAATTGCATTTGAATTCCATC
Organism: Rhodomyrtus psidioides; assembly: GCA_021437785.1. Taxonomy (NCBI): domain Eukaryota; kingdom Viridiplantae; phylum Streptophyta; class Magnoliopsida; order Myrtales; family Myrtaceae; genus Rhodomyrtus; species Rhodomyrtus psidioides. The sequence continues at coordinate 5,618,090 of JAILYB010000027.1, read as the reverse complement.
ACCATCGTCGTTCTTCCATAATCATCCTTCGGTTAAAGATAAGATGTTCTAGGCCTGAATTGGATTTGGATCGTGTCAATGATTATAGAGCTGGTTGTGGCATAGCTTGGTGTTATAAATGGTACGTTCATAATCTGTAATGAGATCAGGCCTACTCCATCTCTGGAGAACGTCGCTTCGTGTTGGGAGAGAAGATAGAGACGACGGCATTGCGTTGCATCAAGGCGAATCACACCGTTTGGGTAACGGAATTTCTCTTTAGGATAGGGAGAGGCGACCAGCGCTAGCGACTCCTTTTAGATGTTACCGTACCCGCTGCGAAACTTTGGATTTGAATCATAATTCACTACTTCGCGCCACTCGTAAGCAGAAGGTGAAATGTTGGCAAGCCCGCTAGTTGTCAAGATCACGTTGCTAAACAGCCAATGCGTCTCTCGGGTTTGAGTCGTAACTAGCCAATTCGCGCCCACCCATAAACTGAAGCTTCGAGGTTGGCGAGCCCGCTAGATGCCAAGGACACGATGCTTATGGTAAGGAAGTCTCTTGCAAGGTATGCGGCACATAGGCAAAACGGTACAAGCCTCCATAAGATTCGTTTGTGACATGAATTGAACACGTGACCTTTTGAAAGATAGTTGTCCCTTTTACCCCTGGACCATCATCTGCCATGATAGTTTGGCATTGAAGATAAGGTGCACGTTTAATGCCATTTGCCATGTCTAATGATACTTTGGCTATATTATGTCTATAGATTATTGGGATTGCTTCTATGTTACTTCAGGAAAGTGCCATAGTGGAAACTTTCACATTCTTTCCATTTGAGTGTGTTTCAATGACAAAAAAGAAACGGAGCTCAACGAAGTACATCAATTAGCTTTTGGCCTTTGAGAGACGACATGATTTTTTCAGAAGTCGGCCCGGTTGGGAGGGTACTTGACGGCGTTCTTGACGATCTTCTTGGCGGCGGCGGCGCCGAGGTCAATGCCGCAAATGTCGGCCAGCCTCACGAGATAGAGCAACACGTCGGAGAGCTCCTCCCCGAGATGCTCCTTCTCCGCCTCTTTCCAGTTGGGCAGCCCCTTGTCCACCTCCCCTCGCCACTGGAATATCTCCGACAGCTCTCCCACCTCCCCAATCTTTCTTGCCCAAAAAAAGAAAAAGAAAAAGAAAAAGTAACATGGTATCATCACAATAAGGAAAGGTAAAAAAGGGTCAGACAATACAGTATTTCGACTCGAACTCAGACGCGATTATAAAACGAAACCTCGCCTCTCAAACCTCGCACGACGACTTAGAATAATTCGCCGGCAACCCAATGATCATTATCACCATCTCTATCCTGGAGCAGAAACAGAATGAGGTAAGTGGTAGAGAAGAGATTGATACCATGGCAAGGAGGAGATTTCTAGGGCTATGGTACTTTTCCCAGTCTCTGGCTCTTGCAAAATCTTCAAGTCTCTTGGACAAGTCCTTGAGGCCAATGTCCACCACCTGATCCTCTGCTCCATCTCCATCTCCACCTCCACCTCCTCCTCCTCCTCCTCCCATCTCTTCTGTTCCCTACAGATCGCCATCCTCCACACATGCTCAATTTATAGCCTTCCCAAAAGACATTCCAAAAGGGGAAGAAGAAGCTGATCTGCTAGACTTGGAAAGGGGAAAGAGAGGATAGTGGGAAAAAGGGAAAATGCCCTCCTCTTGTTTATTCACGAGATGAGATTCTTCATATTTTCCCCAACGCAAATGGCCAACTTCTCTGCTCAAAAAATGAATATCATCTAAGACTATTCCATCCCCATTTGCTCTTCTTTGCATCAGTTGAATCGACGGTTCCGTTCCGGAACCGTCCTAAGATACCTTAACTTCGGATCGGGTTTAGTCACAAATTCGGACCAATCGGATTAGAATGTCACGTGCTCGAACGTAACCATTGACCTAGGCTGGTCATGCCAGGCACATTTCAGTTGCTTAGGGTATATATCTAGAGCATCGGGTATGCCCCAAATAAGTCAAAAGTTCCTCTGGTCGCTCGTTTACGGAGATTACATGAGCTTTATATGCAAGTCCTTCTGTGTTTGACTCACACTAAGGCCCCGTTTGGTTTTGCATTACATATGAGCATTTGGGCTCTAAAGTCCCTTAACCAAATGCAAATACTGTTTGGTTCAATTTTTTGCTCACTTTGGCCAGATGCACTTGTATCTCAAATGCTTTCTAAAGTCCCTTAACCCAAAGTACCTCTAGGGCTAAGGAACTTTAGCGAAATGCAACTGATTCTTTTTTTATTTTATCTTTATCACCTTCGCGGCTTCGCCACCGCCGCCGCCCACTGCCACCTGCCACACCCCGCCCGCCGGTCACCTCCGTCGCCAGCACCGGTTGCAACCAGTCGCCTCCGCCGGTCACCGCCATTTTTTTAAATGAAAAAAGTAAAAATACTTAACAAAGTTCATTTTTTATCAAACAGTATTTATGTCAATGTTACTTTTCAATGTGTTTTTAAAATACACTTTTACCAAACACTACTTGCATTTTGCAAAAGGCCTTTAGCCCAAAGATATTTGCATTTTTTTCAAAGTCCCGTGGCCAAATGCTAAGCCAAACATGCCTTTAAACCACTCTTGAAGCTTCACGAGTGGACGGTTGCTCACTCAATTTCAAGTGGGCACGGGTACACGAAGTCCGCTCCATAGTGGAATATCTAACAACTTGTGTCGCCATAAAAAGAGAAATGCGTGTCACATGCTTTGTGCTTTTCAACTGATGGCAATGCTTTTCCAGATGTGGAAATACAAACAGAATAATTTCGAAGGCTGTTTCGCGGAAAGAACAAACGGAAGGGTAAGTCTTTAAGTACCTACGGAAAGAATGGAGTATGGTTGAAACTACCGAAGGTGATGCAAAACGGATCATGTACCAGAAATCGCAGATCGGACCGGCTCGATTTTTTGGGTCCAAATAGGCCGGACGGTTTTTCTAGCTTGTCCGGTTCGGGCCTGAGACGGCTCGAACAGGCCGAAACTAACTCTTAAAGTTTTTTTTTTTTAAAAGAGGGTTAATACCATCAAAAACCCCAAACTGGTACGCCTATGACAATTTTACCCCAAATTGTTTTTTTGATCATGAAAAATCGCAAACTGCTACATCCGTGACAAATTTCCCCCAAACTGGTACAGTCGTGACAAATTTAACCTCCGTTAGTTTTCGTTAAATTTTACCGTTAAATTGCTATATTGGATGACATGTGGTTATTGTCGGATATACACGTTACCCTATATTTGCTACAGATGTATCAATTTGAAATTTTTTGTGGTATTAACTCGATTTAACGAAAATTAACAAAGGATAAATTTGTCATATCTGTACCAGTTTGGAATTTTTTATGGTAAAAAAAAGGTAGTTTGGGGTAAATTTGTCACAATTATATCAGTTTGGGGTTTTTGGTGGTCAAAAAAAATAGTTTGGGGTAAATTTATCACAAGTGTACCAATTTGAGATTTTTCGTGGTATTAACCCAAAAAACAATATTCGAAATGTAAGATAGGCAAATGCAAATAATAGAACTCACATTAGATGTGCTCGAAACACTTTAATAAAGCCGTAAATGATTCTAAAAACATAATTTCAATCAAATGAACGAGAGCTGGTATGCAAATATGGGTCGAATTTGAAAAGGTGGGCGACAACATATACAAAAAGTGATTTTTTTAGGCGAAAAAATACAATTAATCTATGTTTAAATTTTAAAAAATAATACAGGCTAGGCCCGAACAGTCACGTCCAGACCGATTTAGTTCGGTTTGAACCTTATCTTGTATGATCCGGTGGGGCCAAAGAAATGCATTAATTCTCGGCCCGTGCTAACTCTTAGAGTGTGTCTGTTTCACGAAAAAATTCATAATAATAAAAAAAGATGTTTTGCAGGAAATCATTTTTCAGAAAAAATAATTATTTTTTTGTTTGATGATATGTGATCGAAAATATTTTCTAGTGTTATATCTTTTTGAAAAATGACTTCAATTTAATGATTTTATCTCAGGTAAAAAAATTAATTTTTTTTTTGTGTTCTAACTTGATGGCCGTCCGGTCACTGCGAGGCTTGGCCTTGAGCTCGTTGACCCGCGCTTGTGGCCAATCACTGGCCGTCTCTGAGACCCATTTACCGGCCAAGGAAAAAAAATAAAAATAAAATGGAAAAAGAAAGGAAATATTGAAAAATTCAAGATGAATAATTCCAAAAAGTGTTTTCACCTCTTCAGATTAGGAAATTTATTTTATTAATTTTATGCATTAATAGTTTTATTTACCAAAACGTGTTTTCAATTTACTTGTCATTTTCAGCGAACCAAACAAGTGAAAATTCAAAAAAAGAGTTCCTATTCCTGAAAAATACTTTTACTCAAACAAACACCCATAGAGTAAAAACTAGAAATCACTACAAGTTTTGGAGCATGATCGGCTTGTTGTTTAGACTTTATAATAGATTTAGCCATCTTCTCGATATTGTAGAATCCTTACTTCTTTTTATTATCGAGGATGATTTTTCATCCTCCAGGCTAGTCAATGTTAAAAAATTATTGAGATAATTATTCAAAAACTCATAAACTTATTATATGGCGGCCAATTCAGTCCTAAAACCTTTTAACTCTACCAATCTAGTCTTAAATATTTTGATAATCTGACGATTTCATTTGAAACCTTTTAATTAGACCAATTTAGTCCCGAAACTTTTGAAGATTTGTCAATTTAGTCCTAAACCCACTATTTGGACAATTAATCTAAAGAAAAAAATTGGCGCGGTTGAAAAATTTAGAATTAGATTGGCAAATCGTTAAAAGGTTTAGCATTAAATTGGTACAATTGAAAGATTCAAGATTGAGATTGCCATGGTACAATAGGTTTATGACATTTTAGATAATTTTTCCAAATTTTCTCAATTCGATCCTCCGTTAATATTTGGATTTACTTATTAGCTCTTTGGCCTAGTTGATTATGAACTAAAGGTGATCAATGGGCGAGCCTGGGGCAAGGAGCATCCTCAGATCAAGCCAAAACTATGGCCTAGGCCCTCCGATTAACAAAAATAGGGTCAAAGACGGCACAAGTATGTACCATAACTCTTGTATTATGCTCATTTGAGTGGCATAATAATTTTTTTTTTTTTTGCATAAGTCCACTTTTAGTGCCAAAAGTTGTGTACGGAGATTCCTTTAATGCCAAGAGTTTCAAGCGGACACTTTTAGTTCTAATTTTTTTTTAAAACGATCATTTTTAGTGCCAACTTCTTTTTAAAATGATCACTTTTAGTGTCAACTCTGATGTGTCACGTCAGCTTAAAAAATAATAAAAATAACAAGTGTTGGATTTTCGGCAAGCCACGTCAGCTCTAACACTAAAAGTGATATTTTTAAAAGAAGTTGGCACTAAAAGTGATAGTTTTTAAAAAACGTTTGCACTTAAAATGTTCGTTTGAAACTTTTGGCACTAAAGTGATCTCCGTACACAACTTTTGGCACTAAAAGCGTACTATTGCCGTTTTTTTTTTCTATCAGTTGAGTATATCACTTCTAAAATACTTTTGTTTGAGTGACATCACTTTAATCAATCGCTCGAGTGCCATATTATTAAAATGCTTACCACAATCAATCACTCGAGTACCATAATTCTTACCGCAAGTGCCACTCCACATCGGATTACTAGCACTTGTGATAAACCATTTTAAAAGGTTTTGCCACTCAAGTGAAAGTTTTCTAGAATTCATTGCAATTAAGTGGAAAAAAACATAAGCTTATGGCACTCAAGTGAGTTTTGTAAAAAATTATGATACTTTGATCGATGGACAACAGTGTACCCATTGGCTCTGATACTATTTATTGAGAGCGTTGTAGAAGCTCAATACTTTCAGGAGATCGCCAAGAGGAGGCTCAAATTCAAGCCTGTTAATATATACAGTTGAATCTACCTTCACTCACGACTTAAGCCAATGAGTCATATGCCAACTAGAATAAATTAATTACTTTACAGCACATCAATTCTCTGATGTGAGATTTCTGTAATACAACTCACACATACATCCTAATAAATACCCTCCACAGCTTAGGAAATTTACAATTTGCATCTTTTCCCCCAACTCTAAGAACCAACCCGATAATCGTAAATCCTTGCCCAAACCCACCCAAGAATGAGTCCGGTCCCTCGTGGCTCGAACTGTTGTAATATAATGCGAAAATTAACTAGGATCTTGCAAATACGTTAATGCGCAAGCCCAGATAAAATAACGATGAACGATAAAGGACACCAGATATAACGTGGTTTGGTCCGAATGTCGGTACCTACATCCACGGGGAGAGCCAGCAAGAACAATCCACTTTAATTGGAGAATCGGATTTACAATCACTCAATACTCTCGTGTTTCCCGTACCTAGATTATACCCAAACCCAGTGTTTACAAAAAAATAACTCTCAATTGGATATATATAAAATAAACTCACGGGAGCACCAACCACCGTGCCGAGAAAGAAAGAACTCCTCCTCAGTGCGCGACAACTGAAGCCTTTTTTTCGTTCGCGTCTTCCTTTCTTTTCTGGAGTGATATTGCACGCCCTTTTTCTTTCTTTTGGTGCGGCGCGGCGCGGCGCGGCTTCCTTATGTGTGGCTCCTTCTCGATGACGTGCAACTCGGCTTCACAGAAAAAGAACTCCTTTTTTCTTTTGTACAGGTCCTGCAGACGTGAGAAACCAAAAGCAAAACCCTTGCTTTCTTTCCTTTTTTTAATCCATGGGACCCACAACAATAATATAATATGCAAATTATATATAGATGCCCTTTTTGTCCTGTAGTGCTCCCATCTAATTATCCAGAAGCTATTCCACCGAATGCCATATAACATAACAAATATCGAGACATCACATAACAATTCTCCACATTGGCTTGATGTTTGAAACCAAACCAATAATACTCATTATTCATGCTGCTCTCCCATCGCCCCAAAGGGCGATCACTCTCCACAGACGCCAATAGTGCTCAAGCAGAGCTTGAGCTTCGCCAAAGGAACAGGCTTAGTCATCATGTCCGCAGGATTTTCTGTTGTCGCTATCTTCTTCACAACAACCTTACCTTTTATTAATCTATCTTAGATAAAGTGGTACCTGATATTGATATGCTTCGTTCGCCCGTGATAAACCGGACTATACGCCAGAAATATCGCACCTTGGTTGTCACAGTGTATATCAACACTTTTCTTATCTAACCCAAAGTTCAAGAGCAAACTCTGTAACCATATCGCTTCTTTCGCTACAAAGGTCAATGCCATGTACTCTGCCTCAGTTGACGACAAGGCCACGTGGTCCTGTAAGGACCCCTTCCAACTAACTGCATCACCTGCAAGCTTAAACAAGTACCCTGCTAAAGACATGCACTCATCCAAGTCACTTGCATGATCAGAATCCACATAACCTGTGGTTTTACTGCCATTACTGTTCCTCATGTATACTATACCAACGTATGCTATCCCCTTCAAATATCTGAGGATCCATTTCACAGCTTCCCAATGAGTTTTATCAGGACGCTTCATAAAACGACTAACTACACTGACAGCTTGTGAAATATCTGGCCTAGTGCACACCATAGCATACATAATACTACCCACTGCACTAGAATACGGAACACGGGACATATGCTCCTCCTTCTCCTCAGTCTGCGGTGATAACTTCACTGAAAGTTTAAAGTGCTTCGCTAAAGGTGTACTCAAAGACTTCGCTGACTGCATATTAAAACGTGCTACAATCTTCTCAATATATTTCTTTTGAGACAGACGTAATATCCCTGCAGTCCTATCATGCAAAATCTCCATACCCAATATTTTCTTTGCAGCACCTAAATCTTTCATCTCAAACTCAGTACTCAATTGCCTCTTCAGCACATCAATATCAAACATATTCTTAACTGCTATCAGCATATCATCAACATATAACAGCAGATATATCAACGACCCATCATCCAATCTCCTAAAATAAACACAGCTATCCATCTGACTCTTAGAATAGTCCTGACTAGCCATGAAAGCATCAAAGCGCTTATACCACTGCCTAGGAGACTGTTTCAGCCCATATAAAGATTTCTGTAATAAGAAAACATGGTCTTCCTTACCCGGAATAGCAAATCCCTCTGGCTGCCTCATGTAAATCTGCTCCTCCAACTCACCATGAAGAAACGTCGTCTTTACATCAAGATGCTCCAACTCGAGATTCTGTATAGCAATTAAGGCAAGTAAAATATGAATAGAAGTATGCCTTACCACAAGAGAAAACATTTCATTGTAGCCAATGCCCTCCCGTTGTGTAAACCCCTTCGCCACGAGTCTCGCCTTATACCTCGCTGCCTCGACACTAGGCATGCCTTCTTTCCGTTTGTAGACCCATTTGCTTCCAACAATCTTCTGGCTCTTTGGTACTTTAACTAGCTCCCATGTCTGATTCCAATGGAGTGATTCCATCTCTTCACTCATAGCCCCTAGCCAGTGCGACAACTCAGAACTAGCCTTCGCCTCAGAGTAAGACGAAGGCTCATCTGTCTCCACCTCGTCACCTACAGTCAAAGCATAAGCAATATTTATATAACCATAACGTACCGGTGGTTTTATTTACCTTCGATGTCTACCCTCACTAGAGTATGTTGCGGCTGTACTGGTTGTTGACTATCACCGACTTCAAGAACTGCGACCTCATCTGTAGTCTCTACATCTATTACCTTCGAGGTCTCCGGAGTCTCCACCTGAAGCTCCATCTCACTACTGACACCATGATCTGTCTGCTCTGCTGGTAGTGTCTCAAGACTCCTCTGTCAAAGCATTACAGTCTCGTCGAAGATCACGTCTCTGCTGATTAGAAAATCGGGTGATCTGGGATCGGTACACCACAGCCGGTAGCCTTTCACCCTATGTGCATAACCCAGAAATATGCACTTCTTCGACCTCGGCTCAAGCTTACTATCACTAGCATGAGCATACGTAGGACATCCGAATACTCGTAATCCGGAGTAATTAACAGTTTTCCCCGACCATACTTCCTCTGGAGTCTTCCACTCAAAGCAGATGATGGAGATCTATTAATCAGGTAACAGGCCATGTTCACTACTTCGGCCCAAAATTCCTTGCCAATACCAACATGCGATAACATGCTCCGAGCCCGCTCAAGTAAAGTTCTGTTCTTCCGTTCTGCCACGCCATTCTGCTGTGGTGTCCCAAGTACTATGCGGTGTCTAACAATACATTCTCTCTCGTGGAACTCAATAAAATCCTTACCACAGAACTACATGCCGTTATCGATTATCAGACACTTGATCTGTTTATCTGACTGCTTCTCAATCAATGCCTTAAATTTCTTGAACCGATCAAACACATCATATTTGTGCTTCAGAAAGTATACCCATACCTTCCTAGAATAGTCATCGATAAATGTCAGCATATATTGGGCACCTCCTTTCGAAGGAACCGGAGACGAGCCCCAAACATCTGAATGAATATACTCAACCGGTTGCTTAGTCGAATGAATACCTATAGTAAACTTAATCTTGCGCTGCTTCCCAAAGATACAGTGCTTACATAAGTCTAACTCACTTGTCTTCTAACCCTTTGTTGACACCTGAGTTTTTACCATTTATTATTGTGATTTTTATTCTTTAAAATTAATTAAAAATATAAAAAAAGGTCATAAAATCACAAAATCAACTTTGGAAGCTTTGGTTTAACCTTAGGAACCAATTTTGAACAAAAAAATATTTTTCGGTATTTTTAATATTTTTCGAGTTTATTTAATTATAAAAATACCCAAAAAATCAAAAAAATACCATTCGTGGTCAGAAAAATACCCAAAAATATTCGATAATTTTGTTTTAATTTCCTCTTCAAGTGTGTCACTTTAAATCTCAAAAATTCGGCTCGGGTCACTATGTTCCTTCACAAATATAAACCCGAACCGAGCCTAAAAAAAATCATTTTCGAGTCTTTTAGTTTTCAATTCTCACTTTTTATAAGCTATGACATTGGATTCTAAAGTCTTAAAGTGCAATTAGGTCAATTTGCCCTCCAATTTAATCAATTTTTACCAAAAGGGCTTAATTGCACATTTTTCTTTCAATTAGTCCCCGGTTTCACGGATGTATACGTATGCTCTACGTATTTATACGTCATACGTATTTATACGTTATGCATATTTGTACTGTTTGGTAACCTCTTTAACTCTTGTAATAATAATAATGGTTATTATTTTTAACACCTTTGTTAGTGCCTTTTTTTTAGCATTTTTGTATTGTGAGTGCTATTGTTAGTGTTATTTTTAAATAGCATTTTTGTATTATAAATTGTGAGTGCTATTGTTAGTGCTATTTTTAAATGACATTTATTTATCATAAATTGTGAGTGCTATTGTTAGTGCTATTTTTAAATGACATTTATTTATCATAAATTGTGAGTGCTATTATTAGATAGAATTTATAATTGTTAGTGCTATTTTTAAATAGCATTTTTGTATTATAAATTGTGAGTGCTATTGTTAGTGCTATTTTTAAATAGCATTTTTGTATTATAAATTGTGAGTGCTATTGTTAGTGCTATTTTTAAATGTCATTTATTTGTGAGTGCTATTATTAGATAGAATTTATAATTGTTAGTGCTATTATTAAATAGCATTTTTGTATTATAAATTGTGAGTGCTATTGTTAGTGCTATTTTTAAATAGCATTTTTGTATTATAAATTGTGAGTGCTATTGTTAGTGCTATTTGTAAATGTCATTTATTTGTGAGTGCTATTTTTAGATAGAATTTATAATTGTTAGTGCTATTTTTAAATACAATTTATTGGAAGGTATTTTTGGCTATAAAAGGATGGCAAGAGTTTTGAGGTTGGGGAGGGGGAGACATTTTGTAGAGTGTGCAAATTTTTGAGAGCTTAGAGAGAAGAACACAAACACTCTCTATATTCTCATAATCTTGAGTGAGCAAAATATACTAAGTTCGGAATATTGATTCCGCATATTGCTAGCACAATTGTTGTGGAGTTATTAGTCGTCTCCCCGTTCGTCAATTGGTGGTGCGTTCGAACTAGATGCCTAACACTTGTGGAGGCTGAGATCGAAGAACATCGAACCGACACCTCCGTTCAACCACGCTACGAGAGGTAATCTATTTACTCCCTTTGAGGCTTTGTGATTTTTTTTTTCGATTGAAATGCACGAAGTATGCCTCTGGAGATACATGTATGGGTTGTTATTTATTTCCGCTACGTGTTACGTGGATCCCAACAGTGGTATCAGAGCCGATCCTTAGGTGTTTTCGTGCATTTAATTGATTTTTTGCAATTTTTGCAATACTATGGCCAATATGTATTAACGAATTGTTCGTCTTACATGGCTAATGGAGGTTGATTATTTTATATGATAAATTAATCAACGTAGCAAAAATTGAGACTAAATCAATTTTGAATCGAAAATTTATGGCTATCTTATTTTACGTAAAAATTCTGAATATGATTCAACGTAGAATTTTTATTGTGCCTTCCTAAGTTTTAAATTGTGAATTTATTACTTACGTGGAAGGGTGGTGATCATGGAAAAATCCCTAATCAATGTGATTGATGTATGTATGAATGTATGGTGATTATTTATATATTTGGGGTTGTAATTATTAAATGGAGGCTGCGTACTCCTTTTATTTTTCATGTAATCTTTATTTTTAGCATAGTCAATTGTTGATGTAAATGCTACGAGGATTACGTGGAGGAGCCTTTTAAGTCGGCGAGCTCTTTGGGGCCCGATTCTTGAAGAGTTCAAGAAACCAAGAAGAAGCGAAGAGCGGCTCTCCGTTATTAAAATATTAAAATGATTAAATGTGGTCTCATTGGCTCGAGACCCATTAAATCATAATTCCATGATCACCACGTAGGATAGACGTTTATGTGATTGGCATCTATTTATTTATTATGATTACGTGAGCATGTTAAACTGGTTAATGTGCAAAGTCAGACTTACCACACCCAAAATTGCGCCTGCATGAAATCCTAGTTAGGGAAAATCACTCGCGTTAGGTACCGAAAGGGCGTTGGTAATGACATCAACGTAACCAAGTCCCCGAACTCAAAATCTCTGGTTCCGCAGAATTGATCGATCTCTCCCAATCGGTCAATAAGGTTTCCGGTCTACCCTCCAAGAAAGACCGGTGGCGACTCCAAATGCATGCACAAGTTGCACATGCCACCACGACCACACTAAGGTCGAAAGCGATCGACTCTTATCGTCGAAGAATACTCCCGCCGCGATTTGGTATGGGCCTGGGAGGGCTCGCGCCGATCCAAGACCCGCGATCGGTAATCCATTAGCCGCGTCCGCTTCCGGACGGGTCGCGACAGCTGGCGACTCCGCTGGGGACTTGTTCTAGAAACTATGGTTCTAGACCTCAAGTGGACTTAGGCCGTAATAAAAATTGAGTGATTTTTCTAACCCTACAGGCGCTCTTGAAGGTGAGGTAAGTCCGCTCATGATAGGTGTTATATGTTTTTGCAGATTGGAGTAATAAGGGGTGTAGTCTGTGATTAACTTTATTTTACGCAGGTGTGGCGTAGGAATGTATGTTGTGTGGATGATTTGAAGTGCTGATTGATAAATTGTTGTGCATGACTTGCATTGTGATGATCACGACACATGGACACACACAACCGCGCCTAAAACCCCAGGCGCCGCTTTAGGAACACAATAGAAGGAATTGAAAATGGAATCTCCGTGAGGAAAAACACGGGGTAATCCACTTCTCAATTCCGCTCGCTTCGAACTATGGATTGAGTCCCAATGCAACGATAGTTGTGCAATGGAATCGGCTCTTTCTAGAACTCGAGGTGGGAACCTTAACCTTAGGTGCCAAACCCTCTGATTTTTAGAAGTTCACCATCACTTGTCTCATGCGCATGTCTTTGGGCGGTTGGTACACCTAAAATCGCACATAAGTCGACGAGTTGGGTTGGTAAGACTCTCTATCCCTCAAAACTATTACAGTTCATATAAATATATGCATTTCATTCATTGCATTCTGGTGATTAGATTAAATGCCATTTCAAGGATAGATGCATGTGTTTTTCCCAAACGTCCTTGATAGAAGACGAGGAGGATGATATCCCATGGCGAACACCGAGTGAGCAACAAAGGAGCCTACTATGGACATTATTGAGATATCGTCCAATGAAGATGACGAGTTGGGGCAAGTGATCCGGAAGTCACAGATCGAACTTGGGGCATCCTTAAACGTTAGGATCACATTCCTTGGTTTCATTTTCCATTACTAGTCCTCTTGTATAGGGTTTATTTTTATCGAGGCTTTCTCTATCTCACCCCTTAGAGTGATTGTATTAGGGATCTATTGGTGTATACATTCAGATGGAACTCGGTTGTATTTCTTTTGACGGGTCATGGGAATGTGATAGTGGCATTTTCTCTAATCATCCGAATACTCCCAAGTCAAGTTTATAATTCCTTTAGAGGAAACTAAAGTTGAAAATCTTACACGACCTTTTTGGTCGTACAGGGTAATCCAACCCCAATTTCGCTAGAAGGAATTATACACTTGAATTGGTCCATGCATGTCATACGTCACTAAGTAATCCACGATAATTGATCAAGAGTATTGACGTTATTTCGAATTTAATGACGAGATAGATGTCCAAATTGCTCTCGTTCTTAACAAAACGGCCTTGATTTGGATGCCGTATCTTCAATTAAATTTAAAAACACGTCGTTATGCCTTGCATTTTTTACTAATTCGCTCTTCTGAATATTGGTCAAAAGCAATTATCGTGAATTACATTCCTTTCAATAGTATGCTTTCTTTCGAGGAATATTGATAAAAACTTTTCGCACAAGATTAAAACCCTTGTAAAAGTTCTTGTCATTATTAATTACGAGCAAGCATAAGATTGAAAGGGGTCTATGCTTTCTTTTTCAGATTATTCCTTTTGACTCGGTCTTTTCATTTGCAGGTGAAAAACAAGTAGCATAAAGAAATCTTTTCTTGGATAAGTCTGAGGCTATTCTTTCATCTGACCATGAGTGAGTTAGAAAATCAGAACACATCTACTCGACTTATTATGGATCGGCTCATCCAAGTCTAAGATGTCCGGATGCTCGAAGAAATGGATCATATAAAAGCTAAAACAAACACAGGGGCTTTCATTCATTCTTGCCCAAACCAGATCATACAATTCATTGGGGTGGAAAAGTAAAGCAGAAGTGAGCCCTAATCAACGACACAAAGGAGCCCAGCTGGCCCTCCAGGTTATGGATGCTTTGTTTATACGCACCACTCCGCGTATCATGGTCCGCAAGCCTGAGGTGGAGGCGTTTGCGTTCATCATTGACTGCAACAACCTGAGTCTCGTGATCTTCGGCGACTGCTTCCAAGTCCCGAACAAGTCCATTCTCACGAGTTATATCCTCGTTTATGCCGTTGAGCCTTTCTTCCAGCCACTCGCTCCGATTCCTTAGCAGGGCATTACGTCGATCGCGCTCATAGGTAGCCAGAGATAGAGCTAAGTCATCCACCAGATTCCTCCTCTCGCGTAGCAATGTCGAAACCCGCTCTTTGGCGAACTCAACAGCCTTTTTGTGACTATCGGCCAGGTAGTCAGCCAACGCTAGGCGGTCGGACTGATCCTCATAACGGGCTCGCAAGACACGAGCCACGGTAACTCCCCGATGAGCAGCGCGGTAGACCTCCAAGGAGTTCGTAAAGAGCGTTGGAAAAATATTGTATTCCCTCCCCAACGCGGTACCCTCGAGGGAGGTGATGTCCAGGTCCCCGAACATGACTCTGATCTCATCCTCGGTTTCGGGATGATCGGCTATGTGAGCGTAGCCTCGACCCAAGAGGTTATAGAACTCTTTCCATCGAGTCAAAGCTTCGGCTGAGAAAGTGTGAACTTGGGAAGAAGCCATTTTCGACGGAGATGTGTGTAGTGGAGCGATTAGAGGATGGAAGCAAATTATATGAGAGCGTTAATCTCCCAAACACCAACTCCGCATTTTATAGCGTCTCGAGAGTGGAGAAAAGTTGCAGCAATAATGCTTGTGGAGCCGGGTTAATTAATGTAAAGCGAGGGCTGCTCCTCCCGTGAATCATCAGACATGTCCTGATCCGCAATTTCAGGCCTAACAAATTCGGTCTCGCCATTATTAAAGCTGGGAGGGAGGCGAGCGCAACTATCGAAGAAGCCGCGAAAGGATTGTGTTGTTCCATCACGCATGAAGCTGGGCGGCGAGTGAACAGCTCTGCCACTTAAAAAGAGAAGACAGTGCTGAACAGGCATGACTATTGAGGAAAAGTGAAAGGCGAGCGCAACTATCGAAGAAGCCGCGAAAGGATTGTGTTGTTCCATCACGCATAAAGCTGGGCGGCGAGTGAACAGCTCTGCCACTTAAAAAGAGAAGACAGTGCTGAACAGGCATGACTATCGAGGAAAAGTGAAAGGCGAGCGCTACTATCGAAGAAGCCGCGGAAGGATTTGGTTACCCCTTCGTGTCGGAAAGCTGAGCAGGAGGTAAACAGTTCCGTCGTTTCAAAAACAGAACGCTGAACAGACCTAGCTTTCGAGGAAAAGGAGGCAACAAATCGAAAGAGCGAGTATACAAAAGAGAACAGAGAACCCCGAGTGACGAGTTCGTTGAAAGACCTCAAATTCTCTAGAATCAGATTCGACATCGAAGCCATGGAACTCAACATCGCCGGTGACGAACATCAAGATCGCAGTGGTGACGACGGCAGTGGCCACGACGCTCAACCCCGGAAAAGAAAAAGTCGCCAGCGCTACGCTCGGAAAGAAATCCAGGAGCTTGAAGCTTTCTTCGATGAATGCCCTTGCCCAAACGAGGAACAAAAGATTGAATTGGGCCAGAAGCTGGGAATGAATCCTATGAGAATCCATTTTTGGTTTCAGAATAGACGTTTCAGACTAGGTGTCCAACACAGGCGTAAGGAGATCACGGCCCTAAAAGAGCAGAACCAAAACCTTCAAATGGAAAACATGTGGTATGAGAAAATTCTCAGTACTATTACCTGCCCTGACTGCGGTGGCCCTACCACCCTCAGTAAATTGTTCCCCAGTAAGCCTTCTACGAAGATGGAAGGTGCTCATTTATCCCCCTGCTCCCTTGAGCCATCTCCGGTACAATCAGATCCTGCTAATGGCGCGCATGAGCAGATCGATCCTACAGAAATTATACCAGTGTCTTCGGAGGAAGAAGATACGTGTCGTTATGATCGGAGTCACCTCATCGAAGCCCATGAATCTCCTCCACAACAGCTTCCGGTAAGATCAGATACGGTTCAAGAGGAGTTAGAGGTTAGTCGGCAGGCTATCTACGCCACTCTGGACGACGAGAAGAAGAAATTCACTTGGCCCCCGGAGCTTCATCTCAAGTTCTTGGACGCAGTTCGACAGATAGGACTCGACTTCATAGGTCCGACAAGCATACTTAGGGTCATGAACGTACCGGGACTTACCAAGCAATTAGTCGCGAATCACCTTGGTTGCTACAGAAGGGCGTTAGGACAGCGTTATGCAGAACTGAATCCGAGCAATAGACTCGGCTGCGAACCCAGCACCCTTATGACAAATGAGGCCCGGTCGAATCTGGACGACTATTGGGGATTTGATCAGGATATCCTCGCGAGTCATTTCAATATTCCTCAAGAACACGCATCACAAGTGCAACGAGTAAGCACTCCTCCGTCCGAGCAGCAGCTAATCAGTGTTCATCCTGTCGCAGATCAGCCCACCACGCCCAGTGCTCAAGGGTTTGCCCAATCAGAGCATATGGCTTCAGATGATCTAATGGGAGAAAGCTTGGAGCACTCTTATTTCCCTAATCCCCAAGTGGGAGATGCTTGTGGTAGTCAATCGATCAAATCTCCTCTTATAATCCCAGACAAAGATGGAGGTTCCAGTTCGAAGAACCCGTCGGGCGATGCAGCTCAACCTACACATCAATCGTTCGAGGGGTCGGGTAATTTCTTCGATGAAGGACTTGATACCTGGTTCGATCAGTTGGAAGCTATTAAAGGTTGGCAACCATGATCTGCACTTGGTAATGGCACACCTAAGCTGAGGCCAGACTGGTTAGTCATTGGACATGCCCCAAGAAAGAAGGGGATGTACGCGAGAAGGATGTATCTCCTATTGTAAAGTTCTCATCGGTGCATGCGTTTGTTTCTTCAATAGCTAGAGTTGATTCTGCATAATGTTTTTCGCAAACGTCATCTCGTGTGTATACGGTAATTCCTTGTTATTAAGTTCAAGGTAAAATCAGCCCCGACGCGTGAAGGCAGAATTGATAGCATGAGTTACTAGCAGAATGTGATCGAGCTCGAAAGTGAAAGATTACTAGCGGCCCCAAACGCAATGACCGCAAAATCAGGGGCAATCTTTAAGTTTCGAGCAACTACAAATCTATTTCTCACGAGGCATTCAGGTCAATCAAATATAAAGCGTCGGGCTGTGAGAATGATGCGTAGTCAATCTGTTGACACAGGCGAAAAAGGAGTCGCGTAGATCCGAAAGCAAAAACCTTTCTTGGCTAGTCAACAATGCAGAATGAAAGAGCATATATAAACAAACTCGCATTTATTTCATTCAGCAGGAAAGTTTACAAGTGGATCACTGAGGGGGAGCAGTAAACCCAAAATGAGTTCTGACAAGCATCACAAAAAAGCTTAATTGACTCTCCATGCTATCCATGCCTTGCTTACAACCCACACTCCGGGAATCGAGGTCTACAAGCTTGAAGAAAAGGAGACGACATTTCTCCTTAAGTTCGTTCACCTTGGTGTCATAGTACTCGAACTCAAGCTCTAAGTCATGAGCCAGCACCCTCCCGCGAGCTATATCCATGCTCAGGTCTTCAAGCCTTTCCTCCAACCAGGCACACTGGAACCTCAGCACGAAGTTGTGCTGGTCTTGCTCAAAGGCGGTGTCAAAAAGAGCCAGACGCTCCACCAAGTTGTCCCTCTCACGGACCAGCATCGAAACCTGGGCGTGGGCGTATTCAACAGCCCTTTTATGGTTATCGGCCGTCAGCATGGCCAACATCAGGGACTCAGTTCGGTCCTGATAACGGGCTCGCACGATACCAGCCAAAGTGACCTCCCGGCTAGCAACTTCGTAAGCCTGCATGAAATTGTTAAAGAGAGTTGGGAAGATCACAAACTCCCTTTGCAGTTTCGTACCTTCAATACACGCAGTATCCAAGGCCGGAATCAGAGTACGAACTTCAACCTCAGCTTCAGGATGATTGTTTATGTAGCCATAACCCCTACCCAAGAGGTGGTAAAATCTCTCCCATTGGGTCGAAGCTTCAGGTAAGGCAACAGGCATAGAGGAGGAATCCATATGCGATGGAATGACGGAGAAGAGAGTGAGAATGTGAAGAGTGTTTGAGAGGCTGAGTCTGATAAGGCTAAAGTGTTAATCTTCTTGACATCAATCTATCACCTTATAAATGCTCGAGTACAGGGAGAAGTGGTAATAATATTTTATGTGCAGTAGAGCCAAGCGGGTTTCGTTAATGCATCCCCGATGAGTCACGAATCCACCACCGTCCTGTGATCTCGGGTTTTACGAAACATAATGGCGCCGAAAGGTGGGCAGGCTTGTTACTCTAGAGACTGGGCCAGGGGGACAAGCGTAGTGCTCGACAAAGCGAAATCAACGCAAGAGATCTTCAGGCTCCGTTCACGTAGAAAAGAGCAAAAAAGGACAAAGTGGGAATTACGAAGCCTTGAGAAAAACGCTCGTCAAGTAGCCATCACAAAAGGACGAAGTGGGAATCTCGAAACATTGAGAAGAGCGCTCGTCGGGTAGCCATAACCTTTGATCGAAGAACGGTGATCCGGCTCCTTTAACCTCTCAGAATTTGCAGAGAAAGTGAAGATCCAAGGAGGAACAAAGAAAGCTGAGTTAACGGAAAATCAAACAGTGATATCCCGGTCAAAATGTTCAAGGGATTCTGTCATTTACTGGAAGCGCCAGACTTGGAGGTCTCCGAGCTTGAGCTGCTGGAAGAGTTTGAAGATCTCAGGACCGAACCTGACACGAGGGCCATGGAGACCGATCCTTCTAATGATGAAACCCGCGGCTTGGTTAACGAGAACAGTACCCGCGACGGTTATCAGCGTCAGAAAGGGGAATATCTCAAACGCAACACTTCAGGTCAAGTCCATAAACTCGAATTGTTTTTCAGGGAATACCCCTATCCGGACATGGAACAGAAAATCAAAATGGGCCAGGAGATAGGGTGGGAGCCTCGGAAGGTCAAGTGCTGGTTTGAAAACAAACGAACCCGGCTGAAGCAGCAACGCGATCGGCACGAGTTAGCGGTTGTAAGGGAGGAAAATGAAAAGTTTCGAATAAAAAACACTCAGTACAAAAAAGCTCTAAGCATCGCTATTTGCCTGGAGTGCGGTAACCCTGTTCCCACGGACGGAGTATTCACTGAAGAGCCAGATCTGGGGGTTTATAATGCTCATTTGTTGCAATGCCCTTCGCAACATCTTTCGGAACAGGCGGGTACCGCCGAGGATCTACAAGAGGAAACTAGTGCTATAAGGTCAAAGTCGACGCCCATTGTGGAAGGGAACATGCGTCATGACAAGTCGGGTCCGCTCGATGATGAACTCACCATCATGACCAGCCGATCTGAGACCACTAAATCCCCTCCAGAGCAACCTCCAACACGACCAGATTCCGAGAAGAGTAACCGCCAAGTTGCTGACACCACTTCGGCTAGCAAGAAAATAAGATTTCGTTGGACCCCGGAGTTTCATAGCAAATTTGTTGATGCAGTTCAACAGTTGGGGATCAGTTTTGCTTGCCCATTGCGCATACTCGAAATCATGAACGTGCCGGGACTGACTAAAAATATGGTCAAGAATCACCTTTGGCGCTACAAGAAACTACTGAGAGATGGACGAGCGTCGCTAGACCAAGATAGAGGCGGTTCAACACGACCAGATTCCACGAAGAGTAGCCGCCGAGTTGCCAACCCTACTTCGGCTAGCAAGAAAACAAGGTTTTATTGGACCTCGGAGCTTCATAGCAAATTTGTTGATGCAGTTCAACAGTTAGGGATCAGTTTGGCTCGCCCATCGCGCATACTCAAGATCATGAACATGCCGGAATTGGATAGAAATAAAGTCAGGAACCACCTTTGGTGCTACAAAAGACTACTGAGAGATGGACGAGTGGCGCTAGACCAAGAGAGAGGCAGTTCAAGTTTAAACGATGAGCATGGCTGTGATCGCAATCCTCATGAAGCAGGAAGCATCCAATCACCTCTTAACACCGATGGGACTGACAATTACACGGTCGATTGTTCAGGCATCAATCAGAGTACTCCCATGGGTTATCCCAGTACTCCTCAGGAGTATGTACCGCAATTTCAGCAAATCGGGACTCCCCAGTCTGAGCACCGACTGGCCGTTAATACTAGTCCTACAGCGGATCTAACACTGGCAGGAGATGCACATACAATCTTGCGAGACGATTACGGAGATTCCGGCTCGAAGAATCAGGTGGTCCATGACGAAAATGGCAAAAAGATTCCTTCTCCAGTAGTCGACAATACTCAACCTGAGTGTCAGTCGCTCGATGGTTCAGATGATCTCCTTGAAAACATCTATTCTTGGTTCGATCGGCTGAATTCCCCCCTGAGTTACCCTGGTACTCCCCAAGAGTATGTACAACAATTTCAGCAGGTATGGACTCCCCAATTTGAGCACCAACCGATCGTTAGTGTTATTCCTACGACGAATCCAGCATCGGGTACAAACCTACTGGACAACGATGAAAATACCAACTCGAGAAGTGAGGTTGTTCATGTCGAAAGTAGTGTGAGGAACCCATCGCCAACGGTTGAGGATGCCCGACTTGGGCGTCAATGGCTTGAAATTTCAAGTGAGTCCCTCAGTGAGCAACTCGGCGTGTGGATCACGCATAAACCGAGAAACCAGGTTGTTCATGCCGAAAATGGGAGAAGTCCGTCACCAGCAATTAAGGATGCTCAACTTGGACGACTCGAACGGTCGGACGATCTCCTGAATGAGCAACTCAGCCTATGGGTCAAGCATTTTGGAACAAGTGCATCTTCGCAGTCGTGACCGGTACCGGCGACCGGACATCTGGTTCGAAGCTCGTGTGCTAAATCATTAGAAGGCTCAGGAGAGTGAGAGGTGAATACATCGAATGAATGTGTTACGGATTTCGTTGTAAAGTTCCCGCGGGAACATTGTAATTAACGCTGAAAACTAACCGCTCTGAGTGTCAACATTACCCTTTGAACGTCTTCGAGCCAAGGGCCATGGATTAATCACTTAATCCGTGGAGCAAATTCCATGAACGATGACTATCACCCGCGGAGCATAATGGGATCTACCCCCATTCAGCACGAAATACGTTTGGTCACGAAGCCTCCCATTTGGTAAAACGATGTATCGTTCCTAAACGATCTTCAACCGAATACCAAAGTAATGTCTCATTTCTTTCCCTTCTCAGGTGTTAAACGTGGATAAATCACCCAAGGAGCCATCTGTTCAAATAACAAAATAGACGTTGCCCAACCGGGGGCAGCTGAACCATTGATATTGCAAATATTCCAAGCATGGATAAGCGGATTTGATAGACGTGGTTCATATCAATACGCGACGTCAGAACGGGATGAGAACCAAGAGTAAAGTTGTATTGTCCCAATTTGTCTTCAATTTGGGAATATGAGTTAACACTTGCTATTTATCCTTGATAGGGACTCACCATCAAGGAGGACAAATTTTGACAACCTGTGTGCACTCGCAGGGGCACACGACCAAGGGTAAATTGTATCGTTCTAATTTTTTGAAAAATTCGTGAACGTACAATAACATGTTTCTTCCGCATTTTCAGGGATCTCCAGCCTCTGGGGACAGGTAAGTATCCATTTCCCCAATCCATTGAAGATGTTTCAGAATCTGATGTCTAGAAAAGACATAGAATTCTAACTTCATTGGCATTCATGTTTTGAAACAGGAGGTTGTCTGAACATGAATAAGAACGTGCATGGTGCATCATAAAATCCCATTGATGGATAAAATTTTTGGAGAAAAAGAAAGAGATTTTTCCAATCAAAAGTTGTTCAAAACTTTCAAAAGGACGTTTTCTCAAAAGACGGGAGGCAAAGACTAGTCCAAACACGTCCTATACACACTTAAGAGAGAAATGGAGCAGATAAGACAGCCAAATCTGGACCTACGGAAGTAGGGACCATTCGCAGCGATTACATGGGTTGGGACGACGGAGGCATTCGTTTCATATCCCTCAAACACTACAGGTGACCATTGATAACCCCTTTGAACGGCGGTTTTCATTCTTAACCCTGTCAAGAACCACCCCACATCGGGGCAAAATGGAGATGAGTCCAGCAGCATCAGGAGAAAATGGTTAGAAATTTTCTTGCTCGGACTAACATTAATCTTTGTGTGTTGTTTATATGGTAATCCAAGTGCCATAGGATGACGAGAAGTATTCATTTCTCTATCCCACACACCGAATCCTTTGCACAGCCAACTTGAGCCCGCAAAGTCATTTCATGAACCCATTGGTGATCATTCCAAGACGGATGCCGCACCACTTCAAAAATGGAAGAGTTCAAGACTCAGGGATTACGAAGAGAATTCCCGGACTGATATTTAAAGCATGTTTAGACTATATGTCTAATATGATCCCATGAAGATGAGAAAAAGTGGGATTTCAAAAATGAAAATGAGAAAAAATCCCCAGCATCAAGAAAAAGCAAAGTGCCTAGTAAAAGCAAGGCCGATGCTCGTGCAAGCTGTTTGCTTGATCCCTAGTGAAACTTGGATGGGAAAAGAGAAAATTCCTAAAGGAGTCAGATAAATAAGACTGCTCTCCAAATGATGTCAAGCGCGGAGGAAAGACGCAGACAGAGTTGTCAACCTTCTTAATGCAACAAGAGACGCTCTCTACAGGACTTGTGCACACCTCAAAAGCGGTTGCACACACCTCAAAAACAGAAGATGCAGAATGGAAAAGATAGGTGACAAATTTGCAATGATCACCAATGTCAATCCCCTCATAAAATCTGGGCCAAAAACAAACTTCTTTCGGTCCCCAATCCTACCAACATCATAACCCTGAAACAGTCTTCTCTGACTAAGACACTTGGGTTAACATATAGCTTAGCTCGAAGAGGAACGAGCAAGACTATTTCTTTCTCATTTTGCAGGGTTCTCGACTTGTAAACCCGGAGCAGATGGTGAAAACTTTCATTCAATGACCTTGACTCAAAAGTGAGTCCCCCTTGAAGGCCAATATCCAAGCCCAACATTACGGTCCCGTGGAAGACCTCCCGACCGATCAAAATGTATGCGTTGCGAATGAGCCTAAAACCTAGGCACAGGTTAGTAGGGAATTGAGTGCATCCCCTATAAAAACCATTATCTCAAAACAGGTGAGAAGACCTCATTGTCGAGAAATATTCCGATTGATGTTTTGAACAAACTCTGTTTGGAATTTTCAAACTGTTGATCCAGATTTTCCATGCAAGGAATTTGTGATCATATTTGCGTGTTGCAAGAATGCTTTGGATAGCCTCCGGCATCAAAATGCACATTTCATGATTAAGACTTAAGTCATACGGTTTTTGTCAAATAGACATCCGTGGTCTTCCCAAAGATTACTAACGTTTTCTTGGTGAAGAAAAATCTTTCAGGCTCAAACTTCTGCAGGATACCTGGAGAACCCAGTTCCCAGAATGTCGCCTCAACAGACTCAAGTGAAGCTTTGTCAAAATAAAATCTTTCACTGCTTCAAAACTGAATTCTCGACAAACTTCGGGATCTCTGAAAAAAGGGGGAAGAAAAACCCTTTTAAAAGAAAAAGTCCTAGCATGACGTGGAGAACCCTCGTCCCAGGACCCCTTTCCAAAAAAATCAAGCAATCCCAGCAGACGTGGAGAACCCTCGTCCCGGGACCCTTTTTCAAAAATCAAACAGTCTCATCGGACGTGGAGAACCCTCGTCATGAGACCCCCTTTTCAAAATTTAGGCAGTCTCAACGGACGTGGAGAACCATCGTCATGAGACCCCTTTTTCAAAAGTTAGGCAGTCTCATCGGACGTAGAGAACCCTCGTCATGAGACCCCTTTTCAAAATTCAGGCAGTCTCATTGGACGTGGAGAACCCTCGTCATGAGACCCCTTCTCAAAATTTAGGCAGCCTCATCGGACGTGGAGAACCCTCGTCATGAGACCCCCTTTTCAAAATTCAGGAAATCTCATCGGACGTGAAGAACCCTCGTCATGAGACCCCTTTTCATTTAGGCAGTCTCATCGGACGTGGAGAACCCTCGTCATGAGACCCCTTTTCAAAGTCAAAACTGATGGTAGACACCGCCTGAAGGGTCAAACAAAGGTAGATACCGCCTGAAGGGTCAAATGAAGGTAGATACCGCCTGAAGGGTCAAAATAAGGTAGAAACCGCCTGAAGGGTCAACTCAAGGTAGATACCGCTTGAAGGGTCAACTCAAGGTAGAAACCTCCTGAAGGGTCAACACATGGTAGATACCGCCTGAAGGGTCAACACAAGGTAGAAACCGCCTGAAGGGTCAAATCAAAGGTAGAAACCGCCTGAAGGGTCAACTCATGGTAGAAACCGCCTGAAGGGTCAAACCAAGGTAGAAACCGCCTGAAGGGTCAAACCAAGGTAGAAACCGCCTCAAGGGTCAACTTATTGGTAGATACCGCCTCAAGGGTCAACACGAAGTAGATACCGCCTTAAGGATCAACACGAAGGTCTGATCCACCATACGGATTAAAATCTCTAGCAAATCCCAAAGCGTGGGGATGCGCCTTCCTTAGGTTCCTACCAATTAGGAAGCCCATAATGGTATGACCTACCATACAGGTCAGAGCTTAATCTCCCTAGGATTTTCTGTGACGAGTCCTAGGCATCTTCTTGAAAGTCGTCGCAACCGGCAGCATCCGACAGGTGAGCTTTAGGTAAGCCTCTCTCACTCCGGCCCATGTTCAAATTGTTAGAGCAAACCGGGGATTGATTTGAGCTTTTATCAATAGGCTTAAGGATCCGATGTCATAACATTTCTTCTCTCATTTTCCCAGTTGAGTCGGTTAGGAATCAGGTGCCACCTTATCTTTGAGAGAAACCTCTAACGAGATTCCTCTCAAAGAGGGGCAGCTGTTGACACCTGAGTTTTTACCATTTATTATTGTGATTTTTATTCTTTAAAATTAATTAAAAATATAAAAAAAAGTCATAAAATCACAAAATCAACTTTGGAAGCTTTGGTTTAACCTTAGGAACCAATTTTGAACAAAAAAATATTTTTCGGTATTTTTAATATTTTTCGAGTTTATTTAATTATAAAAATACCCAAAAAATCAAAAAAATACCATTCGTGGTCAGAAAAATACCCAAAAATATTCGATAATTTTGTTTTAATTTCCTCTTCAAGTGTGTCACTTTAAATCTCAAAAATTCGGCTCGGGTCACTATGTTCCTTCACAAATATAAACCCGAACCGAGCCTAAAAAAAATCATTTTCGAGTCTTTTAGTTTTCAATTCTCACTTTTTATAAGCTATGACATTGGATTCTAAAGTCTTAAAGTGCAATTAGGTCAATTTGCCCTCCAATTTAATCAATTTTTACCAAAAGGGCTTAATTGCACATTTTTCTTTCAATTAGTCCCCGGTTTCACGGATGTATACGTATGCTCTACGTATTTATACGTCATACGTATTTATACGTTATGCATATTTGTACTGTTTGGTAACCTCTTTAACTCTTGTAATAATAATAATGGTTATTATTTTTAACACCTTTGTTAGTGTCTTTTTTTTAGCATTTTTGTATTGTGAGTGCTATTGTTAGTGTTATTTTTAAATAGCATTTTTGTATTATAAATTGTGAGTGCTATTGTTAGTGCTATTTTTAAATGACATTTATTTATCATAAATTGTGAGTGCTATTGTTAGTGCTATTTTTAAATGACATTTATTTATCATAAATTGTGAGTGCTATTATTAGATAGAATTTATAATTGTTAGTGCTATTTTTAAATAGCATTTTTGTATTATAAATTGTGAGTGCTATTGTTAGTGCTATTTTTAAATAGCATTTTTGTATTATAAATTGTGAGTGCTATTGTTAGTGCTATTTTTAAATGTCATTTATTTGTGAGTGCTATTATTAGATAGAATTTATAATTGTTAGTGCTATTATTAAATAGCATTTTTGTATTATAAATTGTGAGTGCTATTGTTAGTGCTATTTTTAAATAGCATTTTTGTATTATAAATTGTGAGTGCTATTGTTAGTGCTATTTGTAAATGTCATTTATTTGTGAGTGCTATTTTTAGATAGAATTTATAATTGTTAGTGCTATTTTTAAATACAATTTATTGGAAGGTATTTTTGGCTATAAAAGGATGGCAAGAGTTTTGAGGTTGGGGAGGGGGAGACATTTTGTAGAGTGTGCAAATTTTTGAGAGCTTAGAGAGAAGAACACAAACACTCTCTATATTCTCATAATCTTGAGTGAGCAAAATATACTAAGTTCGGAATATTGATTCCGCATATTGCTAGCACAATTGTTGTGGAGTTATTAGTCGTCTCCCCGTTCGTCAATTGGTGGTGCGTTCGAACTAGATGCCTAACACTTGTGGAGGCTGAGATCGAAGAACATCGAACCGACACCTCCGTTCAACCACGCTACGAGAGGTAATCTATTTACTCCCTTTGAGGCTTTGTGATTTTTTTTTTCGATTGAAATGCACGAAGTATGCCTCTGGAGATACATGTATGGGTTGTTATTTATTTCCGCTACGTGTTACGTGGATCCCAACAGTGGTATCAGAGCCGATCCTTAGGTGTTTTCGTGCATTTAATTGATTTTTTGCAATTTTTGCAATACTATGGCCAATATGTATTAACGAATTGTTCGTCTTACATGGCTAATGGAGGTTGATTATTTTATATGATAAATTAATCAACGTAGCAAAAATTGAGACTAAATCAATTTTGAATCGAAAATTTATGGCTATCTTATTTTACGTAAAAATTCTGAATATGATTCAACGTAGAATTTTTATTGTGCCTTCCTAAGTTTTAAATTGTGAATTTATTACTTACGTGGAAGGGTGGTGATCATGGAAAAATCCCTAATCAATGTGATTGATGTATGTATGAATGTATGGTGATTATTTATATATTTGGGGTTGTAATTATTAAATGGAGGCTGCGTACTCCTTTTATTTTTCATGTAATCTTTATTTTTAGCATAGTCAATTGTTGATGTAAATGCTACGAGGATTACGTGGAGGAGCCTTTTAAGTCGGCGAGCTCTTTGGGGCCCGATTCTTGAAGAGTTCAAGAAACCAAGAAGAAGCGAAGAGCGGCTCTCCGTTATTAAAATATTAAAATGATTAAATGTGGTCTCATTGGCTCGAGACCCATTAAATCATAATTCCATGATCACCACGTAGGATAGACGTTTATGTGATTGGCATCTATTTATTTATTATGATTACGTGAGCATGTTAAACTGGTTAATGTGCAAAGTCAGACTTACCACACCCAAAATTGCGCCTGCATGAAATCCTAGTTAGGGAAAATCACTCGCGTTAGGTACCGAAAGGGCGTTGGTAATGACATCAACGTAACCAAGTCCCCGAACTCAAAATCTCTGGTTCCGCAGAATTGATCGATCTCTCCCAATCGGTCAATAAGGTTTCCGGTCTACCCTCCAAGAAAGACCGGTGGCGACTCCAAATGCATGCACAAGTTGCACATGCCACCACGACCACACTAAGGTCGAAAGCGATCGACTCTTATCGTCGAAGAATACTCCCGCCGCGATTTGGTATGGGCCTGGGAGGGCTCGCGCCGATCCAAGACCCGTGATCGGTAATCCATTAGCCGCGTCCGCTTCCGGACGGGTCGCGACACCCTTTAACAACCCCCTATCACTCAACATTGTCATACATGTGTCGCGACCCGTCCGAAAAACGCGGACGCGGCTAATGGATTACCGATCGCGGCCCCCACTTTGAAATGTGGATCGCGGGCTTTGGATCGGCGCAGGCCCTCCCAGGCCCATACCAAATCGCGGCGGGAGTGTCCTTTGAGGGATTCGACGATAAAAGTCGATCGCTTTCGACCTTCAGTGTGGTCGTGGTGGCATGTGCAACTTGTGCATGCATTTGGAGTCGCCACCGGTCTTTCTTGGAGGGTAGACCGGAAACCTTACTGACCGATTGGGAGAGATCGATCAGTTCTGCGGAACCAGATATTTTAGGTTCGGGGACCTGGTTACGTCGGTGTCATTACCAACGCCCTTTCGGTACCTAACGCGAGTGATTTTCCTATTCAAGATTTCACGCAGACGCAATTTCGGGTGAGGTAGTTTTGGTTCAGAGTTTCATGCAGATTGGAAGACTGGTCCTATCAAATCACAGTCAATATAATGAAAGAGCAAATCAAGTGGATAAATAGATCATGTCAATGCACATCAATTTCAATCATGGGCCTCCTAGTATAGCCATAAGGGCTTAGGGAAGGTGTGATTTCAGACCAAGGGTAAAATGGGAAGATTTGGGGACGATTAGCCCGAAGGGCAAAATCGTCATTTTTGGAAAGTTTGGATACCGAATTACCCAAAATATTCCATGGCCAGTTGATTGTGGCCATTTCCCATTTTTGAGAATTTTTTGGAGTTTCTTGATTTTTCTTCAATTTTTGGAAGACAATTCGCCCAAGGGGCGAAATCGTCATTTTCAAGGAGGTTCGGGGTTCAAAACACCCGGGATGAGCCTTGGCCAGTTGTTTGTGGCCATTTCCTATTTTTTTGGGATTTTTCTGGATTTTTTAGAATTTTTTTGGAAGACGGCTTGCCGGAAGGGCAAAACCGTCATTTCTGAAAAGATCGGGGGTCAAATGACCCGAAGCAGGTTGTGGCCAGTTGAATGTGGCCATTTCCTATTTTCTGGAATTTTTTATAATTTTTCTGAATTTTTCGAATTTTTTGAATTTTTTATGATTTTCCATTTTTTATTGATTTTTTGATTATTTTATTATTATTTATTAATTTTTGAATTTTTTAAATATTTAAAAATATTTTCCGGGCCGGGTCAGACCCGGCCCACGCCTCTCGGGCGCCCGGCCCGACCCTAGGGGTCGAAACCGGCCTAAAACGACGTCGTTTTATATTTTTAAACATTTTTCCATTTTTTTAACAATTTTTATGATTTTTTATCTATTTTACTTAATTATCCGAAAATTCTCCGGATCCGACGGCTGTCGTTGCGCCACGTGGCATCATCCTGTGCGTCCGATCTTCCACTAGATCGGACGCTTCGGAGGGAGCCACGTGGCTCGATCTTAACCGTCAGATCAAAAATCAATTTATTTTCATTTTAGAAAAATCCACTAAAACGGACGCTCCGGATCGTGCCACGTGGCGACTCTCGGTGCGTCCGCTCTTGGACTAGATCAGACGTCCCACGGAGTGCCACTTGGCACAACATCGACCGTCGGATTG
This sequence comes from Rhodomyrtus psidioides, assembly GCA_021437785.1. Taxonomy (NCBI): domain Eukaryota; kingdom Viridiplantae; phylum Streptophyta; class Magnoliopsida; order Myrtales; family Myrtaceae; genus Rhodomyrtus; species Rhodomyrtus psidioides. The sequence continues at coordinate 5,588,454 of JAILYB010000027.1, read as the reverse complement.
AATTTAATTAATATTCCGAAAATAAATTTATTAATTCTGAAAATCATTTTAATATTTTCCAAAAAAAAACAGGATCGCGACACGTGTCGCGATCCGGACCGTCCACCCTCATTAAGCCCGGCCGTGGCCCCCGCCTGCTGACGTGGCCGCCTACGTGGCTCGCCACGTCAGCCTTTGACCGTTGACCCGCCGGCGAAGTCGCCGGAGAAGACGATGAATAGTACAAATTCCGGCGACTTCGCCGGAATCTCGCCGGAGAACCGCCAAACCGAGGCAAACCTCAGTGTTTTTTCACTCTTTTGACACCATTTGACTCTCTAAGACTTCAGCAACACGATTCAGCTAAAGACAAAACCATGACGACGTGGAAAATAGGCGAACCGAGCCTCCCCCCGACCGGCGCCGGCGAAGATTTTTTTAGAAATTTTTTGCAACTAAACCCGATTTCTATTGTTCACACAGCATCCAAACAAAGTCTAGGGACTTACCTGAGGCCGCCTGCGGCTCGGCGGCCGCCGAAATCCCCTCGCCAAGCTCCCGGTTTGGACCGCGGCCGGCGAAGCTCGGACCGCCGCTCTCGGCGGTTTCCGATGCAAAACGAACGTCAACACGAGGTTAGGGTCGGTTCTAGTGAAGACTTGAGGCGAAACTAGCTACCCTAGACCCCCGAGACCACACGGCCGAGAGCCAAAAGTCACCAAGCCGAATCGGGCATTTCGTCGAACACTTGACATGCGCTACCAAAATAGAAGTCGGAGAGGAAAACCGACCTGGTCGTGGCTTGTCGACGACGGCTAAGGAACCGGTGGTGGTCAGTAAGGTCTGCTGAAGGTCCTCGGTCGCTCCTCTCTCCGGGTAGAATGACGAAAAATCTCCCTCCTCTCTCTCGGCCAAACTCGGTTTTAACCGAGAATCTCCCGGTTTCGCGTGGCCGACCGCCCGCCTCGGCACGTCCACCACCTCTGCCAAAGCCGGACACGCTCTGCCAACTGCCTCCCACGCTCGGCTGCCTTTTTTTTCTTCCTAAAAATGCGCCCCACGTTGCTCTGTTTTGCCCCTGCTCGGTGCGCCGCACGGGTCTGCAACTGAGTTGCAGACCCGGTCGGACCGGGTCGGGTCGGGTCTGACCCGACCGGCCCGGTTCGACCAAATTGCTCAAATTGGACCCCAAATTGACCTATTTTCATGAAATTGATGGCATAATCGGACTCCTTGACATGTTTTCTATCAAATATGGGTATTTTCGTGAATCAATTGATTGAAATTTTATGAAAACCCCAAATTGTCCCTAGGATCCGAAAATGAATTTCGCCAAATTGAGGGGCCAAACGATCGAATTAATCAAAAATGAGCCCACCAATGGATTCAACATGATGAAAACTATTGGGTAGAGGTGTTTAATTTTAATGGGTGTGCCCGTGTGAAATTTAATTTCGAAAATTGTAAAACCGGGGACTAAATTGAAAGATTTTTATGCAATTAAGCCCTTTTGGCTAAAATTGATCACATTGGAGGGCAAATTGACCCAATTGCATTTCAATACTTTAGAGTCCAATGTCATAGCTTATAAAACCGAGAATTGAAAATTAAAAGACTCGAAAATGATTTTTTAGGCCCGGTTCGGGATTAGGTTTGTGAAGGAACCCCATGAACCGAGCTAAATTTCCCTTATAAAAAGTGAAAATATTAAAGAGGAAATTAAAATAAAATTTCTGAATATTTTTGTGTAATTTTCTGACCACGGATGGTATTTTTTCTGAGTTTTTGGGTATTTTAATAATTAAATAAATTCCAAAAAATATTAAAAAATTCAAAAAATATTTTTTGTTCAAAATTGGTTCCTAAGGCTAGGCTAAGGCTTCCAAAGTTGATTTTGCAATTTTTTGACCTTTTTTGCTATTTTTAATTAATTTTAGAAATAAAAACTGAAATAAAAGATAGTCAAAAATCAGGTGTCAACAGCTGCCCCTCTTTGAGAGTGAGCTCGTCAGAGGTTGCTTTCAAAGACAAAATGACACCTGAATCTTAACCGACTCGACTGGGGAAAAGAAATGCTATGACATCGAACCCTTAAGTCCTTGATGAATGCTCAAATTAATCACCGGTTTACTCTTGCAATTCAAACGTGGGCCTGAGGGAGAGCGGCTTACCTGAAGTCTGCCCATTGGGTCCTGCGCATGCGGAGTCTGAGGTTTTATCACTGCGCTCTCAGGATGCCGGAAAAAGGAGGGGCTTGTTCCCCCTTTTTTTTTTCTTTCTTTTTTTGTTTTGTTTTGTTTTTTGTTGTTTTTTTTTTTAATATAGGCCCTCGTAGCTTCTGACACACTATCCCAGGCTTTATTCCTCGAAAACCTTTCCCGGCTACTGACAGGAAGTACTCACAAAAAGATTTATCGAGCACCCCAAGCTTTGGGGATCCCATGACGCTGACTAGCGGTGACAGAGGGGATATTTTTGGCTTGAAAGGGGATCCCATGGCGCTGACTAGCGGGGCCAGAGGGGATTTCTCAGTCGGAGGTTTGCTACGTCCGGCGAGACAGTTTGATCTCTTGAAAAGGTTCCCAGGACAGGGGTTCTCCAAGTCCAATGGGATTTCCTGATTTTTTGAAAGGGTTCCCAAAACGGAGGTTTTCCACGTCCGATGGGATTACCTGTTTTTCTGAGAAGGAGTCCCGAGTCGGAGGTTTTCCACGTCCGCTGTGATGGTTTGATCTTTTGAAAAGGTTCTCGGGACAAGGGTTCTCCAAGTCCAAGGGGATTTTTTGATTTTCGGAAAAGGGTCTCATGACGAGGGTTCTCCACGCCTGATGAGATTACCTGTTTTTCTGAAAGGGGTCTCATAACGAGGTTTCTCCACGTCTGATGAGATTACCTGTATTTTGAAAAGGGGTCCCATGACGAGGTTTCTCCACGCCTGATGAGATTACCTGTTTTTCTGAAAGGGGTCTCATAACGAGGTTTCTCCACGTCTGATGAGATTACCTGTTTTTCTGGGAAGGGGTCTCATGACGAGGTTTCTCCACGCCTGATGAGATTACCTGAATTCTGAAAGGGGTCTCATGACGAGGTTTCTCCACGTCTGATGAGATTACTTGTTTTTCTGAGAAGGGGTCCCATGACGAGGTTTCTCCACGCCTGATGAGATCACATATTTTTCTGGGAAGGGGTCTCATGACGAGGTTTCTCCACGCCTGATGAGATTACATATTTTTCTGGGAAGGGGTCTCATGACGAGGTTTCTCCACGCCTGATGAGATTACCTGTTTTTGAAGAGGGGTCTCATGACGAGGTTTCTCCACGTCTGATGAGACTGCCTGATTTTGAAGAGGGGTCTCATGACGAGGTTTCTCCACGTCTGATGAGATTACCTGTTTTTCTGGGAAGGGGTCTCATGACGAGGTTTCTCCACGCCTGATGAGATTACCTGTTTTTCTGGGAATGGGTCTCATGACGAGGTTTCTCCACGCCTGATGAGATTACCTGTTTTTGAAGAGGGGTCTCATGACGAGGTTTCTCCACGTCTGATGAGACTGCCTGATTTTTTTTGAAAATGTTCCCAAAACGGAGGTTTTCCACGTCCGATGGGATTGCTCGGTTCTTCAAATGGTTCCCAAATTGGATGTTTTCCACGTCCAATGGGACTGTTTAATCTTCTGAAAAGGGGTCTCGAGTCGGAGGTTTTCCACGTCCGATGGGATGGTTTGTTTCTCAAAAGGAGTTCCCAACACGGAGGTTTTCTACGTCCAATGGGATTGCCTATTTTTGAAAAAGATTCCCAAGACGGAGGTTTTCCACGTCCGCTGGGATGGTTTGGTTTTCTTGAAAAGGGGTCCCAAGTCGGAGGTTTTCCACGTCCGACGGGATTGTTTGATTTCCTTGAAAAGGGGTCCCAAGTCGGAGGTTTTCCACGTCCACTGGGATTTCCTAATTTTTGAAACGGGTTCCCGAATTGGAGGTTTTTCACGTCCAATGGGATTGCCTATTCTTGCAAAAGGGGGTCCTAGGACGAGGGTTCTCCACGTCATGCTAGGACTGCCTGATTTTTTGAAAAGGTTCCCAAAACGGAGGTTTTCCACGTCCGATGGGAAAGTTTGGTTCTTCAAAAAGTTCCCAAGTCGGAGGTTTTTCACGTTCGATGGGGTTACCTATTTTTCTGAGAAGGAGTCCCGAGTCGGAGGTTTTCCACGTCCGCTGGGATGGTTTGGTTCTCTTGAAAAGGGGTCCCAAGTCGGAGGTTTTCCACGTCCGTTGGGATGGTTCTACCATTGATTTTGACCCTTCAGGCGGTATCTACCTTTGGTTTGACCCTTCAGGCGGTTTCTACCTTCATTTGACCCTTCAGGCGGTTTCTACCTTTGATTGACCCTTTAGGCGGTTTCTACCATTGGTTGACCCTTCAGGCGGTTTCTACCTTCATTTGACCCTTCAGGCGGTTTCTACCATCAGTTGACCCTTCAGGCGGTGTCTACCATTGGTTCTGTTGAGGCGACATTCTGGGAGCTGGGTTCTCCAGGTATCCTGCAGAAGTTTGAGCCTGAAATATCTTTCTTCACCAGGAAAATGTTAGTAATCTCTGGGAAGACGATGGCTGGCCACTTGCCGAAGCCGTATGACTTTAGTTTAATCATGAAATGTGCATTTTGATGCTGGAGGTCTTCCAAAGCATTCTTGCAACATGCAAATGTGATCACAAATCCCTTGCACGGAAAATCTGGATCAAATAATTTGAAAATTCCAAGAAGAGTTTGTTCAAAACATCAATTGGAATATTTCTCGACGAGGAGGTCTTCTCACCTGTTTTGCGATAGTGGTTTTTTTTATAAGGGATGTACTCAGTTCCCTACTAACCTGTGCCTAGGTTTTAGGCTCATTCGCAGCGCATACATTTTGATCGGTCGGGAGGTCTTCCACGGGACCGTAATGTTGGGCTTGGATATTGGTCTGCAAGGGGGACTCTTTTTTTGAGTCAAGGCCATTGAACGAAAGCTTTCATCATCTGCTCCGGATTTACAAGTCAAGAACCCTGCAAAATGAGAAAGAAATAGTCTTGCTCGTACCTCTTCGAGCTAAGCTATATGTTAACCCAAGTGTCTTAATCAGAGAAGACTGTTTCAGGGTTGTAACTTTGGTGGGATTGGGGACCGAGAAAAGGCTTGTTTTTGGCCCAGAATTTGTGAAGGGATTGACATTGGTGATCATTGCAAATTTGCCACATGTCTTTTCCATTCTGCGTCTTCAATTTTCGAGGTGCACGACCACTTTTGAGGTGTGCACAAATTCCTTTGAGAGCGTCTCTGGCTGCATTAAGAGGCTGACAACTCTGTTTGCGTCTTTGCTCCGCGCTTGACACTGTTTGAGGAGTAGTCTTTTGAATCTGACTCCTTTTAGATTTTCCCTCCCCTTTTCAAACAGGTTTCACTGGGGGATTGATACAAATTGTTCACCCAAGCGTCGGCCTTGCTTTTACCAGGCACTTTGCTTTTTCTTGATGCTGGGGGCTTTTTCCTCATCTTTTCCTTTTCCTTTTTCTTTTGAAATCCCGCTTTTTCTCAACTTCGGGAGATCGTGTTAGACATGTGACCAAAGGTCTAACAACTTTAAGCATTATCTTAGGGATTTCTTTGCAAACCCTAAGTCTTGAACTCTTCCGTTTCTGAAGTGATGATGCATCCGTCTTGGGACTTGCAATGACCACCAACGGGTTCTTGAAATGAATTTGCAGGCTCAACTTGGCTGTGCAAAGGATACGGTGTGTGGGATAGAGAAATGAATGCTTCTCATCATCCTATGGCACTTGGATTACCATATAAACAACACACGAAGATTAATGTTAGTCCGAGCAAGAAAATTTCTAACCATTTTCTCCTGATGCTGCTGGACTGACCTCCATTTTGCCCCGATGTGGGGTGGTTCTTGACAGGGTTGAGAATGAAAACCGCCGTTCAAAGGGGTTGTCAATAGTCACCTGTAGTGTTTGGGGATATGAAACGAATGCCTCTGTCGTCCCAATCCATGTAATTGCTGCGAATAATCCCTACTCACGTAGGTTCAGATTTTGCTATCTGATTTGCTCCACTTCTCTCTCAAGTGTGTATAGGACGTGTTCGGATTAGGCTTTGCCTCTCGTCTTTTGAGAAAACGTCCTTTTGAAAGTTTTGAACAACTTTTGATTGGAAAAATCTCTTTCGTTTTCTCCAAAAATTTTACCCGTCGAGGGGATTTTATGATGCACCATGCATGTTCTTATTCATGTTCAGACAACCTCCTGTTTTAAAACATGAATGCCAATGAAGTTTGAATTCTATGCCTTTTCTAGACATTAGATTTTGAAAGCTTTTCTTTTTCCCTATGTTTTTATTCAACATCTTCAATTGATTAGGGAAAGGGATACTTACCTGTCCACCGTGGCCGGAGATCCCTGAAAATGTAGAATAAACATGTCATTGTATGTTCACGGATTTTTCGTAAAAACTTGGAACGATACATTTTACCCTTGGTCATGTATTCCTACGGGTAATACATGGGATGTGAAAACCTGTTTCGCCTTGATGGCGATCCCCTGTCAAAGACGGGAATTATGTGTCAGTTTGCGTTCCAAAATTCAGGGCAAATTGGAACGATACAGCCTTGTTCTTGTTTTGTGTTTCCATTTGAACACAAACGTGCGGCTTGCAGAAGTTGGCCATCCATCTTGTGGCCTTGATCCATCCGTCTAGTTGGCAATGAATCATTCTCAAGGATCTGCACTGGAGGAGATCCATTTAAGCTTTCGGACGCATTCCAACGTCGTTCTTCAGAGTTCCTTTTATTCAAGGAAAAAGGAAATTTTTATCAGGATGCATGTCCAAGCATGTAATGTGGGAGCGATACTTTTTACCCTCCACTCAGTCTTATAATCAAAGACCATTTCTTGGAGTCCTGACTTCTAAGGTCGATAATTCTATTTGCCTCCTTGTCGGCGAGTTCTTTTATTTTGCGGCTTTCTGGTGCCAACAATTTTCTGTCCATCTTGACGGCGAATCCCTGTCAACAATAAACATCAAGTGTTAGTTCGTGTTTCGAAGTTCAAGATAAATCGAAACGATACTGTTTTACTCCCGCTTCGCATAAAAGATGTGAGGTTCGCAGAAGTTGGCCATCTAGCTTGTGGCCATGCTACCCATCTGGTTGGGAACGAATGCTTCTCTAGGATTTACACTGGATTAGATCCATTCATGCTTTTGGACGTAATCTACGCCATTTTCCAGGGTTCCAATTCTTGGCAGCCTGCCCCCCCATGAAACTGATATTTCTTTTCTCCCCTACGTCGGCGAGCTGTTTTCTTTCATGACTTTTAGTGTCAACGACCCCTTCACTGATTTGCTTATGGATAGTACCTCTTGACTGCATCGGCGTTTACAGGGTGTCCCAGTTCTTCTCCATCCATGTTTACCAGAATTAAGGCCCCTCCAGGTAGAACCTTCCTAACCACATATGGTCCTTCGTAATTCGGGGTGAACTTGCCCCCTGGGTGCGACACGTTCGGGAGGATCTTCTTGACAACGAGCTCGTCAGCTTCGAACATTCGCGGTCGAACTTTACGGTTGAACGCTCTAGCGACTCTTTTCTGGTATGTTTGGCCATGGCAAATTGCCTGCAGACGCTTCTCGTCTATCAAGTTCAGCTGCTCGTGTCTTTGCTGTACCCACTCCGCCTCACTGAGCTTGACGTGAGACAAAATTCTTAACGATGGGATTTCTGTTTCAATTGGCAGGACCGCTTCCATACCGTATACTAGGGAGTAGGGCGTTGCCCCTGTAGAAGTTCGGATCGAAGTTCGGTACGCCATCAGTGCGTAGGGTAGTCTTTCATGCCAATCACGGTAATTCTCTGCCGTTTTAGCCAATATCTTCTTGATGTTCTTGTTTGCCGCCTCCACTGCTCCATTCATTTGGGGTCGGTAAGGCGATGAATTGAGATGGTGGATATTGAAACTGCTCAGAAGGTTATCCACAGTTTCGTTGTTCAGGTTCGAACCATTATCAGTCACGATTGCTTGAGGGGTCCCATATCTTGAGATGATGTCCCGCCTGATGAATTTAGCCACGTTCTTCGCAGTCACGTTAGCATATGACGCAGCCTCAATCCATTTGGTGAAATAGTCTATTGCCACCAGTATGAATCTGTGTCCATTCGAGGCCTTAGGGTTGATTGGCCCTATCATGTCTATGCCCCACATTGAGAAAGGCCAGGCCTCGGACATTTGATGAAGCTCGTTCGGGGGCGCATTGATCCTGTCTCCATACACTTGGCACTGATGGCACGATCTCACGTGCTGATTACAATCTGATTCCAGTGTCATCCAGAAATAACCTAGTCGCATGATTTTCTTGGCGAGGAGATGGCCGTTCATGTGCGGGCCACATTCCCCCTCGTGTATTTCGATCATAAGCGATCTAGCTTCATTCGCGTCTACGCACCTGAGGAGGACTGAGTCATAAGACCTCTTGTAGAGAGTTGGACCACTGAGGAAAAACTTGCCCGCCATCTTTGCAATGTATTTCCTGTCTCCTGCTTGAGCATCCGGAGGGAATTCCCCTTTGGCCAGGTAGTTCTTTATGTCATGATACCACGGTAGGTCCTCGAACCCCTCCTCAATTACCATGCAATGTGCAGGTTCTCGGGTAATGCCTATGCGCAACGGTTCAATATCTATGCCGTTCGCTACTTGAAGCATAGAGGCCAAAGTAGCCAATGCATCTGCGAAGTGATTTTGCGTCCTCGGCAGATATTCGAACTCAATTACTTCGAATTCCTTGATCGTCTCCTCTAGGAATTTATGGTACGGGATGAGCTTGAAGTCCCTAGTTTTCCATTCGCCTTGGGTCTGTAGGATGATTAGCATTGAATCTCCATAGACCTGTAACTTCCGCACTTTCAAGTTTGTGGCGAGCTGCAAACCAAGGATGCATGCTTCATACTCGGCCACGTTATTGGTGCATGGAAATGTCAGCTTTGCGGCCACGGGGTAGTGTTGCCCATCTGGAGATATGAGGACGGCTCCGGTACCTGCCCCAGCTAAATTGACCGCGCCGTCAAAATACATGGTCCATTTGTCGTCTGAGAGTGTCAGAACTTGGCCTTCCGCCTTATTCTCTTCCTCCTCAAGGGCATCGTGGTCTTGGGAATTCTCGGCTAGCATGTCAGCAATGGCTCTCCCTTTTACTGACTTCTGGTTTGAGCTCCTGACATCAAACTCAGAAAGGAGCACCTGCCACTTGGCCAGCTTCCCTATCAATGACGGCTTTTCTAACAAGTATTTGATTGGGTCACTCTCTGTGACTAACTGGATGGTGTGGTGAAGGGTATACTGCCTTAGCCTGCGGAGTACCCAGATTAGCGCGACGCATGTCTTCTCTACCTCCTGGTACCTTGCCTCTGACGCGGTGAACTTCTTGCTTAGGTAATACACAGCTCGCTCTTTGCTATCTTTTGGGTTTGTTTGAGCGAGTAAGGCCCCTAGGGACTCGTCGTGGATAGTGAGGTAAAGGGTTAGGGGGACCCCCGGGACCGGGGGCACCAGTATTGGAGGACTGACCAGATGTCCCTTGATCTCCTCGAAAGCCTGCTGGCACTCGTGATCCCACTTGATTTTGGCATTCTTCTTCAAAAGTTTGAAGAGTGGCTTGGCTGACTCTGAAAGGTGAGATATGAAGCGGGCGATGTAGTTTAATCTCCCCAGGAGGCTCCTTACGTCTTTAACTGTTGAAGGGGCCTCAAGGTTGAGGATAGCTTGAACCTTGGTGGGGTCAATCTCGACGCCACGATTGCTAACTATGAACCCCAATAGCTTGCCTGATCTCGCCCCGAATACGCATTTTGCGGGATTCAGCCTCAGCTTGTATTTCCTGAGTCGTTCAAACAATTTCCTTAGTACCAGGGAGTGGTCTTCACCATGTCTGGATTTTGCTATCATATCGTCCACGTACACCTCTATCTCCTTGTGCATCATATCGTGGAATAGGGTAACCATCGCCCTCTGGTAAGTTGCCCCTGCATTCTTCAGGCCGAATGGCATGACTTTATAGCAAAAGGTTCCCCAAGGTGTGATAAACGATGTTTTGGCTTTATCCTGCTCTCTCATGCGGATTTGATTGTAGCCCGAGAAACCATCCATAAAAGAGAATCGTTCAAATCCGGCTGTGCTGTCTACTAAGACGTCAATGTGTGGCAATGGGAAGTCGTCTTTGGGGCTAGCCCTGTTCAAGTCTCTGTAGTCTACGCAGATTCGGACCTTCCCGTCCTTCTTCATGACGGGGACGATATTAGCGATCCATTCTGGGTGAGCAATCACTTCGATGAACCCCACTTTGAGGAGCTTCATCACTTCCTCTTCGATTTTCTTTGCCAATTCGGGTTTTGTACGCCTGAGGTTCTGCTTCTTGGGCAAGATGCTGGGGTCGGTTGGCAAAGCGTGTTCCACGATACTAGGGTGTAAACCCGGCATATCCGCATATGACCATGCGAAGACATCTTGGTATTCTCGCAGGAGCTCAATTATTCTGAATGCTTCTGTCGGCGGTAGACTTTCTCCAATCTTCACCTCCCTGATATTCTCTGGGGTCCCTAAATTCACCGAGGTAGTGCCCTCCGCAGTGGGTGGCTTGGAGTCTTCATAGCGTTTCCAATCAACTCTGATTCCCTCCTCGACCCGGTCGTCTTCCTCTCCTTCGATATGGAGGGTAGCTTCCTTTTGAGAGCTGGGATAACTTAACAACCTGCTATGTATGTGTGGAATGGTATGCCTGAAATGTCATGAAGATGGTTAGTTGACATATAATAGATAAGGCTCATGGATGATGTATTTCTTTGGGAGATGTTTTAAGAACAAAGATTAAAACTGAAAAGGCGATATGGGGGCTAGTCCTCATATCATTGGACATCCTTGCCTCCCAAAAATTTGAAAACTGGGAGACGTGTGGGAAATCAGGTCTCAGGGCTTTTCTTTTCTTTTCTTTTCATCTCTTCTTTTCCTTGCATCTTTTCTTTTCTCTCATTTGGATCGTCATCGACCTGATTTGTGGTTCCCCCACGTCCCAATTTTGGTATTTTATGGTGATTTTTTTGATTTTTTTGGTTCTTTGATTTTTTTGATTTTTTTTTTTTTTACGTAAAGACATAAAACAAGGGTGATAGTTCGAGGCATCTGATGTAGATTCAGATGCATCAGAGGGGGATGGAAATTTCTTTACTCAATGACGGACGCGTCGTCGTCGATTCCCTCGATAATGACGTTGACAGAATCCTCCAGGAACAGGCTGGCCAACTGGGGGTCCTCCGTTGTAAAGTCCACCTTCTCGTCCTTCAGCCACTTAGACGCCTCATCGAAGAAACGACTCAGGGGAGTTTCGAACATCTTTCCCTTGCCCTTCCATGTATTCGACCCTAGGACGCGGCCACCACGGCCCCTACCTCTCCCATAACCTTCTGGTTGGAAATGTCGACTCGGTTCTCCTTTATAACCCAGCCCTCGGCGATTCTTCACTGTCGCCAAGCTAACTGGCTCTTGAATACCTTGGTGGTGCTTGCCTAAACCAAGGCCCGGGATAAAACCATGTCGCGTCAGTATTTTTCCCGCCATGATCGAGGATTTGGAGCAATTTGGCGGCCTCATGGCTGTACCAGCTGGTACATGCATAATGTACATTCTCTCCGCAGCGCAAAAGCTTGATTCTTCTCCGGACGAAGGTTTCACCAATGGAATAGTGTCGATGTGGCTCGTTAAGTGATCAGCCTCTGAGTGTATGGTGATCAATTTGTCGTGAACGACCATCCGGACCTTCTGGTGTAAGCTGGAGGGCACGGCGCCAGCCGTGTGAATCCAAGGTCTTCCAAGAAAAAACCCAAATGACGCTGGGATATCCATGATTTGGAAATTGATCAGGAACTCTGTTGGGCCCACAAGGACAGGTAGTTCTATCTCTCCAGTTACCTCACCTTTAGCCCCATCGAAAGCTCGAATGGTGGACTTCGAGGTTTTGATTAAATCTTCTTTCACCCCGAGGCCTCTAAGCGTGCTTAAAGGGCATATGTCGAACGCGGACCCATTATCTATGAGGACTCGAGATACCCGTTTGCCGTGGCACATTGCTGACACGTAGAGAGCCTTGTTATGTCCTCGCCCCTCTGGTGGGAAGTCTTCATCTGAGAATGAGACTTGATCTTTCAAGAGGATTGCCCCCACGAAGTCCTCCAACTGGGCCTCATTGATTGTTTCAGGCACGTGGGCCTCATCCAGCACCTTCAAAAGGGCATTTCGATGCTTCTCAGATGTCTTGAAGAGGTCCAAGAGTGAGATTTGCGCGGGCATCTTTCTCAGCTGTTCGACCACCTCGAACTCACTGGTTCTAATGATGGCTAGGACCTGCTTGGCGTCTTCCTCCGTTATCCCCTTCTTTTCAACATCTCCCTCCTTTTGGACTAGGCACCTCCCGGAGCGAGTAATGGCATCTACTTCACTGGTGCTGTAATTCCAATGCACTGCTTTGGGGTTGTAAGCCTCTACTGCGGGGAGTGTAATTACTAAGGGCGTGACCTCGTCTTTGTGAGAACTGCTGGCCTCCCCTGTCGCCTCTACCTCGATGTCACTACGATCTTCTTGTGTAAGGTTGAACTCAGCGAGGTTTATTATCAGCGGGGTCATACCCTCCACCATGCAGATCGATTCAACAGGGCATGATTCCTCTGAGTCGTACGGGTTTCTCCCGAGGTCTATATTGAACACCGCGTTTGCGGTATGGTCAGGTAGTGGATTCTGTTGGATGTTTGGATCTGCTCCATCAAATTTCAGCAAGTCACTGTCGATAAGGGCCTGTATGTCGTATTGTAGGGCCCGACAATTGTCTATGTTGTGTCCCTTTTCGCCCATGTGATATGCACAAGTTCGGCTCTCGTCGAAACCTATGAACCTTGGCGGTGTTGACCTCGGCGGCTTCTTGGCTAACAACCTTGCGTCTAGAAGCTTAGGGAGTAACTTTGACATCGGGACTGGGAGCGGGGTAAAAGAGGGAGGACCCCTTCCTTTTGGTGCTAAGATCCTCTGGGCCGTCCAAGAGGTGTTCCCCTGGGTCGGGGTGGAGTTTTCGAACTTTTTGGCTCTTGGGGGATTGGAAACGAAGGCAACCTCTGCAGTAGATTCTCGTTCTTTCTTTGCGGGGAACGGTCGCCTCGGAGTCACTTCCGGCACACGCCTTTCTCTTATAGCCCACTCGTGCCTTTCCGCCACTTTGATTAAGTGCGCGAAGGTCTGACACCCAGAGGTGTTTAGTTTGTCAAAGTAGTCATACGGCAGCGCTTTCAGAAAGATGTCTACCAACTCTTCCTCCGGGATGTGCGGCTTCACCTGAGTGGCGAGCGCCCTCCACCTTTGGGCGTATAAACGAACGCTTTCAGTCCTTCCTTTCGCGGTCCGCAGTAGGTCTTCTCTGGTTGGAGCGGTCAGTGCATTGAACTTATACTGGGATAGAAAGTCTCCTGCAAACTCGTCCCAGTCGTCATATCTTTGTATGTCTAACTCCACGTACCAAGACAGAGCGGCGCCAGCCAGACTCTCTTGGAAGGTATTGATCAGCAATGGCGTGTAATCTGAGTATTTGGCCATCTTGTACAGGTAGTACTTCAGGTGGGTCTTGGGACAGCCTGTCCCATTATACTTCCTTGAGAAATCCGGCTCCTTGTAGTCCACAGGGACCTCAATCTTGGTGAAAGGCATGATTTTATCGTACTTTGACAACTCAAATCCCTGGCTGGTGAGACATTCCTCGATTTTGGCAATCCTTCTTACTCCCTCATCGACCTTGACAGATTTCTCACTCTGTTTCCCTTCTAGGTTGATGATGACAGGCGGGGCTCTTGGCGGTACTTCAACAGTTGGAGCCTGCTCAGTGCCAGGTGCAGCATTCGTCCCAGCGGGTCCACCTGCGTCGGAACCAGCAGGCGTGCTTGGGTTTGCAGCTTGGTTAAGATCAACTGGCAGAGTGGGCCTGGCGTTAGCCGCGATGAACATGTCCTTCATTTCAGCCAGCATCTGAGTCACTTGGTCTAATCGTGCTTCCAGAGTCCCGAGGCGGGCGTCAACCTGTTCGTGCTCCATACGGGCCTGAGAACGCGCTTGGGCTCGAGTCCTCGTGATTGAGAGTTACCTGGTCGGGAGATTAAAAGTTAGGCTTATGGATACGAGAGATAAATTATGTGCCGCAAAGTGAACGGCGGCCCGATCACGCTGGCGCGGTCTTGCCCCAGTTTGTCAAGGCAAGTATGTCGTTATGCAAAGAGTAATCCATGATAATTAGGATAAGTTCTTTTTGAAAAGATGCTTGGATAATGCATAAAAAAGGCTCCCGGAGGAGTTTGATCACAATGGGAAATGAAAATGCTTGACTATTCTAAACTCGATGGGAGGGCTGGCTCCTCTGTCATCCTCCGATATTGCTGGGAGAGCCGAGTCTTCAACTCTGGATTTCTTCGCCTTCAGGATAGGCTGGCGGTCCGACGTCTTCCGGTATGTAAGGCTCCACTCCTGGTACATATGGGACGATGTACTCTGGAACATATGGTTCGACTAGGGTCGGCCGGACTCTTTTGAAAGCCCGGATATATTCCTCGGAGGCCCGATGGATGTTCATCTCAGGGTCCAACTGATCCGGCCACTCCACATCCTGAGGCGGGGAGTCTTTCAGTGCCTGTTCCAGGTCATTGATCATCATCTGGAGGCGCGCCTTGGTCCTCTTGGTGATTGGGCCTTGGGGAATGTCGAAGGCGAATTCGTCCGGAGGACTTTGGGGTGGTATCTGCTGCAGCATGCCGAACTGTCTGACGACTCTGATCGGATAGTATGACACGGCTCCTGTGAAACCCAAGAGAGGAATTGGCCCGCCGGTCTTGGTGGCGATGCGTGCTTTATGCATCTTCGGTCGCCTTAGCCGCCATCGGAGTTGTTCGGGTTCTAATTTTTCTAGGAGTTCGTACCAGTCGTTGAAAGAGCGGTTGGCAATGAGTGATTGGCACTTGAGGAAGGACTGGATAGGGTGGACGTCTTCATCGATTCGAGTGCATCCAGCGCGAAGGTTGAGTTTTTTAAGATGGGAAGTGATCCACAAGAAGAGAAGGCCATTGGAGGCTTGGAAAATGGTTTTCCGGGTGGATTTGGAATCATCCAGTGCGGCCTTATAGCGGTTCAGAGACAGCAAAGTCTCAGCAAGGATCATATAGGAATAATCCAACTGGTCACATGCCTGCTGGGCTATGTGGACAATGAGAGGGTTGAATGTGGTCCTGGATGTAGGAAATAGCACGAATCCAAAGAAGGCCAGGATGAAGACCCCTCCGGCCCTATGGCCAGTGTCAATGGGTAGGTCCGAGTAATTGTCGAATAGGAATGAGAACGGGAATCTGCCAGAATTGGATTTGAGAATCCTTTCAATCTCGGTGGTCTTGAGCCGAAGGAACTTGGAGAGCAGCTTGGATGGGTCAAGGCCTAAAGGGGGACGGACTAATTGTCCTTTGAATTCGACTCCGATGACGGCTGTATATTCTTCCACTGTGGGTGTGACCTCCAATCCTTCGAAGTTGAATGTTAGTGTGGTGCGATCCCAGAACCGTGCTGCTGCTTGTATCAGTGCCGGTTGGTATTTGATTTCGATGAGGTTAACCAGATGCCCCAGCCTTTGCTTAACATACGCCTGGTTGGTCTTGTTGAGGCGTCCCCACCAAACTAGCAATTCTCTATGCGGGACCGGCAGTATTTGGATATCACCTCTTCCCATCGAGTCTAGAATATGAAAATGCGATTAATTATCCATGGATTACTCGGGCATTAGATTCGTTCAAATCATTATTTACCCGTGATGTGACGAGGGTTGAGTTCCCACATCTGGAGTAAAGGGAATGCCAAATTAGGGTTCCCATACTAATCCCATCAATAGGCATAATGAATTGGACGAAAATAATGATGTTATGCAGATGATATGCTTATGCATGGCGTGGACCACTTCAGTCATACGTCGCATACACCATGAAATGAGGATTAGATCTTCGCACTTGTGTCGAACAAACCAAGTGTGAGTTCTAACAAAAATTTCAAACGGAAGCGACGTATGATTGAAACAGAAAAGTCCGAATGGTTGGATGAAATTTCAATGCCGCATTCCGGTATTAAGACGCCTATGAATGACTCGGGAATTAAAGCGCAGGGGATAAGAGGGGGATCCACAGACGGATTCCCTTTAGAGACTCAGAAGGCTCAGAAAACTGAATAATTCTAAAACACCTCCGGAAGGCGACCCTAAGGAACCTAAGGAGATGCCCCAAGTCAGGTCGTCGGGTAACGTCGTCCGTCGTCCTTGCTCCGATTAGCTCGGGTCGTCGTCTTCATCAGATGAAATGTCTATAGGGGTGGAAGAGGACGGCTGGCTCTCGAGAGAATCCTCTTCGTCTGATGAGATCTCGATGACCACTGGAGGAGATGTTGGATTTGCTCGTACCCTGCTGAATATGCCCCTTAACTTCAGATAAATGTTCCACATCCTTTCCCTTTCGTACTCGAATTTATGTTCGCGTTCGAGTTGCTCGGCGGACTTGGTGTAGAAGCAGTCTGTTCCTCGGATAAGATTGCGTCCAGTAAGTGCCCTCCCTTGGATAAATCGGAAGGCGTGGAATCCGTTGAACGTCTCGGTGGCTTCATGACGGACGACGCGTCGCTCGTACTGAAATACCTCCGGGACCTTGGACAGATTTAGGGAGACCATCTCCACTTTATCTAAATTGTAGAATGGAATTAGACCCAACCATCGGACTCGATGAATGCAACATGTTGTGCAACAAATACGAGGCTGCAGGTAAATTAAACAATAATGGAAAGACCTTACCATAAGAGGTATCCAATGATTTTTTTGGTTTTAGGTATACCAACCATCCATATACATGCGCATGAGACAAGTGAGGCTTGACTCTAGAAATCAAAATGGCTTAGGTGAGGAACCTAGAGGCTTCCCTCTATCCGAGTCGATAAATTCGTCCATGAGCGCAATCCACAACAAATGGATAAAAGTCTCGACTTGGATAGTGAGCGGGATCGAATATGGTCAACCCCAGCGCAATCCACGCTAGAGCGTTGCATATCGATCCCTGATCTATGGCTACCTAAAAAGGTGATTTCGCGGCCTGGGTTTGGGCGCTTTGTGCAAAGTGTCGTGATCCTCAAATATGCAGTGAATCATGCGCAACAATTTATATATCAATCAGCGCTTCAAATCATCCATATGACATACATTCCTACGCCTATCCTGCATAAGACAATGTTAATCACAGACTACACCCCTTATCACTCCAATCTGCAAAAACATATAACATCTATCATGAGTGGACTTACCTCACCCTCAAGAGCGCCTGCAAGGTTAGAAATATCACTCAACGTTTTAATTACGGCCTAAGTCCACTTGAGGTCCAGAACCAGGTGTTCTAGAACAAAGTCCCCAGCGGAGTCGCCAGCTATCGCGACCCGTCCGAAAAACGCGGACGCGGCTAATGGATTACCGATCGCGGCCCCCACTTTGAAATGTGGATCGCGGGCTTTGGATCGGCGCAGGCCCTCCCAGGCCCATACCAAATCGCGGCGGGAGTGTCCTTTGAGGGATTCGACGATAAAAGTCGATCGCTTTCGACCTTCGGTGTGGTCGTGGTGGCATGTGCAACTTGTGCATGCATTTGGAGTCGCCACCGGTCTTTCTTGGAGGGTAGACCGGAAACCTTACTGACCGATTGGGAGAGATCGATCAGTTCTGCGGAACCAGATATTTTAGGTTCGGGGACCTGGTTACGTCGGTGTCATTACCAACGCCCTTTCGGTACCTAACGCGAGTGATTTTCCTATTCAAGATTTCACGCAGACGCAATTTCGGGTGAGGTAGTTTTGGTTCAGAGTTTCATGCAGATTGGAAGACTGGTCCTATCAAATCACAGTCAATATAATGAAAGAGCAAATCAAGTGGATAAATAGATCATGTCAATGCACATCAATTTCAATCATGGGCCTCCTAGTATAGCCATAAGGGCTTAGGGAAGGTGTGATTTCAGACCAAGGGTAAAATGGGAAGATTTGGGGACGATTAGCCCGAAGGGCAAAATCGTCATTTTTGGAAAGTTTGGATACCGAATTACCCAAAATATTCCATGGCCAGTTGATTGTGGCCATTTCCCATTTTTGAGAATTTTTTGGAGTTTCTTGATTTTTCTTCAATTTTTGGAAGACAATTCGCCCAAGGGGCGAAATCGTCATTTTCAAGGAGGTTCGGGGTTCAAAACACCCGGGATGAGCCTTGGCCAGTTGTTTGTGGCCATTTCCTATTTTTTTGGGATTTTTCTGGATTTTTTAGAATTTTTTTGGAAGACGGCTTGCCGGAAGGGCAAAACCGTCATTTCTGAAAAGATCGGGGGTCAAATGACCCGAAGCAGGTTGTGGCCAGTTGAATGTGGCCATTTCCTATTTTCTGGAATTTTTTATAATTTTTCTGAATTTTTCGAATTTTTTGAATTTTTTATGATTTTCCATTTTTTATTGATTTTTTGATTATTTTATTATTATTTATTAATTTTTGAATTTTTTAAATATTTAAAAATATTTTCCGGGCCGGGTCAGACCCGGCCCACGCCTCTCGGGCGCCCGGCCCGACCCTAGGGGTCGAAACCGGCCTAAAACGACGCCGTTTTATATTTTTAAACATTTTTCCATTTTTTTAACAATTTTTATGATTTTTTATCTATTTTACTTAATTATCCGAAAATTCTCCGGATCCGACGGCTGTCGTTGCGCCACGTGGCATCATCCTGTGCGTCCGATCTTCCACTAGATCGGACGCTTCGGAGGGAGCCACGTGGCTCGATCTTAACCGTCAGATCAAAAATCAATTTATTTTCATTTTAGAAAAATCCACTAAAACGGACGCTCCGGATCGTGCCACGTGGCGATTCTCGGTGCGTCCGCTCTTGGACTAGATCAGACGTCCCACGGAGTGCCACTTGGCACAACATCGACCGTCGGATTGAATTTAATTAATATTCCGAAAATAAATTTATTAATTCTGAAAATCATTTTAATATTTTCCAAAAAAAAACAGGATCGCGACACGTGTCGCGATCCGGACCGTCCACCCTCATTAAGCCCGGCTGTGGCCCCCGCCTGCTGACGTGGCCGCCTACGTGGCTCGCCACGTCAGCCTTTGACCGTTGACCCGCCGGCGAAGTCGCCGGAGAAGACGATGAATAGTACAAATTCCGGCGACTTCGCCGGAATCTCGCCGGAGAACCGCCAAACCGAGGCAAACCTCAGTGTTTTTTCACTCTTTTGACACCATTTGACTCTCTAAGACTTCAGCAACACGATTCAGCTAAAGACAAAACCATGACGACGTGGAAAATAGGCGAACCGAGCCTCCCCCCGACCGGCGCCGGCGAAGATTTTTTTAGAAATTTTTTGCAACTAAACCCGATTTCTATTGTTCACACAGCATCCAAACAAAGTCTAGGGACTTACCTGAGGCCGCCTGCGGCTCGGCGGCCGCCGAAATCCCCTCGCCAAGCTCCCGGTTTGGACCGCGGCCGGCGAAGCTCGGACCGCCGCTCTCGGCGGTTTCCGATGCAAAACGAACGTCAACACGAGGTTAGGGTCGGTTCTAGTGAAGACTTGAGGCGAAACTAGCTACCCTAGACCCCCGAGACCACACGGCCGAGAGCCAAAAGTCACCAAGCCGAATCGGGCATTTCGTCGAACACTTGACATGCGCTACCAAAATAGAAGTCGGAGAGGAAAACCGACCTGGTCGTGGCTTGTCGACGACGGCTAAGGAACCGGTGGTGGTCAGTAAGGTCTGCTGAAGGTCCTCGGTCGCTCCTCTCTCCGGGTAGAATGACGAAAAATCTCCCTCCTCTCTCTCGGCCAAACTCGGTTTTAACCGAGAATCTCCCGGTTTCGCGTGGCCGACCGCCCGCCTCGGCACGTCCACCACCTCTGCCAAAGCCGGACACGCTCTGCCAACTGCCTCCCACGCTCGGCTGCCTTTTTTTTCTTCCTAAAAATGCGCCCCACGTTGCTCTGTTTTGCCCCTGCTCGGTGCGCCGCACGGGTCTGCAACTGAGTTGCAGACCCGGTCGGACCGGGTCGGGTCGGGTCTGACCCGACCGGCCCGGTTCGACCAAATTGCTCAAATTGGACCCCAAATTGACCTATTTTCATGAAATTGATGGCATAATCGGACTCCTTGACATGTTTTCTATCAAATATGGGTATTTTCGTGAATCAATTGATTGAAATTTTATGAAAACCCCAAATTGTCCCTAGGATCCGAAAATGAATTTCGCCAAATTGAGGGGCCAAACGATCGAATTAATCAAAAATGAGCCCACCAATGGATTCAACATGATGAAAACTATTGGGTAGAGGTGTTTAATTTTAATGGGTGTGCCCGTGTGAAATTTAATTTCGAAAATTGTAAAACCGGGGACTAAATTGAAAGATTTTTATGCAATTAAGCCCTTTTGGCTAAAATTGATCACATTGGAGGGCAAATTGACCCAATTGCATTTCAATACTTTAGAGTCCAATGTCATAGCTTATAAAAACCGAGAATTGAAAATTAAAAGACTCGAAAATGATTTTTTAGGCCCGGTTCGGGATTAGGTTTGTGAAGGAACCCCATGAACCGAGCTAAATTTCCCTTATAAAAAGTGAAAATATTAAAGAGGAAATTAAAATAAAATTTCTGAATATTTTTGTGTAATTTTCTGACCACGGATGGTATTTTTTCTGATTTTTTGGGTATTTTAATAATTAAATAAATTCCAAAAAATATTAAAAAATTCAAAAAATATTTTTTGTTCAAAATTGGTTCCTAAGGCTAGGCTAAGGCTTCCAAAGTTGATTTTGCAATTTTTTGACCTTTTTTGCTATTTTTAATTAATTTTAGAAATAAAAACTGAAATAAAAGATAGTCAAAAATCAGGTGTCAACAACATGCCTCACTCATGTGCCCTAAACGCATATTCCATAACCGAGCCAAGTCAGAATCTGACTCACCTGATGAAATGTAGCAGCGCCTGTCACGGTCTCTCCCAGTAGATGATAGAGAGAACTAACTTTCTTCCCTTTTATCACTGCCATGGCACCTCGAGAGATCTTCAGCACTCCACCTTCAGCGATGTACTTACACCCGATATCATCGAGTGTCCCTAGAGAAATAAGGTTCTTCTTTAGCTCCGGTACATGCCTCACGTCTGTCAATGTGCGAACTACACCATTGTGCATCTGAATCCGAATTGTCCCTACACCTATAACCTTGCAAGCTGCGTTATTCCCCAACAGAACTCTACCACCATCTGCAGTCTAGTCAGTAGTAAACCAATTCATATGAGGCGTCATATGATAAGAACACCCCGAATCTAGCACCCATTCGTCTCTTGACGAACCTGTAGTCACACACAAAACAGCCTATGCATCACTAGTGCTCTCCTTAGCAATATTCGCCACACTGACTGTGGCCTTCTGCTTATCACCTATATTTCTTATCTTATGACAATCTCCCCTGATGTGCCCCTCCTCGTGACATTCAAAGCACTTTACACATCCCTTGGATTTTCTATGGCATGATTTAGACCTGCTTTTACCTCTGCTGCTACTGGACCCCCGTTGTTGCTCTCTACCTCGAATCACTAATCCCCGCGCTACATCCTGCGCCAGACTATCATCTCGTAACTTTCTCTGCCACTCCTTAGAAAACAAGGCGGACTTTACCTCCTTTGAGGTAATCGTAGTACGCCCATGAAATAGAGAGTCAGTAAAGTGCTCCCATGACTCTGGTAAAGAAGCCAACAACATCATGCCCTGTTCTTCATCTTCAAGTGTCTTACCGACGTTCTTCAAATCCATCATGAGTTTATTAAATTCATCTAGGTGGATTCTGATAGACGTACTCTCAGTATATCTGAACTGGAACATCATCTTCAACATATATAAGTGATTGTTCAAACCCTTCTTTACATAGAGCGACTGAAGCTTTGCCCACAATGCTATAGTATCCTTCTCTTCGCCTACCTCTATTAGCACTTCATCCGATATATTCAACAGGATTAGACTTCTAGCTTTCCTCATCAACACATCATTTTCAGCATCTTTCATTGATTCGGGCAAATTAGCTTTGCCCTCCAATGCTTTTGCCAAATCCCGAGTTGTCAATAACGCCTCCATCTTGAGGCTCCATAACCTAAAGTTATTCCTCCCGTTAAACTTCTCATTTTCAGCTTTCACCCCAGATATAATTGCAGCAATAGAATTTCAGATAATAACCAGACAAGCAAAAGCCCCAAATCACAATATAGAAATCTGGCCCTAAGCTCTAATACCAATTGTTGTAATATAATGCGGAAATTAACCAGGATCTTGCAAATACGTCAATGCGCAAGCCCAGAGAAAATAACGAGGAACGATAAAGGACACCAGATATAACGTTGTTCGGTCCGAATGTCAGTACCTATATCCATGGGGAGAGCCAGCAAGAACAATCCACTATAATCGGAGAATCGGATTTACAATCACTCAATACTCTCGTGTTTCCCGCATCTAGATTATAACCAAACCCAGTGTTTACAAAAAAAAATAACTCTCAATTGGTTATATATAAAATAAACTCACGGAGCACCAACCACTGTGCCGAGAAAGAAAGAACTCCTCCAACCGAAGCCTTTTTTTCGTTCGCGTCATCCTTTCTTTTATGGAGTGATACTGCACGCCCTTTTTCTTTCTTTTGGTGCGGCGCGGCTTCCTTCTATGCGGCTCCTTCTCGGTGAAGTGCGACTCGGCTTCACAGAAAAAGAACTCCTTTTTCTTCTGTACAGGTTCTACAGACGTGAGAAACCAAAAGCAAAACCCTAGCTTTCTTTCCTTTTTTTTTAAGCCATGGAACCCACAACAATAATATAATATAAAAATTATATATAGATGCCCTTTTTATCCTGTAGTGCTCCCATCTAATTCTGCAGAAGCTATTCCACCCAATGCCATATAACATAACAAATATCGAGACATCACATAACACGAACTAAGCCATGGCCGAGCCCGTATGCCATCGAGCTCACAAAAGATATTACATTATCACTATGGACCAACATGGTCCGACCGAGCGACAAGAGCGTCCCGGAAAAATGTCCATTACCCTAGTGTAGAATTTCTAAATCTTTTTCTCGCGGATATGATCAACTTCATGAACTCGAGATCAATATGCGTCCACGCTCACAATATATTCGTCGATTCCTAAGGGAAGAAAAGACAAAAGGCGACTAGGATTTGACCAAAAAAAAATTATCATAAAGTACTCACATGAACTTGCAAAATTCCCACAAGAGGGGGGGTTGTGAATCTTTGGTGCTCCATCATGTCTAAGCCCACGATCATGAATTTGCGTACATGCAGAAAAGGAGGTCGCATTCGATACCCTTAACGGCACGACAACAAGGTCCGCCAATCATAAGAAATCATTGTCAAAACTCAGCTTTGAGCCCCCAGCTGAGGATCTGCAAGAATAAAGCTTTGATCGTGAAAGCACGAGAACGATGCGATAAGATAGAAATGATTCGGCCTGACCGGGATTATCGCACCTTATTATATCCAATTTTTTCACCATGCAGAATATAAAGCAATCGAACTTAGTGGCATCTTTCAACCATTCACCTTTTATTGGTGCCGATTATACAAGTATTAGGCAAAAATTACCAAAAAAGCCATCAATTGTGCCGATTTGATCATAAACTTCTTTTTATTATTTTTACCGATTCAATCCTAAACCTTTTGCAATTGTGTCAATTCAGTCCATCCGATCAGTTTTGACGGGCTGGCGCTGACGTGGATGCTGACCGGCGTCGATTGTCCGGCGACATAATATTTTAATAATCTTTTTCATTTTTTATTATTTTTCATTGTTTTTTCTCACTCCCCTCCTCTTCTTTTTCTTCCTCTGGCCATGGTAAGAGGCGACGACCTCGCCGGCCTCAGGCGAGGGTCGCCCTTATGGCCAATAGTGACGGCGAGCCTCACCCATCGCCGAGGGAGACTAGCCGAGACCTTGCCAGGCCGGCCTTGCCCGGCGATGGCAAGGTAGAGCATTGCCAGATTTGGGCAGCGAGGCTCAAGACTTGCTCGATTTGCCGATACCAAATGCCCAAGGATGAAGCCACCACGAGAGAGAGATGGGAGTACGATGACGACGAAGGCGAAGGAGAAGAGGGGAGGGACATTTGGAGCAGCTTCTTGGTCACGAGACAAAACAGTTCGAACCGACCGCTCATCATCATCGTGACTTCCATTGTTCACTATCGCTGGACAGAGGGAGGAGAAGACGACCACCGTTAGACAGAGGAAGGAGAAGATAGGGCCGCCGCCGGCCGATGTCTACATCAGCGTCGGTCGATCAAAATTGACTAGATGGACTGAATTGACACAATTACAATAGATTTAAGACAGTTTTAGTAATCTCTCAATTATTAGTGTCCCTTTTATTTCGAGGAAAATGAATATTTTGAAAAGGTATTTTTCTGAAAACGGTCGATAGTATTGCTTACAAACATGAATGCATGAGAATTATTTTTATCGTATTCGAAAATGTGTAGACATGAATTGTTATCGATAATAAAAACCAATTTTCATTGATTAACTATGTCGTCGAGCCTTTTTTAAGATAATTTTTTTGAAATTATTCATTTCTTACGAAGCGGAAGAAACCCTAGGAGTCGGCTCGGAATCGGCTTTTCAGATCTGAATTCGCCTTCGCGAGGAGTCGCCAACTTTGCATCTCTGCATTATCACTACAAGGGAAAAAAAGTTGAGAATTGAATATCGAGGCACTATTTCGCATATGTAAGATTGCATCATTCTTGCGACTCTCTTTCTTTTCTTTTCTTTTTCCATTATTGTCTATTTTTTTTAAATATCATTTCCTTCATTTTCACATAAACACATGAGAAAATAATGCAGTCCAACTGCAAATCAAGACAAAACCCAGATAACTTCAAAACAAAACAAACTCCAGATAACAAGATAAATCATCAGAACAAAGATTAGGGGTCACGCGCTCAAAGATCAGATCCATGAATTCTTCAAATAAGAAATCGGCGACCGATCACCAAATCCGTTTCAATAACGTCAATGGTGTTTTGCATTCTCGTCGGCACATTAAACTTTTGATTACAAAATCAAAGCTTGGAATCTCAAAAGGGATGGCTTTTTCTTGGCCCAACAGAGCTCTTCGCCAGATCAAACTTATGTTCTTTAAGAGAGATTCGTGATGAGATTAGCTAAGATGGCCTCTAGTATGAGCGAAATTAGGGGTGAGCAAATAGGACCACCCGGACTGGGACCGCCCGGATCAGACTGGGACCGGCGGTCCGGTTTTCGGTTCTAGGGACAGCGGTCCGGTTCCCGGTTCTAGGGGCATAAAAACCAGACCAGACCGATTGATTTTTTTTTAAATTATCCCTAAACAAATTAAGACTGGTTATGTTCATCACCGAAAAATGTATAATCCATGGATGAAAATCCACATTCAATACATAGTGACCAATCAATACACAATCCAAACCAACTGCATCTTTCCATTCACAGATGAAAATCCATATTTACTCCCAAATATTAAGCTGCTAACACTAATTACATCTTTACTTCCACTGCCTCAATACACCACCTGTAACATTCACAAATTCTAAGCAATATTACATGCTCAAATAAATTCAAAAATCGAATTTAGTCGTGCCCGAGTGTCACTAGAATTCCATGCAATAGCATTAACACAACCTTGATATCCCCGAAAAAGAGCGACATTAGTGACATTAAAAACATTATTTACATAATGTATTGACAAAAAATATGAGAGTAGATGAGTTCTACACATTAGATGCAAACATAAATTATGATTCGTATACCGGCCTCAATGACAGTTCCATTAAAATAATGAAAACTAGAAAGCTGCTCGAATTCAGTTCATTATTGAAAATCATCGTCCACGTCCTTACTTATAACAAGTGGTTGCTCAAATTCAGTTCATTATTGAAACGTGTATAATTTATTGGAATCTCCCAGGAACCGGACTGGACCTGACCAACGGTCCGATCCGCGGTTCCAAAAAATTGAGAACCGAAATTACCGATCCGATTCCCGATTCTTGAAAGGAACCGGACAGGGAACCGATCACCCCTAGGCGAAATAGATGGATAGGAATTGGATAGGGAAATTGTGTCTACGTGATTTTTAGTTTTTTAAGAAATCGCGCCAATCGTTTTGGCGACATTTTTCGACCACCGTTCCATGACCAGACATTCTAGTACTTAGTATTTATTTTTATTTTGGTCGATGGTACTTAGTAGTTAACAACCATCTTTAACCACAAGTTAGTAATAGATGGATCCGGATCGTCCGCCCTTCTCTTAGAAGGGCAGGCACATGCCCTTGCGATCTGGGCCATCCGTTTTTAAACGAACGGCCTAGATATCCTATTTTTATGGAGTAACTTTTTTGGATTTTTTATTTTTTATTTTTTTAGTAATAATCTGGGACGTCCATTCATAACACGGATTGTCCAGATTCAAAGGGCAAGGCCTGCCCTTCTAAGGGAAGGGCAGACGATCCCTTCGCGTAATAGAGGTGGCGATTATGATCAAACCCTACGGATACACAAATTCGGTTGAGCTCGAAGGGCCAACTAAAATTAGGGCCCAAACAATCGGGCCGAGAATGATATTTGGGCCCACATGTGGCCCAACGATGCTACAGCCACTATCCATGGTATGGTACCCACCAACGCCGGCATAACTTATGAGGCCCGTGTCGGTAGAACTGCTATTGGACAACATTACTCACAGCCGTTGTTTGGGCCCAAACCAGTTAGACTTGACCCGATTGAAAGTAAAATCACAGCTGACTTTACTTAACCGAAAGAAATGAAAATAGATTAAAAGTGAAAGAATATTGGATCGTAGGTTGGTTTGTTTCGTGAAAAATGAATGGATTGAAAAATGTTTTCGTAAAGAGAATCTACAAAATGAACAAACGAAAATAAATATTCATCATCCATAAAAATATTTAGACATGATATTATATTGATAATGAAATATTTTTACATTAATAAATGATTTCAAGAGATACATACAAGCGATTATTTAAAAAAAATATATATATTCTTTAAATTATTTACTTTTTGCAAAATAAATCAACTATTTATTCTGTGGCAGTGGCAGTCCAATCAAGGCAAACTAGACGTCAAAGCCCAAACTCTCGGTACGAAATTTCAAAAAGTCCGTCTCTCAATTTGGGGCCTCCATCATGAGGCGGAAAATGCCTTAGGATCGAACGGCTGAGAATCGTTCATCGTCATCGTCACCGTCACCACGCGATAAAAACTGAAACCCAAACCCTAGCGCCGCCCGCACACTCTTACTCATTTTTCTCCCGTCTCTCGCCGCCGTCTCTGCACACGCTCTCGCGCCCCAGGAAAGATGGTGAGTCCCTCTTCCCCGGAAACCTTGTCTACCGCCATGAAAACTCACGATTCAAACCCTTGTTTTGCGTAATTCTTTAGTGCCCACTGATTTTATTTTGGCGACTATTTTTGTGCTTTTGGTAGCCTTTCAAGAGGTACATCGAGATCGGGAGGGTTGCTCTGATCAACTACGGCAAGGATTACGGGAGGCTCGTCGTCATCGTCGATGTGGTCGACCAGAACCGAGTGCGTTTCACATACTTGAGCTCTTTCTTGTGGTATCTTGTGATTTCGTAGCTGAGTTAAAGTTCTCATTTTTTTTTTTGGGGGGGTGGGGAGGAATTGAGCTGCTTCCCAAGTATTTGCGCTGTTAGACTGATTTTGCTGATCGCTGAAGTGGTTGAATTAAGGCTTTGTATGCTTTGAAGGTGCTGATTGTAATTGGTGTAATTGTTTTTGGAATTTAGATATACTCTGATATGAAGCGGAGTGAAGAAATAATTCACC
This sequence comes from Rhodomyrtus psidioides, assembly GCA_021437785.1. Lineage (NCBI taxonomy): Eukaryota > Viridiplantae > Streptophyta > Magnoliopsida > Myrtales > Myrtaceae > Rhodomyrtus > Rhodomyrtus psidioides. Next base: position 5,560,399 of record JAILYB010000027.1, on the reverse strand, counting down.
TGGATGAAATTGTTTTATGATGGATTTGATTCTTTCAGCTGCTTAGCAGTGTTTTTGGGATGGTTGGAACACATTTAAAATGCTTTTGTTGTCGCGGGGGTTGTTCACATGAAGAAGTCATCGATTTTTGTAGGTGGGAGTGAAGCTACTGAAAATGGAAGCTTCGGTTTGTGGTGATTTCGACACCATGGATTTTCAAATCATTTATGTCGCTCGAAATAAGATTCTGCGAGTGACAGTTTTCCGATTTTATGGGGGACGTTTGGTCAATGCATTGGTGTCCTTCTCTGAAAAGATCCATTTGATTACTTGCCCCAAGAAGTATAATCTCATGTGGCTTGTGTGCCGCGGATGCTGAGTGCATAACTTGATTGTTGATGGTTGTAGTGAATCCTTACTTGGAACAGCAACCTCTCCCTTGTTTTGGATTACCATGGTGATAATCATATGGTTGCTTCAGCATTTCTAGAAAGATATTTGCAATGTGTTGTTGAGACTTCCCATGATCTTTTTCTTTTTCTGTACCATACACGTCCCGGATACAATTACTGAATCTGAAGCTTTGATTTGCTTCTCCCAGGCTCTTGTCGATGCACCTGATATGGTTAGGTCGCAGATGAATTTTAAGAGGCTCTCGCTCACTGATATTAAGATTGATATCAAGAGGGTCCCCAGGAAGAGCGCTCTCATTAAGGCTATGCAGGAAGCTGGTAGGCTTTCTTCTACTCAAATATTGGATAAGCCTAAATTTAAGGATCCCTTACATATATAAACTTATTTTGTCATTGCAGATGTCCAGGGTAAGTGGGAGAAGAGTTCTTGGGGGAGGAAGCTTATTGTTCAGAAGAAAAGGGCTTCCCTTAATGATTTTGACAGATTTAAGCTCATGTTGGCCAAAATTAAGGTTTGTGATGAAGTCTTGGGATTTCTTGCGTTGCCTTTGGGTGCTCTAGATTTTTTTTTCCCCTTGTTGCTTTTTCTCCTTTCCTGATTATGATTAGTCACACCTCCCACAATTCATGTGGTTCACCCTGTTTTTGGTCGCCCCTCCCGGAGTGTTCACTGAATCTGTTTATTTGGTTCCTCATTTATGTTTTGTGGTTGAAGTTGATGATGTTTTAACTTATGTTTGTGCAGAGAGGTGCATTGATCAGGCAAGAACTGGCAAAGCTCAAGAAGGAGAGTGCATCTTAAGCACGAGTTGCTTGCGTCTTGCGGGCCAAGAGTTTTTGGGAACGTGTAGCATTTGCTTTGAACGGATTGTTTCTTGTTGCTTTTACTGAAGTCTTAAGTTAGAAGCATCTGATGGTCTCTTGTATTTCATGACTTTAATGAGTGAACTTAAAATGGAGCTAATGTGTTTTTGGACATGCTTATTCTAGATTAGCCATCCTATGAAATGACCCGGGTCTCTTTTTTTCCCCCCCTTTTGATGTTCCTTATGACTCAGAAATGAGCTTTACTTTAGTAAACTACAAACATTGGCTTTTCCTTTATATAACGGACAAGTGTGGAACCACAGATAGCTCAAGGCTCAAAAGTCAGAAATCACTCGTGTGTATCCATACAGGATGAATATGATTCTTCCTATACAATGAAAACTTGTGCGAAGAACAATCTATAAATAGTTCCTAAAGCTGCAGGCCGGCTAATAGCATCACGCTCAATATCCGATCGAAAATTGTCGTTCAAAGTTCTTCCTCATCGCCTTTCCTGCATCGGACAAACTCCTGAATGCAATCCTTTCAGTACCCTTTGCCTTCCTCGGACTCAAAGCCGCCAGCTTCGAGCAAATTCCGCTCACTAGGCTGTTTTTCTGCTCAGGGTGATGGTCTTCTGGATTGAGCAAGGACCCTATTTCTTTGGTCGTGTGGTGATCCCACCGGTGTGAGCGGTTCTCGGTTTTAGATGAGAAATCACTAGTATCGCCACCCTTTATTCTTCCTGGAGAAAAGCTCTCTCCAAATTCCTTTTTCGGGGAAAATTGGTCGAGCCTGCATGGATCGTTGGCCTCGTTCCAGGTGGAACTGGTTGAGCTAGAGCCGAAGGACGACGTCCTCAACGTTTCAGAAATAGAACAGGAAGACTGCGACGATGGTGACGAGGTGTAACTCCCAAATCCTTGTATTTCTTTCGTTATTTTCAGAGCTTTCAGACGAGCTTCCTTGAGCGTTTCTCGGTCTCCCAGAAGTTTTAGTATTTGCTGAGCTTTCTTGTGCATATTGACGCCCCAGTTGAACCTGAGACGGAACAAGAGCAGAGACGCAAAAAAACCAGGGAACTTCGAGTCAAACAGGCGTATATCACGGTTGCGAATTGCCACGAGAGCGAAATCACTCGAGGCATTGCTTATAACTTACCCTTTTTCATCAACATGTTGAAAGCCACCAAGCTCCTCGATGATGGCAACATCACCTTCAAACTCTTCCGCAAATTCCTCGGGGCCATGCGTTAGCAAGAAGTCAAGGAGGACCAGAGTTTTGTAAGATTGCCTCCACTGCTTCCAATCAATGTTCTGCAACCTGCATTTTGTGATCGAGGGAGTATTGGCAATGGTGTCTTATGTGACGCTAGATTAAGTTGCATGCGTTCTTCATTGTGAGCATGACTGATTGTGACAATCAAAAGATGGGACCTTGGCGATACCTCTTATGGAGAACATCGGCAACCCTCAAGTAGTCGTCGATATCATACGACGCCTCGGCGATTTGAGTCATGGATCTCGCATCCGGGCTCGACGGATCGTTGTTCGTCACATCCTCCGCCAAGCTTAATTTCGGGAAAAACAGAAGAATGGAAGTAAGTGGATGGCCCTAAAAACTCCTTGTGCAATAGAAAGGTCTAACGAAAAAAAAAAATAGGTTTGAGGGAGAGGTGACATACAGTTCTGCTTGAGTAACATCAGTTAAGGCCAGCCTAGCAGCTTTGTACTTCTCTTGTAGAAAAGATGATGCCTGCTTTTTAACCTGGCCAAGCAGCAAGTTCTCCATGACTTCACAAAAGAGGAGAATCTTCTTTTTCTTCTTTGAAACAAACTCAAATCCCTCAGGGACTTTGTTAAAGCATGTTAATTCTCTTTGTTTTCAAAACAGAATGGAGCAGAAACAGTCTAGAGGAGGAGCAAGTGTTTCCCTCTTTTCTGACAAAACACCATTTAGCATCCTGAGGTTGACCTATATGAAGGATGTTTTGGTGGACATCCTCATTTGTAGCTCAGGTAATTAAGGAGAACTAGGACATTTATATCAACATTGACCAGTCAAAAACAATGGCCTTTACTAAGAATCGGGATCTTCAAGACAGACAATCCCAAATTGAGCTCATTAAGGACATATGGGGCATGTCACGGTATTATCTTATTGGAGAAAGATTTCTGGTCGGTACCCAAAACGGGACCGGATCCGAATCGCCTAACCTTACCTCAGAAGGTTAGGCACCTAAACTTTTGATCCGGGCCGTTCATTTTTGGACGGACGGCCCAGATCTTCTACTTTCATGAGACAATTTTTAGAATTTTTTATATATATTTTTATTAGTGATAATCTGGGCCATCCAATCATAACACGAACAGCCCAGATTGCAAGGTTAGGGCCTAACCTTCTAAGGAAAGGTTAGGGCCTAACCTTCTAAGGAAAGGTTAGGCGATCCCTTTTCGGACGGGACATAATCAAGGGTTATTTTGGTCAATTGAGAATTTAAGGTTTTCAAAAATGTCACCGTCGAGCATTGGATTGGACTCACCATCAATGGAATTCAGCCATCAGAAATGACATATGGCGAATGACTAGGTATTTCACGGGATATTCACCTCAGATTTTCCTATGCCTAGATTACACATATTGCGAGCTTCAGATCCGATTTTTATCTTTTGAAAACCCGAAGTCCCTCAAATTTGGCTAGCATGAAATCTTAAATCCTCCATTGATCAATCGTCAAAATCTCAAGTTCTCAAGAACCATGCAACAAAATCTGAAGTGATCACTGTACATATAGCTGTTGAGAAAATTCATAGCACAATGGCCAATGCTAGGTATAAACTCACGAATTTAGGTCCACAAAACACACACAAATACCAAACAGATACGTGAGCTTATATACCTTTAAGTACAAGCTAATATATACTTCCAGGAACTTTACATTCATGTTCAATGATGCATAATTAGACAACAAGATAAAGCCTCAAATTTCTTTCCATCGTCCACGGATGCTATAATGAGCGAGTTACAAGAAATGGGTCTAAGCATAACTTTGATTTCAAAGGGACCTTCGCGATATCCGGCATTAATACAACGTGAAGTTCATTATGTAACATTCATGCGAGTCCTGAAAGAGTTGTACTGAACCCAAACAAGGCAATTCAACAAAGACCCCCCCACCAAATGCAGAACATGATACAAAGACACCATTACATTAAGAGGGGCATTGATATAGCATCTTATAGATATGACAAATATTCTTGAGCAGAAATTAACAAGGTACTTATTACAGCTACAAGCGGTCTCAGACATATTAACAATTCCCTCAAGTGAGATTTTCTCAAACATTCTTGCCCCAGATAAAGCTTTTTTTTTTCTTTTTGACGGAAACAATTCCCAATGGAACAAAGGAGTCCTAACTGCTTCAAGAACTTCAAATAGGTTCTTCAGCTTCTGAAGAGAACCCGGCAATGGAGATATCATATGCAGCGAAAGTAACCATGTCGACTCATCATAGCCTCCTGGGTTCACACACTACAGCAACATTAGAGCACCAGCAATGAATGCCAGCCCCATCAGGCAGAATCCCATCATTTATTTTCTCTTGCTAGTGCCAAGAGATAGAAGCTCGAAGCTCCGAAGTGCATCCTCCCGGCTGCCCCTTGTGGCCCCGGAACGGGTGAAGGATGACGATTTGGACTCGAAACCGGGTTGAACCCTCTGGTTGGTGGACAGGCGTCCACTGCTCGATACCAACCGGCTCGACCGACCATCACTGGGCTCACCAGAGGAGCTTGGTCGGCTGCTCGATATTACTGCTCTCTTTGAAGTACTTCCATTGCGAGAAGAACTGCGGCCTCTCTCAGAATCGGGTTGCTGGGAATAAGAAAGAACACGTTACTAATGAGGCAAAGACACGCTGACTATAGACATAAACAAGATCCCAATTTTAGCATGCACCCAACCCCTTGCGTGTGCGGGATTAATTACTCCAGTGCATATGCAAGAAACAAGCATTTGAAAGCATGTAGCAATTTCTAAAAACATGCATGTATAAGTCCCAATTAAATTGGTAACCCATATGTACATGTGAGGATGGACCCAAAGACAAGTTCCCAACAATTGTTCATTTAAGAAATATAACAAACCACCATTTGCATACATTTTTGAATCATAAATTCACTTTACCACGTCCTTGGATGAGGGCGCGTCATCTGAAGATCTGTGCCTGGAATGATCACCAGGAAAGCCATGGCCAGAGCCATTCCTCCTAGCAAATGCCTCAACTGCACCCGAGAGTCTCTCTCGAATCTCTTGTCCCACTAGACAAATGTGTCAAGAAATGTTCGTTAAATTGACTTGCCATTTGATGCGAAACACACTATAAAAATACAAACCGAAAGTTCTCTACATGCTGCTTCTCGCATAAAAGCTTTACACTTTTGAAGGAACTTACCAGAAGGTCTTTCTGCTCTTTCCGCAGAAGGTCCTGGATTTAGAGCAGGTTTACCGCTTGGCTGTAACAAAAACACAAGAATTAAGAACCGGAATTCTACAACAAAGGCAAATAGGCACTACAAATTTTGTGATCCTAAAAAGTCAAAATCCAAAGGTGGAAACTAAAGATTACCCGTGCTCTAGAACTGGAGCCAATCTGTGGGTATTTCAGTATGGTCCAATCGAAAACATAGTCAAATTGATAACCTGCAACATGAAATGTATTTGTCTTCAGAAATTCACAGAAAGACCACTCAGCAAATAGATAACCCAAAGAAAACTTGCCGTCACCTTCACGAATAAATAGATCCCGGAATAGCCTCTTCAGGTATGAATAATCTGGTTTGTCCTCAAACCGCAAGGAACGGCAATAGTGGAAGTATGATGTGAATTCACATGGATATGATCTGCAGAGAACCTGTAAAATACATGGTGATGTTCATTTCCTGTCCTGATGTTAGTTTCCTAGAAAATGGGACATGACCAGAAAACATGTTGCATCCAAATCCAATAGATTCTTTGCCAAAGTTAGAATGGGTCCCATAGAATGGATCCCATCAGCTTCCCTTAGTTAAAAGCAACAATACCTCAATGGGAGTGAGCATCTTCTTTTCACTAATCTTGTCATATTTCTGCTTTTTAGTGCCTGCTTTCAGGCCCTGCCATGGAAGGCTGAGATGCAAAACAAAAGAAGTGTCAAAGTATTACTTGAATAACAGTACAGGTGAAACAAGCATCTCGGTTTGCTGTCAACCTTCCTCGAAGAAAGTACATAAGCACATAACCAAGAGATTCCAAATCATCTCTCCTACTTTGTTCTGCAAGAAAAATAAAAACATGTCACTACGCACTGTTTGAAATTTGTCTAAATAAGTGCTTGCAAAATCGAAAAATGCCTCTGTTGGATGCAAAATATACACTGACCAACTCCAAGATGAGTGTTGACACTTGCATAGCGAGCTGTTCCTGTAAGATTCTTGTTTTCCCTGCAAAAGGAACATAAAATGTGTAATCAATGATTCTCCCCTTTGGACTTGTTGAAGGGAACAGGAAGGACCTAAAACAGAGAAAATTTCAGGCGTGTGTATTGCCACTTCAGTGAAAAGACAAAAACTGTTGAAAGCATAACAATGAAGACAATGGACTTTCATGCGTAAAACAGACAGAAGAAATAGATACTTTAAACAGTGCTAAGGCACCAGAGAAACCCAGAAAGTTCCACTTGCTTTGCAACCAAAACGGTTTTACTTCCTCAGATACCAAGATAATTTATGGTTTTACCTGATGAACACGCATTCTTCTCAAAAGAAGATATCATTCACATACATAACTAGGATAACAAATTTAACAAACAACAAAACACCAGTGGAAGTCACAGTTCCAATTCCCAGCTTAGCTTATGTGCACGAAACAGACATACACTTGTTCTGGACATAGATAAAAAAGTACTCATCAAATATAGAAGTATGCATCTCCAATACCTGTATGGAATGTGCTTGTGCGTTTGTAGATCCCTGTATTTTTTAGCAAGACCATAGTCAATAATGTACACCTGGTAGGAAAAAGTTCAGCAGTATTAATGATTTACGCTCAGGTAAAACAAAATAAAGAAATAAACACAGACGTGACTGATGCAGAAGTAAACAGTACGAAATGTTAGTGCATATTTCTACATGATTTCTTTTCATTAACACTACGTTTCCTTTCCAATCCTCTGTTTCCCATAGTAGGCTCTCCTTTAGGAGGCTTCCATCCATCTCATGGAGCAGGGACTCAGTCCAGCCCTAACCAGTGGGCTGTACGTCTGGGGTCCCAAATGTCAAATATTAAGCATAGCATTTGCATATGTATCACCATAAAAACAGCCAATTTTAACCAAACCAATATTCCAGATATTCTTGCTTCCACCATCCAAAACTCCAAAGAAAAACCATATGGAATTCTTTCGAAGACGTGACGTTCTGCATGACTTCATACATATACAACTGTAAAGGAAATTATATATGTGCTAGAAGAATCTATAGGTGAATCATCAAATTACCTGATTAGCTTTTCGCCCTAAACCCATCAAGAAGTTGTCCGGCTTTATATCACGATGGAGAAAACCCCGTGAGTGCATATACTCAACTCTATTTATCTGAAAAAGATGCGCAGATTGCAAATAAGTTTGGTATCTACTTAATCCAAAAGCACCATTCATTAGAATAGAAAGACTTACTAATTGATCTGCGAGCATCAAAACAGTCTTCAAAGAAAACTTCCGATTACAATAGTTAAATAAGTCCTCCAAACTTGGTCCAAGAAGGTCAATAACCATTACATTGTACTCTCCCTCGACTCCGAACCATTTCAGATGGGGAATACCAGCTTCAGGAATTAAGAACAAAACATTGGCCAAAGAATAATATAACGTAGTTACAAACTCATGCAAAGAGAAAGAAAGGGAGGTAGAAAGAAAGAAGAAACATCAATCGCAACTCACTTCCTCCCTGAAGCAGCATGTATATTTTTGACTCATAGTGAAGCTGAGGGTGCTTAGTCTTCACAGATTCCTGAATATCAGGTTCCATACAACAGTACATACAAAAAATTAATTCCTTACATAAGTCTATAATTCTCACAATACAACAAAAAGAAGAGATGCAAAGAGTGAGAGGGAATATCAAATATGAGAAAATATTAAGGAAACAAAATTTTGTTCAATTTAGAAATCAGCTTAGTGAATTCATACTATCAATCTACCAATAAATAATAACAATGCTTGAGAAAGCACCTTCAGTTGAGAGGTTGGACTAATAGTTTTCTATGAAGCTATCTACTCAAACCGACAGAACATATGAGAAAACATTTTCTATTGTGGCACTACAAGATGCCCAAGATGAAGGGGCGCCTATTACTGCAATAGCCACAGGTGCACTGAGAAATGAAATAGGTTTGCCGTGAGTAATAAGTGAGATGGTTTGCATAGAATCAAACAGTTTAGTCTGAAATCTTCTGAAGACCCATTTTAACGATGATTAGAAAAAAGCACGTTGTACATATTCAAAACCAGAGCACAATATAGGTAAGTTCCAGGCTTAATTTGCTACAGCACTACTAATAATGAACAAGCAGACAAAAATCAAAAACAGATTTACATATAGAAGCCCACACCAAATTACTGACAAAAGGTACTGATTTCCTCGCAAAGCATAATATAAATAATCAAACACACATTTCCTTCAGAAAGATGAAAAATTCATCATAATACAAAATTTTAAAAAAAAATGGCATTCATGATATCAACTACATCCCAATGCGAGTTCTTACAGTCAGGCACCATTAATCAACAAAAATTATATTCATGGACAACGTCAGGCAATAAATTCCCATCATCTAGACCACAAGCTCCAGAAATTTACCAGCTTTATTGCCACTTCCTCTCCACTCTGCACATTAATTCCTGAACAAAACCACCGCAACATTAGTCAAACATGCTCCGATCCACCATCAAGGAAACACAACACACAGTCCCAAATCCAATATAAAAAAAAAAAGTGGTAAGAACAACCATTGTTTCAATGGAGTAAGAAATGAATGCATACCCAGGTATAGTTCTCCGAATGATCCGCTACCGATCTTCCGGCCAAGCTTAAATTTGCCACCAATCACATGATCCATGATCCAATCGCTTCCGGAAACGAGATAGTGCAACAAACTAACCAACTTTTCCCCAACTCCGACAAATTCTGTCCCCGGGTCAGAGTTGATCCAAACGCATAATCCTCAAGATGCTCGTCCCAGATCCAAACGCAGATTCTATCTCACATGAAAAAGGATCTTTTTCCTTCAATTGCAGATCGATCGACTTATCGCCAAAATCAAAATGCCCCCAAAGCCTCTCGAAAAAAGAGCTAAAAAAAATCTTTTAAGAATTTACAACAGAACCCCACGAATCTATGCAGGGAACTCCGGTATCGGAGACCCACGAATCACAATCCTCAAGGAGAAAACTTGAGATATACCCACGAACCGGCACGAGAAAGCCCTATCGGAGGCGTCGATGATGCGACATTTGGCCAGCAAACGAAGAGGAGAGGAGAGGAGAGAGAGGAGAGATTGATGGCGAGGAGAACAGGAAAAGGGAAACTTTGGAGTGGGAAAAGAATAATTCTGGCAGGGAGTCTCAGAGATACAAGATAAAGGAAGTAAATTTCAGGGGAAATCAATCGAGAGACGGAGGTATCTTCGGATCTGTGTTCAAGGACGGAGGGATTTAAGGTTTCTTGGCAAAGAATTGGGGATTCTGCAGAAAAAGAATAGAGAGAGAGAGAGAGAGAGAGAGAGAGAGAGGGGAAAAGTGATGAAATTGGATGATTGATGAAGGGAGAGAGAAAGAGAGAGGGGAAGAGGAAGAGGAAGGGGAAGAGAGGGGGGAGGGAGAGGGGTGATATTATTGGGGGAATTTTACTTTATTTTTTTATTATTTCTTTATTTTTTTCGTTTCTGGGTTTTTTGTTTTTTGTTTTTTAAATATTTTATTAACAGGGTCTATTTTGGTTTTGATTGTTTTGTTGTTCGCATCTGCAATTTCTTCTTTTCGCTGTTGGAATATGCGGGAGGGAGAAAGATAAGGTGAGGTGGGTATCTTCTTGTTGTGTATGAGCTCTCTCCCATCTGGCACTTTGCCCTAGCAGAAATGATAAAGCCACCCAACATTTGGATGCCTGCCTGAATTGCAGATACCATTTTCCTTTTTAAACTAAAAAAGATAAAAAAAAAATGTTTCTTTTATAGGATGTGCAGACCAGTCAGTTACTTGAGCTCCACTCGAAGATTATAAAAATCTCATGCTTGAATGTATTCTAATTAGGATAACGATATAAATGATCCTTAACTTTGTCTCAATGTGTAATGTAATTCCTAAACTTTTAATTTGTTCATATGATCAGTATTTTAGCCCAATGTTGCAATGCAATCCTTGAACTCTTATTCTCTTCAATGTGGTCCCTGGCTATTAGTATATGTTCGATTTAGTCTCAGAATTATATGAAGACATTCAAAATTATTTTTTCATTAATTCAAATTCAGGGATAATATTGTATAATTTTATATAATCCAAGCACTAAAGCAAACAACTAAACAATTTAAAAGTTCAAGGTTGACATTGCATATTGGGTTAGAGTTCATGGACTACATTGAAAAAAATTAAAAATTCATGAACTACATTGCACAATGAGCCAAAGTTCAATGATCATTTGAATCATTTTTTCGGATGTTTCTAATTCGAGCCTCTCGAACAAATAGAGGAGATCAAGTCTGAGCTTCCAGTACTTGATCTGAGTGAACGAGGAATCCAATTAAGTTGTTAAATTTTATGTGTTAAAAACAGAGAAGCATAACTCTCTTTTTTTCAATGAGTGCTGTACTATTAGCACTCGAGCTCTAATTCAAACTTGCGCTCGACCTAAAACCAAATCATGCAGTCGTTGTTGACTTTGATCAAGTTTCAAAGCATCAAGCCTCGCATTAATGAGACAAGTTTAGCTTGAATATGCGCCGGGCCGATTTGACTCGATTACACCCCCTAATGCAAAAAATGAGAAAACAGCATTTTGCATCATCGATTGGAATCTTGTAATATAAGTGTTCATCTGGATTTAATCAAGCAAGAATCACACCTTCACAAGAGAAGGTAGGACAGTTGATTAGCACTACTTGTATACATTGAACCTATTTCCTTTCCTCTAATGGTGGGCTAAATGAAATTCAAAATAAAAAAGAATCTACTAATTAAACCAACGTATTAAAAAAAAAAGGAACAAGTCACTACCGTCAAATCCACCTGAAAGAGAAATTTTCACCTTACACTTTTCGCATGAGAAAAACGTGAAAAGCACGTTCGTCGTATTACTTGTTACGGTTCAGTAAATGTTGTTAATATGTCAATATCGTGTGATGTTTCAAATTTACCGTACTTTTAGGAAGTGTCCCGTGGACAATCATTAATCAAATCCTTGGACGTAATTATACTTCACCATGATGAGGCTAACAGATACCAAATTGCCACCGGCCAATTATAGAAAAATTAATAAATTGCCCCGAATGGTAAATTAGCCGCACTATGCTTGCCCAAAAACACGAAGGACCCTCGTCCAAGCTTCAATCGGCATATGTAGACGTAAAAGAGAGACAAGAAATAGTACGCGCAAGCTGGTCCAGCGCTAAATCAAACACGAAAAACCGACTTCGATGACCAATAAGGATAATTTTATGCCTCGAAGAGATTAAAATGGCATTTATGTGAATCTTTAGCTATCATGGTCTCTATTTGATTACTAAGTACTAATCTGTCCACCAGATTTCTTCATGCAACCCGCCCCGTCCACAGAACTTTGTAAAAACGAATGATCGACCAGATCAGCAGTCACCAGATCGCAACCAATTTCGACGGCGAGATCCTCGGGAAGTCTAGAAAATCTCCAGCGACCTAACATGGACCGTCACGAACTTCCAGAATCCACATCACCGCTCCCAACTTCAAGGAGCTCACTGCACCTACTCCCAACTACCAAAAACATAAAATATAACCAAAAATACAAATCCCTAAATGGATAGAACTCTGGGGCGATATCGCAAAAGTCCATTGAGAATTGTTTTGCAGAGCGGTCCCGTCGAGTTGTGGTATTACCTTTCTGAACCCACGCAAAAAGTCTTCTTTTTTTTTTTTTTGGGGTGATGCCTCAAATGATTGTTCCAGGCAAAACGGGCTTAAGAATAAGGACAGAGCCACTGCTGTACTCACTGAAAAGCTGCCACATACCACAGGACTCTGTTCTACACTGGGAATGTCAGTGCGACAAACAAGCAGCATCTCCTTCTTCGACCAAAAACAGAAGTAATGCAACCGAAAAAGGTCATTCCCACCCTTTTCAAGATGACATTCACACTTTTTTTCCACTTTTACTCACAGTAGTATTCACACCTTAAAGCTTTCACCATCTATTGCGTTTGTTTAATTACATGACCACTGCGACAAAAGAATGCACATCACTCCTCAATTGAATCACAACGAATAATTTTTCGCCAAACCCCCTATCTTACAGAGTCTTCCAGATTCAAGCTACATCCGAGGACGACTTACGACATCAGCATCTCAAACTTGGTTGTTTAGGGGACCCTCGCACTCCCCACCCAGAAAGAGTCAATCTACAACACCGGAGCGCAGAAGCGGCAAAACTAAACGTGTCAATCTTCAGTTGGAAAACTACGAAGCGTCAGGGCAGGTCAATTAGATCCACTTTGCTTCTCGGGAACTTCGAGTTGAGGGGGCAGGAGGTTCATAAAGCTGCCGTGAACAGGTCGACTCGCTGCTGTGCCCGACTCATCATCTGTGAATTTATGAATATACAAGGGAAAACCAATCAGCTTCTCGAGTGTCAAGATACAGATGTTTTTCTTAGGTGGCTTAACTAGCATCTTTGCTCACCATAGAAGAGCATAACAAGCGCTTAATTAGCACCTTTCCCCAGCAAAGAAAAGCAGAACAAGCTATGTAATTATTTGTAAAAAAGAAGCTATGCATGCGTGAACATATGTCTTCAGAGTTATCAAGACAAGATTTTCTACAGCTCTTACCAAAGAGAGACTTGATGGATGGCCTTTTGGGCTTCGTGTTCTTCTTCTTCAGTTCAGCTGTAAACAGAAGGACCAAGCAAGTGAACTACTGCAGTCTTTTGAGAGTTCAACATCACATATTCACTGCCTATTTTAGAATGCCATACTTTGAAAAGGAAAACAGGCCAAGACCGTCGGAACTTTTTCGTATACATATTATGATGAGACCAATTGTAAAGATGGAACACGAAATGTCATCCTCTTTGACATAGTTTAGACTGGTGTAGAATGCTAAGTATCGACAGTCCAAAACCTATACTAACACGAATTTTTCATGCAGTACAGAAAACAGGCTGACTAGTAGAATAATCGAAAATGAAACAGAGCGATCTGGTCCATCTGTTGAGTTTGGAATGTTCAAAACCATAACATGGTTTCCACAAGCTTCAGAGAGCAATGCGCCAGACTTAATAGAATATAGACAACATCTGCAGTATCACAAGAGAAATATACCCATTCCAGGCAACTGATTATCATTAACAATCTCAAAGTTCTTATATGTGTAACCGACAAAGTTGATGTCCTTGGATGAGAGCATCTGCAGTCAGAAAGGGAACAAATCATCAGATGCCAGTACACTTCCAGATAAAAGTCTGTTAGAACACTTCTCTATCTGTGTGTGTCTATATATGTACATATATACATATAGGAAAGAGAGTCCCAAGGTGATCCCTTTTGCTAGAGAGTAACAGAAGATCTGAGCGTATATGAATAAAGCTCACCCAAATCTATGAACAAAAGAGAGGGTAAAAAAACAGATACTTAAGACCATGCAAATCCAAGATGAAATCAAAATTAAGGAGGCCTAAAATAAAACAGAGAAAAACTTGACGTTCGGCATAATTTTCAAGGTTAATTAGATTTTGGCAAAAAACCCTTAAAATGGCCTCCTCAAGGCCAACGATTTGGTCCAACTTAACCCTTTTTTTTTGTCCCACTCAACCCAATTAGTGTGGACCTTTTATGGATACAAGGTCAATGAAAAATAAAGAAGACAAATACTTGATTTTTCTGAATTGACCGCTTCTAGGCAAAGACTAGACCCCAAAGGTTCTTTGCATTGTCAAGAACATGAGGAAACAACAGTTCAACATGATCATAAACATGCACCTTGCATTTACCAGAATGCTACCAAGGCAGAAGCCAAAAGATTAGAATATAAGTAGGAATATGGTACGGATTACAAAATAAATCAGACAATGCTTTATGTACGAACCTTTCTCCATGGGCCTGATCTTGTTGAAGTTTGAATTTGATTGTCGGCCTACATCACCATAGAAATGTCAGAGATAGAAGGAACTAACTATATAAACTCTAGCCCTTTACCAAAAAAACTAAATAAACTCTAGCGAGTCAGAGATAGAAGGAACAAACTATATAGATCCTAACAGCAGTAATCTGCCACCGGTATTTCTTCCTTCTGCAATCATTTTCATGCCAAAGCAATACATTATGTACTCGTCTACCTCTTCAAATTTTTCAAAGTTCTGCGTATCCAACTCATCGTTGACCTCAGGAATAAAAGCAGCTTTCATCTGATACAACCGGTCCCATTCAATCCCTCTAAACCATGGATGGGCCTGAATCCACAAATGCACCACTTTCAATTGTCATTTTCAGCTCATTAGCTGTAGCAGTGCAATAGTCAAGAATTGAACACTTAAGAACCCATACTTTAATTTCATCAGTCCCTTTCGTTCCCAGCCTCTGGTCAACATTACATAGAAGTTTGCTTATGAGATCTTTAGCTTCTGGAGACAGCTTTGCTTCTTCAGGAAATTTCAAATGAGTTCTCCAGTTCACAATCTGCCAAGGAAAGCATTTATATTATTGTGCCGACAAAAGGCCAAGTATAGATGATCGAATTACACAACATCACGCATGATAATTCCAGCTCAAAATAAAGAATTCATTTTAACCTTGAAACCTGAATAATTCAATGTGCTCAACAATGCATTTATAAAACTATTATTCATTTAAAGTCACGAAAATCCATATGACTCGTACCACATTTCAGCCACCACCATGCACGTGTTATGAAATGTTCATCATTGTCATCATCAAAGAATGGTGGGTTTATACATCACTGAAAAAAGGCCATAATTCGGTTCATATCTACAGCTGCTGTGTTGCACATACATATTAACATTCACATCCTGTTGATGAAAAGAGATTACATTGTTAGGAGCACAACACCATCCCTAAGCACACATATTGGTAACAAGAGGAGCTAATCTTCTATAAAGTGATTCAACTTCATATTTCCATAAATAGACTGCCTATGATGGTAAAGTATCAACAGAATAAAAAGCATTTCAGTGCTAAGATACCTTTCTACATGTTGACATAGGATCGTCGGAGTAAAAAGGAGGGTATCCCACAAGCATTTCATACATGATGGCACCAAGAGACCACCTGCAGAAGTAGCAGCCAAAGATCACCACAATAAATAACAGGAAAAACATTACAGTTTCGAAAAACATAAAGAGACAAAATGATGAGGACAACGCATTTTCTTTTCCACTATTTCCTTTTTTTTTTCTAGAAAATACCCACCAATCACATTCCATCCCGTAACCTTTCTTCAAAAGAACTTCTGGAGCAATATAATCCGGTGTGCCAACAGTTGAATAAGCCTGCATTAGGTCTTGTTAAAAGTTTACTTAACAACATATTCAAGTACCAGGATAAATGAAATTGCACGGAATAATACTGAAAATTGGCCATGAATGATCATCCACATAAATCACATGCAAGTCCCGGACAAGAATAATAGAGGAACACACACAAAAAAAGAGGAGGATTAACCATGATCTGTTTTGTTTTGAGTGACGTCTGACCAAAAAGATAACACCAATCCTACTTGAGTTAAACTTACCAGGGTCCTTCTGTTCCTCTGCCAATGCTGCAGTTGCTCCTGTTGAGTTCGCTTTGATGCCACAGGTCGGCCATCACTTGAAAGAGCCCCACTAAGATTGTTTCCCACAGAGAAGTCCTTTTCTTGCAGGTTACTGCAATCTAGTGGTTTACATAAACCAAAATCTGATAGTTTCATATGACCATTTGTGTCAAGGAGTAAGTTGTCAGGCTTGATATCTCTGCAACATAAGATGGCAGGATGCATCATTAGTCATTTCAATGAATCGTAAGGGAAACAACTATAGGAAATAAAAGTAGATAATTAACTATTAACAATGCACAACCTATGAATATAGTTATGTTTATGGATGGATTCAATTGCCAGAACAGTCTCTGCAACGTAGAACCTGGCCTCATCCTCAGTCAATATATCCTTCCTCATTAGTAAAGTCATCATATCTCCACCAGGTAGATACTCCATAATGAGATAGAGATATTCTTCATCCTGGAAGGAGCAATATAGTTTGACAATGCAATTGCTATCAACCTCTGCAAGTAGATTCCTCTCTGCTTTCACATGTTCAACCTGAATAATACATTTGCAAGTTAGAAGGAGATAAATAAGATCCTGAATCCCACCATTGGCAGCCCAGAGACAACTGTACCTGCCCTCTACGAAGCATCTCAGATTTTTTAAGCTTCTTCATAGCATAAACATGACCTGTTGCCTTCTCCCTACATATTCTGACCTGCATCATAAAAGCAAACACTAGAATCAGGATCAAAGGCTTGACTTCCTATAGAAACGGATCAGAAAAAAGAAATATACAGCCAATACAATAGAAAAATATGAAAGTCAGAGAAGACATGTAAAAAATTTTTAAAAAGTATCAGAACCAAGCACATCCATGCAAAATGCACAAGAAGACATCAACAACTATATTTTCAGTCTACTGCGGATGCTCAAATAGATTATGTTCCACAGAAAGAACAATTTTCTTGCAAAAAAAGCAATCTTGAACTCTAAATACAGTTCCCATATTGGTGACTATGCTGAAGTCATTCTACAATCAAATCAGATTATTGCGCTAAATAAGAGATTCTCATATACAAAGGAGTCATTGGCAAACAAACTACTCTACAAAGTTCTCTTACAAAAAAATTCAAGCCTACACAAACAACATAAGGGAATAATGGACATGGGGCACTGTGAGATAACCATTATGCCATACCTCACCAAATGCACCTTTCCCTATCATTGTCAATGGCTCAAAATCATCAGCACCCATTTTATGCCTCTGAAGGCGCATGTATTCTGTTTCCTTCTTCTCCAGGTGCTTGAGCAAATTGTTTTGCTCTTCCTCGGAAACATCGGCATCAGCCAGCTTCATTTCCAGTATATGACGACTACAAAACATAAATTCACTTCACTAACATGAATAGAAAGTGGCAAAGACTTTTTAATGTAGGAACATAGCCCAACAATCCCGATGCATTTATGGACAATACAGAGCTCAACTCCACATTTACACATATAATGATGCATCAACATACTCTGTAGTTAGTACTTGACCACTTTCAAAGTAAAAAACACGCACACATGCACACATGTGAGCGAGTATACCTTTTCAATACCTTTTTCAAAGAAAAAAAAATATGCAAAATGTAACTTCTCTTATTAGTTTCACACTCTGAAAATAAAATGTATAGGCCGTGAGATATCGGCAGAAGAAATTCTCAAGCAGACACCAACTAAGTTGCTTGTTCTTATCTTTGCCATGGTCCAGTCATCAGGACAGCTACTTAAACCTGAGACAACATTCTGTATGAATGGGAAGTATCATCAGGTTGATACCAGGGGACCTTCTTCAAAATATATCTGTAACATGCATTGTTAGATTGCTAAATTTCACTGTTTGCCATCTTATCCCTGTCTGATCTATTTTCATTTGGTGAACTATACATTGCTTGCCAAAACAGAGTGTCCTACAATGAAAGAAGCCTACCTGGATCCAAAGCTCATAGAAACGTGAGGGATTCAATTCTTGAATATTTTACAATGCAATTTTTTTCCATTAGCATAAGATGATGCAAGAAGGAAAAGCTCGACCATAAACAGAAAGCAAGGAGACATTAAGAGGCAATTGACTGCCCAAACGTATAGAAGCCTGAAGGTATTAACTAGGTGCAAATATTTTCTCCGTTTAACCGAGGTTCTTCACAATTGTAGTATTTAAAGGACATCAACTCTGTGTCTCGCAGACCCTGCAGAGTAGGTTTTAAAAGCCAACTCATGGTTCGGCCCAAGAAGTCTCATTGAATGAGAAAAGAAGTTTCACAGAATTAAGTTTTCTTGTCTTTGCCAAAACCATAGTACATTCTGGATAGGACCAAAGGAGGTGGAAGACAACTACAATATGTTAATTTAAACTAATCATACACTACAACTCACTACTCTTGCAAGTAAAGCACAAGCTTTTAGAACTTTCCACCATTATCTTTCCAACACTTCCTACTTCACTTTTCCTCCTCTATTTAATAAAAAGTTCAGGCCTCGTCTGTGGATGAATTGAGTTAAAGACTGTATTTCTACCCACCACCTGAAGTTAGCATCAATTGCCCCAACTGATACATGGAAGACAAACCACGACCTGTTACAACCAGTTGAGAATAAACTGTAGCCAGTAAAAAAAAAAATTACTGACATCATTGCTAGGAATATCATTGTCGTATCTGGGATTCTCCAATGAATAAGGCATTAAAAAATTAAAGCACAAGTTCTGCTCAGGGGTTCTACAAACTATGCCCAACAACACCCCCCCCCCCACAACTATATATATTCCAGCCCAATATTTTCTTCACACCAATTCACTCATTTGATGTGCTTTAAGGTGATATCATTATTTTCAAGTATATTGCTCCCAATTCCAGTTAATAGCTGAGTCTCTACTAACTTTCCCTCAAGCATATTTATTGGAGTAAAATGATCATTCTATGAACTCATAGGTCTTCAAATAATTAATTTGAAGCCATGAATTGATCTGCATATTATATCATGTGGCAGACGTATCAAGAATTACTTCCTCATTTATTTGCAATGCATCTCCCAAAAGAACCCAATCCTCAGAAATGGTGACTCAGAGAAAGGAACAATATATCAGCACATAAAGAAAGAAGTACTTGGCATGATCCAGCAGAAAAGAATCATAAAATCATGTAGTGCTGCCCGTTTGGTTCATCCACAATTGCTAGAGTAAAACCATACCGCTCTTTCCTTTCTTCAATATTCTTCATTTGCTTCTTGTAATGATTTTCAATGTACTGCTTTGCTGCTGCAACTTTCTGCTTGGTGACATTTGAAGGTGCTTCTTCACTTGTTGGAGGTTTTGACCCATCTTTCCCATTTCCTGCGATGTCTTTCTTTTTTGACGACCTTGCTCCGTCTTTGGACTTAAACTTCCCGAACCAGCATCTTGCGGAGTCCATTAGCAGACTCCCAACTCTAAACTTTACCACCCAAATCTACTTGTCAATTAATCGCCGCCAACTGCTAAAGATCACAAACTGCACTAGACAAATATCTCATCCTGCAGAAGGAAATATCCAGATCCTTGTGCGCCATTGGTCGCTAAATGGCCCAATACATGCTCTTCATATCTACAGAAATAAAAAGATAGTAAGTATGCCCCATAGGAATATATAATTACATTGAAAGGGCAGACAACAATTAGACACAACATTCTGTTCCTGAAGAATAATTTCAGGTCCTCCAGGGAAGCAAAACGCTCATAAAACATTTTAGAACAAGATCTATAAATGACCAAACGGCACACTTCTTTTACACGAAATATAAAATCTATAGCCAAATGGCATACTCCCGAAAAGCCAATACTGCATTGAACCCGCTAAGTACACTATCCATGCACCTCGTTGCAATGACAAGAGTCACCAGAAGGCTCAAGTTATGAAACAGAGGGACAAGATTTTAAATTCAGTGGCATTCGGTGCGAAAAATACATTAAATCCGCATTAGCTCAGCAAGAGATCTCATGATCTTAATTGACAATATATCTGCAACGCAACTTTAATTGGTCCACACAAGCATCTCGACCATTGCAAGCGACAGTATGATCCAGTTAGGTGACGCGAAGCAGATTGACACTTTTAGAAAGAGTGACTGACCAGCTAACTCAAAAATCTCCAAAATTATTGGGCAGGAATCACTTGAGATAGAACGAGAACATAAAGCGGACATTATTCCTGGCGATCGCATTCCAATGCACGAAGCAAAATTCCCAAACGGAAGCACCCAACGCGACTCTACAAATTTCCGAATTTCTCCATTTTTCACAAGGAAACGGTGAAGCAAATGCGGCCAAACAAAAAAGACGAAACTCTCATTGTCCGATTCCAGGAAGCAGGGCGGACCTGACCAGCGGGTAGTTACTCCAAGCAAATTCCGACACTCGCTCCGATCCAGAACGCCGGTCAACCAGGCTAGGGAGAAGAGAAGCGCCAGCAAAACCCT
The DNA here is from genome assembly GCA_021437785.1 of Rhodomyrtus psidioides. Classification (NCBI taxonomy): domain Eukaryota; kingdom Viridiplantae; phylum Streptophyta; class Magnoliopsida; order Myrtales; family Myrtaceae; genus Rhodomyrtus; species Rhodomyrtus psidioides. The sequence continues at coordinate 5,539,663 of JAILYB010000027.1, read as the reverse complement.
CGGAAACCCTAAAATCGAGGCGCGCCCGCGATTCCGGCGAGACAGCCCGTCGCGACGGCGGCGGCGAGGAATGGGGGGACGGCGACGGCGACGGCGCCGAGGAGACGACTGCGGGACCCGAGGCGGAGATCGCTGCGGGGACGAGGCGGAGAGAGCGCAATTCGCGGCGAAGGAAGGAGTGAGAGAGAGAGAGTAACTTTTACTTGGGTGGAGTTGTAGTTGCTGGTGGTGATGGTGTGGTTGAGTTCATGATTCGCTCTCTCTCTCTCTGCTCCTTTTTCTCTGCGCGTCGAAACTTTTGATTTTCCTTTTTTTTTTTTTTGCTTTTCTCGTTTTCCTTTTTTGCGCGTATTGAAAATTGAGGCCCGTCTCTCTCTCTCCGACACGCGCTTTTACGCAATTAAGACATTCGAGGTTCGATCGGATGACGAGGATTTTCTAGAAGATAATTTCCTTTAAACCACCCCATATTTCTTTATTTGATTAAATGATTACGATAAATAAATTTATCCGATCAAATCACTAATTCTATTGCCGCGTGGAACTATCATGGCTGATTAAATATCGACCGTTTCGATTATATGGATTTTGAATTCATTAGGATGATCTTATTTTTCAACTCGATCATCAGCTCTTGCAATGCATGTTTATGTATCGGCAAGGTATATATTCATGCATGCGGAAGTTTTTTCCAAACAAACAAGATAAACGACATTTATATAAGTTAGATGATCGAAATTAAACTTCGTCATACCTTTTTAATAAACGTCGGGCTAAGTAGCCTTATCTCATTCTTATATAAGTGAATCTAGAAAATATCGCCTAATTCACAAGTCAAAAAATCATTCATGCAACCTACTTATATCGATTTCTCTCATTAAATGCATTGGACAGGTTGATCTTGTCATGACAAAAAAAGAAAGGATGAAATTTTGCTCTACAAACTCCTTTTCCGCTCAAATCTTGATCTCGATTACATATCTTTTTTAAGATCGTTCAGGACAGTTACGCGTTCGCTAAATAAAAAAGGAAAAATGTAAAGAAACGAATCAATTATCACGAGTTATTATCGAATCATATCTATATAATAGAACGTTATGAGCCGATTATTAATAGGAATCGCAAGAGCAACCGAGAAAATCTCTCTATCATCTTTAGGATTAGGATCATTATTGGAATCTTCTTCCTAAAGTTTGGGCAAGAAAGAAGGGCAAAAATAAGAAAATACGTTTCGCTATCGGACGTCAAGAGGCTTTCGGGACCTAATTTAAAAACAGCAATAATTAAAATAAGAAACAACTTTGCTCTGCCGTCAACACCCGTTGATGACTCGAAATGTCTAAGTTTGCCTCAAAATGAAGCGAGAAGGACACCACGAATGCCGTAATTTCACGAATGTCGATCTTTTTTTTTTTGTGGGTCAAAATGTCAATCATTTGAATAACATATATTTTAAAGAAATATTCATCTTTTAGTGACGTCCGTGACTTAAAATTATCGCATTCAAGTAATCGTTTTAAGTCAAGCCTCATGAGGTGAATATTTTTAAAAAAAATTAAAGACGATTCGGTTTGGGCGACATTGGCGATTTTCCTTGCCTGAAAATCCGAAACGGCATTTTAACTCATATGATTTGTTCAAGAATTTCTTCTTTTCTTTCAAGTGACGGCATTTAAGTTATTCATTAAATCATGCCACTCGTGGTGATAATTTTAAAAAGTTTTACACTTAATTGAAGAAATATGGGACTGAATTTTATCATAAGATTAGTTCGACCTAAAGACAAAAAAAAAAAAAAAAAAAAAAAAAAAGGTCCAAGCTCTGAGCCTTTTTTTATACCAAAAAATTTCTTACAGAATGTCTTCTCGGAACGTGCAACCTTTCCTAAATTTCAAACGGGTCAGGATCCCCTGCCCTGAGGAAATAGCGGGATCCCCTACCACTAGGGCAGACAATCTGGATCCAATTTCAAACTAACAACCCTTTTTGAATAGTTGCTTCTGGTCAAATCAAAAAGTGGCCATTACCATAATTGAGAGCATCGATTTCCTTTCTTTTCCCGGCGATTAGTTGGCTAATTTGCGTTTTGAGAAGTACAAAACATGACTCATTAACTCTTTCATACAAGTTAAAACTACGAAAAAGAAATAAAAAAGATAAATTGTGTGCAATTATATTAAGGAAAAATCCCATCAACAATCCTAAGGTTTCCCCGCAGCCACCCGAATTTTAGGCTGCATATGATAACACTCCAGGAAAAGTGTTTCTATTTTGAAAGTGTTCCCAGAACATTTTGGGAATAGAAACGAGAACACTTTCGTAATAGAAACGTGTATGGTAAAAAAATGTTCCAAAAGTGTTCCGGGGAATACTTTTGAAGAAAAAAAGTTGCTTCTGGGTTTTGAAACATTTTTTGGAATACTTTTAAAGCCACCACCCACCACCGTCGATGCAGCCACCACCCGCCGGCCACCATCGCCGCCACCAATTGCCGGCGGCCTGCGAAATTTTTTTTTTATACTTACCAAACGAGTTTCTGTTCCCAGAAATCGTAACCGGGAATAGAAAAAAAAATATTTTTGTTCGAAATATGTTCCCAAGAACAGAAATGTTACCATACGCAGCCTTAATGGCTAGTCAGGACGGAAGATCAAGGGTACCGGTAAGATGAGAAAAAGTAAAGTAGTAGTGTCTCATGGTGAAAAGTTTAGGATTTTTTTGTGAGATTTACCCCTTTCATAAAAGTAAAAGGGAAGTAGAAGGGTCTCGTCAAAAATTAATAATTTAAACAATATTTTTTTAAAAAATGATCGCTCATATTACTTGAAATAATATATATCCATTAGCATTTCTGTGGATAGTAAAATAATGATTTATTTATTTTTGTAAGGGATAAAAGGTGGTCATTTTCCAAAGGGGAAAACCATCAAAAGAGCTAAGCTATGTATACTTTGACACGTTTATCCCCAAAAAAAATTTGACACCAAAAATTTTAAACTTGTATCATTATGACACATTTATTCAAGTTTATTTTTGTGACCCAAAAGAATAAAAACTATGCCAATTGTGATACATTTATTTCGAATTATTTTTTGTGACACAAAGAACACCAAAGTTATAGGCATGTGACATATTTACTCCAAAATTTTGAGGTAAATGTGTCGTCCTGATACAAATTTATGATTTTTTTTTGTGTCACAAGGAAAATGTATCAAACTGGTAATAGTTTGAGATAAATGTGTCACATTGGTGTTAGTTTGGGATTTTTGGTGTCACAAAAAAGAAGTCTGAGGTAAATGTATCATGTTCGGCATAATTTGGGTTTTTGATGGCTTTTTTCATTTAAAAAAAAACGCTTTTTGGATCATCTTCTCCTCGACCGACGAAAAATGAATGATTTACAGATTTTTTTTTTCAAATGATAGCTTGTATTATAAAAATAAATGGATGAAAAATATTCTCATCGTTTATGAAGATGTTCAGGCATTGTAAACAATGAAGACATTCTTCGTTCCCTAATTATTTCAAGCGAGATAAGTGATTAATTTAAGAAAATATTTTACAAATCAATAACTTTTTCGCCAAATACATAGACCGATGGTATCGCTAGTCTCGAAAAGGAGCCGACAGAGACTAAACCTTAGGCACGAAGACAGGGAGAAAGTGGAGGGAGAGCTTCGTTTTGTTTTGTTTAATCATATAGTTGAGACAAATGATTGGTCAAGATGGTAATTAAAGAAGAAATATAAGATTAGATTAGTGGGCAATGGGCACCTTTAAGGGACGATGATGATGAGCTGGACCCCAAGTATCATGGTCCCAAGAACACACATCACTTGCTTTTCAATACTTTTAAAGCTTTTATGTACTTCGACCCAAAAAAAAAAAAAAAAAAGCAGCCTTGATGTACGCCTGAGATACAGAAAGCACGCCTCAGACGTGGCACGCTCACATGCGTTGTTGGATGGTGATATATTTTTGGATTAACACCGCGAAAAACCCCAAACTGGTACATATGTAACAAATTTACCCCAAACTATTTTTTTGATACCCCAAACTGGTACACTTGTGACAAATATACCCTAAACTATTTTTTTAACTACAAAAAATTATAAACTGATATAACTGTGACAAATTTACCCAAAACTACTTTCTTTTACCATAAAAAATCCTAAACGGGTACATATATAACAAATTTACTCTTTGTTAATTTCCTTTAATTCGAGTTAATACCACGAAAAATTTCAAACCGATACACATATAGTAAACATAGGGTAACGTGTACACCTGACAATAGCCACGTGTCATCCAACTTTACAATTTGACAGTAAAATTTAATGAAAGCCAACGAATGGTAAATTTGTCAAGGCTGTATCAGTTTGGGGTAAATTTGTCACAGATGTATCAGTTTGGGATTTTTCATGGTCAAAAAAATAATTTGAGGTAAAATTGTCACAGATGTACCAATTTGAGGTTTTTGGTAGTATTAACCCTATATTTTTTTGTATGGGGGCGTCCATGTTACCCGAACCAGTTCGAGTCGCAGCAAATGCATACCCAAATATTTCAATTTAATTCGGATATCACGAAAATTCGATTCGGGTCGAATGGTTCATTAATCTTACTTTTGGGAACCGGCTAACCATTCACTTCAAATCTTTTTTTTTTTTTTGGAAAAAATTAGGACGACATCTCGTGCTTGTTGATCAACTTAGTTAAGAAGGAATATCGTATTATTACGGTTTGGATGACTTCAGATTGCCATCTTGTTATACCATGTATGACTGGTATAAAATTAAAAGGTTTAATTAATTGTTCGTTTTTGTCGCGGAAGCTATTGCGTTCCTCTAATGTTATCCAAGGATTGATTTATTTTAGCAATTCTAGCTTGCTCCTTCCTCACATTATCCCACTTGTGTACTTTTACGGGCATCGACCAAATACGATATCAAGGCTCACCCATATCTGTACCGAGTTAATTGAAAATTTAAGTCCGCCCTCTCTCTTCCCCCCGATACACACTTAGACTACGTTTGGCAGTCAGGAAAAAGTTCGGAATAGGATAAAATTTATCATATAATATATTTAGTGCCAAGACAGGATAAAATCGGATATAGAAGGGATATGACCCAAGTGGATAGGATTTTTAATAACCACAATATAAAAGTTATTTTTCTCAAATAATAAAATTCTTAAATTAATGCAATTAACGCAATATGACACGAGTCATCTTGCTCGAGTTGGCGGGCTAATGGGCCGTCCAGGTCTCGTCGGACGCGGGCCTCTCCCAAGGTCCATTACCCAAATCGCAACGGCCGGATATACGTGGTCGACCTTCGATGCGGTCTAGTGACATGTGATACGTGTACATGCCAAGGAGTCGCCACCAATCGTTTCGTAGATGGTACGATCGAAAACCTTATCAAATAGTCGAGAGCAATCTACTCGATTCTGCGGAAACCAGAGAAATGGGATCAGAGACTTTGTTACGCCAACTGTCGGAGTTGACGCCCTTTCGGCACCTAAGTTTGAACGATTTATCTAATCTTCAGATTCATACAGATGAGTGGGGTACGGATCCTAAATCTAGGAGTTCAAGCAGATAGGAGTGGCTACCCTATCATTCACAATCAGTAAAAATAAACGCGCAAATCAAGGATCCAAAATATGCGGATAAATCACATTAAAGCAACGTGGCATCCCTAATAAGGCCCTATCAGCCTAGAGAAATGTCAATCAAGGCTCGAAAGTGGTTTTGACATGATTTGCCCATGAAGGGCAAAATCATAATTTTGAGAAATTTGGGGATAATTTGCCCCAGAAGGGCAAATTTATCATTTCATATGAAATATGGAGTCAAAAGACGATGGAACTAGGATTGGCGACCAAACTAATCAATTTCCTATTTTTCGGGAATTTCCAGAATTTGTTTTAGAATTTTAGAAGTGATTTACCCTTTGAGGGGTAAAATCGTCATTTTCGGGCGAAGACGAGAAGTGAAAATCTCAAACATTAGGATTGGTTGACCACCTGACCCAAATCCTAATTTTAAGTAATTTTCAAGACTCGATTGGAATAGGGATGACGATTTACCCTTTGAGGGGTAAAATCGTCATTTTTTAAAGAAGGACGAGATTCGAGAATCCAAGTAGAAGAATTGATCACCTAACTGACCCTAATCCTTACCTTAGCATCCTCAACCTATATCGTATACAAGGCTGAAACGGTTTACCCCTAAAGGGTAGGATCGTCCAATTCTGAAAGAACGGATAAGAAATCCCAAAAATAGGATTGACCAGTTGTCTATGGTAAATCCTCAATTTTTGGGGATTTATGGAGTGTCTAGAAAATTCCTATAATTTTCCTACATTTTTTTGGGATTTTCTAGGACTTTCGAACCTTTTTTTAGAATTTTTTAGAATTTTTCTGATTTTTTTATTTTTTAAATCATTTTCTAATTTTTTATTAAAAAATGATTCGGTCCGGGTCAACCCGACCCACTCGGGTCGAAACCCGGCCCAGACCCGGACCTGCGCACACAGATTCCTCAAAACGACGTCGTTCCGCCCTTTTCTATTATTCGGATTTAATCCGACGGCTCCTCGGCCTTAGGATCAGCTTATTAAAACCTACGACTCAGATCAAAAGCCGACTAACTCTCAGCCGTCAGATCTGATTACCTAGATCTACGGCCACGATTGGACGACTCGGCTAATCCTCCACCGTCCGATCAAACTATTTATTATTATTTTTTTGAAAATTTGATTTTTATTAACAGAATTTATAAAATTGATCGAACGGTCGCCAAGCCAACACGTGGCACAATCTAGACCGTTCAATCTTCTAACAGAATTGTACAGACCCTAACGACCTAGCTGACGTGGCTGCCACATGGCACGCCACGTCAGCGCCACGTCATCACGTTGACCACCTTGACCGCCACGTCAGCTTCGTCTTCAACCTCGCGACTGCCACTGAATGGACGGCTATGAATCTTCGACGAAGATCCGACGGTGAAATCTTAACGAAATTGCATAAAACCGACGCTAATCGACTCGCAATAGTCTCTAGTTTAACATATCTAAGAATCAGAGCATCTCGTCCACGAAATCACGAACATCATGCAAAATGCCGAGTACGACCATGGAAGTTCGATCGCACAATTTACACCAAATCATGGCAATTCGATCACGGGATAGCATCAACAGAGGTTCAGAACACTTACCTCGAGCTCCGATTGAGCTCGCACGGCCTAGGTTCGGCTGGGCGAAAGTGAACAGGGATTGGCTATCGCGGAAGGTTTGAAGACTCGATTTGATGTGTTAAGATAAAACCGATGCAAAATAGAGATGCGATGATGGTCAGCGATGTCTAGGAACAAAACGCACACACTAAATGCGAGAATAAACATGAAATGTGTGAATCGCCATTGATGCACAATGAGGAGCTCGAAACTACGTCTCACCTGTTCCCGCGGTTTCAGGCGGTGCGGCCGACGGCGATCGCTCCCTGGAGCTTTAGGCGAACTTCCGACAGTCTTCTTTGGCTTCGGTTTGGCCGGGGACGGTCTAACCAGCGCCTTGCAGTCGAGCTCAAGTTCTCGACGACAGGGGTCGGAGAACGAGTCCTCTCTCGCTTTCTCTTTCTCTCTTTCGATTCTGTTAATCCCCCTGCAACAGAATCCATCAACCCCTACTTCTAGAAGGCTCAATTAGCTTTAATACTCGTTTGAAATTTTGGGCGCCGAACGGGGAGCTCCCATTTCCCCCTTGTCACGTGCCTCCCGCATGCCATTTGGTCGTCGGACGGTGACGTAATCCGTTGGGTTTCCGTCCGTGTCCGTCAGGACCTCCGACGTTCTCTATTTAGTGCGAATTTGGACGAATTTGATCTGAGTTTTGCTTTTGTTGACTTTTGTAGGTACCGCCACCTTGACTGGTCGATTTCTCCTTATCCTGGTGACGTCGGGAGATGTTGCCGGTGTCGATCGATGGGGGACGATGAGAGGAACAAAACGCCCACTGTTCCCCTTCCAATCATTCGCCAATTCCCCTTCAATTTGATGATCCAAATCGGCATGGGGACTGTTCATCTGCGCGGGAGCTTGGGGGGAAGAAGATGACACTGTTCCAAACCGGTTCGACCGATCCGAACCCGTTCTAATCCCATTTTGAAAATTAATCGCAATTCAACTGGAAATTTTTGCAATTAAACATCAGGATCGAACTTAGGACATCAATTTTATCTAAAAATAAAAAGTCCATGTCAATTTCTACAAAAACCCCAAATTTATCCTTAATTGCAATTCGGGAAATTGTGAAATTGAAGACTCAAATGGTCAAATTGGACAAAACCACCTATGCCAATTGATTCAGAACGATGAAAAATATTGGGCAGTGACTTCAATTTGAAATGGTAGTCCCCGATTTAAAAGTAATTTCAAATATGCCCAAATTCAAGGACTAAAATGCAATTAGGTATGCAATTTTGCTTAATTCATGTAATTGAGCGATTTGTGCAAATAATTGGGCTAAATTGCAATGAGGGACACTTAGATTGAATGTCAATATCCTAAAAATGCCAAAATTGCAAATTAAAAGACTTGATTGACATTTTTTTTGCCAAATTCAATCATATACGTAACAAAGGAACACATAAAATTGAATTTGAATTTGGACTTTTCATGAGGTCAAAAGGACAAGGGATTTAAAATAAAAATATTGATTATTTTTTCATATTTTTGCGACCTCGAATGCTATTTTTCTTGAATTTTCAAGTATTTTCATATTTTTTAAAAATACTAAAAAATGCGAAAAATATGAAAAATTATTTTTTGGTCAAAAATGGTTCCTTAGGCTTGGCCAAGGCCACCAAAGTTGATTTTGTAATTTTTTTATGAATTATTTTATGAATTTTCTAAGAATAAGCTAAAAAAACTGATCCGAAATTAGGGGTCAACAGTGCGACCACTCATTCTTCTCGTCTCGACGAGACGAGTCTGACCATTTGTTCAAAAATAATTTTTATGGACCATAACAATCTCGAAACAATATGAACAGTATATTCTCTCGAGGCTCGTTATATTGACACTTCGTATTCATCTATTGCAGTTCATCGTATCGACCAATCCAAAACTCGATGGAAATAAGGCAGAGATTCTAACCTGGCTCGGATACCAATGTTAGAGTTTTAAACATTCTACTAACATCATAACAAAATGCGTACAACAAAAATAATTATACGAACCAAGCACAGGAAATCCATAGAATTCGTCTTAAGATTGTAGTCCACTAAGAGGGTAGAAGTTCGTATATTAAGATTGTTGTTGCCTATAAGCGAGACTTGATGAAGTATAGGAAAATTAGGTTGAAGACAAACCTGAAGCCAACGCAAATAAATAAAAAGAATGTTGATCCGAGCCCAACGAAATGATGTTGTGTCCTTAAGACGAATTTGCCCCCTCAATCAGTACCCGAGGACGTTGGACAAATGTCTCCCAAGATAGAACGGATCGCGTTCCTCTGAAGTGGTACGTCTTCAAAGGACTCCTTCGAACGCAAGTTTGCAGAACAATCGCACAAATGATGAAGATGATGAATGAATGACGAACATAATAATTGTATCTAATGCTTGTGTCTTATGCTCGTTACTAATGCGATGGTCAATGCTCTATTTATATAGAGCGAAACGAAGAGTTATGAAGACATATGGCTTTGTCGAAAGGGTTTGTTGATGAAAAGGCACGATTTCATCGAAAAGATTCGATGAAACGTCACGAAGTCGCATAGTTTCATCGAAAAAATTCGACGAAACGAAACAACTCTTCATTTCTATTACGAACCGAAACAACTCTTCATTTCTCATTCAACTTCATATGAGACTTTGAAATCAAAGTCCCAACACCAACATGCCGAGTAATTAGCCCAAGAATTGCGAGTTCTGGAGATCGACAAAACTGGGAAAAACCTGGTAAACCTCTCTGAATTGGGCCAAACAAGAAAGCAAATGTCCACATTAAAGAAAGTAAAAGAAACTTTAAGAATTTGATTTTCTTTATCTTTCTATTGATGTACATGATGAGTTTAAATAGATACATAACTACATATGAGGACGAAAGTGATTTCTCAAATCAAGGAAAGAATTTTGAGTAAAAAAATTTCAAATTGAGGAAAGTATGCTTAAGATTGATTTCATGAAGATATGTTATCATCTCCCACAAGCTGAGCACGATTGGTTGAAGGTGAAGTTCGTTCTGTAAAAAAATGATGCGATTAAAACTTGGACCTTTTTGTGAATAGACCTCCAATTTGATATTTGTTGGAGATTAACTGAACAATGAGAATCTTACGCCCAACTTGTTCCCTAACATAATGAAAATCAATCGCGACGTGTTTTGCTTTTGAATAAAAAAAATGGATTGTCAGCAAGAAAGATTGTAGAAATATTATCACACCAAATGGTGGGTGGTGTAGGGAGTGGGCAATATAGTTCACGTAATAGGGAGCATAGCCAAACTAATTCAGCTACAATGTAAGCTAAACACCGGTACTCAACTTCAAATGAATAAAGTGCCACCATAGCATGTCTCTTAGCACTGCAAGAAATGGGATTGGAATCGAAGAAAACAGAGAATCTAGCAATAGAATGTTGATTAATGGGGCGGCTTGCCTATCGGCGTCGGAGTAAGCAGTGAGCTGGTATCGGCCTGGACGAAAGTGAATATTGCTAGTGATCGTGCCTTTCAAATAACGCAAAATCCGTTTGACCTCCACAAGATTATCTTCGGTGGGAGACTTTTGGAACTGACACACTTGACTGGGGAAAAAAGAAATGTCGGGACGCGTCAATGTGACATACTGCAGCGCTCCAACAAGGCTCTGATAAAAAGTGGAATCCGTTAGTGAAGGTCCATAATCTTTGCCAAGTTTTTGAGATGCAACATGCACATGGTAAGTTTACATCTATCCATATTTCACGCTTCAGAACATCCATAATATGTTTCGATTGATTGAGTTGTATGCCTTCGGAATTTCATGTTATCTGAATACAAAGAAAATAAGAGAGAGGCCCGAGGTCCTTCATGCAGAAATGATGGCCAAGATCTGAGATTAACTGCGGCTAAGCTGAAGTGCCATTGCTAATGAGTATGACATCATCAATGTGTAGGAGGAGATATACTATTATATGCCCTTGCTAGAAGATGAACAATGATGGATCAGAGTTGGAGACGATGGAGTTTGGAATTGAACTTTTCATACCAGGCTCGAGAAGCTGGACGGAGGCCATATATGTATTTCTTCATGTGACAAATATAATTAGGTTTACTCTTATCAACATAGCCTGGAGGTTGGGACATGAACATTGTTTCCAACAAATCACCATGTAAAAATGCATGTTTGACATACAATTGTCCGAATGGCCAATTGTGAGAAACCTCAAGAGATGGAATAATTCGAATGGTGTTATCAAGACTTGTAGCGACTAATAGATCCATCCGGATTTCTTTTAACTCGAAATACCCATTTGCAGCCCATTATGTTCATAGTAGAATCGTAAGGAACCAAGCACCATATTTGTTGCTGTTGAAGAGAGATAAATTCTTGATCCATAGGATGAGGCCATAGAGGATCCTTAACCTTTTGGGAGCAATATGTTGGTTCGGAGATATGATTTAGCGGTAAGTGCAAGTAAAAGTGGGTGATAGGTTTAGGAAAAGGTCTTTCTTTCGGTAATAATGTGGAACCTAGATTACACACTCATCATCAGGTAGTTGTTATCTTTAGAAAAGCGATAAGCCGAGGATAATTTGTCTCCATGATAAGGTGGTTCCAAATTACACACTCATTATCGGACCAACACGTGTAATGGGCATATTGTGGTTCACAGTTTCATAGTTTCAGGTGAAGAGGTGATAAAAAGGATGATATCATGGTGGAACCGACACGTGCAATGGGCATACTATGGTCATTACCTATCTCAAGAGTATCATTACCGTCACAAGTGTCACGACCCTTAACTAAATCTATTTTAGTATTATAATATATATAAAAGGGTGCATGTGGAAGACGGGAATAAAAACGCAAGTGCATGTAAAACAACCGGCAGGCACGACGTCTAAATGGTATGGCCTCATTAGGGGTTCCCAATTTGTAGTATTCATACACAACATTCATGCAGTATAATTATTTAACAAATTTAGAAATTATATATTTTTTATACATAATATATGGTTTAGTTATGTCATTATAAAGACAAAAGGAGGATGGGTAACTGGAAAACTACACAAAATATCTGCTCCCAACCCACACACCTCATTTTCGTCAATGGCTTCCTCTCTTCGCGACCGCTTCACTTTGCCAACTAGTTCATCTGAAAAAGATTTATCCAACGAGGGTGAGCCGAAATTCCGGTAGTAAAAAATCTAACATCATGACGAATGGTCTATCCATCATCTCCGGCACACAAGCGATGCAGCACAACAACAGTAGAGCAAGGAAAAATCGAATGAATCGCTTGTTAATCCAAACCATTCGCACCCAACTCAACATCATGATAAATAATCCTTCTGAGCCAACTTCGTGCTCACGTAGAGCGTACGTAATCCCTCTCAATTGAACCATTATAAGAGGAGCCATTATAAAAAGAAATTTAATAAAGATGTATTGTCATGTTAAGAAAATCTTTTAAAAGAGGAAAAACATGCACATCGCCGAGCCATCCAAATAAGGCTCAATTTGTTTCGCGAAAGAAAAAAAAAATTGAATTGAAAAATATTTTCCTAAAAATGATTTTCGTGCATCATATAAACTAATTATCGACAACAATTCATGTGTCGACATTTGTGTAGTATTGAAAATATTTCTCGCCCATTCATTCATGGAAGCTAGCAATATAAGCAATCCTTTTGTTAAAATGTTTTACAAATTACTCATTTTCTAACGAAACAAACAGAGTCTACGATGCTCTCTTTTTTCAAATCCATACCCATCATCTGATACCTACTTCCAACGGGTATGTATTGAAGGTCCCTAAAATTGCGACCCTAATCGCATAATTAAGAGACTTCCAACCAATTCCGTTGACAAAAAAAAGAGGCTTAGCCAAATTAATTTGACTGCAACCACCTTGATTTGTTGACTTTGGTTTTCTAGAAGATGAATTCTTGGTTAAGAATATATATATATATATATATATATATATATATAGATCATTGGATTCATGGGGGACCGTTATTACATAAGAGGAGAAAATCTTAGTCACAATACAAAAAGTTAGGAAAGAAGTTGACTTGATCGCGAATATTATAAATGTATGTGTACAATCGAATTGCACAGACTGTGCATTAAGAATTATCTAAAAATTGGTTCTTCAGCAAAAAAAAAAAAAAGTAATAATAGTTAGATTTCAAATATTAAAATAGGAAAAAAAAGGCAAAGCGAAAATCACTCCCAACTTCCCAAGAGATTAGTAAGGCTTTAGCAAAAGGTCTTGCATAACATGATTGTCGCCTAAACCTAAAAAGTACCGCCACGTGTCTTAGCCCCCGACATCATATTTTATATTTTTGGCTTGTCCTATCGCTTGTTTATTTATTTTTATGTCGAAATCTGTACTATCCAGTATCCATAACCCTCCTCTATTTTGACTATTGATCTGTCTCTTTGCAGAGCGCGGGAGTCGAGCACCTATAATATTAACATCCCCGCTTCCCAATCCCTTTATCAGGCCCGCATGTCAATTAGCAGAGACATTAATTGCCAATTGACAATGTAACCTACAGACATTCTATTTTATTCTTTGGATCTCCAGCACCGGTCTTCCCCTTCCCATCTTTTTTACACATTTGAAAAAGTGATTCCTCAGAATTGACCAATTCAATGGGTGAAACTTAGCCAAAACAAACAATTTTTTTTTTTTTTTTGCAAATTCCTTTTCCATTTAGAGCCAAGACAATTGGTTGGGGAGCGTCAATGAATTCTCACCTAAAACAATTAGAGGTCTCCTGATTTAACGAGATTTTGCCGGATGTTTCATGGGTCTCCAGATTTCCGCGCCTCTTAACGCTGGTGCTCCCGTGACGAGAGGAACGAAGAGCCTTTTTTTGCCCTTTTTGAACATGGCTACACAGGATCTGCACTCCATTTCTAGGCATGGTGTCAATGTCAATGGCCTCTCAGAGGCTAGGGCTGCGCACGATAACACTCCAAAAACACTTCGGGGAAAGTGTTTCTGTTCCGAAAATGTTCTCGGGACACTTTCGGAACAGAAACGTGTATGGTTAAAAAATGTTCCAAAAGTATTTCGGAGAACACTTTTGTTCCGGGTAATACTTTTGAAGAAACAAAAATAATTTGCTTCTGGGTTTTGGAACATTTTTGGAACCACCACCCACCGCCGCCGACTCGGCCACCACCTGCCGCCGGCCACCGTCGCCGCCGGCGGAAAAAAAATATTTTTTTTGTACTTACTAAACGCGTTTCTATTTCCAGAAATTGTAACCGGGAACAGAAACACTCCAAATATGTTCTCATAAATAGAAACGTTACCATACGCAGCGTAGGACTCCAAATTCCTTAAATTAGAGGATAAAGATGGAGAAAATAAGGGAAGGGTCTATTGCTCATAAATAAAAGGCCGTAAAGTTTATTGTAGGGATTTTGATGGGGACATGGAGGGGATTTTCCCTTGCCGGTAAGGCATCAAAGGGAGGGCGGGACCATGTTCTCCCCATTGGGTGAGCATCCATTCAAAAGTCAGTGAGATGAAAAAAAAAACAAAGGAAGAGGAAAAGAAGACATGATCCTTCTAAGTTACCCTACTTGTCAACTCTAACTTTTGGTGGGAGAGGGGAGGACAAAGGTCATGGTGGTGGTATTATTTTCCACAGGACTTGTTGCAAATTTGAATAATTTTTTTTTTTTTTGCTGTTCAATACTAGGGATCCCGAACTCCTCTCGTCTAGAAGAATTCCCCGTAGATGCGCGCAAATCATCCCGTCTTATATGTGTTGAGTGAGGCTAGACTCACGAGTAAAGATGAGCATCGGGCAAGTCTGAGTCAGGGTCATACCGAGCTGGTATTATATCTTATGCATTATGCACAATGTTCGGGTCGAGGTTGTGCCAAAGTCGCATGGTCCGTGCTTTTCTCATGTGAGCTCGTTGTCGAAACCGCCCACTTGCGCAAACGCTGGCCAAGTGGGCCATCTTGACAAGGAAATGTTACCAAAACCTTGCTCAAAGCTTTTCTCCGTGGATTGATGATGTTAATTAGAGCCGTCTTGACCATATCTATGACTTCCAAAGGTTGGGAATTTTGTCTCCACTAAGCTCAGGGCGACGAGGGGCCCACGCACCAAATCTCAAATCTATTTTTCACTCTCACATGTTTTTTGTAAGAAGTACTCCAAACCCGTTTTTCTCAATCTTGAACCGATAACCCTGTTACGCTCCATCAGGGTGGTCCGATACGATAATCCCTACTGTTAATTCTGCATGAACTATAGGGTTCGGCGACCTTGCTCACCCACAAGGGTCGACTTTTGCGAACGGAATCGCTCACATCGATCATATGCACATTGATTCTTGCTCTAATTGAATTTGCTTCTTTTAGAGGGAGACGGAAGGAGTGAAATTTTTGTGTACAATCGGATCCTTTAACTATGAATTTCACATTCTTACTGGGTGTCAAGAGAGGGAGGCGGCTGTTTAATCAAACAAGCTGAAACCAAAAAAAAAAATTGTCGCATTGTTTTGGAGAATCTCCTTCTAAAAGCAACAAACCAAAAGGGCCAAAAAGCAAAAGGGATGATTGTTGAAAACCTCCCTCCGGACCCCCAACAAAGGTTTGCACGTTAGTCCCCAAACTTTCAAAAGTTATAAATTATCTCCCCGAACTTCCGCAATTCTGCACGACAGTTCGCAAGCTCTTAAAACTTTATATTGCCCCTCGTCCTTAATTTTGTTACTGCTGTTGATTTTTTTCGTCTGCATAACGGAAGTGTTTCCCCCCAATAGGACTAACTCATTTGTCTTGACCGGAATAAATTTTATTACATGATTAGTTACGTTGATTTAAGAAGTATTTTATAACTTTTTTGAGGATGACGCGTAGCCGTGCCAAATTCGCTTATATGAATATCTAATGTTCATTTGTTTCGTAAAAAAATAAATTATATGAAAAATATTTTTTAAAAATCATCGCTTCGTATTGCTTATAAAAATAAATAAAAACATTTTAATATGGAACTCGTCCTTAACAATTGTTAACCAAAAAAAAAAAAAACAAAAGAAGCAGCAGCAGCAGAAACCAAGAAGTACAGTACAAGAACAGGATACATCGATCGATCACTTGAATATGTTCTGAAGTGACATCAATTTTTTTTTGTTCTTGATTTGTTATCTTTCCAACCGGGATTAGATTGCCATCAATCAACCTGATGGCTAGAAGCTACTGCAACAGAAGATTGTGCTACCCTCCGAGAGAGGGAAGAAAAAAAAAACAAAAGAAAATGTCCAATCATGACAAAGCATCATCCTATGTAAATGTCATGAACAATTCTTTTAAAGGATAATACCATGAAAAATTCTAAACTTGCACATTTATGATAAATTTATTTTCAATTATTTTTTTATCATGAAAAATCATAAATTGGTATATTTGTAATAAATTTAACCCAAATTGGTACACTGTTACAAATCTACCATCCATTAATTTTCGTTAAATTTAACAATCAAATTGCTGAAACGGATGACACGTGTAGTTCATGGATGTATTAATTTGGGGTTTTAATCATATATTTGTCACATGTGTATCAATTTGAGATTTTTTGTGGCATAAATCCAATTAACTGAGGGTAAATTTCTCATAGATGTACCAGTTTAGGATTTTTCATGGTAAAAATAATTAATTTAGGATAAATTTGTCACAGATGTGTCAGTTTGGAATAAATTTTTTTGATGGTCAAAAAATAGTTTAGAGTAAATTTATCACAAGTGTATCAGTTTGGGATTTTTCCTGATAACCCTTCTTTTAAAGAGTCAGACAGATCCATTGTTCATATAGAAACAAGATCAATCATGATATAGAAAGTTTCAGAGTGGTTCTATTGTTATGGTGTGGGCATTGGGTACAAATTCTAACTGGCACACTTGGATTATTACGTGTGCCGAGTACACGCGAAAGCGCAAATCACGACATTTTCGCTCAGGCAGATTTCAGGAAAATTCAACGTTCAAGCAAGAAATCGGTTTATATAGATCAGCTTGTCCTGTTCTCGAGCTAAAAATATATATTGCATGTCGGTCAATACTACGTGTGATTGCGAATGATTTCAGGAATGGTCGTGCCAGAAATAAGGAAACAAGGGATGTGGAAGGGATCAGAGAAAGCAATTTCATGTGCCATCTTGTTTGGTCAGAACCAAAAAGAAAACACAAAAAAAGATTGAAGGAATTTTCATAAGGTCTCCATGGGAATGCATGTTTGCTTGATTGCCAAACCCTAAGTGTCGCAGAACAGATGATCGAACTAATCAATCTTTCGAACAATTTCGTAATTCGGTATTTTGGGTCGGACCTCACTTATCGAGGGTTGAGATCCTTTCGCATACTAGCATCGATTGAACTCGCTCCCACCTCCGGAAGTTTTGTCCTTCAAATTTATTCATTATTCGGATGTCGCACTATCATAACGGGAAGTAATCCGATCAAGTCAATTTCGCCTCGACACGGGCAAAACTCAAGCAGTTTCTCGGCACGAACGTACCCGGAATGCCCTAGTACTAATTTATATTCCCTTTTGTTATGATGCGATTCGATGGTGATCGCCTTCCAAAGAGAGACTAAAGCGCCATGGCCATTGTGTAATGTCAACAACGATGTAATAATCTTTAGTCACAATGAAGACAGCTGCCTCGGAATGGACGCGGTGCAAGGCTGTCCGAGAAGACTTTGTGGAGGCAAAAGATGGAAAAAAAAAAAGGGGAGGGTCAAGAAGAAAAGAGCCTCCAAGATTCACGGGGATTGATTTTTCAAAACACGCCCAAAAAAAAAGATCATTTTCCCATTTTGAGTAGATCACAGCTTGCTGGGCCTTAGGGTTTGAGACTTTTGGGCATGTCTCGTTTGTGTGATTTAACTTGCGAGTGGAATTCGATGTACGTGCTTATCGGGTTTGTCTGAATCTCTAAATACGGTGGGTTTCGTGTGGAATGTGCCTAATCGGACGGACGAAGTGCGTCGGTGTCAAGGGTCAGCATGATTTCAAAGTAGAAGTAGAACTTAGATGTTGGAATCGAACTGATGGGGAACTTATCCGGTTTCAAGTTCTAAGGTATATAGAATATGTTTCAGATTTCAAAAATTGAGAAGCATGTTTTGACGGGTAGGTCCAAGTTGCATGTAGGTAGAACGTGGAACCTGTAATGTAACCGGTGACAAGTTTTCGTGTGCGTGTTTTCTTTTTTTTATATCTCTTCACGCGATCCTGTGATATTTCATGACGTCCAAAGATGATTGTAATCTAGAGCCCCTAGCCTGAGTTACCATTTTGGGCGATTTTATAACTGAGACTTTTATTTTGTTAATTTTGTCACATCTATTCGTGTGTCTAAATATGAGTTATAGTCAGTAGATTATAGCAGCAAATGATGATCAATAAAGGTAATGATTCACCGCAATCGTTCAATCAAAAATATAGGTGGAACTTGTATAAATCCTGAAACCGACCTTGGAACCTATGACAGGGTAGGTTTCGAAGTCTAGGTAGAATCTGTACAAAACCTAGAGCCACTCAGGTGTAGTCGGCGTGCCCTATGCTCGCTTCTCGTCACGAAAATCGAACCTTTTTGCCTTTTTTTTTTTGTTGTTAACTTGCTCTTCGATTTCTTCATACTCTCCATGTCACACACATTGGTTTTCTTTCTTCTTCCTCCTCTTTTTTTTTTATATTTATTTATTGGCATTCAAATTTATTGATTTTTCACCCCACCTTCTAAAAGCTCAATGCGTTAGACACCCCCCCCCCCCCCCCCCCAAAAAAAAAAAAAAGGCTCAATGCGTACTATCTAATATAATCCGTAAATTACCACAAAGATAGTTAATCTCTCATAATAGAAAGATACGTATCATAATCGATACTAATTATTGTTATACACCAATAAAGTTTCCTAATGCGAATCTCTGCTAATTTTCGCATAGATAATTGCAATATATATGAATGCGAAATCCATGCAATGCATAGTCATGCCACTAGTTGCTAATTATGGGGAAAAGAAGTATTTCCATTCCAAAATGTGCACAATTTCTCACTTTTGTTTCAGCAAATTTACAGATTTCACAGCTCCTTTTTTTTGGGGGGGGGGGGGTTCTTTCAAGCACATATAACTCTCTTTTTTCTGGCCTAACAAAAGAAATTGCTAAGTTGACTTTTAATCTCCCATCCTAGACAAAGTTTAAGCCAGGCTCAGGCCTAAAGAGAATGTAACATTCAAACGAGTATGCTCAAATGAGGTTCTTCTAAATCTTTTTGTCCTGTTATTTCTCAGTCAGCCCAGAATGCTTAAATGGTCCTCTTGGGAGGGCTAGTATTCATACTAATCGATAGCACTGCATCAGCATTCAGGATTAGACTGTTATATAACTTGGTTTACACCAAACATACAAAAGGGACAAGAGAAACATCAACCAAAGTTTCATGCTACTTTGCAAAATGATCGACTGACATGAATAGAAGTACATCCGCAACACTTTTGATATCAATGATCGGGCTGAAGTCGTGCCTATCGCGTTTCCATAACAAGGGGAAAGAACGATGACGGGAAAAACAAATAAATAATGGCCTATATAATATGTGGTAGTCCTTGGCCTACCAAACAACAGAATATTATCATGACAAAAAACCTGAAACAATTGCTGAACCACCACCACTTAATGCTACAAACCATAAAAATTTCTCCAGACCTCACCACGTTCGCTGCATCGGACGTGCTTCTCTTCGTCTGACCTAGGGGAAAGAAACATGGATCGTGTTGTGCTTTCTATTCTGCATCCCTTAGACTTTCACTTGTCAGCCACATTTTCTTTTGGACGATGAACACGATATCGTCTCCATCCTCTTCGGATTCTGAGCTCGAGTTGCTCGTTGCAACCGCTTCCCAGTGCAAAGCCGTCAAGTATTTCTTGACAAAATCAATAACCGGTTGCTTATCCCTGATGATTATGAAACCAGTGGGCCTGAGAATCCGATCCATCTCAATAAGGAGATCCTCTGCACTACACCCTTTCTTCTCGATGTCAGAAAAGACAGTCCAAGCATGGAGTAGATCATAAGTCCGAGGGTAGGTTGAAAATGCTTCGCACCTGTTGCATGAAAATGTTATCCAACTTTGACCTGTCAAAGCCTGTCTTAGAACTTATCAAGATTGGGAAAGTCACTACTCCTTGCACTGCCACACGAATTTGACTCAGAATTCGAAAAAAAATGGGTATGATGAGGTATTAGAAAAGCAGGACGCGCAGTCATAGTGCGACTAAAAAAATGGAGTATTAAGTTATTCTCATCCACCAAGAAGTCTAAGTCTGATACTTATTTAAAAAGGGGATTTGATAAACTTCGATTGGCCCACACAGAACTAAAGTTACCGACCATAGTTCCAAACGGTGTAGGAACATACCAGTTGTGAATAGACCCAATTAGGCCTCTGTCATATATCAGCTTAAGAGTGTTTGGTCCGTCTTCAGGGACGACATTCATCACCCACACATCCTTTCCTCTCAGCGCGGCCGCAAATGACCCCTTGTCCGCCTTCATGTCCATCAAGTTCCTCAGAGTGTCCGATGTGATCTTTGGGCTCAGTAAGTTCCAATAGTTCTCAACCCTTCGCTGCCAAATTTCCTGAGAAGCAAATCTTAAGTCAATCCCTGTGCCTGAACATACCAAGATATTGTGAAGTAATGCCAGAGAAAGAGGAATCATTTTATCTGCAAGACATTCCAAAAGTAGATAAGAGGAGCCTGTTCGGAACTTACTGTGTCCTTCTCAAACATTTCTCTCGAATAGCCAAAATCAGCAAGTCGAGGAGGAGGGGAAGTCAACCTAGATGGCCAAGGAGCCAATCCACTCCCCTTGGCTTTATGGTCATCTGATAAAAGCAGGAAAAAAAAAGGAGAGGTTGTCTTAACATCTATTGGACGAAAATATACAGGTACTGCATAAAAGATTTTCCACTTATATCTTCTAGAATATCTTCTGCAAGATCAAAATTACAGATCCTTCTTCTTTTAACGTGTTCCATAGATTCAGTGTTCAAAAGCCTTCTTTGAAGTTTGCACCACCATGTTGTAGTTCATTGGTCTTTTCCTTTCCAAAGGGATCAACTTTCATATAGCAATAGAATTAAATTGGCTTAAGTACACTCCAAGTGTCATAAGTTGCATACGGCACTCGCTTTAGTGCCAAAACTTTCAAATCGATCACTTTAGTGCTAACTTCGATCAACTAAGTGTCAACTTCTTTTAAAAACGATCACTTTAGTGTCAACTTTGATTTAAGCTGACGTGGCTCGCCGAAAATCCGACACGTGTATTTTTTTATTATTATTTGAGCTGACGTGGCTTATCTGACTTGGCGCTGAAGTGATCGTTTTTAAAAGAAGTTGGCACTTAAGTGATCGAAGTCACAAAAACTTAGCACTAAAGTAATTAATTTGAAAGTTTTGGCACTAAAGTGAGCGCCGTACACAATTTCTGGCACTTGAGGTGTACTTAACCCGAATTAAATTCTTCAGCAAACTATTCATCCAATTGCTAGTCCAAGTGAAACAAAGGTATTATGCAAAAGTTAGATCTTAATTGAAAGAGAGAGATTCGGCAAATTTATTTTGACAGAGAAAAAGATAGCAGTAGTTGGAAGCAGTGTTTAAAGGCTGTTAACAAGTAGGACAAATTTAGCCCCATGATGCATAAAAGGAAACACTCCCCCATATCTTTCATCTAATTTTAGAATGAAATATTAGAGATGCAACGTAAGCACTTATCGCTCAGGAGCCCCAATCTGACAACATACTTCTGCACTTTCATGAAATGGTCATTTGACAATGCGACTACCATCACAAACTCAGGTGGTAGGACTTTCATCATTAGAATGAAGCCAAGTATCGTCTATTAGAATGCATGATCAACGTGAGGAGAATCTAGAATTTCCAACTTCCACGCAGTCATTTATGCAACCATCAGCTCCCACTAAAGAGCATGCTAGAAAACTCCTCATACGTGGTTTTGAAATGATAACAACCACACCAGCATGTTTACATCTTCCTGAAACAGTTTATTTATACTTCCAAAAGAAATTTAAAGCGAGGCAATAACCCATGGAAAACTTCAATTAATGATAAAAGCAAGCAAACAAAAATATAGGTTTGGCGACTGGAAACTCACGGTCAGAGTATGGAGTAATGCACGCTTCCATGTTCACGCCCCAGACTGCATCCGGATCATCATCAGATCGGCATAGAGGTGGTTGAGTCCCGGGTTCTCTTTCCATATAACAATCATTTGTCAGAGGTTTTTGCCAAATGACGGTTTGGTTCCTCTTCGAAGCTATTCTCCAACACATGCGTTCAACAAGGGCACTCATCTTTTTCCAGATTCTAAGATCCTCCTCGTCCTGCGCATATGCTTCAGGAGAAGAGTAAGCAAAATAACCTCCAGGTCTGAGAACCCTATCCAGCTCAAGAAGAAGAATTCCATCTCTTTGAAGCCAATCGATTCTACACCGGGAACAATGCGCGAGCTCGAAGGACCTACTAGGATAAGGGAGCCTCTTGGTCCCTAAGACACCGAGAGATGCGGGAATCCCTCTCTCTAAAGCAAACTGAATTTGGTTTTGATGCACGTCATTGGGTGCCAAGGACATTGCTATGATGTCTGATGAGAGTAAATACCCTCCAAAACTTGCCACACCACAGCCAACATCGAAGACTGTCCTTATCCTTCCTTCATTGTTCAGAATATTTCTCGAAAAGTTGAGCATCTGGCAAAACGATGGCCAAAATAGCATTATTTTCACACCAGCAAACACTAGAAGATCTTCTCGATGACAAGCTACTGAACTAACGCATGACTCAACACGTGGATGGATGTTTCATAGTGAGCATATGGAAGAACTTATACATGCTGCTGAGCTGAAAGTGCATGCATCGAGCAGCCAATTAAGCAGCAAAATCTTAACGTAGCCTACAACTATTCACAATGACTAGCATCCTTACATTAGCCATTGAAGCAATGTATTTATCAGCACCATAGTGAAAATGAGTGCCTCCTCCCGGAAAGTTTATTTTTTCGCCTTTCACAACCATCCAGTTCTGGTCAGATTTCTCGTGTGCAAGGTGAGTATGAGGGATGTTTGCCTTCCAAACTTCATCTCTGCTTTTAGGCCACTTAATAGGGACCTGTAGCATACAAGGAGATGAGAATATAACCAAAATAAGACCCCAAAAAAAGACAATGGCTAATTTAGTAAAGAACTGACAAGCCTAAAAGTTGCCCTAAGCCCACTTAAAACTACTAAAATGATGCATGAACTTACCTTGT
This sequence comes from Rhodomyrtus psidioides, assembly GCA_021437785.1. Lineage (NCBI taxonomy): Eukaryota > Viridiplantae > Streptophyta > Magnoliopsida > Myrtales > Myrtaceae > Rhodomyrtus > Rhodomyrtus psidioides. Next base: position 5,516,072 of record JAILYB010000027.1, on the reverse strand, counting down.
ACCCTGGAGGAGGAGGAATCAAGCAGTTGTACCGTCTTTCAGGAAGAGGGCAGTGCCTCTCATAGTGCTCCATCAAAGATAGATCCAGCTTCAATCTCATTTGGTAAATAAGGTTCCTATCTAAGCATGGAATCAATTCAGAATGGCGATCATCACAAACCTGCAATCAGAAAGATCCCAAATTAATCAAGGAGGTATTTTAGTTAATGATAAATGTTAACATAAGTCCGTTTGATTTTCTCTCACCATCTGTATTGAGAAACAAGGGATCATATATATCAACAATGACACAGGCAATTTCCATTAAATAACTTACTGGGAAGCTCTTTACTGTCACATCATCTTCATCTTCCTGCCCAAACTTAGCCTCATCCTGCTTTCCATCGCTTTCATCATCTCCACCCAAATATGATGAACCAAGCCTTTTCAATGATTTGCTGCCATACTCCAGGGCTGATGTACCATGCCCAAAGATTGATCCATAGTATGCATATAGAAAACCAAGAAAGACCGCAACAACACACACTGAAGTTATTAAGCGCTTCTTTTGGGATCCGTCGGACCTTCCCCTCATCATTTATTATATTTCGATCCACTCTCTCAAATTGAACCTTTCAGTTCCCCGTATGTGGAAAGATCATATGGCAGATCTCATCTCAGCCAACTAATAACACCCACACTGCCTTACCAGACCTTCTTAACGCTTCAATATCAACAAAACCTGGAAATTCACAGTAACAGCAAGATCAGATCAGAGAAGTAAATAATGAACTTGAACAATAATTAAATGAGGAAAAAAAAATGCACTGTGGACCACAATTAAGGAATAAGACTAATAATAATGCGTATGCTCATGTTTAGCATCTCATCATAGACGAAAGCCAGCATAGGCAAAGACACAGGAAAGTATGTGGCGGTTTCTCCATCACCCACAAGATCAGATAGCCTCAACTCGAGGTTTAATGTCCAAAAGAAGTAGCACAAGGTTTCAAATCTGAAAGACACAGATCTTTGAGACAAAGAGGCTAGCCATAGGCAACAAAAGCACAATCACCATTTCGATATCCTGAAACCATAGTACCACTCCAACCATCGCGAACTTCTTTAAAACAAAAACTCAGTGATTCTGTTTTGCAACCGACTAAAGCGCATTATAATGACTAAATGGAAGGAAACAATTCTACTGCAAGAGTAAGGACCACAGAGTACCAGCAAGAAAAAGAGAATAGAGAGCCGTCACAACAATGACAAAGAACAATAAAAGTGGCAAGGCAATCGAATTTTGAAAATTGATCACTAACTTAAGTGGAACATTATCTCACAAGATCTAAATTGAAAATCCCATCCCCAACAAAATGCCAATCAACTTAAAAAAGAAAAAACAGTCGTATTCGAATTTCGTGAGGAGAAATGTTGCCGACGCCAGCTGGATAGCTCATACCAAAAAGAGATGAAAACTCGTGTGAACTGGAAAGAAACATTCCTTATTCGAAAAGCATTTCACAAGCTTCTTTCAGAAACAAAGTCGAATCAAAACCAATGGGACGATGATGGATTAAAATGATAGCTACCCTCCATAGCCCATCGACCGAAACGCAGGGATCTGGGACAAAAACCACAAATTTCGACGACCCAACAAATCCTAGAGCAATAATTTCACTGCAGATCTCGACGAATCGAGCGCCAAGTATTCCCACCATCAAGCATCGAGCCACAACGGAACCAATCCGACCCAGATAGCGAATCCCGGCAGATCTCAGACCAAGAAAGGATCTTCACGCGAAACCCACTAGCAAGAACACGAGAACGGCGAGAAGGAACAAAAGGAAGAACTTACTGGGCAAATAATTGGATCGTATAGCGAGAGTGGGCAACGAGAATGTGCGATGGAAGACAGGGACAGAGAGAGATACTCAAGATTTGTACGGGGAGATCTGAGGGAGGAAAGGGGCAATGGTTCTATATGCGGAATAAATGCCACAGTGTGTTAGATTGGATCTCAGAGTTCGCTCCTTTGGCTTTTCTATTTTCGGGGGGAGAGAGACAGACGCTTGGACGGACTCAGCACTCACTCCCACTCGCATTGTTTAATGATACGTCCTGTTTGAGGAAAGTAGTGGATTAGCGAGCTCCTTCACACGATCGCAAAAGCTAGATCTCCTCCGTTGAACCAGGAGGAGTTCTCCACGACGTCGTTTCGCAGAAGGGATGAAGTAAAATGCCTTTTTTGTTACGTAAGATTCATGTTTGGCCGGTTCGGCCGGTTCGCACGTGGTAATGCGCCAACAATTCATTCAAATCGATTCGATGCGAAGAACGAAGTGTAATCTGAATTGAAATTGGAGTCGGAGTCGGAGTCGGAGTTAGCAGAGAGTACTAACTTTTGACATGGATTAAGTAATATCGAACCCAATGGTGGTGGGTTTTTTTTTTTTTTTTTAAATTATCGGTTCAAATTCTTTTTCTTCGCTTTTTGTCAGTTCAACTGAGGATGGGCAAAGTAATATCCATTTCAAATGTATTGCTTATTGATAAACATACACACTTCATTTTTTGCGAAACAAAAGCTACTGGATAAATAGATCATGTTCGCGATAAAATTTGATGGTTATCTTGACGTGATCTACCGTTGCTTTAGCCAAAAGTCAAATGCATTTGCTGAATTCGTGTTGGAGGGAAGATAAGGCCTCGCCTCAAGATGATCGGAGACGACTCTCGTGGATTTTTGTTGTCCCGCCCTCCCCATCCGATCAATTCCTCCCTTTCTCTTTTTTTTTTTTTTTGGGATCAAATCAGTTCCTGCCTTCATTTTCCTCTTTGTTGGGGAGCGAATTGCGATGTGCAGTGGTTCGTGCCCACTCGGCCCATTTGTCACGCTGGGCGGGTCGTCGTGAGGGGCCGTGCCATGCCAAGGCCCACTGCTTAGCATCAGCGGTGGGCCTCTGCTCATGGCCCCAAAGGCCCGACAAATGGGCAGCAAAAGGCGGGTCGGGCCCGGCACAGCCCGTTCGCAGAACGAAACTTGCCGGGCGTGGCTGGCGTGGCCCTTTCCGTTCCGGCCGTTGATCCACGGCCAGCCAACGGTGGCCGCTGGCCGAAAATGTATATCTCAAGAGTGCGTTTGTTTTGCGAGAAATTTTTTCATCGGATAACATATTTTCCGGCGGTCGGATCTTTTAGGAAAATGAGTCAATGGATAATCTTTTCATAATCAAAAGAAAACTTATGCTTAAATTTAGGAAAATAATTCTTGCTTTTAATAATTGATAGTCACTTTTTAAACCGGCCCTTGGACCAAAGACTTGGGCTTTTGGACACGGGAACCGTAATGCCCATGCCTGGGTCTATCGAACGACGACCTACCGTTTGGCTCATCCCCCGAGACGAGCAAACGTGCACCAATTCTTCGACATCAGATAAATTACCCGATCAAAACCGTCGTATAGTTTGTAAATAACACCGAGAGACGAAGTTTTGCCTATGGTCTCTTAGGAAGCACCGACACTCTTCGGGTGTCTTCGTATCGTATCCGACACTCTCCGATATGCGATCGACATATGGTCAGCGCTCCATACACATCAACGCCATGCGAGTCCGGCATCCCGACACGCCATCTCGACACACTCGATTCAATTTTAAGCATTTTCAATAAATTAGAGTCAAAATATAAATTTACAAAAATATATATACTTAAGTCATATACCCAGCCAGCCAACAAAAAACTAATTGTGAATCTTTAACAGAAGAAAAAGAAGAAGAAACTCATCACTGATTTTTTATATATAAATGATAGTTTATCATGTATATTTCAAAACATACATTCAATATATATCACGTCCCAACATATCAAAATTCTCTATTTTTTGAGAAATTATGTGTCGATGTATTATTTCGTATTGCGTGTCAGTGTCGATGCTACTTTGGATCTAACGAGTCTCCCTCAGTCTTTTTTATTTTCCATTGCACCTTACAATTGAGAGAGCCAGGAGCACCGGCCGGGCCGGCACAGCATGCACGGCCCATCCGAACTTCTTTTTTTTTTTTGTTCGGGCCTGTCCCAACTGTCCGTTGATGCATTGGAAAAAAAATTCTCGTGCTTCACATTCAGAGCGGGACAAGGGACTCGGGTTTCAACTGGTAGTACTGAAGAAAGTCAAAGGATTGCTGGAAAGTTCGACTAAGGCCCCGTGAAAAATCAGTTTCTCTACCTTTAGAATGACATGAACAAACAATATGTATGACCAGTCTTTCTGGCAGCAACTTGTTAGCACAAATCTAATAAGCCGGATGTCGGGAAAAGTACCAAAACAGTCCTTGGTTTACAAATTAGTATCAATTCTATTATTTTATCTTTTCTATGTTTTTCTTCATTCTGGCCTCCAAGCCCTAGCTAGATTTGGAAAGGGCTCACCTAGGCTTAGCATCCCTCACCTAAGGCCGGTGACGCTCGATGACCAAAAAAAAAAAAAAATTAACACCACCAAAAATCCAAACTAGTATATCGGTGATAATTTTACCCCAAATTATTTTTTTGACCATGAAAAACTCCAAACTGATATATCTGTAACAAATTTACCCCAAACTGGTACAGCCATGATAAATTTACCCTTCGTTTTTTTTTTTCGTTAAATTTTGCCTTCAAATTATAAAGTTGGATGACACATGCTTTTGTCGGGTGTACACGTTACCCTATGTTTGCTATATGCGTATCAATTAAAAAATTTCATGGTATTAACTTAATTTAACAGAAATTAACAAAGGGTAAATTTATCATATGTGTACCAGTTTGGGATTTTTTATGGTAAAAAAAGTAGTTTGGGGTAAATTTGTCACAATTATACCAGTTTAGGGTTTTTGGTGGTTAAAAAAATAGTTTGGGGTAAATTTGTCATAAGTGTACTAGTTTGGGGTTTTTGGTGGTCAAAAAAATAATTTGAGGTAAAATTATCACAGGTGTACCAGTTTGAGATTTTTCGCGATATTTACCCTAAAAAAAGATAAAAAAAAAAAGAAGAAGAAGAAGAGAAAGTAGTAAAAAAAATTCAGCAAAAAATATATAAATATTATAAAAATCGAACTAATGTATATGATTAAATTGGCATAAATGTATAATGTTTATGATTAAATTGTTTCAATTGACCAAAAAAAGTCCAATTAAAAGGTTTAGGATTTTTTTTATACACTTTTTTCACTAGATCTTTAAAATGATTTTTAACTGCATTAGTGATCTTAAAGATTAAAAAAAGAAAAAAGAATCGAATTGCATCGAAGAAACCACAAACTTGAGAAGTGGGATGAGGGGGAAGTTGAATGTCAAATATTCCTCAAAATAGATAAATTTAGAAAGAGATAATAGTACCCTTTATAAAATGTTATTAAAGATCTAGCTCAAAACATGTTCCCAAGCCACACTATCCATAAGTGCGCTATGAATTCAAAACGTAATGGCCTAAATGGATTAGGTTCATTTCACATTGATCTTTGAATTCCCAATCAATCGATTCGGACTATAATGCATTATTAGCCTCGCACCGGACCGGCCAATCGAGCTACACCACCCTTCATGCGTATCAAAACATATAGATGAATCATTCGCATGCATGTCATATCTAGATGACGGGTAACGCGTCAAATCACCTATTTCATGTCATGCGTGCCTCACATGTCACGTTTCATGTTGCGTAATGTCATCTAAACCGTGAGGCAAATTTTTATATCATGCCTTCTATACCTATAGCCCTTTTCTTTTAATTTTTGATAGTTTCCCAATGGCCTAGGTGAAAAACCTTATGTAACTTCCTCTTGCTCTTATGTCTTAGTCTATATTTCGGCTTGTAGATTTGGATAGATTTTCATATCGAACATGTCTACTCAGGTTGCCCCGAGTGTGCTTAATTTATTTTGGACACGAAATCAAAACACGACTCAAACACGACAAGCAATAATTACGTACTTACCCTTTGGCGAAAGCTGGTTAAGAAACGTGTTTAGCAGCTCGCAAAGTTCTTGAATTTTCTGATAACAGTACTCGCATAAACTAAGAAACAAGAAATTATTTCGTTGGGTTGTTTTCAAACTCCTGTAATAGGGGAAGAAAACCGACATTGTGAAAGGTTTTCTCGTGTATTTCTTACATAGTTATATGGAACCAAAACAAGGATTAGTGCTTCACAATCACCGACGTTTATAACTAGGTAATTTAACACGTTGGTAATGCCAATAAATTGTAACTCACCAAACATAATGTATAATAATGCGCAAAATGAGCTTTAGAAAAAAGAAAAATAAGAGAAAAAAAATTTCTTTCGATATTTTTTTCGGCAACCATGAGAAGTAGATGTATGTTCTCCCACCGAATGCAACCCCTAAGCAGGATCAGATCAGTACCTGAAGTACAGTCCAGTAAAAAGAGTGCCTGAAAACCATGATCTTCAACAGAGAAAGTTCAGCATGAACGTGCATGCAGTTGGGAGTTATAGCAAAGTCAGATCGACACAAAAGCCGTTGGCAGTCAGCGGTCGTTATAACGCGCATAATGATCAAAACTTGAGTAGCATTCACAACTCGGCTCTCCTTTCACGGCGAGAATATCTCATCCCTAGACTATTACCGAGTGCTACAAACTCGTAAAAGATCCTTTGTAGAGAATTAGAGCTAGACATCGATTGTGATCGTGTGGATTCAGAAAGGAATCACTATCAATCTTTCGGCACAAGAACGGGTACTCAGGCGCAAACACTCATGAATAACTCTGAGTGCAAATATAACTCATGGATTTAGCACCTCTCTTGGTGTGTTCTAATTCTACCAGTGCATCAAACAAGCCCTCCAATTCGTCTACCCGAACAACTTCCTAGAGAAGAGTTTATGTCAAAGTAAGACAGACAACTGCATGATGATTACGAAAACCGTTGTGCACTTCCGTCGCAAGCAATAGCCACAAATCAATGCAATTATAATTCCTTTGTATTGAAGACTTTCAATGATTAGGCGCTTCACATGATTCTCTAGTTTTCTCTCTTCCTATATGGATGACAAGAAGGACGGGCCAAGCATCATTGGCAATGGAAAACCTAGGCAACCTAGAATATATCATGCGTAGAACGATCAACAAGATTCAGTACAAAGGGGTATGATCATCCCTTTGTGTCAAGTTGTTGTAAACTCAAGCACGGTCTCAAAAGGTTTCTTCATTGTAGATAGCTAGGGACACGGACCTTATCCTAAAAAACGGAAACTAAGCTATAATAGAAGAACATCAGTGACACAGATGACAACATACTCGAGAGGCTTAGTTCTTTCACTCTTCAACATAGAAAGTACAAAGATCACTACTTGATGTAGGCCTTTCTGGTAAACTCTTTAACCGAGAAACCATGCCAAAACCAAGTCCAGAACACGCTCACTTGTGCACGATACAGCGACAGCTAGAAGGAAGTTGGGACATGCAACAAATGTTCAGCAGTGTGAGCCGATTTCGCCTAATCCAGAGTGGTGCACCAGGCCGGACTCATATGAAATCGGTGCACATCACACATAGTTCTTAATAGACTCTTCTAGGGTCCTCTCATATGCGAACCTCTCCCTCCATGCTCATTACAGACAACCAAGTACGGTCGGCTGTTTTATTCAGACATCATCCGAAATGGTCTTCACTTATTTAATGATGTAGCCACTCCTTCAGGGGACATCAAGATTGATTTGACAGAAAGAAAAGAAATGGGACAATTCTGAATTGCACCATAAATGAGCCCTCCATTATACTATTCACAACACATGGAGGAAAAAAAAAAAAAGAGGAGAAAAATCCCTTGGTTTTGAAGAGATGGAAAGCTGATGTATTCGATTTTGTTGAGCCTCTCCTATTTTACTCCTTTCGTTCGACAACACTAGAACCAAATTAGGCATGCAAAACACAATAATTTTCCGTGTTGTTACAACTAAATCACCTATAGCCATGTCAAAGCGACAAGAAAAGCAAGCGAATTAGACTTGGGAAGCGAGCAAAGGTCACCACTCACCACCATATGCAATTCGAAAAAACCCAACAGTGCTAGACAAATCTGACACGATATCTTTTTGCAAAGTTATATATCTCCATCATATCTTATGACCGATTTGATTTGACAATACCTAATTAAAAAAGTAGGACTCAGTATTAAAATTTGCACATGAAATGGGGGGAGAAAAACCCAACCAAACAAAGATCTTGCAAATCCATTTCTGCTCCTCATTCATCATCTTCATGGGTTTCACCAAGCACAGAAAGTTTTTATGTGACACTTTGGATCGTCACTACAGATTTGACACATACACTGCCATAATCTGAACCCACTTCTTAAGAGTATAACACTGTCTCTCTTCTTCTTCAGCATCCAATAATGGAAAAAAAACCATGTAAGGAGCAAAGCATTTGCTATCTCAATGGTGATTTTTTTTAAAGAACGAGGTCTTTCACCATATGATGCACTATATGCAGACACGACATATATATATAGGCTGAATAACTTCGTCGTATGTCTAAAAGTTTAAACTTTCGAATTGGACGCGTTGGATTATTGAACATGCCACATGCTAAGAGTTACTTTTTTTTTCCTTACTGATTTTCGACCCGACCGGCTGCAGTGATCATGGAGGGTTGGGGCGGCTTCTTCCTCTTCTTCTTCTCGTAGCTGATCCCCCTGGCCTTGGCCTGGGAGTCCCGGACCTCGCGGAGGTACAGCCGCACGGCCCGCGCGCCGAAGGGGTTGGCCTCGGGCTTCCCGCCGTTCTCCTCGAAGGCCGCGCGGAGGCGGCCGACGAGGGCGTCGAGGCTGCCCCACGCCTGGCGGAGCGGGCACGGGCAGGGGGCGGGCGGGTTCGGGTGGCCGAAGAAGGGGCAGAGCTGGGTGTGGACCTTGGTCTTGCCGAACTGGTCGAGGTACCGGAGGAACTCGAGGACGTGGGCGCCGCTGCACCTGGAGAGAGAGAGTGGCGGCCGGTGGTTGCGGAGGTACTGCCCGAAGGTGTTCCAGTCCCGGCGCTTCTGGTTCTCGTATCGGCTCGACGTCGTCGCCGCCGCCGGAGCGGTTGTTATCGAGGGGGAAGTGGAGGAAGAGGAGGACGATGAGGCAACAACGGTGGTTATGGAGCTGGTGCTGATGGGATTGAGGTTTGTGATAGGAACAAGTTCTGGAAGCGAATTCATCATGCTCCTTCTTGAAGCTACTCGCCTGATGGTCAAGACAAGGAAGTCTCTAAAGAACACACCTGATCACAGAGAGAGAGTACATGCACAGGTCAGAGAAATCTGAAGCTGGGTTTCCTGGGAATATAATAGGGTGTGTTAATTACACTGTTACCTAAGAAGTGAGAACCTGAACATCAGCTACTTGATGATCAGTTCAGGAGATCTCAGTAACTCACACAGTCACAGAGAGAGAGAGAGAGAGAGAGAGAGAGAGAGAGAGAGAGAGAGAGAGAGAGATTAGGTATTACAGTAACCATGTGAAAGTTAATGAAAGATCAAGAACAAAAGCTAGGGTTTGTCTCCCTTCTTTGGAGATTGGTGGCTGTGAGGAGGATCAATATCAGCCTGAACAAATCCTAGAGAACTTGGAAAAGCTATAGATTCTTAGCTACATGATGTTGGGTTGGCTTTCGATGAAAACTTTCTCTCCTGGAAAAACTCTGAAATGAAAGATTGGCAGATGGGTTTTCTTCTCCACCTTTTCTCTCCTTCCTTCCTGAAAAAAGGGGGGGAAGCAGACTCCTATGTGTCTCTAACCCAATCTCAGAAAGCACTCATTGAAGAGAGAGAGAGAGAGAGAGAGAGAGAGAGAGAGATTTGGCAAGTAGCTTAGGAAAGAGAAACAGGGCTTTAGGGCTTTTTGTGGAAATGGGAAGAGGATGAAAGTGAGGTTGGAGGTGATGGATGGAGACAGCATAAAGGGTGTACTGTCCATTGGGCTATAAAAAATGACACTTATACGTTAAAAATTAGGAGGGAATAACATGATTTTGTTTCCTCTCTCCTTTAGCCTTGATTGACAACTCCTTTTCGAATTGACCATAATGCCCCCTCCTCTCCCTCTCTCTCTCTCTCTCTCTCTCTCTCTCTTGTTTCCTTTTTTCTTCCCTAGAATAATGCCCATCTGAATGATGCACTCCCACAAGCAAACGCAAATAGGCAAAGGTCCATCATGCTACAGTTGCAGTCCACAGTACCAACTGATCAACACACAGTCTTAGAAATCCTCCCTAAATTGATAAAGAATTTCTCATACGAGAGAGAGAGAGAGAGAGAGGAGGGGGGTCAACTAGCTTGGGAATGTTCCTCTCCTTCGGGTGTACAAAAATGCCAACACTGAATTTAATTTGATTTGATGTCATATTATTGTTTTCGAATGATATTAGGGCTTCATGGCCCCCAAAAAATATATTTTTCATAAAAGTTATCTTCTGAAAAATTGTTAGTTTTCGTCCGTTTGGTGATTTAGAGAGAGTGATTTTTATCTTGACAAAAGGGGGAAGTCGTTGTTCCTATCTAGTTGTTTTCAGTGCACATAAAATGTTTTTCATAAATTTAGTTTTTTTTCATAAATAATTTAGTTTTCCTTCATCTAAATACTAAGAAGTTGGAAGAGGATTAATTTCATAAAAAAATCCCAACTTTAGGTCTAATCCTTAATCTGCTCCAAAAATTTTGTCTAAAAAAAAAACCTTGAACTTTAGGTCAGAACTTTTTTTTATCTAAAAAAAAAAATCCTCAACTTTAGGTCCAGCCTCGAATTTTCTTTTGTCTAAAAAATCACCAACTTTCAATTTATTCTCAAATCTACCCTCGTGATCCAGTTCTAACTTAACGTGACATTTCCACGCAGATAATAAATCTACATAAGAAAAGTAATGAGGTGATAGATACAGATCTAACTTAACGTGGTATTTCCACGTCAATAATAATTTCAACCCAATAAAATTTATTGAAACCCTCCAAAATGAGACCATTCTAAGATATGAAAACTATAGACGACTAACGGAGATTTTTGGGCTAGAGAGGGCAGATTTGAGATTAGAATAAAAAATGCTGAATTTTTTCTTAGGAAAAAAAAAGTTAGGATAGAATTGGAACTAGATCTAAAGTTTGAGGTTTTTTTTTTTTTAAACAGCAAAAAGTCCAAGTAGATTTGAAATTGGACCTAAAATTTAGTGTTTTTTCCGAGTCAAAAAAAAGGTTCAGGAAAATTTGAGATTAAACTTAAAGTTATAAATTCTTTTAGGGAACTAGGCCAACAAACAACTCTAAGATCACTCTATATGTACGCACACGATTAGAATTTTTTATTTTATTTTGTAAGAATGAGACTTGAAACTGCGTGTTAGAATTTCTGTAATCGGAAGTGCTTAATTACAAGCAGCTCCAATCAATTACTTCTCACGAAGCTCGATCCAAGCATTAGACCACGAAACAAACCACGGGACTTGAACAATCTTCAAGGTTTCCGATTTTGACCCGACGGAATTCTGTTCAACGTCGATGAAAGGATCTTAACGACTCGGTCGGCAGGACTTTTATGTTATTTGATTCCTGAATTGGTTTTTTGAAGATCGTCAGGGTGTTTAAACGCGTGATGGGGTCATTGAGAGTTGAATCTCATAGAGCTTCGTTTCGGTATCTTCCTGAAAGTTGAATGTCTCGATCTGTTACAGATTTGGATGGATGGAGGTCAGTGGGGACTGGAGCAGGCTCTAGAGCTTGACTTTGATTTGAGCCGATGAAGTTGTCCGAGGCTTTAGAGCTGGAGCTCTTGTGTCGCGACCCGTCCGAAAAACGGACGCGGGCTAATGGATTACCGATCGCGGGCCTCCACTCTGAAACGTGGATCTCGGGCTTTGGATCGGCGCGGGCCCTCCCAGGCCCATACCAAATCGCGGCGGGAGTATGTCTTTTGAGGGATAAAAGTCGATCGCTTTCGACCTTAGTGTGGTCGTGGTGGCATGTGCAACTTGTGCATGCATTTGGAGTCGCCACCGGTCTTTCTTGGAGGGTAGATCGGAAACCTTACTGACCGATTGGGAGAGATCGATCAATTCTGCGGAACCAGAGATTTTGGGTTCGGGGACTTGGTTACGTCGGTGTCATTACCAACGCCCTTTCGGTACCTAACGCGAGTGATTTTCCTATTTAAGATTTCATGCAGGCGCAATTTTGGGTGAGATAGGTTTGATTCAGGGTTTCATGCAGATTGGAAGACTGGTCCTATCAACTCACAGTCAATATAATGAAAGCGCAAGTCACGTGCATAAATAAATCATGTCAATGCACATCAATTTCAATCATTGGCCTCCTAGTATAGCCATAAGGGCTTAGCAAAGATGCGATTTAGGACTAGGGGTAGAATGGGAAGATTCGAGGACAATTAGCCCAAAGGGCAAAATTGTCATTTTTGGAAGGTTTGGATACCGAATTACCCAAAATATTCCATGGCCAGTTGATTGTGGCCATTTCCCATTTTTGAGAATTTTTTGGAATTTCTTGATTTTTCTTCAACTTTTGGAAGACGATTCGCCCAAAGGGCGAAATCGTCATTTTAAGAAGGGTCGGGGTTCAAAACACCCGGAATGAGCCTTGGCCAGTTGTTTGTGGCCATTTCCTATTTTTTGGGATTTTCCTGGATTTTTTAGAATTTTTTTGGAAGACGGTTTGCCGGAAGGGCAAAACCGTCATTTCTGAAAAGATAGGGGGTCGAAAGACCCGAAACAGGTCGTGGCCAGTTGTTTGTGGCCATTTCCTATTTTCTGGAATTTTTTAGAATTTTTCTGAATTTTCCGAATTTTTTGAATTTTTTATGATTTTTTCATTTTTTATTGATTTTTTGATTATTTTATTATTTTTTATTATTTTCTGAATTTTTTAATATTTAAAAATATTTTCCGGGCCAGGTCAGACCCGGCCCACGCCTCTCGGGCGCCCGGCCCGACCCTAGGGGTCGAAACCGGCCTAAAAACGACGCCGTTTTATATTTTTAAACATTTTTCCATTTTTTAACAATTTTTTGATTTTTTATCTATTTTATTTAATTATCCGAAAATTCCCCGGATCCGACGGCTCTCATCGCGCCACGTGGCCGCATCCTGTGCGTCTGATCTTCCACTAGATCGGACGATCCATAGAGAGCCACGTGGCTCAACCACAACCGTAGGATCAAAAATCAATTTATTTTCCTTTTCATAAAACCAACGGATCGAACGGTCCGCAGTGTGCCACGTGGCCACCTTCGGCACGTCCGATCTAACATTAGATCGGACGTTGCACAACGTGCCACTTGGCACAATCTCGGCCACCGGATCGATTATTCAAAAATCAATTATTTAATTTCCCAAAATTCTAGGATCACGACACGTGTCGCGATCCGGTCCGTCCATTTGTTTTGTTTAAAAAAATACTTGGACCGGCCCCACCCGGCTGACGTGGCGCCTACGTGGCCTGCCACGTCAGCCATTGACCGGTTGACCGGTCTTCGGTCGCCGGAGAAGACGACCGGCGACTCGCCGGAACAGTAATTATTCCGGCGAAGTCGCCGGAAAATGCCCAAAACCGAACCAAAACTCAAAATTTTTGGGAAATTTTTGTGGCATTCGGACCCTCAGCACCTCAACATCAACATACACACGAAACATGGCAACTTTTACGTCGGGAAACGACCGAACCGGACCCCCACAGTCCCGGCGCCGGCGAGGTAAGTTACAGAATTTTTTTTTTTTTTTTATCAAAACTCAATTCTAAGACCTCGAACAGCATTTAAGCAAGGTTTGGGGACTTACCTGAGGTCTCCTAGTCCTCGGCGACCGCCTTTTCGCTAAACCGAATCCCCGGCTTGGCCCGGAAGTGGTGAAGCTCCGGCCGCCGGTTTCGCGTGGTTTTATTGCAAGACAATGATCAAAACGAGCGTAGGGATAGTTCTAGTGGATGCTCAGAGCTAGAATCGTGCAAAATGAGGCCGGGACTAGCATGACCGAGAGTTAAAAAGTAAAACGCTCACGGAGGCATTTCGTCGAACAGGCATCGTGCACTAATGAATTGAAGGTCGGAGAGGAGAACCGACCTGCTTGGAGCTCGCCGACGGCCCCTGTGTCTTCGGTGATGATCAGTGAAGGTCGCTGAAGGTCCGGGGGAGCTCCTCCAATCCGGTGTTCGCCAAAAAAGAATCCCCCTGCGCTCTCGGCTCCACCTCCTCTTTAACCGGGCTTCTCCCTCGGTTTCATGGCCGACCGGCGTCACTTTTCAGGGCTGCTCCACTGCCGAAACACCAATATTCCTCTGCCAATGCTTCCCACGCTTGGCTGTCATTTTTTCCTTAGAAAAACCGCGCCCCGCACGTTCCCCTGTTCCTCTCTGTCCGGCGCGCATGGGTCTGCAACTTTGTTGCAGACCCGGTCGGACCGGGTCGGGTCGGGTCTGACCCGACCGGCCCGGTTCGACCAAATCACTCTAATTGGGCCCCAAATTGACCTATTTTCATGAAATTGATGGCAAAATCGGACTCCTTGACATATTTTATATCAAATAAGGGTGTTTTCGCGAATCAATTGTTTGAAATTTTGTGAAAACCCCAAATCGTCCCTAGGATCCAAAAATGAATTTCGCCAAATCGAAGGTCCAAACGATCGAATTAGTCAAAATTGAGCCTACCAATGGATTCAGCATGATGAAAACTATAGGGTGGAGGTGTTTAATTTTAATGGGTGTGCCCGTGTGAAATTTAATTTCAAAAATTGTAAAACCGGGGACTAAATTGAAAGATTTTTATGCAATTAAGCCCTTTTGGCTAAAATTGATCAAATTGGAGGGTAAATTGACCAAATTGCATTTCAATACTTTAGAGTCCAATGTCATAGCTTATAAAAACTAAGAATTGAAAATTAAAAGACCCGAAAAGGATTTTTTAGGCCCGGTTCGGGATTAGGTTTGTGAAGGAACCCCATGAACCAAGCCAAATTTCCCTAATAAAAAGTTAAAATATTAAATAGAGAATTAAAATAAAATTTCTGAATATTTTTGTGTAATTTTCTGACCACGGATGGTATTTTTCCTAATTTTTTTGGGTATTTTTATAATTAAATAAATTCAAAAAAATATTAAAAAATACGAAAAATATTTTTTGTTCAAAATTAGTTCCTAAGGCTAGGATAAGGCTTCCAAAGTTGATTTTGCAATTTTTTTGACCTTTTTTGCTATTTTTAATTAATTTTAGAAATAAAAACTAAAATAAAAGATGGTCAAAAATCAGGTGTCAACATCTTGATGGCCCTTCAATTGAACCATCGAAGTGGGACCAGGTAATTTCGATTGAGAATGTATGAGTGACACGAGACGACTCAATGATTCTTCTGACACAACATATTCTCGATTTGCATATTCCAGAAACCAAAGTCTTTGCTGGTGCACCGATTGATTTTCACCTTTCCCCCGTCAATCTTCATTGCTCCCCCATTTCCGCCGAGCTAGGCTCTGATTTCAGTTATTAAAAACGCAAAACGTGAAAGAGAAGAATCATAGAAAAAGACATGTGGATTTTTACGTGGAAAACCATTTCAGAGTCAGAAAGGGAAAATCACAATGCTGCATTAGGCGATCCCTTCACTGTCGGCATCAATATCGAGTTACAAATACAAGAGAAATCGCCCCAAGATATAAATAAGTGTCTAGGGCATATAAAGTCATGAAAATACCTTTAGAGCAAGGTACTTTCCTCTACCAAACTTCACAGCTCACATCAATTACATGTGCAAGCTTCAACTGAGGCTCCAATTCAGCGATCCTTCATACACTTGTGCATCGAGATCTTCGTCTTTCAGAAAAACGACTGGCTTTATAGGCTTTATTAGATAAGTAAGTAAAGACGAGAGACAATAGAGGTGCAAGTTGCCTTTATTGGCAGAAACTTACTCGAACACATAGAATTGACCAGAGGAGCTTATGGAGCTCAATGCGCCAAATTCCAAAGGGGTCAATTTTAAGAGCCGCAGAACCATTTCATAACCACTCAACTCATCCATGCACGCCCTCCGATCGATTGTACCCAAAGAAAGTTCTTTCTTTCTTGGTGGCTATTGATGATCAATGGCTATGATGTCTCACTCCCTCACCGACCACGAGCACTAATTACCACCAAGGCACCAACTATATGATCTCTAAGACCGAAACGACGTCGTAGGATGTGTTTGTGTTGTGTTGGGTGGCCTATAACCTAATCATCCTAGAGCATAATGGAATCGCAATCTGGACATGGAATTCTGGGAAGTGAAGTTGTCCATGCTCTTACGCAATGGGCTTTCTATGTGAAAAGTGTAAATAATTTCTTTCACTTTACCCCCCAGAACTATTACCCCCTTCCACATTGAACCTTACCGGTCAAATCCTTACACTGTACCATCTCCAACTTGCAAACAATTTCATTAATTGATACAGCCAATGTATCTATGCTAAACCTGCAATGTACATGATTTTAAGGAGTTCTCTTCATGGACGACACCTACCTCTGGTGCAATCCTTCATGCGAGCGAAGAATCCTGTTGCACTACACATTTTGGCAGGAAAAAAAGCTTGTCGGTGAAAATGGAATAATTATTTGCCAAGTTAGGGGAGTGAAGGGCTAGGATTTGAAGCTTAGGGATTTACATCCGAAAGAGATGAAAGTTCAAGGAGCCAGCACATTGACGGGAGATGACATTAATGATTCAAAAATTTTTTGCCCAATGTACAATGTCATCTTTTATTTTACTTTGTTCAATGTAGTTCTCGAACTCTTGGTAGATGTGCAATAGAGTCCCTCAACAATATGAAAATATTCAATGTCGTTCTTTCATTAAATTCAAGTTTACGAAATTTGCTCATGAGACTTTCAATCCGTTAAAGTTTGGATTGTAAACAACAACAACAAGTTACACGTGAATTATCCAAGTAAGATACCCATCTCAAATCAAGATATAATAGTTGGCTAAAAAGGTAAAAATATTGACTCATCATTTCTAAACATCCAACTCAGTATATAATAATCTACGTCATTAATGATGAACGATTTGTCGTTTGAGCAACGGAGGATCCACATTAAACATTTATAATTAATTTAGGGAGTACATTGAACAAAATGACTGAACTAATTAAAAGTTCAGCCACCAAAAAATTCAGAGACTATCTGCGTCACTTTTCAAAAATTGAAAGTTTAGAGAAAGTGAAAGAAGTTAAGGCTTATGGTGTGATATGTAATTGCATGTTAATTCGGAGGGTATAACAAAAATTCCGCTTGATTTTGTTTGGAGAGAGTTTTGAAGAAGGATGAGCAAGTTTATGCATGGTAGGTCCATTAAATAGAGAATAGTCATCCTAAACCTAGTCATTATTCACTAAGCAAAAATTATTACAAAAACAGCATGTTGACTTTATTTAACCCACTTGCACCAGAATCCGATGACAATAATTCATTAATTTTTTGCATCAAATTGGTACGAAGAAGAATTTTAGTTTTTATCAACCAGTCATCGCTTTAATGTTATTTTATTAGCTTCCCTGTCTTCATCTCAAACTCCACATCTGAAAGGTGAATAAGCCATCTTTCCTTTTTTTCCCCCATTTGTTTGAGAGAAAAGAGAAAATGGAGGTAAGAGAAAAATTGGGAGTAAAATGAAAGGAATCCAAGAGTCCGGAAAGGGATCACCTAACCTTTCCTCAGAATGTTAGGTTCTGCCCTTGAAATCCGAGTCGTCCGTGTTATGAATGGATGACCCAGATTATTACTAACAAAAATATATATAAAAATTTTAAAAAATTGCCCCATAAAAATAAAAGATCTGGGCCGTCCGTCCAAAAACAGACGGTCCGGATCATTCTGAGGAAATGTTAGGTGATCCGAATCCTAGTCCGTTTGTTTGGTATAATTTTCAGAATAACGTTTTTCAAATTTTTTGACATTTGGTTAGCAGAAAATAAACTAGTCTGAGAAAACATTTTCCCCTATGAAAAAAATCCTTCAAAATTGAGGAAAATATTTTTCTCTTTTTGAGAAGTGGAAAACATTTTCTCTTATCTTTACTCGCTCAATTCCTTTACATTCATTTTCTTTTATACTATTTTTATTTTTCTTTTCTTTATGTTATTCTTCTTCTTCTTCCTTCGTCCCCTACGGCTCCTTCCTCCTTCCTCCGTCGACCGTGGACCTCGACGAAGGGCGACAGCTCGACGAACAACCATGTCGTGGCTTGACGGTTGCCGACCCTGTGGTGAGGCTGGAGCTCGTCGGCCTTGAGCGAGGCCGAGATCGCCGGCGACCGGCCAAACCAGTAGGAAAAAAATTAATAAAAAATAAAAAATTAAATAATAGGAAAATTAGATTTTTTAAATAAAAAATACAAGAAAAATCAAGAAAAAATATTCAAAGGAGTGCATGGAGAAAAATCAAATCCGATTTTTCATACTAGACTACATAAAATATTTTCCAGGGCTTTTCAATGTTTCAGTTAAACACGAAAAATCATTGTCGTTTTCTTGAAAAATAACTTTTCGAAAATATAATATATTTCGCGAAAAAAAAACGAAGCCTAAAATTTTGTGCGGTGGGTTTGGAGGGAAAACTCAAATTTTGTAGATTTTCCTTCCCAATTTTCTTCTTCTATTGTTTGCGAAAGAAAATTCAATTCTTTTGGCTAAAAGCTGTGAGAAAATGCATACCACCCTAAAGTTTGGGGAGTGTAGTTTTTCCTTTTTAGCAACAAAAAAAAGGAAAGCATGGCTCTATTCTTAAATGGTAACGTGCCATATGATTGATGACAAGCTAGTGAAAATAGGGTCAATCGAAACAATCAAATGAAGTTCAAGAAATAATATGTATTGCTTAAGATTTCAGAGAAAAATAAGTACTGATCTTAACAACGAGAGGATTTTACGTAATTTTTTGTTCCAAATTCGGATACTTTTATGGTCTTCAAGACATTGGAACTAGTTCATATGCATAAAGATATATTTATATATAAACAAAGAAACATATATTGCTTAAGTTCTCTTTTTTTCTTAAATGGACAGTTGGATACATAATACATTTCTTGTCAACTTTTTTGTAATGAGATATATATCTACATGTGTTTTTATTTTTTGCCCCATGTGAACGCCTTTTATAATAATAATAATTTTTTTTTTTGTGCAGACACAACAAACATTGCTTTCCCTAGGGGGAGAAACACAAAGACCAGTCACCAGAGCTTGAAATTAGGAAAGTAAAACAAAAAAGAACAGGCACTTGAAAATATGAAGTGAATGGTTGTTTGGCCCGAGGAGGAGGGGAGAGCACGATTGCTGCCTTGTTTCATGGCAACACCGCCAGGTTTTTACTCCAAAGCCAGTTGTTCTTGTACTTGCAAAGCTCAGGCTTGTCAGTAAATGTTAGCCAATCCCCAAACCAACTCACTTATCCTAACCCTAACCCTAACCCTAACCCTAATGGCAATTCAATTTCGCTCTTTACAAATTCCAACATGCTTCTGCATCTCGTATCGAATTTGACCCAGTGTTGAGCAATTGCACGCAATAAATAACTGGCAAATTATGTGATGCCAAATAGTACTTTTGGAAGCCCTAAAAAGGTGGGGCAACAAGCACTGTAATTCCATGTGATGGATGTACTGAGAAGGACCCCAGAAAAGTGTGTTGCATGACCATTCATAGGAAGCTGTCAGGGGGGATTTGCCAGTGGTTTTCGTACTGAAAAAGAAAGAGGAAAAAATTATAGATTATTCGGAAATATTGTCAAAAATAAGAGGTTACTGTTTTTGTTTTTGGGGGGGTCAAAAGAGGTTACTGCCTGAGTTGCGTGTATTCGAGTCTCTGTGCATGGACTGTCATGACCTTTTTGTAACTTTTCTTCGTTGTAGAAGCATATGCAAGACCTAATCTGGGAGCAAGTCTTGTTTTATTTAAGACATTTCTAGTTAGGATGCACGTGTGAGTTGTGTTAGAGAAATCTTATGCTGAGAAATTGATAAGGTGTTAAGCAATTAATATATCTTAATTGATTCATAATTAATCGACTTGAACTTTTGATGAAGGTGGGTCCAATTAGATATATTGACAAATTCAAACTTGAGCTATCTCTTGGCGATTCCTCACCTATCGAATTTCTATTGCGCTCCCAACAAATAGTATCAAAGCCGATGACTGGCGAGAGCATGGGTGATGCAATCCCAAATTCGCAGATGATGTTGGTTGCTTGCTATGCATAGTTGCGGATGCATTGCAACGACTTTGAGATTTAAGTTGAGATAAATTAATATAAAATGGTACTTGAATTAAGGGAAAGTAAAACATAACATTAAAACTCACACATCTCACACATGAGAGAAAGATTGTTAGGATGCACATGTGAGTTGCACTCGAAAAGTCCCCACATTAGGAAACTGATGTGGTGTTGAGCAGTTAATAAATCATAGTTGGCCCAATTGGCTTACGTTTTTTTAGTGAATGTGGGTCCAATTAGATACGTTAACAAGCTTGGACTTGGGCTCCCTCTCGGCGACATTCTTATGTGAACATATCAAACGAAAGTCGCAAAAACGCTATCCTAAAATTTTAGTATCAATTGCCCTCTGTATTATTTGCAGGACTCTACTCTGCCCACACAAATCAGTCTCATATTAATTTTAATTAAGAATCTTTATCTCTTGCCTTATTAGACAATCCCGCGAAATGGGAAATTACAATTTGTATTAACGTAGCCTCACATTAAAAAAAAAAACTCTTACAATTGCATGTATGGATCACAGTTCTATGTTGTTCAGATGGAAATTAAACCTATTCGAGTCAGCAAAAGATACTTATAACCCAAAAACATAGAGGGAAAAATAAACCAGAAATTGATCTATCTTAAGAGAGGTTGGGTAACATCAGAAAAACTACATGTGCCATTTTTAATGCACAAACAATACGGACAATGTCATGATTTTTGCTTGTTTTTTTTTTTTTTTGGGGGGGGGGGGGGGGGGGGGGGGGCAATCCATGTTATCTCATTTGACTAGGTTAGAACTGTAAATCATATATAGTGCGATGCACACTTAACGCGGGGGTGACATTGTCCTCCATTTATAGCAAAATACTCGGATGAGATACGAAACACCATCTTATTACCACGTTAATGACCACGCAACTTGATAAAGTGATATTTCTCCAGCACCTAATTATTTTCTGTTTCTAAGGATACAACTATCATGACCAGCTGACAGCTATATTTTGTGCATGACATAGTATGCTAAGGAAGGATTTGCTTAATTTAGGAGTATGTTCTTACCTTTATCTGTCCTTTTTTTTCTTTGAACTTTTTTTCTTCTGGAAAGGATTGGTTTATTTTGGGGAAGTATGTGTACGTTTTGTTCTATGATGTTATTCACGTTTATTTTTTTGCTAAGCAAAGTCCACGTGGGAACAAAATAAATCAAGGGGTTTCTTTTTATTTTATTTTTTTCGTTTAAATCGATGAATTAAAACTAAGACGTCTTTAACCAATTGAATATACAAGTAGCTCTAGATTTGATAACAGGGCGTGGATGTTTGGAATCAAGTTTAGTAGCTCGGATTGAGGAGCAACATAAGGATGTGTTGGTGGTTTGTTTGTAGAAACAAACTAAGAGGTGTCTTGTCCCACATCGAAAGGAGGTGAGTGCGTACGTGGACTAAATTTGGCACAAATCAACAATTACTCGATTATTTTCTAGTGAAACAGTACGACTATTCACGAAGGATTCTAACGACCTTTGAAAAGTTGCGTCTATTCAATCAACGGTTATTTTCTAAGGCACTCTTACAACCTTTCGAATGTTTGTGTCTCTTTGAAAATAACTACCGATTCATACATGAAAAGGTATGATTGAATAAACTATTTGACACGAAGAGTTACATGAGAATTAACTACTTTTCAGACGCGAAAAGGTGTGTTCATTTATGATTATACATTCAAGTGTTCTGTTCATTTTCAGAATCATCTTCATTTCTTCTCTCAATTTTCGTTCTTTGAACACAAGAGAAATACGGGCCTTTGTTTCCAATTGTTTCCTAGAGAGATCTTGAAGAAATATCAGAATTGCTATCTATTATTCTCACCGAGACTTTGTTGTATCATGGAGGAAATTTGCTGGAAAATCATTAGCAACATTGTGGGGCAAATAAATCCTTAAAGAGAGTGATTACACGCCTCAAAGCCTGATTCTATTGTTCATCCATTCAGCGAAATTTTCCAACAATTTTAAGGATTTATTCGTGCAATAATGGAGTCGGGCTTTGATTACGCAATTGCATTCCATGGCGATTTGTGGGTAAACTCTACAAGGAGAAGTATGAGAATATTTTTAGGGGCTTGATTTTGGGAGATATCTTTGGTATTGGCTTTCATGGCCCTTCTTTGTCGCCAAGAGGAATGTGCACAACGTTGGTTTGCCGAAGCCACCAATCATATGAAGTTATCATTCTGCTCTCACTCTTAAATTGGTTTTTCATGTTCCCATACGGTTGAATTGCTTTCTAATGCACATGTATAATTTGGAATCCTGCAATTACTTGAATTTTGGCAGGAGCTTAGAATTATAATGTTAAACAGATTAATTTGATCATACTTTCAGTGCCCGTAAATCACGGTTCTTCCTAAATGCCACGAAAGTCATGCACAAGAGGCAAGGATGTCTTGGGTGACATGTCCCATGTGTAAACTATGAGTTCTGGGTCAGGGATTGGTCTTTATAGGTTTTGTGGGAAATTCATGTGGAGAAGAATTCTCTCATATAGCATCAAGAGATTCTATTTTATTTTATTTTATTTTTTTGAGAAATTTTATTTTATTACATTATCCTTGTTATAATTCTTCATGTGCAAAAGCCTTGTATGCAAAAATATGTGGCATGCAAAGTGATGGGAGGATTTCAGTTAATGATATGCAACATCGTGGATTGGATTGTCTCTCGCGAATTATCTCTTGGAAATGGCCAAGCGTGATTGAGAGACAAAATGCATCACCATTATAAATGAGATGATATAATTGATATTTGTTGTTTAGAATCAGTATATCCACGTAGACCTCTCCATCATATGTGGGGGTGGCGAGTGTGGCCTGGACTTTCGAGTTTACATAGGAAAACATTGTGCTATGGATTTTGAATGCACGACCGTGAAATATAGTTCATATGTCTATGGGTGAAAACTTAGGGGAACAGCCAATGTAGAAACTTGCATCAATGTCATTCCTAAAAAAAAAAAAACATTTGAGACATATATGTAAAAATGAAAGGCACATGAGAAGAAGATTCATCATACTAAGTACATGTTTAATGCAACCATGCCACTACTATGAAGGGCTGGCGAGGAAGGATTTGAGAAATCCTATAGTGAATAACATGGGCTATAGAAGTTGCTTTAATGAACTTGGCAATAAAACAACAATTGTCTTTGTTGACACCAAGAAGAACACATATACATTTGCTACAAATCTGGACAAGGCAGACTACAAAGTGACTACTTTTGCATGATGGAAAGTCTCGAAACAAAAAGAGATAAGCCTCGATAAAAGGTTAGTAATTTCTAATTGATGAGATGTTTATCTTTTGAACTAATATTATTGGAAACATTGTGATTGAGAAGTATCTACCTTTTATTTGAATATGAAATATTTTGGATTTCTAATGTGAGTGCTATAAGGTTTTGAATGTATGTGATGCATTGTACTAGACCTGAGATTACATTTTTCACGTGTCAATTGAGTAGATATAGTAGTAATCCAAATATAGAACATTGTAATGTCGTCACAGAATTTTGGTTAAGAGAACTAAAAAAATTTGTGATTGTTTTATAATGATAATCTGGCTGTATTAGAAGGATACACCGATGCTAGTTGAATTACAAGAAATTAGGTGGATGAGCTGTATCTTGGGCGAGCAAGAAACAAACATGCATAACTTACTCAACGTTAGAATAAGAATTCATTGCTTTAGCGGCAATTGAACAAAAGGTTGAGTGAATTAGAAATTTACTGTTAGACATTAAATTATTGCCTAGTCCTATGCCTCCTATTTTTTGTTCATTGTGACAATCATACTACTTTGACAAGATATCATAGTGGCACTTATAATGAAAATGTCCAGACTTATTAGCCTAAGGCATAAGTGCATGAGACAATTGATTAAAGATGGTACCATAACAATTGTCTAGGTGAGGTCAAGTAAGAATCTGGCCGATCTCTTTAGAAAGACTTTACCAAGAGATGTGGTAAATGTGACTTCAAAAGAAATGGCTGAAACCCTTTAGAAATGGGTAACTCGACCTAATACCAGCACATCATTAGTTATAAGGCACTCTTACAACCTTTCGAATATTTGTGTCTCTTCGAAAATCACTACCGATTCATACATGAAAATGTATGATTGAATAAACTGTTTGGACACGAAGAGTTGCATAAGAATTAACTACTTTTTGGACGCGAAAATGTGTGTTCATTCTCATTATATATTCAAGTGTTCTGTTCATTTTCAGAATCATCTTCATTTCTTCTCTCAATTTTCGTTCTTTGAACACAAAAGAAATACAGTCTTTGTTTCCAATTGTTTCCTAGAGATACCTTGGAGAAATATCGGAATTGCTATCTGCTATTCTCACCGAGACTTTGTTGTATCCTGGAGGAAATTTGCCGAAAACCATTAGCAACGTTGTGGGGCCGAAATAAATCCTTAAAGAGAGTGATTGCACGCCTCAAAATTTGATTCTATTGTTCATCCTATTCGACGAAATTTCCCAACAAGATGTTCCCATTCCGCTTTGTGTATATTGTCGGCTGAAGACCCTGTCTAGCAGGGGTGAGAAAAAACCCAATCGATCCACCCAAATCGGATCGGACCGCACCTAACCAGTCGATTTTGGTTGGTAACCGACGGGTATGGGTCCGGTTCCCGGTTCAATTTTATGGAACCGGTGGGTATTGGTTCAGTTTCCAGTTTCGGGTGGGAACCATCTAACCGACCCAATCAAACCGTCTTTTTATAAAATACAAAATGTATACTTCTCTTGAAATAACTTTTGAAATACTTGTTATTTGCATATTGAAATTTTTTCCATGTGGCAATAGTACTAAATCGTTTTCCCATTGAATTTTTCCTCCTTCAACAGCTAGGGATTGGTTCCCTTTTCTTTTTTTAATTGATGTTAGTACTCGGTAGGACCGTAACCGGAATCCAACCAAGAACCGGACCGGGCCGGACTGGACCGATGGTTCTATTTTCGGATGGATTCATGAAACGAGCAGACAGTTCATGATCCATATTTTGCGAAAATGGCCCCTAGCGGGCAGTTCTCGATCTAGGGTGTGAACCATATATCCTGGAACCAATCCCCCTGTTGTCCAGGTAAATACCATATTTTATTGGTTTCGTAGTTTGAGTGGCTTTCTTGGTAGCCGGATCTTCATGTGGAGTAGGTGTTGAAAATTAAGTCATAAAGTATTGGGGAAATACGTAATACTGGTCGCCGTAATCAGAAAAATAATTACTCTAAGAAAGTGATAACAACTTCAATAATGACCAAGCCTATGAGTAAATATATCGAATGGATATTCTTCTTCTTTTTTTCTTCTCAACAAGTGAAGAATATACCAATATTACAATTAAAAAAAGCAGCAAAGATTGCCATAAAATTAGGCCTAATACCAAAAAAATCTCAACTTTAGCATTTATCCCAATTATTTGTAAATTTTTTTGTCTCTTACAAAATTCTCAATTTTTACTTTATCGTAATTCTACCACCATCAGTCTTCCATCCATAATTAATGTTGTTTAATCCTACGTGGCTCAAATTTTCTTGCTCAACTTACCAATGAATTTTTGAATTTTTGAATTTTGGCGACAATAGGTTTCGGGGATGACGAGATTTGAATCGTTCGTCCAAATAATCTGATCTTCATGTCTAGCCGTTCTTTAGGTTGTTGGGTGTCTGGAAGAATTCGAAACGCGCCGTCTTGAGTGGCTTTGTATCTCTTGGAAATATGTAAGGGAAACAAATAACAAAAGAGAACATGTGAGACACGTCTATTTATAGATAGTGAAAACAATAACAGAAAACTGAAAAGACATTAACTCAATAGTCATATTGGTTATGCTCACATTTGTCAAGGCATTAAACTTTAAGGTCAACAACTGCAGCAGAATGAAGAATCACGTGAAATGAAGGGACATGTGAATTGAAGAGATATGTGAACTGAAGAAACGTATCTCTCGCTTTTTTCACGTTTGTTGATCCATTAACCCACCATAATTATAATAGTAGGTACTAACACTCAGACCGAACTAATTAAATTTCTAGAGTCCTTATCATTTCTCGTTAATTTTTCTGGTAAATTTTCTCTCATGCTCAATTAAAATTGTAAGATCCGTTAACTCCTGTATTATCCCACAATAGAAAAGGGACCTAATAATTATTAAATGAGATGCTTCTGACTTACTCTTTCTTAGTACATGATTAAAGCGATAGCCTTTCGAAAATCACATGAGAGTTCGAGGACCAAGTCCAGGACACGTGGCAAATAGACAAATATTTTGCCGACACATATTCCTTTTTTCCCCCCTGTTGTTTTCCCTGTTTCCATTAATAAAGGGGACATAGGAACTAACAACTAAGTGTATTGACTGTCCCAATCTTTTGTCCATTGAGACATTGAGTGCCCAGCATGTTAATTAAATCACGGACTAGAGAGGATCCTAGGATTTCTCTATTTGATGATGAATTGCAGAACAGTAAAGCTCCCTGAAATGACAGAACCTTTGTAAAGTAGTTTTGAGAGTCCCATTCAGAGAGTTGAAAATGGCTAATCCAATGCCCGTGTTCGTTTCATGCGTGCACGTCTTCCTCGTTCAAGATTCGATAATTTCCTTAGCGTTCGTGGATGAGAAGAAGCGCCTATCTATCGAATCCGGATCATTCGTGATGCTCGAAAAGCCTCCCCACTCCTCTCGTGGAAGCGTATCGTCGTGAACAGCTCCTAATGCACCCTACAATAATGGGAAAAGATCTAACATCGCCTTTCTTTTTTTTGCCCCTTTTGCACCATCAGATCCAATGAACTAATGACTTTGTTGGGACGAGAATAGACACAGGTATTATCGTTCATGTGACTCACCCGATGCCCCACTTTTGTCTCCACAGTCAGACCACCCAATAAGATGCCTCAATTATTTGTATGGCTCTTTAACAGAAACACACTTTTGCCGGCCAATTCGAGATCAATAACAAAACTAGAGTTCCGCCACTTTGATCTACCACATCCCCTATTTAACAAATGCCCTTGTCAAGCAATGTTTGGTTTTTCAAAACAAGACAGGGCCGGACCGGATCGATAAGATTAACCGATTGATATGGTCCGTTTCGGTCCGGACCATGTGAACAACTGTTGGCCCAGTTCGGAAAAAGCGAGGAAGACCCGATTTCGACAATCATTCACATTTTGCAAATCGTAGTGGATGTTGGGTCAGTGCAAGGGGAGGTGCTATCGACAAAAGACATGGTATCATTCATTCTTTGCTTTACGGTTCCACACAACATAAAGCAATCCAATTGTGCTCTCAATTCATGCCACATACTGGAGATAAAGATGCCGCGGACCATATATTACAAAACCACAAGCCGATTGATGGATCGGAATAAATATATAGATGCAGAGAACCCGGCATCACCTATCTGTACTGCAGTCACGCTCCTTCCTGTTTCTCGAACCACTTTTCTTTCAATCTGCACAAACACATGTTACTCTTTTTATTCCCCAAGCTATAAGCAATCTCAACCTGTGAACCTTCAAGAAAACTTGCATGCACAGTACCAACTTAATACCTCATTGTAATAACGATCACTGTACCTGTTTGATATGTGCAAAGTTTCACAGTCAAACAGCATAGAGCCTTATGACTTGGTCAATCTTGGTCCGACAAACTGGGCACCCGGTTTTCTTGGCTTTGACCTTTTCCAAGCAAGGCATACAGCCAGCCATGTGCCCACATGGCACGCAAGCTCCCTGAACGGGAGCATCCAAACAAACGACACAGCATGTCTCTTCACTTCCGTCTTCTTTGATCCTGCTAGAGCCGACAGGTGGTAAGTTGTTGATTACTGGAGCGGACATATCAATCGGACTGATGTCGATGGATGGATATTGAATCGGGCCGTCTTCTACAACCTCAATATTTGCCGGAGGGGCTGATGAAGCAGAGACGGAGTTCTCACTGACACCTTCAAAATTTTGAGGTGGCACAGCTATAGGAGCTATTTCATTTGCTTGGACCGCAGCCATCCTTCGACGGAGCTGTCGCACCGGCTGCACTCGAATCACTGTGACTCATAACTTCCGCAGAATCACTCCAACTGGTGGATGCACTTGTCCCAACACCTTGCTGAGCAGGAAAATGTGGTGGCACATCCTGCATAGCCGACTGGATGGAGGCGTTGATTGCCATTGCTAATTCCAGATCTTCTGTGGCAGGTGGTGCAGTTGCCTGAACTGGTGGCTCCGCAGGTCGCAAAAATGCTGGCTGCATGGCCTGAAGCCTGAAGTATTTGCAGTTTCGACATAAAAAATGGATCTGTGAAAAAGAAAGTCTTCAGAAAACAGATATCTTTCATATTGTCTGATTTAAATTCACAGATCCTAGTACTTCTCTCGTTGATTAAATACTGGCATTCCATGACGTGGAACTATTAATACCTTGTCACATAAATTCCTGAAAGTTGAATGACTGATCCAATTCCCACCGAAAGATATTCGATGCACAAATGCTATCAATACTTACTCCACGACTTTGTGAGCAAGTCGCATTGAAACTTGACAACATAAGTAACACTAAAAGGAGACATGCACAATCATAAGAAGTATTGTGACTAGCGTAATACCACCACCTAAAAGTGTAACATCCATAAAGCAATTAATATTTCTAGAGGATAGATATGAACTACTGCATTACATTCCCTTTTCTGTCTTACTCATGAATTAATCCCGACATGAAACTAATCTGCGTAATACCTGTGGAATCCCTTTGCATGCATCACAAAACCACTAGAGTTGCTGTCTGTCTCTTTCATTGGCAGGTGCAAATCTGAAACGGTTCCCTGCAAACAAAAACAAAATTCAGCCTAAGTACACCTAACAAATTAAGTGCAAGCGGAGCATTAGGATTTGTAATGTCCCACTACTCATTGAGCAAAGATGATCCTCAGACATTTCCCTACTTAATAGGGACAAGAACTTGGAACTGGAGGCTGGGCGTGCGCGGGTCATCATAATTACACGATATTCTAACAAACTCTAATGGGAAGTAACTCCCCAGTTCTACAAAATTTGAAGCTTTCATTTAAGTGTAAAAAGGAGCAACTACTATACTTACGCCTATCTGTTCGTGGCCTATACCTCCTGTGTCTCCGCCTCCTGCCCCTTGGGACTTCGATTTACATAAAGCCCAATTAACTCATACTCTACAGATTGATAATGTCAAAATAAATCTGAAAATAAAACCCAGAACAAGTTATTACTTGAAGCATTGTCGACAATTGCACTGAAGGATCAGAATGGTGGAATTTAGGTTCCTCTAAGTTGGCCTTCCACAATGCAACAATTGCTCGAGGTTGAGCATCCTGCACGTTATAAATAGTGCTGAATCAGTGGATAGACTTGAAGGCCATCATTTTAGCACAAGCAGACATGACTTAAGCCGCACGATTACGAGGGGAAAAGAGACAACCGACACCCAGAGAGCATCAAAATCAGATCTAGCCAACATAGTCCGAAACCCAAAAAGAAAAAACTGTGAGGGTAAAGGGTGTCAAAAGGCCAAAGAGGCTCGTAAGGTCCAAATAACTTCATCAGACAAGCCAAACAGATTGACGTTTGAAGCAAATGAGTTCGAGAATGCACGCCCAGGTAAGATCTCATCCCAGAGCTACTCTGTCAAATGCTTCTTCCCGAGCTATTGCAAGAATGTCACGGGGAAAATCGATGCTATAGAAGGCATTTCCCCTCTAATCCTAATCCTGCAATAATTATAACAATTGTGTGTACAGGCCCCTTCGTGAGATGCACTATTGACTCATAACCATACTCCAAAGAGATACATGGATATCACAGTGCACGATAGGCCATGGGGTTATATGCTTCGGAAGGGAAGGGAAGGGAAGGGGAAGAAAGTTTAAGACAAAGAAAATATACTAGGGAAAGCCACCTTATCCTATTTAACATCAAGTGAACGCTGCATAGATAGAAGATTTGCAGGTATAATCACTCAATCGGGATTCGGGTAGGAGATTTGTGCTTGGAGCAGCATCAATTTATGGACTCAAAACAGAATAGTTATGAGAGCTGATGCAATGACATAGCAGGAGATAAACAATAGTACATACATTTTAAACAAAGATGACATACAGAAAACAGAAACAAACAAATAGTTCAAAAAGGATATATTGCCAATTCCAACTTGAATGGCTTTGTGGGATTTCGAGAACCACACGGGTAAATGACTACCCACTTGGAAGAAAAAGAACGTTAAAAAAATAAAAAAAATCAGGCAGTTGGAGAAACAGTTGGCCATACATTCAAAAAATCCATCTGTTTTGCCGACAGACAGAAGGCACAGCTACAGGAGATGAGTGTACAAAAGTAAAGCACAACACGACGTTGCCTACTAAAGTAAAAACTAAAACTAGAATACCCACACTTTTCTTGAAAGCAACTGAGGAGCAAATACTTCCAGAAACCCAGGACCATAATACTCCCGTAACCAACCAGAGAATAATCCCATGTGACCCTAAAAGCATTAAAAGTTAGATAACTCAATCAAATCTATCAAGATTTCCCATATTGATGGGATACGATTTTTTTTTTTTCACAAGACATACCTCAAATGTATGGACAACATTAGTGTATCCTTTAGCTCTGGCCACATCCAGTGGAGTTTGACAATCATCCTTTATCACCAGTGCATTCGCTGAAGGATCAGAATGTGCAGATACGTTACATAAGCTAGACAGCAGAAAACTGCATAAAAACTTCAATTAGCATAATGTAAAGCACTAGAAACAACTATCGACACAGACCTCCGTGAGAAAGAAGTAACTTCACAGTATTCTCGAGGCCTCTCTTAGCTGCATTGAAAAGGAGTGCAGCCATTGCGACCTTCATTAAATTACCATGTTAAGAGTCAAGACATGGATTTACGGACAGATAAATTATAACAATAGAAGCAACACAACACTTAACACATGCAGAGAACGATGAGTGAATATGATCAATGTCAGAGTCGAAATGATGGTTTAATACGTTAAATCAAACAAAATAGCCCAATTCTGAGCCAAACGGAGAGATATTACTGGAAACAACCGAGATACACCAGCACATAAT
Organism: Rhodomyrtus psidioides; assembly: GCA_021437785.1. NCBI lineage: Eukaryota > Viridiplantae > Streptophyta > Magnoliopsida > Myrtales > Myrtaceae > Rhodomyrtus > Rhodomyrtus psidioides. Next base: position 5,484,648 of record JAILYB010000027.1, on the reverse strand, counting down.
TCTAAACTAGTCACTAGAATTTTCTAGAACAATTTAGCATCTCAGACAGTGGGGCATATAGAATCATACCATGCACAACAACAAAAAAACAACATACAACCCCCAGAAAATGCAGAACCGTAGCGAAAATGGGTACCGGGTCGGTATGCATTGAAGTTGGCGCCCAACTCGATCAAAGTCTTGGCGACATCATACGGGTCCGCATTCATACAAGGGACGATCAAAGGCGGCTTCCCTTCTCTGTCGATCCACTGCAACGACAAAAACCACCCAAAAACGACCCATCACAACAACTTCAGAAGAATCCCCTCTTCTAACAATACAAGAGAAATAACAGAGACAATTTAAACACTTACCCCAAAACAATCGTGAACCGACATACATGAAAGCCTAAATTTAGAGAGAAGTGCTCAAAATAAGAAATTTACCTCGAGGCCAGCGCCTTCTTTGCAGAGGGCTTTGATGCCATAGCTGACCCTTGGATTGCTGTTGACCCGTTTCTTCTCGCACCCACCCCAAAATCAACACCGACAAAAATTCCTTCCTTCGGCTTTCGATTCAGCAACAGGAAATATGAACAAAAAATTGGGCCTTTCTTTCCTGATGCCGAGGGACGAGAAAGACGCACCCAATTCTGCGCTTTCCTTCAAATGCGTCCCGCGAAAAAAAAAGAAAAGAAAAGAAGAAAGTCAGCAATTCATCATCCAGTGTATTAACGCAGCCCCAGCCCCCGCCCCAGCCCCACCCGCACCCGAAAGTGGTGAATGGGCCCCGCTCAGCGGCCCAATCACCGATTGAGTCGATATATAAATTTTTTTAGTTAAAAATCATTTATTTTTGAAGTTTATTTATTTAATAATTACGTAACTAAAAATTATTTATCTTAATAATTTTTTAATTAATGATTGATGATTATCTTATAAAAATATTTTGATTAATAATTTTTTGATGGTTATTATAATTAATATATTTATAATTATTTATCTTTTGAAGTTTATTTTTTATTAGATAATCATAAATTAACAATTAAAAAAATTAATTTATATTTATCTAATTATTTAAAATCGAAGCAAAATATTAAAACCGCAGTAATATATAAATGAAAAATCGCAGCAAAAGAGTGTAAACGAGGAAAAAAAAGGAAAACTTTGAAAGGGCATATCTCATCGCTTGAGCAATCGTTTGGGGTGATTTTTTTTTTTTGATTTCGCGTAATTTTTCAAGATGAATCCAAAGTCGTTGCGACTTGAGTAATCCTAAGGTCGATACGCGTAGCGTCTGCAAGAGTCGCTCGTTAGTTTGAAATAAACTGAAACTACAATCGACGGGAACTTGTCACGAATTGGACCTCGGAATTGGGTATTGAATATTAAGGAATTTCAACATTGGAAAATTGGACGTCGCCTCATCGGAATCGATTAGACCATTGGAACGTTCCTCGGTAGTTAGTTAATTAGGAATTAGAAATCTAAGATGGTCGTTATCCATAATCGCCCTTAATTAGCTCCTAAACTTAGAGGTTAAGTTGAGAATAGTTCAATGACCTATCTACCCCTAAGTGGCCGAAATATCTAAGGGCAAATTGGACTTTTAGCCTTGCATTAATGGGGATTGGACAAAGGATTTGAAGATCTAATACCTATCTACTAAAGCCTAAGCTAAGAGCCTGGTATGAGTAAATATGTTTGTATATGCATTTATCAATAAATACTTTGTAGTGCAAAAGAAATGACAACCCAGATCGCGATCGCCAACAACAACAACAACAACAACAACGTTACTCGAGTTCTCATCACATGGGTTGCTGGTATTTTTTCTTCTCAATAATTAGACTTCGTTGTATGTTTTTTTTTACACATTTAAGAAAGTGAAATTTGCATGCAGATCCTATTGGGATAGCAATCGCACTTAGGGCTGTTACTGGAGATATTTTGCCCCATGAGCTATGTAGCACCGATACGACATGGGACACGATAAGACACGACACGCCGATACGACAGTTATTAAAAAATAGAGAATTTTGACATGCCGGGACACGACATATATATAAAAACTCCAAACATCACATTAAGATATGATTATTTTGCACTAACAGTGATCCCAAACAGTAGCTTCAAACTTATAAGATCATAACATATTTTTTAAAAATATTTTTTTTAACCAGCCGGACGTGTTGAGACGTGTTTGGGACATGCCGGGAAATGTCCCGGATGAGTCGAGAAGTGTTCTTCCAGATCGGCCATACTGGACAAGGCTGTCTTTTTTTGTTGGCCATCCAGACACGCGGTCCCTTGTGTTCGGCCTTGTCCAGCCATGTCCGACAAGCAAAAATTCTCCTGGTAGGCATGTCGATGCTATATAGCCCATGACCGGCATGTCTCCTTGGTTTTGTATGACATTGATGCCTACAAATTGGCAAAGCTCAATGAGGTGATACTGGAAAACGAACATGTCAACTTGCACGGTTGGTATACGTGTAATATATTTGGTGTTAATATATTATGGATAATAAAATATAACTCGGCCCTTGAATTAGAGGTAATTGTTACAACCAGAATTGATGCGACATGTGCGGGAGTAGAGTATATTGTGCCAATAGGCGAGTTTGCACTTAGACGGAAGGATTCCAAAACTGAGACAATGCAAGAAAATTTTGGAATATTCAGGCGGTTGGCCGAAGCTGATATGATTGTTTTGCGGTAACGGTGATCCCAAATAGTAGTTTCAAACTTATAAGGTCACAGCATATTTTTAAAAAGTATTTTTTTAACCAGCCGGGCGTGTCGGGAGGTGTCCTGGACGTGTCGAGACGTGTCCCGGATGAGCCGAGAAGTGTCCCTCTAGACCGGCCGTGCCGGACACGGCTGTCTTTTTTTGTAGGCCATCCGGACACGCGGTCCCCTGTGTTCGGCCATGTCCAGCCATGTCTGACACGCAAAAATTCTCCATGTAGGCGTGTTGGTGCTACATAGCCCATGACCGGCATGTCTCATTGGTTTTGTATGACATCGACAAATGTGCTTGCAAATTGGAAAAGCTCAAGGAGGTGATAATGGCAAACGAACATGTCAACTTGCACGGTTGGTATACGTGTAATATATTTGGTGTTAATATATTATGGATAATAAGATATAACTTGGCCCTTGAATCAGAGGTAATTGTTACAACCATAATTGACGCGGCATGTACGGGAGTAGAGTATGTTGTGCCAATAGGCGAGTTCTCGCTTAGACGGAAGGATTCCAAAACTGAGACAATGCAAGAAAATTTTGGAATATTCAAGCGATTGGCCGAAGCTTTAGCCGCTCATCCTAACCCAAATTACCGGGTATTTTTCTTGAGCGCATAAGTTGGTGGTTGCCCCTTCATGCATATGACATTTTTCTTTTTTGTAGGTGATCATTTTGAGCCACCCGTCCTCGATTTCAACCCAAGCATTGCATCATTCTGCCCCACTTATTCCGTTAGGAAATATCTCGAGCCTAACAAGAGCGGATTCGGATTTAGCTGAAGAGTTAATTGTTGACCGTTTACATCTCATGGGAGCTGATCATGTCCATAACTTGATCTCGTGGGGGATTAATAGTAGCATCCTGCATGTGGATATTTCGCATGCAAGGATTGTTCCGAGTAATCAAAATTTGCAGCAAGCCATTAACCATGATCAGTGGTAAGGGGAAAAAAATTAGTTATTGATGGATTCAGTTAATGTTATTGGAGTAAATTTTTGCTACTTATAGGGTGAGGGTGAATATGGCGACACACATCAAGAGACATGGGTTGGATATCAGGGAGAGAGACCGAAATATAAGAAGATTCCCTTTTTTTTACAGAGCTTCGCGACTTCAATTTGTCGTCATGTGTTCATATGGTGTCAAGGAATCCTCATGTACAACCGCTTTTGCTTTCTAATTTTAGCCCGAAAGCTTGTTTTAATTCTGATTTTTTTGAATGCACTCTCTTAGGGCCGTTGGTATTCCGCGAGCCTCTTTTCAGATGGTGTATATGATGTGCCACAAGGCGTGTTTGCGGCTTTCCCTGCCTCCTATCAAGCTGGGGGACAATGGACGATCCATGAAGGTGCAAAAAATCATAAACTATTTTCCTAAATTCTGATGTATATAAGATGTCTCTTTGTTTGAACTTTGTGGTCTGTCGGCCTGGTATAGGGGCATTTTTTGTTCCCCACTATTGTCAACGCCTGAGAACAGTCACAACTCTTTCATGGGGAATCAGTTGGGGTGTTTCATGAAGGGCTTTTAGATGGGTGGGGAGCACGTTAGATGTATGTTGTGGTTTGGCCGGAGTTTTTTGCATAAAAAATACCTTTTTCCTAGTCGATTTTGCGTTTTCTCCCTCCGATGCCACTTCTCGATCACGAATAAACCGTCCTTTCCCTCTTTCTTCTTTCAATCTTTCCATGCCACACTCATTATACCACATATTTTGTAGGGGGAAGGGGTCTAGGGAGTTTTTCATGTCCAAATTAATACCACTCATTATACCATCTTTTCATGCTTGCTGCGATTTTTCATTTATATATTACTGGGATTTTAATATTTCGCCGCAGTTTTAAATAATTACATAAATATAAATGATTTTTTAATTAACGATTGATGATTATCTTATAAAAATAAGCTTCAAAAGATAAATAATTATAAATTAATTAATTATAGTAACTATCAATAATTAAAAAAGGAATTAGAAACCTAAGATGGTGGTTATCCCTAATCGCCCTTAATTAGCGCCTAAACTTAGAGGTTAAGTTGAGATTAGTTCAATGACCTATCTACCCCTAAGTGGCCGAAATATCTAAGGGCAAATTGGTCCTTTGGCCTTGCATTAATGAGGATTGGACAAAGGATTTGAAGATCTAGTAGGGCCCTATCTGCTAAAGCCTAAGCTAAGAGCCTGGTATAAGTAAATATGTTTGCATATGCATTTATCAATAATTACTTTGTAGTGCAAAAGAAATGACGACCCAGATGGCGATCGCCAACAACAACAACAACGTTACTCGAGTTCTCATCACAGGGGTTGCTGGTATTTTTTCTTCTCAATAATTAGACTTCGTTGTATGATTTTTTAGACACATTTAGGAAAGTGAAATTTGCATGCAGGTCCTATTGGGACAGCAATCGCACTTGGGGTTGCTACTGGAGATATTTTTCCCTATGACCTATGTAGCACCGATACGACATGGGACACGATACGACACGACACGCCGACACGATAGTTCTTAAAAAATAGAGAATTTTGACATGTCGGGTGTCGCGACCCTCTCCCGAGCTGTGGAGCGGGAGCGGGCTAATGGGCCGCCCGATCGCTGGCTTGATCGGACGCGGGCCTCTCCCAAGGACCATTACCCAAATCGCAACTGCTGGATATACGTGGTCGACCTTCAGTGTGGTCTAGTGACATGTGATGAGTGTACATGCCAAGGAGTCGCCACCAATCGTTTCATGGAGGGTACGATCGGAAACCCTATCGAATAGTTGGGAGTGATCTATTCGATTCTGCGGAAACCAGAGAAGTGGGTTCGGGGACTTAGTTACGCCAACTGTCGAAGTTGACGCCCTTTCGGTACCTATGTTGAATGGTTTATCTGATCCTAGGATTTCATGCAGATGAGTGAGGTATAGATCCTAAATCTAAGAGTTCATGCAGATGAGAAATACTACCCTATCACTCACAACCAATAGAAATAAGTGCGCAAATCAAGGATCCAGTACATGCGGATAAAACACATGAAATCAGCATGGCATCCCTAATGAGGTCCTATTAGCCTAGAGAAATATCAATCAAGGCTTAGGAGTGATTTGGACATGATTCGCCCATGAGGGGCAGAATCGTAATTTTGAATAATTCGGGGACAATTCACCTCGAAAAGGGAAAATTTGTCATTTTAGATGAATTGGGAAGTCAAAAGACAGAGGAAATAGGATTGGCCATCAATCCAATCTATTTCCTATTTTTCTTGAATTTCCAGGATTTTTTTGGTATTTAAAAATGATTTTACCCTTGGAGGGGTAAAGTCGTCATTTTGGACAAAAATGAGAACTGAAAATCTCAAATATTAGGGTTGGTCGTCCACCTGACCCAAACCCTAACTTCAAGCAATTTTCAGAACTCGATTGAGACAAGAAAGACGATTTTCCCATTAAAGGGCAAAATCGTCATTTTGAGAAAAGAGGCGGGACTCGAAAACCCGAACCTAAGAATTGGTCGTCTAATCGACCCTAATTCTCACCTTGGCATTATCGGCCTTATCTAGCATGCACAACAGAGGCGACTTACCCCTAAAGGGTAATGTCGTCAAGTTTCGGAAAATTAGATAAGAAACCCCAAAAATAGGGTTGACCAGTTGTCTGTGGTCAACCCTCGATTTTTGGGGATTTCTGGAATGTCCAGGATTTTTCCACAAATTTTCCACATTTTTTTTGGAATTTTCTGGAATTTTCTAGCATTTTTTTGGATTTTCTAAGATTTTTCTGAATTTTTATTATTATTATTATTATTTTTTTATTGATTTTTTAATAATAAAAAAAATGTGATTCGGACCGGGTCGACCCGACCCGCTCGGGCCGGAACCCGGCCCAGGCCCGGACCCGCGAAATCCTTGGTCGAAACGACGCCGTTTAATACATTTCTGATTTTCAGGTTATTTGGCACTGATCTGACGGTCCTTAATGGGCCACGTGGCTGACCCACGATCTTTGGATTGACTTACCAAATCCTATGGTTCAGATTGATTGAAGACTTGACCAGGGTCGTCCGATCTAATTACTTGAACCTACGGCTGCGATTAGAACATGGGACTTGATCTGGACCGTCCGATCCCACTAACCTAAACGACGTCGCCTCCTAACTAACCCACACGGCGCCGTTTCCATCATTTTTTATTTCCGATTTAAAATCATTTTTTCATTATCCTAATTTCTAATCGGACGGACAATATTTGTTGGGCTCAAAAAATCTCAGCCGTTGGATCTACCTATTCGAATAACAACCTCCAACGGCCGAGCTGACTGGACTGACGCGTGGACCAATGGTCGATCGCCACCTAAGCGCTTTGACTCGTTGACCTGCCAAGTCAGCATCGTCTTCAACCTTTCGACCCCCGGCGAAATGGACGGCTGAAGCACTCCGACGTCGATCCAACGGTGAAACTTTAATGGAATCGTGCGAAACCAGCGCCAATCAACTCGAAATCGCTTCTATTTTATCATATCTCAAGATTACACGAATCCATTCACAGAATCAAGCGCGATCGAACAAGAACCAGTACACACTCATGTACTCTAATCAGGCAATTCATGGCGTATTAAACCAATTCATTAACAGTGAAGCATCATTCAATGTTTAGGGAACTTACCTCGAGCTCCGATCGAGCTCGCTCGGCCCAGATTTGGCTGGGCAAGAATCGGCTATGGAGGCTAAATCGAAAGACTCGATTCGGGGTATGTGAGCAAAATCGATGCAAAATGAAGACGCGAACATGGTCAGTGATGTTAGGGGAACGAAACGCACACATTAATTGCATGAATGATCAAGAAACACGTGAATCGCCATGAGAGCTTGAAGGAAGACTCGAGACTGTGACTCACCTGTTCTCGCAGATTCCTTGTGCGCGGCCGACTGCGTTAGCTTCCTGGCGCTCTGGTCAAGCTTCAGAAAGCCTTCTTTGGCTGTGGTTCAGCCGGAAACAGCTCAACCGGTGCCCTGTAATTCGAGCTCCGATTCTCGACGACAGGGGTCGGAGAACGAGCTCTCTCTCGCGTTCTCTCTCTCTCGCGCGATTATGTACTCCTTGCTCTAACTGAACTAACCGTCCTCTCTCTTCGCGAAGGCCTGTTAGCTTATATAGCTTGTTCGATTTTCGGCGCCGAGCGGTGGACCTCCAACTGACTCGGTTTGGCACGTGTAGTCACGTGCAATTGGGTCAAAACGAAGTCGGGGAAGATGGGCATTTCGCTCAGTTCCTTTTGGTTCCGCGGTGAGCTTCATTTCGCACGAATTTGGCAAGGATTTGAGCTGTTTTTGCCTTTTTTGACTTTTGCAGGTCCGAAGGTTTGACTGGCCGATTGCTCCCTGCTCCGGCGGCCATTGGTCATGCTCTTGGTGTCAATCGACGGGGAATGTTGTGGCGAATGGAACCCCCACTAGTTCTTTTTTAATTGCCGCCGATTGCTTGGTCAATTTCCCTGTTGAAATTCAACCTTGCACTGTTCATTTGTGCGCAGGTTAGATGAAGACGAAGACACTGTAGCGGACCGGTTCGACCGGTCTGACCGGCGGTCTGACCGGTCTGAACCGGTCCCGAATAGGACTTTTCAAATTAAGCCCAAATTAATGGAAAAATTTTGCAATTGAACCTTATAATCGAATCTAGGGCATGAATTCTATCTAGAAATGTGGTTTTGCCCAAAAGTTTTCATCAATTTCTACAAAATCCCCAAATTTTCATTTGATTGGAAATTGGGGATCGTGTAATTGAGGATGTAAATGATCAAATTGAGTCAAACCACCTGTGCCAATCGATTTAAAATGGTGAAATCCATTGGGTAGCATGTCCAATTTTACAATGATAGCCCTTGAATTGAAAGTAATTTCAATTATGCTTAATTTCAAGGATTAAAATGCAATTTTAGTATGTAATTTTGTCAAATCCGTGCAATTGAGCATATTGTGCAAACAATTGGGCTAAATTGAAATAGGGGATAGTCAGATTGAATGTCAAGATCTTAAAAAATGCCAAAATTGCAAATTAAAAGACTCAATTGTTATTTTTTCTTCAAATTCAATAGTACGGGTTACAAAGGAACACCTAAAATTGAATCTGATTTTGATTTTTTTGAGAGGTCAAAAATAAAAGGGATTAAAAGGAAAAATATTGGATATTTTTCCATATTTTTGTGACCTCAAATGCTATTTTTCTTGATTTTTTAAGTATTTTTCTATTTTCCAAAAATACTAAAAAATATGAAAAATGTGAAAAATTATTTTTTGGTCAAGAATGGTTCCTTGGGCTTGGCCAAGGCCACCAAAGTTGATTTTGTAATTTTTTGACTTTTTATAAATTTTTTGTGATTTTTCAAAAATAAAACTGAAAAAGACCTGGTCAAAAAATCATGTGTCAACAGCTGCCCCTCTTTGAGAGGAATCTCGTGAGAGGTTTCGCTCAAAGACAGGTGACACCTGAGTCTAGACCGACTCGACTGGGGAAAAGAAAAACGAATCTTGACACTCAATCTTTCTTGTCCCACTGGTAAAGGCTTTGCTCTTCATTCTTTTGCTGACGTGAGAGAGAAAGTAGAGAGACCCACCTGTTACTTACCTGTTGATCGCCTGCCTGATGCTCGTGTGGCCTGCGCGGTGTATAGCGGGTTCTAGTGAATACCTAGGGACTCGTCTTTTGAGTATCCTAGGGCGATTAAACTCTAGCCTGTATGGTAGGCCGTACCAGAATGGGATTCCTACACTTGACAGGAACCTGTGAATGACGCACCCAGTCTCTTAGGGATTGTCGGGGTTTTGATCCGTATGGTGGATCGGACCATGAATAGGACTCCTTTCTGCTAGGAACCTATGGATGACGCACCCAGTCTCTTAGGGATTGTCAGGGTTTTGATCCGTATGGTGGATCAGACCATGAATAGGACTCCTTTCTGTTAGGAACCTATGGATGACGCACCCAGTCTCTTAAGGATTGTCAAACATTTTAATCCGTCAGTGGATCAGGCCGAGAATAGGATTCCTTTCTGCTAGGAACCTATGGATGACGCACCCAGTCTCTTAAGGATTGTCAAACATTTTAATCCGTCAGTGGATCAGGCCGAGAATAGGATTCCTTTCTGCTGGGAACCTATGGATGACGCACCCAGTCTCTTAGGGATTGTCGAACATTTTGATCCTATATTCTAAGGAATTAACTAGGATTTATGCAAATGAGGTGTGCCTAACCTTGAGGCTTTACTAAATGGGCTATTCTGGGTTTAAGGGTTACCTAGAACCTCACAGAAAGCAGATTCTGAAAATTATCCTTTCGACACGCGAGGCGTTATTCTGGGATTCTGGGATTTGGGGATTCCAAGTATCCTGCAGACAACTTAAACCTGCAAAAACTTTGATAAGATTCTTCTGGGATCTAGGGGCTACCTGAGATCTCGCAGAAAGACTATCTTGAATGTTGTCCTTTTGACATCGAAGGTGACATTCTGGGATCTGGGAGCTCTAGGGGTCCTACAGAAGCAAGAATGCTGCAAGCCATTCTGGGAGCCGAAGTCATCAAGAATCTTGCAAAAGCTCCAACCTGAAAATTTTCTTACCAAAGGCACATCAATGGTCTTTAAGTGATATGTGATGTCAAACTGACAGCACTTTATGACTTATATCATAGTCATGAAAAAAAATTTCAATGAATGTATTACGAGGTTGGAGGTTATCCAAAACACCTTGCAACATACGGGAGTGATCAAAAGTTCCTTGCGGGGAAAGTTTGAATCAAACAATCTGAAATTATCAAAAGAGTTTGGTTAAAATGTCCAACGGAGTATTCTCATCAAAGAGGACTTCTCACCGTTTTGAGTTAATGGTCTTTTACCAAGAATGCACTCGAACTTCCTATCAAACCTGCGCCTAGGGTTCAGGATCATTCGCAGTGAATACACCTCGATCGATCAGGAGGACTTCCAAGGGACCGTAATGTTGGGCTTGGTCAACGGTTTTCAAAGGGGGACTTGCGTGCAAGTCAAGGCTTTCGAAGAGAAGTCTTCAACGTCTGCTCCAGGTTTACAAGTCAAGAAACCTGCGAAATGAGAAAGAAATAACCTTGCTCGAACTTCTTCGAGCTAAGCTTAGACATTAAACCCTATGTCAATCCAAGTGCCTTAATCAGAAAAGGCCTTTCAGGGTTGTAACGTAGGTAGGATTGGGGACCAAAAAAGGCTTATTTTTGGCTTAGAATATGCGAAGGGTCTAACATTGGTGATCACTGCAGGTTTGCCGCCGATCTTGTCCCTTCTCGTCCAAAGAGCGTCTTTAGTCTTTGAAGTGCATATTTGTCTTTAGAGAACGTCTCTCTCATGTCAAGACGGCGTCAACATCTTGTCTACACTTTCGTCATCTGAGTGTGACATGATTTGGGAGCATCTTTCGCAGTCTAGTTCCCTTGGAATTTTTACAATCAGATCTCACTAGTGACCTATACAAAGGTATCATGCCACCTTTTGGCATTTACAAGATCAAACACATGATTCATAAGTGTACAAGTATTTGGATGGGCATTGGCCTTACTTTTACCAGGCACTTTGCTTTTTCTTGATGCCCAAGATTAAATTTTTCTCTCTTCTTTCTTTTTGAGACCCCATCTTTTCTTTTCTTTTGGGGATCAGAATTTTCAAATGAATGTGCTAGATGTATAGCTTGAATCTCAGCACTCGAACATCAATCTAGGAATTTTTCACAAATCCTGTGTTTTGAACTCTTCCGCTCTTGAAGTGACGTCGTTTCCACCTTGGAATATGCAATGATCACCAACGGGTTTGTGAAATGAACGTATAGGCTCAATTGGGCAGTGCGAAGGGTAAAAGTGTATAGGATAGAGAAACGAATGCTTTTCGTCATCCTAAAGCACCTGAATTACCATAGAAGTTAAAATGACAAGCAACACACGAAGATTGATGCAAGTCTGAGCAAGAGAACTTCTAACCATTTACCTCCTGATACCTCTGGACGTACCTCCAGTTTGCCCCACTGTGGGGTGGTTCTTGACAGGGGTATAGAATGAAATCGTCGTTCAAATGGTTATCAATGGTCACCTGTAGTGTTTATGATAGAGAAACGAATGCCTCCGTCGTCTCAATCCATGTAATCATTGCGAATAACCCTTACGTCCGTAGGTTAAGGTCTCGCTATCCTTACCATTCCACTTATCTCTTAAGTGTGTATGGGACGTGTTTGGACCAGGCTTGCCTCTTGTCTGAGGAAACATCCTTTTGAATGATTTAAACAACTTTTGTTTGGAAGAGTTCATTTTGCTTTCTCCAAAACTTACCCTCCAAGGGGATTTATGATGCACAATGCATATTTCAATCATGTTCGGATAACCTCCAAGTTTAAACATGAATGCCAATGATATGACTATGAGAATTTTGCGTCTTTCTAGACATGAGATTTGAATACATGCTAGATTCCAAGAAGCCTTCAAATTCTATCAATAAGGATTCCGACAGTCTTGTAAACCTAAAAGATTAGGGAAGGAATACTTACCTGCCCAGCGCGGCTAGGGATTCCTGAAAAACATAAAAGGAATATGTCAGTGTATGCTCTCGAATTTCAGAAAATTAGAACGATACACCTTACCCTTGATCATGCATTCCACTGGAAGTGGATAGATTCGCGAAAATCTGCATTTTTCTTAACAACACAAGATGGTTAAGTTGTTCTAAAATTTCTTAAAATTCTCAGTCTTTGGAGAAGAAGACGTGCACCTGACCACCATGACGTTAGGTCTCCTTGATCATGCGTTCCAACTTATCGCGACCCTGCTTCCTTGGATCCTGCAATATTGAACACATGCTAATGTATGCATAGATGCATGACATGCTTATGCAAAGACTATCATGAAGAGTAGGCTCAATTCGAGGCAGGGCATATGACCGGAATCTGATTTTATTTCAAGGGTAATATTTCTTCACAGCATCTGAATTCACAGGGTGCCCCAATTCTTCTCCCTCGGAGTTTACAAGAATTAATGCTCCTCCCGTGAGGATCTTCTTAACAATGTAGGGGCCTTCGTAATTTGGAGTGAATTTTCCCCCTGGATGGGTAGTACTTGGCAAAACTTTCCTAATTACCAAGTCATTTACTTCGAAGTTTCTGGTCTTGACCTTTCGATTGAACGCCCTGGCTACCCTTTTCTGGTAAGTTTGTCCATGGCAAATGGCTTTAAGACGTTTCTCATCTATCAAGTTCAGCTGTTCATATCTGTGCTTGAAATACTCTGACTCAGAGAGTTTATCTTCGGATAAGATTCTCAAAGAGGGAATCTTAACTTCTACTGGTAGAACTGCTTCTGTCCCATATACCAAACTATAGGGAGTTGCCCCTGTAGAAGTCCTGATCGACGTTCGGTAAGCCATCAAGGCGAAGGGCAGCCTTTCGTGCCAATCCCTGTAGTTTTCTGCTGTTTTAGCCAAGATCCTCTTGATGTTTTTATTGGCTGCTTCCACTGCCCCATTCATCTGTGGGCGGTAAGGAGATGAATTCAGATGTCGAATGCTAAAGTGATCCAGCAGACCATCGACAATCTTGTTGTTTAGGTTGGACCCATTATCTGTGATGATCGCTTGAGGGGTACCATACCGGGATATGATATCTCTTTTGACAAATCTTGCCACATTTCTTGCAGTGACATTCTTGTAAGAGCTGGCTTCTACCCATTTGGTGAAGTAATCAATCGCTACCAAGATGAAGCGATGACCATTCGAAGCCACAGGATTAATAGGCCCTATCATGTCTATCCCCCACATAGAGAAAGGCCAAACTTCAGACATTTGGTGTAGTTCGTTCGGGGGTGCGTTAATCTTATCCCCGTATATTTGGCATTGGTGGCATGACCGGACGTGCTGACAGCAGTCTGATTCGATGGTCATCCAATAATAACCTAGCCGCATGATCTTCCGGGCAAGGAGGTGGCCGTTCATGTGAGGCCCACACGCACCTTCATGAATCTCTTTCATGAGAATATTTGCTTCTTTGGCATCTACGCATCTCAGTAGAGTGGAATCGAATGATCTCTTGTATAGAATTTGTCCATTGAGGAAGAACTTGCTGGCCATCTTGGTTATGTATTTTCGGTCTCCTGACTGGCATCCTTCAGGGAATTCCCTTTTCAAGAGGTAATTCTTGATGTCATAGTACCATGGCTCTCCATCACATTCCTCTTCGATTAGCATGCAATAAGCTGGCTTTTCAACAATGCCGATCCTCAGAGGTTCTATATCCAACCCTTTAGTCGTTTGTAACATCGAGGCTAGGGTGGCTAATTCATCTGCGAATTGGTTGTGAGACCTTGATAGGTACTCGAATGACACTTCTCCGAACTTGAGTATCAATTCTTCAAGGTATTCATGGTAGGGGATGAGTTTTGCATCTTTCGTCTTCCACTCCCCTTGTGTCTGTAGAATAATGAGCATAGAGTCTCCAAAGACCTGCAATCTAGGTATCTTCATGGAAAGGGCCAGTCGTAGGCCCAGAATGCATGCCTCATATTCTGAAATATTGTTGGTACAAGTGTTGACACCTGATTTTTTTTACCATTTATTATTGTGATTTTTATTCTTTAAAATTAATTAAAAATATCAAAAAAGGTCATAAAATCACAAAATCAACTTTGGAAGCCTTGGTTTAACCTTAGGAACCAATTTTGAACAAAAAATATTTTTCGGTATTTTTAATATTTTTCGAGTTTATTTAATTATAAAAATACCCAAAAAATCAGAAAAATACCATTCGTGGTCAGAAAAATACCCAAAAATATTCGATAATTTTGTTTTAATTTCCTCTTCAAGTGTGTCACTTTAAATCTCAAAAATTCGGCTCGGGTCAATATGTTCCTTCACAAACATAAACCCGAACCGAGCCTAAAAAAAATCATTTTCGAGTCTTTTAGTTTTCAATTCTCACTTTTTATAAGCTATGACATTGGATTCTAAAGTCTTAAAGTGCAATTAGGTCAATTTGCCCTCCAATTTAATCAATTTTTACCAAAATGGCTTAATTGCACATTTTTCTTTCAATTAGTCCCCGGTTTCACGGATGTATACGTATGCTCTACGTATTTATACGTCATACGTATTTATACGTTATGCATATTTGTACTGTTTGGTAACCTCTTTAACTCTTGTAATAATAATAATGGTTATTATTTTTAACACCTTTGTTAGTGCCTTTTTTTTTAGCATTTTTGTATTGTGAGTGCTATTGCTAGTGCTATTTTTAAATAGCATTTTTTGTATTATAAATTGTGAGTGCTATTGTTAGTGCTATTTTTAAATGACATTTATTTATCATAAATTGTGAGTGCTATTTTTAAATGGCATTTATTTATCATAAATTGTGAGTGCTATTATTAGATAGAATTTATAATTGTTAGTGTTATTTTTAAATAGCATTTTTGTATTATAAATTGTGAGTGCTATTGTTAGTGCTATTTTTAAATGTCATTTATTTGTGAGTGCTATTTTTAGATAGAATTTATAATTGTTAGTGCTATTTTTAAATACAATTTATTGGAAGGTATTTTTGGCTATAAAAGGATGGCAAGAGTTTTGAGGTTGAAGGGGAGAGACATTTTGTAGAGTGTGCAAATTTTTGAGAGCTTAGAGAGAAGAACACAAACACTCTCTATATTCTCACAATCTTGAGTGAGCAAAATATACTAAGTTCGGAATATTGATTCCGCATATTGCTAGCACAATTATTGTGGAGTTATTAGTCGTCTCCCCGTTCGTCAATTGGTGGTGCGTCCGAACTAGATGCCTAACACTTGTGGAGGCTGAGATCGAAGAACATCGAACCGACACCTCCGTTCAAGCACGCTACGAGAGGTAATCTATTTACTCCATTTGAGACTTTGTGATTTTTTTTCGATTGAAATGCACGAAGTACGCCTCTGGAGATACATGTATGGGTTGTTATTTATTTCTGCTACGTGTTACGTGGATCCCAACAGTGGTATCAGAGCCAATCCTTAGGTGTTTTCGTGCATTTAATTGATTTTTTGCAATTTTTGCAATACTATGGCCAATATGTATTAACGAATTGTTCGTCTTACATGGCTAATGGAGGTTGATTATTTTATATGATAAATTAATCAACGTAGCAAAAATTGAGACTAAATCAATTTTGAATCGAAAATTTATGGCTATCTTATTTTACGTAAAAATTCTGATTATGATTCAATGTAGAATTTTTATTGTGCCTTCCTAAGTTTTAAATTGTGAATTTATTACTTACGTGGAAGGGTGGTGATCATGGAAAAATCCCTAATCAATGTGATTGATGTATATATGAATGTATGGTGATTATTTATATATTTGGGGTTGTAATTATTAAATGGAGGCTGCGTACTCCTTTTATTTTTCATGTAATCTTTATTTTTAGCATAGTCAATTGTTAATGTAAATGCTACGAGGATTACGTGGATGAGCCTTTTAAGTCGGCGAGCTCTTAGGGGCCCAATTCTTGAAGAGTTCAAGAAACCAAGAAGAAGCGAAGAGCGGCTCTCCGTTATTAAAATATTAAAATGATTAAATGTGGTCTCATTGGCTCGAGACCCATTAAATCATAATTCCATGATCACCACGTAGGATAGATGTTTATGTGATTGACATCTATTTATTTGTTATGATTATGTGAGCATGTTAAACTGGTTAATATGCAAAGTCAGACTTACCTCACCCAAAATTGCGCCTGCATGAAATCCTAGTTAGGAAAATCACTCGCGTTAGGTACCGAAAGGGCGTTGGTAATGACATCAACGTAACCAAGTCCCCGAACCCAAAATCTCTGGTTCCGCAGAATTGATCGATCTCTCCCAATCGGTCAATAAGGTTTCCGGTCTACCCTCCAAGAAAGACCGGTGGCGACTCCAAATGCATGCACAAGTTGCACATGCCACCACGACCACACTAAGGTCGAAAGCGATCGATTGTTATCGTCGAATCCCTTTGAAAAATACTCCCGCCGCGATTTGGTATGGGCCTGGGAGGGCCCGCGCCCATCCAAAGCCCGCGATCCGCACCCTTGTGCGGGGGAAGGCCCGCGATCGGTAATCCATTAGCCGCGTCCTCTTTCGGACGGGTCGCGACAGCTGGCGACTCCGCTGGGGACCTTTGTTCTAGAACCTATGGTTCTAGACCTCAAGTGGACTTAGGCCGTAATTAAAACGTTGAGTCATTTTTCTAACCTTGCAGGCGCTCTTGAAGGTGAGGTAAGTCCGCTCATGATAGGGGTTATATGTTTTTGCAGATTGGAGAAATAAGGGGTGTAGTCCGTGATTAACATTGTCTTATGCAGGTTGGGCGTAGGAATGTATGTTGTGTGGATGATTTGAAGTGCTGATTGATAAACTGCTATGCATGAATTGCATTGTGATGATCACAACACGTGGACAC
This sequence comes from Rhodomyrtus psidioides, assembly GCA_021437785.1. NCBI lineage: Eukaryota > Viridiplantae > Streptophyta > Magnoliopsida > Myrtales > Myrtaceae > Rhodomyrtus > Rhodomyrtus psidioides. The sequence continues at coordinate 5,467,468 of JAILYB010000027.1, read as the reverse complement.
ACACAACCGCGCCTAAAACCCCGGGCGTCGCCTATAGGAACACAATAGAAGGAATTGAAAATGGAATCTCCGTGAGGAAAAACGCGGGGTAATCCACTTTTCAATTCCACTCGCTTCGAACTATGGATCGAGTCCCAATGCAACGATAGCTGTGCAATGGAATCGGTTCTTTCTAGAACTCGAAGTGGGAACCTTAACCTTAGGTGCCAAACCCTCTGATTTTTAGAAGTTCACCATAACTTGTCTCATGCGCATGTCTTTGGGCGGTTGGTACACCTAAAACCGCACATAAATCGACGAGTTTGGTTGGTAAGACTCTCTATACCTCGAATCTATTACAGTTCATATAAATATAGGCATTTCATTCATTGCATTCTGGTGATTAGATTAAATGCCATTTCAAGGATAGATGTGTGTGTTTTTCCCAAACGTCCTTGATAGAAGACGAAGAGGATGATATCCCGTGACAAGCACCGAGTGAGCAACAAAGGAGCCTACTATGGACATTATTGAGATATCGTCCAATGAAGATGACGAGTTGGGGCAAGTGATCCGGAAGTCACAGATCGAACTTGGGGCATCCTTAAACGTTAGGATCACATTCCTTTGTTTAATTTTCCATTACTAGTCCTCTTGTATAGGGTTTATTTTTATCGAGGCTTTCTCTATCTCACCCCTTAGAGTGATTGTATTAGGGATCTATTGGTGTATACATTTAGATGGAACTTGGTTGCATTTCTTTTGACAGGTCATGGGAATGTGATAGTGGCATTTTCTCTAATCATCCGAATACTCCCAAGTCAAGTTTATAATTCCTTTAGAGGAAATTAAAATTGGAAATCTTGCACGACCTTTTTGGTCGTATAGGGTAATCCAACCCCAATTTCGCTAGAAGGAATTATACACTTGAATTGGTCCATGCATGTTTTACGTCGTTGGTAATCCACGATAATTGATCGAGAACATCGGCGTTGTTTTGAATTTAATGACGAGATAGATGTCCAAATTACTCTCGTTCTTAACAAAACGGCCTTGATTTGGATGCCGTATCTTCAATTAAATTTAAAACACGTTATTATGCCTCGCACTTTTGAGTAATTCGTTCCTCTCGAAATTGATCAAAAGCGATTATTGTGAATTACATTCCTTTCAATAGTATGCTTTCTTTCGAGGAATATTGATAAAAACTTTTCGCGCAAGATTAAAACCCTTGTAAAAGTTCTTGTCCTTATTAATCATGGGCAAGCATATGATTGAAAGGGGTTTTTGATTTATTTTTCCTTCTGATTCTGTCTTTTTATTTGCAGGTAAAAAAATAGGTAATAGAGAGAAATCTTTTCCTGGACAAGTCTAAGGCTATTATCTCATCTGATCATGAGCGAGTTATAAAATCAGGACATATTTGCTCGGCTTATTGATATTATGGTTCGGCTCACCCAAGTTGAAGATGTTCGGATGCTCGAAGAAATGAACCATACAGAAGTTAAAACACACACACAAGAGTTCTAATTTATTTTGCTCAGTGGAGGGTTTTCAAAAGCAGGTCATACAATTCGGGGTAGAAAAGTAAAGCCGAAGTGAGCCCTAATTAACGACACGAAGGAGCCCAACTGACCCTCCATGTTATTAATGCTCTGCTCATACTCCCAACTCCGCATGTCGTGGTCGGCAAGCCTGAGGAGAAGATTTTTGCATTCTCCCTTAACTTCGGCGACCCTGGCCTCATGTTCTTCGGCGATTGTTTCCAGGTCTCGAACCAGTCCATTCCCGCGAGCTATGTCCGCGGTTATTTTGTCGAGCCGTTCTTCCTGCCAGTCGCTCTGAAGCCTCAACAGGACATTGCGGCGGTCATGCTCGCCGGTGGTCAGGGATAGGGCCAATTGCTCCACCAGATTTCTCCTCTCGCGAAGCAACGTCGCGACCCGCTCATTAGCAAACTCGACGGCCTTTTTGTAACTATCGGCCAGATAGTTGGTCAGCACCAAATGATCAGATCGATCCTCATAACGAGCTCGCAAGACGCGAGCCACGAGAACCTCCCGATTAGCAGCACGGTAGGCCTCTAAGGAGTGTGCAAAGAGAGTCGGGAAAATTCTATATTCCCTCCCCAGTGTGGTACCTTCGAGAGAAGTGGTATCAAGGTCCTCGAGCAGGACACGGATTTCATTCTCGGTCGCAGAATGATCGGTTATGTGTGCGTAACCGCGACCCAGTAGGTTATAAAGCTTTTCCCACTGGGCCAAGACATCAGTTGAAAAAATGCGTACGGGGGAGGAGGCCATTTGCGTTGGGTTGGCTTGAGAATAAGACGAGGCTAACAGAGAGTTTAGAAGGAAGAAGCTGATTATGCGAGAACGTTAACCTTCCATACATTAATTCCTCATTTTATAGCAACTCGAGGATGATGAAGGGTCTCAGTAATAATGCTGGTAGAGCCCAGTTATGGGGTAAAGCAGGAGGTCCCCTCACGTGAACCATTGGATTCGTCTCGGTCCGCGATTTCCGGCTTATCAATTAAAAGATGTAAAAGATTTGTCGGGATCACCATTATTAGAGTTAGGTGGGAGGTAAGCGCAACTATCGAAAAAAGCCCTAACAGGATTCAGCACTCACATCACGTTGAAAAGCTAAGCGAGAAATTCAAGGTCTTGACGGGGAGCGTTTGCCTAATGATTTTCTTTCATGCTTGAAGAGCGTCTCCTAAACATACAAAGTCACTCGAAGAAAAATTTATAGGGAGTGAGCATACAGGAGAGAGTAGAGAACTCTGAGTGGGCAAGAACCAATCAAACATTTCTCAATCCAACATATTTAAGAGGTTACTGTCAGCTGCTAGAGGCGACTGACTCAAAAATCTCAGAAATTGAACTACTGAGTGATCTCGAAGATTCCAAGACCAAGTCTAACACCAAAACCATGGAGCCCAACACTTCTGGCAACGGAAATCAAAATCACGGCGACGACGACAACGACATCCACGATGCTCAACTCGGGAAAAGAAGACGTCCTCACCAATACTCTCAGGAGGAAACCCAAATGCTGGAAACCCTCTTCAGTAAAAGCCCTCACATGAAAAAGAAGTGGAGAATTGAATTGAGCCGAGAGTTGGGGATTAATCAGTCGAGGATCCAGTTTTGGTTTCAAAATAGGAGATCCAAATCGAAGGCTCAACGCAAACGTCAGGTGGTCGAGATTTTAAAGGAAGAAAACCAAAAGCTGCGAACAGAAAACATGAGGTATGAAGAAGCTCTCAATATTACCGTTTGCCCTCATTGCGATAACCCCATCGCCCTCGGTAAGATATTCCCCGATAAGCCTCACGCAATGATTGAAGACGTTCATTTACCACCCTACTCCCTCGGGGCATCTCCTGCTCAACCAGATTTTGCCGGAGTCACGCATGAGCAGGATGATCCTACGAAGACGATACAAATGCCTCCTGGGGGATGGGATTTGCATCGCTTTGATTGGAGCTACAGTTTCAAAGAGCTGGATGTTACCGCCGACCAGCTCAAAGCATATCAGCCTCATGCACAACAATTTTCGATAGGGTCGGATCCTGCTAGAGATGAGTTAATCAGTCGTCAAGCCATCGATGCAATTTTGGGCCACGATAGGAAGAGGTTCGCTTGGCCCCCTGAACTGCATTTCAGATTCCTAGACGTGGTTCACCAAATGGGGATCGATTCAGCAACTCCGACATGCATATTTAAGGCCATGAGTGTACCGGGGCTTAGTAAGGAACTGGTCAGGAATCACCTTGCTGCCTACAGAAAGCTATTAAAACAGCGTCGAGCAGAGCTAAGCCGAGAGGAATCCGTCTCGAGCTCAAAAGCTAGGGGGGACCGCCATTGTAATGCTCAGGCATCAGGAGGTACCCGGCCAAATTTAAGCATCAATCAAGCTAGCAACCCGACTACCGGCAAACTGAAAGCTGATCAGAATGTCCTTCCGGGCCATTTCAACACTTTTCAAGAGCACGTGTCACAAGTACAGCGAGTGCGCACTCCTCCATTCGAGCAGCAGTCGGCTGGTGCTCTGCCTGCCGCTGGTCAACCCACGACAGACAATTTCTTTGATGATGGGCTCGATGCCTTGTTCAATCAATGGGAAGCTGGCATGCTTGGACAACCATGATCCAGCACCTGACTCGGGGCACGATGGGTTGGTCGCTACGATCACCCATAGAAAGAAGAACATGTTCACGAGTGGATCACTCTTTTTATCCATTGTAAAGTTCCTATGGGAACATTTTTCTTTAATGGCTATAGTTAATTATGTATGAAAACCAACGCTATCGACGAACATCGTCATACTCGGTTGCGATGATCCCTTGTTAGATTAAGTCTGAAACCAGAGACGGTCTTTAAAATTTTGAGTGGCCACGAACTCATTCCTCACCAAGCGCCCGGGATGCTGAAATGAAGAGTAACAACATGCACAGGGAAAATGCCACTTTCGTTTGAACGATGAAAAAGGGGTTGAGAGAAGATCATAGCGTTAATTCCCTTGGAGCTAAATGAATTAAAAGGAGTCATTAATTGCGGGTCCACCGTTGTTCCCCACGTTCTCGGGCCTAGCAAATCATAAAAGGGCACCGAAAGATTGTAGACCCACCACTTTGAAGACTGAACTAGAGGACAAGCGCAATACTCGATGAAACCGAATCAATGCAAGAGAGTTTGTGATCCTATAACGAGGAAAAAGAAAGGGGGAATACAGACGAGGAGTAATTGCAGGGTCTCGGGAGGAGTGCTTGCTTGCTGGCCTTCATATGCAGCCTGAAGGATGGTTCTAGGACACGCACAATCACTTGAGAAAATTTCTAGAGTGAACAAACACGTAAGAGCGAATAGAGAAAGCTGAGTGAACTAGATCAGCCCGAGATACTCCGATCCATCATGTTTAAAAGTTATTCCCATCTGCTAGAAACGCCCGACCTGGACATTTCCGAGCACGAACTGCTGGGAGACTTTGAAGATCCTGGAGCTGAATCCTGCCCGAAGGCCATAGAGACTGACTCCTCCAGCGATGAAATTCTAGGTTTCAGCTACGAAGAAGGAGTATACAATGATGACCGGAGTCGGAAAAGGAAGCAACTACAACGCCACACTCCAGGCCAAATCCGAGAGCTCGAAGCTTTCTTCAATGAATGCCCCACTCCAAGCAGACAACAGAAAATGGAGTTGAGCCGAAAGATAGGATTGGAGCTTTCGAAGGTCAAGTTTTGGTTCGCCAACAAACGAACCCGGGTGAAACAGCAATACGCAGACCATGAGTTACTGGTCCTGAAGGAGGAGAATGAGAAGCTTCAAGCTGAAAGCACGAGATATAAGGAAGCTCTGACCAAGGCCACCTGCCTTAATTGTGGTAATCCTGTTGTCCTCGGCGAGGTGTTCCTCGATGAACCATCCCTATTGACGAATAACGCTCAGCTGTTACCGTATTCTCCACAACATTTTCCGACACAGCCAGATACCGTTGGAGATCTGCATGAGCAAGTCAACACCATAGGGTCAACACCAACACCCTCTGAGAAATGGGACCTGAATCATCACAGGTGGAGTTCTCCCAATGACGAACTCGCTGTCGCAGCCAGCCAATCCAAAGTTGGTGAGTCCCTCCCTGGACAACTTTTGAAACGACTAGATCCCGTAGAGAATAGCTACCGAAGTATTGACGATATTTTGGGTGATAAGAGAACAAGGTTTTACTGGACCTATGAACTTCACACCAAATTTGTTGATGCGATTCGAGAGCTGGGAGTTGATTCGGCTAGCCCATTACGCATACTCGAGATTATGAATGTGCCGGGGCTCTCTAGAATTAACGTTGAGTCTCACCTCAAGTACTATAGGAGATTGCTAAGGGATGGAAGGATAGCGTTAAACCATCATAAAGCCGGTTGGAGCTCAAGTGCTGGGCAGAATTACAACCACGATGATTGGAAAGCCGAGAGCACCCAACCGTGTTTCAGCAATGACGGGACTGGCAGTCGTGTCAGCGACTCTTCTAACCCAAATCAGAATGCTCCGCCGAGCTATCTCAATACTCCTCAAGAGTATATGCCACAGTTCCAGCACATAGGGATTCCTCAGTTTGAGCGCGAATCAGTCATTAATGCTATTCCTGAAGCGGATCTGGCATTGGTAGAGAGTGCACATATGAACCTGCCGGTCATCGGAGGAAGTTCCAATTCGAGGGGTCAAATTGCTCACGGCGAGAGCGAAGAGAGGAATCCCTCGCCTGCAGTCGACGACACCCAATCTGGGCACCAAGGGCTAAAAAGAACAGGTGATTTCCTTGATGAGGAGCTGGACACTTGGATCAATACTCTTCGGGAATGTATGTCACAACCCCAACAGGGCAATGATGAAGGTTCCAGCTCAAAGACTCCAATCCCTCACAACGAAGGCAATGAAAGAAATCTGCCCCCAACAATCGTTGATACCCAACTTGAGCATCAATGGCTCGAAGAGCCGAGCAATTTCCTTGGCGATGAGTTCAATCTTTGGCTCGATCAATTTGGAGCCGAAGGACCACCGCAGTGGTGACGCAAGGCCGGTGATCAAACGTCTGATGCAAGGCATGGCTACTCGATGAAAAATGCTTAGAGGAAAGGGGTTGAATACTCCTATTGAATATGTTGTTGATCGTACTGTAAGGTTCCCACGGGAACATCTTTCATTAATATCTAGAACTAATTGCGCGTGAGTGTCAACATCACCCTTTGAGCATCTTCAAGCCGAGGGCCGTGGATTAATCACTTAATCCGTGGAGCAAGTTCCATGAACAATGACTATCACCCGCGGAGCATAATGGGATCTACCCCTTCAATACGAAATACGTTTGGCCGCGAAGCCACCTATTTGGTAAAACGATGTATCGTTCCTAAACGATCTTCAATCGAATACCGAAGTAATGTCTCCTTTCTTTCCCTTCTCAGATGATAAACGTGGATAAATCACTCAGGGAGCCATTTGTTCGAATAACAGAACAGACGTTGCCCAACTGGGGGCAGATGAACCATTGATGTTGCAAACACTCCAAGAATGGATAGGCGGATTTGATAGATGTTGTTCATATCAATACGCAACATCAGAACGGGATGAGAACCAAGAGTAAAGTTGTATCGTTCCAATTTGTCTTGAATTTGAGAATGTGAATTGATACTCGTTATTTATCCTTGACAGGGGAATCGCCTTACAGACGAACAGGTTTTTACATCCCATGTACTACTCGTTAGAGTACATGACCAAGGGTAGGATGTATCGTTTCGATTTTTGAAAAATTCGTGAACCTACAATGATATGCTTCTTTTACATTTGCAGGGATCCGCAGCTGCGACGGACAGGTAAGTATCCCTTTTCCCAGTTAGCGGGAGATAAAAAATGTCAGAATCCTTTCAACCGGCATAAAGATTTCCCAATGCATCGATATTCACGATTTAAATCGGGAGGTTACCTGAAGCATGAATAAGAACATACATGGTGCATCATAAAATCCCCTTGTTGGGTAAAATCTTTGGAGAAAACAAAAAGACTTTTTCCAATAAAAGTTGTTCAAACCGTTTAAAAGAGTGTTTTCTCAGACGAGAGGCGAAGCCTAATCCAAACATGTCCCACACACACTTGAGAGATGAATGGAGTGGGCAGATAACAAAATCTGGACCTACGGAAGTAGGGACCATTCGCAGCGATTACATGGGTCGGGACGACGGAGGCATTCGTTTCATATCCCCCAAACACTACAGGTGACCGTTGATAACCCCTTTGAACGGCGGTTTTCATTCTTAACCCTGTCAAGAACCACCCCACATCGGGGCAAAATGGAGGTGAGTCCAGCAGCGTCAGGAGAAAATGGTTAGAAATTTTCTTGCTCGGACTAACATTAATCTTTGTGTGTTGTTTATATGGTAATCCAAGTGCCATAGGATGACGAGAAGCATTCATTCTTTATCCCACACACTGTATCATTTGCACAGCCAAGTTGAGCCTGCAAATTCATTTCATGAACCCATTGGTGATCATTCCAAGACGGATGCCGCACCACTTCAAAAATGGAAGAGTTCAAGACTCAGGGATTACGAAGAGAATTCCCGGACTGATATTTAAAACATGTTTAGACTATATGTCTAACATGATCCCATGAAGATGAGAAAAAGTGGGATTTCAAAAATGAAAATGAAAAAATCCCCGGCATCAAGAAAAAGCAAAGTGCCTAGTAAAAGCAAGGCCGATGCTCGTGCAAGTTGTTTAATTGATCCGCAATGAAGCTGGATGGGAAAAGGGGAAATCCCTGAATGAGCCAAATCCAAAAGGACTGCTCCCCAAATGCTATCAAGCGCAGAACAAAGACATAGAGAGAGTCAGTCTCTGAATGCAACAAGAGACGCTCTCTAAAGAGCTGGTGCACACCGCAAGATAGGTTGCGCGCCTCAAAGGCTAAAGATACAAAAAAAAAAAACAGGTGGCAAATCAGCAATGATCACCAATGTCAAACCCCTCATAAATTCTGGGCCAAAAACAAGCCTTTTTCGGTCCCCAATCCTACCAACATCATAACCCCTAAACAGTCTTATCTGACTAAGACACTTGGGTTAACATATAGCTTAGCTCGAAGAGGTACGAGCAAGACTATTTCTTTCTCATTTTGCAGGGTTCTCGACTTGTAAACCCGGAGCAGAGGATGAAGATTTTCATTCAATGGCCTTGACTCCAAAGCGGGTCCCCCTTGAAAACCAATATCCAAGCCCAACATTACGGTCCCGTGGAAGACCTCCCGACCGATCAAAATGTATGCGCTGCGAATGAGCCTAAAACCTAGGCACAGGTTAGTAGGGAATTGAGTGCATCCCCTATAAAAACCACTATCTCAAAACAGGTGAAAGAACCTCATCGTCGAGAAATATTCCAATAGATGTTTTGAACAAACTCTTTTTGGAAATTTCAAATTGTTTGATCCAGATTTGCCGCACAAGGAATTTGTGATCACATCTGTGTGTTGCAAGAATGTTTTGGATAACCTCCAGCATCAAAATGCACATCTCATGACTAAAGCTTAAGTCATAAAATTTTGTCAATTGGACAATTGCTGTCTTCTCAAAGATTACCAATATTTTCTTGGGGAAGAGAAACCCTTAAAAAAAAAATCCTTTTCAAAATCAGACAGTCTCATTGGTCATGAGACCCCTTTTCAAAATTTAGGTAGTCTCATCGGACGTAGAGAACCCTCGTCATGAGACCCCTTTTCAAAAATCAAGCAGTCTCATCGGACGTGGAGAACCCTCGTCATGAGACCCCTTTTCAAAATTTAGGTAGTCTCATCGGACGTGGAGAACCCTCGTCATGAGACCCCTTTTCAAAAATCAAGCAGTCTCATCGGACGTGGAGAACCCACGTCATGAGACCCCTTTTCAAAAATCAAGCAGTCTCATCGGACGTGGAGAACCCACGTCATGAGACCCCTTTTCAAAAATCAAGCAGTCTCATCGGACGTGGAGAACCCTCGTCATGAGACCCCTTTTCAAAATTCAGGTAGTCTCATCGGACGTGGAGAACCCTCGTCATGAGACCCCTTTTCAAATATCAAACAGTCTCATCGGACGTGGAGAACCCTCGTCATGAGACCCCTTTTCAAAAATCAAGCAGTCTCATCGGACGTGGAGAACCCTCGTCATGAGACCCCTTTTCAAAATTCAGATAGTCTCATCGGACGTGGAGAACCCTCGTCATGAGACCCCCTTTTCAAAATTCAGGAAATCTCATCGGACGTGGAGAACCTCCGTCATGAGACCCCTTTTCATTTAGGCAGTCTCATCGGACGTGGAGAACCCTCGTCATGAGACCCCTTTTCAAAGTCAAAACTGATGGTAGACACCGCCTGAAGGGTCAAATGAAGGTAGATACCGCCTGAAGGGTCAAATGAAGGTAGATACCGCCTGAAGGGTCAAAATAAGGTAGATACCGCCTGAAGGGTCAACTCAAAGGTAGATACCGCCTGAAGGGTCAAATGAAGGTAGATACCGCCTGAAGGGTCAAATCAAGGTAGATACCGCCTGAAGGGTCAAAATGTGGTAGATACCGCCTGAAGGGTCAAATCAAAGGTAGATACCGCCTAAAGGGTCAAAATCAAAGGTAGATACCGCTTGAAGGGTCAACACAAGGTAGATACCGCCTGAAGGGTCAACACATGGTAGATACCGCCTGAAGGGTCAACACAAGGTAGAAACCGCCTGAAGGGTCAAATCAAAGGTAGAAACCGCCTGAAGGGTCAACTCAAGGTAGAAACCGCATGAAGGGTCAAACCAAGGTAGAAACCGCCTGAGGGATCACATTAATGGTAGAAACCGCCTAAAGGGTCATATATGGTAGAAACCGCCATAAGGGTCAATTCATTGGTAGAAACCGCCATAAGGGTCAACTCATTAATAAATATCGCAGTAAGGATCAACACAAAGGTCTGATCCACCATACGGATCAAAATCCTTGGCAAATCCCAAAGCGTGGGATGCGCCTTCCTTAGGTTCCTACAAGTTAGGAATCTCATCATGGTATGACCTACCATACAGGTCAGAGCTTAATCTCCCTAGGATATTCTGAATGACGAGTCCTAGGCATCTTCTTGAAAGTCGTCGCAACCGGCAGCATCCGACAGGTGAGCTTCAGGTAAGCCTCTCTCACTCCAGCCCATGTTCAAATTGTTAGAGCAAACCGGGGATTGATTTGAGCTTTTATCAATAGGCTTAAGGATCCGATGTCATAACATTTCTTCTCTTATTTTCCCAGTTGAGTCGGTTAGGAATCAGGTGCCACCTTATCTTTGAGAGAAACCTCTAACGAGATTCCTCTCAAAGAGGGGCAGCTGTTGACACCTGATTTTTTTTACCATTTATTATTGTGATTTTTATTCTTTAAAATTAATTAAAAATATCAAAAAGGTCATAAAATCACAAAATCAACTTTGGAAGCCTTGGTTTAACCTTAGGAACCAATTTTGAACAAAAAATATTTTTCGGTATTTTTAATATTTTTCGAGTTTATTTAATTATAAAAATACCCAAAAAATCAGAAAAATACCATTCGTGGTCAGAAAAATACCCAAAAATATTCGATAATTTTGTTTTAATTTCCTCTTCAAGTGTGTCACTTTAAATCTCAAAAATTCGGCTCGGGTCAATATGTTCCTTCACAAACATAAACCCGAACCGAGCCTAAAAAAAATCATTTTCGAGTCTTTTAGTTTTCAATTCTCACTTTTTATAAGCTATGACATTGGATTCTAAAGTCTTAAAGTGCAATTAGGTCAATTTGCCCTCCAATTTAATCAATTTTTACCAAAAGGGCTTAATTGCACATTTTTCTTTCAATTAGTCCCCGGTTTCACGGATGTATACGTATGCTCTACGTATTTATACGTCATACGTATTTATACGTTATGCATATTTGTACTGTTTGGTAACCTCTTTAACTCTTGTAATAATAATAATGGTTATTATTTTTAACACCTTTGTTAGTGCCTTTTTTTTTAGCATTTTTGTATTGTGAGTGCTATTGCTAGTGCTATTTTTAAATAGCATTTTTTGTATTATAAATTGTGAGTGCTATTGTTAGTGCTATTTTTAAATGACATTTATTTATCATAAATTGTGAGTGCTATTGTTAGTGCTATTTTTAAATGGCATTTATTTATCATAAATTGTGAGTGCTATTATTAGATAGAATTTATAATTGTTAGTGTTATTTTTAAATAGCATTTTTGTATTATAAATTGTGAGTGCTATTGTTAGTGCTATTTTTAAATAGCATTTTTGTATTATAAATTGTGAGTGCTATTGTTAGTGCTATTTTTAAATGTCATTTATTTGTGAGTGCTATTTTTAGATAGAATTTATAATTGTTAGTGCTATTTTTAAATACAATTTATTGGAAGGTATTTTTGGCTATAAAAGGATGGCAAGAGTTTTGAGGTTGAGGGGGAGAGACATTTTGTAGAGTGTGCAAATTTTTGAGAGCTTAGAGAGAAGAACACAAACACTCTCTATATTCTCACAATCTTGAGTGAGCAAAATATACTAAGTTCGGAATATTGATTCCGCATATTGCTAGCACAATTATTGTGGAGTTATTAGTCGTCTCCCCGTTCGTCAATTGGTGGTGCGTCCGAACTAGATGCCTAACACTTGTGGAGGCTAAGATCGAAGAACATCGAACCGACACCTCCGTTCAAGCACGCTACGAGAGGTAATCTATTTACTCCCTTTGAGACTTTGTGATTTTTTTTTCGATTGAAATGCACGAAGTACGCCTCTGGAGATACATGTATGGGTTGTTATTTATTTCTGCTACGTGTTACGTGGATCCCAACAGTGGTATCAGAGCCAATCCTTAGGTGTTTTCGTGCATTTAATTGATTTTTTGCAATTTTTGCAATACTATGGCCAATATGTATTAACGAATTGTTCGTCTTACATGGCTAATGGATGTTGATTATTTTATATGATAAATTAATCAACGTAGCAAAAATTGAGACTAAATCAATTTTGAATCGAAAATTTATGGCTATCTTATTTTACGTAAAAATTCTGATTATGATTCAACGTAGAATTTTTATTGTGCCTTCCTAAGTTTTAAATTGTGAATTTATTACTTACGTGGAAGGGTGGTGATCATGGAAAAATCCCTAATCAATGTGATTGATGTATATATGAATGTATGGTGATTATTTATATATTTGGGGTTGTAATTATTAAATGGAGGCTGCGTACTCCTTTTATTTTTCATGTAATCTTTATTTTTAGCATAGTCAATTGTTAATGTAAATGCTACGAGGATTACGTGGATGAGCCTTTTAAGTCGGCGAGCTCTTAGGGGCCCAATTCTTGAAGAGTTCAAGAAACCAAGAAGAAGCGAAGAGCGGCTCTCCGTTATTAAAATATTAAAATGATTAAATGTGGTCTCATTGGCTCGAGACCCATTAAATCATAATTTCATGATCACCACGTAGGATAGATGTTTATGTGATTGACATCTATTTATTTGTTATGATTATGTGAGCATGTTAAACTGGTTAATATGCAAAATCAGACTTACCTCACCCAAAATTGCGCCTGCATGAAATCCTAGTTAGGAAAATCACTCGCGTTAGGTACCGAAAGGGCGTTGGTAATGACATCAACGTAACCAAGTCCCCGAACCCAAAATCTCTGGTTCCGCAGAATTGATCGATCTCTCCCAATCGGTCAATAAGGTTTCCGGTCTACCCTCCAAGAAAGACCGGTGGCGACTCCAAATGCATGCACAAGTTGCACATGCCACCACGACCACACTAAGGTCGAAAGCGATCGATTGTTATCGTCGAATCCCTTTGAAAAATACTCCCGCCGCGATTTGGTATGGGCCTGGGAGGGCCCGCGCCCATCCAAAGCCCGCGATCCGCACCCTTGTGCGGGGGAAGGCCCGCGATCGGTAATCCATTAGCCGCGTCCTCTTTCGGACGGGTCGCGACAACAAGGAAAAGTTATCTTTGCCGCGACAGGGTAATGTTGACCATCTGGGGATATCAGTACTGCCCCAGTGCCTGCCCCTGATAGGTTAACAGCACCATCGAAATACATGATCCACTTATCCTCTGCTAAGTTCAGAATTCGGCCTTCTGTGTTGGTTACTGTTGACACCTAAATTTTGATCAACTTTTTTTATTTATTTATTTTTATTTCATTTTTTTGAAAATTCATAGAAAATCCATAAAAAGTTGAAAAATTGAAAAATCAATTTTGGTGACCTTAGCCAAGCTAAATGAACCATTTTGACCAAAAAAATAATTTTCATAATTTTCATTTTTTTAATATATTTTCGAAAAATACAAAAAAAGAAAAAAAGAAAAAGAAAATCAAGAAAAATAATATTTGAGGTCACAAATAGTCGGTATATTTTATATTTTATTTTCTTTATTTTAGGACCTCATAAAACAGTAAAATTCAAGTTCGATTTCGGGTGTTCTCTGATCACCATAAAATTGAATTTGACAAAAATATTAGTAATGATTAAAAGGAAAAGGAGGGAAACATCATCATTTAAAAGGAAAAGGGGACTAATGATTTTGTCTTCTCTTTTTGTTATTTTATTTTATTTTTACTTTTATTATTATTATATTTTTTTTTCTCTCTCTCTCTCTCCCCCACTCCCTCTCTCCTTCCCGCTGCCTATTTATCTCCTCCCCTCATCATCTCCCGACTCTTCTTCTCCCTCAACTCTCTCTCTTTCATTTTCGTTTTTTCCTCTCGCTCAGCTCGCCGCCCAGATAAAAAACCGTCCGGTTTTTCGGCCATAACTCTTTCGTTAGACATCGTATGCGAACGAGCCATATACTGTTAGAAAGCTTATTCTCTTGCCGTTCTAATGACATATCGTGAGTCCAATTTGGCCGAGACATTTGTCCCGTAGAGCTGTTTGAAGTAGCAAAGGTCAGACTGATCAGACTTGAGTCCGCGAGTGCCAAATTGGATTTCCGAGCTTGTTTTGGGTTCAATCTTGGTAAGACCACCTTTCACTCCTTACATTTTACCTATTAGACCCAGAATCGGAAGGCCGAGCCTCCTGTTGGTGTCTAAATATTTGCTGTGTATTTACTTTATGTCAAAGCATTTCTATATTTCGCATAAAAGACCCAGAATCGGAAGGCCGAGCCTCCTGTTGGTGTCTAAATATTTGCTGTGTATTTACTTTATGTCATAGCATTTCTATATTTCGCATAAAAGACCCAGAATCGGAAGGCCGAGCCTCCTGTTGGTGTCTAAATATTTGCTGTGTATTTACTTTATGTCATAGCATTTCTATATTTCGCATAAAAGACCCAGAATCGGAAGGCTAAGCCTCCTATTGGTGTCCAAGGTGTTTTATTTATTTATTTTCTGTAAATTATATTGTGCTACCCCAGAATCGGAAGGCCGAGCCTCCTGCTGGTGGTTTATACCCCCACACATTGTTGCACGAGCACCGACGGACTCCGACGTCGTAAAATTCACCGGATCCCATCTCCTTTGCTTATGTTTATGTTGTATAATGACTTAATATCTTCTTTATTTTTTGCATTGTGTTGCGTCCTATAAAAATAAAAACAAAAACAAAAACAAAAAATGCTAGATTGGATGGCTGCAGATGAGCCACGTGTCGCGATCCAATGATTTTCAGAATAAAAAATATTTTTAACATTAAAAGAAATCAATTTCGAATTTTACGAAAATTAAAATGATTCGATTGTCACCGAGACGCCACGTGGCGAGTTAGGGATCGTCAGTTGGGACTTATTTTCAGGAAATTTATAAAAAAAAATCAAATAAAAAAATTTCAAAAAATGAATTATTAAGGAAAAATTCAAAAAAAAATTGAGAAAAATTGCAGAAAATGACAAAAAAAATTGATTTGTTTCCATTTTTTGGATTTTCTCCCATTTAATCCAAAATGACGATTTTACCCCTGTTGACACCTAAATTTTGATCAAACTTTTATTTATTTATTTATTTTTATTTTTATATTTTAAAAACAATTCATAAAAATATCAAAAAAATATCATAAAATCACAAAATCAACTTTGGAAGCCTTGGCTTGGCCTTAGGAACTATTTTGACCAAAAAAAATAATTTTCATAATTTTCATTTTTTTAATATTTTCGAAAAATACAAAAAAAAAAGAAAAGAAGAAAATCAAGAAAAATAATATTTGAGGTCACAAAAATTATATAAGAATAGTCGGTATTTTTATTTTTATTTTATATATTTTCTGACCTCATAAAACAGTAAAATTCAGGTTCGATTTTAGGTATTCTCTGATCACCATAAAATTGAATTTGGCAAAAATATTAGTAATAATTAAAAGGAAAAGGATTGAAAACATCATCATTTAAAAGGAAAAGATGAATAATCATTTTGTCTTCGCTTTTGATTACTTTATTATTATTATTACTTTCTAATATTTTATTATATTATTATTTTATATTTATTATTTTTTTATTCACCTCCCCCCTCCCATCATCCGTCTCCCCTCCTTCTTCCTCTTCTTTTTCTTTTCTTCTGGACGGACGGTGCTTCCTCTTCTTCCTCCTCCTCTTCTTCTTCTTCTTTTCTTCTTCTTATTCTTAAAAAAAAAAAATGGAATCCTCACCTTCGTGCACTATTTGCCTTCGCCTTCGACCCTTCCGCCGTCGTCGCTAGCCGTCGTACCTCAAAGCCGCCGTGAATAACCCAAGACCCGCGGCCTCCACCCGTTTCGAAGTTTGGTTCGGGATTATTTCGGATCGGGCCAAATCCGTCATCGCCAAAGCGCGCTATCGCCTCCGGCGACAACCCCGGAGTCCTACCTCCTCCCTCGGAGCTTATGGAGCCTACGCGCCGCTGGTGGAGCCCAGAAACAGCCTCGGGTTACCACCCCATCGTCGGAGCGTGTCCGGACGTGTCCGGGCGTGTCGGGCGTGTCGGAGCGTGTCCGGACGAGTCCGGGCGTGTCGGGCGTGTCGGAGCGTGTCCGGACGTGTCCGGGCGTGTCGGACGTGTCGGAGCGTGTCCGGACGTGTCCGGGCGTGTCGGACGTGTCGGAGCGTGTCCGGACGTGTCGGACGTGTCGGAGCGTGTCCGAACGTGTCCGGGCGTGTCGGACGTGTCGGCGCGTGTCGGAGCGTGTCGGAGCCGTGTCCGAGCAGTGTCGGAACAGTGTCGGAACAGTGCATGAACAGTGTCGGAACAGTGCATGAACAGTGCATGAACAGTGTCAATTTTTTAATTTTTTTTTTAATTTTTTAGTCTTAATTTGTGAAATTGACTATCCACATTCTAATGGTGATCGACAGGTAACGGGCATGGGGATGGTCGCATGCTGGGGCTGGGCGATTGAAGGCTGGTGTCCAATCCGGTATGTTTTACGTACCCGATCCGTATATCAGGATTATTTTTCTAAAATATTGCATTTATAGACTTGATTTGTATGTATTTGTTTCAGTCTAGTGGTTAGCTTATTTATCTGGTTGAGTGTTATCTATTGTCAAAGACATGCTTTTTGTTAAAATATTTTCTGAAAATATAAAAAAATATTAATAAATCAAAAATGCCAAAAAAATGGAAAAATTAAAGAAAAACAAAAAAAATTGAGAAAAATTGCAGAAAAATTCTAAAAATTGTCCAAGGCTGAAAATGACAAAAAATTGATTTGTTTTCATTTTTGGGATTTTCTCCCATTTAATCCAAAATGGCGATTTCACCCCTCAAAGGGTGAATCGTCTTTGATATTCTGATGAATTGTGGAAATTGCTTAGAATTTGGTGATGGGCCAGATGGGTGGTTAAACCTTATGTCTAAGATTTCCACATTTCATTTCCATTTTTAGAAAATGACGATTTTACCCTTCGAATGGTAAATCGGTTTCTAAAATTCCCGAAAATCACGAAAATTGCCAAAAAATAGGAAATGGATCAATTGAGTTACCAAACCTGTTTTGACTCCGGATTCATTCCGAAATGATGATTTTGTCCTTTTTGGGCAAATTGTCCCCTTTGTCTCAAAATTACGATTTTGCCCCTGATGGGCAAAATCATGTCTAAATCATTCCTAAGCCTGATTGATGCTTCTCTAGGCCAATATGGCCTTATTAGGAATGCCATGTGATTTATTTGTACACTTGAATTCATCGATTTGTGCACTTTATTATTGATTGTGATTGCTATGATAGTCATTCCTATCTGCATGAACTCCTAGATTTAGAACTCGTACCCCACTCATCTGCATGAAATCTTTGGTCAGAAAATTCAGTCAACTTAGGTACCGAAAGGGCGTCAACTCTGACAGTTGACGTAACTAAGTCCCCGAACCCAGTTCTCTGGTTATCGCAGAATTGAATAGAAACTCCCGACTATTCAATAGGGTGGTCCAATCATACCCTCCAAAAAATGATTGGTGGCGACTCCTCGGCATGCACACTTAGCACATGTCACTAGACCACACTGAAGGTCGACTACGCATACCTCCGTTGCGATTTGGGTAATGGGCCTTGGGAGAGGCCCGCGTCCGACCAGACTGGACGGCCCATTAGCCCTCGAGAGCCCGACAACCTCGAGAGGGTCGCGACAGACTGGCGACTCCGCTGGGGACTTAGAGAACTTGAGCCGATTAAAAAGTTGATTGATTTTTCTAACATGTTTTATGCAGATACTCTTCAAGGTGAGGTACGTACTTTAACCCTTGAGGTGTTAAATGTTTTTGCAGATTGGAGAAATAAGGGGTGAAGTGTTTGTTAACTCTGTCTTATGCAGGTAGGAGTTTAGGATGTATGATTGTGTGGATGTTTATATTGAAGCGGTGTTTGCTAAATGAGATGCATGTTTATCGCTTTAGCACGACACCGAAAATACACACAACCGCGCCTAAAACCCCGGGCGCCGCCTATAGGAAAACAATAGAAGGGATTGAAAATGGAATCTCCGTGAGGAAAAACACGGGGTAATCCACTTTTCAATTCCGCTCATTTCGAAATATGGATCGAGCCCCAATGCAACGATAGTTGTGCAATGGAATCTGCTCTTTCCAGAACTCGAGGTGGGAACCTTAACCTTAGGTGCCAAATCCTCTGATTTTTAGAAGTTTACCATCACTTGTTTCATGCGCATGTCTTTGGGCGGTTGGTACACCTAAAACCGCACATAAGTCGACGAGTTTGGTTGGTAAGACTCTCTATCCCTCAAATCTATTACAGTTCATATAAATATAGGCATTTCATTCATTGCATTCTGGTGATTAGATTAAATGCCATTTCAAGGATAGATGTGTGTGTTTTTCCCAAACGTCCTTGATAGAAGACGAGGAGGATGATATCCCATGGCGAACACCGAGTGAGCAACAAAAGAGCCTACTATGGACCTTATTGAGATATCGTCCAATGAAGATGACGAGTTGGGGCAAGTGATCCGGAAGCCACATATCGAACTTGGGGCATCCTTAAACGTTAGGATCACATTCCTTTGTTTCATTTTCCATTACTAGTCCTCTTGTATAGGGTTTATTTTTATCGAGGCTTTTTCTATCCCACCCCTTAGAGTGATTGTATTAGGGATCTATTGGTGTATACATTCAGATGGAACTTGGTTGTATTTCTTTTGACGGGTCATGGGAATGTGATAGTGGCATTTTCTCTAATCATCCGAATACTCCCAAGTCAAGTTTATAATTCCTTTAGAGGAAATTAAAATTGGAAGTCTTACACGACCTTTTGGTCGTATAGAGTAGTCCAATCTCAATTTCTCTAGAAGGAATTATACACTTGAATTGTTTCGTGCATGTTTTACGTTGCTGGTAATCCACGATAATTGATCGAGAATATCGACGTTGTTTTGAATTTAATGACGAGATAGATGTCCAAATTACTCTCGTTCTTAACAAAACGGCCTTGATTTGGATGCCGTATCTTCAATTAAATTTAAAACACGTTATTATGCCTCGCACTTTTGAGTAATTCGTTCCTCTCGAAATTGATCAAAAGCGATTATTGTGAATTACATTCCTTTCAATAGTATGCTTTCTTTCGAGGAATATTGATAAAAACTTTTCGCGCAAGATTAAAACCCTTGTAAAAGTTCTTGTCCTTATTAATCACGAGCAAGCATAAGATTGAAAGGGGTCTATGCTTTCTTTTTCAGATTATTCCTTCTGACTCGGTCTTTTCATTTGCAGGTGCAAAACAAGTAGTATAGAGAAATCTTCTCTTGGACAAATCTGCAACTATTCTTCCATCTGATCATGAGCGAGTTATAAAATCAGGACGTATTTGCTCGGCTTATTGATATTATGGTTCGGCTCACCCAAGTTGAAGATGTTTGGATGCTCGAAGAAATGAACCATACAGAAGTTAAAACACACACACGAGAACTTTCATTTATTTTGCTCGGCGGAGGGTTTTCAGAAGCAGGTCATACAAGTCGGGGTGGAAAAGTAAAGCCAAAGTGAGCCCTAATTAACGACACAAAGGATCCCAACTGACCCTCCATGTTATTAATGCTCTGCTCATACTCCCAGCTCCGCATGTTGTGGTCGGCAAGCCTGAGGAGAAGACTTCTGCATTCTCCCTTAACTTCGGCGACCTTGGCCTCGTGTTCTTCGGTGACTACTTCCAGGTCCCGAACCAGTCCATTCCCGCGAGCTATGTCCTCGGTTATCTTGTCGAGCCGTTCTTCCTGCCAGTCGCTCTGAAGCCTCAACAGGACGTTGCGGCGGTCATGCTCGCCGGTGGTCAGGGATATGGCCAATTGATCCACCAGATTTCTCCTCTCGCGAAGCAACGTCGCGACCCGCTCATTAGCAAACTCGACGGCCTTTTTGTAACTATCAACCAGATAGTTGGTCAGCACCAAATGATCAGATCGATCCTCATAACGAGCCCGCAAGACGCGAGCCACCAGAATCTCCCGATTAGCAACACGATAGGCCTCTAAGGAGTGTGCAAAGAGAGTCGGGAAAGTTCTATATTCCCTCCCCAGTGTAGTACCTTCGAGAGAAGTGGTATCAAGGTCCTCGAGCAGGACACAGATTGCATCCTCGGTTGCAGAATGATCGGTTATGTGCGCGTAACCGCGACCCAGTAGGTTATAAAACTTTTCCCACTGGGCCAAGACATCAGTTGAAAAAGTGCGTACGGGAGAGGAGGCCATTTGCGTTGGGTTGGCTTGAGAATAAGACGAGTTTAACAGAGAGATTAGAAGGAATAGGCTGATTATGCGAGAACGTTAACCTTCCATACATTAATTCCTCATTTTATAGCAACTCGAGGATGATGAAGGGTCTCAATAATAATGCTGGTGGAGCCCAGTTAGGGGGTAAAGCAGGAGGTCCCCTCACGAGAACCAATGGATTCGTTTCGATCCGCGATTTCCGGCTCATCAATTAAAAGATGTAAAAGATTTGTCGGGATCACCATTATTAGAGTTAGGTGGGAGGTAAGCGCAACTATCGAAGAGAGCCCTAACAGGATTTGGCAGTCCCATCACGTTGAAAAGCTAAGCGAGAAATTCAAGGTCTTGAGGGGGAACGTTTGCCTAATGATGCTTGAAGAGCGTCTCCTGAACATGCAAAGTCACTCGAAGAAAACTTTATAGGGAGTGAGCATACAGGAGAGAGTGGAGAACTCTTAGTGGGCAAGAACCAATCAAACATTTCTCAATCCAACATATTTAAGAGGTTACTGTCAGCTGCTAGAGGCGACTGACTCAAAAATCTCAGAAATTGAACCACAGAGGGATCTCGAAGATTCCAAGATCAAGTCTAACGCCAAAACCATGGAGCCCAACACTTCTGGCAACGGAAATCAAGATCACGGCGACGACGACAACGACATCCACAATGCTCAACTCGGGAAAAGAAGACGTCCTCACCAATACTCTCAGGAGGAAACCCAAATGCTGGAAACCCTTTTCAGTAAAAGCCATTACATGAAAAAGAAGTGGAGAATTGAATTGAGCCGGGAGTTGGGGATTAATCAGTCGAGGATCCAGTTTTGGTTTCAAAATAGGAGATCCAAATCGAGGGCTCAACGCAAACGTCAGGTGGTCGAGATTTTAAAGGAAGAAAACCAAAAGCTGCGAACAGAAAACATGAGGTATGAAAAAGCTCTCAATATCACCGTTTGCCCTCATTGCGATAACCTCGTCGCCCTCGGTAAGATATTCCCCGATAAGCCTCACGCGATGATTGAAGACGTTCATTTACCACCCTACTCCCTCGGGGCATCTCCTGCTCAACCAGATTTTGCCGGAGTCACGCATGAGCAGGATGATCCTACGAAGATGATACAAATGCCTCCTGGGGGATGGGATTTGCATCGCTTTGATTGGAGTTACAGTTTCAAGGAGCTGGATGTTACCGCCGACCAGCTCAAAGCATATCAGCCTCATGCACAACAATTTTCGATAGGGTCGGGTCCTGCTGGAGATGAGTTAATCAGTCGTCAAGCCATCGATGCAATTTTGGGCCACGATAAGAGGAGGTTCGCTTGGCCCCCTGAACTGCATTCCAAATTCCTAGATGTGGTTCACCAAATGGGGATCGACTCAGCAACTCCGACGCGCATATTTAAGGCCATGAATGTACCGGGGCTTAGTAAGGAGCTGGTCAGGAATCACCTTGCTGCCTACAGAAAGCTATTAAGACAACGTCGAGCGGAGCTAAATCGGGAGGAATCCGTCTCGAGCTCAAAAGCTAGGGGCGACCGCCATTGTAATGCTCAGGCATCAAGAGATACCCGGCCAAATCTAAGCATCAATCAAGCTAGCAACCCGACCACCGGCAAACTGAAAGCTGATCAGAATGTCCTCCCAGGCCATTTCAACACTTCTCAAGAGCACGTGTCACAAGTACAGCGAGTGCGCACTCCTCCATTCGAGCAGCAGTCGGCTGGTGCTCTGCCTGCCGCTGGTCAACCCACGACAGACGATTTCTTCGATGAGGGGCTCGATGCCTTGTTCAATCAGTGGGAAGCTGGCATGCTTGGACAGCCATGATCTAGCACCTGACTCGGGGCACGATGGGTCGGTCACTACGAACACCCATAGAAAGAAGAACATGTTCACGAGTAGATCACTCATTTTATCCGTTGTAAAGTTCCTACGGGAACATTTTTCTTTAATGACTATAGTTAATTCTATATTAAAACCAACGCTATCGACGAACATCGTCATGCTCAGTTGTGATGATCCCTTGTTAGATTAAGTCTGAAACCAGAGACGGTCTTTAAAATTTTGAGTGGCCACGAACTCATTCCTCACCAAGCGCCCGGGATGCTGAAATGAAGAGTAACAGCATGCACAGGGAAAATGCCACTTTCGTTTGAACGATGAAAAGGGGTTGAGAGAAGATCATAGCGTTAATTCCCATGGAGCTAAATGAATTAAACGGAGTCATTAATTGCGGGTCCACCGCTGCTCCCCACGTTCTCGGGCCTAGCAAATCATAAAAGGCGCCGAAAGATTGTAGACCCACCACTTTGAAGACTGAACTAGGGGACGAGCGCAATACTCGATGAAACCGAATCAATGCAAGAGAGTTTGTGATCCTATCACGAGGAAAAAGAAAGGGGAATACAGACGATGAGTAATTGCAGGATCTCGGGAGGAGCGCTTGCTTGCTGGTCTTCATATGCAGCCTGAAGGATGGTTCCAGGACACGCACAATCACTTGAGAAAATTTCTAGAGTGAGCAAACACGTAAGAGCGAATTGAGAAAGCTGAGTGAACTAGATCAGCCCGAGATACCCCGATCCATCATGTTTAAAAGTTATTCTCATCTGCTAGAAACGCCCGACCTGGACATTTCTGAGCACGAACTGCTGGGAGACTTTGAAGATCCTGGA
This sequence comes from Rhodomyrtus psidioides, assembly GCA_021437785.1. Lineage (NCBI taxonomy): Eukaryota > Viridiplantae > Streptophyta > Magnoliopsida > Myrtales > Myrtaceae > Rhodomyrtus > Rhodomyrtus psidioides. The sequence continues at coordinate 5,444,090 of JAILYB010000027.1, read as the reverse complement.
GCTGAATCCTGCTCGAAGGCCATAGAGACTGACTCCTCCAGCGATGAAATTCTAGGTTTCAGCTACGAAGAAGGAGTATACAATGATGACCGGAGTCGGAAAAGGAAGCAACTACAACGCCACACTCCAGGCCAAATCCGAGAGCTCGAAGCTTTCTTCAATGAATGCCCCACTCCAAGCAAACGACAGAAAATGGAGTTGAGCCGAAAAATAGGATTGGAGCTTTCGAAGGTCAAGTTTTGGTTCGCCAACAAACGAACCCGGGTGAAACAGCAATACGCAGACCATGAGTTACTGGTCCTGAAGGAGGAGAATGAGAAGCTTCAAGCTTCAAGCGCGAGATATAAGGAAGCTCTGACCAAGGCCACCTGCCTTAATTGTGGTAATCCTGTTGTCCTCGGCGAGGTGTTCCTCGATGAACCATCCCTGTTGACGAATAACGCTCAGCTGTTACCGTATTCTCCACAGCATTTTCCGACACAGCCAGATACCGCCGGAGATCTGCATGAGCAAGTCAACACCATAGAATCAACACCAACATCCTCTGAGAAATGGGATATGAATCATCACAGGGGGAATTCTCTCAATGACGAACTCGCTGTCGCAGCCAGCCAATCCAAAGTCGGTGAGTCCCTCCCTGGACAACTTTTGAAACGACTAGATCCCGTAGAGAATAGCTACCGAAGTATTGGCGATATTTTGGGTGATAAGAGAACAAGGTTTTACTGGACCTATGAGCTTCACACCAAATTTGTTGATGCAATTCGAGAACTGGGAGTTGATTCGGCTAGCCCACTGCGCATACTCGAGATTATGAATGTGCCGGGGCTCTCTAGAATTAACGTTGAGTCTCACCTCAAGTACTATAGGAGATTGCTAAGGGATGGAAGGATAGCGTTAAACCATCATAAAGCCAGTTGGAGCTCAAGTGCTGGGCAGAGTTACAACCATGATGATTGGAGAGCCAAGAGCACCCAACCGTGTTTCAGCAATGACGGGACTAGCAGTCGTGTCAGCGACTCCTCTAACCCAAATCAGAATGCTCCGCCGAGCTATCTCAATACTCCTCAGGAGTATATGCCACAGTTCCAGCACATAGAAATTCCTCAGTTTGAGCGCGAATCAGTCATTAATGCTGTCCCTGAAGCGGATCTGGCATTGGTAGAGAGTGCACATATGAACCTGCCGGTCATCGGAGGAAGTTCCAATTCGAGGGGTCAAATTGCTCACGGCGAGAGCAAAGAGAGGAATCCCTCGCCTGCAGTCGACGACACCCAATCTGGGCACCAAGGGCTAGAAAGAACAGGTGATTTCCTTGATGAGGAGTGTCGCGACCCTCTTGAGGTTGTCGGGCTCTCGAGGGCTAATGGGCCGTCCTGTCTGGTCGGACGCGGGCCTCTCCCAAGGCCCATTACCCAAATCGCAACGGAGGTATGCGTGATCGACTTTCAGTGTGGTCTAGTGACATGTGCTAAGTGTGCATGCCATGGAGTCGCCACCAATCATTTTTTTTAGAGTGTGATTGAACCACCCAATCGAATAGTTGGGAGTTTCTATTCAATTCTGCGAGAACCAGAGAAATGATTTCGGGGACTTAGTTACACCAACTGTCAGAGTTGACGCCCTTTCGGTACCTAAGTTGACTGAATTTTCTAACCTGAGATTCATGCGGATGAGTAAGGTATGAACCCTAAATCTAAAAATTCATGCAGATAGGAGTGATTATCCTAGCAATCACAATCAGTAATAAAATGCGCAACTCAAGGAATCTAGATATGCAAATAAATCACATGACATTCCTAGTAAGGCCCTATTTATCAATCACAGCTCAAGAATGATTTAGCTGTCCTAGCCATTCTACACACGATCTAACCTAAGAAAAGCATTAGGAAGCATCGAAGGAGTTCGAGAGTACTCACATGGGGTTCGCCGTGCCCTGATTTGGTCTTGGACGAGCTATCGAGCTCATGCCGACCCGATTATATTTAGGGATCCACTCGGCGTTTTACATCATGAAATCATGTGAAACAAAAACGAAAATATTCAGCAAGGGGAATTTATTGTAGATGGTGGTCGATCTAATTGGACGTCAAGACTAAAAAATATGTAGAAATTTACAAATTAAAATACTCGAATGACATTTTTTTGCCAAATTCAACTCTATGCGTCGTGAAGAAATACATGCAATTGAACTTGAATTTTGACTATTTATGAGTTCAAAATGAAAAGGAAATTAAAATAAAAATATTGATTATTTTTCTATATTTTTACGACATCGAACGCTATTTTTCTTCATTTTTCATGTATTTTGCTATTTTTGGAAAATATTAAAAAATATGACAAATTATTTTTTTTTATCAAAAATGGTTCCTTTAGCTTGGTCAAGGCTACCAAAGATGATTTTTTAATTTTTTTTTAACTTTTTATAGATTTTTTATGAATTTTTAAAAAATAAACTATGAAAGACTGATCAAAAATCAGGTGTCAACAGCTGCCCCTCTTTGAGAGGAATTTCGTCAGAGATTTCTCTCAAAGACAAGGTGACACCTGTGTTCCGATCGACTCGACTGAGAAAAGAAAAGAAATCATGACATCCAATTTTCATGTCCATCAATGTGTGCTTTTCCTTAAAAAGAGATGTGCTCGTTCAATTCCCTGATATGATGTAAGAAAGTTAAGGAGTAGATAGACTTCCCTGCCCCTTACCTGTCGAATGCTTGCGGCATTTTCTGTGTCTGATGGGTTCAAGTAGATTCCTAAGGACTTGTCATCGGAGTGTCCTGGGGATGTTAAGCTCTGACCTGTATGGTAGGTCAAACCATAATGGGATTCCTAACTGATAGGAACCTAAGGAAGACGCATCCCACATTTGGGAATTTGCCAAGGGTTTTGATCCGTGTGGTGGACTAAACTAGAAATGGCTTGCCTAATGTAAGGCTTATTAGGGAAAACGAATCCTCCCGCGTTCGGGATTCATCAAGGTTTTGATCCGTATGGTGGATCGGACCATTGGGTTGATCCTTCAGGCGGTCTCTACCAGTCCTTTGACCCTTCAGGCGGTTTCTACCATTGGTTGACCCTTAAGGCGGTTTCTACCATACATTGACCCTTCAGGCGGTTTCTACCATTGTTTTGACCCTTCAGGCGGTTTCTACCATTGGTTGACCCTTCAGGCGGTTTCTACCATACATTGACCCTTCAGGCGGTTTCTACCATTGTGTTGACCCTTCAGGCGGTTTCTACCATTGATTGACCCTTCAGGCGGTTTCTACCATTGAGTTGACCCTTCAGGCGGTTTCTACCATTTATGAGATTCCAAATTGATATGAATCAAAGGATGACGTACCCGCTCTTTGGGGCTAGTCGGAGACTCGATCATTCTGTGGATCGGTCTTAGAAAAGATTTGCCTACTAAAAGGCTTCACCTAAGGATGACGCACCCAGTCTTTGGGGCGGCCAAAAGTCCTGCAGAAAGCTTAGACCTGAAAAAATTTTCCTCGCCAAGAAGATATTAGTAATCTTTGGGAAGACAATAATTGTCTAACTGACAAAATTCTACAACTTAAGTTTTAGTCATGAAATGTGCATTTTGATTGCTGGAGGTTATCCAAAACATTCCTACCATATACATATGTGATCATAAATTCCTTGCACGGAAACTCTAGATCAAACAATTTGAAAATTTCAAAAAGAGTTTGCTCAAAACATCCATTGGAGTATTTCTCATCCAAGAAGGCTCCTCACTACTCTATGATAATGATCTTTAATAGGGAAAGTGCTCAATTTCCTACCGACCTGTGCCTGGGTTTCAGGATCATTCGCAACGCATACATTTCGACCGATCAGGAGGTCTTTCACGGGACCGTAGTGTTAGGCTTGGATATCGGTTTCCAAGGGGGACTCACTTTTGAGTCAAGGCCGTTGAACAAAAATTTTCACTATCTGCTCTGGGTTTACAAGTCAAGAACCCTATAAAATGAGAAAGAAATAGTCTTGCTCGTACTTCTTTGAGCTAAGTTATACATTAACCCAAGTGTCTTAGTCAGATGAGACTGCTTCAGGGTTGTAACATTGGAAGGATTGGGGACCGAAAAAGGCTTATTTTTTGCCCAGAAATTGTGAAGGGTTTGGCATTGGTGATCATTGCAAATTTGCCACATGTCCTTCGAAGAACATCTCCATTTCTTGAAGTGTACACTCCTCTTTTAGAGCGCACAAGGATGTTTAAAAGCGTCTCTTGTTACATTAAGAGACCGTCTGTTTGTGTGTTTGCAATTTGAGCACGACATCATTTGGAGAGTAGTCATCTTGATCTGACTCCTTTGCAGGGTCTTTTCATCGTATATCTAGACTTTACTGGGGATATTTTGAATAGACATCAGCCTTGCTTTTTACCAGGCACTTTGCTTTTTCTTGATGTCTAGGGATTTTTCTTTTCCCCCTTTTTTTAATCCCGTGTTTTTCTTTTCTTTTGGAGCTAGGATTTTCGGCAATCATGCTAGATATGCAACTTAAACTTTGGCACGCTTCCATTCCTAGAGTGATGTTGCCTTTGCTTTGGAATATGCAATGATCACCAATAGGTTGATGAAATGAATTTGCTGGCTCAACTTGGTCGTGCAAAGGATAACAGTGTGTAGGATAGAGAAATGAATTATTCTCGTCATCCTATGACACTTGGATTATCATATAAACAACACACAAAGATTTATGTTAGTCCGAGCAAGAAAATTTCAAACCGTTTACTTTCTGATACTGTTGGACTAACCTTCATTTGCCCCAATGTGGGGTGGTTCTTGACAGGGTTGAGAATGAAAATCGCCGTTCAATGGGGTTCTCAATGGGCATCTGTAGTGTTTGGAATGAAGAAATAAATGCCTCTATCATCTCGATCCATGTAATCGTTGCGAATGACCCTTATATCCATAGGTTAAGGTTTCGCTATCATTTCCAATCTCCTCATCTCTCAAGTGTGTATGGGACGTGTTTGGATTAGGCTCGCTTCTCTTATGAGAAAATACCCTTTTGAACAGTTCAAACGACTCTTGTTGGAAAAATTCATTTCATTTCATCAAGATTTATCCTTCAAAGGGATTTTGTGATGCACCATACATGTGTAATTCATGTTCAGACAATCTCATGTTTTAAAACATGAATGTCAATGAAGTAAGAATTCTATGTCTTTTTAGATGTGAGAATCGAATTAATTCTGAAAGTTTTTAATCTCCAATGAATTGGGAAAAGGGATACTTACCTGCCCATCGAGGCTGGAGATCCTGGAGATATAAAAGGGATATGTCATCGTATATTCTAAAACTTTACAAAAATTGGAACGATACATCTTACCCTTGGTCATATGCTCCAACGAGTGTACAAGGGTTGTGAAAATCTGCACTTCACATAGTAACACAAGATTGTTAGGTGTTCTAAAGTTCTTTCGACTTCTTGGTTTTTGGAGAAAAATGAAACTTACATGTCTGCCCTGATGGCGAGCTCCTGCCAAGGATAAATATTAAGCATTATTTTGGGTTTCCAAATTCAAAACAAATTGGGACGATACTACTTTACTCTTGATTTGAATTCCATTCTGCATGCCAATGTGCAGATTGTAGAAGCCGGCCCTCAAGCTTGTGGCCATGATTTCTTCGTCTGGTTGGGCAACGAATCCACCTCGAGGATTTACGTCGGAGGAGATTCATTCATCTTTTTGGGCGTGTTTCATGCACTGTTTTGTTATTTGAATGCATGGCTTCTTGGGTGCCTCGTCTCTGTTCATCACCTGAGAGGAAAATGAGAGAACATTATCCCCGCATCTGATTGAAAATCATTTAGGAACGATACGTTCTTTTTACCAAATGGGTGGCTCCGCGGCCAAATGCGTTTTACATTGAAAGGATGGATTCCATTACGCTCTGCAGATTATAACTATCGCTTCAGGGACTTGCCCCACGGATTAAACGATGAATTTGATGTCTTCGGCTTCGACATGCTTTCCGGATGTAGGAATGGTTTGCCCCCATTTTCAGTGGAGATGGGTTTTGTCGAGTGGGCAAGATCAAAAACTCATCCTAGATTTGGCTTTAGTCGAAGGTTGAAATCCCGACCTTGGATAAGAGAATCATGATTCATCTCCTTCTGCTTCGGATTTGTCATTTGCATGCTTCACATTTTACAATACCAACTTCGCCGCTTGATGAAAATGAATCGATGATTTTCGAATTGCCCCAAGTTCTATAGTCATCTGCGTCGAATCTCTTTGAACTTCATCGGGTGATAGACCAACTGATAAAATGATTTTTCAATCCCGAGATCGAACTCCTGACGTTTCGTACCACTTCCATTTCACTGACTACCAGGACACAGCACTATTGGCGTCCCTAACTGGTTCGTTTTTTGTTATAAAATTCTTGAAGCAGTTAGCGACCCCCATCGAGAATGAAACAAGCTCAATTTAGAGTTCATAACGACTAAAGGTCCCTTAGAACGATACAGAGCTAACCGTCTTTGAGCTCGCTCGGGCTTTTGCTCGCATTTTCCTATGTGAAGCCTTTAAATGTTTTTCTTCGTGGCGTTCAATTGATTCGCCTCGACTCTAATCTAACAAGGGATTGTCGCACTCAAGCATGATGATGCTCGCAGGTAGTACTGATCGCTGCCCCAGATTAACTCTAGGCATTAAGGAAGATTATCTTGCATGGAAGACTTTATGATAGAAAGATTAATGATACATCCAGCCACATGTGCCTAGTTCCCTTGAGGATTCTCGGTGATCAGCCAGTTACACCATGAATCAGACATATAATCGTCATTTTGGATCATAACTTCATAAGTCCATCAGTTTTAAACTGATCGATCCAGATATGGAGCTCCTCATCAAGGAAATCTTTTGATTCTTCGAGCAACTGATATTCGGGTTGACCATCATCGCTTGGCGTTGAAGGATTCCTGTTTCTGTTGTGAGCGATCTGATTCTTCGAGCTAGAACCTTCGTCGTTGCTCGAGATTATAAGAGGATGATTGATCGGTTCACTATCAAAAGCACCTTCCATTTGGGAATGGAAGAAACAAAAATCCTCAGAGCATCCGCCCGCTTGATCTTCCGAAATCATATGCCCAAGCCGGGCAGATCTTTGAACACTAGGCGCAATATGTTGATCGGGGATAGGAAGAGCACTAGCGAAAAGTTGCTGCTCAAACCAAGGAGTTCGTACCTGCTGCACTTGTGGCATATACTCTTGAGGGGTGCTGAGATGATTCGGGGGAATATTCTGATTAGCGCCCAAGTAGTCGATGGTGCTGCTACCAGCTTGGTCGGTGCCTAGATTAGGCAGGGTATTTCTTACTTCAGGGGCATTGTAGTTATAGCCATGCCTAGTGTTTAGGCACAAGTTGAGTTCTTTCAGGTTCAGTGCTGTGTGGCGCTGTCTTAGCGCCCTTCTGTAGCTCTTGAGGTGACTCGCGACTCCATCTTTAGTGAGTCCTGGTATGTTCATGATCTCAAGTATGCGCGTTGGATATGCTGAGTTGATCCCTAGTTGCTGAACCGCACTAAGGAACTTGAGATGAAGCTCGGGGGACCAATTGACCCTCGTCTTCTTGCGAACCGGAACAGTGTTGACAACTTGGCTATTGCTCTCTGGCCTATTTCCAGTAGGATTTGATCGAGCCGGAAATTGTTGTGGAGGGAATTCATCAGCTTTGGATTGGTCGGTCGTGATAGTAAGCTCATCGTTAAGGAAACTCCAATCATGGTGACGCATATCACATCCTTTAGAAGGCATCGGTATTGACTTCGTAGAATTGATTTGTTCATGCATATCTCCAACAAAATCCGATTGTATCGAAGATGGTTCGAGGGAGTGGGGTGGTGAATGAGCATTTTCAATCCTCATATAAGGCTTATCAAGGAACATTTCGCCGAGAGTGATAGGGCCACCGCAATTAAGGCAAGCGATAGTGCTGGGAGCTTTCTTATACCTCATGTTCTCCGCTCGAAGCTTTTCGTTTTCCTCCTTTAGAATCGCAAGTTCTTGACGTCTGTGTTGAGCCCTCAATTTGGCTCGCTTATTTTGAAACCAAAACTTGACCCTCAAAGGTTTCATCCCTAGCTTCTGGCCCAATTCATTTCTTTGTTTCATGTTCGGGAGAGGGCATTCACTAAAGAAAGCTTCAAGCTCTTGGATTTCATTCTGAGTGTGGCACTGGCGACGTTTCCTTTTCCGGGATTGACCATCGCTGCTGCTGTTGTCGTCGCTGCTGAGATCCTGAACTTCGTTGCCGAAAGGGTTGGGTTCTGTGGTTCTGGTACCAGACGCCATCCTAGAATCTTCGAGATCTCTCAGTAGTTCATTTTCTGAGATTTTTGGATCAGTCGCCTCTAGCAACTGATGGTAACCCTCAAACATGTTGGATCGAAAAATGTTCGATCAATTTTTGCTCGCTCAGGGTTCTCTACTCTCTCATGTATGCTCACTCTCTCTAAATTTTCTTTTGAGTGGTTCTGTATGCCCATGAAACGTTCTTTAAACATGGATGAAGATAATCAGGCAAGCGTTGCTCCCAAGATTTCGTATTTCCCGCTTTGTCGTCTTCTTTCTTCTTTTCAACGTGGAGGGACACCAAATCGATTTCCTTTTCTCGATATCCATGTCTGTCTCCCACTTATTTTCAAAAAGGTGGAACTACGCTCGCCTCCCGCTCAGTTTTTTAATATGATGGGACCGCCAAATCCTTTCGCAACTTTTTTCGATAGTTGCGCTTAACTCCCGTTCAATTTTAATATGGTGACACCGACATATCTTTTTACAACTTTTTTAGGTTTATCAAGCCTGAAATCGCGGACTGGGATAGATCTGATGGTTCACCGAAAGAGCCACCATTGCTTTACCCAATTAACTTGGCTCCACGAGCATTATTGCTATGCCTTTCTTCATTCTCGAGTTGCTATAAAAGGAGGAGTTAATGCAGAGAAGATTAACACTCTTACATAATTGTCTTTTCGTATTTTAATCACTCTACCACACTCATCTTCTTCTCCCTCACTCCAACGAAAATGACCTCCTCTCCTATTCGCGCTTTCTCGGCCGAAATTTTGGCCCAGTGGGAAAAACTCTATAACCTCCTCGGTCGAGGCTATGCTCATATAGCCGATCACCCAGAAACTGAAGATGAAATCCGTATTTTGCTCGTGGAAATAGACACCACCTCCATCGAGGGCACTAATTTAGAGAGGGAATATAGAATCTTCCCAACCCTCTTTATAAACTTTTTAGAGACTTACCGTGTCGCTCATCGAAAAGCTACCGTGGCTCACGTTTTGCGAGCTCGCTATGAGGATCGGTCCAACTGCTTGGTGTTGGCCAACCTTGTGGCCGATAGTCACAGAAAGGCTGTTGAGTTCGCCAACAAGCGAATCTCGATATTGCTTCGCGAGAGGGGAAATTTGGTGGAGCGCTTGGCCTTATCCCTGACCACCTATGAGCACGACCGTCGTAATGTCGTGTTGAAGTTTCAATGTGAGTGGCAGGAAGAAAGGCTTGACAGCATTACCGCGGATATAGCCCATGGGAGAGGACTAGTTCGGGACCTGGAAATAGCCGCCGAAGATCACGGGACCAAGGTTGCCGATCTTAAATGGGAATGTAAACGCCTTCTTCTTAAGCTTGCAGATCTCGAGTCTCGAGGTGGTGAGTATAAGCAAATCATCAATAATATGGAGGGCCAACTAGGTTCCTTTGTGATGCTAATTAGGGCTCATTGCGGTTTTATGTTTCCACCCCGATGATTTGTATGATCTGCTTTTAAGGTCCCTCGATTGAGCGAAATGAATGAAAGCTCTAATGTGTGTGTCTCAACTTCTGTATGGCTGACTTTCTCGAACACCTGACCACTCTCAACCTAGGCAAGCTGCGCTTTGACATTGATGATTCGAGCGTGTACATCTTGATTTTTTAATCTTGCTTATGATCGGATAAAGGAACCTCCCACCGCGATTATCCACAAAAAGACTTCTCTTCTCTACTTGTTTTTAACCTGTTTCAAATGAAAAGGCAGAATCAGAAGAAAGAATTTGAAAAATAAAGCATAAATCCTTTCAATTTTATGCTTACTTGTGATTAATAGGGATAAGAGCTTTTACAAGGGTTTTGGCCTTTTGTAAAAGCTTTTATCAATATTCCTCAAAGGAAAGCATATCATTGAAAGAAATGTAATTCACGATAATCGCCTTTGATCAATTCCAAGAAAATCAATGGAATGTTCAAAAGTACACAATTACGATGTGTTTTAAATTCAATTGAAGATACGGTATCCAAATTAAAGCTGTTTGCTAAGAACGAGAGTAATTTGGATATCTATCTTTTCATTAAATTTGAAAAACACGAATACTCTTGATCAATTATTGTGGATTACCAATGATGCAAAACATGCATGAACCAATTCAAGTTTATAGTTCCTTCTGGCGAAATTGGGATTGTATTGCCCTATACGGCCAAAAGGTTGTATAAGACTTCCAATTTCAATTTCATCCAAAGGAATTATAAAATTGATTTTGGAGTATTCGAGTGATTAGAAGAAATGCCACTATCACATTCCAATGACAAGTCAATAGAAATACAACAAATTTCAATCTGAATGTATATAAACACAAATAGATGCCTAATACAGTCAATCTAAGGGATCAGATAGAGAGGATCTCAGCAAAATAAATCCTATACAAGAAGGCTAGAAATGAAAAATAAAACAAAGGAATGTGATCTTAATACTTAGGCTCTTCTTGTCCACTTGGCGCTCGTAATGGGATGACACCATCTTCATCTTCCATCAAGAACATTGGGAGGAAAACACACATATCTATCCTCAAAATGGCATTTAATCCAATCACCGGAATTATGCAATGAATATAATGATTAAGAGCTGTAACAAGTTCGAGGGATAGAAAAGTCTTACCAACCAAACTTAAGAGAAAATCAAGCTTCTCTGTATTTTTAGCAGTGTTAGGTATACTAACCTTCCATAGACAAACGCATGAGACAAGTGAGGGAAAACTCCTAAAAATCAAAAGATAGGGCTTGGTACCTAAAGCCAAGGTTCTCACCTCGAATTCTGGGAAGAGCCGATTCCATTGCACAACTATCGTTGCATTGGGACTCAATCCATAGTTCGAAGTGAGCGGAATTGAAAAGTGGATTACCCCATGTTTTTCCTCACGGAGATTCCATTTTCAATTCCTTCTATTGTGTTCCTAAAGAGGGCGCCTGGGGTTTTAGGCGCAATTGTGTGTATTCATTGTGTCGTGCTAAAGCAATAGACATGCATTTTATTTAACAATCACCGCTTCAATATAAACATCCACACAATCATACATCCAAAACTCCTACCTGCATAAAACAAAGTTAACAAGCACTTCACCCCTTATTTCTCCCATCTACAAAAACATCTAACACATTCGTTAGCATATACACCTCACTTTCGAGAGCATCTGCATAAAATTAGGTTAGAAGAATCAATCAACTTTTTAATCGGCTCAAGTCCACTAAATGGTTAAGAACCAGTCCCCAGCAGAGTCGCCAGTCTGTCGCGACCCTCTTGAGGTTGTCGGGCTCTCGAGGGCTAATGGGCCGTCCTGTCTGGTCGGACGCGGGCCTCTCCCAAGGCCCATTACCCAAATCGCAACGGAGGTATGCGTGATCGACTTTCAGTGTGGTCTAGTGACATGTGCTAAGTGTGCATGCCATGGAGTCGCCACCAATCATTTTTTTTAGAGTGTGATTGAACCACCCAATCGAATAGTTGGGAGTTTCTATTCAATTCTGCGAGAACCAGAGAAATGATTTCGGGGACTTAGTTACACCAACTGTCAGAGTTGACGCCCTTTCGGTACCTAAGTTGACTGAATTTTCTAACCTGAGATTCATGCGGATGAGTAAGGTATGAACCCTAAATCTAAAAATTCATGCAGATAGGAGTGATTATCCTAGCAATCACAATCAGTAATAAAATGCGCAACTCAAGGAATCTAGATATGCAAATAAATCACATGACATTCCTAGTAAGGCCCTATTTATCAATCACAGCTCAAGAATGATTTAGCTGTCCTAGCCATTCTACACACGATCTAACCTAAGAAAAGCATTAGGAAGCATCGAAGGAGTTCGAGAGTACTCACATGGGGTTCGCCGTGCCCTGATTTGGTCTTGGACGAGCTATCGAGCTCATGCCGACCCGATTATATTTAGGGATCCACTCGGCGTTTTACATCATGAAATCATGTGAAACAAAAACGAAAATATTCAGCAAGGGGAATTTATTGTAGATGGTGGTCGATCTAATTGGACGTCAAGACTAAAAAATATGTAGAAATTTACAAATTAAAATACTCGAATGACATTTTTTTGCCAAATTCAACTCTATGCGTCGTGAAGAAATACATGCAATTGAACTTGAATTTTGACTATTTATGAGTTCAAAATGAAAAGGAAATTAAAATAAAAATATTGATTATTTTTCTATATTTTTACGACATCGAACGCTATTTTTCTTCATTTTTCATGTATTTTTCTATTTTTGGAAAATATTAAAAAATATGACAAATTATTTTTTTTTTATCAAAAATGGTTCCTTTAGCTTGGTCAAGGCTACCAAAGATGATTTTTTAATTTTTTTTTAACTTTTTATAGATTTTTTATGAATTTTTAAAAAATAAACTATGAAAGACTGATCAAAAATCAGGTGTCAACAAGGAGCTGGACACTTGGATCAATACTCTTCGGGAATGTATGTCTCAACCCCAACAGGGCAATGATGAAGGTTCCAGCTCAAAGACTCCAATCCCTCACAACGAAGGCAATGAAAGAAATCTGCCCCCAACAATCGTTGATACCCAACTTGAACATCAATGGCTCGAAGACCCGAGCAATTTCCTTGGCGATGAGTTCAATCTTTGGCTCGATCAATTTGGAGCCGGAGGACCATCGCAGTGGTGACGCGAGGCCGGTGATCAAACGTCTGATGCAAGGCATGGCTACTCGATGAAAAATGCTTCGAGAAAAGGGGTTGAATACTCCTATTGCATATGTTGTTGATCGCACTGTAAGGTTCCCACGGGAACATCTTTCATTAATATCTAGAACTAATTGCGCGTGAGTGTCAACATCACCCTTTGAGCATCTTCAAGCCGAAGGCCGTGGATTAATCACTTAATCCGTAGAGCAAGTTCCATGAACCATAATTATCACCCGCAGAGCATAATGGAATCCATTCCTTCAATACAAGATACATTCGGCCGCGGAGCCACCCGTTTGGTAAAAGGACGTATCGTTCCTAGTTGATCTTCAATCAGATCAGGGGATAATGTTTCCTCTCTTCTTCCTCTCAGGTGATAAAAAGAGACAAGGCCCTAAAAGGCCATGCATTCAAATGGCTAAAAAAACGTTGCCCAGCTGGGGGGCAGATGAACCATTGATGTTACAAACACTCCAAGCATGGATAGGCGGATTTGATAGAGGTTGTTCATATCAATACGCAACATCAGAATGGGATGAAAATCAAGAGTAAAGTTGTATCGTCCCAATTTGTCTTGAATTTGGGAATATGAATTAACACTTATTTTTTATCCTTGACAGGGGAATCGCCTTGGAGACGAATAAGTTTTTACATCCCACATACTACCTGTTAGGGTACATGAGGGTAGGATGTATCGTTTCGATTTTCGAAAAATTCGTGAACATACAATGATATGCTTCTTTTACATTTTCATGGATCTCCAGCCACGGTGGACAGGTAGGTATCCCTTTCCCCCCAATCCATTGAAGATGTTAAACAAAAAAAACACAGAGAGAAAAAGAAAAAGCTTTCAAAATCTGATGTCTAGAAAAGACATGGAATTCTAACTTCATTGGCATTCATGTTTTGAAACATGAGGTTGTCTGAACACGCATTGTGCACCATAAAATCCCCTTGACGGGTAAAATTTTTGGGAAAACGAAAGAGATTTTTCCAATCAAAAGTTGTTCAAAACTCTCAAAAGGATGTTTCCTCAAAAGAGAGGCAAGCTCAAATCCAAACACATCCTACATACACTTGAGAGATGAGTGGAGCGAATCAAATAGTAAAATATGGACCTACGGAGGTAGGGACCATTCGCAGCGATTACATGGATTGGGACGACGGAGGCGTTCGTTTCATATCATAAACACTACAGGTGACCGTTGACAACCCACTTGAATGGCGGTTTTCATTCTTAACCCTGTCAAGAACCACCCCACACCGGGGCAAAAAGGAAGTAAGTCCAGCAGCATCAGGAGAAAATGGTTAGAAATTTTCTTGCTCGGACTAACATTAATCTTTGTGTGTTGTTTATATGGTAATCCAAGTGCCATAGGATGACGAGAAGCATTCATTCTCTATCCCACACACCATATCCTTTGCACAGCCAAGTTGAGCCTGCGAATTCATTTCATAAACCCCTGTTGGTGATCATGGGATGTTTCAAGATAGAAACTGTATCACTCCAAGAACGAAAGAAATCAAGAGATGGGATTTATAGAAAAATCTCATATCGGCGTTTAAGTGTGCTATGATTCAAGTTGTATATCTAGCACAATTTTCTGAACATCGTAGTTCCAAAGGAAAAGAAAAGGCGGGATTTCAACAAAAAATCCCCAGCATCAAGAAAAAGCAAAGTGCCTGGTAAAAGCAAGGCCGATGCTCGTGAAAACTGTTTGATTGATCCCCAATAAAGCCTAGTTGGGAAGAGAGAAAAACCCATAAAGGAGTCAGATCAAGAAGACTGCTCCCCAAACGATGTCAGCCGTGGTGCAAAAACACGGACAGAATTGTCAATCTCTTAATACCACAAGAGACGTTCTCTAAAGGATTTGTGCACACCTCAAAAGCGGTTGCACACCTCAAAAATGGAAGATGCAGAATGGAAAAGACATGTGACAAATTTGTAATGATCACCAATGTCGAATCCTTCGTGATTTCTGGGCCAAAAACAAGCCTTTTTCGGTCCCCAATCCTACCAATGTTACAACCCTGAAACAGTCTTCTCTGACTAAGATACTTGGGTTAACATATAGCTTAGCTCGAAGAAGTACGAGCAAGACTCTTTCTTTCTCATTTTGCAGGGTTCTTGACTTGTAAACCCGGAGCAGATGGTGAAGATTTTCATTCGATGGCCCCGACTCCAAAGCGGGTCCCCCTTGAAAACCAATATCCAAGCCCAACATTACGGTCCCGTGGAAGACCTCCCGACCGATCAAAATGTATGCGCTGCGAATGAGCCTAAAACCTAGGCACAGGTCAGTAGGGAATTGAGTGCATCCCCTAAAAATCATCACCTCAAAACAGGTGAGATGGCCTCCTTGTCGAGAAATATTCCAATTGACGTTTTGAGAAAACTCTTTTTGGGAATTTTCAAACTGTGGATCCAGATTTTCCATGCAAGGGATTCGTGATCACATTTGCACGTTGCAAAAATGTTTTGGATAACCTCCAGCATCAAAATGCACATCTCATGACTAAAGCTTAAGTCATAAAATTTTGTCAATTGGACAATTGCTGTCTTCTCAAAGATTACCAATATTTTCTTGGGGAAGAGAAACCCTTAAAAAAAATCCTTTTCAAAATATCAAACAGTCTCATCGGACGTGGAGAACCCTTGTCATGAGACCCCCTTTTCAAAAATATCAAACAGTCTCATCGGACGTGGAGAACCCTCGTCATGAGACCCCTTTTCAAAGCAAACAAAGGTAGATACCGCCTGAAGGATCAACACAAGGTAGATACCGCCTGAAGGGTCAAACCAAGGTAGAAACCGCCTGAAGGGTCAACACAAAGGTAGATACCGCCTGAAGGGTCAACTCAAGGTAGATACCGCCTGAAGGGTCAAACCAAGGTAGAAACCGCCTGAAGGGTCAACACAAAGGTAGATACCGCCTGAAGGGTCAACTCAAGGTAGATACCGCCTGAAGGGTCAAATCAAGGTAGAAACCGCCTGAATGGTCAATCCAAAGGTAGATACCGCCATAAGGATCAATCCCATGGTCCGATCCACCATACGGATCAAAACTTTGACTAATTCTAAATGTTGGAGAAGTTATTTTCCTAGGTAAGCCTTACTGTAGGTGAACCGCTTATGGTCTGATCCACCATACGGATCAAAATCCTTGGCAAATTCCAAAGCGTGGGATGCGCCTTCCTTAGGTTCCTACCAGTCGGGAACCCCATAATGGTATGACCTACCATACAGGTCAGAGCTTAATCTCCCTAGGATATTCTGAACGAGTCCTAGGTATCTTCTTGAAAGTCGTCGCAACCGGCAGCATCTGACAGGTGAGCTTCAGGTAAGCCTCTCTCACTCCGGCTCATGTTCGAATCGCAAGAGTAAACCGGTGATTAATTTGAGCATCCATCAAAAGACTTAAGGGTCCGATGTCATAGCATTTCTTTTCACGAGTCGAGTCGATCAGGACTCAGGTGTCACCTTGTCTTTGAGAGAAACCTCTGAGGGGATTCCTCTGATGAGATTCCTCTCAAAGAGGGGCAGCTGTTGACACCTAAATTTTGATCAAACTTTTATTTATTTATTTATTTTTATTTTTATATTTTAAAAACAATTCATAAAAATATCAAAAAAATATCATAAAATCACAAAATCAACTTTGGAAGCCTTGGCTTGGCCTTAGGAACTATTTTGACCAAAAAAAATAATTTTCATAATTTTCATTTTTTTAATATTTTCGAAAAATACAAAAAAAAAAGAAAAGAAGAAAATCAAGAAAAATAATATTTGAGGTCACAAAAATTATATAAGAATAGTCGGTATTTTTATTTTTATTTTATATATTTTCTGACCTCATAAAACAGTAAAATTCAGGTTCGATTTTAGGTATTCTCTGATCACCATAAAATTGAATTTGGCAAAAATATTAGTAATAATTAAAAGGAAAAGGATTGAAAACATCATCATTTAAAAGGAAAAGATGAATAATCATTTTGTCTTCGCTTTTGATTACTTTATTATTATTATTACTTTCTAATATTTTATTATATTATTATTTTATATTTATTATTTTTTTATTCACCTCCCCCCTCCCATCATCCGTCTCCCCTCCTTCTTCCTCTTCTTTTTCTTTTCTTCTGGACGGACGGTGCTTCCTCTTCTTCCTCCTCCTCTTCTTCTTCTTCTTTTCTTCTTCTTATTCTTAAAAAAAAAAAATGGAATCCTCACCTTCGTGCACTATTTGCCTTCGCCTTCGACCCTTCCGCCGTCGTCGCTAGCCGTCGTACCTCAAAGCCGCCGTGAATAACCCAAGACCCGCGGCCTCCACCCGTTTCGAAGTTTGGTTCGGGATTATTTCGGATCGGGCCAAATCCGTCATCGCCAAAGCGCGCTATCGCCTCCGGCGACAACCCCGGAGTCCTACCTCCTCCCTCGGAGCTTATGGAGCCTACGCGCCGCTGGTGGAGCCCAGAAACAGCCTCGGGTTACCACCCCATCGTCGGAGCGTGTCCGGACGTGTCCGGGCGTGTCGGGCGTGTCGGAGCGTGTCCGAACGTGTCCGGGCGTGTCGGACGTGTCGGAGCGTGTCCGGACGTGTCCGGGCGTGTCGGACGTGTCGGAGCGTGTCCGGACGTGTCGGAGCGTGTCCGAACGTGTCCGGGCGTGTCGGACGTGTCGGCGCGTGTCGGAGCGTGTCGGAGCCGTGTCCGAGCAGTGTCGGAACAGTGTCGGAACAGTGCATGAACAGTGTCGGAACAGTGCATGAACAGTGCATGAACAGTGTCAATTTTTTAATTTTTTTTTTAATTTTTTAGTCTTAATTTGTGAAATTGACTATCCACATTCTAATGGTGATCGACAGGTAACGGGCATGGGGATGGTCGCAGGCTGGGGCTGGGCGATTGAAGGCTGGTGTCCAATCCGGTATGTTTTACGTACCCGATCCGTATATCAGGATTATTTTTCTAAAATATTGCATTTATAGACTTGATTTGTATGTATTTGTTTCAGTCTAGTGGTTAGCTTATTTATCTGGTTGAGTGTTATCTATTGTCAAAGACATGCTTTTTGTTAAAATATTTTCTGAAAATATAAAAAAATATTAATAAATCAAAAATGCCAAAAAAATGGAAAAATTAAAGAAAAACAAAAAAAATTGAGAAAAATTGCAGAAAAATTCTAAAAATTGTCCAAGGCTGAAAATGACAAAAAATTGATTTGTTTTCATTTTTGGGATTTTCTCCCATTTAATCCAAAATGGCGATTTCACCCCTCAAAGGGTGAATCGTCTTTGATATTCTGATGAATTGTGGAAATTGCTTAGAATTTGGTGATGGGCCAGATGGGTGGTTAAACCTTATGTCTAAGATTTCCACATTTCATTTCCATTTTTAGAAAATGACGATTTTACCCTTCGAATGGTAAATCGGTTTCTAAAATTCCCGAAAATCACGAAAATTGCCAAAAAATAGGAAATGGATCAATTGAGTTACCAAACCTGTTTTGACTCCGGATTCATTCCGAAATGATGATTTTGTCCTTTTTGGGCAAATTGTCCCCTTTGTCTCAAAATTACGATTTTGCCCCTGATGGGCAAAATCATGTCTAAATCATTCCTAAGCCTGATTGATGCTTCTCTAGGCCAATATGGCCTTATTAGGAATGCCATGTGATTTATTTGTACACTTGAATTCATCGATTTGTGCACTTTATTATTGATTGTGATTGCTATGATAGTCATTCCTATCTGCATGAACTCCTAGATTTAGAACTCGTACCCCACTCATCTGCATGAAATCTTTGGTCAGAAAATTCAGTCAACTTAGGTACCGAAAGGGCGTCAACTCTGACAGTTGACGTAACTAAGTCCCCGAACCCAGTTCTCTGGTTATCGCAGAATTGAATAGAAACTCCCGACTATTCAATAGGGTGGTCCAATCATACCCTCCAAAAAATGAGTGGTGGCGACTCCTCGGCATGCACACTTAGCACATGTCACTAGACCACACTGAAGGTCGACTACGCATACCTCCGTTGCGATTTGGGTAATGGGCCTTGGGAGAGGCCCGCGTCCGACCAGACTGGACGGCCCATTAGCCCTCGAGAGCCCGACAACCTCGAGAGGGTCGCGACAACCCCTCAAATGGTAAATCGTCTTTGATATTCCGATGAATTGTGGAAATTGCTTAGAATTTGGTGATGGGCCAGATAGGTGGCTAAACCTTATGTCTAAGATTTTCACATTTCATTCCCATTTTTAGAAAATGACGATTTTACCCCTTCGAATGGTAAATCGGTTTCTAAAATTCCAGAAAATCATGAAAATTGCAAAAAAAATAGGAAATTGGTCAATTGAGTGACCAAACCTATTTTTGACTTTGTTTTACTCCGGATTCATTCCGAAATGACGATTTTTCCCTTTTTAGGCAAATCGTCCCTTTTGTCTCAAAATTACGACTTTACCTCTAATGGGTAAAATCATGTCTAAATCATTCTTAAGCTTGATTGATACTTATTTAGGCTAATAGAGCCTTATTAGGAGTGTCATGTTGATTTGGTGTGATTATTTTACATATTTGGATTCATTGATTTGCGCATTTTATTACTGATTGTGATTGCTAGGATAGTCATTCCTATTTGCATGAATCCCTAGATTTAGGATTCGTACTCCACTCATCTGCATGAAATCTTAGGTCAGAAAATTCAGTCAACTTAGGTACCGAAAGGGCGTCAACTCTGACAGTTGACGTAACTAAGTCCCCGAACCCATTTCTCTGGTTATCGCAGAATTGAATAGAAACTCCCGACTATTCAATAGGGTGGTCCAATCATACCCTCCAAAAAATGATTGGTGGCGACTCCATGGCATGCACACTTAGCACATGTCACCAGACCACACTGAAGGTCGACTACGCATACCTCCGTTGCGATTTGGGTAACGGGCCTTGGGAGAGGCCCGCGTCCGACTAGACTGGACGGCCCATTAGCCCTCGAGAACCTCACGCCGAACCTCGAGAGGGTCGCGACAGACTGGCGACTCCGCTGGGGACTTAGAGAACTTGAGCCGATTAAAAAGTTGATTGGTTTTTCTTACATGTTTTATGCAGATGCTCTTCAAGTTGAGGTACGTACTTTAACCCTTGAGGTGTTAAATGTTTTTGCAGATTGGAAAAATAAGGGGTGAAGTGTTCGTTAACTCTGTCTTATGCAGGTAGGAGTTTAGGATGTATGATTGTGTGGATGTTTATATTGAAGCGGTGTTTGCTAAATGAAATGCATGTTTATTGCTTTAGCACGACACAATGAACACACACAGCCGCGCCTAAAACCTCGGGCGCACTCTTTAGGAAAATAATAGAAGGAATTGAAATTGGAATCTCCGTGAGGAAAAACACGGGGTAATCCATTTTTAATTCTGCTCATTTCGAACTATGGATTGGGTCCCAATGCAACGATAGTTGTGCAATGGAATCTACCCTTTCTAGAACTCGAAGTGGGAGCCTTGGCCTTAGGTTCCAAACCCTATTTTGATTCTTTGAAGTCAAACCTCACTGGTCTCGATGCGCATGTATGTGAATGATTGGTACACCTCGAAACCAAAAGGTCATTCAGCGCCGCTTATGAATCAAAATCCAAAGACTTGTGTGAAGACTCAGTCGTGAGTTTAAACGAACTAGGATGGCATGGAAAAGCGCTGGACCACCCTGGAGAGTCAACTGATGAGGGCAAATGCCTTTTGACCGGGGCAGCCGGGTCAAGTGTAAAGACGTGTCTTTCCTAATTGATTTTCAATCAGATACCGGCATAATATTTCCTATCTTTTCCTTTCAGGTGAAAAACAGGTACAGAAGGAAAATCCATTTGTGGATAGACACGAGGGACGTGTTTTACATGGCATACATTTGTCAAAAATGTCCTCATCCGATCACATGCAAGATGATCATGGAACGATGGTGAAACTGTAATCGTTCCAATAAGCCCTTCGAATATTATACCTGACGGGGGACCTTTATGTCTTTTGTCCACAGGATAAGATGGTCAAAGACAAACGAAAGAAAATTTGTCTTCCCTATAAGACAGAAAGAAATGTGCCTTCAGCAGATGTCACCTATTGGGATTGCAATGACAAATTAAATCAAATTATGAAGAAGGAGCAACCTAATTAGGATTGGCTCTCCCTAAGTCGAAAAAGTTGTATCCGTTCCAAATCAGATTGACTGGTTCACGAGTTGATATGGTTTTTCATTCTTGCAGGTGATGACGAGAATGAATGGGACCACTGAAGAATTTCCACCGTCTTGGATGCCAGAAGTGACCAGAGCGGGGATAGTAAATCCGTAATCGTTTCAATTAAAGCTCCTTACGCGGTGATTGACTCTTTCACTCCTTTCATCGCGCAGGTTGTTGAAGTACTCAATCATGAGTAAACCCAAGCTTACTGATGTCAAATAGCCTGAATGCGTCAATGCGGCAGGATCAAATTGCCTACGACTAAATCAGCCAGCCCCAGACAAAGCATCCAGTGGCTGGGGACAAATCGCTCCGCTACCTGGAAAAGAAAAACATCAAATACTTCAAATGGCGACGATGATCGAGAGAATCACAAAATCGCCACACGAAAAATCCCAAGACCGTCAAGCCATCTAGAGATGGATAAAAATAATTGAAGATTCTGACAATTGAGATAGAAGATCAGAATCGGCGAAACCCATGGGAGTGAGTTCTCCCATTTTCTTTGAAGAGGCCAAACCGGGGGCAAACTCTCATGATCCCCCATAAAGACGCATCGGACCAGGGTTATTAAATCCAGAGATAACAAACATCAAGACAAGCCTTACCAAGGTGCATGGACGTTGTCAAAATTGAATTGAAAATTGCCAACAAACACAGAAAGTGCTAAGGCATGTTGCCAGGACAAACGTCGCCCAACTGGGGCAGAACGGCCGTTAATCTCACGAACAACACCCATAAATACAGACGAGAGAAGACATTCCCAAAGTGGATGATGATTGCAGCAAAATGCAGGAATGAATTTAGTTGGGGCAGGCATGAAAAACCATGCCTAACTGGGGCAAGTGAATCATTTGTACGCCGGACGTTTCTTCTCTGGCAAAATCCAGGGACGCAATGACATAGTCGTCCGCATCAGAAGTAAACCCCAAGATACAAATTTGGGTGAACGGTAACTTTGTATCGTTCCAATTTGATCTCCAAAGATCCCACATGTAACATGAGTTTTTTCTCATTTAGCAGGAAGGCGTTGGCGCCGAAAGCCACAAAAGAAAAGAACTCACTAATTGGGGAGCGAACAAAATTATCGGCCTTGGAAGTCATGCACTCCAAGAAATGGTCTTTGATTATAAGATCGAGTGGAGGGTAAAAAGTATCGCTTCCACACATCATGTTTTGACATGCATTCCGATAACAATTTCCTTTTTCCTTGAATAAAAGGAACTTTGAAGAATGGCGCTGGAATGCGCCCAAAAACACAAATGGATCTCCTCTGGGGCAAATCCTTGAGAATGATTCATCGCCAACCAAACGGAGGGATCGTGGCCACAATATAGTTGGCCAATTTCTGCAAGCCGCGCGTTTGTGTTCAAATGAAAACGCCAAGCAAGAACAAGGCGGTATCGTTCCAATTTGTCTTGAATTTTGGAACGCAAACTGACACTTATTGTTTGTTTTTTACAGGGGCTCGCCATCAAGGCAAAACGGGTTTTCACATCCTATGTATTACCCGTTGGAATACATGACCAAGGGTAAATTGTATCGTTCTAATTTTTTGAAAAATTCGTGAACGTACAATAACATGTTTCTTCCGCATTTTCAGGGATCTCCAGCCGCGGGGGACAGGTAAGTATCCCTTTCCCCAATCCACTGAAGATGTTGAATAAAAAATAGAGAAGAAAAGAAAAGCTTTCAGAATCTAATGTCTAGAAAAAACATAGAATTCAAATTTCATTGGCATTCATGTTTTGAAACAGGAGGTTGTCTGAACATGAATAAGAACATGCATGGGGCATCATAAAATCCCCTTTGACGGGTAAAATTTTTGGAGAAAATGAAAGAGATTTTTCCAATAAAAAATTGTTCAAAACTTTCAAAAGGACGTTTTCTCAAAAGACAAGAGGCAAAGCCTAGTCCAAACACGTCCTACACACACTGAAGAGATGAATGAAGCAGATCAGATAGCAAAATCTGGACCTACGGAAGTAGGGACCATTCGCAGCGATTACATGGGTTGGGACGACGGAGGCATTCGTTTCATATCCCCCCAAACACTACAGGTGACCGTTGATAACCCCTTTGAACGGCGGTTTTCATTCTTAACCCTGTCAAGAACCACCCCACATCGGGGCAAAATGGAGGTGAGTCCAGCAGCATCAGGAGAAAATGGTTAGAAATTTTCTTGCTCGGGCTAACATTAATCTTTGTGTGTTGTTTATATGGTAATCCAAGTGCCATAGGATGATGAGAAGCATTCATTTCTCTATCCCACACACCGAATCCTTTGCATAGCCAAGTTGAGCCTGCAAAATCATTTCATAAACCCGTTGGTGATCATTGCACATTCCAAGACGGATGCAGCATCACTTCAGAAACGAAGGAGTTCAAGACTTAGGGTTTGCAAAAAAAATTCTTAAGTTAATGTTTAACCTTGTTAGACCTTTGATCATAGGTCTAACACGATCCCATGAAGATGAGAAAAAGTGGGATTTCAAAAATGAATGAGAAAAATCCACGGCATCGAGAAAAAGCAAAGTGCTTGGTAAAAGCAAGGCCGATGCTCGTGTAAGTTGTTTGATTGATCCGCAATGAAGCCAGATGGGAAAAGAGGAAATCCCTAAAGGAGTCAGATCAAAAAGACTACTTTCCAAATGGTGTCAAGCGTGGAGCAGAGACGCAGACAGAGTCATCAGTCTCTTACTGCGACGAAACGCTCTCTGAAGAGCTGGTGCACACCTCAAAATCGGTTGCGCATCCAAAAAAAAAAACTGAAGGTGCAGAGAGGAAAGAGCAGGTGGTAAATTTGCAATGATCACCAATGTCAAAGCCTTCGTAATTTCTGGGCCAAAAACAAGCCTTTTTCGGTCCCCAATCCTACCAACATCATAACCCTGAAACAGTCTTCTCTGACTAAGACACTTGGGTTAACATATAGCTTAGCTCGAAGAAGTACGAGCAAGACTATTTCTTTCTCATTTTGCAGGGTTCTTGACTTGTAAACCCGGAGCAGATGTTGAACACTTTCATTCAATGGCCTCGACTCCAAAGCGGGTCTCCCTTTGAAAACCAATATCCAAGCCCAACATTACGGTCCCGTGGAAGACCTCCCGACCGATCAAAATGTATGCGCTGCGAATGAGCCTAAAACCTAGGCACAGGTTAGTGGGGAATTGAGTGCATCCCATATAAAACCACTATCGCAAAACAGGTGAGAAGACCTCATTGTCGAGAAATATTCCAATTGATGTTTTGAACAAACTCTTTTTGGAATTTTCAAACTGTTGATCCAGATTTTCCGTGCAAGGGATTTGTGATCATATTCGCATATTGCAAGAATGCTTTGGATAACCTCCAGCATCAAAATGCACCTTTCATGATTAAAACTTAAATCATACGGTTTTGTCAAATGGACAGCCGTGGCCTTCCCAAGGATTACTAACGTTTGCTTGGTGAAGAAAAATCTTTCAGGCTCAAACTTCTGCAGGATACCTGGAGAACCCAGCTCCCAGAATGTCGCCTCAACAGACCCAAGTGAAGTTTTGTCAAGATAAAATCTTTCACTGCTTCAAAAACTGAATTCCCGACAAACTTCGGGATCTCTAAAAAAAAAGGGGAAGAAAAAACTCTTTTAAAAGAAAAAGTCCTATCAGACGTGGAGAACCCTCGTCCTAGGACCCATTTTCAAAATATCAAACAGTCCCAGCAGACGCGGAGAACCCTCGTCCCAGGACGCATTTTCAAAATATTAAACAGTCTCATCGGACGTGGAGAACCCTCGTCATGAGACCCATTTTCAAAAATCAAGCAGTCTCATTGGACGTGGAGAACCCTCGTCATGAGACCCCTTTTCAAAATTTAGGCAGTCTCATCGGACGTGGAGAACCCTCGTCATGAGACCCCTTTTCAAAATTCAGGAAATCTCATCGGACGTGGAGAACCCTCGTCATGAGACCCCTTTTCAAAATTTAAGCAGTCTCATCGGACGTGGAGAACCCTCGTCATGAGACCCCTTTTCAAAATTTAGGCAATCTCATCGGACGTGGAGAACCCTCGTCATGAGACCCCTTTTCAAAATTCAGGAAATCTCATCGGACGTGGAGAACCCTCGTCATGAGACCCCTTTTCGAAAATCAGACAGTCTCATCAGACGTGGAGAACCCTCGTCATGAGACCCCCTTTTCAAAATTTAAGCAGTTTCATTGGACGTGGAGAACCCTCGTCATGAGACCCCTTTTCAAAACAAACAAAGGTAGAAACCGCCTAAAGGGTCAAAACAAAGGTAGATACCGCCTAAAGGGTCAAACAAAGGTAGAAACCGCCTAAAGGGTCAAAACAAAGGTAGAAACCGCCTAAAGGGTCAAAATCAAAGGTAGAAACCGCCTGAAGGGTCAACCAATGGTAGAAACCGCCTGAAGGGTCAGTCAAAGGTAGAAACCGCCTGAAGGGTCAACTCAAGGTAGAAATCGCCTAAAGGGTCAAAACAAAGGTAGAAACCGCCTGAAGGGTCAACCAATGGTAGAAACCGCCTGAAGGGTCAGTCAAAGGTAGAAACCGCCTGAAGGGTCAACTCATGGTAGAAACCGTCATAATGGTCAACTCAATGGTCCGATCCACCATACGGATCAAAATCCTTGGCAAATCCCAAATGGGACGCGTCTTCCTTGGATTCCTATCAGTTAGGAATCCCATTATGGTTTGACCTACCATACGGGTCAGAGCTTAACCTCTCTAGGATACTCTAGTAACGAGTTCCTAGAATTTCTCTTGAATCCATCAGACATCGCGAAAATCGCACAAACATCGAACAGGTAAGTGGCAGGTATGTCTCTCTATTATCTCACTCTCTCATGTCAAATGAATGTTTCCCCCTTCAAGAAAGAGCATACATGGACAAGCATGGAGATTGGATGTCAAGACTCCTTTTCCTTTAGTTTCCCGAGTCGAGTCGATCAGGACTCAGGTGTCACCTTATCTTTGAGAGAAACCTCTAACGAGATTCTTCTCAAAGAGGGGCAGCTGTTGACACCTAAATTTTGATCAACTTTATTTATTTATTTATTTTTATTTCATTTTTTTGAAAATTCATAGAAAATCCATAAAAAGTTGAAAAATTGAAAAATCAATTTTGGTGACCTTAGCCAAGCTAAATGAACCATTTTGACCAAAAAAATAATTTTCATAATTTTCATAATTTTCATTTTTTTAATATATTTTCGAAAAATACAAAAAAAGAAAAAAAGAAAAAGAAAATCAAGAAAAATAATATTTGAGGTCACAAATAGTCGGTATATTTTATTTTTTATTTTCTTTATTTTAGGACCTCATAAAACAGTAAAATTCAAGTTCGATTTCGGGTGTTCTCTGATCACCATAAAATTGAATTTGACAAAAATATTAGTAATGATTAAAAGGAAAAGGAGGGAAACATCATCATTTAAAAGGAAAAGGGGACTAATGATTTTGTCTTCTCTATTTTGTTATTTTATTTTATTTTTACTTTTATTATTATTTTATTATTATTATATTTTTTTTTTTCTCTCTCTCTCTCCCCCACTCCCTCTCTCCTTCCCGCTGCCTATTTATCTCCTCCCCTCATCATCTCCCGACTCTTCTTCTCCCTCAACTCTCTCTCTTTCATTTTCGTTTTTTCCTCTCGCTCAGCTCGCCGCCCAGATCAAAAACCGTCCGGTTTTTCGGCCATAACTCTTTCGTTAGACATCGTATGCGAACGAGCCATATACTGTTAGAAAGCTTATTCTCTTGCCGTTCTAATGACATATCGTGAGTCCAATTTGGCCGAGACATTTGTCCCGTAGAGCTGTTTGAAGTAGCAAAGGTCAGACTGATCAGACTTGAGTCCGCGAGTGCCAAATTGGATTTCCGAGCTTGTTTTGGGTTCAATCTTGGTAAGACCACCTTTCACTCCTTACATTTTACCTATTAGACCCAGAATCGGAAGGCCGAGCCTCCTGTTGGTGTCTAAATATTTGCTGTGTATTTACTTTATGTCAAAGCATTTCTATATTTCGCATAAAAGACCCAGAATCGGAAGGCCGAGCCTCCTGTTGGTGTCTAAATATTTGCTGTGTATTTACTTTATGTCATAGCATTTCTATATTTCGCATAAAAGACCCAGAATCGGAAGGCCGAGCCTCCTGTTGGTGTCTAAATATTTGCTGTGTATTTACTTTATGTCATAGCATTTCTATATTTCGCATAAAAGACCCAGAATCGGAAGGCTAAGCCTCCTATTGGTGTCCAAGGTGTTTTATTTATTTATTTTCTGTAAATTATATTGTGCTACCCCAGAATCGGAAGGCCGAGCCTCCTGCTGGTGGTTTATACCCCCACACATTGTTGCACGAGCACCGACGGACTCCGACGTCGTAAAATTCACCGGATCCCATCTCCTTTGCTTATGTTTATGTTGTATAATGACTTAATATCTTCTTTATTTTTTGCATTGTGTTGCGTCCTATAAAAATAAAAACAAAAACAAAAACAAAAAATGCTAGATTGGATGGCTGCAGATGAGCCACGTGTCGCGATCCAATGATTTTCAGAATAAAAAATATTTTTAACATTAAAAGAAATCAATTTCGAATTTTACGAAAATTAAAATGATTCGATTGTCACCGAGACGCCACGTGGCGAGTTAGGGATCGTCAGTTGGGACTTATTTTCAGGAAATTTATAAAAAAAAATCAAATAAAAAAATTTCAAAAAATGAATTATTAAGGAAAAATTCAAAAAAAAATTGAGAAAAATTGCAGAAAATGACAAAAAAATTGATTTGTTTCCATTTTTTGGATTTTCTCCCATTTAATCCAAAATGACGATTTTACCCCTCAAAGGGTAAATCGTCTTTGATATTCCGATGAATTGTGGAAATTGCTTAGAATTTGGTGATGGGCCAGATAGGTGGCTAAACCTTATGTCTAAGATTTTCACATTTCATTTCCATTTTTAGAAAATGACGATTTTACCCATTCGAATGGTAAATCGGTTTCTAAAATTCCAGAAAATCATGAAAATTGCAAAAAAAATAGGAAATGGGTCAATTGAGTGACCAAACCTATTTTTGACTTTGTTTTACTCCGGATTCATTCCGAAATGACGATTTTTCC
Organism: Rhodomyrtus psidioides; assembly: GCA_021437785.1. Taxonomy (NCBI): domain Eukaryota; kingdom Viridiplantae; phylum Streptophyta; class Magnoliopsida; order Myrtales; family Myrtaceae; genus Rhodomyrtus; species Rhodomyrtus psidioides. The sequence goes on along the minus strand of JAILYB010000027.1, from coordinate 5,415,728 downwards.
CTTTTTAGGCAAATCGTCCCTTTTGTCTCAAAATTACGACTTTACCTCTAATGGGTAAAATCATGTCTAAATCATTCTTAAGCTTGATTGATACTTATTTAGGCTAATAGAGCCTTATTAGGAGTGTCATGTTGATTTGGTGTGATTATTTTACATATTTGGATTCATTGATTTGCGCATTTTATTACTGATTGTAATTGCTAGGATAGTCATTCCTATTTGCATGAATCCCTAGATTTAGGATTCGTACTCCACTCATCTGCATGAAATCTTAGGTCAGAAAATTCAGTCAACTTAGGTACCGAAAGGGCGTCAACTCTGACAGTTGACGTAACTAAGTCCCCGAACCCATTTCTCTGGTTATCGCAGAATTGAATAGAAACTCCCGACTATTCAATAGGGTGGTCCAATCATACCCTCCAAAAAATGATTGGTGGCGACTCCATGGCATGCACACTTAGCACATGTCACCAGACCACACTGAAGGTCGACTACGCATACCTCCGTTGCGATTTGGGTAACGGGCCTTGGGAGAGGCCTGCGTCCGACTAGACTGGACGGCCCATTAGCCCTCGAGAACCTCACGCCGAACCTCGAGAGGGTCGCGACAGTTACTTCAGGGGATTCAGTGCTCGATGGGTTTTCTGCCAGCATGTCTGCTATAGCTCTTCCTTTTACCGACTTCTGCGGAGAACATTTAATGTCAAATTCAGATAACATTACTTGCCATTTTGCCAGTTTCCCAATTAAAGCGGGTTTCTCCAGGAGGTATTTGACGGGGTCGTTCTCTGTTATGAGCTGAATGTGATGATGTAGGGTATACTGCCTTAGTCTTCGTAGTACCCATACTGCTGCTACGCAGGCCCTTTCAACTGGTATATATTTTGCTTCAGATGGCGTGAATTTCTTACTCAGGTAATAAATGGCCCTCTCTTTTCCATCTATCGGGCTCGTCTGGGCAAGTAAGGCTCCCAAGGACTCTTGTCGTATGGTCAGGTATAAGGTCAATGGGTGACCGGGAATTGGTGGCACAAGCACCGGTGGTGTGATCAAATAGTTTTTGATCATTTGGAATGCCTTGCTGCACTCGGCGTCCCACGTTATTTTCGCGCCTTTCTTAAGCAATTTGAAGATTGGCTTAGCCACATCAGACAGCTGATTGATGAACCTGGCAATATAGTTCAATCTCCCTAGAAGGCTTCTCACTTCTTTTACTGTGGATGGAGTTGATAAATCGTGGATGGCCTGGATTTTTGAGGGATCAATCTCAATGCCCCTGTTGCTGACTATGAACCCAAGGAGTTTCCCGGATCTTGCCCCAAACACGCATTTGTTAGGGTTCAGCTTTAACTTGTATTTGCGCAGGCGCTCAAATAATTTTCTTAATACCTGTATGTGATCTTGTCCTTTCTTGGATTTAGCGATCATGTCATCAACATATACTTCAATCTCTTTGTGGATCATATCATGGAATAACGTGACCATAGCCTTTTGGTAGGTAGCCCCGGCGTTTTTCAATCCAAAGGGCATGACTCTGTAGCAAAAATTCCCCCATGGTGTGGTAAATGCAGTCTTGGGTTTGTCTTCTTGTTTCATGGAGATTTGGTTGTATCCCGAGAATCCATCCATGAATGAGAATAATTCATAACCCGCTGTACTATCCACCAATACATCAATGTGGGGGAGTGGAAAATCATCTTTTGGGCTTGCTCTATTCAGATCTCGGTAATCTACGCAGATCCGAACTTTTCCGTCTTTCTTCATGACGGGGACTATATTTGCAACCCAGTCTGAATATGGGATAGCTTCAATGAAGCCTACCCTAAGGAGTTTCATGACTTCTTCCTTAATCTTGTCTTCTAACTCGGCTTTCATCCGCCTACTGCCTTGTTTGACAGGTTTGATGCCAGGATCCGTGGGCAATGCATGTTCCACAATCTTAGGATCAAGGCCTGGCATATCCGCGTAAGACCATGCGAAGATGTCTTGATATTCTTTTAGTAGCTTGGTGAACTCGAGCCTTTCATCACGGGATAGGTGTCCGCCGATCTTGACCTCTTTGACGTTCACGGTGTCTCCCAAATTAATGACAATTGGTTCTTCTGAGGTAGGAGGCTTTGACTCTTCAAAGGTGTTCCAATCCCTACGGATAGACGCGTAATCCTCGTCTTCATCTTCCTCAATGTTATAGGAGTGGTTAATGGAGGGATCCGGATTTTGTAACAACCTGGTATGCATGTTTGAGATGATATGCCTGAAATGTCATGAGTATGGTTAGTTTGTGCTCAGTAAAAATGACATGCATGATTATGTAAAGTCTTTTTGAAAAAGTTTTTCGAAATAGATGTAGGTACAGATGGGACTAATCCTCATGTCATTGGATATCCCGGCCCCTTGAAAATCTTTTGAAGATTAGGAATCATATGGAAAATCAGGCCTCAAGCTTCTATATGGAAGACCATTATCATCATCGGGCTGATTCGTGGTTCCATATGTCCTTAACAAAACATGCGTGGTTTTATTGAATGCGAAATGGGCCGCGTTACAAGATGTGCTATTTGGACCAACGGCCGGAGATCCAAAGGCGTTTTCTTATGCGTTCAATAAGGAAAGAAGATACAGTGAAATGCAGAAAGTTCTAAACGCAGTATTTAAAGATGAAGGAAGAGTCTATTTACTCAGAAGAAGTGGCTTCACTGTCCAACCACTCCATGATGACATTCACAGAGTCATCTTTGAGAAAAGGATTTGTCAGATCTGGTTCCATCGGCGAAGTGATACCCTCTTCAGATAGCCATTTGGAGTTCTGGTCGAAGTAGGTATTTAAGGGATTCTTGAACATTCGAGACCTTCCCTTCCAGGTTGGAGAACCGATGAATGAGCTATTCGGGCTGTTTTCACCTCCACGGCGTCCCAGGCTTTTGCTTCGGCCTCGGCCTGTTGCTTTCGGGACAGAATCATTCATGGGATACTTCTGGTACCCCAAGCCCATTTTATGTGGATTAGCCTTCAACTGTAGCGGGGCATTTATACCCTGATTATGTTTGCCTAGGCCTTTTTCAGGATTGAACCCGTATGCCAACAGCATCTTAGCTGGTAGAAGACTGGCTTCTGAGATGTAAGGAGTTCTCAACTTCGACCCTACTGGGGTATGAACTGTTGCTACCAACTCTAGGGAGTGATAGCTCGCTTCAGTTTTCTCTTCAGGCTCAATATAGGGAATGGCACTGTTCTGGTATGCCTGGAGGTCGACTTCCCCATGTACGGTAATCACCTTCCCATCTACAACGAAACGTACTTTTTGGTGCAGGCTCGAAGGGACAGCTCCTGCTGTATGGATCCAAGGTCTTCCTAGCAGGAATCCAAATGCACTGGGTAGATCCATTACTTGAAAGTTTATAGAGAACTTTATCGGGCCGATGAATACGTCAAGCTCGATCTCTCCCTCTACAGTCTTCCTCATGCCGTCGAATGCTCTTACAGCTGTCTTGGATGCCTTGACCATCTCTTCATTGATTCCCAGCCTCCTTATGGTAGCCAAAGGACAGATGTTAAAGGCTGATCCGTTATCGATCAATACGTGTGCCACTCTTTTGCCGTTACATTGGGCAGAGATGTATAAAGCTTTGTTGTGCCCTCTTCCTTCCATGGGGAAGTCCTCGTCAGAGAAGCTCAATTGGTCTTTTAAGAGAATTTCCCCTACAAAGTCCCCTAGTTGGACCTCATTAATTGTTTCAGGGACATGTACTTCATTGAGTACCTTCAGCAGTGCGTCCTTGTGCTTCTCTGAATTGATGAATAGGTCTAGCAGGGATATCTGAGCGGGCATCTTCCTCAGCTGCTCTATCACTTCAAACTCACTGGTTTTGATGATCGATACGAGCTTTTCAGCATCTTCCTTTGAGACATCTTTTTTTTCGGATTCACCCTCTCTGGGGGCATAAAATCTTCCAGACCTCATTATTGCATCTACTTGTGTGGTCCCATAGTCCCAATGAACAGCTTTGGGATCATACTCTTCTATTGGGGGGACTTTTATCGTTACAGTTGTCTGATGAGGTATCTCTGGTCCTGACGTGTCGCTTTCTTCCTCCTGAGGCAATTGAATTACGACAGGCCTCACTGGGCAATCTTCTACCTTGCCCAGGCTATCCAGCTCATCCAATCTGATCACCACGGCCGTGGCTACTTCGATCATCAATATGGTGTTGTCGAGTTCTTCCATACCGTTTGAGGTTTCTGGTTGAGAGAGATCATCCATACCTCCCCATCCATCCGGTATGATGTCTTCAATCTTCTGATAAAAGCTGGGAGGGGCCGAATATTTCACCTTGAAATTGTATCCTCCAGAATCTTGACCCAGGTTGTCTATAATTTCGCTCTTCTCAAGTGCGTCAACCATAAACTTGAGGTCTGCTAGACTTCTCCTCCTGGCTTCTATTTCGTCTTTTTCAAATTCTTCTTCTGATTGAGTGGCCGGCCCCAGATCGTTTGCCAATTTCTCACGTGAGGTACCACAGGTGCTACTATGCTCAGCTATGATCAAGAAGTGGTTTCCTTTCAAAGATAGAGATGCTTCAATCCCTTCAAATTCTTCATCAGTAATATCGGACACTATCCCCAAGCTCTTCATCTTGTCGATACACAACTTCTTTTGGTCGGTTGATATCTCCCCTTCTTTTGGGTATGATGAAGCGATTGTTAGCAGGGTGTCCAGCTTCGGCACATCTATCTTCAGTTTAAGGTAGTCTTCTTCTTCTTCAGTGAATATTGCCCCTAATGTTTGGTGATCTGGCAACGGATTTTCTTGCACATTTGGGGCTGCATTGTCAAATTTCAAAATCTGACTATCAATTAGGGCTTGCACTTTCAGCTTCAGGACATAGCAGTTATCCACATTATGCCCTCTTTCGCCCATATGGTAGGCACAGGTCTGGCTCTCATCAAAGCCAGGATATCTTGCGGGGTTTGCCCTAGGTGGTTCTTTTGCCACCAAGTGTTGCTCCAGCAGCATCGGGAGTAGCTTGGATAAAGGTCTCGGGAGCTGAGAGAATTGTCTCTGGGGTTGCTTTCTTCTAGGCTCTTGTACCTTTGGCGCTGACCAGGATGATCCGCCTTTGGCCTGATTAGAATTGCCAAATGGCTTTAACTTGTGGGGATCTGGTATAAATGCTATGTCTAGTCCGGCTTCTCTTTCCTTTCTGAGAGGATACTGCTTCCTAGTAGGAGCTTCCTGAGGCCTTCTTTCTTTCAAGGCCCATTCCAGCCTCTCAGCAACCTTAATCAGGTGTGCGAATGTCTGACATCCAGAAGTGTTCAGTCTGTCAAAGTACTCGTAGGGGAGTGCTTTTAGGAATAAGTCGATCAGCTCCTCTTCTGGGATTGAAGGCTTTACTTGGGTAGCCAAGGCTCGCCACCTCTGAGCATATGTCCTGATCGATTCGCCCCTCGCTTTTGAAGTTCGTAGGAGGTCTTCTCTTGTTGGGGCTGTAGCCGTGTTAAATTTGTACTGCCTGAGGAAGTCTTCTGCAAGGTCCTCCCATCCGTCATAATCCTCTAAGTCTAGCTCAATAAACCAAGCCAGAGCGGCGCCAGCCAAACTCCCTTGGAATGTGTTCATTAACAACGGAATGTAATCCGAGTAGTGCGCCATCTTGCGCAGGTAGTACTTGAGGTGGGCACGGGGACAACCTGTCCCGTTGTATTTTCTCACGAACTCTGGCTCCCTATAGTCAGGAGGAGTCTCTATTTTAGCAAAAGGAGATATTTTGTCGAAGCGGGCCAGCTCATAGCCTTGACTGCTCAGGCATTCTTCGATCTTGGCCAATCTCTTAGCCTCTGCCTCTGTCTTCACAGTTTGTTTTCCCTTCTCCTCCTTTTCAAGGTTGATGACAACAGGCGAGGCTTTTTGTTGTACCCGACTATTTGGTTCATGAACGTTTTCCTCTGTATGTTGGGTATCCCTGGTTGCTTCTTTATCTGTTACATCAGGTACCATGGAAGGGCCTGAGTTGTTCTGATTGTGGGCGGTTGTCTGTCTAGCTTGGTTGGTCTCCAGCATGGCCTTAATGTCAGCCATCATAGTCGCCAGGGCAGTCATATGAGATTCCAACATGCCTACGCGCGGAGTCAATTCCTGCTGTTCCATTCTCGTCTTTAGGCGGGTACGGAAACGATGCGTTGGCAATTCCGTGATGAGAGTGTACCTGTAAAAAGATTTCGAGTGAGTACTTCTTTCATTTTAGCAAAAAGAAGCAGTTAATTCTTTCAGTTGCATGCTTCTTGCCAGTAGGTGAGAAAAAGGGCTACCTTGTGAGCCTTAGCCTCATGTAAGTAGTTCTTTTAATCATTTCTCGACAAGAATTCATGGAATTGAAAGAAGCGTAATTTCTGACGATAGTTTTTATGCATTTGTAAAAACATGTTCACATTCATGCTCATGTGTTTAAGATAGTATTCCACAGAAATGAGAATGTATGAGAAGGCATCACAATGCTTGCTTATTTTACACTTGACAGAATAGTCTATTCAAGTCTAGGACGTTTGAAGCCTAAGGTATCCTCATCATCCCAGTATAGATTCCCCTCTTCAGCTTGGGGCTCCTCGTCTTCTGAACACGACAGTGGCCCTATGTCTTCGGGTATGTAGGGCTCTATTCCAGGTACGTATGGCACGATGTATTCAGGTATGTAGGGCTCGACAAGGCTTCGTCGGATCGCTTTGAAATGTTGAATGTATTCTGTGGTGGCTCTATGAGTGTTCTCTTCTCGAGTCATGTCTTCTGGCCAACTTATTTCTTCAGCCTGGGAATTCTTCAAGGAGAGTATGATGGATGCCACCTTGGCTTCAAGTTGTTTCTTCTCCTTCTCCGTGAGGGTCTGGCTTGGTAAGTCAAAGGAAAAGACACAAGGTCGCGGTGAAGAAGGGATCTCCTGAAGTGCTCCAAACTGTCGAATCACCCTCCTTGGATAGTATGCAGTTGCGCCCGTGAATCCTAGCAAGGGGACCGGGCCTCCGTCATCGCAGGTCAATCTGACCTTGCTCAGCGTCGGCAACCTTAGCCGCCATCGGAGTTGCTCAGGTTTTAGGACTTTGAGGAAGTTCTTCTATTCTACAAAGTTAAACTTAGGAACACGTGTATGGGTTCTAGCAAACGTTTTAAGAGGGTGTGCATTGGGGCTGATTTCAGTGAAACCCATGCGGATGTGGAATTGTCTGATATGGGATGTGAACCACAGATACAGCAGATCACTAGAAGCTCTAAAGATTCCCTTTTTGCTTTTCTTGAAACGATTTAGGGAGAGGAAGGTTTCGGCAAGGAGGATGTTTGAGTAATCCCACCCACAACAGACTTGCCTAGCTACTATAGCCATGATAGGGTCGAAGGTGACAGTTGAGATTGGGAATAGCACAAAGCTAAAGAATGCCAAGATAAAGGCTCTACCAGATTTGGTTCCTTTAGAAGCAGGAAGGCGGGAAAATCGGTCTATAAGGAAGGATAGGGAAACTCTTCCAGAATTGCTTTTCGCATCTACTTTGACTTCATTTAGGTTTGTGTCAAGGAATTCAGCTACTTGACTTAGGGGTTCAAGTCCTATAGGGGGTCGGACGAGCGTAGGGGTGAATTCAACTCCGATGACAGCGCTGTATTCCTCGATAGTGGGAGTGATCTCTAATCCTTCCATGCAAAATGTAGCGGTGGTAGGATCCCAGTAGAGCGCCATGGCTTGAATAAAGGCAGGTGGGCACTCAATCTTCAGTAGGTCCAACAGGTATCCTAGTCGTGACTCCGCATACTTCTGGCTGGCTTCGCCCATGCCATCCCACCATGATTGGAGTTCAGCTCGGGGGATCTTGAACACTTGAATATCATTCTTTCCCATCAAGTCTAAAATATGCAAATGATTTTAAAAGGTCAATCGCCAGAAATTACTTTAAATGTATGAATATGCAGATGTCATGAAGCATGCATGAGCTAACTTGATTGCATAGTTCAATTTGAAGAAATGGAGATTAGGACCCTTTTTCAGGTCTTGAAAGCCTGACTCAAAGCCTAATTTGCATTTCAGGGAAGTGAATTATGCAATTTAGTCAGGTTTACTCAGTGACTAAAGGGAACAGCAATGTCACGTTCCATTGGTCAACACATCAAAGGAACAAAGTGGGATGTACTCTTATTACAGTCAAGATGTCTAATAGAAGAATGGTAAAGAAAGGTTTTTCAAACAAGAAAGCCATAAAAGACAATGGAACGTGAGGGTCTAGATCACTCTTTCTTCAGAAGTCTACCCAAATGACAGTCGGTCAGGAATTCTCCTTTAATCTAGGGTAGGGGAGTTATCTTCAGTGGTTTGGTCGAGAGGTTGTAGTTCCTCCGGTCACTTTCTAGTCCAGGGTATGATGACTTCGGGAGCCTTCTCGGGTTTCACTTTTTTGAGTGTGATGCGCCTTGGCTTGGTCTTGATTGCAGGGCGTCTCTTCCTACCCCAAGAAGTAATCATGGGTATGTTCTCTTTGGCCAGCAATCCAGCCTTCCTGCGGGCGTACGCTTCCCTAGCTAGCTGGTTGCGACGTTGTCTCTTCATCTCCAGATAATCCTTCATCATTTCGTCTGATTGTCGCTTGAATCTGAGATTATCAGCGTAGTAGCGGGTTTGACAGTCCTCAGCATACCCCAGCTTACGTCCAGTCAGTTCCCGACCATACACGAATCTAGTAAAGTGTAGCCTCGTGTTTGGTCCGGGGCGAGTAACTTTTCTCAAGTACTCGAAGGTCACCAACTCCGTCGAGCTCTTAGGGAACAGCGACATCCTACCCCATAATCATTGTTGTTCTCATTAGTCACCCGAGTAATCTTCATGATGCGAATGCATATGGATGTATGCAATGTATGAGTCATATCATGAAGCAGGAAATAAAGTACGTTTAGAGATAAATGTCTTACCAACCACACTTTGGGGGACGTGGAATGCCCCCTGTATCAATGGGTGGTTTTAGGTATACCAACCATCCATGGACATGCGCATGCGACAAGTGGGTATACTCTAAAAAAGAAAACCGAAAGTCAGGTGAGGAACCTACGGCTCAGGCTCCCACGATCCACACGAGGCAGATTCCTCCCCAAGGGTACCTACCCAAGAGGGCTAGATATCACCAATGCAGATGGTAGGCGGGAATGAATACGAAAGTCTCAAGTGCCATCAAACACAAGATCCTTTTCGCATCCTTTCCCTATCTAAGGTAACCTAAGGGTGGTTGCAGTCGGGGTTTGACCGCCAGTGTGTGCGATGTGTCGTGATCATCACAATGCAAAGTCATGCACAGCAGTTTGTATCAAACACCGCTTCAGTAAATGCATAAAGTAAACATACATTCCCAACTCCAACCTACAGGAAAAATGTCAACAATCACTCCACCCCTTATTTCTCCAATCTGCAAAAACATTTAACACAATGGTTAGTGTACGTACCTCACCTTCGAGAGCATCTGCAGAAAACAATGTCAAATAAACCAAACAACTTTTTAATCGGCTCAAGTCCTCTGGAATTCGTAACCAGAGATTCTGGTTTTAGAATGTTCCCCAGCGGAGTCGCCAGTCTGTCGCGACCCTCTCGCGAGCTGTGGAGCGGGAGCGGGCTAATGGGCCGCCCGATCGCTGGCTTGATCGGACGCGGGCCTCTCCCAAGGACCATTACCCAAATCGCAACTGCTGGATATACGTGGTCGACCTTCAGTGTGGTCTAGTGACATGTGATGAGTGTACATGCCAAGGAGTCGCCACCAATCGTTTCGTGGAGGGTACGATCGGAAACCCTATCGAATAGTTGGGAGTGATCTATTCGATTCTGCGGAAACCAGAGAAGTGGGTTCGGGGACTTAGTTACGCCAACTGTCGAAGTTGACGCCCTTTCGGTACCTATGTTGAATGGTTTATCTGATCCTAGGATTTCATGCAGATGAGTGAGGTATAGATCCTAAATCTAAGAGTTCATGCAGATGGGAAATACTACCCTATCACTCACAACCAATAGAAATAAGTGCGCAAATCAAGGATCCAGTACATGCGGATAAAACACATGAAATCAGCATGGCATCCCTAATGAGGTCCTATTAGCCTAGAGAAATATCAATCAAGGCTTAGGAGTGATTTGGACATGATTCGCCCATGAGGGGCAGAATCATAATTTTGAATAATTCGAGGACAATTCACCTCGAAAAGGGAAAATTTGTCATTTTAGATGAATTGGGAAGTCAAAAGACAGAGGAAATAGGATTGGCCATCAATCCAATCTATTTCCTATTTTTCTTGAATTTCCAGGATTTTTTGGTATTTAAAAATGATTTTACCCTTGGAGGGGTAAAGTCGTCATTTTGGACAAAAATGAGAACTGAAAATCTCAAATATTAGGGTTGGTCGTCCACCTGACCCAAACCCTAACTTCAAGCAATTTTCAGAACACGATTGAGACAAGAAAGACGATTTTCCCATTAAAGGGCAAAATCGTCATTTTGAGAAAAGAGGCGGGACTCGAAAACCCGAACCTAAGAATTGGTCGTCTAATCGACCCTAATTCTCACCTTGGCATTATCGGCCTTATCTAGCATGCACAACAGAGGCGACTTACCCCTAAAGGGTAATGTCGTCAAGTTTCGGAAAATTAGATAAGAAACCCCAAAAATAGGGTTGACCAGTTGTCTGTGGTCAACCCTCGATTTTTGGGGATTTCTGGAATGTCTAGGATTTTTCCACAAATTTTCCACATTTTTTTTGGAATTTTCTGGAATTTTCTAGCATTTTTTTGGATTTTCTAAGATTTTTCTGATTTATTATTATTATTATTATTATTTTATTGATTTTTTAATAATAAAAAAAATGTGATTCGGACCGGGTCGACCCGACCCGCTCGGGCCGGAACCCGGCCCAGGCCCGGACCCGCGAAATCCTTGGTCGAAACGACGCCGTTTAATACATTTCTGATTTTCAGGTTATTTGGCACTGATCTGACGGTCCTTAATGGGCCACGTGGCTGACCCACGATCTTTGGATTGACTTACCAAATCCTATGGTTCAGATTGATTGAAGACTTGACCAGGGTCGTCCGATCTAATTACTTGAACCTACGGCTGCGATTAGAACATGGGACTTGATTTGGACCGTCCGATCCCACTAACCTAAACGACGTCGCCTCCTAACTAACCCACACGGCGCCGTTTCCATCATTTTTTATTTCTGATTTAAAATCATTTTTTCATTATCCTAATTTCTAATCGGATGGACAATATTTGTTGGGCTAAAAAAATCTCAGCCGTTGGATCTACCTATTCGAATAACAACCTCCAACGGCCGAGCTGACTGGACTGACGTGTGGACCAATGGTCGATCGCCACCTAAGCGCTTTGACTCGTTGACCTGCCAAGTCAGCATCGTCTTCAACCTTTCGACCCCGGCGAAATGGACGGCTGAAGCACTCCGACGTCGATCCAACGGTGAAACTTTAATGGAATCGTGCGAAACCAGCGCCAATCAACTCGAAATCGCTTCTATTTTATCATATCTCAAGATTACACGAATCCATTCACAGAATCAAGCGCGATCGAACAAGAACCAGTACACACTCATGTACTCTAATCAGGCAATTCATGGCGTATTAAACCAATTCATTAACAGTGAAGCATCATTCAATGTTTAGGGAACTTACCTCGAGCTCCGATCGAGCTCGCTCGGCCCAGATTTGGCTGGGCAAGAATCGGCTATGGAGGCTAAATCGGAAGACTCGATTCGGGGTATGTGAGCAAAATCGATGCAAAATGAAGACGCGAACATGGTCAGTGATGTTAGGGGAACGAAACGCACACATTAATTGCATGAATGATCAAGAAACACGTGAATCGCCATGAGAGCTTGAAGGAAGACTCGAGACTGTGACTCACCTGTTCTCGCAGATTCCTTGTGCGCGGCCGACTGCGTTAGCTTCCTGGCGCTCTGGTCAAGCTTCAGAAAGCCTTCTTTGGCTGTGGTTCAGCCGGAAACAGCTCAACCGGTGCCCTGTAATTCGAGCTCCGATTCTCGACGACAAGGGTCGGAGAACGAGCTCTCTCTCGCGTTCTCTCTCTCTCGCGCGATTATGTACTCCTTGCTCTAACTGAACTAACCGTCCTCTCTCTTCGCGAAGGCCTGTTAGCTTATATAGCTTGTTCGATTTTCGGCGCCGAGCGGTGGACCTCCAACTGACTCGGTTTGGCACGTGTAGTCACGTGCAATTGGGTCAAAACGAAGTCGGGGAAGATGGGCATTTCGCTCAGTTCCTTTTGGTTCCGCGGTGAGCTTCATTTCGCACGAATTTGGCAAGGATTTGAGCTGTTTTTTCCTTTGTTGACTTTTGCAGGTCCGAAGGTTTGACTGGCCGATTGCTCCCTGCTCCGGCGGCCATTGGTCATGCTCTTGGTGTCAATCGACGGGGAATGTTGTGGCGAATGGAACCCCCACTAGTTCTTTTTTAATTGCCGCCGATTGCTTGGTCAATTTCCCTGTTGAAATTCAACCTTGCACTGTTCATTTGTGCGCAGGTTAAATGAAGATGAAGACACTGTAGCGGACCGGTTCGACCGGTCTGACCGGCGGTCTGACCGGTCTGAACCGGTCCCGAATAGGACTTTTCAAATTAAGCCCAAATTAATGGAAAAATTTTGCAATTGAACCTTATAATCGAATCTAGGGCATGAATTCTATCTAGAAATGTGGTTTTGCCCAAAAGTTTTCATCAATTTCTACAAAATCCCCAAATTTTCATTTGATTGGAAATTGGGGATCGTGTAATTGAGGATGTAAATGATCAAATTGAGTCAAACCACCTGTGCCAATCGATTTAAAATGGTGAAATCCATTGGGTAGCATGTCCAATTTGCAATGATAGCCCTTGAATTGAAAGTAATTTCAATTATGCTTAATTTCAAGGACTAAAATGCAATTTTAGTATGTAATTTTGTCAAATCCGTGCAATTGAGCATATTGTGCAAACAATTGGGCTAAATTGAAATAGGGGATAGTCAGATTGAATGTCAAGATCTTAAAAAATGCCAAAATTGCAAATTAAAAGACTCAATTGTTATTTTTTCTTCAAATTCAATAGTACGGGTTACAAAGGAACACCTAAAATTGAATCTGATTTTGATTTTTTTGAGAGGTCAAAAATAAAAGGGATTAAAAGGAAAAATATTGGATATTTTTCCATATTTTTGTGACCTCAAATGCTATTTTTCTTGATTTTTTAAGTATTTTTCTATTTTCCAAAAATACTAAAAAATATGAAAAATGTGAAAAATTATTTTTTGGTCAAGAATGGTTCCTTGGGCTTGGTCAAGGCCACCAAAGTTGATTTTGTAATTTTTTGACTTTTTATAAATTTTTTGTGATTTTTCAAAAATAAAACTGAAAAAGACCTGGTCAAAAAATCAGGTGTCAACATCGGGACACGGCATACATATAAAAACTCCAATCATCACTATGCCTAAATGTCAAAACTATTTCATATATTGCATTCAGATATGATTAATTTGCACTAACAGTGGTCCCAAATAGTAGCTTCAAACTTGTAAGATCACAACATATTTAAAAAAAATATTTTTTTAACCAGTTGGACGTGCCGGGATGTGTTTGGGACATGCCGGGACGTGTCCCCGATGAGTCGAGAAGTGTTCCTCCAGACCGGCTGTGCCGGACACGGCTATCTTTTTTTGTTGGCCATCCAGACACGCGGTTCCCTATGTTCGGCCGTGTCCGACACGAAAAAATTCTCCCTGTAGGCTTGTGGGTGCTACATAGCCCATGACCGACATGTCTCCTTGGTTTTGTATGACATTGATGCTTGCAAATTGGCAAAGCTCAAGAAGGTGATAATGGAAAACGAACATGTCAACTTGTACGGTTAGTATACGTGTAATATATTTGGTGTTAATATATTATGGATAATAAAATATAGCTTGGCCCTTGAATCAGAGGTAATTGTTACAACCAGAATTGACGCGGCATGTGCGGGAGTAGAGTATATTGTGCCAATAGGCGAGTTCTCGCTCAGACGGAAGGATTCTAAAACTGAGACAATGCAAGAAAATTTTCGAATATTCACGCGGTTGGTCGAAGCTGATATGATTGTTTTGCGGTAACAGTGATCCCAAATAATAGTTTCAAACTTATAAGATCACATCATATTTTAAAAAAGTATTTTTTTAACCAGCCGAGCGTGTCGGGAGGTGTCCCAGACATGTCGGGACGTGTCCTGGATGAGTCGAGAAGTGTCCCTCTAGACCGGCCGTGCCGGACATGGCTGGCTTTTTTTGTTGGCCATCCGGACAAGCGGTCCCCTATGTTCGGCCATGTCCAGCCATGTCTGACATGCAAAAATTCTCTCTGTAGGCGTGTCGGTGCTACATAGCCTTTGACCGGCATGTCTCATTGGTTTTGTGTGACATCGACAAATGTGCATGCAAATTGGCAAAGCTTAGGGAGGTGATAATGGCAAACGAACTTGTCAACTTGCACGGTTGGTATACGTGTAACATATTTGGTGTCAATTTATTATGGATAATAAAATATAACATGACCCTTGAATAATAGGTAATTGTTACAATCAGAATTGACGCGGCATGTGCGGGAGTAGAGTATGTTGAGCCAATAGGCGAGTTCTCGCTCAGATGGAAGGATTCCCAAACTGAGAAAACGCAAGAAAATTTTGGAATATTCAGGCAGTTGGCCGAAACTTTACCCGCTCATCCTAACCCAAATTGCCGGGTATTTTTCTTGAGAATATAAGTTGGTGGCACCCCTCATGCGTATGACATTTTTCTTTTTTTTAGGTGCTCATTTTGAGCCACTCCGTCTCGATTTCAACCCAACCATTGCTTCATTTTGCCCCACATATTCCATTAGAAAACATCTCGAGCCTAACATGAGCGGATTCGGATTTAGCTGAAGGGTGAATTGTTGACCGTAAACATCTCATGGGAGCTGATCGTGTCTATATCTTGATCTTGTGGGGATTAATAGTGGCATCCTGCATGTGGATATTTCGCATGCAAGGATTGTTTCGGGTAATCAAAATTTGCAGCAAGCCATTAACCATGATTAGTTGTAAGGGGAAAAATTAGTTATTGGTGGATTAAGTTAATGTTATTGGAGTAAAATTTTTGCAACTTGTAGGGTGATGGTGAATATGGCGAGACGCGTCAAGCGACACGGGTTGGATATCAGGGAGAGAGATCGAAATATATGAAATTTCACTTTTTTACAGAGCTTCGCGACTTTAATTTGTCGTCATGTGTTCATGTGGTATCAAGGAATCGTCAAGTACAACCGTTTTTGCCTTCTAATTTTAGCCCGAAAGCTTGTTTTAATTCTGAATTTTTTGAATGCACTCTCTTAAGGACGTTCGCATTCCGTGAGCTTCTTTTCAGATGGTGTATATGATGTGCTGCAAGGCGTGTTAGCAGCTTTCCCAGCCTCCTGTCAAGCTGGGGGACAATGGACGATCCATGAAGGTGCAAAAAACCTTAAACTATTTTCCCGAACTCTGATGTATATAAGATATGTCTTTGTTTGAACTTTGTGGTCTGTAGGCCTGGTGCAGGGGCATTTTTTGTTCCCCACAATTGTCAACGTCTGAGAACAGTCGCAACTCTTTCATGGGGAATCAGTTGGGGTGTTTCATGAAGGACTTTTAGATGGGTGTGGAGCACGTTAGTTGAATGTTGTGGATTTGGCCGAAGTTTTTTTACATAAAAAATACCGTTTTCCTAGTCGATTTTGCGTTTTCTCCCTCTGATACCACTTCTCGATCACGAATAAACCGTCCTTTCCCGCCTTCTTCTTTCGATCTTTCCATGCACACTCATTATACCACGAATTTTGTAGCGGGAAGGGGTCTAGGGAGTTTTTCATGTCCAAATTAATACCACTCATTATTCCATCTTTTCATGCTTGGTGCGGTTTTTCATTTATATATTTCTGGGATTTTAATATTTCGCTGCGTTTTTAAATAGTTACATAAATATAAATGATTTTTTAATGAACGATTGATGAGTATCTCATAAAAATAAACTTCAAAAGATAAATAATTATAAATTAATTAATTATAATAACTATCAATAATTAAAAAAGGAATTAGAAACCTAAGGTGGCCGTTATCCCTAATTGCCCTTAATTAGCACCTAAACTTAGTGGTTAAGTTGAGATTAGTTCAGTGACCTATCTTCCTCTAAGTGGCCGAAATATCTAAGGGCAAATTGGTCCTTTGGCCTTGCATTAATGAGGATTGGACAAAGGATTTGAAGATCCGGTAGGGGCCCTATTTGCTAAAGCCTAAGCTAAGAGCCTGATATGAGTAAATATGTTTGCATATGCATTTATCAATAAATACTTTGTAGTGCAAAAGAAATTACGACCCATATTGCGATTGCCATCAACAACGACAACAACGTTACTCGAGTTCTCATCACAGGGGTTGCCGGTATTTTTTCTTCTCAATAATTAGACTTCGTTGTATTTTTTTTTTTACACATTTAGAAAAGTGAAATTTGCATGCAGGTCCTATTGGGACATCAATCGCACTTAGGGCTACTACTGGAGATATTTTGCCCCATGACCTATGTAGCACCGATATGACACGGGACACGATACGAAACGACATGCCGATATGACAGTTCTTAAAAAATAGAGAATTTTGTCATGTCGGGACACGGCATATATATAAAAAATCCAAACATCACTATGTCTAAATGTCAAAACTATTTCACATATGACATTCAGATATGATTATTTTGCGCTAACGGTGGTCCAAAATAGTAGCTTCAAACTTATAAGATCACAAAATATTTTTAAAAAATATTTTTTAACCAGCCGGACCTGTCGGGACGTGTTTGGGACATGCATGGATGTGTCCCGAATGAGTTGAGAAGTGTTCCTCCAGACCGGCCGTTCCGGACACGGCTGTCTTTTTTTGTTGGTCATCCAGACACGCGGTCCCCTGTGTTCGGCCGTGTCCAGCCGTGCCCGACACGAAAAAATTCTCCCTGTAGGCATGTGGGTGCTACATAGTGTCGCGACCCTCTCGAGGTTCGCCGTGGGCTCTCGAGGGCTAATGGGCCGTCCAGTCTGGTCGGACGCAGGCTTCTCCCAAGGCCCGTTACCCAAATCGCAACGGAGGTATGCGTAGTCGACCTTCAGTGTGATCTAGTGACATGTGCTAAGTGTGCATGCCATGGAGTCGCCACCAATCATTTTTTGGAGGGTATGATTGGACCACCCTATTGAATAGTCGGGAGTTTCTATTCAATTCTACGATAACCAGAGAAATGGGTTCGGGGACTTAGTTACGTCAACTGTCAGAGTTGACGCCCTTTCGGTACCTAAGTTGATTGAATTTCCTGCAATTTTTCTCAATTTTTTTTTTGAATTTTTCCTTAATAATTCACTTTTTTTTGAATTTATTTTATTTGATTTTTTTTTTATAAATTTCCTGAAAATAAGTCCCAACTGAACGGTCCCTAACTCGCCACGTGGCGTCTCGGTGACAATCGAATCATTTTAATTTTTGTAAAATTCGAAATTCATTTTTAATGTTAAAAATATTTTTTATTCTGAAAATCATCGGGTCACGACACGTGGCTCATCTGCAACCATCCAATCTAGCATTTTTTTGTTTTTGTTTTTATAGGACGCAACACAATGCAAAAAATAAAGAAGATTATTGAGTCATTATACAACATAAACATAAGCAAAGGAGATGGGATCCGGTGAATTTTACGACGTCGGAGTCCGTCGGTGCTCGTGCAACAATGTGTGGGGGGTATAAACCACCAGCAGGAGGCTCGGCCTTCCGATTATGGGGTAGCACAATATAATTTACAGAAAATAAATAAATAAAACACCTTGGACACCAATAGGAGGCTTAGCCTTCCGATTCTGGGTCTTTTATGCGAAATATAGAAATGCTATGACATAAAGTAAATACACAGCAAATATTTAGACACCAATAGGAGGCTCGGCCTTCCGATTCTGGGTCTTTTATGCGAAATATAGAAATGCTATGACATAAAGTAAATACACAGCAAATATTTAGACACCAACAGGAGGCTCGGCCTTCCGATTCTGGGTCTTTTATGCGAAATATAGAAATGCTATGACATAAAGTAAATACACAGCAAATATTCAACAACCTTAAAACTCCAGAACATAGCCTATCCTCTTAGGAAGCCATCACCGAAAATTTCACCTTAAAAGGAGTCCAAATGAGTGAGATATGACCACAACACCTCAATTCGCTCGATTTTCGTCGACTGTTTTTCAAAAAATCACCATAATTTAACCAGACCTCGAAAATTCATGAAACCAACGGGAAATTGTTAAGGACATCTTAACTTAACCTGTGGTGGTCAGAGGGAGTCGGAAAGGTCGCCGGAATGGCTGATCGTGGAGGACGACGGCGGCGGCAGAAACTGGTCGGTACAGGGTCAGCAGCGATCTTTGCTCATTCAAACGGCTCTACAAGGCAGATGGCTGGGCCAAATTGGACTCACAATATGTCGTTAGAACGGCAAGAGAATAAGCTTTCTAACAGTATATGGCTCGTTCTTATACGATTCCTAACGAAAGAGTTATGACCGAAAAACCGGACGGTTTTGGGTCTGGTCGGCGAGCTGTTTGGTGGAAGAGAGAAAAGAGAGAAAAAATGGAAGGAAGAGGAGAGAGGAAGAAGAAGAAGGAGGAGGAGGAGGAGCTAAATAGGCAGCGGGAAGGAGAGAGGGAGTGGGGGAGAGAGAGAGAAAAAAAATATAATAATAATAATAATAATAAAATAATAAAATAATAAAATAATAAAAGTAAAAATAAAATAAAATAACAAAAAGAGAAGACAAAATCATTAGTCCCCTTTTCCTTTTAAATGATGATGTTTCCCTCCTTTTCCTTTTAATCATTACTAATATTTTTGTCAAATTCAATTTTATGGTGATCAGAGAACACCTAAAATCAAACCTGAATTTTACTATTTATGAGGTTAGAAAATAGATAAAATAAAAATAAAAATACCGACTATTTTTATACATCTTTGTGACCTCAAATATTATTTTTCTTAATTTTCTTTTTCTCTTTTTTTTTCTTTTTTTTTTAATATTTTTCGAAAATATATTAAAAAAATAAAAATTATGAAAATTATTTTTTTGGTCAAAATGGTTCATTTAGCTTGGCTAAGGTCACCAAAATTGATTTTTCAATTTTTCAACTTTTTATGGATTTTCTATGAATTTTCAAAAATAAAATAAAATAATAAATACAAAAATAAAAATAAAAATAATAAAAAAAGTTGATCAAAATTTAGGTGTCAACAGCTGCCCCTCTTTGAGAGGACTCTCGTTAGAGGTTTCTCTCAAAGATAAGGTGACACTTGAGTCCTGATCGACTCGACTCGGGAAACTAAAGGAAAAGGAGTCATGACATCCAGTTTTTCATGCTTGTCGATGTATGCTCTTCTTGAAGGGGGAAACATTCATTTGACATGAGAGAGTGAGATAATAGAGAGACATACCTGCCACTTACCTGTTCGATGTTTGTGCGATTTTCGCGGTGTTTGATGGATTCAAGAGAATTTCTAGGAACTCGTTACTAGAGTATCCTAGAGAGGTTAAGCTCTGACCCGTATGGTAGGTCAAACCATAATGTGATTCCTAACTGATAGGAATCTAAGGAAGACGCGTCCCATTTGGGATTTGCCAAGGATTTTGATCCGTATGGTGGATCGGACCATTGAGTTGACCATTTAAGTGATTTTCACTATTGGATTGACCCTTCAGGCGGTTTCTACCTTTGATTGACCTTTCAGGCGGTTTCTACCATGAGTTGACCCTTCAGGCGGTTTCTACCTTGTGTTGACCCTTCAGGCGGTATCTACCTTGAATTGACCCTTCAGGCGGTTTCTACCTTCATGTTGACCCTTCAGGCGGTATCTACCTTGAGTTGACCCTTCAGGCGGTATCTACCTTTGGTTGACCCTTCAGGCGGTTTCTACCTTGAGTTTGCTTTGAAAAGGGGTCTCATGACGAGGGTTCTCCACGTCCGATGAGATTTCCTGAATTTTGAAAAGGGGTCTCATGACGAGGGTTCTCCACGTCCGATGAGACTGCCTAAATTTTAAAAAAAGGTCTCATGACGAGGGTTCTCCACGTCCGATGAGACTGTTTGATATTTTTGAAAAGGGTGTCCTAGGACGAGGGTTCTCCACGTCTGCTGGGATAGTTTGCTGACTTCTTTTGAAAAAGGGTTATATCCTCACCCCTTTTTTTTTTGAAAGATCCCGAAATTTGCCGGGAATTCAGTTTTGAAGCAGTGAAAGATTTTATCTTGACAAAGCTTCACTTGGGTCTGTTGAGGCGACATTCTGGGAGCTGGGTTCTCCAGGCATCCTGCAAAAGTTTGAGCCTGAAAGATTTTTCTTCACCAAGAAAACGTTAGTAATCTTTGGGAAGACCACGACTGTCCATTTGACAAAAACCGTATGACTTAAGTTTTAATTGTGAAATGTGCATTTTGATGCTGGAGGTTATCCAAAGCATTCTTGCAATATGCAAATGTGATCACAAATCCCTTACACGGAAAATCTGGATCCAACAGTTTGAAAATTCCAAAAAGAGTTTGTTCAAAACATCAATTGGAATATTTCTCGACAATGAGGTCTTCTCACCTGTTTTGAGATAGTGGTTTTTATAGGGGATGCACTCAATTCCCTACTAACCTGTGCCTAGGTTTTTGGCTCATTCGCAGCGCATACATTTTGACCGGTCGGGAGGTCTTCCACGGGACCGTAATGTTGGGCTTGGATATTGGTTTTCAAGGGGGACCCGCTTTGGATTCGAGGCCATTGAATGAAAATCTTCATCATCTGCTCCGGGTTTACAAGTCGAGAACCCTGCAAAAAGAGAAAGAAATAGTCTTGCTCGTACCTCCTCGAGCTAAGCTATATGTTAACCCAAGTGCCTTAGTCAGAGAAGACTGTTTCAGGGTCTTAACATCGGTAGGATTGGGGACCGAAAAATGCTTGTTTTTGGCTCAGAATTCATGAGGGGTTTGACATTGGTGATCATTGCAGGTTTGACACTTGTCCTTTCCTTTCTGCATCTTTAGTCTTTGAGGTGTGCAGCTGATTTTGAGGTGTGCACCAACTCTTTAGAGAGCCTCTCTTGTTGCATTCAGAGAAGGATAACTCTCTCTATGTCTTTGTTCTGCGCTCGGCACCATTTGGGGAGCAACCCTTTTGGATTTGGCTCATTCAGGGATTTCTTCTTTTCCCATCCGGCTTCATTGCTGATCAATCAAACAACTTACACGAGCATCGGCCTTGCTTTTACCAGGCACTTTGCTTTTTCTCGATGCCGTGGATTTTTCTCATTCACTTTTGAAATCCCATTTTTTTTTTATCTTCATGGGATCATGTTAAACCTACGATCAAAGGTCTAGAAAAGGTTAAGCATTAGCTTAGGAATTTTTTTTTTTTTTTTTTTTTGCAAACCCTAAGTCTTGAACTCCTTCATTTCTGAAGTGATGCTGCATCCGTCTTGGAATGTGCAATGATCACCAACGGGTTTATGAAATGATTTTGCAGGCTCAACTTAGCTATGCAAAAGGATTCAGTGTGTGGGATAGAGAAATGAATGCTTCTCCTCATCCTATGGCACTTGGATTACCATATAAACAACACACAAAGATTAATGTTAGTCCGAGCAAGAAAATTTCTAACCATTTTCTCCTGATGCTGCTGGACTCACCTCCATTTTGCCCCGATGTGGGGTGGTTCTTGACAGGGTTGAGAATGAAAACCGCCGTTCGAAGGGGTTGTCAATGGTCACCTGTAGTATTTGGGGATATGAAATGAATGCCTCCGTCATCCCAATCCATGTAATTGTTGCGAATAATCCCTACTTCCGTAGGTCCAGATTTTGCTATCTAATCCGCTCCACTTCTCTCCAGTGTGTGTAGGACGTGTTTGGACTAGGCTTTGCCTCTTGTCTTTTGAGAAAACGTCCTTTTGAAAGTTTTGAACTTTTGATTGGAAAAAATCTCTTTTCATTTTCTCCAAAAATTTTACCCGTCAAGGGGATTTTATGATGCACCATGCATGTTCTTATTCATGTTCAGACAACCTCCTGTTTTAAAACATGAATGCCAATGAAGTTTGAATTCTATGTCTTTTCTAGACATTAGATTCTGAAAGCTTTTCTTTTTCTCTCTTTTTTTTTATTTAACATCTTCAATGGATTGGGGAAAGGGATACTTACCTGTCCCCCGCGGCTGGAGATCCCTGAAAATGCGGAAGAAACATGTTATTGTACGTTCATGAATTTTTCAAAAAATTAGAACAATACAATTTACCCTTGGTCATGTATTCCAACGGGTAATACATGGGATGTGAAAACCCGTTTTGCCTTGATGGCGAGCCCCTGTAAAAAATAAACAATAAGTGTCAGTTTGCGTTCCAAAATTCAAGACAAATTGGAACGATACCGCCTTGTTCTTGCTTGGCGTTTTCATTTGAACACAAACGCGCGGCTTGCAGAAATTGGCCATTTATATTGTGGCCACGATCCCTCCGTTTGGTTGGCGATGAATCATTCTCGAGGATTTGCCCCAGAGGAGATCCATTTGTGTTTTTGGGCACATTCCAGCGCCATTCTTCAAAGTTCCCCCACTTGATCTTATAATCAAAGACCCTTCTTTGGAGTGCTGACTCCCAAGGTTAATAATTTTATTCGCATCCTCGTTGGCGAGTTCTTTTCTATTGTGGCTTTTGGCGCCAATGACTTCCTTCGTGCTTTTCGAGCAATTTGCCCCGGTGAGGCCGGTTTTGCTGTTTGTCCTCTTTGGATTTGATGACCCTGGTCTGTTGCACTTTTAGGGGGGGGATCATGAGAGTTTGTCCCTAGCTGGGCTTCTCGGAGAAAAGGGAGAGACTTGCTCCCACGAGTTTTGCCAATCCTGGTCATCTATGAATTCGTGCTTTTCATTGTTATGAAAATGGGTACTCCTTATTTCGTCATTTGGAAGCACTGCCATTTGATTCCCCTGCTTTTGATAGTCGCCGGAATGGATGGCTCCGCATCGTTTTATTCCCCATTTTAGGAGGGAAGCTCCTCCTCGGGAACCTGAGTTATTTAACAACTGCTATGTATGCTTGGAATGGCATGCTTGAAGTTTCACAAAGACGGTTATAAAATAGGGAAAGTTCATGTAATGATAAACTTCTTTGGGAGACGTCTTAAGAAAAATTGAAAGGGTAGGATGGGAGCTAGCCCTCATATCATTGGGCATCCTCGCATCCCAAAACTTTGCAAACCAGGAGACATGTGGGAAATCAGGTCTCCGTTTTTTTTTTTTTTTTTTCGTCATTGACCGATTTGTGGCTCCCACACGTCCCCGTTTTTGATTTTTGATTTTTGATGATTTTTTTTGGTTTGTTTGTTTTTTTTTTTTGATTGTTTTTTTTTTAGTATACTTATATTACAATACAACACGTAAGAAAAAGCCCGAGGCATCTAATGTGGATTTAGATGCGTTGAAGAGAGACAGATATCTCTTTACTCCATGGTAGGAGCGTCGCCGTCGAGTGATTTGACAAAATCTCCCAAAGACAAGCTGGTCAAATCAAGTTCCTCCGACGTCGTTTCTATCCCATCGTCCTTCGACCATTTGGAATCCTCGGAGAAGAACCGGTCGAGCTTGTTGTCGAAGATCACCCCCACGGTTTGGTGATCAGGAAGTGGATTATTTTGCACATTCAGCTCTGTTTTGTCGAATTCAAGGATGCAATTATCGATAAGGGCTTGTACCTTGTGCTTCAAAACAATGCAATTGTCTACGTTATGGCCCTTCTCTCCCATGTGATAGGCACATGACTGGCTTTCATCGTACCCGTTAAATTTCACCGGATTCGGCCTTGGAGGCTCCTTAGCCACTAAGTGCTCCTCTAGTAACATAGGAAGTAATTTCGATAACGGCCTTGGCAGGGGGGTGAACTGCTTGGGAGGCAACTTCCTCCTTAGTTCATATGGTTTCAGTACCGGCATCGACGAGTTTCCTTGCACTGTACTTGAATTGGAGAACTGCTTAGGGTTGGGTGGGTTTGGTACGAAGGCCACATCAACTTCAGCCTCCTTCTCCCTTCGGGCCGGATATTGGCGTCTTGTTGCGATTTCTGGTGCTTTCCTTTCCCTCATCGCCCATTCCAGCCTTTCTGCGATTTTTATGAGGTGTACAAATGTTTGACAACCAGATGTGTTCAGCCTATCGAAATATTCGTAAGGCAACGCTCTTAAGAAAAGGTCGACCAGCTCGTCCTCTGGAATGGACGGTTTGACTTGTGTTACTAAGGCCCGCCATCTTTGAGCGTAAGCGCGGATTGCCTCATTCTTCCCTTTTGTGGTCCTCAGCAAATCTTCTCTGGAAGGGGCTGTAGCAGTATTGAACTTATATTGATGTAAAAAGTCCTCCGCCAGGTCTTCCCATCCATCATAGTCCTCCAAATCTAATTCGATGAACCAAGCCAGAGCAGCACCCGCCAGACTCTCTTGAAATGTGTTCATCAGCAAGGGAACGTAGTCAGAAAAAAGTGCCATTTTGCGTAGGTAAAATTTTAAGTGGGCTCGGGGGCAGCTCGTCCCGTTGTATTTTCTGACGAAATCGGGTTCTTTATAGTCTGATGGCGCTTCAATTTTTGCAAATGGTGATATCTTGTCAAATCGAGCCAACTCATACCCTTGGCTGCTTAGGCATTCCTCTATCTTCGCTAGCCTCTTTGCGCCTTCTTCGATTTTTCCCGGGGGTTTCTCCTTTTTGTCTTTTTCTAGGTCGATGACTACAGACGCGGCCTTCGGTAGTGCATCAGCTGCTAACACTCGATTAACATTCTCGGCCACATTCTCTTCCTGAGTTCGCGCCACATTCGAAGCATTGGGGGGTGCGGGCGGAGCATCCTGGCTGAGGTCATGATTTCTTTCTTGTGCAGCCACCATCATGGCTTTCATTTCTGCTAGCATGGTGGCCATTGACGCCATCTGACCTTCCAAACTATTCACGCAAGATCCCAACTCCTCTTGCTCCATTCTGGCTCGGAGACGAGTTATAATACGAGTTACTCTTGGTTCCGTGATTAAAGCTACCTGCCCCTGTGGTGGGTAGAAAGACGTGTTAGCATATGGAAAAAAGTTATACTGAGTTCAAAGGGTGAAAGGAATGATACTTACAGACCTTTTGAATGGGGTAAGACATGTCAAACACATCAATCATGCGTATGTAAACTTGTGAAGTTTTGACACCTAAATGGTGGGGTTCCTGAGGCTTAAAGGCTCCCACCTCGAGTTCTAGAAAGGGTAGGTTCCATTGCACAACTATCGTTGCATTGGGACCCAATCCATAGTTCGAAGTGAGCGAAATTAAAAATGGATTACCCCGTGTTTTTCCTCACGGAGGTTCCATTTTCAATTCCTTCTATTGTTTGCTTATAGGGGCGCCCGGGGTTTTAGGCGCGGTTGTGTGTGTTCAGGTGTCGTGATCATCACAATGCAAGTCATGCATAACAGTTTATCAATTAGCGCTTCAAATCACCCACACAACATACATTCCTACGCCAACCTGCATAAAACAATGTTAATCACGAACTACACCCCTTATTTCTCCAATCTGCAAAAACGTTTAACACCTCAAGGGTTAAAGTACATACTTCAATTTGAAGAGCGTCTACATAAAACATGTCAGAAAAACCAATCAACTTTTTAATCTGCTCAAGTCCACTAAATGGTTAAGAACCAGTCCCCAGTGGAGTCGCCAGTCTGTCGCGACCCTCTCGAGGTTCGCCGTGGGCTCTCGAGGGCTAATGGGCCGTCCAGTCTGGTCGGACGCAGGCTTCTCCCAAGGCCCGTTACCCAAATCGCAACGGAGGTATGCGTAGTCGACCTTCAGTGTGATCTAGTGACATGTGCTAAGTGTGCATGCCATGGAGTCGCCACCAATCATTTTTTGGAGGGTATGATTGGACCACCCTATTGAATAGTCGGGAGTTTCTATTCAATTCTACGATAACCAGAGAAATGGGTTCGGGGACTTAGTTACGTCAACTGTCAGAGTTGACGCCCTTTCGGTACCTAAGTTGATTGAATTTTCTGCAATTTTTCTCAAATTTTTTTTTTGAATTTTTCCTTAATAATTCACTTTTTTTTGAATTTTTTTTATTTGATTTTTTTTTTTTTTTATAAATTTCCTGAAAATAAGTCCCAACTGAACTGTCCCTAACTCGCCACGTGGCGTCTCGGTGACAATCGAATCATTTTAATTTTTGTAAAATTCGAAATTCATTTTTAATGTTAAAAATATTTTTTATTCTGAAAATCATCGGGTCACGACACGTGGCTCATCTGCAACCATCCAATCTAGCATTTTTTTGTTTTTGTTTTTATAGGACGCAACACAATGCAAAAAATAAAGAAGATTATTGAGTCATTATACAACATAAACATAAGCAAAGGAGATGGGATCCGGTGAATTTTACGACGTCGGAGTCCGTCGGTGCTCGTGCAACAATGTGTGGGGGGTATAAACCACCAGCAGGAGGCTCGGCCTTCCGATTCTGGGGTAGCACAATATAATTTACAGAAAATAAATAAATAAAACACCTTGGACACCAATAGGAGGCTTAGCCTTCCGATTCTGGGTCTTTTATGCGAAATATAGAAATGCTATGACATAAAGTAAATACACAGCAAATATTTAGGCACCAATAGGAGGCTCGGCCTTCCGATTCTGGGTCTTTTATGCGAAATATAGAAATGCTATGACATAAAGTAAATACACAGCAAATATTTAGACACCAACAGGAGGCTCGGCCTTCCGATTCTGGGTCTTTTATGCGAAATATAGAAATGCTATGACATAAAGTAAATACACAGCAAATATTCAACAACCTTAAAACTCCAGAACATAGCCTATCCTCTTAGGAAGCCATCACCGAAAATTTCACCTTAAAAGGAGTCCAAATGAGTGAGATATGACCACAACACCTCAATTCGCTCGATTTTCGTCGACTGTTTTTCAAAAAATCACCATAATTTAACCAGACCTCGAAAATTCATGAAACCAACGGGAAATTGTTAAGGACATCTTAACTTAACCTGTGGTGGTCAGAGGGAGTCGGAAAGGTCGCCGGAATGGCTGATCGTGGAGGACGACGGCGGCGGCAGAAACTGGTCGGTACAGGGTCAGCAGCGACCTTTGCTCATTCAAACGGCTCTACAAGGCAGATGGCTGGGCCAAATTGGACTCACAATATGTCGTTAGAACGGCAAGAGAATAAGCTTTCTAACAGTATATGGCTCGTTCTTATACGATTCCTAACGAAAGAGTTATGACCGAAAAACCGGACGGTTTTGGGTCTGGTCGGCGAGCTGTTTGGTGGAAGAGAGAAAAGAGAGAAAAAATGGAAGGAAGAGGAGAGAGGAAGAAGAAGAAGGAGGAGGAGGAGCTAAATAGGCAGCGGGAAGGAGAGAGGGAGTGGGGGAGAGAGAGAGAAAAAAAATATAATAATAATAATAATAATAAAATAATAAAATAATAAAATAATAAAAGTAAAAATAAAATAAAATAACAAAAAGAGAAGACAAAATCATTAGTCCCCTTTTCCTTTTAAATGATGATGTTTCCCTCCTTTTCCTTTTAATCATTACTAATATTTTTGTCAAATTCAATTTTATGGTGATCAGAGAACACCTAAAATCAAACCTGAATTTTACTATTTATGAGGTTAGAAAATAGATAAAATAAAAATAAAAATACCGACTATTTTTATACATCTTTGTGACCTCAAATATTATTTTTCTTAATTTTCTTTTTCTCTTTTTTTTTCTTTTTTTTTTTAATATTTTTCGAAAATATATTAAAAAAATAAAAATTATGAAAATTATTTTTTTGGTCAAAATGGTTCATTTAGCTTGGCTAAGGTCACCAAAATTGATTTTTCAATTTTTCAACTTTTTATGGATTTTCTATGAATTTTCAAAAATAAAATAAAATAATAAATACAAAAATAAAAATAAAAATAAAAATAATAAAAAAAGTTGATCAAAATTTAGGTGTCAACACATAGCCCATGACCGACATGTCTCATTGGTTTTGTATGACATTGATGATTGCAAATAGGCAAAGATCAAGGAGGTGATAATGGAAAACGAACATGTCAACTTGCACGGTTGGTATACGTGTAATATATTTGGTGTTAATATATTATGGATAATAAAATATAACTTGGCCCTTGAATAAGAGGTAATTATTACAACCAGAATTGAAGCGGCACGTGTAGGAGTAGAGTATATTGTGCCAATTGGCTAGTTCTCGTTCAGACGGAAGGATTCTAAAACTGAGACAATGCAAGAAAATTTTGAAATATTCACGCGGTTGGCCGAAGCAGATATGATTGTTTTCGATAACGGTGATCCCAAATAGTAGTTTCAAACATATAAGATCACATCATATTTCAAAAAAGTATTTTTTTAACCAGCCGAGCGTGTCGGGAGGTGTCCCGGACGTGTCGGGACTTGTCCCGGATAAGTCGAGAAGGGTCCCTCTAGACCGGCCGTGCCGGACACGGTTATCTTTTTTTGTCGGCCAACCGGACACGCGGTCCTCTGTGTTCGGCCATGTCCAGCCATGTCTGACACGTAAAAATTCTCCTTGTGGGCATGTCGGTGCTACATAGCCCTTGACCGGCATCTCTCATTGGTTTTTTATGACATTGACAAATGTGCTTGCAAATTGGCAAAGCTCAGAGAGGTGATAATGGAAAACGAACATGTCAACTTGCACGGTTGGTATACGTGTAACATATTTGGTGTCAATATATTATGGATAATAAAATATAACTTAGCCCTTGAATCACAGGTAATTGTTACAACCAGAATTGATGCGGCATGTGCAGGAGTAGAGTTCGTTGTGTCAATAGGCGAGTTCTCGCTCAGACGGAAGGAATCCAAAACTAAGACAACGCAAGAAAATTTTGGAATATTCAAGAGGTTGACCGAAACTTTAGCTCCTCATTCTAACCCAAATTGCCGGGTATTTTTTTTGAGAACATAAGTTGGTGGTACCCCTCATGCGGTTTTTTTTTTAGAACATAACTTGGCCCTTGAATCAGAGGTAATTGTTACAACCAGAATTGACACGGCATGTGCGGGAGTAGGTTATGTTGTGCCAATAGGCGAATTCTCACTCAGACGGAAGGATTCCAAAACTGAGACAACGCAAGAAAATTTTAGAATATTCAGGCGGTTGGCCGAAGCTTTTGCCGCTCATCCAAACCCAAATTGTCGGGTATTTTTCTTGAGAACATAAGTTGGTGGTACCCCCTTCATGCGTACAACATTTTTCTTTTTTGTAGGTGCTCATTTTGAGCCACCCGGCCTCGATTTCGACCCAAGCATTGCATCATTTTGTCCCACTTATTCCGTTAGGAAATATCGCGATTTTTCATTTATATATTACTGGGATTTTAATATTTTGCTGTGGTTTTAAATAATTACATAAATATAAATGATTTTTTAATTAACGTTCGACAATTATCTTATAAAAATAAGCTTCAAAAGATAAATAATTATAAATTAATTAGTTATAGTAACTATCAGTAATTAAAAAAGGAATTAGAAACATAAGATGGTCGTTATCCCTAATCGCCCTTAATTAGCTCCTAAACTTAGAGGTTAAGTTGAGATTAGTTCAATGACCAATCTACCCCTAAGTGGTCGAAATATCTAAGGGCAAGTTAGTCCATTGGCCTTGCATTAATGAGGATTGGACAAAGGATTTGAAGATCTAGTAGGGCCCTATCTGTTAAAGCCTAAGCTAAGAGCCTGGTATGTGTAAATATGTTTGCATATGTATTTGTCAATAAATACTTTGTAGTGCAAAAGAAATGATGACCTAGATCGCGATCGCCAACAACAACAACAACGTTACTCGAGTTCTCATTAAAGGGGTTGCTGGTATTTTTTATTCTCAATAATTGGACTTCGTTGTATGTTTTTTTTTACACATTTAGGAAAGTGAAATTCGCATGCAGGTCCTATTGGGACAGCAATCGTACTTAGGGCTGCTACTGGAGATATTTGCCCCATGACCTATGTAGCACCGATACGACACGGGACACGATACGACACGACACGCCGATACGACAGTTATTAAAAAATACAAAATTTTGACATGCCGGGACATGGCATATATATAAAAACTCCAAACATCACTATGTCTAAATGTCAAAACTATTTCATATATGACATTCAGATATGATTATTTTGCGCTAACATTGATCCCAATAGTAGCTTCAAACTTATAAGATCACAACATATATTTAAAAAATATTTTTATAACCAGCCGAACGTGTCGGGTCGTGTTTGGGACATGCCGGGATGTGTCCCAGATTGGTGGAGAAGTGTTGCTCCAGACCGGCCGTGTCGGACACGACTTTCTTTTTTTTTTGTTGACCATCCGGACACGCGATCCCTTGTGTTTGGCCATGTCCGGCCATGTCTGACACGCAAAAATTCTCCCTGTGGGCATGTCGGTGTTACATAGCCCACGATCGACATGTCTCCTTGGTTTTGTATGACATTGATGCTTGCAAATTGGCAAAGCTTAAGGAGGTGATAATGGAAAACGAACATGTCAACTTGCACGGTTGGTATACGTGTAGTATATTCGGTGTTAATATATTATGGATAATAAAATATAACATGGCTCATGAATCAGAGGTAATTGTTACAACCAGAATTGACACGGCATGTACGGGAGTAGAGTGTATTATGCCAATAGGTGAGTTCTCGCTTAGACGGAAGAATTCCAAAAGTGAGACAATGCAAAAAAAAATTGGAATATTCAGGCGGTTGGCCGAAGCTGATATGATTGTTTTGCGGAAACGGTGATCTCAAATAGTGGTTTCAAAGTTATAAGATCACATAATATTTTTTAAAAAATATTTTTTTAACATGCTGGCTTGTTGGGAGGTGTCCCGGACGAGTCGAGAAGTGTCCCTCTAGACCGGCCTTGTCGGACACGGCTGTCTTTTTTGGTTGGCCATCCGGACACTCGGTCCCCTGTATTCGGCCATGTCTAGCCATGTCTGACACGCAAAAATTCTCCATGTAGGCGTGTCGGTGCTACATAGCCCATGACCGACATGTCTCATTGGTTTTGTATGACATCGACAAATGTGCTTGCAAATTGGCAAAGCTCAGGGAGAAGATAATGGCAAACGAACATGTCAACTTGCACGGTTGGTATACGTGTATTATATTTCGTGTTAATATGTTATGGATAATAAAATATAACTTGGCCCTTGAATCAGAGGTAATTGTTACAACTAGAATTGACGCGGCATGTGCGGGAGTAGAGTATGTTGTGCCAATAGGCGAGTTCTCGCTCAGAGGGAAGGATTCCAAAACTGAGACAATGCAATAAAATTTTGAAATATTCAGGCGATTGGCCAAAGCTTTAGCCGCTCTTGCTAACCCAAATTGCCGGGTATTTTTCTTTGGAACATAAGTTGGTGGTTGCCCTTTCATGCGTGTGACATTTTTCTTTTTTGTAGGTTCTCATTTTGAGCCACCCGGCCTCGATTTCAACCCAAGCATTGCATCATTTTGCCCCACTTATTCCTTTAGGAAATATCTCGAGCCTAACAATAGCGGATTCGGATTTAGCTGAAGGGTTAATTGTTGACTGTTTACTTATCGTGTCCATAACTCGATCTCGTGGGGCATTAGTAGTAGCATCTAGCTTGTGGATATTTCGCATGTAAGGATTGTTCCGGGTAATCAAAATTTGCTCCAAGCCATTAGCCATGATCAGTGGTAAGGGGAAAAAATAGTTATTGATGGATTAAGTTAATGTTATTGGAGTAAAATATTTGCTACTTGTAGGGTGAGGGTGAATATGGTGAGACGTGTCAAGAGACATGGGTTGGATATCAAGGAGAATGACCGAAATATAAGAAGATTCCCCTTTTTTTACAGAGCTTCGCGACTTCAATTTGTCGTCATGTGTTCTTATGGTGTCAAGGAATCCTCAGGTATAACCGCTTTTGCCTTCTAATTTTAGCCCGAAGGCTTGTTTTAATTCTGAATTTTTTGAATGCACTCACTTTGGGCCGTTGGCATTCCGTGAGCCTCTTTTCAGATGGTGTATATGATGTGCCGCAAGGCGTGTTTGCGGCTTTCCCAGCCTCCTGTCAAGTTGGGGAACAATGGACGATCCATGAAGGTGAAAAAAACCATAAACAATTTTCTTGAACTCTAATGTATATAAGATGTCTCTTTGTTAGAACTTTGTGGTCTGTAGGCCTGGTGCATGGGTATTTTTTGTTCCCCACTATTGTTAACGCCTGAGAATAGTCACAACTCTTTCTTGAGGAATCAATTGGGGTGTTTCATGAAGGACTTTTAGATGGTTGTGGTTTGGCCGGAGTTTTTTTCATAAAAAATACCGTTTTCCTAGTCGATTTTGCGTTTTCTCCCTCCGATGCCACTCCTCGATCACGAATAAATCGTCCTTTCCCTCTTTCTTCTTTCGATCTTTTAATGCCGCACTCATTATACCACGTATTTTGTAGGGTGAAGGGGTCTAGAGAGTTTTTCATGTCCATATTAATACCACTCATTACACCATCTTTTCATGCTTGCTGCGGTTTTTCATTTATATATTGCTGGGATTTTAATATTTCACTGCGGTTTTAAATAATTACATTAATATAAATGATTTTTTAATTAACGATTGATGATTATCTTATAAAAATAAGCTTCAAAAGATAAATAATTATAAATTAATTAATTATTGTAACTATCAATAATTAAAAAAGGAATTAGAAATCTAAGATGGTCGTTATCCCTAATCGCCCTTAATTAGCGCCTAAACTTAGAGGTTAAGTTGACATTAGTTCATTGACCTATCTACCCCTAAGTGGCCGAAATATCTAAGGCAAGTTGGTCCTTTGGCCTTGCATTAATGAGGATTGGACAATGGATTTGAAGATCTAGTAGGGGCCCTATCTGCTAAAGCCTAAGCTAAGAGCCTGATATGAGTAAATATGTTTGCATATGCATTTATCAATAAATACTTTGTAGTGCAAAAGAAATGACGACCCAGATCGCGATCGCCAACAACAACAACAACGTTACTCGAGTTCTCATCACAGGGGTTGTTGGTATTTTTTCTTCTCAATAATTAGACTTCGGTTGTTATTTTTTTGACACATTTAGGAAAGTGAAATTTGCATTCAGGTCCTATTGGGACAGCAATCACACTTAGGGCGGCTACTGGACATATTTTGCCATATGACCTATGTAGCACCGATACGACACGGGACACGGGAAACGATACGACACAACACGCTGATGTGATAGTTCTTAAAAAATAGAGAATTTTGACATGCCGGGACACGGCATATATATAAAAACTCCAAACATCACTATGTCTAAATGTCAAAACTATTTCATATATGACATTTAGATATGATTATTTTGCGCTAATAGTGATCCCAAATAGTAGTTTCAAACTTATAAGATCACAACATATTTTTAAAAAATATTTTTTTAACTAGCCGGAAGTGTTGTGACGTGTTTGGGACATGCCGGGACGAGTCCCGGTTAAGTCGAGAAGTGTTCCTCCAGACCGGCCGTGCCGGACACTGCTGTCTTTTTTTGTTGGCCATCCGAACACGTGGTCCCCTGTGTTCAGCCGTGTCCAGCCATGTCCGACATGCAAAAATTCTCCCTGTAAGCATGTGGGAGCTACATCGCCCATGACCGACATGTCTCCTTGGTTTTGTATGACATTGAGGCTTGCAAATTGGCAAAGCTCATTTAGGTGATAATGGAAAACGAACATGTCAACTTGCACGGTTGGTATACATGTAATATATTTGGTGTTAAAATATTATGGATAATAAAATATAACATGGCCCTTGAATCAGAGGTAATTGTTACAACAAGAATTGACATGGCATGTGCGGGAGTAGAGTATATTGTGCTAATAGGCGAGTTCTCGTTCAGACGAAAGGATTCCAAAACTGAGACAATGCAAGAAAATTTTGGAATATTTACGCGGTAGACCGAAGTTGATATGATTATTTTGCGGTAACGGTGATCCCAAATAGTAGTTTCAAACTTATAAAATCACATCATGTTTTAAAAAAGTATTTTTTTAACCAGCCGGGTGTGTCGAGAGGTGTCCCGGACGTGTCGGGAGGTGTCCCTCTAGACCGGCCGTGCCGGACACGGCTGTCTTTTTTTGTTGGCCATCCGAACACGCGGTCCCCTATATTTGGCCATGTCCAGCCATGTCTGACACATAAAACTTCTACCTATAGGCGTGTCGGTGCTATATTGCCCTTGACCGGCATGTCTCATTGGTTTTGTGTGACATCGATAAATGTGCTTGTAAATTGGCAAAGCTCTGGGAGGTGATAATGGCAAACGAACATGTCAACATGCACAGTTGGTATACGTGTATTATATTTGGTGTTAAAATATTATGTATTTGGCCCTTGAATCAGAGGTAATTGTTACAACCAGAAATGATGCGGCATGTGCGGGAGTAGAGTATGTTGTGCCAGTAGGCGAGTTCTAGCTCAGACAGATGGATTCCAAAACTAAGACAATGCAAGAAAATTTTGGAATATTCAGGCGATTGGCCGAAGCTTTAGCCGCTCCACCTAACCCAAATTGCCTGGTATTTTTCTTGAGAACATAAGTTGGTGGTTGCCCCTTTATGCGTACGGCATTTTTCTTTTTTGTACGTGCTCATTTTGAGCCACCCGGCCTCGATTTCAACCCAAGCATTGCATCATTTTGCCCAACCTATTCCGTTAGGAAATATCTCGAGCCTAACAAGAGCGGATTCGGATTTAGCTAAAGGATTAATTGTTGACCGTTTACATCTCATGGGAGCTGATCTTGTCCATAACTTGATCTCGTGGGGGATTAATAGTAGCATCCAGCATATGGATATTTCGCATGCAAGGATTGTTCCGGGTAATCAAAATTTGCAGCAAGCCATTAATCATGATCAATGGTAAGGGGAAAAAATTAGTTATTGGTGGATTAAGTTAATGTTATTGTAGTAAAATTTTTGCTACTTATAGGGTGATGGTGAATATGGTGAGACGCGTTAAGAGCCACGGGTTGAATATCAGGGAGAGTGACCGAAATATAAGAAGATTCCCTTTTTTACAGAGCTTCGCGACTTCAATTTGTCGTCATGTGTTCATATGATG
Organism: Rhodomyrtus psidioides; assembly: GCA_021437785.1. Taxonomy (NCBI): domain Eukaryota; kingdom Viridiplantae; phylum Streptophyta; class Magnoliopsida; order Myrtales; family Myrtaceae; genus Rhodomyrtus; species Rhodomyrtus psidioides. Next base: position 5,380,386 of record JAILYB010000027.1, on the reverse strand, counting down.
TCAAGGAATCCTTAGGTACAACCGCTTTTGCCTTCTAATTTTAGCCTAAAGGCTTGTTTTAATTCTGAATTTTTTGAATGCACTCTCTTAGGGCCGTTGGCATTCCGTGAGTCACTTTTCAGATGGTGTATATGATGTGCCGCAAGGCGTGTTTACGGCTTTCCCAGCCTCCTGTCCTGCTGGAGGACAATGGTCGATTCATGAAGGTGCAAAAAATCTTAAACTATTTTCCTGAACTCTAATGTATATAAGATGTCTCTTTGTTTGAACTTTGTGGTCTGTAGGCCTGGTGCATGGGCTTTTTTTGTTCCCTAGTATTGTCAACGCTTGAGAACAATCACAACTCTTTCATGAGGAATCAGTTGGGGTGTTTCGTGAAGCACTTTGAGATGGGTGGGGAGCACATTAGATGTATGTTGTGGTTTGGCCGGAGTTTTTTTTCATAAAAAATACCGTTTTCCTAGTCGATTTTGTGTTTTCTCCCTCCGATGCCACTCCTTGATCACTAATAAATCGTCTTTTCCCTCTTTCTTCTTTCGATCTTTCCATGCCACGCTCATTATATCACATATTTTGTAGGGAAAGGGGTCTAGGGAGTTTTTCATGTCCAAATTAATACCACTCTTTATACCATCTTTTCATGCTTGCCGCGATTTTTCATTTATATAATACTGGGATTTTAATATTTCGTTGCGATTTTAAATAATTACATAAATACAAATGATTTTTTAATTAACGATTGATGATTATCTTATAAAAATAAGCTTCAAAGGATAAATAATTATAAATTAATTAATTATAGCAACTATAAATAATTAAAAAAGGAACTATAAACCTAAGATGGACGTTATCCCTAATCGCCCTTAATTAGCTCCCAAACTTAGAGGTTAAGTTGAGATTAGTTCAATGACCTAACTATCCCTAAGTGGCCGAAATATCTAAGGGCAAGTTGGTCCTTTGGCCTTGCATTAATGAGGATTGGACAAATGATTTGAAGATCTAGTAGGGGCCCTATCTGCTAAAGCCTAAGCAAAGAGCCTGGTATGAGGAAATATGTTTGCATATGCATTTATCAATAAATACTTTGTAGTGCAAAAGAAATGACGACCCAAATCGCGATCGCCAACAACAACAGCAACGTTACTCGAGTTCTCATCATGGGGGTTGCTGGTATTTTTTCTTCTCAGACTTCGTTGTATGTTTTTTTTTTTGACACATTTAGGAAAGTGAAATTTGCATGCTGGTCCTATTGGGACAACAATCACACTTAGAGCTGCTACTGGAGATATTTTACCCCATGACCTATGTAGCGCCGATACGATACGGGACACAATACGACTCGACACGCCGATACGACAGTTATTAAAAAAATAGAGAATTTTGACATGCCGGGACACGACATATATATAAAAACTCAAAACATCACTATGTCTAAATGTCAAAACTATTTCATATATGACATTCAGATATGATTATTTTGCGCTAACAGTGATCCCAAATAGTAGTTTTAAACTTATAAGATCACAATATATTTAAAAGAAATATTTTTTAACCAGCCGGACATGTCGTGACGTGTTTGGGACATACCGGAACGTGTCCCGGTTATGTCGAGATGTGTTCCTCTAGACCGGCCGTACCGGACACTGCTGTCTTTTTTTGTTGGTCGTCTAGACAGGCGGTCCCCTATGTTCGGCCATGTCCAGCCGTGTCCGACACGCAAAAATACTCCCGGTAGGCATGATGGAGCTACATCGCCCATGACCGACATGTCTCCTTGGTTTTGTATGACATTGAGGCTTGCAAATTGGCAAAGCTCAAGGAGGTGATAATGAAAAACGAACATGTCAATTTGCACGGTTGGTATACATGTAATATATTTGGTGTTAATATATTATGGATAATAAAATATAACTTGGCCCTTCAATCAGAGGTAATTGTTACAACCATAATTGACACGGCATGTGCGGGAGTAGAGTAAATTGTGCCAATAGGCGAGTTCTCGCTCAGACGGAAGGATTTCAAAACTGAGACAATGCATTAAAATTTTGGAATATTCACGCGGTAGGCCGAAGCTGATATGATTATTTTGCGGTAACGGTGATCCCAAATAGTATTTTCAAACTTATAAGATCACATCATATTTTAAAAAGTATTTTTTTAACCAGCCGGGCGTGTCGGGAGGTGTCCCGGATGAGTCGAGAAGTGTCCCTCTAGACCGGCCGTGCCTGACATGGCTGTCTATTTTTGTTGGCCATCTGAACACGCGGTCCCCTGTGTTCGGCCATGTCCAACCATGTCTGACACGCAAAAATTCTACCTTTAGGTGAGTCGGTGCTGCATAGCCCTTGACCGGCATGTCTCATTGGTTTTGTATGACATCGACAAATGTGCTTGCAAATTGGCAAAGCTCAAGGAGGTGATAATGGCAAACGAACATGTCAACTTGCACGGTTGGTATATGTGTATTATATTTGGTGTTAATATATTGTGGATAATAAAATATAACTTGGCCCTTGAATCAGAGGTAATTGTTACAACCAGAATTGACGCGGCATGTGCGGGAGTAGAGTATGTTGTGCCAATAGGCGAGTTCTCGCTCAGACAGAAGGATTCCAAAACTGAGACAATGCAAGAAAATTTTGGAATATTCAGGCGATTGGCCGAAGCTTTAGCCGCTCATCCTAACCCAAATTGCCGGGTATTTTTCTTGAGAACATAAGTTGGTGGTTGCACCTTCATGCGTATGACATTTTTCTTTTTTGCAGGTGCTCATTTTGAGCCACCCGGCCTCGATTTCAAAGCAAGCATTGCATCATTTTGCCCCACTTATTCCGTTAGGAAATATCTCGAGCCTAACGAGAGCGGATTCGGATTTAGCTGAAGGGTTAATTTTTGACCGTTTACATCTCATGGGAGCAGATCGTGTCCATAACTTGATCTCGTGGGGGATTAATAGTAGCATCCAGCATGTGGACATTTCGCATGCAAGGATTGTTCTGGGTAATAAAAATTTGCAGCAAGCCATTAACGATGATCAATGGTAAGGGGAAAAAAATTAGATATTGGTGGATTAAGTTAATGTTATTGTAGTAAAGGTTTTGCTACTTGTAGGGTGATGGTGAATATAGCGAGACGCGTTAAGAGCCATAGGTTGGATATCAGGGAGAGTGACCGAAATATAAGAAGATTCCCTTTTTTACAGAGCTTCGCGACTTCAATTTGTCGTCATGTGTTCATATGGTGTCAAAGAATCCTAGGGTACAACCGCTTTTGTCTTCTAATTTTAGCCCGAAGGCTTGTTTTAATTCTGAATTTTTTGAATGCACTCTCATAGTGCCGTTGGCTTTCTATGAGCCTCTTTTTAGATGGTGTATATGATGTGCCGCAAGGCGTGTTTGCGGCTTTCCCAGCCTCTTGTCAAGCTGGGGGACAATGGACGATCCATGAAAGTGTAAAAAACCATAAATTATTTTCCTGAACTCTGATGTATATAAGATGTCTCTTTGTTTGAACTTTGTGGTCTATAGGCTTGGTGCATGGGTATTTTTTGTTCCCTAGTATTGTCAACGCTTGAGAACAGTCACAACTCTTTCATGAGGAATCAGTTGGGGTGTTTCATGAAGGACTTTTAGATGGGTGGGGAGCACCTTAGATGTATGTTGTGGTTTGGCCGGAGTTTTTTTCATAAAAAATACCATTTTCCTAGTTGATTTTGCGTTTTCTCCCTCCGATGCCACTCCTCTATCACGAATAAACTGTCCTTTCCCTCTTTCTTCTTTCGATCTTTCCATGCCACACTCATTATACCACGTATTTTGTAGGTAGAAGGGGTCTAGGGAGTTTTTCATGTCCAAATTAATAACACTCATTATACCGTCTTTTCATGCATGCCGAGGTTTTTCATTTATATATTACTGGGATTTTAATATTTCGTTGCGGTTTTAAATAATTACATAAATATAAATGATTTTTTAATTAACGATCGATGATTATCTTATAAAAATAAGCTTCAAAGGGTAAATAATTATAAATTAATTAATTATATTAACTATCAATAATTAAAAAAGGAATTAAAAACCTGAGATGGTCGTTATCCCTAATCGCCCTTAATTAGCGCCTAAATTTAGAGGTTAAGTTGAGATTAATTCATTGACCTAACTACCCCTAAGTGGCCGAAATATCTAAGGGCAAGTTGGCCCTTTGGCCTTGTATTAATGAGGATTGGACAAAGGATTTGAAGATCTAGTAGGGGCCCTATCTGCTAAAGCCTAAGCTACGAGCCTCGTATGAGTAAATATGTTTGCATATGCATTTATCAATAAATACTTTGTAGTGCGCAAGAAATGACGACCCAGATCGCGATCGCCAACAACAACAACAACGTTACTCGAGTTCTCATCACGGGGGTTGCTCGTATTTTTTCTTCTCAATAATTAGAATTCGTTGTATGTTTTTTTTTTTACACATTTGGGAAAGTGAAATTTGCATGCTGGCCTATTGGGACAACAATCACACTTAGGGCTGCTACTGGAGATATTTTGCACCATGACCTATGTAGCACCGATGCGACACGGGACACGGGACATGATACGATACGACACGACACGACACGCCGATACGACAGTTATTAAAAAATAGAAAATTTTGACTTGCCGGGACACGGCATATATATAAAAACTCCAAACATCACTATGTCTAAATGTCAAAACTATTTCATATATTACATTCAGATATGATTATTTTGCTCTAACAGTGATCCCAAATAGTAGCTTCAAACTTATAAGATCGCAAAATAATTTTTTTAACCAGCCGGACGTGTCGGGACGTGTTTGGGACATGCCGGGACGTGTCCCGGTTTAGTTGAGAAGCGTTCCTCCAGACCGGCCGTGCCGGACACGGCTGCCTTTTTTTGTTGGCCATCCCGACACGCGGTCCCCTGTGTTCGGCCGTGTCCAGCCGTGTCTGACACGTAAAAATTCTCCCTATAGGCATGTGGGTGGTACATAGCCCATGACCGACATGTGTCCTTGGTTTTGTAAGACATTGAGGCTTGCAAATTGGCAAAGCTCAAGGTGGTGATAATGGAAAACGTACATGTCAACTTGCACGGTTGGTATACGTGTAATATATTTGGTGTTAATATATCATGGAAAATAAAATATAACTTGGCCCTTGAATCAGAGGTAATTGTTACAACTAGAATGGACGCGGCATGTGCGGGAGTAGAGTATATTGTGCCTATAGGCGAGTGCTCGCTTTGACGAAAGGATTACAAAACTGAGACAATGCATGAAAATTTTGGAATATTAACGCGGTTGGCCGAAGCTGATATGAATGATTTTCGGTAACGGTGATCCCAAATAGTAGTTTCAAGCTTATAAGATCAATTCATATTTTTAAAAAGTATTTTTTTAACCAGTCGGGCGTGTCGAGAGGTGTCCCGGACGTGTCGGGAGGTGTCCCGGACGTGTCGAGACGTGTTCCGGATCTGTCGAGAAATGTCCCACAAGATCGGCCGTGCCGGACACGGCTGTCTTTTTTTGTTGGCCATCCGGACACGCGGTCCCCTGTGTTTGGCCATGTCCGGCTATGTCTGACTCGCAAAAATTATACCTGTAGACATGTCTCATTGGTTTAGTACGACAACGACAAATGTGCTTGCAAATTGGCAAAGCTCAGGGAGGTGAAAATGGCAAACGAACATGTCAACTTGCACGGTTGATATACATGTAATATATTTGGTGTTAATATATTATTGATAATAAAATATAACTTGGCCCTTGAATCAGAGGTAATTGTTACAACCAGAATTGACGCGGCATGTGCTCGAGTAGAGTATGTTGTGCCAATAGGCGAGTTCTCGCTCAGACGGAATGATTCCTAAACTGAGACATTGCAAGAAAATTTTGGAATATTCAGGCGATTGGCCGAAGCTTTAGCCGCTCATCCTAACCCAAATTGCCGGGTATTTTTCTTGAAAACATAAGTTGGTGGTTGCCCCTTCATGCGTATGACATTTTTCTTTTTTGTATGTGCTCATTTTGAACCACCCGATCTCGATTTCAACCGATGCATTGTATCATTTTGCCCCACTTATTCCGTTAGGAAATATCTCCAGCCTAACAAGAGCGGATTCGGATTTAGGTGAAGGGTTAATTGTTGACTGTTTACATCTCATGGGAGCTGATCGTGCCCATAACTTGATCTCGTGGGGGATTAATAGTAGTATCCAGCATGTGGATATTTCTCATACATGGATTGTTCCGGGTAATGAAAATTTGCAGCAAGCCATTAACCATGATCAGTGGTAAGAGGAAAAAATTAGTTGTTGGTGGGATTAAACTTCGTGAATTCCAAGGATTGGAAGTGAGGCTCCCGACGTCGGATCGAGGCACCGTTAGAGGCTAATGATAGATCGTCGAATGCTGAACGTTTTGATACATGGACCACATCAATCCGAGCTCGGGCGGCGACGCAAACTCAATTGGCAAGAAACTACGTAGGGGAGCCGATGAGATTGAAATTTATGAATTCTAAGGATTGGAAGGGAGGCTATCGACGTCGGATCGAGGCACCGTTAGTGGCTAATGATGGATTTTCGAATGCTGAACGTTTTGACACCAGAACCACATCAATCCGAGCTCGAATGGCGACGCACGGTCAACGGGCACGTAACTACGTAGGGGTGCTGATGGGATTGAACTTCGTGAATTCCAAGGATTGGAATGGAGGCTTCCGACGTCGGATCGAGGCACCGTCAGGGGCTAATGATAGATCGTTGAATGGAGAACGTTTTGATACTTGAACCACATCAATCGGAATACGAATAGCGACACATGGTCACTTGGTGCGAAACTGTGCAAAATTGCCAACGGGATTGAATTTTGAGAAAACACGCACACACTCTCTCCCAATACCAGTGACGGAGAACTCCTCCGAAACAAGGACTTCATTACTACAGCCATAGAGGTATATAACGGAATAACTTCAGTTAATAATCTGTCTGTCATTTATCCTATAATAATAATAATAATAATAATAATAATAATAATAATAATAATAGTCATAATAAAATAATATCCAAATTGATAGATAAATTAATTTTAAAAAATTATAAAATTACAAAAGTCAAACCAGATACTCTCTTGAAGGAGAACTGTTGCCGCTCCTGGATAGCGCTTCTCCAAGCGTTGGGTGTATGCATATGGATCATGTTCCTTCGTTATATCCCCGCCCAGACTTAGCTCGGCCATCTCCACAGTTGTTTCTTCCTCACTATATTTTTTTTGTGACCGACCAAAGATGTTTACTGAAACGTAAATTTATTTTAAAAGATAAAAACAAAGAAAACTCACGCTGTATAACTGATCCCCTAGCATGAACGACGCTTGATACTTGCTGGACTCTTCAAAAGCCGCACAGAACACGCTACGTGGGTGGATAAGGAGAGCTATCCGTTCCGGGCATGATTGAGGAAATACGAATTCCGTTTAATACCTCCGTATCACAGATCTCACAAAAGAGCAGGAGTGCTGAAAAGACAAAATCGATCAACATTAGTATAAAAAATACTACAAAAATTATAAATAATTATTTTATCCATTCTGGTGAAAATGCCCCCTCCTACTAAATATACCATGCAGAGATGGTCTCCATCCTTGGAGGCACAAGTTATCACGTCAAAGGTGCAAATCATCACGTTTAAATTTCTGTTTCGTAGCTCGTATTGAAGAATGTGATCTATATTCACCGTATTGTATGGAAGGAGGGCTCTATCAGAGCAGAAAAATCACGAGGAAGACCGGCGAAAAAACTTCGTTGGAAGTTTTGGGGTAACATGAAACATCATGTAATGGAAAGGAAAGAAGCCAACCAAGAGCGAAACGGAAAAGAAATGAGAGAATGAGGAGAAAAAAGACAACGAAATGAGAAGTAGATGGAGGGTGAACAGAGAGAGAAGAGAGTGAGAGTTAACTGGGAGAGCGAGACACAGAGCGGAGCGAAAAGTGACCGGACAACCCCCGCCAGGGCAGGGGGTACCCGGATCATCCTTAAAAACAAAACCCACAAATCCCTTTTAGAAACAGAGAGCAAGGACTGCATGTCTAAGCCAGCAAGATAATTGAAATTTGACACGCGTCAGGCAATCCCGTTTTCCTCCCAATTTTCTATTAAAAAAAAATATCCATACTTTTATTACGGCCATCGAGGAACTGCTCATCGACGCCGAGGTCCACGAGCGAGGGTCGCGACGGTGGGCACCATCCTAACAACCCCTGCCGACATCGAACCTCCACACAAGACGAAGCTAGAACCGTGCCCGAGCGCTCATCCGAGATTTGGATTTCCTAAAATTATTCAAAACAATTTTAGGAAATCAATATCAAATCTGAGCAGTCCAAACCAATATGGAAGACTCGGATTCGACGCACATCATCCATCAAAAGGGACGGAAAATTTAAAGCTGAAAAATTCAAATTTTTTAATGGATGGTGTATATCAAATCCGAGCCGCCCAACTCCCTCTCTCGAAATGTTTAAAAGCTACGCATATCGGATCATTATGCTGTCGGTGGCTAGTAATATATCATCGAATGCTGAACATTTTGACACATGGAGCACATCAATCGGAGCACGTATGGCGACGCACGGACAATTGGCACGAAACTACGAAGGGTTGCCGATGGAAATGAACTTCGTAAATTCCAAAGATTGGAAGGGAGGCTACCGACGTCGCATCGGGGCACCGACCGGGGCTAATGATAGATCGTCGAATGCTGAATGTTTTTTCACCTGGACCACATCAATCCGAGCTCGGACGGCGACGCACGGTCCATTGGCACGAAACTACGTAGGATTGCCGATGAGATTGAATTTCGTGAATTCCAAGAATTGGAAGGGAGGCTACAGAAGTCGGATCGAGGCACCGCCAGAGCCTAATGATAGATCGTCGAATACTGAACGTTTTGATACCTAGATCATATCAATCCGAGCTCGGATGGCGAAGCACGGTCAATTGGCATGAAACTACGTTGGGGTGTCGATGGGATTAAATTTCGTTAATTCCAAGGATTGGAATGGAGGCTCCCGACGTCGGATCGAGGCACCGTTAGAGGCTAATGATAGATCGTCGAATGCCGAACGTTTTGATACCTGGACCATATCAATCCGAGCTCGGATGGCGACGCACGTTCAATTGGCACGAAACTACGTTGGGGTGCCGATGGGATTAAACTTCGTGAATTCCAAGGATTGGAAGTGAGGCTCCCGACGTCGGATCGAGGCACCGTTAGAGGCTAATGATAGATCATCGAATGCTGAACGTTTTAATACCTGGACCACATCAATCCGAGCTCGGGCGGCGACGCACACTCAATTGGCAAGAAACTACGTAGGGGAGCCGATGGGATTGAAATTTATGAATTCCAAGGATTGGAAGGGAGGCTACCGACGTCGGATCGAGGCACCGTCAGTGGATAATGATGGATCTTCGAATGCTGAACGTTTTGAGACCGGAACCACATCAATCCGAGCTCGGATGGCGACGCACGGTCAACGGGCACGTAACTACGTAGGGGTGCTGATGGGATTGAACTTCATGAATCCCGAGGATTGGAATGGAGGCTTCCGACGTCGGATCGAGGCACCGTCACGGGCTAATGATAGATCGTTGAATGGAGAACGTTTTGATACTTGAACCACATCAATCGGAGTACGAATAGCGACACATGGTCACTTGGTGCGAAACTGTGCAGAATTGCCAACGGGATTAAATTTTGAGAAAACACACACACACACACACACTCTCTCTCCCAACACCAGTGACAGAGAACTCATCCGAAACAAGGACTTCATTCCAGTCAGGTGGGCGCTGACCACCACTACAGCCATAGAGGTATATAACGGAATGACTTCAGTTAACAATATGTCTGTCATTATCCTATAATAATAATAATAATAATAACAATAGTCACAATAAAATAATATCCAAATTGATAGATAAATTAATTTTAAAAAATTATAAAATGGTAAAAGTCATACCGGATATTCTCTTGAAGGAGAACTGTTGCCGCTCCTGGATAGCGCTTCTCTAAGCGTTGGGTGTATGCATATGGATCATGTTCCTTCGTTATATCCCCGCCCAGGCTTAGCTCGGCCATCTCCACAGTTGTTTCTCACACACTACATTTTTTTTTGTGACCGGCCAGAGATGTTTACTGAAACATAAATTTATTTTAAAAGATAAAAACAAAGAAAACTCACGCTGTATAACTGATCCCCCAGCATGAACGACGCCCGATACTTGCTGGACTCTTCAAAAGCCGCACAGAACACGCTACGTGGGTGGGTAAGGAGAGCTATCCGTTCCGGGCACGACTGAGGAAATACGAATCCCGTTTAATATCTCCGTATCACAGATCTCACAAAAGAGCAGGAGTGCTGAAAAGACAAAAACGATCAACATTAGTATAAAAAATACTACAAAAATTATAAATAATTATTTTATCTATTCTGGTGAAAATGCCAACTCCTACTAAATAGACCATGCAGAGATGGTCTCCATCTTTGGAGGCACAAGTCATCACGTCAAAGGTGCAAATCATCACGTTTAAATTTCTGTTTCGTAGCTCGTATTGAAGAATGTGATCTATATTCACCGTTTCGTAGCTCGTATTGAAGAATGTGATCTATATCAACTTGTACGGTTGATATAGGTGTAATATATTTGGTGTTAATATATTATGGATAATAAAATATAACTTGGCCCTTGAATCAGAGGTAATTGTTACAACCAGAATTGACGCTGCATGTGCGGGAGTAGAGTATGTTTTGCCAATAGGCGAGTTCTCGCTCAGACGGAAGGATTCCAAAACTGAGACAATGCAAGAAAATTTTGGAATATTGAGGCGGTTGGCCGAAGCTTTGGCCGCTCATCCTAACCCAAATTGTCGGGTATTTTTCTTGAGAACATAAGTTGGTGGTTGCCCTTTCATGCGTATGACATTTGTCTTTTTGTATGTGCTCATTTTGAGCCACCCGGCCTCGATTTCAACCCAAGCATTGCATCATTTTGCCCCACTTATTCCGTTAGGAAATATCTCAAGCCTAACAAGAGCGGATTCGGATTTAGCTGAAGGGCTAATTGTTGACCGTTTACATCTCATGGGACCTGATCGTGTCCATAACTTGATCTTGTGGGGGATTAATAGTAGTATCTAGCATGTGGATATTTCGCATGCAAGGATTGTTCTGGGTAATCAAAATTTGCAGCAAGCCATTAACCATGATCAGTGGTAAGTGGAAAAATAGTTATTTGTGGATTAAGTTAATGTTATTGGAGTAAAATTTTTGCTACTTGTAGGGTGAGGGTGAATATGACGAGACTCGTCAAGAGATACGGGTTGGATATCAGGGAGGGAGACCGAAATATAAGAAGATCCCCTTTTTTACAAAGCTTTACGACTTCAATTTGTCGTCATGTGTTCACTTGGTGTCAGGGAATCCTTAGGTACACTCGCTTTTGCCTTCTAATTTTAGCCCGAAGGCTTGTTTTAATTCTGAATTTTTTGAATGCACTCTTTTAGGGCCGTTGTTGACACCTGATTTTTTGACCAGGTCTTTTTCAGTTTTATTTTTGAAAAATCACAAAAAATTTATAAAAAGTCAAAAAAATTACAAAATCAACTTTGGTGGCCTTGGCCAAGCCCAAGGAACCATTCTTGACCAAAAAATAATTTTTCACATTTTTCATATTTTTTAGTATTTTTGGAAAATAGAAAAATACTTAAAAAATCAAGAAAAATAGCATTTGAGGTCACAAAAATATGGAAAAATATCCAATATTTTTCCTTTTAATCCCTTTTATTTTTGACCTCTCAAAAAAATCAAAATCAGATTCAATTTTAGGTGTTCCTTTGTAACCCGTACTATTGAATTTGAAGAAAAAATAACAATTGAGTCTTTAATTTGCAATTTTGGCATTTTTTAAGATCTTGACATTCAATCTGACTATCCCCTATTTCAATTTAGCCCAATTGTTTGCACAATATGCTCAATTGCACGGATTTGACAAAATTACATACTAAAATTGCATTTTAGTCCTTGAAATTAAGCATAATTGAAATTACTTTCAATTCAAGGGCTATCATTGCAAATTGGACATGCTACCCAATGGATTTCACCATTTTAAATCGATTGGCACAGGTGGTTTGACTCAATTTGATCATTTACATCCTCAATTACACGATCCCCAATTTCCAATCAAATGAAAATTTAGGGATTTTGTAGAAATTGATGAAAACTTTTGGGCAAAACCACATTTCTAGATAGAATTCATGCCCTAGATTCGATTATAAGGTTCAATTGCAAAATTTTTCCATTAATTTGGGCTTAATTTGAAAAGTCCTATTCGGGACCCGGTTCAGACCGGTCAGACCGCCGGTCAGACCGGTCGAACCGGTCCGCTACAGTGTCTTCGTCTTCATCTAACCTGCGCACAAATGAACAGTGCAAGGTTGAATTTCAACAGGGAAATTGACCAAGCAATCGGCGGCAATTAAAAAAGAACTAGTGGGGGTTCCATTCGCCACAACATTCCCCGTCGATTGACACCAAGAGCATGACCAATGGCCGCCGGAGCAGGGAGCAATCGGCCAGTCAAACCTTCGGACCTGCAAAAGTCAACAAAGGCAAAAACAGCTCAAATCCTTGCCAAATTCGTGCGAAATGAAGCTCACCGCGGAACCAAAAGGAACTGAGCGAAATGCCCATCTTCCCCGACTTCGTTTTGACCCAATTGCACGTGACTACACGTGCCAAACCGAGTCAGTTGGAGGTCCACCGCTCGGCGCCGAAAATCGAACAAGCTATATAAGCTAACAGGCCTTCGCGAAGAGAGAGGACGGTTAGTTCAGTTAGAGCAAGGAGTACATAATCGCGCGAGAGAGAGAGAACGCGAGAGAGAGCTCGTTCTCCGACCCCTGTCGTCGAGAATCGGAGCTCGAATTACAGGGCATCGGTTGAGCTGTTTCCGGCTGAACCACAGCCAAAGAAGGCTTTCTGAAGCTTGACCAGAGCGCCAGGAAGCTAACGCAGTCGGCCGCGCACAAGGAATCTGCGAGAACAGGTGAGTCACAGTCTCGAGTCTTCCTTCAAGCTCTCATGGCGATTCACGTGTTTCTTGATCATTCATGCAATTAATGTGTGCGTTTCGTTCCCCTAACATCACTGACCATGTTCGCGTCTTCATTTTGCATCGATTTTGCTCACATACCCCGAATCGAGTCTTTCGATTTAGCCTCCATAGCCGATTCTTGCCCAGCCAAATCTGGGCCGAGCGAGCTCGATCGGAGCTCGAGGTAAGTTCCCTAAACATTGAATGATGCTTCACTGTTAATGAATTGGTTTAATACGCCATGAATTGCCTGATTAGAGTACATGAGTGTGTACTGGTTCTTGTTCGATCGCGCTTGATTCTGTGAATGGATTCGTGTAATCTTGAGATATGATAAAATAGAAGCGATTTCGAGTTGATTGGCGCTGGTTTCGCACGATTCCATTAAAGTTTCACCGTTGGATCGACGTCGGAGTGCTTCAGCCGTCCATTTCGCCGGGGTCGAAAGGTTGAAGACGATGCTGACTTGGCAGGTCAACGAGTCAAAGCGCTTAGGTGGCGATCGACCATTGGTCCACGCGTCAGTCCAGTCAGCTCGGCCGTTGGAGGTTGTTATTCGAATAGGTAGATCCAACGGCTGAGATTTTTTGAGCCCAACAAATATTGTCCGTCCGATTAGAAATTAGGATAATGAAAAAATGATTTTAAATCGGAAATAAAAAATGATGGAAACGGCGCCGTGTGGGTTAGTTAGGAGGCGACGTCGTTTAGGTTAGTGGGATCGGACGGTCCAGATCAAGTCCCATGTTCTAATCGCAGCCGTAGGTTCAAGTAATTAGATCGGACGACCCTGGTCAAGTCTTCAATCAATCTGAACCATAGGATTTGGTAAGTCAATCCAAAGATCGTGGGTCAGCCACGTGGCCCATTAAGGACCGTCAGATCAGTGCCAAATAACCTGAAAATCAGAAATGTATTAAACGGCGTCGTTTCGACCAAGGATTTCGCGGGTCCGGGCCTGGGCCGGGTTCCGGCCCGAGCGGGTCGGGTCGACCCGGTCCGAATCACATTTTTTTATTATTAAAAAATCAATCAAAATAATAATAATAATAATAAAATCAGAAAAATCTTAGAAAATCCAAAAAATGCTAGAAAATTCCAGAAAATTCCAAAAAAAATGTGGAAAATTTGTGGAAAAATCCTAGACATTCCAGAAATCCCCAAAAATCGAGGGTTGACCACAGACAACTGGTCAACCCTATTTTTGGGGTTTCTTATCTAATTTTCCGAAACTTGACGACATTACCCTTTAGGGGTAAGTCGCCTCTGTTGTGCATGCTAGATAAGGCCGATAATGCCAAGGTGAGAATTAGGGTCGATTAGACGACCAATTCTTCGGTTCGGGTTTTCGAGTCCCGCCTCTTTTCTCAAAATGACGATTTTGCCCTTTAATGGGAAAATCGTCTTTCTTGTCTCAATCGAGTTCTGAAAATTGCTTGAAGTTAGGGTTTGGGTCAGGTGGACGACCAACCCTAATATTTGAGATTTTCAGTTCTCATTTTTGTCCAAAATGACGACTTTACCCCTCAAAGGGTAAAATCATTTTTAAATACAAAAAAATCCTGGAAATTCAAGAAAAATAGGAAATAGATTGGATTGATGGCCAATCCTATTTCCTCTGTCTTTTGACTTCCCAATTCATCTAAAATGACAAATTTTCCCTTTTCGAGGTGAATTGTCCTCGAATTATTCAAAATTACGATTCTGCCCCTCATGGGCGAATCATGTCCAAATCACTCCTAAGCCTTGATTGATATTTCTCTAGGCTAATAGGACCTCATTAGGGATGCCATGCTGATTTCATGTGTTTTATCCGCATGTACTGGATCCTTGATTTGCGCACTTATTTCTATTGGTTGTGAGTGATAGGGTAGTATTTCCCATCTGCATGAACTCTTAGATTTAGGATCTATACCTCACTCATCTGCATGAAATCCTAGGATCAGATAAACCATTCAACATAGGTACCGAAAGGGCGTCAACTTCGACAGTTGGCGTAACTAAGTCCCCGAACCCACTTCTCTGGTTTCCGCAGAATCGAATAGATCACTCCCAACTATTCGATAGGGTTTCCGATCGTACCCTCCACGAAACGATTGGTGGCGACTCCTTGGCATGTACACTCATCACATGTCACTAGACCACACGGAAGGTCGACCACGTATATCCAGCAGTTGCGATTTGGGTAATGGTCCTTGGAAGAGGCCCACGTCCGATCAAGCCAGCGATCGGGCGGCCCATTAGCCCGCTCCCGCTCCACAACTCGCGAGAGGGTCGCGACAGACTGGCGACTCCACTGGGGAACATTCTAAAACCAGAATCTCTGGTTACGAATTCCAGAGGACTTGAGCCGATTAAAAAGTTGTTTGGTTTATTTGACATTGTTTTCTGCAGATGCTCTCGAAGGTGAGGTACGTACACTAACCATTGTGTTAAATGTTTTTGCAGATTGGAGAAATAAGGGGTGTAGTGATTGTTGACATTTTTCCTGTAGGTTGGAGTTGGGAATGTATGTTTACTTTATGCATTTACTGAAGCGGTGTTTGATACAAACTGCTGTGCATGACTTTGCATTGTGATGATCACGACACATCGCACACACTGGCGGTCAAACCCCGACTGCAACCACCCTTAGGTTACCTTAGATAGGGAAAGGATGCGAAAAGGATCTTGTGTTTGATGGCACTTGAGACTTTCGTATTCGTTCCCGCCTACCATCTGCATTGGTGATATCTAGCCCTCTTGGGTAGGTACCCTTGGGGAGGAATCTGCCTCGTGTGGATCGTGGGAGCCTGAGCCGTAGGTTCCTCACCTGACTTTCGATTTTCTTTTTTAGAGTATACCCACTTGTCGCATGCGCATGTCCATGGATGGTTGGTATACCTAGAACCACCCATTGATACAGGGGGCATTCCACGTCCCCCAAAGTGTGGTTGGTAAGACATTTATCTCTAAACGTACTTTATTTCCTGCTTCATGATATGACTCATACATTGCATACATCCATATGCATTCGCATCATGAAGATTACTCGGGTGACTAATGAGAACAACAATGATTATGGGGTAGGATGTCGCTGTTCCCTAAGAGCTCGACGGAGTTGGTGACCTTCGAGTACTTGAGAAAAGTTACTCGCCCCGGACCAAACACGAGGCTACACTTTACTAGATTCGTGTATGGTCGGGAACTGACTGGACGTAAGCTGGGGTATGCTGAGGACTGTCAAACCCGCTACTACGCTGATAATCTCAGATTCAAGCGACAATCAGACGAAATGATGAAGGATTATCTGGAGATGAAGAGACAACGTCGCAACCAGCTAGCTAGGGAAGCGTACGCCCGCAGGAAGGCTGAATTGCTGGCCAAAGAGAACATACCCATGATTACTTCTTGGGGTAGGAAGAGACGCCCTGCAATCAAGACCAAGCCAAGGCGCATCACACTCAAAAAAGTGAAACCCGAGAAGGCTCCCGAAGTCATCATACCCTGGACTAGAAAGTGACCGGAGGAACTACAACCTCTCGACCAAACCACTGAAGATAACTCCCCTACCCTAGATTAAAGGAGAATTCCTGACCGACTGTCATTTGGGTAGACTTCTGAAGAAAGAGTGATCTAGACCCTCACGTTCCATTGTCTTTTATGGCTTTCTTGTTTGAAAAACCTTTCTTTACCGTTCTTCTATTAGACATCTTGACTGTAATAAGAGTACATCCCACTTTGTTCCTTTGATGTGTTGACCAATGGAACGTGACATTGCTGTTCCCTTTAGTCACTGAGTAAACCTGATAAATTGCATAATTCACTTCCCTGAAATGCAAATTAGGCTTTGAGTCAGGCTTTCAAGACCTGAAAAAGGGTCCTAATCTCCATTTCTTCAAATTGAACTATGCAATCAAGTTAGCTCATGCATGCTTCATGACATCTGCATATTCATACATTTAAAGTAATTTCTGGCGATTGACCTTTTAAAATCATTTGCATATTTTAGACTTGATGGGAAAGAATGATATTCAAGTGTTCAAGATCCCCCGAGCTGAACTCCAATCATGGTGGGATGGCATGGGCGAAGCCAGCCAGAAGTATGCGGAGTCACGACTAGGATACCTGTTGGACCTACTGAAGATTGAGTGCCCACCTGCCTTTATTCAAGCCATGGCGCTCTACTGGGATCCTACCACCGCTACATTTTGCATGGAAGGATTAGAGATCACTCCCACTATCGAGGAATACAGCGCTGTCATCGGAGTTGAATTCACCCCTACGCTCGTCCGACACCCTATAGGACTTGAACCCCTAAGTCAAGTAGCTGAATTCCTTGACACAAACCTAAATGAAGTCAAAGTAGATGCGAAAAACAATTCTGGAAGAGTTTCCCTATCCTTCCTTATAGACCGATTTTCCCGCCTTCCTGCTTCTAAAGGAACCAAATCTGGTAGAGCCTTTATCTTGGCATTCTTTAGCTTTGTGCTATTCCCAATCTCAACTGTCACCTTCGACCCTATCATGGCTATAGTAGCTAGGCAAGTCTGTTGTGGGTGGGATTACTCAAACATCCTCCTTGCCGAAACCTTCCTCTCCCTAAATCGTTTCAAGAAAAGCAAAAAGGGAATCTTTAGAGCTTCTAGTGATCTGCTGTATCTGTGGTTCACATCCCATATCAGACAATTCCACATCCGCATGGGTTTCACTGAAATCAGCCCCAATGCACACCCTCTTAAAACGTTTGCTAGAACCCATACACGTGTTCCTAAGTTTAACTTTGTAGAATGGAAGAACTTCCTCAAAGTCCTAAAACCTGAGCAACTCCGATGGCGGCTAAGGTTGCCGACGCTGAGCAAGGTCAGATTGACCTGCGATGACGGAGGCCCGGTCCCCTTGCTAGGATTCACGGGCGCAACCGCATACTATCCAAGGAGGGTGATTCGACAGTTTGGAGCACTTCAGGAGATCCCTTCTTCACCGCGACCTTGTGTCTTTTCCTTTGACTTACCAAGCCAGACCCTCACGGAGAAGGAGAAGAAACAACTTGAAGCCAAGGTGGCATCCATCATACTCTCCTTGAAGAATTCCCAGGCTGAAGAAATAAGTTGGCCAGAAGACATGACTCGAGAAGAGAACACTCATAGAGCCACCACAGAATACATTCAACATTTCAAAGCGATCCGACGAAGCCTTGTCGAGCCCTACATACCTGAATACATCGTGCCATACGTACCTGGAATAGAGCCCTACATACCCGAAGACATAGGGCCACTGTCGTGTTCAGAAGACGAGGAGCCCCAAGCTGAAGAGGGGAATCTATACTGGGATGATGAGGATACCTTAGGCTTCAAACGTCCTAGACTTGAATAGACTATTCTGTCAAGTGTAAAATAAGCAAGCATTGTGATGCCTTCTCATACATTCTCATTTCTGTGGAATACTATCTTAAACACATAAGCATGAATGTGAACATGTTTTTACAAATGCATAAAAACTATCGTCAGAAATTACGCTTCTTTCAATTCCATGAATTCTTGTCGAGAAATGATTAAAAGAACTACTTACATGAGGCTAAGGCTCACAAGGTAGCCCTTTTTCTCATCTATTGGCAAGAAGCATGCAACTGAAAGAATTAACTGCTTCTTTTTGCTAAAATGAAAGAAGTACTCACTCGAAATCTTTTTACAGGTACACTCTCATCACGGAATTGCCAACGCATCGTTTCCGTACCCGCCTAAAGACGAGAATGGAACAGCAGGAATTGACTCCGCGCGTAGGCATGTTGGAATCTCAGATGACTGCCCTGGCGACTATGATGGCTGACATTAAGGCCATGCTGGAGACCAACCAAGCTAGACAGACAACCGCCCACAATCAGAACAACTCAGGCCCTTCCATGGTACCTGATGTAACAGATAAAGAAGCAACCAGGGATACCCAACATATAGAGGAAAACGTTCATGAACCAAATAGTCGGGCACAACAAAAAGCCTCGCCTGTTGTCATCAACCTTGAAAAGGAGGAGAAGGGAAAACAAACTGTGAAGACAGAGGCAGAGGCTAAGAGATTGGCCAAGATCGAAGAATGCCTGAGCAGTCAAGGCTATGAGCTGGCCCGCTTCGACAAAATATCTCCTTTTGCTAAAATAGAGACTCCTCCTGACTATAGGGAGCCAGAGTTCGTGAGAAAATACAACGGGACAGGTTGTCCCCGTGCCCACCTCAAGTACTACCTGCGCAAGATGGCGCACTACTCGGATTACATTCCGTTGTTAATGAACACATTCCAAGAGAGTTTGGCTGGCGCCGCTCTGGCTTGGTTTATTGAGCTAGACTTAGAGGATTATGACGGATGGGAGGACCTTGCAGAAGACTTCCTCAGGCAGTACAAATTTAACACGGCTACAGCCCCAACAAGAGAAGACCTCCTACGAACTTCAAAAGCGAGGGGCGAATCGATCAGGACATATGCTCAGAGGTGGCGAGCCTTGGCTACCCAAGTAAAGCCTTCAATCCCAGAAGAGAAGCTGATCGACTTATTCCTAAAAGCACTCCCCTACGAGTACTTTGACAGACTGAACACTTCTGGATGTCAGACATTCGCACACCTGATTAAGGTTGCTGAGAGGCTGGAATGGGCCTTGAAAGAAAGAAGGCCTCAGGAAACTCCTACTAGGAAGCAGTATCCTCTGAGAAAGGAAAGAGAAGCCGGACTAGACATAGCATTTATACCAGATCCCCACAAGTTAAAGCCATTTGGCAATTCTAATCAGGCCAAAGGCGGATCATCCTGGTCAGCGCCAAAGGTACAAGAGCCTAGAAGAAAGCAACCCCAGAGACAATTCTCTCAGCTCCCGAGACCTTTATCCAAGCTACTCCCGATGCTGCTGGAGCAACACTTGGTGGCAAAAGAACCACCTAGGGCAAACCCCGCAAGATATCCTGGCTTTGATGAGAGCCAGACCTGTGCCTACCATATGGGCGAAAGAGGGCATAATGTGGATAACTGCTATGTCCTGAAGCTGAAAGTGCAAGCCCTAATTGATAGTCAGATTTTGAAATTTGACAATGCAGCCCCAAATGTGCAAGAAAATCCGTTGCCAGATCACCAAACAGTAGGGGCAATATTCACTGAAGAAGAAGAAGACTACCTCAAACTGAAGATAGATGTGCCTAAGCTGGACACCCTGCTAACAATCGCTTCATCATACCCAAAAGAAGGGGAGATATCAACCGACCAAAAGAAGTTGTGTATCGACAAGATGAAGAGCTTGGGGATAGTGTCTGATATTACTGATGAAGAATTTGAAGGGATTGAAGCATCTCTATCTTTGAAAGGAAACCACTTCTTGATCACAGCTGAGCATAGTAGCACCTATGGTACCTCACGTGAGAAATTGGCAAACGATCTGGGGCCGGCCACTCAATCAGAAGAAGAATTTGAAAAAGACGAAATAGAAGCCAGGAGGAGAAGTCTAGCAGACCTCAAGTTTATGGTTGACGCACTTGAGAAGAGCGAAATTATAGACAACCTGGGTCAAGATTCTGGAGGATACAATTTCAAGGTGAAATATTCGGCCCCTCCCAGCTTTTATCAGAAGATTGAAGACATCATACCGGACGGATGGGGAGGTATGGATGATCTCTCTCAACCAGAAACCTCAAACGGTATGGAAGAACTCGACAACACCATATTGATGATCGAAGTAGCCACGGCCGTGGTGATCAGATTGGATGAGCTGGATAGCCTGGGCAAGGTAGAAGATTGCCCAGTGAGGCCTGTCGTAATTCAATTGCCTCAGGAGGAAGAAAGCGACACGTCAGGACCAGAGATACCTCATCAGACAACTGTAACGATAAAAGTCCCCCCAGTAGAAGAGTATGATCCCAAAGCTGTTCATTGGGACTATGGGACCACACAAGTAGATGCAATAATGAGGTCTGGAAGATTTTATGCCCCCAGAGAGGGTGAATCCGAAAAAAAAGATGTCTCAAAGGAAGATGCTGAAAAGCTCGTATCGATCATCAAAACCAGTGAGTTTGAAGTGATAGAGCAGCTGAGGAAGATGCTCGCTCAGATATCCCTGCTAGACCTATTCATCAATTCAGAGAAGCACAAGGACGCACTGCTGAAGGTACTCAATGAAGTACATGTCCCTGAAACAATTAATGAGGTCCAACTAGGGGACTTTGTAGGGGCTATTCTCTTAAAAGACCAATTGAGCTTCTCTGACGAGGACTTCCCCATGGAAGGAAGAGGGCACAACAAAGTTTTATACATCTCTGCCCAATGTAACGGCAAAAGAGTGGCACACGTATTGATCGATAACGGATCAGCCTTTAACATCTGTCCTTTGGCTACCATAAGGAGGCTGGGAATCAATGAAGAGATGGTCAAGGCATCCAAGACAGCTGTAAGAGCATTCGACGGCATGAGGAAGACTGTAGAGGGAGAGATCGAGCTTGACGTATTCATCGGCCCGACAAAGTTCTCTATAAACTTTCAAGTAATGGATCTACCCAGTGCATTTAGATTCCTGCTAGGAAGACCTTGGATCCATACAGCAGGAGCTGTCCCTTCGAGCCTGCACCAAAAAGTACGTTTCGTTGTAGATGGGAAGGTGATTACCGTACATGGGGAAGTCGACCTCCAGGCATACCAGAACAGTGCCATTCCCTATATTGAGCCTGAAGAGAAAACTGAAGCGAGCTATCACTCCCTAGAGTTGGTAGCAACAGTTCATACCCCAGTAGGGTCGAAGTTGAGAACTCCTTACATCTCAGAAGCCAGTCTTCTACCAGCTAAGATGCTGCTGGCATACGGGTTCAATCCTGAAAAAGGTCTAGGCAAACATAATCAGGGTATAAATGCCCCGCTACAGTTGAAGGCTAATCCACATAAAATGGGCTTGGGGTACCAGAAGTATCCCATGAATGATTCTGTCCCGAAAGCAACAGGCCGATGCCGAAGCAAAAGCCTGGGACGCCGTGGAGGCGAAAACAGCCCGAATAGCTCATTCATCGGTTCTCCAACCTGGAAGGGAAGGTCTCGAATGTTCAAGAATCCCTTAAATACCTACTTCGACCAGAACTCCAAATGGCTATCTGAAGAGGGTATCACTTCGCCGATGGAACCAGATCTGACAAATCCTTTTCTCAAAGATGACTCTGTGAATGTCATCATGGAGTGGTTGGACAGTGAAGCCACTTCTTCTGAGTAAATAGACTCTTCCTTCATCTTTAAATACTGCGTTTAGAACTTTCTGCATTTCACTGTATCTTCTTTCCTTATTGAACGCATAAGAAAACGCCTTTGGATCTCCGGCCGTTGGTCCAAATAGCACATCTTGTAACGCGGCCCATTTCGCATTCAATAAAACCACGCATGTTTTGTTAAGGACATATGGAACCACGAATCAGCCCGATGATGATAATGGTCTTCCATATAGAAGCTTGAGGCCTGATTTTCCATATGATTCCTAATCTTCAAAAGATTTTCAAGGGGCCGGGATATCCAATGACATGAGGATTAGTCCCATCTGTACCTACATCTATTTCGAAAAACTTTTTCAAAAAGACTTTACATAATCATGCATGTCATTTTTACTGAGCACAAACTAACCATACTCATGACATTTCAGGCATATCATCTCAAACATGCATACCAGGTTGTTACAAAATCCGGATCCCTCCATTAACCACTCCTATAACATTGAGGAAGATGAAGACGAGGATTACGCGTCTATCCGTAGGGATTGGAACACCTTTGAAGAGTCAAAGCCTCATACCTCAAAAGAACCAATTGTCATTAATTTGGGAGACACCGTGAACGTCAAAGAGGTCAAGATCGGCGGACACCTATCCCGTGATGAAAGGCTCGAGTTCACCAAGCTACTAAAAGAATATCAAGACATCTTCGCATGGTCTTACGCGGATATGCCAGGCCTTGATCCTAAGATTGTGGAACATGCATTGCCCACGGATCCTGGCATCAAACCTGTCAAACAAGGCAGTAGGCGGATGAAAGCCGAGTTAGAAGACAAGATTAAGGAAGAAGTCATGAAACTCCTTAGGGTAGGCTTCATTGAAGCTATCCCATATTCAGACTGGGTTGCAAATATAGTCTCCGTCATGAAGAAAGACGGAAAAGTTCGGATCTGCGTAGATTACCGAGATCTGAATAGAGCAAGCCCAAAAGATGATTTTCCACTCCCCCACATTGATGTATTGGTGGATAGTACAGCGGGTTATGAATTATTCTCATTCATGGATGGATTCTCGGGATACAACCAAATCTCCATGAAACAAGAAGACAAACCCAAGACTGCATTTACCACACCATGGGGGAATTTTTGCTACAGAGTCATGCCCTTTGGATTGAAAAACGCCGGGGCTACCTACCAGAAGGCTATGGTCACGTTATTCCATGATATGATCCACAAAGAGATTGAAGTATATGTTGATGACATGATCGCTAAATCCAAGAAAGGACAAGATCACATACAGGTATTAAGAAAATTATTTGAGCGCCTGCGCAAATACAAGTTAAAGCTGAACCCTAACAAATGCGTGTTTGGGGCAAGATCCGGGAAACTCCTTGGGTTCATAGTCAGCAACAGGGGCATTGAGATTGATCCCTCAAAAATCCAGGCCATCCACGATTTATCAACTCCATCCACAGTAAAAGAAGTGAGAAGCCTTCTAGGGAGATTGAACTATATTGCCAGGTTCATCAATCAGCTGTCTGATGTGGCTAAGCCAATCTTCAAATTGCTTAAGAAAGGCGCGAAAATAACGTGGGACGCCGAGTGCAGCAAGGCATTCCAAATGATCAAAAACTATTTGATCACACCACCGGTGCTTGTGCCACCAATTCCCGGTCACCCATTGACCTTATACCTGACCATACGACAAGAGTCCTTGGGAGCCTTACTTGCCCAGACGAGCCCGATAGATGGAAAAGAGAGGGCCATTTATTACCTGAGTAAGAAATTCACGCCATCTGAAGCAAAATATATACCAGTTGAAAGGGCCTGCGTAGCAGCAGTACGGGTACTACGAAGACTAAGGCAGTATACCCTACATCATCACATTCAGCTCATAACAGAGAACGACCCCGTCAAATACCTCCTGGAGAAACCCGCTTTAATTGGGAAACTGGCAAAATGGCAAGTAATGTTATCTGAATTTGACATTAAATGTTCTCCGCAGAAGTCGGTAAAAGGAAGAGCTATAGCAGACATGCTGGCAGAAAACCCATCGAGCACTGAATCCCCTGAAGTAACTAACACAGAAGGCCGAATTCTGAACTTAGCAGAGGATAAGTGGATCATGTATTTCGATGGTGCTGTTAACCTATCAGGGGCAGGCACTGGGGCAGTACTGATATCCCCAGATGGTCAACATTACCCTGTCACGGCAAAGATAACTTTTCCTTGTACCAACAATATTTCAGAATATGAGGCATGCATTCTGGGCCTACGACTGGCCCTTTCCATGAAGATACCTAGATTGCAGGTCTTTGGAGACTCTATGCTCATTATTCTACAGACACAAGGGGAGTGGAAGACGAAAGATGCAAAACTCATCCCCTACCATGAATACTTTGAAGAATTGATACTCAAGTTCGGAGAAGTGTCATTCGAGTACCTATCAAGGTCTCACAACCAATTCGCAGATGCATTAGCCACCCTAGCCTCGATGTTACAAACGACTAAAGGGTTGGATATAGAACCTCTGAGGATCGGCATTGTTGAAAAGCCAGCTTATTGCATGCTAATCGAAGAGGAATGTGATGGAGAGCCATGGTACTATGACATCAAGAATTACCTCTTGAAAAGGGAATTCCCTGAAGGATGCCAGTCAGGAGACCGAAAATACATAACCAAGATGGCCAGCAAGTTCTTCCTCAATGGACAAATTCTATACAAGAGATCGTTCGATTCCACTCTACTGAGATGCGTAGATGCCGAAGAAGTAAATATTCTCATGAAAGAGATTCATGAAGGTGCGTGTGGGCCTCACATGAACGGCCACCTCCTTGCCCGGAAGATCATGCGGCTAGGTTATTATTGGATGACCATCGAATCAGACTGCTGTCAGCACGTCCGGTCATGCCACCAATGCCAAATATACGGGGATAAGATTAACGCACCCCCGAACGAACTACACCAAATGTCTGAAGTTTGGCCTTTCTCTATGTGGGGGATAGACATGATAGGGCCTATTAATCCTGTGGCTTCGAATGGTCATCGCTTCATCTTGGTAGCGATTGATTACTTCACCAAATGGGTAGAAGCCAGCTCTTACAAGAATGTCACTGCAAGAAATGTGGCAAGATTTGTCAAAAGAGATATCATATCCCGGTATGGTACCCCTCAAGCGATCATCACAGATAATGGGTCCAACCTAAACAACAAGATTGTCGATGGTCTGCTGGATCACTTTAGCATTCGACATCTGAATTCATCTCCTTACCGCCCACATATGAATGGGGCAGTGGAAGCAGCCAATAAAAACATCAAGAGGATCTTGGCTAAAACAGCAGAAAACTACAGGGATTGGCACGAAAGGCTGCCCTTCGCCTTGATGGCTTACCGAACGTCGATCAGGACTTCTACAGGGGCAACTCCCTATAGTTTGGTATATGGGACAGAAGCAGTTCTACCAGTAGAAGTTAAGATTCCCTCTTTGAGAATCTTATCCGAAGATAAACTCTCTGAGTCAGAGTATTTCAAGCACAGATATGAACAGCTGAACTTGATAGATGAGAAACGTCTTAAAGCCATTTGCCATGGACAAACTTACCAGAAGAGGGTAGCCAGGGCGTTCAATCGAAAGGTCAAGACCAGAAACTTCGAAGTAAATGACTTGGTAATTAGGAAATTTGCCAAGTACTACCCATCCAGGGGGAAAATTCACTCCAAATTACGAAGGCCCCTACATTGTTAAGAAGATCATCACGGGAGGAGCATTAATTCTTGTAAACTCCGAGGGAGAAGAATTGGGGCACCCTGTGAATTCAGATGCTGTGAAGAAATATTACCCTTGAAATAAAATCAGATTCCGGTCATATGCCCTGCCTCGAATTGAGCCTACTCTTCATGATAGTCTTTGCATAAGCATGTCATGCATCTATGCATACATTAGCATGTGTTCAATATTGCAGGATCCAAGGAAGCAGGGTCGCGATAAGTTGGAACGCATGATCAAGGAGACCTAACGTCATGGTGGTCAGGTGCACGTCTTCTTCTCCAAAGACTGAGAATTTTAAGAAATTTTAGAACAACTTAACCATCTTGTGTTGTTAAGAAAAATGCAGATTTTCGCGAATCTATCCACTTCCAGTGGAATGCATGATCAAGGGTAAGGTGTATCGTTCTAATTTTCTGAAATTCGAGAGCATACACTGACATATTCCTTTTATGTTTTTCAGGAATCCCTAGCCGCGCTGGGCAGGTAAGTATTCCTTCCCTAATCTTTTAGGTTTACAAGACTGTCGGAATCCTTATTGATAGAATTTGAAGGCTTCTTGGAATCTAGCATGTATTCAAATCTCATGTCTAGAAAGACGCAAAATTCTCATAGTCATATCATTGGCATTCATGTTTAAACTTGGAGGTTATCCGAACATGATTGAAATATGCATTGTGCATCATAAATCCCCTTGGAGGGTAAGTTTTGGAGAAAGCAAAATGAACTCTTCCAAACAAAAGTTGTTTAAATCATTCAAAAGGATGTTTCCTCAGACAAGAGGCAAGCCTGGTCCAAACACGTCCCATACACACTTAAGAGATAAGTGGAATGGTAAGGATAGCGAGACCTTAACCTACGGACGTAAGGGTTATTCGCAATGATTACATGGATTGAGACGACGGAGGCATTCGTTTCTCTATCATAAACACTACAGGTGACCATTGATAACCATTTGAACGACGATTTCATTCTATACCCCTGTCAAGAACCACCCCACAGTGGGGCAAACTGGAGGTACGTCCAGAGGTATCAGGAGGTAAATGGTTAGAAGTTCTCTTGCTCAGACTTGCATCAATCTTCGTGTGTTGCTTGTCATTTTAACTTCTATGGTAATTCAGGTGCTTTAGGATGACGAAAAGCATTCGTTTCTCTATCCTATACACTTTTACCCTTCGCACTGCCCAATTGAGCCTATACGTTCATTTCACAAACCCGTTGGTGATCATTGCATATTCCAAGGTGGAAACGACGTCACTTCAAGAGCGGAAGAGTTCAAAACACAGGATTTGTGAAAAATTCCTAGATTGATGTTCGAGTGCTGAGATTCAAGCTATACATCTAGCACATTCATTTGAAAATTCTGATCCCCAAAAGAAAAGAAAAGATGGGGTCTCAAAAAGAAAGAAGAGAGAAAAATTTAATCTTGGGCATCAAGAAAAAGCAAAGTGCCTGGTAAAAGTAAGGCCAATGCCCATCCAAATACTTGTACACTTATGAATCATGTGTTTGATCTTGTAAATGCCAAAAGGTGGCATGATACCTTTGTATAGGTCACTAGTGAGATCTGATTGTAAAAATTCCAAGGGAACTAGACTGCGAAAGATGCTCCCAAATCATGTCACACTCAGATGACGAAAGTGTAGACAAGATGTTGACGCCGTCTTGACATGAGAGAGATGTTCTCTAAAGACAAATATGCACTTCAAAGACTAAAGACGCTCTTTGGACGAGAAGGGACAAGATCGGCGGCAAACCTGCAGTGATCACCAATGTTAGACCCTTCGCATATTCTAAGCCAAAAATAAGCCTTTTTTGGTCCCCAATCCTACCTACGTTACAACCCTGAAAGGCCTTTTCTGATTAAGGCACTTGGATTGACATAGGGTTTAATGTCTAAGCTTAGCTCGAAGAAGTTCGAGCAAGGTTATTTCTTTCTCATTTCGCAGGTTTCTTGACTTGTAAACCTGGAGCAGACGTTGAAGACTTCTCTTCGAAAGCCTTGACTTGCACGCAAGTCCCCCTTTGAAAACCGTTGACCAAGCCCAACATTACGGTCCCTTGGAAGTCCTCCTGATCGATCGAGGTGTATTCACTGCGAATGATCCTGAACCCTAGGCGCAGGTTTGATAGGAAGTTCGAGTGCATTCTTGGTAAAAGACCATTAACTCAAAACGGTGAGAAGTCCTCTTTGATGAGAATACTCCGTTGGACATTTTAACCAAACTCTTTTGATAATTTCAGATTGTTTGATTCAAACTTTCCCCGCAAGGAACTTTTGATCACTCCCGTATGTTGCAAGGTGTTTTGGATAACCTCCAACCTCGTAATACATTCATTGAAATTTTTTTTCATGACTATGATATAAGTCATAAAGTGCTGTCAGTTTGACATCACATATCACTTAAAGACCATTGATGTGCCTTTGGTAAGAAAATTTTCAGGTTGGAGCTTTTGCAAGATTCTTGATGACTTCGGCTCCCAGAATGGCTTGCAGCATTCTTGCTTCTGTAGGACCCCTAGAGCTCCCAGATCCCAGAATGTCACCTTCGATGTCAAAAGGACAACATTCAAGATAGTCTTTCTGCGAGATCTCAGGTAGCCCCTAGATCCCAGAAGAATCTTATCAAAGTTTTTGCAGGTTTAAGTTGTCTGCAGGATACTTGGAATCCCCAAATCCCAGAATAACGCCTCGCGTGTCGAAAGGATAATTTTCAGAATCTGCTTTCTGTGAGGTTCTAGGTAACCCTTAAACCCAGAATAGCCCATTTAGTAAAGCCTCAAGGTTAGGCACACCTCATTTGCATAAATCCTAGTTAATTCCTTAGAATATAGGATCAAAATGTTCGACAATCCCTAAGAGACTGGGTGCGTCATCCATAGGTTCCCAGCAGAAAGGAATCCTATTCTCGGCCTGATCCACTGACGGATTAAAATGTTTGACAATCCTTAAGAGACTGGGTGCGTCATCCATAGGTTCCTAGCAGAAAGGAATCCTATTCTCGGCCTGATCCACTGACGGATTAAAATGTTTGACAATCCTTAAGAGACTGGGTGCGTCATCCATAGGTTCCTAACAGAAAGGAGTCCTATTCATGGTCTGATCCACCATACGGATCAAAACCCTGACAATCCCTAAGAGACTGGGTGCGTCATCCATAGGTTCCTAGCAGAAAGGAGTCCTATTCATGGTCCGATCCACCATACGGATCAAAACCCCGACAATCCCTAAGAGACTGGGTGCGTCATTCACAGGTTCCTGTCAAGTGTAGGAATCCCATTCTGGTACGGCCTACCATACAGGCTAGAGTTTAATCGCCCTAGGATACTCAAAAGACGAGTCCCTAGGTATTCACTAGAACCCGCTATACACCGCGCAGGCCACACGAGCATCAGGCAGGCGATCAACAGGTAAGTAACAGGTGGGTCTCTCTACTTTCTCTCTCACGTCAGCAAAAGAATGAAGAGCAAAGCCTTTACCAGTGGGACAAGAAAGATTGAGTGTCAAGATTCGTTTTTCTTTTCCCCAGTCGAGTCGGTCTAGACTCAGGTGTCACCTGTCTTTGAGCGAAACCTCTCACGAGATTCCTCTCAAAGAGGGGCAGCTGTTGACACATGATTTTTTGACCAGGTCTTTTTCAGTTTTATTTTTGAAAAATCACAAAAAATTTATAAAAAGTCAAAAAATTACAAAATCAACTTTGGTGGCCTTGGCCAAGCCCAAGGAACCATTCTTGACCAAAAAATAATTTTTCACATTTTTCATATTTTTTAGTATTTTTGGAAAATAGAAAAATACTTAAAAAATCAAGAAAAATAGCATTTGAGGTCACAAAAATATGGAAAAATATCCAATATTTTTCCTTTTAATCCCTTTTATTTTTGACCTCTCAAAAAAATCAAAATCAGATTCAATTTTAGGTGTTCCTTTGTAACCCGTACTATTGAATTTGAAGAAAAAATAACAATTGAGTCTTTTAATTTGCAATTTTGGCATTTTTTAAGATCTTGACATTCAATCTGACTATCCCCTATTTCAATTTAGCCCAATTGTTTGCACAATATGCTCAATTGCACGGATTTGACAAAATTACATACTAAAATTGCATTTTAATCCTTGAAATTAAGCATAATTGAAATTACTTTCAATTCAAGGGCTATCATTGTAAAATTGGACATGCTACCCAATGGATTTCACCATTTTAAATCGATTGGCACAGGTGGTTTGACTCAATTTGATCATTTACATCCTCAATTACACGATCCCCAATTTCCAATCAAATGAAAATTTGGGGATTTTGTAGAAATTGATGAAAACTTTTGGGCAAAACCACATTTCTAGATAGAATTCATGCCCTAGATTCGATTATAAGGTTCAATTGCAAAATTTTTCCATTAATTTGGGCTTAATTTGAAAAGTCCTATTCGGGACCGGTTCAGACCGGTCAGACCGCCGGTCAGACCGGTCGAACCGGTCCGCTACAGTGTCTTCGTCTTCATCTAACCTGCGCACAAATGAACAGTGCAAGGTTGAATTTCAACAGGGAAATTGACCAAGCAATCGGCGGCAATTAAAAAAGAACTAGTGGGGGTTCCATTCGCCACAACATTCCCCGTCGATTGACACCAAGAGCATGACCAATGGCCGCCGGAGCAGGGAGCAATCGGCCAGTCAAACCTTCGGACCTGCAAAAGTCAAAAAAGGCAAAAACAGCTCAAATCCTTGCCAAATTCGTGCGAAATGAAGCTCACCGCGGAACCAAAAGGAACTGAGCGAAATGCCCATCTTCCCCGACTTCGTTTTGACCCAATTGCACGTGACTACACGTGCCAAACCGAGTCAGTTGGAGGTCCACCGCTCGGCGCCGAAAATCGAACAAGCTATATAAGCTAACAGGCCTTCGCGAAGAGAGAGGACGGTTAGTTCAGTTAGAGCAAGGAGTACATAATCGCGCGAGAGAGAGAGAACGCGAGAGAGAGCTCGTTCTCCGACCCCTGTCGTCGAGAATCGGAGCTCGAATTACAGGGCACCGGTTGAGCTGTTTCCGGCTGAACCACAGCCAAAGAAGGCTTTCTGAAGCTTGACCAGAGCGCCAGGAAGCTAACGCAGTCGGCCGCGCACAAGGAATCTGCGAGAACAGGTGAGTCACAGTCTCGAGTCTTCCTTCAAGCTCTCATGGCGATTCACGTGTTTCTTGATCATTCATGCAATTAATGTGTGCGTTTCGTTCCCCTAACATCACTGACCATGTTCGCGTCTTCATTTTGCATCGATTTTGCTCACATACCCCGAATCGAGTCTTTCGATTTAGCCTCCATAGCCGATTCTTGCCCAGCCAAATCTGGGCCGAGCGAGCTCGATCGGAGCTCGAGGTAAGTTCCCTAAACATTGAATGATGCTTCACTGTTAATGAATTGGTTTAATACGCCATGAATTGCCTGATTAGAGTACATGAGTGTGTACTGGTTCTTGTTCGATCGCGCTTGATTCTGTGAATGGATTCGTGTAATCTTGAGATATGATAAAATAGAAGCGATTTCGAGTTGATTGGCGCTGGTTTCGCACGATTCCATTAAAGTTTCACCGTTGGATCGACGTCGGAGTGCTTCAGCCGTCCATTTCGCCGGGGTCGAAAGGTTGAAGACGATGCTGACTTGGCAGGTCAACGAGTCAATGCGCTTAGGTGGCGATCGACCATTGGTCCACGCGTCAGTCCAGTCAGCTCGGCCGTTGGAGGTTGTTATTCGAATAGGTAGATCCAACGGCTGAGATTTTTTGAGCCCAACAAATATTGTCCGTCCGATTAGAAATTAGGATAATGAAAAAATGATTTTAAATCGGAAATAAAAAATGATGGAAACGGCGCCGTGTGGGTTAGTTAGGAGGCGACGTCGTTTAGGTTAGTGGGATCGGACGGTCCAGATCAAGTCACATGTTCTAATCGCAGCCGTAGGTTCAAGTAATTAGATCGGACGACCCTGGTCAAGTCTTCAATCAATCTGAACCATAGGATTTGGTAAGTCAATCCAAAGATCGTGGGTCAGCCACGTGGCCCATTAAGGACCGTCAGATCAGTGCCAAATAACCTGAAAATCAGAAATGTATTAAACGGCGTCGTTTCGACCAAGGATTTCGCGGGTCCGGGCCTGGGCCGGGTTCCGGCCCGAGCGGGTCGGGTCGACCCGGTCCGAATCACATTTTTTTTATTATTAAAAAATCAATAAAAAAATAATAATAATAATAATAAAAATTCAGAAAAATCTTAGAAAATCCAAAAAAATGCTAGAAAATTCCAGAAAATTCCAAAAAAAATGTGGAAAATTTGTGGAAAAATCCTGGACATTCCAGAAATCCCCAAAAATCGAGGGTTGACCACAGACAACTGGTCAACCCTATTTTTGGGGTTTCTTATCTAATTTTCCGAAACTTGACGACATTACCCTTTAGGGGTAAGTCGCCTCTGTTGTGCATGCTAGATAAGGCCGATAATGCCAAGGTGAGAATTAGGGTCGATTAGACGACCAATTCTTAGGTTCGGGTTTTCGAGTCCCGCCTCTTTTCTCAAAATGACGATTTTGCCCTTTAATGGGAAAATCGTCTTTCTTGTCTCAATCGAGTTCTGAAAATTGCTTGAAGTTAGGGTTTGGGTCAGGTGGACGACCAACCCTAATATTTGAGATTTTCAGTTCTCATTTTTGTCCAAAATGACGACTTTACCCCTCCAAGGGTAAAATCATTTTTAAATACCAAAAAAATCCTGGAAATTCAAGAAAAATAGGAAATAGATTGGATTGATGGCCAATCCTATTTCCTCTGTCTTTTGACTTCCCAATTCATCTAAAATGACAAATTTTCCCTTTTCGAGGTGAATTGTCCCCGAATTATTCAAAATTACGATTCTGCCCCTCATGGGCGAATCATGTCCAAATCACTCCTAAGCCTTGATTGATATTTCTCTAGGCTAATAGGACCTCATTAGGGATGCCATGCTGATTTCATGTGTTTTATCCGCATGTACTGGATCCTTGATTTGCGCACTTATTTCTATTGGTTGTGAGTGATAGGGTAGTATTTCTCATCTGCATGAACTCTTAGATTTAGGATCTATACCTCACTCATCTGCATGAAATCCTAGGATCAGATAAACCATTCAACATAGGTACCGAAAGGGCGTCAACTTCGACAGTTGGCGTAACTAAGTCCCCGAACCCACTTCTCTGGTTTCCGCAGAATCGAATAGATCACTCCCAACTATTCGATAGGGTTTCCGATCGTACCCAACTTCGACAGTTGGCATTCCGTGAGCCTCTTTTCAAATGGTGTATATGATGTGCCGCAGGGTGTGTTTACGGCTTTCCCAATCTCCTGTCAAGTTGGGGGACAATGGACGATCCATGAAGGTGCGAAAAACCTTAAACTATTTTCCTGAACTTTGATGTATACAAGATGTCTCTTTGTTTGAACTCTGTGGTCTGTAGGCCTGGTGCAGGGGCATTTTTTGTTCCCCACTATTGTCAACGCTAGAGAACAGTCACAACTCTTTCATGAGGAAGCAGTTGGGGTGTTTCATGAAGGACTTTTAGATGGGAGGGGAGCATATTAGATGTATGTTGTGGTTTGGCCGGAGTTTTTTTCATTAAAAATACCGTTTTCCTAGTCAATTTTGCGTTTTCTCCCTCCTATGCCACTTCTCGATCATGAATAAACCGTCATTTCCCTCTTTCTTCTATCGATCTTTCCATGCCCCACTCTTTATACCATGTATTTTGTTGGGGGAAGGGGTCTAGGGGGTTTTTCATGTCCATATTAATACCACTCATTATACCATCTTTTCATGCTTGCTGCGGTTTTTCATGTATATATTACTGGGATTTTAATATTTCGCTGTGGTTTTAAATAATTACATAAACATAATTTATTTATTTTAATTAATTATTGATGATTATCTTATAAAAAATTAGCTTCAAATGATAAATAATTATAAATTAATTAATTATAGTAACTATCAATAATTTAAAAATTATTAATCAATTTTTTTAAAGTAATCATTAATTATTAATTAAAAAATAAGATAAATAATTTATATTTATGTAATTATTAAAAAATAAAAATTGAAAGATAAATAATTATAAATTAATTAATTATAATAACTATCAATAACTAAAAATTTAATCAATTTTTATAAGATAATCATCAATATTTAATTCAAAATTATTAAGATAAATAATGTTTATTTATGTAATTATTAAAAACAGAAACTTCAAAAGATAAATAATTTTAAATAAAATAATTTATATATAGCCCCAATCGGTGATTGGGGCAACTTGGCGCCTCGCACGTTAATTGGGCCGCCGAGTGGGGCCCAATCACGCCTATCGTGTGCCACTCGGCGGCCCATATGCCGAGCAACACCTAATTTGGTGTTTTTTTTATTTTATTTAGATGCTATTTTGTTAATTTTTTAAAAAAATCCTTATTTGAAAAATTGCCCACAAAAACTATTGAGATAACTTAAAATCAAAAGTTTCTCCTTGAGTTTACAACAATATACATAAACACAACGTCTTTTAATAAGTATCAGACACTTAATAGTCATGCTTGTAATATATTTACTTTGTGCGAAATCAGCAATATAGAAAACAATTTTTTACAAAGAGTATTTGTGTCGCTAAAATGATCAATCAACTCAGAATATGTTCATCATCAATGAAATTGTTTGCTGAGCAATGATTTTTTGAAGATTATTGGCAAAAAAGCTGTTGATCCCGAAAAACGTGCACCCTAAAACAAAGAAATGTTTCAACTTCTAATGCAATGAATATATATTACTTAAATATTATTTACCAGAAACTTAACAAGTGTTCTGGAAGTATTCACTAATAAAACCTAGTCCACACTATCAATGATCCATCTAGACAACATGATCACTAAACAATAAAAATTTAGAAGTCTCGTTCTCATCTTAATCACCACATTCAAAGGATTGACCATTGGTGTCTCAGTTGTCTCATCCAATCCCGAGCAACATCAAGAACCTACGCTCAATAACCCCTTCAGTTATCGCTCTCGTGCGTCTTAAATGGCAACTCGCCATAAGATCGAAATACAGGGTCATGCCCCCACAAGCACTCATCTCCTCAGATTTATCTCTTCGCCCATTTTTTCTTAGCAATAGACAATGAAAAGTCAGATTTGAAGGCATTTCAAAGGGAAAATAACATAAATGGTCCCCAAAATTCTAGCTCAATGTCCAATGTAGTTTCTGAACTTAGCCTAATGTGCAATGTAGTCTATGAAACAATAATTTATCTAGTACTGTCCTTGAACTTCTGATACATATTAAATCTAGTTTTTGAATTATATGAAAATATTCGATATTTTCCTTACTCATAAATTAATGCAAGGACTGCATTGAATATTATCTTATAAATTAGGTACTAAATTGAACCACATTGAACAACTCAAAATTTCAATGATTACATTGAACATTAGGTTAAATCTCGTCGCGCAGGTATCGCTCGCTCTTTACATTCCACCTTAGCTTTTTGAACTGTTCATTGTGGCCATATTGTGACTTTGGACGGTTTCTTTTTATCTGAAGTCTCATCTTCTTCGAACCTAGGTCATCTCGATTTCTCTCCGAAGATCCCTTCGGCCTTTCTTGTTGCGCAGGTATCACTTACTCTCCGCATTCCGCCTTAGCTTTTTTAACTATTCATTGCTGACATAATGTGTCTTTAGATGTGTGTGGTTTCTTTTTATCTGTGCAATGTTGCGGTATCGCACTCACCTCGTCCTATCAAAAGTAGTTTGTGCCTTTTGCTAGACTTGTATAATATGATATTTTCGCCCGTCTGGAATGTGCAGACATCGTATGAGTAAATACTTTTTTTTTTCCTTCGGTAATGGTATGAGTAAATATGTTTGCACACGTATTTATCAATAACTTTGTAGTGCAAAAGAAATGACGACCCAGATCGCGATCGCTAACAACAACAACAACAACAACAACAACAACAACGTTACTCAAGTTCTCATCACAGGGGTTGCTGGTATTTTTTTCTTCTGATTAATTAGACTTCGTTGTACGTTTTTTTTTTGGCGCATTTAGGAAAGTGAAATTTGCATGCAGATCCTATTGGGACAGCAGTCGCACTTAGGGCTGCTACTGGAGATATTTTGCCCCATGACCGACATGTCTCCTTGGTTTTGTATGACATCGACAAATGTGCTTGCAAATTGGCAAAGCTCAGGGAGGTGATAATGGCAAACGAACATGTCAACTTGCACGGTTGGTATACCTATAATATATTTGATGTTAATATATTATGGATAATAAAATATAACTTGACCCTTGAATAAGAGGTAATTGTTACAATCAGAATTGACGCGGTATGTCCGAGAGTAGAGTATGTTGTGGTAATAGGAGTTCTCGCTTAGACGGAAGGATTCCAGAACTGAGACAATGCAATAAAATTTTGGAATATTCAGGCGGTTGGCTGAAGTTTTGGCTGCTCATCCTAACCCAAATTGCCTGGTATTTTTCTTGAAAACTTAAGTTGGTGGTTGTCCTTTCATGTGTATGACATTTTTCTTTTTTGTAGGTGCTCATTTTGAGCCACTCGGCCTTGATTTCAGTCCAAGATTGCATCATTTTGCTCTACTTATTCCGTTAGGAAATATCTCGAACCTAATAAAATCGGATTCAGATTTAGCTTAACGGTTAATTGTTGACCGTTTACATCTCGTGGGACCTGATCGTGTCCATAACTTGATCTCGTGGGGAATTAATAGTAGTATCTAACAGGTGGATATTTCGCATGTAAGGATCATGCCGAGTAATCAAAATTTGCAGCAAGCTATTAACCATGATCAGTGGTAAGGGGAAAAAATTAGTTATTGGTGGATTAAGTTAATGTTATTAGAGTAAAAGTTTTGCTACTTGTAGGGTGAGGGTGGATATGGCGAGACGCGTCAAGAGACACAGGTTGGATATCAGGGCGAGAGACCAAAATATAAGAAGATTGCCTTTTTGACAAAGCTTCGCGGCTTCAATTTGTCGTCATGTGTTCATATAGTGTCAGGGAATCCCTCATGTACATCCGCTTTTGCCTTCTAATTTTAGCCCGAAGGCTTGTTTTGATTATGAATTTTTGAATGCACTCTCTTAGGGCCATTGGCATTCCGTGGGCCTCCTTTCGAATGGTGCATATGATGTGCCGCAGGGCGTGTTTGCGGCCTTCCCAGCCACCTGTCAAGCTGGGGGACAATGGACAATCCATGAAGGTATAGAAAACCTTAAACTATTTCTCTGAACTCTGATGTATATAAGATGTCTCATTGTTTGAACTCTGTGGCTTGTAGGCCTGGTGCAGGGGCATGTTTTGTTCCCCACTGTTGTCAACGCCAGATAACAGTCACAACTCTTTCATGAGGAAGCAGTTGCGGTGTTTCATGAAGACTTTTAGATGGGTGGGGAGCACATTAGATGTAGCTGTTTTGAACAATGAGTTCTATATCCATTTTGGTTCTGTGTAAACAGAGTTCCTGAAAATTAGCAAATGAGAGTCCTTTGCACGCAATTGATTTCCATACCTTGAATTCTCCTCTTATTTACTGTCGAATATTACTTGTAAAAGATTACTCATATTTGAGCTACTTCGGTGGAGAATGCATGTCTAAGCAAAAGTGGAATTGGAAAGGGAGTACTTCTGCACATGAAAGCATTTAAGGGTCAAGGTAGGCTTTACGTGTTCATTTGATTTCTTTTGACGTGAAATTCTTCTTGATCAACATTCAGTCAGCAATCCATGCATCTCCTCGACCCCCTCTTTTGTTGCTTGTGGCAGGTTGTGAGCGGCATTTTCCATGTGAGCCTCAATCTTGCGATCGATATATATATACAACCTGAATTTTGAAAACATTGCAGTGGCATTCTGAATGACGTTTTGATCGCAAATGTAGTGATTGTTACTAGATAGTCGATACATAAAGGACAATGTTATACGTGGTCCATATACATGTATTGGCAATTTTCCTGCTACTTTTTGTTGGTTCAAAATGGTCCGTATACATTTTAAAATGTTCACCATTGGCCATTCTCTTAACCCACTCACTATAATGTCAACTTGGACACCTCAGCGCGTGTTGTGGTGAACCCTGATAAATAGTACATGGATCATTATGGAAAAAGAAGTAAAGTAGTGTCAGCGCCTGCCCTTAGTCCAACTCTATTACCAACCTTATCGGACCTCGGCCTTAATCCATGCTATGAACGCGTTCTGTTTTAATCTTTTATTACGTGTGTCATAGGATGCATGCGGGAGACTGAACTAAAATACAAGTGGCATGACTCCTAAAACATATGGCATTAATAGGATTCGCTAATCTATATCTTGTGGCAAGATCATTTGGCAAATTGTGAAATAGGTAACTTTGTAGTTTCGTAAAGGGTTTCTGTACATCATATTTAAAACAAAACAAAGGAATGCACTGGGAGGAAACAAAAAGAAAAAGCTACTCCAGAATACTACATTGAGCACCATCTCGTACTCCCATGCCAAGCTAGTCTGTTCCACAGCCAATTGTATCTGGGTACCTAGGCACCTGAAAAGAGGAAACAACCATGGAGTGAGTCGAAGCTCAGTAGGTAAGACTTCTAATCAACGTCTAGGCAATCCATTCACCATTCATTCAAACACCAACTCATAAACGCGGAAAGCAATACAACAGTAATTGGAAAATACCACAAAACACAAGCATGGAGGGTCATAAGACAATCAAGTGTCTATGAGCTAAATTGAGCATGACAGGGCCGCAAAACCACTTTGAACCTTCCCTTCGCCAACTCAAGGCCGAACGCCCTCATAGACTCGATTCCAATCCGCGTCAAACAAGCCAACTTTAATTTCCATCTTCCCGACGTCAGGCAACACCCATGTAACCGGCGATCTCACCACAACGAATTCAACCTCATGGGT
Source organism: Rhodomyrtus psidioides (assembly GCA_021437785.1). Classification (NCBI taxonomy): domain Eukaryota; kingdom Viridiplantae; phylum Streptophyta; class Magnoliopsida; order Myrtales; family Myrtaceae; genus Rhodomyrtus; species Rhodomyrtus psidioides. Next base: position 5,341,276 of record JAILYB010000027.1, on the reverse strand, counting down.
TTTTCCCCGAACCTTATATCGTGTTGGAATGCTGAACTCGCGTGTTGCTAGAGTATCTGGAGAGCCGATCATGTATTGTTCGCATGTCAGAGAGTATTAGATAGTGTCGTGATACGACACAACACGAAGCCCCTCGAAGTGTGTCGGTGCTCCCTAGTTTTAAAGTATAAACTGACTTGTATAAATATTCTTAAAGAAATTGGAAAAAAATTGCAAGTGCAAATACATAGACCGCTAAACTGAAAAGTTGGCGCCTGACGAAGGGCCACTGTATGTTGTTGTAGGCTAATATTTACAATGAAAAAGAAAGAAAGCAGAACAATGCTGACTCTTCCCTGCACAGGCTACTTTGCCGCTAATTAAACATTGGAGATTTTACAATAAGAAGGAAAATGAATCCATAGCCTTGAACTTTCAAAATTAACCTTTTGCAGATGGGATAATTGACTGAGCCATTAGACTCTGCATCTACACTTCCATTGGGGGCATAGTTGTAGAATGTTATTCTTCCATGATTACTACGACAGTGTCATTAAGCTGTCCCTCCATTGTGGTCAGAGCTTTTGAAAAATAAGCCAAATAAATGCTTTTCTAGGTTTACATGCCCTTATGTCATCGGCTCATTGTCATTCATCTGCCATTGTTTCCAGAGTTGCTTGGTTGATTGGTTGATCACTGATCCTGGAATACACAATAGGCGGTTCAGCTGCTGCTCGGGGAATCTCCCCAAATCTGATGCGCTATTTTCATAACTGGTAACTACATGTTATAAAATCAAAACCCTGTTATAATTAATATGTGAGAACACGTGTAAACAGTTTGCTCATTTTCTCCATCCAAGCTGTTGGCACTGTCCTTCATTGCTATAACACTTTATGGCCGTAACCCAATGGCGCAAACCGTCGTTACGACAATAAATGTCTCTGCCATGATTTTCATAGTTGCAGCTGGTGGATGTATAGGTTTCAAAAGAGGATGGGTGGGGCATGAACTTCCCAACGGGTAAGCTACACTTTTGGTACTTCCTTTGCCACGTGTTTTAGAGACAGGCAGAAACTCAATATTGTACATGAACACGATAGGCACTATCTTAAAGGGGTCACTGGAATGCTTGGCGGGTCTGCAGTTGTACTCTTTTCATACATCGGCTTTGATTCAGTTACCAGCACAGCTGATTGAGGAGGTGAGGATTTTCCGAGTGAACAAGCTATTCAGAAAGTTGTATAGAAAGTGTAGCAAGGAAGTAATAAGCTCATGCTGTCTTTCTTTTCAATGTGGTTTGCAACGAAATTATATATTAGAATTGCGAAATGAAGGACTTCAGGATAGATCTCAAAAGCATTACCTGGGTTTTTGTCTATCTGGTTCTGGTGTGTCCTGTGGCAAAAAATGTGAGTACACAAGAAGCAAAACAGAATGAGAGGTTGCCAAACACTTGGTCCCCCCGACTTTTTTCAATTCACTTTTGAGTGAAAGGAGTTCAACATATATGAAAATACATTCTTAACCATTATTTTCCTTCATGAACAAATTCAAATTAAGAATCATTTCGGATGTCTATATGTTCTCTCTCTCTCTCCCTCTCCCTCTCTCTCTCTCTCTTAAAGGAATAGTGTCCCATACTCTGCCACGTCAAGCTAGGGTCAAAGGTTTCTCTTTCTTTCTTTCTTTCTTTCTTTTTTGAAAGGGTCAAAGGTCTCTTTGAAGAGTTGTAAACCTGTGATAAATTCGGACTCATATCCTTCTTCCTGGAAATGAGTGCATGTTGCATTTAATTATTATTATTATTTGTTGAACTAATGTTGCATTTAATTAGTTTAATCCAGCATATGCAACTTTTTTCTTTTTCAATAACCAATTAAGAGAGGGCAGGCAGTTGATAAATCTCAAGGAAATTAAGTAACATGCTTGTGGCACAAAATTGTAAATAGTCATTGCAGGTGAAGTAAATTGCGCAGTTTGACCCCCAAAAAAAAAAAAAAAGAAGTAGATTCCGCAGGCTTTATCAGAGGCAAGACATAGCGATGTCTATTGAAGATAGGGGTGTGCAACCGGACCGGGTTGACCCGGAACCCGGATCGGTCCACCCTAAAAACAGGGTCGGGAACCGATTCCCGCTCAAACTGGTTCGGATACCGGTTCCATATTTTGGGAACCGGTTGAAACCAGTTCGGGTTTAGGGTCTAAGTAAAGGCCCACCCGGACCGGTTTATAGAACCGGTTTTGTAGTTACTATTTTAAAAAAAAAAAAAACCTAATCCTTAACTCTGTGCCCTAATCCAGTGTTAGCACCTGCACCCTATACCTATCTCTGAGATCTTTCATTGCTTTCTCTTGGCATTATCCTTCCAGGTCCACCATAAAGACTAACCCTTCACAAAATAATAATCACTGAATGTAGTTACATCACTAACTAATCGGCAATTTCAAAGACGCAATGCACTTAAAATATAAGCAGATTACTGCTGATTTTTTGCAAAATCGAATAAATCGGGCAAAAAAAAAAAGCGCCATTCTACCATCGTCAGTTGAGTTTGAGTAGCGATAATGGTCGAAAGAGCAAGTAAGTCATCACAACAATCTACGCAAGAACGAAGCTTCTAAAGGAATCAATAAAATTTTGTGCGACACAGAGCCAAAAACTAAATTCATAAGCACAAATACGCAGCCGAGCAAGCTCACATCCGAAGCATGCCGAATTTTCTTTCTACACTATTTTACCAAAGAAGGAAGTGCTGGCAGTGACAAATGTATCAGTTTAGTGTTTAATCGGGAGCTTTATCTTTCTCGTTTTTTATTTAAAAAAAAAAAGGAAAACAGGGTGAACCCTGAAATCGGACCGAAAAATAGGGCCGGTTCCAAAACAGGTTCCAAGACAAACATGGTCGGGTCTCGGTTCCAAAAAGTGGGAACCGGTTATAACAGGGTTGGTTACAGGGTCTAGATCTGGAACCGGCCCACCCAGCCCATGCTCACCCCTAATTGAAGATGAAGTAGACAAATTGATGATAATTCGGGAAAAATGTAGAATGTTTATCTAATATAAAAGTTGATATCTTGCGTACTTTCTTACGACATGACACGAAAATACTACTATTTCTGGTCACTTGCTCTCTTAGTGGTAGTTGTACAGAGTTGGTTCATCCTAGAAGTTATCACGATGTTATAATGATTGACAAAATTTAACTACTTCTGAACTATCTTCAGATCTATCTGGTTGAAAACTATCAAACCTCAATTTGACTTCCGATTTATGTGACAGGTGAAAAATCCTCAACGAGATCTGCCCATGGGTATAGGGATAGCACTGTCAATATGTTGCATATTATACATGCTTGTCTCTTTTTTTCTTATCGTAGGCTTAGCACCGTACTATGCATTAGATCCAGACACCCCAGTTTCCTCATCATTTTCTAACAATGGGATGCGATATGCAGTGTAAGCATGCACCCCCCACGGACCGGAAGGTTGAAGGTGTGCTTTTTATATGGCAGATGTATATTAACCACTGGAGCAGTCATGGCTCTATGCTCAAGTTTGATGGGTTCGATTCTTCCTCGGGTATGCAATAATTATGGCCTTTAGCCTCATTATATCAAGTAATAGTCCGTTTCTAGTCAGTGGCTATTGAGATCTTCTAACTTTCATCCCCTCTCCTGCTTGGACAGGATAGAGCTATCGTCTGAAGTATTTCACCTGTTCATGATATGAACAGGTTTTATAGATGTTGATTTACTCAGTCATCTCTTAGATCAGTCTATAATAGATGTAATCGAAAAACTATAATTTTGTGTCCCATCAAACTCGGCGAGTATGAAGCTGACTTTGACTCATATTATAATCAAAGTAGCTGTTTAGTCATAAAACCCAAAAGAGAGTGAACTCTTTCTTTTCAGCCATGAATCTTGAACTTTCGTTTCAGATACAAACAAATGCACTCAAAATTTAGTCTGAAATTTCCTGTTCATTTGCGCTCTTCCAGTATCAAGCTGATATGGCTAGTTCTGTAGTTAAAATAATTCCCAGTCAGGAAACACAAGTATGTCTAATCGAGTGAATGTAAATTCCTCCTCTTTTCAGCCACGAATCTTGATGGCAATGGCTAGGGATGGACTGTTGCCATCATTCTTTGCAGATATAAACAGACACACCCAAGTTCCAGTAAATAGTAGAGCGATGACTGGTGTTCTGGCTGCAGCCCTCGCATTCTTCATGGATGTCTCACAGTTGGCTGGGATGGTAAGTCAAATAGTAAAGGAATTGTATATTGAAATTTTTGGATCACAATCACTTGATTATAAATGTTCTATAACATGAAAGTAACTTTCTTACCTGTGCTATTTGCGTGCAGGTTAGTGTGGGTACCCTTCTTGCTTTCACCACTGTTGCAGTCTCTGTCCTGATTCTCAGATATGTTCCACCAGATGAAGTGCCCCTTGCATCAGGACTCCAGGAGTCGATTGGTTCGGTATCTTCGCAGTACAATAATGACCTCAAGGGAACTGCTAATATGGATTTCGGATATTCTGTTGTCTCATCTAAGGAGGATGATCAGCTGTTTGAGACAAGCGAGTCCTCAATTGAAGATGATATCATGCAAAAACATGTAATTATAACCTACAAAGTATGGAGAGACTTACTAACCTACTTTGTCATTCACAGTACTGTGAATTGCAATTCCGTCCTAACATATCTACTGAATTAGTCCAAGGACTCTCCTCTACCTCCTGCACATTTTCGTCCTCTATTTAAGCTCGCAATGATCAGTTTTTTCTTTGCCAGCTTTTAGGTGGATGAACACTGGCTAAGCAGGTTCCTCTTCATTGTATAAAATTGTCTATCCCCTCTAAGTACTAGGCAAGTAGACAAGCCTTTTAGAATACTGGTAGCTTCCTCCTTTTATTATGGGCAAAATAGCAGGTCTTCGTGGGTTTCTCTTTCAAAGGGTAAAATTTTCTGAGTCATAGTGCACTGCCTCTGCTTCCACTATATGCACACGTTCTTTCTTTATTTTTGACTTGGACATATACAGATGGTACTGAAGAACGAAGGCGGAAGATTGCTTCCTGGAGTATAGCTTCTGTCCGTATAGGAATTATTATACTTGCGTCTGCTGCTTCAGTCGAAGGCCTTTCAAGGTTGGCCAACCTTTCATTTACTCCTGTCCCTCAGTTCTCGGAGCAAGTTGTTAATTCTTGAGCCTTTTTTTGAGACGATTTTCTCATTTGATATGTAGTTTAGCTATAGTCATCCATCTTGAACTTTCTACATATATATTAGATTGGCTTTGATCATCTCAATGGAGCTTAATTCAAATCAATGAACAAACTTTTGGGGATCAATAGTTTACCAGGTAAGTGCTGAAAGGCTGATGAGTATTGATTGATTGTCTCGGGGTACTAAAGCGATGGACAAGGGCGAGTCCTTCCCTCAGTTGTTGAATAGCAGTGGCCCATATGCTTCGAATTGTTTGCTGAATAGGTAAATGAGAAGCAGATTTTATATATTTAAATCCATAACAGAAGCATGTTTAGCACAATAAAATGCTGGTGCTTTCCTGATACACATGCATGCACAAAAATTCCCATAGGAGCGCACAATCACCTCGATCTCCTTCATCTTGAAATTTTGGCAGTGACTGTCTAATGCTTTATTACTCCTTACTGCTTTAACTCGACAGCGTGGTTCGCCTGCTATTATGTGGATTGGCTGGAGCTGCTGCCTTGGGCAGTTTGGTGGTGCTGGCCTACGTAGAACAGGATGATGCAAGGCATGACTTCGGACATGCAGGAGGCAATTTCTATGACAGACAAAGTGTCGAAATACCATGGTTCATTCCTTATCAGATTTCCTTCAGGACTTGATAAATTCAATGCTGAAATGATCCAAACTGTCATTGACTTTCCTTTTTAACATGTTTTCAGTGTCCGTTCGTCCCTTTCTTGCCTGTTACCTGAATTCTTGTCAACACCTACCTATTAGTTTGTCTTGGGTGAGCATCCTTACGGTTTTGTTTTCCTCAACAACTTATGCATACCACCTATTTGCTCAATCTAACCGATCCGACTATCCGATCCGACTATCCGTTTGTCTTGGGTGAGCATCTTTTATGGCCGGAGTCACAAAAGATGTAGTGCTTAAATATCACTGAAATTAAACAAACGGAACTTTTGGGAAGGGGGCTGGTGGTGGCGAGGGCTTCAAGCTTTACGCTTCGTAGATGTACTACACTTCGCTTCTGACATCCGAAGTGTATGTTCCACAGAAGCAACATTGAGCGAGCGCCGCATCAAAAGTTCTTCCACCGTTGAATCCATCTTCTTCCTAGTTAACTCATCAAGCGGGAGACCTACATCAAGACCACAGAAAATGATGAAGTAGGCCACTAAGTTTCGAGAAACCAGTTTAATGAAAAGATTGGAGTGATATAACCATATTGCAATGCAAAAAGTTGAAGTGCAAGATAGAAATTTCCGAGACAGAATCTGCTGGCAAAAAGCGCAAAAATGATGAAGAAAGAATTTCTATACCTTGCACGATGGTCCATTCTCCGTTGCGACAAGTTAGCGGAAAGGAAAAGATAAGGCCATTCGGAATGTTATACGAACCATCCGAAAAAACCCCCATGCACACCCAAGTCCCCTAAGAAGTGACGTCACAAGAGCTTAGAAAAAACAAGCCGAATTAATAAGCTAAACGAGATTTATATATATAAAAAAAACCCACTACCTCTGGAGTTCCAAGCACCCAGTCATGAATATGATCGCAGGCAGCTTTGGCAATGACACTAGGTTCCATAGGTTCCCTTGTTCCATTGATTAGAGCAACAAGTCTGTGGTAGGCAGCAATAAATTCTCCATTCAACCTTCGCCAAACAAAGATTTGTATAATTCAGAAAAGTCAAATCATGATACTGACTAAATGTGTCGACGCAACGACAGTTTTCTCACCATGCATCATCCTTAAGGAGTTCACGCAGAGGATATCGACCAGACGATGTGTTGACCATCACATGGTTGATATCAAGATGTTCAGCCGACGAGTGATTTCCCCATACTATGGCATTTATAACTCTCCTAGGCGAAACCTTAAACCTCTTGACATCCCTTAGCAGACCATTTGCACAATTCTGATACACTCTGGTTAAACACGTGATGTTTCTCACAGGAATAACTGGTGCACATTGCTTGAGACTCAATGCAATAGTGTCCGCAGGAAAAGCAATGATCACAATCTGTAGAAGAAAGAGAATACATATATGTATATGCTGTTACAGACAACCCTTGATAAAAATATCCTCTCATAAGAACCTAAAGATGACCTATCGCACATCATAAAGTTATGATCTAGAATATACGCTTATTAGAACGTCATCCTGCCATTATTTCCATGCTCAAAGATCAGACTAAAATCTAAAATATCATCGATCAACCAAATTTTCGCGCGAAGACAATTAAAGATTCTAAGAAGAAAAGACGTTTCAACTATTTGAAAATCAACATGCATATGTAGGCCTCCTATTCACATCCTCTCTTTGGAAAAAAGAAAAACTTTCCTTGCAATCGGCGGCTGCATGATTTCCCAAGGCTGTAGCTATGAGCTTGACATTGCTATCACTGTAACCACTCGACTCCGATCTCAGGGTTCTCTTTACAGCTGGAGCCTTTCCTATAATGAATGCAATAGCAACGCCTTTGCACGCCTCCTCGGCATCCGTTGTCGCAATGAAAGTCTGATTCAAGTGCCACATGGCAACTATCAAGTCCAAGACAATACCATCAGCTTAATAATAAGAGAGAAGCCAGACAAACTTACAACGAGAGGAGAATAATCCCCAACCGAAAGCATGGTCATTTTAGCATCCCACTTGAGAAGTTCCACAGCCTTTAAATCAGCAGCGGTCTGACTATGAAGCAGGTGTAGAATCACCGGCTGGTCAACACCTAGCATCCATCCTCTACCGATCCCTCTAGCAAGATCATGTGCAACTTCCCCTGCATAGTCAAAAATGATATCTTATATTTGTACTCTACTAGATGCAATCGGATGCATCAAACTCTTCCGGTAGGTATCCACATTCGTGGTCAACAAGAAAATCAAAATATGCGGCAATTACAATATGAACAGATGAAAATGAGATGTTGCGAACAAATGGGATCGCATATTAAAGCGGCCTAAGGTAAACTTTTAGTAAAACATGGCTTGTTGAAATGAGAAAGAACTATCCTATCTGAAATAAAGCGGAAAATGGCAAAAAGAGAAGAAAATAAAAGGAGCAAGCTAGTATAATTCCACCGGAGGGAGCCAAATTCAGGAGACAAAGTTCACAGTTTTCCACTGGACCACATGACACTCAGATTATTCTATTGGCCGTGTTAAGATATACAAATAGAGGAATGTAGGACCTATTGTTGGGATTCACGTAACACGTACGGGCAAATAAAAATTAATAAACGCAGCGGAAATAAATAACAACCCATACATGTATCTCCAGAGGCGTACTTCGTGCATTTCAATCGAAAAATCACAAAGCACCAAAGGGAGTAAATTCACTACCTCTTGTAGCGTGCTTGAAACGGAGGTGTCGGTTCGATGTTCTTCGATTTCAGCCCCACAAGTGTCGGGCCTCTAGTTCAGACACACCACCAATTGACGAACGGGAGACGACTAATAATTCCACAACAATTGTGCTAGCAATATGCGGAATCAATATTCCAAACCAATTTACGAAATCAATATTCCGAACTTGGTATATTTTGGTCACTCAAAATTATGAGAATATAGAGAGTGTTTGTGTTCTTCTCTCAAAGCTCTCAAAAATCTGCTCACTCTACAAATGTGCTAACCCCAACCTCAAAACTCTTGCCATCCTTTTATAGCCAAAAACACCTTCCAATAAATTGTATTATAAAATAGCACTAACATATAATAAATGCTTTCTAAAAATAGCACTCACAATTTATGATAAATAAATGCCATATAAAAATAGCACTAACAATAGCACTCACAATTTATAAATAGCACTCACATCTTATGATACAAAAATGCTATTTAAAAATAGCACTAACAATTATAAATGCTATCTAAAAATAGCACTCACAATTTATCATAAATAAATGTCATTTAAAATTAGCACTAATAAATATAAATGCTATCTAACAATAGCACTCACAATTTATCATAAATAAATGCCATTTAAATTTAGCACTAACAATTATAAATGCTATCTAACAATAGCACTCACAATTTATAATTAGCACTAACATTTTACAATACAAAAATGCTATTTAAAAAATAGCACTAACAAAGGTGTTAAAAATAATAATAACCATTATTATTATTACAAGAGTTAAAAGAGGTTACCAAACAGTAAAATATGTATAACGTACAAATACGTATAACGTACAAATGCGTAGAGCATACGTGTACATCGTATATATATGTGCAAGTGACCAAAAAGAGAAATAAAATTAAATCTCATTTAATTTAATTTCAACCCAACTAATTGGTATAATTGCAAACAAATTTGCAATGTCGTCTTTCCACAATGCGTTGTCATGTATTGGTTAAGGTGTGTGACATTCCTAGGTTCATCACCGAGCTGGCAGTAAGACATGTACTAACACATTAGTACTTCCAAGAGAATTGATTGTCCCGATCATCCTCTAGGTCCTACAAGCCACGAGTGACATCTAGCAATATGTCATGGCTACCCAGACAGTGTGAATTCTTTTTAAGAACATTATGAACCTGTCAGCTTTGGCTACAGTGTAATTCAATCCTTCTGTCTAACTATGTCCCGATCGAACAAAGGCCATGGAATATTTGTCAAGCCACCAATTCGATCATATGTACAAATCTAACTTGACATGCATTTATATGAGACATGAACATTTCATTCTCAATCATAACCCCGGCCGAGGATTTCAATGCATTGTTACAATTAGATCACATAGGACATCATACCTTTATTAATAAGGAGACAGATTCCATATTGCGTACACATGTGACTTCGTATGTGCCTGAACTACGACCATCAAGTACAGAGACGAATCAACGACCCGCCAATATACGCACTTGTGAACCATAGCCATTTATCACACAAGTCAACACTGTACCTCAGGTCCAAGGATTATTTACACAAGACCAAAGCATGAACGATTAGACATTGACCACGCAAAAAGCTTCCATGTCGCTAATCATTCAATACGTGTCACGTTCAGTGAACTTGTCCGATACAAGCACCTATGTTCTAACTCGGATATCGCAATACCTAATGACTTGTGACTCGTCATTCCCTTAAGTATCTGATACTTAATTATGAAGTTAAGAACATACCGACCTCAACAGGATCATTGATATCCATTCAATAATCCATTGATCGGGAACTGTTTTAAAGATTCAGTCTAACCGTAAACCTGTCACACATATTCTCAACGTCTTAAGAATAGGTTCGGTTGCAACTGATCTTATGGATTTTATTCATTTATAGTTGGACAAATGAATAAATACGTCTTTGCTACTGATAAGAAATCAGAAGTGCAACAGATATACCCAATATGTAACTATTACATAATTGCTTTAGGGCATATCTCTAACACCTATAACTGAGAGAATAGGCACAAACGACCAAAACTGTCGGACAGGTTAGGATCAATCCTAACAAAATCCAATCTTACACTGAAATCAACTCTGAATCTGAAGCACAAAATACCTTTTACTAGAATCTCACGAAAACCAGGATGTCTATACTAAATATTGTCACAGAACAGAGCGCTACACCACAAAAGCAAGACCACCGCCTCTCAAAAACAAAAGAATGGAAGTCCTGCCAGAAAATAAAAAAGGCAACAGTTAAAAAGAAACAACAGCGGATCTGAATCAAACCGTACCTCCTGCATGAGTAATCAGAACTCGGACCGGTTCCTTCGCCATTGATGATCGGAGATCCAGACGGAGAGACAAGAGGGGTGCGAGAGAGAGAGAGTCAAGTCTCGATTAGGGTTTTTGAGAGAAGGGATTCAGGAATGAGAGAGGCGTGGGCGTCCGAGCCTGCGAGGAAGACATCGTTTATTAAAGCTGCAACACCCCAAACGGTTTATGATGTCAATTTAGTCCTTACTTATCATGACAAATTTAAGAAATTACACACAACCTATTTCAGTTGTTGCAATTTTAAAACATATACTACCAAATTTATACTACTTCACAGCAAAGGCGAATTTCTTCTCCCTCCCTATGTCCAATAATTAATATGAGTTCAAACGATAACGAATCTCGACATGTTCAGGTCTCCCATTCAACTAATGCACACAAGATCCACTTTTATCGCAATCTCAACTAAAATCACTTTGTGCCGAGAAGAAGACGACCTTGGTACCCAATGGTAATTCATTACGAAACTTCATACATCATACTTGAGAAGATGAAGATGTGAAAACCTGCAAACGATGTAGTTTTGCTTTTAGATTCACATTAGTCTTTTGAAATGGAACTATTGCTGGCGTGGAAATGCCACATTAGATAACAGAGGATGATTAATTATTTACAAGGCCAGATTCGGGATACATATGAACATCGATGACTTTTTCTAAGACAAAGTACAGTTGGCCCCTTATGTTTAAGCCTTGTTCGTCAGTAATTAAAACATCGTCGCTAGAGGCATCATCTTCTATCGTTGTTGTGAGTTCTCGGGCTTTTTTTTTCGAAAATGTGTCTAATTTTTTTTTTTACCCAGTTATATTTATTTTTTTATTTACCAAACTAGAGCCCGTGCGGTAGTCAAGATGTCACGCGAGCCTCGAGCTGCATACAGAGCGCCACATGAGCCCGCGCGGCAATAGGCCTACGGGTCCTTTTTTTTTTTAATATCCTTTTTTACGTTCTTTTAATTAAAAAACATAAAAATACGAAATAAAAAAAAATCAAATCTAGTGAAACCGCAGGAATGTCTTGGTTTAGATTTCACGTGGGAATGGCACTACATGAATTTTGGTTTAGATTTCACGTGGCATGTCTATCTATTATTCTCTTTCCCATTTGGGGTCTCATCATAGAACAAAGGGTGGCGCTATGATGCACCATCGCCGCAGGAATATTTTGAAAATCCCAGGAATATTTTGAAAACGCCAATAATAGATAGAGAGGAAACTGCAGCAAGATAGTTAAAGATCACATGAAAAAAATGTAAAATCGCAGCAAAAGAGTAGTGGAAACGAGAAAAAAAGGAAATACCTTGAAATGTATATCTCATTGCTCGGGCGTTTGTTTTGGACTTTTTTTTTTCCGTGTAATTTTTCGAGACGGATCCATTGGCAAACAGTCATAGGCAGTTTGGCCTGACTTTTTCTCTAAAAAATGCCGTTTTTCTTATTAATTTTGTATTTTTCTTCACCGATGCCACTTTTCGATCTCAAATGAACTCTCATTTCCTTCTTTCCTCTTTTAATCTTTCCATGCCTGAATCATTATATCACGTCTTTTGCAATGGAAAAAAGGGTTTAGGCAGTTTTTCATGTTCAAATTGATATCACGCTTTTAATGTGTATATAGATTAATTAAAATGCAATTGATGTTGTCAATTCTACTGTTTATCTCGTTGGTCGTCGTATAGATGGAATAGTTTGGCGGTCATGGGTTCTATTCTATGTAGCACGGACTCAGGAGTTTGGGTGTTTTTCGCGTGTTGGTGTCCAACATGCTCGGACACGGCCAGACTCACTGGACATGTGGTCAACGCATGTCCGAGCTTCCGAAACACAGTTAATGATTAGGACACCAGTTAATTTGACAAAATTAAGCTAAGTGAAATTGAAACCAAACTAGGCCTATCCCGAGCCACTAAGGATCTGTGTGGCAGTGTTCCCGTTCCTCTATTTATGTTCCCGGGAACAATAAATTAAAGAAACATGTTTGGTAATGTAAATAATTATGATTCTGATCCCGACGCACTGCGTGGATTGCATTAGCTTTTCGTTTTTTTCGTCATCCACATAGACAAATTCTCGCCCCCCCCCCCCCCCCCCACTATCTGTGAAGGCTGCCTACTGCAGAGTCACTAGGGTTTCTGGTTTAACCTTAAGGTTTCAGTTCCAATTCACAAGTGGCAATGAACCAGAACCGCCGCTTCATGAACTAGAGCCGACCGGTTCTGAACCATGGCCACCACTGAAGGCTGCATGCTGCAGAATTAGAATGACGAGGGAAGGGGTGTCTGGATTCCCTGTCTTAAAGGCAGGGAACCTTAATGGCTAAAGGCCATTGGATCTTCCCCCTATAAAAAGGGGGAAGATCCAAGGGCCTAAAATCTAAGGTTCCCTGCTTTTAAGGCAGGGAATTCGGGTCCAGGGAAGGGAGCTACCACCATGGTGGACTTGGCCATCACTAGGGTTTCTGGTCTGCCCTTGGTGTAATCTTAAGTATGGTTGGGAGTGCATTCGACCCATCACTTTTGCAAAGTCACGTGCTTTTCCTTTTTCCCATAGATTGACTTTTACCCGTTTTTTGCAGGGAAGATTAGTGATAAGAAAAAAAAATAGGGAAACATCATTAAGAGTCTCTCAAACCCCATCTCTCTCTCTCTCTCTCTCTCTCTCTCTCTCTCTCTCTCTCTCTCTCTCTCTCTCTCTCTCTCTGAAATGAGATTGAGAAAGCAATTAGAGGGTAACGTAATCATTCTAGTTTCAAATTGAATCCTCCGTGTCCAGCAACTTTAGAGGCCCACATAAGATGGAAAACCCGGTGGCGAAACTGGTGAAAGGAAGGGGAATCAAATAGAGTAATGTTGGGATTCGCTCAGGAATTAGGATCGTCTTGGATATTCTTCAAGACAACCCCAGCCTCAATTATCTTGTACATCATAGTGTGTGTTTGTATATATATATATATATATGGAGCCCTTCACTGGGCTCCAGTCACTTTGCCCAATTTTCTAGGTCACTTTTCACCCTTCTCGAGGCAAGACAAGTAGACAAACACAACCGGCTCAGAGACAATTTCCCCTGTTAGCCAACTTATTGGACCAATTTAGTCAAATGGGAACCAAATATGTTTGGCACACTTTAGAAACGCTATTAATATGTATTGACATAGTAGAGCCCGGACTTGGATCCCTGACCTAGGTCAAGGGTGCCCACAAGATCCATTCCACCCCCCTCCCTCCTTTTTTTTTTTTTTTTTTCGTTTTTTAAAACTTCCCCTTCCTATAAACAGGGATGGAGGGACCGGATTCCCCTAACCCCTCCTGCCATATGGTCTCATTTTTTTGACGATTGTACAGGAAACTGTTGCCCTCTCCCTAGGGCAGACGATCCCGCTTCCCTCCATCATCGGATCACCCAACTTTTTGTTGGAAAATATGAGGTATTTTGATGGGTGAGTGAATGAGAAATTGTTTCTCAAAGAACACCAATTGAGTTGGAAGTGGGAAGTAACAAAGCACTAGTCCCACATAGGAAAGGAAGAAGGCCTTGAAGTGCTTTATATGTGGTTACACTCCTTTTAAGTGGTAACTATTGTAACAAGTACTATGCCTCGCGCACACGCGCATGGGGGGTGCAAATCCCGAAGGCCCGACAAGTTGAAACTTGGGCGCGAGCGCACGACCTGCGTACGCGAATGCGGGACCGGAAAGTGGGCCTCGCGACAAGCCCATTTTTGCCTTCTATTTTAATTTTTTCCAACTCAAGTCGTTAACCGTTCTTAAGTTAATTACCAGTGTGTTAATGGTATTAACTAAGTAACGGCTGTTATAATTATGTGGTTACAGAATTAATTACATAACGGCTCTAAACGGCAGAATTAATTTAGCTGTTATTATTTATTTCCGCAATGCCCCGCTTAGCCTATAAATATGTGGTTTTACATTATGTTTTGAGGAGAGGAAGTGAGATAGGAAAATACTACAGTCTCAAAAGAAAAACTTTTCTCCCTCTTTTCCGATTCTATGCATTTTCATTGTTTTCGATAGTGTTCTCGTGTTGTTCAAGTTCGCCGAAAGCGTTGGAGTGCTGTGCTAGCATCTATCGCTGCTCAACCGTTGTATCCTATGAGACAGACGTTCATGAAACCTCAAAGTACGTACTAGAGGGGACGAATCTGTTTTAAGGAAACTGTGTCGAACACAGGCCTCGGTATTCTTTTAATCAATTTATTTATATTGTTATATTTTCATTCGAATTTTGTTATCCAGAAGGAAGCTCAGAAGGAGGCTCAGAAGGAGACTCAGAATGAGCCTCAGAAGGAAGGTCAGAATGAGACTCATAAGGAAAGTCAGAAGGAGACTCAGAAGGAAGCTCAGAAGGAGACTCAGAAGGAAGGTCAGAAGGACTGCTTCTGACGAGTCCAGAAGGACTACATCTGACGAATTTCTGCATCTGACTGGTTCAGATGCAGTTGCATCTGACGAATTTCTGCATCTGACGGGTTCAGATGTAGTTGCATCTGACGATTTTTTGCATCTGACAATTTTTGAATACTGCTTCTGAAGGGTCAAATTTTGTGCTTCTTCCAACTTAATATTTTCATATTTGAGGCAGGTTGGTTACATTTATTATTACGATTCGAAGTTTAAATGATTGCAAATTAAAGTTGGGATCAGAAGGAGGAGTGGCCAAGAACAGATATCAAGGTACATGCTTCAACTGTGACAAGATAGATCACAGCTTTTTAGATTGCAGATCTTCAAAGAAGAAGAAGATTAGTGAGACTTATGGTGAATGATATAGTCCATGACATGTCTGTTATAAACCTATCTTTCATTTCATTGCTTATGATTTGGTTCTGTCATTGTATAAATTAATATACATATTTTTTCCCCCTATAAAAAGGTTGGGCGATCCGACGGCCCAAATAGTTAGGATCCCTCTCCCAGGAGGTGCTTTTTACAATCCAAGTGAGCCATTCAGGGGTCTTTTTCTTTTTCTTTTTTAAAAAGGGGGGAGTTACTCTTAGTTTTCCTTTTCTTTGGGACAGAGACCTCTCAGTTTTGAGTGGTCATATTTTGTGGCTTTTATGTCTGATTGAGTAGTTGAAGAGTTCTCCCTCATCTCCTCAATTAGCCACAGAAGGAAACAAGTTTAAGCCAGAGTAAGGCTCTTGGGAATGGTCTTATCCATTCAATCTTAGATTTGTCGAGCGGGGGAAAAAAAAGGACCCAAAAAAAAAGGGAATTCTCCATATCAATGTATGCTCAGCTTATGAATTGCATGGATGCACCGAATAAACTTGCGTATCCTTGTCATCAGCAGTTAAGAACTAACAATGGTAAGGCACAAGCAAGGGATATATCCCTACCGGCGTCTCTCATTTCTCCCTCCCACTCACTAGATTCAACGTGGTGCACCAGAGATTCGTGGTCGGAAAGGAGAATCGATAGATGAGATTAGAGCCTCAACTTATGCGCCGCGAGCACCGACTCAAGCAGCCAACAAGAAAGATGACCCCGTCGAAGACGAGCAACATGAGCATCAGAGGTTTGCTGAGAGAGACTATATAGAGACGAAATAATCATCCTATAAGCAAAGGGCCTAATTCTATGCTAATCTAGTTTAATCTACAGCATAATATACAAACGTGTTAGCCTGGCTGCCGCATCCGCCGCCCGACGAGAACCCCTTCTGTCAACCCAAACTTCAGGCATGGGAAATCTAGAATTTGCTGTCGATGTTCCTGTCAAAACCCCCGGTGGCGTCGGGTAATCTAAGCGCCGGCAGATATTTAAAAAATTCCTCACTCCTCCGAGTAATGAAAACTTAAATCACTCCCTTGCCCATCCCCAGAAGTTTTTCGGAGTGAGAAGACTTACTCGAGACCAAAAAGAAAAAAAAAAGCGACGAGTACAAATCTATAACATAAAGAGATATTTGAGATCCTCAACTGTTAGACGAGTTGTGGCATGCCCTCGTTGGTCTTCACCAAAAGCAGACGCCACCATCTTTCTCTTTTCTTCCTGCAAATGACAGCAAGCGAAACGAAGCATGTTAATGAGTTAATATCCCATCGTCAAATGGATTTGAAGGTCAGTAGCAGTGCCAAATGATTTTAAAAACAAATAAGCCCTTTATTACTACGCAAATGTTCCTTTGCATAACAATATGATTCCAGCGATGGCTAATGGAAATGACCAGAACGCGTGTTTGATTAAGGTGGAGAATAGCAGAGACTTCATGGCAATTAACTGGCCATCAAATCTTTTATTCCATCTGATTGATGGAAATTATTAGTTTCCTCGCAAGAAAACAGACAGCGACAGTACTGACAATAATTAGGTTCCTTGTCTAGAGAAATTGAAACAATCACTAAATGATGCTACTACGAACTTAGACTGGGGAATGAGACCTGCAAGATGGTTAACATCTTTTTAAAACCGCAAAAGAACCTATAAAAATGTCAGAGACTCAAGCCTGACAGATTTTAGAGGAGGCCCCAAATAGAGACCAAGCAGTACCTGGAGAACCAAAATCCTATCTTCCACCGTATCCTTAATTGTGATTCGAGATACAGTAACTGGCCGAGTTTGTCCAATTCTATGAGCTCTATCGATAGCTTGGTCTTCGGTAGTTGGATTCCACCAAAGATCCAAAATAATAACATGACAAGCAGCAACCATGTTTAGACCAAGGCTCCCTGCTTTTAATGACATTAGCATAACGATTACCTGCAACAAATTTCAAACATTCAGGTGTCAAGCTCAAAAAAATTTTGGGGGAAGACACGACATGATTTTCTTTTGAAAACAAATAGGCGGAAAAAAAAAATCTCGCCTAGCAGCATCAAGCTCCTATTACACACATTAACAGCATATTCCACTAATTATGATAGATATGCAGGGGGCCTTTCATCCAGTGCAGTACTGTGAAAATATGCATATCCAAAGCAAAAGTGACAGCCATTGAGAGATGATTGAAATGTTCTCAACTATAGCACCCAAACCTCGGGATCAGTGTTAAATTCCTTCACAGCTTTGTCTCTTGCAGCAAGGGTCATTATTCCATCAAGTCTTCTATATGGTATATGACACCGAATCATATTTTGTTCAACCAAGTTTAACATACTAGTCCACTGAGAAAAGACAATTGCTTTAGTTGGTCCTTCAGGAGAACTTGAATAAACAGCTGTGTGCTTAACAGCTTTAGCTCTGCATGTTGAATCCACAGTGCCAGTATTGTCGTAAAGAGACTCATCATCACAATCAATGGGACCATGAAGCTCTGCATTTGCACTTTTTCCTATGCATTGCGTCCGTAGGATCTTAAGAAGAGCTTTTATTTTAGCCGAACTAAACTCATGCTCCATGATCAATGATTTGTCAGCTTTCTGTGAACTCGTCAAACCGTTTTCAGATTCACCGAGAACGCAATTTCTGAGAACAGATTTGGAGAAAACAACATCATGACCGAGTGGTTCTTTACATGTATGTGCAGGACATGTATTGTCCTCACCAGTCAGATATTCAGACACACACTGATAACAGAAAATGTGGCCACATATAGTAACAACAGGGTGGTCCGGTATATCCTGAAAATTATACAAAACAAAAACCATTAGATAGTGTACAATAAATTGATGAAAGTACACAGATTCCAAACTGTCAATCAAATGCCATGGATGACATATTCCATAGTTGAGATTAAAACTGCTTGTGGAGTGCAGACAAAGTGACGAGCACAGATGTGCATGCACACATGGTCACAAACGAATCCAAACACTTGGAAAAAAACGTACATTACATGAAGTACATGTGGACAAGGATGTCTCTAGGCGATCCAGGAGATTGGTAAGCTTATTTCGAGGCAATTTTCTTGCCGCTTTCAAAGAAGGGTTTTTAAGTTTGTCAGAACTGTATCCGTTGACAAGCAATGGATGGTCACAAGCCTGTCGCAGGCGCAAAAGCATGAGAAGAATATTTGCATAGTTCTGATTCACAGTGCCAGCAGCTTCATATGCCTGCAATATAGAACTAGACAATTAGGAGCACATATAGCCCAACATGAGAAAGAGGAATCACCATATCAACATCAACATCACCTTTATCCCAAACTAGTTGGGGTCGGCGGTCGATGAACCCAAAAATAAAATAAAATAAAGTAAAATAAAAGCAAGAGCAAAGATCGATTGAGGGAAAAGGAAAGAGGGATCACCATAAATTAACCAGAATACAACAGCAAAGATTGTGGAGATGCAATTTGCAATATTACTGTCTACATATGGAACGAAAGTGTGCAAAACTTCGAAGCAGCGAAATGTTGGCACAGCAGGGAACCACACTTCATCAAACTTAAATTAGAGGCAATGAGAAATGAAATCATGATTTTTTTTTTTTTGACGGGCAACAAAATTTCCACAGAGGCAATATCACCTCAAATCATACTTTTTTTGGCGGGCGACACTTCTCCATATAGGCTTTGATTATAAAGTGATAAGAAAGAATGATTAAGAGAGAATGGTATTGTTCTCTAATAATGGTGTATCAAACAATGTACATGAGAAGCCCTTATATAGGCTTAGAAGAGGTAAAGAGCTTAGTGCTCTTCCTATGTGGGACTAAAGAGAAAGAAGGAATGTAAGAGAAAGCTATAAGACTACAAGGCTATACAAGTATGTCTAACACCCCCCCTCAAACTCAAGGTGGATCAAACAACGAGAGTTTGGAAAGAAGAAATTTAAAGCGTTGTGATGTAAGAGCCTTCGTAAAACAATCTGCAAGTTGATTCTCAGTTCCAACAAAAGGAAGAGAAATAGTGCGAGCTTGAAGATGATGACGAGTCAGATGACAATCGATCTCAATATGTTTTGTACGCTCATGAAAGACTGGATTTGCACCAATATGGATGGCACTCTTGTTGTCACAGTGTAGAGGAGTGGGATCCGGAAGTGAAACACCCATGTCAGCAAGTAAGCGGCGAAGCCAAACAATCTCAACGGTAGTGTCAGCCATAGCACGATACTCGGACTCTATAGAGGAGCGTGAGACAATTTGTTGTTTCTTGGCACGCTAGGAAATAAGAGAATCGCCAAGAAAAATGCAATAGCCAGTGATAGATTTGCGATCAGACACATTGGAAGCCCAATCAGCATCAGAATAGGCACGCAACTTGAGAGCAGAAGAAGATGGCAGAAATAAGGAACGCGATAAAGTGCCTCGGAGATATCGCAAGATCCTCAGAACAGCAGCATAATGAACTGTGCGAGGAGCAGCAACAAACTGACTGACAACATGAACAGCATAAGCAATGTCGGGTCGGGAGATAGTAAGATATACAAGGCTGCCAACCAAAGTTCGATAGCGGGTCACATCAGAAAGAGGCTCCCCGTCATCCGAGCAGAGCTTCTGATTCAGCTCAATAGGAGTAGCAGCAGTGCGTGCATCCGAGAGAGCAGCCCTAGAGAGAATATCAGCAATATATTTTTGTTGAGAAATAAGGATACCACGTGAACTGCGAGCAATTTCAAGCCCAAGAAAGTAGCGCAGTGGTCCAAGATCCTTCATGGCAAAATGTTGTTGAAGGTGCCGCTTGGTATGTTCAATATGGTCGCGATCATCTCCAGTGATAATCATATCATCAACGTAAAGAAGAAGAATAGTGCAACCAGCAGAAGAGGTATGAACAAACATAGCATGATCAGCCTCGCTTTGAGTAAAACCAGCAGATCGAATAGCATCACTGAACTTCTCAAACCAAGCACGAGGAGCCTGTTTAAGACCATAAATAGCCCGTCGCAAGCGGCAAACCTGTCCAGAAATATGACCAAGACCAGGTGGAGGTTGCATGAAGATATCCTCTTGAAGATCCCTATGAAGAAAAGCATTCTTGACATCAAGCTGAAAGAGGGGCCAATTACGAATTGAAGCAATAGCTAGTAAAGCTCGGACAGATGTCATCTTTGCTACGGGAGCAAACGTCTCCTCATAATCAATGCCATACTCCTGCGAGAAACCTCTGGCAACCAGACGTGCTTTGTAACGTTCAATACTGCCATCAGAACGAGTTTTAATCTTATATATCCATCGGCATGATACCAAGGAGCGGCCTGGAGGGAGAGACACAAGCTCCCAAGTACCAGTACTTTCCAATGCCCTGAGCTCCTCAGACATAGCTTGACGCCACTCAGTATGCTGAACTGCCTCACGATAACTAGTGGGTTCTTGTACAGCATGAACAGCAGCCAAAAAAGAGCTAAACTCAGTAGAATAAGAAGTAGAAGCAATATACCGAGTAGGCGGACGTCGATCCCGAGGAGGATTACGGCGTGGCTCTAGAACTGCAGAATCGTCGAGGGCAGGTAGAGTAGGAGGTACAGCAGAACGGGTAGGAGAAGATGGGGACGGTGGTGATATATCTGGTTCCGAGGTGAAAGCAGAATAAGGAGGATCAGGAAAAGGATCAACAGGGAAATCCATAAATGGAACATGGGTCGAGACAGGAGGTGTTACATTTGTAGGGAAGAAGGGAACGTGTTCATGAAAGGTAACATTGCGAGAAATACGTATACGTCGCGCATTTGGGTCATAACAGCGATAACCCTTGTGCTCGGTGCTGTAGCCCAAGAATGCACACGAGATGGAGCGAGCGGTGAGCTTCGTACGTTCGGTGGGTGGAAGAATGGCAAAACAAGTACACCCAAAAACTCGAAGATGATTATAGCTGGGAGATCGAGAATAGAGACGCTGGAAAGGGGTGTCTTGATGAAGAACAGACGAGGGTAGGCGGTTAATTAGATGAACAGCTGTGAGAAGTGCCTCAGCCCAGAACTCAGTAGGAACATATGTCCCAAGTAAGAGAGCGCGAGTGGTATCTAAAATATGACGGTGCTTGCGTTCAGCAACCCCATTCTGAGCTGGAATCCCAGGACAAGATAGTTGAGGAAGTGTACCATCGCTGGCCAAGAGGGAACGAAAAACAGTAGAAAGATATTCTCCTCCCGAGTCTGAACGAAAAACTTTGATTTTTGTATTAAATTGGGTGGAAATCATGGTAGTAAAAGACTGATAGATAGAAAAGAAATCACTGCGTTGACGCATAAGATAGACCCATGTGTAACGAGAGTAATCATCAATAAAAGAGACATAATATTTGAAACCACTCTTTGAACAAAGTGGGGCAGGACCCCATACATCAGAATGAATAAGATCGAAAATTGCACTAGATCTAGAGTTACTAATAGGAAAAGGCTTAGCAGATTGTTTGGCCAAGGGACATACAGAACATGGAGGAAGATTACCAGAAGAAACAGGACCTAAAGCACCTCCTTGATGAAGGACGGTGAGACGAGAAGAAGGAATATGTCCGAGACGTTGATGCCATCGGGCAAGATCAATGGTAGCCAACACAGGAGAAGGAAGAGAAGAAGTTGGAAGGTGGAGATGCTGCATAATATAGAGTCCGTCCCGTCTACTACCTCTCCCAATCATCCGACCACTCAAACGATCCTGCACAAAGCAAGAGCTATTTGTAAAGCTTACAGTACATCCAGCATCAGTAAGTTGTCCAACGGATAATAAATTGAGAGCTAGAGATGGAACATGTAACACGTTAGGGACATTGAAATCTTGAGAGATGGTGAGAGTACCCCGCCGGGTAGCTAGGAGAGGAGAGCCATCAGCAGTAAAGAAATGTGCTGGATGCTTGAGCTCAGAGAGCTGAGTGAGACAAGCAGCGGAACTAGACATATGTCTAGCAGCTCCTGAGTCAAGTATCCAGGTAATAGAAGTGTCACCTGAAGATGGAGTGGCTGCAGCAGTGTTTCCTGTAGATGAAGAAGTTGTAGGAGTGCTGGAATCGGGAAAAGACCCAAGCAAAGAAGGGTTCAATCGAGCAAGCTGTGCTTCAAGGGCAGCAATCCGATTATCCGTAGAAGAAGAAACCAGAGTAATAGGTCGAGAGTGTGGAGATGTCACAGAATACTGAATAGAACGCGGTGTTGCTGAAGGGCGTGAAGCTTCCTTCTTCTTTTGCCAACAGTGTGGCTCCTCATGTCCAAGACGGTGACAATAAGTACATAAAAGGCGGCGAGAGCCACGTGCAGAGGGAGGTCGTGGTGAAGCAGCCAAAACAGCAGGCGGAGCACGTGGTGGAGCAGCTAAAACAGCAGCGGAATCAGCAACTGCAGAGGAGGAAAGTAGACCCAGACGAGTTTCCTCAGACTGCAATTCTTTGATAGCGTCAAGGAGGGACGGTCTAGGAGAGCGATGGAGAAGCTGGCTGCGAACACCTTCATAAGGAGAGCCAAGCTTCATAAGGAAAGTATGTAGACGGTGTCTATCTTGAGTTTGAAGCCGAGTAGATGGACACCTAGTACAGTTCAAGCATGTCGAGCAAAGAACAGGAGCAAGAATATCTAATTGACTCCAAAGGGAATGCATATAATTGTAAAAGTCTCGAATAGAGCGAGACCCTTGCGTAGCACAGTAAATTTCTTGCTCCAACTGATAAACCCGAATGTCCCCGGTCTGAGTAAACATCTCGGCGAGCTGATCCCACAAACATTTCGCTCCAACAATATGAGAAAATTGTGGGCGAAGAGCAGGATCAATAGAGCCAAAAAGAATAGCCCATGCCTTCCGATCAGCAACTGTCCATGCTCGAATTTCAGCGGTACGCTTTACAACCGCCTCAGATGATGCACTTTCCTTAAGAGCATCAGGACATAGACGGAAACCTTCAACATGCTCAAATAAATCGCGGTAAATAAGAGCCGCCATTGCCGATGGTTTCCAAAGTGAATAGTTTGAACCATCAAGCTTGACATCTATGCGGTCACTAGAATCGCCCATGACAACAGAAAAATCACTAGCGAAGCTAGAAAAGTGGGTTGAGGTGGGAAAGCTGATCAAAAGGATTGAGAGACACAAATTAGAGACGCTAGCAAAGCTGGGTGACGGCTCAATAGCTCAAAACTCATTATCTTAATTTCTGATGCGGAAGATCCAATTTATGGCAACCGCAGAGCATACTTTTAAAAATAATGAGCTCATTATCTTAATTTCTGATGCGGAAGATCCAATTTGTGGCAACCGCAGAGCATACTTTTCAAGACAATGATCTTGGCTCTGATACCATGATAAGAAAGAATGATTAAGAGAGAATGGTATTGTTCTCTAATAATGGTGTATCAAACAATGTACATGAGAAGCCCTTATATAGGCTTAGAAGAGGTAAAGAGCTTAGTGCTCTTCCTATGTGGGACTAAAGAGAAAGAAGGAATGTAAGAGAAAGCTATAAGACTACAAGGCTATACAAGTATGTCTAACATAAAGCACCCCTTAAGAGTAAAACAGCAATTGTATTTGTACCTACTAAATCTAGATACTGTCCAGAAGAACAGCTGTGGCTAATAAAGCATAAAATAACGTATCCTGCTTTACATGAATTAAGGGATGTCAGACACAATGTTCCCCAAGAGATGAAACTTTATGTGTGGAGCGAATGGAGAGATGTTAGCACAACAGGGAACCCCACCACATCAAACTTAAATTAGCGGGAATGTGACCTCAAGATCTCCACATAGGTTTTGATTATGCAGCATCACTTAAGAGCAAAACAGCAATTCTACTTATGAAATGTAGAACTTATTCAGAAAACAGCTGTGACTAATAAAGCATAAAATAACAACGTCCTGAAACTTTATATGCTTTATGGGATGTCAGACATAATTTTCCCAAAGACAGTCGTGATGGTCATCCATGAATGGTTTCCTTCTTTCTTTGAGATACGTGGGTAAAGCCCTCCCATAAGCCTAATCTTCTTTTATGTCCGGTCAGACTTGAGCGTGGCTCACAGATACAGTGAGACAAGCACACCAGCAATAGGGAACGAAGGTGGAAAAGCATAAATAGCCCGACACTTCATAAAACTAATCTTGATTCTCTTTGAACCATGCAAAAGATTCTTCAAGTCTTCAACTTTATTATCTGGAAATCTATCCAATATCCCTTTCCGGTCCCCTACAGTGGCCAAAAAATTGACCTAATGAAGAGGAGAAAGCAAGCAACAGATATGCCAAGAACCATACTCTTCTCTAGAGTCCATTTGTCTCTACCTGTCATTGGACCTACCGACCACCAAGTTCTATCTCTTGGAATTATGTGGATTCTTCACTGTGTACAGTTAGTGCAATATCTAACTAAAGCACCAATATCGAGAACACTAACACAAAAACGAGTTGTTAATACTAAGATAAAGGAGCACAGATTTAGCAGAATCATACCCAAAATAATATAAACAGAGACCATCTTCCAAATAGTCTGTGGCAGCACAATATATGATTAGAAAAAGGCTCTTCCAAATGACTAGGAATGGTACCAGTATTGCTACCTTAATAACGATGCACTATAATGTGGTGAGAAAATTTCAGAAAGTCTGTTCCTCACCTTGAATTTCTTACGCGAATCATGCTCTAGTTGGGTGTAGAAATCCCTCTCTTCCTTTGAGAAATCCACGTCAGCCAAGCGTATTGATTTTGGAGGCAACGTAATTATTGGCTCCCCATCAATCAATGTTTCTTGAGTTTGAAAATACCTCATCAGTTCCCCCAAATAGATTCATCATCCAACGTATCACAGGAGGTAAATTGACAAGCAAAACTGATTTCAAATATAAATTAACAATAAGCAATTGTACACATGCAAAAAGAAACTCACCTTTTGCACGACGCAGCGTTATAGCCCTGAGGATTGCTTGGAGCTTCTTGTAACCATGGAGCGAATTTCGCCATATAGGAAACTTTATGGTCGCACAAAATGATCTATATGCAGCATATGGTTCATACCTCAAGAATCTGAAGTAGCTGTATAAATCCTCGATTGAATTCTGTATCGGAGTTCCAGATAAGCACCATCTTGTTTTGGCTCGAAGGCCACAGCATGCTCTAGCAGCTTGAGTCCTGTGATTTTTTATCATCTGGGCTTCATCCAAAATCACCCTAAGCCACCCTACTCTAGCAAGTGCACCACTGCTACAATCAAAAGACGAACTATCAAAACCTGTTCTACCCTTCTTCCCTTTCTTGCTATCATTGATAGCTTTTTCCCTTTTCTTATTAGCTGAAAACTCCAGTGACAATCCATATGCCTTCCCATTTCTTTCTTCAGCAACATCCTCATCAACTACAGGTTGATGAGGTACTTCAATTTTCACAATAGCATATGTTGTGATAACAACATCATAATTTGCCAGTTCGCTAGGATCCTTTGTCCTACTTCCTCCATGATAGACCAAAACCTTAAGCTTGGCTGCCCCTGCAACTTTCTCATCCAACTCCCTAGCCCATTGCCGGAGAATACTGACAGGACAAACAACCAATGTGCCCCCAACAGGCCTCCCCTGATTGAATGCATGGGTCAAAGCACTCACTTGTGGAATAGGTTTTGAATCCTTGGATTCTGCAGGAACCTGGGAATTGTTCAGAGCATTATTACCGTTATCATCATCTTCATCCAAATTCAGGGCTTCAGTTTTGGGATTGGGCATGCTTTCCGACATTGATTTAGACTGTAGATACCGTTGCATTTGTGTAAGGGCAATCATAGAGATGGTCTTACCAAGGCCCTGCACCATCTGTACAGTTAATCTAGGATGAAATAACAGGAATGGTTGACGAATATGTAGGCTAAAAGAATTGGCAGAAATTGACCTGATCATCAGCCAAAATTCCACCCAAACATGGCAAACTTCTTGTTTCCTTTTGAAGCATCCATGCCAGGGCAGTTTTCTGCGAAGACAATAATCAGGCAAAATCCATATTTATTTCAGATAATGGAACAGAGAAGGTATTTAGAAGCACCTGATGTCTTAACAGAGGTACGGGCAGCAGACCATCGGGTAAATTAGCTTCCATTTTTGGTTGATTAAGATCCTGCGAGAGTTGAAATATCAGGCCTTGACACTCAAATGAAAATATTTAACATTGACAACTAAACAGATTATGCAGCAGCCCAAACATTCAATTTTCCATTTTTTTCAAACAAGCTAGTGCAGAATTTGTAGAGTGAATAGATCTAGTACATGGAAAAGATAGCCTAGAGGTTAATGGGATGTTTAACAAGATAGCCAATGATATTAACAAACTCAAACCCGGCAGGGATTGCTGGCTTACAAATCACCGAGGTTAGCGAACCTTGGCTCCTACTAAAAAGTTAGCTGGCCAATATTATACCAAGATCACTGTGTACCATATTGTCATTACTAATCACTGCTCCGAAAAACTAAGCTATCACCACAACTTGTTGATAGCACGCCTAAAAGATCAAAATTCACTTAAAAACTGAAATGCCACGTGTTGACAAGTGATGACAAGGAGAAATCGGCATCGCGACATTAGGGATCCAACGTGTAGACTCGTATTAACTTGAAATAATAGCAATAGTACCTCGAATGCTGCTTGATAAATCAGTCTCTCGTCAACCTTGGACATCCTTCCATCACCAATCCCAGAATGAAAAATGGGACCACTTGAACCAGCAACCTGTGCAGCAGAAACAGACTTCGCGGGCATAATTGATGGTGGCAAAATCCTACTACTTTTATTCTCAATCATGATAACGTCGTCATCTGAGTTTCTGCTCCAATGGTTTCTCATGTAGCTCTTGCTATTTGTTGAAATCGGCAGTGAAGAGTTTCCATTGATGTCATTAATACGACGATTGTCCACATTGTCTTCATAAAGATTCGCTTTATTAGCATGCACATGTGGCTGGAAAGATGACGGAAGCGTTCTCTTCAAAGCCTGCTGTGATGAAAGTCTTTCATAGTCACCAGCAGGGCTACTAGAAATTCGGGAGTTTATGGCTGAAGGCAGAGCTGAATGCCCATTTACAGGAAAATATCTAATATCATCAGCCTGTGGGCTTTGAGCGGAGGATCCAATTCCATCACTGAAGGAAGAATTTGCATGAACTTTCACTTGTGCGACATATATCAAAGAGCTTCCAGAAGTAGCAGTTTCTTAAGCAGCAGAAAGCAATCGTCCGTGAGAAGGAGATTCATCTCAAAGCTTATTAGTTTCTCCTATATTTTATTGACCAAATTTTACTAAGGAACTTCATTTACTAACCTGGCCTCCTAGTGCTCGCACCCAATGGTGGAAGAACCCTTCTATCTTGGCCAGTACCATTTCTTCCACTGTCTTCCACCTCCGTTTCACTATCTGACGAACTTATCTCTATAGGATCCATCGCCAACTTGCTGCGGCGTAACTTAATACACCTTTCCCTCTTGGCGGCAAATGAAGAGCAACAACTTGTCAACGAGCAAACCTGCTAATTCTTCGATATGATTATCATGTTAATATGCAACAACGCGAACACCAAAATACAAGCTAAATCATTATGCTGCCAAAACTTAAATTTCTTAACTCACCAAATCTGGAAAAAAAAAAAAAAACCCTGGAGATCCAACAGATTAAAAGAAAGCATCTCCACAATGAATCATTAGAAATACATGTTGGGAATTAAGTCAAATTCATTAAGTGTTATAGTGACCGTTCGACTCCCATGGCATAATTAGTATTCCGATGTAATTATGACTCCCATGGCATAATTAGTATTCCGATGTAATTATTGTTTTAGTAGACATAATTAGTTGAGTCTATCATCTTTTAGGATGTAATTGTTGTTTTAGGATGTAATTGTTGTTTTAGTCTTTTCACTTTCCTAGAGAGACTCAAGAGTCATGTTTTAAGCCTATAAATAGGAGAGTCTTGTAACCATTTCAATATGGGTGAATCGATTGTGAATACAGTATATTGAAAAGCCACCCTCCGTCTCCTCTTCCTTGTGTGAACAAAGTTCCTTTGAGAGTGCTTGTTGAGAGCCCCACAGTCGATTTATCCCATCAAATTGGTATCAGAGCTTCACGGTTTCGTGATTATGGCGTCAACAAGCAACCTTCCTTTTCAGTATCCAATCCTCACCAAAGAAAACTATGGCAAGTGGGCTTCCAGAATGAAAGCCATACTCGGCGCCCATAGTGTGTGAGATCTTGTCAACAATGGCTATGATGAGCCAGATGAAGATGTCGCGTTGACTCAGGCTCAGAGGAATGCGTTGGAGAAGACTCGTTCGAAAGATCAACTCGGGTTGTTGTTGACACCTGATTTTTGATCAGTCTTTCATAGTTTATTTTTAAAAAATTCATAAAAAATCTATAAAAAGTTAAAAAAATAAAAAAATCATCTTTGGTAGCCTTGACCAAGCTAAAGGAACCATTTTTGATAAAAAAATAATTTTTCATATTTTTAAATATTTTTTAATATTTTCCAAAAATAGAAAAATACATGAAAAATGAAGAAAAATAGCGTTCGATGTCGTAAAAATATAGAAAAATAGTCAATATTTTTATTTTAATTTCTTTTACATTTTGAACTCATAAATAGTCAAAATTCAAGTTCAATTGCATGTGTTTCTTCACGACGCATAGAGTTGAATTTGGCAAAAAAATGTCATTCGAGTATTTTAATTTGTAAATTTCTACATCTTTTTTAGTCTTGACGTCCAATTAGATTGACCACCATCTACAATAAATGCCCCTTGCTGAATATTTTCGTTTTTATTTCACATGATTTCATGGTGTAAAACGCCAAGTGGATCCCCAAATATAATCGGGTCGGCATGAGCTCGATAGCTCGTCCAAGACCAAACCAGGGCACGGCGAACCCCATGTGAGTACTCTCGAACTCCTTCGATGCTTTCTAATGCTTTTATTAGGTTAGATCGTGTGTAGAATGACTAGGACAGCTAAATCATTCTTGAGCTGTGATTGATAAATAGGACCTTACTAGAAATGCCATGTGATTTATTTGCATATCTAGATTCCTTGAGTTGGGCATTTTATTACTGATTGTGATTGCTAGGATAATCACTCTTATCTACATGAATTTCTAGATTTAGGGTTCATACCTTACTCATCCGCATGAATCTCAGGCTAGAAAATTCAGTCAACTTAGGTACCGAAAGGGCGTCAACTCTGACAGTTGGTGTAACTAAGTCCCCGAAACCATTTCTCTGGTTCTCGCAGAATTGAATAGAAACTCCCAACTATTCGATTGGGTGGTCCAATCATACTCTAAAAAAATGATTGGTGGCTGTTGACACCTGATTTTTTTTTACCATTTATTATTGTGATTTTTATTCTTTAAAATTAATTAAAAATATCAAAAAAGGTCATAAAATCACAAAATCAACTTTGGAAGCCTTGGTTTAACCTTAGGAACCAATTTTGAACAAAAAATATTTTTCGGTATTTTTAATATTTTTCGAGTTTATTTAATTATAAAAATACCCAAAAAATCAGAAAAATACCATTCGTGGTCAGAAAAATACCCAAAAATATTCGATAATTTTGTTTTAATTTCCTCTTCAAGTGTGTCACTTTAAATCTCAAAAATTCGGCTCGGGTCACTATGTTCCTTCACAAACATAAACCCGAATCGAGCCTAAAAAAAATCATTTTCGAGTCTTTTAGTTTTCAATTCTCACTTTTTATAAGCTATGACATTGGATTCTAAAGTCTTAAAGTGCAATTAGGTCAATTTGCCCTCCAATTTAATCAATTTTTACCAAAAGGGCTTAATTGCACATTTTTCTTTCAATTAGTCCACGGTTTCACGGATGTATACGTATTCTCTACGTATTTATACGTCATACGTATTTATACGTTATGCATATTTGTATTGTTTGGTAACCTCTTTAACTCTTGTAATAATAATAATGGTTATTATTTTTAACACCTTTGTTAGTGCCTTTTTTAGCATTTTTGTATTGTGAGTGTTATTGCTAGTGCTATTTTTAAATAGTATTTTTTGTATTATAAATTGTGAGTGCTATTGTTAGTGCTATTTTTAAATGACATTTATTTATCATAAATTGTGAGTGCTATTGTTAGTGCTATTTTTAAATGACATTTATTTATCATAAATTGTGAGTGCTATTATTAGATAGAATTTATAATTGTTAGTGCTATTTTTAAATAGAATTTTTGTATTATAAATTGTGAGTGCTATTGTTAGTGCTATTTTTAAATAGTATTTTTGTATTATAAATTGTGAGTGCTATTGTTAGTGCTATTTTTAAATGTCATTTATTTGTGAGTGCTATTATTAGATAGAATTTATAATTGTTAGTGCTATTTTTAAATAGAATTTTTGTATTATAAATTGTGAGTGCTATTGTTAGTGCTATTTTTAAATAGCATTTTTGTATTATAAATTGTGAGTGCTATTGTTAGTGCTATTTTTAAATGTCATTTATTTGTGAGTGCTATTTTTAGATAGAATTTATAATTGTTAGTGCTATTTTTAAATACAATTTATTGGAAGGTATTTTTGGCTATAAAAGGATGGCAAGAGTTTTGAGGTTGAAGGGGAGAGACATTTTGTAGAGTGTGCAAATTTTTGAGAGCATAGAGAGAAGAACACAAACACTCTCTATATTCTCATAATCTTGAGCGAGCAAAATATACCAAGTTCGGAATATTGATTCCGCATATTGCTAGCACAATTGTTGTGGAGTTATTAGTCGTCTCCCCGTTCGTCAATTGGTGGTGCGTCCGAACTAGATGCCTAACACTTGTGGAGGCTGAGATCGAAGAACATCGAACCGACACCTCCGTTCAAGCACGCTACGAGAGGTAATCTATTTACTCCCTTTGAGACTTTGTGATTTTTTTCGATTGAAATGCACGAAGTACGCCTCTGGAGATACATGTGTGGGTTGTTATTTATTTCCGCTACGTGTTACGTGGATCCCAACAGTGGTATCAGAGCCAATCCTTAGGTGTTTTCGTGCATTTAATTGATTTTTTGCAATACTATGGCCAATATGTATTAACGAATTGTTCGTCTTACATGGCTAATGGAGATTGATTATTTTATATGATAAATTAATCAACGTAGCAAAAATTGAGACTAAATCAATTTTGAATCGAAAATTTATGGCTATCTTATTTTACGTAAAAATTCTGAATATGATTCAACGTAGAATTTTTATTGTGCCTTCCTAAGTTTTAAATTGTGAATTTATTACTTACGTGAAAGGGTGGTGATCATGGAAAAATCCCTAATCAATGTGATTGATGTATATATGAATGTATGATGATTATTTATATATTTGGGGTTGTAATTATTAAATGGAGGCTGCGTACTCCTTTTATTTTTCATGTAATCTTTATTTTTAGCATAGTCAATTGTTGATGTAAATGCTACGAGGATTACGTGGAGGAGCCTTTTAAGTCGGCGAGCTCTTTGGGGCCCAATTCTTGAAGAGTTCAAGAAACCAAGAAGAAGCGAAGAGCGGCTCTCCGTTATTAAAATATTAAAATGATTATATGTGGTCTCATTGGCTCGAGACCCATTAAATCATAATTCCATGATCACCACGTAGGATAGATATTTATGTGATTGACATCTATTTATTTATTATGATTACGTGAGCATGTTAAACTGGTTAATGTGCAAAGTCAGACTTACCTCACCCAAAATTGTGCCTGCATGAAATCCTAGTTAGGAAAATCACTCGCATTAGGTACCGAAAGGGCGTTGGTAACGACACCAGCGTAACCAAGTCCCCGAACCCAAAATCTCTGGTTCCGTAGAACTGATCGATCTCTCCCAATCGATCGGTAAGGTTTCCGGTCTACCCTCCAAGAAAGACCGGTGGCGACTCCAAATGCATGCACAATTTGCACATGCCACCACGACCACACTGAAGGTCGAAAGCGATCGACTCTTATCGTCGAAGAATACTCCCGCCGCGATTTGGTATGGGCCTGGGAGGGCTCGCGCCGATCCAAGACCCGTGATCGGTAATCCATTAGCCGCGTCTGCTTTCGGACGGGTCGCGACAGTGGCGACTCCATGGCATGCACACTTAGCACATGTCACTAGACCACACTGAAAGTCGATCACGCATACCTCCGTTGCGATTTGGGTAATGGGCCTTGGGAGAGGCCCGCGTCCGACCAGACAGGACGGCCCATTAGCCCTCGAGAGCCCGACAACCTCAAGAGGGTCGCGACAGACTGGCGACTCCACTGGGGACTGGTTCTTAACCATTTAGTGGACTTGAGCCGATTAAAAAGTTGATTGATTCTTCTAACCTAATTTTATGCAGATGCTCTCGAAAGTGAGGTGTATATGCTAACGAATGTGTTAGATGTTTTTGTAGACGGGAGAAATAAGGGGTGAAGTGCTTGTTAACTTTGTTTTATGCAGGCAGGAGTTTTGGATGTATGATTGTGTGGATGTTTATATTGAAGCGGTGATTGTTAAATAAAATGCATGTCTTTTACTTTAGCACGACACAATGAATACACACAATTGCGCCTAAAACCTCAGGCGCCCTCTTTAGGAACACAATAGAAGGAATTGAAAATGGAATCTCCGTGAGGAAAAACATGGGGTAATCCACTTTTCAATTCCGCTCACTTCGAACTATGGATTGAGTCCCAATGCAACGATAGTTGTGCAATGGAATCGGCTCTTCCCAGAATTCGAGGTGAGAACCTTGGCTTTAGGTACCAAGCCCTATCTTTTGATTTTTAGGAGTTTTCCCTCACTTGTCTCATGCGTTTGTCTATGGAAGGTTAGTATACCTAACACTGCTAAAAATACAGAGAAGCTTGATTTTCTCTTAAGTTTGGTTGGTAAGACTTTTCTATCCCTCGAACTTGTTACAGCTCTTAATCATTATATTCATTGCATAATTCCGGTGATTGGATTAAATGCCATTTTGAGGATAGATAGGTGTGTTTTCCTCCCAATGTTCTTGATGGAAGATGAAGATGGTGTCATCCCATTACGAGCGCCAAGTGGACAAGAAGAGCCTGCTATGGACATCATTGAGGTATCATCTAATGAAGATGACGATTTGGAATAGGTGATCCTGAAGTCACGTCTCAAAGATCGAAACTGGGGCATCTCTAAGTATTAAGATCACATTCCTTTGTTTTAATTTTCATTTCTAGCCTTCTTGTATAGGATTTATTTTGCTGAGATCCTCTCGATCTGATCCCTTAGATTGATTGTATTAGGGATCTATTTGTGTTTATATACATTCAGATTGAAATTTGTTGTATTTCTATTGACTTGTCATTGGAATGTGATAGTGGCATTTCTTCTAATCACTCGAATACTCCAAAATCAATTTTATAATTCCTTTGGATGAAATTGAAATTGGAAGTCTTATACAACCTTTTGGCCGTATAGGGCAATACAATCCCAATTTCGCCAGAAGGAACTATAAACTTGAATTGGTTCATGCATATTTTGCATCATTGGTAATCCACAATAATTGATCAAGAGTATTCGTGTTTTTCAAATTTAATGAAAAGATAGATATCCAAATTACTCTCGTTCTTAGCAAACGGCTTTAATTTGGATACCGTATCTTCAATTGAATTTAAAACACATCGTAATTGTATACTTTTGAACATTCCATTGATTTTCTTGGAATTGATCAAAGGCGATTATCGTGAATTACATTCCTTTCAATGATATGCTTTCCTTTGAGGAATATTGATAAAAGCTTTTGCACAAGGTCAAAACCCTTGTAAAAGCTCTTATCCCTATTAATCACAAGTAAGCATAAAATTGAAAGGATTTATGCTTTATTTTTCAAATTCTTTCTTCTGATTCTGCCTTTTCATTTGAAACAGGTTAAAAACAAGTAGAGAAGAGAAGTCTTTTTGTGGATAATCGTGGTGGGAGGTTCCTTTATCCGATCATAAGCAAGATTAAAAAATCAAGATGTACACGCTCGAATCATAAATGTCAAAGCGCAGCTTGCCTAGGTTGAGAGTGGTCAGGTGTTCGAGAAAGTCAGCCATACAGAAGTTGAGACACACACATTAGAGCTTTCATTCATTTCGCTCAATCGAGGGACCTTAAAAGCAGATCATACAAATCATCGGGGTGGAAACATAAAACCGCAATGAGCCCTAATTAGCATCACAAAGGAACCAAGTTGGCCCTCCATATTATTGATGCTTTGCTTATACTCACCACCTCGAGACTCGAGATCTGCAAGCTTAAGAAGAAGGCGTTTACATTCCCCTTTAAGCTCGGCAACCTTGGTCCCGTGATCTTCGGCGGCTATTTCCAGGTCCCGAACTAGTCCTCTCCCATGGGCTATATCCGCGGTAATGCTGTCAAGCCTTTCTTCCTGCCACTCACATTGAAACTTCAACACGACATTACGACGGTCGTGCTCATAGGTGGTCAGGGATAAGGCCAAGCGCTCCACCAAATTTCCCTTCTCGCGAAGCAACATCGAGACTCGCTTGTTGGCGAACTCAACAGCCTTTCTGTGACTATCGGCCACAATGTTGGCCAACACCAAGCAGTTGGACCGATCCTCATAGCGAGCTCGCAAAACGTGAGCCACGGAAGCTTTTCGATGAGCGACACGGTAAGTCTCTAAAAAGTTTATAAAGAGGGTTGGGAAGATTCTATATTCCCTCTCTAAATTAGTGCCCTCGATGGAGGTGGTGTCTATTTCCACGAGCAAAATGCAGATTTCATCTTCAGTTTCTGGGTGATCGGCTATATGAGCATAGCCTCGACCGAGGAGGTTATAGAGTTTTTCCCACTGGGCCAAATTTTCGGCCGAGAAAGCGCGAATAGGAGAGGAGGTCATTTTCGTTGGAGTGAGGGAGAAGAAGATGAGTGTGGTAGAGTGATTAAAATAAGAAAAGGCAATTATGTAAGAGTGTTAATCTTCTCTGCATTAACTCCTCCTTTTATAGCAACTCGAGAATGAAGAAAGGCATAGCAATAATGCTCGTGGAGCCAAGTTAATTGGGTAAAGCAGTGGTGGCTCTTTCGGTGAACCATCAGATCTGTCCCAGTCCGCGATTTCAGGCTTGATAAACCTAAAAAAGTTGTAAAAAGATATGTCGGTGTCACCATATTAAAATTGAGCGGGAGTTAAGCGCAACTATCGAAAAAAGTTGCGAAAGGATTTGGCGGTCCCATCATATTAAAAAACTGAGCAGGAGGCGAGCGTAGTTCCACCTTTTTGAAAATAAGTGGGAGACAGACATGGATATCGAGAAAAGGAAATCGATTTGGTGTCCCTCCACGTTGAAAAGAAGAAAGAAGACGACAAAGCGGGAAATACGAAATCTTGGGAGCAACGCTTGCCTGATGATCTTCATCCATGTTTAAAGAACGTTTCATGGGCATACAGAACCACTCAAAAGAAAATTTAGAGAGACTGAGCATACATGAGAGAGTAGAGAACCCTGAGTGAGCAAAAATTGATCGAACATTTCTCGATCCAACATGTTTGAGGGTTACCATCAGTTGCTAGAGGCGACTGATCCAAAAATCTCAGAAAATGAACTACTGAGAGATCTCGAAGATTCCAGGATGGCGTCTGGTACCAGAACCACAGAACCCAACCCTTTCGGCAACGAAGTTCAGGAGCTCAGCAGCGACGACAACAGCAGCAGCGATGGTCAATCTCGGAAAAGGAAACGTCGCCAGTGCCACACTCAGAATGAAATCCAAGAGCTTGAAGCTTTCTTTAGTGAATGCCCTCTCCCGAACATGAAACAAAGAAATGAATTGGGCCAGAAGCTAGGGATGAAACCTTTGAGGGTCAAGTTTTGGTTTCAAAATAAGCGAGCCAAATTGAGGGCTCAACACAGACGTCAAGAACTTGCGATTCTAAAGGAGGAAAACGAAAAGCTTCGAGCGGAGAACATGAGGTATAAGAAAGCTCCCAGCACTATCGCTTGCCTTAATTGCGGTGGCCCTATCACTCTCGGCGAAATGTTCCTTGATAAGCCTTATATGAGGATTGAAAATGCTCATTCACCACCCCACTCCCTCGAACCATCTTCGATACAATCGGATTTTGTTGGAGATATGCATGAACAAATCAATTCTACGAAGTCAATATCGATGCCTTCTAAAGGATGTGATATGCGTCACCATGATTGGAGTTTCCTTAACGATGAGCTTACTATCACGACCGACCAATCCAAAGCTGATGAATTCCCTCCACAACAATTTCTGGCTCGATCAAATTCTACTGGAAATAGGCCAGAGAGCAATAGCCAAGTTGTCAACACTGTTCCGGGTCGCAAGAAGACGAGGGTCAATTGGTCCCCCGAGCTTCATCTCAAGTTCCTTAGTGCGGTTCAGCAACTAGGGATCAACTCAGCATATCCAACGCGCATACTTGAGATCTTGAACATACCAGGACTCACTAAAGATGGAGTCGCGAGTCACCTCAAGAGCTACAGAAGGGCGCTAAGACAGCGCTACACAGCACTGAACCTGAAAGAACTCAACTTGTGCCTAAACACTAGGCATGGCTATAACTACAATGCCCCTGAAGTAAGAAATACCCTGCCGAATTTAGGCACCGACCAAGCTGGTAGCAGCACCATCGACTACTTGGGCGCTAATCAGAATATTCCCCCGAATCATCTCAGCACCCCTCAAGAGTATATGCCACAAGTGCAGCAGGTACGAACTCCTTGGTTTGAGCAGCAACTTTTCGCTAGTGCTCTTCCTATCCCCGATCAACATATTGCGCCTAGTGTTCAAAGATCTGCCCGGCTTGGGCATAAGATTTCGGAAGATCAAGCGGGCGGATGCTTTGAGGATTTTTGTTTCTCCCATTCCCAAATGGAAGGTGCTTTTGATAGTGAACCGATCAATCATCCTCTTATAATCTCGAGCAACGACGAAGGTTCTAGCTCGAAGAATCAGATCGCTCACAACAGAAACAGGAATCCTTCAAC
Source organism: Rhodomyrtus psidioides (assembly GCA_021437785.1). NCBI lineage: Eukaryota > Viridiplantae > Streptophyta > Magnoliopsida > Myrtales > Myrtaceae > Rhodomyrtus > Rhodomyrtus psidioides. The sequence goes on along the minus strand of JAILYB010000027.1, from coordinate 5,303,531 downwards.
GCCAAGCGATGATGGTCAACCCGAATATCAGTTGCTCGAAGAATCAAAAGATTTCCTTGATGAGGAGCTCCATATCTGGATCGATCAGTTTAAAACTGATGGACTTATGAAGTTATGATCCAAAATGACGATTATATGTCTGATTCATGGTGTAGCTGGCTGATCACCGAGAATCCTCAAGGGAACTAGGCACATGTGAATGGATGTATCATTAATCTTTCTGTCATAAAGTCTTCCATGCAAGATAATCTTCCTTAATGCCTAGAGTTAATCTGGGGCAGCGATCAGTACTACCTGCGAGCATCATCATGCTTGAGTACGACAATCCCTTGTTAGATTAGAGTCGAGGCGAATCAATTGAACGCCACGAAGAAAAACATTTAAAGGCTTCACATAGGAAAATGCGAGCAAAAGCCCGAGCGAGCTCAAAGACGGTTAGCTCTGTATCGTTCTAAGGGACCTTTAGTCGTTATGAACTCTAAATTGAGCTTGTTTCATTCTCGATGGGGGTCGCTAACTGCTTCAAGAATTTTATAACAAAAAACGAACCAGTTAGGGACGCCAATAGTGCTTTGTCCTGGTAGTCAGTGAACTGGAAGTGGTACGAAACGTCAGGAGTTCGATCTCAGGATTGAAAAATCATTTTATCAGTTTGTCTATCACCCGATGAAGTTCAAAGAGATTCGACGCAGATGACTATAGAACTTGGGGCAATTCGAAAATCATCGATTCATTTTCATCAAGCGGCGAAGTTGGTATTGTAAAATGTGAAGCACGCAAATGACAAATCCGAAGCAGAAGGAGATGAATCATGATTCGCTTATCCAAGGTCGGGATTTCAACCTTCGACTAAAGCCAAATCTAGGATGAGTTTTTGATCTTGCCCACTCGACAAAACCCATCTCCACTGAAAATGGGGGCAAACCATTCCTACATCTGGAAAGCATGTCGAAGCCGAAGACATCAAATTCATCGTTTGATCCGTGGGGCAAGTCCCCGAAGCGATAGTTATCATCCGCAGAGCGTAATGGAATCCATCCTTTCAATGTAAAACACATTTGGCCACGGAGCCACCCATTTGGTAAAAAGAACGTATCGTTCCTAAATGATTTTCAATCAGATGCGGGGATAATGTTCTCTCATTTTCCTCTCAGGTGATGAACAGAGATGAGGCACCCAAGAAGCCATGCATTCAAATAACAAAACAGTGCATGAAACACGCCCAAAAAGATGAATGAATCTCCTCCGACGTAAATCCTCGAGGTGGATTCGTTGCCCAACAAGACGAAGAAATCATGGCCACAAGCTTGAGGGCCGGCTTCTACAATCCGCACATTGGCATGCAGAAGGAATTCAAATCAAGAGTAAAGTAGTATCGTCCCAATTTGTTTTGAATTTGGAAACCCAAAATAATGCTTAATATTTATCCTTGGCAGGAGCTCGCCATCAAGGCAGACATGTAAGTTTCATTTTTCTCCAAAAACCAAGAAGTCGAAAGAACTTTAGAACACCCAACAATCTTGTGTTACTATGTGAAGTGCAGATTTTCACAACCCTTGTACACTCGTTGGAGCATATGACCAAGGGTAAGATGTATCGTTCCAATTTTTGTAAAGTTTTAGAATATACAATGACATATCCCTTTTATATCTCCAGGATCTCCAGCCTCGATGGGCAGGTAAGTATCCCTTTTCCCAATTCATTGGAGATTAAAAACTTTCAGAATTAATTTGATTCTCACATCTAAAAAGACATAGAATTCTTACTTCATTGACATTCATGTTTTAAAACATGAGATTGTCTGAACATGAATTACACATGTATGGTGCATCATAAAATCCCGTTGAAGGATAAATCTTGATGAAATGAAATGGATTTTTCCAATAAGAGTCGTTTGAACTGTTCAAAAGGGTATTTTCTCATAAGAGAAGCGAGCCTAATCCAAACACGTCCCATACACACTTGAGAGATGAGGAGATTGGAAATGATAGCGAAACCTTAACCTATGGATATAAGGGTCATTCGCAACGATTACATGGATCGAGATGACAGAGGCATTTATTTCTTCATTCCAAACACTACAGATGCCCATTGAGAACCCCATTGAACGGCGATTTTCATTCTCAACCCTGTCAAGAACCACCCCACATTGGGGCAAATGAAGGTTAGTCCAACAGTATCAGAAAGTAAACGGTTAGAAATTTTCTTGCTCGGACTAACATAAATCTTTGTGTGTTGTTTATATGATAATCCAAGTGTCATAGGATGACGAGAATGATTCATTTCTCTATCCTACACACTGTTATCCTTTGCACAACCAAGTTGAGCCAGCAAATTCATTTCATCAACCTATTGGTGATCATTGCATATTCCAAAGCAAAGGCAACATCACTCTAGGAATGGAAGCGTGCCAAAGTTTAAGTTGCATATCTAGCATGATTGCCGAAAATCCTAGCTCCAAAAGAAAAGAAAAACACGGGATTAAAAAAAGGGGGAAAAGAAAAATCCCTAGACATCAAGAAAAAGCAAAGTGCCTGGTAAAAAGCAAGGCTGATGTCTATTCAAAATATCCCCAGTAAAGTCTAGAGAGACGATGAAAAGACCCTGCAAAGGAGTTAGATCAAGATGACTACTCTCCAAATGTTGTCGTGCTCAAATTGCAAACACACAAACAGACGGTCTCTTAATGTAACAAGAGACGCTTTTAAACATCCTTGTGCGCTCTAAAAGAGGAGTGTACACTTCAAGAAATGGAGATGTTCTTCGAAGGACATGTGGCAAATTTGCAATGATCACCAATGTCAAACCCTTCACAATTTCTGGGCAAAAAATAAGCCTTTTTCGGTCCCCAATCCTTCCAATGTTACAACCCTGAAGTAGTCTTATCTGACTAAGACACTTGGGTTAATGTATAACTTAGCTCAAAGAAGTACGAGCAAGACTATTTCTTTCTCATTTTGCAGGGTTCTTGACTTGTAAACCCGGAGCAGATAGTGAAAAATTTCGTTCAACGGCCTTGACTCAAAAGTGAGCCCCCCTTGGAAACCGATATCCAAGCCTAACACTACGGTCCCGTGAAAGACCTCCTGATCGGTCGAAATGTATGCGTTGCGAATGATCCTGAAACCCAGGCACAGGTCGGTAGGAAATTGAGCACTTTCCCTATTAAAGATCATTATCACAGAGCAGTGAGGAGCCTTCTTGGGTGAGAAATACTCCAATGGATGTTTTGAGCAAACTCTTTTTGAAATTTTCAAATTGTTTGATCTAGAGTTTCCGTGCAAGGAATTTATGATCACATCTGTATATGGCAGGAATGTTTTGGATAACCTCCAACAATCAAAATGCACATTTCATGACTAAAACTTAAGTCGTAGAATTTTGTCAGTTAGACAATTATTGTCTTCCCAAAGATTACTAATATCTTCTTGGCGAGGAAAATTTTTTCAGGTCTAAGCTTTCTACAGGACTTTTGGCCACCCCAAAGACTGGGTGCGTCATCCTTAGGTGAAGCCTTTTAGTAGGCAAATCTTTTCTAAGACCGATCCACAGAATGATCGAGTCTCCGACTAGCCCCGAAGAGCGGGTACGTCATCCTTTGATTCATATCAATTTGGAATCTCATAAATGGTAGAAACCGCCTGAAGGGTCAACTCAATGGTAGAAACCGCCTGAAGGGTCAATCAATGGTAGAAACCGCCTGAAGGGTCAATGTATGGTAGAAACCGCCTGAAGGGTCAAAACAATGGTAGAAACCGCCTGAAGGGTCAATGTATGGTAGAAACCGCCTGAAGGGTCAACCAATGGTAGAAACCGCCTGAAGGGTCAACTCAATGGTAGAAACCGCATGAAGGGTCAATGAATGGTAGAAACCGCCTGAAGGGTCAAAGGACTGCTAGAGACCGCCTGAAGGATCAACCCAATGGTCCGATCCACCATACGGATCAAAACCTTGATGAATCCCGAACGCGGGAGGAGTCGTTTTCCCTAATAAGCCTTACATTAGGCAAGCCATTTCTAGTTTAGTCCACCACACGGATCAAAACCCTTGGCAAATTCCCAAATGTGGGATGCGTCTTCCTTAGGTTCCTATCAGTTAGGAATCCCATTATGGTTTGACCTACCATACAGGTCAGAGCTTAACATCCCCAGGACACTCCGATGACAAGTCCTTAGGAATCTACTTGAACCCATCGACACAGCAAATGTCGCAAGCATTCGGCAGGTAAGGGGCAGGGAAGTCTATCTACTCCTTAACTTTCTTACATCATATCAGGGAATTGAATGAGCACATCTCTTTTTAAGGAAAAGCACACATTGATGGGCATGAAAATTGGATGTCATGATTTCTTTTCTTTTCCTAGTCGAGTTGATCGGAACACAGGTGTCACCTTGTCTTTGAGAGAAATCTCTGACGAAATTCCTCTCAAAGAGGGGCAGCTGTTGACACCTGATTTTTGATCAGTCTTTCATAGTTTATTTTTAAAAAATTCATAAAAAATCTATAAAAAGTTAAAAAAATAAAAAAATCATCTTTGGTAGCCTTGACCAAGCTAAAGGAACCATTTTTGATAAAAAAATAATTTTTCATATTTTTAAATATTTTTTAATATTTTCCAAAAATAGAAAAATACATGAAAAATGAAGAAAAATAGCGTTCGATGTCGTAAAAATATAGAAAAATAGTCAATATTTTTATTTTAATTTCTTTTACATTTTGAACTCATAAATAGTCAAAATTCAAGTTCAATTGCATGTGTTTCTTCACGACGCATAGAGTTGAATTTGGCAAAAAAATGTCATTCGAGTATTTTAATTTGTAAATTTCTACATCTTTTTTAGTCTTGACGTCCAATTAGATTGACCACCATCTACAATAAATGCCCCTTGCTGAATATTTTCGTTTTTATTTCACATGATTTCATGGTGTAAAACGCCAAGTGGATCCCCAAATATAATCGGGTCGGCATGAGCTCGATAGCTCGTCCAAGACCAAACCAGGGCACGGCGAACCCCATGTGAGTACTCTCGAACTCCTTCGATGCTTTCTAATGCTTTTATTAGGTTAGATCGTGTGTAGAATGACTAGGACAGCTAAATCATTCTTGAGCTGTGATTGATAAATAGGACCTTACTAGAAATGCCATGTGATTTATTTGCATATCTAGATTCCTTGAGTTGGGCATTTTATTACTGATTGTGATTGCTAGGATAATCACTCTTATCTACATGAATTTCTAGATTTAGGGTTCATACCTTACTCATCCGCATGAATCTCAGGCTAGAAAATTCAGTCAACTTAGGTACCGAAAGGGCGTCAACTCTGACAGTTGGTGTAACTAAGTCCCCGAAACCATTTCTCTGGTTCTCGCAGAATTGAATAGAAACTCCCAACTATTCGATTGGGTGGTCCAATCATACTCTAAAAAAATGATTGGTGGCGACTCCATGGCATGCACACTTAGCACATGTCACTAGACCACACTGAAAGTCGATCACGCATACCTCCGTTGCGATTTGGGTAATGGGCCTTGGGAGAGGCCCGCGTCCGACCAGACAGGACGGCCCATTAGCCCTCGAGAGCCCGACAACCTCAAGAGGGTCGCGACAGTTGTCAATCATCTTTCAAGCCTTAGATGATTCTATGTTCGAGAAAGTCTCGAATGCTACTACATCCAAGGAGGCATGGGAGATTCTTCAAACCACGCACCAAGGTGATGAGAAAGTAAAGAAGATCCGCCTTCAAACTTTGAGAGGCGAGTTCGAGGTAATCCGTATGAAAGAATCTGAGTTGATTTCTGATTATTTCACAAGAGTTTTAGCTATTGTGAATCAGATGAAAAGGAATGGCGAAGATGTTCCTGATGTTCGTGTTGTCGAAAAAATCCTGCGATCGTTGGATAAGAAGTTCGACCACATCGTTGTCGCTATCGAGGAATCGAAAGATGTCGATTCTATGACGGTCGATGAGCTCATGGGTTCGTTGCAAGCCCATGAAGAAAGACTGAAAAGAAACAAGTCTGAACCGGTGGAGGAAGTACTCCAATCTCGATTGAATATCCGAGATGACAAAGGCCAAAGAAGTGACCCTGTGCAAACTCGATGGGTCAATCAAGATCGAGACCAAGGACGCGGTAGAGGCCGTTTCCAAGGAAGAGGTCGTGGACGAAGCGGAGGAGATTTCGCCCGAAGCAATGAGTGCTTTCATAATCAAAGAAGTACACGTGGAAGAGGAAGAAACACAAATAACCGGTATGATAAATCAAAGGTTCGATGTTATCGTTGTAATAAATGTGGCCATTATGCTTATGAGTGTTGCCAGAAAGAAAGTGCGGTGGCAGATGAAAAGGCGAACCTGGTGAATGATGGTGATCAAGTTCTTATGCTGGCATTTAAAGAAAATGCTGATGAAAAGAATGATACGTGGTACTTGGACACTGGAGCAAGTAACCACATGTGCGGCCGAAAGGAGATGTTCGTTGAAATGGATGAGACAGTAAAAGGAAAAGTCTCGTTCGGTGATAATTCTCAAATTCTTGTCGAAGGGAAAGGTACGATTTTAATTCGTCTGAAGAACGGAACACGTCAGTTTATTACTAACGTGTATTATGTGCCAAAGATGTCGAGCAATATTTTGAGTTTGGGACAGCTTCTTGAGAAAGGATTTACTGTCCAGATGAAAAATCTATGTCTTATGTTGAGAGATTGCAATAATAAGTTGATTGCGAATGTGAAGATGTCGAAGAATAGGATGTTCACTCTGAACATCAAAGATGATATGTCTACATGCCTTCAAGCATGTGTAGACAATCCTTCGTGGCTATGGCATTTGAGGTTTGGTCATCTCAATTTTGGCGGACTCAATATGCTTTCTCGCAAGAAGATGGTGTATGGCTTACCGCATATTGATCACCCCGATCAATTATGTGAAGGATGTGTAATTGGCAAGCATTCTCGAGCAAGTTTTCCGAAGGAGTCGACTTATCGAGCGAAGAAGCCACTGGAGTTGATTCATTCTGATGTATGTGGTCCGATCACTCCTCAGTCGTACGGTAATCATCGCTACTTTGTTACGTTTATTGATGATTTTACTCGAAAGACTTGGGTGTTTTTCTTGAAAGAAAAATCAGAAGTGTTTGATACGTTTAAGCACTTCAAGAAAATGGTTGAAAAGGAGAGTGGTTATTTTATCAAGTCTTTAAGAACTGATCGTGGAGGAGAATTTACTTCTGGAGAATTTAATCAATTCTGTGATTACCATGGCATTCGACGTTTCTTAACGGCGCCGTATTCCCCACAACAAAATGGTGTGGCTGAGCGAAGGAATAGAACCATTCTCGACATGGTTCGCAGTATGTTGAAAAGCAAAAATTTGTCAAAGGAGCTTTGGGGCGAAGCTGTCAGATGTGCAGTTTATCTGCAGAATCGATGTCCCACGCAAGGACTCGATGGTGTTACCCCAGAAGAAGCATGGAGCGGGAGAAAACCTACGGTTTCTCATTTAAGAATTTTTGGGAGTGTTGCGTATGCTCACGTACCCGACCAGAAAATATCGAAGTTGGAAGACAAGAGTAAAAAGCTCATTTTCATCGGGTATGATTCCTCATCAAAAGCTTACAAATTGTTTGATCCTGACACTTTGAAAGTATATGTAAGCAGAGATGTGAAATTTGATGAAGAAAGTTTGTGGGAGGAAAATCGACAACTTGTCAAAACCAGTCATGATAAATTTGTCGAAACTGTTCGTGATGATTCTGTCGAAATGGAGATTGAAGCTCATTCACCTTCTCCGATGTTCTCTCCATCATCGTCAGCTTCAACTTCAAATACTGTCGAAGAATCGCTAGCACCGAGATCAAGAAGACTTTCTGAAATTTATGAAGCTACCGATGAGCTTCACCTTATATGTCTTCTTGCAGATTGTGAACCACTTATTTTCGATGAAGCTGCCAAAGAAGAAAAATGGAGGAAAGCCATGGATGAAGAGATAGAAGCCATCGAAAAGAATAAAACATGGCAACTCGCTGATCTTCCGAAGGACAAAAAGGCGATCGGTGTCAAATGGGTATACAAGGCCAAGAAGAACGAGAAAGGAGAAATCACTCGTTATAAGGCCAGACTTGTCGCAAAGGGCTACAAACAGAAAGCTGGGATCGACTATGACGAGGTATTTGCACCTGTCATCCGAATAGAAACCATCAGACTAATGATTTCCATTGCAGCTCAAAATCGGTGGCCAATCTATCAAATGGATGTCAAATCGGCATTCCTGAATGGCGTTCTTGAAGAAGAAATTTATGTCGAACAACCCACTGGGTTTGTTGTGAAAGGTCATGAAGACAAAGTGCTGAGATTGAAAAAAGCTTTGTATGGGCTTAAGCAAGCTCCGAGAGCTTGGAACTCCAGAATCGATGCTTATTTCAAGGCAAATGGCTTCGTACAATGTCCGTACGAACATGCTCTCTACTTGAAGCATGAGAAAGGTGATGTTTTATTGGCATGTTTATACGTTGATGATCTTGTCTTCACAGGAAATAATTCTGGATTGATTGACACTTTTAAAGCATCGATGGTGAAAGAATTTGAAATGACAGATAATGGTTTGATGAGTTATTTTCTGGGTATCGAAGTGAAGCAAAATGAAGATGGGATTTTTATTTCCCAAAAAAGATATGCTGAAAATATCCTTGAGAAATTCAACATGAAGAATTGCACTTCGGTTAATACTCCGATGGATTATGGTGCAAAACTGTCGAAGTTCGATGAAGGTGTCGATGTTGATTCAACATATTTTAGAAGCTTGATTGGAAGCTTAAGGTATTTGACCTGTACCAGACCAGATATCATGAACAGTGTCGGAATTGTGAGTCGATATATGGATAATCCGAAGACATCTCATCTTAAGGCAGCGAAGAGGATACTTCGGTACATCAAAGGTACTATCTCTCTTGGCTTGTATTATTATCAATCTGAACTATTTCAACTCAGAGGTTATTCAGATAGTGACTATGGGGGAGATGTCGATGATCGAAAAAGCACTACGGGCTTTGTATTTTATTTGGGTGAAACTGCTTTTACATGGTCATCAAAGAAGCAATCCAGTGTTACTCTGTCGACATGTGAAGCGGAGTATGTTGCTGCATCATCGTGTGTTTGTCATGCGATATGGTTGAGAAAGTTGCTCAAAGAAATCCATATGGAGTAAAAGGATGCAACGGAGATTTTTGTTGATAATGTTTCTGCCATTGCTTTGGCGAAGAATCCAGTTTTTCATGAGAGGAGCAAGCATATCGATGTTCGATATCATTTTATTCGAGAACAAGTCAGCGACAAACAAATTGAAGTTGTGCACGTGAAGACCGGTGATCAAGTCGCAGATATTTTTACGAAACCTCTCAAGATCGAAGTGTTTCGGAAATTCAGAAGTTTACTTGGAATGATCGACGGAAGAGAATTTGGCTTAAGGGGGAGTTTTGTTGGGAATTAAGTCAAATTCATTAAGTGTTATAGTGACCGTTCGACTCCCATGGCATAATTAGTATTCCGATGTAATTATGACTCCCGTGGCATAATTAGTATTCCGATGTAATTATTGTTTTAGTAGACATAATTAGTTGAGTCTATCATCTTTTAGGATGTAATTGTTATTTTATGATGTAATTGTTGTTTTAGTCTTTTCACTTTCCTAGAGAGACTCAAGAGTCATGTTTTAAGCCTATCATCGTGCTGTGTGAACAAAGTTCCTTTGAGAGTGCTTGTTGAGAGCCCCACAGTCGATTTATCCCATCAATACAGTGGTCAGACGCATGTCACCTCCACGCACACTGCCTTCAAAATTAGGACATTGCAATCACAATATTTTCTTATCAGGTCAGAATAAAATGTTCATTATAAAGCAGAAGGGCAGATAAAAACCAGGGAGAAAAGAAGCTCAATGACCAGAGCTCGTTTCTGCCCAGGAATATGTGCCCACCGTCTGAAAATGAATAGTAATTGAGCCTGAACATGCACCAACTGATGCACCACTCGCTACATGGAGGCTCCTTTTTTCTTCTCTCAACCGAATAGGATAACCACTACTAACCAAAACGCAGAAAGACCTAAAAAAGATCTAGGTTAGGCTGCTAGCCTACAAGTCAACAGCACGATGCCTAGCTATTAAGAAGGATCACCAGATATACAATTTCTTCGCGCAATAACACCCCAAGGTCGCAATCCACTACTCCAGCAACTGTCAATCCTCAGAACAATAGGGTCCAGATGGACTAATTGACCTCTGGCTCACTATGTTACTGATCATTCTCATTTCGTGCATGCAAAGTCAAGTGAACTGCCTGCTGATTTATCTTTTCGTGGAGACTACCGGTTTGTGAAATCATATTCCACGTAACACATCTTTGAAACTCATCCTGCATCAATAGCCTTACCCACCAATCACCAAACAGTCCTTCACGTACTGCCCTCAATTCATCTTTCGAGCGACTGCTCCCAATAATGCCGGAGGAATCATGTATTTGCAAGGCTATGGATGTGATAGCAAGAATCAACATCCTAACACACTAGCAGAAATAGAAGGCAGAATCTTTGTTTTCATGAGTCCATAATTAGAAAATAGAAATTTAGTCACGAATTCAAATGGGTCGTCACTAAACAGCAAAAACAAAAAAAAACACTTCTAACGCCCATCCCCACTTATGAGACCAATTGCCCAAACCCCGAAAGGGAACAAGGAAATTGCGCTTTCTTCGTGTTGCCGTCATGCACAACCATTGTAGAACACACAGAGGCGGGGTCAATTCAGAAAGAGAAATCGTGCAAAGCGAAGAAGTCAACGCTGTTATGCACCGAAAGTTTCGTACTTTAGTATTAATCTGGCGCACAGACCCGCGAGAGAGAGAGAGAGAGAGAGGAGATAATTGAGCATAAAATGAGGCGAAGATTTTGATAAAGAAACCAGGTACCCTACCTTTGATGGTTGATCGCCATTGAATAAACATGAGACCAACCTACAATCCTTGAACACGAATGGTATAAGTAAAAAATCGTTATAATGATATCAGTTTCTATCAAATAATAGATAAGATATGACATAAAGATATCTCACTTTTAAATTGGCAATTCATCAAACGGGAGATAGAATATGATCAAATCCCTAGATTTCTCATTATATTCTATTCAGTCATATCCTGACTAGAAATCCAAACGACCAAACTTAGCGGTAAGATACAGATAAGTTCTTTTATTTAGAAAAAAATTTATTGAATTTCAGTTGGCAAATAAATCCTTTTGGCATCGAATAAAATCAGCATGAAATTATATATTTGAAGATTCTCGAGTTTATATTTTTCTTCTTTTTCAATTAGGCTTCATTTGTTTCGATTAAAATGAATTACATGCAAAATATCTTCCTAAAAATTATTGTTTTCATCGCTTGAAATAATTAGCCAATTGAAAATCTAATTCAACAATAATATATGTTTAGAAATTTTCACAGATGACAAACATGTTTTCCATTTTTTTTATTTTCGTGAGCGTTACAGTCAATCATTTTAGGATTTTTTTAATTATTTACTTTTCACGAAACAAACGGAAAATGTGAATTATTTTTATCCTTTACATGTCATTGAGGATAATATAAATTGAAATTTAAGAAGTACTTAAAGGTTCAAAAATTATTTTATCCAAAGTACACTACAAGTGTCAAAACTTATGTATGACGCTTATTTTAGTGCCGAAACTTTCAAAATAATTACTTAACTACCAAATTTTTCGAAAAGTCGCTTACTTCAGTGCCAATTTTTTTGAAAAATCAATTTGAGCCAACATGGCTCGTTAGAAATCCGAAGTAACCTATTTTTGTTTAATAATTTGAACTAACATGGCTCACCGTAGTTAGTACTAAAGTGAGCATTTTTAAAAAACTTGGCACTTCAATGATCGTTGAAACTTTTGGCACTGAAGTGGTCGTTTTACAAAAATAATAATAATAAAAGCCTAGGTGATCATTTTAAAAATTTTGGCACTAAAATGAGTATTGTACACAAGTTTTTGGCACTTGTGGTGTACTTGAGCCGATTATTTCCTTATAACTTTAATGTACTTATCAAGAATTTAGGGTGCTCTTAATAAGATGTGTTTTTCTTTTGCCTATAGTGCCAAAAAAAAAAAAGGGAAAAGGGAAGGGGGAAAGGGTTTGGTCCCTCTTTTTTGGTTTTTTAATTAGTCTTTCCTCTTTTGCCTTTGCTGTCAGCAGAATATATGAATATCATAATTACAGTCTAAAGTCAGTAGTCTATTAAATGGTGGGAATACTCTCTCGTAAGCATAAAGTGCTCTGCTCAAATCGGGCCAGGAACATCAGATTTTCTCCGCTCAAAATCGTGAAGGGCGTTTAACTTATCTTCGCTCTGCTTGCAATTGGTCCTTTCTCTCTGACCAAACCCAGCAAGAGAATCTCCCCCAGGAATGACTTGATTCTGCAAGTGAAGTGATCGCTTGATATAGCCGTGTTCTTGAATTGGCTTGGGCTATATGAGTTGGCGACATTTGAAATTCGTCAATTGGTTTACTAATATGATTCAAAAAGTCGGGCTTTTTTCCAAATTATTATTTTTTTTAAATTACCAAAATAATAGTAAATTAAAAATAATTACCAAATTGAGTGCCAATAGGCACTTGGGCCGCCGATTGGCACCCATTGGGTCCCAATCGGTGGCCCAATTGCCGATTGGGGCAATTGGGCACCTAATTGGCACTTGGGCCGCCGATTGGGGCCGAAATATTTGTTTTTCTTTTCTTTTCTTTTTTCAATGGATTCCTCTCGAAAAATTATACAAAATAAAAAAAATTCATTCCAAATGGACACCCGAGTGATGAGATATGCCCTTTCAAAATATTATTAATAAAATTTTACTATTATTTTGGTAAAAGTATTATTAATAAAATTTATTTATTTTTATAAAAGTAAAAAAAGGGCATAATAAAATTGACTTTTAATTTATATTTTTTTATAAAAATTTTCAATTAAATAATAAATTAAAATTAAAATTTATTAATAATTTAGGCATCAATTGAAAACTTTTATAAAAATTATTATTAATAAAATTTATATTTTTTAAAAAAGTAAACAAATACTACATAATTCATATTATGCATTATTAATAAAAATTTATATTTTTTATGTAGTGTTTTTTTTTTACTTTTATAAAAATATATAAATTTTATTAATAATACTTCTTGTAAAAGTTTTCAATTGATGCCTAAATTATTAATAAAATTTCAATTATAATTTATTATTTAATTGAAAACTTTTATAAAAAATATAAATTAAGAGTCAATTTTATTATGCCCGTTTTTTACTTTTATAAAAAATATAAATTTTATTAATAATACATAATATGAATTATGTAGTATTTTTTTACTTTTATAAAAAAATATAAATTTTATTAATAATACTTTTTATAAAAGTTTTCAATTGATGCCTAAATTATTAATAAAAATTTCAATTATAATTTATTATTTAATTGAAAATTTTTATAAAAAATATAAATTAAAAGTCAATTTTATTATGCCCTTTTTTTTACTTTTATAAAAAATATAAATTTTTATTAATAATACATAATATGAATTATGTAGTATTTTTTTACTTTTATAAAAAATATAAATTTTTATTAATAATACATAATATGAATTATGTAGTATTTTTTTACTTTTATAAAAAATATACATTTTTATTAATAATACATAATATGAATTATGTAGTATTTTTTTACTTTTATAAAAAATATAAATTTTATTAATAATACTTTTTATAAAAGTTTTCAATTGATGCCTAAATTATTAATAAAAATTTCAATTATAATTTATTATTTAATTGAAAAATTTTATAAAAAATATAAATTAAAAGTCAATTTTATTATGCCTTTTTTTTAATTTTATAAAAAAATATAAATTTTTATTAATAATACATAATATGAATCATGTAATATTTTTTGACTTTTATAAAAAATATACATTTTTATTAATAATACATAATATGAACTATGTAGTATTTTTTTTACTTTTATAAAAAATATAAATTTTATTAATAATACTTTTTATAAAATTTTTCAATTGATGCCTAAATTATTAATAAAATTTCAATTATAATTTATTATTTAATTGAAAATTTTTATAAAAAATATAAATTAAAAGTCAATTTTATTATGCCCTTTTTTTAATTTTATAAAAAATATAAATTTTATTAATAATACTTTTACCAAAATAATAGTAAAATTTTATTAATAATATTTTGAAAGAGCATATCTCATCGCTCGGGTGTCCGTTTGGAACGAATTTTTTTTTTATTTTGCATAATTTTTCGAGAGGAAGCCATTGAAAAAAAAAAGAAAATAAAAAAATATATATTTCGGCCCCAATCGGCACTTGGGCCACCAATTGGGGCCCAATTGCCCCATTCGGCAATTGGGCCGCCGATTAGGGCCCAATGGGTGCCAATCGGCGGCCCAAGTGCCGATTGGCACCCAATTTAGTAATTATTTTTAATTTACTATTATTTTGGTAAATTTTTTTATAAAAAAATTAATTTGGAAAAAAGCCCCAAAAAGTTATAGTTTGCTCTTTTTGCGTTTCGGGTTCTCTCAATTCGTTTTCAGGATTGAAAGGGAAGACACAGAATCTTAAGACATTGCTCAAGGGCTAGAGAAAGTTGCGGCAGTTGCACTCAAATCAGCTTTGCTTTGTTCATCTAGGAAAGTCGAAACTTGTCCGGCCACTGATCGGTTTGCGTGTTGACAAGCAGTTGCTTGTGCTGAAAGGTATCCTCCAGCAGCTGCTCTTAGTGCCTCGTCAGCAGTTGGCATATCCCAAGCGTTCGCAAAATTGAAGAAAAGGAGGCTAGGCTAAATATTTTTGACTCGACATGCGTTATCCCCTTCCGTGACTTGTGTTTCCGATTGAGTTGGTCCGAATTTTCATGTATTTAATGGTTCGTTCAGATTGGCAATTTGACAGCTAGTTGATTTCCTGTCACAAACTACACATTCGATGATGAAGATGTTTGAATTTGCTTCGTTTTGCATAAAATGGTGGCACTTATCCCATATGTCTCTGCTGGCGATCGTGACTTGTTGACTACTGCACAATCCTTGAAGGTGCTCAACTCTTGCGGGTCGGACATAACTGAGTTGGGTGAACCGTATCCTGATCCTCTAACAGATGATCCGGTGATCTTGTGCTTTAGGTAATTCTAAACTTTGGTTTCTTCATCTGACGGATCTCGACTTTTAGGCTGTACCGAATTGATCCCTGGCCGACGGTACTGATCTCGACATGATCATTTTGATGTTGAAAGAGGTTAGGCAAACATGGCATTTGAGGTCCATATTTGCTCGACTTAAATCCGATGTGCTAGAGCACAACTACCCTGCTCTTACTTTTAGACTCAGGAAATTATATATGAGTAGGACTTCAAGCATTCCCTATTACAAAATGCCTTCAATCTTCTGATGAAAGCGATTCATATTTGCGTCATTCCGTGCTTTGTCTCGGGTCGTCCTCACCGAGTTCTTGTGCAACTTGACACTGTTATTTTCAGATTCATCTTACTTTACTGTTGAAAGCATACTCATTCATGAAGAATATTCGAAATGTCGGTTCCCTTGTCCCTCGAGGCAAGGTGCTTTTTCAGAGAACGATGCGCGAATGTAACCGAATATGACCACTAGCACAACTCCACCTAGTACTCCGTCCAGTCAAATGCGACCGTAGCCAAAGCCAGAGCCTTGGAAGGTTTTGTAATTCATCACTTCCCATGTTGATGCGAGAGTTTGTTTACCAGATTGCTTTGGGGGGCCAGATTGTCTGGGGCTACTAAACTAACAGTCTCATCAGTGTGGATTATAGACCTGGGAATCGAGTAGTTTTCGCTTGTCACTTATTTTCTCTATAGGAGTTCACATTCGTGTTTTTGCGAATCGGGGGTAAAGGATTGATTCAGATGCTTTGCATAACGTAAAGGAGGTCAGCCGGAATGGGAATCTCTATCTCTGCTTTCGTGGCTGTGAAAGTGTTCATCTTCAGGCCATGGGCTTCCAAGGAGCGCGAACCAGGGTTTTCCATATTATCCTCGTTTTTCAGAGAGCAGTCCTTACATTCGACGAATTTCTCTGCAGAATCCAGTTCTTTATTTAGCTGTGTTAGAAAAAGGACTTACGGTGTGCGCCCATGCGGGCAATGATACCAGTCTCTAGGGATAACCGCAAGTAGTTATCTAATGTGATAAATCACGTCTCTTCAAGTATCACAAGTATCTCTCTCTTCCCTCCCTTTTGACGTGTTGTCCGTCGATTTTGAGATGACACAGAACGACAAAATGTTTTTTCTCTTCTACATCGAATCGCATCAAAGGCGAAGAAATTCTCGAGACTGCGAAGGCGACATTTAATTTGTGAATAGTGGGTACGATTTCTCGTGTGATCATGCGCCGATCAGTGATACAAGTAGGTGATTGATTGGGCATAATTTAGTAGTTTTCCACATGTAATTCATTAAAATCAAGGAATCCGTTTCCTTTATTTGTATCAGAGCTTATCATTCTTGTTTCGTGTGAGAAATTTAATGATTTTTTTTTCTTTTTCGCAATCGTTTTTGGGGCTTTTCTGACCTGGGATATAAGTGCCGATTCCGGCCAAATTCCGGCATATCATGGGCTGGCTTTGGAACAGAAGGATCGCCTCGCCATGGGAAACAAAAGCCCTAAGGTGTCTCAGCATTTAGTTGCTCGCCGGAGACGAATTTCGCAAGTTAGGGTTTTCGCATCCGAGTGGTTTTCGATCGATTCCTGACAAAATACTTTGCCGTTTTTGTTGATCCATGAACCTATGAGGTCGAGCCGACGTGGTCTTGAAAACCCACTATCAATTTCGTTTTGAGGTGGGCCATTGGAGGAGTATTGGTCGGTGGAGGATTGGTGGAATCGGGCGTTCGGCGGTGCAAGGTCAGCGCTTCTTGCGAAGAAGAAAGCAACGTGCGTGCGAGCGAAGGATTTACCTAAAAAAAAAAAAAAGGCAGGTTCTGCATTTAGATGTAATTACACTAATCTACGGTTTTCGGACCAGCGACCCAAGAAGCCAGCCCGGTCCACGAACGGGCGATGGAGTCTGACCTGACCCGGATTTTGACTGTTGACTGTTTCGTTGACCGTTGACCGATCGGACGTCTTTTCGAAATTGTATTTTGGCCCCTGAAATGTTTCGAACTTGTAATTTCCTCCCCAATTTTTTGGGAAAATTTCAATTTTGCCTCGGATCTTTTGGAAAATTTCAAATTAGTCCCTCATCTATTGAAAATTGTAATTCGGTTCTTTAACTTTGAGAAATTGCAATTTGACCTCGTTGACTGAGCGTTGACTAGTTAAAACAGAAACTTTGACTGGCTCGTACGAACGCGTTTGAGCTCTGTTTGGTGCGTGTGAAGTACTGTTGTGTTCAGCTCAAAATTATCTTCGATTTGATATATTATTTTGACATATTTTATGAATATAAAATTATCAAAATACATTTGAACCCTTATGATATACATATTTTGAGATGTTTTCGAGTATTTTTATCCGTTTTGTTTTAATATTGGGATATGACTTATATGTAGATAGCCATATTTTGTATAGCATGTTTAGTTGTTGGCATCTATAATATTTGTATTGTAATCTGTATATGATTTGATGCGTGAGTGTCGCGACCCGTCCGAAAGCGGACGCGGCTAATGGATTACCGATCGCGGGCATTGGATCGGCGCGGGCCCTCCCAGGCCCATACCAAATCGCGGCGGGAGTATTTTCAAAGGATTCGACGATAAGAGTCGATCGCTTTCGACCTTCAGTGTGGTCGTGGTGGCATGTGCAACTTGTGCATGCATTTGGAGTCGCCACCGGTCTTTATTGGAGGGTAGACCGGAAACCTTACTGACCGATTGGGAGAGGTCGATCAGTTCTGCGGAACCAGAGATTTTGGGTTCGGGGACTTGGTTACGCTGGTGTCGTTACCAACGCCCTTTCGGTACCTAACGCGAGTGATTTTCCTAACTAGGATTTCATGCAGGCGCAATTTTGGGTGAGGTAAGTCTGACTTTGCACATTAACCAGTTTAACATGATCATGTAATCATAATAAATAAATAGATGTAAATCACATAAACATCTATCCTACGTGGTGATCATGGAATTATGATTTAATGGGTCTCGAGCCAATGAGACCACATTTAATCATTTTAATATTTTAATAACGGAGAGCCACTCTTCGCTTCTTCTTGGTTTCTTGAACTCTTCAAGAATTGGGCCCCAAAGAGCTCGCCGACTTAAAAGGCTCCCCCACGTAATCCTCGTAGCATTTACATCAACAATTGACTATGCTAAAAATAAAGATTACATGAAAAATAAAAGGAGTACGCAACCTCCATTTAATAATTACAACCCCAAATATATAAATAATCATCATACATTCATATATACATCAATCACATTGATTAGGGATTTTTCCATGATCACCACCCTTTCACATAAGTAATAAATTCACAATTTAAAACTTAGGAAGGCACAATAAAAATTCTACGTTGAATCATATTCAGAATTTTTACGTAAAATAAGATAGCCATAAATTTTCGATTCAAAATTGATTTATTCTCAATTTTTGCTACGTTGATTAATTTATCATATAAAATAATCAATCTCCATTAGCCATGTAAGACGAACAATTCGTTAATACATATTGGCCATAGTATTGCAAAAATTGCAAAAATCAATTAAATGCACGAAAACGCCTAAGGATTGGCTCTGATACCACTGTTGGGATCCACGTAACACGTAGCGGAAATAAATAACAACCCATACATGTATCTCCAGAGGCGTACTT
Source organism: Rhodomyrtus psidioides (assembly GCA_021437785.1). Classification (NCBI taxonomy): domain Eukaryota; kingdom Viridiplantae; phylum Streptophyta; class Magnoliopsida; order Myrtales; family Myrtaceae; genus Rhodomyrtus; species Rhodomyrtus psidioides. Next base: position 5,284,627 of record JAILYB010000027.1, on the reverse strand, counting down.
CGTGCATTTCAATCGAAAAAAATCACAAAGCCTCAAAGGGAGTAAATAGATTACCTCTCGTAGCGTGCTTGAACGGAGGTGTCGGTTCGATGTTCTTCGATCTCAGCCTCCACAAGTGTTAGGCATCTAGTTCGGACGCACCACCAATTGACGAACGGGGAGACGACTAATAACTCCACAACAATTGTGCTAGCAATATGCGGAATCAATATTCCGAACTTAGTATATTTTGCTCACTCAAGATTATGAGAATATAGAGAGTGTTTGTGTTCTTCTCTCTAAGCTCTCAAAAATTTGCACACTCTACAAAATGTCTCTCCCCTCAACCTCAAAACTCTTGCCATCCTTTTATAGCCAAAAATACCTTCCAATAAATTGTATTTAAAAATAGCACTAACAATTATAAATTCTATCTAAAAATAGCACTCACAAATAAATGACATTTAAAAATAGCACTAACAATAGCACTCACAATTTATAATACAAAAATGCTATTTAAAAATAGCACTAACAATACCACTCACAATTTATAATACAAAAATGCTATTTAAAAATAGCACTAACAATTATAAATTCTATCTAATAATAGCACTCACAATTTATGATAAATAAATGCCATTTAAAAATAGCACTAACAATAGCACTCACAATTTATGATAAATAAATGTCATTTAAAAATAGCACTAACAATAGCACTCACAATTTATAATACAAAAATGCTATTTAAAAATAGCACTAGCAATAGCACTCACAATACAAAAATGCTAAAAAAAGGCACTAACAAAGGTGTTAAAAATAATAACCATTATTATTATTACAAGAGTTAAAGAGGTTACCAAATAGTACAAATATGCATAACATATAAATACGTATGACGTATAAATACGTAGAGCATACGTATACATCCGTGAAACCGGGGACTAATTGAAAGAAAAATGTGCAATTAAGCCCTTTTGGTAAAAATTGATTAAATTGGAGGGCAAATTGACCTAATTGCACTTTAAGACTTTAGAATCCAATGTCATAGCTTATAAAAAGTGAGAATTGAAAACTAAAAGACTCGAAAATGATTTTTTTTAGGCTCGGTTCGGGTTTATGTTTGTGAAGGAACATATTGACCCGAGCCGAATTTTTGAGATTTAAAGTGACACACTTGAAGAGGAAATTAAAACAAAATTATCGAATATTTTTGGGTATTTTTCTGACCACGAATGGTATTTTTCTGATTTTTTGGGTATTTTTATAATTAAATAAACTCGAAAAATATTAAAAATACCGAAAACTATTTTTTGTTCAAAATTGGTTCCTAAGGTTAAACCAAGGCTTCCAAAGTTGATTTTGTGATTTTATGACCTTTTTTGATATTTTTAATTAATTTTAAAGAATAAAAATCACAATAATAAATGGTAAAAAAATCAGGTGTCAACAGCTGCCCCTCTTTGAGAGGAATCTCGTTAGAGGTTTCTCTCAAAGATAAGGTGGCACCTGATTCCTAACCGACTCAACTGGGAAAATAAGAGAAGAAATGTTATGACATCGGATCCTTAAGCCTATTGATAAAAGCTCAAATCAATCCCCGGTTTGCTCTAACAATTTGAACATGGGCCGGAGTGAGAGAGGCTTACCTGAAGCTCACCTGTCGGATGCTGCCGGTTGCGACGACTTTCAAGAAGATGCCTAGGACTCGTCATTCAGAATATCCTAGGGAGATTAAGTTCTGACCTGTATGGTAGGTCATACCATGATGGGATTCCTAACTTGTAGGAACCTAAGGAAGGCGCATCCCACGCTTTGGGATTTGCCAAGGATTTTGATCCGTATGGTGGATCAGACCTTTGTGTTGATCCTTACTGCGATATTTATCAATGAGTTGACCCTTATGGCGGTTTCTACCAATGAATTGACCCTTATGGCGGTTTCTACCATATGTGACCCTTCAGGCGGTTTCTACCATTAATGTGATCCCTCAGGCGGTTTCTACCTTGGTTTGACCCTTTAGGCGGTTTCTACCTTGAGTTGACCCTTCAGGCGGTTTCTACCTTTGATTTGACCCTTCAGGCAGTTTCTACCTTGTGTTGACCCTTCAGGCGGTATCTACCATGTGTTGACCCTTCAGGCGGTATCTACCTTGTGTTGACCCTTCAGGCGGTATCTACCTTATTTTGACCCTTCAGGCGGTATCTACCTTCATTTGACCCTTCAGGCGGTATCTACCTTTGTTTGACCCTTCAGGCGGTGTCTACCATCAGTTTTGACTTTGAAAAGGGGTCTCATGACGAGGGTTCTCCACGTCCGATGAGACTGCCTAAATGAAAAGGGGTCTCATGACGAGGGTTCTCCACGTCCGATGAGATTTCCTGAATTTTGAAAAGGGGTCTCATGACGAGGGTTCTCCACGTCCAATGAGACTGTCTGATTTTGAAAAGGATTTTTTTTTTAAGGGTTTCTCTTCCCCAAGAAAATATTGGTAATCTTTGAGAAGACAGCAATTGTCCAATTGACAAAATTTTATGACTTAAGCTTTAGTCATGAGATGTGCATTTTGATGCTGGAGGTTATCCAAAACATTCTTGCAACATGCAAATGTGATCACAAATCCCTTGTATGGAAAATCTGGATCAACAGTTTGAAAATTTCCAAAAAGAGTTTGCTCAAAACATCAATTGGAATATTTCTCGACAAGGAGGCCATCTCACCTGTTTTCAGGTGATGATTTTTAGGGGATGCACTCAATTCCCTACTGACCTGTGCCTAGGTTTTAGGCTCATTCGCAGCGCATACATTTTGATCGGTCGGGAGGTCTTCCACGGGACCGTAATGTTGGGCTTGGATATTGGTTTTCAAGGGGGACCCGCTTTGGAGGCCATCGAATGAAAATCTTCACCATCTGCTCCGGGTTTACAAGTCAAGAACCCTGCAAAATGAGAAAGAAAGAGTCTTGCTCGTACTTCTTCGAGCTAAGCTATATGTTAACCCAAGTGTCTTAGTCAGAGAAGACTGTTTCAGGGTTGTAACATTGGTAGGATTGGGGACCGAAAAAGGCTTGTTTTTTGCCCAGAAATCACGAAGGATTTGACATTGGTGATCATTGCCAATTTGTCACATGTCTTTTCCATTCTGCATCTTCCATTTTTGAGGTGTGCAACCGCTTTTGAGGTGTGCACAAGTCCTTTAGAGAACGTCTCTTGTGGTATTAAGAGATTGACAATTCTGTCCGTGTTTTTGCACCACGGCTGACATCATTTGGGGAGCAGTCTTCTTGATCTGACTCCTTTATGGGTTTTTCTCTCTTCCCAACTAGGCTTTATTGGGGATCAATCAAACAGTTTTCACGAGCATCGGCCTTGCTTTTACCAGGCACTTTGCTTTTTCTTGATGCTGGGGATTTTTTTCTTTGTTGAAATCCCGCCTTTTCTTTTCCTTTGGAACTACGATGTTCAGAAAATTGTGCTAGATATACAACTTGAATCATAGCACATTTAAACGCCGATATGAGATTTTTCTATAAATCCCATCTCTTGATTTCTTCCGTTCTTGGAGTGATGCAGTTTCCATCTTGAAACATCCCATGATCACCAACAGGGGTTTATGAAATGAATTTGCAGGCTCAACTTGGCTGTGCAAAGGATATGGTGTGTGGGATAGAGAAATGAATGCTTCTCGTCATCCTATGGCACTTGGATTACCATATAAACAACACACAAAGATTGATGTTAGTCCGAGCAAGAAAATTTCTAACCATTTTCTCCTGATACCGCTGGACTCACCTCCATTTTGCCCCGATGTGGGGTGGTTCTTGACAGGGTTAAGAATGAAAACCGTCGTTCAAAGGGTTTATCAACGGTCACCTGTAGTGTTTGAGGGATATGAAACGAATGCCTCCGTCATCCCAACCCATGTAATCGTTGCGAATAATCCCTACTTCCGTAGGTCCAGATTTTGCTATCTGATCCGCTCCACTTCTCTCCAGTGTGTGTAGGACGTGTTTGGACTAGGCTTTGCCTCTTTTCTTTTGAGAAAACGTCCTTTTAAAAGTTTTGAACTTTTGATTGGAAAAAATCTCTTTCATTTTCTCCAAAAATTTTACCCGTCAAGGGGATTTTATGATGCACCATGCATGTTCTTATTCATGTTCAGATAACCTCCTGTTTTAAGACATGAATGCCAATGAAGTTTGAATTCTATGTCTTTTCTAGACATTAGATTCTGAAAGCTTTTCTTTTTCTCTCTGTTTTTTATTTAACATCTTCAATGGATTGGGGAAAGGGATACTTACCTGTCCCCCGCGGCTGGAGATCCTGAAAATGCGGAAGAAACATGTTATTGTACGTTCACGAATTTTTCAAAAAATTAGAACGATACAATTTACTCTTGGTCATGTATTCTAACGGGTAATACATGGGATGTGAAAACCTGTTCGTCTGTAAGGCGATTCCCCTGTCAAGGATAAATAACGAGTATCAATTCATATTCTCAAATTCAAGACAAATTGGAACGATACAACTTTACTCTTGGTTCTCATCCCGTTCTGATATTGCGTATTGATATGAACAACATCTATCAAATCCGCCTATCCATTCTTGGAGTGTTTGCAACATCAATGGTTCATCTGCCCCCAGTTAGGCAACGTCTGTTCTGTTATTCGAACAAATGGCTCCTTGAGTGATTTATCCACGTTTATCACCTGAGAAGGGAAAGAAATGAGACATTACTTCGGTATTCGATTGAAGATCGTTTAGGAACGATACATCGTTTTACCAAATAGGTGGCTTCGCGGCCAAACGTATTTCGTATTGAAGGGGTAGATCCCATTATACTCCGCGGGTGATAGTCATTGTTCGGGGAACTTGCTCCACGGATTAAGCGATTAATCCACGGCCCTCGGCTTGAAGATGCTCAAAGGGTGATGTTGACACTCACGCGCAATTAGTTCTAGACATTAATGAAAGATGTTCCCGTGGGAACCTTACAGTGCGATCAACAACATATTCAATAGGAGTGTTCCACCCCTTTCGTCTAAGCATTTTTCATCGAGTAACCATGCCTTGCATCAGACGTTTGGTCACCTGCCTTGCGTCACCACTGCGATGGCCCTCCGGCTCCAAATTGATCGAGCCAAAGATTGAACTCATCGCCAAGGAAATTGCTCGGGTCTTCGAGCCATTGATGTTCAAGTTGGGTATCAACAATTGTTGGGGGCAGATTTCCTTCATTGCCTTCATTGTGAGGAACTGGAGTCTTTGAGCTAGAACCTTCATCATTGCCCTGTTGGGGTCGAGACATACATTCCTGAAGAGTATTGATCCAAGTGTCCAGCTCCTCCCCAAGGAAATCGCCTGTTCTTTCTAGCCTTTGGTGCCCAGATTGGCTGTCGTCGACTGCAGGCGAGGGATTCCTCTCTTTGCTCTCGCCGTGAGCAACTTGACCCCTCGAATTGGAACTTCCTCCAATGACCGGCAGGTTTATATGTGCACTCTCTACCAATGCCAGATCCGCTTCAGGGACAGCATTAATGACCGAATCGCGCTCAAACTGAGGAATCCCTATGTGCTGGAACTGCGGTATATACTCTTGAGGAGTATTGAGATAGCTCGGCGGAGCATTCTGATTTGGGTTAGAGGAGTCGCTAACACGACTGCTGGTCCCGTCATTGCTGAAACACGGTTGGGTGCTCTCGGCTCTCCAATCATCGTGGTTGTAACTCTGCCCGGCACTTGAGCTCCAACTGGCTTTATGATGGTTTAACGCTATCCTTCCATCCCTTAGCAATCTCCTATAGTACTTGAGGTGAGACTCGACGTTAATTCTAGAGAGCCCCGGCACATTCATAATCTCGAGTATGCGTAGTGGGCTAGCCGAATCAACTCCCAGCTCTCGAATTGCATCAACAAATTTGGTGTGAAGTTCATAGGTCCAGTAAAACCTTGTTCTCTTATCACCCAAAATATCGTCAATACTTCGGTAGCTATTCTCTACGGGATCTAGTCGTTTCAAAAGTTGTCCAGGGAGGGACTCACCGACTTTGGATTGGCTGGCTGTGACAGCGAGTTCGTCATTGAGAGAACTCCCCCTGTGATGATTCATATCCCATTTCTCAGAGGATGTTGGTGTTGATCCTATGGTGTTGACTTGCTCATGCAGATCTCCGGCGATATCTGGCTGTGTCGGAAAATGCTGTGGAGAATACGGTAACAGCTGAGCGTTATTCGTCAACAGGGACGGTTCATCGAGGAACACCTCGCCGAGGACAATAGGATTACCACAATTAAGGCAGGTGGCCTTGGTCAGAGCTTCCTTATATCTCGCGCTTTCAGCTTGAAGCTTCTCATTCTCCTCCTTCAGGACCAGTAACTCATGGTCTGCGTATTGCTGTTTCACCCGGGTTCGTTTGTTGGCGAACCAAAACTTGACCTTCGAAAGCTCCAATCCTATTTTTCGGCTCAACTCCATTTTCTGTTGTCTGCTTGGAGTGGGGCATTCATTGAAGAAAGCTTCGAGCTCTCGGATTTGGCCTGGAGTGTGACGTTGTAGTTGCTTCCTTTTCCGACTCCGGTCATCATTGTATACTCCTTCTTCGTAGCTGAAACCTAGAATTTCATCGCTGGAGGAGTCAGTCTCTATGGCCTTCGGGCAGGATTCAGCTCCAGGATCTTCAAAGTCTCCCAGCAGTTCGTGCTCAGAAATGTCCAGGTCGGGCGTTTCTAGCAGATGGGAATAACTTTTAAACATGATGGATCGGGGTATCTCGGGCTGATCTAGTTCACTCAGCTTTCTCAATTCGTTCTTACGTGTTTGCTCACTCTAGAAATTTTCTCAAGTGATTGTGCGTGTCCTGGAACCATCCTTCAGGGTGCATATGAAGACCAGCAAGCAAGCGCTCCTCCCGAGATCCTGCAATTACTCATCGTCTGTATTCCCCTTTCTTTTTCCTCGTGATAGGATCACAAACTCTCTTGCATTGATTCGGTTTCATCGAGTATTGCGCTCGTCCCCTAGTTCAGTCTTCAAAGTGGTGGGTCTACAATCTTTCGGCGCCTTTTATGATTTGCTAGGCCCGAGAACGTGGGGAGCAGCGGTGGACCCGCAATTAATGACTCCGTTTAATTCATTTAGCTCCATGGGAATTAACGCTATGATCTTCTCTCAACCCCTTTTCATCGTTCAAACGAAAGTGGCATTTTCCCTGTGCATGCTGTTACTCTTCATTTCAGCATCCCGGGCGCTTGGTGAGGATGAGTTCGTGGCCACTCAAAATTTTAAAGACCGTCTCTGGTTTCAGACTTAATCTAACAAGGGATCATCACAACTGAGCATGACGATGTTCGTCGATAGCGTTGGTTTAACTATAGTCATTAAAGAAAAATGTTCCCGTAGGAACTTTACAACGATAAAATGAGTGATCTACTCGTGAACATGTTCTTCTTTCTATGGGTGTTCGTAGTGACCGACCCATCGTGCCCCGAGTTAGGTGCTAGATCATGGCTGTCCAAGCATGCCAGCTTCCCACTGATTGAACAAGGCATCGAGCCCCTCATCGAAGAAATCGTCTGTCGTGGGTTGACCAGCGGCAGGCAGAGCACCAGCCGACTGCTGCTCGAATGGAGGAGTTCGCACTCGCTGTACTTGTGACACGCGCTCTTGAGAAATGTTGAAATGGCCCGGGAGGACATTCTGATCAGCTTTCAGTTTGCCGGTGGTCGGGTTGCTAGCTTGATTGATGCTTAGATTTGGCCGGGTATCTCTTGATGCCTGAGTATTACAATGGCGATCGCCCCTAGCTTTTGAGCTCGAGACGGATTCCTCCCGGTTTAGCTCCGCTCGACGTTGTTTTAATAGCTTTCTGTAGGCAGCAAGGTGATTCCTGACCAGCTCCTTACTAAGCCCCGGTACATTCATGGCCTTAAATATGCGCGTCGGAGTTGCTGAGTCGATCCCCATTTGGTGAACCACGTCTAGGAATCTGGAATGCAATTCAGGGGGCCAAGCGAACCTCCTCTTATCGTGGCCCAAAATTGCATCGATGGCTTGACGACTGATTAACTCATCTCCAGCAGGACCCGACCCTATCGAAAATTGTTGTGCATGAGGCTGATATGCTTTGAGCTGGTCGGCGGTAACATCCAGCTCCTTGAAACTGTAACTCCAATCAAAGCGATGCAAATCCCATCCCCCAGGAGGCATTTGTATCATCTTCGTAGGATCATCCTGCTCATGCGTGACTCCGGCAAAATCTGGTTGAGCAGGAGATGCCCCGAGGGAGTAGGGTGGTAAATGAACGTCTTCAATCATCGTGTGAGGCTTATCGGGGAATATCTTACCGAGGGCGACGAGGTTATCGCAATGAGGGCAAACGGTAATATTGAGAGCTTTTTCATACCTCATGTTTTCTGTTCGCAGCTTTTGGTTTTCTTCCTTTAAAATCTCGACCACCTGACGTTTGCGTTGAGCCTTCGATTTGGATCTCCTATTTTGAAACCAAAACTGGATCCTCGACTGATTAATCCCCAACTCCCGGCTCAATTCAATTCTCCACTTCTTTTTCATGTAATGGCTTTTACTGAAAAGGGTTTCCAGCATTTGGGTTTCCTCCTGAGAGTATTGGTGAGGACGTCTTCTTTTCCCGAGTTGAACATCGTGGATGTCGTTGTCGTCGTCGCCGTGATCTTGATTTCCGTTGCCAGAAGTGTTGGGCTCCATGGTTTTGGCGTTAGACTTGATCTTGGAATCTTCGAGATCCCTCTGTAGTTCAATTTCTGAGATTTTTGAGTTAGTCGCCTCTAGCAGCTGACAATAACCTCTTAAATATGTTGGATTGAGAAATGTTTGATTGGTTCTTGCCCACTCAGAGTTCTCCACTCTCTCATGTATGCTCACTCCCTATAAAGTTTTCTTCGAGTGACTTCGTATGTTCAGGAGACGCTCTTCAAGCATCATTAGGCAAACGTTCCCCCTCAAGACTTTGAATTTCTCGCTTAGCTTTTCAATCGTGATGGGACTGCCAAATCCTGTTAGGGCTCTCTTCGATAGTTGCGCTTACCTCCCACCTAACTCTAATAATGGTGATCCCGACAAATCTTTTACATCTTTTAATTGATGAGCCGGAAATCGCGGACCGAAACGAATCCAATGGTTCTCGTGAGGGGACCTCCTGCTTTACCCCCTAACTGGGCTCCACCAGCATTATTACTGAGACCCTTCATCATCCTCGAGTTGCTATAAAATGAGGAATTAAAGTATGGAAGGTTAACGTTCTCGCATAATCAGCTTCTTCCTTCAAACTCGTCTTATTCTCAAGCCAACCCAACGCAAATGGCCTCCTCTCCCGTACGCACTTTTTCAACTGATGTCTTGGCCCAGTGGGAAAAGCTTTATAACCTACTGGGTCGCGGTTACGCACACATAACCGATCATTCTGCGACCGAGGATGAAATCCGTGTCCTGCTCGAGGACCTTGATACCACTTCTCTCGAAGGTACTACACTAGGGAGGGAATATAGAATTTTCCCGACTCTCTTTGCACACTCCTTAGAGGCCTACCGTGCTGCTAATCGGGAGGTTCTCGTGGCTCGCGTCTTGCGAGCTCGTTATGAGGATCGATCTGATCATTTGGTGCTGACCAACTATCTGGCCGATAGTTACAAAAAGGCCGTCGAGTTTGCTAATGAGCGAGTCGCGACGTTGCTTCGCGAGAGGAGAAATCTGGTGGAGCAATTGGCCCCTATCCCTGACCACCGGCGAGCATGACCGCTGCAATGTCCTGTTGAGGCTTCAGAGCGACTGGCAGGAAGAACGGCTCGACAAAATAACCGCGGACATAGCTCGCGGGAATGGACTGGTTCGAGACCTGGAAACAATCGCCGAAGAACATGAGGCCAAGGTCGCCGAAGTTAAGGGAGAATGCAAAAGTCTTCTCCTCAGGCTTGCCGACCATGACATGCGGAGTTGGGAGTATGAGCAGAGCATTAATAACATGGAGGGTCAGTTGGGCTCCTTCGTGTCGTTAATTAGGGCTCACTTCGGCTTTACTTTTCTACCCCGAATTGTATGACCTGCTTTTGAAAACCCTCCACTGAGCAAAATAAATGAGAACTCTTGTGTGTGTGTTTTAACTTCTGTATGGTTCATTTCTTCGAGCATCCGAACATCTTCAACTTGGGTGAGCCGAACCATAATATCAGTAAGCCGAGCAAATATGTCCTGATTTTATAACTCGCTCATGATCAGATGAGATAATAGCCTTAGACTTGTCCAGGAAAAGATTTCTCTCTATTAGCTATTTTTTATTTTTTATTTTTTACCTGCAAATAAAAAGACAGAATCAGAAGGAATAATTTGAAAAAGAAATCAAAAACTCCTTTCAATCCTATGCTTGCCCATGATTAATAAGGACAAGAACTTTTACAAGGGTTTTAATCTTGCGCGAAAAGTTTTTATCAATATTCCTCGAAAGAAAGCATACTATTGAAAGGAATGTAATTCACAATAATCGCTTTTGATCAATTTCGAGAGGAACGAATTACTCAAAAGTGCGAGGCATAATAACGTGTTTTAAATTTAATTGAAGATACGGCATCCAAATCAAGGCCGTTTTGTTAAGAACGAGAGTAATTTGGACATCTATCTCGTCATTAAATTCAAAACAACGCCGATATTCTCGATCAATTATCGTGGATTACCAGCGACGTAAAACATGCATGGACCAATTCAAGTGTATAATTCCTTCTAGCGAAATTGGGGTTGGATTACCCTATATGACCAAAAAGGTCGTGCAAGATTTCCAATTTTAATTTCCTCTAAAGGAATTATAAACTTGACTTGGGAGTATTCGGATGATTAGAGAAAATGCCACTATCACATTCCCATGACCTGTCAAAAGAAATACAACCAAGTTCCATCTAAATGTATACACCAATAGATCCCTAATACAATCACTCTAAGGGGTGAGATAGAGAAAGCCTCGATAAAAGTAAACCCTATACAAGAGGACTAGCAATGGAAAATGAAACAAAGGAATGTGATCCTAACGTTTAAGGATGCCCCAAGTTCGATCTGTGACTTCCGGATCACTTGCCCCAACTCGTCATCTTCATTGGACGATATCTCAATAATGTCCATAGTAGGCTCCTTTGTTGCTCACTCGGTGCTTGTCATGGGATATCATCCTCTTCGTCTTCTATCAAGGACGTTTGGGAAAAACACACACATCTATCCTTGAAATGGCATTTAATCTAATCACCAGAATGCAATGAATGAAATGCCTATATTTACATGAACTGTAATAGATTCGAGGTATAGAGAGTCTTACCAACCAAACTCGTCGACTTATGTGCGGTTTTAGGTGTACCAACCGCCCAAAGACATGCGCATGAGACAAGTTATGGTGAACTTCTAAAAATCAGAGGGTTTGGCACCTAAGGTTAAGGTTCCCACTTCGAGTTCTAGAAAGAGCCGATTCCATTGCACAGCTATCGTTGCATTGGGACTCGATCCATAGTTCGAAGCGAGCGGAATTGAAAAGTGGATTACCCCGCGTTTTTCCTCACGGAGATTCCATTTTCAATTCCTTCTATTGTGTTCCTATAGGCGACGCCCGGGGTTTTAGGCGCGGTTGTGTGTGTCCACGTGTTGTGATCATCACAATGCAATTCATGCATAGCAGTTTATCAATCAGCACTTCAAATCATCCACACAACATACATTCCTACGCCCAACCTGCATAAGACAATGTTAATCACGGACTACACCCCTTATTTCTCCAATCTGCAAAAACATATAACACCTATCGTAAGCGGACTTACCTCACCTTCACGAGCGCCTACATGGTTAGAAAAATCACTCAGCGTTTTAATTACGGCCTAAGTCCACTTGGGGTCTAGAACCATAGGTTCTAGAACACAGTGTCCCCAGTGGAGTCGCCAGCTGTCGCGACCCGTCCGAAAGCGGACGCGGCTAATGGATTACCGATCGCGGGCCTTGGATCGGCGCGGGCCCTCCCAGGCCCATACCAAATCGCGGCGGGAGTATTTTCAAAGGATTCGACGATAAGAGTCGATCGCTTTCGACCTTCAGTGTGGTCGTGGTGGCATGTGCAACTTGTGCATGCATTTGGAGTCGCCACCGGTCTTTATTGGAGGGTAGACCGGAAACCTTACTGACCGATTGGGAGAGGTCGATCAGTTCTGCGGAACCAGAGATTTTGGGTTCGGGGACTTGGTTACGCTGGTGTCGTTACCAACGCCCTTTCGGTACCTAACGCGAGTGATTTTCCTAACTAGGATTTCATGCAGGCGCAATTTTGGGTGAGGTAAGTCTGACTTTGCACATTAACCAGTTTAACATGATCACGTAATCATAATAAATAAATAGATGTAAATCACATAAACATCTATCCTACGTGGTGATCATGGAATTATGATTTAATGGGTCTCGAGCCAATGAGACCACATTTAATCATTTTAATATTTTAATAACGGAGAGCCACTCTTCGCTTCTTCTTGGTTTCTTGAACTCTTCAAGAATTGGGCCCCAAAGAGCTCGCCGACTTAAAAGGCTCCCCCACGTAATCCTCGTAGCATTTACATCAACAATTGACTATGCTAAAAATAAAGATTACATGAAAAATAAAAGGAGTACGCAACCTCCATTTAATAATTACAACCCCAAATATATAAATAATCATCATACATTCATATATACATCAATCACATTGATTAGGGATTTTTCCATGATCACCACCCTTTCACATAAGTAATAAATTCACAATTTAAAACTTAGGAAGGCACAATAAAAATTCTACGTTGAATCATATTCAGAATTTTTACGTAAAATAAGATAGCCATAAATTTTCGATTCAAAATTGATTTATTCTCAATTTTTGCTACGTTGATTAATTTATCATATAAAATAATCAATCTCCATTAGCCATGTAAGACGAACAATTCGTTAATACATATTGGCCATAGTATTGCAAAAATTGCAAAAATCAATTAAATGCACGAAAACGCCTAAGGATTGGCTCTGATACCACTGTTGGGATCCACGTAACACGTAGCGGAAATAAATAACAACCCATACATGTATCTCCAGAGGCGTACTTCGTGCATTTCAATCGAAAAAAATCACAAAGCCTCAAAGGGAGTAAATAGATTACCTCTCGTAGCGTGCTTGAACGGAGGTGTCGGTTCGATGTTCTTCGATCTCAGCCTCCACAAGTGTTAGGCATCTAGTTCGGACGCACCACCAATTGACGAACGGGGAGACGACTAATAACTCCACAACAATTGTGCTAGCAATATGCGGAATCAATATTCCGAACTTAGTATATTTTGCTCACTCAAGATTATGAGAATATAGAGAGTGTTTGTGTTCTTCTCTCTAAGCTCTCAAAAATTTGCACACTCTACAAAATGTCTCTCCCCTCAACCTCAAAACTCTTGCCATCCTTTTATAGCCAAAAATACCTTCCAATAAATTGTATTTAAAAATAGCACTAACAATTATAAATTCTATCTAAAAATAGCACTCACAAATAAATGACATTTAAAAATAGCACTAACAATAGCACTCACAATTTATAATACAAAAATGCTATTTAAAAATAGCACTAACAATACCACTCACAATTTATAATACAAAAATGCTATTTAAAAATAGCACTAACAATTATAAATTCTATCTAATAATAGCACTCACAATTTATGATAAATAAATGCCATTTAAAAATAGCACTAACAATAGCACTCACAATTTATGATAAATAAATGTCATTTAAAAATAGCACTAACAATAGCACTCACAATTTATAATACAAAAATGCTATTTAAAAATAGCACTAGCAATAGCACTCACAATACAAAAATGCTAAAAAAAGGCACTAACAAAGGTGTTAAAAATAATAACCATTATTATTATTACAAGAGTTAAAGAGGTTACCAAATAGTACAAATATGCATAACATATAAATACGTATGACGTATAAATACGTAGAGCATACGTATACATCCGTGAAACCGGGGACTAATTGAAAGAAAAATGTGCAATTAAGCCCTTTTGGTAAAAATTGATTAAATTGGAGGGCAAATTGACCTAATTGCACTTTAAGACTTTAGAATCCAATGTCATAGCTTATAAAAAGTGAGAATTGAAAACTAAAAGACTCGAAAATGATTTTTTTTAGGCTCGGTTCGGGTTTATGTTTGTGAAGGAACATATTGACCCGAGCCGAATTTTTGAGATTTAAAGTGACACACTTGAAGAGGAAATTAAAACAAAATTATCGAATATTTTTGGGTATTTTTCTGACCACGAATGGTATTTTTCTGATTTTTTGGGTATTTTTATAATTAAATAAACTCGAAAAATATTAAAAATACCGAAAACTATTTTTTGTTCAAAATTGGTTCCTAAGGTTAAACCAAGGCTTCCAAAGTTGATTTTGTGATTTTATGACCTTTTTTGATATTTTTAATTAATTTTAAAGAATAAAAATCACAATAATAAATGGTAAAAAAATCAGGTGTCAACAGTGAGATATTTAAATATTAGATCAAATCATGCCATACTATTATTTCTGTTGTGATTACAATATATATATATATATATATATATATATATATCATTATTTAATTTATGATCTTTATTTGAGTGGAAAGTTCTATAAAGTTTTAGTAACTTTAGTAAACTCGGTTTTTACATAAATGATTATGTTAATGATAATTTCAAGTAAGGATTCTCAGACAATGATTGGGAACATAGTGAACTTTCGAATTTGATGCATTATGTGAAATTATTCATTAATATAATTAGTTAGTGTAAAATAGATGCATAAATGTTAGGCATCAATAATTCGTGAATATCTATAGAACTTTGTGTTTAGATACAATGGCTTTAGCTTACTAAAATATTGTAGCTAAGCCTGAAAAAAGTGAGAAATTAGATGGCAAAATTATGAAAACTGGAATAGAATCCAGTATGTGCTAAAAGAGCAAAAAGCACTACGAACTCTTAACCTAGTTACGAAAGAATCTGAAGATGGAATTACTACATTGCCAGGAAAGTACAAAGAGATACTTGCTGCAAGAAATAAATAAACTCTATTGCTCACATTGTGTTGTTGATGCATGGAAAATAATTTTATGCGTGAGTTCAAGTATTTTGAAAATAGTTGAGTCAAGTGGGAGGCATGAGTAAATTAAGTGTGGTTAGACATTAGTCCCCAATTTGAGACAGATCACTATAAGGTTTGTTAGAGAACTACAAGGATCCCAAGGCCTAATGAAGTTACTCTTGTGGCTGTCATTAGTGCTTGTGCTAATTTGGGAGATCTAGCTCAAGGTGTCTGGGTGCATGCTGTTGGGGAAAAACGGGCAGCACCTCGGCACAAATATAGCCAATCCAGGATCAAATAATAACCCCCGACACTACTCCAATATAATCCAGCAACAACCAACAATTATATCCAGCAAAATATCAACCTCGCAGCAACGAATATAATACCGGAACGATAAATAAATATAACACCAAGATTTACGTGGAAAACCCGAATCGGGAAAAACCACGGACGACCAAAAAATTTCCACTAATCACCAAGAATAGCAGAATACACCAAGTATTTCCCTCTAGTCACACACTAGAGCTCAACAACAATATTCCAGGAGCAATTCCTCAAAATGGGGCTAGAAAACCCTAACCACAATAGAAGAACCGGAGACAAATCTCAACAAACGAAACCTATCAATTTGTAGATCTCAATCTCACGAACAACATACTGAAATTTGAGACGATTCCGGTAATGTTTGGCCGCTGAAATCACACCGGAGGTCGTCGCCCTTTCTCTCCTTCCCTGCGTTCACCGAGAGCTTCCCCTGTTTTTCACTCTCGGCTCTCTCTCTCTTTTTCTTGTTGTCTCTGCCGCTCACTCTTCTCTCTCTCTTTTCACACACGAAGCAACACACAAAAACACCCACACACAAATCATAAAAAAACACAAAAGCAAAGGCCATCATTTGTGTCTCTTCCTTTTCCTCTTTTTGATTTCTTTTTCTTTCTTTTTCTTTTGTTTCTCTTTCTTCTTTTGCAAACAAATAAAATAAAAAACTGGTTTGCCCCCACAAGTGGCGTACCAGCCAACAAATCTCCCCCTACGCCTCATGTGGGGAGTTCCATCATACCTGCTTTGCTTCTACAAGAGTCAAGTTTCACCATGGGCAAGGCTTTGGTCATCATGTCTGTCGCGACCCGTCCGAAAGCGGACGCGGCTAATGGATTACCGATCACGGGTCTTGGATCGGCGCGAGAACTCCAAGGCCCATACCAAATCGCGGCTGGAGTATTTTTCAGAAGGATTCGACGATAACAGTCGATCGCTTTCGACCTTAGTGTGGTCGTGGTGGCATGTGCAACTTGTGCATGCATTTGGAGTCGCCACCGGTCTTTCTTGGAGGGTAGACCGGAAACCTTATTGACCGATTGGGAGAGATCGATCAATTCTGCGGAACCAGAGATTTTGGGTTCGGGGACTTGGTTACGTTGATGTCATTACCAACGCCCTTTCGGTACCTAACGCGAGTGATTTTCCTAACTAGGATTTCATGCAGGCGCAATTTTGGGTGAGGTAAGTCTGACTTTACATATTAACCAGTTTAACATGCTCACGTAATCATAACAAATAAATAGATGTCAATCACATAAACATCTATCCTACGTGGTGATCATGGAATTATGATTTAATGGGCCTCGAGCCAATGAGACCACATTTAATCATTTTAATAATTTAATAACGGAGAGCCGCTCTTCGCTTCTTCTTGGTTTCTTGAACTCTTCAAGAATTGGGCCCCAAAGAGCTCGCCGACTTAAAAGGCTCATCCACGTAATCCTCGTAGCATTTACATTAACAATTGACTATGCTAAAAATAAAGATTACATGAAAAATAAAAGGAGTACGCAGCCTCCATTTAATAATTACAACCCCAAATATATAAATAATCACCATACATTCATATATACATCAATCACATTGATTAGGCATTTTTCCATGATCATCACCCTTCCACGTAAGTAATAAATTCACAATTTAAAACTTAGGAAGGCACAATAAAAATTCTACGTTGAATCATATTCAGAATTTTTACGTAAAATAAGATAGCCATAAATTTTCGATTCAAAATTGATTTAGTCTCAATTTTTGCTACGTTGATTAATTTATCATATAAAATAATCAACCTCCATTAGCCATGTAAGACGAACAATTCGTTAATACATATTGGCCATAGTATTGCAAAAATTGCAAAAAATCAATTAAATGCACGAAAACACCTAAGGATTGGCTCTGATACCATTATTGGGATCCACGTAACACGTAGCGGAAATAAATAACAACCCATACATGTATCTCCAGAGGTGTACTTCGTGCATTTCAATCGAAAAAAAAAAATCACAAAGCCTCAAAGGGAGTAAATAGATTACCTCTCGTAGCGTGCTTGAACGGAGGTGTCGGTTCGATGTTCTTCGATCTCAGCCTCCACAAGTGTTAGGCATCTAGTTCGGACGCACCACCAATTGACGAACAGGGAGACGACTAATAACTCTACAACAATTATGCTAGCAATATGCGGAATCAATATTCCGAACTTAGTATATTTTGCTCACTCAAGATTATGAGAATATAGAGAGTGTTTGTGTTCTTCTCTCTAAGCTCTCAAAAATTTGCACACTCTACAAAATGTCTCTCTCCTTTCAACCTCAAAACTCTTGCCATCCTTTTATAGCCAAAAATACCTTCCAATAAATTGTATTTAAAAATAGCACTAACAATTATAAATTCTATCTAAAAATAGCACTCACAAATAAATGACATTTAAAAATAGCACTAACAATAGCACTCACAATTTATAATACAAAAATGCTATTTAAAAATAGCACTAACAATAGCACTCACAATTTATAATACAAAAATGCTATTTAAAAATAGCACTAACAATTATAAATTCTATCTAATAATAGCACTCACAATTTATGATAAATAAATGCCATTTAAAAATAGCACTAACAATAGCACTCACAATTTATGATAAATAAATGTCATTTAAAAATAGCACTAACAATAGCACTCACAATTTATAATACAAAAAATGCTATTTAAAAATAGCACTAGCAATAGTACTCACAATACAAAAATGCTAAAAAAAAGGCACTAACAAAGGTGTTAAAAATAATAACCATTATTATTATTACAAGAGTTAAAGAGGTTACCAAACAGTACAAATATGCATAACGTATAAATACGTAGAGCATACGTATACATCCGTGAAACCGGGGACTAATTGAAAGAAAAATGTGCAATTAAGCCATTTTGGTAAAAATTGATTAAATTGGAGGGCAAATTGACCTAATTGCACTTTAAGACTTTAGAATCCAATGTCATAGCTTATAAAAAGTGAGAATTGAAAACTAAAAGACTCGAAAATGATTTTTTTTAGGCTCGGTTCGGGTTTATGTTTGTGAAGGAACATATTGACCCGAGCCGAATTTTTGAGATTTAAAGTGACACACTTGAAGAGGAAATTAAAACAAAATTATCGAATATTTTTGGGTATTTTTCTGACCACGAATGGTATTTTTCTGATTTTTTGGGTATTTTTATAATTAAATAAACTCGAAAAATATTAAAAATACCGAAAAATATTTTTTGTTCAAAATTGGTTCCTAAGGTTAAACCAAGGCTTCCAAAGTTGATTTCGTGATTTTATGACCTTTTTTGATATTTTTAATTAATTTTAAAGAATAAAAATCACAATAATAAATGGTAAAAAAAATCAGGTGTCAACAGCTGCCCCTCTTTGAGAGGAATCTCGTTAGAGGTTTCTCTCAAAGATAAGGTGGCACCTGATTCCTAACCGACTCAACTGGGAAAATAAGAGAAGAAATGTTATGACATCGGATCCTTAAGCCTATTGATAAAAGCTCAAATCAATCCCTGGTTTGCTCTAACAATTTGAACATGGGCCGGAGTGAGAGAGGCTTACCTGAAGCTCACTTGTCGGATGCTGCCGGTTGCGACGACTTTCAAGAAGATGCCTAGGACTCGTCATTCAGAATATCCTAGGGAGATTAAGCTCTGACCTGTATGGTAGGTCATACATGATGGGATTCCTAACTTGTAGGAACCTAAGGAAGGCGCATCCCACGCTTTGGGATTTGCCACGGATTTTGATCCGTATGGTGGATCAGACCTTTGTGTTGATCCTTACTGCGATATTTATCAATGAGTTGACCCTTATGCGGTTTCTACCAATGAATTGACCCTTATGGCGGTTTCTACCATATGTGACCCTTCAGGCGGTTTCTACCATTAATGTGATCCCTCAGGCGGTTTCTACCTTGGTTTGACCCTTCAGGCGGTTTCTACCTTGAGTTGACCCTTCAGGCGGTTTCTACCTTTGATTTGACCCTTCAGGCGGTATCTACCATGTGTTGACCCTTCAGGCGGTATCTACCTTGTGTTGACCCTTCAAGCGGTATCTACCTTTGATTTTGACCCTTCAGGCGGTATCTACCTTTGATTTGACCCTTCAGGCGGTATCTACCATATTTTGACCCTTCAGGCGGTATCTACCTTGATTTGACTCTTCAGGCGGTATCTACCTTGATTTGACTCTTCAGGCGGTATCTACCTTCATTTGACCCTTCAGGCGGTATCTACCTTTGAGTTGACCCTTCAGGCGGTATCTACCTTATTTTGACCCTTCAGGCGGTATCTACCTTCGAGTTGACCCTTCAGGCGGTATCTCCCTTCAGTTTTGACTTTGAAAAGGGGTCTCATGACGAGGGTTCTCCACGTCCGATGAGACTGCCTAAATTATGAAAAGGGGTCTCATGACGAGGGTTCTCCACGTCCGATGAGACTGCCTGATTTTTGAAAAGGGGTCTCATGACGAGGGTTCTCCACGTTCGATGAGACTGTTTAAATTATGAAAATGGGTCTCATGACGAGGGTTCTCCACGTCCGGTGAGACTGTCTGATTTTTGAAAAGGGGTCTCATGACGAAGGTTCTCCACGTCCGATGAGACTGCCTAAATTATGAAAAGGGGTCTCATGACGAGGGTTCTCCACGTCCGATGAGACTGTTTGATATTTTGAAAATGGGTCCTGGGACGAGGGTTCTCCACGTCTGATAGGACTTTTCTTTTAAAAGGGTTTTTCTTCCCCTCTTTTTTAGAGACCCCGAAGTTTGTCGGGAATTCAGTTTTTGAAGCAGTGAAAGATTTTATTTTGACAAAGCTTCACTTGAGTCTGTTGAGGCGACATTCTGGGAGCTGGGTTCTCCAGGTATCCTGCAGAAATTTGAGCCTGAAATATTTTTCTTCACCAAGAAAACGTTAGTAATCTTTGGGAAGACCACGGCTGTCCATTTGACAAAATCGTATGATTTAAGTTTTAATCATGAAATGTGCATTTTGATGCTGGAGGTCATCCAAAGCATTCTTGCAACATGCAAATGTGATCACAAGTCCCTTGTACGGAAAATCTGGATCAACAGTTTGAAAATTCCAAAAAGAGTTTGTTCAAAACGTCAATTGGAATATTTCTCGACAAGGAGGTCTTCTCACCTGTTTTGAGATGTGGTTTTTATAGGGGATGCACTCAATTCCCTACTAACATGTGCCTAGGTTTTAGGCTCATTCGCAGCGCATACATTTTGATCGGTCGGGAGGTCTTCCACGGGACCGTAATGTTAGGCTTGGATATTGGCTTTCAATGGGGACTCGCTTTGGAGTCGAGGCCATTGAATGAAAGTCTTCACCATCTGCTCCGGGTTTACAAGTCAAGAACCCTGCAAAATGAGAAAGAAATAGTCTTGCTCGTACTTCTTCGAGCTAAGCTATATATATGTTAACCCAAGTGTCTTAGTCAGAGAAGACTGTTTCGGGGTTGTAACATTGGTAGGATTGGGGGACCGATGGCCCAGAAATCACGAAGGATTTGACATTGGTGATCATTGCCAATTTGTCACATGTCTTTTCCATTCTGCATATTCCATTTTTGAGGTGTGCAACCGCTTTTGAGGTGTGCACAAGTCCTTTAGAGAACGTCTCTTGTGGTATTAAGAGATTGACAATTCTGTCCGTGTTTTTGCACCACGGCTGACATCATTTGGGGAGCAGTCTTCTTGATCTGACTCCTTTATGGGTTTTTCTCTCTTCCCAACTAGGCTTTATTGGGGATCAATCAAACAGTTTTCACGAGCATCGGCCTTGCTTTTACCAGGCACTTTGCTTTTTCTTGATGCTGGGGATTTTTTTCTTTGTTGAAATCCCGCCTTTTCTTTTCCTTTGGAACTACGATGTTCAGAAAATTGTGCTAGATATACAACTTGAATCATAGCACATTTAAACGCCGATATGAGATTTTTCTATAAATCCCATTTCTTGATTTCTTCCGTTCTTGGAGTGATGCAGTTTCCATCTTGAAACATCCCATGATCACCAACAGGGGTTTATGAAATGAATTTGCAGGCTCAACTTGGCTGTGCAAAGGATATGGTGTGTGGGATAGAGAAATGAATGCTTCTCGTCATCCTATGGCACTTGGACAACACACAAAGATTGATGTTAGTCCGAGCAAGAAAATTTCTAACCATTTTCTCCTGATACCGCTGGACTCACCTCCATTTTGCCCCGATGTGGGGTGGTTCTTGACAGGGTTAAGAATGAAAACCGTCGTTCAAAGGGTTTATCAACGGTCACCTGTAGTGTTTGAGGGATATGAAACGAATGCCTCCGTCATCCCAACCCATGTAATCGTTGCGAATAATCCCTACTTCCGTAGGTCCAGATTTTGCTATCTGATCCGCTCCACTTCTCTCCAGTGTGTGTAGGACGTGTTTGGACTAGGCTTTGCCTCTTTTCTTTTGAGAAAACGTCCTTTTAAAAGTTTTGAACTTTTGATTGGAAAAAATCTCTTTCATTTTCTCCAAAAATTTTACCCGTCAAGGGGATTTTATGATGCACCATGCATGTTCTTATTCATGTTCAGATAACCTCCTGTTTTAAGACATGAATGCCAATGAAGTTTGAATTCTATGTCTTTTCTAGACATTAGATTCTGAAAGCTTTTCTTTTTCTCTCTGTTTTTTATTTAACATCTTCAATGGATTGGGGAAAGGGATACTTACCTGTCCCCCGCGGCTGGAGATCCTGAAAATACGGAAGAAACATGTTATTGTACGTTCACGAATTTTTCAAAAAATTAGAACGATACAATTTACCCTTGGTCATGTATTCTGACGGGTAATACATGGGATGTGAAAACATGTTCGTCTGTAAGGCGATTCCCCTGTCAAGGATAAATAACGAGTATCAATTCATATTCTCAAATTCAAGACAAATTGGAACGATACAACTTTACTCTTGGTTCTCATCCCGTTCTGATATTGCGTATTGATATGAACAACATCTATCAAATCCGCCTATCCATTCTTGGAGTGTTTGCAACATCAATGGTTCATCTGCCCCCAGTTAGGCAACGTCTGTTCTGTTATTCGAACAAATGGCTCCTTGAGTGATTTATCCACGTTTATCACCTGAGAAGGGAAAGAAATGAGACATTACTTCGGTATTCGATTGAAGATCGTTTAGGAACGATACATCGTTTTACCAAATAGGTGGCTTCGCGGCCAAACGTATTTCGTATGGAAGGGGTAGATCCCATTATACTCCGCGGGTGATAGTCATTGTTCGGGGAACTTGCTCCACGGATTAAGCGATTAATCCACGGCCCTCGGCTTGAAGATGCTCAAAGGGTGATGTTGACACTCACGCGCAATTAGTTCTAGACATTAATGAAAGATGTTCCCGTGGGAACCTTACAGTGCGATCAACAACATATTCAATAGGAGTGTTCCACCCCTTTCGTCTAAGCATTTTTCATCGAGTAACCATGCCTTGCATCAGACGTTTGGTCACCTGCCTTGCGTCACCACTGCGATGGCCCTCCGGCTCCAAATTGATCGAGCCAAAGATTGAACTCATCGCCAAGGAAATTGCTCGGGTCTTCGAGCCATTGATGTTCAAGTTGGGTATCAACAATTGTTGGGGGCAGATTTCCTTCATCGCCTTCATTGTGAGGAACTGGAGTCTTTGAGCTGGAACCTTCATCATTGCCCTGTTGGGGTCGAGACATACATTCATGAAGAGTATTGATCCAAGTGTCCAGCTCCTCCTCAAGGAAATCACCTGTTCTTTCTAGCCCTTGGTGCCCAGATTGGCTGTCGTCGACTGCAGGCGAGGGATTCCTCTCTTTGCTCTCGCCGTGAGCAACTTGACTCCTCGAATTGGAACTTCCTCCAATGACCGGCAGGTTTATATGTGCACTCTCTACCAATGCCAGATCCTCTTCAGGGACAGCATTAATGACCGAATCGGGCTCAAACTGAGAAATCCCTATGTGCTGGAACTGCGGTATATACTCTTGAGGAGTATTGAGATAGCTCGGCGGAGCATTCTGATTTGGGTTAGAGGAGTCGCTGACACGACTGCTGGTCCCGTCATTGCTGAAACACGGTTGGGTGCTCT
Organism: Rhodomyrtus psidioides; assembly: GCA_021437785.1. Classification (NCBI taxonomy): domain Eukaryota; kingdom Viridiplantae; phylum Streptophyta; class Magnoliopsida; order Myrtales; family Myrtaceae; genus Rhodomyrtus; species Rhodomyrtus psidioides. The sequence goes on along the minus strand of JAILYB010000027.1, from coordinate 5,261,056 downwards.
CGGCTCTCCAATCATCGTGGTTGTAACTCTGCCCGGCACTTGAGCTCCAACTGGCTTTATGATGGTTTAACGCTATCCTTCCATCCCTTAGCAATCTCATATAGTACTTGAGGTGAGACTCGACGTTAATTCTAGAGAGCCCCGGCACATTCATAATCTCGAGTATGCGTAGTGGGCTAGCCGAATCAACTCCCAGCTCTCGAATTGCATCAACAAATTTGGTGTGAAGTTCATAGGTCCAGTAAAACCTTGTTCTCTTATCACCCAAAATATCGTCAATACTTCGGTAGCTATTCTCTACGGGATCTAGTCGTTTCAAAAGTTGTCCAGGGAGGGACTCACCGACTTTGGATTGGCTGGCTGCGACAGCGAGTTCGTCATTGAGAGAACTCCCCCTGTGATGATTCATATCCCATTTCTCAGAGGATGTTGGTGTTGATCCTATGGTGTTGACTTGCTCATGCAGATCTCCGGCGATATCTGGCTGTGTCGGAAAATGCTGTGGAGAATACAGTAACAGCTGAGCGTTATTCGTCAACAGGGACGGTTCATCGAGGAACACCTCGCCGAGGACAACAGGATTACCACAATTAAGGCAGGTGGCCTTGGTCAGAGCTTCCTTATATCTCGCGCTTTCAGCTTGAAGCTTCTCATTCTCCTCCTTCAAGACCAGTAACTCATGGTCTGCGTATTGCTGTTTCACCCGGGTTCGTTTGTTGGCGAACCAAAACTTGACCTTCGAAAGCTCCAATCCTATTTTTCGGCTCAACTCCATTTTCTGTTGTCTGCTTGGAGTGGGGCATTCATTGAAGAAAGCTTCGAGCTCTCGGATTTGGCCTGGAGTGTGGCGTTGTAGTTGCTTCCTTTTCCGACTCCGGTCATCATTGTATATTCCTTCTTCGTAGCTGAAACCTAGAATTTCATCGCTGGAGGAGTCAGTCTCCGCGGCCTTCGGGCAGGATTCAGCTCCAGGATCTTCAAAGTCTCCCAGCAGTTCGTGCTCAGAAATGTCCAGGTCGGGCGTTTCTAGCAGATGGGAATAGCTTTTAAACATGATGGATCGGAGTATCTCGGGCTGATCTAGTTCACTCAGCTTTCTCTATTCGCTCTTACGTGTTTGCTCACTCTAGAAATTTTCTCAAGTGATTGTGCGTGTCCTAGAACCATCCTTCAGGCTGCATATGAAGACCAGCAAGCAAGCGCTCCTCCCGAGACCCTGTAATTACTCATCGTCTGTATTCCCCTTTCTTTTTCCTCGTGATAGGATCACAAACTCTCTTGCATTGATTCGGTTTCATCGAGTATTGCGCTCGTCCCCTAGTTCAGTCTTCAAAGTGGTGGGTCTACAATCTTTCGGCGCCTTTTTTGATTTTCTAGGCCCGAGAACGTGGGGAGCAGCGGTGGGCCCGCAATTAATGACTCCGTTTAATTCATTTAGCTCCATGGGAATTAACGCTATGATCTTCTCTCAACCCCTTTTCATCGTTCAAACGAAAGTGGCATTTTCCCTGTGCATGCTGTTACTCTTCATTTCAGCATCCCGGGCGCTTGGTGAGGAATGAGTTCATGGCCACTCAAAATTTTAAAGACCGTCTCTGGTTTCAGACTTAATCTAACAAGGGATCATCACAACTGAGCATGACGATGTTCGTCGATAGCGTTGGTTTTAATATAGAATTAACTATAGTTATTAAAGAAAAATGTTCCCGTAGGAACTTTACAACGGATAAAATGAGTGATCTACTCGTGAACATGTTCTTCTTTCTATGGGTGTTCGTGGTGACCGACCCATCGTGCCCCGAGTCAAGTGCTAGATCATGGCTGTCCAAGCATGCCAGCTTCCCACTGATTGAACAAGGCATCGAGCCCCTCATCAAAGAAATCGTCTGTCGTGGGTTGACCAGCGGCAGGCAGAGCACCAGCCGACTGCTGCTCGAATGGAGGAGTGCGCACTCGCTGTACTTGTGACACGCGCTCTTGAGAAGTGTTGAAATGGCCCGGGAGGACATTCTGATCAGCTTTCAGTTTGCCGGTGGTCGGGCTGCTAGCTTGATTGATGCTTAGATTTGGCCGGGTATCTCTTGATGCCTGAGCATTACAATGGCGGTCGCCCCTAGCTTTTGAGCTCGAGACGGATTCCTCCCGGTTTAGCTCTGCTCGACGTTGTTTTAATAGCTTTCTGTAGGCAGCAAGGTGATTCCTGACCAGTTCCTTACTAAGCCCCGGTACATTCATGGCCTTAAATATGCGCGTCGGAGTTGCTGAATCGATCCCCATTTGGTGAACCACGTCTAGGAATCTGGAATGCAGTTCAGGGGGCCAAGCGAACCTCCTCTTATCGTGGCCCAAAATTGCATCGATGGCTTGACGACTGATTAACTCATCTCCAGCGGGACCCGACCCTATCGAAAATTGTTGTGCATGAGGCTGATATGCTTTGAGCTGGTCGGCGGTAACATCCAGCTCCTTGAAACTGTAACTCCAATCAAAGCGATGCAAATCCCATCCCCCAGGAGGCATTTGTATCGTCTTCGTAGGATCATCCTGCCCATGCGTGACTCTGGCAAAATCTGGGTGAGCAGGAGATGCCCCGAGGGAGTAGGGTGGTAAGTGAACGTCTTCAATCATTGCGTGAGGCTTATCGGGGAATATCTTACCGCGAGCGATGAGGTTATCGCAATGAGGGCAAACGGTAATATTGAGAGCTTTTTCATACCTCATGTTTTCTGTTCGCAGCTTTTGGTTTTCTTCCTTTAAAATCTCGACCACTTGACGTTTGCGTTGAGCCCTCGATTTGGATCTCCTATTTTGAAACCAAAACTGGATCCTCGACTGATTAATCCCCAACTCCCGGCTCAATTCAATTCTCCACTTCTTTTTCATGTAATGGATTTTACTGAAAAGGGTTTCCAGCATTTGGGTTTCCTCCTGAGAGTATTGGTGAGGACGTCTTCTTTTCCCGAGTTGAGCATCGTGGATGTCGTTGTCGTCGTCGCCGTGATCTTGATTTCCGTTGCCAGAAGTGTTGGGCTCCATGGTTTTGGCGTTAGACTTGATCTTGGAATCTTCGAGATCCCTCTGTGGTTCAATTTCTGAGATTTTTGAGTCAGTCGCCTCTAGCAGCTGACAGTAACCTCTTAAATATGTTGGACTGAGAAATGTTTGATTGGTTCTTGCCCATTCAGAGTTCTCCACTCTCTCCTGTATGCTCACTCCCTATAAAGTTTTCTTCGAGTGACTTTGCATGTTCAGGAGACGCTCTTCAAGCATCATTAGGCAAACGTTCCCCCTCAAGACCTTGAATTTCTCGCTTAGCTTTTCAACGTGATGGGACTGCCAAATCCTGTTAGGGCTCTCTTCGATAGTTGCGCTTACCTCCCACCTAACTCTAATAATGGTGATCCCGACAAATCTTTTACATCTTTTAATTGATGAGCCGGAAATCGCGGACCGAAACGAATCCAATGGTTCTCGTGAGGGGACCTCCTGCTTTACCCCCTAACTGGGCTCCACCAGCATTATTACTGAAACCCTTCATCATCCTCGAGTTGCTATAAAATGAGGAATTAATGTATGGAAGGTTAACGTTCTCGCATAATCAGCTTCTTCCTTCTAATCTCTCTATTAGCCTCGTCTTATTCTCAAGCCAACCCAACGCAAATGGCCTCCTCTCCCGTGCGCACTTTTTCGACTAATGTCTTGGCCCAGTGGGAAAAGCTTTATAACCTATTGGGTCGCGGTTACGCGCACATAACTGATCATTCTGCAACCGCGGATGAAATCCGTGTCCTGCTCGAGGACTTAGATACCACTTCCCTCGAAGGTACTACGCTGGGGAGGGAATATAGAACTTTCCCGACCCTCTTTGCACACTCCTTAGAGGCCTACCGTGTTGCTGATCGGGAGGTTCTCGTGGCTCGCGTCTTGCGGGCTCGTTACAAGGATCGGTCTGATCATTTGGTGCTGACCAACTATCTGGCCGATAGTCACAAAAAGGCCGTCGAGTTTGCCAATGAGAGGGTCGCGACGTTGCTTCGCGAGAGGAGAAACATGGTGGATCAATTGGCCATATCCCTGACCTCTGGCGAGCACGACCGCCACAATGTCCTATTGAGGCTGCAAAGCGACTGGCAGGAAGAACGGCTCGACAAAATAACCGCAGACATAGCTCACGGGAATGGATTAGTTCGGGACTTGGAAATAATCACCGAGGAACACGAGGTCAAGGTCACTGAGGTTAAGGGCGAATGCAGAAACCTTCTCCTTAAGCTTGCGGACCAGGACATGCGAAGTCGTGAGTACGGGCAGAGCATTAACAACATGGAGGGTCAGTTGGGCTCCTTTGTGTCGTTAATTAGGGCTCACTTTGGCTTTACTTTTCCACCCCGAATTGTATGACCTGCTTTTGAAAACCCTCCACTGAGCAAAATAAATGTGTGTGTTTTAACTTCTGTATGGTTCATTTCTTCGAGCATCCGAACATTTTCAACTTGGGTGAGCCGAACCATAATATCAATAAGCCGAGCAAATATGTCCTGATTTTATAACTCGCTCATGATCAGATGAGAGAATAGCCTCAGACTTATCCAGGAGAAGATTTCTCTCTATTACCTATTTTTTCACCTGCAAATGAAACGACTGAATCAGAAGGAATAATTTGAAAAAGAAAGCATAAACCCCTTTCAATCTTATGCTTGCTCGTGATTAATAAGGACAAAAACTTTTACAAGGGTTTTAATCTTTCGCAAAAAGTTTTTTATCAGTATTCTTCGAAGGAAAGCATATTATTGAAAGGAATGTAATTCACGATAATCGCTTTTGATCAATTTCGAGGAGAACGAATTAGTCAAAAGCGCAAGACATAATAATGTGTTTTAAATTCAATTGAAGATATGGCATCCAAATTAAGGTCGCTCGCTAAGAACGAAAGTAGTTTGGACATCTATCTCGTCATTAAATTTGAAACTACGCTGATATTCTTGATCAATTATCGTGAATTACCAGTGGTGTACAACATGCATGAACCAATTCAAGTGTGTAGTTCCTTCTAGCGAAATTGGGGTTGGATTACCTCACACGACCAAAAGGTCGTGCAAGACTTCCAATTTTAATTTCCACTAAAGGAATTATAAACTTGACTTGGGAGTATTCGGATGATTAGAAAAAATGCCACTATCACATTCCAATGACCCGTTAAAAGAAATACAACCAAGTTCCATCTGAATGTATACACCAATAGACCCTATATGAGATAGAGAAAACCTCAGTAAAAATAAACCCTATACAAGAGGACTAGTAATGGAAAATGACATAAAGGAATGTGATCCTAACGTTTAAGGATGCCCCAGTTTTGATCTGTGCCTTCAGGATCACTTGCCCCAACTCGTCATCTTCATTGGATGATACCTCAATAATGTCCATAGTATGCTCCTTATCGCACACTCGGTGTTCGTCGTGGGATATCACCCTCCTCGTCTTCTATCAAGGACGTTAGGGACAAACGCACATATCTATCCTCGAAATGGCATTTAATCTAATCACCAGAATGCAATAAATGAAATGCCTATATTTATATGAACAGTGATAGATTTGGGGGGATAGAGAGTCTTACCAACCCAACTCGTCGACTTATGTGCGGTTTTAGGTGTACCAACCGCCCAAAGACATGCGCATGAAACAAGTGATAGTAAACTTCTAAAAATCAGAGGGTTTGACACCTAAGGTTAAGGTTCCCACCTCGAGTTCTAGAAAGAGCCGATTCCATTGCACAGCTATCGTTGCATTGGGACTCGATCCATAGTTCGAAGTGAGCGGAATTGAAAAGTGGATTACCCCATGTTTTTCCTCATGGAGATTCCATTTTCAGTTCATTCTATTGTTTTCCTATAGGGGCGCCCGGGGTTTTAGGCGCGGTTGTGTGTGTCTATGTGTCGTGAACACCACAATGCAAGTCATGCACAACAGTTTATCAATCAGCGCTTCAAATCATCCACAAAACATACATTCCTACGCCAACCTGCATAAGACAATGTTAATCACGGACTACACCCCTTATTTCTCCAATCTGCAAAAACATATAACACCTATCATGAGCGGACTTACCTCACCTTCAAGAGCGCCTGCAGGGTTAGAAACATCACTCAGCGTTTTAATTACGGCCTAAGTCCACTTGGGGTCTAGAACCATAGGTTCTAGAACAAAGTCCCCAGTGGAGTCGCCAGCTGTCGCGACCCGTCCGAAAGCGGACGCGGCTAATGGATTACCGATCACGGGTCTTGGATCGGCGCGAGCCCTCCCAGGCCCATACCAAATCGCGGCTGGAGTATTTTTCAGAAGGATTCGACGATAACAGTCGATCGCTTTCGACCTTTGTGTGGTCGTGGTGGCATGTGCAACTTGTGCATGCATTTGGAGTCGCCACCGGTCTTTCTTGGAGGGTAGACCGGAAACCTTATTGACCGATTGGGAGAGATCGATCAATTCTGCGGAACCAGAGATTTTGGGTTCGGGGACTTGGTTACGTTGATGTCATTACCAACGCCCTTTCGGTACCTAACGCGAGTGATTTTCCTAACTAGGATTTCATGCAGGCGCAATTTTGGGTGAGGTAAGTCTGACTTTACATATTAACCAGTTTAACATGCTCACGTAATCATAACAAATAAATAGATGTCAATCACATAAACATCTATCCTACGTGGTGATCATGGAATTATGATTTAATGGGTCTCGAGCCAATGAGACCACATTTAATCATTTTAATATTTTAATAACGGAGAGCCGCTCTTCGCTTCTTCTTGGTTTCTTGAACTCTTCAAGAATTGGGCCCCAAAGAGCTCGCCGACTTAAAAGGCTCATCCACGTAATCCTCGTAGCATTTACATTAACAATTGACTATGCTAAAAATAAAGATTACATGAAAAATAAAAGGAGTACGCAGCCTCCATTTAATAATTACAACCCCAAATATATAAATAATCACCATACATTCATATATACATCAATCACATTGATTAGGCATTTTTCCATGATCACCACCCTTCCACGTAAGTAATAAATTCACAATTTAAAACTTAGGAAGACACAATAAAAATTCTACGTTGAATCATATTCAGAATTTTTACGTAAAATAAGATAGCCATAAATTTTCGATTCAAAATTGATTTAGTCTCAATTTTTGCTACGTTGATTAATTTATCATATAAAATAATCAACCTCCATTAGCCATGTAAGACGAACAATTCGTTAATACATATTGGCCATAGTATTGCAAAAATTGCAAAAAATCAATTAAATGCACGAAAACACCTAAGGATTGGCTCTGATACCATTATTGGGATCCACGTAACACGTAGCGGAAATAAATAACAACCCATACATGTATCTCCAGAGGCGTACTTCGTGCATTTCAATCGAAAAAAAAATCACAAAGCCTCAAAGGGAGTAAATAGATTACCTCTCGTAGCGTGCTTGAACGGAGGTGTCGGTTCGATGTTCTTCGATCTCAGCCTCCACAAGTGTTAGGCATCTAGTTCGGACGCACCACCAATTGACGAACGGGGAGACGACTAATAACTCCACAACAATTGTGCTAGCAATATGCGGAATCAATATTCCGAACTTAGTATATTTTGCTCACTCAAGATTATGAGAATATAGAGAGTGTTTGTGTTCTTCTCTCTAAGCTCTCAAAAATTTGCACACTCTACAAAATGTCTCTCTCCTTTCAACCTCAAAACTCTTGCCATCCTTTTATAGCCAAAAATACCTTCCAATAAATTGTATTTAAAAATAGCACTAACAATTATAAATTCTATCTAAAAATACTACTCACAAATAAATGACATTTAAAAATAGCACTAACAATAGCACTCACAATTTATAATATAAAAATGCTATTTAAAAATAGCACTAACAATAGCACTCACAATTTATAATACAAAAATGCTATTTAAAAATAGCACTAACAATTATAAATTCTATCTAATAATAGCACTTACAATTTATGATAAATAAATGCCATTTAAAAATAGCACTAACAATAGCACTCACAATTTATGATAAATAAATGTCATTTAAAAATAGCACTAACAATAGCACTCACAATTTATAATACAAAAAATGCTATTTAAAAATAGCACTAGCAATAGCACTCACAATACAAAAATGCTAAAAAAAAGGCACTAACAAAGGTGTTAAAAATAATAACCATTATTATTATTACAAAAGTTAAAGTGGTTACCAAACAGTACAAATATGCATAACGTATAAATATGTAGAGCATACGTATACATCCGTGAAACCGGGGACTAATTGAAAGAAAAATTGGCAATTAAGCCCTTTTGGTAAAAATTGATTAAATTGGAGGGCAAATTGACCTAATTGCACTTTAAGACTTTAGAATCCAATGTCATAGCTTATAAAAAGTGAGAATTGAAAACTAAAAGACTCGAAAATGATTTTTTTTAGGCTCGGTTCGGGTTTATGTTTGTGAAGGAACATATTGACCCGAGCCGAATTTTTGAGATTTAAAGTGACACACTTGAAGAGGAAATTAAAACAAAATCATCAAATATTTTTGGGTATTTTTCTGACCACGAATGGTATTTTTCTGAATTTTTGGGTATTTTTATAATTAAATAAACTCGAAAATATTAAAAATACCGAAAAATATTTTTTGTTCAAAATTGGTTCCTAAGGTTAAACCAAGGCTTCCAAAGTTGATTTTTTGATTTTATGACCTTTTTTGATATTTTTAATTAATTTTAAAGAATAAAAATCACAATAATAAATGGTAAAAAAAATCAGGTGTCAACAATGTCAGATCCGTTGTCGTCAGTACGGACCTTCTCAAGAAGAAAAGACTTTTCTTCTAACTTCTCTCGAACCCAATGATACTTCACATCGATATGCTTCGATCTTGAATGCAAAACTGGATTCTTGCTAAGATAAATAGCACTCATGCTATCGCAAAATAGAACGAACTTTTCTTGCTTCAAACCCAACTCTTGTAAGAATTTCTGCATCCACAAGAGTTCCTTGCTTCCTTCGGTGATAGCTATATACTCTGCTTCAGTCGTAGACAAAGCAATGCATTTTTGTAATCTTGATTGCCATGAAACTGCTCCCCCTGCAAAAGTCATCATATAACCCGAAGTAGACTTTCGGGAATCACCATCTCCGGCATAATCAGAATCTGAGTAGCCGCTCAATTCTGGCTTTCCATTTCCATAACATAGGCAAAATCTGGAAGTGCCTCTAAGATACCTCAAAATCCATTTCACACCATTCCAATGCTCTTTACCTGGATTTGAGAGAAATCTACTTACAACACCAACTGCATGAGCAATATCTGGTCTTGTGCAAACCATGGCATACATCAAACTACCCACGGCAGATGTATAATGAACTTTCATCATCTCTTCCTTCTCTTTCTCACTCGTAGGATATTCATTGCTACTCAATTTAAAGTGACCAGCAAGTGGAGTACTTACCGGTTTACATGTGCTCATGTTGAATCTTTCAAGCACCTTTTCAATATACTTCTCCTGAGATAGCCATAGTTTTCTATTCTTCCTATCACGAGTGATTCTCATGCCAAGGATTTGCTTAGCTGACCCTAGATCCTTCATTGCAAAAGCCTTACTCAACTCACTTTTCAAGCTTTTGATTTTGTTAGCATCATGCCCAACTATCAACATATCATCCACATAAAGCAGGAGGATAATAAAATCATCATCTGAGAATCTTTTCATAAAGACACAAGAGTCTGAAATGGTCTTACCATATCCATGAGCTTCCATGAATGAATCAAACTTCAAGTACCACTGTCTTGGCGCTTGCTTGAGACCATATAGACTTTTTCTCAATCTACATACAAGATGCTCCTTGCCTTTAACCTTAAAACCCTCTGGTTGCTCCATGCATATTTCTTCTTCTAGGTCTCCATGAAGAAAAGCTGTCTTTACATCAAGTTGTTTGATTTCTAAATTCAAACTGGCGGCCAAACCAAGAACAACTCTAATAGAAGACATTTTCACTACCGGTGAAAAAATCTCTTCAAAGTCGATTCCCTTCTTCTGACGAAAACCCTTCACAACAAGCCTAGCCTTGTATCGTGGCTTCAAACTGCTTTCGTCTGTCTTTAACTTATACACCCACTTATTTGTGAGTGTCATCTTGCCCTTAGGCAACTTCACCAACTCAAATGTATGGTTGTCATGCAAAGATTTGAACTCATCTTGCATAGCTTCGTGCCACTTATTCTTTTGATCGCATGACATAGCTTCTTCATAAGTTTCAAGCTCTCCTGCATCAGTAAGTAGCACATACTCATGTGGCTGATATCTTTGTGAAGGTCTACGCTCTCTATCTGATCCTCTAACTTGAGGTTGGACTGCTTCTTCTTGTTCAACTGTTTGCTCTTGCTCAACTGATTGTTCTGTCTCAACTGTTTCACCTGTCTCAGCTGAAGAACTAACATTCTGTGAGGATTCATCTACTTCATGATTTCCCTGCACTTCTCCCCCGTGATTTTCACCCAATACGGTAGGAGGATTTGGGCTGAAACTGACACTGTGTTGAGCTGCATTCTTTGGCTTCTCTGACTTGTCTATATCTTCAATGGTCTGATACTCAAAGAATACCACATCTCGGCTTCTAATGACTTTCTTTGTAGCTGGATCCCATAATCTGTAGCCAAACTCTTCATGTCCATAACCCAAGAAGATACACTGTTTAGACCTGTTGTCAAGCTTGGACCTTTCATCTCTTGGAACATGCACAAATGCCCGGCATCCAAACACCCTCAGATAACTATAGGAGACATCTTTCCCACTCCATACTCTTTGTGGAACATCTCCCTTAAGAGGGACTGATGGAGATAGATTTATCAAGTCAACTGCCGTTCTCATCGCTTCGCCCCAGAATGGCTTAGGTAATTTCGCATGAGACAGCATACACCGAATCCGATCATTAATCGTCCGGTTCATTCTCTCTGCTACTCCATTATGCTGTGGTGTTTTCGGAACAATCTTCTCAAGCTTGATACCATAGTCCTTGCAGTAATGTTCAAACGGTCCTCTATATTCACCACCATTGTCAGCCCGAACACATTTCAGCTTTTTCCCTGTTTCCCTTTCAACACTGATATGAAATTGTTTGAAGGCTGCAAGCACCTGATCTTTTGATTTCAAAGCAAAAGCCCACACTTTTCTAGAGCAGTCATCAATAAATGTGACAAAATACAATGCACCACCAAGTGTTCTAGCATCCATGCAGCAAACATCAGTGTGAACTAAATCAAGTACATCAGATTTTGTGTGTGGAGACGAACTATGAAATGAGAATCGATGTTGCTTACCCGTGAGGCAATGAGTACACTCTGTCAGATTTTTCTCCTTTAATGATAGAAGATTCTTCCTAGCAAGAGTTTCAAGTCCCTTCTCGCTAAGATGACCAAGTCTCATATGCCATAGATCAACTGAGGAATCCTCCACTGCATTTACCTCTTGTCGCATCAAATTTGCTTGCATGATATAAAGACTGCATGTCTTCTTGCCTTTTGCCATCACCATAGAGCCTTTAGTCAATTTCCATTTGCCATCGTAGAAGGAGTTGCAGTAACCGTCGTCATCTAAGGCACCTGTGGAGATCAAGTGAAGTTGAATATTTGGAACATGTCTCACATTTTTCAAAAGTAAAGTACATCCCATATCAGTCTCCAAATAAACATCTCCCATGCCAATAACCTTGGAAACACCACTGTTTCCCATCCTAACACAACCGAAATCACCGCTGCAATAGGATGTAAAGAAGTCACGACGTGAAGTGACATGATAAGAAGCTGCAGAATCAACAACCCAGCTAGAATCTTGGCATGTGAGATTTACATAACCGTCATCACAAATGAACACAATATCACCGTCAGCTGCAACTGCTGTTGTAGGCTGATTTTCTTCTTTCTTTTTATCTCCATTTCTATCGTGGGATTTATCTCTCTTCGGTTGCCAACACTCTTTGGCATAATGTCCCATTTTGCCACAGTTGAAGCACTTCACACTTCTTCTTGGCCTTGACTTCGATCTTCCTCTTGACTTGCCCCTGTCATTACTTTGAAACTTTCTTGGCTGACTTCTGCCTCTATGTTCTATGACAAGCGCTTCCGATTTGGAAGCATAATTCAAACTTTTCCTCCTTGTTTCTTCATTGAACAAGCTTTCTTTAACCATGCTCATAGAAAGCACACCATAAGGAGCAGAATTATTTAACGCCACAACCAAGGTGTCCCAGCTGTCAGGAAGTGTACCAAGCAATAAACAAGATTGCAATTCATCACCAAGGTCAATTTCAAGATTTGTCAATTGATTTACAACATCTTGAAATTCACTCAAGTGCTCCGTCATGCTATTCCCTTCCTTGTATCTCAAGTTCACAAGTCTTTTCACTAGAAGAGCTTTATTTTGTGGAGTTCTCCTCTCATAGAGATCTTGCAATTTCTTCCACAAAGTATCCGCCTTCGTTTCTTGAGCAACATGATGAAACACACTATCATCAATCCATTGTCGGATAAACCCAACCGTCTTCCGATTCATTCGCTCCCACTCTTTATCTTCCGTATCTCCTTTAGCTTCATCGCCTTCGACCGTATCATACAAATCTTTGCAATATAATACGTCTTCCATCCGAGGCTTCCATATAGAGTAATTCGAGGCATTTAATTTAAACATAGTGCCACTCGTATTCTCCATCTAATACTAGAATCTCAACTCTAGCTCTGATACCACTTTGTTGGGGAAAAACGGGCAGCACCTCGGCACAAATATAGCCAATCCAGGATCAAATAATAACCCCCGACACTACTCCAATATAATCCAGCAACAACCAACAATTATATCCAGCAAAATATCAACCTCGCAGCAACGAATATAATACCGGAACGATAAAGAAATATAACACCAAGATTTACGTGGAAAACCCGAATCGGGAAAAACCACGGACGACCAAAAAATTTCCACTAATCACCAAGAATAGCAGAATACACCAAGTATTTCCCTCTAGTCACACACTAGAGCTCAACAACAATATTCCAGGAGCAATTCCTCAAAATGGGGCTAGAAAACCCTAACCACAATAGGAGAAGCGGAGACAAATCTCAACAAACGAAACCTATCAATTTGTAGATCTCAGTCTCACGAACAACATACTGAAATTTGAGACGATTCCGGTAATGTTTGGCCGCTGAAATCACACCGGAGGTCGTCGCCCTTTCTCTCCTTCCCTGCGTTCACCGAGAGCTTCCCCTGTTTTTCACTCTCGGCTCTCTCTCTCTTTTTCTTGTTGTCTCTGCCGCTCACTCTTCTCTCTCTCTTTTCACACACGAAGCAACACACAAAAACACCCACACACAAATCATAAAAAAACACAAAAGCAAAGGCCATCATTTGTGTCTCTTCCTTTTCCTCTTTTTGATTTCTTTTTCTTTCTTTTTCTTTTGTTTCTCTTTCTTCTTTTGCAAACAAATAAAATAAAAAACTGGTTTGCCCCCACAAGTGGCGTACCAGCCAACACATGCATATCTTAGAAAGCACGATCTTCAGTTGAATCTCTTTGTGGCGACCGTGCTCGTAGATATGTATTCGAAGTGCAGATGTTTGGATTTAGCTTATCAATTGTTCATTCTGTTGCCTCAAAGGGATGTATTCTGCTACAATGCAATGATCGGCGGATTTGGAATCCACGGTTTTGGGCACCAGGCGCTTGGCTTGTTCAACAGAATCAAAGTTGAGGACTTAATTCCTGATGATGTGACATTCGTAGTTACAATCTCTGCTTGCTCGCATGTTGGGTTGGTAGAAGACGGTCGGAGAGTCTTCAATTCTGCGAGAGATAGTTGCTTAGTTGATCTTCTTGGTCGAGTTGGGCAACTAATGGAAGCGGAAGAAATAGTTAGGGACATGCCCATGAAGCCAAACGCTGTTGTTTGGATATCCCTACTCGGGGCTGCGAAAGTTCATGGCAATTTGGAGATGGGAGAAGTTGCACTCAAGAAGTTACTGCAGTTACAACCCGAGACTAGCGGGAACTATATTCTCTTATCTAATCTGTATGCTAGAATGAACAGATGGGAAGATGTAAAATATGGTCAGGAGACTCATGAAAGGTCGTACTGCCGATAAGTTTCCTGGAAGCAGCTTGGTGGAGATCGATGGTGCCATGCACGAGTTCCTTACTGGTGACCGAACTCCCCCACGGTCAGAGGAGGTTCATTCCAAGCTTGATGATGTAAATAGAGCATTACGGGCATACGGTCATAAGCCAAATACAGGAGACTCGCTGTTCGACATAGAGGAGGAGGAGAAGAAAGACGCTTTGTCTTGCCACAGTGAGCGGCTTGCGATTGCTTTTGCTCTAATCGCATCCGATTCCCACGTTACTATCTGGGTCATAAAGAACCTCCGGGTCTGTAGCGACTGCCATGCGAGTACCAAGCTTATTTCGCTTATATACGCCAGAGAAATCATAGTTAGGGATAGAAGTCGCTTCCATCACTTTAGGGACGGGACTTGCTCTTGCTCGGATTATTGCTAATGCAATAAGCGTGTGATTAATTGTCGTATATAGGAAAGCAAGAGAGGATTTTCTGCGTATTCAATCGTGGTTTGACATGCGAAGCTTTTTGGTTCTGTTAACCGTCAAGACTGGTGACGTCGAGTACTCCATTCCATCGCTACTTTACTAGAAATTCGAGACCTAGGAAAATAATAAGGGGAAAAGTGTTAGAGAGGTCCTAAACTTATTGCATTATTGTCAATTTAGTGCAAAACCTTTTGACATAAAGTCAATTTAGTCCTTTCAATTAATTTTGGCTAGATATTACTAACGTGGACGCCAGCCGGCCTACGTGATATGGCCGGCGTTGACGTGAATCTCTTTAACAAATATTTTAATAAATATTGATTTTTTTTTATTTTCCTTTCCTTTTTTTCCTTCTTTCCTCTGGTGGCCGGCAAGGACGGCCTTTGCTGGCACAAGTAAGAGTTGGCTTCGCTATGGTGAGGGTCACCCTCGCCCGACCACCGGAGGAAAGAGGGAGAAAAAAGAGAGGAAAAATAGAAAGGAAAAAAAGATATAAAAAAACAAAATAAAAATTATAATATAAGGGGTGTGATTCCTTCCAGCCATTATGACCTGAGGCTGGAGATAAAACCCCCATCCTATGTTCAGTTGACATCCACATTAAACAAAAGATGCGTGGGAGCCTATGCTTGGAGATCCCCTTGTTGATGCCATTTCCGAAGGATCTTTCTTCCTCCTCCTTCTTTCTCCAGTAGTTCCAATGTTTTGACGATTAAATTCGGTATGGACGTTCGATAGGCATACATGTCTTATCGATTTGTCGATCCATTTTTCTTGTATATCCCCTGAAAATCTAGTCGCGTCTCTTGCGTGTAGAAGGTATTATGAGCAGCCGAAAATTATGAGGGGCAGTTGTATTTGTGGTTAATAACTTAAGCTGTAACTGTAAGTAACATTTAGAGAGATTTTTCGTTGAAAAAGGAGGTGGAAGTGCCTATGATTAGGCAAGCCTAATTCAATTAAGAGCACGCCCGAGATAGGTAAGTTGAGAAGCATCCTATTAGGCTTGCGGATTGGGTAGCAAAAGTCTATCGGACCGATTTTCTTGGTTCGAATTGACTTACTAATCCCCCTTCCTCTTTGCTCTCTGCAATGTTATGATTTGAGACACTCTCGGATATCTATTTCATTTAAGTTACGACAAAAAATGAACTATACCGATCCCAATTAAAAAAAAAAAAAAGAACGTCATGTATACGACCTAATCCCATGAAAAACACAAACCCGTCTTTAGGGGATGACAAACACTAGCCACGACGGCAACGAAATGGGCGAAAGACACGTGATATT
Source organism: Rhodomyrtus psidioides (assembly GCA_021437785.1). NCBI lineage: Eukaryota > Viridiplantae > Streptophyta > Magnoliopsida > Myrtales > Myrtaceae > Rhodomyrtus > Rhodomyrtus psidioides. The sequence continues at coordinate 5,245,129 of JAILYB010000027.1, read as the reverse complement.
CATGTAACCCTGTCAAATTCATGATAGATGTTAAATTAAATTAAAAAAAAAATGGGTACCCACTTTTACCGTGATTAGGACTTCTGTCTTCTTTTCTTCCTCCTCCTCTTCTTCTTCTTGGGTCGAGATTAGGACCTCTGTTTGGGTTACAACTGATTTAAAAAAAAGTGCACAAGGTTGACCCCCAATGTTGTCGGAATATCATGTGGGAGCGTGCCGGGATATGCTGTCGAAATTTCGTGACAACAACACATGGTTTGGGAACTTCGAGGTATATGCGATTGGCTCGCGAGAGGATCCCGGGAATCGGTGTTGGGATTTGACCGGGTACGGTGAGCTACAAAGGTAAAGGAAGCGACCCATGAAGATTCGAATAGAGACGTTAAATGGATAGGTCTCTTTCATTAAGCTATCACTATTAGTTTGATTTTGGCCCTAATCAAGCTACTAACCTATCTGTGAATTTCTTCAAAATTACTGTTAGGTATTTCCTAGCGTGTTCTTTCATTTTATTTATTCATTTCTTCCACTTCTTATATTAAGAATAGACACATCAAGTGAGTGGATCAAATCGGATCATGAATAATCCAACCCAGATAGACCTATTTTAATCCGTTTGTGATCAACCTAGTAATCCATATATGACTCGACCTCTATATGACAAATAACCGACCTGATTCATATCTCTAAAACACTTTTGTATTTAATCAAATCTTGAAAAAACTCATATATAAACTGATGTGAGAGCATAAAATGAGTGCATGCGAGATCGAGTAAAGGTGAGAGAAAATGAAGAGATAATTATAGGGGTGAGTTGAGTATAAGTAAGCTGTAAACTCATTTATAATTCATTTAATACTTTTTTATGGCCAATTTTTTTTAAACATTATTAACCTTTATTAGAAGTCAGAGCCCATCATACATGAGTTAACAAATGGGTTTATGATCTATTTTGACAAGTATAATTAAGAATGTGCGAATTTGAGTGAGTTATGGTTGTGTGAAGGTTACACAATCTCAACTTAACTATTCCCATCTAACTCATTAGTCAAAATCGAAAATACGCAATGTAATGTAATAGAGCTGTAATAACTACAACGCTCTTCCGTTTAAGCAATGTAACACGTATTATATTGTCTGGGTGGAACGACATTAGAATTTCAAAAGCACACCTAAAATTAGATTAATGGGTTATAATAATTACCACTTTAAAAGCCAATCATGATTAGTTAGTTTTATATGTATAGCACTAGAAAGAAATATTACATCAAATATTTTACTTTATTTTAACAATTTTTTTTTGTTTGTCATATATATAACATGTTGAAAGTCCTATATCTGATTTATACTCTACCTCTTCGCAGAGCACATGAGTCAAAATCTGCATCTATATTATTAGCTTCCCCACCCCCGGTCCTTTTACCGGCAAGGTCGTGTTAGCGTGAAATGTCCATTAGATTCAAAATAGGAAGAGTTCCTCTTGTCTTATATTCTTTCTATATATATATTCCATATTTCTATGTGTTTCCCATCATTTGTATGTCAATTAGGGTTGGTTCTATTTTCTGTATATAAGTGTATTTATAACCTTTGTAAATGTAAGAAGGAATATAGAAATCACAGTTGATTCATTCTAGAATTTTTCTTTTCTCTACAGGTCGCATAGCCGCTGTAGCACCGATACGTCGGGTAGGGCATCGCGTCGATGTCGGATACGTATCGAATACCGATACGCTTTCGATATGCGTCCGATACGCGGTCAACGCGTGTCGGAACTCCTACACGTGGTCAACTCCGGCGACACGGCGAGGACACGCGAGTCGATGAGGACTGAGGGCGGAGGAAGCGCAGATCTGGAGGTTAGAAATTGGGGGAAGAGAAGGAAAAAGGTGCCTGCATCTTGGACCATGAGAGAGGGAGAGAGCCGGCAACGAGCAAGTCGGGGAAACGTCGCTCTTCCTGTAGAGATGCGTCCATAGTTCCTTGCTTCGCTCGTCTTCCTTTGGCCGTCTGCTTCTGGGATGCGTTCGGATGGAATTGGACGGAAAGCTGGGAGGGGGGGGGGAATGAGATGGGTAAGCTTTAGGGTCGGGGATGGAGCTTGTTGCTTGGCTTCTAGGCTTGGCCAGAAGACGAAGATCATTGTGCGAGGTTGGAGTCGACCAAGACCAGCAGAAGAAAAAGAAGAAGACGACGATGAGAGAGAGAGAGAAAGGAAAGACCAGCGGCAGAAGAAGAAGATAGGAGAGAGAGAGTGGGGTCGCATGGGGGCAAGTGTAGAAATAGAGAGATGGGGCGGTGGCTGATAGGACTTTAGTGGGGCCCACAGGTCACTCAAATTTGAATTTTTGTTTTCCATCGATAATATCTTGAGGGCAAAATAGTCATTAGGCTCATTAATATATTTTTTGGCTTTATTTATTTTTTATATTTAAAAATATATATTTAATACAATGTGTCCCCGACGTATCGGATTTTTCTATTTTTGAGAAATGACGTATCGACGTATCGTGTCATGTTGTATCCGTGTGTCGGTATTTGTATTGGTGTTACTTAGATAGCCGCTGGCAATTTATTCATGACTATTATTATGCACGTGGGATGTGAATACATCAAGATGAATATTTTATTTATGGTTTTATTGTAACATCCCATGGAAGGGGGTGTATGCTCCTTGTCCCACATAGCTTAGGGAGTGGGTCTTAGGCTAGTATATATGTGTTGGGTCCTCTTAGACTTGCAAGACGACGTTTTCCAGGGTTGTATGGGTTACCATCGGAGAAAAAAAAAATCGTAAGGACTATGTGTCCAAAGTGAACAATATCTTGTAAGTAGTGCAGCGAAAGCGCGATGGACCTAAGCCGTTACGGTTGGTATTAGAGCTAACTCCCGACAGCATGGCTGGACCACAGCGTTATCAGAGCTAACTCCCGACAGCATGTGTGAACTACAACGGGGAAAGCTGTGCCGCTGAGGGGGAAGTATGTAACACCCCATGGAATGGGAAAGCCGTGCCGCTGAGGGGGGGAGTATGTAATATCCCATGGAAGGGGTGTGGACCACAGCGAGGAAAGCTGTGCCGCTGAGGGGGGGGAGTATGTAACATCCCATGGAAGGGCTGTGGACCACAGCGGGGAAAGCTGTGCTGCTGAGGGGGTATGTGAGGGGGAGGGAGGAGTATGTAACATCCCATGGAAGGGGTATGAACCATAGCGGGGATGAGGGGGAGGGAGGAGTATGTAACATCCCATGGAAGGGGTATGAACCACAGCGGGGAAAGCTGTGTCGCTGAGGGGGGAGTATGTAACATCCCATGGGAGGATGCTCGGAGGAACAAAATCGTGAGGACTATGTGTCCAAAGCGGACAATATCTTGCAAGTGGTGCAATGGGAGTGCGGTGGACCCAAGCCGTTACTTTTATAGTGATTCTAATACCTCACATATATCATCAAGATATTGTTATATTCTGACTTCCAAATTTGTGATAAGGTTATTTTGGACCATTCACTTTGTTTTAGGGTTTATTAGATGGGGCTATAAAAAAGATATCTTGGATATCTCATGGAGATGCTTACTTTAGCTTCTGCCCCGAAACCCTTTGTTTTCACTTTCTTCTTGTCAGATCTTTAGATCTTTGATTGAACGCTTGTACTCGTTATTGAAGATAGTGAAACCCCTCTCTCTCCCCGTGGTTTTTCCCATTTTGGGTTTTCTACGTATATCGTGTCTCGTGCTTTATTTTGCTTTCATCCTTGCTGTTACGCGCTTGAATTTGCGCATCTCTTGGCGTTTTCGTAACAAATTAATCTCCACCTTGACTTCAAATTTCCAGAAGAGCATTTTGCCAAACGCCACAAGACCTCTCTCCCTCACCTTTAAGAGTGACCACACAAGACCACCTGCCAAACAGCAGAATTAACGACGCACACCCCTAAGCCTACGTGAGCATACTCGATGTAGGAAACAAGGGATGAACCGCCATCAACACTGCCTAAGCAACTCAAATGGTGAGAACACCAACCAAATCCAAACAATGCTTGAACTTGGTCAAAGGAACTGGTTTAGTCAACATATCTGCTGGATTATCCGCTATAGGTATTTTCTTCACTGTTACTGTACCTTTAGCAACCTCATCACGCACAAAATGATAACGAATATCGATGTGTTTTGTTCTCTCGTGATACATCGCGTTCTTGGTCAATTGAATCGCACTTTGGTTATCGCAAAAGATAACGGAGGCTCCCTCCTGCTTCACCCCAAGTTTTGTAACCAAACGCTTCAACCAAAGAGCTTCCTTTGCTTCTTCCGTTGCTGCCATGTACTCTGCTTCGGTGGTAGATAAAGCAACTGTATCTTGTAAAGTTGCTTTCCAACTAACTACGGAACCACCAAGTATAAAAACATAACCTGTCAAAGATCTCCTTTTATCGAGATCACCTGCATAGTCAGAATCAACGAAGCCAACAACTGAATGTCCTGTATCACAACCTCTATCACAAACCAAACCAACATCTGAGGTACCCCTGATATATCGAAGAATCCACTTCATTGCTTGCCAGTGAGCTTTACCTGGATTTGCCATATACCTGCTCACAACACTAACTACTTGGGAAATATCTGGACGAGTGCATACCATAGCATACATAAGACTACCCACAGCACTAGAATATGGAATTCGAGACATCTCATCTTCATCTTCTTTGGTTTTCGGTGACAAAGAAGCAGAAAGTCTAAAGTGGGACGCCAAAGGAGTACTTACCGGTTTAGCATGCTTCATACCGAAACGTTCAAGCACTTTCTCAATATACCCATTTTGTGAAAGGTATAACTTCCCAACCTGTCTATCTCTACGAATTTCCATACCTAGAATTTTCTTAGCAGCTCCAAGATCCTTCATCTCAAATTCCCTGCTAAGTTGCTTCTTTAATAACTATATTTCTGACATGTCCTTCGCTGCAATAAGCATGTCATCCACATACAATAGAAGATAAACAAAAGAACCATTACGTAATTTTTTATAGTACACACAACTGTCATGCGCACTTCGTGAGTATCCATGACTTAACATAAAGCTATCAAACCTTTTGTACCATTGTCGTGGAGATTGCTTGAGACCATACAAAGAGCGTTTCAACTTGAAAACATGATCTTCCTTACCCTCATTAATGAATCCCTCTGGTTGAGACATATAAATTGTCTCATCAAGCTCGCAATGCAGAAAAGCGATCTTGACATCAAGTTGCTCAAGTTCTAGATCATAAAGGGCTACCAAAGCGAGCAACACACAAATGGAACTATGTTTCACAGCTGGAGAGAACACTTCATTGAAGTCGATCTCTTCCTTCTGACTAAAGCCTTTCGCTACCAAACGTGCCTTGAATCTTTCATCTTCAACCCTTGGAATTCCCTCTTTTCTTTTGAAAATCCACTTGCATCCAATTGCTCTTTTGCCCTTAGGCAATTTCACAAGATCCCAAGTTTGGTTCTTATGAAGAGACTCCATCTCTTCATTCATCGCAACAAGCCACTTATCAGATTTAGAGCAAATAGTAGCTTCACGAAATGTAGAAGGTTCTTCAATACCAAGCTCTTCAGCGACTGTAAGAGCATATGCTACCAAGTCAGCAAAACCATACCTTTGGGGAGGCCTAATTTGTCTTTTAGCTCTCCTTGCAGCCAAAGTCTGAGGTTGTTCAACTTCTTCTTTAATCAAATCTGAGTCTTGTTGCTCACTGTCACTTTCTGGCTGAATAAGAATATCTTCAGAGTTTCTTTGTGGATGCTTTACACTAAACTCCACCTCTTTCGCTATATTCTCTTGCTGAATATCTGTAGACTCAACAACCTTTTTTTTGATCAAGCATATAATTTTCATCAAAAGTAACATCCCTACTGATTATAAACTTTGATGATTGAGGATCAGAACACCACAATCTATATCCCTTAACTCCATCTGCATAACCAATAAAAATACCTTTCTTGGCTCTAGGTTCAAGCTTACCATCTTTTACATGATAATAAGCGGGACATCCAAATACTTTCAATACAGAATAGTCAGAAGGTTTACCAGACCATACCTCGTTTAGAGTCTTACATTCAATTGCGGTAGAAGGAGAACGATTCACCAAATAACATGCCGTGTTCACGGCTTCAGCCCAGAAATCTTTATCAAGTCCAGCATTAGAAAGCATATATCTAGCTCTTTCTAAAAGTGTTCGGTTCATGCGCTCCGCCACCCCATTCTGCTGAGGCGTATACCTGACTGTTCGATGTCGAATAATCCCTGAATCTTCACAGTACTTGTTAAAATCACCTCCGCAAAACTCAAGACCATTGTCTGTTCTGAGATGCTTTATCTTCTTACCAGTTTGATTTTCAATCAATATCTTCCACTTCTTGAATGTATCAAGAACGTCACTTTTACGCTTTAAGAAATAAACCCAGAATTTCCTAGAAAAGTCATCAATAAATGTCAGAAGATAAACTGCACCACCTTTAGATGTAACCTGTGCAGGTCCCCACAAATCGGAGTGAATATAATCAACTGTGCCCTTCGTCGAGTGCACCCCAGTATTGAAACTAACTCTGCGCTGTTTCCCGTAAACACAATGCTCACAAAAATCAAGTGGAACTGTATGCTCCCCACAGAGTAAACCACGCTTACTCAGGATAGTCATTCCTCTTTCGTTCATGTGACCCAACCGCATGTGCCACAACCTTGATTTATCAAAATCTAAAGAGGATGATATATTTAAAGAACCCACAACGGTACTTCCTTGCAGAACATAAAGACTATTCTTCTTGTTACCTCTCATCACAATTAAGGAGCCCTTTGAAATTTTCAAAACTCCACCTCCACCAGTATACATGCATCCAGTGGAGTCCAAACTGCTTAAAGAAATAAGGTTCTTCTTCAAATTTGGGATGTGCCTAACATCTGTCAAAGTTCTAACTATATTGTCATGACATTTGATCCGCACTGTACCAATACCCACAATCCTGCAAACTGCATTGTTACCCATCAAAACTGAACCACCAGTGACTTTCTCATATGTGTGGAACCAATCTCTATTTGGGCACATATGGTATGAACAAGCCGAATCCAAAATCCATTCATCGTTTATACGACAATTCGAAGACAAAACAATAAGAACATTATCTGCATTAGCAGACTCATTATCCTTTACTAGACTAGCCGAATCAGAACTGTCCATCGACTTTTTCTCTTTAGCTTTGAGCAAAGGACACTCAGTTTTATAGTGTCCAAACTTGTGACAATAGTAACATTCAACATTTTTCTTGTCCTGGCCTGATCTAGATTTTGAACGCCCTTTAGAATTACTGCATCTATCCCGATGATTCGACCTTCCCCTAACAACTAAGCCATCTGCTTTATCTATACTACTACTCGCATTCAACTTTGTACGCATCTCCGCGAAATTCAGCGAGGCCTTCACATCCTCAAGAGTTATAGATTCTCTTCCATACAACATAGAATTCACAAAATTCTCATACGAGCTCGGTAGCGAGCATAACACAATTAGGGCTTGATCCTCATCATCTAACTTCAAATCTAGATTCTTCATATCCATAACAATTTTATTAAATTCATCTAGATGTTCTTGGATAGGAGTACCTTCTTGCATCTTTAATGTATAAAGACGCTACTCCAAGAATAACCTCGTGGTAAGAGATTTCTTCATATAGAGACTCTCTAACTTTTGCCACAATCCTGATGCCGTTTCTTCATCAACAACTTCACGAAGCACCTTGTCAGACAACGACAATTGGATGGTGCTATGCGCCCTCTCTTCCATCTCCTCAATCTCTGCCGTCGTCATGTCGTTAGGATATTTCCCATCCAAGGCTCTAACCGAACCTTCCCGACACAGCAAAGCTTTCATCTTTATCCTCCATAGCCCGAAATTGTTTTGGCCATCAAAGGGTGCCACTTCAAACTTGATAGATGCCATCTCGAACAAAAGATCCAAATTCCTTGGCTCTGATACCAATTTGATGCCCCCCTTAATTCAGGTATCTTTCTGCATCACTTTATCTCAAGTTGAATAGCCCAACTTCATAACCATGAAGTCTACCTTTGGGCCCGCTCAGTAACCGCATGGGAGACATCAACCATCGGCTCTGATACCATTTGATGGGAGTGTGCAGCAGAAGTCCTATACCTGAATTAAGGGGGAGCAAACCTAACATTGAAGCTCACACGTGAGGGGGAGATTGTTAGGATGTGCACGTGTGAGTTGTGTTAGAAGAGTCTCACATTGGAGAATTAATGTGGTGTTGAGCAATTAATATATCCAAGTTGGTCCATAACTCATTAGCTTAAGCTTTTGAGTTAAGGTGGGTTTGACTGGATATGTTAACGGGCTCGGACATGGGCTCCCTCTTGGATATCTCCCCGAAAGAAGGTATCGGACTTCTGCTACGCACTCCCATCAGATATTACAACATGACACATAATTATATATACACACAAGATATAAATGTAAGGGGCTCTTTAACGTAAAGGACACAATGGGGGAAAAAAAACGTGCGAGCATATCAGAAGAAATACTGTTTAGGCAAATGATCAAAAGTATCTCTCATTTTTCAACCAATGACCATGTACATATAATCACTTTTAAAAATTCCATATACTTACATGATTTTTTTTTTTAACCTTGGAGACTATTTTGCATCTTGACATCAATTATTCTTGTGTCCCAATGCTATTCTCTTTCTACATTACCACCGCTCAATCGCTATGCAACAAACTAAGTGAGTTTGTAAGGAGGAGCAATATGGTCTTTTTTAATACAAAGTTTTGCTTAAAGATATTAAAATAGAGGCATGCAAATTGTGGAAGGAAAAGTTAATGTCTAAAGCTGGGGAGGAGATTCTCTTGAAAGCAGTAGTTCAGGCATTACCGCAATATGCAATGTCAATTTGCAAAGTTCCTATATCTATTTGTAAAGCCAATGAGCAAAAGATTGCCTCTTTTTGGTGGAAGAGTAATGACTCGAAAGTTGGAATACATTGGAAAAGCTTGAATGTGCTAAAAATGAGGAAGGACAATGGAGGAATGGGCTTCAAAGACCTTGTTACCTTTAATAGGGCTATGTTGGGCAAACATGCTTGGAGAATGACAGAAAATCCTTCAACACTATGGATTCAGCATTTTTAAAGGACTCTACTTCCCTATGCAGATTTCTGGCATGCAAATCATTGGTCATCTTGGGGATGGCAAAGCTTACTAACTAGAAGGGATGCTATTTCGGATTCAGTTTTGTGGTCAGTGGGCAATGAAGAATCGATTAGAAAGTGAGAAGACAAATGGTTAAAGTCGGGCACAATCGTAGGTCTACCTAACCAAGACAACCCTCAGCATGTTGCCGAGTTAATAGACATGCACAATGCCTCATGGAAGGAAGGAAACATCCAAAACTTGTTTGAAAGAAGAATTGTCGATGAGATATTGGCTATTCCTCTTCCATCATCAGCATAGAAAGATAGAATGGTATGGATGGCAGCAAAGTCAGGCAATTATTCTATCAAAAGTGGGTATAACCAATTCAGGAAAGAGGGCAGCAAATTCACTCAGTTACATGCATCATCATCGCACCAAAAGCCTAAAGCTTTATGGTGCAAAGTCTGGAACTTAAAGACCCCTCCCAAAATCAAAGTTTTCATGTGGAATCTTTGCCAAAATGCCCTACCCACAAAGTAAAACTTGTTCAGACGGAGAGTTGTACCTGATCCGATATGCCCATTGTGTAAAACCAGTGCAGAAACAGCAGAGCGTTTGTTCCTCCTCTATCCTTGGACAACTGAAGTCTGGTCACATCAATATCTATGTGTACAGATAGAGAGGATAGGTTTACCAATATGGATCGGTGGTTTTTAGACTATAAGAGCGAACTCCCTCGAACACCCACCCGCGAACTAGTAGCCGAAGTGCTCTGGTTCATCTGGAAAGCGAGAAATGGGGCCATATTCCGAGCTAAACCACCGGATCCATGAGGAGTACCAATTGAAGCGCTGGCAATGCATGAAAATGTTGAAAGTTGGAGCAGAAATCAGAATGAAAATACAGTACGAGCTCGAGACTTACCCCCAAAGTGGTTACCGCTAGATCTGGGCTCATTGAAAATTAACGTTGATGGCGCCTTTGTAGCCGGAACAAATACCGAAGACATCGCCGGAGTATGTAGAGACACCTCTGGTGTGTTGCTTGGTGGTTTCGCCCGTGAGGTGAAGGTGCAATCAGCGTTGCATGCAGAAACTCTAGCGATTAGTGAAGGCTTGGAGTTTGCGGCCATATGGGAGAGAGAAAAAGGAAGTCGTGTTTCTACTTTGGAGTCTCACTGTTTCACTTCAGTTCAGTTACTTTTGGGAACAGATCACGCACCGTGGCAATTTTTTGTGCTTATTAACAAAGGTGGTCGTGCTTGGTTAAAAAAACAAAAAACAAAGGTCGTGCCGCACTTACTTCTTTACCTCAAATCTACTTGACCAGTGTCCGAGAGGCCAAAATAAAACTGTCGTTAAGGCTCAACTTTGTCTTTCTCTTCCCCGAAACTGGATTTCGAGTCCTCCTCAATCTCTTTTAGATGTTTTGTGCTATGAAGCCCTTCTGGGTTGTACATCCATATCATCTACTTGAAATGATATGAGGTTGTTCCGACCAAAAAAGAAAAATGTCCTTGGTCCATGTTTTTCCGTATCTTCCCGATCATTTATTACGAAATTAAATATCTCCGCGAGAATAATTACGATAGGTCTTACGATTTTTGTTTTAATAGCCGTTACAACTAGCTGTTAGCGTAATAAAGTATTATATCAAGTAATCAATTTCGTGATAGAACAGTAATTTAACGACCGTTATTGCAACAAAACGTGCCGTAAATCACTGCCGTTGCCCGGCACGACAACGGAATACAAAGAAATAGTTATTGAAATAGGACAAAAAAGGAGACGATTATATATTGTCACGAGAGGGGATGAGAGAAAGAGAAGAGGGAGAGCTTTTTCTGTCTTTGAATTCTCAGCCGACCTGATTAGGGACCGAAAAGTGGGCAAGATTCACTCGGGATCATAAGGTCAAAAAGAAAGGAGGAAACACAGAAGATTCCCAGAATCGTATAAAAACCGGCCAGGCCAGTATTAGGGAAGCTTATTATCCTTTCGTAAAGTTACCATATTGTCCCCAATGTTAATTTGTTTAATTAGCTATAGTAATTAAATCATGGAATGCGCTCTATAGGTTTGGTCTCATTATTTTAGGGTTGATAACTGCTCATATGACATAATGCGAGGTGTTTTCTATAAACAAAAAAGAAAATAATTTTTCTTACTCTCTGTCTTCAAAAAGATGTAAGTATTAACACGTAACTTAATTTTTGAAAATTCCAGCCCAATCAACATATTATTTTACCGGTTAACATCTGTAATTTTTTAAAAGGGATTCAAGTGTTTCACATAATATCAAAGTCAAATTATGTGAAGTGTAAATTTGGACGGAAGTAAAACTCGTTTTGATTAGATCTGAAATTTGGAAATGTTTATTTGCCAAAGTTGTAACATCCCATGGAGGGGGGTTTACACCTCCTTGTCCCACTTTGCTTAGGGGGAGACTTAGGGGGTTAGGTCCTCTTTAGACTTGCAAGACGCGTTTTTCGGGCGTTGTATGGACGGCGTTCGGAGGAACAAAACCGTGAGGAGTTGGCAAGTCTTGTGCTGCATTCCAAAGCGGACAATATCTTGCAAGTGGCACACGGAGGCATGGTGGGCCCAGGCTGTTATAATTGGTATCAGAGCCAACTCCCGACAGCGTGTGGGGCCGTAGCGGGTGCTCGTTAGGGGCCGCTGAGGGCACAACAGGGACGCTGTGCTATTGAGGAAGGGAGTATGTAACATCCCATGGAGGGGGGTTACACCTTCTTGTCCCACATTGCTTAAGGGCGAGACTTGAGAGCTAGTCCTTCTTAGACTTTCAAGAATCGTTTTTTGGGTGTTGTATGGGCGGCGCTCGGTGGAACAAAACCGTGAGGAGTTGGCGAGCCTTGTGCTGCACTCCAAAGCGGACAATATCTTACAAATGGCGCACGGAGGCGCTGTGGGCCTAGGCTGTTACAGTTGATGTTGACGACTTGGGATAGTTTATTAGTTCGATTAGTTTGCATTTTTTTTTTCTAGAGAGGGGGTCACTACTTTTATTTTGGATGAATGTTTTCACTTGAATATGGCTTTTGTCAGAGGGTGTGAAAGGTACACGGGGCTTGTTGTGTTTTATATCTCATTGCAATACTTTGATCAAATGTCTATTTGGAGATTTCTCGATAATTGACAACGTATTCACTGTATCAATGGGTACTCCTACTGTCATCTTTTTCATTTGCAATGGGATAGAGGAGAGGTAATGGCTTGAACCTTTGCCCTTGAGCAGTTTTAATGGATCAAGAAAGTGGGTAATTGTAATTTTACCAAATGCAGAGATTTTACCTAATTTTTGTTATCTAATGCAGGGGTCACCATAAGATATTCTATTTAATTAAACTAAAAGTTCTTTTGTGTGTAAGAGGTATCTTAATATCTATGTAATCAAATATGTTGGCAAGTTAGCCAGCGGTTATTACGACAGGGAAGGGAACTCCACAAAATATTTGGAAAGAGTTGAAACCAAGGCCGAATTATTAAAAGAAGAAGAAGCTAAACAGCCTAGTTGGAGTTCTAGATGGAGTCAGGATGAGGAAGGATAGGTATGTCGAGTGACTTCAGATGTCAAAGTTCAACGAGCTTTGGGTCATTATACATATACTATTTCTTTGTATGCTATGTTGGACAAATGCGATCATATCATCATTTTAGCAGTAGCCACGGGCATTTCTATTTGCTGAAGCAAGCTCGACTGGGAGTGCATCATTTCTGGTGATCTAAATGCTCTGTTTTTTTTTCCTCATTTGTCAAGTTTGTGTGATGTTGGATTCGCGAAATTGGTACAGAGACCTCAATAAATTGCTTTGACAGGAAAGATGAGCAAGCATTGCACCTGCTTTACAGAGGACCAACTGAACAATCTAGGGTTGGAAGTATATAAAGGATGTGACTACCATGCTTAGTTCTACCAAGTCTGATTTGGGATTTCAGCATGACCGCCGTATAATAGATGTTTCTGTTTGGCATTTTGTTTGTATGGTTATTTTCCACTCCTAATGGCATGACCAAATCGATTTACAGCATTTTTAAGATGTCAGGCATGGGTGAAGCATTATGGAAGCTACAAACGCAAAACAGGAGTCAAAAAGTGCCATGGGCCAAATCAAAGGTGAGTGCATTTTCTGAATTGGCTGCGCAACGTTGTACTGTTGTACATGGATCCATTGCCGTTCACTGTGAGTTGTTTACCTTCTTCAGTATGTTCAGAAAGGACTCTGGACAAGTGGAGGCAAGGGGACTTCAGGATGTGATGTAAGAGACGCTCGGATCCCTACACTAGATGACACCTACACACAGAGACATGATATCAAGCAATCAAAACTCTCGAGTCTCGGCAAGTTCTAAAGCAAGTGGGGATGGTTGCAAATATTGCAATTAGAGAATCCTAAGAGCAAAGGTGTTCATCCAATGACTGCTCCTGTCATACCATACTGATCGTATGTACCCAAGACGTCAGACTCTATAAGCCACTTCAATTATTGAAAGCCCAAGCTATTTCTAAATATGCGAAACAAAACTGCACATTAACATTCAAAAGCCACTTTTGGCTTCAGTTTTGAGAAAAGGAAGCAACATGATAGTCTAAGCAGCGGTTGCTTTAGAAATCTCAAAGGGAGGAAAATTATCAAATTCGAGCAAGAACAAAGTTCCTTAAGTGTAAGCGTATGCATAGGAGCAAATATCAGATGGTAGGATCCCTTCTTTGTGACAACCAAGTTTGATAGTGAACAAGAGTCACTGCCTTTCCCACTTCATTATGCTGTTCTAAGGCAATCTTTCGGTAGGTGACCTAGCTTGCCACACCTGTAACAAAAACGATTGTTACGAGGTGCAGATGGGTTTCCAATTTCACTTGAAGCGGAAGGGAAGTTTGCCATCCCGTGTCCTTGGCCACATTTGAAATAGGATATTCTTGAGTCATGACATTTGGCGCCCGTGTAATTGAAGCTGTTATGGACCTTTTCCGCGCTTGCTGGAAGACTACCTCCTTCTATAGGGTCACTGTACCACTTTCGATTGTTACGAGGTGCAGATGAGTTTCCAGTTCCACTTGAAGCGGAAGGGCAGTTCGCCACCCAGTGTCCTTGGCCACATTTGAAACAGGACAATATCCTTCTTGTGTCATGGCTTTTGGTACCCATGTAATTGAAGCTGTTGTAGACCTTTTTCGGGCAATTTTTCAAAATAATTTTATTGAAAAAAAATATTTACCAAAATAATAGTAAAAAAAAACAATTACCAAATTGGGTGCCAATCAGCACTTAGGCCGCCGATTGGCACCCATTAGGCCCCAATCGGCGGCCCAATTGCCAATTGGGGCAATTGGGCACCCAATCGGCACTTGGGCCACCAATTGGGGCCGAAAATTATTTTTTTTTTATTTTCTTTTTTTTTTCAATGGATTTGTCTCGAAAAATTATGCGAAATAAAAAAAAATCATTCCAAACGGACACCCGAGCGATGAGATATGCCCTTTCAAAGTATTATTAATAAAATTTTACTATTATTTTGGTAAAAGTATTATTAATAAAATTTAAATTTGTAAAAAAAATACTACATAATTCATATTATGTATTATTAATAAAATTTACATTTTTTTATAAAAGTAAAAAAAACACTACATAATAAAATTTGACTTTTAATTTATATTTTTTTATAAAAATTTTCAATAATAATTGAAATTTTATTAATAATTTAGGCATCAATTGAAAATTTTTATAAAAATATAAATTAAAAGTCAATTTTAATGGTGAAATTGAAAATTTTTATAAAAAATATAAATTAAAAGTCAATTTTATAAAAAATATAAATTTTATTAATAATATTTTTACCAAAATAATAGTAAAAATTTTATTATTAATAATTTTATAAAAATTTTCAATTGATGCCTAAATTATTAATAAAATGTCAATTATAATTTATTATTTAATTGAAAACTTTTATAAAAAATATAAATTAAAAGTCAAATTTTATTATGTAGTTTTTTTTTACTTTTATAAAAAAATATAAATTTTATTAATAATACATAATATGAATTTCATTGGTCGGACTCTAGATGATATTCAAGTGGAATCCCTTTCTCGGCCGTTTTCGGATGAGGAAATTCGTGGAACCTTCTTCTCTTTGGCTAGAGGTAAATCTCCTGGACCCGATGGCTTCATTGTGGACTTTTTTATATCCTCTTGGGATATTGTTGGTTCTTCTGTCATTCTAGCTATCAAGGACTTTCTTTCTAATGGATGCCTACTTAAGGAGACTAATGCTACCATTCTTTCTCTTGTACCAAAAGTCTCTAACGCCTCGGCTATGACGGATTTTAGGCCTATTGCATGCTGTAACACCATATACAAATGCATAACCAAGATCCTAGCCAATAGGATTTCTTGCACTCTACCATACATCATTAGCCCTTCACAGAATGCTTTTGTCAAAGGCAGAAGGATTAGTGACAACATCATGCTTGCTCAAGAGTTGTTTGCGGGGTTTCATCATGAACCGTACAAACCGAAGTGTGCGATCAAGGTAGACTTCCAAAAAGCTTATGATACTGTTGATTGGTCGTTCTTGGAGTTGGTGCTTAAAGCTTTTCGCTTCTCGGCATTCTTTATCAAATTGATCATGGAATGTGTTACTTCGCCAAAGTTTTCTGTGGCTATTAATGGTGAGCTTCATGGCTTCTTTTCAAGTAGCCGTGGTATTAGGCAAGGGGATCCTCTATCACCTTACTTGTTCACTATGGTCATGGAGATATTTTCTGGTATCCTGCATGCTAAGACAAGATCTCCGGGATTCAACTATTTTTGGAGATGTAAGCCATCGAAGCTATCTCATCTTTTCTTTGCAGATGATGTGCTACTGTTTGCAGAGGCGGATATGGGGTCCATCTCTCGGCTAAAGGAGGATCTAGACCTTTTCTCCTCTTGGTCTGGCTTAAGGCCGAATGAGTGTAAAAGCGATGTCTACTTTTCTGGTGGGACAGATGCCCTGCGACATCAGATTCAGGATTGCTTGAGGTTCCAAGAAGGTACTCTTCCTTTTCGTTACCTTGGTGTCCCTGTTATTTCTTCTAAACTTAGAAAGCTAGACTGTGAAGTCTTGGTAAATACTATTACTGCTAGAGCTCGTTCTTGGTCCCAGAGATTCTTATCGTATGGTGGGCGCTTGCAACTCATTAGATCGGTTTTACACTTCATTCATGTGTATTGGGCCAGCATGTTCACCCTTCCAAAATCTGTCCTGAAGAAAATTGAGCAGATACTTAGACAGTTTCTTTGGAAGGGGCCGGACTTGGGTGTAGGTGGAGCCAAGGTCTCTTGGAATGATATATGCCTTCCGAAAGTTGAGAGAGGATTGGGTATTCGGCGACTAGTGGATTGTAACAAGGCCTTGACTCTTAAGCATATTTGGATTCTTTTCACTGATAAAGAGTCGCTATGGTGTAAGTGGATTCATTCTACTTTCTTGAAAAATGTAAACTTTTGGGTAGCTTCTAGGCCTACATTCTTCTTTTGGGCTTGGAAGAAAATATTGGACCTCCGTCCCGAATTCTACTTGCAGTTTAGATGGAGGATTGGAAATGGTTACATCACCTCTTTCTGGTTTGATCATTGGCATGACAGAGGTCCTTTGTATATGTTATTTACTCACGGGGATATATACCGCTAAAAAATCCCTCGAGATACATCAGTTCGATCCTTCTTTGATTCGGTGTGGCAGGGCTCGGCTATTCTTGATACTATTATGGGTTGGCTTGACTCTGTCCCTCACTTTGTGGAAGATAGGTCGGACAAACTCATATGGCAGTCTCATTCCTCGGGAACTTTCTCGGTGGCCTCTGCTTGGGATTTTATCAGAAGTAGAAGACCGGTTGTGTTTTGGCATTCATTTATATGGGATCGTATTCATTCTCCTCGGCACACTTTCCTTTTATGGTTAGTAACTCTGAACGGCCTCCCTACTCAGGTGCTTTTACTTCATTATCGTATAATAGAGGAAGTGGATGGGGTTTGTGTATTTTGTAAATGTAGACCAGACTCGATTGACCATCTGTTTTTTGGTTGTTCTGTAACGGGTGTCGCGACCCGTCCGAAAAAACGGACGCGGCTAATGGATTACCGATCGCGGGTCTTGGATCGGCGCGGGCCCTCCCAGACCCATACCAAATCGCGGCGGGAGTATTTTTTTAGAAGGATTCGACGATAAGAGTCGATCGCTTTCGACCTTCAGTGTGGTCGTGGTGGCATGTGCAACTTGTGCATGCATTTGGAGTCGCCACCGGTCTTTCTCGGAGGGTAGACCGGAAACCTTACCAACCGATTGGGAGAGATCGATCAGTTCTACGGAACCAGAGATTTTGGGTTCGGGGACTTGGTTACGCTGGTGTCGTTACCAACGCCCTTTCGGTACCTAACGCGAGTGATTTTCCTAACTAGGATTTCATGCAGGCGCAATTTTGGGTGAGGTAAGTCTGACTTTGCACATTAACCAGTTTAACATGCTCACGTAATCATAATAAATAAATAGATGTCAATCACATAAACATCTATCCTACGTGGTGATCATGGAATTATGATTTAATGGGTCTCGAGCCAATGAGACCACATTTAATCATTTTAATATTTTAATAACGGAGAGCCGCTCTTCGCTTCTTCTTGGTTTCTTGAACTCTTCAAGAATTGGGTCCTAAAGAGCTCGCCGACTTAAAAGGCTCCCCCACGTAATCCTCGTAGCATTTACATCAACAATTGACTATGCTAAAAATAAAGATTACATGAAAAATAAAAGGAGTACGCAGCCTCCATTTAATAATTACAACCCCAAATATATAAATAATCATCATACATTCATATATGCATCAATCACATCGATTAGGGATTTTTCCATGATCACCACCCTTCCACGTAAGTAATAAATTCACAATTTAAAACTTAGGAAGGCACAATAAAAATTCTACGTTGAATCATATTCAGAATTTTTACGTAAAATAAGATAGCCATAAATTTTCGATTCAAAATTGATTTAGTCTCAATTTTTGCTACGTTGATTAATTTATCATATAAAATAATCAACCTCCATTAGCCATGTAAGACGAACAATTCGTTAATACATATTGGCCATAGTATTGCAAAAATTGTAAAAAATCAATTAAATGCACGAAAACACCTAAGGATCGGCTCTGATACCACTGTTGGGATCCACGTAACACGTAGCGGAAATAAATAACAACCCATACATGTATCTCCAGAGGCGTACTTCGTGCATTTCAATCGAAAAAAAATCACAAAGCCTCAAAGGGAGTAAATAGATTACCTCTCGTAGCGTGCTTGAACGGAGGTGTCGGTTCGATGTTCTTCGATCTCAGCCTCCACAAGTGTTAGGCATCTAGTTCGGACGCACCACCAATTGACGAACGGGGAGACGACTAATAACTCCACAACAATTGTGCTAGCAATATGCGGAATCAAAATTCCGAACTTAGTATATTTTGCTCACTCAAGATTATGAGAATATAGAGAGTGTTTGTGTTCTTCTCTCTAAGCTCTCAAAAATTTGCACACTCTACAAAATGTCTCTCTCCTCAACCTCAAAACTCTTGCCATCCTTTTATAGCCAAAAATACCTTCCAATAAATTGTATTTAAAAATAGCACTAACAATTATAAATTCTATCTAAAAATAGCACTCACAAATAAATGACATGTAAAAATAGCACTAACAATAGCACTCACAATTTATAATACAAAAATGCTATTTAAAAATAGCACTAACAATTATAAATTCTATCTAATAATAGCACTCACAATTTATGATAAATAAATGCCATTTAAAAATAGCACTAACAATAGCACTCACAATTTATGATAAATAAATGTCATTTAAAAATAGCACTAACAATAGCACTCACAATTTATAATACAAAAAATGCTATTTAAAAATAGCACTAGCAATAGCACTCACAATACAAAAATGCTAAAAAAAAGGCACTAACAAAGGTGTTAAAAATAATAACCATTATTATTATTACAAGAGTTAAAGAGGTTACCAAACAGTACAAATATGTATAACGTATAAATACGTAGAGCATACGTATACATCCGTGAAACCGGGGACTAATTGAAAGAAAAATGTGCAATTAAGCCCTTTTGGTAAAAATTGATTAAATTGGAGGGCAAATTGACCTAATTGCACTTTAAGACTTTAGAATCCAATGTCATAGCTTATAAAAAGTGAGAATTGAAAACTAAAAGACTCGAAAATGATTTTTTTTTTAGGCTCGGTTCGGGTTTATATTTGTGAAGGAACATAGTGACCCGAGCCGAATTTTTGAGATTTAAAGTGACACACTTGAAGAGGAAATTAAAACAAAATTATCGAATATTTTTGGGTATTTTTCTGACCACGAATGGTATTTTTCTGATTTTTTGGGTATTTTTATAATTAAATAAACTCGAAAAATATTAAAAATACCGAAAAAGATTTTTTGTTCAAAATTGGTTCCTAAGGTTAAACCAAGGCTTCCAAAGTTGATTTTGTGATTTTATGACCTTTTTTGATATTTTTAATTAATTTTAAAGAATAAAAATCACAATAATAAATGGTAAAAAAATCAGGTGTCAACAGCTGCCCCTCTTTGAGAGGAATCTCGTTAGAGGTTTCTCTCAAAGATAAGGTGGCACCTGATTCCTAACCGACTCAACTGGGAAAATAAGAGAAGAAATGTTATGACATCGGATCCTTAAGCCTATTGATAAAAGCTCAAATCAATCACCGGTTTGCTCTAACAATTTGAACATGGGCCGGAGTGAGAGAGGCTTACCTGAAGCTCACCTGTCGGATGCTGCCGGTTGCGACGACTTTCAAGAAGATGCCTAGGACTCGTCATTCAGAATATCCTAGGGAGATTAAGCTCTGACCTGTATGGTAGGTCATACCATGATGGGATTCCTAACTTGTAGGAACCTAAGGAAGGCGCATCCCACGCTTTGGGATTTGCCAAGTATTTTGATCCGTATGGTGGATCAGACCTTTGTGTTGATCCTTACTGCGATATTTATCAATGAGTTGACCCTTATGGCGGTTTCTACCAATGAATTGACCCTTATGGCGGTTTCTACCATATGTGACCCTTCAGGCGGTTTCTACCATTAATGTGATCCTTCAGGCGGTTTCTACCTTGGTTTGACCCTTCAGGCGGTTTCTACCTTGAGTTGACCCTTCAGGCGGTTTCTACCATGAGTTGACCCTTCAGGCGGTATCTACCATGAGTTGACCCTTCAGGCGGTATCTACCTTGATTTGACCCTTCAGGCGGTTTCTACCATAGTTTGACCCTTCAGGCGGTATCTACCTTGATTTGACCTTGAAAATGGGTCTCATGACGAGGGTTCTCCACGTCCGATGAGACTGCCTAAATTTTGGAAAATGGGGTCTCATGACGAGGGTTCTCCACGTCCGATGAGACTGCCTAAATTTTTGAAAGGGGGTCTCATGACGAGGGTTCTCCACGTCCGATGAGACTGTTTGATATTTTGAAAATGGGTCCTGGGACGAGGGTTCTCCACGTCTGATAGGACTTTTCTTTTTAAAGGGTTTTTCTTCCCCTCTTTTTTAGAGACCCCGACGTTTGTCGGGAATTCAGTTTTTGAAGCAGTGAAAGATTTTATTTTGACAAAGCTTCACTTGAGTCTGTTGAGGCGACATTCTGGGAGCTGGGTTCTCCAGGTATCCTGCAGAAATTTGAGCCTGAAATATTTTTCTTCACCAAGAAAACGTTAGTAATCTTTGGGAAGACCACGGCTGTCCATTTGACAAAATCGTATGATTTAAGTCTTAATCATGAAATGTGCATTTTGATGCTGGAGGTCATCCAAAGCATTCTTGCAACATGCAAATGTGATCACAAGTCCCTTGCACGGAAAATCTGGATCAACAGTTTGAAAATTCCAAAAAGAGTTTGTTCAAAACGTCAATTGGAATATTTCTCGACAAGGAGGTCTTCTCACCTGTTTTGAGATGTGGTTTTTATAGGGGATGCACTCAATTCCCTACTAACCTGTGCCTAGGTTTTAGGCTCATTCGCAGGGCATACATTTTGATCGGTCGGGAGGTCTTCCACGGGACCGTAATGTTAGGCTTGGATATTGGCTTTCAAGGGGGACTCGCTTTGGAGTCGAGGCCATTGAATGAAAGTATTCACCATCTGCTCCGGGTTTACAAGTCAAGAACCCTGCAAAATGAGAAAGAAATAGTCTTGCTCGTACTTCTTCGAGCTAAGCTATATGTTAACCCAAGTGTCTTAGTCAGAGAAGACTGTTTCGGGGTTGTAACATTGGTAGGATTGGGGACCGAAAAAGGCTTATTTTTGGCCCAGAATTCGTGACGGGTTTGACATTGGTGATCATTGCTGATTTGCCACATGTCCTTTCTTTTCTGCATCTTTAGCCTTTGAGGCGCGCAACCTATCTTGCGGTGTGCCCCAGCTCTTTAAAGAGCGTCTCTTGTTGCATTCAGAGACCGACTCTCTCTATGTCTTCGTTCTGTGCTTAATAGCATTCGGGGAGCAGCCTTTTGGATTTGGCTCCTTTAGAGGTTTTTCTCTTTCCCCACGAGGCTTCATTGGAGGTCAATTTAACAATTTTCACGAGCATCGACCTTGCTTTTATCAGGCACTTTGCTTTTTCTTTTCTGATGCTGGGGATTTCTTTAATCCCTTGTCGCAAGTGAGATGCTTTGGCAATTGTGCTAGATATATGATTTGGCTCTTAGCACGCTTGAGTATTGACTTAGTAGCTTTTTCGTAAACCCTAGGTCTTGAACTCCCTCGTTTCTGAAGTGATCTGCCTTTATCTTGGAATTTGCAATGATCACCAACGGGTTTATGAAATGAATTTGCAAGCTCAACTTGGCTGTGCAAATGATAAACGTGTGTGGGATAGAGAAATGAACGCTTCTCGTCATCCTATGGCACTTGGATTACCATATAAACAACACACAAAGATTGATGTTAGTCCGAGCAAGAAAATTTCTAACCATTTCCTCCTGATGCTGCTGGACTTACTCCTGTTTTGCCCCGATGTGGGGTGGTTCTTGACAGGGTTGAGAATGAAAACCGCCGTTCAAAGGGGTTATCAACGGTCACCTGTAGTGTTTGGGGGATATGAAACGAATGCCTCCGTCGTCCCAATCCAAGTAATTGCTGCGAATAATCCCTACTTCCGTAGGTCCAGATTTTGCTATCTGATCCGCTCCACTCCTCTCTCAAGTGTGTAGAGGACGTGTTTGGATTTAGGCTTTGCCTCTCGCCTTTGAGGAAGCGTCCTTTTGATTGTTTTGAACAATTTTTTATTGGAAAAATCTCTTTCATTTTCTCCAGAAATTTTACCCGTCAAAAGGGATTTTTATGATGCCCCACGCATGCTCTTATTCATGTTCAAACAACCTCCTGTTTCAAAACATGAATGCCAATGAAATTTGAATTCTATGTCTTTTCTAGACATTAGATTCTGAAAGCTTTTCTTTTTATTTAACACCTTCAACGGATTGGGGAAAGGGATACTTACCTGTCCCCCGCGGCTGGAGATCCCTGAAAATGCAGAGAAAACATGTTATTGTACGTTCACGAATTTTTCAAAAATTTAGAACGATACATCTTACCCTTGGTCGTGTACTCCAACGGGTAATTCATGGGGTATGAAAACCTGTTTTGCCTTGATGGCGATCCCCTGTCAAAGACGGGAATTAGGCGTCAGTTTGCGTTCCAAAATTCAAGGCAAATTGGAACGATACAGCCTTATTCTTGTTTTGTGTTTCCATTTGAGCACAAACGCGCGGCTTGCAGAAATTGGCCATCTATATTGTGGCCCTGATTCCTCCGTTTGGTTGGCGATAAATCCTTCTCGAGGATTTGCCATAGAGGAGATCCATTTGTGATTTTGGACGCATTCCAGCGCCGCTCTTCATAGTTCCTTTTATTCAAGAAAAATGAATTTTTTATCAGAATGCATGTCAAAGCATGAAGTGTGGAAGCGATACTTTTTACCATCCACTAGGTCTTATGATCAAAGACCATCTTCTGGAATCTTGACTTCTAAGGCCAATGATTCAATTCGCCTCCCTGTTAGCACGCTCTTTTCATTTGAGGCTTTCGGCGCCAACGACTTCCTGCAAAATGAGTAAAAACTCATGTTAGGCATGTGGTCTTCGAAGAACAAATTGGAACGATACAAGGTTACCGTTCACCCAAATTCGTATCTTGGGGTTTGATTCTGATGCGGACGACTCTGTTATTGCGTCCATTGACTTTGCCAGAGAAGAAACGTCCGGCGTACAAATGATTCACTCGCCCCAGTTAGGCATGGTTTTGCTGTTTGTCATCTCTGGATTCGATGACCTTGGTTTGATGCGCTTTCATGGGGGATCATGAGAGTTTGCCCCCGGTTTGGCTCCTCAAAGTAAATGGGGGGGGAACTTGCTCCCATTGATTTTTGCAGATTCTGATCATCCGTCTCGATTGTCAGAGTCCTTGATCAATTTTATCTGTCTCAAGACAGCCTGATATTCTTGGGATTCGTCATGTAGCGGTTTGGTGATTCTCTCGATCACAGTCGCCATTTGAGGTATTTGATGTTCCCTGTTTGTTATTTGAAAGCATCACATCATGCGTCCTCTGCTCTTAATCATCATATGAGAGGAAAAAGAAAGGAAGCATTATTCCCATATCAAGAAAATAATCATTTTGGAACGATACGTCATTTTACACTTGATTTGCATTCCGCTTTGATGTTGCATATTGATATGAACAACATCTATCAAATTCCTCCATCCGTGCTTGAAGGTATTTGCAACGCCTACGGTTCATTTGCCCCAGCTAGGCGACGTCTGTTTTGTCATTCGAATGCATGAGCTTTTGGGTGCATTGTCTCTTTTATCACCTGAGATAAAAAAAAAATGGAGAAAAACTTATCCCCAGATCTGATTAAAAATCAATTAGGAACGATACGTCCTTTTACCAAACGAGTGGCTCTGCGGCCAAATGCATTTTGCACTGAAAGGACGAATTCCACTATGCTCCACGGGTTTGGGGAATTTGCCCCTACTTTCGATATAAATGAGCCTTATCGAGATGTATACAATACAAATTGATCCCTAATATAATCAATCTAAGGGACGAGATAGAGAGGACCTCAGCAAAATTAGTCTTATTCAAGAGAACTAAAAATGCCAAACCAATCAAAGGAATGTGGTCCGAACACTCGGAGATGCCACAGTTCCAGTCTTCGAGATGTGACTCCAGGATCACCGATTTTTTTTTTTTAGGTGGTTTTAGATATATCAGCCATCTAAAGACATGCACATGAGACACGTGAGGATAAAACTTCTAAAAATCAAAGGATTTGGCACCTAAGGTCAAGGTTCCCACCTCGAGTTCTAGAAAGAGCAGATTCCATTGCACAACTATCGTTGCATTGGGGCTCGATCCATAGCTCAAAATGAGCGGAATTGAAAAGTGGATTACCACATGTTTTTCCTCACGGAGATTCCATTTTCAATCCCTTCTATTGTTTTCCTATAGACGGCGCCCGAGGTTTTAGGCGCGATTGTGTGTGTTTTCGGTGTCGTGCTAAAGCGATAAACATGCATCTTATTTAACAATCACCGCTTCAATATAAAACATACACAAAATCATTCATTCCTACGCCAACCTGCATAAGACAATGTTAGTCACAGACTACCCCCTTATCACTCCAATCTGTAAAAACATATAACACCTATCATGAGCGGACTTACCTCACCTTCACGAGCGCCTGCATGGTTAGAAAAATCACTCAGCGTTTTAATTACGGCCTAAGTCCACTTGAGGTCTAGAACCATTGGTTCTAGAACAAAGGTCCCCAGTGGAGTCGCCAGTTGTCGCGACCCGTCCGAAAAAACGGACGCGGCTAATGGATTACCGATCGCGGGTCTTGGATCGGCGCGGGCCCTCCCAGACCCATACCAAATCGCGGCGGGAGTATTTTTTTAGAAGGATTCGACGATAAGAGTCGATCGCTTTCGACCTTCAGTGTGGTCGTGGTGGCATGTGCAACTTGTGCATGCATTTGGAGTCGCCACCGGTCTTTCTCGGAGGGTAGACCGGAAACCTTACCAACCGATTGGGAGAGATCGATCAGTTCTACGGAACCAGAGATTTTGGGTTCGGGGACTTGGTTACGCTGGTGTCGTTACCAACGCCCTTTCGGTACCTAACGCGAGTGATTTTCCTAACTAGGATTTCATGCAGGCGCAATTTTGGGTGAGGTAAGTCTGACTTTGCACATTAACCAGTTTAACATGCTCACGTAATCATAATAAATAAATAGATGTCAATCACATAAACATCTATCCTACGTGGTGATCATGGAATTATGATTTAATGGGTCTCGAGCCAATGAGACCACATTTAATCATTTTAATATTTTAATAACGGAGAGCCGCTCTTCGCTTCTTCTTGGTTTCTTGAACTCTTCAAGAATTGGGTCCTAAAGAGCTCGCCGACTTAAAAGGCTCCCCCACGTAATCCTCGTAGCATTTACATCAACAATTGACTATGCTAAAAATAAAGATTACATGAAAAATAAAAGGAGTACGCAGCCTCCATTTAATAATTACAACCCCAAATATATAAATAATCATCATACATTCATATATGCATCAATCACATCGATTAGGGATTTTTCCATGATCACCACCCTTCCACGTAAGTAATAAATTCACAATTTAAAACTTAGGAAGGCACAATAAAAATTCTACGTTGAATCATATTCAGAATTTTTACGTAAAATAAGATAGCCATAAATTTTCGATTCAAAATTGATTTAGTCTCAATTTTTGCTACGTTGATTAATTTATCATATAAAATAATCAACCTCCATTAGCCATGTAAGACGAACAATTCGTTAATACATATTGGCCATAGTATTGCAAAAATTGTAAAAAATCAATTAAATGCACGAAAACACCTAAGGATCGGCTCTGATACCACTGTTGGGATCCACGTAACACGTAGCGGAAATAAATAACAACCCATACATGTATCTCCAGAGGCGTACTTCGTGCATTTCAATCGAAAAAAAATCACAAAGCCTCAAAGGGAGTAAATAGATTACCTCTCGTAGCGTGCTTGAACGGAGGTGTCGGTTCGATGTTCTTCGATCTCAGCCTCCACAAGTGTTAGGCATCTAGTTCGGACGCACCACCAATTGACGAACGGGGAGACGACTAATAACTCCACAACAATTGTGCTAGCAATATGCGGAATCAAAATTCCGAACTTAGTATATTTTGCTCGCTCAAGATTATGAGAATATAGAGAGTGTTTGTGTTCTTCTCTCTAAGCTCTCAAAAATTTGCACACTCTACAAAATGTCTCTCTCCTCAACCTCAAAACTCTTGCCATCCTTTTATAGCCAAAAATACCTTCCAATAAATTGTATTTAAAAATAGCACTAACAATTATAAATTCTATCTAAAAATAGCACTCACAAATAAATGACATGTAAAAATAGCACTAACAATAGCACTCACAATTTATAATACAAAAATGCTATTTAAAAATAGTACTAACAATAGCACTCACAATTTATAATACAAAAATGCTATTTAAAAATAGCACTAACAATTATAAATTCTATCTAATAATAGCACTCACAATTTATGATAAATAAATGCCATTTAAAAATAGCACTAACAATAGCACTCACAATTTATGATAAATAAATGTCATTTAAAAATAGCACTAACAATAGCACTCACAATTTATAATACAAAAAATGCTATTTAAAAATAGCACTAGCAATAGCACTCACAATACAAAAATGCTAAAAAAAGGCACTAACAAAGGTGTTAAAAATAATAACCATTATTATTATTACAAGAGTTAAAGAGGTTACCAAACAGTACAAATATGCATAACGTATAAATACGTAGAGCATACGTATACATCCGTGAAACCGGGGACTAATTGAAAGAAAAATGTGCAATTAAGCCCTTTTGGTAAAAAATGATTAAATTGGAGGGCAAATTGACCTAATTGCACTTTAAGACTTTAGAATCCAATGTCATAGCTTATAAAAAGTGAGAATTGAAAACTAAAAGACTCGAAAATGATTTTTTTTTTAGGCTCGGTTCGGGTTTATATTTGTGAAGGAACATAGTGACCCGAGCCGAATTTTTGAGATTTAAAGTGACACACTTGAAGAGGAAATTAAAACAAAATTATCGAATATTTTTGGGTATTTTTCTGACCACGAATGGTATTTTTCTGATTTTTTGGGTATTTTTATAATTAAATAAACTCGAAAAATATTAAAAATACCGAAAAATATTTTTTGTTCAAAATTGGTTCCTAAGGTTAAACCAAGGCTTCCAAAGTTGATTTTGTGATTTTATGACCTTTTTTGATATTTTTAATTAATTTTAAAGAATAAAAATCACAATAATAAATGGTAAAAAAATCAGGTGTCAACAACGGGTAGTATAGCTTTAATTTGGGCTTCCAAATGTAATTTATCTTGGCGTAACCAGCCATGGCTTGATCATTTACGTTGGGCTCTGCAACACCTAAGTGGTCAATCCCTTCCTCATCGGCTGGCTAGATTTTCTTTTGGTGCCTTATGTCATATCATTTGGACGGAGAGAAATCACATCTTGTTTAGACGGAAGCCTCTCTTTGTGCCGGGTATCGTCAAGCATCTCATTAAGGTAGTCAGGGACAAAGCTCTAACGCTTGGCCACTTTGAAGACAATCCTCGAAATAGGCGCGTGCAAAGGATTTGGGGGCTGTCCCAATCCATATTTGAAGACCGTCCTGGCGCCTCATAGTGTCTTTCTGGTTAGTTGAAAGTTTGGGCTCTTGTTTGGCTGTGTTTTTTTTTGTTGGCTGCTTATCTTGCCCTTCTTTACCCTCCGCTAGCTAGCTATTCCCCTTGTTGGGCTCGTTTTCTCTATTTTGCTTGTATCTTACAACCGAAGCACCGTTGAACCCTCATTAGGCATCTTCGGTGCCATTGTTGGTTCATGGTTTTTGTGCTTGGTTCTCTTTTGTATCTAGCCATTTGGAAGGTTTCAATACATACTTACCTTACCCAAAAAAAAAATTATGTAGTATTTTTTTTACTTTTATAAAAAAATTTAAATTTTATTAATAATACTTTTACCAAAATAATAGTAAAATTTTATTAATAATACTTTGAAAGGACATATCTCATCGTTCGGGTGTCCGTTGGGAACGAATTTTTTTTATTTCGCATAATTTTTCGAGACGAATCCATTGAAAAAAAAAAGAAAAAAAAAATAATTTCGGCCCCAATCGGCGGCCCAAGTGCCGATTGGGTGCCCAATTGCCCAAATCGGCAATTGGGCCGCCGATTGGGGCCCAATGGGTGCCAATCGGCGGCCCAAGTGCTGATTGGCACCCAATTTGGTAATTATTTTTTTTTACTATTATTTTGGTAATTATTTTTTTCAATAAAATTATTTTGGAAAATTGCCCACCTTTTTCGACGCTTGCTGGAAGGCTACCTCCTTCCTATGTAGCACCGATACAACACGGGACACGATACGATACGATACGCCGATACTACAGTTCTCAAAAAATAGAGAATTCCGACATGCCGAGACACGGTTTATATTAAATGTGTATCACGTCGGTTAGTTTAGATTATGTTTCGAAAATCTTAGTCGCGGCGATTTAAGATTTAAATCTTTGCGCCCGAGCCTAATCCTGATTGAGCATGACCTGTGAAAATTCCAAAATTTCCCTCCGTCTATTGTACTAAATTTCATTTTAATCTTGAATTATCGAGTGACCGAATTGCCCCTTAATAATTCATTCATAATAGACAAAAAAAAATTATACCCAAGTGAGCCTCACCTCAAGTCAATTCTCACCCAACCAATCACATCCCTCTATCAACTCTCTCCCTCTCTCTCTCTCTCTCTCTCTCCTGTTTTCCGCTCACGATCTCTCTCTTTCTCTGCCTTCTTCGTGGACAACTCTCCCTCCCAACCGAGACCTCCTCCTCCTCCTCCTCCCGTTGTTTCGTGCGCCACCATCACACCATCATTAACCACCACCACCTCCTGCCACTCCTTGCTGCCGCCACTGACCCTTTGACGCCGCCACCAGTAGCCGAACGGCCATGAGGAAGGCCGCGGAAGACCTGCTCTGTTTCTGTCTTCCCCTAACCCGAGACCCTCCTTCTCGTCTCCTCTGATTTTTGTGCGACAACAGCCCCGAACCACACCACCACCACTTCGTCGCTCCTCCGCCACCCTGTCGCCACCGTCCCGACCGCCGTACGCTATCGGAGAACCCCAGAACAGACTCGACCAGAGCCTGCCCTGTTTTCGGTCCTGAGCTCACTCCGCCGGCGACACAGCCGGACACGGCTGTCCTTTTTTTTTTTACCAGCTGGACACGCGGCCCCATGTCCGGCCATGTCCGACACACAAAAATCCTCTAAACAGCCGTGTCCGTGCTAGAGAGCCTCCTTCTGTAGGGTCACTGCACCACTTGAAGAAACCACACATTTCCCTGCAAGAAAATGGACAAAACGGCTAAGATTTACATACAACAAAATTTCGTCAAAAGTCCACCCACGAGTTTCGACAATAAACGACACTTTATGGAAATTCTGAATAGCCAATTAAGTGATGCCAACCAGGCTGCAACAATCAACTTCTATTGAAGATCTGAAAGGGTCCAAGGTCATTCAATAGATTCTCAACAGTGCTAGAAGAAAGGAAGAACTTAAAATCGCTAAAATCACCAACACCGGGACAAATGTTTCACAAAAAAAAAAAAAAAAAAACGGCTTGTTGTGATGTCAATCATATCCTATTCTCCGGTTGGAACTGCATAACAAGTGCACAAAGTGCTTCTATTTCCTCCCACCTTATATTTTTCTGTGTTCAAGTGGGATTAGGTACATCTTGGGTCATGTTGGAGGAGGACATGCTGCAGGTAGGGGAGTAGCTCATTTTGAGATACAAGTAGAACTTTCAATGACAATGTGCAAAAATTCTTTAACAGGAGTTACCTAACTTATGTAGGTTAGGCTGATATAGATCCTGGTAAAAGAGTCACAAGCCCGGATGTACTACACAGTGAAAATAGCAATTGTTTTATCCAAGAGGTTCAACTATAAACTCCATAGCATAAATTAAGGCTTGCGCTTTTTTCACTCATCATTTGGCTAATACACTCCCTTATTTAACGTTTTGACCATTTTATCCTCTAGTTTTCCACCTTTCAGCACGCTTGTATGACGCAGACTCAAATGTGGGGCCCATTTGTTGTTACTATTGGGCTATTTTTTTTTATTTGTTTCTTCTTTTTTCTCTGCTCCATCCCGATACTCTTTCTATGTTTTTTTTTATCTTCTCTTCTTCGTTCCTTACACGAACAAAATTCGAAACTTTCTTCACGAACTCTAGTGCTCGATCCCATGCTTACGATATACCACGGTTCTTGATGCTCCAAGACCCATCACATTTCCAGTGCTCAGCTCGATCCTCCTCCTGGGTTTTATGGCCAACTCCACCCTTGGTCGCAAAACCCATTTTGTTCAACCTTCTCCGTCGTCCTCTTTTATTGGTTTTAATGTTCCTTTCTTCTAACTCGCTCATGTGCCAACCAAGTGTTTGATAGAATTCCCCTTGAAGTCATTATTGCGTGCTTTTTCCTAGTTTCTAGGATGCATTTTTTTTCTTTGATTTCTTGGTTGCTAGTGTTGTTCTACTTGTATTGGAGTCTTTCTCTAGTGCAGGAGCATCTTCAGGGTCATGGCAGAACTAGATCATGGAACAATGAAAGCCAAGAGGATGATCTCAAATCGAGAGTGGGCCCACCGCTCGCCGATGCGGAAGCAAAAGTACATGAACAACCTAATGGTCATCTCAAGCTAGCTTTGATTTCGGCCGTAACTAAGTTTCTCGAGAAACTTGAATTGCTTTCTCGACGACTTGTTCATGCTCGCCAAGGAGCTCGAAGTTCCCAACGAGGCTTAGTTTCGGACTAGGATAACTTTCTTACTGTGGTGCAAAGAATAAAAAAGCAAGAGGTGTATACCAAAACCGCCCTGTTGGTGATGCGGATGGAGGTTCGGGAGGGGGAGATAAAACTCTTCCAACACACGAGAAAGGAAATTAAAAGGAGAAGAAACAAATAAAACAAGAGGGACAACAAATGGGATCCATTGTTGAGTCAGCATGGTACAAGCATGCGAAAGGTGGGAAAAGTAAAGGATAAAATTGTCAGAATGCCAAATAAGGGAGTGTATTAGCCAAAAGGGAAAGAGAATGTAAAAGCAAAGAAACTGTTAATGTGTGAGAGAGAATATCGAAGTCTATAAAGATCAAGCCTCTGAGTGACAACCTGACTGATGGGACAACTATAGAATTGCTTCCCCACATTGCTCCCCTTTTAACAGTTAAAATTAAGCAAGGCCCAGCCTCGCATGGGCATAAAAGATCTGAAAATTGAGAGCTGCTGCGACTATCACTAGACATGTTGGGCGTGTAGGGCTGCTCCAGAAGCATTATCACACCACTCGAAGACAAAAGTAACAATTAGTGCAATGAATTAATGACAAAGCTCAACTGTCATATTAGAGATGTTCAAGATGTCCTTAGAACTAGCTTCAGCCTTAAACCACATTATTTCCAACGAAATTAGTTCAATGAAAACTAAGTATGCTGGAGTACCACTTGAGTGATGAAAAGAAAACAAGAGAGGAGGAGAATGACAGTAAAAACATTTAGTGCAAGAGGCAAAACCAGCTTTCTCATATAATCAAGCCAGACCATCTCAAAACGGCAGAAACAAATTGGATGAAATAACTTCTGAGACCTCCATCCATGAGAATATTTAATGGATTGAACGAAGCTTTTTCTATGTGAAGAACATGGTTCACTACAGCTTATCGTCCAAAAGCAAGCAAGAAAGAGTCTACAGATATTTGAACGAAGAAAAACTTGAAGATGAAATGTCCTCGCTATCCGCCAAGATACAGATCTCTTTTTATTCTTGGTCAGTAAAATGTTACTCCACTTATCACGCTGTTCTTTTTTATTTCTCTCTGTTTTATATGCCCTTGCAGCAATGCACATAGATTGATGTTTCTTCCCTGATTCTTGTAAAGCTTTCCGAGTCGTGACTTCTAACTAGAATTCTCGAACACCCGATCAAGAATTTCTACACCTAAAGGCATTGCAATGATAAAGCTAGCCACAGTTCCAGCTACTCAAGAAGGAAGGTACCTTTGTATGAATAACGACAACATTTGCGCTTAAACTATATCTTAGAGTGATCATAAGTTCTAATACTTTTCTCAGGTCATCAACATACTTCACAGATATCCAATCAATATTGGAATAGACGAAAATCAATACACGTACCTCTCATACTTACCAAAAAAAAAAAATACATGTACCTCTCTCAAAGGACACTTATAAAACCTCCTGCCTCTGTTCTTCTTCATATTCGAAGTGACAACCAAACAATCACCCATCCCACAGTGACAGGCCTTCTGAGGCACGTTTGATTGCGTCCCTCCTTCAATCGGAGAACCATCACAATCCCAGTGCCCTAACTTGCTGCGCTTGATGCATGCACTATCCTCATGCTTGAGTCTAACTGGGGTTTGTGGTGGTGGAGTAGCTCCGCTGCCACCACCAGGTCCTAATCGATTGCCGATCGAGTTAGCGCCATTGGCCGTGGCAACCTTGACCTAACTTCCTGTGCCGAAAAACTTTCTCTGCTGCCTTGGCCACAGACCAGGGGTTTCGTTACCTATCAGTGGCCAAGGGTTTCGTTACCTATCAGAGGGGCAACATTGATTTGGTTCCTTGTCACTCCCTCCGGCCAACTTCACCAATTTTGGCCGGAGCAACGATTAGATGCGCCATTATTTTTGGAGGGTCTACTTTTTTCACAACAAACATAGAAAAGCAAAAATAAGATTAAGCATATATAATTAGGAAAAGTAGTGCCTAAAAATCAACATTAGATAGTGAAATTAAACAAACAGAACATCGAACAATAGAAGAGAGTATTTAGTGTGTATGGTGGGGGTGAGTGCTTCCAGCACAATATTACCCACGACGAAGACGTTCAATAGAGGCGACATGATCTTCATAGAAGTAACAGTCAACAATTGCTATTGCATGAGTTCTTCTACTGTAGAATCCATCTTCTTCCTCGAGGACTCATCAAGTAGTAGACCTAAATCAGTTTCACAGAACAAGACGGTCATAACCCTAACCCAAGATGGCTAAGTAGTCCTAACCAAAAGACAAAAACTAATTTTTAAAAAAACCAGTTCAATGAGAAAATTGGAGGGCAAGCATCTCTGACTAACAACAATTTCTTGGCAGAAAGTGCAAATAATGAATGTCGTAACTGCTTTTTAATGGGAAAATATAATTTCTTATACCTTGCACGATGGTCCATTCTCCATTGCGGCAAGTCACAGGGAAGGAATAGATGAGGCCAGCAGGCACATTGTAAGAGCCATCAGAAAACACCCCATCGAAACCCATTGCCCCTGAGAGGGGCAAAAAAAACCCAAGAGCTTAGGACTAACTAGGTCGAGTAAGAAGAGAAAGGAAAAGGGCGCCAGTACCTCTGGAGTTCCATGCACCCATTCTCGAATATGGTCAACAGCATCATTGGCAATAAGATATGATCGACCAACTTCTTCCTTTATGTCAACAGCTAATGCAGCGCGATGCTGGAAATAAGTAACAAAAGGCCCATTCAACCTGCAGCAGATAAAGATTTCAAAAAGTTCAGCAAAATCAAACCATAATGCCAACTAAATCAATCAGCAATCAACATAAAGACAGAGACAGCTTTCTCACAATGCATCATCGTTAATGTGTTCACGCACCGGATATTCACCCAAAACTGTGGCATGGTTAACGTCAACATGTAACGGCGGCGTGTGCTTTCCCCATATAATGACATTTTTCACATTATGAACCGGAGTTTTCAACCTCCTCACAATGTGACCCAATGCACAATTGTGATACGATCTCGTCAGAATTGTGATATTTTTCAGTGGAATGGATGGTGCAAATCTCTTCAAAGTCAAAGCCAATGTATCTGCAGGACAGGAAATGACCAGAACCTACAAAAGAAAGAGACTGACTTGATGGAAGTAACTTCTACGCTGGTGTAGAATATACAATATTTGTTTAATACCATCTTGTTCCATGCTCAAAGATGAAGACTAAAATATCATCGAACGGTCATCTAGAGACATTGTCATTTATCTATTTACCAATTACTCAACCAAATTTTTGTGTGGAAGAAATTAAAAGATTTCGATAAGAAATTTCTGATTAACATGCATCGAGGCCTCCTGTTCATATCATTCCTTCAAAAAAAAAATGCTTACCTTGCAATTGGCAGCTGCATAATTTTCTAAAGCATTGGCAAGAAGCTTGTGATTCTTCACCATCCCAACTGATGGTACTGATATGATTTTCTTTGGAACATTTGCAATCAGGATTGCAAATGCAACATTGTTGCGAGCCTTTTCGATGTCGGAGGTTGCAATAACATCTGATTCAGGCCAAAACAATGCTACAGGGTAACTATTAAGTCCAAGACAAAACCGTCACTCTTACAAGTTAGAGAGAAGCTAACCTGTATGGACATGACCACCAAAGGCCACTGACATAAGTTCTTCCGCTACATCAGTCGCACTCCTACCATGAGGAAGGTGTACCTTCACAGGCTGATCACGACCTAACATAGCTCCAAAAGCAATCCCAATAACCAGATGAAATGCAACTTCAACTGCATGGTCAAAAGCAAAGTATGTCACATTTGTACATTCAAAAAACTGGAAAAACTATACTTGATACAATCAGTCGCATCAAACTTCTGTGGGTAATCAATGGTCAACAAGTACAACGAAACATGCGGCAATTACATGGATGAACACGGATGGACACATGAAAATGACGAGCTTTTTTTTAAAATAATACAAAAAATAATAATATTTACAATTTTAATATTAAAAAAATAAAATTTATCAATTTAGGTCTCACTCGACAGGTGAAATGCCGGGGGAGACCAAGAGGGGGGGCCCACGGCTGGCCCCCCTTCTGCCGTGGGGGGCGGGGCCCCCCACGTGGGGTCCTGCCCCCCACGTCCAGGCCCCCCCTCCCCCGCGGCAATTCAATTGCCGAGGGAGACGGGGGCCTCCCCCCCTTCCCCCTCCCCATGTCGACACATGGCAAATCCCCCTCCGCTCTTTATATTTTTTCCTCGTTTCTCTCCTCATACAACCACGCGGCAGCATTTCCTCATTTTTTGCTGCATGACCCCTCTCTTTTCCCTCATCTTCGTCGTGATTTTTTGCTGACGGATGGGATGTGATAGCTTCTAGCTTCTAGCTTCTTCAGGCCTGCCTCTAGGCCTTCACGGGCGAGCATTTGCGCGGTGCTTCACTTTGCTTAAAGTAAAGTCGAACCAGTCGTCTTCTTCATTCTGTTTCGCTCCTCATTCTCTCACAGACACTTCGCTCCCTCTCGTTCTTCCGACATCAGTAAGTTACTCTCTCAAATAATTTTTTCCATTTCAATCGTGCTCGCTAGCTCATTCTTTTCCCTCTCTCAGATAATCGCGTTCATTTTCGATTGTCCTCGCTCTACCTTGCTCGTGGTTCCTCCCTCAGACGCTCCCGGTATTAAATTTTCTCAGACGGTCGGGTATAATTTTTTGTTAATATTTTCGTAGTGTTGAAAATAATTTATAAATTTCTTATTTGACAGAATTTGATAAAAAAAAAAACAAAGCGGGTCTTTCTCTTAACGGTTTGAGCTCCTCATTCGTTGCGTACTCTCCTTCAGTCGTTTAAGGTAAATTTCATAGTAATTATTTTTTGCATTTTCGTTAGTATAAATTTATTTATTTAGTTGTTTAGTATAAATTTATAGACAGTTAATAATATGTTATAATTTTTCGTTAGTATAAATTTATTTATTTAGTTCAAAATATGTTATAATGTTTAGCTAGTATAAATTTATTTATTTAGTTCTTTAGTATAAATTTATAGACATTTAATAATATGTTATAATTTTTCGTTAGTATAAATTTATTTATTTAGTTGTTTAGTATAAATTTATAGACAGTTAATAATATGTTATAATTTTTCGTTAGTATAAATTTATTTATTTAGTTCTTTAGTATAAATTTATTTATTTAGTTCATAATATGTTATAATGTTTAGCTAGTATAAATTTATTTATTTAGTTCTTTAGTATAAATTTATAGACATTTAATAATATGTTATAATTTTTCGTTAGTTCTAATTTATTTATTTAGTATAAATTTATCGACAGTTAGTAATATTTTATAATTTTTCGTTAGTATAAATTTATTTATTTAGTATAAATTTATAGACAGTTAGTAATATTTTATAATTTTTCGTTAGTATAAATTTATAGACAGTTAATAATATGTTATAATTTTTCTGTTAATGTGACGATAGTTCTAATATTTATGAATTTAGGTATTCTATAAAAGCGGGTCTTTCTCTTGACAGTGTGAGCTCCTCATTCGTTGCGTACTCTCCTTCAGTCGTTTGAGGTAAATTTCATTGTAGTTTTTTTTTTTGTATTTTCGTTAGTATAAATTTATTTATTTAGTATAAATTTATAGACAGTTAATAATATGTTATAATTTTTCGTTAGTATAAATTTATTTATTTAGTTCTAATTTATAGACAGTTAATAATATGTTATAATTTTTCTGTTAATGTGACGATAGTTCTAATATTTATGAAATTAGGTATTCTATAAAAATACATACTGTTATAGGAACGAGAAAAGTAATTACGTGTTGCGATCCTGTGATTTTTCTTTTGAAATCATAACTGATAATTTTTTGGAAAAATAACTCGAAAAGCACGGGCCTGGTTTTTTCCTGTCAAAAAAAATATTGTTTTAATAATTTTTAAATTAAAAAATAAGAAATCGGGAAAAATAAAAGAAAATTACAAAAAATATATATATATAAGAATCAACTGGCCATGCACAATTTTGTGTATTTTAGCCCTTTACTTTCAAAACAAAGCTCCCATTTTGCCTTTCTCATTCTGAGAAAGTATATAAAAATCCGAAAAAGTATTTTCAATATTATGACCCACAATTTTTCAAGAAAATAAATATTTTTTCGGGGAAAAATATGACAAATTTGATCGTTTGGGAAATTATTCTCAAAAAATTAGAAAAACTTCTAAAGAAATTGCAAAAACCTGAAAATTGTAAATTCGAGAGGTCCATCTACATCTTTCGCACAATGTACAGCTTTTACGAAATAATTTATAATTTATGTATTTAGCATAATGTCGTCTACATCTTTTGCGGTTGTTCGTTGGGGAGGTACAATAGTACGAAATCAATATGGACGTGATTACGATGGGGGACATTCTGCCATGTTCCAATTCGAAAATATCTCCACATTTGATGAGTTACGTGCTGCGATTGCGCGCGCGATGAATATAACGGGAAATCAGTATATTCGTAGCGTGATGTATAGATACCCGATTGCAACACACGATGCACATGACATTATGGAGGTGTATAATGATGATACAGTTGGGATGATCCAGCAGTTTGCACTTTGGGTTGGTTCTGTGGGATTTTTACAGTTCTATGTAACTGTCGATGAACACCAAGTAGGAGGTTCCAATGTTGGTGAAGATGACATTGGTGTGCATAATCAGCACGTGGAGCCCAATGATAATGATGGAATTTATATCGATGAAGATGATGATCCTTGGATGGATATTGATGACAGTGATGAAGAAGATGTCGAAGATGACAATATGGATGCTTACTACAACATCCATTGCAGCAATCCCATCTCGCCGTTGGTACATCCACCGCCCCATTCGGAGATCGACTTTGATATGATGCAAGTCGATACAAGAGCGAAGCCGAGACGTAGGTCATTTCATCTATCAAAAGAATTTGAGGTTGATATGGTGTTTCCATCACGAGACGCGTTACAGTTGGCTGCGAAAGAGTACTCTCTGACAAGAAATCAGAGCTTTTGCAGTGATGTGACAAATAAGTCACTATATATTATTAGGTGTGGTAATAAGAATGGGCCGTGTGATTGGAGGCTCCGCGCGTCTAATAAAGCGGGCACCCTATTTTGAAAAATAACTAAGTACAATGGGCCACACACATGCACAAATCCTCAAATGTCACGGGATCACCGACAACTTGATCAGAAGTACATATGTGGCGAGATAAAGGCAATGGTCAGAGCCCAACCAGATATCAAAATTAAAGCACTGATGGCAGAAATTCAAGACAAGCTGCACTTCGAACCTACTTACCGTAAAACTTGGGCAGCTAAACAAATGGCAATCGCCGAAATTTTTGGAGGATGGGATGAATCGTACGGTAGGCTGAGAAAGTACATGAATGAAATGATGTTAAAGAATGCTGGTTCTCATTTTGTGATTGATGATCGCATGAGCCAAGATCGGAGCCGCACCTTTTTCAATCGCATGTTTTGGACTTTCAAGCAGACGATTGAAGGCTTTGCAAGTTGTCGACCTGTGATAATTGTTGATGGTACTTTTATGTACGGGAAATATCGAGGAACGCTCCTTGTAGCGATCTCACTTGATGGCAACAATCATATATTCCCGCTGGTATTTGCTGTGGTCGATCGGGAAGATAATGACAATTGGACTTGGTTTATGACTCTATTACGGAGATATGTCTGTCGGAGGAGGGACAATATTTGTGTAATATCAGATAGGCACAAAGGGATTATAAAAGCAATGAAGACAGCAATGTGGCGTCCTCCACATGGCCACCATAGATTTTGCGCACGGCATATTGTCAGCAATTACAATAGACAATTCAAAAATGCCGAAGGCAAAGGTCTCGTTGAGGAGGCAGGTAAAATTTAAAATTTTAATTTTTTAGAAAATAATGTTGATAAATTTGAGTGCTAAGCACTAATTATTATTGTAATATACAGCTTACGCGAATCAACCGCAAACGTTTGAAAGCATCATGGCGCAAATTAGGGGCATGGATCCACGCACAGCTGCTTGGTGTGATCAGATTCCAAGAGAACAATGGACCATGGCTTATGATGGAGGGAGAAGATATGGAGCGATGACAACAAATGTAGTTGAATCGGTCAACGGCATGTTAAAGGGTTATCGTGGTCTGCCAATAACGGCTATGGTGGATAAGATATTTTATCAGCTGAACCAGTATTTTGACATGAGAAGAACGACGTTGAGGATGCAGGAGGCCCAAGGACGTATATTCACGCATTTTGTGGGTCAGACGCTCGAGGAAAACAGTCAACGTGTAAATTGGCATGAAGTGACACGTTCCGACTCTAATTCGGGACTTTTTGAAGTA
The DNA here is from genome assembly GCA_021437785.1 of Rhodomyrtus psidioides. Taxonomy (NCBI): domain Eukaryota; kingdom Viridiplantae; phylum Streptophyta; class Magnoliopsida; order Myrtales; family Myrtaceae; genus Rhodomyrtus; species Rhodomyrtus psidioides. Next base: position 5,205,467 of record JAILYB010000027.1, on the reverse strand, counting down.
AAAACTGGAATTGACAGATCCAGAGGATCATGAGGCCGGAAGCACATAGTGAGCCTAGACCAGAGAACGTGCACGTGCGGAAAATTTCAAGAGATTAAAATTCCATGTTCCCACGTAATTGCAGCATGTCAAACACATGTTGTTGATTACAAAATGTACGTGGATGAGTGCTACACGATGGACAAAACCCTTCAGTGCTATCAGTATCCATTTCATCCGTCAGGCGATATTGATTATTGGTCTACACCTGACGTGCTGCCATTAGTGCCAGACCCGAGACGCATTAGGAAAAAAGGAAGACCCCGTATCTCACGGATACGTAATGAGATGGACTGGACGACGCCTAGCAGTAGTTCTGCGGGCACCCTATTTTGTAGTAACTGTGGAAAATCATGGCACAATATTGAAACTTGTGCATACAGATCGACCCGAGAATAGCTCACAGTTGTGAGAATTATGTAAATTAGATATAGTAATTTGTTTTCTTTGAGTAAAGAACTGTATTTGTCTTTTTTAATGTTGTTACATTATATATGTAAATTACTTCTGAATTATGTCTATCGTTGTTACATTTTTTTTAAATATTTCATTATTACATTATGTATGTGAATTTATTGTAATAATATAATATCACAATTGTAGATATGGCACAGAGGACTTACATTCAGCCGGGACCTGAGGATGATTCCCTTCTTACAAGGCAGGCCCGACATAGATCAGAGACCGTATGGAACGCTAAGGTATTTTAAAAATTTATCAGTTCATATGTCATTTGTAACGGCAATGTGAAAATTGTTACTAACAATTTATTTTACATTTCACAGGGACATCATTGTGTACCCCTTAGATGTCAGCGAGCGATGTTACACGTTGATATCGATGATCTTGATCCGCGCATAGTCCCTTATCTTCGGGCCTCAGGATTTTATGGAATTTATATGATGGGTTTTTTCCAGCTAGACTGGCATTTGATTACCGCGTTGGTTGAGCGATGGAGACCTGAGACGCACACATTTCATATGCCGGAAGGTGAATGCACTATCACTCTACAAGATATTGCGCTGATCACAGGGCTGCCCATCGATGGACTTGCAGTTACTGGCCTTACTAATTTCAATTGGGGCACTCTATGTGATGATCTACTTGGTGATCGCCCACCCAACTTGAAAGGCACACAGATAAACTTAGGATGGCTGAAAGACCGCTTTGACGAGCTTCCGACCGACGCCGATGATGTCACCATCATGCAGCATACTAGGGCATTTATTCTCCGCCTACTTAGAGGATCTATTTTTGCAGATAAATCAGGGGCCCGAGTTAGTTTGCTGTTTCTTCCACTATTAATGAACCTCGACGGCTCTACGCAGTATAGTTGGGGTTCAGCAGCGCTTGCTTGGTTATATCGGGAGCTATGCAATGCAACCGATTTCAAGACGCATCAAATCGGGGGTGCCTTACATGTATTACAGATTTGGGCGTGCGAGCGCTTCAAATGCATCACCCCAACCCTAATAGACCGTCGTCCTTTGGAAGATGCACCTCTTGGTAGTCGGTATGTGATCTGTTGCTTTTTTAGGTTCACGAGGCATTAATTCTTTCCAGCTAGACTGTTATATAATTTTTTTTAATGCAGATGGAGTCTAGGCGTACAGACAACGGCAGTTCCCACACATGCGTTGTCACATTTGCGCTATCAACTTGATAGAATGACATCAGAAGATGTAAGTAATGATATTAACCAACGGGTTTAATATAATGTTAGCTTTTAGATTAATTATTGATTTTATTTGATGTATTTTTTTACAATAACAGATTATTTGGAAGCCCTACACCAATGACATTCCGAGGGATCTACCAGCTTACTACCTGCAAGGACGAGACATTTGGAGAGCTCGTGTCCCACTCATCTGTTACTGGATAGTTGAGTGGCATTATCCAGGCCGAGTACTTCGTCAATTCGGTATGCAGCAGCCGATACCTATACATTCGCAGGATCATACGCGCTTTCATGATATTGAATTAAGGCCAGTTGGGAAGGATTGGGTAAAAAAGCACAGACGGTCGATTGATATGTGGGACAATCGTACCAATTATATTGTCAATGGTCATCCTGCAACGGAAGAACTCCATTTTCATTCATCATATATGGAATGGTACCGTAGACATACGCGGAAGTGGATTTCTATTGCGGGAGCTGCATTGGGTGTCGCGGTTCGTGCAAACACTTTCAATTTAATTCATTATGTGTCAAAAAAATTTCAATAATTATTTTTTAGTAATATAACGTATTTGATAATTTTTGTTATTTTTTATATCATTACTAGGGCGATGGTGTCGAACACATCTTACATATCATACGTAACTTCAATCCATCTCGGGAGGCTTGGGAAGCTTTGGAGAATATAGCTACGGCAATGACACATGCCCAAAATGAGGAGAGGCGGCTAACAATGATGCCACCACCCCAGCCAGCAACTATAGCAGAACCCGTTGGGCCTGATGATGAGTTACCTGAGGCTGTTCAGCCGACTCGGAGGACTGCTCGACCTCCTCCAACTGATGATAGCGTCCCCTACACTTTGGAGTATCATGCGATAGATTTCGATCAGGGGTTCACTCCAGGGTTTGGCCAGCCGGGTTATTCTACAGGGTTTGACCAGTCGAGTTATTCTGCAGGGTTTGGGCAGCCAGGTCATTCTGCAGGGTTTGGCCAGCCAAGTTATTCTGCAGGATTCTCACAGTTTGCCAGCCCATTTCACGGGGGATTCAATCCACAGCCGCAAACTCCAGCCAATTCTCCTGGTTCATATGGACCAAATTTCTCTCCTCTTTTGAATACCCACATACAGTAGGAAATGTAGCGTCTGGACGTGGCATATTTTATCAAGATATGCCTTCATCATCTGCCCGTCCTATTCGTCCGAATCCTTGTCCTCGATACAATACTAGACCTGCCGAACAAAGAAGACGACCTGATTGTGGGACAGAAGGCCATATAAGAGAACGATATCATTAGTAAATGTAATTGCAGATGACGATTGTTATTTATTATGTAATTTCTTTTCTTTTTATATATTCTACCAGCTTGCTTTTATGTTTTGTATTAATTCGAAAATCAAAATTTCATTATATATCTTTATAAATGTTAATATGTTGGTTAAAAAAAAGCAACAAGATTTTTTATTTTTTGTTGGTATGCGGGGGGCGCCCTCTCCCTCGACAATTTAATTGCTGGGGAGAGGGAAAAAAATATTTTCGCATGGGGCCCGCCCCTCTCCCTCGGCAATTGAATTGCCGCGGGGGAGGGGGGGCCTGGACGTGAGGGGCAGGACCCCACGGCAGAAGGGGGGCCAGCCGTGGGCCCCCCCTCTTGGTCTCCCCCGGCATTTCACCTGCCGAGGGAGACCTAAATTGGTAAATTTTATTTTTTTAATATTAAAATTGTAAATATTATTATTTTAAAAAAAAGCTCGAAAATGACAGATGGCAAATATCTGATCTTAAAATGAGAAAAAAGAAGCTTATCCAAAACAACGCAGAAAATGCACAAAAAAAAAAGACAAGACTGGAATAATTCCACCATAGCTAACAAAAGATGTTCAATATGAGCTGCTGTGGTGTATGCTATTTGCAGATGATATTGTGCTTATTGATGAGATCAGGGCTGTAGTTAGCGCTAAATTAGAATTATGAAGAAGCACGTTGGAATTTAAGGCTTAGTTTGGCAGTCGGGATATAAGTCAGGATAGGATAAAATTTATACTATCCTGTGTTTGGTTCCTACTCAGGATAGGATATAACAGGATATAAGGGGAATATAGCATGGATATAATTATCCTAGGGGGAGGTAGGATAAAGGTGGATAGGATTTCTTTTGTTTATAGTATAAAAACTATTTTTCTAAATAACAAAATTCTTATATAATAAAATTAAAATAGCAATTATTTTTAAATAAATTGGAATTCTAATGTTAGAAAGAAAAATCAAAATAAAAAATAATTTTTATTTTTATTTTCTATAAATCATATTTATAATTTGATTTCTTTCTTCGCGATAATATATAGTTTGTATATGTACACACACACTTAGTATCTATATCATTAAATATTTTAAGTATAATAGTATAATTTGTTATTTAATGAAAAAATTTATTAAGAAATGATGGAAGGGAGTCAAAATAATAATAATAAAGATTTATAATTAAAAATAATAAAAATAAAGTAGAATAAACTATATTTTAAGTAAATAAAATGATTTCTCTAATTCTTGAAGAGAGGGAGTAATGAAATTTCTAAAAATAAATAGCATCTCCGTCTCTCTAACTCTAGTTCATGTGGAAGTTTCATGATTGCTTTGTAACTTTATAGTTTATTACAAAACTTTACGGAAATAACGAGATAGTTGAAACTTACTCTCCTTTTTAGCTTTCAAGTTCACATCAAAAGTCTAAGAAAACAAAAAGAGAGTCAAACATTTTTCTCCTCCATAACCTTGTGTTTCATATTGACGTTTAACGAATGTCATAAAAAAGGCAAAACTTTTCAGCAAAAGTTGAATGTTTATATTTTCTTTTTTTTTACTAGATTCAGTAGTAAATTACAAGAGATTCTTATATTTTTCGCTTGTGCTTTTTCAAATTCATTTTACATCGATATATCGTATATACCAAACAATGAATATGATACGATATGAACATATCCGGCTATATTACTGCGATTCACCAAACACGGGATAAGATATGGCAAAATCCCTGGATTTCATATCCTATCCTATCCAATCCTATCCTGACTAAAAATCCGGGCGATCAAACACAGCCTAAAGGATTTATGTTAAGTCGAAGTAAGACTGAATACATGGAGTGTGAGTTCGTCATGGTAAGAAGAGAAGACCAAGAATCCGTGAATATGCTTGGACATGAGGTGCCCAAGAAAGAGGCTTTTAGATATCTAGGATCATGAGGATGTAAGTCATAGAATTAGAGCAGGCTGGATGAAGTGGCGTAGTGCATTGGGGTTTTTGGGTGATTGCAAAATCTCTCTTAGGCTAAAAGGAAAATTTTATAGAACAGTAGTAAGGCCCGCAATGCTATATGGGGCTGAATGTTGGCCTGCACATAAGCAACATGAGCATAAAATGGGGGTTATGAAGATAACGATGTTCAGTGGATGTGTAGGCATACAAGGATGGATAAGATAAGAAATAAAGATATTCGACGAAAAGTTGGGGTAGAACCAGTAGAAAAAAAGATGAGAGAACACAGACTAAGATGGTTTGTGCATATTATTCGAAGACCCCTAGATGCTCCAATAAGAACAGAAGTATGTTACCGAAGCATGACATGAATAAATGGAGAGGTCAGTCGAAACTTACTTGGGGAAAATAGTAAAACAAGATTTAATGAAGTGGGAAATAGATTGGCATGCAGTTTGTCTTAGTACAAAGTGGAGGAAAGCTATTAGCATTGGGGAGAGGTAGATTTCCTATATTCCAGATTGTCTTTTTTAGTCCTTAGTCCTTTATTTATTTATTTATTTATTTATATTTTGTTTATTTTCCCTCAATCGATCTTTACTTTTGCTTTTACTTTATTTTATTATTTTATTTTATTTTATCTTTGAGTTCATCGATCGCCGACCCCAATCAGTTTGGGTTAAAGATGATGTTGATGTAGGAAGCCAAATTCAGGAAATTTAGGAGACAAAATCGATGGTTTTCCACAAGACCAAAGCCAACTATGGTAATGTAAATAGATTATTAAAAAAAAAAGTGGCAGATAATCCTAATTCCGACTGTAACTAAGATAATAGGGCACAAACAACCAAAACTGTGCATTAAAATGGCCCAAAGTCAGGATCCGCCAGTCAAATCTTATGATGAAACCAAACCGGGAAGCACGGAAGCCCCTCTTATTAAAATTATCATATAGATTCACCAAACGACAGGATCTAGATACTAAAGATAATCACAAAACCGAGCGTTCTACCACAGTCAAACGAAAAAAAGATCGCCGCATCAGAGCATCCACCACATGGATTCAGTTCTAAAAAAAAAAAAAAAGGGATGCAACTCTTGCGACAATATTGTGAAAACCAGAGCAGTTCGCCGCACTAAACGATCCACGACACAAGTTCAGATTTCTTAAATCCTCATATGAAGACGAGCCACAAAAAGTATAGCAGATCTGGATCCTACCGGACCTACAGCATCACTAATGAGAACTCGAACTTCCTTCTTCTCCATTGGTAGAGCGGTAGAGAAATCGAAGATTTTAATACGAGTACAAATTTCTCTGTGGACAACTTTGATAGTAAAAATTTCAGCAAGCTGGACATTGGTGACCTCCATGCTCTAACTTAAGGGGGAAGATTATTACGGAAGTTTTGCTAGAGACTTACACTCTGTTTTTGAATATTTTAGCATCTCTTATTAGTTGGCATAACATATAATAATATATCTTTTACGATTAGTTAGAGATATTTGATATTTTCCTTTTTTTTTTTGTTGAGAAGCCAAACGCTCTTAGATCTTGTGGTTTAATGGCCTGTGCTCGGTTTGGCTGCCTTGAAGACTCTGTCATGGTTGGTGTATGGGGAACAATTGAATTGCCTAATGGACATCTAATCCAAATCTGGAGATATTGATGCGGGCAGGGTTGTGTTTGACCACATGAAAAACAGGAAACACCATTTCATTTCATGCGTGGACTCGGAGACGAAGCTCCAATGACTCTGGAAAGGGAAAAATTGTCCCAAAAAAAAAAAAATGTCCCACACGTCATGCATTTTTGTCAATACAGTCACGAGCCTTTTTAGTTTTACCAATTCTATCCTAAACCTTTTGCATTTGTGCTAATTTAGTCTTAAACATTTTTTTGTGCCAATTCAGTCCTAAATATTTTGCATTTGAGTCAATTCAATCCATCCAACTAACTTTGATCTGCAGACATTGATGTAGATGCCTGCTGACGCTGATATGGATAATTTTTTTAATAATTTTTAATCTCTTTTTTTCCTTTTTTTTATTTTTTTATTTCTTTATCTTTCATTTTTCTTTTCCTTTCTTCTTCCTCTAGCCTATCTCTGACTGTGACCTTGCTGGCCTCAAGCAAAGCTCGCCTTTGCTCGCCACTAGGGGAAAATTACCAAAAAAGTCTTAAATCTATTATAATTGTGCCGAATCAGTACTAAACTTATTCATTTTGTTGATTCAGTCCTAAACCTTTTACAATTGTGCTAGTTAAGTCCATCTGGCGAATTTTAGTCGGCCGGCGCTGACGTGGACGCTGGCCGACCGACAACATAATATTTTAATACTATTTTATTATTTTTATTCTTTTTCGAATTTTTATTTTATTTTCTTTTTGTTCTACTCCCCATTCTCAGCCCACCCATGTCTACTTCTCTCTCCTCTCCGCCTCATCTTCTTCTTCTTCATGAGTTCCAGGTACCGTCAACGACGTCTCAGTGCACTGCCACTACATAGGGCTCGGCCTCAGCTACTCCGACGACTCCGATTACCCCGATCCTCTCTCTCTTTCGGAGACACCTACACTGTTGCTGAAGTCACCCACCTTGACGGGACCCTAGTTTCCGTCGACATTGACGTCGCCGACCAGGGATGCCCCAGGCCCACCACAGCCTCACAATTGACTCCCTCTCCCTCGTTTACAACTCTGTCGACGAAAATCTTGCCTTTTTCTTCACCTGCAGTGCTTCTCTTGTCGTGCCTCTCGCCCAGTGATGGCAAGCCTCGCCATGGTTGGGCGAGGCTGGATCTCTAGCAAGGCTCGACCTCGCCAGATCTGGGTTGGCAAGGCAAGCCTCGCCATCGATGTTCCGCCTCATAGGCCCTTGGCGAGGCCGACCGTTCCTCTGGTTGGTCGTTGCAAGAAGATGGAAGGGTGAGAGGACGCCATGGAATCTCACGAAGAAGAATGGAAGGAGGAACAGTGCAGATCTAGGTGGGTTGGGAAGGAAAGAGAGGAGGCGGAGAGGAGAGAGAAGAAGGAGATGAGCAGGAGATGAGAGAGAAGCAGACGTGGGTGGGCTGAGAATGGGAAGTAAAACAAAAATAAAATAAAAAAATCAAACAAGAATAAAAAATTATTTAAAAATTATGTAACCGGCCGGTCGGCATTCACGTCAGCGCCGACCGGCCAAAATTCGCCAGATGGACTTAACTGGCACAATTGTAAAAGGTTTAGGACTGAATCGACAAAAAAAATAAGTTTAGGACTAATTCGGTACCATTGCAATAAGTTTAGGATTTTTTTGGTAATTTCTCGGCCACTAGCGAAGGTGCGCCACATCGATACTGAGTGAGGTTGCCCTCGCCATGGCTGCGTGAGGCCAATTCAAAGGAAAGAGGGGAAAAAAGAAAAAAAATGAAAATAATTTCAAAAATATATTTAAAGTATTATTAAAAAATTATCTACGCCAGTGCTGGCTGACATCCATTTCAGGCTAGTCAAAGTTGTTTTGGTATACTGAATTGGCACAAATATAAAATATTTAGGACTGAATTGGTAAAAGTATAATAAGTTTAAGACTTTTTTTGACAATTTTCTCCCCTGGAAAGATCTTATTTCAAATGAATTGCCAAGAGATAAAACAATAATATCTCAACTATGTTTGCTTTTCTTAATGGAGAGTATAGTGAGAAAATCTATAGAGAGACCAACAGTGGAAGCAGTTAATTGCGCATCCATTAAGAAAATGAACATATTTCAGTCTCATTTCAGTTAGAGTAAACCAAGCCTCCGTAGCTTTCTTGTGACCGTGATCCTACCTTAATCACATGGAAGGAAAAAAGGAGGAAAAGGAGTCGGGATGTGACTGGATTTGCTAAAACGCGGTGTTTACTCAAAAACAGCATTTTTGGAAAGCTGGATTGGGTAAGTCTCCGGTAGTTCGAGCATGTATAAGTTCCGAACAAGAAAGATACACACGGCAAATGGAAAACTAATCTGCTTCTGCTTCCACGGAAGACCGAAAATGTCAAAAAGAATTGGGGCCGCATTGAGAAGTCACAAGTTTCCTGTGATTCTTGTTTTCTGTTTTATCAGCCTTACGACAGCACAGCCATTCCTAAATTCAGAGATTGGGATGAGGTATGTGTCTTCATTTATGTGTTTTCTGGGAATTGAACTTGTCCATTTAAGATGATGATGATCCTCAACTCTCCTTTCATTCTATCCTCAGAGGAAAAAACACGCTTAACTCTTCTTTCATTAGGTTTTTCTTGCATTTGCCGATCGAGTATCACATTGTTACATTCCATGCGTATAAATGGCAATAATGGGCAGCTGGGTTGGTATTCAGCTGGCTTCTTCTTCTAACTGATTAGGTAATGAATGAGGCATTTTGAGTTCACATCAATCACCTAGGTTCAGGCTGGCTATCCTTTTAGCAACATCAGAGCTTTACATCCCAGCACCACAATCCAGTTATTTGCATCAGTAACTACTGAAAGACATACCGCTTGCTGAATCTCCTGAATTCACTTGAGAACCGCATCTGTTAAGCTACAACTTGTATCTGGTGAAATTTCCATGGTGAATTGGTGAAACTAAAACAATTTGTCCAGCCGAAGAAGCACGATATAGAGATATTGACACCAAAAGTTACCCTATAGATCATGTGACAATCACGAGGAGAAGATGTGACTGGCTATGGGCAGGTGCAAAGAAGCCAGGTCAAGATCAACCGCGGAAACGCCACATGCAAAGGATAATTTTGGCGGCATTTTCGCCAAAGCTGAGAGAAAAGGCGCGTAGAGGAAAAGCGACGATCGAGGCGGTTACAAAGATTGGCGAAAATCCCCAGAAGTGAAAGAGAAAATGTACGAAAAGATTGAGAAACCACCGGAGGCCTTATCCACAAAAGCTATCGAAAAGGACGTGCTTGGAGTAGAGCCCACGGCAATAACCATTCAACGGTTACTAGAGCGTGCCTATAAATACCTAAGGTCGTCTAACGTAAAACCCCCACAACACAACAAACAAGTCTTTATATTTCAATTAGCTCTTAGCTTAGCTGTAGCTTTTAGATTCCCGTCGTTGATTCAATTTCGGGGAGTTTCATATCCGAGTTAGGTGTCGTCGATTAGATTTCGACATCTGCTCACTAGGTTCAGTGCCGTCGATTCAATTCCTTGTATCCTTCATACATCCCGTCCAATACCGTCGATTCAATTCCGGTGTTGTATCCTACATTTCCCCCGTCTAGTGTCGTCGATTAAATTTAGGCATTATGTCCTACAGTGTGGTCCGCTATCGTCGATTCAATTCCGGTATTGTGTCCTAGTTAACCTTCCATCGAAGGTCTTCAACAAGGTTTGTCAAAAGTCTGTACGGAGTTGTCGAAACGATCTTCAATAGATATTTCTTGCATTTGACACTCTCTATCCAAAACTGACATGGAACTCCTTCTTAATTAACGAACTGCTAACATTCAATAAAAGATTCCCGCGTTAGTTACCATTTTTGGGCTACAGCCTCTTGGGCCAAATCCCGAAAGCCCGCTTAAGCCCAATCAGAGGATTTTAACGCCAACAATCTTTTTTGGCACTCCCGGTGAGACCAACGGTGTTAGTTCGAGAGAGTGCTATGCCACGAAGATGTCGTAACAACTTAGACGACGACGAACCCATGAAAGAAGTACCATAAACGGAGGCTTCAACGGCTCAAGGAATGCAAAATAAAATCCAGGGAGAGGATGCCGAAGTTCCTCGACAAACATCAAAGAGCCGAGGAGAAATTCAGAAGTGACGCCGGTTACGTTGGCTTCGATAAGACGTGCAATTGAGGAAGCCTAGAACGAGTTTGCTGATCATGCGGTACGACGAATGACTAACGTTGTTAGATCTTTGATCATCAACACTTATCATGAGTGTGCGTCAGGACAGCACTGAGCAGCGCCGAGTTTACTACAATTTCAAGTTGCAAATGTTTTCATACCAATGATGAATGCTTCGTCATCAGTACCTCCATTGACAAATACAGGTTTTGTTGGCCAGAACATGCCACTAGTTCCTGTTGTGGCTAGTGTTGTCACCTAGAGGAAGATGAATGTGTGATTATAGTGCAATTTTCAAGATTTAATGCGGAATTCAAATTGCACATGCGTTAATATGATGTCTCAGATGATCAAAGCAGAATATATCACTATGCGCGCTTTATGTGCAGTTCAACTATCACAAGATATATAATATGATTAGAGTAAAAGATAGAGAAAACTGCATATAGGGTTTATAGTGGTTCGACTTTGGTTAAGCCTACGTCCACTTCTTCGGTTATCAACCAATCGGCTGGATTCCACTAGTAAACTACTTCAGAGCTTACAGCTTAGTGATCTTCTTGAGACGCAGGACTCTACACCTAACACTCAACACTCTCGTGTACACATCCTCACAATTACAATGGATAGATCAAGAAGTGTATATGAAATGAAGTACTCTCGATCTAAGAATTATAAACATTTTTCCCTCTTAACGCCAATCTTATTTCCCTTTAGCCTTAAGATGTCTTTTATACTCATCCGCCTCCAATCTAACCGTTGCAAGGCATCTAGAAGAGGCATCTCCAAATTTATCCGTTTGGACAAGACATACCAAAAGAAGATCTCGCAGCCATTGGGAATTGTCAAAGGAAAGTTTTCCCCGTTCGGATCAAATCGCCCATACAATTATGATCCTGGGTTTCTATAGATGTTTTCTTTCATTTGGAAAGTCGCGTACGTCTCCTTGAATCCACATCCTTGATTGATCTCTATCCCCGAGAATCTTCAAGAATGATCCAACTCCATTGTATCCATTGTAATATATCAATTAAGTACATTTTGAATTCCTCTTGAAGTTCTGATTATTGCACGTGCATACTCATCTCAGAGCTTGAGCATCATTTCAACGTCTGAGCTATCATCGCTCAACGTCTGAGCTCAACATGGCATCTGTGTCTCTCAGAAATCACATATCAGCCAATCCTTTTACCAGATTTAATCATATGCATCCCCGCACAAAAGGATAATCTGCAAAACAAGTATTCAACGGCATTATCTCGAAACTTAAAAGTACTTGGATTGTTTTGTCAACTTCAAAATCATATAGGGTTTTTCTACGAAATTGTACACGTCATTATTAAGTGAAAATCATTTTGTTACAAAAAATTTAACTCATCCGAAATTGTAGAAAAAACTATACGAGAGGAAGATATGGTATGAATGGACAGAAAGAAATTTCAAAATTCGAAATTTTTTAGATATACGGTTGTACATTGGGAAACAAATAAGATATTTTTTTTTTGGGTCAAACACAAACAAACAAATTAGAATCTACATCGAAAATGTGGGAGATAAAAATAAATTTTCCGAAAGAAAGAAATTTCAAAATTTGAAAAAATTTTAGGAAGATTGTTGTAGATTTGGGGGAAAAAATCAAAATTTCTATATTGAAAATGTGGGAGATAAAAAGAATTACACATTCAAAAAAGGCAATATCAAATAATTAAGAACATTTGGAGAAGACAAAAACTATTCAGATAACATAAAATCGAAAGTTTCTCTTTGAGTTTACAACAATATAGATAAGCACAACGTCTTTTAATAATTATCAGACACTTAATAGTCGTACTTATAATATATTTATTTTGTGCGAAATCAGCAATATAGAAAATAATTTTTTACAAAGATTATTTGTGTCGCTAAAATGATCAATCAACTCAGAATATGTTCACCATCAATGAAATTGTTTGCTGAGCAATGATTTTTTGAAGATTATTGGCAAAAAAGCTGATGATCCCGAAAAAAGGGCACCCTAAAACAAAGAAATATTTCAACTTCTAATGCAATGAATATACATTACTTAAATATTATTTACCAGAAACTTAACAAGTGTTCTGGAAGTATTCACTAATCAAACCCTAGTCCACACAATCAATGATCCATCTAGACAACATGATCACTAAACAATAAAAATTTAGAAGTCCCGTTCTCGTCTTAATCACCACATTCAAAGGATTGATCATTGGTGTCGTTGTCTCATCCAACCCCGAGCAACGTCAAGGACCTATGCTCAATGACCCCTTCGGTTATCGCTCTCGCGCGTCTTAAATGGCATCTCGCTATAAGATCGAAATACGGGGTCATGCCTCCACAAGCACTCACCATTTATCTCTTCGCCCATTTCTTTCTTAGCAACAGACAATGAAAAGTCGGATTTGAAGGCATTTCAAAGGGAAAATAACATAAATGGTCCTCAAAATTCTAACTCAATGTCCAATGTAGTTTCTGAACTTAACCTAATGTGCAATGTAGTTTATGAAACAATAATTTATCTAGTATGGTCCTTGAACTTCTTATACATATTAAATCTAGTTTTTGGATTATATGAAAATATTTGATATTTTCCTTATTCATAAATTAAGGCAAGGACTTCGTTGAATATTATCTTATAAATTAGGTACTAAATTAAACCACATAGAACATTAGGTTAAATTTCGAGGACCATAATTAAAAAATTTAAAATTTTAGAGATTATATTGCATATGGAACAAAAGTTCAGACACTCAGGGTCTGTTTGGCATTGTTCTCGTTTCTCTGTTTCTGTTCCCGGGAACAGTGAAGAACAGAAACATGTTTGGTAATGCAAATAATTATGATTCTGATTCTGTGTTCCGGAACACTTTTGGACCACTTTTCAGAACAAAAAAAAAGTTGATTTTTGTGTTCCGGAACACTTTTGCAAATCACTGTTTTCCACGATATACTTCTATGAATTTTTCCTCGATACTTTCAGCTCTTATTGAAACATGATTTATAATTATAATTAATTATAATTATTTTTAAAATTAATTTAAAAATAACAAAAAATCATAAAAATTGAAAAATCAACTTTGAAAGCCTTGGCTGAGCCTTAGGAACCAATTTTAAATTAAAAATAGTTTTCATATTTTTTTTAATTTTTTAAAATTTATTTAATTATAAAATACCCAAAAAAATTAGAAAAATATCATTCGTGGTCAAAAAATACACAAATATAGTTGATATTTTTATTTCAATTTCCTCTTCAAGATGGTATTTTTAAATCTAAAAAAGATTAACTTTATTTTTCGCAACTCTTTTTTTATTTTTTCATTTCTTTTTCTTAATCACTATTTGATTTAATTATTTTCTCTTTTCTTTTTCATCAAATATAATTATTTAATTATTTAATTTAAATGCAAATTGGGAACAAAAATTTTATGCAGTTACTAAACGCGTTTCTGTTCCTGGAACAAAAATTTTAGCAATTACCAAACGCGTTCTGATTCTCAAAAATCATCCGGGAACAGAATCACTGAGGAACAAAAACACAGGAACAGAAACAAGAAACAGGAACATTGCCAAACAGAGCCTCAATTTTTTAAAAAAGGTTTACCAATATCCAGGCTCAAATGGACCGTTTTAGAATTTGGGCCTGCATATTGGGGGGCCTTTTCACGCTCTGTTCCTCCATTCTCCTCTACTTTTTCTCTCTTTCTCCCCTCTTGCAACGGCTCTCCAGAATCTTCCACCAAATCTCGTCTTCTTCGAACCTAGGTCGGTCCCTTCGGTCTCTCTCGTCACACGGGTACCGCTTGCTCTCTTCATTCCACCTTAGCTTTTTGAACTGTTCATTGTGGCCAGAATGTGAAGGTTTCTTTTTTATCTGTTCAAGTCTCGTCTTCTTCGAACCTAGGTCATTTTGATTTCTCTCCGAAGATCCCTTCGGCCTCTCTCGTCGCGCAGGTATCGCTCGCTCTTTGCATTCCACCTTAGCTTTTTGAACTATTCATTGAGGTCATAATGTGTCTTTGGAAGGTTTCTTTTTATCTGAAGTCTCGTCTTCTTCGAACCTAGGTCATCTCGATTTCTCTCCAAAGATCCCTTCGGCCTCTCTCGTTGCGTAGGTATCACTCGCTCTCTACATTCCACCTTAGCTTTTTGAACCGTTCATTGCTGCCAGAATGTGTCTTTGGATGTGTGTGGTTTCTTTTTATCTGTTCAATGATGCGGAATCGCACTCTCCTCGTCCTATTAAAAGTAGCTTGTGCCTTTTGCTAGACTTGTATAACATGGTATTTTCGCCATTCTAGAATGAGCCGACATCGTATGAGTAAATATGTTTTTTTCCCCTTGGCTAATGGTATGAGTAAATATGTTTGCACATGTATTTATCAATAAATACTTTGTAGTGCAAAAGAAATGACGACCCAGATCGTGATCGCCAACAACAACAACAACAACATTACTCGAGTTTTCATCATGGGGGCTGCTGGTATTTTTTTCTTCTAATTAATTAGACTTCATTGTATTTTTTTTTTGGCGCATTTAGGAAAGTGAAATTTGCATGCATGTCCTATTGAGAGAGCAGTGGCACCTAGGGCTGCTATTGGAGATATTTTGTCCCATGACCGACATGTCTCCTCAGTTTTGTATGACATTGACAAATATGCTTGCAAATTGGCAAAGCTTAGGGAGGTGATAATGGCAAACGAACATGTCAACTTGCACGATTGGTATACCTATAATATATTTGGTGTTAATATATTATGGATAATAAAATATAACTTGGCCCTTGAATTAGAGGTAATTGTTACAACCAGAATTGACGCGGCAAGTGCGGGAGTAGAGTATGTTGTGGCAATAGGCGAGTTCTCGCTCAGACGGAAGGATTCCTAAACTGAGACAATGCAAGAAAATTTTGAAATATTCAGGTGGTTGGCCGAAGCTTTGGCCGCTCATTGTTGACACCTGATTTTTAATCATCTTTTATTTAGATTTTATCTTCAAAATTAATTTAAAAATAGCAAAAAAGTCACAAATTTTCAAAATCAACTTTGGAAGCCTTGACCTAGCTTTAGAAACCAATTTTGAACAAAAAAAATATTTTTCGTAATTTGTAATTTTTTTTTGAATTTATTTAATTATAAAATACCAAAAAATAATATAAAAAAATACCATTCGTGATCAGAAAATATAAAAAAAAAATAGTATATATTTTTATTCTCTCTTCAAGTCAGTCATTTTAAATCTAAAAAATTCGACTTTGGTCACTATATACCTTCACAGATGTAAACCTGAATCGAGCATAAAAATTCATTCTCGAGTCTTTTAATTTTCAATTTCTGCTTTTAATAAGCTATGACATTTGATCTAGATGCCCTTAATCGCGTTCTAGTCACTTCAATTTCACATGAACGGGTCTAATTGATATCAAATTGGGACAATTTTGAGCCAAATAATCGAGCGGGTCAAACCCAGCCCGACCCGTTTGACCAGGCAGCTGGACGAAGGGCACAAGAGCATAGGCGTTTCCCTCTTCCACGTTCGTGATCAGCTTCCCAGAAGCAAGTCGGAGAAAAGCAAGCCAAAATTTAACACCAATGGAGCGTGATTAGCTTCCCAGAAGCAAGTCGGAGAAAAGCAAGCCAAAATTTAACACCAATGGAGATGCCCAGATTCGACCTTCTTGCCAGCGTGTCACCAAACCTTTAGCCGTCGTCTCAAGTTGCACAAAAGGGGAGTGAAAGAACTGGTTTTGACTAAAAGAATGGCTAAACCAATACCATATTTGGGGGGATCTGCTCAATCACTTATCGGGCAGAGGGCTCGAAGGATTTTCTTCAAGGCTACAGGACAAAAGTCAGACGTCTCTTTCCCCCTTTCCATTTGCGCACGCCTTGCAAATCAAACGAGCCAGGAGAGGATTTCAAAAAAGCTGGCACTAATCTGTGATAGTTTTGATCCTTGAACCCCTAGCAGACTCCCCAAGGTTGCACGAAAAGGAAGCTGAGAAAAAGCCCAGGTAATTTGACTAGAAAGCAGGGGAAAACAGAAGTCATTCTCAGCGATGAGATCTGCAAGCCTTGGGCAAAGGAGCTTCAAGGATCCCTTTGAAGGCGACAAAAACAAGACAGTGACACCATCAGAGGAGCCTCTCGGCTACAAAAGTAAGCGGTGGAGGTCGTTCAAGGGGGTTCCACGATTTTCAGACAGATTTGAGAGAGAGGGAGAGAACCCACGAGAGAGAAAGAAAGAGGGTCTAAGAGGATTTCTTTTACGAAAAATAGAGAGTTCTCATCCTCAAGCCCCTGCCTTTTACTATCGTCGTTCGTTGCTCTGTTTTCTCAGTCGCCGGAAGTCACACTCCTCTGCTTCCGTGTCCGGAGATCGCGGAATATATCCGACTCTTTTGGACTACTCCGGCTTCAACTGCAATCTAAAGTGCACGCCCTTGATGAGGTAACCTAAACACCTTTTGTCATCCTCGTTTTGGGTAAAGCAAGGGCTGAGACTTCTCTTTCTCACTCTGTACACTAGTTTATTCCTGTTATAATATTAACGCGGAAATAAATCAGGATCTTGCAAATATGTCAATGCGCAAGCCCGAAAAAATAATGAGGAACGATAAAGGACACCATATATAACGTGGTTCGGTCCGAATGTCGGTACCTACATCTACGGGGAGAGCCAATAAGAACAATCCACTATAATCGGAGAATCGAATTTACAATCACTCAATACTCTCGTGTTTCCTGCACCTAGATTATACACAAATCCAATATTTACAAATAAATAACTCTCAATTGGATATATAAATAAACTCACGAAACAAAGTCACCGATGTCGAGAACACCTCGCGCGCGACCAGGAGAACGTCGCCGTGCTTCAGAGCCTCTGATCGTGACTATTTGACACGGTCTCGGTGTGCAGTTTTTTTTTTTTTTGTGCGGCACAGCAATCCAAAAAGAAACCCTCGTTTTCTTTTTATATTCTGTTGCGGCTCAGTAAGGGGAAATAAGCGTCCCTGTCAAAATGGATCTAAAATCCATTTATTAACCCATATTCATTGACATGGGTAATAAATGGGTCATTTAAAATATGCAGGCAACCATAAATGGGTTGTAAATGGGTGAGCTAAAATAAATGAGACTTAAATGGGTTCATATCAAAACCCATTTACAACCCATTTACTTGCTCCCTTGTTTCATGTCTTCTCACGCACGACATCTTCTTCTTCCTCAGTTTTTCATCTCATTCTTCATTTAGCACAGATCTCGCTCACTGCCGCCCCACCACTTTCACCGTCGGTTGCGAAGATTGTTTCCGATTAGTTGTCAAGAAAGTCCCAAAACTCGTCAAGGAAGGGTCTGTTCTCTCTCTTTCGCCAAGGTAGTCCCGAACCTCGCTGGGGAGATCAAGGCTCAGCCGATTCAAGCGAGCCCGAGCTCGGCCTATGCGGGCGAGCTTGAGGCTGGTCGAGATCTGGCCTCAAGCTTGCCAGCCGAGATCTGGCCAGCCTCAAGCGAGTTCGGGGCTTGTCGGGACGCGAAAGGTTTCCGAGATTCCCACCGTCCCCGAAGCCCTACAACCGGCAGACGAAGGAGGGAGGTGCAGCTAGAGTTTCAGACGGAGGAGGTAGGTAGCAGATGGAGGAGGCAGGAGGAAGAAAGAAAGCTGCGAGAGGAGGAAGAAGGTTGCGAGAGGAGGGACGTTATTGACAGAGGAGGGGAGGAAAATATAATAATAATAATAATATAATAATAAAATAAAATTAAAAATATTTTATAAAGATCTAAAAAATTAAAAAAATTGAAAAAAATTAGTAAATTCACTAAATTTAGAGAAATTTAAAAAATTTAAAAATATGGAAGCGTTTATTAATATGGGTCGGGTCGGGTATGTGTTGGGTATGGGTCGTGTTGGGTATGGGTCGGGTCCGGTATGGGTCAAGAAATTTACACTATACATAAACGGGTCATAAATGGGTTAATGGGTCAATTTGGATCGGACCATTTAAGACCCGATCCAAACCCAACCCGACCCACCCGTTTGACAGGTCTAGAAATAAGCCATGAAGACTTACCCTTGAGTTTTTTTTGTCTTCTCTTGCTCCATGGGCCCCGTAATCTAATTGTATTATATGGGAGCCCTTTGTTCCCTTTTATTCTGCCACAAGAAGTCACGTACGGTAGCCTAGGAGTTCAATCCCCGAAGTCAATTGAACTTGGTCAAATCTTGATTCTCTCTCTCCGTAAATTTCAAACACGAGACATAAAAAAAAAACAATTCCTTTTATTTTGTGCTCCCATTGTCGATACCCAGTACGTGTTTGCGTCATTTTAACTCTCGGATTTGTTTCTGCGGATATGTTCATCGCTCGGTGTTGCTGCCTGCTTGCTGTTGTTTGTGCGAGTCCAAGCTTCGATTGGCTAGAGTCGTTTCCCCAGTCCTTGAACCTTACCTTTGTTAACGTCTGTGTCAAGTTTGTCTGTTTTGGCGTGCCTGAGTTGGTCGGTTGACGAAGGAGTCGAGTTGACGCTAGTCGTTCTGGTATGTTGATGATTTTATTTTTTTACCGCGAGGGTCGTGATGTCACTCAATCGTAGTAGAGGCCGGCTACGACAGTAAAAAATGAAACGCGTGGAGAGAAGCGACAGTGGGAGGGGTGCGGTTGAGAGAAAAGTGTAGAAACCCGGATGGTTCTTTGCGGAAGTTTGGTGGTTTCAAGGCGAGAGAGTTTTTGAATATGTAAAATGAGAGTGATATTCAGAATAGCCTTGCTAAGGCTTTTACACAAACAAAACACACATACAAGCTTCCTAAGCTTGAGATACAAAAATCACAACTCTCTAACTCTCTTGCTCTAACACCACACAAATACAACTATGGCATATCTCAATGCCTTCAAGACATCTCTATTTATAGAGAGTTTCCATGCCTAACAAAGCATCAATTTGTTGACCTTCAAGTGTAAAAACAAATGTTGCCTAACTTGCCTAACTTTGAAGGTGTGCTACAAATGTAAAATGTGAAAGGTGTGCTACCGTCCACTTTTAATCTTTGACCAAGTGGTAGGTTGCCAAACACAATCAATTTTACATTTCCAACAGCCTCCCTTAAAATTGATTTTGGAGACTTATAACACCAAGCATCGTCTTCAATTTCTCGAACGAATCCGCTTTCAAAGGTTTTGTGAGGATATCTGCAATCTGGTCTTCGGACCTACAGAAATCAAGTTTAATCTCACCATCTTTGACTAGCTCACGGATATAATGATACTTGATGTCGATGTGCTTGCTCCTGCCATGAAATACAGGATTCTTGGCTAATGCAATAGCCGACTTATTGTCACACATTATTTTAGTAGGACCCGCTTGTTCATGCATCAATTCATGTAGCATCCTACGAAGCCATATTGCCTGACAAGCCGCTGAAGCTAATGCCATGTATTCTGCTTCAGCTGTCGAGAGAGCAACAACTTGTTGCTTTTTGGAAGACCAAGAAAATACTCCTGATCCAAGAAAGAAAGCATACCCAGATGTACTCTTTCGAGTCTCGGTATCACCTGCCCAATCACTGTCTGTGTACCCCACTAGACCAAAGTTGTCAGTAGAAGAATATAAAATTCCATGATCACGAGTTCCACTGACATACCGTAAAATTCTTTTTGCTGCTTGCAAATGTGATTGGTATGGTTTTTCCATGAACCTGCTAATAATACCCACTCCATAGGTAATATCTGGCCTTGTAGAAACCAAATATCTCAGACTCCCAACAATGCTCTTAAAATAAGTGGGATTTACCAGCTCACCGGTTCCTTCTTTCTTCAGCTCCAATCGTTCTACTATGGGAGTTCGGATTGGCTTCAGCGATTCCATTTTAAATCGCTTCAAAATATCATTAGCATATTTCTGCTGGGAAATAAATATGCCATCATCTGTTTGCTTCACTTCAAGACCAAGAAAATAGGACATCAGTCCCAAATCAGTCATCTCAAACTGGCTAGTCATAGCCTCCCTGAATTCAGCAAACATTTTTTCACAGCTCCCTGTAAATATCAAATCATCAACATAAATGCACACAATTAAGATGTCACCGTTAGCATTTGACTTGATATACAGTGTATGCTCATAAGGGCACTTTTGAAAATCATGCTCCAACAGGTATGTGTCGATACGTGTGTACCAAGCACGTGGTGCCTGTTTTAATCCATACAAAGCCTTCTTCAGTCTGTAAAACTGATTTTCATGCCCTTTCTTCTCATAACCCTGTGGTTGCTCCACATATACTTCCTCTTCAAGGACACCATTGAGAAATGCTGATTTCACATCCATTTGATGGATTCTCCAATGGTTTTGAGCTGCAAGTGCTAATACCATACGAATGGTATCCATCCGGGCAACTTGTGCAAATACTTCAAAATAATCAATACCTAGCTTCTGCTTGTAGCCTTTTACAACCAGTCTAGCCTTGTAACGGTCCACCTGACCGTCGGGATTGTACTTTGTCTTGTACACCCACTTGACACCAATAGGCTTCTTACCAGGTGGTAAAGAAGTCAACACCCATGTGTCGTTTTTCTCAATGGAGTGAATTTCTTCATCCATTGCTTCAATCCACTTTTCATCTACAGCTTCTTCATCATAAGTTACAGGGTCACAATCAGCAAATAAACAAAAGTTTACCAGTGTTTCATCAGTGATTTCGCTATCACCGTTTCTATTTCTTGTGACCACATAATCTCTGAATTTTGCTGGCGTCTCCTTCAGTCGTTGTGAACGACGTAGTTGTGGTTCTGAAACTGCTGTTGGTGAAGATGTACCTCTAGTTGAAGATGATGAGGAAGATGGATCACTCGTTGAAGATGATGGAGGTGTTTCTATCTCACCTGCCAATGGTTCATCTTCGATGGTGATGTTTTTCTGGTCACCCTTTTGATTCCAGTCCCAGGCTTCATCTTCTAAAAACTGGACATCCCTGCTGATAATGACTTTCTCAGTGATCGGGTTATACAGCTTATAACCTTTAGTTGTATCACTGTAGCCGATGAAGATGCACTTCTCGCTTTTGTCATCCAGCTTCTTTCTTCGCTCATCTGGTATGTGGGGATATGCCACGCACCCAAATACTAGTAGGAACGAAACATTTGGTTTGTTTCCGCTCCAAGTTTCCTCTGGAGTTCTTCCAGGAACACTCGTTGTAGGACACCTGTTTAGTACATATACAGCACATGCAACAGCTTCTGCCCAAAATTTCTTGGGCAAATTCCTAGCTTTCAGCATACTTCTTGCCATTTCAAAAATTGTCCTGTTTTTTCTTTCTGCTATACCATTTTGCTGAGGAGTATAGCTGGCAGTCAACTGACGTTTGATTCCATGAATTTTACAATATTTGTGAAATTCATTTGAGGTAAATTCTCCACCTCTATCCGATCTCAACGTCTTCAATTTAAAGCCACTTTGTTTTTCAACATAGACTTTAAATTCTTTAAACTTGCCAAAAGCTTCAGATTTTTCCCTCAAGAAGTGTACCCATATTTTTCTGCTAAAATCGTCGACAAAAATTAGCATGTACCTTTTTTGTCCGAACGATTCCACCTCAATAGGCCCACATATGTCGGTATGTATCAACTCCAGCGGTTGGTTTGCTCTTCTGGCTTTTCCGATTGGAAAAGAGTCTCGGTGTTGTTTTCCAACGAGACATCCTTCGCAAGGACGCCCTGGATCGTTAATCAACGGCATGCCGATCACCATCCTTTTCTGGACTAATTGCTTCATTCCACGAAAATTTAGATGTCCAAATCGAAGATGCCATAGCCAGCTGCTGTCTTTCGTCATTGCTTGAAAGCTCAAGAGATTCTTCGTCTGAAGAGTCAAGGGAAACATCCGGTTCTTCGTCATTTGTACCGTCGTGATCAACTTGTTGTTTACACCTCTGATTGTGCAAACTCCATTTTCAATGTGAACTTTGTGGCCTCTTTCGGAAAGTTGCCCAACACTTAGCAAATTCCAAAAGAGTCCTGGCACAAAGTAAACATCTGCAATAGCAACATTAGTACCATCTTTGGATTTGATATTAGTGTTACCTTTGCCCATCACGGGAATTTTTGATTTATTCCCGAAGTTGACTTCGCCACGGCTTGTCTCATCCAGCTGTGAGAATAACTCCTTTCTTCCAGTCATATGGTTGCTACATCCAGTATCTAGATACCATGTGTTGGTATCCACGATAGTTGAATCATCCTTCGCACATGCTAGTACCATGTACTCTTCAGCATCTATGGCATGTGCATGTTCCGCCGGCACGTACGTCGCCTTTGCATGGCACTCGGATTTATAATGTCCGAATTTATTACACTTAAAACACTTGACTTTTGATTTGTCAGGTGTTCTAAATTTTCTGGTGAAATTTGAATTCTCACCTCTACCTCGGGCTCCTCCACGACCTCGACCGCCTTGATAGCCTCCTCGGTTTGGTTGAGCGACCCGACTTTGCAATGCTTGCTCGGGAACGGAACCAGCGGACTTCTGATTCATTCTTTGCTCATGAGAGCATAATGAACCCAATAACCGCTCTAACGTGAGAGTTGACACATCTTGTCCTTCCTCGATTGCGGCGACAACGTAGTCAAATTTTTCGGTCAAAGACCTCAAAATTTTTTCTACGACACGAATGTCTTGGAGTTCCTCACCATTAACCCTTAATTGGTTAACGATGGTTTGTACACGATCAAAATACAACGAGATAGATTCAGAGTCGTTCATGTGTAAAGATTCAAAATCACCTCGAAGAGTTTGTAGCCGAACTCGCTTCACACGATCATCGCCCTTGTAGGATTTTTGTAGAATATCCCACGCCGCTTTTGCAGTCTCCGCACACGATATTTTTTCAAATATCATTTCTTCCACAGCTTGAAAGATCGCATACAATGCTTTTTGATCTTTCTTTCGGGACTCGACCAACGAATCCTTATCTTCCTTCTTCAAAGCATTGAATTCTTCAACGTTAGTTACTTCGGTGTAGCCACTCTCCACCAGGTTCCACAAATCCTGTGATTTGAATAGAACCTTCATCTGGACGGACCAGTTGTTGAAATTCCTCCCATTCAACTTTGGAAGTTGCATTTGAACGGAACTTGTGGATGCCATAGCTATCTCCGGGTTCACGATCCTCGATCGTCCACTCTAGGTTCTCGGTCTCCGCGATTGGATTCTTGACCGCCTAGGTTCCGGCACGATCCTTCGACACCGTGGCTCTGATACCAAATGTAGAAACCCGGATGGTTCTTTGCGGAAGTTTGGTGGTTTCAAGGCGAGAGAGTTTTTGAATATGTAAAATGAGAGTGAT